>JAUMJM010000005.1:71377500-73877500 GCA_033558235.1 Neomorphus geoffroyi | reverse complement strand
GTGACAAAGGATGAGGCTAAAGCCGAGGTACTTAATGCCGTCTTTGACTCAGTCTTCAATAGTAAGGTAAGATACTCTTTGCATACTCAGCCTTCTGAGCCAGTGGACAGGGATGGAGAGCAGAACAAAGCTCCAAAGACCCAAATGTTGATCTGCTTGAGGATACGGGGGCTCTGCAGAGGGATCTGGACAGGCTGGATCGATGGGCTGAGACCAACGGGATGAGGTGCAACAAGGCCGAGTGCCGGGTCCTCCATTTGAGTCACAACAACCCCATGCAGCGTTACAGGCTTGGGGAGGAGTGGCTGGAGAGCTGCCTGGCAGAGAAGGACCTGGGGGTGTTGGTTGACAGCGGCTGAACATGAGCCAGCAGTGTGCCCAGGTGGCCAAGAGGGCCAGTGGCATCTTGGCCTGTATCAGACACAGTGTGGCCAGCAGGAGCAGGGAGGTGATTGTGCCCCTGTGCTCAGCACTGGTGAGGCCGCACCTCGAGTGCTGGGTTCAGTTTTGGGCCCCTCACTACAGGAAGGACACTGAGGGGCTGGAGCGCGTCCAGAGAAGGGCAAGGAGGCTGGTGGGGGCTTCTGGAGAATAAGTCCTACGAGGAGCGGCTGAGGGAGTTGGGGTTGTTTCACCTGGAGAAGAGGAGGCTGAGGGGAGACCTCATCACTGTCTACAACTGCCTGAAAGGAGGTTGTGGCGGGGTGGGTGCTGGTCTCTTCTCCCAAGTGACAGCGATAGGACGAGAGGGAATGGCCGCAAGTTGTGCCAGGGGAGGTTCAGATCGGACATAAGGAAAAATTTCTTCACTGAAAGCATGGTCAGGCAGTGGAACAGGCTGCCTGGGGCAGCGGTTGCATCACCATTCCTGGAGGTATTCAGAACACGGGTAGATGAAGCACTCTAGAGATATGGTTTAGTAGTGGATCAGTGAAGTTGGACCCGATGACCTCAAAGGTCTTTTCCAACCAAGCAATTCTTTGATTCTGTATGGCTTTAATAACATTTTATATAATAACCATCCTCCCATAATTATTTCATTATTGTAGATGATGTTTTTCCTATTTTTTTTCTTCTTTCTAACCCAGCCCTGATGTGTCAAATGCATCTTTGGTGATGCAGGTCCGCAAGTAGTCTGCTTCAGAAGTTTTAGGTATATGTTATCTTGTGGGCAGGTAGCACAATTTCCGACATTAATGTTTCCATATCATTAAGAAATGAATAACCTAGTGCAAGATTTCATATTATTGAGGTTTAGGAACTCTGCCTTTACCTGCAAGGCTTGATTGTATAAAGTAAACTTAAAAAAAACGTTTTCAACAGAATTTTTTCCCGCAACAGAAGTCTGTTAAACGCTGGGTGTAATGAGCAATCTCTCTGGATGCCATCCAGCATTTCATGTAAAGCTGTAGGGCATGTTAAAAGCAAGTAGCTCTGTGTATATATATCCAAACAGCAATATTGCCAACTTGAGCTTTTTTTGCAAGGAAAGTAGGGAGAGTAGTACGACAGTGCTAAATGTTTTTGTGACTCTTTCCTCTGTGTATCGATTTCGAAATCTTAATTCTAACATGTGATTCACCCTCTGAGAATGAGAGAATCTGTTCTTAAAAATAGGTCAATACAATGAGGGAACAAAGGGAAAATATTGAAAAGGAAATGGAAAAATAAATTGTGTGATGTTGAGAAGATAATTTTGATGAGAAGTCCCTAGAAAGAGATGGTAGTAGAAAGATAAGGAGAGTGTTCAAATATGCAAATTTGAAATATATAAAGGCCTATAGAACAAATTAGAGGAGATTATAATAATAAAATCAAAATTTTAACGAGGTGATTCAAGACATGAATGGAGAACATGGTGCTTATATTAAAGCTCTATTATGATTTTTTATTAGACAGTGAATTTTCAGTCCTGTTTTCTCACTTCTGTTTTAAATGAAGTTTTTGTGTGGCAGTACTACATTCCTTACAACCAATCCACTGTTCCCTTGGCCACTCATAGGTCAAGAAACATCATCAAAACTTTTTGTAGCTTACAAGCCTGTCTCTTACAAGTAGAGTCACCTCTCAGAAAGAGTGGTCTTACATTCCTGAAGAAAATGCTTCGTATGGTTAAATGGGCCTTGTGAACCAAAGAAAATAATGTAAGGTTCACAAAATCTCCAGCTTAACAAAGTTTTCCCCACTCCTAGTTCACCTGGGGTTTGAAGAAACAGGTCAAGCAAAGCAGTTCAAATCTGATGCTGATAAAACTAAAAATTTAACATAAAAAGGAGAAACATTTCTCTGTGCCACAGTGAATACTAAAACATACTTGATAACACTGAATTAACGTAAATGTGATAAAGCAGTTTTTAGCATAATGTTATATATTATCTCTTTGCATAATACTTAGCAGTTCTGTGCAGTGTAATCAATAAAGTTAAAATAATACATAAAAGATACAGTACACAGAAGAGATGAATACAGGGTGTAGGTTTCCTTTTGAGGTCCATACTGTACCATAAGAGCAATCATGTTCAGGTACCAAGGGAAGACCCTTCTATCAGTCTGCAAAGGTCAGCATGTCTCACTGTCTTTGCAGTTTCAAAACTAAATTCTCATCAATCTGAGTAATGCTTTGCCAAGGCCAAAAGCAGCAGAATACAGAATTTCAGGGTCTCTGAAATTTAGGATTAATATGTTTTTATTAACTCATCCATGCTGGGATCATAAACTCCAAGAGAAGTCTATGTTCTCTTGTAGGGTAAATTGTTCTCAAGTTCTCAGTTACTTGAAACTCATTTCTTTATGATTTGAGTCTGAGTCACGGAGGTGAGAGTGAGTGACCAATTACTACTGGCTCTTTAGCTTCTCCTTTCAGCAGTTTCTGGTCACAGTCCCATGGTGTTGTCCATGGACAGAAGTTCAATGTGTAAGTGATAATAGGCGATGGTTTGTAGTAGGAGAGCAACTCCTTTAGAAACAAAGAAGGTACACTGTCGCGGAAGCGTTAGGAGAAGTTATTTACTCTAGGCCATCTGGATGAAGCAACCTGCCTGGTGATTGCCTACCAGTCCTCTGTTCTATGAGGCAGTTGCAGTTTCTGAGTAGAAGTCAGGAAGCTGAAGAAGCTTCTGAGTATTGTTCAACATTATTGAACAGTAATAACAATGTTCTGCGGTTCCATATAAATTTTCAGTTCAGCAGTGTCAAAATGCATGACTATCACTAATGAAATCACATGTTTCCCTGAGGTAGAAAATCAGTGTTCTTCTTTTAGTGATGCAGATGATGAAGCAGAATGTGGTAATGTGTCTGTTGCAAGAACAAATGCAGTAGGACTATGGGAATTGCAGAAAAGTTAACAGGATTTTTCTATTGTAATCAAAAGACAGCATTTCCAGCCGACCAAGGACTATACCGTAGGCTGAGGGTGGATCAGGGAGGAAAGATGTACAATGATTATACTGATTCCTTCTCCCTTGCCATAGTCTTAATGTTCTTTAATGATTGTTTTACAGCAGTGCCTCAGGCTCTGCTCCTCTAGGCTCCTTGCACACAATTAAAAAAAAAAGACAATCCTTATCCAAAAGCATAGGTTATAGACCATACTTCATCTATTACAACTTTAAAATAGCCAAGATTTCCCTAGGGGAATAAAATCAAGGAAAACAAAACTGAATATCTGTATTTCAGCCAGAACGCTGCATTTGGGGATTGTTTCAGATGCTCTCAAAGAGAAAGGAGATACATCATACTATATGCAACATTTACTAAAAAGTAACGTAAAGAAATACAAAAAACTGGACTAATGATTTTGTCATTATTGTCATCAGTCTGTTCCAACCTTGTCTGCAATGAAAAATGTAAAGAAAAGAGAAGGTGAGATTGATGGGCGGGGGATTTATTTTACTTATTTAAACTTTTTTTTTTTTTTTACATCTGAGGTAAATGTGCTGAACAGTAAATCCCAACCTGACAGATTTCATCAGGTCTCTGTATAACAAGCACTCTCTCTCAATCTTAAAATGTCACCACTGCATAAAACTTGTCAAGGTTCCCTCCTATTCTCTAAACCCTTTATAAACCTATTATGATTTAAAAAATGTTTCCTTACAGCTACTGTGTAGAGAAGGTAAAACCAGTTTCCTCATTTCCAGTATGTTGTAACCTGAGGTAATTTCCAGAGTGCTTGAATGGAAACTTTTATGAAGAATACACACTCACTTGTCCCCTAACAAGGAAAAATGTGAACGTATATATTGCTTAAGTTGCTAGAGATAAAATAAATTGCAATAAATATGGCTCTGTTATTTCAAATGTTTGAAGTATATTTAAGAAAGTAAATAACACTGCAATTTTCACTGCAGCAACCGACAGCTGGCTGGCTTTAAATCTTAGTGGAAACAACATTTCTGAATGCTCAGTCTCCACTGTTCCATTTCAGCTAAAGGCAGGATTACTTGAGCTGTATTATATCCTCCATCTCATTTTCAGCTCTATTGCACCAATTATGCAGCCTGGAGGCTTATAGAGGCTTATATTGAGTTTCAGATAGATATAAGAAAGTAGTCTATATTCTCTGTGATAAAAATAGTCATTAATTACTGGGACTTGTAAACCGCTTAGCATCCTTCTTAATGTGGAACATCAGGCACTTTACTGCATTCTATAGCTAATCACCAAAGAGGAGAGAAGAAAATACTTCACGAAGAGTATGATCTTTCTTAGTTGGAATTGAATGCTGGAGTTAGAAGGATGTGCAGAAAAGGCTTAGCCACTTCAGTATGAATTTTCTTTTCAAGGGCTTCATTGTTTGTGTCTATAAAATCCATTAAATGTTGATGTTGAAGGCAACCCCTTGTGCAGGTTCACCAATATAATCAAATGCCTTCCCTTATCTGAACAGTGGTGTGATTGCGTAGAAACAAAGAAACCTTATCTAATTGGAAAAAGATCTTTTCAAGTAGTAGGATGCCAGAATAAACTAGCAAAAGCCATTTTAGACTTCTTAAAGGGACAAGAACAACAATAAAATCTTGTTAAATTTTAAGCACGTGTGAATAATGCACCAAACAGTCCAAATATGAAAGGGCTAATTATCATTCATTTGGTTTTGGGCTTTCATGTAATGGAAGACAACCAATCAATAATAATTTTAAAAACCATTCAAATCTATTTTTAAATCCCTAAATTTCATATTCTAAGTCAGCCAGAATAGACTAATTGAGTACGAAGTGAATAACTTCAGCCTTCATGATTTGTTTGTTTGTTTTTTTTCTAAAGAGCAAGGTATTCAGGCTATTAAAGGAAAACTCATTTAACTGGTGGTATTTAAACATTTATTTACCATTTAATTTTCTTCATTTTGAAAATTGTCCATTTGCATTTTTTCTTTCTTTATTCTCTTGAGATAGATGGCTTAATTACAGAAGCAACTGTTTTTAGATCTTTTATGGCTTCCACTACCGTAGCACGTAAGTGCTTCTATGTGCATAATTCATCCACAGAAACATTTGCATATCTAGTTGGGAAACAATGCTCCCTCAACTCAGTCTGGAAACAGATATACAAGGAAACAGTGTTATCTACAATATGGCATCAAGAGTCCTGTGCTTGTGAGTTACATGCCTCAGCCACACACGAAGTCTTCTTAAGGATGAGACTTTGACATGAGTCTTCCTAAGCACCATGTGTTTTTGTGGTGATGTATCCAGGCAAGGTCATGCCACCGGCAGGAATCCAAGGGATCTCCTGTCAGGCTGGTGTCTAGGGGATGGAGGGCACTGGGACTGTGGACTGAACCATAGCATGAAGCTGTTGCACAGTTTAGGGTAGGTACAAGCATGTCTACTTCTCATTCAGCTAGTGCTTGTTTTTGTAGATAGTCTATGGTAGTTTCATTCAACTTCTAGAAAAAAAAAAAAAGGTGTTTTACCCAAGGACAAGTCCTTTGATTTCACACCGAGAAGGAAATGCACAGAGTGGTTAATCCCAATCTAGCACCATTTTCTCTATGGAGAAATGGTACTGGTGGAAATAATGGTATATAGATTAATATTGGCCCAATAAAAGATAACATCCCTCCCAAAAATTTCATCTGGTTTGTATCCTCAAATTACTATAGCTGCAAACGTCCTATCAGAAGGTAAGTTTCTACAATAGAATTCTTTAATGGGGATTCACTGGCAATCCGTTGGATCGACTAAAAGTAGAACCAGACTCCAAACCAAATGAAAAGTTATATGTTTCGAGATGCTAACAGCAGAGGTTTCATCTGTTCCAGAGCTGCAACAAACTGCAGCCATGGAGAATCATTAGCAGATAAGCATTCATTACTCACTGCAAAGTCCTTCAGGAGCAAAATGAAAATAAAATCAAAAATTCCTTTGAGATACAAGCTCTAGACAATTGAATTTAGGAATAATTCCTTTGATTACCTTGAGAGAAGTAAGTGTTATGTCTGAACTACAGATTTAGAAAAAAAATAAATAAAAATTACTGTATTAATGTTTATGTATTACTACACTACCTAAGAGCCCAGTTATGAAACTGTGAACTTCATTATATTTGGGACACAGACACACACACATCACAGCTTCCAAAATAATTTTCTATCATTGACAAAAGATAGTGCATTTTTTCACAATAAACTAATTTTAGGAAAAGTTTCAAATATGTCATCTCAGCCTGCTTTTCAAATATTTTCTTCTCACGTTCCTCTGCTTAACGATAACTACAAGACCAAATACTTCCTCACTTATTTAATTCTTTATTTTTCCGTATCTCTTTAGGTTTGTATTTCTGATATGATTGAGAGACCTCAATGGTAGAGTGCCCAAGAACTGCATGTGGCTCTTGAGCTTTTGTGATCAGGTAGAGGTAAATTAATTCAGCCTAACCGTTTTGGAACATAAACACCAGGGACCTGAAAAGAGGTAAAGTTTTCCAAATTATTTACCGTTAATTATTTTTAGTTAAGTGTACACTTCACACTTCAAAGATGCAAAGAAAATCTTATGTCGACTGAGAGAAGTATCTGCATGAATAACAAATTTTATTTTCTATTAGTATGTATTCTCATCTTTTAAATTTTATCCATTGCTTTTACTGACCTTCCTAACTTTTGCAAGCGAACAGTCGACATTCATGGCATTTTCCATTAGATTTGTTTGCTGTTAGGTATTGGTTCTAAAATTACAGGTCTCATCCAGTTTTAATATTTTTTACTTCCTTGTCACCTACAGCTTTACAATTTATGTCATGACTGTGCACCCAAAGTATTTGCAATGCTGTGGAAAGGAGACATAGGCTTGTTAAAAAACCACATGCTTATTTAATTATTTCACAAAATTCCTTTATTTAATTTTAACAGAAAATGGGACAACCTGCAATGCAGATTTTATAGCTTTTATACACTAATTTGCTGTTGATACTTTTTTCCCCAATTTACTGCAACAAGATAATTGTACTGACTTTGCTATGGTGAGTGAAATAAGATTAGGGTATGTAGCATTCCAATGTTTTTGACAGCCTGATGCATTGCATCTTGAAACATACAAGTCCTTTCAGTTTTATTCTCTCTTGCTCATTAAAACTAAGAACAAGGTTTAGGAATCTGACACTACTTTTCTTGAATTCTTTTAAGGAAGAGCAGAAATAAGGTGTTTGCACTGGTGACACAAATCCCATTCACATGTTCATGTTTGTGACCTAAGGGCTAATTTCCTCTTTCAATTCCATTCTCATTTTCTGTATGAGACTGAAGGAAAATAAGGATGGAGATGCTAGCCTAGGAGGAGGAATTGCATAACTCTGTGTCTGACGGAAAGGAGACGACCAAGTTCAATAATTTTTGTCTAATATGACTTTTGAGTGCAGTCCACAGTGCAACCTGGGCTCTCTGTCATCAGCTCCGTTGTTTTGTGGCTCTTGTCTGGTTTGCAAGATTTCTGTAGAAACAGGAGGGCTAGGGAGAGAAAGGGGTTGGTGTACGTCTGGCTTGTTTCCTCAGAGGAGGCGTAGGATGTTTGAGGCCACAGAAGTCCCTTTAGACTTAACCATCAGGATGAAATGAAAAAGCATTTATCTGCTAATGGGCTAAATCTTGATCAAATGCTTAAAAAATAGGTAACTTGCTTCATAACTATTCCTTTCCTTTGTTTATAGGAATATAACTAGAATTTAGATCACATTCTGGTTTCTTTCCCATAATTCACCATGGAGAACCAAGCAGGAAACAGCAGGATGTACTTCTAGAATGAAATCTTGAAGACACAGGAGCAGGCTGTCCCGATGTGCCGTAAGACAAGCCGTAGGGGCAGACGGCCGGCCTGGATGAGTAAGGAGCTTCTGAAGCAGCTAAGTGAGAAAAGGAGGGTGTATTGGCTTTGGAAAGAAGGGCAGGTGAGTCAGGTTATGTTCAAAGATATCGTTAAGTCGTGTAGGAAGAAAATTAGGGAGGCAAAAGCCCAGCTGAAGCTCCAATTGGCCACTTGTGTTAAGGATAATAAGAAGTGTTTTTACAAATATATTAATGGCAGAAAGAAGGGCAGCAACAACCTCCACTCCTTATTGGATATTGAGGGAAATGTAGTAACTAAAGATGAGGAAAAGGCTGAGGCGCTTAATGCCTTCTTCACTTCCATTTTCAATACTAAGGCCAATTGTTCACTGGACAACTGGTCTCCTGAAGTGATGGATGGGGTGAGGGTGCAATACAGCCCCCCTGACATCCAGGAGGAAGAAGTCAGAGACTTGCTGAGCCACTTGGATCCTCATAAGTCTATGCGACCAGATGGGATCCATCCCACAGTGATGAGAGCTGGCGGACGAGCTTGCTAAGCCACTTTCCATCATTTATCAGCAGTCCTGGCTCACTGGAGAGGTCCCGGATGACTGGAAGTTGGCCAACGTGATGCCCATCCACAAGAAGGGCCATAGGGATGATCCAGATAATTACAGACCTGTCAGCCTGACCTCGGTTCCAGGTAAAATTATGGAGCGCTTAATCCTGGGTGCAATCATGCGGCACCTGCAGAATGAACGAGAGATCAAGCCCAGTCAGCATGGATTTAGGAGGGGCAGGTCCTGCCTGACCAACCTGATCTTTTACGACCGTGTGACTCGCCTGGTGGATGAGAGGAAGACTGTGGATGTGGTGTTCCTGGACTTCAGCAAGGCCTTTGGCACTGTCTCCCACAGCAGACTCCTGGAGAAGCTGGCAGCCCGTGGCTTGGATGGGAATGTTCTGTGCTGGGTTAGGAACTGGTTGGATGGCCGAACCCAAAGATAGTGGATAGTAATAGTGGACGGTGTCACATCCAGTTGACGGCCGGTCACTAGTGGTGTTCCCCAGGGATTGGTGTTGGGCCTAGTCCTGTTCAATATCTTTATTGATGATCTGGATGAGGGGATCGAGTCCTTCACCCGCAAGTTCACAGATGACACCAAGCTGGGAGGAAGTGTTGATCTGCTAGAGGGTAGGAGGGCCCTACAGAGGGACCTTGACAGGCTGGAGAGATGGGCTGATTCCAACAGCATGAGGTTTAACAAGTCCAAATGGAGAGTTCTGCACTTTGGACACAACAACCCCATGCAGAGCTACAGGCTGGGGACAGAGTGGCTGGAGAGTAGTCAGGCGGAAAGGAACTTGGGAGTGCTGGTGGACAGGAAACTCAACATCAGCCAGCAGTGTGTCCAAGTGGCAAAGAAGGCCAACGGCATCCTGGCCTGCATCAGGAATAGTGTGGCCAGCAGGACTAGAAAGGTCATCATCCCCTTATACTCGGCACTGGTCAGGCTGCACCTCGAGTGCTGTGTCCAGTTCTGGGCCCCTCAGTTTAAGAAGGATGTTGAGATGCTGGAGTGTGTCCAGAGGAGAGCAACGAGGATGGTGAAGGGGCTGGAGCACAAGCCCTATGAGGAGCGACTGAGGGAGCTGGGGTTATTTAGCCTGGAGAAGAGGAGGCTCAGGGGAGACCTTGTTGCTCTCTACAACTACCTAAAAGGAGGTTGTAGTCAGGCAGGGGCTGGTCTCTTCTCTCAGGTGACCGGAGACAGAACAAGAGGACACGGTCTCGAGCTTTGTCAGGGGAGGTTTAGGCTCGTTATTAGGAAAAAATTCTTCCCTGAAAGGGTGATTGGCCATTGGAATGCACTGCCCGAGGAGATGGTGGAGTCACCTTCCCTGGAGATTTTTAAAAGGAGATTGGATGAGGCTCTTAGTGCCATGGTTTAGACGATGAGTAGGTGTTGGTGTTGGGTCATAGGTTTGAGTTGATGATCTCAAAGATCTTTTCCAGCCTTGTGATACTGTGGTACTGTGATACTGAGATCATACCCATACCAGAGAGAGGAATGAGTTGTGCAGCATAAAAGTCAGTCCTGGAGAGAAAAGAATAGCCTTTCAAGTAATACATGCTATGTGAGCTTTTAGTTCCTAAAGGGGAAAAAGATGTTATAATAATTCTGTCACACGCCTTAGGATCTCTTGCCTTGTGTCACTCATATACCTCCATAGGCATAATGATCTGATTAGGAGCATGATAGTTCAGCAGAACAGAGTGAAAGGTGGACTATCATTCCAGAAGATAAATGTATCAATAAATCAACTTGACTTCTGTACTTTGAGTTTAATATCTACTGTATACAAGCCAAACCAACCTTTTAGTTTTAATAGAACATCTTCTTGGCTTTGTGAAAGTTGCAGTTCACGGAATATTATTCCAAATATCACCTGTTTCCAGTACTTTTCTCTCTATGTTCCCCTGCTCTCTCTCCCTTAGGTAGAACTCAGAGTAGGAACGGGCCGTGATGTTAGGTTATTAGGAAAAATTTCTTTGCTGAAGTGGTTGTAAAGCACTGGAATAGGCTGTCCAGGGAAGTCGTTGACCTGGGAGGATTTAAAAGTTGTGTAGATCTGGCTCTTAGGGTCATGGTTTAGTGGTGGACTTAGCGGTATTAGGTTTATGGTTGGACTCCGATCCTAAAGGTCTTTTCCAACCTAAAAGATTACATGAGGCCCAGTTCCTACCACCATTATGTGTCTCCATATACCAATTCAATACTCCATACATGTAGCAATTCAGTATCTCAAGTAATGAGAAATCTGTAATATTTTGCCTTTTAGAATAATTATAGGAAACTATCTAGAACAGATACTTAACAGTTCCATTACAAAAATTATTTGATGTCCTTGCCTAGTATGACCGTTGATTCATCTTCATTGTATTTTTTCTACACTACCTCCTTTTTTTCCTCCTGTCCATTATACACATTTTCCCAATCAGAACTATCTTGATGGGTTGAGAAGGACGTGATGTTGATAACGATTTGAATCTTGTCCTTGAATATCTAAATAAAATCTAAGAGGACCTGTTTAAAGAAATTCCCTCCCTCTTCCTGCACATTCCCCCACCTTTGCTCTTTTCTGTCACTTGTGTGCGGGTGATATCTGCCAGTGAATAAGGAAGCTATATCAAGAGAAAGCAAATCTTCACTAAAATTCACTCTCACAGAGGTTTCAGCAAGAAAGCATTATTCTCGTAATTCCCGTATGTACTACTCTTTATTTTCTCAGGGATGACTGGATACACAGCTAGTTTGTCACAGCAATCGTGGGAAAAGTGGTGAATAGCAGGACTCTGAAGACTTTACAGGCAAGCAAAGAGCTGCTGCAGCATGTGACAGAGGAGTCTGTGAGGCAGTCATTCTGGTCTCAGACCACAGTCAAGCAGCTCCCTGAGCTAAAGCGGTGAGTAAGCTTCCATTAAGCATAGGTTCCTCTTGGACAGGATGTTACACAGCTCTGGTCAGTTCACCAGCTTCCCCCATTAAAAGTTATTTTACATTGCTGAGAGTCATGATGGGGCCAGAAATATGAAGCAGGGCCAGCAATTGCCAAATGCATCGCCGTGCCATACTGAGAGCTGTGGCCAGGCACCTCATTGCTCAGCCCCAGCTGAAATGGACACCTTTGAAGTAGGCTGGACCCCAAGTGACACAGCCATGTATCCTTGTAGTGAGAGAAAGTCTGAACATTAAGAACTGCAGCTAACTTTCTTAGAATAACCCAAAGCACCTGATCAGAGATATTTAAAAGGGCCCAGAAAGACATAGTTTCGGAGTATCTTAAAAAGACAAAACCCCAAACCCCTCAAACTTTTTAATCCATTAAACTGGCTTCCATTTATTGCCTTTGCTTCGATCTCTTCCTTCTCTGAATGTACTTAAATATAATGAAGTATATCATCAAGAGAGAGATGAATGGAAATGTATCCCAAGGTGACCTACTACAAAGAGCAATATTAATTCTCTGACCACAAATTTCAGGCATGTCATAGGCCAAATGTTGCTGACATAAGATCTCCAAATAATTATAGGCTACAGTCAGAATCATCAAAATTCATTTACTTAATTGTTTGCTCTATATAGCCTATATAAAAGACAAACGGCAGTAGCAAATACATAGTTCATATGCTACTTAAGAGGTAATGGCATCCTTCAATAGTAACGAGACTATGACAAGAGAATGTGGCCAACTTAATAGTGAGAATGAGTTTCACAGATGTAGTAGTATTGAACCTACTAGTCTACGGAGCAACAGTTGCATTATCCTGAAGGGAAGCAACCTTGTAAGAAAAGGTGTGGTATATTTTGGCATACATGCAACCCTTTAACTAATCCATGTGGTTTTTTTCTTCAAGTAATTAAATGTCTGTGTAGTTCTTAACTACTTATATTTTATTCAAATTAAGTATTGCTGTTTGAAACTAATAGTCCATATGCATACCTGGAAAACAGCGTAGGGGCTAGTAAAATTGATGGCAAATCTAATTTTCATCTAGCCAGCACAGGCACAATCGAAAAACACAGTTAACAGGCTAGAATAAGATTGCTTTTCTGCTTGGTCAAGAATCTTCAGTTCTGCATTATAAAATATTGAACTGCATTTTCAAATGCTTTGCCAAAAAAACCCAATCAGTGTGTTCCTATTTTAAAAGCAAGGGGATAATCCTATTCATCTTTCCCATGAAAACTTCCTAGGACTTTTGGGGAGTTGCTTGGATTAGAAAGCTTCCCCATCTTCACTCTACAAATGCACCTAGCCATTGAGTTCAGTGGTGCATGGACTCTTGACACCTCTGTGTTTTTGCACAAACCCTTAGAAAGCTTTCATTTATGCTGGTTTCCAACTATTGTAATTGGCCTTGCTAGCCTTTATTTTGAACCTGGATTTTGTCCTTCTGTTGTGTTGCTAACTGCAGCAGAACACGCTAGCGGACAATGAGTGCTGAGAGGAGTTGAGTGTCTTAGAGGTTAAGATGCAAAATCTTCACCCAGATAATGAAAATTGCTCTGTTGACAGGGATTACATCTTTGAGCATTGACCTTATGTCATCCAAGTCAGCTTGAGATGCAGTCCTACAAAAGATTGCTTTAAACATAGCTCCATCTTACCCGTGGAGGGCTCTTTTTTGTTGCTGAACAATGATGACGAGAAATTTCATCAAAGTATTGTGTGTTGCCAAAATTTTTTGCGTAATAATGCTAGTAAATGCTTATAAAATGTTTCATTTTCTATTATTTCCTGGGGCACCTTCTCAGCTTGCTGGAAAGCTGTTTGTTATATTAGACTGGAAATAATTATGATTACCTCTTTTCTAGGACTAATGGCAGGGGTTAGCATGGAGTGTGTAAAACAGTGAGGTAGGAAGGTGTACAGGGGGGAACATATTGTGGTTTTTACTAGCAGTTAACCAGAAGAAAGACTAAAATATTTGATGGGTAACATGACCGCCCCGCTATTTTTCTTTTCGTTGGAGCCCTGGAAGTTAAGTATTTAGCTCCTAAAGAAAGTCTATTGGGTTTAGGCACTCTTAAGCCTTAGCCTTCATTGTATCTCTTGGAATTTGAAAGTGGATGTGTGTAGCAGATGTTCCCAGCCTGCTTTGCCTCATTGTAATTCCTACAATACTTGGTTCCTTATCTTTAACCCATTTCTGAAATCGATGGTGTCAAGCCTCTCTGGCTTCACATAATCTAATATGTTTTAAAAAAATGATTTTTCTTGCCATCTTATTCTTTCTGCCTCGCTTCTGCATCTTCCATCGACTTTAATTAAGCTTTCCTTGGACTTGTGACCTTGGTGAGCTTTTAAAAATAAAGTGAACTGACTTGCAAGGTGATTTTTCCCAATCTTTTTGTAGCCCTACTGGAAATTCACTTTTTGCAGTGTTTAAAAATATAGGCTGTTCATCTGGGATTGTCATAAATGCACAGAATGGCAACAAGGAGAAACCTCAACCTTGTAATTACTACATTGTAGTAAATAGTTCATTTCTCTATTATTTATACTTTGACTTTTCTACCCCTTTAGGACTTAACTAAACACTGTTGTTTTTTTAAAGAAAGATAGAGAAGATTTATTCTTTCAGTCAGACAGTATCGAAAGAAAGCCTTTTTTTTTAAAAAAAAAAAAAATAGAGTACAGAGTAAAAGATGTGTAGAAATGCCTAAAAAAGATTCTCAGCATGCTTGTTATCTTCCTTGCCATTTTTTTCCCTGATAAAATCTCAGAATAGATGGGTAGAATTAGATGACTCTTCCTAATTCCATTTATAATTACATTTGGCTGTCTTCCATCAAAGGCCTGAATAGTAGCTCTTGTCTTGATTTTCAC
Organism: Neomorphus geoffroyi; assembly: GCA_033558235.1. Classification (NCBI taxonomy): domain Eukaryota; kingdom Metazoa; phylum Chordata; class Aves; order Cuculiformes; family Neomorphidae; genus Neomorphus; species Neomorphus geoffroyi. The sequence continues at coordinate 73,862,835 of JAUMJM010000005.1, read as the reverse complement.
TTCTATAAAATCTACATATAAATCACTGTACACTGTCATACTCTGGAAGACAAGATATTAAATACGTCTAAAGATGATATCGTAGGTACTAGATCTACAGAGAATCTTAAATACAGAATGACTAAATGTGACTAAAACTTGAAAGGATTTTCTTGTTTGTTAGCTTGGTCTATTTTTTCTTACTTAGAATCATTCTTTTTGTTAGCTTCTGTGCTTTGTGGATGGTAAGGAATGTACAATCCCCATACCAAGCTTTATGTAGCTTTATAATTACTTGCCTTTGTAGAGGCTTCTCTTCCTGCATTCATTGGGAAGTTGGAAGAGTTAGCAGAGAGTGAGTAACCTGCCCAATCCTAGCTGTTTAGTAAAAATCACATCACGCTGGAGCACCCACTCACATCAAGTAACGATGCAAACCCAGAGTAGGAAAAAACAGCTTTTATGGACATAATGTAGTGAATAACACAATAGAAATCTTAGTAAAGGCTGGAATTTTAGTCTTAGGTTGAGGTAAACTTTATGTTGAAGACTACAGTGTGCCTTGACCTGATGACACACAGTAGTACAAGTCTTCATCTGGTTTTGCTAGGAATATATTTTGAGTTAGTCATTACTTGGTAAGACAGTAAGCTCCTTTCTTTTGGAAAAAAGCAATCTCTTCAAACAGATTATGCTCAGTGTTAGCAAAGACAAAACCTTGAATTAACCATGACTATCTGACATGCTGCTAAATTTAGCAGTCCTTCTAGATATGGTGCATTTTAAACTCTCCTAATTCCTAATATTCTGAAAGCTATATTCTAGCATGATGTAGTTTTTCACTGCGGGTAGGACCTTAAAATGTGGTTGCGAAAAATCTCAAATTGTCTTACTTAGATGCCTTAGTATATAGCTCAGCAAAGCACATCAGATCCCTGCAGCAATATTCAACATTCTGTTTTAGAACCTGAAAGGGTATATCTGTTCAGCATCCTAACACAGCTACAATGCTTTAGAAATCTAAGAGCTCTGCACAGGTGCGTACTGCACTTGGAATGAGCTTGGGTGTCCCTAAAGTACTGCTGTAGTGCTCTTTATGGACCTAGCCTCACGGAATAAGACAGGATGACTCACCACTGTGAAATTAGGTATGTGACTTCAAATGGTACAAGATCAAGGCATAACCCTGATTTTAAAAGGAATTTAGTCATTTAGGTCAAATTTAATGTAAGGTATTAATAATGTCATAAAACTATTAACCACAAATCCTTGCCATCTATGAAAAGTGAATGCTTCAAACAGCTATGACATTAAAGTCCTACCAGCTTTTTCTTTTCTCTTTTTTAATCCTCTATAGTCAGTCCATTATAACTATTGTATTTAAGAGAAAAGTTAGAAAAAGAATACTGAGAGCAGACAGGTTGCAAATTATTTTTCATGTGCATTTTTTTCACCATGAAGCACTTCTTGATATTTTAAAATGTATTTGAATGTCTTTCTGCTCCACATTTGCAGCCTTCACTAAGACTGCAAGCCTTCAGGCTTTTAAATAGACTTCCATTGAAAAATATGAGATGATGAAGGAATAGGAGAGACACTCAGAAAAGCCTGGACCTTTGGACAATATGGATACTGCCTTTAGAACTGGAGAGGCACTAAGTGGCTATTTCACTGTGTGGTGGCTTGAAATGTGTCCTTTTGCCTGATATTTTACCTAAGGAGATGCTATTGCTGTCTCACCTTGTTGCATTCTGTACAGACATTCTGCTCTCTAGAAACAAATACCCTTTTTTTCATAAGGCTTGAATTAATTCATAGCCATATTTTGAAAATTGTGAGTGTTTGGGGGTGGTGGATTTCCTTGCCTGTGCTAAGAGACACAATGCAAATGTTTTTGTAGAATTACTGAAGATGAATGGCAAGACCTTAAATATCTGAGCATAGATTGATGTTCGATTTAGTAAATCTGGTAGATAAGGGTGAGGAGGCTTTTTTTGTCATAATCTGGAATATGCACAGTATAAGCAAGAAACTCTCGGGCAATTTTATTTTGGTATCTGAAACTCAGCATCTCTTAAGCAACTTAAAGATAAATTACCACTTTTTACAATCCCCTTTGGAATCTATATTTAAGCCAACAGTTTAAAAGAATTCATTGTTCCCTGTCCTTTTGGTACTAGCTAGTGTTCAGGCAGGATATATTTACCAGCTTGATTTTCAAGCTGTATTTGCAGGGATGTTTTGGAAATTTCCTTTTCTCTTACAGGTAGATTCAGACCAATGAATAAGATCTGCGTTTCCAGTGCTTTGAATTCATTCTACATTAGTGTGAGTGGCTGTTCAACGTATACTATAGCAGAAGGTCAGATCCATTCTAAGCTTGTCTTGTAAGTTTTAAAATAGACATTTATGATTAAAATATAGACTATTCTTATTGATAAATAGATCCTGGATTATGTGTAGACTTCCAGAATATGGTGCTGCTTTATCAACCAGCATCCTGAATCTGGCAAAAACCAGTGTTCTGTCCCCTTTCATTACAGAGCAGAGCAGCACCAGAGAAAAGGGCCAATATCATCTTGTGTGTTAGCTATTTTAAAGGAGTGTATTTCTGCATTTAGTTTGATTGTTCTCATACTTCTTATAGAATACACTTACCCTCCAGATTTTCACAGGTTAAATATTAAGATCTTTGGCTTTTTAGCTATTTCAGATAAATTAGAAGTTCACTATGAAATTCCTAAGCAAAACAGCACAAAAGGAGGTTGTCAGGTGATATTCCACTAGATTTTTAAACCTCTAACATGGAAATTATCTATATTCGCAGGTATAAAGAATAATAATGACATGCTTAAGTCAGGGTGATATGTGAATCATTTTGCCTTTATCATTTCTCACCATAAAATAACTTGACTGTTTAATAAATAACTTTTCATTTGAATTTCCTTTTAGGTTCAAATACAAACTGAGACATTTTTTCTTGTCATACTGTTTATTCCTTAGATGAAAAATTTATCTTGCTTTCAGTTTTATTTCAAGTGTGTTTTAAAATATTTTTCTGACTGAAGCATGATTATCGTTCAGTGAATACATGGTGCATTTAAAAAAGTCCCAACAATACTTGATGCCGAAGTCTCCCATCTGGAGGACAGATGTTCATAAGAGAAAACATAGACAGGAACTTAACTTAAAGTGGCTGACAACTATGGTTCTCCAGATCAACTTCAAAGTGGATTTCTGTTCACATTTTATTATTATTTACAGTTTGTGGGTTCAGATCATGGACTGTATGTAGTTGATGCTTCTGAAGGCTTTGAGAGATTCATCAGTGTTGCTTTGCATTCATCATCTTTCCTGACATAATACTTAGTAAATAGGATGCTCTTCTTTGCTATACTGACGATAAACACAAGAAGGAAAGTCCTGTAATTCTTAAGAAACTTGTGACAGAATATGCATTCAAGATGATACATGCATATGAGGAACTCCTGTAAATTTGCTTTTATAGCCCGTCTGATCAATAACAATAACTGAGGAGAAAGAGATTCTGTATCTAGACACAGAAAGATGCATCTCTTATTCTACAATAATTTTTGAGGCAAAATACACAGCCACTTGAAAGACAGTAATTCATGCTTTAGAGCTTCCTGTTTTCCTCTCTGACTCTTGAGTCATCATGATCAACTTGTCACAGCTATGTTGCTTTGGAGAAAGTTATCTCTGACAGACAAATGTGTATGTTGCATAAATATGTATACATGTCTTAAATCATTATGTATAACACAACCTGAGACACTACTGCATCCATCTACAGAATATCTGGACTTTTTGAATTTTAATAAATCACCTCTGACCAAACATCTGAGAATCCTCCCACTGCTGGAACATCCTTTGTTATGTGTTCCTAAACCTCTTGTAGGTAAAAAATTAAATGGGTTGAGAACAACTGGCTAAGATGACCAAGATAAGAGACAAAGCAGAGAGAAATGGTCTCAAGGAAGAGCAGACTGAATAGTTACAGTGAGGTAAGCTGAAGTGCCGTTTAACATGGAAGATCAGAGTCACTCCAACTGTGGAAACCGAATCCAACTCCTACAGCTTGTTCTGCCAGAGGTGATTATTTTATTTGTATTTAGATGGTGACAAAAGGCCTTGACAATAATGCGTTCAGTTACGGTAGGTCGTGGATAGTGCGTGAAGATTCAGGACATTTCTGAACAACCTACAAGCTTAACAAAGCAGTTGAGTAATCATTAGGAAGCAAATACCCAAACAGATCTGTTTCAGCACGCCTATAAAGGTCAGATGGGTGTCTAGGGGCCACAAAGAACTGAGCCCACTGTCACCTGCCAATGGCCTAGTGATTGAATTGGTGACTGGAGTGCGGGCATCGCTTCAACTGCTCTCATTCCTTGAAGAGTAGGAAAAAGGAAAGATGACTTTCATACTCACTAACATCATAAGCAGCACACGAATATTTTCAGTACATGAAGGAACAGAGTACAGGAACCACTTCAACACTGCTTATGAATAGGGGATGCCAAGCAGGTGACTTTCTGCCCAGTAATGCTTCTTCATATTTTTGTCATTTGGCACACTATAGAGATACGTATTCGACTTTCACTATAGCTGGTACCACTGTCACTCACTTTGAGTGGGTAGGATTGTAACTTGTCAATTCACTGTCAATTCACTGATGAATTGTCTGTTATGACTAAGAATCAGCTATTGTCTGTTATAGTAATCACATACATTTAAGAGATACAATGGAAATAAAAATGGTTCAATCTGACAAAAAGAACGATGTAGAGAAAATTTAAGTCATTGGAATATCATGAAAATTTAACTCCTATCAGCCCTGGCAGTGGGGAAGAAGAGTTCTATGAGGAACAGCAATACACAGAAGAAGATTTGTCTTGGAGCCTTAAAATATTACCAATGAAAATAATTCAAAAGTCAACAATAATTACTTGAGCCTTCTTAGATTTCTCTGTGACCATTCTTTACACGTTCACAGGCTTCTCTTTTAATAGAAATATGGATGCTATCACTATCTCGAAAGGAAAAACTATTTGTGTAAAAAAAAGCGATATGAGTAGACTAAAAAAGAGAACACAGAAATGAGAGCTTAGAATGATTAAAAGCAATTATGTATAGCCTTCATACTGGAAATATTCATGTTTTGTTTACTTGTTTAAATTTTGTTTGCTTTCCAGCTGTGTTGATGATGAAAGTTTCTTTCTTCCATATGTTAATATAAATCAGGAGTTGAAAAGTGCAAAATTTTATGGTTTTAATCTTTTGAAGTGTCTATTTTACTTTTATCTCTTCTTGTTGGAACAAAACAATCTCAAATATAAGGTGTAATCGAGAACAAAGATTGTATCTTCAGAGGATCTTGGGGCAAAACTATCCTGTCAATATTAGGGGAAGTTAAGCAGCTATGGCAAAAAAATTGCTTATGCCAAAAATTTCCTCTTTCTAGTAATGTATTAAATTAAATACCTCTGCTGCTGTCTTTGATCTTTTAAGTACCACCAGAGTTATTTTAGTGTCAGTGAGTGGGTGTACTTGTTACCCTGTCCCTGGCTGAGCTTTCTGCTCTTTCTTTTGCTTTCTAGCTCTGACTGCAGTGGTAGTTCAGCTAAATTTGTATTCCTACATTTCAATAAAGAATATAAATATCTCCCTCTCATAAAATGTGTTGTAGATAAGTAAGAATTTGGACCAGTGTATTTTTCTGAGACTGGGTGCTGACTTTGAGACAGTTGTATCCAACCCTACTCAAACGACGTAGGCCACATTTCCTGAGCTCAAGAGGAGTTGTTTTAACAAAGAAGAATTCGTTGCTCACATGGGGTTTTTTGTAGTTGTTGTTGTAACAAGTGTATTGGGTCAGGAGATAGTCTCATTTTGGAGATCTGAAAGGAAACTCCAGCTGTCAAAATGCAGCTGAAATGTGAGACAAGCAGTCTTATAGAAGAGGGAATTGAGGTGCACTGACTGGTAGCCTTGGAACAGGCAATGTACACTGCTTAACACTTTTGAAGGCTGACCATTTTAGATCTGTCCTTCAAGGATGTATTTTTGCTCCTGCTCCAATTACACTTGCTTAAGAGAGAGAGAGGGAAAAAAAGGCAAAACAAATGGTCCGTAACAGGTTTGTGGTTGATAGCATGGATTCAGGGGAGCTTTTTATAGTGAACAGATATTACTTTCCAATATCTCTGCAATAAAATTTTGCTGTCAGCAAGAATCTATATTTTTACTGAAAAATAAATGAAGACTGTTTAGCCAGATGTATTACAATAAACCTTGGAGTGTAACTGAGGAAGAACACATGGCTAGTAAAGAAATAAATCTGTAAGTTAAATGTATTTATTGCCAGTTGATATAATGCAGATCTTTATGTACTGCATCAACTTAAATTTAATGTCTAACACAGAAAAGAAAGCACTTGAAAAGGAATAATATAAAAAAAAACAAAATGAGAGAGAAAATGGGAGGGAGAAATTATCAAAATCTATGCTATTAAGTTGAGATCTCCTTTGCTGGAGGCACGTTTAGCATTGGAAAACAACCTGAATATACAAATGAAGTTAAAGCTTTGCCATAAGAATGGAGCTGTGCAGTTAACATGTGTTTCCAGAGATGCAGAAAAATAAAAAATATTATTATTTCTTAAGAAGTAACTAATACAGTTACTAGCTTTTCTACTAGATATGAATCCCAGAGTTAAAATTAACCTAAGTTGTCACAGGTTTTAATATTCAGGGATTTTCTGCATACCCTTAATGAGTTACTATAAACCAGCTACCACAGTGTCAAGCAGCACAGCATTGTTTCTTGTGGGTTTTTTTGTTGTTTTTTTTTTCTCCTCCCCTTCTTTTAGAATAATATAAATGTAAATACCTCCTACTTATGTGCAAGAGCTTCTTGCCTTTCTCAAACTCTGGTAACTTCTGTCATTGGTGAGCATCAGTGCAGATGGTTCCAACCTAGGTCTCCAGCTTCACCCAGAAGTTGAAGATTTTTTGAGTGCTGTTTCCTCTTTCTTTCCTGAAGTGCTCTTAATTTGTGTTAAAATGGCTAGTAAAGTAGAAAACTTTGAGGATTATTGATAGAGTGTAATAGAGGTATGGGTTCCTGCAACCATATCACAGATTAATAAAGGACAAGTCAGTGACCTATAGAAAATTCGTGCCTTATTCTTTCATCTTAAGTATAATGTGAATACTTATTGATTCAAAAAAGATATTGTGAGGCTTCATTAAATAAATACTGCCTTTTAAAGGAATACGACTCATCTTATAAAAGAAGCATGCATTAGCTAAAAGCTAGATGTTGATTTGAAGTCAATAGTGACAGATCATTTTATTGAATGGATTCTTGAAATAATTTAGTAAAATATGGAGGTTTTCTTTTATTAATGTTGTTTAGGTTGCTAAGAGTTGAGTGTAAGATACTTACAGAAATGCATATTATTAATATTGTAAATTACTGATACTTATCACCCATTCTTTTTTCTGCATGTAGGTTCTGTTATTTCATCAAAAGTAGCAGAAAAATTCCAATAAAAGAGTCCTCTTGGATTTTGTACATATATGAAACAGTATATGAAACAGTACATGAAACAAAACACATTCTTCTAGCTTAATGGTCTTGTATGGGAGAAATGTTCAATGAAATGATTGGTATTTTTGTTTGGTTTTGCTTTTCAGAGACAGACAATCTTCAGTTGTGTAATGATAGTTACAGTGGCAAGTTAAATATAAATCTGTCAGTCGAAAGCAGTTAACCATCCCTCATTGATATAGTTGAGGAGCTAGCCTCAGCAGCACTGTGCCATGGATTCTGCTGCAAAGGGAGTGAAAGATGCTAGCAACTGTGATTCCTGTTAATTGACCTGATAATGATACTGGAAATGATGATCCTCATCATGGACGTGATTAGCCTGTGTTCAAAGGGTCTGCACCCGCTTCTATTGACTTCAGAGGCAGCTCTGAAAGGGGTTAAAGTTAGCTGCTAACATTGTCTTTGCAGTACAGCAGGGGCGAGCAGACTTCTATCCACCCCTTCTTCTCACTTTTTTTTAACAGCAATTAATTTCAGCAATCACTTTTCCTCCTTTCTACTTTATTGCTTAGCTACCATGAAGAATACCTTTGCACCAGTGTTGCAACAATAGTATCAATTTAATTGGAGGCTTAATGCACAGCTCCCACAAACCGTACTTATTACTGACGATGGGTGTACTACTGGAGCACGAATGATATAGGAGATACAAGGGAAGGAGTGCTTTAAGGCTAGAGCTGCTTGAAAAAAAGTATTTATGAAGCCATCTTAAGACGCCCATTCCCAGCAAACAGAATTGACTCACAAGTAAGCTACAAATATGCAGCCTCTATAACTTGAGCATCATTTTCAGTGAGTTAGTATTCGTGTGACAGAGGCAGTCATGCATACGTTCAGCCCAAGCTCAGAGATTATCAGCTGGGATCTGGAAGCTTCACAAGGGCATGAATTCAGGACTGACCCTGCCATAAACTGGGTGAGAAACACCGCATTTCCATTTGGATTTAACTCCACAGTGCTCTAGTTTCCATACTAGAGCTGGCTTGTTTATTGTTGATTTGGACTACAAGCCAACAGAATTAGTACTTGTGGGGAAATGAATTCCACTGACTGATCTCCCTGGTAAGAGTAAAGTGGGGATAACATTATATACAGTGTGTAAAGATACAAAGCAATTAAAAAAACCCAATGGTCTCTTCAATGAAAAGCATCAGAAAAAAATATTTCATTTCCTTTGCCATTTGTCATATAAACGAGTGTGCTGTAACTGAAAGAATAGTTTTTGCTGTTTTATGAAGTAAGAAGATTTATACTTAATTACAAATTGAATAAGTAACTTTTTATTTTCAAATGACTGGCATAAGCAAGGGGTAAAAAAACCCCTTGCTCATAGTAGATGGAGAACGGCTTTTAGGTTTTCATGCTGGACATATGCAGTATAGAGAAAAATCTAGGCATACTAGTATTTTCACACTATTCAAAAAGTTTTTAAGGTCAGACTAGATTATTCTGATCAGAACTTGACCTTCTGTCTACAGTTTTTGCCCCAAAACTTGATTTGTCAAAGGAGTTCCATTTTCTTCTTGCTGCCTTCAGCTCACCTTGGCTAGCTTACTGTGAATGTTCAAGATCTGACAGGTTTCAAGGAAAATATACTGGAATTTAGAAAACATACCCATCAAATTGAATGGGTAGATGGTCGGAGTCTAATACAATATTTTCAGGGAAATCAAACAGCTTGGTATTGTTCTTTTCTTTGTTTATATGTGCACACTTCCTAATCATTCTGAGTGCTTAAACACTTATCGAGGGCAGCTTACCTTCTCATAGACCTAATTACCGTAGTGGATTCATCTTTATGAAGACGTTATTTTGCATAGGTCAGGTTTTTCTCCTGAGGCCCACATCAGGCTTTAAAGGTGTTAATCATGAGCCTGTTCCTACACAAAATACACAACAAAAAATTACAATTTTCACATCAGAAAGGGGGATATTTAGCAAAGTTTATGCAGTCACCGTCACCACCTTCCATTTTTTGACTTCCCCAGTCTTCTGAAACAAATAAATGAACAAACAAAACCCACCACACCCCAAAAGCAGGAAATACTCATTTTGCAGATAGCACATAGGAAACATATTGATTAGATAAAGGATGGCAATTGAGATCCTCCTGCTCCACTAGCTTCTAAAACCACCAATACTGTCACTAGCCCTTTACAATGTTGCTTGCTGTTTCATGTGGTTTAGGAAAACGTATGAGAAGAGATGTTTAATTAAGTCAGCTTAGGTAGAAGGAAAATAATTTCTTCTCGCTCATTTAGGATTCTGTTTGGTCTTAGTGTTGGGGAAAAATATCATTTGGGCAAGCCTTTTTTAACTATTCAGGTCTGTTTCAGGGTCTCATATATAATGGAGCATGACATGAGTGTGAAATGGAACAAGCACTCATGGCCAAAAGCTACGACATAGATGCAAGTAGCTGAGTTACCTCTTGGCCAAGAGCAGTTATGCTGACAGGTGCAGAAAAATGGCTAGATTATTGGGCTAACTTTGACAGCATTAGCATGGATTGAGGGCTCTTATGTCTACTTAGGATGTATAGTAGAGATGATCTAGTTAAGAAGAGTGTCCACATTGAATGATATTAGCACTTCGTATGTCTGCATGAGGAAAACAAGTAGATCCCCTTAACTGATCATTTTAGCCTGCTGAAAACCTCTGCCATACCTTAAGGGTTTTCCAGCCTTGTTGCTGTGCCAGTGGGGTTGTGTGTGGGGTTGGTGGTGACATGTGCATCGGTCTCTCCTTTGCCTTGTCGAAAGCATGGTGTATTACTTTCATGTTTCCATATTTCAGCTGCACTTGCAGGGAATTTCTCCAATAGCGATAGCTGCTATTTTTGAGCAGCCACAAGCAAGTGATTTACCCGTAAGTGCAAGAGAAAGTACTTCGCAAAGCCATGAACTACGTATCTGGGTCAGGCACTGTATGGTGTGGGGCAACTGTGTGCAGTTCAGTCAGGAATTAGACGGCTATCAAATGTTGGTTTCGAGGGGAAGGGCAAAAGAATCTTCAAACAGCAGGGAAGGAGACATCTTTGGGATAAAAATCACCATAAGTTAAGCCACAAGCTAGACAGCCATACTTTAAAGAATGTGCAGAGGGATAGAGTAGATTGGCGTCTTATTCCACATTTTTTTAATGAAAAGAAAAGTGCAAGCGCTTTTTCATTGGTTAAAGCTTTGTTCTGGACATCAGTAATAGGAACAGGTATCCATAAACCCTTTTCTAATCCATCTTAACCTATGTGCATTAGTATTGTAATTTTAAATGCATTTGGTGCCATGAGTGGTGGTGAGGGCATTTTTATTATAGAAGCAGCCAAAACCAGTGTTTACCTCTCCTGTGGGTGTCTCAGACAGGCAAAGTTGTTAGCCACTGATGTCAAACAGCTGCACTGCGAAAATGAATTCACTAGTCATTGACTACACCAGCCCATGAAGGGGAGAGTCATGTCCCTCAGCTTACATGAAGTTCTCACCTCAAAAGCAGCTGCTATGAAAGTTGCAACTTTGGTAGTTGAGGAGGCTGCAGGTTCTTCTGGAGAGTGGAAAGAGACTGAGCTGTAGTGAGAGTAGCAGTGAGGGAAGATTGCCAAGCTGAGGAAAGCACTAACAATTTCAACCCAGGAACCCAGTGAGAAGTTAGAAGATGGTTGAAGCGGATTTTGATGCTTGAGACTGTGATCTTAGGCTTGAGACCATGGTCTTAGGCTTGATCTTCAGCGAAGGTGAACCTCAGAGAAGGTGACAGGGATACATTTCTAATCCTTTAACAATGTAATCCTTTACTGGGGAGAAAAATTTCTCTTTTATGAAACTATGAGGTCTAGGCAGATTAGAAATGGGCCTGAATCAGGACCAATCAATACTGCTGAATCTTTCTAAAGTAGCTTCATATAACATGCCAATGACAGTCCTAAATTAAATTTTAGGTTGGTGGCTTTTAAATGACAGGGATTTGTTGTTGTGAATTGACCAGGGTTAGATGGTGAAGTAGAACTGTGGCAAGTACACAGGCAATACAATCCGGAAGCAGAGGCAACTTATGACTCTTTCATTCAAGATCTTTCAGCAGCATGGCACTAGTGACAGCATTGGCACAATCAGAGCACAACTATCTATCTGAAGACAAAAGGACAAGATAGGCGACACTAAGCTCCAGAAGATGATGAAAACTCATCAACGTGCCAGCTTTGACAGGTGTGGGCAGGGCTGGTGGACCCTGGACACCACACACCTGGGAAGCATATGTGGTTCGTGACAGCAGATCTCCAATGGGTAGGTAGAAACAGAACAGAACATGGCAAGAGAAAAAAGTATAACAACCACCGCCTTACGAAGAATTAAAGATGCTCATCAAACTAGATTGATGTTATTTGGTCTCTGTAAAAAACAAACCAAAACAAACACAACAAACCCCCTCCACAAAAACCACAAAACAGAAAAAGTCCCAAAACAAACCAAAACCACTAACCAAAGAAATCCCAAACAAACGTACAAAACCATGAGAAGTCCTACGTGATTATTTTGAGGAACTAATTTTAATTCTTTTTTCCTATGGCAATGAAATGGCAGTGAACTAAGTTTAGCGGCTCCAAGCTTATAACTATTTCCGATATTCAAGATAGATACAAGATAGCAAAGTCTGTCGTTTGAGTGCTTTACTAGGATATTGCTCTCTGCTTCCCTTCTCCTCCTTTTTTTCCCCTTGCATCTGATTCCTGGTCAATCTAGCCATCTTCTGGCTAGCAAGAGCCCTGATGTGTGTCGTTTTGTTGAGCTTGTTGGTTCTGAAGAGCCTCATTAGCTACCACTCCGTTCTCCCAAATATATTCACGTTCTCTACTTTATTACATCCTGATAATGAAGTGTTTGTCTGAACTGAAGCTCTATTTTTTGAAAAGCCTACCTTTCTGAATATAGTCCAAGGCTCATTAACACTATTTAATCCTGCTGGGGGTTGTAATATAGTCAGGGGCAAAACAGATTAAGTTAAATTGATATCTACCTCACATTACACAGAAGTGTATCTATTTGAGGTACATGTTACATTCTTACATATTTTCTAAAGTTAAATATGTATATGTGTAATTTAAAGAATATAACTCTGTTTTGCCACTCTAAATACCCCATTGTAATACCAGTTATGCAATGGTTTAAATAGGTAGCAAGATATGTTAAGTGGACTGAGAAGACAATATCTGATTTGCATATTTTGAATAGCAGTTGCTGTTATAGTGTTCGGGTAGTTCTATTTCTGAGTTCAGTGTGCCAAAAAAATTAAGGCTGTAATATAAGAATGATTCCAATCCATTTATCTGACATGAAGTACACTAAAGATATTATGTCACTTGTTTGCATTTTGGTAAGTGGGCACTACTGAATGTGAGAAAACAGATCATGGTCTATGTACAATTTGAAAATAAGATTATTTTATGTTTTTATTTGTGGAGATCTAGGAACAATGCTATGATGATTATAAAAAAGGAGATGATTTAACTAACAAATGCCTATGCAAGTCTTCAAGCTGCAAAATATTATTTTGAATTCTTAGGCTTTCATTAGAATGCAGCACTTCATCTTATATAGTCTGATCATAATCTAGCCAAATGTCCTCATGATGTTCAAGAAACAAAGGATTTATGCCCCGTTTTTCTGAGAATGAAACTTTACACCCTTGGCATATTGCAGGTCTCCAAAATAACTCTGGCCTCCTTTAAGGGATTCGAGCACCTAATTTTCATAACCTCTTACAGTTGCCTCCATAAAACTCTGTGCTGGAGTCAGCATATGGAACAGCTTGCATGGAAAAATTCACATCTTTCCAGTACTTTTATACAGAAATGTAAAAAAGCTCCATCTGTCAGTTCATACCAAATGGCCAGTTCTGTTGCTGAGAATTTAAAAGCTGTAGCTAAGGTTAGCCAGTATATTTTAGATATCACATTGCAACTTTGAAGATCATATGATGTAAAACATTGTTTCACTAATGCACGTTTTGCACTCAGATGGTATATGAGGTAGAAATTGAAAGCCTTTGCTGAACTTGGACTTAAATGCTCCTTTATATATTAGTAAATTCGTACGGAATAACATCAATCTGTCCCCTCAAATCTGCCCTGGGTACATAGTATAAAACCTTTCCTTTGACTGTGGCCATGATTTTTATTGAAAATAATAATAATAATAACATGACGTCTACTCTGCAAAAGTGTGGTGACTTTAAGCAGAAATCTGAAAGCTCCTGTACTGTTATTGTAAAATTAATTGTTGAACTTGAATAATATGCATCGAGAAATGGATTGCAGGGTAGAGGATCACTTGGGTTGAGTGTTTCTATGACAGAATTAATACAAGCTACTGTAACACTAGCTTAGTGTTTTCTGATGTAATTATGTGACAGAAAACTTGTGATGTTGAACTTGTAATTTTCATTCAGTTTCCTCCTTTTTTTGATGATGTCTAGTGCATACAGACCTCAATCTGAAACAGTGCTCATATATCAAGTAGCTATAGACTATTTTATTATAAACAGTATATACATTTATAGATTATAGGCAGGTAGGGTTATAAACTTGAATAATAGTCTGAATAGCCAGAATAGTAGTTTCTCAAATAACATCAGGGGAAAACAACATTATATATATCCACATCTACTTTCAAATTGCATGTAACATTTTCGTTTCAACAAATGTTTTTGAGGATTCTTTCACTCAAATACGTTTTGTCCTGGAATCCTGCAAAATAAAAGCAGAGATTGGCCAAAGCTTTTGTACATCATACAGTATGTATTTCTTATTTTCTTGTATAATCCACTGTGTAAAATATACTTTATATACAAAACATGGAAAATAAGCATAACAACAAAGAAACATCTGTCATTAACAAAAAAGAAATAAAGATATTAACTCCAGGAAAGAATCTCACTTTCAGTGTAAAGCCAGGACGGGAAAGAAGGTGACTGGATATGCAATTAAGGCTCCTGTGTGGAATTCTCTAACTGCTAGCCTCGTCCTGTAGAAGACTGCTTCACAGAGAGAATGAGATAATTGGGTTTACTTCTAAAAATGGTTCTAAATGTAAGCTGAAACCATTGTGCTGCTCACCACCTCTCCAAAGAGCTCATATCTTTTTGTCCCTTCAACTAACCAAAATATTCATAACCAAAGTTACCATACATTAAGACGCATAACTGTGTACCACATATTGATTCTGTCCTGAACAATCACTGTACCTTTAAAAAACAACGTATTTGGTTATCATAGAATCATTCGGTTGGAGAAGACTTCTCAGATCATTCAGTCCAGATGTGCCTGTCCTCTTACTAAACCATGTCCCTAGGAAACTCATCTGCACTTCTTTTAAACACATCCAGAGATGGCAACTCCACCACCTCCCTGGGCAGCCTGTCCCAATCCCTGACCACCCTCTAAGTAAAGATATTCTTCCTAATGTCCAGGATAAACCTCTCCTGGTGCAACTTGTGGCCATTTCCTGTCATTCTATCACTGTCACTTGGGAGAAAAGCCCAGCACCCACCTCGTCACAGCCTCCTTTCAGGCAGTTGTAGACAGTGATGAGGTCTCCCCTCAGCCTTCTCTTCCCTAAGCTAAAAAACCCCAGTTCTCTTAGTTGCTCCTTGTAGGGCCTCCACCAGCCTCCTTGCCCTTCTCTGCACGTGCTCCAGCCTCTCAATGTCCTTCCTGTAGTGAGGGGCCCAAAACTGAATCCAGCTCTCGAGGTGCGGCCTCATCAGTGCCGAGCACAGGGGCACAACCACCTCCCTGCTCCTGCTGGCCACGCTGTGTCTGATACAGGCCAAGGTGCCATTGGCCCTCTTGGCCACCTGGGCACACTGCTGGCTTATGTTCAGCCGCTGCCAACCAACATCCCCAGGTCCTTCTCTGCCAGGCAGCTCTCCAGCCACTCTTCCCCAAGCTTGTAACGCTGCATGGGGTTGTTGTGACCTAAATGGAGGACTCGGCACTTGGCCTTGTTGAACCTCATCCCGTTGGTCTCAGCCCATCGATCCAGCCTGTCCAGATCCCTCTGCAGAGCCTCCCTTCCTTCAAGCAGATCCACACTTGCAACCAGCTTGGTATCATCTGCAAACTTGCTAAGGGTGCACGCAATCCCTTCATCCAGATCATTTGTAAAGACATTAAATAGGACTGGACCCAGCGCTGAGCCCTGGGGAACACCACTCGTGACTGGTTTCCAACTGGATTTAACTGCGTTTTCCACAACTTTTTGGAGCTGGCCATCCAGCCAGTTTTTAACCCAGCAGAGGCTGTGCCTGTCCAGGCCAGTGGCAGCCAGTTTCTCAAGCAGAATGCTGTGAGAAATGATCTTAAAGGCTTTACTGAAGTCCAGTTACACCACATCCACAGCCTTTCCCTCATCCATTAAACGGGTAACCTTGTCATAGAAGGAGATCGAGTTGGTCTGACAGGACCTGACTTTCGTAAACCCATGTTGACTGGGTCTGATCACCCAATTGTCCTCTGAATGCTGTATGATAGCACTCAAGATGATCTGTTCCATGACCTTCCCCGGTACCAAGGTTGGACTGACAGGCTTGTAGTTCCCTGGATCCTCCTTCCCACCCTTCTTGTATATGAGTGTAACATTTGCCAGTCTCCAGTCTGGTGGCACTTCCCCAATCAGACAAGATAACTGGTAAATGAGGGAAAGGAGTTTGGAGAGGACTTCTGCCATCTCTCTTAATACCCTCAGGTGGATCCCATCTGGCCCCATAGACTTACGTATGTCTAATTGGCCAAGCAAGTCTCTAACCAAATCCTCCTGAATCCTTAGAGCCTCATTCTCACTGTCTCCTGGCTCAGGGAGTTCATTACCCAAGAACATCTCACCTTACTATTAAACACTAAGGCAAGGAAGGCATTGAGTACCTCCTCCTTATCCTCATCCCTTGTCACTGCTGTCCCTCTTGCATCCAGTAGAGGACGGAGATTGTCCTTAGTCCTCCTGTTGTTGTTAATGTATTTGAAGAAACATTTTTCATTGTCTTTCACCAAACTGGTTAGTTGGAGTTCTAGTCGGGCTTTAGCCCTTCTAATTTTCTCTCTACGTGATTTCACCTCACCCTTATAATCCTTCTGGGATGCCTGGTCCCTCTTCCAAAGCTCACAAACTTTCCTCTTCTTGCAGAGATTGGTACAAAGCTCTCTGCTCAGCGAAGATGGTTTTCCTCCCTGCCAACTCCTTTACAGCCCACAGGGATGGCCTGCTCTTGTGCCACCAGGATTTCCTTCTTGTGGAGCATCCAGCCCTCTTGTGCTCATTTGTCCTTTACATCTGCCTCCCAATGACCTTTATCAAGCAGCCTTCTAAACAGTTCAAAGTCTACACTCCGTAAGTCCAAGGTGGCGGTTCTGCTGACCCCCCACCTTGCTCCTCCAAGAACTGAGAATTCTGTCATCTCTGTGATTATCACTGTGTCCCAGGCGTCCTCCGACAGTCACCCCTCCCACAAGTCCTTCACTGTTCACAAACAGCAGATCCAGCAGGGCATCTTCTCCAGTCGGTTCACTCACCAGTTGTGTTAGGAAGTTGTCTTCCACACACTCAATGAACCTCCTGGACTGTTTCCTTTCTGCTGTGTTACACTTCCAGCAGACATCCAGAAGGTTTAAGTGCCCCACAAGAATGAGAGCTAGGGATCAGAAAGCTTCTCCCAGTTGCTGGTAGAAGAGCTCATCAGTTTCTTCGTCCTGGCTGGGTGGCTGATAACAGACTCCCACCACTATATCTGGCTTACTGCTCGTTCCACTGATTTTAACCCATAAACATTCAACCCTGTCATTACTCTTACTGAGTTCTACGCAATCCAAATATTTTCTAACACTGACAGCAACCCCACCACCTCTCCTTCCAAGCGTATCCCACCAGAAGAGTTTGTAGCCACCCACGGCAGCTCCCCAGTTGTATGAATCATCCCACCACGTTTCTGTGATGGCAATGATGTCGTAGCTCTCTTGCCTCCCTGCAGCTTTCAGCTCCCCTGTTTTTTGCCCCTGCTGGGTGCATTGGTGTAAATGCACTCCAGCTGGGCTGTTGTTGTCACCTCTTCCCTGACTGTAAAAGAATACAGCAATACTATTCATGTATATTCAG
Source organism: Neomorphus geoffroyi (assembly GCA_033558235.1). NCBI lineage: Eukaryota > Metazoa > Chordata > Aves > Cuculiformes > Neomorphidae > Neomorphus > Neomorphus geoffroyi. The sequence goes on along the minus strand of JAUMJM010000005.1, from coordinate 73,845,082 downwards.
ACTTAAATAAAAGTTAGGAGAACAATACAGATTTACAAAACTGCATGAGTGGCACAAGTTAAAAGGTTGCTATGCTCTGGCTGGAGTTTATCAGAAGCACGCTTTGAAGTCTCTGCTTCAAATCACATTGGCAGGTGTGGCTGTGGGGTTTGCAGAAAGCTTTAGCAACTGTTCTTCACAGAGGCAGAGTAACTCAGTAACACTAGCAGGGACTTAATCTCTGGAAATCAGATTATTGAAGCACAGGAAATATCAGTGGAAGAAGTTGTTTCCTTACAATGAGCTCTTGCGGATTCAGAATATTCCCTGTCAACTAATGGTTTTATCTGCAGTCCAAGGGCAGTGCGCAAGGAAAGGTCTGAGGCTGGTCTGTGAGGTGCTTCTGGGCCCAGTTTAATGCTGCTCCAGGCCCAGAAAACTACCAGGGTTAGGAAATCTGGATAGTGAGAGAGAAGACCCTGAAAGAGGAGTAGCGTCACCTTTAGTATGGGTAGAGGGAAGCCAAGCTCTAGCACTTGTTAGGTGCTCTAGCACTCCTGGATCCTCATGAAAACCAGACAGGTCCATGCTGCCATTCACTTCTCAAACTAAGCAACTGGCATTTGTTTCAGAGACCTTGTTACTGTGGAAGGTATTACCTAAAGATCTTGCTCTTGGAGAAGATAGTCCGAGTCTAGGAAAGTAATTAAGGGAAATAATTTCTGAATAAGTAAGTGTTAATATAATTAACTCCTTATGACATTGCATAACATAACTTGTGTTATTACTGACTGGTGATTGGGGAATGTATTCATCAGTGCTTGGACTGAAATAGCTGTTTTGTCTCATCTTTATACTAGTAATTACTAGTGCAGTGGGGTGGACCTACGGCATATGTAATTCCCCTATTAGCTGTACTTACTTGAGTAGTTTTTAATCTGCCATAATGAAGTGGAGGGGAGGACAATGAACAGAGGGTGATGGATGGAAGAAGCAGTGACAGTAGCATTGTGTTTGCCATCATATCAGTGTCATGGTGGGTACAAGGGAATAGAAGGTGATGAATAGAAGAAGTAGTGATTGTAGTATTATGGTTTTTGTTATGATTTGAAGGATGTTTTGATGCCTTAATAGCATAGACTATTTTCCACTCAAATGGAGAAACCAGCCACTAAGACTAAAGTCCTACAAAAACTTCTATTCATTTTGAACTTGAATTGGAACTTTAATTTCCTCCTTGATCAGCATATGCTAGGGTATGTTAATATATTTGCATTAAGTTTATTAACTCTATAACCTATTTTCTATGATGCATAAACATCAAAGAATGGGAATGAAAATGTGCTCATAAAAAGTACATGTTGCCATAACACCCACCCCATGTCCTACCATAAAAACCCCACAGTGATTTGTAACAAGTGATACAGACTGTGTTACTCTCTGCACTGTACGGTATTTTAACTGTGTAATTACTCCATTAATTAACAATGTTAACTCCAATGTGATTCATGGCAGCATTCCTGCAAGTATCTCTCAGTAAATCAAAGTAGATGTGCCAGGGCTGTTGCTCAAATTCCTTTGCAAATATTTACAGGAGTACATCAAGCCTGCTGAATTATGGCTACTAAATTGCTGGGAACGTACACATGAAAACAAATTCTGTTTGTATACAAAAGAAGGCACAATCATTCTTTAAACTGTACAATAAATCCTACTGCTCTGAAAAGGTTGAAAGTCATTTACATTTGGCAGGGGTAATGAAATGCATCTTAATAGACTTAAATGTTCCATGTCGTTAGCAAAGAACAGTAGATATAATCATTTTATGAGGATGTTCAGGTGGATTCTGTGAAATTAAGGTTTGATTCTGCAGCTGGATCTTGTTCATTGCCAAAACTCTTATTTCTTCATGGCAGCAAATCCTGCAGTAGACTTGCAGACAAATATAATGTAAGAGCTATTATCTTATGGAAATAAACAAGTCATTTGTTTAGTCAGCAAATGTATGCTTAATAAAGAATACAGATTACTACCACATTTTCAGAATTGCTGTTAGCTTGATTGGTAAAATGGTTTCTATAAAGAATTTCACTGAACTCAGGAACAATAAAATATAATAGAATTTGTATCCCTAGGGGGTTGCATGATACTGTATGATTGTGAGAAATTTGCTTTACCACAGCAACTCTACTCAAAGGTGGAGTTCTATGCACCTTCTCTTTTAAGACATGGTCAAAAAAGGACAATTTTGGTCACTTCTTTCAAAACCTATATTAAAAGAAGAAGATAATTTCCTTTGCAGCTTTACAGATTCAATTCATTTCTATTAGAAAATGAAGCTACGCCATAAAGTCTGAATGCTATTTCAGAATTAGTACTCAGCGTTCTTTCGTGTCAGGGAACATGTGTGTCCCGGGTGAAAATCTTTTTCCTTCTGAAGAAAAAATAGTAATTTTTTTTCTACCCCTTCTCTCTGTTGATTTGTCTACGAGGAGATGATTAATCTATCTCAATACCAATGCAGAATAAAAATAAATGCCTTTCAAATCTTATGTAACCTATCTGCATTTCCATTACTGTATAAGTGCACAGTAATTGTTAGACACTGCACACCCAGGAAAGGGGAATGAAACTGTTAGAAATCAATTTGATTCTTACCATAGGAATCTCTGTATGAAAAATCAGCTTTTTCTGTCTTTTACAAGTTATTAATACACACTCATGTTTAAATTTTTGAGGTGCTTCTTTTTTACACTTTGACTGTGGAAGTATTTTTAAGACTCAATTATTCACAAAATTCGTAATATTTGATTGCATTTTTTCCTAATTGACAGGTGAAGAGGCATAAAATATAATAACAACTAACCAGAAAAAAAGCAAGGAATAGACAGTTATATAAATCAACATCTGCCTGCAAATTTTTTCTGCTTATTTATTTGAACTTCAGAGAATCAAGCTGAAAAAGTCTTCCCCGTCTCCTTTAACAAACAACAAAAAATCTACTCAGGAAATCTACTTGTGTAGTAGTATGCTGTCCTCCAGAAGAGCTGGAGGAATTCTCATGTGAGGCCCAAAAACCAGCAAGATTTTCTTGTTATTTATGGCTATGTGCATTCTAAGAAAATTTATCATATATCATAAAGGATAGGGGGGAGAAGGTGAGTAAACTCAATATCTGTCCTTCTTCAGCCAGGGTTCATTTGATATGACCAGAAGCTCAAGAACAACTAGATAGCTACCACTCATCCCTTGAAACAGTGACTGTATTTTATGCAGTCTCTTTTTCTTGTTGCAAGTACCTCTTTGTTGTCTTATGTGTCTTTAGTGCCAAGTGATTTCCTCCACTACAAATCTTCTTTATTCTGCCCTGCACCCAGGCCCATGGCCATGGCTAGCATGAGTCAAAACATCCTACTGTTCCAACCTAGGCGGATTATTTGAAGCCAGTTCTGTTGTTGCTGAGTCACCTCAGTTAAGTAATAGGCACTCTGTGAAGGAGTAATTATTCTAATTCATTTGCTGCTTTGTTTGTTTTATCATGTTTCGCTAACCTGTCCTTTGCTTCTGACAATAGCTTATATGATCTTTCTTTGAGTTAGATCATCTTGTGTGATTGCAGAGACATTTGATGTTTCTCTGTGATTTTCAAATGCAAACAAAACAGTAGAATACATGCCAGGGTGCTTCAACTTAGAACCAAACAGAACTGAAATAGAAAAAAAGCTGGTTTGTGATTTGTTCTCCTTTGACAACACAAGGACTTTTTTTGCCATACAATATATTTTTAAGTATAAAGTATGCCTAAAAGTTGCTCATATTACTTTAATATTTAAGAAGATGACAACTGGGTATGAAGGTGTCAGACAAAGCAGTATAAATTATGTAAGCTTGAAAGCAGAAGAATTGCAGTGGAAATCAGCAGCCTTGGAATGTATAGCAGCCAGGTCTTTTAACTCAAGAAACAGCATAGAAAAATAACAGCAGAATTATTCTATGACATTCACAGTGTGAGATAACAGCAGAAACAAGCAGAGGGCTTTGAAATTCACCACCTGTACCAGGAGTAATTTTAAAAGTGGAATCACCTTTTCTCCCTCAAACGCTGCTACTCAAGGAAGGAGATGCATTTTGAATTTAAAGAAATTCAAGGGGTCACTTTACGGCCACAGTTCCACAGGAATTCAGTTCCGAATAACAACAACAAAAAAAGTTTCCACTTCCCCTAGCATCACATTTTATAATTTGCTTTCCACTGGTCTCAGAGCAACAGGAAAGGCCACTCTCCAGTGCAGTGCATTCATGGGACAGCTTCGGTTTGAATTTTGAATCAAGTTCTTGCGATGTGAGGAATGTTCTGAATATTTATGTGTTTTTTTTCTTAGAGCGGTAATGTCCCGAAATGTACTGTGTTTCTGGATTGACATAATTGCACTGTGGGAGCTATTTGAGTCTCTCAGGTAAATACAAAACTGACGTGAGATTCTGAAACTGTGTATTTTGTGTCTTCCCTATAGTTATCTGACTAATCCTCATTTTCAGAAGTATTATAATTCGTTGTGCATGTCTGTCATTAAAATGTCATTCAAAAGCTCATCTGTAAGCTAATAGATTGTGACATCTTCTTTCTTTATTTTTCAAGCAGTCCTGGGGTAGCATGTGCATGAATTTGTGCAGACCTTGGAATCCATGGATTATTCATCGATCACGAATGTGTGCTAGGACTGCAAGCTGAAGATCCCCTTGAGAGTTTTATTGGAGATGTTACTGCAGTTTCAGCCTCACTTTGAGACAGAATAACATCTCAATCATTTTTATTTTTCACCTTGAATAGTCAGCACATAGAATTTGAAGAAAGGTCTGTAAAGGTATCTTCATCACCACTGTGTTAGAAAAGTCATTTCTCTCTCTCTCTGACATTTTGGGGGGTCATATGTTTTTTAGGGAAACTGTCCCATGGAAGTGTATTAGTCTGAGGGTGTCTTTGCTGGGCAGCTAGAAGAGTCATAGCAGTTGGTTAGAAAGGGAAAAAAGTGCAATATCGAATGTGATGATTTCTCCTTTGGAGAAGGGAGAGAAATCATCACAGGTACTCACAGGAGTGCTCAAGGATTTTTGCAAAGTAGAGCTGATTGTATAGAGCTTTAATTTTGAGCAATCAGTTGCTCATTTAGATTAACGTCTTCTTTCTTTAAAGTTTTGGATTTTAAAAATGTATTTGTTAACTTGTTGGCAAAGCCAACAAAATTAAAAGAAAAAAGTACTCTACAAAATTTCTAATGGCTTTTATTTTTTTTTTTTACTTCCTATGTACAATTTCCAAAATTTGAAGTTTTTTGTGGTTGATTGCAGGGAAGAGGTGGGGCAGCAAAGATGCAAAATTCTTAGAAAATTCTGCAGGGACAGGTACCTTTTCCTTCCTGGTTCTGACTGCTGCTACCACAGCAGTACATGAAAGGAATACACCTCTCCCCTCTTGCTGCAATTTGAATGTGAATTTGATCTTCCTAAAGAAGGAAGATCAAATATCTTCTATCCAAGCACAAATAAAGAAAGGGAAGCGGAGAGAATAACACTGTTTGACATTGTCAGAGCTAACATGTAACCTACTGCTGAGCATATGTTACAGACTTTCCTATGTCAATATATGAAAGTGACTGTTACAGTCTCATCTAGAGACCTCAAGTCTTCCTTTCAGACAGCACCAACTGAAATTTTCAGCTTTAGAAATATAACTACAGTTTGACAGCCTTGACCTCAGTCTGTATGCAAGGGATTAAATGTGCTCATTCAATCTGTAGACTGTGCAAAGAAGGACCTAATGCAGTGCTCAAGAGAATCCCCTCTCCTAGTCTCTGTCAGAGTGGAAATAGCAGCAAAAGGAGGAAGATGGTATCAACAGGGTCTTGCTAATGAGTCTAACTGTTGTTTAATAGAATGTGGATCCAAGCTGCCTTTCCTTGTTCTCCATTCTTGGTTAGATACGAGTCTACTATTCCTGGGTGGGACAGATAACTTTCATCCGTTTGGCTCTGATAGTTTTACAATGCTAGTGATCACAATAAATTACCTGCACTTAGGTGAAGAACAACCCAATGAGAACAGTTATTTTGTTGTGAAGCTAAACATCACATGAACAAGAAATGGAAGAGCATGTATTGCAGATTTTATTTGGCAGGCTAATGCACCATAAAGTTTTGTTGGGTTTTGAGAGAGAGAGAGGTTCAGAGATGCTGTTGGAGAAGAGAAACAATCTCTGCCAGAGTCTTGCAGCTTCTCATTACAACATCCTTACAGGATCAACAAGAGATGAAATTACAGGAAAAGCATGCAATATTTTTTCAGTGAAGCCCTTTCTATCAAAAAACTTAGGGTAATATACAAGTTAAAAGTTTTATCTTTATTTGCTAAGATTTTTTTTCAGATATTGCTAAAAATTTATATTCTAGACCTAAATGTTTTGCACTAATAGCAATTTGTTTCTATTTAACAAACCAAAAAAATCCTACCAAAATACCCACCCAGACTCTAACATCTAAGTGATGACGGGAGAGAAGATAGATATTTTCACTGTCCAAGTCTAGCTGTGACATAATTGATTTAGAGAAAATTGCAATCTCTCTCTGACCTTGGAAATCTCACCACCAAACAGCTGTTGTTATAGTTGTGTACTGCACATAGTTAGCACCATAATTTTAGTTGGTTTTATCACCTTCCCCTCAGACAGATATGAACATTATATATTTGTTCTTTATATATTGTTTGTGCCTGGAAATCAATAACGAAGTTCAGACAATGCAGTATCCTTATTTCCTCATGTTTTGAAACAAAATCCCTTTGTAATACCTGACACATCTTCAAATGATTTTTCCTGTCCTGTTTACCTTCTAAGGGCTATAAAGTGCAAACAATAGGCTGTCAAGGCCCTGAAACTTAAGACAGTGGAGGCTCTTTAATCATATCAGAAAAGGTGATTAAGAAACAAACTGTTAATACAGAGGAAAAGGAATAGGTGCTAAATTTAGAACAACCATCTTTACCACAGCATAGCTCCATTTAACTTCAGTGGGATTTTTACCTTAAAAAGAACAGTAAAATCAAGTAAGAAATGTGAAGCAATGTCATCAGATTTATTCATCAAACACTTGTTACTGGTCTAAGATCACTTACCAAGAGCAGGCTGGTCTTTAAATAAACTACACAGGCAACATCACTGATTTCTTGGTTCAAAGAACCTGTGGTCCTTGGGAAAGCAAGAAATTAATGTGGATGTTCAGAGCATCAAACTGCTTCTTCCGAAATGAACAGTCTAAAGTGATGAAACAATTCCAAATCTTTCTCAAAAGACCTTTTGGACCTTCAAAATGCTAACTGCACTTTGACGTACATAGCAGGGATTTACAGAATTACTCCCGTGGGAAGTAAGCAAGGGGAGATACAGATTGCTCCTAGTCCTAAAAGAACGTGCTTGGATTTTTTTTTAGCAAGCTGAAAACAAGTAACTTTATAATTTCTTATCAACATTATTTCTGTCCTTATGCAATCTATAGCTCTGATACTTGAAATTTGGAAATTTCTGTGAGTTCCCGTGTTGTTTTCGGTAGAGCTTCATACCTACGCAGGAGAAAAAAGCTAAGAGAATCCTGACTAGCTGAGGTTTTTTTGTTTGTTTTGGGTTTTTTTTTTGTGTTGATTGGGTAGTAATAACGTCAATTAGGAACTCCCAATAATAGTTTTGTATGGCAAAGATGGAGATAGACATAGTTAAATAAAACTATAGCAACTGATGAGTGTATTTCCCTTTTAAAATGTAGACATAAGTTTATTTACAGTAATAAAGACTGCTGAGAAAAGTATTCTCGAAGGAAAATGTAGGCAACAACTGTATGTGTGTGGTTGCTCTTCATGGAGTGGCATTTCTGGTAACTCTGCTATCTAGTTTTATCCTAGCTCTATGCTTACGGTTAGAAAACTGGTAACAGAATGAACTTGTTATTTATTACTCCTCTCTGCCACTTTTACTTCAACCTTAAAAGTGAGTTTAAAGAGTTATAATTTTCAAAGGCTGGAAGAAGAATTTGAATCCGGATTAGTAGTTCAGCCTGTGAGTCAAGAATGATTTAGTTCCTAATATATGATTATATTATTTTGCCAATGAATACTGAACAAGACTTTTCTTCATCTTCCACACATGGTCACTAATGCAAACAAGCAAGTTTAATTTGCTTTGTAAGCTTTTTATGAGAGGCACAGTGGAGAATGAGAGCTGAACAGAACCTTCTACATCCGTGGCTTTATTAAGAATTATTTTCTCCAGAGAACTCTCACCCTGTTGGATAAAAAATGTAAAGAGACCTATTACTGTAACAGTTTCATAGTTAACTCCTTAGTAAAGTTCACTTTTGTGATAATTACATTTTACCATATAGAGTTGTTTACTAAATGAACAGCTTTTCTCTTCTGCTTCTTGCCTTGACAGTTTTCCTCTGATAATTTGCGGTTACAATGAAATATTTAGAAATGTGTTTTTGCCTTCTGTTTCTTGTTTTCCTTGGTTTGTTTTGAAAGCAAATGATTTCGGTTGTGGTTCTGGTGATTATGGCCCACATGACCAGTTTAGGAATTATGCCTGAAGTCACACAACATTAACACTGCGGTTTGCATTGAGTAGAAAACTGCAGGCTCATTCATTTTCCTTGCAAATAGAAAGGAAACCATTCTCTGTTAAGCAGGGAGTCCCCAGCTTCCAGGATGCCCTGAAGAGGCAGGACTTCAAGATAACATCATTTCTTACACTAACCGGTTTTTAGATGGAAATATTTCATATTTGACTGTGTGCGTGATCTCATCCTACAAAGATTTTGGTTTTTCTTCAACTTTGTAGCAAATAAAAAACCTCTGCTTGCATGTAACACTGTAAAACTATTAATTCTATATCAAATCATAATGCTTATTCATAGTAACCATTTTTGATTTAAAAAAAATTAAAACCTTCCTATGGTAGCAACATCATTGCTCTTTGAACCAAGGCGAAGGTAAACCTGTGAACAGATCTATCTAAGAAGACATCTCTATATAAAATACAAATAAATATTTTATCATTTTAGTTCAATGAGGTTTTTTAATATTAAAACAGGTTTGTTTAGATTTTTCAGTCCAGCGGATTGCAGATCAAATTTTGGTATAACTGCTTTACATTGAAAACCACCCATCATAACAAACTTGATTACAAACTCACTTTCACTTATAAATCAGGATAAATAACAGTTAAAACCTCTGAATGTGAATTAAACCCCAGCTTTAAGCCTCTGATTTTTGTGAATTTCTGCTCTACCTCTGTCACTTAATCACATCTGCTCAGTTCTAAAAGAAGCTACTTGGAAAGAGCTGACAGAGGAGAGAATTAAATGAAATACTCAACACTGTTGGCTGATTAAAAGTAAAGCTGGGATCTGAAATTTTTAAAATAGATATATATGTTTTCTTACCTGCACTTCAAAGGCTGGTGCTGAATGGAGTTATGAACCTTCAGCCTCCTAACTTCCTAGAAGCCTGGGCCATCAGTAATATAGAGTATTGAGTTAAGTCTTCTAAAATAGTTTCTATATTGTCCCTGTGATTTGGAACCTTGTTATTTCTGCAAATGTAAGTCACAATCTTGTGTAGAAGATTCAGATTGTAGTAGTAAATTTAAATGTTGAATAAATCTGAGTATGACACTAAAAATCAGGAAAAGAACTCTGTACAGGCTGAGATTTTTTTTGAAAGTTCAACTGCAACAAAGCCTCAGCTGCCTTAACAATTAGGCAAAAAAGTATTTTTTTGTAGCGGTGACATATCTAATTACTAAAGCTCTTGTGATCCACGTCATAGTCTTTGTTAGAAAGCACAGTAGTAATTCCGCAATACTGGTAGTTGGGTGAGATGTATTTCTTTATCACAGCCCCTCACCCTCAGTTTTTCCTCCTGTGTTCCCCAAGATCTTAGTATGAATTTACTAACAAGGGTGAATCACTCAAGGCCAGGTACAGCTGTCTGGTCTTGGAGGTGTAGGGTCTCACAAAGGGGAGAACCGTCTGTGGCATCTCAAGTAAAGCCTGTAGACACGACAGGGTTGATCGCCTAAAAGATAAATGCTTTTCCATGGCCACAAAGTTTTCAGGCAATTCTACCTTTTTCCATGCTAAGTCTCAATACGAACTGAGGTGTTCATTCTCCTCACCCTTAAAAGAAAGTCACAAATTCTGTTGCTAAAGGTGGAAGGTGTGTTATTAAATCTAGGGGTGAGTTAATAGGGAGTCAGGAATCTTAGCAAGCCAGTACACACACTATTTCTTTTTCTTTCTTTTTAAAGAAAAAATAAAGTAGCTGGCTAGATTAAAATATTAGCACTTCAACATCTTAAGCCCCCAAATTTTCACACATTCTGGACTGAAAAAAGGAATATTGTGTTTCTCATGGCTACTCTACATATTATCACCACTGCATGAAACAAGAGCATAACTGTGGCAAATCTACATTAAAACCATATTAACAATGTGCCGAACAAGAAAACCGGGGGGTTCAAAGACAAAGCAGTCCCTAATTCCCTCTCCAGCTGTAATATTCTAAGCTGTCAGAAATCAGAAAACCAGGCACAGTGTTGCTTAAACGCCACTGTTAGAGGCTGACAGCATAGTGTCTGTGAGCATAGGCAGGCAGTGTGGAGCAATTTCCTTGCATTTTAAAAACACCATTTGAACATTTTACACTCGCTCAGATATTGGTGAATGTCAATTCATCTATGAAAATGAAAATTCTGAACTATTTTACACAAGCCAATGATATCTTTATATTGATAAATACTGCAATACTGCAACTTAGTGCAGGTAACCTCCACCCTAAAAGAGCATACAGTCTAAACAGGCAAAATGAATAAAAGGTACGAAATGCATTGTTATTCTTCCCTAGAGATGGGGAAACCAAAGCACTGAAAGGTTAAGTGGCTTGTCTCTGGTCACACAGGGAGCTCATGGCAGGGCTGGGAATTAAATGTCTCCTCTTGTAAGAACAGCGCTTTCTCCTTAGGAAATATGAATAGCAGAAAGGAGGAAAACTACCTAGCACAAATTTACTGTATGGTACTTGAATAACATGGCAGGTAGCACTGGAACAGAAATAATGAACTGATAGCTGAGAGAGGACAAAAATGTATTATAACACTGAAGACTGTAAGAAACTTGGTAATTTCTTCTCCCCCTCTAAAGCCTTTTTCCTCATGGCAACAAAATGTATGCATTTGCTCTGTCAGTCCCTCTACCCTTCCACTTGCGACTGAACGTTACACAAAGGCAGCACTTCTGAGGATAACAGGTTCCTATGCCTGTTGTCAAACTCTCCTCCTGAGCAGGGAAGAAAGCCTGTGATTCACATTCAGAAATACTGTGCTAAGGGCTCTGTGGCAAAGCTAGGTGGAAGTGTTTACCTGCTTGAAGGAAGGGAGGCTCTGCAGAGGGATCTGGACAGGCTGGATTGATGGGCTGAGACCAACGGGATGAGGTTCAACAAGGCCAAGTGCAGAGTCCTCCATTTGGGTCACAACAACCCCGTGCAGTGTTACAGGCTTGGGGAGGAGTGGCTGGAGAGCTGCCTGGCAGAGAGGGACCTGGGGCTGTTGGTTGACAGCGGCTGAACATGAGCCAACAGGGTGCCCAGGTGGCCAAGAGGCAGCGTGGCCAGCAGGAGCAGGGAGGTGATTGTGTCCCTGTGCTCAGCACTGGTGCGGCCGCAACTCGAGAGCTGGGTTCAGTTTTGGGCCCCTCACTACAGGAAGGACATTGAGGGGCTGAAGCGAGTGCAGAGAAGGGCAACGAGGCTGGTGAGGGAGCTGGAGAACAAGCCCTATGAGGAGAGACTGAGGGAGCTGGGGTTGTTTAGCTTGGAGCAGAGGAGGCTGAGGGGAGACCTCATCACTGTCTACAACTGCCTGAAAAGAGGCTGTGACAGGGTGAGTGCTGGGCTCTTCTCACAAGTGACAGTGATAGGACGAGAGGAAATGGCTGCAAGTTGCACCAGGGGAGGTTTATCCTGGACATTAGGAAGAATATCTTTACTTAGAGGATGGTCATGGATTGGAACAGGCTGCCCAGGGAGGTGGTGGAGTCGCCATCCCTGCATGTATTTAAAAGATGGATAGATGAGCTTCTTAGGGACATAGTATAGTAAGAGGACAGGCATGGTTGGACTTGATGATCTCGCAGGTCTCTTCCAACCTTATCATTCTATGATTCTAACCTGCTCTGTTTAACTGGCCGAACAGCATGCACAGCTGGCACTGAGGATACCAAGTTGTGCCTCTTGCCATACTTGTGGCTCTGATACATAGGAAGGATCAGTATGCAGGCTGCTCAGGCAGGGGACTGCAGAAGAACTGCAGAAGGCCCCCACAGCAATGCATGGGAAACCACACAGGTTGTCTAGCACAGAATACCTCTTGGAAATGATGAATTGTGGTCCATAGGTGAAGAAGAACAATTTAAAATCATGTTAATCTGTTCTTTATAGAACCTATTACCATTTTCTTACTTGCTACTGTTAATTTTTTTCCTTCCCCTGGAGCCCTAGGGAGTTCAAGTAATGCTCCTAATTGTTTTTACTTTATATAAGTACATATTCACAGCTTGACATTGAGGTTCATACTTGGTAGAGTTTGGGTTTATTATTTCAGACTTTTTGAGAAAGGGAAGTTGGCCTAATTTCAATGACTGCCAAAGCAACACGAGCTGTACATGACTAGTAATTAGTTAAATCTCGATAAAAGATAGTTTGATTAGCTAGTGTTGAAATAACCGTATCAAACCAAGAATTTTCCAAATAATCTAATTGACCGTAAGACCATTTAAACTTCAGTAAATCTTTTAGCTCCCTGTAAAATAACCCAGCTACAGGTTTTCATTTTATAGTTGCAAAAAATATAAGAAACAATGCTTTTGAAATTTATAGACTGGACAGATTCTTATACAAAGAAAAAGTGCTTTTCCATCCAGTGCTTCAAAGATGTAGCCTTGAATTCCTTGATTATTTATAAGGTATTTCTTTTCCTTCCCTTCTGTTTCTGTAGATTGGATGTTTTACCATGTACATGGACTTCTAACATAAGCTTCTTTGAAGTCATTTGCACAAAACACATTATATTTAATGCAAACATGTCATTGTTTCTCCAGGTAACTTACTGAAGTAGCTAGAAGGTTATTAACTTTCCAACAATCATTTTCTTACCAAGATTTTTTTTGTTTGTTTCTTTCAGCTAGAGATTATTCCCTAGAAATGACAAAAGGCAGGTACTTCAGCTCCTGATAGTGAATTATGGACATATTTTAAAGATGTAACTTTCAGGAGGTGTGTGTTCATATGAAAACAAAACAGACCACCTATCTTCATTAGTAAAGAATTTTGAAAAGTAAGGTATTTTGTGTTTTATTACTCATATCATTCTGTATACACAAAACCAGTGTTTTTCAATGTCTTTCTAAAGAGAAATGTGCTATTTTCCTTCTATATTTACAGTTGTGACAATGCTACTTTTCCTGCACATTTGCTGTCAGGCTCTTTTTCATGCTAAGAGAAAGAAATGAGGTAAAAAAAGACTTAAAGAAGCCAATATTTCTTCAGAAAAGAGGATGGGCTAGTGTAGCTTAAGAAACAAGCTTTTCCTCATGAAATAATGATAAGCAATGAGGAGCTGGATAATTCAGTGCTTCATCTTTTGCTTGCTGTAACTAAGCTGAGAAAATAATTCAATAGAAAATCAGATATAAAATTGCTCTCCCACTTCTAGTGGCATGAAAAGAAGGGAAAAAAAAGCATATGGGGACTCTTTTTTCAAGAAGCAATCTTGAATGTCAAAAGAAGTATTATACAAATTGTTTGATGAACAAGCATCAGCTTAAATTCCTGGATCTAGTGTGTATGACCCGAGCTTTTCCTCATCTCTTGTGTGTGAACATGAACTCTGAAAACATTTCTCTGCTCTAAAGCCCATGCTGGCTGCCTTTTCTTTATTGTACCACTTGCTATGCAGAGAAGCACCATCACTTCGAAAAGAGGAAATGTTATTAATGCTTGATACGAAAAGATAAGTTCAAAAATTTCTCTAGTTGCTCTATAAACTACTCTTTCCCCCTTAAATTCCCTGGATTTCTTTGTTTGTTTCCAACTCCATGCACTAAAGTAGTAGATAGCTATGATAAAAGGGCTTTCTCTGAGAATATGGGCAAAGAACAGTAGGATTGCACTGGTACTCAGTGCTAGAACTGGAAATAGTTGCTTCTTGCTGTGCCTGATTTCATCTGCCACTTTCAATGAAACAAAACTTTGCTCTCTGTCTGAGCATTAAAACATGAGCATCACCCCTGGAAGATAAGATCCTGGTAACTTGTCTCAGTTTAAAGGAAAAGTAAGATGTGTATCTGAAACCACCACGACCTTTGAAATTAAGAGACTTTAATCAGGAAAAAATCGTATAGAGAAGAATAACAGTTCTTAACTACAAATATATACAGAACAGTACACAGAACACCACCTTAACCAAAACCTTTAAATGAATTAAGTTCTATCCCTGCTCCTTTCATTGCAATTATATTTATGGAGAGCAGGACACGATATCACAATCTGGGAGGCAGCAGGGCCCTCTCCTTGTCCTTTTCTCCGAAAGTGTTGGGGTCAGGGGACTGGGATGGCAGCTCCTCTGCAGGTGACGTCAGGCCCCAGGGAGTCTGCAGCAAATCCAGACAGTGGTAATCACTCTCTCTCCAAAGGACAGCACAGGGCATGTGGAGTTGGGACTGAGTCAAGGGATGTCTCTCCAGGATGCCTCCACCAGCCCAGGAAATGATGGCTTCCACTGACAGCAGCTGCAGAGCAGAAGTGGCGCCAACCAGAAGAAATCTCTCCCCTTACCTCTCCCCTCACCTCCCCCCTGCCATCAAACTGGAACTCAGAGCCCACCCCCTACCACCCAACCTGGCTCCCCAAACCCCCTGTGTTGGCAAGGGAGAGAAAAATTCCCTGAAAGATTTTGAAACTGTAAAATAACTGGAAATAATTTCTGTGAAATTTGTTCCACTTAGACCTCTAAAACCTATTAAACTTATAAAAATTGTTGGCATATTCAATTTTTAACATTTTGTGTGAATCACATGAAATGTCTCTTTCTATTTAAACATCTTCTTAATACCATTTTTCCATACTTTCTGGAGTGTCTATCATGACTTGTTCTGTTTTGTTGGTTTTTTGTTTGTTTATTTGATCCTGGACCACAGGCATGTTTTGAAAACTAATTTATTCTTCCCACACTTTATATAGGTGACTCTGCATGTCATAGCCTGCATATTCCATTTGGAAGACCTCTACAATCCTGTGCTACTATTTTGGTACCATTTGTCTGTTGTTTTCACCAAAGTCTGAAGATATAATCCTGGACCTTTGTGGCAGCACACATGGACTGGTGAAGCTGTCTTTATAGGTGCATGCCTGCAAATTAGATCAAATCTCTGTACTTAGTGGAAAATTTTGCTTCTAGACACTTAACACTAATGAAATACAAGGAGCATATTTCTGCATGTCATGAATTGCCCGTCTCTCAGCAAAAGAATCTGCTCTCTGGTTTTAAGTACCTGCTTAACAAGGGACAGGGGGATGTTCCTGGTTAGAAAAGCATACTGTTATTTCCTCCGAGTCTGTTTCTGGATGGCAACTTCTGAAAAACTTTTGATAAGTTTAAAGAATGGCAAGCTATTATGAACTACAGAAGGGGCAGATTGTTGGCATGCACTTTGTGGTGACCAGTGATCAAAAGGCCAGACTTACCATTGTTGCAAGTATTTGATAAAAGGAACTACATATATGAAAATAAGTCCTAATCCCATCTTCTTGTTATCCAGCAGGACATGGCACTCCCCCTACTTGCCAAGGGACAGAAGAGGCAGGAAAATCTAAGGTAGATCAGGTTTTGGAGAATTTCTTTCTAAGAATATTGTATAAATTTGAGATGAGAGATAAATATAGTGCTTCTATCTTCAAGCTGACTTTAACTGTGGTTTTCATGCAGTTAAAGTATGGAAATCCCGAAATGAAGCAGCAACCGGATTTGGGAATATGTACAAGTGCTTTAGGAACATTTGATATCTCTCTGCAGCAAAGTGGAAGGTTATTTTCAATTCAGATTCTCTGTTACAACTTTCCATCTCTTTCTGTAAGTATTTGGTAACTTTGGAGTTATATTGGTTAATATTTTCAGAGAAACCAATAGAGAATTTATTCAAATATTAGTACTGTCTTGTTGTATAGCAACTGTGGGTAACACTCTTTTTCCAATGTCAAATTGTTTTCTCATATTTCTATTTCTTCCTAACATTTCTAATTTGTTGGCCAGATGCTGGTCCACAGATAGCATGTCAAAACTTTTCTCATCCCCTCTAATTTCATCTGTCTCTGCAAAGATTCTTGCACATTTATTATATGGAAAGACTGAGAAAAGTAACTTCCCCAATTTATATTTTCTTCCTCCACAGGATTCTTTCCTCCCTGCTGTAGATACTGATGTTTCTGGTTTGTTCTCATTGTGTTTGGTCATTTACCTGGGACTTTATTAAACTATTCTTGATTCCTCCATCAGTATTTCATCCTCATTCTCCTTTGATTCATTTCTTCCTACTCTAAATAAATATTGGTGTCCCATTTGCCTCTTCCTGGGGTGTATTAACTGTGTTTTCATTCTAGATTTTCTAAAATTTATCTTCAATCCCTGGTAATTTACTGTTCCCAGTGATTTCCAAGACTTTTATTTTTGTTTCCTGGCCAAAACTATATTTCCTGAGCTGCTAATTGCCTCTGATGCTACCATCTATCCTTGTCCTGTCATTTGTACTATCACTGGCCTTCCTGCCTTTGCTCTCAATAGGTCGTTCTCTGACTCTTTCTTTCAGTTTATAAACAAAATTACTCTCCTTATCTTCCCTCTTGACACTATAATGTTTTGCAATAATGACAACCAAGAATTCATAGGATGGATCTTAGAGATGTACGTGGATTACTTTTCTGTAAGAATCATAAGTATTTCTAATACATATTTAGAGGATAATGTTATTTTAAAATAGTAATGTGTGGAAAAATAGGGAACTACAGTAAAATACTTCCCTGATTGTAATAAAGGGTACAACATTAGAGGCGTACACATGGTAAATTACATTCACACTGATTTAAATCGATTTTAGAATTAGTCTGTAACCAGAGAGTACTCCCACTGTGCCGTGTGTTGCATAGCTAAATGGAAGAGGAATATTTTAGAATGACTAAGCAGTACATTAGAAAAATTAAAACAATGTGTTACAAAGAAAAGACAATAGTTTACTTTTCAGAGAAGATTCACAGATTGTCTCAAGCCTGCAGAATGCTTTTGCTAAGTTACAGTGATTGTGCAATTGACTAGTGGTGATGGACTTCTTACTGAAGTGCTTTGTTTCTCTCCTGCTTCGACAGCCCCACTTGAGGTCAGGACAAGAAGACCTTAGTGCTCCCCACCCAGAGATAGTTCTTCTATTGCAGTTCTTTGTAGCAGGTGATGGATCAGCCAGAGGAATGAAGTAGTTGAACTGTTGGGGTTTTGAGCAGTCAGGATTAAACTAAACAGGTTTCTTCAGCTGGTTATCAAAAGCTCTTATGTTTCTCCTATTTAACTCTAGATAATGTTTTCTGCAAACATTAATTAGTTCCCTCTTTGTCTCATCTAATAAGTAACATGATTTCCTCAGGCTCATATGTCTCCTCACCTCTTGAAAGCTGCATTCAGGCAGGCAGCCATCAGGCAAGATCACCATGGCTAGAAGAGCTCCCACCTGCTGCGCTCACCTGTAGCAGTCAGTCAGTCAGGCCCCGAATCTGCTTTCTTTGACTAAAGGAGCTTTAGGGCAATGTCTCAGCCTCATAGATTCTCCTTCTTTAGCACTTCTGAAAAGATTTGCATGCAGAAGACTTTATATCCAGCTCATTCAGGCTCTCCTCTGTCTCAACTACAACAACACCCCTCACACTGGCCTTCACAAAGAGTGTTCTGCCTCACTTGTAGCCGTGGAGGACAATGCTGGGAAAACATCACTTTCTTTCATTTTCCCTCTTTAGCATCTTTCCTTTTCCTGGGCTGCATCAGAAATAACTGCTTTTGCCTTCCAGGTCCTTTAGAGTCCAAATCTATTGTAGCTATCACCACTCGCTCCCTGTCAAGATGCTAACTCTTGCCTTTGATCGGCCTATTACAGCAGCCTCCACTGCCCACTTGTCAAAGTTTTAAACAGCCACTTGTGTATGTACTCCTGAGCTGCCTGTCATGGTTGGAGGAACTTCCCATCCAGAAACTTAAACTAAACAGACACTTTTCCTCCTTCTATTTCTAAACTGTAAATTCAGAGCCCCAAATGTTTGTGTCCCTTGTCTGCTGTCCCCAGCAGAAGTATCCAGATCCCTGAAACACCACAACTCACGGTGGCAGGTATTTAGCGAACAGAGCCCTGAGGGGTGACACACTGCCCCTGGGGTGCCCAGCACCAGGAGCATTCCCACTTGCATTCTCTGATGCAGCGAGTAGACTGGTGCTGTGGGACATTAAAAGGATCAGAGTAAGAAGTTAGTTGTCTTCTGATGATACCTTGCAATCATCAGTTTAAGGCAGGTATTCCAGCGCAAAGTGTGAAGGAGTCTCTTCAACAGGCCTTTGTGAAGAGTGATGTAAACCTGACCTGTGCTTTCCTGTCTTTCATCAAAAAAACAGGAAAGAAAGAAATCTGTTACCTCTTTTCCCTTCTATAATACCACTTTTAATTGATTGTGCATGACAGGTCCTGAAAAGAAAACAAGAACGTGGCCTAACTTTGTTATATGTTTTAGAGAGGACACAGGCAGGTCGTCACTACATATTTTAAATAAACATGACAGAAAAAGAACAGAGTACCTCACCAAAGCAGTGAGCAGTGTGATGGCTACTGAATTCAAGGAATTTTAGGAAAGTTTAGGGAGAAAGGAGTAAGTTTAGTGAAAAGCAAAATGAAATGAATCAGAGAGGAACAGACAGAAGGAGAGGCAGAAGAAAACTCTGCACAGTATGACTCCTGCTTCTAGCCAGTTGTGCTTGCTACCATTCTCCCAAACCCAGGTAGAGTGGGGTGTGACCAAACAGCCTCAGAAGGCTAGAGACACAAAATTCTCATCAGCTGCACATTCAGGTGTTGTGTGGGAGAGCTGGTGCAGCTGCGGCAGGTAGCTACCTACCCCTACAGGCTGTATCTGCCCTTCCTTATGATGCTTTCAGAGCAGACATGGGGAAGTCTCAGATCTTTAACCTTGTTCTCTAGCAAGGTAAAAAACCTCTCTGTTAGGTCTGGAGGGAAAAAAAAAGCAGCAAAGAACAAAGCACGATTAATAGCCTGCTTCATTCTTACCAAAGAGAAGTTAATTTATATGAATTTTAGCAATTTTGTAACAAATTGATATAATAAAGACATTTAATTTTGCTAATTATAATACTCAACAGAAGGCATTTTTTCCATAAATTTTTTACATTTAAGAAAACAAAATTCCAATAGATAAACCTTTTTGGCAGAAAAAGTTTTCAGACCAGCACTCAATCTCAGCTTGCAGTACTTATCCATTTATGACATAAGTCAATATATGAAATACTTATTGAAGTGAAAATCAATTACTGAATGAAAATAAATACATATATACAGTTCCGTCTGTTAAGTAGAAAGAGGCTATGGCTTCAAACAGTAACAGACTCGCTTCAGAAAAGCAGAGTTGAATAATTTTTCTTTTGCAAATGGTGTAAGAAAGCTTAATGAGTTGAAAGAGAACAATGTTCCTCATTAAAACTGTTTTAAAACATTTGCAAAGCTGGGAAGCTGTTAGAGGAGCGCAGATTGTTAATCAGAAATTATATAATAAACATGTGGAAAAGTTAGAGAGCATAGCAATGTGGGGCAAAGAGGAGGAAATTCTGTCAGCGCAGCAGACGCATGGAAAGCTAACAGTGGTGCAGAGCTGGCACTAGACAAGGATGGTAAAGCTGTCAACCACGGTGCAGAAAAGGCAAAAGAACCCAATAAATATTTCTGTTCTGATTTAGAAAGAACTGACATGATATATCTGGCAGTGATAAGGACTACTTTCTACTCGATCAATAAATTGGGAGACTGTTAAACAGCAACCTTCAGAGCTAAACATGCTTTTGAATTTACAGGGCGAGATAACTTGCACCTAAGGGTATTAAAAGAGCTTATTGAGAAACTCTCTGAACCATTAATGCTGATTTTAAAGAAACCATGGAACGATGAAAAGGTTCCAGAGCATTAAAGCAAATTCAACGCACCAATATTACCATAGGTCAAGTTGGCAACTTGATGTCAACGTCAGACTGAAACTTAGAAAGGCAGACCTGGAACTCAAATCAGTAAAGATAAGTACATGGAACCACTTATGCAGTATTATAGACTGTTTAACTAGAGGCTAGTGAGGATACAGATGCAAAGAAGAAATAATAATCATTTGCTCTTTGTTTTGTCTGGATTTTTGTTTGGCCCAGTGCTATTCGGTTTTTCTATGAATACAGCAAGTACCGCTGGAAAACTCTTCTTGTAGTCCAGCTGTGCGACACTGAGGAGAGGATCCCAAGTGTGTGCTCAGAGTAGCCAGCGCTGAGAATTGCCCTGTTGCATGGATTTCATTAGGATGTGCAAGGCTTGAGAAATCACTAAAACTCACAGTTTACTAAGGCCTTCTATTAAACTCAATAAGGAAACAGAAATTATTGGAAGCGCAGCCATTTCACATGATCAGAAAATAAATCCTCTCCTATGTACTTCCCACAAATATGTGTTTCTGAGCTTTACCTGCTGTGAAATTTTATACAGCATCACCCTTGGATATTAACCTTTATCCTCAGTTCTCTCTGGCTTTAAAAAAACTGTCAGACAACATCCTACTAACTGCCTTCTCCAAGCAATTTGTAAATAGGCTTTTAGCTTTCTCTGATAAGGCACAAGTTTATCCTAAGTTTGTAACTGTGTGTTGTATACGTATGTGGGATCAGATATATCTGAAAGGACTAAAAAAACCCAAACAAAAGTACAAATGTGTTGCACTGGGTTTTCAAAACTGTTACAGTCCTAATACACTTCAGAGGTGTTTGTGTTCACCTCAGAGTACTCAATAACACATAGGCTACAGTAATAAAATGTCTTTGCACAAGGGATGAAATACAGAATGCATGTTGGCTGGAAAGTCATGGGCATACCTGCTGCTGACAGAAACCTTGTCCTAGTCCAGGGTTTGGAGGCTGGAATGCCTGATGTGACATTCCGTATGTTCTGGTGTGGTTTCTAACTCTCTGCTTCAGTTTTCTTGAGCACAGCACTCATTTAGGCCATAAGGATATGAAGTTTTAATTAGCTAATGTTTTATTGATTTTCTCTATTGCAAATGGGTAGATTTTTAGGATGTACTTACTAAGTGCTATACAATTCATTCATGATATGTTATTAATAACAATAGGAATTTTTACTTTTTTCCTCAGGGCTGGGGTCTGGACACCATGACCTAAGCAGAAGAAATGAAAGACGGAGAAAGGCAAGTCTTGTATTATATATGGAAAGCCAAGAATAAGGCATTTTCAGACTTGACATTGTCAGTGCATCCTCTGTAAAGAAAATAGAAGCATTTTTATGTCAGTAAAGCCTGCAGCATGTGTCAGTAGTGGATCAAATATTAAAAGTAATTTTTAATAAGTGTGAATCAGAGAGGGATTAGAAAAGCTCAGGGGATTTGGAGATGATAGTTCAGTTCAGGGAATTCCACAGCTCAGGGGCATCACAGGTGAATGCTCTGCTACTCATGGATGAGAGACCTGGCAAGGGGGCTGATGAATCTGCGATTTATTATTGGGAAGTAAGGAGTGAGGGTATGTATAAATGGAGAACAATTTTGATAGGTATGAAAGGAACGTTTCAGATGGGTAATGAAAAACTCAGAACAAAATTTTAAAGTCAATGCATTGACTGATAGGAAGCAGGTAGAAATCTGCCATAGCTGAAGTTCTGTGATTTGATTTATTGCCATAAGTAAAGTGTGGGCTGCAGCATACTGAACAATGGTGTCACCTGTGAATATTATTCTGTATGGTGTATGCCTATTACTGTAATGTAAAAGCTATAAAGATAGGATTTAGAAGGGGGCAAGTAAGACAGGGAGTAGCAGTAATACCTGCCTTACACCTGCAAAGTGGAAAAATATCACCTAAGCAACTGCTTTTGAGAAAAGCTTTTAACAACTTAACAGTAAATGAAGTAAGAAACCAGAGAGGGATACAAAGTTGAAAGTTTTGGAGGATTCATTAGATGTACACAACTGCCACCAGATGGGAAAACAGAATATGACAAACAGTACGTACATGAAAGAGAGATGAAAAAGGGGAGGGTGAATTTGGGGATTTGATTTCAGAAAGCAGTGTCTTGTGTATCTATCACAAGGAATGCCATCTAGCTCCCTCATATGTGCAAACATGCACACCTTTTTTCCCCCTTCCCTACACCTCCCTCCTTCCCTTGCTTTTTCTTTCGGTCATTGACAGCTCGTGGTTTGAAGAGAAGCTTAGAGAGAAATCCATACCTTTTTTGTTATCCATCACTAGCTGAATAATATGTTGAAAAGGAGATTTTTAGTGTAATAGGGGTCTGTGAAGAATCTGGATATGTATCCTCCACAAAAGATTTTTGTACACTCTAAGTAAGAACTGGATCACTTGGCTCAGTACTGAAACTGTATATTGCTTAGAAATAATGTTGAAAGTTAATACTCTTTGAGCAGTCACTCAAATAGTTAATCATATTTATCTAAAGTTAATAGTTATCACATTTATCTAATGTTCTACTTTATGGTACTGTAAGTTCTTGGGTGTTTTGTTACCATTATTACTGGATTCATTTTTATGTTTTGCGTACCTTAAAGAAACAGGCATTAAATGGTGATTTTTTTGTCCCTGGTGGGAATTAAATACTGGAGAGTTACAGTTGCCTTCTGTTACCACTATCTCCTTTTCTGAAACCCCTTTGTGACAGATTTGTGATCGAGGTGTTCAGCATTTCAAAGTAATGAGATATTTATTTTTGTGAATTACTCATCTATGTCATATAAAAACTATAATATTCTTTATCGACAGAACCTTATTCAGTAGTCAGAATATTCCAGTATTTTAATAGCAACTCTTCAAGGTTTTCTAGTATTGCAGTTTGTTTAACCTGATATCTCATGAAATCAATATCTACTATTACAATGCACTTCGTGCTTATTCTGCAACAGATTGCAAGTAGAGTTACCAGATGCCTGTTACATTCATATCAGGAAGGGACAAACACCAAGATGTTCTTGGTTGTAATTTTACTGCCTTGGTATCCTAGAGATATGTATTGAATCTCATGATTTCAGTGGCCTGAACTACAGTTAGCAAGGAGTGAAGGTCCTGAACAGATGATCTATTTGGTCACACAAAGGAGAATTCCTAGTGTGACTTTCCTACTTTTTATGCTTTAGCACATTGTGGTTAATAATTTTAAGAAAGGCAGTGTGTCCTTTTTTAATTCTCACTCAGGGTGAAAAACAATGTGCCCTAAAAATACATTTTATTTCAATTATCAGTAAATTTTGCTCTCATTTTAATGCCCCAATATCACCCGCTAAGTATGGGAAAAACATTGATGTTTTTGCCAAACATTTTAGATCTTGATGGTTTTATAGTTGTGGATTTTTAATATTAAAAACTTTTAAAACATAAAACACTTAAAACCAGATCTATAAACATATTAAAATACCTAACTCATCCTGATATCAGAAAAATTTGAAAGTCTATAAATCTTTGAGAAACTAAGTTTAATCACTTGCTTACTATTTCCACATCAGGTAAAACAGGGAGCTTATAACAATATTTTGACTACATCCATCATATTTGATGACATACTGTTGATTGGAATAGATTTTTTTCATCCTGTAAATTCAGCCTCTATTAATACTTGCCAAGATGTTGCTTTTGATTAAATTTCCATTCTTTCTTCCTTTTAAGTTTCCAAATTTTACCAAAAATCTTAGATAATTTATCTCTCTCAATCTTTTTTTGTGCAGGTAATCAACTGTTCAGCAGCCTTTCTTCCTGAAAACTGAGAAACTACAGTTAGTGTATTTGTTTTCAAGTTATTTCAGTGATTTATCTCAAATAAAGCTTAGCATCCCTTCAGGAATATATTGAGGAACTTTGACCCGCTTTATTGAAGTATGGAGCTTATTAGGATGTTGCTATTAAACGTCACATTTAGACTGCTGATTATTTGTGGAAATCCAACAGATGGTGTGAAAGAACAACTTTTGTTCTTTTTCGAAAACATACAATGGAATAGGAGCTAGAATATAGCAGAGACCTGGAGACTGATGGATGGCTGGGAGAAGATGAGTAAAAATCAATTTCTTGCCCTCTTGTTCGGTGTGATAACATGGGAACATTAAGTCAGACACCTGGTTCCAAACAAACAATGTAAGAGACGGGGAGGCAGCGAGGGGAACACATTGGTAAACCGCTCCGCAAACACGTCCTGATGTTTGGGTAGGTATTGCTGCAGAATTGTTTCATTTTTGTATTCTCTGAATACGTTCCTTTGGTCTATCCTGAGACAGAATGCTCAACCATATGGGCCCTAGATTAGTTTTGACTCAGTATGAACCTATAATGATGTTTTATTTGTACTTTGTGCACGACTCTCCTCACTTATTCCCCAGATGAATGTCACAGCTCTAACCTTTTCTAGGTCCTTCAATCAGGACGCAGCACACACTTCACTTGATGATTACTGCTTCAAATCAGAGCAGAGCAGAATCCAGAATTTGGAAACTTCATTCAGGAACACCAGCATGGTGCAGAACAAAGAATGGAAATTCCTGGCCTGTGGTGGGAACACACTGAATATATACCGGTTACGTTAAAGGAATGGTCACAGATGGGCAGTCTGTTGAAGAACAGGGATGCACTGGCTGCCTTGTGTTCAAGCCATGAGTGTGTATGACAGGGCTTGGTAACGAAAGCGGTGGGGAGGTAGGAGGTGGGCACGGGGGTGTTGGGTCAGATTAGATCAGGCTGGGGGGCACAGAGCTGGTGAGCATGGGCACAGGGCCACAGTCCTGCTCTGGGGCCTGAAGGGAGGGCATTGCTCTGCACGGTGCTCAGGGTTATGAGAGCTGCTTTTCAGGTTTGTTCATATGCCTCTTCAATGACTTTTTTTTTTACTTTTTTGTCCTGAGACAGAACAACTAAGTGATGCCTTTATGCATCAATTGAGGAACTGTTTGAGCACACCTCTGTACATATCTGTGTATGTGAGTGAGTATATTTGAAATACGTAAGTAGTTGATACAGAGGGAACAGCACAGTGTACACCAAATGTTTGGGCTTTAGCACACTGAACTGGCACAACGAGGAATTACACATGCATCTGCATCTTGTGCCATTTAAAGTGTGCAGCCATGTGGATTTTATAGTATCACATACTATGTGATCAATCAGATAATGAGTTATAGTATGAATTTATAGTTCGTATGGCCTAGCAGTGAAAGTCAAATGCAAAACTATGTTAAAGTGCCCCCAGTGAAAGGGCACGATCAATTATTTTCACATATTAATAAGCAGTCTTGTAGATGATTATTCCCATATTTCCTGAGCCTCCCTCCCTAGCACTCATATTAGACTAGACCATTTCCCTAGCAGTGCAAGGTATGACCTTCAAAAAGAAGGCAAATTATTTATTTATATTTTTTTGTTTTCTCTTTTTTAATATGTACTATTACAGACATTATTGCACTAACCATCTGAGCCTTTTTGTCGATCCTTTTAGTATCATGGACGTTACAGCCATTAGAATAATGCAGTGATTTTCAAAGAAAGTAGTCAACCAAAAAGTTACTTTTTCAATAAACACTTAAAATACTGAGTTAGGGAAAGTACTGATCTATGTTCAGTTATCTTTTCTTTTAAAATCATAATTGTGTTAAGAACTAGAAAATACTGTAAACATATACAGAGCAAGAGCTAATAGAAGTTATCAGCTATATTGACATTTCTAGTTTGGGGTTCTTAGGTTGAGACAATACTGTGTTACAGCAGCTGTGGTTATACCAGCAGTGCACTGATGCTAATCAGGTTTTTATCTGACCTGGTGGCTTTGTCTAAATGGCACAGTTTAAGCAGTACTGAACTGTAGCCTTGCATCTTAAAAAGGAATTTGTATATTTGTCCTACCTGACTGTCTATTCTTTCTGAGGCTCCTTCGCTCATCTAAGTTGCTAATCATTATTTTTTGATTGGTCATTTCTTGAAATAAATAAAATATTAAGGAAGCCACTGCAAGCAGAAATGTAACTGCATTGTACCCATTGCTTTTTTTTGTCTGACTTGAAGGAGGTTTAGTGTCGGTTACATCTTTCCAATTAGCATATAGTAGAAAGGATTTTCTCAAAGAAGATACTGGTTCTGTCATGACAAAAAGCTAGCCAACTATCTAAGTAAGACACGATTAAAGTGGAAAAGCAAGTCCATTTTATGAAACATTGGAGGTTTGAAACCTATTTCATTTTGCAGCAAAACTAACGTGAGACTTGGTTTTCACAGAGGAAGAAAGCCTTCACACTGCCTGCTACTGAGTATTTAAAGCACAGAGTGAGGATGACTGAGCTAGATTCTTTGCTTTGCCTCTTTTGGAGCAGACATTTTATTAAATTTTGCGCATTCTGGTTTAAGCAATTGTTATTTTGAATCTGAGAGTTTTTTCTACGGCCTGTTATTTCCTAGCTCGCCATCTAAGCCTTCTGTGTGTAAGAATTCATCCTAGCAAATGTTTAATTTAAATTGATTCATTTTCACAAAACATTTAGCTTCATCCAAATTGCATTTTTCCTAGTAGAAAAAGAAAAAAATGACAGGTTGTAATTATATTCTGTACGCAATCTTTGGGAAGAAAGTATACAGGATCACAATGGTAAATCAAAGATTCTGAGTCACAAATCTTTTTACTTTCCTGCAAAGAATAATGGCAAACCTCATCTATCTTAGAAAGATGATGGCACACATCCAGACCCTAGACATGGTTTACATCTCTGTGTGTAACGGTCACGTAAATTGATCAATATTGAATGTTCAATGGAAGCAGATTGCATGCATAGCATAATCAGCCTTCAGATAAACCAGTTCCTAATAAGCAGTGAATTGGTATATTTATTCTCACCTTCTCCAAAATATACATACTGCTTATTTATTACAGTCCACAATGTCTTGTGCCAGGGTAAGTTTTATCCATGAAATACCCAAATGTGAGATGGTAATGAGGAAAGGCACTAGGCGAGTGCAGAATCCTTTAAAATATCTTAGATATTGGAATGAGCAGTGGTCATTTTAGTCAACAGATTTGTGGTTTTAGGTGGTTTGGGTTTTTTTTAAAAGTATCTTTTTCACTCTTCCAGCCCCTTGCCCCCTTCTTGGCAGGAGACTATGTCTTTTTTCCTCAGCCGAGATATAGATCTTGCTATATTTATTCTAGTGATGTAGTCTGAGAACAAAACTGATGCCTATGGCAGTGTATGAAGACCATGCTAAAATGCACAATTGTATGTCAGATATGTCTGATGATATTGTATGTCTCTGGGCATCTTTTGTCAGAACTAATAAGGTGGGTCTTTAATGAATTAATCAGGTTAATTTACGGTAGGCTCTGCAAGCCTGGTATTGCTCAGCTGGCTCATTGGACTGGTGAAAATCAAACCTGCTAAAGCAATGTGTTTTCTGTCGGATTACCGTGCTGACCTACCTCCCTGGAGAAAAGCCCAGAGGAGCTGTCAGAAGCAGAAGATGAAGGGAGGCAGACCCCTTTGGCGGATTGGGGTTAGGCACATGGGAGACTGTGTATCAAGGCGATGGATACAGGAGAAAAGTGAGCTGGGACTGGCACCCTGAGCCTCATGTCAAGGTATTGCATGCATGTGAGCTTACCCTGTCTTGCAGCATCCCAGGTATCTCAGGAGGTTTAGCTCTCTCCTGGCTGTTTCCTGCAGCATCTCCTCCCCTGCCTGCTCTGTGTCAGACTTTAAATTCTGAATGTCTGTTTCTTTTTCCGTCTTCTTTTCTGGAAGAAGCTGAGAACTGTTTCTTTTTTTCTGTGCAGAGATCAGAAGCAACATGTAAAGATTTAGTCTTCCCTGCCATTTCAGGTTTAACATGTTCAGCTTCCGAATAGTATAATGTGTACTCTCTCATGTCTGCAAAAGCTAGGTCAGGTGGCCACCTATCAATAGAACTTTTTCCCTGCTCTTTTTTTAGACATTTCAAGTCTAAAAATACGATGTAAGCTATTACATAATCAGGCAGTCTCCCTTTAAGCCTTCTATTGAATAATTCAATATTGAGATGTTATTAAGTAATTCCATTTTGAGGATGCCAATTATACAGTGCTAGACAAAAGTCTGAGCTTTGCCACACAGATGCCAGTTTCTACAGCCTTGTGCAATATATGTAGCTGAAGCTTGAATTTTTAAATTTGCCTAAAATCTCATTCGTTAACATAATAATCAAGTTGTAGTCCACTGCTGTCACTCCAGCAAGATGCCATCTCCAATATATACTAATGTTATGTGTGATCTTACACGCTGCAGACTTGCATCTTGAAATACTTCACCTTCTTCATAACAAGGAGAATAACCTTCAACCTTGTCTCAGTTTAAGGAAAATAAAATGTCTATATGGACTAGACAAGGGCCCTCTTCCCAAAAGCCACCACAGCCTTTGAAATCAATAGTCTTTAATTTAAAAATGTATAGAAAAGGTAACAGTTCTTAACTACAAATATATATAACCAAAACAGAACAGAACAAAAACAGCAACACTGTAACCAAGACCTTTAAACAAATTTCTATCCCTACTCCTTTCAGTGCAGTCATATTTATGGACTGCAGGAGGCGATGTCACACCTTGGGAGGCAACGGTCGCGAAAGTCACCCCCGAGCTCCTGGGAGGCACTCTCTTTGTTCTTTTGTCTGAAAGGAGGAGGGGTAGGATAGCAGTTCCTCTGCAGGTGACATCGGCCCCTAGGGAGTCTGCAGCAAATCCAGGCAGTGGTGATCACTCTCTCACCGAGGAACAGCACAGATTGAGTGGAGTTGGGGCTGAGTCAAGAGAGCTCCCTCCAGGATGCCTCCTCCAGCCCAGTGAAAACAGTAGCTCCCGCTCACAGCACACACGGAGCAGGAGTGGCAACTGGAAGAAACCTCTCACCCCCCTTCCCCTCACCTCCCCCCCGCCATCAAACTGGAACTCAGAGATATCATCCACCCCTCTGCCACCCGTCCTGGCTCCCCAAACCCCCTGTGTTGGCAAGGGAGAGAAAAATTCACTGAAAGATTTGAAACTATAATATTATCCACCCGGAACTTTTCTTCCATGCCAACACCCTATATCAAACTCAAACTTGTAACTATATATACACATATTTCAGCTATATACACACTTGCAGATATGTGCAGTAGTATGGGCACCCAAAGATAAGGTCCCCATGAGGTATACATTATGTTTCTCCGTCTTCCTGTATCACCCACCAAGCACAACCAGATCCTTGAGCAAAGACAGTCCCACATATGGGTTTGCCTTTGCTTGAGGCAGGGTTAACCCAAACTGTTTTCCCTAACATACCTCTCAGGGGTATCACAGGGACTTTATCGCCATCCACAGCGTGAAGGGTCGGCTCAATTGATGGAACCTCTAGTGTTGACTAGCCAGGTAGCTTTCGCTAGATTCTGATCCCAGTATTTGAAAGTCCCTCCACCCAGTGCCTTCAGAGTGGTTTTTGAACAATCCATTACACTGTTCAACCTTCCTGACAGCTGGTGCGTGGTAGAGCATATGGTACATCAACTCAAAGACATGCTCTTTTGCCCAGGTGGTGACTAAACTGTTCTTGAAATGAGAATTTGAATTGTAGCAAACCCTTCACAGCTCCCTCGGGGAAACCAATAAGTTCTAACAGGCTTTTTAGACCCTGTTTTCCCAACATTTTCTAAATTACAGCATCATATATAGACTTTCTCCCTGCACTTTTTCCCTTCTTCCAGCACTTGCAGGAGGCTTAGTAGGTTCTTTCCACTAGAAAGGTTCACCTGACCTAGTTGCTCTTTTTTTTTCTTTAAATAACAATGTACAAATTTAAAATGGGCAAAACAGAGAGACAATTACTGCAATGCTTAATACACAGGTGACAAAAAGTAACAAAATATGCAGCACCTTGTCTCTGTCAGGTTGCTAAAATCCATAAGTGGCAGCAGTAGCCCTTTCAAACTAGCCTTCCCAGTCTGCTAAGGCCAATTAACTATACAAGTTGGTTAACTGTGATATAGTGCGTTTTCACAGTAGTTGAACGTATGGATTTTTTCTGCAACTGCATAGCTTGATTGCTGAGGTAATGGAAAACCTTTCCTGTCTATTTCCTTTCTCATTTTCTAGTATCAGAAAAGTAGAAGTGGTGTTCTGTCAAAAAAAGGCATTGTATTTATGCCTCTTTCATAGTTGTGTCCCAAAGCCCACTAGCTCTTTGGCTTTAACAGTGTAGAATCTAATAAGTGAGTGTTTCGGTTAGGTCCAGCCCATCACATGGCTGCACACAAGTAGCATTGACCAAAGTGGGCAGGGCAGGAACATACCCGGGGAAAGCCGTGTACTCTCCTTTCCACCAGCAGCATGGGCCGGCATTATCATCAACTACTTGTGAAAACACATCCCAGTTTAGAGTTATGAAGCCTACTGACTTCAGCCTTAGGGATAACTGTTCCCAAAATGCATGAAGTCTGTCTGCTCCTGAGAAGGCAATCCTCATCTCCTGTGGCTGAATGCAAGTGATCTCCAAAGTAGAAACAATCCAGTTGCTCTGTCATGGTACACTAGCTCTCCCTAAACAAAATCCCTAAATGCTTCCCTAAAATCTCTGAGAGTCCTAGCTTACTACTTCCCCTTTGTGTCTTTTGAAAATGGGATGAAGCTGCTAAGAGATTTCAGTATTTTACAAATTTTTACTCCCGTTCTTCCCCTATTTCGGTTTGTTTCAGTTGGTTTTGTTCTGGGTTTGGTGGGGTTTTTTGTTTTGGTTTGGTTTTTTTTTTTAAAAAAATAACATTTTAAAGATTGTTAAAGCACAGGAGAAAAGAGGAAAATGTTACAACTGGGAATTTGTGATTTTTGTTAAATATGAATAGTGATGCTAATTTTAAAGCTTTTATTTTGAGGATGTTCCATTTTTCCTCTATGACAAAGAGGATACAAGTTCTTAAAAACTGGAAAACATAGAAGGCAGTATAACGTGAAATTGGCAATGGGACATAGTTTCTCCTTTGATCTAGGGGTAACTGCCACATTTTCTTGTGCAGCATGTACTGCAGAAATATTTTGGGTTTTCAGATATGTGATTTTTAACAGCCGTATTCTAATGATGTTTTGATAAATGTTTTAATTACATAAATTTAATGAAGATTTGGGAAGAAAAAAAAAAATAAAATTCTTTGGATATGCTGTACATAGATCAGTTTGTGTCCTTAAATGTGATGATCAACACCTGTACTGGCGAATGTGTACCTTCCTTCCAGACACTCCCCCCCCGGGGGTTCCTGCTGCAAAATTGATGAAATTGTGCAGAGATAAGACACTTCTAAATAGTCAATAGAAACTGTTCCTGCAGAAACAGAAAAGGTCACGAAGGACAGTCTTTTCTATATAAGACACTTAGAAGGTGTGTTTCATGCAGTTTAAAGCAGCCAGTGGCAATAGTCATGGATGTGATGGAATGGTCACATTAGGACTCTGGGCCAGCTGGATTACAGGAGCCAAACAGAGCAGGGGTTCAGGGCATCTTGCCGAACCTGGCTGAAGATGCCATTGCAAGGATCTTTGTTACAGACCACTGACCATCCAGTTTATGAGATGTAATCGTCTCTTCCCTGCAAGTACTAATCTCAAAAGAACTCAAGATCTCAGAAATAAATCAGGGTTTTTTTAATAATGGTTCTGCCTATTCATGTCTGTGTAACAGATTTCAGGTATACTAGCATGATAGGAACAATAGTCTGGGCAGCTTCTTGAAAGACTTTGGGGACTGAATGGGCATCTAGCAATGAATTTTTAAATTTCAGCAGGATATGGAATTGAAAACATAGATTACTTTGTTTTTTCCAAAATCAGAGCTGTGAAGCTTTAAGCATTTTTTTCAAAATTCATACAACCGGGTGAGACCTGATAGATTTGAGAAAGCCTGGTGCTGACTGCTGCTGTCCCCACATTGTAGGAGATACCTCCCTCAGGTTGAAGGACTGGTTACAATGTGGCTTTACAAGCCAGTTAAGGTAAATGCAAACTATTTAATGTAAACTTGTGAGGCTGTCCTCTGCTCAATGAAAAAATTTAAAATGAGATAATTCGTTAGAAGGAGCAATGTTTGACACTGGAGCCGATAATTACTAGTCTTTTAGCATTTCTTTCCAATTTTTCTTAGATATTTCTTTCTTTAAAATGATTGCCGTTTCTGAAACATGTTAAAAATTAATATTTCAATGTTGGTAATATTTCCCATTGGGAAAAATGCCTGCTGCTTAATGGATGGCATAGAAAGCCCTATGCTAGCTGCCTGATACTGTAAAACACACAATAAACAATTACAAAATGTTCCATTATGTGACTGTTTCTACTCTTCTCTGAACAGAGTTATTTTTGAAACTACATATTGATTTCCTCCTTTATACTTTAAAACTCACCGGAAACGACCTCCTCTGTCCTGCAAAGACCCCTGTTTGTAAATGGTGGCTTAGTTTCACAGTCAAATAAAAGTCTTAAATTGATCCCTGAAGGACCACTGATGAGTCCCTCAGGGGCCTGGGGCCAGGATGGGAAGCACCGCTGTAATGAGCCTCATTTGAGAGAAATACTGTGGAATAAAAGACAGTACCCCTGAAATGTCCTTAAATTTATTTTTCTATCAAGATGTCAGGTAAAGCATACAAATCTCCTGGAATTTAATTACATTTTTGTCATTCAATAATAGTTCGCTTGGGATACTGCTGTAGGAAGCCAAGAGAATATAAAGCCACAATCGCCTTCTTAGCGTAGTTTTCTATGGAATCCTCGTTTTTTTAGTCTAAAAAAATTATTTTGATTCCTCCATTGAGAAGATATTGTGAGAAGAGGTCCAAAAGCACCTGAATTCTCAGCTTGAATGTATTCTCATTCTAAAACATAATTTTTTATGTGTGCTTCTTCCCCACCAGGTTCCTGGTGAAGATATTGGTGTATTATCTAAAATAACAGAGATGGAGCTTGCTGTGGGGGAATAATTTTACACTAGGGCTACTGCAGGACCAACTTTAGAAGCCACATGTATTTTTCTGAAACGTATTTTGCCTGCCTCAATAGATAAGACAGTTATGTAACAAAGACAGAAAGCAAACATTACACGGTGGAAGGACATAGGAAGGAGATCGAGTTTAGGAAACTTAAATGTTCCACAAGTGCTAAATTTATTAAGTATGAGTATTTTCTTTAATGTGAAGAAAATGTACAAGTACTATTGACAAGGGTAAAAGTACTTTTATACAGATTTGAATATATATGTGTTTGGTTTTAAATTGACTGAGAATATTTGCCATTTTGTGTCCTTCTCCTGAGTTTTGTCAGTCATGCTGTGAAGCACATCAGTGACAAAGGTGGTTTCTTTGGAAATAAAGAAATATAGAATATTTTTTCACCTTCACAACACTAGGTATATGATATCACATAGATTAAAAATAATTTCTCCAGAGGTTTGTCATAAAATGAAGTGATAGAATTATCCCACAAAATGTTTCCTTCCACAAGCTTTTTAAAAAAAGTCAGAATTTTCATTTACAGTAACTCTTGTGTACATGCATCACCTGCATTTTCGTTCCAGACTGAATTGAAAAATCAACCCAAACATTTTCAATATGTTCAGTATGGTAATTGGCTCTTACCATGGCAAGGTGCAATGTTGTTTAGAAAACCCAATGATGTTACATGGATTCTAATACTTTGCCACCTTACGAGCAAAGTAGATAGCACGGTTAAGTCTGTGACCTTGAAAAAGTCACATGTAAAGGTTAACCAAGATCAATAGAGAGTTATATTGGCAGAATCCAGTAAAATGTCACTTCTATTCTTTTTTATGATTGTCAGAAAATGCTTGAAGCAATTTCAAGAACTATAAGAGCTTATAAGCAATTTCTCCTGCTGGGAAATGCAAAATGTTTTTTTGCTTGTTTACTAAAGTGAACAGAATTTTAGCTCTGGTTATGTGTTTAAATGTATTTAGATTACAGTAATTTATGTTGTTGGGTGTTCTAACTTACAGGAGGTGTCCAAGTATATTGCTAAACTAAGCTGTAAAGTGTTTTCACCTTTCAGGGGGGTGGACACCTGCATATCTCAACGTATTCTGAAAGTTCTATGGTACAAGCCCTTACCAGTTGTAAAGCGTCATGGCTCCAAATTCACAGAATCACAGGATGGTTGAAGTTGGAAGGGACCTCTAGAAATCATCTGTTCCAACCCCCATGCTTAAGCGGGGCCACCCAGACCCAGCTGTCCAAGACCATGTCAAGGTGGCTTTTGAATATCTCCAATCCACTGTATATGGAGAAGGGATTAGCAAACACTGAGGAGAGGAAGGGATTTGTTCCTACATGAGTGCCTTACAATTTACACATCGATCTTTTTGTGACAGTAAGAGAGTACAAGGCTTAAAGTCATGTGCCTAAATGACTGTTGAAAAGCGTATTTACATCAGCTTTTAAATACTCATACTCACGGGCTGTAGTGGTAAAATGTGTGAGTCAGTAAATGTCTGAGAAAATGGGGTACATTTAACAAATTGTAAGTCCCTTTTAATCTTACTGAAGTTGACTGTAGCAATTTTGGTTATAACATGTTCTGAGCCTTAACAAGAATAATGAAGTAGAAACCCCTTTCAAAGATCCCTCTTCATTCTTCTAATATTCTTTTAAATGTTACTACCAGCTGCAGCGTTAGGGACATCTTCATAATTAGGCAGAACTTGAATGCTTTCTGGAACTTCTGTTTGGAGGCACCTGAACAGTTGCTGTTGCATCTGCCCCTGACTGGTGGAGGTGCTCTGCTGGGAAAATTCATCCCGAGAAATGCAGTTAGATTCATGTTGGAAGGTAAATCCGGAGGCCACCTGTTCCGAACCCTTGTTATTGGTCTCCTGCGTAGTAAGTAGGCTTCCTACTGTCACTGGATTTTATGTTTCAGTTGTTCCTTTGCCAACGAGGACTGATTTAAGAAGTTGTCAGATACAAAGGTTCTCCCCTGTACATCTGCA
Organism: Neomorphus geoffroyi; assembly: GCA_033558235.1. Taxonomy (NCBI): domain Eukaryota; kingdom Metazoa; phylum Chordata; class Aves; order Cuculiformes; family Neomorphidae; genus Neomorphus; species Neomorphus geoffroyi. The sequence continues at coordinate 73,809,617 of JAUMJM010000005.1, read as the reverse complement.
CTGGGGATGCAATGCTCCAGTGGGGGATGACAAGTAAAATAGTAGAAACTCTTAGAAAAAAGTGATTGCTTTTAACTTGTACCTAACAGATCTTTTATGTTCAAAGCAGAGTGAAAAACAAACTCTGGAGGAATGTCTGTTGCAAACTACTCAGCTGCCTACGAGGACAAAATATTTTATAATTACAAATCATTTAACTTCTCACATTTCCATAAATGGCAACACAATCCACTTCGTAGGTGTCTGCTTTGCTTGTTTATTTTTTCAGGCAGGGATTTCTTTGGTGAAAATTTTGTCCTCTCATTAGAATACAATAGCTATAGTGGTTTTTTTTGTCAAATTCTGAAAAGTAAATTAGCTGGGTGGGCTTCCAAGACTTAAAAAGTTTTGTGTTAGTGGATAGCACACTTGAAGGTAATAGCAAATGAATGGTAATGAATAATTTAGTTCAATCTAGTTTAAAAGATGCCTCAGTAGACTGAAGGATGCAGCAAATCTAGATGGCAAACAATGGTAAGATAAGTAGATGCATATGAAGGCTCTAGAGAAACGTATGTGTGAGGACATTCTGACAGGTCTGCTTGAAAATTTGCCTAGCATTAAGCTATTTTTAAAACTGAAATTGATCAAATTTCTCTCTATTTTTTTTAATATATTTTAAGTATGTCTAATTTAAAAAGGCAATGTTTTTAAAAAGTCCAGAAAAACTGAGAAAAAAAAATAGAAAAAAGTAAAACACTTTTGGTCTAAATACATTGAAGAAAATAAAGATTCCTGGTTTTCTCTCCCTTCAAAATAATAATTAATAATAAACCCAGAGGAATCACCTCTGAAGAAATTACTTTTTAGAAAACTGTGTTGCAGAAATGTAGAAGACTATTGTCATTAGGATGAAAAAAGTTTGCATGTGTTATAACTGTAAGGAAAGGAAAAATTAGGCCTGTAGAGGAACCATGATGGAGATATTTTATCTTCTAAGTACAGTGGATGTAGATGCAACAAAACTGCTGGAATGTATATGAGTTTTAAATATGTTGTTTCCTTACAGAGAAAATTACTGATATTTAAGCAGAAAGTAACAAAGTTTTAGAACTTTGAATATGTCAAATGCTGTTTTGTGTATAGGAAGAAAATTACATGCATGGTATTCGTCTTTTAACAAGGGCTCCAAAGTGATGTTGGACTGCCTGAGGTATGAAACTGTTTCTCCGTTCTTTGACATTGTTTTTCCAGCCCAGACCTTTGAATGACTGTTATAACTTCAGCTTCTTTCACATTTAGAAGGATGTCATAAATCCACATGGTGAAGACACATGACCTGTCACAATTCTTTGATCTCATCCAAATCAGTTAAACAGTAGAATCCTCTAAAGGGTGCTGTCCACCACTTTTGGCTAGTACCTAAGTTCGGTGAGTTATGGGTTGGCCACTGGCTGACTCAACAGAGGTCAGTTGCTTAGCTGAAGAATTCATGATGCATGTGTTAGAGTCTCAGGTTCAGTCTCCCTGCATGAAAGCAACTGGAGATGATAACACCAATATTGTACATCACAATGACATTTTAAGTCCTATGAACCGTGGAGATTTCACCTGTTATGTCTGACTATCGTCTTGGATCAAATGGTCCACTCCACTCAGAATCAAAATAGCAGCTGCTTACAGCATCTCAGATGAAACCAACATCCTAGACTTGACACAAGCTGGAAATCATGGATTTGCATCATTTTTAGTGGTATTAGTGTTGATTGCTTGCTGTTAATAAGCAAAGGGCAGCTCTCCTTGGACCTTTCCCTTGCTTTTGGTATTGCTCACCGTGACATAATGTCCTGTCTGATGAAGACTGCTAGACAGAGACCATCACCAAAGCAGTCTATTTCCCTTTGCTTAGCAGGAGTGAGTAAACTAAGCAAAATTATGAGTACTGCCATATTTTAAAACTCTTCAAGGATTGTTTTTCTGTTTCTGTTCTTTAGGAGCATTTCCTAGAGATTTAGGAGCTGCTGAGATATTTTGAACTTTGACATCAACAATACGCAGATGCTATTTTCTCTGCTTACCGTTTGCAGTGTAGGAAAACAGTATTGTTGCCTATCTAACTGGTTTGTATTTGTTAGCAGATGAAGAATAGCTAGTTAAAATCAAACTAGAATAAGACTGAGCTCCTGCTGGTTGCCAAAAGTGCACAAATAGGACTCCTGGTCATATTCAGAAGCAAGAACTGAAGAAATCTTGTTGCTTCTCTAGTTGCATGTTCAGTTTGGCTTAGTAAAGGCAATATTAACTATTTGATGAGAACAAGGTTGTTTGAAATTTCTAGAATAGCAGAGTAAAACTGAAGTGCTTGTGTTTTTTTTATGTAAAGAGCCACGCTTCTCGAAACCATCCAAAACAAGCTCACCCTCCGGGGTTTTTTCATCACTAGTACCATTCATGTCTTTCTTGAACGGCAGATTTTACTGCTATGTGTGGTGGAAGTATATAATACATTTCACAGAAAGAAAATTATTTAAAAATTGTTCAACTTTTGGTCAAATTAAAAACTACGAACACAGATTTTAGCAAGAGAAAAAGAAAGAAAAAAATGGTAGTAAATAGGACATATTGAGATTTACTTTGTAGAAGGTGCTATCGTGTATAAATAAATGTTACAGAATGCTGAACACAAATATAAATATTCTTAAAAGCAAATGTAGTTGGCGTCAAGTACCTAGAATTGACAGACTATATAGCTCTAAGTGGCATTTCAAATAACTGAATGGAAATAAAGCAGTGACGCAAGCACTGTTGTATTCCATCTATGGAATAATACCCTTTTCCTTAAAACGGAGTGACACCAAGTTAGAAAGTCGTATAGACTTATATAGTCTTATACATAGCTAAATTTCCTTGTGTAGCTAATTAATTCTACTGACGTTTGATCTTACCGAGATTAATGATGGCAGAGGAACACTTCCTGGTTTATGTAGATATTATATTAGTTGTTTATGTGATCATTCTGTACAGAAAAGGTAATGGGTTATCAACTCTATTTTAAAAAATCCAGTCATAGAAAGGATAGTAAATGGGAAGGGATTATGTGAGGGAATTATTTCAGGCATTTAAAATTGTGTGTGATTTCAGATGGGAAGAAGAGTTCTGGGATTGCACATTTGGAACTTCAAAATCAATTGCCAAATCATAAAATTGTAATAGGGATTTTATTAACGAAATACATTCATCATAAAACTTACAAAAAAGATATTTAAATCTATGGACGTTACTGCTTTTTTGTTTTTTAATTATTAGAATACAACTGAGTAGTTTTAAACTTCTTCCCACAGCCTGGTGATCTTTAAAAATAAAAAGACATTCTGATCCTATAATCATTACTGAAATTTCAGAACACATATATATTACAGCTTAACTGTAACACAAGATGAACTCATACTAAATCCATAAATTGGTGATAAAAGTGTTATGGAGCCTGGTCTCTAACTTCCCCAGTCTTCTCTGTCTTCAGTCTCCTTCCATCCATTCTCTTTCACTCTTTGATCCCAAGTGGATGTGAGGTAGTCCTCTGCTCATGAGTATAAAGCAGAATAAGCAGGAGGACAAAAGTCTTCAAAACATGTTTTTATACACAAACTTTCACTATGAACTGTGTTTAAAACCGTTAGAGAAAAAATATCAAAGCTTTGCCTCGTGTTCTTATCCACTGACACACTGGAGCTGGGGAAAATTGTGAGGAGGAAGAAGGAATGGCGGAGCGAAGCTGTTATGGACTGACCACAGCCCACATCCCCGTCACCTGCTCCGCTCATGTTGGAATATGAGTAAAGAAGTACTGCTAGAGGAATGGAGAATGAAGGAGTGATGTTGAGTCTGGGTAAGTGTGGGAAGGTGTTGCTTTAGTTTTTTGTCTTTCTTTTCAGTACCCGAATCTATTTTAATTGGAGAAAAAGAGTAAATTAATTTTATGCAAGTCAAGTCTACTTTGCTCATGATGTAAACTGACAGGTGATCTCCCTGTCTATCTCGTCCCATGAGCTTTTCTGTTTTATTTTCTCCCCTTGTCCTGTGAGGAGAATGAGTGAGAGAGCGGCTGGGTGGGCATCAGGCATTGGCCAAGGTCAGTTCACCACAACACTACTCATTCTGGAAAGATGGTGGGGCATGAAAGAAAAAAACTTTATAGAGAACCTAATATATTAGGAAAAAATGTTTAAGATAATAACAATTATTCATTAGAGATCTTATCCTAACAAAAATCCATCTCTCTGCCCCCTAAATATACATTTCCAGTCTCCTACTAAGGCAGAATACCCTTTAAAGATCTTTAGTGTATTTTTCACTGACCAGTTCAATTGCTCCAGACCCCAAATACCGCTAGAATTGAATGGAATACATGCTTAATAAGAATCGCTGAGTTCTAGTGGAAACAATGTATTTAGTTATACACATGAATTACCTAGCTTAAAATATGTAGCACATTTTAAAACATTTTGTCTGCCTGAAGTTTCCTGTACTTGTGATGAGGAGTATAGTATAATATATACGAACATTTTAATCATAGCTGCTATGTAAGAACAGTAATAGAAGACTACATGCAAAAATAAAGATGCTAAAGGGATTCTGATCACTTGTGAGCTTCCATCTGTGTTTAATACTGTCATGGTTTACCTACAGAGGAAAGAGTGATGTCTAATACTGGGTGAAAGACTACATTTAATTCAGCGAAGATTGTCTCAGTATTTCGCAGCTTCTGAGTTACATTTCTCCTTAGAATTAATGTCTCCTTAATGTGAAGATATTCCAGAGATAAAACCTGGAAAACAGTTCCCCTGAGTTGCTATTACCAGTATCTCATTCTTTCTAATGCATACACGTATAAACTTTACTTGCACTCTAAAAGGACAATCTAAAGATTGAAAATTTAAACTAGCTTATGCGTATACTTAATAACGCATTTGCATTATTTATTTGGAACAAGGATAAACAAGAAAGTTTTTCTGAGTCAGTAACCTGTTAACTGTGAAGAAAATGCCAATGTTATGCATCTCTGAAATTTATCAGTTGAAGACATAAAAATTTGCAATCGGTGAAAATGAATCAGCTAAGTTGAAACTAATAGTAAGATTCTAAATGTTTACAGTCATAGTGCTTAACCCTTGGAAGAGATTAAGAAGAGAAGTCATAACTCGTCTTTGACAGAGCTTATAAATTTAGAGTGGATATCTATCTGAAAGATACCCTGTAGTTTAGCCATGAGCTGAACGTGACTCAGGAACACCTGAAATAAACGGCATTGCCTGTGTTGTGCATAATGTCAGACCACATTCCCAAAATGGTTGCTTCTGGTTCAAATGTCTGTAAGTTTCTGTGCGTCTGTCTCGCCCACATGTGAAAAGATGGAATAGTACTGTGTGGTCGTGAAAGGAAGTTCTTTTAGATGTAAGTATCAGAAAATTATGTTAAATAAATTAAATTGTGGAAATCAGCAATCTTAAACACCATTTAAAGTTTTAAAGACTTATAAGAGAAGAGTTGTCGCGCTACTTATGTGATTTAACATATAATTTAAGTTTTGTGCGAGGTTGACTTGTAGTTATAAAATGTACTTGAAGGTGTCTGAAAGTTGTCAAAATAAATATGGACTATTAGCTGTCAGGGGAAAAAGAGAGATCAGAAATCATATCTTGCAGGAAGTTAATTTACTTGCATAGGTTTTATAATTGCAATTTTTTTGTGGTTTTCTGTATGGATAGAATAGCATGTAGTAATTTTGCATGAGTTTTAGATAACTTCATGAATGCTGATTTTTTTTATAATCTCACATTCGTGGAAAGGTGCATACGATATGTCCTTTATTCCAATCATCACTTGAAGCATCAGATGATAGTCCTTAGTTAGAAGTGAAATACCAAGCTAGAAGTACTGTTCTTGTGGTTACTATGCCAAAATCAGGTGTTTCTATGGCAACAGAGTTAATCTATACTGTTTCAGTTGGGTGAACCCTGATAAATTTTGCTACCTATAGTAATCTTAACTGTAGGTCTAGTAACATTAGACTGCATAAAATAAATTGTCTGAGTCTCCTCTTAGTCACTATTTAATTAAGACGCGTTAAAGAATTTGAATAAGGTAGCCTACCTTTTTTAAATTATATATTTTCAGCTGCTGAAGTAACTAAGTATAATCAATATTGCTTTCCACTCTTTGACTGATTACTCTCAATGGATGCATTCTTGAAATTTAACCTCTCTAATAATTAAAATTTTAGTTGAATTGCTTTTCCACACAAACTTGCAGAAGTTCAGCTAGGAAGAGCACCCTCACAATATTTTTAAGTTTGCCTTCCACCCCTCTGGGTCAGTTAACCCCTTAGGAAAAGAGGATTTGTATCCAGCTCTCACAGACAACCAGACCCATCAAAGGTTTGAACTCAGACCTTTCTTGATGGCCAACAATGCAGACACATGGTAATTTCATTTTTTAGGAATAAAAGGTTTTGAACCAAATAAAGACATACATAGATTTTCACATGTGAAATAAATAAAAAGCCCCCTTTTAATGCAGGAAAATGCAGATCTCAGTTAAGAAATGACTGCATATCGTGCATGTTTGCTCCTTGTATTCTTTGGGTTTAAGCTGTGTCTTCTTAAGGAGTCAGGGATTTGTTCTCTGTGGCGTTTCCCAGGCAGTGGAAGCCTTATTTCCTGTGAAACTTCGTTCTTCATATGAACTTCAAATTAGCAGACACCTCTGTTCCTGTAGTTATTTTTTTTTCCAGAACTGCTCTCAGCCTTCTTCTTCAAAACGTGGCTTAAAACATGAAGGGAACTTACATAGCTTTCAGATTTCTGAAATGACCCTGGGTGAGTGCCATCAGTTTATTGTATTTTCTTTGTAGTTAGTCTTGTTATTTCACTTTCCCTTTAATTCTTCAGATCTGGAAGTGTAAAGCAGCACACATGACCTCTTTTTTTCATAGCTTGTGTCACTTGGTTGAAGAATCATGAAAATATGGAGACATTGCCTCTGTGATAGGCATAAGACTTGGTTTTCATCTCTGCTGGTTTCTAGCTCACTCTGAAGGAAACGAACAGCAGACAGGGTTAAAAAGAGCCCAGTTTCCAAAACTACGTTCATACTTTAATGGAAATACTTGCACAGTCCTAATGAAACTTGACACATATAATATGAGAATGAGGCCTTGTAATAGAAAATACTCTGAGATACAAGCAACCGAAACATTCCTTAGACCTCATTTTAAAACTGCAGTTCAATTAACATACTCCAGATGGCACACAATGATGACAATTATGCATGTGCTACTTTGAGGCATGGAATATGCAAACAGAAGTAGCTTGTTGACACAAAGCCTTTGGATCTGCCTTGAGGAATGACACAGTAATCTACCTATACACTCTTCAGAAAACAAACAAAATTTTCAACTCTTTACAGCATATAGTGTTGGGGGGGGCAGGAACAGCAAAACTCAAACTAAAAAAACCCCGTGATAATCTCAATTATAATGCAGGAGACATAAATGTTTGAAGAATTACCATCCTTTACATATGCTAATAAATATTGAATGGCAGATGTTTTTCAACCAGACGGAAGATTAATTTGGTCCTAATTTGCAAAGAAATACAAGATAAATGAATTTTTAAGGGACAATATTACTTGAACATAATTGGAAGGGATATACTTATAACTTCTTATAATAAAGACGTTGCACTACCTTTTTCACATTCTAAGTAAAAATCATCCTTTCGAGTAGTCCTAGTTAAAATAGGTACTGCCAACTGCAAGAAACGACCACATATGAACATTCATGTGCTTAAAGAATAATGCCATGAGACATTGTATATGGCTGTACATATGACAACATATAAGGCAATTCTCTGATTGCATTATACTAACTGATCAAAACCAATACTGTATAAAAATATAACAGGCTACAATTATAGAAGTTGAAGGTTTTGAATTGTAGGATAAAGTCTATATTTCAAGTGAAATGCTGAATTGTACAGTATGTAAGTGATGGTTCTGACTTTGTGCTGAATAAGGGCTATGTTTTTGAATAATTACAGAAATAACGTAAAATAATTTCTGGAATTTATACAGTTTCAGTGTCAATATAATTTCCAATAAAAATGCAGCTATGCATTCAAAGGGCTTGCAAATTAGCCTTCTTGATTTGCTGGCCAAAAGGCTACCTTCAAACTTCATGAAAATGGTTTTCCTGAAGCATTGGACCCATCTTAGGCTCAGCAAATGGCAAAGTAGTTGTCTAAAAGCAGCAGAAAATGGCACTAGTAAAGCAGCTTTCCCTACAACAACCCTCTGAAGCATATTTATTCTAAATAGTTTGTTCTGTAGTCTAGGTGGTTTTAGATAAATGCCACAGCAATGCTCTTTGTAAATGCACAAATCTAGGTAAGTACTGTATTGTGTGAGGGGGCAAGGTTTACTTTTTGTAGTTCCACACACTGATTCTGATGAACATTTCATGCAAAAGGAGTTTCTGTAGTAGAACATTTCAGAATTCATGAATAGTAATTGAGCCCTTTAGTTCTGCGCTAAACTTAAATCCATTATTCTCCATTTAAAGCAGACACATCATGTTGCTTTACAGAACACTGCTCTGTCAATTCACTGCTTTTTTTAGTGAGCTGGGCTAGAATATTAAGCACTCTTTGCTCTCAGTATTCTTGCTGTGCTTGGCACATTTGGATTCCATTTGAAATGGGCAAATAGCAATTCTGTTGTTCATAATGAATAGCCTATACATGTATATGCACCTTGCCTTTGAAAGGGAGAGCATATATTATTTGCCACATCTTGAATCTTTGGCAACCAGTTTGCTTCATTTGCTTTCTCTCTCCCTCTCTCTCTCTCTCCCTCTCTCTCTGCACGTAAGCACTGAAATGTAAAATGTAATAAAAGTCCCTGACAGATTTCTGTCTTCTATACCAAGCAAACCTCTCTGCCTTAGCATTCAAAATGTACATATTTTTCTATCACAGATAAATTAAAAAAATGCATGTAAAAACAGAGTTAAACAAAAAAGTTTAAAGTTTCTAGAAGTCTCCTTCCATGCTGAACATTTTTCAAGCATTTCTTAGAATGTAGCTATCGCTGTGCTTAGGTTTTACTATGCTGATGCAGCCAGATGTCTGTCCCTGCTGTGCTAGCAAAGACACAATTAATTCTCTTCCAATATATTTTTTTGTTGTTAAATTTCTGTGAATACACAACTTAAACCCTGCCAACATATCCCATTGTTTCTGCTCTAGAAGGATTTTATCTTCATCATAAGCAATAAATCATGCAATTTTGCTTTAATGAATTATTTGAGAATGATGTGTTAGGCTGAGTTTTATAAAAGCATGCCAAAATTTTAAGTTTCCAGCCTCCCAGTTTTTCCTGTTAGCTACCATCCTGTTACATTTAGATCTCCATTCATAGTGGTTGTCTGTCTAAAAGCCAGGGAGAGGAGGAATTGATCTGAAAAAAATAATTTATATCTTTTTTTAAAACGCCTCTTACTTAGATTATTATGACTAAGAGAAATAATATCAGGCAATCTCTCATTTCCATCCTTAGTGTTCAAGCAATCTTAAAATCATCAGTTTCCAAAGAGGTATTGTTATGATGCTTATACAGCAAGCCACACAAAGTGATATTTCTCTCTTTAGTACTGGAAAATTGAAATATAGTTGTATGGGCTATTTGCTTCTCTCTGAGCCACTTCTTTGTGTATAGGGTTGACAGCGGGTGCAGAGGAGGACTATGTAGATGATCAAAGGGCTGGAGCACCTCCACTATGAGGACAGGCTGAGAGAGTTGGGGTTGTTCAACCTGGAGAGGAGAAGGCTTCGGCAGGACCTCACAGCAACCTTCCTAGAAAGCTAGGGAGGGAATTTTTAAAAGGGCATGTAGTGATAGGATGAGGGGAAAGGACTTTAAACTGGAAGGGGGGAGGTTCAGATTATGCATTAGGAAGAAGTTTTCCACGCTGAAGGTGGTGAGGCATCGGCACAGGTTGCCCAGGGTAGCTACAGATGCCCCCTCCCTGGAAGTGTCCAAGGCCAGGTTGGATGGGGCCTGGAGCAGCCTGGGCTGGTGGGAGGTGTCCCTGCCCATGGCAGGGGGGTGGAACTGGATGATCTTTAAGGTTCCTTCCCACTCAAACCATTCTGTGATTCTACGGTATGAAGCCTACTGTTTCTGTCTGCATTGGGTGATGGTGTTTTTACCTGTGCACCAAGTAGATGTTAGGGTAAAGATGATCAGAAAAATCTGAAGCTGCCAACATTGTAATGATTATTAAAAATAAAAATTTATTTAAAATGGGTACCATAAACATTTACCAGTAATAAGCAAAAATTAGATTGAAATGCCTGTGTGAAACAGTTCTTAGGGAGACAGTATAACCAGCAAGGGTTTCTTTAGCACAATGCATGCGGGTTCCAGCTATTACAGCACTCATTTATATCTCTCTGGCTTGCCTCTGAAAGCACTGAACAAGCTACATGTTTTATCTGATGTGGTAACACCAAGGCAAAGACAATCCCAAGTTTCCAGACTGCTAGCAGGATGAAGCAGCTTGGGAAGACCTACAGACATATTCCAGTCTTTCCAGCTCAGGAGATGTTAATGAAATGCTCCAAGATTACCAGTTACAACTGTCTTGGTTTGAACTGAGAAGTGTCTGAGGAGTGGTGATGTTAGTTTAGAAAATTGTTTAGAATGCAAATGATTTTCTTGCTTCTCAATCAGTTTTTCAAGAAAATAAGGAAGTTACACTTCAGAATTTAAAGACTGTAATTTGAATTTAATATTTGTGCTCGGATGCTTGGATTGCAAAAGTAATTGACCCAGATCCTCATGTAGTGTACAAAGTAGATGCTCACCCAGAAAAGACATTTTTTATTATTTTTTTTGTCAGAAAAGGAAGACTTTCTGCTATGGACTGGGTTTGGTTCCTTGCAGAGGTCAAACCCGTGTCTGCTTGAAAAATTCATGATCCAGAAAAGGTAATTTTTAATGAATATTTATGAAACATGTCCTTTCTTATCAGAGCTGTGCAAGTTTTCAGAAGCTTGCCAGTAAGTCTGGCTTCTGATTTTTAGCAAAAAGCTTATGAGTTCCATCTGAGAAAATAGTCAGGTTACATTTTTGTCTACCTTTTTCTAGCTTTTTCTGGTATATATCTTTTTTTATAGTAAGATACATGATTGTGATTCTTGTGTAATGCATCATATTCGGGTTGTTGGTTTTTTTTCTTTCTATAGGACACTTGTACTTTAAAAAGGTGAATCTTTTAGATTAATTCTTGTATTTCAGTGTTAATCACTTAAAAAAATCTTGATGAAAATAAACATGAGCTGATGAGTTTATATAATTAATTTCTGTTATAAACTATGTGTCGCTAGAACTGGCACAGACAATAAATAGGTGGCTTTTCTAAGCTAGTTTGCCTTTTGGAGTCTCAAATCTTATCTGCAAAGGATCATAGTACTGCCAAACAATTTTCTTTAGGGAAAAGGAATATTTATGCATCTAGAAAAAGAAGCTGTGATTGACGTCTGGTGTTGTGTTCATACTAGGTCTTTAGCACTATGTGTCTGAAGAGCTTGTTTTGCACACAGCAAAGAAAAAGAGGGACCTGGAGCCAGATGTGCTCCAAGGTGCAGTAACGTGTCAAGGCCATAAAGCAGGGAAAGGCTGAAGTTATCATGATCAGCCTCCAGACCAAGTCTTGTATTCCCTTGGCAAGGTTGCCTTTAAATAAGTCCATGCAAAATATTTCCAGAAAAAAATATTCCTCCTAAGTCTAGCTTGAGTCATAAAGAATAATTAAAGTACTCAGCTTTTATTTCATCTCACAATTATACAATTTGCAATTACTATGTGGAATTTCACTCACTTTCCCCTCCTCTCCTTTTTTTAAAGGTTCTGTATGTTCAAAAGATTTTACAGTTTTTAATCACTTAATTTCTCATACCTGAGAGGTTTAGCTAGTACGTCCTATCCTCCTCACTTAAAAATATTTTTTAGGATTTTATATCTTATTTATTAAGTATTTTAAAGGACTTTATAATATAATTATATGGATGTTATTTTAAATCATGTATTTTAAAACATGCAACTTGATCAGTGATGCTTCTTTTCTATAATGTCACTTCGCTAAATGCCTTTATGCTCTGTGTCGATCCTGGGGCCAGCATGAAAGAAGCATATGTTTAAGGTGCATTCAGCAAGGAAGGACTCTGATAATGCCACTAGCATCTGAATTTCTGCTCTACCTGCTTAAGAGTTTCTTTTTATTTCCAGGTCTGTGGGCTGGCACCCCTTGGAATTTCTTTCAGAGTTAATCCCATGTGGATGGGAATTATTCATGACTTAATTTAACACAGGGGCATTTTTTTCAGCTGGTACATAAACAAGCATAGACTTGGTACATTGTCTCATGGTTCTTAATGTTCTAGCTGGTAAATGCTGACTTTGTAGAATATATCAAAAGCAGTATTACCTTTCAGTGGAATCTAGTCAGATCTTGGCAAAAATCAATCATCTCACAGTAAGTTGCTGGGTTTCTTTGGTCCTTTTGAATTATTTTAATATCAATTATGTGTATAAAATCTACATTTACCTGAAAAAACAGGGAAATACATATTAATAAAGAGAAATACAATCTCTTGGGAATGACCAAATTCATAGTTGAGTGTATTTGATATATAATAGGAAGCAAAGAAAAAACAAGACAACAAGGCCCCAGATGAGTAATAATTACAGGGAAATTTTCATAAATATCTAGCCAAGGTAATTTCAATAACATTTAAAATATCCAAGAATCCGTTGAAGTTAAATCATAAAATACTCTCTAGAACTGTCATTCTTATGCTTGCTTGTATATACCTAATAAATAGAAAAGGAAGAATCTTGAAGAACAGCTGGTTTTGGAAAATAGTAGAGGCAAGTATGTGACTATTGGTTTTGACTACCTGTCCTTGTTTTATAGAACTGTTTCTAATGGATTTGATGAAAAGTGTGATAGTCCGGGGTAAATCTAACCATTATATATGAGAAGTCAATTTGAGTTACTGCAAAATATTATGGGATTAATTCTAGAAAATTAAAAGAGTTAAGGTCTTCTGTTGCTTAGAGTTATACCAAGCTGAAACACTGTTGAATTTTCCACCCCTCTCCTGGATTATGTATTTTTCATCTCACATCAATGAATGAATTGGAAAGAGTGGTTCTGTGCCCATCTTGATGATGGTTTTTCCTATGCTTTCACAGTTGTTTCACATAATTTAGCTTTGAGAAGATTAAGTCAGAGTGGTGGCTAACCTGAGTATGGCCTTCCAAAACAGATTGATTAGAAGAGGAAAATCATGCAGTGTTGATTGTTGTTTTCTTTTTCCCCAAGAACTTTGCAGTGGTGCTTTTGTTCCTGAATAATAGGAAACGTTTTCAAAGTGCAAAATAAAGCATCTTTTAGAAATAACAATAAGTGCATAATGAGATATGCAAGTAGCTGCCAGCCAACAGAATTTTTTCTACCTCTTTTACACACCTTGTGTTCAGTCCTACATCTACATACAGTCTGTTTCTCCTTTATTGTGTTGTTTGGGACTATGATTGTGTTGTTTGGGACTATGTCAATTTTTTTGACACTGAAAATAAATATTAATATACTGACAATTTGTAAAGATAACTTGTTATTTTGCATCAGTGACTGCAGTCAGGTCTTATCTTTATTGATAGCTTAAATGATTAGTCCTACTTAAGAAACCATTCCTGCTGGATTGAAATATATGCATCTTTTTATATTAAGCAGTGTCTTACTCCATCACTACCTGCCTCCTCCTTTACTCTCCTGCTGCACAGATTTCTTCACTCACATTTTGGTTGTTCAACTTATTCCGTCTGGACTCAGTAGATCCCATTCAACAAGCTGACCGAAATGTATATTCTCAAGTCAAATGGTTTCATGAAGCTTGCAGTTTCCAGCCTGGTTATCAGACTCTGGATAAGCAAATAACAGAAACATCACCTTTTAATTTCTTCTTTTCTATTATCCTCCTCTCTGGCATATAAAGATAAAGGTGAAATGTAATTTCTTTTGAAATTCAATACTACACAGAGGAATTACTGTAGTAGAAATGCAAAAGAGTATCTAAACATCTTCAATAATGACCTGAACTTTTGAAATTAGTTGTAGATTTCAGAGGGAAGGGAAACATAAATCATAACCTCAGGAGGATTTTTTTCTTTTGATGTAGGATCTGTAAGTCACTCTGCCAGATGTCAGGAGGTTTAAATACCCTCCTTGTCCTCTTATGTTGTGGCTGCTCTGAGAGGAGAAACATTCAAACAGGAACATGTCTAACTATGCAGGACAGTCTGCCTAGCAAGAGGAGTGGTGGCGCCTCTGACGAAAAGGCTGAAAGACCGCCATATGCTTAGGGCCATGGGTTTCTCCCTTACGCCACTGTCCATGCAGTATGCAATGTGTTGTGAAGTGTTTGCCAAAACTGAACTGATAAAAAGATTGTGGATTATATTAACTGCCTTTAATAGTTATTTTTGACTGCAGATTTTTCTGAACAGAAATGATTGTCTGCTACCTATAATTTTTCAAACATTCTTTTAAAACAGAAGTTTCTCAAAAGAACATCCATTACGAAAAAGCTTTCATGCTTATTTTGGTCTCCTACTTGAATTGCCCTCTGAGTATTAGCTTATACCAGTTGTTTAGCTGTGTTCCTGGTGCAATGAAATAATTAAGCATTTGTTTAATGGCTTCATGGAAGTAGGGTTTTAAGATTTGATACATTTGCTTTAAAAGAAGACCTTACAAAAGAACTAGTCATCGATCAGCCTCTGGAAATCAGGTAGATATATTTAATAAAATCAAGTTCTGTGTATTCCTGGACAAAAACATCAAAGAAGGCCTAGCCTAAACTGAAGTGACAGTTTTTTCAGTGGCTTCCCCCCCTTCCTCTCTGTATTCTTTTGAAAAGGATAAACAAGACAAGTCAAAACCCCAAGCATTCATCCATGTCATTCATGTCACTGAAATCCTTAAATTTTGAGAATGAAAAGCATCAGTACATCTACAATAATATGATTACTGCAGCTTTTTTGTCTCATAGGCATCTGCTTCTGGTTTCTGGACAACAAAATTCCTTTGTCTATCCTCAAAACAGACAGCTTAGCTTCGAGGCTTGGAGCCTGACTGGACTCTGCATGCCTTCATCACTTCCCTGTTAGGCGGGAGTTCTGCAGCTCTAAAATCCACCTCAGTGCGAATTTATCTCTCAATTTGATGTCACAGCTTGGTTTTGATGTATCTTCTCCTCAGGGAGCTGCTGTGCAAGGTGTTTATAAACCCCTACTGAGAGTCCCTCCAAATAAACATTAAAAAGTCGACTCATCTATATGCAGTAGCCTTTTCCTATCTGAAAGTATCACAGCACAAAAATTGATTATAGAAATTTAGTCTCCATATCTTAAAATAGAAGAGGACTTTTTCAGAAACCCCATAGAAAGCTAACTACTATTGAATGTAGTGAAATACAATCAGGTTGTGAATAACCTGTAATTCATACACTTTACAAAGGGTTTTAAAATAGCTTTCTGGGGTGGAAGTAATTTATCCCCTAGTATTATACTTAAAAATAAAATACTTTTTAAGGATTTTTTTTTAATTTAAGGAATGAAGATTTTAAGTTCACAGTAGGCTGCAAAAGAAGACACCAATTTATACAATAATCAAATAATCTCCTTAAAATACTCTCTGTTGGGTACTCATACATTTGAAAATCACTGTTTGATACTCCTCTGCACCTCCACCGACTCTTTTGTGCTTCGGAAGTAACAGGAATGAAGTATTAAAAATCATAGAGGCAGAGCACAGAACAGAAGGATAGAAAGGGAACCCCCATCCTGTATACTGGGCAGATTATGAGCTCCTCTTATTTGAATGTAAAAGGTTTTCCACAGCACCATACAATCAAAATGTATTTTTTAATAAGCCAATAACTCATGTACCACCACTGGATTGCTCGAGGAGCCCCGCTTCTATGAAAAACTTCAGTTAACATTTTGTCTTTGGGAAAAAATCTGTGTCTGGTGGGATGGAAAGCTCAGACACAGCCTTTTTTGGCCTTTCTTTTCTCAGTCATTGTCGAAATCCCATCAGTTATCACGGGTTTTTTTCAGCCTTCTGTTCTTTTAATTGATTTTGTGCTTTGTGTCGTTTTGAACTTGAAGAAGTCACATTTTAGCATTGAGAACTTTGAGGTTTTGTACAGTTAATTGATGCTTGTCAGTACAAGCAGAAACAGCAGTCACTGGAGTCATTGCCTGGGTTCATAAAAACATACTGTTTGTGAGGGAAATTAGTATTGCTTGTTTTAAAAATATAAATGTGATAAATGAATTTTGATTTCAATAAGAATATATGAATATGGGACACCTCCCACCAGCCCAGGCTGCTCAAGGACCCATCCAACCTGGCCTTGAACACCCCCAGGGAGGGGACATTCACAGCTTCCCTGGGCAATCTGTGCCAGTGTCTCACCACCCTCAGTGTGAAAACTTTCTTCCTAATGCATAATCTAAACCTCCCCCCTTCCAGTTTAAAGTCCTTTCCCCTCATCCTGTGACTACTTGCCCTTGTAAAACATCCCTCCACAGCTTTCTTGTAGGTTCCCTTCAGGTACTGGAAATCCACTATAAGGTCTCCCCGCAACCTTCCCTTCTCCAGGCTGAACAACCCCAACTCCCTCCGCCTGTCCTCATAGCAGAGGTGCTCCAGCCCTCTGAGCATCTTCGTAGCCTCCTCTGGACCTGTTCCAGCAGTTCCACATCCCTACGTTGGGGATTCCAGAACTGGACACAATACTCCAAGTGTGGTCTCATGAGAGCTGAGTAGAGGGGGAGAATCCCCTCCCTTGCCCTGCTGGCCACACTTCTTTTGATACAGTCCAGGATACAGCAGGCCCACTGGGCTGTGAGCACACACTGCCAGCTCACTATTTCTTGTATGTTATTTGATTACTGAAATGAAATATATACATATCACAGTGAAATGTGCATTCCTTCTGATTAAGCAGGCACTGCTACTCAGAAGAATAAGCAAGGGTTAACAAATTACCTTTGCTATTGGTAAAATGCTGTGTTCGTATTTTCAAGAATATTATTTAGAAAGGCATTATAATTGGTGTTCCTTGATTTTAAAGGCTTGATTTTCACTTATGTAAAGGAAATTCAAACTAACATTCTTTTCCTTTTTAACTAAAGAGGACCCCACAAGCATCCACCTAGCATTTTTATCCTAGTTTATGACTGAATATTTTCTCTCTTTGTTTTTTTTTCCAATTAAAGTGAAAACACAGAGCAAATTGTGAAACTCAGCCATTTCTATGGCATAACATCCCTGTATTAGAAACAGAATAAAATTAACAAGATAAAGAGTGAAATATTGCTGAAAATCCCTGCAAGCTTCTCCCATTGACTTATGTTATTTTCCATTCAAATAAAATATTTGGCCATCTTTCTATCACCAGAAAAAACTTACTCAGAAGAATTTAGGGAACAAGTAGAAGATCAAATTCACAATTAATTTTGTCTAGTTCTGTGGCAATTATACACTAATAAGTTTTTCTTGGAAACTGTATTAAATTCACTGTTTACCACTCTGATTAGAATCACTGTATCTGGAGTCTGGATACTCTCATTTAAGCAAGTTTCCTACTGACACTGCTCAGAGAAGGACTGAGGGTTGCATAGCTGGAGTTCATCTACATGATACACATAAATCATAGAAAGAGATGAATAACCACTGGGAAGTGTAAAGAAATATATGGGGTGAGTAGAATTGTATTTTGGAATTTTTGAATGACTGGGCTTTAAATCAGTTTAAAATTAACATCTTTAAATTGTATATTGGTCTTTGGAAGGGTATTAGAAAGTTGTGATTAAAATGTGATGTTTTTCAGTACTTGTGTTTAATTTCCTTCTGTGCAGATGCAGCCCTGCTGTGTTTTTTTGTCACAATATATAGCTTCCAATTATCAGATCTCTTTGTCTTTGACAAGTTGGGGTTTTTTAACACACCAAACCAGCTTTGAAAGCTATTAAAATTCAGCACATGCCTTTACCTCAGGCCACGAAAAGGGATCAACTGAAAGTCTGCAACTTTGGGCCGCAAGGACTACTTTGGGAAGTTCACATCTGCAGCTCCTTTTCTGTGGAGCAACAGTGACAACCAGCGGCCAGCCACCTAAAGCTGGCCAAGTTTTATATTGTGAATGTCCTTAAGATTACTGGTCACTTACATCCATTCTTCAAAGCTAAAGGACAGAGGTGATTTATTTCTTTTTACTTGTTTTAACTCTTGTGCTGAGTTTGAAATAGAAGAGAGGCTACATGTGCTCTAGCTATTCAGTACAGACCTGCCACAGTTAGATCAAAAGTGTAGTTCCTGTCCCATGTTGTTGTTGATATTTCAGTTGCATGAGTATATACGTATGGCCATTAAATGTTTCAGTGACTTCCTAGTGGTATATGACGCAGGGATCAAATCAAATTTACTGTGCAAAGCAATCATGCTTTAATTCTCCTGAAAAGAAAAGGAAAATATTTGAAGAAAAAGGTAGTCCTTTTCTGCTGACCGACAGTTAATATATATATACTGTACGGCACTTGAATATAGTTAATTTGATAATAGCTTGTGTTGTCTGCATTTTAGTTTATGAATCCTTCTTTGAAAACATAGATTTTATGTGAGAGAGAGTTACTCCTAGCAGTTATGCTATAGATGCCAAGGTAAAAGTGATCCTATCCACTGCTTTTCAGGTCCATTTACACTCAAATTTGAGCTAGCTGTGCTTCGTCAGCAGTTGTCTCAGCATGAGTGGGGTTATTTTTGTGGAGAGGTTCCCCTAATTTGAGGAAGACGCCAGAACTCAGCCCAAAGGAGCTTGGTTGCTATTGTTTAGAATTGTTCTAGACATAACATTTAATGGCTTAATGCAAGGTAAATAATTTACATCAGGCTGGAAATATCAGCCTTGTAAGCATCTTATGACATTTCTCCTACTTATCAAACACCCTCTCCCCTCTATTACACTAAAGAGAAAAAAAAAGAGAGAGGTGGGAAAGTGGAGAAAAAATTAAAATACTCTCCAAACCTTCACTTCCTCTTCTCTGGCACTGCTTTATGAGTGCTTATGGCAAATTTGCTTCTGTAATCATAACTTGAACCCATTTGGGGATGAGATTGGCTGCTAGCTTAGTATTTCCACTTAACATATTCATGATTAGCATGCATAGAAGGAGTAGAATTAGGATGAATGTTTTTGGAACAGTACAGATAAATCCTCATAAATGTAGTACAACAGCTCTGGAAATGCACAGTGCTGAAATGTAATGAAGCTGAACTCTATAGAGAGTTTGGTATTCTCAGTACCATGCCTCTCCTAATGAACTCATTTAGATTAGAAAATGGATTTAATATTTTATTGGAATTAACCTGAGCCAGTAAAGAGGATTACAATTTCTTTCCATAAATATGGTGATATTACAGGCTGAGGTAGCATGTTACATGAATATTAAGCATTTTATGAGCATTGTCATGAAGCCAAAAAGAGTATAAAGTAATTAGGTTTTTAATACAGTGATACTGTTCTTATAGTAATTAAATTTGAAAAGTAATAAAAGTACATTTGAAAATTATTTAAATCCATATTTTTTGTATTTTCACAACTTTTAAAGTGTTTAAAATGAAAATGATTTAATTTTTTCCCCCAAAAATCAATTTCAACTGTTTATTTTTAAATGCAGAAAACTAAAAATACCACAGGTCCTTAAGGCATGGAATAAGACACATTCTAGGAAAGGAGGTAAGTTTATTCCATTTTTTCTATAACAATATCTGCCAGTGGGAGAAAACATGTAGAAATCAGAAAAAAAATGACAAAATACAGTATTTTCCTTTGTTTTTTTTCCCCAAACTTTGCAAAGTTTTGTCCCAGTGTTGCTTCTGTCTCTTAGACTGTCTTTTATAGACACAAATGCATTCTTAATCAAAATCTATGTTCTACATTTGAAAAGTTATCAATTGAAAAAAAGATTAAATCATTGTCGTTTTAGTTATCTTTATAGATTACACATTTAAAAAAAAACCACACACAAAAAGAAAGTACTGCAGAAGTTATTTGAGCATACCGTAAGCAATTTTTTTTAAAATGAAATTTAGGTCTTGAAATTACCTTTCAATGTAGACTGTCTGTAAAAAATTATTTCCTACACATCTGAACAATTGCTAGTTTTATTACCTGAAATGCAATGTACACTGTACTGGAGAATAGCTCTGAGCCTGAGCAAAGTACAGAACAAATACAGGTAGAGCTGAACAATTCATAATAGATGGAATTGGATGTATGGACTGACTTCTTGAGAGAATTTTTCCCTTCTATCAAAGCTTTTCATTTAATACACAGAATTCATTTGCAAGGTCACAATGAAGGATTGTTTCCTTTGTTTTTCCGTTGTTTTCTGATTAAACCTTTCAGCAATTCAGTTCAACAATGGAGTAACATTTATAGTCTTGTTTAGTTTATGAGAAAGATAACAATAGAAAATCTGACACAGTCAGTCCTCAGAGTGATGGTTTTTTGTGCTGGAAAAAATAATCTTAAATGCAAATTACTGGTATGGGAATGTAGAACAATCTCAACAAATAGGAGCTTTCTGAGGACAGACAGAGAACAACTGGAATAGTTAAACAAGAAAATAAGTCATGTCGTGATTACAGTAAATAGAATAAAACTAAGTAAAACTTAAATACCTGTATTTAATGGGAAAGAAGATTTTTTAGCTGGTCCCATACTGTGTATTAAATAGCAGCATAAAATCTGGTACAAGACTACATATGTAGACCACTGTTGCCTGGTCAGGGCTTTATTTGGTTCAGAAATTGAGAGACAGTCCAATAATTCAGAATTTTGTTGCATTTCAATCTCGACTGAGCAACGGAAAAAAAATTCAGAATTAAAAAAGAAAAAGAAAAAATAATTAGTTATGAAATCCCATGTGTTTACAATGGTTTATTGAACCTGAAAAGGTGTTTCTAGAGTATTTTCTTTTCTCAGGGAAGTTGAATAAAGTGAACTACTTTCTTCTCTGTTGGTCTGGTCTGACTGTACCTAAAACCACTCTAAAAATTTATGACTATCATTACACCTGTGCAGCAAGGAAGATGTAACTCAGTTCATTCAAGAAAATGGGATCCCAGTTATAAGTCAAAACAATGAGTGTGATGGAAGGAAAATATATTTCAATGTATTGACAGGTTATTTCAAAACACTTCACATATTGGTACTGATCAGAGCCTTAATGCTCGCAGAATTCTTTCATCATTTGTAGTATCACATGTATCAATGAAATCTGGGAGCAACTGGGAGTCAACTATACTTCCCCACAAGGCCAGATCTCAGTAAACCTCAATTTGAAAAATATTAAACTCTAAAAATGTGGCTGGTGCCAAACAGGAAGATTTTAAATTCTACCTCGGATTTCCACTAGTTTTGAACAAATGCATTTTTATTCATGGACTTGTGAGTCAACGCTTTTAATCCTAAAAAGTAAACCAACCAAACAAACAAAAAGAAATCCAAGCAAAAAAACAAGATCCCAAATTTCTTTTTTAATAGTTGGGGGTTTTAATGAATTCTGGTGTTTGCTGTTGTTCTTGTTGTTATTAATCCCTAGATTCCTTTGATATAGTAATGTTTACGCGCATCACTTATTTTGGCATTCCTGATGTATTTATGAAGATAAGTTACATAATCGCTTAGCTACATAATATTGGTCTGCTTTACCAGTAAATATTATGGCACTAATATGTTACATTATTCGGAGTTTTACCAGCCGCAACACTTCTTCAGGGAATCCGCCTTTATCTCCTAAGCCACCAGAATTACCTTTTACAGTTCTCCAACCAGACAATGAGGATAGTGAGAAGGAAAGGAGAGCAAAGCAAGAAGAATGGAAAGTAATAAAAAGAGCTGCTGGATACTTTCTTCCTCCTCTTCTCTCTACTCATTTGCTTCCTGAGCCAGTTCTGACAGCAATTTTTTCCTGAAGAGGTGAGAAAGCAGCAACAGCTTGTCCAAGGAGATTTGCCTCGAGGCAGGACTGAAATTCCCTAGAAGGCTAAAATGCTACATATCACTGTACGAATGGCTTCTCTTTGCAAGAAAAACCTCAAGAGGTGGCACTTGTTTTTACTGAATTTTGATCTTCCTATGCTTACAGTATGGTCACAGATGACGGTGCGTGTACGGCTTGAACAGTAAGAAAGTGGGTTACAATGACAAATGGTAGAACAACAATTTTAGTAACAATGTCTTAATAACACAATATTGAGTTGTAATTGTCCTTTTGTTACAAATACATTTTCTTCCTTGGGCTTTTATCTCTGTTCTCACTCAATTTTTTTTCATTTTCATAATTAATTAAAATGGCAATGTTCTATAACCAGTGATTGAATTGTATGATATTACTTGCCTAAGGCTATCAAAATTAATCAAAATAAGAAGTGAAAGTTTTGCTATTTTTAATACAGCTGATTTCATTCCTGGAGTTTTGATCAAATTAAATGAAGGTTCAAATTAACCAGTGATTAAACTGAGTAAAAGGCACTTTGTATGCCTGAAATGTATTTTAATTTAACTAATTTCAAGACACAAAATATTAACTGGTGTTTTAAAAATTCATTTGTATTTCACTTTAGTTTTCTAGAAACTATTTCATTCTCAAGGTTAAAATCTTTTACAAGAGGAAAAATAGGTTTTTAAAATAATTTTCATTTTTTTCCCCTCTTAGTTTTTATGCTTGTAGGGAATGCTTTGCTCTTATAAACCATTATTACAAAGCTTCTGAACTCAGCCTAAAAAGATTTGATGTGCCAATGGCCAGTTTAGCAGAAATCTGAGACTCCCTAGAATAGAACCTGCCAACCTGAACAGATGGTTTTGACTGCGAAAGACTTCAAACTGTTATCATTTATCCCATGCATTTGCAGAAGCATTATCATTTTGTCATATAAAGTTTCATTTGTATTTTCTTATAATCTATTTCATATCATGTTTTCAAAGGACAGGGGCAACATCTACCTATAAAGAAACTGAGAAATCATATTTCTCTTACAGTTGCAGAAAGGGTCTACACGAGAATGAAATCATTCACAATTTTTTGTTTACATGGCAAAAAAAAAAAAAAAGGGCTTGAAACGTCGCTCTTGACTGTTCCTGGGAGTTTACACTATGGAAAGTGGCTGACCCAGCTGCGGCACAACCGCAAGAAGCTGAGGCAAGAGGTAATTTTCTTAAAGGTGTTTTTTATTGAACATCTAATATTCCTCGTAATCAGAGAACATAGCGTAGAAAAAATGCAAAGTTAGGAACAGGGTACAATTTTGTGAGTTATAATATTAGGTAAAATTGCGTTGTATTGAATCGCTTCTCTTCCACTTTTTACTATTAATAGAAGTGAAGTGAAGCTGCAAGTGTGTAAACATACCAAAGACTGATTAAAAATACTCGATGTTTTGTATCAAGGCTAAGTGTATTTATGCATTTGAGGCACTTTGAAATTTCAAGCAGAATGTATTGGTTGTAAATGAGTCTGATCTCAGTTTTCTTTAAATCCTGGAATAGGCATACTTAAAGGATTTGATCTATTTAGTGTGATCAACATGGTCAATCTGCCACAGCTATTTTTGATTAACATACTTATTACCTTAAAGGAAAAAAAGCTTTTTGTGGGAGGAGAAAGGAAATTAAAAAGGGATAGTTAGAGTAGTATGAAACTACTATCATACTCTAAGTAGCATTATATGGTAATCTGTGGTGTCATTTTGAAATAATCACCACCAAGAGGTGAGTAACTGACATAAACTGGATCCTGGCTTATTCTGTGCTTCTGTGCTTGGAAATGATTTTTAGTCAGTGGGAACAAAAGTTATGAGATAAAATTTTGATGTTACCAGGTTGACAGTCCTGGTGATAACCATAGGAGACACATTTAAGACAGGAAAAGGCACAAAAGCTTTTGGATAGTTAAGAGATTTATGGCTGATAGAGCCAAACAGTGGAAAATCAACTGAGGATCTTAGCATTCCATCCATCCTTATAAATATTGGATTTGTGGCCTTAAGGATAAGGTCAGCTTTACTTTACTGGCTTGTTTGACACGCGCTGTACAGGTCTCAGCTTTTGGGACTCGCGCTTTCTTCTTGGGTCTCTGCTAAACATGGGTATTTGGCGTTGTTAGGATGCATGGTGCCTGCAAAGAGATGAGAAGATGTCCGCTGGTGTCATTTACATTTGCAGGCACCTGCAATTTTCTCAAGTGTTTTACTTCTAGAAAAACACAATGTCTTAGAAACCCTACAGGTAAGATCTCTCATAAAATCTAAATTGATTTCCTGTCACGCTTTTTTATTTGTATTTGATAAAGAATATTTAATTCAGTGGGAAAAAGATTTTGAGGTTCCTCTTCTGGCCTTGCTATAAATTTGGAATTACAGTTTGGACCTGCATTTCAGTCACTTTTTCTTTCTATTCACTGACCTACAAAAATGGATATAATTCTATTTATTTTATATGGTGTTAATGCATTTTTAAAGTCCTTGGATAAATGGTGTCATGGAGCAAAATACTTTTACATAGTGTTTGCACTGTACATTTTAAAACCACAAATAAAATACTTTGACTTTTTTTATAAGTATTATCAAAAGTATTTTGAGAAATGCTTGGAACTCTAGGCAGAGTTTGATGCAAAAGGTCAGGTATAGAACTATATTTCTATCACATGCTTGACAGTTATTATATTTTGTGTACCAGTTTTAACCTTGAATATCAGTTATATGACATCTGTGAGTTCTTGAACCTTGTTTATTATTTTCTCAAATCTTTCTGATTTATAGAAGTTTTTCAATCAGTAGCATTTCTTCCACTGAACTTATTTCTTTCTACTTCCCACTTAATTTTATGAACTTCAATTATTTAAAAAGATTCAAACAGTACACTCAACTCTTTTAAAAATTCCACTACGTGTCTGTTATTCTCTCTTTTTTCCTCTGGTAGATATAATCAAAATTCTTCTGTTTCCTCTTTGGTGTTATGTTCTTTACATGACATCTAGAGGCCAAAATTGATGTGAGCTGTAATTAATCTTTCAGTGAGGCTTTATAGACCCATTGGAAGTCCAGAGATAGGTATGACACCGTCTGCATACATAAAATTATTGAACATTCCAAAATGTATTTTCATTCAGAAACTGTATTTCATGGTGCCATCGTCCAGCAGAAGTAAAAGGTTTGTTGAGGAAAATAAGAGAAGTGTGAAAAACAAAGACTAAATTTGTTTTATATGCAATCCCCTGTGAAATTAATTCACATACAAGTTGTAGAGTAATCTAATTAGAACATCTGACATTTTCCTGTGACAGCCAGAACCCTTTAGGTAATCAATAATGCTAATATAATGTGCCTGATTAAATACACCTTCATTTCCATCTATATTCTCAAGTTGATATGCAAATTCACCTTGCTTGTATAATTTTAAATTCCTGTCTTCCAGTTCTTGCTTGTAACTATATACACATGCATTCATCAAAAGACCAAAAGGACCAAACTTTGCTATGTAAATCAGAGTAAGTTAAACTGTTGTAACTTCTTATGCATTCTGTGAGTTGGTTCAAAATATCTCGCTCAACAAGCTCATTTCGTGAAGTCATTGTTATGTATTTCTAAACGTATGACTAAATATATGTTGCTTTAGGGTTAAAGTTTAAATAGTCTAAATATGGATCACAAACAGTTACTTTTATTTTTTTCTGCTTTATTAACAGGGAAGGGTAAAGATTCTTTCTGTGAAGATGTAGACTGTAAAACACTCCCGGTGAAAAGAAAAATTTTTTTCTGTATGCTGCAGTGCTTCTCAGACCCAGTTTAACATTTTAGAGCATACATTTTAAATTCTGTTTTTCCCCTCTAAGACTGCGTATCAGGTTTACTACTATTTGTATCCTGATAAAACCACTTTCTCTCAGGATTCAGCAAATTGATTAGCAATTAGCTAAGCTTGTTTCAAGTCATAAACAATTTACACCTTGAGCTGATGTTTACACTGAACCTTTTACATATTCCTTTACCCTTGAAACTGAGTTTGGATTATCAGCACTCAGCTGCAGGTCTTTGCATGTGTGAGGTCACCATCAGTAACAGTAATCATCTTCTGTATAACATTTTGCCTAAGAATGTCCGATTGCTTTAGAAGTCTTTAAAATTGGATCACAGTGAAATTTTCTTTTAGCTTTTCTACTAAAACCCCTGAACCCTTTTTCCCAGTCTGGGATTGGTGGGACAGTCTGCTCCCACTACGAGGGTAGGCAGGGGTGTGCAAGGAGCCCGGGGGATGAAAGGGGACGTTCCTGCTGGTACCACGAACTGGAGAAAATGCCATATTGTTCTTCGTGTTCTTACGAAGGATAATCATGATGTATAATTGTGTTTCGAAAAGAATTTTAAAATATATTCATTAAGTACATTAACATTCTCTTCTAATATCAAAGGCTGTTGATCAGTTTTATGTTTTAATGTTTAGACCTAGCACAGCACAATATTAAAATATCTTTAAAAGTACCTGAAGAAATTACAGGCCTAAATATTTGTAGCCGACACTCTAGAA
Source organism: Neomorphus geoffroyi (assembly GCA_033558235.1). NCBI lineage: Eukaryota > Metazoa > Chordata > Aves > Cuculiformes > Neomorphidae > Neomorphus > Neomorphus geoffroyi. The sequence continues at coordinate 73,782,855 of JAUMJM010000005.1, read as the reverse complement.
TTCTCCCTTAAATTACCCGAATATCTTTGAAATTACTGCCTTTTAGATTCTGTATTTCAAAAAAAACGCAGTCTGCTCTAGGGAAAAAACCCACCCACAAACAGAAAACTAACACCCATGTACTGCACATACACACATTTCAGACAAGCTTCTCTCTGGTCTCCTGTGTCATAAATGAAAACAAAATCTGAAGATTTAAACCCCAAGTAAAATAAACACCCCTCCTTCCACTTCTTACTACTTATAAAACACAGTTTTTCTTCAGTGTATCCAAATGCTCCAAGTAAACAGATGGAGTAAGAAAGGATAGACGTTCCCTAAGATGTCAAGCCCCACTCCCGACACCAGGTCCCCCAGACCTGCACAGTCAGGTGTCTACGTGGCAAACTGGAAAACGACAGCTCTCCCAGGGTAAATTCAAACCTATGTTTGTTTGGGGCACAGCCAAAATAACAAATCAAGTATTCTAGTGCACTCCCAATTGCAGCTTCTCAAAGTGGCAAAACCAGATCTGAATCTGTTCAGATCATAAACCGATACCCTCAGGGCAGCTGGACAAAGCGACACGACGTGAATTTGATGTGATCCACCGAAGGGCCATGGAAAAGAGATATAGTGAGAAGACGGAGAGAGAGAGGAATAAGAGTGAAAGAGGGGAGGGAGGAGAGAAAACCAGTCACCACTCCATGGGCCTCTGGAAAACGTGATCTTCAGGAGCACGACGTCCTGTGATTCTTCTGCAGCACATCTTCAGGCAGATTCCATGAGTGGTGGGAGTGTGCCTGCCTTCTTGGCATGCTTTTATTTATAGGGAAAGTCCATGCCCCCTCCATTAGTGTATGAGGGGGAACAAAAGTTCTCAAATCGATGCATATACAGAAGCTCCTTTTTGAAGGTTCTGGAATTGGGTCTGGGTGTCTCCAGGGTCACTGGCAGTTTAACAGACACTTTCCAGAACAACCTCTGCCTGAACCCTTTGAGTCCGCAAAAGCGGTGGGAGTGGGACAGCACCTGCTGCTGCACTTCTTCCCCCTCCTCTGCAGCAGCACAGTCAGCTCGTCCCTTAATGAGGAGCCACAGCACTCAAGTCAATGTTTAAGATGACAATACAAGTAGAGTCAGTATTTACATAGGATAAAATAAGAGAGGATGTTGAAGGTTTTATTGGAAATACCAGAATATGTTTATTCATAGATTGCTTGAGAGGATTGAGTCCATCTTTAGCAAGTTCACAGATGATACCAAGCTGGTCAGGGCACACCTTGAGTACTGTGTCCAGTTCTAGGCCCCTCAGTTTGAGAAAGATGTTGAAATGCTGGAGTGTGTCCAGAGGAGAGCAACGAGGATGGTGAAGGGGCTGGAGCACAAGCCCTATGAGGAGTGACTGAGGGAGCTGGGGTTGTTTAGCCTGGAGAAGAGGAGGCTCACGGGAGACCTTATTGCTCTTTACAACTACCTAAAGGGAGGTTGTATTCAGGCAGGGGTTGGTCTCTTCTCTCAGGCAACCGGTGACAGAACAAGAGGACACGGTCTCAAGCTTTGTCAGGGAGGTTTAGACTCTATATTAGGAAAAAATTCTTCACTGGAAGGGTTATTGGCCATTGGAATGCACTGCCCAGGGAGGTGGTGGAGTTACCGTCCCTGGAGGTGTTTAAGAGAAGATTGGATGAGGCACTTAGTGCCATGGTTTAGGTGATGAGTTGGTGTTGGGTCATAGGTTGGACTTGATGATCTCAAAGGTCCTTTCCAACTTTGTAATACTGTGATACTGTGATACTGTGCACATAAGTATTTGCAAATAGCAGGCTTGTATTCCTGAAGTTTTAGCATATAAGGAAAGATAATCAGCATCTCTCAGTTATTCAAATATTGTTTTTAAAAAAAATCATTTTAGAATTAATTTTAATTACTATCTTCCCATTCCCTCGAAATATCGTTCTCTTGGTAAGACTACACACAAGGATTATTGTTGTTTTCAATGAAGTTTAGAGGTATTTTTGTTTTATAATAACTCATTTCAGGAGGATTACCATATCCTTTTGATATTACCGTGCTTGATGAACAAATTTACATCTTAAGTAGTCTAATGAATATGTTTTTGTAGTATTTTTGCTGTATTTAAATTATTTCAAAACTTACGTACTAATAATACACAAGAAGAATGTAATGTTATTTCATTAAATTCTAATTTTAACTGTATTTTAAATCATATTTTATTCAACTTGAAGAGCAGATTCACCGACACACTAAAGCAAGTAAAGCATGCCAGGCAGCTAAGCTGCTTTTTATGGTTGTTTTGCCTGTTCTCAGCACTGCTAAACAACCAGAGCATGTTGATGACACAGAAGATCCTTGACTTGAAACGTTAGAGACATCAAAGCATTCCATAAGGCCAAAAGGGAGAGCTTCATATCTGAGTCATAATTTCTACAAGTTATATGGACAAGTATTATTACACGTTTTTCTTGATAGTGCTGCTTCCTCCAGAAGAGAGAACAAATATAAGCCTTTCAGGAAGTATTATCCAAGTAGCATGTGGCCATGTGAATCTTAAATTCCATGAGAATGGAGCTGAGTACTACCTGTATAACATTTGCAATGTTTTACACAGTCTTCTTCAGACTCTTGATATATTACAGAACTCATAAATTTTGCATGCAAATTTTGTTGACTAATTAGCTCTGATGCCACAATGACCTATCAGTATTTAGTGTTATTGTACTTAAGTAAAATGAGCTGATAATAACAGGAAATAAATTTAACTTCCATTTGTCTTGAACAGATGATTACATATACAAATTCAACAACTTTTAAACATAAACTTCAAGAATGCATATACTCTTTTTGAGATCATCAGTGGAAAAAGACTGACATATGCTAAACAGACCAATACTTTTCTTAAAGAAGTAAAACCTTAATTAACTTTAACTCAGATTAATTAACTACCTTGTAATTTCTCAGAAAAATTAATTATCCTCACAGGCTGTGTAGTAATTTGGGGGATAATGTGCTACATTCATCACTTGCAACAAAGGAGTCCTTGCAAGATGGAACTTGGTTGATACCAGTAGTGCCACAAACGTGGTTCCCCTAGAGCCTTCTCCAGGCTGAACAGCCCCAGCTGTCACAGCCATTCCTCATACAAGGGGTGCTCCGCTCCCTTAAGCTGCTTTGTGGCCCTTCCCTGGACTATCTCCAGTAACTCAATCTCTCTCTTGTACTGGTGAGCTCAGTCCTGGACATAGTACTCAAGGTGTACTGGACGCAGCACACCAGTGCTGAATAGAGGTCGTATATCACCTGACATACTTTCAAATAACACAAAGGTTTGAGAAATGCCATTTGATTTATTTGTATGTGATTCTGACAATCTTAGACAGAATTAGGTCAATGACAAAGCCCTTTGGGACCCCTTTTGATTCAATGCTTGTGGCTACGGAATGACCATAGATAACTATGGCCATAAGGCCATTTTTGCTTCCACTTTATCAGGTTTTCATATAGAACCTATTTCCTAGAAATCTACATTGCAAGTCAAAGCATAAACCATTTGAGATTAATTCAGTTCCTTATGCATAGATATTCAGTAACATTTTAGGCAACATAAAATATCCTGCCTGGCCTCCAGCCGTTAGCTACAAGACAGTAGATCTCCCTGGGGCTGTAAGTCATATCTGTCAGCCTTGTTCAGTTGTCTGGATGTCTTCATGGTAATGAATATTATATTTAAGCAACTGAATCCCATCCCTGCTGTTTGGTTTTATGGGTTTTTTCCTCTTTACCCCTAGACCTTTTAACTTGTTTCACAAAGGTTTTAGAAAGGTTTGATATTATTTGCTCTTGACAACTGTTACTTGTTTTTTTGTGATCTTCCGGGTGTTGTGTACTTTGTTTGGTTATTTACCTCAGAACTTTCCTAAGGAGTGAAGTTAAGCTGTCTGTTTTTAATTGCCTTGCCCATGTTATGCTTCTTTCCTTTTAGTCCTTTCTAAAAGAACGTCACTATAATTTCTACTTTGTATCTTGAAAGTTCTCATCTGTCTCCAGCATATAAAGTATTCTGAATAACAGTTGCCCACAAAGTAGTAGTTTGATCCTGACATAATAATGTAGAAATCCAAATATAGCAGAAGTCATTTGTTGTAATCAAATTATTGTCTCCTCTCCCTTTACCATATTTGTTTTCCCACATCACAGAATCCAGCATTGGCATTGCAGCTGTGTGCTTGTGTCCCTAACTGCCAGACCTTTGGATGCATCCTTACTTCTGCTGCATAGTGCATCGTCTTCCTCTAGCATAAAAACCTCTGCTATTGTCTACCAGGCATCCTCAGCAATATTAAAATTATTGTGAAATGTAACACAATTTTAGACTTCTATACATGCAGTTATACCGAATCCTGTTATCACCTTTTTACCTACAAGTGCCATCACAAGCTAACATCCAGAATCATAGGAGATACTAAATCATTACTAGGCTAGCAACTTTTTTACTGTTATGAGGCAGCAGAGTACAAGCAGTTGGAATGCAAGTAATAACCTACCAGTAGGATCTTTGCCATTTATGCTTTAAATGTATTTTTAGTGAATAGGCCTTTAAGAAATCAATAAACAGCTCTGAAATGGTCATTTTTCAAATAGCTAATCTCTTCTTCAGCTTTTCCATTGTATCAGATATCAGGATCATTTAAGGCTGAAGCACAAACTGGTTTTCCTTCTCTCTGAAAATCTTTCATTTCTTTTTATCTCAAATTTCAGCTTCAGCTACTGGATTTGGGCAGCCCTTGGATTTTAAATACTAAATAGCTTCCAAAGGACTTTGAATTCCTTACAAAGACACAGAAAATGAAATTAGGTTTATAGATGATAATTATAAGCACCTATATCTTGTACCTTTCATGTACACAAAACTCCCATATATTTCAATATAGACTTATTTTTACCATCTGTGTAACCAATGAGAATAATATTATTAATAGATTTCATGGAATACAAATTGTAAATTTAGTCCTGATATATCATTTTCAGGACAACAAAAACCCCCTGATATGCCAAGGATATTGGCATATTAAAACTACAAACTCTGTACCAGTTTCATGGCAAAGAAACACCTCCAGTTCTCAGTAGGTCCTATTCATTACCACTTGTGATTTGCAAGTGAAACTTGAAAGACAAAACTATGCTTGGAATAATCTCATGCTTACTTTTGCATAAGAGAAAAAAGACTGTAGCCTAGATCTCAAGAGTCAGGGTTTCTTTTTACCTTATTTTTAAATATTAAATATTTTCCAGAGTCAGAACAGTCTTTAAATATTTAAAGTAAACCCCTGGAAACTGAGTCACCTCTATCTTTTTAACTGCATATGCTCGCTTCATGTTACATCTTTTGATGTGGTTCTTGGAATCTCATTCTCTCTCATACTGATGGTAGCGTAGAAATGCGTAATGTAACTAATACCCTTGTGCTGTAATGAGCTGGGGTGAAAGAACCTCATGTTCTTTTTGTGCCCCGGTGGAGTCCTGCAACAGATTTCAGCTCCCTTATAGTACAAATGGAGAGATTAACTTTTGGTGGGTCATTGCAGGTTCAAGATCTGTACCAGTGTTAATGAAAGGGAGCTGAAATAATTATATAATTTCACACATGTACATCATACATGTGATGTGACATACATTAGAGCTATGAATTCACCAATTCCTTTGTTTTCAGAAAAGCAATAATAAAAGATCTTGTTATTATGTTTTAAAAATTAAGAATTGCCCTTGAGTTGCCGGATTCCATGAAAGGTATAGGATACTTAATTTCAAATAATACTCAGAAAAGACAGATTGAAAAATGGCAGTAGAGTGTATTTATATCTTCAGTTCACATATTTCAACTGTCTTGTTCTTATTAATCAGAGTCAAATGTTTCAAAAATTAATAAATTTATGAAGTCACTCCAGGAGTACACACTTGTACATTTCCTTCTTTATATTATTTTTAAACAGGGATTTATTTAAAGGAATGGCTGACAAGGTTAATGACACAAAGGGAGTATTTTTGGAAGAGTATTTGATTAAATTTTGTAATAGTTCCACTACTAATTATTATGCTTTCACTGACTTTTGCAAGGTTTTCTGCTATACCTTAATACAGTTTTCAGGAAATACTAGAACAGTGAAGAAAACTTCCATTAGATTTGGTACTTTTATGTTTCAAATATCAAATTTTTCCTTCATGACTTTTTATAAACTGAATTTTTGGATAGAAAATATAATTTACCTTCAATGCATTTATTAGCTATTCTTTAATCATGTTTTGACGACATTTTTTCATATAGCTGAAGTTGCTGAAGAACAGCTTACACCTTCCTGTGTGTATGCTTGTGTAATGATAAAACCAAATTTAAATCTTTTTTTCAGTCTGTGAAAAGAATAGTGACCAGGAAAAACAAAGCAGACACCATACAGGTTTTTCTAAGTGAAGACATACAGTGTACTTTTATATTATACTAAGGACTATTCTATAAATAAATTTTGTTATATAAAGAACTAAATTATTGGGAAAGTAGTCTTACTAATAAACTCATCAATTATGTTGGTTGGAGCCCTTCTTCATCTCTCAGAAGATTCAGAGAGGAACAACCAGTGTGCCTGAGGAATTTTCCTAATCTTTCCAAATTCCATGCTGCTGGATGGATGTGGGAAGATTAGCAAGCAATGCTGCTTTACATTAAAGAAAAATAGTGCATAATTCTTGAAGAGCCTGGGGACATCCTAGGAGACCTGCAGCTACTGCGGAGACTACGAAGTACTCCCTAGGCATCACTGCAGCAGCAACCCAGCTGCATGTCTGAACTCTTAGCTTCTGCAGACCCCAGTCACTACCATGGGATCCCTGTTTCAAGGCTGGTCAAAAGCAGATTGTGGCTCCCTCAGGCAGCCACCTCCTGACAGTCTTCAAAAGACTGATAAAGCCACAGCACAATTAAAGAGTTTTCATGTACCTCTTTGTCCTAAAAGGTTTACATTGATGGGTTGCCATTCCCATGTGCCAAAGGTGATGTAGTCCTGCCCCAAGCCCCCAATCTCTGGTCCACTTTAGTCAAAAGCAGTCACATTGGCAAGGACTTCCAGAAGCACTTGGTCCCAGATTATAGACACCAGTCAATTCCAGGTGTTCCTCTGCCATAGCTACAGCAGCCTCGTGTCTATGACTTCTCCCCTGCATTCCACGGTGGCCAATAATGTCCAAAAGTGACGTTTGAGGAGGGCCAAGTAGCAAGTACCACCCTGTCCTTCGGAAAAGTTGCAGCTGCTGAGGAAAACCCATGCTTTGTCTCAGACATTACACAAGCAATGGTGATATGAGAGAAACAGTGATATATTAAGGTTATTTACTTGAAATAACAGAAAGCAGAGTGTGATGCTTCCTGAAGAAGGTGTACCTGCATACAGAATACATAATTATAAGCACCCTTTTAACGGGGAATAACACATTATGTATTTATTCACATTGGGTTCCTCATTAGAATATATACTATACTTTCAGGCAATATATCACTCAAGGTGAAAAATAAGTATAATAGCAAATTTATCTCGTTTTTGGATCTTCCATAGATATTTCAGTCTTGTGTGCTGTTAAAAAACAAAACAAAACAAAAAAACCAAAACACTTTGAAGAACCCTGAAAGGACTAGCATTGTAGCATTGTTACAGGGAAAAAAATACAGATAGAAGTGAAGCATTGAAATACCTTGTTTCCATAGGGCTAACAGAAGCAAATATTGAATCAGAGGCTGAGCCAATTATATGTGCAAAGTCCTCAGATGTACAAGTGAAGAGCTACAAACTGGGAACCTAAAGTAAGAGATATCACACCAAAATTTGTATGTATAAAGAAACATATACAACAGCCTATACAATAGTCTGAACAGGTAAATAATGTACCTTGATACTACAGAGACAAGACTCATTCATGGCAAAATCGTAGTCTATTAGTATCATAAATGTGAAAATGTATATATATTTTTTAATGTCTCTCCTCTACACAAAGAAGAGAAAAGGAAGAAGACCTACTTTCATCCCCTAAGTACTGAGATCTGGTCTCACAGTCTACAAAGTTCCATCAGATTTTGCTTGCAACATCAATGGATTTTGGATGGGGCCCTCGCCAAAAAACCAGCTCATGTCCTCGTGTTTAAATAGCTATATGAAGCCAAATTTTATTATACGATGAGCTCACAAACACATTAACATCATGTATCTATGAACAGAATATATTTTTTTTAAATATTGAACTGTGACACAAGAAATTATTCATGTAAACTTAGAAAAGAAATGAATAGCAGAATTCAGTTTGGTCTAAGACATATGTCACATCTCTATTTATCATAGAAATTTCAGCATAAGTGATCTGATAAGTAACAAAATCTTTCAGGAAAGTTATATTTATTCATCAGCCTGGTAAACAGTTCAGTTTTTTGTACATGAGTAGGTTTTGATTCTGTTATTCCCAATTATGAACATCAATCCCCATTAAGATCATACCCAGGAACTAGATCGTTCACCCTAATTCAATAAGTGTTTCCACTGGCAGATAAATGAAAATAGATAGTTTAATAAATCATCACTTATTACGAAGATCCCAGTCTTTTTTGATGCTGGATTTCAGCAGTCAACGCACACACTCAGAAATGTTGCTGTGCTTCTCTGCTTATAAACATGCCTATGATTTTAATGTCTAAGTATAATACAGAAGTTATGGAATGGAAAGAGAAATAAAATAGGAAAAATTGTTTTAAATTAGGAAGGCATTGGAAACAATTAAAGCCCAGTAATAGTCAGAAGAAAGCAGTTAAGATTTAAACAAGACTGGAGAATTTTCAAGGTGTTCTTCATCTAAACAGAGAGACAAAAATAGAAGGTAAGTGGTACCCCAGAAGAAGATGCTGCATTAACAGAATAAATGAGAGACATGCAAAAAATGGTCTATAGAGATGGTGCATCTGTAGACTTATTGTTATTAATATTATTACTGATTTCATAAATAACATTGCTATTAATATGGATAATGAATAATAATGGATAATCAGACATGGGGCACTGACAGATGTGCTATGTTCCGGCTGAAGGTAAGGAAAGAAATTCACAACACAGTACATGAGCTGCAGTATCCAGATGGATGCTAGAATTAGAATTTTGCTTTATTAAGCCAGCTGTAAGTTTTCATGGAAAAAAGTGTAGACACATTTGAAAAGATACATAAAGAAATTGAAATGGTATCTCAGTGTACCTGAAGATCCTCTACAAAGTAGATTCTGAACACAGCTAACACAAGAGTCTTCTCTTTATTTAAAAAAAGCTATATTTTCTAGACTGTGAAAACTCCAGGATTTGAGGAGAGGCAAATGAATCTGACTATTTATTAGAGTCTGGCAATCAATAAAGAAAGAAAACCTGTGCAAAACGAGTATGCCTTAGCAAGAGTGAGAGCTTTTTCCAGTTTATGTTTTTATCACACCATCTTTGGTATCATGAAGGAGTGTTGATTTTGTCGGTGAATTTGGTTTGGAAGCAGAGCAGGCCCATTTGTTGTGATCAGTTACAAATATAGAATACAAATATGATGGAATAAAGTAATTTTGGCTAAGCTTCATATTAAGGGACGTTGTTATAAGATGTGATACAAAGCTCTCTGTGCAGAATCTTGCAGGGAAAAACTTCAGCTAACTGAAAATCTCTGTTTGTGCGGTTAGCTGACCCAAATTTGGCAAAGGGATATTCCGTACCATATGACATTCTGCACAGTACAGAAATTGAGGGAATTGGCCAGGGGCCAGCGATCACTGCTCAGCAATGGGCTGGGCATTAGTCATTGGATGATGAGCAATTGCATTATGCATCACTTGCTTTTATATTCTGCAGTTGTTTTTGTTGTGGCTGGCAGTAATATCTCTCCCTTTTGCAGTCCTATCAAGCTGTCTTTATCTCAACCCATGAGTTTTACATTTTTTTCAGTTCTCCTTGCAATCTCTTGTGGGTGTGGGGAGGTAAACGAGCAGCTGTCTGGTGCTTAGTTGCAGGCTGGGGTTAAACTACAACAATGTGACTGTTACTGTTACCTGTCGTGTGGTTAATAACATACCTGGGAATAGTAAATACTGTCTGCAATACTTGCAAAAGACGTTATCCTGAAATCTTACTGTTTGGGTAATCTTAGAATAAGTCAGGGAAAATATTGGAATATTGCCAGTAACCATTCATTTATAGGATACGTATTGTTTAATTAAGTAAAACAGTTTTCAATATCCTTCTCTTAGTGCAGTTCATTTGTGATGTATGCTGCATCACAAGCTTTTACTTTACGTAGGACCATACGAGAGCTTTTTTTTTATTTTCTACGGTTCTATAACCAGTCATCCACAACACTTTATTTACTTACAGCTTCCCTTAAATAGTCCTTCCCTCAGTATCTTTCATTGAAAAATGAAATAAAACTTTACTGGGCCATGTCTGGGAGATGCTTGGGTCTAATAAATTTATTAGCTTTTCCCTGATGAATTTTGGAAACTTTACTTATTCCACTGAGACGGGCTTACATGGATGGGTTAAGTGCAGTCATTCACTAAGTGGAAAATCAAATTAAATGCAGGCCAGGAAATAGAATGGTTAAAATATGGCACTTTCATGTGAGATTGGAGTGAGTATGAGAGGAGGGCAGTCATTCTTAGAAGATGCTACTACGTACTTTTCCTTTTTTTCTTGCCTATATAATCTGGTGTGCAAAACACTGGCAGCTTATGACGTATTAACATTATGTTGCTACCATGGATAAACTTGACTTCCTCATAATCCTGGGGAAAAAGCCTGGTTGTGCCTTATGTTTCGTTGCAAAGAAATACTTAAATAATTTGTTGAAACCTGCTTTGAAAGGCTGTGTGTCCTTTGGCAGTGACCCAGGAAATCACTTAGTGCAAAAAAAATGCCTGTCTTATTTTCTTGTCGCCTGTAAAAGACCTGACAGTGGGACCTCTGAATCAATGTGCTGGCTTGCATGCAGAACCCTGAAAATATTTTCTGTGCATTGAGTGAAACAAAAAAACCCTTTCAAATTACACATTCACAGAGAAACCAACCGAATATAGTCCAATCGATATTTCATTGATTTTCTTGAAAATGTTTTTTCACAATTAAAAAAGTAACTGTTGAATATTTAGAACGTGTTCTAATATTATGCCATAGCATATTTGAATGTATATGAAAATAAATGCTTAAGAAAGAGACAGAAATAAGTTTTATAGTATTTCTCTGCTTTTACTGAGTGCGCCAAGCATTGTACATTGGAAAATATTGCAAATCCCCTATACAATTCATAAAAAGCTTTTGATTCATACAGTGGATTTCTGTAAGTCTTTGTTTCTCACATAAGTTAAGTTTGATTCTGTGAGTGTGAGTAAGGCCTTAGGGCTCTTTAGACTCCAGCTGAGATGCCTAAGGCTCTATGGCAAAGTAGAGAAATTCAGAGATGTTATCCACTGATTAGAAAGCAATGTTATAATACGGGGTTTGGTGTTCAACTGCTCTTTCATTTAGTTTGACATTGTTTACTTTCCTGGCATCATGCCACGTGAGCTCTTGATGAAGTTTTTCTATTAACTCACTAGAAATTAGGATAGAAAAAGATAGAAGCCTTATATTGCTTATAAATTACAGGTCTGTGATGGAAGGTGATGAAATGGATGCCATTTGTATGATAGAGCATGAGAAATCAGTGGATATACAAGTTGACTCATAGTTTGGAGTTATTTATAATTTTATTACATCTGCTGTTCAAAAAAATAAGAGAGAAACAGAGACGCTGAAATACAGCTCATTCTGAAGGTGCAGTGTTGTCTCTACTGTTCTGCAATGTCTGGCACAGTAAACTTGGCTGCAGGTTAAACAATTGAAGCCAAGTCGGTGTCTGTAAACGTGTCAGTGATTTGGGATGCCTGATTTTCCGGGGTAAGTGCAAACCTATTGTAAACTGGTCCTTTTTCTAAAGTCTTTTTAGATGAACGCTGGAGATGCGAGATACCCAGAATTACCTCCAAGGTTTTTTAGGGGTCTGATACAAAGATGTAAGGATCTCAATTAACTTAGAACAAACCCAGGTTAATCCCATGTCGTAATGGATTTGAGTGCTTATATTCTACATGCTGGACGTAGAAATGTTCACTGTTTCTGCAAAATAATACAAAGGGATTTTTGAAGTATGTTGATAACAAAGCAAAAAATGAACAGACCAGAAATAACATTGACCCTTTACTTGATAAGCATGGACACCTCATAAACAAGAATAGAGACAAAGTAGAGACATTTAATGCTTTTCTTACCTCTGTCTTCAGCACTGACGATGGGCTTGGGCCTCCCCAGAGCCCTGAGCTAGAGGACCAAGACTGTGCAAATGATAAACTCCTAGTCAACCTCTAACTCGTGCAGGATTTGCTGTGTCAGGTAGATCCCTATAAGTCAATGGGGCCTGATGGTCTTCATGCAAGGGTACTTAAAAAGCTGGCTGATGTCATAGTGAGAACTCTCTCAATGATTTTTCAAAGCTCTTGGGACTCTGGAGAGGTACCAGTTGACCGGAAGCTGGCAAATGTTGTCTCAGTCTTCAAGAAGAGCAGCAGGGATGACCCCAGTAGCTACAAGCCTGTCAGTTTCATTTCAGTGCCTGGTAAGATTATGGAGAAGATTATTCTGGGAGCTACTGAAAAACTCCTGGAAGGCAACACAGTCATTGGTCCCAGTCAGCATGGGTTTATAAAGGGAAGATCCTGCCTGACAAACTTAATTTCCTTCTATGACAGGGTTACCCACATAGTTGACCGAGGAAATCCAGCTGATGTAATATTTCCGTATTTCAACAAGGCCATTGATACTGTCTCTCATAGAATCCTCCTAAGGAAAATGTCCAGCATGCAGCTGGATAAACACATAATGCAATATGTGAACAATTGGCTGATGGGTTGGGCTCAAAGGGTCACAATAAATGGAGTTACATCAGGCTGGCGTGCAGTTACTAGTGGGGTCCTACAGGGATCCATCCTGCTATGCCAGTGCTCTTCAATATCTTCATAAACAACCTGGATGAAGGACTCAAAGGTTTATTGACAAAGTTTGCTTATGACACAAAACTGGGGGGAGCTGTTGACACTCTTGAGGGCAAAGAGGCCCTGCAGGTGGATCTAGACAAATTGGAGAGCTGGGTAATCACCGACCGCATGGAATTTAACAAGGACAAGTGCTGAGTTCTGCACCTGGGATGCAGCAACCCTGTGTACACGTACAGACTGGGGAGCGAGAGGGTGGGGAGCAGCCCTGTAGAGAGAGACTTGGGGGTTCTGGCTGGCGGCAGGTTGAACATGAGCCAAGAGTGTACCCTCGCAGCCAAGAGAGCCAACCGCGTCCTGGGGTGTATCAAGCATGGCATTGACAGCCGGTCAAGGGAGGTGATTATGTCGCTCTACTCTGCGCTGGTGTGGCCCCTCCTCGAATATTGTGTTCAGTTTTGGGCACTACAGTATAAAAAGGACATAAAACTACTGGAGGGTGTCCAGAGGAGGCCACAAAGCTGGTGAAGGGTCTAGAGGAGAAATCATATAAGGAGCGGTTGAAGTCACTTCGGCTGTTCAGCCTGGAGAAGAGGAGAAGGTGTATCTCATAGCTGCTTACTGCTTCCTCCCAAGGGAAGCAGGAGAAGCAGATGCTGATCCCTTCTCTCTGGTGACCACTGATAGGATTCGAGGAAATGACAAAAACATATGCCAGGGGAGGTTTAGGCTGGATATAGGAAAAAGGTTCTTCACGCAGAGGGTGGTAGAACACTGGAACAGCTCCCCAGGGGAGCAGTCATGGCACCAAGCCTGAAAATATTCAAGCAGCATTTGGGCAATGCACTTAGACACATGGTGTGAATGCTGGGATTGTCCTATGCCGTGATAGGAGCTAGACTCAATGACCCCTGTGGGTCCCTTCCAACTCAGGTAATTCTGTGATTTTGTGAAAATTAAGCAGACAAGAAGACTGATAATGAGTAAGGTCTGTAAGACAAACAGGAGTATAATCCTTTTTCCAGGACCCTACTCTAATTCCTTATCCATAAGATTATCTTTTTCTATCAAGAATATTTGTCTAAAAATGGAATAGCAGAGCTAGAAAAGATAGAAGGGAAATCAACAGAGTTATGGAATACTTTCTGAATGAAGAATAATTTTATAGACAAGGACTCTTCAGACTGAAAGAGAGAGCACTGGAGGGGAGATATGATAGAAGACTGTAAAATCACGACTTAGATGAAGAAAACACATGAGATTCATCATGAAAAGGAGACAGTGATTGTAAAATGGAATGAAGTAGATGCTTATTTACATAATGGACAAAAAGCGGATAAGGTCACCGTAGTATGCAGTGGCAGCAGGCTAGTTCTAAAATGATCACAAACATTGATGAAAGAAAAAGCAATCGAGAGCTAATAAATATAACTACTCTAAACACAAATATACTCATATTTATGAGTATTAAATAGTCAATATTTAACCTGCCTCATAAAGTACATAACTGTAAAAAACTGGAAGCTGCCAGAGAATCCAACATAATTTGTTGACTTTGTCCTTGAATGCTTCTTCAAGAATTCTCTGCTGGCTACTCTGAAAAGATGGGGTTTGGGGCTAGGCAGACCATTCAGACTCATTTAATAGGAATGATTATCAAGGATATGGATGACCAATCAGTATTAGAATAAGAATTTTTAATGTTTAAACCTAAATGTTTGAAATCAAATATAGAATTACATAATATAGCGATTATTACATCAATAATGTTATTTTATAAGATATGGCAACTAATATTTTTAATCTCTGTGATCTATAAAATGTATGCTCATTTAGTCCCTACAACTATCACTCCAGGCTTATGTAGTGAATACTGTATGGGAATTTGAAGATGCTTTCTGTGGATTATTACTCAAATCTTAGTTACCTAAGAAATATATAAATTTGCAGTATTGTTGGGAAAAATACGCATAGAACCATGTAACTGGTGCATATTATATCAGCTGTTCTACCAAGAATTACTCTTTATTGCTCCTTCTAAATATAGATTAAGGGAGAAAACATTACTGTTTTGTAACATTGCTTATATTTCCTGTTTCAGTCCTATGTTGGGGAATGGCTCAAGGAACAGGGACATGGGTCCCTGGACGAGTTAGTTTGCAGCATGTAACAGCATCAAGTCTGAGCTGGTGTGCCTAGGCCTCCGTTAGCATAAGCGAGCTCGGTTAGCATAAGGGAGCTATGCAGAAGGCCCATGAAGATTACGATAACCTTGAGCAAGGAGTAAGCAACATTCCTGGTAACGAGCCAGCATAGAAAGGATAAGCGGCCTGGAAACAAACTGCGGCCGGGAAACTAACTAACTGCGGCTGGGAGACAAACTACGGCCGAGAGATGAAGTCACCAGTAGCCAGTAATGTTATAATACGAATGCATAATTAAAGTAAAGGTAGCCAATTATGTTATAACACATGTGCATAATTAAAGCAAAGGAGCATAAAAGAAGCTGTGTCACATCAATAAACTTGAAGCTTGCTTATCACTCATATTGAGTTGGCCGCATTCTTCCACCACCGTCCGGGACTCGTGCCGCGTCGATTCTCGCGCTGCGACAGTCCTAAGAACTTTTTTGGTACTCTAAAGTTCTGTTCTTTAAATTACTTAGCAGTTTTATAAATTTTGAGCTCTTACATTGATATCCATTGGATGAATACAGTTAGTCTTGTGTTCTGTCTTGTAGAATGACCAAAATATGTTGCCTAGTGTCCAGGCAAAAGAGAGCAGGCACACAGTTATAGGTCCCAGAACACTCTCCCAGTCTCCACCAATTTGCTGCTCAGGGACTGTCTGACCCAGAGACATCTGTAAGTAACTGTATGTTTAATAATTCATTGTGTGTTTCCGCTTTCGTGAACTTGTTCTCTTTTCCCTTGGCATTGTGTAGCTTTTTAGTGTCTACTACATCATCGCCCCTCTTGGCCTTTTCCTCAACATTCACCCCTTTCAAGACCATGACTATTATGCTGAACACTTGGTACTGAACAAAATATGAACTTATATAATACAAACTTTAAATATGAGCAGCTGTAACTGTTATGTTGAATGATACAGAAACTTTCAGGTCAGTAGCGTTGATCTTTCTTTGTTGCGAAAGTTCACGTTCCATCACCACTTCTAGCACGGATCTTTTGAAACTCTTAATCCACTAAGCAGTGCTTCTTTTTACATTGTTTGTTTCTTGAAAAGAAACTTGCGTGAAGGTACAGCACTGAAAAAGTTCATTTTTGTGCTTGGTAGCATTAAATGGCTAGCTAGCTCTTACAACATTAAGAAGTAACCGGATAATTAATTAAAAACAAAAAAAACCCAGTCTCCTTCCCCAAATATATTCTTCCTATGCCTCTGGGAAATGACATCTTGTCATATAAGGGAACCAAGACAAGCATCTGAAATGAAGTACAGTATGTCACTTTCAGGTATAGTTTGAGAAGTTATCGAGGACCATCACTAGAATATAGCTCAGCCCACCAGAACACTCCTTTGACAGAGAATGGACTTTTTTTCACTGTTATAAGGTAGAAAGCTATTAGATCTTAAATATAGCCAGCAGCTAAATGCTTTAATCTGAGTTTTAAAAGAAAGAATAGGACAAAGCTGAGTGAGAAATTCTTGGATAAAGCGGCCTTATTATCTAGAACGTTTAATTTAAAGTTGTACTTCAAATACTGTTTGCAATATTCTGGGACTATTAAATGCATATTTGCTAAGAAATGTTATAAAAATTTTGTCCCATATGCGCTTTCTGTGTAAAGGATTTTACATATTCTAACACTGGATTTTGCTTTTTGGGTTATTGCTCATGTTTCATAGGGTTGTAAGAAGACTCATTTTCAGTTTATTTTTCAAAGGAGAGGGTATGTAGTGTTTTGGCAAAGGTCATTATAATGGACACTGAATTCTAGGCAATACTAGATACCTATCTCCGCCCTACACAAGCAACATTATGCCTACAAAGTTTTAAAAGTCAGTCTTTATATTGTAGAAAATAGATCATAGTAAATAGTTACACACTGACATTTCAAATGGCAGCCCATACCTGAGTTCAAAACAAGTTTTATTTAAAAATATACATTTTAAGCCATAGTGGCAGCAGATGTCTTCTTTCTTCCCATGTGTTTATAAATATGCAGCTTAGCAAGCTGGATTTTGTAGATGAGAAGGAAGACTACTTCACTTCTGCACACATGATTTATAATTCAGCATTGTAAATCTCCAGGATTTTGTATAAATCTAGGCATGTGTATCTGTGTGAGTATAAAGCTGAAGAAAATGAAGGATAACAGGAAAGATACACCTAGTTTTCCCCCTCTGATTAAGCCTAACTTTTTTTCCGGAATACAGGCTGGAAAATAACTATTTATTGGCGGCCTAGAAAAATAATGAGTATCTAATTCTGATAAAGTAAAAATGCATTTAAAAAAAAATTCAAGATTTCGTTACCTCCCCTAAGAAACAACCTTTCTTTAAAAAGTTCTTCTAGTATATAATCTCAAATTTATAAAATAACTATACCAAAATAAATTATTTTTTTTCCTCCTTATGCTGTTTGCAAAGATTTGTGATCTAAAACAGGTAAGAAGTTTGGTCTTGTAAAGTATGATTTTCAAAATCTCATCCTTATAAAAGTTATTTCTTGGACTTTCTTGATAGTTCTCTATCTTCCAGTAATACAAAAAGGGGGGATTATTGATACAAAACCTAGTCTTGCTCCAGTACTAACGCACGATAATACTGGTGCTTGCAAAGGAATTTTATCTGTCATCTCTTTGTGTACCCACTGCCATTTTCAGGTTCCTGGAGAGAACGTGTCATGAATCTCACAATATCAAAGTAATTTCAAATGACACTGGGGTAGTGGTGCAGTAATTGACTTGTTCTTATGGCAGGAATAAGCAACAGGATGCGGCAGCTGAGAAGCCTCCAGTGCAGAACCTTAATGTGTGACACAGGGAGTGGTTATCCCAGAGAGAGCTGGGAGGGAACAAACACCAGTTCTAAATCTGCTAATGAGTAAAATCTGTGTTTTTCTTGTTTTCAAAGCATTTTTCTCTCTTTATCTACATCTTAATTAGTATGGAAAGGCCAATTAATTTCAGAAAACAAAAGAAAATAAACATTGGAAATATCAATACTGAGTAACAATGGAAGGACAAAACAACTTTCAATTATTTACAGATATTCCTCCCTTTTTAAGAGTGCGCAAAATGTCACCAAAAACATCACACAGAATTAGAAGGAAAAATCGATTAGTTGAAATAAAAAGGTGGAACTTTCAAAGTGCTTAGGAGGAAAAGAGTCTTATATGTTAAAACTTATCTTCTGTAAAATTGATATTATCAGGAGATATGAGCAAATTCCTTGTTGGGCGTTTTTATTATGGGTGTAAACAGTGGAAGACATACAGTAGAGTTCTTCAGTGTCAGTGCCCAGAACAGAGATCTTATAGCCTTGAAATGATTTTACACAATATCCTACTGAAAAATTACTTCCCCCGGCTCTTTTTTGCCTAAGCCAAAATAGATTATGCTAACAAAGCAGCATATTGTTCCCTATACTTCATGGTCTTTCCACCTACCCTGGTAGGTACATTTTATTTTCAGTTCCCTTCATTTTACTTCTTAGAGATTCACTCAGGATGTTCATGTTGATGAAGTGCCTATTGTCACTGAGCTCATGCTGATAAAGACAGGAAAGAGTCAGGCTGTTCTGAAGATTATTTGAAGATTAAATGCATCTCACATTTAGATTGGAAGGTTTTGACTTTGAAACCATGAGAAGGTGCGGTGACTCAATGTGAATCAGAGATGAGGCAGTCACACCTACCTTCCAGCATTAAGAAGCATTAATCTAGGACGCTATTATGCAAAGTCTTGCCTATTTCTCAAGGCAGTTAAGTTCCCCAAGCAATAACAATTACAGAAATAATACTTGGAGCAAGAAGATCTCAGCGTTATATATAGAATTCATGTAATCTTTTAACTGTTAATATCCAACCAGTATTCGAAGTGAAGAACGAATTTAATTTGTTTGAAAAGTTAGAAGTGTAAGAGGTAGATACTGCAATAAAACATCCAGTGAAAGTCAACACTGATGTAGTGCTGTCCTGTTTTAATTATCTGCCTTATTAAATTCACAATATCTTTTGTATCTATCCATGAATCAAATGCTAGAGTTAGGCACTCCCAAATTCCATCTGTATGAGCAAGAAACAATAATGGGTTTTGTATTGCTGGCTATGAATGATTCACCGTTGCATCTAAAATGAATACCAAGCTTTAAGGGCAGGGTATCAGACCAAACACAAGCAATGAAACCACAATTCTCCTTTGGTGACAACCAAAACAGTATTTACATACATAGTACTATGTGATATCACAGTGATCAATTCCACATACCATTTGCTGAGTAGGTCTGCTGGCAAACAATGGGGTACACTTGTCCCTAAGGGGCAAAAGGACACTTACCAGGTAGTTGGTAGGGGTATCAAGAGAGCTTTAAACTAGATTGGAAGGAAGAAAAGGACAATACCAGACTTAACGGAATAAAGCTTGGGATTGGCACTCCAGTGTCTGAGCGACAGTGTAATATTGAGGCCCCCTGGTCTGCGACCACAGTGGAAGTGGAGGATAGCACTCCAAGTGACAGCCAAAATGCAGAGATTGTTAGTGGGTTAGAAACTAGAGCATGCAGTATGGGTAAAAAGCAGGGGGAGCTAGAAGTCACTGTAAGGAAAGAAAACTATGATATAATTGCCCTCACAGAAACGTGGTGGGAAGATTAACATAACTGGAGTGCTGCCCTGGCTGGCTATTGAACAATTCAGATGGGATAGGCTAGGAAGGAGAGGTGGTGGGGTAGCCCTCTATGTTAGAGAACATTTTGATTGCATGGAACTTAATAATGGTATCACGGTATCACAGTATCATAAGGTTGGAAAAGACCTTTGAGATCATCGAGTCCAACACTGATCCCTGGGGAACACCACTAGTGACCGGCCGCCAACCGAATGAGACACCATTCACTACCACTCTCTGGGCTCGGCCATCCAACCAATTCTTGATTCAGCACAGAACATTCCCATCCAAGCCACGGGCTGCCAGCTTCTCCAGGAGTCTGCTGTGGGAGACAGTGCCAAAAGCCTTGCTGAAGTCCAGGAACACCATATCCACCAGGTGAGCTATATGGTCATAAAAGGAGATAAGGCTCATCAGGCAGGACCTGCCCCTCCTAAATCCATGCTGGCTGGGCTTGATCTCTCGCTCATTCTGCAGGTGCAGCATGATCACACCCAGGATTAAGCTCTCCATAATTTTACCTGGGACCGAGGTCAGGCTGAAAAGTCTGTAATTACCTGGATTGTCCCTACGGCCCTTCTTGTGGATGGGTGTCACATTGGCCAACTTCCAGTCTTCTGGGACCTCTCCAGTGAGCCAGGACTGTTGATAAATGATGGAAAGCGGCTTAGCAAGCTCATCTGTCAGCTCTCTCATCACCCTAGGGGGGATCCCATCTGGCCCCATAGACTTATGAGGATCCAAGTGGCTCAGCAGGTCTCTAACTTCTTCCTCCTGGATGACAGGGGGGCTGTATTGCACCCTGGTGCCATCCACCACTTCAGAAGACCAGTTGTCCAGTGAACAATCGGCCTTACTGTTGAAATCTGAGGTGAAGAAGGCATTAAGCACCTCAGCCTTTTCCTCATCTTCAGTTATTACATTTCCCTTGATGTCCGATACAGATTGAAGATTGTTGCTGCCCTTCTTTCTGCCATTAATATATTTGAAAAAGCACTTCTTATTATCCTTAACACAAGTGGCCAATTGGAGCTCCAGCTGGGCTTTTGTCTCCCTAATTTTCTTCCTACAGGACTTAACGATATCTTTGAACATAACCTGACTCACCTGCCCTTCTTTCCAAAGCCAATACACCCTCCTTTTCTCACTTAGCTCCTTCAGAAGCTCCTTACTCATTCAGGCCGGCCGTCTGCCCCTGCAGCTCATCTTAAAGCACATCGGGATAGAATGCTCCTGCACCTTAAAGACTTCATTCTTGAAGTACCTCCAGCCTTCCTGGACCCCCTTGCTTGTAAGAACTATTTCCCAGGGTACTCTCCTTACTGGTTCCTTATATAAACTGAAATCAGCACGCCGAAAGTCCAGCCCTCTCAATGAGCCCTGCTAACTCTTGGGCTAGAATCCTTCTGCCCTTTTTACTTAGGTGGGACCTATCTGGGTCCACCAGGCGAGGTGATGATAGGGTTGAGTGCCTATGAGTAAAAAATCAGTGGAACGCTCATTAAGGCAGATATAGTGGTGGGAGTCTGCTATAGACTGCCCAACCAAGAAGAAGAAACTGATGAGATCATCTACAAGCACATGGGAGAAGTCTCAAGATCACTAGCCCTTGTTCTTTTGGGAGACTTCAATCTTCCGGATGTCTGCTGAAAGTATAATATAGTAGAAAGGAAACAGTCTAGGAGGTTCATTGAGTGTGTGGAAGACAATTTCCAGACTCCACTGGTGAGTGAAACAACTAGGGAAGTTGACCCGCTGGACTTGCTCTTTGTGAACAGAGAAGGCCTTGTGGGAGATGTGACGTCTGGAGGACACCTAGGGCACAGTGACTGTGAAATGACAGAATTCTCAGTTCTTGGAGGAGTAATGAGGGGGGTCAGCAGAATTACCATGCAGGTCTTCCAGAGGGCAGACTTCAAACTGTTAGAAGGCTGCTTGATAAAGTTCTTTGGCAGGCAGTTCTAAAGGACAAAGGAGCACAAGAGGGCTGGATCTGCCTCAAGAAGGAAATCCTGGTGGCACAAGAGCAGATCATCCCTAGGCGCCATAAAATGAGCCAGCAGGGAAGAAAACCAGCTTGGCTGAGCAGAGAGTTTGTATTGATCTCAGAAAGAAGAGTAAAGTGTATGAGCTTTGGAAGAAGGGGGCAGGTATCCCAGGAGGACAAGGATGAAGTGAGACCATATAGAGAGAAAATTAAAATGTCTGGTTGCTGGGAGACACCTTCCCCACTGTGAGTACCTTGATATTGGGAGTGCTCCCTGCAAATATTTTAGGGGTGAACTTGTTAAATGGATGGGCCTCCCTCTGCTGATAGGGAGTGGAATTTTGGGTCTCCAGCAGCCCTGATAAGGTGGTTGTAGATTGCTCCTACACTCTGCCTCTCTAGAGTAAGGAATGTGAAGCCCTATCTCTTGTCCTTAGGAGCAAGAAGGATAATCACCATGGTGAGTTAATTAGTATGCATAGTATTACTATTACTTTTACTATTACTGTCACTGTCATTGTTACTTTTACTTATATTTACTCTAATACTGTGCACTAAATTTTAAATTATTTTTTTTCTCATACTTTAACTTCGAATTGCATTATTTTAAAATTTTGTCAATCTAAATAAGGAATAATACTTTAAATGAAGGGGTGACAAGTTCTATTTATATTCTATCTGCTTAGAGAATATTGTATTGGAATACTGTATTCTTTTAAAGAACTTTTAATCAGCTGTCTTATATTTAGAGTCTCTATTTCCCAGCTTTATCTGAAGATTTTGTTCTTTTCAAATACAAATTTGTTTTCAAATATGTTTTTCCATAGGAGTTAAAAATAAGGGCTTATTTTAGGGCCCATGCCAAAACACCATTTTTTATGATCTATTGCTTCACAGCACTTCACTTTTCTAAGGGGCTCTTGCAAGGGTTTGCAATAATCTCTTCTAAAAGGGACAAGTTACTGTAATTTTGCTTCCCTGATTTACCTCTAGGTTCCCTCAAACTGTAGATCCCTTTTAGCCGGGATGATCAGTTTTCAGTGGCCTCTGCTGTGCTTATAAATGCAGTTCTCTTAATGAAGGTATTGATGCCACTGAATAAGATGATGTCTACATAACCATAAAGCACACTGGGACCCTTCAGTACAAGATCAAGGGAAAATGATATAGTGAGCAGACAGGTAATTGAGAAACTCTTAAGAAGCCTTACAAGATGCAGCATGCTCTAAGGAACCATCCTGCTCATTCTGAAGGACTTTATAAAACATGGGGGTTTGAATTATTAGACAGAGTAAGGTACATAATACAAGAGAAAGAAGATATAACTCTTCACTGATTGATATCACTGTACACGCAGTAGCTAAACAAGCTATACTACCACAGTCTAACAGATGACAACATATAGTGTTTGAAAGATTTCAGATAATTGTGGAAAATCTGTCAAAATTGTGATTAACTATTAACTACTTTTGCATTAGTAAGAGGCTGTGGGTTATACATGGAGTGACATATGGGTCATATATGGGTGGTGGACTTTGAACAGACATTAGTACTCCCATGTAGAAATGGAGGATCATTATCGCCAGTAAAATAAAATCTTCGAAATACTGCTATTCCAAATACACAAAAAGCAGCAATGCTGATCATAAATTTACAAATCCTTGTGTGAAAGCCCTTTCTCTCAGATCTGAGAGGGGGCTTCTTATACGAGTTATATTATTTGCAATAAGAATGCCAAAATGAAAAGCCTGACTGGAAGAAAATTTATCTTTATTTTACCTGTCTAGAAATCCAACCAAGTGATAATGAAATAATTTATGGTTTTCATATTCTCGTTTATTCTGTTACATGTTACAGCAGAGAAATAAATCCTGTGATTAAGATTTTCAGAAACAAGTCCATATTGTAGTTACGCACTTGCAGAAGTTTTCAAAATGCTGAACTCCTGCTAGTTTCCTTTCATCTCAGAGACGTGGGTCCTTCCCTCTTCCCTCTTCCCCTTCTTAATATTAATTTTGTTGCAAATTCACTCTCTTTCAGTATAGAACAATGCATCTTGGAAAAAAGAATAGATGATAAAATAGTAATGGATAGATGAAGCAGCTATATCTGATACCCATGTGGTTATCTGGATTGTAGATCCCAAACATCTGTCCTTTGATTACTTTTAATGAATAAACTGAATAAAAGGACACAATTTTTAATACTATTGTTTGATGAAACTTATTAAATCAGTGTTTATCTTTAAGAGAACAGAAATTCAGCAAAAGTTTCTTTTTAAAACTTACTTTCCAAAAGAAGGGTGGGGTTTTCTTTCTTTTTTTTTTTTGTTTGATTTAATTTCTGACTAGATGATCAGGGGCCACAACCTAATTTAAGTTTCTTCAGTATAAATCCTTATGAGCTATGTTGAATTAAATTGTAATATTCTAATCTGTGCTATCGATTATCTATCTCTTTAAAACCTCTTTAAAAGTCATTCCAGATGGGAGCAACTGCAATCAAATTCTTGTCCCTGATAATTTAGTGTAACCAGGGAGCAAAAGTTCTGTTTGTAAGAAGAACTCCTTGAAGTATAACAAATGCTGATAGTTAGAAGTGAAGAAAGATTTTACTTGACCTTTCTTTCTGAATTCTATTTCTTCTGCATCAGATATGGAATTATACTTTCTAACATGAATTTCTATGGGAAAAAAATCTGATTTTGTTTTTCATTTTATCTATTATTTACTTTATATGTAATGAATCTACTCAAAACCTTTTTTGACATATTTGTAGATTTTGGGTTTGGCTTAATAGCTGGAGAATATGGAACTTCAGATGGTCTTCGACATTATTACATATTTGATATCATTAATCCAGTTTTTTATGTAATATTAGTGATTAAAATTACTTTTGCATTACTTTTTCCTTAGAAGTTAACATTTAATGTATGACGAACAGCTTCTTATATTGTTAAATTAATAAACAATCTACATACAAACTGTCTCCAATTGTTGCACAAACTGGAATAGAATAATTTATTAGACCTGAAAAAGTAATTTATATTTTTCATAATTTTTTATGATTCTCTGCTCTAGCTTTAACACTGCAAGAAGAAATGTCTTCAGTGGTCAAAGCTGGAATTAAATATATTAAGAAAGTAAGCTACTTATGTAGTAAAGAAGATTATTAATAAATGTCTGATTCTTGAAAGGATTTCAACTTTCAACACTCACTGCGATACATGAGTTTAATAAGGTAAGAAATATTTTAGGTCAGGACCATTAGCTGCTTCTGAAAGAAGAGAAGGTAATGAGTCCTGAAGACAGAAAAGTTAATTTGATCATAACAAACAAAGAGCAATTTAGTGGTTGAACTTCTTGACTGGGGAAGAAGCTTGAATTTGATCTTAGTAGGACCGGGAGTTTGAAAGAAGTCACAGTGTATTTGCAGTTTAAAGTAATTAATTCAGTCCATGTGACCAAAGCCAGGGTCTCACAGTTTCTTGATAGCTCTGAGAGCATAAAGAAGAGAAATTTTCCTACTTAGTCTGTAAATACACGTACAGCAGTGCTAGGAATGGTGTGTCCAGAAAGAGTGTTTTGGACCTTGCAATAAAATCTTGCCCTTATTCAGGGCAGATGAAACCTTCAGAGACCTTACTGAAGTATTTTAACCTTTTCCCTTCTCACTGCTTAATGAAAACTAAAACTTTTCAGGATTAAAACCTGATTAGGTTTGGATGTTTGGATAGGGAGAGGACTCCGTTATCACATGATGCATGTCTGAATTCAGGCTGATTATGCTTCTAGTTGAACCTTGAGCTTGCTAACAAAATATCAATACAAGAATCACAAACTGTTTTTTTAAGGCACCCAGACCTACCAGGGATCAGAATAACACGTCAAGAAATACAAAATTATCTTGAAAGTTAAGAAGAAAGCTACAGGAGGTGCATTACCAACGTTTAGAAAACACTGAGTACAATCAGCATAAAGGCCCAAACTCTTGAATACTCTATAAAATCAAGTTTTACCTAACTTACCAAAACAAGAAAGGTGACAAATGATTAGTAGTAATTAACAACTTAACAATACCAGCTTTAAAGACAATGCATCTAATCATTACCGTAAGAGAACAAGCACAGCGACTAAAAGAGATACATCACCAGCTGTCTGTCATCATCATCCAGAGCAGATCTGAAGAAACTTAACAACTGGGAAAAGAAAACATGACCAACCGTTTATCATCATCATTCAAATCAGATATGAAGGACCTTAACAACTGGGAATTAAGAAAAGAAAGAATACATCACCTGTTGCCCTTTTTATTATCATACAGATCCACATTCGCTGAGGAGCCCCTTCTGCAGTGAAAACCTGAAGCCTGTCCCTCAACAACTGGGAGGTCCACATGGCACATCCCACCCATGGATATGGTTTCCAGAGATCGCTGCAAGAGGATCCTGCTTTTATATCATTAAACAAACAACTTACATAATTAAAAACCTGGAAACTCTGGTTTCAGCTGCTTCATTAACCCCCTCTTCTGGAGTCTCGCCTAAACTACAGAAGAGGTGGGAAGGAAGGCAGCTGGATTTTTCTTATCTCTAAGCTAAGGAGGCTGTTTAAAGTGCTTTCTCTCACACAGTATCCATGCCTGTGAAACTGCAATTAAGGAGGTACAACTCAATTCCACTAGCATAACACACTTTTACTGACAATATGACTGTGAGAGGTTACAGATTAAACAGTACACACAGCAATGCAATACAATTCATCCATGAGTCACTTATCTGAGGCCTATTGAAAAGGCCTTGTCACTTCAGGAGGTCATTCTACCAGGACAAGTTGTATCTGAAAAAATAAAAGACCAAACATGCACATAATTTTCTGAAATGAGACTGCAATAGATTAGTTTGGTAAGGTAGGTGACACAAATTCAATTGTACTAGGGAGTCTAAAGTCTAATCTAGCACTCTGTAACTAATCTGTAAATCCAGCCTGTAAAAAAGATATGTCAGGAAATAGTTTTCGAATGCATTAAAAAATTCTTATTTTTTCCTTTCATTCTGCCTTGAAAAAAGAGACTTCTTGAAGCATTTCATCCAAAAATAATAGAAAAAATATATCATCCTACACAATCTGTGAAAAAATTACCTTCTAAAATGAAATCCTGAGGCTCAAGATTTGCCTGTTTCAGACTACTAATTGCAACCTTTCACATCACAGACAACAGTGGAAGGTTAATTTGAAATTTTGTGGGTTTGAAGCTCATCTTAACACAACCTTATGGTATTTTGGTAGTCATAGAATCATCTGGTTAGAAAAGACCTCCGAGATGATTGAGTCTAAACATACCTGTCCACTTACTAAATCATGTCCCTAAGAAATTCATCTACTCGTCTTTTAAACACCTCCAGGGATGGCGACTCCACCTCCCTGGGCAGCCTGTTCCAATCCCTGACCACGCTTTCAGTGAAGAATTTTTTCCTAATGTTCAGTCAAAACCTCCCCTGATGCAACTTGCAGCCATTACCTCTCATCTTACCGCAGACACTTGTGAGAAGAGCCCAGCACCCACCTCACCACAACCTCCTTTCAGGCAGTTGTAGACAGTGATGAGGTCTCCCCTCAGCCTCTTCTCCAAGCTAAACAACCCTGATTCCCTGAGTCTCTCCTCATAGGACTTATTCTCCAACCCCCTCATCAGCCTCGTTGCCCTTCTCTGCACACGCTCCAGCCCCTCAGTGTCCTTCCTGTAGTGAGGGGCCCAAAACTGAACCCAGCACTCGAGGTGCGGCCTCACCACTGCTGAGCACAAGGGCACAATCACCTCCCTGCTCCTGCTGGCCACGCTGTGTCTGATACAGGCCAAGATGCCATTGGCCTCTTGGCCACCTGAGCACCCTGCTGGCTCATGTTCAGCCGCTGCCAACCAACACCCCCAGGTTCTTCTCTGTCAGGCAGCTCTCCAGCCACTTCTCCCCAAGCCTGTAACGCTGCATGGGGTTGTTGTGACCCAAATGGAGGACTCTGCACTTGGCCTTGTTGAACCTCATCCCGTTGGTCTCAGCCCACGGATTCAGCCTGTCCAGATCCCTCTGCAGAGCCTCCCTTCCTTCAAGCAGATGAACACTTCCACCCAGCTTAGCCTCATCCGCAAACTTGCTAAAGATACACTCAATCACCTAATCCATATAATTGATAAAAATATTGAACAGAACTGGATCCATTACTGAAGCCTGGGGGACACCACTTGTGACTGGCATCCAACGGGATTTAACTCCATTTACCACAACTCTTTGGGTCCTAAGCTTGAAGGTTCTCCGTTTTTCATTAATTCCTTAGTTTCTATAGGAAATCTAAGTATGTTCTTTCCATTTTATTAATATATAGTATTCTGTGAATTCACCATTTGATTCTATTTAGCTCTATGATATTCTGTGAATCCATCATTTGATGCTATCCAGCTCTATGAAATGCTGTAGACATGGAAGCATCCATTCTCCATCTTCTAGTTCATTTAATTAGTTCCCACCATATCATTTAGAAGGAAATCCAAACACGCTGCTTAGCATTTGTGGTTAAGCATCAGTAGCCCAAATTATTTTTTCCATTGTTTCACAAATACTTACCATTGCCATTATTATGCTTCTCTATTCATCTACCTTGACTTTTAAGCTTTTCTCTCAGTAATAGAGATTTCAGATAGTTTTATTACACATCCTTCATGCAGAAAGTAGAAGCTACTTTTATCATTTAAAATCATGAGTGCAGCTGTAGGCCAGAGTAATCAGAGACTGTACAGACTGCAGAAAATATTGTCTTTTTATGATAGTCAGTTGTCCATTATTCACAGAAGATTCACTGCAGTAAAAGACATGGCTCTTCTGGATGATATTTAAAGTGCTATTTCCACAAAGAATGACTTGACTTCTGACTAAGGCTGTCTTAGTGCTCTAGCAATTGAAAAACAAGAAAGGAGGTATTGAATCAAGGCCCTTTATGCCCATGCCACCTTACCTTCCCAGATATCACCATTCACACTTCAATCTGTCTAACGTTGCTATGAGGAATCCTGGCTAATGCAGTCATCTCCTGCTAAGGACGTAATGTCAAAGATTTTATCCTGTCATATACTGAAAAGAGAAATACAGTTAAAGATAACCTCTGGACACCTACTACGTAGCTGCATTATGAAAGGCAAACACTGAAACACCATGTGACACCTGTATTAAATACATCTTTTCCTGCTAAAACATCTTAAGTCTGGGTTGTTAAATGGGGCTAAATGGAGTTAAAACAATGTAAAAACAGGTTGTCTTGTTTGAACTGCAGGAATGCTTGGACATATGATATGGATGTGAAGTCTGTATTTGAGTCTTCAATGCTGTTTTTGAACATTATGCCAAGGAATCACCAGTCCATATTTACCAAATGCAGTTTTGCAATTCAAGAGTGGTTTTCAGGGATATCTTTGTAGCTGTCATTGTTAGGTTATTTTCTATTGCACTTCAAAATGTACTCTAGAAGGAGAAAGCCAACTAAATCACTTCAACAGAAGGTAATGGAGACACTGGGTCAGATTTTCAGTGCTTCTCCAGCTTTTTCTTATAGTTAAACAAACTATATTAAAAATTAAACGCTTTGCTAACAGGTCTTGGGGTGTGTGGTTTGTGGCTTGGGGCTGTTTTCTGAAACATAAAGGAAATCATTCATGGTTACACAAAATTTAATCTTTAAATGTTTCTTCAGCAGTCAAGAATCCAAATTGTGCTGCGAGGTAGATCAGGAGATGAGTAATAATGCATTATAGAAACTCTTATTTGTTTTTCCAGGAAAATCAGGCCTATGGAATTGGGCATGTCTATATGCTTCCATGTGCCGTTACAACTATTTCTCCGTCTTGCCCTCAGTAACATTTTAATGTGTTGGTCAGTTCAGGCAGATGACACAAGTAAAATACTTTTATTCAAGTGTTATGAAAACAGTTTTTTGGACAGAAAAATACACAATATCAACACTGCAAATGTGAAGAATAATAGCAAATGGCTGTTGCTTTATGAGACATGAGGACTCTGTGTGGAAGAAAGCATTTCTTAAACATCCCAAGAGCTTTGTAAGCTCTTCCCATAGGTTTAACCACCAAAGCTGGTACTCATGAGATGTGAAAAAAATGGGAACAGACTTCATTAGCTATGAAGTTTGACAACTACCTCATTGTTTCTAGACTTCCAGTGGGAATGATGTCAATTGAGTAGTGACAAGCTAATTACTCTTTGTTGTCTGGCTATTCTATCTGCATGAGTTCAGTTCAATTCCCCACCGGAGACACTTGCATCATAAGAAATTCAGCACTGCAGCAGAGCCCACTACAAGCCAGAGGCTTTCACCGCGAAGAAACTTCATTTTTTTGAAAAAGAGATTAGAAACTTCAGCACAAATGGTGTACAGCAAACCTTCATCCACTTCTACTGGCAGATACATAACCTCTCTCACCTTCTGCAGGTAATAATTTGCTATGAATGTTTAGAGTTCATAGAGAGCTAGCTTCCTTTCTTTCCAAAGGGGAGTGACCACTTTAATAATAGTTTCCAGCAGGATGACAGAGCAAAATAGGAAAACCTTCTGTACCCTTTGCTCTGTAGATTACAGAATTTCTATATATCTTCCTTCCTTTTAACAACAGAAGCTTTTGGAAGAATTTAATTTAGTTTCAGTCAGACAGTCATTTCATTTTATTAAAAAAATAATCAAACATTCCCTATACAGGGGGTTTGTTTTGTTTTAAGAACTAGCTATGTGGCAAATAATGCAGTTCAAGAGTGGAATTTTGTGAGTGAATTGTGAGATCTCTTAACTAGAAAGACCCCTTTGTGAATCCTTGACAAACAACTGGCTACAGGCAACTTAACAGCCACTTCACCAGTGCAATGTGAAGAAAATGGAGATGACTTTTTGCTGGGTGACAAATCATATTTTCTGATTTAGCAGTCTAATACAGTTAAAGGTAGAAAATGTACTCTAGTTCTTTGAAAGTATTTCCTTCAATGTGTCTTTAAAGGGTACGTTATTAGGCTGTCCTGATGCAAAATGATCAGCTAGAAACTAATCTCACTAATGAGTTTCATTTGTTCTTTGACAAAGCAATAAACAGTTTTCTCAAGAAAAAACTTAACTAATAGTTTAGCCTTAGCCTTACAATTAATTTTCTTCTGCAGTGCTAGCAAGCATAGAAACAAACAGTAAATTTTTCATTTGTTCATCTCTTTAGAGCAACTGTTTAGCCCAGATATGCGTGATTAATGGATTTAATTTGTTCCCTTTTCCTGTAGTCAGTTTTCATATTACACTGGTTATCAGAAGATAGGACAATAATGTGGGAACTCTCATTGTACTGTATTCCATCAGTGTCAGGGCTGCCTTCTAGTTCTGGGTCTGCATCTTTAACCATTGTAGTCCTGCCAAATCTTTCATCAATCTGTGTTACAGTCACCTTGGGAAGGAAGAGTAGAAGCACTCAGTCAGCACTTACAGGTAGTAAAGTGTGTCATTATTTCTCACAAAATGTTGGTAACAGTGCACCTTTCAATTCCCACAGAAATATGATTTGTGAGACGAGCAACCCTACTGTTAAGGGAGGAAAATGTAAGCTAATACTCTGCTTACTACTTTGATTTTATATTTATATTTGTGTGTGTATGTGTGTGTAGAGTAGTATGTATGTAAGAATGCACATGCATGCATTTATAAATTATATGCTGGGTTTTTTATAACCGTAGAGGTTCTAAAAATTATTGCCATTATATTTTATATGCCTGATTCAAGTAACATCATAAAACATAAGACAGATTTCAAAAACTTCCATTTCAGTTCCCTCGGTGGAACACATAAAGTCATAGAGACTTGCTAAGATTATTCTAGGTTTCAAGCTAGCAAAGTACTGCATAATTAGAAGTTCCCATGCTCCTTCGGTTTCTATTAAACTCAAAAGGAGTTTAACCAAATTTAGTGGGAAATATATTACTTCTGTAAAAGGCACATTACATGCTTATATAATAAATCAAGTCTAAAAGATCATTAAGAACTACTGAAATAAAAAAGTGGTTTAGGGAGCCACTGTAGGCATGCCCCATATACATTCTTTCAGGACGATGGCATACAATTAGGAGAAGTATTTTCAGTGAATTTGTAACTTATTTTCTGATTTTTTGATTCAGCAACTCTATAAGTAAGTTATATATCTTTTGAGGTGTCATACATTTCAATATTACACAGTGCGTAGATATTTACTTGTTCTCCTGATTTCAGTAGTGTAGAAATGCTGTAGGAGACAGTCTAGGGCAAAGGAACTTTACAGGTAGATAAGAAAAATTACGTAAATGAAGAAAAAGAAATGAGGATGACATGCCCAAAGATCCAGAGCAGGTTGATGGCATAGTCAAGTGCAAGCCCGAGATCTGTATCCTGCTCAGATGTGCAATCCACTGCGCACACTGCTGGCCTGTGGCACTTCTATTTAAGTAGTACTCATCCATGTTATTTCTGACACATGCAGCTTATGAGGGCTGAATAATACCATGACACACACTACATGTTTTAATACTCTGCCATATTAGGAGGAAAAACATCTGTTACACAGAGTTTGCCTTACAAGAACATTGTACTAAGTCCTTCATTTGTCAGTGACAATAATGGTTTAACAAGTTGTGAATTATTTATGCAAGTTTTTCTCATTCTTCAAGATCATGCAACTCATTTTCTCTTTTTCAAAGGTAGTTCCAGGTGAAATGAAATAATCTGAGCATTAATTGACATATTTATTTAACTTTTTTTTGACATGACCCATCTTAGAAAAGTGAAATTGTGAAATGAAAATTGAATACCTCATGAGTCATGTTAAATACTTCGTTAATTTGATAATTTCATTAGGTTCATAGAATCATAAAGGTTGGAAAAGAGGTCTAGGATGATCAGGTCCAACCTTCAGTGCAACACCACCATACCTACTGAACTATGTTTTGTCTACACCCTTTTAGAACACCCCCAGGGAGGGTGACTCCATTGCTTCCCTGGCCACGTTGTTCCAATATTTGACCTCTCATTCAGTAAATATATTTTTTCTAATATCCAATCTAAACCTCACCTGACCCTACTTGAGGCCATTTCCTCTCGTCCTATCACTTGTTACTTAGGAGAAGAGATCAACAACTCCCTCACTACAACCTCCTTTCAGGTATTTACAAAGAGGAATGAGGTCTCCCCTCAGCATCTTCTTCTCCAGACTAAACAGCCCCAGTTGCCTCAGCTGCTCCTCGTAAGATTTGTACTCCAGACCCTTCACCATATTTGTTGCCCTTATCTGGACATAAAATCACATTTAAAGCCAAATATAGATGAATATCAAAATTATTAAAAAATAGAATTGTGTATATTTAACAATGGGAAATTTTAGGATCATTTTGAAACTAATGTTGACCAAGGTGATAGTTTTGAAAACTGCCATTCTAGTTCAAGGTATATTTTAATTAGTAGGTTTCCTTTTGTTTGTTTATTTGAAGATTTTTTTCTTCCATTCGGTTGAAGACAGTTTGGTTTGTCAGGAACTTCAGGATGATCATATATAATATTTGCTTTTCCTTCTGATTTTGAAAATATCTGAATGAAATTAATTTTGGTCTCATTTAATCAGGAACTTTTCTTGTCTCAGTGAGTATATTTGAAACTCCAACACAAAGAAGTAGCCAGATTTTATCTGTATATTATTTTTGCTTGGTATAATGTAGACTTAGAGTCAATGAAAATATTGTGTGCAATTAACTTTTATTTTGCAAATTATAAAATAGAATAAAATTAAGTAAGGCCAGCATTTTGCCTATGTTATAAATTCCTATATGTATAAGTTTGCAAGGGAAAACTCAGATCTAGAAAAATATTTAAATGTTGTATTTTAAAATAAAGAACTATTGTAACTAAAATCCTTGTAATTGGGAAGATTTTGAACTACCTCGATTACTGGTCTTTTTTCACTTGTTACTGTCTAGGTTAACTTTATAACTAACTTGGTTAACAGAAGAGAATTGAAACTTTCTTTCAAAAATCAACACAAAATAGAAAAAAAGCTGATAACTTTGCAAAAAGAAATTAATTTCAAGTAATCCAGGTAGTTTTAAAGATATCAGCCCCTATCTGTTGAGACAAGCTGCTCAATGGTACAGGGCAGAAAAGAGAAACAATCAAGCACAGAACGACAAAAAAGTCGAGTGATAATTACCTGTGGCTGGTAGTGCTCCCTCACTAAGACTTCGTAAAATAAGAACCCTTTGTTCACTCCTTAAATTTCCTACATTGATCTATGCTTCAGGCTTTTTTCCAAGAAAATCTCTGCCCAAAGGGCTCAGCTATTTCTAAGAGCATAGCGTTATTACTATGGCCTTACACCAAGCCAGGCACAGGAATCAAAGTAGATTACGGGCACCACAGATGGGGATTGAAACAAAGACGTATTTTATACTCTTCTAGTTAACTCACACAAGACTTTCAACAAATGGTCCGTAACTGTTTGTAGTTTTAAAATATTCAGTGAGTAGTAGCTGTTTATTTTTTCATTTGAACAGCAATTCAGTACTTTGGAAACGAACATATAGGTGTGCTAATAAAATATTCAGTGACTATTTGAAAGGAAAATTTTACTGTGCTTCTTACTTTGAAAGAAAACAAAAAAACCCACATCCTAAAAAAAATCTCATCTGGAGATAATAAATCATTGAGCCTCTCTCGATTTCTGATCTGAAAAATACATTGAAAAAACCAGTCTTCATGTTTTGGAAATACTGTGCAAATTAAGTGAACCCTCATCGGATGGTACAAATAATACAAGAATTCTACAAGAAAATTTATAGTTCTGGTTTCAAATTAGAGTGTTGTACAGGTTTGGGCTGGGATAGAGTTAACTTTCTCCATAGTATCTTGTATGGGGTATGTTTTGAATTTGTCATGAAAACAGTGTCAATAACACAAGGATGTTGTAGCTATTGCCGAGAAGTCCTTGCATGGCGCCAAAGCTTTTCTGCTCCTCACCTTACCTCACCAATGAGAGGTCTAGGGGGGTCACAAGAACCTGGGAGAGGACACAGCCAGGATAGCTGACCCCAACTGACCAAAGGGATACTCCAGACTCTATGGAGTCGTGCTCAGCAATAGAAGGTGAAGGAGAAGGGGGGAAAGGAGGGAGACATTTTGAGTGATGCCTTTTGTATTCCTGAGTCACCGTTACACATGATGGAGCCCTGCTCTCCTAGCTATTGCTGAACACCTCCTTGCTGATGAGAAGCAGTGAATGAATTCCTTGTTTTGCTCTGCTTGTGCACGCAGATTTTACTTTATCTGTTAAACTATCTTCACCTGAAACCATGAGTTTTCACACTTTCACTCCTCCAATTCTCTTTCCCCAGATCACTGTGGAGGGAGTGAGCAAGTGACTGTGTGATATTTAGACACCTGCCTGGGTTAAACCACAACAAATATGAAAAATATATTTTGTTGAATACCAAACAGTAATTACAGGTTTACAATAGAAATACTTATTGTTATGAGTAAATGTCTTTGATTCCTGTAAGGAAAAAATAATACAGTAATTAAATTTTAATTTACTCTTATTCTATCTGTATATTAAATATGGTTGCATTGAAATCATAGTTCTGCAACTTCACAGCAAAGGAACGCTTTATACAATAAGCTCAGTGACATTTTTTTTCTCATATAGTACTGTGTGTGCACGTGCCCCCTGAACGCATAACACAATATCTATTCAAACTCTGTCATTAGCATGAGAGCTACACAAGCTTGGAGATGAGTTAGTGAAAGGGCAGAAGCTTCATTAAAACCACCTGTCAGCCACTGGAGGATTTCCAGCCATGGCGAGCTATGACATAAACAACTGAATTTACATTATACTTCTGCACAATTAACTCTAAGGAAATTAGAAGCAATTTAGAGGAATAGCTGAGAGACTAGTCAAGATGAATTATGCTCATTTATACTAAACCAAAGTGCCTCAGTGTCCTAGCAATTAAAGTACTGTTGTCTGTATAGAAATGACTATTACGTCAAACAGTCTGTAATACTTAATTAAAAAAAGCAGGATAAAAATTTTTCTCAGAAGATGCAATTGAAATCAGAAACTCTCCTATCACAATCAGCAGCATATTCCAGAGAAACTGGAAATTACTTAAGACTGATTCTTGCTTGGGAAGACAGTGAACAATGTATTTTGATGCATTCTATACTTGCCACATGTGCCACGTAACCACTAAACCTAAAGGTGAAACAAATGTTTATTTTAAATGATGAATTTTTCACTTTAAAAAAAAAAAGTCCAAAACAGAAAAACCCCCCACAATTATCCAAGCTCCTGCCTCAGGAAGTGCTGTGAGATTTAGTTGAAGAGCTGAAATATTTTCACTTAGATAAAAGGTTTTGCTATAGCCTACTTTTAGTACATAAAAACCAAAACCAGAATGAAAAGCAGGAAGCAAAAGGAAAGAGATACACATTTTAAAAATATCTATATTAACATTCCTGAAAAATAAATTAATTTATTTGAACATTCAGAAGCAGCTGCCTTATAAGAAGAAGATATATAAAGAAATGCTTTTTATTAAATTTATGCTGGTTGAGTTATGTAACGTTCTTGACACATTTAAGAAGCTCTCTTAACCTTTCTCTCTGATAGCATGGGAATAATTTTTCCACTTTTTCCCCTCAACTTTGAAAATTCAGATTAATTAATTTGGCATTTCCACAGCCTTACTATGATTCAGAAATTATTTACTCTGCACTCCCCAAACTCAGCTGTGCTTTTGCAGCTTTCAAGGTTCTGCTTTCTCCTCTCCCAAAACTCATGTTGAGGTGAGGGAAGGTGGAAAAAGCAAAGAACAAACCATCCTATTTTTACCAAAGAAGTCGGAATCACCAAAACCCTTTTTCTCTGCTTCCTCCCATCACTTTCTTCCTATGAATACATTGTGAGTATTGGAGAACAGGGGAGGACAGCAGAGATTTTTAATTAGCTGCTGTTATGAAACAGATGTGATATTGTATAAAACAGATAATCAGTGTTTGCTCTCTGTGATGACAAAACAATAAGAACTGCTCTCAAAAAACCCCTCATTTAAGTCCTCACCAAAATCATGACTGTGTCATGGTTTAACCCCCGCCTGGCCTGATCAGCAGCTAAAAGCAAATAGGTCTGATTCCAATTATCCTCCCCTCAGGGAAAGGGGAATGAGACAAAGTGATTTGTGGGTTGGAAACTAAAACAGTTTTAATGAAATAATAATAATAGTAATAGTAATAGTAATAATAATAAAAAATATATACAAATATGCAAAATCACACACACCCCTTGATGACTACATCACCACTGAGGCTGCAGAGCATGAACCAGGAAAAGGTCTTGGGCTGGACTCAGCAGTAGGAAGGAGTTGGACTCTGAAACTTGATTCAGGAACACATGGATCCATGATCGGGGCAAAAAGACGGAAGAGGACTTGACCCTTGTGATCCTCCAATTTTACACTGAGTATGACATATACAGAATGGAATAAACTGTTGGTCAGTATTGGGTCAACAGTCCTGTCTTCTTCTCTCTGCAGGCATCTTCAGACTGCTGCAAAACATCGTATTGACAATCACCACGGGTGTCAGCAGAAATCTTAAAATGCAGAAGGAACAATAACATGAAAATTTAATTCCTAGAGATCACTCTTTGCCGGAGAAACATGTCAGTAAATGTAGAATGCAGTACTTAGTTCATGACAACTTCTAATGAATGCTAAAAAGTTGTGAAAAACTGTGGTCTATTCTTCTTTATATGCAAATTTTGATATAGTATACTTTGAATATTTGGCATATACACACTGTAACTTATATTTTCTAATAATTTCATTTTCTAAAACCTGGTGCAAACTAAATATTAAGTAAACAAACCTCAAACCTTCCTGAACTTTTACGATACTTGAGAAAAGCAAGTTCCTACTAAACAAGCAAAATTAGCTTAATGGTTTTTTGTGGGGGGCTTAAAAGATTTTGGTTCAGTTCTCTTCTCTGCCAGAGTTTCTCTTCAAAAACAGTCGGTTATCCTTTCCCTAATTCTCCAGATGCCAAGAACAACAGTTTCTGACCTTAGTATTATGTGACAGCAACGGAGATCTAGATGTCCTTAGCTACAGGCCTGATGATGGAATATTCATTATCAAAAATGTGTAAATATAGTGGTTATTGTTTTAAAAAAAAAATTCTCTGAGTATCTCATGCAAGGTATAATGTTTGGATATTTGGCATTTATTACATAAACGTATATCATGGAAGTTAAAAAATTTAGTAGGATCTATATAATTTGCTATTTCTGCTCTGATTTTCCTGCTGTTCAATAATTGCACACCTGAAATACACTAGAAATACAAACCAAACCTGCCAGCTGGTTCATTGACAGTACATTGTATCAGAGAAGTTTAGCTACTTGTTGTCTTCTGACTGGAGTTTCTGGTGGTGATATATTTTTATAAAGTCCTAAATGAAGTTTCCTTGATTGTATTATAACAAACCACTGCCCTGAGACCACCATAATACTCGTGGAGTCTGAAATCTGCAAACCCCTTGAACCAGAATTGTTGGAAAGGATCGTGTTTGAACAATCTTTTTCCCTGTTTTGTTCCATTAGGGCTCCATTCTGATGACAGCATTTAAAGAAAATGCAGTTAAGCATTTAAGAAGGCACTGAGAAGCAAGAAAGTGAAAGTCATGTATATACAAAAACATACATGTATGTACAATATGTATGTATATATGTGTATACATACTGTACATATTTAACCAGTGAACCATTCAGACGTGTGTCTCTACCCTGTTGGAGTGTAACATCAAAGCCTAATCATTGACTTGGTACCATAAATAACTGCAGTGAAATTGCACTAGCTCCAATTTTCAGTTGTTGCACTGAACAATCCAAATTCTCTACGAAATCCAGATTACTTTAGATCTGCAAACACACTAAAGCTCAGGGCGCTGCCATTATTTTTTTATCTCCTATTTAGTGTACAAACATAGGTATGTTATCACAGTCTGTACTCCTATCTTCAATTTTCTGTGAAAATGCATCTGGAAAACTTTCTTTATAATGGTTTTGGTGGTGGTTTTTATTTAGACAAGAGGAGTAAATCTGGTACCATTTGCTTAATAATTTCATAATGTGTTTTATGGGTAACACAGGATTTGAGGACACTGCAGAGGCCCGTCTTTCATGTGCATTTACATGCCAACACCTTTCTGATAAAAGCTGCAAAGAATTTTCCAGACAGGCTTTATTTTTGATTATTTTACTTCTAACACAGAAGATAATGGTTAAGGTGAAAGTATAGCTTTACACTGAGGTGAGGGAGATCTTGTTAAGAATCATAGTGAAAGCATGACTGTTCTCACAATGTATCTTCAAGCAAGTGCAGACGCTCTTATGAATGGTAACAGTGACATAAAATGTGATATGAGGCAGATTAGCTGTGTTTCAATGTCTTCTGGCAGCACATTATGTTCATGTCATGTTCTTGCATTTCGTTTACAGATAAGCTCTGTGAGTAATTGTAGCATGCATCCTGAAATTGTAATCTGCTTTTGATGTATGGAAACAGAGGAAATTAGACTGAAAGTATCTTTCAAACGACTTTGTGTGTTACTTAGCTTTTGAGTACATGTTTTTTCCACAAACAAATCTTTCCCCTATTACTTCTCTTAAATGTTTTCAGTCTCCTAACAAACTGTAGTTTAAAGTAAGAGGGATAAATTGGTGGCCACTGAGCTCTTGAATGAGTAGGTTTGCCCTTAATGCAATAAATCCTAATGGTCTTGCAAGCCTGAGTGTTATTAGTGCTTATACATTATCCTAATGGTCTGAATGCTATTAATATTCCACCTCAAGCATCAGTAATTACTGTTCAAATTATATTTAACCTAAAAACAACCACACATCTCTGTCATGTGTAAGAAGTGATTAGAAAATGGTTTATAAGATTTCCTAATTACTCCTTAAAAAACTTTTTAAAACTTTGTGATATATGATACGCAGAGCATTCAGCTTGAATATAGCACAGTTCATCTTTCTGCTTAAGGAATAATTTCCAGATATAACAAAAGCAACTCAAATTGCACAGGGACTTCATAAACCAGGACAACGTCATTCTGCACTCCTAAGCCACTAATAGAAATTTTTAGGACATGTTCAGTAAACCCATGTGCAAGGAAATCCTTCATACGTAAAAGTCTCATGTATTAATAAAAGACTGACCATCAGCTTGGTTACTCTGGAGAATCAGCAGTCTTGTGAAATTGGAAAATCAATGTACTGAAAAGTTCTTAATTTCAATTTTTTTTAGGAAATCTCAGTTTTAAATATGAACATTTGCCAGTTAGATTGGATTTTGTTTGGCTTCTGAATATGATAACAAGTAGTTTCCTTCCTGAC
Organism: Neomorphus geoffroyi; assembly: GCA_033558235.1. Classification (NCBI taxonomy): domain Eukaryota; kingdom Metazoa; phylum Chordata; class Aves; order Cuculiformes; family Neomorphidae; genus Neomorphus; species Neomorphus geoffroyi. Next base: position 73,742,435 of record JAUMJM010000005.1, on the reverse strand, counting down.
TTCACATTAAGTATAGACGGTCTACCCAGATGACATCTCTTCCTACTTTATTTTGTAAGTAACTCTTCTACGGATTCATCTCTGTTCAGAGCTCTAAAAGATAATTATATTGCTTGACACCTAGAGTTAGTATCTTTCCCAGTCACAGCAACATAAAAAACCCATAGAGGTTGTTCTTGGAAAAGCTGTTTTGCAAACAGCTACTCTCCCTTCTGATGTATTTGCTTTTCTTTGGGAATTAAAATTTATCCATGCATAAAACTCATGCTAAGACATAACGCTGTATATATCCCCCCTTGTAGATAGCAAATGAACATTGCGGAGGTATTTTATTACATTATTTCTACTCTGTGCTATCTTTACCATTTCATAAATATAATTAAAACTAAAGATCATTCATAATATGTTTAAGATTTGGCATAAAGAGGAATTACATGTATAGATTTTACACGCTTGAACAGTGGACAAGCCCCCCCTAATGCATGAGTATTTACTAACAGATCAACTTTATTGGCAATTGTCATTGCAACCCATTAGCTGTGCATTCACTTCTTGGCCACATTTCAAAGTAAAAGTGTCTCTCTGGAAAAAAAATTGTGAGATGGGCTTTCAGGAGCTACTTGTTTTCTAATGGTGTTTTAGCAACTCATACCTGGTTTTATTTATCACAGTGAAAGGCTTTAATATCTATAATGCCTACAGACTTTAGCAGAAGGCAGAGGCAGGGAGAGAAAATACACTTTATTTACCTTGACACTGGTGTTTGAGCAATGCTCTGATCCATAACACTTAAGTCATCAGACGAAACTGAAAGAACTTCAAAACTTTTGTTTTTAAGGCCCCTGGAAAATGTCATTCCAAAGCTTTTCCAGCTAATCTCATACTATTCTGAAGGCTTAGTCTCAAAACTCCGTAGCAAGACTACACACCTATGAATTTGAACAGTTGGTAGGAAGGGTTTTTTCTCTGAAACTGCTTTAGTAACACATTTTAAGGTGCTCAGGAATAATTTTATGTATATTCACTTCAAAGAAAGCCTTTTGTAAGGTCAATTTCAAGGGACCATAGTTGACAGAGGTTCATTTGTTTGGACCCAAAGACTCACATGTATAGTAATTTATAGTTAATGTGTCTGAATGTCTTCAATTTGTTGAGCATGCTCTAGGTTTTCTGTTGCTAAACGGCTTTCCTGGCATGCTTCTTTTTCCTGGGTCTTGCACTCTTAGCCTCTTTAGGTGCTTAGTTCTTTGATCAGTCCTGCACATCCTAGTAAAAGATCAGTGAACCTCATGTCAGTCAGGTTTACCTAGACCTTGTCAGCAAAAGGGACAAAACCCAAACCCATGATACTGAAAAATAAAGTCCTACAATGCAGAACTTCTACTCCCCCAGTACCAGATCCCACTAAACTTTTCATCACATATTTGATCCTTTGATTAAAAAATATGCAAACATAGCTGTGTGTTTTGTAAATCACATCAATGTAAGTTATTGCTGAAAGAAGAGTTTGAAATATTCTTTGTTACATATTCACTTCAAGATAATGAAAAATGCTTGAGAAATAATCCAAATTGCCACTTAAATATTTTAGGCTGATTTTATTTTAATGCCTGATTAAAAACCTAAAGAACGCAAAAGAAATCTTTGATATAAAGGTACTTCAGATTAATATTTTATCAATTATGAAGATTTTCTCTCATAAATAAGCCAGGTTCCAGGAGTCAGCATTTTCTACAGTAGCTGTAGAGAATCAAAGCTAGGAAAATCTTTACATTCCTAGATGTGATTTCCATTATTTTACAAGTCTTTGCTCCATGCTTGTTCTGCAGTGGTGAATTATAAAAAAACTCTGAGCATCCTTCTGGGCAAAAGAAACCCTAAACCTTTTTTTTCTTTTACAGGTTATTTCCAGAGGAAATTTCATTATGAAACGGTAAAAATTATGATTTAGAGGAACTTTATTGGTTGAAATGAGAAAGAAAAGATGCCTGGCTTGAATCAGCATCTTCCATTCTCAAACAGGATTCCTACCTTTTAGCTACAGAGTATCTGTTTGTGTCTGTGATTTAACTCTCATATTAAATAACTTTTCTCTCTTGTGCATAGAGTCTTAAGTTATTGCTGACCATAATTTTTCTTCTGTATCTTACTATCCAGAATAAAGACATCAAACCGCACCTTGCCCATCATGGTTTGTCATTTCTTCCTGCTAGAGTTTAATATCCTTATCAGCTAACACCGTTTCAAGCCCAGGTCAGGCACAATGCTTCAGGGTTGGAAATTATTCTATTTAAACTTGATCTCAATCATTTTGACTGAAATTATTTTGGAGGCATCAATACAATTAATTAAGTTGGAACTTGGGAGGAGTTGATAGTACTGAGGAAGAAAATGGTAATATTTGATCAACAATAGCAATGCCTCCAATGGTGAATTTCCAATCCTGCTCTGGAAAGCAGTTACGTTTTCCACGTGGTGCTGTACCAGCTCAGGTACCAGGAAGAGTGTCTCACCAGCATGTTGTCCTTCTTGTTTGCCTTAGTTTCTCAAGTGCCTGTCTTTTCTTGGAAGCTTCTACACTTGTTCACATCAAAATGAGACTCAGGATTTGAAGACTACTAAAGGCAATGGTTGGGGTGAGTCAATGCTAAACTACCAGTCTCCTAACCACTAAACAGAACACTTGAGAAAGAAGAAATCCAGAAACACCTTTTACTTTCCCTGCTTGAACACAAATATGGGTCAACCACTGCCACATGCATATTTGTATTCTGTAGTAATGTGAGTCAGCATCCCTGGAGGGATTTGAAATATGTGTAGGTGCTTAGGAATGTGGTTTAGTGGCAATTTTGGTAGTCCTAGCTTTATGGTTGGACTTGATGATCTTAAAGGTCTTTTCCAGCTTAAATGATTATATGAATTCTAGTATCAGGGAAATCTTCTCATAATGTGATATATCATGCTGGTTAGCTGTTCCATAATGGAAATTTTACTTTGCTTTAGCAATATATTATCAGGAATTTTAATTAAATCAAACAATATGAATAATTGCTTAATACATCTGGATTTTTCAGTAAATGATTTAACTTAATTATTGCTTATAATGACAATGAGAATACATCATGAGAGAACTGGGCACAACACATGTATAGTGCAAATATTGGCTATAAAACTGGAAGGAAATTTTACTTTTAGACTTCTATCTTAAAGACTGAATAAACAAACTGAAACTTTGTTGTTTTATTTTTTAACTACTTCACTGAAAAGACTAAAGAAAACAGTTTCCTTAAGAGGCAGTACTATCAGGTAGCATATGTAGATGAAAGTTGACTTCTCAGTGAAAATAATATATACATTTCTGACAGGAACAAAGAACTATGGAAAGAGAAAAACACGCAACAGCATCTTTACAAATGTTTCTTCTCAAAGTATTTCCCACACACTGAGCTGTACAAGTCTGTCCATCAATAAGGATCATTCTGCACTGTAAATCCAATGTATCCTAACGCTACAATTTGTAACACTTTTTGTGGTCCCGGTAACACTTTGACAATGTTAAAACAAATTATATTAAAGCAAAAATTTTTGTGTTTGCTTCCTTTTTTTGAAGGGAGAAAAGGTATTAAAAGATTATTCTTTTTTATAATTACGTTCAGTACAAATAATCACCCGTAACCTTGTAGTTGTTGTTATGGGATTCATAATTTTTTCTCTTTTTGCTTATTTAAGGGCTGATGCAGTACCCATGGAAGTCAATGGAAGGTTATCAAGTCTTGCAGAAATAATGTACCACTGCTAAACATCTGCTTTGTCTTCAAAGATAAGTAGGTTATCAATCATGTTTAAGTTTCATAATGTTTTATACTTCTAAGTGTAATAAGAATTACATAAGTACAGGTAAGATTTTTTTCTCTATAAATAATACTTTTTTTTAAACTTCGATGTAATAATTTGACCTGGAATTTGTAGGATGGTATCAAGAAAGGGTCTTCTGTGTTACTTTGAAATTATTGCATGGAAAATAATTATGTAAAGTAATATTTTATAATGTAATATAGGAACAGCATAATATGTGATCTTGACTTTCATATGAAAAGGACTGCAATTGTTAGTAGAGAGTTTTAATTATTTTTTACAATATTTTCTGATAAAAAAATATTTCCTTCACACTTCTTAACATAGAGTTCATCCATAAAAAAATAAAATAAAATAAAGCTTTGATAGAAGAAATCACACAGAAATTTGATTATTTATCAAATATATTTATTATGAATTTTGAGTAATCCAGTGATATTTTTGCTTCACAACAGCTGTAGGACTTCAAGACAATGACATTGCATTTTCATATTTGCAGTCTAAGTTACTGAGAAGCAAAAACAGGCAAGAATTCCTCTTTTCCTTTACCCATAAATTCTACAGACTTTCTGTAATGTTTAATAGCTTCCTCATGAAGTGCAGTAAGTGAAAATTTCAGGGAAAATATATATCAAGAATTGCTTCAGTCATGATTCAAAATGGACAAAGGAATAAAAAAAAATGGAAGACAGATGCCAAAATAGTCCTGCAACATTACATCCCTGAAAGCCTTTCTCAGATTCGTGGACCCTCTTCATTTATTTCACTTTGTTTGGCACAGTGGAGCACAAAAGCCTGTCTCTATGTAATATCTATCTATTGAGGAAAGATATTCTGCCAAAACTTGGGAGTCAGAAAAAACAAGCCGAATAACCATAGCAGGGGCAAACCTTTCTTAACTTTTTGTCTGTTAGCTTCTTCTAACAAAATACTACCTGCAACATAAGTCTGGAAGGTGAACAATTTCTTAATGTTAGGTTCTTGAAATATACAGTATATTTGTTTTGTTCTGTCACAGTTATGCACAAAAATACTATGGGTGTTTTCTTTCTTTTAATAAATGTATTTGAGGCTGTAAAAAAAAACTTTTACAAAACCTAATATATATAAAGTGTTTTCTATAAAGAAGAACAAGCATGAATCATTGCATTTTCTCATTGTCTCTGTAAAGAAACACTCCATGATTTTTTCTCATTTAGTCAGACAAAGAGCCCAACTGAATGACCAAGCAGGCATCAAAGAATCTATTATTTTAGTTGAATACAAGTTGCTGGTACATAAGTTGGATCTACAGAAAAACCCTTAACCAACCAACAACCCCCCAAACACTTAACTAAAGTTCTTGCATGTCTTTAGGGGAGAAAAATACAAAAATTCGTGTGAGGAACATTGTTCTCTCAAGTTATTCTTTTCTTAATTTTCCCCATTATGGTAGATAGTGAGCCAGAAGTGGTGCTACGTAATTAAATTAGATGGAAAGGAAGGTCTTGGATGAAAGAACTAGATTAACATCACTTGAAAGCAATAAAAGCCAAATTTCACATAAATTAAGAATGTTCAGGCACAGCTTCTTCCCTTTCTCATCTGATTTGTAGTCAAATAATTCAATGAGAAGATATATTTTTGTTCTATAGGTTTAGTTCAGGCAGTTAAATAAATATATTCCTATTAGAAAGTGAATTTGTTCCTCAAACACAACAAGAATTTCACTTTGACCCATTGGGATTTGATCCACCCCCAACCCCTTCAGTTATATAGTACTATGCAAGCATTTTTTACATAGATATAAAAATTTTCCTTACTGTTTTTCAGCAGGAGTTATATCAGCATTCTGGGAATACTATTTGTTCTTCTGAGTCACTTTTGAACTCCTGAGTTCAAACCACTTTTAAACTTTAAATTGCAGAAACATTTTGCAAAGCAGAGAAAAAAAAATATATAACCCCACTTTGAACCAATGTTATGCAGCAGTTATTTAATTAAGGATAAGAACAAGTATTGAAATAGAAGACCATATTCAGTTGGAAACTTGGCTGTGAATTTGGATAGACACACTGCAGGTATGAGGTTTAAAGACACATGAAACCTCTAGGCTGAGAATGTCAGAAAGAAATAAGGGGTTTATGTGCCACAATTTTGGGATCTCTGAGGTATATTAAAATAAATTAACTTTTAGAGGACAGATAACCAGAATCTTCTGAAAGAAAGCAGGCCCTGTTATGGCCTTTCATATAGAGTATGGAAAATTAAGACATCCAGAATCAATAATTACCTCTATCAATGTCCTTTCTCTGGTGAAAAGCCAAACAGTATCATTACATGACTTGACAGGCTTCAGGCCCTTTGTAAAGACATACAGGCATGAAGAAATTATGCAGGACCTTTAAAAGAAAGACTAACATGTGAAAATGAAAATCTGTGAGCAGTTCAACAATTTTACAAAGTGTATGATCTTAAGTACTCTTATAGCTCCTTCAAAAGATAATGTCCTCATATTGTCCCCCAGACTTGTCTAAAACAAAAGCTCAGTGCTAGAACAGAGATGTCTACGGACTCAGTGCATGCTCTCTATCATTAGGGATTTTTCCCTTTTATATAACAACACATTACTGTTTCTTTGAAGTTCCCCAAAAGTGATTCCTCCAGTGACAGCTACTTTTAGAATAGACTGGTATTTCAGCTGATAGCTACTCTTTGGATACAAACTTGAAGTTATAACACTATGCTAGTACACAAATTAGAGAAGTGCTCTGGTTACCTATAATTTCCTTACATGTTATCTAAATAGAACAAATAAATACATACTTCCATTAATATAAATTTCTGGTTTAGGGAAGGGTGACCAGCCTTTTAAGTCTAAATTTGTAGCAAGACACAGACTGTTACTGAAAATTACTGCTTAAGTAACAAATTTCAAAAACGAAATGTTCAAGCATGCTTTAGGCATTTAGGGGTTTTCTGTGCATCTTTCTCTTCAGTGATATCACCTAAGTATTTCAACTTTAGATTAGAAAATTGTAAAAAAGAATATTGTTTAAAAATAACAGCAATAATATGAACAGTTTTTAAACCATGGAACAATGGAAATACTTACAGACAAAAATTATTTGACCATGTGTGTAGATAGAAACTCAAGTTCACGGAAGTACAATTGAATGATGTTTGCACAGCCCAGACAAATCCAAATACAATGATGAAGTTGCAGCAGACAAAGCCTATCATTATAATTTGTTTGAAGATTTTGAGCAGTGTCATCATTTTGCTGGTATATGAATCTCACACTTTCAGTTTGTGCAGTTAGATATATGAAATTGATCTTTAGCTCTGGTGCAGCTTTCCCCCAACCATGCAAATTGCTGATGAAGGCTCTTTCCCTTCTTGCATGCGAAACCAAGATTTTATAGGAGACAGAACCGTATTTCCTGGTAAATTTATATACTCTGAGTTTTTAAAAGTCTTTCCTTACAAAGGAACTTTATGTGAATATTTCTATTATTGTCAAAGATAACAATAATATAAAATTAAGCTAGAGAAAGAGCATGATTTGATTTTAACCAGGTAGGCATAAATTCAGTAAATACCAATTATCTACTTTAATATACCATATTGATACATGCTTTACCTTCTTTTTGACAGTCTTACATAGTAATAAAACAACTCTGTGCAAGCATATCATTTGTCTACATAAAATAAATAAAATTTTGAGGGTTTTTTGTACTTATGAATACAGATACTCTTTTATTAATGGCTATGTTTTGATGTATTACAGGTATCTATCTTCTATTTTTACAGAAAGTGCACTTTCAGCTTCTAAATCTTAAAATAAACTGCTGTGGACTAATAAAAAAAGAATTAAAGTCTACCAAAATAAATTGCCTCTGAAATAGATTTAAGCTTTTTAAGAATTATCAACATCTTGCATCTAGTGGAGAAGGCAAAATATGAAGGAACTATTAAGTTCGTATCTCAGCAATTACAAAACAGTATTTCTGTATCTATAGTACATGAGATTACAGCTCTCTGAGATGTCTGTAAAACCAAGGAATCTGTAATGATAACTAAGGGAATTAGCAGACAGATTAAGGACTAGATTGCTTACCGGAGAGGTTAAAACGTTCACAGTTACTCACACACATATTCCCCCAAGTACTCCTGTAAGTGAATGTTCCCATTGGAACTAAGGCTGGCAGAAGCTGGTCTTTGAGAAACATGACAGATAAACTCTGCATATATCACACGTATTAAATTTGAAAGTCCATAGAAAGCTAGGAAAGGAAATGAGGAAATGGATAAAATCCTGTAGATTTTTAATCTCTAAGTAGGCTGGCTAAGCCTTGAAGTGGAGACCAGTGCAAAATAATGCCAAAAAAAAAAAAAAAAAGTTCTTCTAGCTATTAACAAGTACCAAATTAATTTAGAAAATAAACATTTCAAAATAAAAGTAGAAGCAAGTAATTTCTATGTGGAAAAGATACTAAAGATAAGAATGGCCTTTTAAAACAGAATTACCAGATTAATGAAGGAGTAGACAAAAAAACAACCTTGAAATGGTAATCACAGAATCACAGAATCCTAGAATCACTAGGTTGGAAGAGACCTCTGAGCTCATCAAGTCCAGCTGTGCCTGTCTCCCTACTAAACCATATCCTTAAGAAACTCATCTACCCGTTTTCTAAACACCTCCAGGGATGGCGACTCCACCACCTCCCTGGGCAGCCTGTTCCAATCCCTGACCACTCTCTCAGTAAAGAAATTTTTCCTAATGTCTACTCTAAGATAATAAGATATACAGATAAAATTCAACACCCTAAAAAGACAATATTAAAGTAAGAGGCTCTTAGAAGAAGAAGAACTGTCCTGAGCAGAATCTAGCCTAGTGTGCTACTCGAGCTCTGCCTGATGAGATATATCATTGACCCTCTGAGTTCAGCTGGCAGTCTCTTAACCCACCTAATGTTTAAAGAGGAAGACAAAAGGTGGGCAAACATTACTCTTTAATCACACATTAATGATGTATAATAGATACTTGAAAATTATTTCAATATACGTGCCTTTTATACACCTCTAATATCTCAGACTAAAAGCAATTTTCAACACAAAATGGTGACATCACCTAAATTGATGGATCAGAGCCATGGTGTTTCATTCAGATTGCATAGAGCCCTTCAGTAATACTCTACTTTTTGGCTCTATGCAGAAAAGATAACCTGACAATCCAGCTCTTCCATGTATCTCAGTCAATTAAGCAAGATGGCAAAGAGTAGATAATAGAATCAATCATTATGTCCTTTGAATCTCCACAAATATTTCCCCTTCATTTCAGATTATGACGTTGGCCTTTTTTGTTGTTTTTGTTTGGTTGGTTTGGTTTGGTTTGGTTTAGTAAATATGCAACTTGTGTTGCCTGAGACCAGCTATGATGAAATAAACTAGTTAAAATAAGGCTTAGAAACAGAGCCTTGGTGACATAATCCAAGTTTTTAAAAGGTTAAAGCCTAAACAATCATCTGCTTTGGAGTAGAAAGCGATGGTTGTTGCTGAGAAAAAAACTACATATCTCTTTTTGGTCATAATCCCTGCTTTCTTTTACATGTTTCTTTCATATAACAACAATGAAAAGAAAAATCTAAACCTCTTTTAAATAGCACACAGTAGAAAGCCAGTAGCATGCCTATTTCAGGCACATTTAACAAGGAGAACATAAAATCCTCCTATAAATTTTTCATTGGCAACAGCATTTGCAGGTGCCTTTCTAATCCTTCAATTGTTATCTTTGCTGGAAGTTCAGGTTTTGCTTTAATTAACCCATCAGTGTTAAATTATATAAATACATAAACATAATTTATAAATATTATAGTAATAGTCATATCATCATATAAATTATTGTAATAATATCTGTAAGTATTATAAATATTTAAAAATAAGTATAATTGATAATAGCATAAATATAAACATATAAACCAAGCATATCTATATTTTGAAGTGTGAACTTCTATTTACTCATTTTCCTGCGTCCTTCCGTCACATTTTAATTTAACACCAAAAAGGTCAAAATCCCCTATCATAAATTGCTCAGGGAGCAGAAAATAATTACTATTCTCACTTGTTGATTTTTCCAGGCTGAACAGTTAAAAGTGGATAATTTGGGACAGTTAAAAATCAATTTACATGTAATTACATGAACAAGTCTGTTCTCAGTGGTGCAAGTTCTTATCTGGCATATGTAAAATGAAATTAAAATCCCTGATCTGTCTAACGTACTGTATACCAAATGGCTGTGCTCTAAATTTAAACATTTTTAACAGAATCATTGCATAACTGAGTTTGAAGGGGGCCTCTGGAGGTCATTTGCTTGAGCCTCCTCCTCAGAGCATGGGCCAACTTGAAATTTAGAAGCAATACTCAAGTTAGACAAAGTGATCAAAGCCTTGTCCAGTAGAGCTGTGAAAATCTACAAGGTCTGAGAACGCACAGGTTCTCTGGCCACTCTGTTCCATTGCTCTGTCAGAGTTAATGGGGAGCATCGTCTCTTTATACAGCGTTATTGTGTACTTTTGGCTGTTGCCCTTTTGTTGTGCACCCTTGAGAAGAGTCAGGCTCTGTATTCTACGTAGCGGCCGTTCCTTGGGGGGTGAGAGACTGCAGAGATATCTCATCAGCTTTTCCTTCGTCACACTAAACAAACCACATTTCCACCATGTGTCCCAGAGCTATTGCAGAAATCTCAGCAGTTCATTATTCTCTTCTTAGCGAGGTTGCTAAGGCAGTCTGTCCCACTGGCTGGTTTGATGACAGTCAACATAGTCTTTCCAGGAACAGGTATGTTTATAAAAAATATTTAAATGGGAGAAAATTTTACATAATTTTTTTTAAAAAAAAAAAAAAAAAACAGAACCAAAACCAAACAAAAAATCCCAGCCCAGTCTCCTGTCTTAATGATCTGGAAGAGAAGAGTTTTTCAGAAAAGACTGTTAAAGTTTATGGAATTTGTAATTAGGCCACCTCTTAGCTTTTACCCTAGAACAGTGTTACCCACTCCATACTATTTGGGATGCAAAAAGAGTTTGGCAAAGGATACTATTTGCTTAAGATTATTCAGACTCCAGAGATCTATTGAACTGTGTCATCAGTGCTTTCTGAACACATTAACTGAGAAAAGCATATGATGCAGAAAGCTTAATGAATGCAAGTGGGTTATGAATACTTTTGATGCAGAGTCTCCATAGAATCATAGGCTGATTTGGATTCAAAGTGACCTTAAAGATCATCCAGTTGAAATCCCCCCGCCATGGGCAGGGACACTCCCACTAGAAGAGGCTGCTCAAGGACCCATTCCATCTGGCTTTGTACACTTCCAGAGAGGGGCATCCACAACTTCCCAGGGCAAACTGTGCGAGGGCCTCACCACCCTCACTGTAAAAAATTTCTTCCTGACATCTAATCTAAATCTGCCCCCTGCCTATTTAAAGCCATTCCCCCTCATCCTATCACTACAAGCCACTGCAAAAAGTCCCTCCCCAACTTTTCTGTAGACACCTTTCAGGCACTAGAAGGCTGCTATAATGTCTCCCCAGAGCCTTCTCTTACCCAGGCTGAACAATCGCAACTCTCTCAACCTGTCCTCATAGTGGAGGTGCTTGAGCTCTCTGATCATCTTTGTAGCCCTCCTCTGGACCCATTCCAACAGTTCCATATCCTTCTAATGCTGGGGATTCCAGAACTGCACACAGCACTCCAGGTGGAGTCTCACGAGAGTGGAGAAGAGGGCGAGAATCATCTCCATTGACCTGCTGGCCACACTTCTTTTGATGCAGCCCAGGATACCATTGGCCTTCTGAGTTGCGAGGGCACATTGCCAGCTCGTGTTGAGCTTCTCATCAACCAGCACACCCAGGTACTTCTCAGCAGGGCTGCTTTCAATTACATCATCCCCCAGCCTGTATTGCTCCAATCCAGGTGTAGGACCTTGACCGTGTTGAACCTCATGAAGTTCACACAAATCCACTGCTCCAGCTTGTCCAGGTGCCTCTGGATGACATCCCATCTATCTGGCATGACAACTGCCCCATTCAGCTTGGTGTCATCTGCAAACTTGCTTAGGGTGCACTTGACCTCTCTGTCTATATCATCAATGAAATTATTAAACAGCACTGATCTCTGTACAGACCCCTGAGGGAACATCATTCATCATGGATCTCCATCTAGACATAAAGCCATTGACCTCTACTCTCTGAATGCAACCATCCAACCAATTCCTTGTCCACCAAACAGTACACCCATCAAATCCCCCCCTTCCGATTCAGAGAGAAGGAGGTTGTGGGAGAATATGTCAAAGGCTTTACAGAAGTCCAGATAGATTACATACATCATTTTCCCTATGTCCACTAATGTGATCACCGCATCTTAGAAAGCCACTCGTTTGGCCAGGCAGGACTTGCCCTTGTTGAAGCCACATTGGCTGTCTCATATCATCTCCCTGTCCTTCATGTGCTTTAGCACAGCTTATAGGAGGATCTGTTCCATGATCTTCCTAGGCACAGAGGTGAAGCTGACAGATCAGCAGTTCTCAGGGTCACCCTTTCTATCCTTTTTAAAAATGGACACAATGTTGCCCTTCTTCCAGTCACAAGGGACTTCCCCTGATTTTTCAAAAATCATGGAGAGTGTCTTGGCAACAACATCAATCAATTCCCTCAGGATTCTGGGATACATCTCATCAGGTCCTATAGACTTTTATGTTCGGATTCCTCAGGTGGTCACAAACCTGATCTTCTGCTACAGGCAGAGGGGCTTTACTCCTGTGGTCCCCGTCTTTTTGAGAATGGTTGCCAGTGAAGACCGAGACAAAAAAGTTGTTAGGTACCTCAGCCTTCTCGCCTGTTGATGCCAAGTAACTGTCTTCATTCATCGAGGGGGCACACTTTCTTTAACCTTCCTTTTCTGGTTGACTTACCTAGAGAAGCCCTTCTTGTTATTCTTTGCTTCTCTTACCAAGTTCAGTTCCAGCTGTGCCTTTGCCTTCCTGATCCCATCCCCACACAACCAGGCAGTATCCAAATACCCTTTCCTGCTTGCACTGCCTGTGCAGTTCCCTCTTGCTTTTCAGTTTGACCAGCAGGTCTCTACTCAGCCATGCTGGTCTCTTCCCTTCCCTGCCTGATTTCCTGCATCTGGGGACTGAGCGCTTTTGTGTTCTGTGGAAAGCATCCTTAAATATTCGCCAGCTCTGTTCTGCACCCTTATCCCTGAGGACCGTTTCTCGGGGGATCCATCCTACTGACTAGCTACTTGAAGAACTGGAGTTTTGCTTTTCTAAAATTTAGAGTCCCGACTGTACTCTTTGCCTGTCCCGTATCCCTCAGGATCTTGAATTCCACCGATGTGTGGTCACTGCAGCCCAGACTGCCTCCAATCTTGACATCACTGATGAGCTCACTTGCATGATGACCATCAGATCCAATATTGCACCCCCTCAGGTAAGGATGTCTGTTATCTGGGTTAAGAAGTTATCTGCAATGCACTTTGGGAGTCTCCTGGATTGCCTACAGCTTGCCATGCTACTTTTCCAGCAGATGTCAGGGTGGCTGAAGTCACCCAGTAGGATGAGAGCTTGTGAGTGTGAAGCCTCCTGTAGCTGGAGGAACAATGCTTCATTAGTAGGCTCCCCTTGATCAGGTGGCCTGTAGTAGACACCAACCAAAAAGTTCCCTTTGTTACCTTGGTCTTTTATTTTCACCCATAAGCTTTTGACGTGTTCATGACTATTCTTTAGGAACAGCTCTTCACATTCTATCCACTTCCTGATATAGAAGGAAACGTCTTCACTCCTCCTTCCCAGTCTGACTCTGCTGAACAGCCTGTAGCCATTGGTAGTGACACTCCAGTTGTGGGGTTCGTCCCACCAAGTTTCAGTAACGGCAATCAGGTCATAGCTTTCTAGCAGCACAGTAGCTTCGAACTCCTCCTGTTTGTTGCCCAAACTGTGTGCGTTTGTGTAGAGGCATTTTATCTGGACTGCTGGAAGTGTCATCTTCTTAGTGGAACACCCCTTATTTCCCTTAAGGTAACCCATGGGAGTTTCCTTGTTGGCTCCTGGTACCTAAGGAGCCTCAGTTCATCTCCACAAGACTTGAACTGTTGTACAACACCCCCAGCACACTCCAGGGCAACAGGTGGAGGGCCCATACTACCACCCTGTCCCTCTAACCATACTGTGTCCTCCTGCAGCTTGTCACCGGCAAGCCTGATATTATCCCGCTCCCTCTTCACATTTAGTTTAAAGCCCTGTCACTGAATCCCGTAAGATCCTGAGCAAAGATCCTCCTTCCTCTTTGAGGAGGATGGCGCCCCTTTGATGCCTGTAAGCCTGGTTCTCACCACTTTTGCTCATAGACAAAGAATACAACCACATCATTAATGTGTACTAGAAAAAATGTAACCTAACAAAGTGGCCTCTGGTCACTAGTTTGAGAGTAGATTGAGAGTAAAGACTCCTTTGAAGCAAAAGTATTAAGTATTGACCAACCCTGGAAAATACGGGAGATATTTCTATGTGATTATAGGATAAGGTAGTAATGGCAGTCATATTGTCTAATTACAGTTTTAAAGAACTTATTTTCCCATATTGTCTCTATTACCTGTTCTATACACTGCCAGAGCCCCAGAAATCATCTGTGCACCTTTATTTTCCTTCCATTGTGACTCATAGATAATGTTAGCACCTGTGGTGTAATCTGTCTGTATTGCCCATTAGCAAGGAAAATGGACAAAATCAAACAAGGTATGACATGTGACATGTAATGTACGTATATTTGATGAAGTGCAGTCTTCATATTATATTTTAGGCTGACAGCTTATGTACACATTTTGTTGCTTATATATGATGGTAATGAATCCTTTGAATTGAAATAGATTTGAATTAATATTTTCCAATTATTTTTACCACAAGGTGGAGGATCAGATTGATGCAAAACCACCCAGCTATAACATAGATAAATATCTATATTATATGGCATATATATGTGTATTAGTACTGAAGGTAGAAGAAAAATGAGAAGAAACCCCATTGGTCAACACCCAAATTATACTTTAAAAAATATGCTCTATTTTCTTTTATCATATTCTTTTCAGTTTTCCTGTCAAAATCCTTAGTATTTCCTTTCAAGGAGAGTCACACAGTGTAAGACAGATACCCTGAATATGTGGATGAAAGAACTGGCTTCATAAGTTAAAAGAGCCCAGAACCATTTCTTGAATTTTCTTTTTTCTTTCTACACTTCTGAATCCCTTTGTAAACACAGTTGTACGTCAAAGCTGGAACTCTATCCAGTTGGAGGCACAGGACAAAGCAGCTTGCTGTTTAAACCTGTATAGCTATCAGGAACCTTCTAGTAAATATGATCCTTGATGCTTGTCATTATTTTGAATTTATCTTTGGAGGGAAGATAAGGAAGATAAGGCGGAAGATGAATAATGGTAAGATATGGAAGATAACGTGGAGTCTTGTGAAAGACTTAATGTTAAAGACAGATATTCTTTTAACTTATTTTTAATCCAGGCTTTATTGTTTCTCTTATTTATGCACAACATAGCTTGCAAATTTTGGCATATCAAGTCCATAGTATATTGTCTGAGACTCATTTTCTTAATTTTCTGTAATTTATTTCATTCTAAACACAAAATTCTATGCAGCAAGGGAGCAGAGCTCTACTTAGCTCACGCAGTACAACTTTGGGAATGTTCCACAGAGACATGCCTGTCAAGTTGTTGCACAATTACTGCCAGCACAGTCTTCCAAGGATTTTCTGGGAACAGCATGTTCCTTGCAGCATTTGTGAGCATTAGTAGCGTATATGTTGATGTATTAGCAAGATGTTATTCTAGACCAATGTTATGGTTTTAGTTAATTGGGGTGACTCCTGATTCTGGCTTAGTCATAGTCTGAAGTAACTGAATTTTCTGAAAGCTAACTGCATGTTTTTCAGACGGTTTCTGTCTAGAAGTGACAGCATGAGGTACTGGTATGCAGAAAGGCCAATGTTTATACTTACTTATGTAGTAAACAAGGTCATCCTAGAGCTGGCCAAAAAGGCTGTACCTGCAGGGAAGGGCAGACAAAACAGGTGTCCCCAAACTGACCAACAGAGTATTCCATCCCATATACATGATACTTCATATAAAATTGCGAGATCATGAGAGTCTCGCTCTCTTCTGTGATGCCCAATATCCAGTGAGGATCTTGCCTGTCTGATTGCTCCTGACCCCAGATCCATGGGTTCCTGTGGACTCATTCGCTGTGTCTGCTCTACAGCATTTGTGGTGATGTACAGTCATCGAGGGGTGGGGTGGGGGTGCGAACTCAGGTATTTGTACATATTTCATTACTTTCTAATTATTTCCATCATCATTATTATTATTAGCATTTCATTAAAGTGGTAGTTTTAGTTTCCAATCTGCAAGCCTTTTTCATCTCATTTTCCTCTCTGCTTCCCCTGAGGGACAGAGGAAGGGAATTTGGGAGCCCAACTGCGCGGTCTTATCTGCCGAAATTAGCCAGGTCAGGGCTAAACTGTTACAGCCAAGAATAAGGGTTTCAAATTAAGCTGACCTGGCCTTACATGAAACTGCAGAGAAACAATAATTTCTAACATCCTGTAAAGAGATATTCAGAAGCATAATTAAAAACATATTACCAAAGCAATTATTTAGTAAATTTTCAAAGGAATACTTCTTTTGTCACGTCTTGATTTAAATAGATTATTGAAATGCTAATGTGGTAAAGAGCTAAGTTTTTATTACATCTAGTGTTACAGACACTTCATCAGTTCAGAAAGTAAATCAGTCTTTTGATAAGAATTCAAACATACACATTGTGTTAGTGCTAAGGTACACTGGAATTCTGTAAAAAGGATATATGGGCTTTACACAATCCACAGAAAATGACGGGGGTCAATTTAAGAAGAAATGCTGTTGCTAGGAGACAAGAACGGCAGGAAACCCCAATAATGTCTCCTCATTATATATAGTAAATTGATTAAGAAATAGTAACCATAGATTAACAAGAAATAAATCCGTGTAGGTCAACGAGTGGGTTTGTGTGAATTTATGGAAAACTAAATGCAAATGTAAAACATAGGGATCAATCTCTCTTTTATGCTCGCTGCAACTGCATACATAAGTGAACACAAAGGAGGCAGTAGATTCATCCACATATATGGAATTTATCTTTTGTTTTCTATTATACCTGCCATTAACATCTGAAAAAACAGCATGGACATGCAAGTGTGTGTGGTATACTGCATTTATTACAGTTTCATATACTATATTAAAAAAATAAAAGAAACATAATATATAATTGCCCATCATAAACTTGGAAAGGTAGAACTAAACTATAGCTACAGAAGTTAGGAATTCATTTAAGAATACTCAACATTTCACAACAAATCAAAAAGACAACTGTAAGGAGAAAACAACAGGTACCTCTAAAACACCTTATAAAAATATTGCCTCATGCCTTGATACCAGTTTGCTCCCATCTCACTTCTTTTAAACCCATCCAAAGCCCTGCCAAAAATTATTATTTTGTTAATAAAGATTTCTACTCAATCTCTTTTTTCACTATCTCTAAAATTATTCTTTGTTTTTGAAGTGTATCTCAGCTTAGCTTTAGTATCTTCTCTATCACATTCATCTGTTAAAATCTGCCTTCTCAATATTAGGCCTTAGCAGTCATTCTTCCATTTTCTTCTAATACTTGGGTTGCTACTTTGGTCTTCCAATGCCAAATAGGGAGAGTTCTCCTAAATAAAGCATTGGTAAACTATGGGTTCACAATCTAAAACTTTTGACTTTGTCTATTCAAAAAATTTAACAGTAAATGGGGAAAAGTAGGTCACATGAACAAATATTTACTTATGTAATACATTTTACTGTGTCTGTCTGCTAGCAGCCATTTTGTGCAAATATTTATGCTTAGATATCTTATATTTATGCTTAGATTTCTTATATTTATGATGCATAATAATAATATTTTTAAAAGTTTGGAAGGGATCTCTTGAAATCTTCTAGTCCAACATTCCTCTCTGGAGTCAACTGCAATAGGTTGGATGAGTCTTGTCCAATATTGGAAATATATGCAATGCTTAGCGAAATTCAGAATTTTTGTCCTGTGGGAAATTCCAATTATTTTTTTTTAGTTGTTGCCAAACTTTGTTTTTACTCTTTTTATATACACAAAAAAAATTCATTTTAAAAGTAATTTTTTAACATCTACTTAAATGTTTTCCTTTAGTTAGTAACAGTAGACGCATAGAAACACAAAAAAAAGTGTGTATCACTGAGTCATTAGCAAGACTGTCTGCAATATCTGAAATACAGAAGCCCCAGGGGCTGGGATAAAGGTGGCAGAAATAAGGAAATTATTGTGCAGACTTTTTGTGTTTAAATGAATATCACTTTGGACAAAATTTGGGCATATGTCCTGTTGCTGTTGTATGTAAAGTAATTACTTCTAGATATTTTTATTTGAGAACAATTAAGGAATATTTGAAAATAGTTAAGAACAAAAATTAAAATAATTGATGACTCCAATGCCCAGATCTGGCTTACTGCACACTATAATTACAATACCAATGGGGTTTTTTATTTACTTAAATTATATTTCAGCACGATAATTTTGTGTGTGTGTGAACTTTCATCCTTCTTTTACTATATATCTGGCTTTTATAACTCATTTGTATGTTCTGAGTCATGATACAGTAACCAACTCATCACAGGGGAATTCATATGGAAGCTTTTTGTGGCATGTTGTCCCAGATTATAAGTGCACTCCAGCATATATCTGAAGCATTTTTTTGTATGCAAAAATGAAATCTGTATAAATCATGCCTCCAATAACATTTCACTCCTATGTACTCATGTCGTTACATAATCTCATGTTATCAGGTCTTTTGAGATGTTTTTGCTGTTAGTCATGAATCCATTTGTGCTGCAAAATCTTAAGTTCTTGAAGTACACAACACAATTTTTATCAGACCTTTAATTCTTTCTGTAGTGGTTTTATAGGCTCTGAAGTTCTGCTCTATTCGTCTCTGTATTTTTTTAATTTTCATTTTAAATCACTCTGTAATTTGGCATTTCCCCACTCATGCCAAGCTCATTGAAGGGAGAACAGTCTCTTTCCATTCTTACCCTCTGAATTCCTGATAATGAAGTACAACTCCAATTGATAAAAATATGTCTAGCTTTTAGAAGTATCTGAAAAAAAATATGGGATTTTCAAAACAAAGTTTAGGACAGGAAGATTATTGCACAGAGAGGGACCATCAGCTACAAGGCTGCAAGCATCCTGTGGTTTCCAATAGCTTCACACAGCTGACACAGTGTCAGTACTGGGATGTAACACCAAGGCACTCTGACTGATACGTTTCTTACAATTATACACCCGACTGAACAGTACATCAGAGCTTAAACCTAACTTAGTAATGGACATGGAATTAATTCAAACTGCCAAAAGAATCTGAGATTACCAGGAAGATAAGATGTAGGTGCTCTTGAAATATAAACCCACTTCTTTTGGAGCGTACTGGCTATTATGACTGTGTCAAATTGTTACTGGCATAGAAATAACGGTGCATATTGCTCAGTGACTCACCTGATATCATACTCTTAACTACAGCTGATCTTCCAACTGTCTGAAATTCTACCCAGACTTACCCATACTTATCATTTTTTTTATTACTCTCAAAATGTACTAGGTCTTTTCTAATGTTATCCTGTTGCACAGTACTTTTATTAGACTAAATTTCTGATGCTTAGTGATGCTGATAACTCTGACACCATCTCTGTTGGAATCCCTCCTCCCCGTAGAGCTATCCAGAAGATATAACAGTAGGCATTACTTTTTACATTTCACTTTCCAAACCAGCATAGCATCCAGCATATGCAGATCAGCACTGTCATCAGTACAGTTCTTCAGTACCTAGTAAGGGCATAATCAGATTCAGCAAAGACTGAGTCTTGAAAAAGATGTTTCACAGTCAATTATTACTTTGTGGGGTTAAGGGAGTCGTAATACAGCAGACAAACATAGCATTACCCTAATCGTGATTAGAGGTGGAATTTTTTTTAAATTGTAAATCCTTTGATAACAAGTATTATAGTTTTTCCAAAGTTATTCAGATTTGTATCAGTTATAAACTACATCACACGGCTGTGGGTGTAGGAAAGGGAAGATTCGGTTCTAGAACGGATTTTGTAATACAGATTAAAAAAGTTTCAAATTAAATACCTGGATTAGACAAGACTACTTCTAAAATGGAGGATGTGGTAAGGTAAATGGTTGTCCCACAAATACAAACTATACTAGACAATATCAACAGACTTTGTAATTTACTTCCTATTTGAATATTGAGACTTACTTTCTACCTTTATCGTAGATACACAGATTCATTACGGCTAAGGTAGTGTCATTTCCCCGTAGGCATGCTATACTACAGAGGTTATGCATACTCTCACTTCTCTGCTCTTCCTACTGATTCCTGTAACGATGGCTTTTATTAATATTTATATTCTGTCCAGTGAGACAACTTGTTTTTTAGGAAAGACAGTTGTGGTGAATAATCATTATTCATCTGTGTAGTAATTCACATTCCTTTTTTCTGAAGTTCAAGTGAAGAACTGAAGGTAGAGAGGCAGATATGGCGTTAGCCTGAGGGAGTTTATTGACTTAAAAGACATAGAGAGTTCCCATTTAAAGGGGAACTTATCCTTATAAAATCTAATTTCACTAATATATCTGAGGTCAGATAACATGTGCTTGGTTGGTTTGAATTTATAGGCATCTTCTGACAACCTCAGGTGAATCTCCAGATAAGAAAACCATAGGCTATATGTTTAAAAACAATAAAGCTCTGAAGCAAATGATGAATATTTTACATAGTAGTTTAGTTTGGTTTGGATTTATCTCTTCAAATCAGCAATTTGTTTCCCCTGTTGACTGCTGCACCTGATATATTTTCTGCATTGTTAAATGTGAGAAGGGCTCTCAGTAGTGTGCATACCGTGTAGTTAAGTAGCAGATTTAAAAAGAAACATAGATGGCTTTGTTTATTAGCAGAAGAGCAGATTAAAAGAACAGTATTTACATTTCTAGTCATGTGTGTTATGGTTATAGGAGTATAAACAGCAATACTGTGTACAGTGAAAGCAAACAAGCAGATTAATTTGACTGAAAATTGTCATTCTGAGAAACTTTCTGTTTGTACAAGTTGATGACATAATACTTCTTCTTAAAGATCGTGACAGTGCCTCAGGAGCTAAAGTCTCCAGAAAGCTGATGATGAAGATGAAATGAAACCAAAGACAATTTGCAAGTAAAACTTTCTAAATCCTTTGTGTCTTTTGAGCAAATTTAATATATAAGATTTTCAAAATGCAGTTCCTGCTGATTAATGCAGCTGGTGGGTAAGTCAGGCTTTGATGAACATAAACTTAAGGGAGGGTGAGATAAAGAAGATAAATCAAATGCTGCTTTGTACAAAATCGGAAGAATCATGAAACTGAAACACAACACAATTCAAATTGGAAAAAAGATCAATTTTGCAAAACATTTAATTAGTCTGTCAAATTTGTTGCTGTGAGAGAAAGTTAATTACAGAAGCTCTGTGAGATTCACAGGAAGGAGGCATTTGCATGGATATGGGAAACTTTTATGATAGAGGTGATTGAAAGTGGGTAATTATAACTATCAAAGAAGAGAGTGACTAAATGAAAATCAGGGATAATTTTTCCCCTTTTAGTTTGATTGTTGTCCACTACAAGGTTTTTGGCACCTTTTTCTTCTAAAAAAAATTAACTATAAGCTACTCTTACCACTTGAAGAATTTGAGTAGCTTTCAGAAAGTACTATTTAGGTAAATCCGAATTTCTTCACCTCAAAATTCATTACACAGCAAGAAGAGCAAAATTTGCACCTAGATGAACAAACTGAGTCTCTTAGAACTACTGTATTTCTACAAAACTGTTAAAAATGTCTTTTGCCTTAAAGCAATTGAGTACTTGGAACATGAAGTTAAGTTTTTAACTATTTTCATTTGAACAACCTTTTTCTCAGCAAGTATGTATTTAAATAATAATCAAAATGCAATCAAAAAGCTTTTCAATTTCTTGAATCTGTAAGTAAGCTATTAAAAAAAACACCCCAATAACCAAACGCAAGACCAAACAGATAACTTTTGCACATAAAAAGTACTATCTTTCCTTTTACCCTTCAATAGAATGGCTGCTTTTCTTTGCCTTTCTCCTATAGAGAGTAAGACTATTTACTCCTTTCAAAACCAAATATCCAGACTTTTCCAAGCCATTTTTCACCTCATCTGAAGGATACTGCTTGAAGAAATAAATGCTTGTGTATTATCCTGAGAAGACTGCTTTGATGAATGTCTAATCCAGTTGCTGTAAGGCATTCTTTGGTTTCCCATCTGAAAATTCAAATTCTGCTGAATTATTGAAATCTCATGAAATAATGAAGTAAATCAAAACAGCAAGGACATTTCTGTTATTGTGCAAAAATCGGAAGTACTCGTCTTACAATCAAGCAGTGAACAAAGCACAGATGCAAAGATCTGTAGCTTACAAGTATATGTGTAGGTTTTTCTCTACCAGAGGTAATTCTTCTCTCAGAGGACTCTACTATGAACTAGAGGTAAAGAGGTATTCTACATGAATTACGTATTGTATTGTTTAATTCTGAGACATTCTCGGATAATACGGGTAGAGATATGCTTTCCAGGTGCGTGACTACTATTTCACTAATTTCTGGCTGTGCTTTCTAAGCAGAAGGAAATTTTTCTTTGAAAGAGAAAAGTAAATAAGGTGATTACATCAATAATGAGAATACAGATTTATTTATTTTTTTAATGTGTTTATGGAGTTAGAAAAAAAACTTAAATAAACTCCCTCCAAAGGCTTTTTTATCTCTCTAAAACTGGGCTTGATTCATCACAGTCTTTCCAAGATCCCAATCTTTACACCAACAAGCATTTGAAAACCATTTTCTGGAAACAACTCTGCATCTGTCAACTCCTCTGGGACAGGATTGAAATGGTCCTAATTTTGATGAAAATCCACTGAAACTAATAAGCTTCTCAGACTTAGATGATAAGTACACTGAAAACATACAGTCATCTTTCAGATAATGAAGTCTCCTTTCACACTGACAAATATGCTAACAAGTACTTTATTTAAAACAGAGTACCCAGGACTGGGCAGGAAGCCCAAGAGCCTCATTTTATATTTTTGATCTCTTCATTCTCTCAGAAAAACAAAGGACAGCAGCAGTAATTTTAGAAGGCTCTTCCTCTGACCCAGAAGTGAGCGCCTCTTCCTTCTGCAATCCTAGGGACACACATAGCTAAAATAATATTTGAATGTGAAATTTGATTATAGCTTACACTCTGGTTTGCTTTTCTGCTGTTGAACAGTGCTCTGTCTTGTCCCTTTATGCAGAATGATAAAGGGAAGGTCTTTGTAATTATGATGAATATATAGAGGTCACAGATCTTCAGAAAACATGGTTAATCTGACTAAGTGAGTTGAGCTGGAAGACAAGCAGTATGACTTTCATATACCTGGTTATATGGAAGCATTAACCTGTACTTGAATATTCAGTTTTGTGTAATTTCTATGCACTTATTTATTTGGATTTCATAGAGTTAGATTTTGGACTTATGAGCATACAGAAGTACATACAGAAAAAAATCAGCTTTGTACATACAGAAAAAAATCAGCTTTGTTCCTTCTTATTTCATTTTTCAGGTGTTTTAAGCCTAAAAGTGTACTGTGCGTGCAGCAGCATGGGATCTGAAAGATGTAAGATAAATTAGAAGCCAAGAAGGAAAATAAAATAGAAGGCCTGCCAAAAGTGACTGAATATTTCCTTCTTATTTAGGGATGTTCTTTGAAACATTCAGGTTTTTATTCTTTTGAACTACTGCTCAGTTACTGAAAAAGATTCTGATTCAAAGATTGAAGCCAATGTAAAGATCATCATCAACATTAGCTCAGATTTTATTCTAATTATGATATTCTGTAGGCACACTGGTCTAGAAATAAAAACCACTACACATGGCGCAAATGAGGTTCTCCTTGCTAAAATTCCTGCTGACTTTGTTGAAGGACTGTCTTTTACATGTGCAAGGTTTGCAAAAAACCCATAATTTTTAAAAAATTTATGTATACATAATATCAGCTCTTCTGATGTAGTAATGGAATAGGTAACCATATAGATTCAATTTTAAAGAAATCTATTTCTTTCTGATTTCCCAGAACATGTTAGTAAAACTTTCAACATCCAGCTTTCAAAGGCTATTCTGTCAGTAGAGAAATGTGTGCTTTATTGGAGTGCCCTTGACCATAATCCTAAAGCTAAAATGGTAAACTATTCTTTTTTGTTTTTTTTTTTTTTTCTTTCAAATGTGTCCTTTATTTGCTGAAACCAATTTCATATTCTATAACTGAAAAGCTAGTTCAATTTTTATGGACTTAATGAAAAGCAGCATTTTTTCACTACGTATTAAAGAAGAAAGTGATTGTTTTTCTCAAATCTACTTAGATTAGTTGTAGGAAGTGCACTCTCTACTAGGACAGTATGCTGTCAATATAGCCACAAAAAGTTGAGTTTGGTTCAAAGGATATGTTATAAAAACTCCTAGTAGCTCTGGAACTTTTCTTTCCTCACACTCAAGCACCAAGTACAGCAATGGGGAAACAACACTGGCAAAAGCATTCTTAGTTTGAGGGGTTAATGACATATAGATCTAGGAAGGAAAAAGGAGAATGGAGAATGTTTTCATAACCATTAAAACCATACTGATCTTACTGGGCAATAGGTTCATATAAAGAGCTCACAGTCCTCCCTTAAATTCAAAAAGCGTAGAGCTGCATAGTTTGGCATATCAACTTTGCTTAGGATACTTGGACGAGCATATTAAAAAAATGAAATAGAAAGAATTTATTATGACTAGGCTCAACACGTGCGCTGAAATAATCTGCTTTTCCTTCTGAGGTTCATGCTGAATAAGTGCTAAACTATAGTGATGTTTAGATAAACTATTTTCTATAAACTCCTCTAGCAAGTCTATAACAGAGAACAAAGAGTGTTTAATGTTACTCTTTTGGTATTTTTTTATTTCAACCAACAACTATCTATCTGATCTGAGAAGAACAGATGTAACTTGTGTTACATGCTGCAGACTTTACTGCTTTGTTGTGATAAACTTTGAAAACTTAACTAAAAAGGTCATTTCTGTAGGGCAGAAATACTACAAGGTGAAATCAATCTTGCTGCTGATGAAAGGGTTGTATGCCACACACTTTGCACTTCAAATTATCTAGAATGTTAAGGCTTCCTTGCCAGCAGACATAATTGATTTGAGAGTTGGTTCACTAAAGACTAGCAAAATGTTATGTAAAATTTGCAATGTATTCTGTATTGGCAGTTCACCATGCTTCTGGGCTAAAGAAATTGCTTAGAATTGCTTTAACTCATAAAGGTGTTCTAGGCAAAGACATTGTGACAAGAAGCACTGCAGAAATAAAATGATCACTGGTTTTCCATGAAATACTGGAAATAGGGATTCAGTCTACTCGGTAGATTTCATGCTCACAACCATCCTTCAAACCATTGGCAAACTGTCTCACAGATTTAGCTCCTGGAGCTAGAAACAACAGTCAAGCAATCATCAAATGAATCAGAACTAAATGGCAAATTTCTCTTTGGCTTGTCCCCTCAATCTAGATGACTAGAACATTCAGCATGCAAAAAGTTATAACTCTTTCAAATTCTTTCCTGCCTGTAAAATAATTTGCACTTTTTCTTTCTCATACCCCAGTAGGCTAGGTGAAAAAAACCCAATGCTAGTGCTCGGAAATCTAAAATGGTGAATAAGTTCTTCAGTGAAAAGAACATACTAAAGCCTAGCTGACCTGCTAAAGACAGGGTGCCCATCAGGCATCTGAACTAAATGAAATGGGAACAGAGCCTGAAGACCACTGCTTTCATTACGTGTGCAGTATCAGTCTCTAACCATCTTTCCATCCAAGGCCAAGAACATGTATGTTCTGTGATTTTTCAGTAACTCACATATAAACCATTTATGAGATCCAACACAAAAAAACCTCAAAACTCTGCCCGAAACCATTTTATTTAACAAATTAAGATGATCACCTTCAAAACATTTCCCTTCTGAGTTGACACACAGTTGCATACAATGCTGCCAACGTTCAAAGCAATTCTGCAGATCATTTTCTGAAGAGCTGTTGAGGATCTCTGTCTTTTTCAATTTCACATATACCAGCAACAAAACATGGGTTCCTTTCAGCATTGACTTGATCTTTGGGAAGAGGCAGAAATCACAGGAAACTAGATCTGGTGAATAGAGTGGGTGCTTGAGCACAGTGCTGTTGCTATTAGCTAAAAATGTTTCACACAGAAAGCATTGTGAGCTGGTGCATTGTGATGATGTTAACTTGCTGTTCACTCTTGCACGCTGACATTTGCCAACTGAGGGTAAGAAAACATCTATATTTGAACACACGTTCACTCATACTGAGAAACAACTGAGCTGAGCCTTGTGTCACTGTGACAGGTTAGAACATGTTCTATAATCATCTCACTGTCTTCTTTGCCAACACAGGGGGTTTTGGGAGACAGGACGACTGGCAGAGGGGTAGCTGATAGCGCGGAGTTCCGGTTTGATGGCTGGGCAGAGGTGAGGGGAGAGAGGAGTGAGAGGTTTATTCTGGTTGGTGTCACTTTTTGTCTCGGCGGCTGCTGTGAGTGGGAGCCACCGTTTGCTGCACTGGTGGAGGCATCTTGGAGGGAGATCCCTTGACTCAGCCCCAATTCCATGCATCCTGTGCTGTCCTTCAGAGAGAGAGTGATCACCACTGCCTGGATTTGCTGCAGACTCCCTGGCGGCCAACATCACCTGCAGACGAGTTGCTACCCTAAACCCCTTGCCCATTGCTTTCAGACAAAAGGATGAGGAGAGAATGCGCTGCTTACTCCTGGAGTGTGACATCGTGTCCTGCTGCCTGTAAATACAACGGCACCAAAAGGAGCAGGGACAGAACTTAATTTGTTTAAAGATTTTTATTACAATGTTGTTGTGTGTCCTGTTCTGGTTTTGGTTTTATATATATATATATATATATATATATATATATTTGCAGATAAGAGCTGTTATCCTTCTCTATACATTTTTTCCTGATTAAAGTCTCTTAATTTCAAAGGTCATGGTGGTTTTTTTGGAGGGAGGCCCCTTGTCTGGTTCACATACACCTTTTGCTTTTCCTTTAAACTGAGACAAGAGATATTCTCACTTGTTTAGGGTTTTTTTTTGTGTTGGACCTTGTATATGCTTGCCTGTGCTCTTAGAGCCACTGTCATGTATTTGGCCCATCACATTCATCTGGATATATTATACCCAAGAGTAAGTAATTTGGGGGACCATAGTTGAAATCTAGTTTCATATCTTCTGACTGTATACTTATCAGCTGAACCATGCTTTTTAAAGACCTCTGATTTCTATGCAGGAAAAAATCCCTCTATCATTCTTTATAGAGAGGATTTTCACCAGATAATTATCTGTTAGGTGTAGGCTGAGTCTACCAATATTGAACAACACTACGAAGACATTACATAATAACTAAAACAACTGCTTATGATTAGTCTGCAATAAATATCATACTTTTAGAGAAGAAAATAGAACAGTGAGGATATCTAATCTAGCAGGTCAGACCTATGCATGGGCTCAAGGCTTAATGAAAGATAGTGAAGCATGCCATTTCAGAATGGAGACTTCAAATAAATAATTTACTTATTTGTCCATCCTGTCAAATCAAATTATTCTTCTTAAATTTCTCTTGTGACTATTTTATTACTTTCAAAATGTGTTGGTTTTACCTGCCAGTCTATATGATTGTCTTTTATCATTTTGACTGTTCAGCTGAAGCAAAACACATTGTGCTTTTTTCTCCTTAACAGTCATCTGGATCACAGGGTTACAAATGTGACAATCAGGTTTTTAGGTTCCTGCTTGTTCTAAGTAAGCTAAATTAACAGTAATTTTAAGATAAAGCTATAGCTTTTTTTAATCAATTGAAGGTGGCTGATAAGACTTGTCCTTTAGTCAATGAGTGTCATCATGGTACTTTTAGCTCTTGGAGGTCTGCTGTAGGCAGGCGTCTCTGAAACCATTGGGATCAGCCCAGTTAGAGTCAAGTTTAAGTGTAACTGATATTCAAAGTGTTACAATGCTTCAAATCTATTTTAAACACTTTTATTTTCAGTTCGTTACAGATCCTTTACCGGTTGCACATCTCTTCACTACCAAAGAAAAGAATCAATGAAAAGTAACATTTTTCTAAATACATACTGGATCATTTTTAATCTAGATGTCTTTCTCGTTTTGTGGCTCAAAAAGTAATTGCAATTTTTTAATTGAGGAAATGATGGTAACAGGACCAGCAAGAGCAGCAGGGCATGGAATCTACTTAACATCACTTCTGTTATGATTCAGTGATTATTTCAGATCGCTGAAATGATCTGAATAGAAATTACCACTTAAACTGCAATCAGGGAAATGGAAATTGTATTAAAATCAGTCCAGTTCAAGATATAGTTCATTGACATGCAGGATGATAAATTTTGGGTTGCTACTGCTGAAAGAGAGGGTCCTGGTTAGTCCATGATTCATCCCAACTATGCACAGGTGACAATTACTTTTTACTGCTTCTCGTGCTCATGGGACCTCTCTATGACTTACTTTAATTAGCCCATTAGAGAATTTACTTAGTCCCATAACTAGGTAGATTTCTGCTTGATTAGTGAGTTAGTGAGGAACAGTTGTGAGTGCCAGAGCTGGAGCAAGAGAGAGATGTGTGTTGCTACCTTCCAGTAATTCTCAGCTGCCGCAGTGAACAGACTGTATAAAGTGCAACCAGAAAGGGCAGACTATATAAATCAAATGCACTGCCTAACTCATATTAGTTTTCCCGTTGTCTTGGAAAAAGGGTCTGACTCCTTCCATGTAGAGACAATAACACTGATATTTCAAGGACAAAGGTGTAGTTATAGTCTATAGCTGTGGGTTAGTAAGGAGAAGGGAAAGACCTCTCACAGAATTTAGCAGACCATTTACTGTTCTTTTCTGTCTGCATCTGAAGGCTGAATAGCTTTCTGTAGATCAAGGAAAATATAACATTCATATGAGTGCTGTATATGTTCTGGTAACAACTTCTATTGTGCTTACCAAGGAGCAAGTAGGATACCACCAAGAAGTGAACGAAAGATGCAAGTGTTTTCAAAAAAAGGAGTAGAAAGATGGTTAAAAGAAAACAGAAGTAAATACATGAATAGTCAGAGAAAGAGTGATAGAGACTTTTTGCCAGTTATGAAGAATAACACTAGTGCTAATTCAGTTCTAAATCACCTCTGAAAAAATAAATTAAGAGAAAGGAGTGAGAAAAGAAAAGAAGAAATTAAATCCCCATAGATATTTTTACCTTTCTTTTGCATTATGCCTTGATCCTGGGCTTTAGGTATTACTGAACTGCATTTCATGAATTGTTCTGTATCTTGAGGACTGGAACTCTATAATATTTTTATAAGTCGATATTTTAGCCATATTACTTCTGGCTGTTTTTATAGAACAATAATAGAATCATCAGGATTTGATTTTTTAATAAACCTTCCAGCAGGTATCAATTATTTTTTTTTACTTGTGCCTTTGGTATCCCTCCGTTCTGCGCCAGGCTTCTCTTACTTCCCCTTTGACACAGCACCCACCTATATCACATATGCAAAAAACACTTTTCCCTGACCTGCAGCATGAACAAGGTCAAGAAAACAATCTGAGAGAAAAGTGTCACTTGAAAAGCGCCACTTAAAAAGTGTAGCAAAAAATATAGTGGGGATTATTTTTATATCAACATTGTCCATCAATCAAGTTCATAGCTTGGCTCAGCAAACTGCTGTGTACCATGCCTCTACTGGGGAAACAACAGGCTGCTTCTCAGCTTACAATGCCAGAGAAGATTTTGAGCTTCCTTGGGAAGGGCTAAGAAAATTATAGGGAAAAGAGGAATTTTTTTCCTAAATAATAGTTCAAAGGGACTTTTATGGTCCAAAAAGGATGAGATTGGTGTCTGCAGATTGTTTGAAGTTGGCTTCTGATATATATTAAATAAAAATATTTTTCAGCTTAAAACTCACAAATTTAGCGCTACATTCTTGAAGACACATTTTCCTTATATGTTTTGTGAGTGCTGTGGGAGGCAGATGGTGTGGGAGAAGCCTGAAGCCTAGGGATGCTCTTTCCTTAAGGTAGAGGAGAGATGGTATGGAGTCTGTGCCCCGAGGAGCTCTGAGAGGGAAGTTGTCCTCAGGGGATCACACCCCTCACTGCTGAAGGGTTTTGCACGTTGATTAACACGTATTTTTCACTCATGCCTACCATTTCCCCAGAAAATACCTGTTAGACCATTCATCGTGAGCCTCATACTGTGCCATGTTATTCTGATAACTATGGTGCATGTTTGTCCTTTATTTTTGAGGCAGGCATTTTCTAAGAAAGTTTATGTTAACTGCTAAAATGTTCTGGATGGGTCAAGGTGTTCAGCTTCGTAGTGGTTAAGGGCAGAAAAGAGTACGAAATGCTTTTCTCTTGCTCTTGCATGCTTAGGCCATTGAACATTATATTTATCTGAAATGCTATAGTAAATATTTTATTAAAGCATGCGCTTCAGGAAGACCTTGTCTGATTATGAAGGTATTAAAATATGAAGGCTCCACACCTTTCATTGGTTACTTATTATCACCTCAATGCATTGTTGTTTATAGTTTAAATATTATGCTCATTGTGTAGGTTTAGGGCTTCGTTAATATCCATTAATTTTGTCTCTGTGTGTGCATATTTGCGGATACTCGTACAGTGAAGTTCCTTGGTTGGGGGGGGGGGTATTTGTTTTTTTTCTTTGTTTGTTTCGTTTTTTTTTAATTACACAGACTAAGCTTTTCCAGTCACTCAGTAAACAGACACTTTTCCCCAGGCCTTGGATTGTCATTATGGTTGTACTCAGTAGTTGCTATGTATGGGGATCAAAGTGTGGTGTGTAGTGTTACACGACCTGTCTTACTCATGCCACAGGCTGAGGTAAAGTCATTTCCCTATCCCTCTCATTACTTGGTTTCTGTATCCATCCATCTCTAGTCCTTTGCACAGCTTTGTTTCACTGAGTACTCTTGTTAGTTACTGCTTAACTGTCACGGCCCTTAAATACTTTCCAGGGTAATTGCTTCCCAGGACAGCATCTCTCTCTATGAAGATACATCTTACATGAGTACGCCTGTCATAACCTCTTAATTATTTCCAACTTACTCTGTTATACACAGCTTTTATTGCTTATTAATTATGTACATCCAGAACACTACAGGAAGAAAAATATATCAGATCCACAAAACTCAACTCAAAAAGCATAGAGAGGAAGGAGGCTTTCTAATTACTCCATTTAAAGGTCTTTTACATGGTCTATCAGTCAATTCTTAATTCTTCAACATGGACTTTAATGCTGTTCTAGTACATTTGTTGCTGCTAATAGGAGAACCAAGTGACATTGAGATTGTGTTTTCCACGACATAGTGGCTTCCAAAAAACTGTCAATATTACTTCTTTTATATCATTGATACAGTTTACAGGCTCCAGCCTCACAAACGAGTGAAAGGAAGAGTGGTAGAGTGGTTAAATAAATAAACAGGAAAGAATAGACTAGAACTTGAAGTAGAGGGACAGAAAAGTGAATAATTCTTCATGCCCACTTTACCACAAATTGCAATATAACAAGTTCATGGTCACGGTTAATCAGAATTATCAAATATTACTGCTTTCTTTTACAGTAAGAAAATCATCTTTCTTTGTCTCTTCTGAATAGGATTAGACATCATTAGAGTTTTCAGCTATTCATCTAGTATTTCTTGGAGATAAAAAAGTACTTTACATGATACATTTACATCTTTGCTGATAAAATTACTTACATTTACTGATTAAAATGTTTGTGCATACAAAACCGTATTTATTTTCCTTATACATATTATTTAACATTCTTTGGTTGCTAATGAACCAGAAAGCATTAAATCATCTTCAGTGATTAAGAGTACAGAAAAAATATATTTATTAGAAAGTACTCCATTCTGGTATCCCTATTAAAAATGTATTTCCATTTAACCATGGGCTCATGCAATGTGTAATTGTGAGAACTGTCCTTCTTATTACCCTGATGTATTTTTTCTGTGCTTTTGACTTTCCTTAGTGTCGTTAAGTACTTCATAGGCAAAAAATCAATATAAATAATAGGTCCTGCTTTTTTCGTTTGTTCTTTGTTACTTTTTATTTCTGAGTTCTGCCATGGAAAGAATTTTAGTCTCAGTTATTGTATTTTTCTTTGAATTGTGGCTTAATAGTAATCTAATTTAGCCTTTTTTAAAGAACTCCTAAATTTCAATCTCATTTTTCTTGATTATTCAATCCTGTGCTAGTGAGGCTCAATACTATCTGAAGTGTTCTATAGAGGGAAAACACTTATTTCTCTGGATAAATCTCTATCCAAACTTGCTTTCAAATAAATATATCACTGGAATCATCACTTTGCACTGGTGACCTTAAAAGTGCTGAAGAAAGAAATTAAATGTGATCTATAAGGACAATGGAAAATAAAAGGAGCTCTTTTGCAGGGATTGATTCAATAATAACTCTATTGCATTTTGCTTAGAACTATGATCTATAAGAACGCCAAAATATATATGATGGAGGAAAAGAAGAAAAAGATAATTTTGATTTTTGTCAACTTTCAGTTCATAAATATTGTGCTAGAAATGGAAGATAAGAGCTTTTAAAGCTCAAATGGCCATGTATTTGAAGCATAAACAAAACAGCAATCTCAAAAGTTAGCATTTCTTTGTCATTAATTAATGACCAAGAACAAAATTCCAGCTATTTTAAATTGAAATTTAATCAGCATTCAAAATAAAACAGATCTTTATTTTTTTGAATTAAATTCAGTTATTTTTATCCTGTGTCCTGAATTTGCAAAGTAGAACGTGGGCTTTTTTTTTTAGTTTGAGACTTGCACATTGTTTCAATTTAGCAACAATTTCATATGGAATTTCCTTTAAAGCCTATCAGTATTTCTAAACATCAATCCCCGAAAATCTCAGAATCCTCAAACACCTGAAGGTACCAGACAGGTGTTAGCATTGATTGGCAGTCCCTGAAAGGCAATCTTAGTGAAAACTAAAGTCTATTTTAGATTTCATTCACTTTATGTGTTCTGCTGGTCAGGACAAAACACTCAAACCAACCAACAAGAAAACCCAACCAACCAAACAAAAAACCCACCATCGACAACCACAAAGAAAACTAACAAACAAAAAAGCACCTTACTCTTGAAAGATCCTTACAAAAATGATTAAGATAAAACTTTTCTCAAATTCCTACAAAACACTTTATTCCACAAGAGTTTAGGCTTTGTGATTTTATTTTTTTTTTGCTTTGGAAAGGAGAAAAAACAACAACTGTTTTGATATGTCTGAAATAAAGAAATTAGAAGAGCTTCTGCGTATGAGAGTGTGTGTGTGTGAGAGAGAGAGCGAGAGATTCTGAAAGATTTAACTGGATAGCTGGCAGAAATCCTATGTTACTCTGAGTCACGGCAGGGATTAGCTGAATGCATGAATATACAGGGTTTGGAATAAAGAAGAAATTGCATGCTCTGTCCTGAAACACAGTCATAGCTATGTATGAGTGAGGGTTTATACGTACTGTGGTCAAGGAGTGATATTCCTATTGTTGTTTGATTCTAGACTGGTTTCAAATGTCAACAGCTGTCATCATTTTTTAATTGATAAATTAAAGTATGAACTTTGTTGGATATGGCACTAACAATTAACAAAGACAGAAACATAGAATCCTGAAACAATATAAGTTGAAAGGATTTCTGGAGGTCACCTGTATCAAGTTCCCGCTAAACGAAGAGCTAGCTTTGAATTTAGAAACAAGCATTAAAACCTATCAGCCTGCTCAGTCATACCTAGTTAAGCCCTGAATTTTCCCAAGGTGGAGGTTCCACAGGGATATGGAGAAATCTGCTCTAGTGTATGATCTCCTTCACTATGAACTTATTTTTCCTAATATATAATTGGATTTCACATCGTTGTGCCTGTAGGTTTGGAGATCCCAGGAACAGGAAGCTAACCAGAATTTAGAAGAAAAAATGTTTTTAAGGACAATACTCATGAAGGAATAAATCTGTCATCAAATGCAGAGCAAGAACAACTACTCAGAACCTGCAAAATAGCTCCAATAGCTTTCTGATCAGTGCTATTGGAGCCACCAAGACTGAGCACAGTACCTGGTTCCCATAAGGACAGAGTTATAAGGAGTCACGGCTTTTGTAGGGGTTATGTTCCCTTTACTCTGACTCCTTCTCAAATATGGATTCAGGACAAGAAAGAACTACGGAGGGGAGAAGCTGGGTCTTTCCCCTGTAATATTCTGGGGACCAATGTTTTAATCTGTATCCTCCACAGGTGGAGTATCCTAGAAAATTGTGTTCATGTAGTGTTTTGGGAATTCTGGAAAATGCTGAATAAAACCTTTTCTGCTTTCAGCATATAAGAATGTATATGGACCTCATGTTTTCTAAGCACATCATTGGCACTGCAGAACATTGGCGTGAGGTAGGGAAGTGATGCCCTGGCCCTTAGCCAATATCAGCAGTGTATGTAGATTGACCCCTTCTCTGCTCAGGCAAGGATTTCTCCACAATAGAACATCAGGCACAGAACCCCTGTCTTACAATTCTTAGTTAAAGATAGAAAAATAAAACTCTGAGGGATGGATTCTTCTCATGTTTAACCAAAATCATCCAAAGACAGCAGTGTAATTAGTTTTGGGAGTTTGTTTTGTTTGTTTACTTGTTTGTCTCCCTGAGGTCAGTGGCTAGAAATTCCAGGAAGGAAGCTATTTCATCTACATTTTTATTCTGATTAAGAAAGGGGCCTTGGTTATTAGATTAAACTAATGTGTGATTTTTAGATGAACTTTCTCATAGAGATTAAAGGTCAGAGAAATAACGATATTTAAACTTTCAGCTCCTTCTTTGAGGCAATTTCCTCACATTGATTTTACTAACATCTAGCTGCCTGAGTAGTTTCTGAGATTTGTATCTAATTACCGTATAAATATCACATATGAAGTCTATGGCAGCCCTTACCAAAGGAAATCTTGCAAGAAACATTGCATATTCTCCTGGATAATATCAAAAATATTTTTCATGTCTGCTTCATTACTGAGGTATAATTCATGGGAGAATTCATGTAATGCTTGCACATTATGAAAATATTTATAAATAATTTTAAATATATGAATCATACATTTAGAAACTTAAAGTACTGTGAACTATTGTACTTTCTATTTCATTATTGATGGGAATGTTCTTATCTTTCAGTTATATTAATAGAAACTTATTAGCAAATTAATAAAAAACCATGCAAAAAGTACAAGCTAGTGTATATTACACTAGTTACCAAGTCAGGAAAACAATTAGACACATAGTTGCAGTTAACTTGCACAATTTTATTCAAACTTGATTATGTTCTTATTAAATAAATTTTACCAAATTAAGAATAATTATATAATTGCTAAAGTACATGACAAAATATTGTACTTTGTTCATGCAAGATCATTTTAAAATTTCCTGCCCATTTTTAAAATTATTTATTTTGAATATTAATGTAAACTTACTTTTTTTGACTAAAATAAAATCATCTAGCCAAATTATTA
The DNA here is from genome assembly GCA_033558235.1 of Neomorphus geoffroyi. NCBI lineage: Eukaryota > Metazoa > Chordata > Aves > Cuculiformes > Neomorphidae > Neomorphus > Neomorphus geoffroyi. The sequence goes on along the minus strand of JAUMJM010000005.1, from coordinate 73,706,682 downwards.
AGTTATTTGGAATGTCAAAGACAAGCCTGCTTTAGGAAGTGTTATCCCCTACTGCCTCTTCCAGTTATATTTTACAAATGCTGAGGAGCTGCTTCTAATGAATGTGAATATGTGAATGTAGACATTTTAGAAATATATTATTGGCTCTAAAACTTTACAATAACAACCATTTTTCTATATCCTGATTAGTATTTTGATCATTGTTTAAAAAAAAATACATTGTTATTTCTTAAACATATTAATGTAAAATATGATTAAAGGATAATATACTTTAAACTCCATAGACAATCTCATGAAATATAGTGTCAAAGCTAGTAAAATAGGCAAAGTTAATTTGTCCCTTTTTTACCTTGTTCATTGTCTGGAAAATGAAGCTTTATAAAAAATTACCATCCAGATTTGGTGATTTTTTCCTACTGAAGCATATGGGAAAATTTTGTATTTGGAAGCTGTATGATTTTTCCATGCATTTACAAAAGGAAATCAGTGTCTCATGCTAGAAATACATTTATTGGATATCTTGCAGTGGCAGATGAAGTCAACACTTTCCTTCCTGCTAAACAATGCTAATTCTTGTGGGTTGAAAAAAACTTTGCCTAGAGATACTCAGTCTCTGCCCATTCTTCTGACACAACTCTTCACAAAGGAGATTGTGTAAGACTTCTTTTATCCATTCCTTTTGAAAACAACTTCCCAGACCAAATGGTCTTCAAATAAGAAGTAAAATCCTGTAGTGACAAAGATCAGAGAAAGCCTCTGTGGAGGGATTCATAGCCTCCTGAAACAGTGAAAAACACCTTAAATGCTGAAGGCAAGCAAAAATGTACAAGGACCATCAACTATAGCATTTCCAGGGTCTGGAAGATAACAGCAAGTTCAATAATTGATTTGAAAATTTACTGACTCAGGTGTTAATTTTTGCACAGTTTGGAAAGGGAAAATTTAATTTAGATGAGCAGAGAAAATCAAACCCATTTGTTTACCTTCTATCTGAAAATAAGTCACTGATTTCGTTCTCTTTGAAATTTAAACTCTGCCTTTCACCGCACTTGTAAGATTACCGTATTTGTATGTTTTATTAAACATTAAAGTTTATTTTAATTTATATGGCTTTATTTACTTTCTGAATTAATTGTACTGTGGATGTTTAAAATGTATGCAGCTGCCATTATAATTTTAATTATTCTGTAACACAGTGCAGCAGAACCACAAAACCTCTAGAAGTAGTTCTTGTCTTTAATGCTTCATCTATGAAGTCACACAGGGAGGAGGGAAAGCAGAAGTTTGTACACTAAAAACAACACTTATACTTGGACGTCTACTGTCCTGACATGACTAGTGGTAAAATCATATTCTGGACTTGCACATGAAGAGGCATAGAAATCAACAGAAGGGTATTTCTGATTTAGGAGAGTGTTCTCTTCTTACTGTATGCTGGTGATATTAAGCTATTGTCTTTTAAATGACCTTACTAAGTTGCTCATGAGAGCTAAGTCACATTGTCTATTAACAGTCTTTTCTGTGGAACACAGCTTCAAACTATTTTAAGTTGTATTTTAGTATTGGGTAATTTTAAATGAGAAACGTTTAATCTTAGTTTATACCATGATTTGTAAAACAGCATCATTATAGGAAAAATATTTTCAGAAAACCTTTAGAATATTCTGTTTTCTAACATGATTAGCCAAGATTTTTAGTATATAGTGGCTTCAAAAAGAAAAGAAAGAAAAAGCAATTGTTAAGCACAGAAGAATAATGGGGAAGTTAGAAGAATTCAACATCTATTCTAAAGACCAATAAATGAAAACTGAATTGTCCATCCATATGTGAGGTAGCTAATTACTGCTGATCTGCTGAGCTTTAATAAAACAGGTATTAGACCTGTAAGGGACATCCAACTCTAATAAAGGGCAAATGTTATAAGATCATGTGTTTATGGTTCAGATGAGTTAGTCAATGTGGGAAGGGAGAAGTCTTAGAAATTCCACCCACTTAACCCAACTAAGTTTCTATAACTTAGTAATTATGGTTTGCAGCGGGTTTTACTTTTTATTTATGGAAAAATGAAAGCAATCTTTAAAAAAAAAAAAAAATCTAATCCATTATCATAAATTTACAGAGCTAAAAGCTATCTCATAATATTATCAAACTTGACATAATTCAGCATTTAGAGTAAAATAGGTTTTGCCTTCTAGAAAAATGTAAAAAATCAGATTAGCTTTCATTAAAATTAATTAAATACAATTAATTACTTGAATTAAACTTAATTCAATACAGCTCCTTCTGACTTCAATGTATTTTGAATCAGCTTCTGAGCAATTTATAAGACTAATCTAAATTATATTAGCACGCACTGCATGAAATCCTCGCTCTGCTGAAATCAGTTGTAATACTCCCATGGACTACATTCTGGTCAGAATATTATTGAAAACATCTGCATCAAAGTAGTGCTCAGCACACCTATGGTGGAGGTGAAGCTCAAGCTTTCCAGCTGTAAAATAAGTCCTGATGTAAACTAGAGGTTCAAATTACTTAAGTTTTAATTCTTGTCTTCTGCTAAAAACAAAATAAGGACTAAATAAGGCTGGAGTTTTCTTGCAGGAAGAAAAATGTAAGTCTGAGCATTTCAGTGGTTTGTTGGTTTCAGTTTTTCTGTGTTATTTTTGATTTCTCTGAATGCTTCCTTTGCAGTCCTGAGCTTCACAAACCACCATCAGGTGGTTTGTTAAAAGTCAGAATTTTAAGGTAGACAGAACATCAACATTTTAACCTTGTTATACGTCTCTTATTGTTTGGTCATTGGCTTTATTATGTAGTGATATCCCAGCCCCAATGGATGTTTGTGTGACAGTTCAAAGTGATGACAATCACTCCAGGAGCCTACTCGAAATTCCCATTTTTACTTTGAATGCAGTCAAAGTTATAACTCCTTACTTTGAGCTTGATCAAAATAACAAACCGTTTACAATAAGAACTCGGATACAACCAATTTCACCCAAAAGTGCCGAGAGAAAGAAAATTAAGGTAGAGTTGAGGAGAGAATAAGATAGAGGGAGAGAAAGAAGGAAAGTATCAGAAGAAAGGTAATATAAAAATAAACACCACCTCAATGAAATCTGCTGGAACTTTCAGCAGGAAAATGCAGCCAGCGGGGCAGAGGGTACACTCGAGTTCTTCTTGGCACGGATTGTTCATAGAGGAGCTCTGTGCCGTATTAACGTATGAGGTGCACAGAGGAGGGATCTCACTGCACTCACACAGTATCTCTGCGTGGAAAATTCTAAAACTGGGTCAGGAGGAGATGTTCCTTAGGAAAGTTCTCGAATCAAATCTCTTCAACTATATTAGAAGAATGTCAGCTTTTTTTTTTTTAGATGAGGGAACTTTACTGAAATAGCTGTTATGGTATTGACCCTCCGTCAGAGCTAAGACAATTTGTTAAACAAAATAAACTGGAAGTGAAGGGTATAATTATGAATGGAAAAAAACCCCTGATTTTTCTAGCTTTAGGCATACAACATATTGTACCAAGACAAATATTTTATTTTTAAAATTTAATTTGTTTCTGTGTTTAGGGTTTTATGTGGTAAGAACTTGAGAGTAATGGGAGTAAATTGAGGTTTAAGAGGCTTTTTGGATCTGGATGAATGTTAAACAATTTGAACAGAAAAGAAAATATGAGTGTGCCAGAGACATCAGTCTTTCCAAATAAAATTGCTTTACATTCATAAAATCTATTAAAAGTATCTGCAAACTCTGTTTAGGAGAATGGGCCATAAAAATGTCCATTAAAGTCACTGGTGACCTTATTGAGGATCCAAACGCTATGTGCCTTCAATCAGATTTAAAATTTATCCCTAACCAACTTCTGAGGCAAACCCTTGCTTGTTTTCCACTGTGATTTTGTCAGATAAATCTTTATAGAACAAAAAGGCAACAGTAAAACAACAGGAGGTCTCATTTGTTTCTGGTGGGAGATTTCAGAACAAAAGGGATGATAGAAGCATGGTGGCAGTGGGTGCAGATGGGTGAACCCATTTACGTTTTCCCACCCTCACCAGCTCCTGGTCTTACGCCACAATAGTCCCTAAGAGAGCTCATCCCTTCCCCTGGTCTACTCTCCAAGCCTTAACCCTGCGTTATCAGTGTCCTCAGTCAGGCCTCCGTAGGCTGAGGTTACATAAATTGCACGACGTGTATGTAAAATGGTTCATGGGTATGGATTATATTACAATTCCGCTGAATCTTCTGAAGACTTTTGAGGCATGAATACAAGAAAGATTTCTTCTCTCTACATGTCTCACTTGAACACTTCAATAATTTAAGGAAGAATCTCAGTGGTACTGGTGGATTAGACTCTTGCGAATTTGAGGCTGTTTTTTTTCTTGTAGATATGAAATGTGATTTGTGCATAGCAGGATCTGAAATTGTAATTTTCTAAAATTAAATAAAATTATAATATTATTTCACTTCCTGCTCACTTTCTACTTAGACTAAGACTAGTAGGTTCCAGCAGTCTTGGTACTCTTTTAGTGTGTCCTCCAAAGACAAAAATCTTAAATTTAAAAATCAATAACCTTAGTGCTGCCCAGATGCAAACATTTAAAAGCAGTTCTTTCTGACAAATGTTTGGCTTTTGGTCTGATGAATTGGGTTTCAGGAACATAGAAAAAATAAATAATCCAATACTTGTAATCTCCTACAATGTAACAGAACAATATAAAATTTTCATGACTTTTTTTTTCTCTTCAGAAAAGTGAATTAGATAGTTAAGTACTTCTGTCTCAGGGAAATCAAATAGAACCATTTCTCTAGGCACAAACGCATGTCTTAAAGGTAGAAAGTAACAGACATAACTAGGTCTCAATTGCAAGGAGCTGGACAACTTCACTCTCAGCATAATTTCTTTGACTCTGCTTAAATTCAAAATGCTGCCTGAGCCAATACGGCTGGCACGGTAACCAGCACAATGAACTCCACGGGATAGGTTTTCCTAGCCATTGTTGATAGGATATAAACTGTAATGATGATCCTAAGTAAAAACACAATTAGTGAACTATACAATGCCTTTCTGTTGATATGTGCAATATATCAGAGCTCTGCAGAACAGGTAGGAAGTGCTGTGTGCATAAATTTGTCTTGTTTACCTTCACATATTAATGTTTCTTATCAAGCTACTGCAGAGGCCAAAGAAACAGAGCAAATAACAAGGTTGTATAATCCTGTGCACAGTTAAAACAGAAACAAAATACCCAACAATTTTGAGTCACATATAACCAAGCTTAACTTTCCCCCAGATATATGATTTTTGAGTGAGACACCTAATTACCTTTTTCCAGCCCCATCAATCCATACAGAAAAATATATTTAAGATCTACTTAGTAGGAAATACAAACTGTGAATCTTGACGGATCTTTCTTTGTCACCTTTATTAACAGAAATGAGTGAAATTGAGAAATTATCCTAGCTAATAATTTATAAGAAGTGTCTCAAGAAATCACTTATTTCAGTATTAATAAAATGACAATGAATAAAAGCAATGGTAATTGTATTTGGGGATTTTTTTAAAGGAGCAGTTGCTGAAGTTTAATCAGTAATGCACCAAGAAATCTAACTGATACCTCATTAGTAAGATTTTTAGTGACTGTTTTCCCTATTACTGTGCTTAGATGTGTGTATGGCATAATGGTCACCCCACATATTAGGAACATTACTGAATTCATGCTATAACTCTATCCTTGAGTTGACTTCCCTTGTTTATGTCAATATAAAGAGTTAAACAAATTATGTTAAACATCATGCAAGACTTTGTGTCCAGAGGTGGCATCAAAGTCCAGGAATGATCCCTTGAGTCATGTAGTATTAGCTAACATGATTTTCAAAATATCTGGGTCAAATACTTGCCTTTAACAGAGTTTTATCACTGATCTATAGAAGCAGCCCATGCTTGTCCCTGTCCCAGCGTAACTCAGGGCAGCTTTGCTCTACTTTGAGGGAGTACAATCAGCTCTAACTTCAGAATAAAAAAGGCAAAGTTCATCCAGTGCGATGCCCTCTCTCCAGCAGTGGTGAAAATGAGGTGTAAGCATGAATGGGGCAATCATATAATGACATTTCTGCTCTGATGCTCTTCCTGAATCCAGCAAAATGGGGTGCGTGGACATCCTGAACCACATGAGATATGTCTATATCCTGTTAACAAGTTAGGACAGATTTTTTTCCCCCCATGAGATTACAAATATGCAAAAGTATGTATACCAGCACAATGTCAAATCTTTATGTCTTTGTGTGTAAATGAAAAAAAACCCAATCTAGCTAAACTTTTAGCATTAGCTTTCACTTCTAAAATCCTGTGATCAATGCCAAGTGGTATAACCAGTGCCCATTTTCAGCATTGCGGTGTGTGAATACCTGCATAAGTATGTTGGAGAGGAACTTCCTCTGAACCACGTATGTTTCCTGCTGAAAATTTACTGTGAAACTACAGGCCCTTTTTAACATGTCTGTTTGGAACTCAAGTGCATTGTTTATACAGAGAAAGTTATGCTGAATAGATTTGCTAAATTCAGCAAGAGACTCTGAAGATCCTAAAGTAAAGGGCGCTTATTAGAACACACACTCAAATTTTCAACGTGCTTATGATTTTTGTTCTGTGTTTTTTCCTGTGAGTAAGAGTTTTTAAACGTCATTAAAAATATCCATTGTCCAAATACAGCTTTCATTTTCATATAAAATCAGGCACTAATTTTGTCATGGCAATGAAGATTCTCTCCTGTTTGTGGGAGATCCTCTGGAGACTCCTCTTTGGATCCAAATATAGGAAGGGACAGGATACAAGTTCTTGACTTACAGCCACCAGGGTGGATTACTATCTGTTATGTACCACTGAACGATGATATGAATCTTACGATTTACAGTCCTGGTTGCTCTATTGCTTTTTTTTTTCCTCTAGGCATGGATTATATTGGAGGGGAGGAATGGCAAGGAGGATAATGTTTCTAATAGACTTTCTTTTTCTTAAGAATTTATTTCATGAAATTAACATTATTAATGAACGGCAGGAAAATATTTTTTTAATATTCACCTGAAGCACGGCATCTTCAGGATGTTATATGCTACCCGAGAGTCTGTTTCCAACAGTTTCAATAAGTTTCAAGTTTCAATATTTTTTGAGACTATGATGACACTGTGCTGAGACATTTAAGTGACATACAACTTAAACCAAAATAGTTTAAACTGTACACAAATGTTAGAGCCTTATTCAAGCAAAGCTGTAGTTTGAGCTACAGTTAAAAATGTTGAAATACAGAAAGTATCATTTTGAGGGTGTGGGTGGAGGTATGACCACAAAGAAACCCTAAACTATCCCCTGACTAGAAGATTATACAATAGAAAAAGACCTTTGAATATTTACTTTAGAAACTATGAATTTTAAAGTCTAAGTATACGGCTAATGTTATATTTTTTTATATAGTTTGCTATAAAGGAATCTCCTAGAACTTAACTCTCACTTATTAAATTTTTAGCAGTTTGTTCTTGACTGAATATTGAAAGATTTAGGCATTATTTGATTTAAATCAGTGTTTAGAGATTAAAACTTAAGACTGAGAATTCTTTGTTTAATTGTAAACAAATATGCAGTTTTAGTTTAAGATTTGAAACGTCATGATTTCATTGCTCTCTATTAAGGTCTGAAGTCGATTAAACGCCTATGATCTTCAATAAATTAGGAAACTGTGGTCACATGCTAGAAAAATGAAAGACATTTTCCCAAGTGAGAATTTAGGTATTTTGTTTCTAAGAATATTTAATATTAAAACTTTGTTGTATAAACATAAGCCATTTTCCATGTTAATCGGAACATTTGTCTTGCCAATGGCTTAAATGATATCCTAATTAGAGTTGAATAATCCACTGAGATATGAGCAGATTTGAACTTGATTTTTTTTCTAATTAAAACTCTTTTAATTTTTTTCTTATATAAAATTCTCTTCATTTATCTTATCCTGCATGTAACAGGCAGCAAAATTTATTAGAAAAAGTTATTTTATTAGCTTTTTCTGGTTTGGGATCTAATCACGTGGTATGGAAGTTTCAAAGATGCATCTCAAGTTGATCTCTGCAGTGCTAAGGTACTAAGCCATTTTTCTGAAATGTTTTAGTGTTCACTTCTTAAATAGTTACTAAACCTCCATTTAGGCTGAAAAATGACTCTGTGCTACAAATATTTGACTTATTATCCAATGACTTGGGAAAAAGATGATTTAATGAAAAACAGGACTATGGCCCTCAATCGTCTTAGAAACTGAAGAGGCTGAGAAGGCTCCCTTTCTTTCTGTCTCTTCGTCCTGTCACTTGGTTCAACTGCACCTGATAAATCTTGTTCTTCTAACTTGTGTTGCTTACATGAAAGCAGCTGGTGAGTTAGAGTGGGAAGTAGATAGGGTGATAAACATACTGCAAAGCCAGTTTCAATAATGCTGAGGAGCATGTCAAACAACCCTTGCTTAGTCTTATGAGCCTCACCTTGGAATGTGCCTGAATTCCCAATAATACAAAGAAGTGAGAAACAAAAATAGTACCTCTGCTTTGTTTGTATTCCCTTTCTTCTTCAGCTTCACACATCTGTTCTTCAAGGGCTACTGTTCAGAATCTGGCCCTTAAATTGTCAGACAGCTTTGCAGCATTTCTTTGCTGGAAATGCTACTACAAGGTGTTTGTGCACTGCCTTCACAGTTGTCTTGTATAATTATTCATAGGGTGCCATTACCTGACTGGGATGAGATTTTGATATGTTAATCTAAGGCAAAAAAAAGCCTGTAAATTTTTAGAGATATTTTAATTAATAAGATGGCATACAGTGAAAATCCTCTGAAGAGAAAGAGACCTGACAGAAGTTTTGGGGATTATTTGCCCTGAAGAAAACACAGAATCATAGAGTCACACAGAGTCAAAGAGTTGTAGGGGTTGGAAGGGACCTCTGGAGACCATCTAGTTCACCCCCTCAGCAAAGCAGTTTCACCTACAGCAGGTTGCACAGGAACATGTCCAGGCGGGTTTTAAATGCCTCCTGAGAAGGAGAATCCACAACTTCTCTGGGCAGCAACACAGTAAAAAAGTTTTTCTTCATGTTCAGATGGAACTTCCTGTGCTCTGTTTTGTGCCTTTTGTCCCTTTTCCTGTCACTGGGCACCACTGAAAAGCGATTGGCACCATCTTCCTGACACCCACCCCTTAGATATTTATAAGCATAAATAAGATCTTGTGTCAGTCTTCTCTTCTCCAGGCTAAACACGCCCAGATCTCATCCTTTCCTCATAAAAGAGATGCCCCAGTCTCCTAATCATCTTTGTGGCCCTCTGCTGGACTCTCACCAGTAGTTCTTTGTCTTTCTTGAGCTGGGACCCCAGAACTGGACACAAAACTCCAGATGGGGACTCACTAGGGCAGAGTAGAGAAGGAGGATAACCTCCCTGGGTCTGCTGGCTGCACTCTTAATGCACACCAGAATACCATTCGCCTTCTTGGCCGCAAGGGCACATTGCTGACTTAGGGTTAACTTGTCCACCAGGACTCCCAGATCCTTCTCCACAGAGCTTCTTCCCAGCAGGTCAACTCCTACCCTGTAATGGTGCATAGGTTGTACCTCCTTAGGTGTAGAACCCTACACTTCACTTTGTTGAACTTCATTAGGTTGCTCCTCACCCAACTCTTCAGCCTGTCCAGGTCTGGCTGAAAGGCAGCACAGCCTTCTGGTGTAACAGCCACTCCTCCCAGTTTTGTGTCATCAGCAAACTTGCAGAGGGTGCACTCCATCCCTTTATCCAGGTCACTGACGAATATATGGAACAAGACTGGACCCAATACTGACCCCTGGGGGAACGCCACTAGCTACAGACTTCCAACTAGACTCTGCACTGCTGATCACAATGCTTTGACATCCGCTGTTCAGCCAAGAAAAAAAAAGGAGTAAAAATGTTTTAAACTGATTAACTTTTCATAATATGGACAAGCTTTAAGCAAAACTCTCTTCTTTCAGTGTGTAGATAACTAGTCAAAAAAAAGATTATTTTAGCTAGTTACAACCTTGTTACCCGATCACTTCACAGTATCTACTGTGTCTTAGACTATATATACCGTTTACAAGGCTGTACTAAAGTATTGTGAGTCAGGACTAGAGTCAAGTTTCCAGTCTTTCCTTCATGAAGACTACTTGGCATGCTCTAGAAACTACCATTGCATTGACTAGAATTTTAGTATCCAACATCATTAACTTTTCTTTTAAAGATGTAATTGTCATTCTATGCTTAACTTCTAGAAGTCCATACAATAAAGATATCCTTTTTGGATGTGTACAGGTACATTAAAAAAAAAATCATGTATCCATGCTGCTCAGATCATTTGATAACACTGCAATTCCAGTACAGTTTTTAGTTAGTTAGTTAGTTAGTTGTTGTCTCTGCTTAAGCACCTTCTCAATTAGTGCTGATTCTGCAGGTCGAATTCTGCTATTAGCAGTAAGGTTTCTAAATTGGAGTCATCAAAACAGGAAAAAGCATCCTATTGTAGTCCTGCTTTTCAGACGAGAACCCAGTTCACTGAATAAATCTACTCTTACACAGCTAAGTACAACAGACTTTCAAAGGACTATGATAATACTTCGTCATATCCGTAATACAAAAATCATTTCATCTGATACTGTAATCTTCAGAGTGGAAAACTACTGATCCTTATCAGCACACAGAAACATTATACAACAATTTTTCTACAGGAAATGAAAAGCAAAGTCTTATCCAGATAAAACTGCAGGGAAAATATAGATAGGCAGAAGAAAATTATCACTTGAGAATGAATTTGGCAAGGACAGGGAGGATAACTCTGCCTTTGTAAAGACTGCCATGGGATCTTTAATGATCAATCACAAAGGGACCTGAGTTGGTCATATTGCCCAATTACTGAACAGACAGACACATTAATGGATGATTATGGCACTCAAATATATTTCTTTCTTTAATTTTACTTATGTATCTAGTTACCCACCATGAGTTTCTGTGGTCATAAATGGAAATATTTACTCAGGGGATTGGAAGTATTCTTTTAGTTCTCTTACGTAAATTAAGTGTTGCAAATGTTAATTCTGTGCCTCTGGCAGCAGTGCAAGAGAAAGCACACTTGGGTTTTTTTTGGAGTTTATCACTCAATAGTGACTGTTCTCCCATAGAGCCAAAAAAATCAATTGCTGCTCAAAATGCCCATGTAGACAGAAGAATGTATTGTGCGTCTTGCTAGTTAATGCCTATCCGATGAAAAAAAATCAATACTTTTTTCTTTAAAAGGGTTACTGCAAGAGGAGAAAGCAGTTTATCTCTGTCTGATTGATGAAACTGCATCAAAGTCAGTTATCCACCATTAAGTTCCATATTTATCCTAGTCACCCTTCAGACTACTGGAGTTCAGTGCTCGGGCAGTACTTCCATTATAATATAAGCCAAAGTTGAGAGTACTTGGAAAACTCAAAGAATCTGAAACTTTTGTTAAAAGAAATGTTTGAAAGGGAAGCATGGGGGATTTAAATAAATATAGAACTAAAAAATAAGAGAGCTCTAAGGGCCAGAAAAGAAGGCAGAACCTTGGCAGTCTGAGGTTACTGTATTTCTCAGATGATATATTCATATTTTTTCTGACAGCCTGCAGTCCCAGGGATGTTACTCTTTTGACTCTCAAACTCGCCATTGCTCCAGAGAGACTTGGTGTTCTCCATTTATTGTTTTACTAGTGAAAATTATTTACAAACCAAAAAATGAAAGCTGAATTAAGTTGCTTATACTACTGGAGTGCCATTGCCTTAGCTTTAAGCTTCCTCCACAAATACTGTGCAAGACTTGGTATATAATTTTTATTGTGGAAAATACAAATACATATGAATTGACAAAGATGATGAGTCTTTTTTTGAAGAGAAACTAAAGTTGGTTGCTTTTATCACAGGCTAGAAACCATCCACTGTGAAACAATATCCTCTAACACAGATAGTCACATTCCCTCCTCAGAAAAACAGGAGGGAGATATTTCTTCCAGCTTAACCTGAATTTCAAGTAAGGTAAGGGAGCTACTACCTTTCGTTGTTGACCACTAGCAGTATTCCACCATTCTTAGATTATGTCTCTCCAAATATCATTTCTTCAGTGTTTCCTTTCTTTTTAACCTTCCCTAACTATACCAGAGCTGCAAAACTTGCTTCTGTGCCGGCTATCCCTGTTATTTCTCAACAAGATATTCAGAGTTCTGAAGTCTGGTTTTTGTTATTGTTTTTTGGTATTGTATCCCCCCCCTGCCCACATTAGAAGTGTGAGTTTTTACTGTTTTTTAATCTGCTGCATCTTACTGTTATTTCCCTTTCTTTCCTACCAATGTGTAAATATTTCTCCTAGTTGATGAGTTCTTAAAGCAAGCACTACTTTTAGGCAAATGTTATTTGCTGTTATACCACCCAGTCCAGCCCCATCTCTTGAAAAAGTATGCAAATAAGAACAGGTTGAACTAGGTACTGTTTTATATTATAGATGTTAATAATATCTGCAGCTAACTAATTTGCCAAGTAAAAAAGTGAACTGAACAAGGTCTGTGAGAATTTTCTTTATGCAATTTCAGAAACATTAGAATATTTCCTTTACAAATATACGCACTGAATTTTTATCCAATGGGGATGTTAGCAGAGCTGTTATGTGTGTCTCTAAAGAGACTGAATGGCAGAACTGTGTAGAGGAGTTTCCTGTCTCCCAGCTGCCTGGTGTAGTGAGAGTTTTGTGGTCTGACTGTCAATGAAATATCTTTTACCACAAAATAAAAATAAAAATAAGAACAAAAAGCTAAACAGGGCGATAAATGGTGGTTTATTTGCTTGTAACACAGAGCTTTTAAGAGTTGATGCAAACCAACTAAAATCAATAGAAACACCCTCAATAATTTTCACGTTTTGCATTAGTCCTATATAATTATAACTTGTTCCATAGGCTGAACACAACCTAGACAAAATCCATTTACCCTCAAACTGTATATAAAAAAATGTATGATTGGAAAATTTTCTGAAACTGTCAGCTTTCTTCACTCCTTGGTGTTTCTTAGAGAGTTCAATAGCATTCCCCTTTTCACAAAAGATTTTACCTTATTCCTTTTCTTGCTTTTTATGTTCCTGATACTGACTCCTCAGAAAATCTAGAGTCTAAGTAGGACCAATGCTGTTCAAGAAAACACTCCATACTGACTGGGACTCTAATCTCCAGTTAGGTGCCTCTTGATAACACAGACTTTCAGTCAACATTTGAATAAGCAAAATTGAAGGCTTTTTGGTACAGGAGGTAGTGCAAATGACACAAATTTAGGGGGAGCAAATCATCAGCTTGTGTAATTTTTCATAATTCGTCTAATGTCAATTAGTTATTACACTTGTTAAAGACTTACTCCCACATTTGCCGTTTATTTTTTTGTGTGATCTGCTATGAAGTAATACATCTGTAAGTATGTCTTTTCTCCTTAATCTGCCTAATACGTGTCTTTAACTTTTTCTCCTCTCTGGCTTCCATCCTATTGCTTCTACTTCCTAAGCCAGACTTTGAAAATGCTTTAATTCACAGTTTTCCTTCCTTCATGCTGTATAGCTTTTGGTATTGTTGAGTGAAATTACTATGGAGAGTAATGTGGGATAGAGTAATTTACAAGAAAGTGCTTTTTAAAAATAAGTCCTTTACTGTAAAAACTAGTGCATGGGAAATAGCTAATGGTAATGATGATGACAGGAATCATAAAGACAAAGGAGGAAGAGAGAAAAGCAAGGAAATAAAAAATTAGCTCACAGATTTGAAAGCCTCCCTAGTCTAGTATGAGTCATTCAAATATAAAATTACATCAGAAATGATCATTGCAAACATTGTTTTTAATTAGGAACAGACACATTAATTGTGATGATATATCTGTTTATCCCTCAACAAATCAGGTAAATCATAAATTCCATTCATCTTTCTCATCTTAACCACTCTTTTTTCCTGAATGCATGAATAAGCTACCTCCTAATTTATTATAGTTATGTTAATAAATAGCTATTAGACTACAGTGAAGCTATTTGTTAGCCAGAGCTGATATATTATTTAGAGATTGTAATAACCCTAAGTATTCTCATTATTATCAATCTCAATAGACACAGATCTGCAGAGAGACGAATGCAGTTTCTATAAAACCTTAAAGCCCATAAATAGAGCTGCCAGCTACAGCCTGAGCTTTTGTAGATCCACAACCCTCCGGTGAGGTCAACCTTTTTGCCCTGTCAACTGAAAGTTAAGGCCTACATTTGTGACTAAGAAAGGATAACTTCTCACTGCACTCGATTAAACTGCCTGGTAGAAAATGAGTAGGGTAAAATTGTTAGAAACCTGTTTTCAGAGGAACTGAAACTCTTTCAGCAAGACCTAGGCTCTTAAAGGATGCAGCTCCGTGAATGGATGTTGCTTTTTGCTGCCATTTCACTTGATTCAACCTAAAATTTGGACTCTGAAACAGCCTATTTGCTGTCTGTACCCAGAAGTTTCTAAATCACACAACAGAGTTGTTGCAGAGGGAGCTTAACTTTAGAGAGAGCAGGCAACCGTTTGGCACAGAGTAGAACAGGATGTCTTTACTGTCTACCAAAACCTGGCAACCTATATATCCTCTAAAGCAAGTGACATTAGCCGTTTTGGGCTGACAGACCAGAGCATGCTTTTTCTTATTGAGAATACTGATACTACAAGACATTACAATCTACACGCAGCAAACTCATTCCGTGTAGACGTGGCCATGCTCATGTTGATATCCAGCCCTATATGTTTGGTCTAAAGCCAAAAGGCAATTACAATGATCCCTGTCAGGGGAATGGCTAAAGGCTGTTTCCCTTCCTCTTTAGAATCATAGAATCACTAGGTTGGAAGAGACCTCTGAGATCACCGAGTTCAACTGAAATATATTAGATATTAAATATTAGATATTAAATATTAGATATTAAATATATTAAAATATTAGATATTAAGCAACTTCGGTCTTCAGCAGTGGACTAGATCTGTCAGGTTCAGGTCACGTGCAGTACTGATAACTCAAGGCATCTGACTGTACTAAGTAGATATTATTCACCAAATATCATGCTTTCTAACATGCTGGTCTCCGATCTCCTAATTAAAAACCCCTATTCAACAGAGTAACAATCTGAGATGGAACTCCTTCAGTCCTCCTGTTGAAGTTCTATTATGAAATGATTAATAAGCAAAGCAGGACAATAGAGTAGATTATTTTACCAAATGGCCATGGGAAATGAAATTCAGCAGATTTCAGTCCTTGCTCCAGTTATCTTTATCTAGGTATAAAGCAACTTTTCTTGGGTTAAGTTTGTTTTCCCTTATTATACCCCATGGTTTTTAAACATGGTTAAAAAAAATCACACTTTACTGTGAGAATCAGGAAAAGATTATTTAGAAGATGATGATTCATGAAAGCCAGCTGAGGAGGCTTTTGCCAGTGATAGGCAATGATTCCAGCACCTACTTCACAACACATCCAGAAAATTACCAGGAGTAGCAGGGCTAACGCTCTGCAGTTTAAGATGTAGGATAGGTGTGAAACAGAATATATTTTATCTAAAAGTGGGATGAGTGGAGATGTGGAATAGGAGGTAGGAAAGGTCAAGAAATGTGAGATGGAAAACTTGATTGAAGGATGCAATATGTAGGAGGTAGACGAGTTAGGAGTGAGGCAGCAGGTGGAGAAAGGAGGCAAGAAGCAATCTTCATGCACTAAAATACACGCACACAAAAATCAGAGGCCATCTTATATTCAGGGTCTTTCTATTTTTAGGGAATTCAGTATTTAATAGAAAATGCAATTTGAAGTACAAATTCTTATTCATCCTTTTGAAAACTTCATTCCCTGTAGATATTGAATTCCCCTCACAATAACTGTCAGGCTTCTGTTCCTCCACAGGGAAATGTGTATGAGGATTTCATCTGTCAGCTGATATATTTGGGGATATGAGAAGGTCAAAGTAGGAAGAGAAAAGATGGATTTCATGTACTAAATAGGAAATGCAAATAAAGATTTAGAAACAGTAAAAAAACTTCAGAAATTATTGCAGGCACATTTGGTAATGTGTATAGACACAGTAAATATTTCATTATTTTACAGTGAGAAAGTTCAATGTGGCTCTTGCTCTAGCAAGTATTTCCAGAGATAATCCATGGAATAAAAAAAACCCCCACTGATTCTTAAAGATTTGTTGATTTTCTCAGAGCTTTAGTCTTGCTGGTGAAATTCTTCTAGCTTAAAAATTAAAGCCTTAAACTAGGGAACTGGATTTCCTGCACAGCTATTGCATTGCGGTTGTTCTTGTACGTCTCTTTCCCAGCTTCCTCTGTTTGCTGTCCTTCCTCCCTTCCTCCACATGTGTGTGTTTGGACTACATTATGATTAGGATACGAGTTTAATATGATATGTACTTAGGTATTCTCCAGCACATTAAGATCCTTGCTTAGATGAGGCCTCTAATATTCGATCTAATGTAACAAATTCAATGTAACAAAAACATTGTAGATGTCATGCTGTGAAGGTTGCAAGGTGGGAGGAGGACGTGTGTGTCACAGGTCAGAGCACAGTTCCTGTGTACTATAAATGCTTCTCTACTAGGATCAATTATGTGTCTACATAGCCTCATGTGGCTCTTCAACAGCCGATGAATATACACTGGGCCACCTCCAAAATACCTTATTGTTTGTGTAAGGATGTGCAGAAAGATATCCTACTGTTTAATAAACTGAAGCCATGCTAGTCAGTACCAGTATGCTAACATCCTTTCTTGACTGATTTCAATCTTCTGGTTCCATCACACAGTTAATTGTCTCTCATTTATCTGTATTAGTGGGAGATCATAAGAAATCCGTGTAAATTAGGCTGCAAGAGCTTTATTTAGTACATTTACCTTTGAGAAAACTTGTGGACAGGTTTTTGTCAATAGGACAGGCTCTTAGTCAGGGCTTGGTTTTGAGCAAAACCTGCTTGACCTGATCCATGCTCCATGTTACAGATTGAAGAGGGCTGCTCTCCAGCAGGTGTGCTGATAGGTGTTGGCACTAGGAAAATTTAGCTAGGATATTTGAAGTTTGACTGTAGCTTGCATTTGCCTACTTCTTCCTGTCATGAATGTGACTGTTGAAAAGCAACATTTTTCAGAGACTGTGAGCCAGCCACAGGCAGAGCACAGGAACAACCACAAAGCTACAGATAAAAGGAAAAATAAGTTTATTTCCAATATTTCACAGCCTGGGGTAATTCTGAACCAGCACCCAGGCAGAGAAAACACAAACGGGAATGCAGGCGCCACGGTGATCAGTCCTTGTTAGAAACAGTGACTGTGTAGCTTGACAATTTGCTTGCATTTACTAGGAGAAACCAAAGTAGTTTTCCACTGTACTTTCACCTTTCTCACAGCAGGGCTAGAATCTCAAGCATGTTTTGTAGGATGGCTCTGAGTTTACCACAGGCCTGTGTTACCTAAACATAAAGTTAAATACACAAGACAAGGCAATGGTTAGCATGATTTATGTGTTTTTCTACATCCCAGCTGCAAGGTCACTTGAGTGTGTTTATAGTTCCTCCTTGCTAAATCATTCAGTATATTCCCACAGAGAGCAAACTTATTATCCTTGCTCTTTGGAATGGGAAAAACGTCAGTCTCTGTGGCAGATTTTATGCCATACCTTCCTTCTATGAATTGCCCATACTGGATCTCTTGTATTGGGAGGAGATACGTTCTAACTGTAATTGAAAAAAACTGGAGCATTTGGAAGAAATGTTGTTTATAAGCAGGATACCAAGTAATTTGTAATAAATTTAGTAGTGTAAAGCTTTAAAAAAGGTCAGAATTCAGTTTCTCTAGGTTTTTTTGGCATTTGTTGTTCAGTTGTTATTTTGTGGATTGGTCTCTGTTTGGTTTTGGTATGTCTGTTTTCCTGATTATACCTGCTTTTGTGCTGCTCTTTGCTTTGTAATTTTCTTACTTTGAGCTTGTGCAGATCACTAGTGATGCATTAATCCTGGGGATTGAAAATATTTTCCCTCTCTTCTAATATAAACAGATTAAACATTTATACGCAGATAGAGAGGAATCAGTCCCTTTGATATTAGGAATTCCTTTTTTTGAGCTGAACTTTACACATTATGAAGCCATTTCATTTTTGCAAAGAACACATAATAAAGTATTGCATAAAAGGTTAGCATTTTACTGCTGCTCAATAAAGCACGGCAGTGAAGAATCAGTGGCCCTTTGCCTTGTAGCAGGTAGAATCGTGCAGTGCTTGTTGTACATTTACCTAAAAAGCCCCACATAATTTCAGTTTTTCAGGACTGAGTAGTACCACATAATTCCTTCATTTTGGAAGAGGGATTCACGATAAGGATGCTTCTAAAAAGAAGTCCAGTGTTGTGTATTAAATAAAAATATGTAGTTATTTCTTGCATGGACTTACCCTTGCGATTGTGACCTCTCTGGACATTGGCTGGGAACTGATACCTTGGAGAATAATCTCTTCATGTTTTATGGATACTGTGGAACAGGAGCACCACCCCAGAGTGAGAATAATGGTTGTTTTAATGACTGATTTTGCCCAGAGACTGTGGGATTTTTTACAGTCCTTGTTCCTCAGGCCCTTTGAAAAGGGCTAATTAAAGTAATTTCCAAGAATTTTCAACTCACACCTCCTGCTATGCCTTTGTTGGGAGGTGGGCAGCCTAACAGGCACAAGAACCATACACGGATGTTCTTTGCGGTGGATCCTGCACCCAGTGTGCCTCAGCCACAGGCAGACGCTGGGAAATTTAATCCTTCAAATAAAAGAAGCAGGCTAATGGGACAGGAGTCCTATTTTGAGTCAGTATTTGTTCTGATAAAGTCTTTATATGTTCCACTACCTCCTCACCTGCCTTTTTTTCCTGTCATTGTCATCTAGGGAACCTCTGTATGAAAGCATGAATTTGGGTACAGTGGACAAAACCATCTGTCCTTTCTGGGTAAATGAGCTGATTTCTCAAGAGTGCTTTGTCTTTATTGCTCATAATGGGAAGATTATATCTTTCCAGGTAAGGAATTTCCTGGCTTTTCCATCATCTTGCTTTGAAAAAGTAAAGCCGCTTAAAAAAAAAAAAAAAAGGGGGGGGGGTGGGGTGGGGTTGATCTGACTTTATTTTAAGGCTCTGAGCAAGCTGGAAATCTGACATATTAACTGTAGGTGCCCAAGGCTGGTAGGCAGCTACAGGGCAGCCTCTGTGAGGAGCGGATGAGGCTGCCCCATGCTGGTTCCAGCCAGCTCCAGTGGCCCCACGGCAGGGCATGGCTGAGCCCCACAGACACAACGGTGGTGCCCTGGGGAGAGTCTGTGTAAGGAAGGGCAAAACACTGCCCAGCAGTGAAGGGAAAAGTGTGAGGAACAGCCCTGCGAGCAAAGAGGGGAGAGCAGGAGAAGAGGGAGGAGGTGGTCCAGGTACCTGAGCAGGGATTCCCCTGTAGCTCCCGGAGAAGGCGATGGTGGAGCAGGTATTTCCCTGCAACCTGTAGAGATGACCATAGTTGTCCAGATAGTCACACTGCAGCCCCTGGAGGATCCCATGTTGGAGTAGATGCGTACACCCTAAGGAAGTTACAACCCAAGGAGAACTCGGGCAGGAACAGGTTTATCCTGAAGGACTCCAGGCCATGGGAAAGATCCATGTTGGAGCAGGGAAAACATAAGAGGAGGAAGGCGCTGCAGAGAGGAACTGTTACAGAGTGACACAACACCCAATCTGGAGTGTGTCTCAGTTTGCAAGCTTTTTCATCTTATTTTTCTCCTCATGTCATTTTGAGGAGAGGGAGTGATAAAACAGCTGGGTAGGTATTTGGCAGCCAGGTAAGATGAACCCACCACAAGAGAGATGTCTTGGAAACCTCTTTATGCATCTTAGTTGCATGATAATGTAAATCTATTTTACTATTCTATCTATTACTGTGTTTCAATGCAATTAACGATATGAAATCGGCCAAATTACACAGGAACTATTTATATACAGAGAAGTGTTAGTTTGGGTGGGAAAGGGGTGAGTTCAGTCTCAAACTGAGATGAGATAACTGAACTACATACATGTTAATACATAATTTTTTTCAGAGGCAATGATTCAGTCCTTAAACTGTTCCTTTTCAGGCTTTTTTTGCTGAGGAAAGGTTACCCATCTACAGTTTCCCTCTCTCTGTTCCTCTTTCAGTTGATATATGCTTTCTACTGATGTAGAAAAAAAGGACATAATATACC
Source organism: Neomorphus geoffroyi (assembly GCA_033558235.1). Classification (NCBI taxonomy): domain Eukaryota; kingdom Metazoa; phylum Chordata; class Aves; order Cuculiformes; family Neomorphidae; genus Neomorphus; species Neomorphus geoffroyi. The sequence continues at coordinate 73,686,331 of JAUMJM010000005.1, read as the reverse complement.
TAACAAAATACAAAATTATAAAATTATCATTGTTTAGTTTCATAGTAAAGGACAAACAGATTCTAATTATATTATGCTAGGAATACTCTGAACAGTTATCTCAAAAAAAACCCAACAAAAACCAAAGAAACCCTCCCAAACCCTAATGATTTCGTGTTTCACAACATAAAGTTTATGAGATTATTCAGTAATTTGTATATGCCTATGAAAATCTGTACTGACTTACGATTATTTTAAAAAACATATATGCTAATGAGTGTAATCTGATCTTCTGTGACCTCTTATCAGCAAGAGTGGTTTGTTAAATTCTATGGGACCTAGTGGTAGGAAACTGTACAAAGAAATGAAATAATCAAGGAAAACCGTGGTCTCTTACATATCCAAAACCCTTTAATGGAACACTACAAAAGAAGCAGGGAAACAACCTAGTAACTCTGGTATCAGACGGTTCAGGTTTTGGTGGGTTTTTTATATATCTCTATAGATATTGTGACTACAAAGTTAAAGCTAGCAGAACTGTAAACCAAGGAAAAGTTGTAATGTGAGGAGAATGCCATATATTAACAAGGCACTACAAAAATGAACTGCTGGCTTTGTGCCTGAAAAAACCATGGTTAGTTTTCTATAGCCAGTATAGCTGCAGTGTTACACTACATGTATGCACAATTGTCTTATCTTTAGTTTAGTTACAAGATTGAACTGGCACATAAAAGCATAGTGCAGATAACTGTAAACTGACATACATGGAAAAAGGTGATTCTAGCCTTACATATAAAATTATGGTCTCCAAGCTGACTGTTGCCTCTCAAGAGAAAGGTTTTGTGGCTGTGATAGAAAATCCCACAAAACATCTGCTGAGGTCTACTCATTCAAACCCACAAATCAAATCAAATAAAGTATTAGAAGATAACTAGAGGCAAGGTAGAAAATAAAATTATCGTTGCATATGAGTTGAGAGTTTCCTTCCAAATCGAATACTGTGTGGGTATCTGGTCTTACAATCTCAAAAAAAAGATATTGCAGAGTCATAGAGTTATTTGGATTGGAAAGAATCTCCAGAGCTTTCTAGGCCCATCACCTGTCTAAAGCAGATCTAAAGGACAGGAGGTTGTTCAGGGACTTGCCCAGTCTGGTCCTGACTGCCCTCAAGGATGGAAATCCATCCTAGTTAGACCAAGGTTGAGCAGGGAGTGTCGACTAATTAGGCACTTTTGAACTAAAATTGTTCCGTGACACTAGAAAGTCCAGCGAAGGACAGGAAACATGAGCAACTCCATGTGAGAAATTCTTGGATGGGCTATAACTCTTCAACCCAGCAAACCAATATGATATTTGCCTGCAAAGTCTCTACTGGCATGGAGAAGGTGAGCGGCAATTGTTGCTCACATTTTCTGTTGATATAGCAATTGGTGGCCCCCAGATTCAAAAAGAAAAAGAGAAGATATTTCCCCACTGAGTAAGCAATAGCTTTGTGGATCATCTTGACAAAAGAAAGTCATTAATTTGTGAAGGCTTAGGGGCAGATTGGACAAATGCCTAGAAGAAAAACTATTTGGACAAACCACAATAAACTCAATGAAAGAGTAGATATGATCAGAGGCTGAGAAAATATTAGTTGGAAAAGGATCACTGTTAACACCAGCCTGGGTTTTTTGTTCCTTAGATGTCTTCTTGTGGCCACTCAGTTTGTATTCTTATTATTGGGATTTTAGTAAGTATTTTATTGATAGGAATAGAAAAACAATCAATCTCTTATCTTGCAGGGAGTGTGTTATACATATAATATATGTGCATGAATGAAGAGCTTGGCTAAGTTTTGTCCGGGTGGTGCAGCATTTTTATTAGCGACAATATAGACTCAGTAGTGCCAGTATATCTATTGAGTAGTGCTTATTTTGAATATGAGCAAGGGAAACTTGGAAACTTAAAAAGACAAGGGAAAAAAACCCTTAGTCTCTCCCTTGTCTCAGAAAATAATTAAAATGATAATAAAAAGCCTTTATGTGAAGTGCCTAGTGTCAAACAAAGAATGCAGCCACGGAAGTGCGTTTTGCTGAGATTTGGAGAAGACTCCAAGGTTAAAAGCAAAAACTCCATTCGCTGTTACTTCTGCTGAAGTCTTTCAAAATATGACCACAAAAAGACTGAAGAGGGACGGTAAGGTATAGTCATATTACACCAATTGTATAATAGGTAAATATTGTTGGGTTTTTTTCTTTATCTGCATGCAGGTTTTGGGAGGGAGTTGTGTTGTTTGTTTACATGTAAGGCTGTGGAACCACTAACCTGTATCTGTAGACATGTAGGAAATAATTTTTATCAATTTTAATGAAAGCTGAGTCAGACCTTGCATTTGGCATAAAAACCTCATACTGTAAAAACACAATTTCTAGATTTTTCCTCTTGGATTTATTCCTATCCATGATTTACTGTAATTTTCAACTCAGTGTGAAATTCTTGTTGATGCATTAAATCAGCTGTGGGGTTGGTACTTTTTAATCTCTATGTATTGGTGTAACATGAAATTTTAGAACACAGTGTTAAAAGATCTTGTAGCTTAGAGGTGGTATACTAACATCAAAATGCACATGATTAATCCTGAGTGATTTAATATTCACATCAACTTAAAAGAATACTTGAGTAATCTCAAGAAGAAAAAAAAATATGTTTTTCAGTACCTCTAATAAATCATACTAGTTATTGACAGTGTTGAACTCAGAAAATAAGTAGCTCTTTTATTATTATTACTACTTTAAATGTTCCACTTAAATAACCCAAAGCAGAAATATATTATGGAGTGTAAGATAAAGGAAGGGTTAAAGGAATTCTGCAAGATTCAGACCCAGTCACATCTTGGCAGGTTATTGTATATTTTGATGTATGTTTTAAAACAGATATCCTCAGATTTTTTAGAACACATTAATTCTGTTCTTCTTATGTCAGATACAAGCTACTTTTTGGACTGTGTCTCCCTCCAGAGGCATTTCTATAAGAATGTGTGCCCTTTTTTTGATTTTGTGAAGCCAATGAAAACAGGAAAATTATGCCTGTATAAGAAGTAATTATTTATTCATCATAATATTTTATTAAAATGATGACAATTTTTTTAATGTATACTTTCCTTTAAAAGGAAAAAATATTAGAAAAATGGAAGGTTGAGAAAAGATAAACTGCAGAGTAAAGTATAGTTTGTGATAAGGATGCAGTAAAACATCTCACTTTCTGTTATCTATGAAGACAAGTACTCATTTACAAAACTATATATAAAACCAGAACAGAGTATAGTACTCTCCATGCAGAAAGGAATACTGTCTTTTATTCCTCTCCTGAGATTAAGGTCCCAAACACAGCAAAGACAGCAAGGACCATGGGTCCATTGTTCATGAGTGAGCAAGTAGCGAACGGTGGGCAGTCAAGGATCCACCAGGGGCAAGAGACTTACATCCTGGAAAATGCTAAGCAGCTCACTCGGCTGAGGAGGGTGATTCCAGTGGTCACAGTTAGTGTCACATCACCCTGCTGCGAAAGCAGATTTATACTTGGATGTTAAGAATATTGCAGAAATTTGCAGGTTGCAAAATTGAAGTTGAGCCATGTGTTGTTAAAGTCAAGGTCATAGCGGGGACAAAGAGTGTCCTTTCATGCAAGTTCCTTGTATAACAGCAATTGGTACAGTATAATGTGCTCTTCCAGACATGTATCTGTGTTGACTGAATACAAACACAATGTATCACATTTTGGGGGTTCCTTATTCTAATGACGAAAGTTAGAAACACAAATTCCTTACTAATCTAAAGAAGCTGGAAAAGGAAACAAGGAAAAAAGGAAAAAAACTGGGTTATACACCAACATACTACCTGAAGATGTATAACTAATCCTGATCTCATTCTTAGAGGTTTTAAAGCACCTGTACCAAATGCATTCTCCTACTTCCTGATGCTTATTCCTTACTTTTTACACATCTCATTAAATGGCCATATTCTGTCTATGCCTGCCTTTCACAGAAAACCCACTTTGCTCAGATTGCTTTTTCACTAGCTAATTAAGCCTCCCACATTTTGAAGATGTTTTCCTCTTATGTCTTAAATAGCATTCTCTGATTCTATGTGTATGGTTTCTTTTTGATGTATTTCTGTGATAGCATAATGTAAAAATAATAAAGCTAATTCCATTACTTCAATTATTCCAGACTGAGGGGAAACAACAATAGTAAAAATCCTACAACAAACCACACACCACCAGATGTCTTTTGATTGAAGTGCCAAAATTTGTTTCACCCAAAAGGATCAGCTGACCGTCAAGTACTCTTCAAAGGTTATTTTCCTGTTCGGTGTCTAGGGTAGGCATTAGCCAGAGAAAGATGGTGGAAATTTCTGGTTTAGTTTAAATAAACCTCAGATGCAGTATGGGATGTGCCTAGTTATGTTTTATGTAAGATCTAGAAGCCATGCATAAACAAACACCACTTGAGGGTGAAGTGCTTGAGATCTGACTGCTCTCTGTGCCACAGACTCACCGTGTGTCATCTTGCGCAAATTCCATAATCTCTCTCTCTTTGGAACTTTATTTTTACATAGTAGCAGTCTGGCAAGAGAATATTAAAGGCCATTCACTGAGTCTGAAAGACCTATTTGAACTATGAAATGGGTGCATAAATGGAGGATAGAAAAGGATGGCCTACTCAAAAGGAGAAGGCAAGTCTCCCACTTCATAGATACCTCTGTCCTCAGAGCAACAGAAACATGCAACAAGAGTGACTGGGAAAAAAGGACTACAATTGGTTATCTGTTAAAGATAAATAGTCTAGTGAGCTCTTGCAAATAAATGGCACGGTTTTAAAAAGGAAAGGAACTAGGTAGGGTGTACCTAAGCTGCTCAGATATAAATGAACACTGATTTGGGTTTGAATATGTTGCTGTTTGCAGCACCCATGATGATTGTTTTCTGTTAGTGCTGTGTACATCCTGTCTGGTCTTATTGTACTTCAGTTACCTGTCCTAGAAATGCAAGTAGGTGCATCAGTTTTATATTTATTTACATGTTCACTTTCTCAAATGTCCACCTCTGATTATGAAAAAAACAGTAGAGATTTTGAATGCATATCTTAAATCCAGCAGTTTAGATACATTTGTTTCATTCTGCAAATAGTCAGAAAATCATAGTTTTCAGCTGAAATTGTATGTAAAATTTAGGGCAATACTCTCCTACGAATATACTGTTTGAGCATAGAAGTTCTCACTAGTTGCATCATGGGTATGTCTTGTTCAATATTTGCTGTCACAGTTGCTGTCAGTAAACTGAAGTTTAAAAGCAAGTCTTCCTTATTCTAAATATTACTTTAGCTCCTCACTTGGTGACCTTCCTTTTGTCTTGTTTTCCCTGTTTCTTGCTCTCCTCCCTGCAGCAATGTATCACTGCAGCAAACAGCTCATCACAGATGTCAGTCTAAGAACTTTTTGGAATTGTGAAGTTTTGATGTCTCAGCAAATCAGACAGTACTTTCAATTTAGTACGTGACAGATTGTTTTTTAGAAGAGTCTGGAAGACTTGGTAATGGAATATGGAGCCTTTCAGCCGCTTAAATCTATTTCAAGTTGATAGTGGCAGAAAATTAATTATCAGCTCTATCGTGAATAAGTGCAGAGATTTGCAGAAAGGAGGTCTCTTTGTTTTTCAGATACTTGTGTTTGCGTACGTCCTTGCAAGATCCATGAGGTCATTGCACTAATGCCGAGTCCTCTGTTCTATCCAGTTCCTTGTATGACTATGTAGATGTCTTAGCATTTTTCCTTCAGTGTATTTCCTTTGATGTATTTCATTGAATTTTGAGGATCTTCTGATCAGCTGTGTTCAGTAGTCAAGCGCAGGGTTTGCTTCCTTGATTTCAGCCATGGAGACTGTGGGTTTGTCTTCTGGATTTGCATCTCTAGTAAGTTTAATGTGTTATGAGTTTTGAGACTACACATGGTGTTCCAAAGCTTAGCTCATGGAGAATAAAAATGAATAATACAAATTTGGACTGATACAAGTTTATTCTTTCCCAGTAAGGTATCCCTGAATGTGCTAATGTGCTCCTTTCCCAACAGTGATATTCAGATCTGAGAGAAACAAATGAGTTCTGGACTCGGTTACTCAATTCATTTCTCAAAAGGGCTTTGCTGATAATGAGATTGCATTGAGCCACTTTTCAATCTTAAACGAAGGTAATTCTGGAGATTTGTATGAAACTTATCCCATTCTTGCCAACTGTGCTACTGGGTTTGTATTTATGCAAACGTAAGAATGAGGAATGGTAGTAGAAACTCTGCTGTTAGTGTTCAAGAATACCTACTGTTGTTTTATTGGATGTCCTTTTCTTATATTTTTACAAACAGTATTTTTTTTTTGTAACAGATATATTTATTTGCTTAATAGACCCATTCATCTTTTCCAAAGTCATTGGAGTTGTATGAAGTCACGAATATGTCTTTATGTACAGTGAATCATCAAAAATGTGTTTGTCATAGATATTTTAAAAGACTGCATAAAAACATCTGCATAACACAATCATAATAGAGCTACCTCACTGTGATCCATCATGAAAGCTCTCAAACACTCAGCAGGGTTTATGCTCTTCTTGCTACAAAAAGAGAAAATTAATTCACTAAACTGATCTTATGTCACTACTTGATGCTAAAATTGAGAATGTTCTTATTTTTTTTCCAAATCTATGAAATGAAAAGTATGTTTATACATAAATTTTATTAGTTTTTTCTTACAAAGTGCTCCATTTTGTACATCTGCTGAGACCATGTCTTCACATCTTAATTGTGTGCAGAACATGGGGAGCTCTGTGGACTTAATTGATTTCTCCCAAGTTCACAGGAAGAAAGAAAACTCAGAAAGACAAATCAATAGATTTCCCCTTTTCCAATAGGAAAAGAAGTACTATATGTTGCCATTTAAATTTGGTGTTTTGCCTGGACTCTACAACTGTTTGTGATAATAAAGGCAATAACAAGACATAACAATCATAGAATAGTTATCACCAAATCATTCTATGATTCTAAGATTCTATGACATCAAGAAATTGCTTTTTGTCTGGAATCTATCTTCTTTTACATATTTAATTTTGTATCAGTAACTGACATTCATTCTTATTCTCAAATACAACTGAAATATCCTTATTTTGCTTTAAAAAAAAATCATCTATTCTGTGTAGAAAGGCTAATGGTGTTATGAGTAAATTGTCCTGCACTGCACATCTCTCTTGGTTGTTTCACCAAACGGTACTCACCAAGTCCTATAGGTTATTTGTCACAGTGTAAATGCTTATCTCATTCCCTGCCACATATTAGTATGTAGAACTCATTTCACTACTTGTCAGCAATCAGGATCTGCTGGTATGAATTGCATTCTCTTTCAAATTAAACAACAGGCAATTTCAAGCATCCATATTTACAGACTCTGGGTGAAGCTTCATAGGCAATTTCACTACAAAATTAGAAGACAAAACCTTAAGCATGATTTCTTTCCTACAAGTCCTGGAAAATATTAGACTAATTCTTGTGCCTCTCAGCTTTTTCTTAAGAATGATAGATATGTTGTGGCCCTTCTTCCTAGTCTGAGTAGTACAACCCTTTAGTTACTACTGTGAACTTTAAGCGGACACACTGTGAAAAGCAGCAATGAGGTCAACAGTTTAACCCTACCTTAGCACAGATTGAAAAAAAATATCATCACCAAACTCTCCTGGGAGATTAAAAAAAGTTGCCTGTATCCCTTGGAGAAAGAAAGCTTAATGAATGAATCTTCAAATATTATCTCTAACACCTACTACAAAATACAGAGAGCTGTGGAGTTCAGGAAGGAGACTAGTTTGTATACTGATGATGTTAAGCCCTGAAATGGATGTGAAGGAAAAGCCGTTCACCAAGACTTACAAAATGGTTTCAATCAGTTAACCCTCACTAAGACTGTGACAGATTTCAGCTATAGTACATTTAACATCCAAATTCTGTAGTTCTCATATGATATATGATTAATAGATATTTAACTCATTAGTTTTATAGATGTGGTTTATCCATAGTTTAAAGGTGTGATAATATTTTATTACTCGAGTTCTTAATATCACTGGCAGTTACAAGTTTGTCAATCATAAACCTGAAATGTTTGAAATGTTTAAAAGTGCACTGGACTTAGACTTTTTTTCCATTACACTTATTACAATACCCAAATTCTATGTAAGATCTGAGAGAGCTCAAGGGATCTTTCAATCATTTAATCTAACATCATGTATACCATAGCCCTTTAAATTATGTTCATGCAAGCCAAGTGGCTTTTTTCGTTTTAATGTATTTTACTCTTTGAGGCTGAGATGGCACTAGATGTCACATCTGGCAACAGCAAGGGGTTATTAGTATGACTGACCTAGCAGTCAGCCCATTCCCCATGCCTCTGATATCAGAAATATCTTCTTTTTATTCTCTTGCTTTCCCTCATTCTACTTCACCTTTCAAATTTCTACCATTACATCATGAGGTAAGATTTCCGCTGGATCCGGATCTCACGGTCAATGAAGACTAAATACACTGACTTGCCATACCGGTATTTCACATCCAGCTGTCATACAAAGTCTTTTGATTCAGTGACGACTGCTTTGGTGTAGGTTCTTTTGTTTAATTGAAACTGTTTCTGATCAATCAGAAGGAAAATGTTATAATCAACCAACTGAAGACCTGAAACATGACATTTTAAACCCTATCGTATAGCACAGCAAGAAATATTGAAGGTAATACAAAGAGTGTGAGATAAAAATAGAAGATTCACAAGTCGTAACAATAATCTTTCCATTTCAGTCTTTTAGGAAAACCTTGTCTTTTCTTAAAGACTCTATCATCTTGTCCACTACGCTCTTTCTTTGATTTTACCATCTCATTCCAATACTGGCTTTTAGTTAAATTCTGAATAATTTCTCGATTTTGCTTTAAATTTGATGAACAGACTGGACTCTGGAGGGATTCTTTGAGCTCCCTTCTGCATATGTCTCTTTTTTCTTTTTTGTTTTTTTCTTCTGAAGTCTAAGCTTGAAAAGTGGTTACAATACTGGTGTGGCCAAGTTTTATATGTGTTCATTTTGTTCTGAATCAAGGTATTATGTCAAAGTCCTTGAATAAACCATAGCTGTAGCAGAAATAGGTATTCTATTCAGAAGATTTAACAGGCAAGGTTATTTTGCATTAAATTATGCTGAGGAACACCACTTAGGCTTTAGCTTTCAGTTTCATATGGATGACTGTTTTGAATTATATTGCTGTATTTTAAGCATAGTTGAAAATCAGGCTAATTACTGTAAAAAACTCTCAATTCTAAAATTTTGGTACCACATTTAAAGTAGTCTAAATCCATAGAGTTTCCTGAGGTAATTAAATTCAGCTTCTGTAGTTTACTCAGTTCTTGTCACTCTTGGAAAGAAGTTGTCTGGAATTTGAAATATTATGAGACTGAAATGTTAATTTAAGTAGCTGCTACCTCATAAATATGATTTTAATGGGGAGGGATATGACTACCTATTTTTGTGTAGGAAAATGAGCTTTGTGTGTATATTTAGGTACGCATAATTGTGTACCTCACATGTGACTGGCCGTGCATAAACTTTTGTATAGCCTACACAAACAGGAATTTATTTTCTCATATGAAAAACACAGGGTTGAAACTCAGTGGGTTTTGTCTACTTCCCATAAAGATGCCATGGTGAGTATGAAGTAAGTCACTCTTAAGTTTCCGCTGTCTGTAAAGTAGAGAGTTCATTTACTTTCTCCCCCCCTGCCTCCCACCCAACATCTATTAATGAGTCTCATCTCCATGAAGTGCAGGGAAAAAAGCCCAGTTAGAAACAGGTGCTAATCTCAACTGAGACCCCTAGGCACATCTCATACAAATACTTGGTCTTGCACATAAAGTACAGGCCAAAAGGGCCAGTGGACAGCAGTGTGTGTCTGTCTGTTTTACTCTTCAGTTTTCAGAGAAATCAAAACCCTGCTCAGTGAGGGCAGGTTACTGTTCAACCTACATCTCTCCTCACGGAGAACTATGTCTGTCTTGTAAGACAGCAAAGAGTGCTTAAGTTAGGATAATCTTTCAAAATGCACCTAAATTCAACTGAATACTTCCATTCCAAAACTCCTTTGATCTTTAAAAACTCTGAGAAATAGATAAAGTTTTCATTAAATTAGGAACAAAAAGCATCTTGGTAAGAATGTCTGTTCAGTCATACAGAGAAATGGTGATATTCTACCAGCAAAAGAGAAAAGACAAAGTTCAGGATGTTACTTACACTGGTTTTAATTATTTAAAAAAACCCAAACCAAACCAAACAAAACAAATAAAATAAAATTAAATTAAATTAAATTAAAAAAAAAACACAAAAAGAGGGAGAGATGGGATACTTCCACTTTACAGAAAGAATTGAATACCTTTCCAGTTCGTTAGTAACTAAAGATGTTAGAGGAAGGCTTTGCTTGTCTAAGACTTCCCTTGTAAATATGGCAGAATTTACCCTGGTACTTCCACAATCCTAGTGTCGTTTCATGTTCAAATAACCACCTGACCACCAGGTGAATATATGCTGGCCAGGACACTCTGCAACAACCCTCCTAAAAGGAAGAGTTGCTCAGCTTCCTGTATAATGTACCTTTTGCTGATCTAACAACTATTTTAGCTAGTGGAATATTCTTCAGTATCGTCTTCTGCTGTTGAGGGGAAATTGTGTGAAGGGATTATACGAAAGTCAGCATGGTGGCTGGGACCTGAGCCAGGGAGGTGAAAGAAGGGGCTCTAGGGGCCTGTGAGAGGACAGACATTGCTCCTGAGTGCTCCCAGCATATGTCATTAGGAGAAGTTTTCCCATAGACCCCTGGCTCTGTGATGTTTGCATTACCTCTATCACAAGTAGAGGAAACATCAAAACATAGTTCTTGAATCTCTGCCCAACAGCTCCACTGAATTATTGTACAGCTATTTTCCAAAGTTCATTTCCAACAAAAACTGCCTTGAATGGTCGACTTCTAATACAAATTAATTTATTTGTAAGACTTTAAAGTAAAAATGCATGACACAATATTTTGTCTTCTATCTGGAAAGTAAATGCCTTGCTTTAGCTTTAAAAGGAGAGAATGCTGAGAAAGATGTTTCCTCAAATAACTACCTACTGGTGCAAATGTAGAAATTGCTGCTAAGGTGAAGAACATTAGCAGCCGCTTTTCAGAGGAGAAAAAAATATTTCTTCTCACTTTGCATTTTAAAATGCTGACGCAGCAGCAGGTGTCTAACAACCTCAAAAGCATGGAATTCAAGCATTTAAAATGCTGTCTGAATGCTATATTGGTTTGTCCCACTAATCTAACTATACCCAGGCTACTGCAATTTTTCTTTCTTAAAGATGGTTTTCAAATAGGATTCAAGAATTCCATTTACTCTAGAATAATACATAGAATAATGCACCAAGCACTATGCCAAGGGTGAGAATGGGCAGTCACACAGACTTGAAACTTCATTTTTCTTATTTTGTTTTCTTTCTGCCACAACAAAGACATGGATCACTGCTCTTCTCTCTGTGTGAAGGCCCCAGCATGCTCGCTGCCATGTAGTTAATATCATATTCGCCTCGGAAAATCACTGGAGCATACAGCTGGCCCACATAAGTCAGGCAGGTGGCCTCTTATTAGTGTGTTGCATGGATTTGATTTTTTCTGAGGCTTGCTTACTGAAGCATCAGTCTTGCAAATGCTATTCTCATATTTATCACTTTTATCATTAGACTAGTCCTAATGGAAATTAATAGAATCAAGTGATGTGACTAAAGTAAGCATATTCATGTACATCCACTGCTATTGGTTTATAAATGATTGGCAAAACAAGGACTTTTAGTATAGGATTTTTTTCAGAGAGTTTTTGGTGTTATCTTAATGTTATTTCAGCTGACTGAACTCTAGCTTTTGTGATTAAATAAACAAATCTCTCCCATTTGCAAAACAAGCCATAAAGAGGTCACAGCTTTTGCACAGCTGTTTGTCTTTGGTTGTTTACTGAATTGTTTGCACAAGTATTTGTAGGTCTTTTAATGGACTAATTCCGTAGTCATTAGCTAAGGATTTCAAAACAGCCCAGATATGCTGTGTTGCATAGGTACCGTCTCCTGAGAGGATCTTTAAAGCCTTACTAATGAAGATAAGCCAGTATTTTTTCCTGTGTAAATCTAAAGCACCACTTTTTTGTCCAGTACACCTCTGCCCCACCTTTGCTCTTTCAAAACTTAATACCTTTATAAGAAAGATAGCTGCAGAAATTCAAAGTCCCAGATTAATCTGAAAACTTCCATATGGAAGGAGAATCATTGAAACTATACAGAAATCTCATAACATGTCTTTCTCCACCCACACTCCTCCTCTCAAATGTAAAAGCCAAATAAAATTAAAATTTCTCAGTTCCTTTTATAAGGGTACCAGAAGTGATGCTTGCTGTATGGAGTAATAAACTTTAAACCTAGGCTTCATGCAGTTGTGCTACCTCCATGTTCAGTGACCATAACTCAGGGCTGAAGGTCATTACTCCTTTTCAATACAACCAGAACCACATAATTAAAGAGAATTTTGATAGTGTTAATTCATATCTAACAATGAGAACTCATATGGCTGTGTATTATGAAGTAGACCAAATTGCTAACTAGATTTCTGTAATACTTCACTTAAACTGAGCTATATTTCTGCCTCTTTGCTAAGATTGTGTTTGCTCATCAATGTGTGTAAAAATTGTATAACCTGATCCCACCTCTTAATTTTCTCCTAAAAAGATAAATTGAAATGAAAGGGCAGGAGGGTGGGGATAGGGGATGAAAAAACCCAATCTTCCTTCAGCTTTAGTTTAGTCTTCTCAGGAAAAATATATAGAATGTGTGTTTAGTGCCCTCTATTGCTGTTTTCGACCCAGCTTTTTGTTGTTTCCGAGGTGTGAAAAAAAGAGAGAAAGAATCAAGGAAAGAAATTTGATTTCTCTTATCCTCCATAATATGAGTTTCCTTCATGAGAGAAAACAGTAAAATTGTGGAACACAACATTCATTTTTATAAGCAAAAATCTGACAAAGTCTGTGCATACAAACAGATCCAGTAAGAGAGCAGAATCTGTGTTTCCCGTAGTGTTGATTTTGTGGTACATCTTTACCTGCCTGAATTGCCTAGAAGCAGTGGCACATATATATGAATACTATGCATCTTAGTGCACAACATTTATTGCAGGTTACAAATGGAGAGAAAAAAAGCCCTTTTAAAGAAAAAATAAATAAGATGGGAAAAAATCCTGTGAGTTTTTTTTTTTTTTACTTATTTCTCAGGTGTGTCAGATTTTCATTTCATTTAATCTCAATTTAAATGGAAGAAGACAGAGATTTTAAAAAACAATGGAAATTCTAATTTATTTAGCGTTAGCCAGGAAGCAGATCTGGTTATTGCTAAATAAGACAGGTAAATCTGGCGTTTTAAAAATTTTAATATTGAAATATGCACACATGGAAAGAGAGGAAAATGCATATGTGTGTGCGTATGTGTGTATACACATTACATATGTGCCTGTAACCACATTCATGAGCAAAGTTGTGGAGCCTTTTTTTAAATCATTATCTTGGAAAGGAGGATAAAGGATCAGTTACAGGTTTGGTAGGGGTTGGTTAACTATAGAGAGTTTATGGCTAGTTTTCTCTGAGGGAAATTTTTCTTAGAGTTAGTTCGAGGAGTTCAAAACTGAGTCAGGAATTGAGCTAACAATGAAACTAGATGGACGGTGTTTATCTTATTGCTTGATTTCTGTAGAGACAAAAACATGATTTCCTTCCAGATAAACATATTGCAGTAGGTGCCTGGTTTGAGTGTGGGATGTGAACCTCACACAACATTTCAATGCACCCCAGCAGGTAAACTGATGTAGCATGGGATGACCAGACAGAATTGATAAATTCAGCCTACAGAAAGATGGAATGTGATTATTCAGATGTTCATTTTGATGCTGATGGCATTTTTTTTTTAGTTATTTTTCTGGGTATCTCAAAATTTATGTTCTAAAGTTCTAGTTGGCATGATTCTTCAAGAAGGAAATCCTGGTGATGCAAGAGCAAGCCATCCCCATGTGCTGAAAAATGAGCCAGTGGAAAAGATAACCAGCTTGGCTGAGCAAAGAGCTTTGGGTAGATCTCAGAAAATAAGAGGAAAGTCTATGAGCTTTGGAAAAAGGGATAGGCATCTCAAGAGGACTATAGGGATGAAGTGAGGTCATGCAGAGAGAAAATCAGAAGGGCTAAAGTCCTAAGCTAGGACTTAAACTGACCAGTTCTATGCAACATAACAAATAATGTTCCTACAAATACATTAACAATAAAAGGAGAGCCAAAGAAAATCTCCATCCTTTACTTGATGCAGGGGGAACAATAGTGGCAAAGGATGAGGGTAAGCATGAGGTACTTAATGCCTTCTTTGCCTCAGTCTTTAATAGTATCATCAGATGTTCTCTGGGTACTCAGCCTCCTGAGCCAGAAGACAGGGAGGGAGCGCAAAATAAAGCTCCCATGACCCAAGAGGAAATGGTTAGAGACCTGTTTGTCCAATTAGATATTCACAAGTCTATGGAGCTGAATGGGATCCACCCAAGGGTATTGAGGAAGCTGGTGGAGATGTTCACTAAACCCCTATCTATCATCTACCAACAGTCCTGACTGACTGGGGAAGTTCTACTTAACTTGAGACTGGCAAAGGTTATGCCTATTTACAAGAAGGGCTAGAAGGAGGACCTGGGGAACCACTGGCCTCTCATTCCGACCTCAGTGCCAGGGAAAGTCATGGAGCAGATCACCTTGGGTGTTATCACACAGCACACGCAGGACAACTACCGTGATCAGGTTCAGTCAACATGAGTTTGTAAAAGGCAGGTCTTGTCAAAAAAAACCTAATCGCGTTCTATGACAAGATTACCCACTTAGTGGACGAGGAAAAGGCTGTAGACGTGCTGTACCTGGACTTTAGTAAAACTTTTGACACGGTTTCTCACAGTATTCTGCTTCAGAAACTGCTGCCAATGGCTTGGACAGGTGCATCCTCTGCTGGGTAAGAAAAAAAAATAACTGGATGGCCAAGCACAAAGAGTTGCGGTAAATGGAGTTAAATCCAGTTGGATACCGGTCACAAGTAGTGTTCCCCAGGGTTCAGTGCTGGGTCCAGTTCTGTTCAATATCTTTGTCAATCTTCTGGATGAAGGGATTGACTGTACCCTCAATAAGTTTGGAGATGAAATTAGGATGGGCCACAAGAACCCCATGCAACACTTCAGGACTGAGGAAGAGTGACTGGAAGGCTGCCTGGCAGAGAAGGACCTGAGGGTGCTGGTTGACACCTGACTTAATATGAGCCAGCAGTGTGCCCAAGTGTAAAAGACTGTAAAAGACTGTTAGGTGACTGTCTCAACCTTGCTGAAACATGAAAACATAAATCAGGCCAGAGGTTTGTGGTCATGCTGGTATCTGGTATGGAGCTCCCGAAGAGACTGGAGAGACCATTTTCTGTTTGTGCAAGAGATAACCTGTGCCCCCCACCTGTGCTGGCAAGTGCCCAGCCACCAGGGATCGGGAAGAGAGAGGGGCCCAGAGACCCTTGAAGACCTCCCCATTGACACTGTTGGGTATATGTATCACCGCTGGGTGAAAGGGCTGGTTAAGCAAACAAAGAAACTACCTTATAAAAGAACAGAAATGACTGACATCGGGCTGGAACACTCCTCCACCAAATACCAAAGCAGGATCTGCGGGACGCCGCTGGATCCATGGTGGTGGCTATACTCTCTCTCTCGTTTCCTCTCTTTTTCTCACTTTCTCTCCTTTCCTTATCCTCTCATCTCTTCTGCTTAGGTTATAATAAAATATATTATTTGAGTGTGACATTTGACCTGGTCTGTGTCTTAATTTCACCCATTTCAAACACTCTTGGATCAGTAATGGACTGAGACGCTAAGTGGACGAGAAAGCCAGTGGCATCCTGGCCTGTATCAGAAACAGTGAGGACAGTAGGAGCAGGGAAATCTTCCTTCCACTGTCCTCAGCATTGGTGAGGCAACACCTCAAATACTGGGTTCAGTTTTGGTCCCCTTACAGAGACAGAAAGACATAGAGGTGCTGGAGTGTGTCCAGAGAAGGGCAACAAAACTGGTAAAGGGGCTGGAGAACAAACATTTTGAGAGGCAGTTGAGGGAACTGGGATTGTTTAGCCTAGAGAAAAGGAGGCT
Organism: Neomorphus geoffroyi; assembly: GCA_033558235.1. Taxonomy (NCBI): domain Eukaryota; kingdom Metazoa; phylum Chordata; class Aves; order Cuculiformes; family Neomorphidae; genus Neomorphus; species Neomorphus geoffroyi. The sequence continues at coordinate 73,670,033 of JAUMJM010000005.1, read as the reverse complement.
GAGGGGAGACCTCATCACTGTCTACAACTGCCTGAAAGAAGGTTGTGGTAAGATGGGTGTTGGTCTCTTCTCCCATGTAACAAGTGACAGACAAGAGGAAATGGCCTCAAGTTCTGCCAGGGGAGATTCAGGTTGGATATCAGGAAAAATTTCTTCACCAAAAGGGTTATCAGGGATTGGAACAGGCTGCCCACGGAGGTGGTTGAGTCACCATCCCTGGAGGTCTTTAAGAGATGGATAGATGAGATGCTTAGGGATGTGATTTAGTAGTAGACGGGTATAGTTGGACTTGATGATCTCAAAGATATTTTCCAACCAAACGATTCTATGTTTCTATGATAAGAGGGTGTGTAGTAATGGTGTAACTCATATTTACAAACAAAATAGGACTTAAATGTTTTGTCCTTGGCTTTAAAACTAGTATTTTTCTGGTGTTCTCTCTCTTTCTTTTTTTTTTCTTTAATTCCCAAGAAGCTTTGTCATCAACCAAATAACTTAAACAAATAAAAATAAACCCTGTATAGCTTATCTTACAACTACAACAAATGACCTATTCCAATTACTTTTTTCCTTCATAGAAAACTTCAGCATGAAAGATGATAAATCATCTCAAATAATAATACAGAAATATGTATTTTAAAGCACTTACAGTTTATTTCTGGGCTTAAAACAGATGCTATAATGAAGTCTGCTCAATGATGTATAATGGTCTTACACTGCAAGTGTGAATAATACTCTCAAGCAGTGATATCAAAGCACCCTCCCAGGTATTTTCCAAAACAAGGAAGAAAGCCATACTTTTTCTCATCTCCTAACAATTTGAACAGCATTTAAGCTGTTTATTTGTTACCACATATATGCTAAAAATACATCAGAAAAGAAATATTTACTAGTGTTGCACAAGGCATTGCTTTTGGAAATACAACATAAATTTATAGAAGTGCGGTTCAGAGGAGTGATTATAGAACTTACATTTACCGAAAGATAAGAGCATATACAGGGCAGTTAGTGTGGCACAGATGAGGTGTAGCAGCTTTTTATTGTGTGATAAGAACTTTCCTTTTGCATCTTTTCAATAAGTGAATTGAGACTGTTTGGATTTTATACTATAGTTATGGGATAAAATGTTATCTCGCATTGAGACAAATGGAAATGTTGTTTTATTGTTTCTTGTGCACGCAGATCCTCTTTGTTCTTTTCAAGCTGGTGTGTGTTTGCATTGTCTGAGAAGATTTTTCCTGGTGTGTAGCAAACCAGCATGCTACGCAATTCCATCTCTCTCAAAAATCATAAGGCAGAAACAAACTTAGATTTTACTCTGAAAAAAAAAGACATCAGAGCAAAATACATAATGCCTTTTGTGTGGTGTGATTGTTCAGCTCTATGATCTGCATTGTAGTCTTTCCAGATGAGATTTCCCCCTTCAAAAACAAAACAACTGTTAATTTTTGTTCTTATTATGCTTGCAAGACATTCTTCTGACTAGTAAATGAATGTAAATAGATGTCAGGTATTTGAGTCTAAATCTTCAACTAGAAAGAATATCTGCAAGGGAAGAAATTGCCATTATCAACCTGTTAGTTCAATATTAATTTTGTGAACTTGAATATTTCTGACTATTTCTCTATTGATTAATTCAGGAAAAACACCAGTACTGATTATTGATATTGTCTAAGAGGGCTTCAGCGTTCTTACGAAAGAAGAACTAAACAGTCTTTTTTCAAGCTTTTGATTTAAAAGAAAACATAACTCAATAGCCGGAGCATTTTGAATTTTAGGGGAAAGAAAAATAAAAGTGATTTTTATTTCTGATCAGCACATGTCTCACACTCAATGAGTGTGTTTACATGAAAAAGGAATAAACACATTTTTACCTTCCCTTTTCCCTTCTTTCACATCCTTTGTCTCAGAAAAGTCTGTGTTCTCCTTGAGGAAGAGAGTGAATTATTATTAGGGGCAAGCAGCTGGAAGAAGGTGACAATGCCCAACAAAACTTTAATTAAATATGTTAACTCTTTATAACCCCATTTACTCTCTACTTTGATTGATATATAGAAATAGGAAAGAAGCTGAATTAAACACATAATATCTATTTTCAGCTACAGTTCAAGGAGATGCATTGATAGGAAACATCTCTTTAAGATGCACTTCCTTTCTGAAACTCTACCCACAAATTCAAAGGTTTATTTCTTCTAGTGTAAAATCAAGATAACTGCCATTCTAGACTGCAATGATACTACTAATGGGTATTTTGGGAATAAATGTCTTTGGGTTTTTTGTTTGTTTGTTTGATTGTTTATTTCTTAAACTGAGTGATCTCCCTCTATAGAAACAGTTTGCCTCCCACGCGTGCTGAAATCTCTGGTTTGCCTTGCCACACACACTGTGTGCGCCACATTGGGGGCTCTCCTAGTTATTCTTAGTGGATAGTCATGAGGTTTGTTGAGCTGAAGAGATGTTAGGAGCAATGGAAAGGAATAAAACTTCCAAGTGCTGATGTTTATGCACCTTCCATGAAGTTTATAGTACTTGCTTTATGTAACTGATGTTTCACTGATAGCTGTCTGGCAATGGTTGCTTACCCAGTTGAAGAGAAGGGTTTGGATTTTTAGTAGCCAATAACTTAAGTTTTCTCATGCAAGTTTTCAAGGTGATATAGCATGGGTATGGAATAACACAATACACTAGTCTTCAGTAGCAAATTGCTTTTAGTTTTATATTGATAAAAAAAAGTGGAAGAGCAGCTTGACTACCACTGGTTTTGCTCTGGAGAGAAATAGCTGTTGAAGTGACCGTGAGATCTTAGGCTGCGAAGGATAGCAGTCTCCAAACTAGCTGCCTAGACTGTTATTTTCATGCTCTCATTTGATGTTTTTGGGAGAACAGGTTTTCACAAAGGCAAAATAGCGCATCGGCCAGGGGCAATACAAACACTAGACAAATGCAAAACTAGACTTTGAAGAAGTAATTTGAAGAATGGTTTTACATATATTCAGCTTACCTGAAAAGCACATTGTCTGTGATGCGTTAGCTCAATTGTAACTGTTTTAATTCTATTTGCTTGTCTTTTCCATGCGCTTCCTTGATAGAAGCTCTCTGGGCTATAAGTGCTGGCAGTTACATGCCGTGTTTGTGAAACAGGACATGCAAAACTCAAGGTAGATGCCTAACACAGCCTAGGTTAAGTGAATGAATTTAAAGAAGGCATTTTGTATTAATCATTCAACAACACCATTATCTGCTTGGCGATTGCCATTGCTAATAGAATAGTGTAGTATTTCCTTTTTTTAACTACAGAGATGTTTCCTTGACAGGGTGCGAAATAATGAGTTTTCTCTCCTTAACACTGGAAATAAATATTGGGACAGTATTGGAAAAATCTTTCAAACTTTTGGAATTTCTTTCATTGATTGGGTTTTTTAAATGGAAAAAACTTCTGAATTATAGCCACTCTATAAATACATTAGGAAAGCTGTTCTTAAAAGGGATCACTGGCAATTAAATTCTACTTAAACTATGCATGTAACTCAGGCTGATGAGCTAAGCATCTGCAGCTCTGGAAGAAGTTCTCCCAGACAGCAGCTTGATGCAGTTTAAAGGAAATGTCGGAATTCTTCAGGGGCACAGCAGGAGGAAAGAAACATATTTATAATGGCATCGTCAAGAAAGACTTGCACAACGTCTTTGATAAGGCAAAGGTAGCAAGATCCCAGCTTTAGTAAGTAGAGGAATCCTACCTGGATATTTGTGATTGCTTTGTTACTTTAAAAATATATGAAATCTAAACATATTGGGATGTGTACAGTAACTTTAACCATTATTTGATGGCAATCATTGATGTTTCTCATTAAAAAGTAAAAATTTTCTATCTTTCATCCCCATTCTTTTCTGATTTTCCTCCACTCTAGCCTTTCTGATGGCCAGTTTACAAGTTCAGTCTCTTGAGGAGTGAATCTTTCTACTTTTATTTCTCTCAGTGATGTATTTGACATATTTAAAGCTACTTTTTTTCTCTTCTTCAGTAGGGAAGGGATTTAGCATTCATTATCATGTACATTATTTCCTTTGTTACAATTGGAGTGGCACAAGCTCTTGGCATTGGGATTTGCTTATTTATTTATTTTCCTTGTGTGTTTGAATAGGTGTTGTGAGATTGTCTGTTGGTTTTGTTTTCTCCTGCTTGGAGATACACAGATTTTGTTTTTTCTTTTCCTGTTTCTGTGTATTAACTGAGGAGTAGTACAGTTTCAAAGGTCTCTTTTTGGGTGTTCCTCTCCATTGCTGTAGTTGGTAGATAATTGAAAGCCAGGAGACAGGGTCAGTGGGATAATAATGGACTCACATGAAACCCAGTAAAAAACATAATTGTTTGTCTGACAGCAACGCAGTCTGGAGGGAGAGAAAATGAACTACCGTGAAAGCAGCTGTTATATCCAAAAAAAGAAATAAAAAAATAAAAACAGTCTATGGGAATATCAAGAGACAAACAAATAGACTTTTTAAATGTTAAAGCCAGTCTTTTCTTGCATTCTGAATCTTTGCCTTTGCATGCTATCCTTTGAAATCTGTCTTCTGTTTGTCTTCCAGTTCTGACAAGCTCAGTGGATGATATTCCAAAAAACACAGTTTCTCAGATATGGGTAAAAAAAGGACATTTTATCTTTTTTGCCCAAACCTTGCTACTGTCTTTTTGTCTCCTAAGTGACTTAGGAGGAGCAGAATATAACTCTGTTCTAGGCTTCCCAGCTTTCACTGGTCCATGAGGTAAGAATCACAGTATCACAGTATCACAAGGCTGGAAAAGACCTTCGAGATCATCGAGTCCAACCTATGACCCAACACCAACACCTACTCATCATCTGAATGACAGCACTAAGTGCCTCATCCAATCTCTCTTTAAGCAGCTCCAGGGACAGTGACTCCATCACCTCCCAGGGCAGCGCATTCCAATGGCCAATCACCCTTTCAGTGAAGAATTTTTTCCTAATGTCAAGCCTAAACCTCCCCTGACAAAACTTGAGACAGTGTCCTCTTGTTCTGTCGCCGGTCATTTGAGAGAAGAGACCAACTCCTGCCTGACTACAACCTCCCTTTAGGTAGCTGTAGAGAGCAATAAGGTCTCCCCTGAGCCTCCTCTTCTCCAGGCTAAACAACCCCAGCTCCCTCAGTCGCTCCTCATAGGGCTTGTGCTCCAGCCCCTTCACCATCTTTGGGTGTAAAAGGTAAAGGGTGTAAAGGGTATGCTCTGAAATTTGAAGTAGCCTTGTAATTAATCTGATTAAAGAAAAGGACTCAGTCAAGAGTTTGACAATAATAGAGATGAATGGAATATTCCATCTTACATCTGATGCACAGAACTGTATATGAGAGAACATTCATGCTTCGGGCAATAAACCAACTTTTTACCATAAAGTTAGGAAGAAACCTGTCACGCTGCAGAACTGCTGATTATTTTTCCACTAAAATACTGGATACTGGCCATATTCAGAACTGTACATTAGTAGATGTGACTCTTTGACTTGCAGGTTCCTAGGTTCACTTTCAATTTAGGATTGGATGTGCTAAGCTTATGCAGTGTGCCCTTGTCTGTACCAGCAACTGCTATGTTAGCATTCTATCTGATCTGCAGTGTTAAATCCCTGCTCCAATGACTGCGAACATCCATTGAGCACCACCAATGGGTAAGCGCAATCATTTATGAAGCTTACAATGAACTAAAGTCTGTGTCAAAATGTAGGTCTCTGTAGCTGCTTTGTTTTACAGACATGCCAAAGCAATACAGGGATGTGAAATACATTAAGTTCTAATCTATTGTGGTGATTTCATCCCTTCTTTACTCTCAAAATGCAGCCATATTCTGGTAAGATACCAGCACGCATACCAATATCACATGGCAGTTTGGGAAGGAGAAATAAAAGAGGCCGTATCCCAGTGGGAACACAACATATAGCTTTCAGCTTCCATGGTCTTCAGGGGCATTAAGTACCAAAAGCTTTACTTCTACCTCTCTAAACAGCTGCAATGCTTTTGCATTCCTCAGTAGGATAACATCATATTCTGAGACTATAATCTACAATAAACTGTATCTGTTCAAAGATGATACACTTCAAACTAGATCAATAATCAAAGAGCCTTTATTTAAAAAAAAGTACACTGTCTGTTCAAAAGTCTCATTCATATCTCATATACTGTCTACTGTTCTCTGAGGATATGAGAATGTTCCATAATATCAATATATTCTCTGTGAGAAAGGATTAAACCAACAGCTGTTTATTGCATTACGATTAGTTCAGTACATTAACATGTTACTATCCTTTGATTCCTACAAACATAACGAGAAACTGTCCTCATGCACATGGGATTACAGACTAACCTTTCTGGACAAAACTCTTTTTTGGTAATATTAGTTTAGCAAAAAGCCCTAACAAACCTACCCTGTAAATTAGGGACTAGAACTGGCTCTTTGCTGCCTAAACAGGTGAGGAACTAGCCTTGAAGAAGCATTTTGTGGAAAGTCAGCCTGTGCTGAAATGTTGTAAAAGACAGATATAGGTTGTACCAGATATGTTCCTTTGCAAGCCCAGGTAAAAAGGGGAAAAGTATATTTCTGGGGCCATAGATAATATTCCTTTGTTCTTTGAGCAGTTCTTTAGCTGAGAAAATTTTTCTAATCTTCCAGAATATGATTAGAGAAACTATCAGCCTTCAGTTGGAAATTTCATCTGGAGACATTACCCAAAATGGATCATGCTGGCTAACTATGTAACTGCGCACTGTAATGGTACATCTTCATCTTCTGTTATACAGGATTTCCCATCTTTTCTGTGTTATAGCAATGTAGCCTTAATACAGTTATAAAGCTTCCAGGTCAAACATAGTTCATATCTGCCCAGCCAAGAGCATAACCAGCCTCACCTAAATCTCGCTTTACCCCACAATTCCTTACTAGGAAATATTATAAAAATTAAGATCCTACAAATGTGAACTGTTGCTGCCATGTCTGTAAGAATGTTTGGAGTTTATATAGATATATATCATTCAAATTAGAAATGATGCTACAGATCAATACAGTATCCAAAAATACCTTTGTGGTAGTAACAGGCTTAGCCCAGGAAAACTCAAAGGCAAAGATGTGGCACCAAACCACTTCAAAACAGCAGCAGAAGCCATTTTTACCTAACTTCCATCAAGAGTTCAGCATCTCCTGCTTACTCCTGTGTTTGGAAATATTTGTCTTAAAATATGGCATTGGAGAAAGGATAAGAAAAGGAGGGAAAAGGGTTGATATTTACACTAGAAAGTCCTAAAGTTAAAATGTGTTTCTAAGGGGGATTTCACAGCCTGACTAGTTTTGTATATATGCAGCTGGTGGACAGGGGGCATATAAACACATAACACACTCCAGAAGTCCATCAGGCTGTAGCAGATCTGGAGAGTCGGCAGTGGGGTAGGAAACTGACTATTCCAGTTCCTCGTGGTGTCCTCATTCCCACTTAATACTTTCTTAGTTCTTTGTTCTTGTTCCTTCTGAGAATTAGAGAAATAAACACCTCTTCTGCAGTGCAAGAGAACCAGACAGCTTCTGCATTTTATACAAAAGGTGATTTTACAGTTTTGCTGGTAATTTCTGGACACCTTATTTCCCACCGGAAGGCTAAACAATGACTAACAAATAATTCAAAATCAATTTGAGTAGGAACAGTGTAGACTTTAGATACACATAGAGACTGAATTTGGTGTGTTCTTGTTGAAGTGAACTATTGCTACGCAAATAAATCCTAGAAAAGAGCATTATATATGTATTCAATGATCTATCCAAATTCTCTTCTACAGTCATGGTGATTTTCAGATGTGATCCAATTCTGAAGTCATAAACATATATTCTTAGCAGGAAAACAATATTCTAGAAAGCTTTTAATTGGTAAACAAAGAAATATATGTGAAACACATGAGAAGGTAGAATGGCTGGATAGTTTTTTCTCTGTGCATGTTCAAGTGAGATAAACAGGTTGCGAGATTTTTTGATTACAGATTAAAAAGAACCCTTTTGAAACACAGCTGACAGTTTAGAATCTTTAAGGTTTTGTGGGCTTTGTTCTTGTTTTTTGTTTTTGATTTTAAAGGCAAGCAGAAAATCAAACCTCACTTTTGAGAAATGAATTTTTTACCATTGTCCTGGTTTAATATCTAAAAATGATTTGGAATGCATGAAGCCCATTTGATATATATTTCTTCTGAGAATTACTCTGGGGATGAATTTGGTCCTAAGTGGTTATTCATAAAGAGAAAAATCAAAGCTTATTTCTCATGGTGTAACAAGTAATATAAGTAACCATAAAGAGTTTGCTGCTAAAATGGCCCCTTGCTTTCTTAAAATATTTCACTTGGATGCTCAAACTGATCGAGAGTAAAAGATGGAAGGTAATGGTGCACAATTGTATGTGTAAGGATATTTCAGGCTGGAAACAGAGGGAGATTTTGATCCTATAAGATACTATCATTCATTCCAACGGGACCGGCCCCATCTTATGGTGGAGAAGTGTCAGGTCTGTAGACCCTAAAAATGAAGACACAAACGAATAACAGTGAATCTCAGCCCACCCAAGGTGCAACCACTAAGCAGGAAGGACCTGAATTAAAGCAATGTCACAACAAAACACAAAATTCTTTAATACAAACAGAATTATGAAAACAGAATTATAAAACAAAAAACTCACCTTCATTAGAGATATAGATGTTTATTTACAAAGTATTGTTTACATTTCTAATACAAAGTAGGGTCCAGTATAATTGTTTTTCCTTATCTCTCAATGTCTTTTCTCATTTCTTCAGTAACTTCCTCACCGTTCCTCTCTTTCAGGCGACTTACAGAGTGCACAAAAATTGAGCAGTCCCTTGAATTACAAATGTGCACGCCTACCACCAGTCGTCCACTTTGTCATTTTTCTATACATAAAAGTTTTTGTGACTAAAGGGTTATATTTTAACCTTGCTGTTGATGTCAAAACTGCTTCATTAGTTTACATTTACTGAACATGATTTTTAATTCTTGCTACCACCATGGCAAGATTATTTAAAATAAGTCAGAAAATTTCTGCATTTACACTTAATTGTAGTTCATTTATAAGATTCAAATTTGTTCATTTGAATTTCACATTACACAGATTTCTTTTGTAAGCTCATGATACTACACATCTAAAAGGTTCCTCTCAGCAAAATATATTTTAAATTATTTCTGAAGTAATAAATGGGGCATGGAGAAATGTTGGCATACACAAGTGAATTCAGATATTAAAAGTTAGAATTTTCCTACTTTATATGCTTCACACACAAACCTTTTTCCTTACTGAATTGCTGCATATGCTAACATATAACAAAACACATATGGTGTGTGTCAGGAACAGAAGGGAGTTGACAAAAGGTAAACTCAGACATGACATAGGATTTCAAATAGAATGGATCAGTTTTAAATTGTTTCTGGTTATTTTACCATGCAGTTCTCACTCAGACAAAGCTACGCATAAATCAGTGGGACGTAAACCTCAGTAAAGATGAATATAAAGGGCAGAAAAAAATAGAGTAATATATATGTCACTCAGTCACAAAAAGGTCTTCTTATGGAATAATCCAGAAACACATTTCTTGAGAAACCATTCCCATAATGCATTTTTAGGAGGTAATTTTTTCTATGCAAGTTACCCTTTCTTTCTCTACTCCTTTGACTATTGTTGCAACAAATGTTAGACTTAAGGAATCTGATTCCATGTGTCTTTCATTAAGAAATTGTGGTTATATCTCCTTTATGTGACTCAGTTAAAACTGATCTCTTTATCTTTTTTATTATTATTTTTTTTTGTAACCTGTAAGTGTCGCTAAGAGTATGGTTCACATTACAGCCCTCAACACTTTGAACCACCCCTAGTTCTTCTCTGAATTGCTGTTGAACTGAGCCAGGGAGCTAAACAAGCCAAAGATCAATCTTACAAGAAAGAAATTAAAAGTACACACTGCACTGATCTGCATTATGTCATTCTGAGTCCAGCTCTGGTGAAATAAAAATGGCAGAAATATGAGGCCAAAAAGGGACGTTTTCAATGGCAACTAGCCATTACATCCTTTTAGCTTTAACTCCAAAATGTCAAGACTGGAGTTATAGACATTTTTAGTTGTCTTCAGAAAACTTAATGTGAAGAGGATATCTCAACATTGAATGAAAGTTAAGTAGAAGGTTATGGACTGGGGTGAGAAAAACAAGTATCACAGCCTTTGCTAAGTCTCAAAATAAAAAGAGATATATTTTTAAATATTCTCAAGGAACAGAAAGCATTAGTGTGAATATTAGTAGCAGAATTAGTAGATTATGATCATTAGGAAAAACATAAAAAAATTAGTAACTGAGCCTCCTTTAAAAATTGTTTGAAGAAATACTGTTCTTTAAAGTGATATATCGATCATTTGCACTTTTTGATAACCAAGCTTTCATTAACTGTGTTGTATTGGTTTGAAGGCATTATAGTTTGTCAAAACTCTGTAAGACAGAAAAACAACTGCAGATTCGCTTAGATTGTTTATTAGCTTAAAAATTGTCTACAGTTAATCTCTTTGGTTTTAATCTGAGATTTTTATATTAATGAAACAGGAACAGACATTACTTCCCAAATACTCTCATAATCAATTACCTACTCCTTTCTTTTTTTTCCAGGAATAGCTAGTCAAAACATATCTAACCATAAATTCCTCCAGGAACTAGTGTATAAAACAGTTTGCTAAAGCAAACTGCAGACAACAGATACATATTCCAATAACTGTTTAGATTATATTCTTGATGTAAACACAGGAGTGTTTTCCAAAACAGATTAGGCTCGGATGCTCTTGATTTGTTGTTACATATATATTTTATCTACATTCAGATGTGTATTCCTTTTTAATTTGCATTTTATTATCTACTTCCTACAACTTTCCTTCCTTGCTCGTCTGTAGAGTAAAAAATAAATACAGACTAAAACAGATTTTATGACCTGTAATATGAGAGCCAAATGAGATTACACATTCCAATGTTTTTACTTTTAGTGCTTTCCTCCTGTTCTCATGAATGTTAACCTTAGCCCACGTTTACACTCAGACAAATTGTAGTGCAGTCAAGCTTACAAACTTCCGACAAGTTCTTATTTAAAAAGCCATTTTTTTAAAAAAAAATTTCATTGTGAGTGGGTAGGGTCCCCAGAACACTAACTCATTGTAGCACATTAGTGTTTTTAATTACATTCTCCCATATATCCCTACCACAGCAGCCTGCTGTGCTGTCCACAGAAATGGAGCTATCTCTCAAGACAGTAGCAGTGGTTTTACTGAGAGCACTCAGTAGTCTGCACAGAAACCTGCTCTTCTGATCTCTTAAACACCTCGGTCCATAGACTTCTGTGCACAAACATCTCCCTCACTTGACCCACACAGAGGGACTGGTGCAGGACTATGTTATTTGTTTAGAATCAAGGATGAGCACCTCAGAAGTCCTTTAAAACAGTCACTCTCTGGTGAAATAGTAGAGAAAACAACATTGGTTTTGAAGATCTTAGTTGTAGGAGTTGTTCATAATTTTCCCAAAATATCAGAATTGGTGTATATTCAACAGTAAATAAAGAGAGTCAGTTTAGCAATGTTTTCAAATTCTCTCCTTTCCTAATTACGTTAGAGTTAGCCTGGGTGTCAGCCATCTGTTGCGTAAGGTCTACATGAAACTGACTTTTACCTTCAGCAGTAGTCTTTTTGCCTAGTAGATTTTCTAACACTGTAATTATTTTTATACTACAACAATTCTTCTGTTTAGGATAATGTCTTCTTTCATTAAGCAATGTAACATTTATGTCTATTCAGAATTAAGAATTCTAAACTGGAAATTTTGCTTTTAAGTGCACGTGTATCAGCCAAAGGAATTCTTAGTATACTTACACTTATCTTAACAAAGTTTAAATTTATCTTAACAAAGTATAAATAGTTCATATTTAAGAATATCCAGATAATTAGATACCATATTGCAGTTTCCACTAATCACAAAAAGAGCCTGGAAACAAAAAATTTAAAAGAGGGAATATAAGTAGCCATACTTGTATACAGGGTATATAAATGTTTGTGCCCCGTGAGAAGAGAGTTACTCTGCTGGGAGTGACTTACATCATGCATAGTATGACTCAAAGTTTCAGAGCTCTTCTCTTTCAACCATACCCATAATAAAATAGGTTCAACGTCCTTTCTTTAGAAGTCCACAGGATGAGTTGGGCACATCATAAGGACTGTATGTCCCAAGTGTCAGTGATAACTTCCCTATGATCAATAAAATGCAAGTCTTATTTCTGTGTCTCTTCTTTCCCCTCAGAATATTCTTGGAGAAATCCAACATCTTCCCTAATACTTGGGTGACTGTTCAGGTTGTAGTTCTGTTAGCATTGAGAAAGAAAGACAAATTAAACTTAGCAGTGCCAGTTACAAATATACGGGAAAGAAAATTAAAAAGAAAATTGAGAATCAATACTATGTCCAGAACCAGGAAATACATTTGCTGAGAAATGTAGCACCTTTTATTTTAGGGCTGTCGTTCTGACCTTTCCTCAAAAGATACCAGAGTTCCTTGATTATGAATATTTCTTGTTTTCTCATATATATGTGTGTGATTGTGCATTTGTATATATATACGTGTGTGTATTATTTAAGCATTTCACTACTCTACCATACTGCTCAAAGGTCACTAAGCTACATGTTCTTCATTTGGAGAGATAGGATAGAATGCCTTGAAGGGCCAGTCAATTTGTTGCTGATATACAAATAAAACAGAAAACTGAATCCTCCGTAGAGAAGTAGTTACAAATGTGTGAGCTTGTACTTAGGATATGTTCTTTTTTATTACATAAAATGCAACATAAGGCAACTGATTTCTAAACCATGTGATTGCCTACAGTTTTGTTTCAATAGACAGTAAACATTGTGTAATAGTGTTACACTGACATTTTCTTGTCAATGTAACAAATTCCATTTGGTTTGCAGAACTTAGAAGCTAAATTGATGGTAATAGACCTGCTTCATCAAAGACTAATGACTTTACCATTTAGGAACTGAGCCAAAATTGATGAAAGCATCAGTATCCAGAACTGCATTTCAGCATATTTGTAAGTGTGATACTGAGTAGGAACCTTAGTGTTCCTCACAATGACTTTAAGTTTTACTTTGCATTACTGACAATATCAACTGTTATTGTTCCTTTTTTTCCTCTATGTGCATGATTTCTTCTAAGGAATGTGCAAGGAAAAACATTATAGAAGAGTGACAGGAAGGATGAAAATGTTTCTACTAAAAGTTACTCTCTCTAGCCTCTTGTCCTGGTTTCGTTGGGGACAGGGTTAATTTCAATGTTTTTTTTAGTTCCTAGCATAAAGTAGGCACGTCATAAAATACTTAAATCTGAGGAGCTTTTCTCAGCGATGTCTGGAGTGGTTTGGATAAAAATGGACCTCTTTATCCAGAACATCAAAATAACACCTAAAAGTTATTCTTTTTGAAGGTGTGATGCTTTAAGGGTGACATTTTAATGGGATTCTGTGTGTCTTGGGATTCTGTGTGTCATGGAATTTTGCTATCCTAATTAATCAGGATCAGCACACATCTTTGCATGGTTTGCTGAAACTCTATATCATATTGTAGATGCAGGAATAATGGAAAAACAAATGAGATACTTTCTGTATTTCCTTCCCAAATGAACCAGAAAATAATAGAACTATCATGAGATATTTTGTTCCGTTATGCTTTTCCATTCTAGTCCTAGATTGAAGTTCAGCTTAATTTCTGAACCTCTGAATGCTTGTTTAAAACGTCAAGGTTTGTTAATCCACAGCCATTTTACAGGCCTTGGCATGGAGAGTGGCCTCTCTATTCTCAGCACTTTCTTTCTTTCCTATTGTCCTCTCCCATCTTTAAGCCAAAGCGATGAAATGTGGATTGGAGAAGTGAATGATAAGCAGGGTTGAAAAACTGGCTAGATTGTCAGGCTCAAAGGTACAAAGTCCAACAATGTGGCTGTTTATCAGGGAGGTACCATTCATTGCTAATGACCTGGATGATGGGACATACTTCTTTCTTAACAAGCCGGTGGCTGATATCAAATTTGAGAAAGCATTCATTATGCTAAAAAGCAGTGGGACTCTGACAGGTGAGCCCTCAACATCATCGGAGCACAGGAGATATGAGGACGGCCTGAGAGAGCTGGGTTTCATCAACCTGTGGAAGAAAAGATTCAAGGGAGGTCACATTTCTCTCTTCACCTAACTAATGTGGGGAGGGTGCAGAGGTGACAGCGCCAGACAGGGACACACAGGGAGAGAATAAACACAAGAGGTGATAAAGGAAATTACATTTTGATGTAAGAAAACCTTTTTTTTTTTTAACCTGAGGGGTGGTCAATACTGGAACAGGTTGCCTAGGTAGGTTATGGGTTCTCTATCCACTCTGTCCATGAAGATATGGATATGATATTGGACACAGCCCTGAGCAACCTTCTATACATGATCATCCGTACAGCAGGGGATCAAAGTATTAACCTTCAGAGGTTTCTTCCAGCTTGCAGTTTTCCATGATTCTGTGTTAAGAATACTTGGGGGATACTGCTCTTTGTCTGCAAATTTGTCAACTGTAGATTGTACCAGAGTAATTTTAAATCAACTTCACTTAATGGTGGTGATATCACAGCAAAGACCTGTGATCTTTTGGTATGACATCTGTCTATGAATGCAGAGCCTTCTCTTTTGGATACAGACTACACTACTCGTCAAGTCTTTCTGCTACCCCTGGACTAAAATGATGTGAAATGAAGTTGTACCTTTGAAAGTGAAGATTGGTAGAGGACACACAACTCACTGAGTGTACTTTGCACCTGAAATCAGCATTCCATAATCTGCAGTGCATGACCTACTGACCATGAGTTTTTCAGTGGAGCCCATCTGTCAAGATCTCCTGAACTTTAAGTGACTTGGGGTTTACACCTCCTGGAAATATTGCTCTTTCTGTGACCCGTATGCTTGTATTACTGGCTAGGTTTGAACATCTGAACTGGATTTTACTCAATAGAAAAGAGATACAGATGATCAACAAAGAAAAGGAAGGCCTCTATGTTTTGTGGGATATTTGTCTGCATGAATGTAATGGAAGAGCTCTGTGAGAGAAAGAAAAAATATCATCATCATTTTACTAGCGGAGAGACAAGAGTGTGCCATCTGAGTGGTTGGTTGGTGATCATTCAGGAGAACTATCACAGAGAAAATAGCTAAGGGCGTTAATTTGTTATGTATATGAGAAAGCTTTTATAGATCCAGTAAGTGATAACTAGCAAGAAGAAAAATTCTAAACCATCTCAAAACTTTAATAATATCAAAGAAAAATAATCGCCATTCCTTTTTTCTCCAGCACTCATGTGAAAGATTTAATAGCAGTACATTTCACAGCAGGGTAGCTGGGAATAACTTTACTGCCAAAAGAACTTTTGTGAGCAATGAAGCCAAAAGATTTTACCACCACACTCTCTAGCAGTTTATTAGGATTAAATGTTCAGTTGCTTGCTTGAAAGTGGTTATGAGATGAACTGGGGTAGTCTATGATGTATGCAGGCAATTTTCTTTCATCTAATGTCAGCAATAGTTGCAACAAACCTTAAAACCAATCATACTGGAAGGTATATTTAGCTTTCTGCTCACTATGTCATGTATCTATAACTTCGTTTCCGTAAGAACTGAAGTTTTGAGGAAGAAGGTTAGCCAATCTTACTTGATTTCAGAAAATTGTAGAAAAGCTGATTTCTTTCATAATAAACAGTCTTAGGTATACCATGCAGAGTAGAATTACTGGTGTGCTCCTTCTGAAAGAAGGGCTAGCTTTCCTTTCATACCATGAGTTAGATATATTCAAATCACCATTGTTTAACTAAAAGTATTTGAAGAGGAAAACCAGAGTCAACTGAGCTAACTCAAAGACAGAGGTTCACCTGAAGTTCAGTTTAAGGCTTGTATAAACTAGCATAATAGCAAGTATCACACTGTTCAAAATCTCAATATACCTGGCCCTGTAGGTTTCATTATTTTGAGCATGGCTGTGTGCTTCAGAAAAGATGAATTACGTTTACAATGTGATACAGTGTGTGTTCACCACTTATATCAGCATCCCAGCTGTAGAGTGTGAAATCAAATTCCTCCAAACTGATTTGTATCCATGTATTTCATGCTGGGTTTACAAATCCTGATTTGTAAATAAATTCAGGTCTCTGAACTTGACGTCTGGCATATTTTTATATTCTTCCCACTTCAAAATTCACATTCTCACAGGTATTTTGATTATTGGTTTTGTCATATTTATGCTCCAAGCCTATTCAGTAAATTGTAAGAATATCCTCACAGCCTTTTTATTCCCTTCCAGTGTTCATATTACCAGTTAAACTTTTTGATTTAGTGCTAAGTTTAGTTATCATTAGTTATTGCTTATTTTCCTCTTGCTACATAAAATAAATTTCTGTTTATACTAAACTCAGAAGAATAATAGGTAATTTCTCTTAAGAAACTAACTGGATTAAATGCTACAATTTCATAAAACTTCTACGTCCATTTTATTTTCTTGTGGTAGGAAATTTTAAGTTTGCCATAAAACCTCAAGCAGCCAGAAACTGATGTGATTCAGAAAAAGGGCTTCTTGTCAACAGGAGGCGTTCTGCCTGAGGAAATAAAGTTTCACATAATACAACATGAATCTGGTTTTACTAAACATTGCTCACAGTAAATCAGTTCCTCAGAAAGCGAGTTGTGCTTTTGTAACAGTGAATAATCTGTTGACTTCCTTTGCTCAACACTTGTGAAGTTAAATGTGTAATTTCAGAAACTTTATAGCATTTTCATATGGCTTTACTTTTTAAGTTTACTATTTTAAACTAGAAGAATCATTTAATTTTGAGGATGCTGAAGAAGATGATGAAAATTCCCCCAGAATATAAAAGCTGTGTTTACAAAGGTCCTATTTTGTTGATGCGATCAGCTGTTTGTTGAATAACAGATATGCAGCATTCAGCAGATTGACTTTCCTCTGTTCAGAAGAGAGATTCAGGCCACCTGTGTGTGACGAGAAATCTTTTAGTGTTGTGGACAACAACTGCAAAACATCTACATGCATAATTGGAACCTCCACGGTATAGCTGTACTTGGCCGAACAATTTATCTATATATGTTACTCAGTATTGATTGAGTAAGCATCCACAAAAAAATTTTTGGCACTAAATGTGATTATAGAAATCTCATGATTGAAGAAAACTTGAACGAACTGAAAGATGAGAGAGATTTCTTACTGATCAGATGTAAACTTCCTTACATGAGAATAAGACAGAGAGTGCTTTTGATCTCAAGGAAGTTTTAGTAAAATATAGAAGACTTGAAACTCCTGTATGTGGTAGATTTAAATGAAACATTTGAAATTTAGTTTCTTTCTTATGCACTGTTTCTTTCCTTTTTTATTTTTCATTTGGGAGGGCTTCTTTGGTTGTTTGGTTTGTGAGTTTTTGTTTCAGATGAGGTTTTACAGCTCAGATGAGCTGATCCAACCGCTTACTGACACTGAGACCACTGCCCTCTCTGGATTCACTTCCAATCTTAGACCAATCCTAGTTATTATCTGATCCCTAAGTGAGCTGGTACAGCAGAAATTTATGCTTTTTCTTTTTTGTTGGTTTCTTCCCCTCCTCCCACCCCCCCCCTTGGTTAGCTTATTTTCCATCAGTTTAGTAAGCTAGGGGACAAGAATGCAATCTGGGCTTGCGTAAGAAAAGCGCATGATAGTTCTGTAATGACTCAAAATTGACTGAATTTTCTGCTTATTAAAGATTAAGATAGGAAACAAATCCACAAAACTATAAAATATTTTGGAGCACTTTATTTATATTCAGAAATGTTGAAACACTGTATCTTGACTTTTTTGTTCAGAAAGAATCACAAACTGTGCTGTGTCCCTGAGCTACCTGATACCTAATGAGATTTGTAATTCTGGTCCTTCACATACTTCTTTCTCTGTCATCATGAATTACCTGATGTATTCTAGCAGTTTGGGTGGTGAACGAGACATGAGAGCATTAAGGACAGTGTAGTTATAATTTCTATCCTGTAGTAGTAAAGGAGTCAATAACTCATCCAAACTACAAACCCCCGTGTCCAATAACTGGAGCTCTGGAGAACAGGAATAGCACAAAGCAATGTATTTCAGTCTATAAAAGCAAACTCTTTCAGTCCACATGAGCCAACACTCAATAATGGTTAAGCAGGATTCTGAATAATAAATGTGAACTGTATATACAGACCTGGAAGGCATATTTAAGGTAATGATTGTTTTGTGGAAAAGGGTGTAAAAATGATGCAGACAAAGTTGGACAGTGATTTATTAACAGGACCAAGTCTTACTTTCCTTTTAGAATATGGACTAGTGCACTGGGTAGGGTATACATATATGACAGAGAATAACAGAACACCAATGAGGGAGTAATAAATGTGTCTTGCAGGTTTATTTGGTGGAGTTCACAAATTCACTGAGTAGGATATAAAATGCTCCTACCAAGTTTACAGGGGAAACCCAGTGTATTGTACTATTTCCTTTGATCCTTTCTGTTAGAGGCAAAAGTAGACTGTACTTTTCTTACTGACCTGACGATAAAAAATGGTCACTCTCTCATGCTGTGAGTAAGAATCAGCTTTTCTTAGAAGACAGTTACAGAGGTCTTAAAATGGCACTAGGGAAGCTGCCAGTAAGAACTCCTCCCAGCACCCCTCCACCACGAAGATGTTTTAACCTCTGGCAGTCACTAGCACTGGCCCAACTGAAATACCTAAACAGAGCAGGAAGTGCCACATCTGTGAAATGATTTGTAGTCAGCCTGGTAAGCAGTACAGCCATCTCAAGCAGCTGCCTCTTCTGACTCTGGGATGAAATCTGAATGCCAAATCCTGATGTAAGTAGCAACTTGCGAGGTGATTTAAGACCTCACAAAAACAGGGAATGCTAAGAAAAGCAAACAGCTGTGTTCCAGACTAGAATACCTATAATTCCCTAGCTCTTCTTAGCATGAATACCTAGGCAACCTTGGCTATTATGCAGAGTGATCTCAATAACTATTTTCTGAGGCATCAAAGGTAGCAATGCATTGCACAAAAACAGCTCCTGCCTCCTGAGAATCCAAATAGGGGCATCTGTTTGGCAATGTGTTGAGTGCCATGATGTATCTCCAGGCAGTAGATTCACAGCTGCTTTGTTTTGTTAGGAAATTTAAATTGATTTTGCTGAGACACAAGGATGGTTTTATTTAGTTTATCTCTTATATCACACATTTTGAATTCAAGATCCTGTTTTCTTCATATGGAGAGACATACTACAAATTTATGCACTCTGCAGAAAAAGTGGGGATTCTGCTGAGGGCGAGGTCACAAGAGGTAGATGCTCTAACTTGAATAGACTTAATGCTTTTTAATAATAAATACATTAAAATACAAATGGCATAGGTTGAACGACTCCAAGATGCTCAGAATTTAGTCCAAAAGAATGTTTCAGAACAAAGAGAAACACGGAAATGCCTGTAAGTGCTACTTCCAAACAAAACTGTGTAAAAACTGTTCAAAAATTAAAGACTGGTTTTATATTATTTATTCCTTCCATTCATCTGCACTAAGCAAAAGATCCAAGGTGTAGTTCTTTGAGAGGCATAAAAAAAAAAAAAATCAGCTGTGAAATAGAAAGATACACATACTTATGACTCAATGAAGTTAAGCTCTTTTGCCTTTTGTGCCTATAGGAAAGTGATATCTTCCGACAGCCAAAACTGTGAGAGTCCCTTACATGTTGTCCTTGGTTACTAGACCTGTCTTTATTTCTAGTCAAAAAGAGGCAGGGAAACTCCATCTCGTGAACAGTAACTAATAAAAGGCGTTTGGATAATATAGTTTTGCTTTTCACAAGGGAGTAATCTCTCGACAGTCTCCTCCACTTTTCAAATTCTCCATCCATTATGCAACTGGGCTAGAATTAAATCTGTAATGCTGGACTCAGATCATCCTGTTGATTCTCACATTTATGCATAATTTACTTTAAGAATGAAATTAGCTGTTTTTTCAGGTCTTTGAAAAACTCAGTACCACAGACGAGCAGATGTACACATTACCAGATGTAACATGCTGCTTTGACAGCAAAAGCAAAAACTTTGTGCCTGTTTCTTAACTCTTCACACTTTACTGATTACAGGATCTGAATTTATGTTCTTTGCCACATTCATCATCATCATGCCTGAGAACCATGTATAATCAGGCTTGTTATCAGAGGGAAGTTGTTATAGAGGTAGCAGCTGTGGTCCGTATGCTACCTCTGCATTTTCTTGTGGGTATGGTAGTTGTTTACCTAAATTTCCTCTTAAGTTTAAGGCTTCTGGATGAAACCATTCACTCCTGCCCACAATTTTCTTTTTGCTTTACTCCAGTCCTTCAAAGGAGTTTGCTAGCATCAGGACTGCCTTGAAATTTGAAGGGTTTTTAATTTAATCTTAGCTAGGTAAGCAGACCAGCAGATAGACTGCCTGCAGTTTGCAGCAAGAGAGCAGAGGCTTTTGAGGCAGCTCCGTATGTAAAGTTTTCATTGACTTCTCAGGTTTGTGAACTGAGGAAGTTTTGAACAGACCCTTACAGAGGCTTCAAACCCACATATTGCCATATACTTTCTGAGGGCTACAGGCAAACCTCAGGACACACAGAAAATATCCAGACTGCATGTTTAGCTGTTTGCTCTGCATTATGTTCAGGTGCAATGCTTGGTAAAAATTTAACAGAGGGCAGATAAATTACAAAGCTCTTTGTCTGGTACATTTATTTCTTGACAGCTTCTAAGCTTAACTTTGAAACACTAATAGTAATTTGAGAGGAAAAAAGCAAGCCCACGATACTCAGCAAACTGACAGCAGAGGGCACCAGTGTCCTTCATTGGAGAAAGAAATGACCTTTTTTTCCCATGTAAATTGCACAATAAATCCTTGTTTGCTGTAACCAGCTTAATGCAAAAAAGCCAGAGCAATACGTCAGTTTTAACAGATTCTTCAGGTTGAATGTTTTAGGTATTTCAGATGTGTACTTGTTACGGAAATGGAGTTTCCACTATCTAATACCGGAAAGAAACAAGAAATATGTCTAAAATGTTTATCAAAATGTATAGCTTGGACATTTTCTAAAGGTAATCTAATTGTAAAGGCTTGTTGCTTGAGAATTTTTAGCCTTTCCTATCCCAAGAAAATTATTTATTCGCTTATAAAATATTCTGTGGTTTATTTATTAGTGGTCGGAAAGTTTTAAAGAATCAGCAAATTGTGATTTATGTGACAGTTATTTTCACAGAAATTGACAAAAATAGAAGAGAAAATATTTTATTGCTGAAATCTTCAAAAATTGAAGCTGATATTGTTGCCAGAGCTAAGAAGATCCACACAGACTCTTCATTGCATTTATTTGCTATTATATTTATTTGCTATTAATATGCACCTACTATCAGTATTATATCTTGCTGTAGAGATGTGAACCCTTGTGCCTTTAAGGCATTCTACTTTTCTGCTTTTGTCAGGTACAAAGGGTGAGCAGGATGGGCTGTACAAGCCGTGTATGCATCTGAATATTTTTAAATATATCGTCTAGACTGTAGATCAGATAGATTAGATTATACGATTTTATGATATTAAATACTAATCATAGGTACATATATATTTGTATGTACCTATGGTTATTGTTTTGTATTATTTTTATTTAGATGGTGGCTCTAATGGGGTGGCGGTAGGAGCAAATTCTTTGCACATAGCATCAAGGCAGGTTACTATTTAAACATGTTCAGAAAACAGTGAAATCATCAGTTATTGTGAAACCAGTGATTGAAAAAGAATAAGTTAACCCATTGGTTATTCTCTCAACCTAATAAAATTTTTATTATTACATTTTCATATTTGTTTATTGAAAATAGCTACGTGAAAATAATGAGCAGAAGACTAGGCTTCATTTCTTGGCACTCTCAGGCATGTAGTCTCCAAGGATTTTGGAGCTGGCATGCTCCAAATTTGTAATAAAATACCCTTTTAATTGGTAAGCATAGAAAATATTACTTTTATAAATATTTGATGAACGGAGATGTTTTATCTATTCATTAGACTCCAGAGTAATATATGTTCATTAGCAGAAGATGAATAACAGCATTTAATATTCTTTGTTTACAACAGAAGGTCACAGGGAAGAATATATTAATATGTAAGTTGTGACCTTCACACTTTGTCAGTTTTAACAGCAGTGGGGTTGTTTCCCTTTATATGGTCAGATCTGAGTTTGATTTCCAGTTTTAATTAAAGCAATTAAATTCACCCTCTGTGACAGGTAAAATACTGAATGATTGGCAAGACTAGTTTCGCTGCTTACAGGTTTTAGTCAAAAAAAGAGAAAAAAGTCAAAAAACCTTCCTAAGAAGAGAGATATGTATATATATATACCACAAAATAAAATTGAAAAGTAATAATGGGTATATGAGTTTCCAATATAAAAATCAAAACCAGATATCTGAAATAACTTCAGATTTATACCCCAATAATAAATGACAGTCATAGAAAGAGAAGGGTACAGTAGGTCTCTTGCATTGCTTGTCTCAGGAGTCATGGACACACTCCAAGTTCACAAAGCTCTGTTTAAAATTGTATGACTGGTAAGTGTATTACACTTATCGCTTTCAGGCATGGTTTCACAGAGCAGACAGTGGGGAGGAACAAAGAAACAGCAGGCCAAAAAGAAATGGTGCTTAGAGGTCATCAAAAACTAGTTTTGTCAGATTGGTTTTCAAATGAAACTGTGATTTCCACAAAATCATAATTTTCTTGAAAAATCTATTCTGCAGCTAATCTTGGAAACTGGGGTCCAGTCATACTGAAACCTAGGAAGGAAACATTTAGCTACTGAGTTCATTTTTAAAAAAATCTCTATTTTTTCTTGCCACTTTTAAAATTCTAAAAAAGTCAAAATACCAGAGTTTCATCCAAAATGCACATTTAAATGTCTGAACAACTGGAGAAAAATTCCAATAAGAAGACAGGAAACTGTGGCCTAACTGCTGTACATAGTACATTTTGTTAATAATAGAGAGATCTCAACAATGGTTTTTCTGCTTTTTTTCTGGTTAGAATGTGATCTTCTTTTCTTTGTTTACATGACTTATAGTCTACAGATAATTCTGGTGGCATAAATGAGTCAGACTATTGATGGATTTAAAGAAAGTCTCCCAGAAAGAAAAAAAAAAGAACAAAAACTAGAACAAAAAAACCCCAAACATCCCCTCCCCCCCTAAAAAGAGCCCATGAAAAAAGACAGTTACTTATCTGGTTGTTGCATATAATCCATAAATATAATGTTTTTTCTATCCTTCCCCCCACACTACCCCTTTTCTGGTCACATAAGAATCATCCTTCTTACTTAAAAGCCGAGATGGAAAAACACCTCGCACCTTCCCAACTTCATCGTTATCATAAAGCAATTTTTTTTTAGTCATTTTAATATTGTACTCTAAATGCAGAAATTGAACTTTGACTTCTTTATACTACCCTAGCCCATATTCAAATTGTAACAATAAGGTATTAGTCACAGAGAAAAAAACAGCAATAAACCCGGCCATCATTATGGTTTTGCCCTCCATAGTTCTGTAAAAAGACCTAAACTGTGCTTTATCTCCATGGTTTTGATTTACATTTCATTAAGTACACTTTCTTCTGTGCAAAAGCACTTTCTTCTTATTTGCATAAACATATACATTGAATAAATAGCATTGACTAAGAAGGAGTCAGCATGAAGGAGGCAAGCAAGAATTATACATATGAGAAGCAAGAAATTAATAGATAAGGTGTATTATATCTCTTGATGGGGAAGCTTTCTGAAATCTTCACTGAAAAACTTGAGTTTGAGTTTATAGATTAGAGCTGCCCATGAGGATATTAATGAGAAATTGTACCAAAGATGCTGAGAGAGAATTGTCATTACATTAGGCAAAATGTGCCATTTTTTTGAGGGGTATTGCTGATACACTACTTAGACTCTTCTTCTCTATTCTGAGGTGACTGCATTTTTTTATCTGTGGCGAGGGGCCGGCCCTCTGCTCCAACGCTATGCTGTCCTTCCTGTCGGTTTGGTGCATGTACCAGAAACAACGGACCTTGTTGGCAGCTCTGATCCATCCCTGCTTGAAATGGTGAAACCTCTATGACAGCAAACTACCTCTGTGCTTTCCTTCCATCACACTGCTCTTTTGTGAGTGTTGATTCCAAATACATTTTCACCCCTTTTGAGAAAAATCCTTCTACAGAATTACAGACCTATGTAAACCTTGCCCTGTGCTGACACAGCTCATACAAGAAGCCTTTAATACAGATACTCTGTGAGAGCCGTGCTTGGTTGTCTGAGTTGAGGATGGCACATGATGGTAAACGCCGTTCTTTTCTTATCACATGTCCATCTCTTAGCATTCGTGTGAAAGCCCGTAATTTCTAGGGCAGTTACAATAAATTCATGATTAAGTCGCTTGTACAGGAAAATTCCCTGCATTAGTAGAAAACAGCAATGTATTTCTCAGCAGGTAGATATTCAGAACACATGTCCTGTGATAACGGTATCCTATGAACACTGTTCTTGGGCAGTTCAGTAGGGGAAACATGATCTGAACTGACACAAGGCTTGAATTTTTCCTCCAGAGACTCATGGTATTCATTCATGACACACAGACCACTGTGGGCAAAACCTGTCCATGCATACCTGTTATGCAAATAGAGAGCTGCTCAGCTTCAGTGATATTAATTTGCCAGTATTTTATGATTTGTTTGACAGAATAGTTAGGTCAGTAAGGATCGAATTTTATGAAAAAAAACGGTGACAGTGGAAGGTTTAATGAGGGCTATTTGCTGTTATTTTGTTGAGTATCATATTTGAAATGCATAGTCTTCAACAGCTTTTAGAGAATGCTGTATCTCTTACAAAAAGTTCTGGATGATATGAAACAAACAAAAAATTGGTTCCTGAACAAGATCATAATGAAGCAAAAAAAAAAATGCATCTCTTTAATTTGGACATGATTTGCAATCAAAGCTGTACCTGTTCTGCATACAATCACTATTTTTTGTCACCTCTAATCAGAAAGTAAAAACTATTTTTTTCTAAAGAAATAACATTTAGAAATATTGAAAATTCTCATGTCAGAATTCAGGACACTCAGAAACTGAAACGTTTCTCACTTCATTGAAATAACAATATTCGACAGACTTTTAAGGCATACATTGTTCAGCCAGACCAGTAAATCTTGAATTATAATTGATGCTGCACCTGAAGGAAACAAAATGATTTGTTGTGAGGTCAAATAAATATTTTCATCTTTTATGTAAAAAATCCCTTTACAATGAAAGCCACTTTACATAAAAATTTATGTTTGACAATTGCATCCACTTCTATACAAGATTAATATTGCTTAAAATAATTTGTAGACTTCTTTAAATTGCTTCATGGGAGAGTTATGACATCCATGTCTGTGCTGTTTTTGTCCAAAGGCATCTTAAATAATTTAAAATAACGAAAATTCAATAGTCCTATTATAAGCCAGCGGTCAACATCGTGTGCTTTTTAAATTCTTTTCACTGTTCTTCTACACAGAACTGAATTATTTGCCAAAATTAAAACTAAATGTGTGTTATTGGACAATATACAATAATAAAATTAGACATGTCTGACCAGTTCAGCGTATTACCAGCGCCTTGTCCATGCTGTTCTGCTGCAATGCACCTTTCTTTTTTCTGCAGCTTTTCTAGTTTGTGCAAAAGCTGTATTAGCACAATTAATAATATTGCACAATACTGATACAGCAGATTTACATTAGAATTAAAGAAGAAGAAGAACTGACATTATCCAAGTAATGAAACAGATAAACTTTACTAGGTTCATTACGTCTCCTGACCTTAATGTAGCTGGAGATAAGAAAAGAATATCTGATACATCACCACCTAGAGAATACCCTAATTTGATTTTTGCTAAGCATATATTTATTGTCATTATTGAAAAGTCGACAACCTAGACAGGTTGTCTGGAAGAAAAATGGTCATTCCTATGTTTTAGTGATAGAGAAGAGAATGGTTCCTACATTAACTGGTTTTGTCAGAGTGTAGATGGGTCACCTAA
The DNA here is from genome assembly GCA_033558235.1 of Neomorphus geoffroyi. Taxonomy (NCBI): domain Eukaryota; kingdom Metazoa; phylum Chordata; class Aves; order Cuculiformes; family Neomorphidae; genus Neomorphus; species Neomorphus geoffroyi. Next base: position 73,643,763 of record JAUMJM010000005.1, on the reverse strand, counting down.
AAAGGGAGGGGACTTTCTAACTTGTCTGTTGGGAAAGTTAGTAAGTCGGATGAGTAATGCAGAATAGCTATTGCCTTCATGAGAGGGTCTCCAAGGAAGAAAACCAGTTTCTCAGAAAAACAGAAGAAATAAATCAGCAAAGTTGTCAAAACTCCATATAGTTAATTTTTATTATATTTAAAAATTATTCTGCAAGTACAAATACTTCTACAGAGTGCACCTATTCGTGAAAAATTATGCCTTAGAATTACTATTTATTATTGGAAAAAAGCTTATTTTGTGTTTTTTTGTTGCAAGGTGAAGCATGACCAAAGACTTTGTTTGTGTGAGAATGCACTAGTTTTTGCACTAGGGCATTGGATACATTTGTCAGATTGGGTTAGACAAAGCCTATGAAGAAACCTAAATTAAAAAAAAAAAATCCTTTCTGATGATCAAGAGTTGAAAGTTGTCCTTTAGAAGATTAATTTACCTCCAATGGAAAATGCTAAGAGTTGCTAAGAGTTTTAGCTTCCTACAGATGAAATAGCCAAAAGATCGTGGGTTTGACAACATAAAAATGTACTTTTAACACTATTTGAAATAGATGTCTCAAATGCAAATCAGCTGCCATACTGACAACCTTTTAACCCTCAGTAAAGAGAAAAAATGTTAGAGATTTCTTTGGGATCTCTAAGGAACTTTATACAATTACAGCAGCAGTTTCAGCTACCACAGTATCACAGCATCACAAGGCTGGAAAAGACCTTTGAGATCAACGAGTCCAACCTATGACCCAACACCAACACCTACTCATCCTCTAAAACATAGCACTAAGTGCCTCATCCAATCTCTCTTTAAACACCTCCAGGGACCATGACTCCACCACTTCCCCGGGCAGCACATTCCAATGGCCAATCACCCTTCCAGTGAAGAATTTTTTCCTAATGTCAAGCCTAAACTTCCCCTGATGAAGCTTGAGACCATGTCCTCTCGTTCTGTCACCGGTCACCTGAGAGAAGAGACCAACCCCTGCCTGACTACAACCTCCCTTTAGGTAGCTGTAGAGAGCAATAAGCTCTCCCCTGAGCCTCCTCCAGGCTAAACAACCCCAGCTCCCTCAGTCGCTCCTCATAGGGCCTGTGCTCCAGCCCCTTCACCATCCTCGTCGCTCTCCTCTGGACACACTCCAGCATCTCAACATTTTTCTCAAACCGAGGGGCCCAGAACTGGACACAGCACTCAAGGTGTGCCCTGACCAGTGCCGAGTATAAGGGGACGATAACTTCCCTAGTCCTGCTGGCCACACTGTTCCTGATGCAGGCCAGGATGCCGTTGGCCTTCTTTGCCACTTGAGCGCACTGCTGGCTCATGTTGAGTTTCCTGTCCACCAGCACTCCCAAGTCCCTTTCCGCCTGACTGCTCTCCAGCCACTCTGTCCCCAGCCTGTAGATCTGCATGGGGTTGTTGTGTCCAAAGTGCAGAACCCAGCACTTGGATTGTTAAACCTCATGCTGTTGGAATCAGCCCATTTCTTCAGCCTGTCAAGGTCCCTCTGTAGGGCCCTCCTACCCTCCAACAGATCGACACTTCCTCCCAGCTTGGTATCGTCCGAGAACTTGCTAATGATGGACTCAATCCCCTCATCCAGATCATCAATAAAGATATTAAACAGGACTGGGGCCAGAACCAATCCCTGGGGAACACCACTAGTGACTGGCCGCCAGCTGGATGGGACACCGTTCACTACCACCCTTTGGGCTCGGCCATCCAACCAATTCCTAACCCAGCACAGAACATTCCCATCCAAGCCACGGGCTGCCAGCTTCTCCAGGAGTCTGCTGTGGGAGACAGTGTCAAAGGCCTTGTTGAAGTCCAGGAACACCACATCCACAGCCTTCCTCTCATCCACCAAGCGAGTCACACGGTCATAAAAGGTTGGTCAGGCAGGACCTGCCCCTCCTAAATCCATGCTGGCTGGGCCTGATCTCTCCCTCATTCTGCAGGTGCCGCATGATTGCACCCAGGATTAAGCGCTCCATAAATTTACCTGGAACTGAGGTCAGGCTGACAGGTGTGTAATTACCTGGATCGTCCCCATGGCCCTTCTTGTGGATGGGCGTCACATTGGCCAACTTCCAGTCATCCGGGACCTCTCCAGTGAGCCAGGACTGTTGATAAATGATGGAAAGCGGCTTAGCAAGCTCATCCGCCAGCTCTCTCATCACCCTAGGGGGGATCCGATCAGGCCCCATAGATTTATGAGGATCCAAGTCGCTCAGCAGGTCTCTAACTTCTTCTTCCTGGAGGAACGTGATGAATTGGACATGACAAATCTCCCAGGGTAAATCCAAACAGTGTTTATTTTGGACACGGCCAAAATATCGAATCAATATTCCTTTTGAATGTGTCCAAAACAGAAAACCAGTATTTTGGGCATGGCAAAATTTAGAATCATGTACTCGGGTGCACTCTGAGTTGTAGCTTCCCGAGAGCTGCAAACCCCAGATCCCAATCTGTTCAGATCACAGTCTAATACCCTCGAGGCAACTGGACAAAACAAAACAACTTGGATCTGATCCAATGCACAGTAGTGCTATGGAAAACAGAAGAAAGGAACGAAGAGAGAGAGAGGAATAAGGATGGGGGCGGAAGAGGAAAATAGTCACCACTTCACGGGCCTCTGGGAAACGTGGTCTTCAGGAGCACGTTGTCCAGTGGTTCTTCTGTAGCATCTTCTCAGGTGTGTTCGTCGGGCAGTGGATGCGTGGCGGCTGCCTTCTTGGTATACTTCTGTTTATAGGACAAGTCCATGCCCTCTCCATTAGCATGAGGGTTGGTCTTGCTGTGAGAGTTCTCGAATTGGCACATGTGCAGAAGTTTCTTTGGGAAGGTTGTGGAATTGGGGCTGGGTGTTCCAGGGTCACTGGCAGTTCAACAGACCCTTGCCAGAATAATGTCTGCCTGAACTCTCTGGGTCCTTACGCAGTCAGGTGGGGGGGGCAGCACAGTCTCTCCTCCCCTTCCTTTGCAGCAGCACAGTCAGGAGCCACAGCACTGAAGGAGATGTTAAAGACAACAATATAAGTAGAGACAGAGGATGTTTAAGACAATACAAGTAGAATCAGTCAATGTTTAAGACAATAGAAGTGGAGTCAGCCTCTACACTCATGGAAGAGCAGTAAAGGGTAGTAGTCTGAGAACTGTAACAGATTGGGGAGTTTCCTAGTGATACCCCCTAGCCCAAGCTCCTGGGAGGCAGCAGACTTCACTATGAGTAGGGTCTGCTCAACATACTGGACCCTCTCTTACCCTCAATAAGTGTCCCACAACTGTGACTTGTCTTTTCTTCCATGTGGCGGCTGTAGCAATAAGGGGGTTATATCGTTCTGATCTTGGCCCCTCCTCTGGTGTAGATTGACACCCACATTATCAAATGATTGGTCCTCTACAGCTAGATCCTCATATCTATTGTGCAGAGGTACCTGGGGATGTGCAGGCCAGGAGGGAGTTTTCTTACTGCCCCTTTTTTCTTTTGGTTGTACCAGAGATACTGTCATAACATAGCTCTGTACATGGTTAGTCTCAAGAATATATAAAAAACATAAACATTTAACATAAAAGGCAAGAAAAAGTACTAAAAATGTAGGGCTGAAAAATACTAGTACTTCAGATATTTCCAGAAATGCTTGAAAACATGTAAAATTAAATAATTTTGTAGACTTAACAATCAATAGTGAAAAACAATAGTAGAGTAAAAAATGACTAATATTTATTTCATAAACTTTTTAATTTAAAAGCATATGACAAGATTCATTAACCACTCTTTCTAAGAAAAATGTTTAAAGAAATAAGGGTACAAAAATTATCCTTGCATTAAATTTCATATTTATGTTAGAATTTGTGTGAATTCTTATAAGATGCAGAAGAATATACAATAATTGTATGTAAGACAGTTCATCAAAGTCATTTGCTTTGCTGGAATGCAAGTTTTAATATGCAAATGCAAAGTAAAATCACTACTACAGCTGCATGTACTGTTGCTCTTTTCCCTCAAGTTAATTTCTATGTTGACAACAGAGAAATAGGAATGGTTTTATTTAAAATAGTTAACTAAATTTTGGATTTCATTCAGCTATACCTTCTAAAACAACAGTTTGAATTGGTTTTACTTGAATATTTTGAAGCTTTTTGCACTGTAAAGCTATAGTATACAGCAGAATATAGTTTAGCTTCCTGTTAATATTCAATATCATGCTCACAAATTGAATTAGTTGGAGAGCTACAACTCCCATAGTAAGGTTTCTTGGTATAAAATGTACAGCTTAGTATAAATTTTATGCTATCAAGCAGCTTCACTGTGACTTTGTTTACCAGTCCTCCTATTAAAGATGATATGTCAAAGGCAGATCTGCTGGAGCAGCATTAGTAGAAGAAACTGCTGTATCTCCTTTTGAAAGTATAAAAACCCTGGGTACTGGAAAAACGTATTGAGAGAGCCTGAAATTTGGTGATGAACAGGAACTTTTTGCTTCTGAGCTAAAGCCCAGTGAATAAAAGGAAATATTCCATGTGGTTCTGGTGGACTTGGACTCAGTTTTCAAAACAGTAAATAGTAAATCAAAATGCTGCTTTTGAATAAGGTTATAGTAGACCACAGAATAGAGACCAAGCTTTTATTAAGTCTAGGGAGCAGCCTGTTCCTGGGGGAATTCTGCTCCAGGTTTAACCAAGTGCAGGCAGGCTGTGCTTCCAGAAACACTTCAGCAGTGATGGTGTCTTGCATTAACATGAGTGCATTTACTTTTCCATTTAGAGGAACACAAAAATAACCAACAACTTTGGGGCAATTAATTGATGAGAAACAAAAAACAAAACAGAAGAACTGTGTCAGTCATGTTTGTGAAGTGAAAGGAAGAAGAAGGTGACAAAATGGTTTGTTTTTTGTTTTCCATTGCTCCGGGGGTTTTTTAGGGGAAAATGGAGGCAGACAAGAGAAAGGCATAATTGAAATGGTTCCAGAGAAAAGATAACAAAATGGACGGGAGAAATGATGCAACTAGATCTCTCAAACTGCCAGCCTGATTAATCTTTTGAAATGTGTATTTTCGTGATCAGTAACATGACTTCACATTTTCTGTTTATTTTAAGGATAGGCAACAGCTTATGCAAAGAGTAGAACAGAGAATCTTCATCAGAATAATATTGTGCTGGGAAATGAGGTTTGAAAATCAATACAGCACAAAACCAGAAAGCATTATTTCCCTAACAAAAGCAGATTTCGTTCTCCTAATTTTTTCTAACTGTTTTTTCACTTTCTCACTTCTTTTGGTTTAGTGGGTTTTTTTCCTTTTTTCTTTTATTTGTATTTTTCCATTTGTTTTAAAAAAATCAATTTGTTTACTTTGATCATTTAACATGCACATCCAATGGACAGGCAATCTTTATGTACTAGATCCTGAATAACATTAAACACACTTGGATTGCCTTAAATGCCCACAGTATTATCTTCATTTGAGCAAAATGAGTCTCTACGAGCCTTGTGCTATACATCACAGAAACACAATAAAAGGTAGATATGCTTTTTTCTATTCATATTTTTTAGTTTTCGACTGTAAATGAAATGAAGTCAATAACAGGATGCTAGCAAGTAGATAAAACATTCTCCTATGTGTGATTATATATATATATATATGAATGTGTGACATTTTTCTTCTCAGGTTAAAATGTCACTCTTGGATTTGTAAATTACTATACCCTTATAAAGCTGACTGTAATCTCTATTAACAGGGAAGTGCTAGAAGACACAGTTCTTTTCCTACTCTATTATTGGCAAGGATTCTTTCTGTCTTACACAGACATAAATCCGTAAAACCTAAACCTAACACCTCTGACAACAAAATCTGATAAGTCTTATTTCACTTACTGTTGCTTTCAAGTACGCCTATGTGCTGGCCAGCACACCAATTTTAAATAGTTACCTTACCTCAAATCTTTGCATCTCACCTTTCTACAATATCAGCATACATTCCTTATTATTTAACCCACTGGCACCTAAAATTAATTCTGAAAGGAAATTAAATCAATTTGATGAATCATTGTCACAAATACTTCCTGCCCTTTACAATTAAGAAGATGATGAATTTAGAAAACTGATCTAGATTTGTGATGCTAAATCTGTATTCCTTTGGAGACAAGTTGTCGAAGTGATACAACGAATCTATGTACTACTCTTTGCTTAAATGCTTAAGAAATCTAATTTTAAATTAACAGCAGTGAGGGTTTCATTATGTGGCAGTTGCTGCATTTCTAACAGCCAATGAGAACATGGGAGTGGACAGTACGTAGCCGGTTTACCAAGCAAGGTTCTGAATGAAGGTTTCCGGGCAGATCTGTAACTCCTAGGAGTTGCCCTTGTCCGTCCTCAAGAGATTCTGCAAAATCCTCTCTTTCCTTCCTGGGATCCCACAGTTTTAGCAGAGCTTATAGAAATACTAAAATAAAGCACACCGCCTGCTTTACTAAATGAACAAGAGGTACTTAAGTCAAGTTGCAATTATATGCAGAGAACAGCTATACAAATTTTTGTCTTTGGGATTTTATTGTTGGAGAAGAGTTAAATAATTGCTGCACAGACAGAAAAAAAGACCCTATATTATGCTATTAGTGGCAGGTGCACCCCTTTTTTATAATTTATGCCACTGGGTTTTAAAAATTCACATCTGTAGTATTAGCATAATCTCAACATCTCTGTATCCATGTTTATTGATAAACTTCTACCTAGCTATATAGCTCGTAAAAGGAATGACAGTGTTCCTATTTTCACCATTCTCACACAAGTGTGTCTTCAAATAACTCTAGTTTTAGATAATCTTATACAGACTTAGAGGAGGATCAATTAAATTACTGAAAAATGAAACTTTATTTCTCAAGGGACAAAAAATTATTCTATCAATTAGTTTAAAAGATCACGGAAGACATTTCATCTTAATGTGTACAAATAAAATTATACTTTCATACACATAATTCTTTGCTTAATATTATGCAATCAAAACTGGCACTACAATTATTACAGTTGTGATAACTGATTTCTGAGTTTTTTTAGAATAGATGTAGATACACACCAAACATATCTACTAGTGCAGCCCTCGCCTCAGTGCACATATATCTCTGAAAACTACTAGTGCTTTAAAATAAATAATCAGAAAATTGTGCTTTAATTTATAGACAGGTCCCAATCTGTATTTAGTTGAATACCTAGAATTCTTCTTTTTTACCTTGAAATACACATCTTCAACTCTTCTCTGACTCAGAAGCTAAGAAAGGGCTGAATAACTGGGATTGTTTTTTTAGTTTGCTCTTTCAGTTAGGTTTGAAGAGGTAGTTATCAGCTGCATTTTTACAATAAGTCCTAATTTATATTTTGTTCTTTTCCTGTTTAAGTAATAGAAAAATTTATTGGTCATTTTGTGCAGGCATTAAAATTGTGTGAAAAACTTTCTTCTTATATTTTGTTTAGGTTTCTCGTAGTAATATTTAAATTTGGAATCATAGTGGAAGATTTCAGTGTAGTTTTGCAAACAAGAGATTCTATAAATTGTCAGCTATTTATCTGCTTAAATCAGGATTTAAGTATTTAACAGAACAAAATGCATTTAACAAACAAACAAATAAAAATTAAAAAAAAAAGAACCTATAAAGGATGCAGGAAATTTTTATTCACATTCAGGTAGTTCTTCGTCACCACTGAAATGAGCAATTCTGGATTTTTACTTCTTTGTATTTTTTTATTCCCAATCTAGCTTTATTTTGCATGAGCTTTACTTTGCCACAGGATCACCAGGACTCTTGTGTTGAGACAAGAACTGGGGGATAGAAAAGTCGTAAAAGCAAGTGGCAGCAGCCAAGAGGTGTCAGAGACTGCTTCTCTTGGTTTCAATCCTCTTGCATAATGTAGAGGAAACCAGCCTTAGCAAAGTGCTGTTAGTAAGAAAAGGTACCTATCAAAATTGTGTTCTTCATATCAATTCTTAATAGTTTGTTCTACCCTGTGATAATTTTAACATTTACATTTAGCCAGATCTTTTTAGAATACTTTTACTGTCCTAAACCAAGTTACAGATTCATTTACAGAGCTGCTGACCTCATCATGCCTTATTTGGGTATCCATTATTTAAAAAGTCTTCAATCTACAAACTAGCTAATGTAGTTTTAAATGCTTTCCATTAATTTCCTTTTTCCCTCAGTGTGTTATAAGAAGGACATTTTGTGGAAAGGACTTTCTGTGGAACGCCTAGATGATTTCAAGGCTTCAATGTTTTAATAATTATTGATTGAAAATTCTTACTAAAATACTTATTGAGGTGTTATACTAAATATTTATTGAGGTATTTGCATATAAAATACAAGTCATTTTTATGCATCTCAGTATCAGTAATGCTTCAGGCCTTTTTTTGTTTGTTTGGGGTTTTTGGTTACAATTGATGCCTGAGCTGCAATAGTTGAAGCTGTACTAAGGTCAACATCTACATTACCTCTACAGTCTTCTGTTATATACCCACACAAATCAGCAAATAGAAATTAATCCTCCAGTTGTGTTGGGAATTGATGAACATAGCCTTTAGACTCATGTGAAATAAATATCTGCCAGTAAGTGAGATTTCAAAAAAGAGTAGTCGTTAAATAGAGTTGTGATATTGAACACTACAGGAGTTTCTACTGCTCATGTCTACGTGTAACAGAGACAACACTGGGACAGCAAGTGGAGTTTGAACTGTGCAATGTTATTATATGAAATATATTAAAGGGTATTCAAAATCAACATAATCTGATACTAACTGCCCTTCATCAGTGAGAGCTCAAAGCAGGCAAAGGAAAAGAGATATTAATATCTTCTTGCCTGTGTACTCAAACACAAGTTTATATACATATGTGTGTATATACATATTCAAATGATAGAAAAAATTAAACTAAAATCTATGTTTACCTAATCATTTTATAAAAAGTTTTTAAATGGATTAATATTGAAGATTTTTGTTCCCTATTCAATGCAGAATTTAATTCGCAATTCCTTACCGTTGAGTTCACCAGCATTATTTATTCCATCATGTAATCTAAATACTTAATTTGAACTGTAATAAAATAGGCTGTATTTGATTGTGGATTTTGACCATGTGTTGCACTTAGCAAAAATGAATCATTTTTTAATTAACTTTTAGTACAACAGATAGTAATATTTTGTGATCATGGTTTCTTAGTAGTAAGATTTCATCTTAAAAGGTAATTTGCCATTTCAAATTTTATTTTTTGAGATATTCTTGTCAGCTTGAATTGTCTAAAAACGACATGAAAAGTTATAAAATTGATTAAAATCACTGGTGTCTTAATTTTCCTGATTTTTAATATAATTTACTTTTCTTCATTTTTATGGTGTAATCATTTGTTATGATTTATTCCAATTATAATGAAGTAGAATCTCCATTGCACCATCCTTAATTCATATTATTTATTTTGTTGAATTTTGCATGGGTAATAGTATTTTTACAGAAAGTAAAATGAAAAGTAAGCCATATCTATTTTACCTTTCTGTAAAGTACACTGGAAGACCAAACACTGTAATACAGAATTTGTGAAGCAAGTTATACTAAAATAGAAAAATAAGTTTGTATAGCATATTCTGGAGAAGAATTCAGTAAATTTTGTATGCGCATACACACAGACACACACACAAATCACTTCAGTCCAGAAGTACAAAGAACCACAGCCTAAATTTTACCTTCTTCACCTGAGTTTCTCTCCCTTAATTTATGTTTCCCATTGCTAGTCCCCTCAAAGCATATGCAGCCTTTATGCCTTGTAAAAGCTGCTTTGAGAATAAGCTAAAGGAGAAGTCTCTATTTTTAAGCAGAAGCTAAGTGGAAAAAAGGCTTAGTAACATCTCATTCCACCGTCAAGACCCATCAAGTACCATTCAGCATCTCATTTTGAAGATAGCTTGAAGACGGCTTCAAAGTTAATTTGAAGTAACTCATGGGTTACAGTAGAGAAGAATAACAGGAAACCCAGTAGGAAAGGGTAGCAGTTAGTGCAGTGAGGCTGAACTGTGCAATTTAGCCCTGACGAAAGCAGTAAAGGTCCCTAATTCGTGCTAGAGGTATGACACAGCATCATACTCCAGCATGAAATTTTCATTGAGACATGAATGATTCAAGGATAGCCTTGAGGAAGAAGGAAGATATTAGAAATTAGTCCAGGTATTCCTGAATAATAATTTGTAAAGAGCTATGGAAATGTCACTGGAATAAAATAGGGTATTCAAAGTTGTAGCTGCTTTATCCTTCATTCTCATGCAGACAATAACTCTGGAGCAAGTAGTTTCCTTTTAAAGTTGCTATAAAAGAAAGTAGGTGTAGCTGATCATTAATGGAAAAACGAAAATGAACAGCAACATGGTATCGAGGAAACTGTGTTTACAGAAAGCATTTTTATTATTGTTATTTTATGATGCAAGTCCTCCAGTAAATCCTACAAAGGCTTGAGTACAGAACAAGTCTGTCCTTTTACCAGAATACTTTATTCATATTTGCTATATATTTTTTTAGACTGTCATTGTTCATTAATCTTTGACAACAAGATCAACAGCATCTTACACAGTTTTTGGCTTTTGGGAATATTTTTTTTTTCTTTGTACATCTTGGTATTTTTTGTTACTGAAATTTAGCCTTTTTTTCCTTATGTCAATAGTAATCAACACTTCATTCAAAGTTTATGATCATCTCAGTGGTTTTTATGTTCCTAGAATTTGAAGCAAAATGTAAAGAGGCTTCTTTGTTTCATATCAATTGAAAAGAACTGAGTAAATAAGTCCATTGAATAAAGAGTTTTTACCAGAAGATCTTGCAAAGCAAAAAGGCAGCAGGACTCCAAATTGCACTGTTATGTTCAACTAGCATTCTTCAGTTAAGGTACATGCAACTATATGAACCAAAAATTTTGTATATCCTTGAGAGAATAACCTTTAAAAATTTGCTAAAAAGGCAAGCGAAAGAGAAACTTTGTGGCATGGATGATTTTCCATTATGAACTGAACTTTTTAAAGCTACTGGGCTGATAATTTTCTTGTATTTATTATAATAATTCTACGAGGTAGTGTTTATAATAATAAATATTTATTAGTTTTATTCTTATAATACTGTAGCATGATCTTTAGACAAACTCATTACTGCTCAGGTATACTGCATGGCAGCAACTGCCATCCATGAACCATAATACAAAAGGGTCCCTGTGATGGTTATGTCTCTTTTCTCACTGGAGCTAAGCAAAGAATTTGTGGAAAATAAAGCATTCTCCAATCTTTCCTTCTCTTTATGATTACCAGTGTCAGTTGAGCAGATCATTATTTCCTTGGCGCACTTGCTATTCTTAAATTATTGCATAGATTATCTGTCATTGTGGTTGAAAGATGCTTGTCATTAATTTCAGCTGTTCCCAGGATAGAGTTTCTATCCTTAATTTTGTTTGGAAAATTTTCTTCGTGCTATGGAATAGGAGTAAATGTTTTTTTAAAAGTACTGGGAAAAAAGAGGGCTTACAATTCAATATTTTGCTCACTGTCATATTTGAGGAAGAGAAAGTAGCAGTGTTTGTTTACTCGAAAGCTTCGAAAGTGCCCAAAGCATGATCTTTCCTCTTTCTTTTGTTTGAGTGTCCTCAAAGTTTCTATATTGAGCCACCACCCACATAGGTTACAGTTTTCACTGGGACACAGTGCCATCTGAGATTTGCTGGGAGAAAGGAGGTAAGGAGGTCTGGAAGGAAAGCAGGCGATGTCCCCTGTTCCAATTTGCCATCAACACACCATCTGACATACAAAAAAATCTCCAAATCTACACTCACAACTATATGAAAATCCAGAATTCCCAGAAGGTGTTTTGCTGCAAATTCAAGTTTTACTGAAATGATTCACAAAAAAAGTAGTTCAAGCTAGCTGACAAAATACAAAAAGTCAGGAAGAAATATTTTATTCCCCTAGTTCACGTTTGAAAGTTGAAATAGATCTAAAATGTCACACCAAATATTTCCCAAAGAGACTTTCGGTATTTGTTTGTTTGTATTTATGCTTTCTATGTGTTTGATTTTACCATTTTTCCTGACTACATTAGTTTCAGGGTCCTGCTGTGCTAACACAAAGTCCAGAAGCAGAAAGAGCCCTGTGCTATATCTACACAAGGAGTGAATGGTTCTGGTCCCAGGCAGCTCCTAGAGGAAGACTGAAGTATGCAGTAGCAAGGAACGTGGTAGGAATTACTTTGGTGTAATGTAGACAAAATTGACACAGTCATAAACCTGAGAAAGTAAGTAAAATTCTTGTTTTTCAGTATATTTATGCTTAACTATCTACATGAGCAATTGGTATAACAATATCTGCCCTTCAAGCTCTTTGTTTGAAAATCAGAGTTTGAGATGTGCTGGTGGATGAATTCATTGCAAGAAACCGCCTTTTTTTCTTATCATATAAGTGGATATTCCAGCTTTCTGATAAAAATACTCACATTTAAATGTTTAAAACAGCCTGTGAAAATTGCTTACTATTTGATGGATGTAATAATGTTTCCTTGGAATTGCTGTGAATATACAAACTTCTTGAGTATTCATGTAAAACAATTACAAAAAGAAAACAACTACAGAATGACTCTTATTGATATGGAAATCTGTGAAAATTCTTATGGCAACATCACTTTTATTATTCTTGTATTTTGATTGCCTGTAGATTTATCTAAGCAGTTTCCTTTTTAAAGAGATTTCTAGAATATTTAGTATCTGAAAATGCCAGGTTGCAAAAAGCAGAGTCATAATTTTTTGACTATAAACATCATCATAGTGTCACAGAAGCTAGCAGAGCTCTTCCACTTTGCATCAGCTGAGAATTAAATATGCACATGAACCCTTGTTTGTCTTAAATGGTAAGAGCAAGCCTCAACACTGCAGGCAAGCAGGTCCATGCGGTCCAGTTTAGCTGGATGAATCTCAGTTTGTATTGCAGAATCTGCTTCCAATGTAAAGTTGCTGGTAGGCCTGAATATTCTGACACTTTTTATACGAAAAAAACAATAACAAACTGAAATTTAATATCCTGCTGCACTGAAGCAGTTTCCAAGGCCTTGAATTGTCTTTTATTTCCACAGAACTTCTTACAGACCTAGAAGTCTCATTTAGATTGGATGTTTGTTGTTTGTGTAGACTTAATTTAACTTGTTTCTGTAGGCTAGATATCTAGCACAATCCAGTTTTGATTTTTTATTTTTTTTATTATAATAACAGATTCAATGTTCCTTACAGTTTAGGTTTTAAATTAGCTTAACTAACTATAAAGGAGGTAAAAAAAAAATAAATGTCTTATTATATTGTAATTAATACCTTCTAGCCTGGCAAATTGTTGTTACCTTGTTTTCCCTAAAACAAAAAATGTCTCTGCTGTCTGCAGTAAGTATAAAATGTCACTGGAAGCATAACCAGAGCCCAGAGCAGATGCCCTTTGTGCCTCCATAAGGGACATGCTCCGAGGACCATTTATTCACCTTTGGTACTGAGCTCTATGAAAATACTGCTAATTATTGCTGACCTAGTCTGTTACACTATGAATTCCATAGCACACTTTCCAACATAAACTAAGCAACAAGCTAGTCCCTTGCTATATCATTATATATCTCCTGCCCTCCTCCTTGGGACACTAGGGCAGAAGATTAAAGCCATAACACATTTGGAAGACATTGTGTATGACCTATGATCCTTGTAGTTAATCTCTACTGTCTGAGGAGCAGTGAAAAGCCTCTCAGAATCTGTATTTTTTAGTTGTTATCATTTGTGTTAACACACTATATATAATACTTTCTGCTCTTTGACTCTGGAGAAAAATGTCTGTGAGGAGAAAGAGAAGGATAAGAAGGTATTATAAAATTACTTAGTCATCTAATTGAAAATTCCATTGGTCAGGCAAGCAGTGAATATCATCAATAGTAAATGCTGCTTATCATTAATTTTCTTTGTCACAAGACTATGTATTGGATTTTTCACTGGTCTTTCCATAGCTATTGTATAAACAATACAAAGCACTCTGTTTTTTTTTCCCCCATGGTTTTAAAAGAGATCTACTAATTAGATAATTCATGGCGTAAGGGCAAGTCTGGGGATTTTTCATTCTTCGAAAAAACAGACAACTGTTCTGCAGTCTCTGCGTCCTTGGCGACTGTTGAGAAGGTTATTCCCAGTCAGTTTAGCAGCTTTTCAAATACTTGTAGCAGGGCTTGAGATTTAGGGTTTTTTTTTTAAAAAATTACTATTCAATTATTATCTTCCTCTGTCTTTTCTATAATACAATTGTACCATATCCTTTTCATTCATATTCTTCTGTAGTTGAGTTTATCATTATGCTATTTCAAAATAACACATAACAGCATTGATTATTAGCTTGTGCATGAAAATGTTAAGCTTACTTTTTTCTTCCTTAAAAGATATTTTGAGACCATGTGAGCCCTGACTGATGTTTAGTAGCATTCTTTCAGATCAGACCAAGGGGCACACGATGATAGAAATCAAAAGAAGGTTAAACCCCTGGATTTTATAACTACAGCTGGTATTTTGCTCCAAGCTAAAACCAGTTTCATACGGATAGACTTCCCCCAGACACAGTCTATTGTAGCATGAATGATCCTGCTCTAATTTACTGATGAAGTTCATAAAGTCAAGCCTTAAAAACATAACAACTTTTTTCAGCCAAATTTTAAAAAATTTTGATGATTAGGGAGTGTTTGGTTGCCTAGCTATACTTTGTATTCAGTTGGGAAGTTTGAATTGAATGTTTCAAAGCGTACATATGAACCCACACACAAACACAAAAGGTACACCTACATCTAAAATATATACTTACAGTATGTATATGTTATATATGTAAATATATAGTAGTATATTTATAATGTCTTGAATGAGGTCCTTATACAGAGGAGTAATTCTCATTGTGACTAGTTTTGCCCAAGAAGTCTGCATCAGGATTTTAAGATTCAGGACTAAACTCTTTCTGGTTTCTCTCTGCTTCCTCACTCTAGCAATTGCATACATTATCTTCAACAGGTTTCTATTGATCTAAAAATCCCTTGACTTTAGTAGGAACAGGAATTTATAACATGCTTAATCAAAACTGTTCTTAACACAGCTCCTAGCAAATTTCCAGGAATATCCCTGTTCTTTTGGCATGAAATCATACTACAACATGGCAAGGGCTTGGTGGAACCTTCCAAAACTTGCCACTAATATTACTACCACCAATACCACCAAGAATTTTATCCAAAAAGTAAATTAAAAAATTAAGATTTCAGTTGTACTTAAATTAAATATTATTCACGGCAAATATTTTCCCCTGCTTTCTCATTCCTCTGCATTTATTTGTGTATTCTCCAACACTAGACCTGATCCAAAATGAGGACCTATTGACTTTATGGTAACACAAATTAGATGACTGGCCTTCTATGTTATACAACTACAAAAAGAATATCAATTCTTCCTCAAACTTCATAATACACCTTCATATTCTTTAGGAGATTCTAGTGTGGACACAGTCTTTTAGCCTCTTAAAATACATTCTTGCACAATTACATTTGTGTTTGCCTAAGAATACGTATTTATTTTTATACTGATTATCCCAGATTGAATTATCATGTTTCTCTTAAGCAAATATATTAAGAGGGTATTAAATCTCTCTGTCTCATCTCAAGGTTGTTATTTGACAAAGAGTTCTAATAGTCAAACCTCTCAAATTACAGCAAAAATAGATGAAATGAATGGCCAGCTCTTTTGTTTAGGAAATTAATTAAAAGAAACAAAATAACCTATGAGTTAGACAAAGTGCCACCCAAATTCAGTTGTGTTTTCTTTCTTACAGCTTGATCACTCATTTATATTGTCTTTTGATTGATTTGCCATTTACTGACATCTGAAGTAAGTTTTAAGATCTTTTGCATAGATTTTAATCTTGAGATGGAAATCATGTTTGATTGACACTAAAATCACTGTTCTTTCAAGAACAGCTTTAAGCTTTTTAGCTTTAAATAAATTGTGTTATTCTTTTAATTTAAATAAATTTAAGTATTTTTGCATGAAGACAGACTCCACTTAAATTAATGTGCATAATTTTATTCTCTTGAAGCACACCAAAAAATTTGTATTCAATATATGGAACAAAAATGCTTTTAAAATAATTTCATTATTCTCTCTCCCTCTTACAAATAAACACATCAATACAAATATGATGAATATAAAGCTGCACAGTGATAGGAAATTTTCTGCTTAACATAAAATACATTCTAATCCACAATATGTCATAGAATTAATGCATAATTTAAGAAAAGAAAATCTGATAATGAAGGCAGATACTTTTCCAAATCCAGATGGAGTTGCAATTCCTTGATCTTATAAATTACTAATAAATAAAGAACTACTCTTTATGTTTTCCATATCAATTACGCAATCTGAAAACAACTACATTTTTTCCCTAGGCTTGGCAGAGAAAGTCCCAGTTACCAGTTACAACTTTGCTAGAATTTGTATAGATCTTATAAGGTTTTATTTTTTTTTTATTACCTTCTCTGTGGTGTTCTGTAAAACTCCTGGATTTGCTGAGCACAGGCACTGACAAGTCCAAACACCCTTACCCCAGTCCTAGCATAGGGATGAAATAAGGAGTTTCCTAATTATTTTTTTGTACGGGGATGCCTATGATGATGTTTATATTCTTTTCACAATCCACAAAAAATGAAAACAAAAGGCATGCTTATTTTTTCTTCTGTCACAACTTAAAGTGTTTACACAGGCAGCTGCTAAACCATCTTCTAAATCACCTAGCAATTTGAAGATTCTCAAGGCCAAATGAATCGTAAATGTATTTTGTAAAGCTGTGGGACACGAGCTATACAACCTGTCTGTGTGGAACTAACTTTTACTCTCAATACAGCCATCCCATGCCGTGACTGAATTTGTAACCTCCGCATAATGGAGTTTTGGATTTATTAGCCTGAAATGATGAACCTTTTAATGATGTAACATTAAATAAAAATTGGATTTTAACAAGATAAATTTTTGGCACTTGATTAAGAAATTCAAAACTAGTTTCTTTAAAAAACCAAACCAAATCAACAACAAAAAACCCCACCAAACACCCCAAACACAAATTTATGCTTTGCATAACATTTGATTTCTAAGCTACCATTTAAAACTTCTAAAGCCTCAGATAGTCATTGGGACTTAGGGGAATTTCAACAGTCACTGTTTTCTTTAGACATGAAAGACACAAGTGAACAACATATGTTTTGTTTAGGGAAAGTATTAGATTTCTGTTATAATTTTGCTATTCCTATTTGCTTTAAGAGGAATGCATACCTGAGATTTATAACCATATTAGTGTTACTTTCCAGATATATGTCCAAGGTGAGGGGAAAATTAGAGAAATTTCCTTCCTACCAGAAGATGAAAATGGAAGGATTTCTGTCAACATTTTCAACAGTCTCAGGTGAAGTACTACTTGGGGGGTGAGGTACTTGTTAATTCTAAGAATATATTTAGTGTGCAAATTATGGAAACCAAAATAAAATTTGGTTGTTTTCTTACATTTTTTCATTTCTTACCTTAATTTATTTTATCCAAATCATTTGTCCTTTTAACTGTATTTCTTAAATAAAAAATCAATAAATAATAAGATCCTGCTGTTAAACAGTGCAACATTTCCTGTGAAGCAGTACTTGAAACCACGACTTTATATTTTCTTCAGGGGCATGGTGGGGGTGAACCACAAACCTTCTATAGCCTTTAAAAAATAGTTATCTTCTATGATGGTTTTGTGGTGTTTTTTAAAAAAGATTAAACTCCTTAAAGAAGTGTATTTGAAAAAGTCTCTAAACATTCAATACTAGTGGAAAAATGTAAATTTTATGGATGTAGAGTTTATCGAATATTCTACCGTACTTTGCTTTAATAAGTACTTTGCTGGTAATGCATCAAGGATTATATAATGCACTTTACAGCTCAGCTTGGATTTTTAACTTAATGACTTTCCTCTGTTTATGAGACTGTCTGTTTCAAAAATGATTTGTTTAGAACATAGTAATTCCTTCTGTATTATCTCACTTTTGAGTTATTATAGGGGATCTAAGCATTATAGGGAAGCTTCAATTAAATATGGAAGATGAGGCTGAACAATCCTTATGCTGTTTCCAGATTATTCAGATGTATTTACCTCGTAAAGCTTTTTATTTAGGTTATTTTCAGAACATAAATGTAATGACAGCACATTACAACTGTTTTCCCTTAAACAACAGCCTATATATTCAGCTAGAAAGATAATCTTCTGCAGAAACTCATGTGAAATGAGAGAGGAGGAGGAGTCTGCAGAGCATTCCTAACTCCTGACCAAATACAAAGTACTGGAGCTCAGTTCAGCAGCAATGAAAATCTAAATTGCATTCACTTGAAGTTTACAGCATTGCTTGTTCAATCAGTTTCTAATATATAAAGCCATCTGTAGTCTCAAATGGATCTTGTCACCTCTTTTAAATGAATACAGAGGTGGAAGGGATGTTTGGTATGCCACCTCTGAGCATTCTCTCACCAGTGTCCAAACATCCAGTGGTTGCAAACAATAGATCTGTTGGTTCTTCTGGCAGCTTGGCACACTGAGACTTATCAGTGCAATACAGCCCCCCTGTCATCCAGGAGGAAGAAGTTAGAGACCTGCTGAGCCACTTGGATCCTCATAAGTCTATGGGGTCAGATGGGATCCATCCCACAGTGATGAGAGAGCTGGCGGATGAGCTTGCTAAGCCGCTTTCCATCATTTATCAACAGTCCTGGCTCACTGGAGAGGTCCCGGATGATTGGAAGTTGGCCAATGTGATGCCCATCCACAAGACGGGCCATAGGGACGAACCAGGTAACTACACACCTGTCAGCCTGACCTTAGTTCCAGGTAAAATTATGGCGCGCATAATCCTGGGTGCAATCATGCGGCACCTGCAGAATGAAGGAGAGATCAGGCCCAGCCAGCATGGATTTAGGAAGGGCAGGTCCTGCCTGACCAACCTGATCTCCTTTTACGGCTGTGTAACTCGCCTGGTGGATGAGAGGAAGGCTGTGGATGTGGTGTTCCTGGACTTCAGCAAGGCCTTTGACACTGTCTCCCATAGCAGACTCCTGGAGAAGCTGGCAGCCCGTGGCTTGGATGGGAACACTCTGTGCTGGATCAGGAATTGGTTGGATGGCCGAGCCCAGAGAGTGGTAGTGAATGGTGTCTCATCCAGTTGGCGGCCGGTCACTAGTGGCGTCCCCCAGGGATCAGTGTTGGGCCCGGTCCTATTTAATATCTTCATTGATGATCTGGATGAGGGGATCGAGTCCTTCATCAGCAAGTTCCCAGACGACACCAAGCTGGGAGGAAGTGTCGATCTGTTGGAGGGTAGGAGGGCCCTACAGAGGGACCTTGACAGGCTGCAGAAATGGGCTGATTCCAATAGCATGAGTGCCGGGTTCTACATTTTGGACACAACAACCCCATGCAGAGCTACAGGCTGGGGACAGAGTGGCTGGAGAGCAGTCAGGCGGAGAGGGACTTGGGAGTGCTGGTGGGCAGGAAACTCAACATGAGCCAGCAGTGTGCCCAAGTGGCAAAGAAGGCCAACGACATCCTGGCCTGCATCAGGAATAATGTGGCCAGCAGGACTAGGGAGGTCATCATTCCCTTATACTCAGCACTGGTCAGGCTGCACCTCGAGTGCTGTGTCCAGTTCTGGGCCCCTCAGTTTGAGAAACAAGTTGAGATGCTGGAGTACATCCAGGGGAGAGCGACGAGGATGGTGAAGGGGCTGGAGCACAAGCCCTATGAAGAGCGACTGAGGGAGCTGGGGTCTTTTAGCCTGAAGAAGAGGAGGCTCAGGGGAGACCTTATAGCTCCTACAACTACCTAAAAGAAGGTTGTAGTCAGGCAGGGGTTGGTCTTTTCTCTCAGGCGACCGGTGACAGAACAAGAGGACATGGTCTCAAGCTTCGCCAGGGGACGTTTAGGCTCGACATTAGGAAGAAGTTCTTCACTGAGAGGGTGATTGGCCACTGGAATACGCTGCCCGGAGAGGTGGTGGAGTCACCGTCCCTGGAGGTGTTTAAGGAAAGACTGGAGGAGGCACTTAGTGTCATGGTGTAGTTGACAAGTAGGAGTAGGTGTAGGTTGGGTCATAGGTTGGACTCGATGATCTCCGAGGTCTTTTCCAACCTTATGATAATGCGATACTTCGATTATGACATATTAAATGTGCTACAGCAGTCTCTAAATGACCTCATAAAGGATCTGGGTCCCACTAATTGAGGGAAAAATACAAATCTGTATGTAGCTCTCAGTGAAAGCTGAAATGTGAGATTGTCTCAGAAGTAGTATGACTGATATTTTCTTTATGAGCCTCTGGGATTTTTTTTAAAAAAACACAACTTAGACAGAATGCTGTGCTTTTTGGTAGAAAAAAAAAAACTGAACTGCCTTTTATATAGAAATGACTATGAAAATGAGAGATATTCCGCTTAGCCCAGTTATAGTGGTAATTCTAGTTTTGAACGTGTGACCAAGTCTGACTTGTTAATTTAAATACTTGCCAATAAAGGGATGTCCTTATCTTGGCCTGAGTTATGTAGGAAGTATTTGTAAACCCCAAAAGCACATGCAGTTAGTAGTCACTCCTGATGCTCCATGCAGAACTCCCTGTAGAAGGGATGTGAAGAACACAGCATGTTTTATGGCGTCCTCTTAAGACCATCTGCAGGAGGACCCACTGTTAAGCACTTGGAGGTTTCTTGCCAAAAGTATTAATCACATGCAGTGACCTTGATCTATCAGCTTCTTACATGGAAAGGTGTTAGTCAAAACCGTTGAAACTGTATCAGGACATGGGTATTAATTAGAAGTTTGTACCTAACAGGAAACAATTATTCTTTTGAGAATTTGAGGTTGAGGTTTTGTTCTTTTATCTTTTCACTCCAGCCTCTTTTTTTTTTGTCATGCTTTAAGTAGTTATCAGTTCTCATTTTCTCATAGTAGTAGTTGTCAAATTTTTGTTATTAATTTTATTAGTATATATTTTAAAGGTGAGATAACTGTTCAAAATAGAAGTTGCTTTCCTGCAGGTGGCAGCAGGAGCAATCCTTTATCATCTGTACATGAGGATTTTCTTCAAACACACTTAATGTTTTTTCTGACACTGTTGTCATGAATTTCTTAGATTGACCTAGTCTTTCACTTTTTCCAAAAATAAGGCAATTAAAATGTTCTTATGAACCATTGGGATAAGCTTACAGAGTCTGGAGCATTTGTGGCCTAGAAACCAGGGAGACGAGTTATTAATGAAATGAATCATTAGATAATAGTCTCCCATGAATTTTAAATGAAGTTTCCTTAAGTTCTCATGGGTAATAGGATGTGAAGTGACTTGTATTGACTTATCAAGAAAAATGCAAGGTGCTTTAGTAGAGAATTAGCTTAATAAGAGAATTAAATTTCTAAATACACCTCTCCAGAGTTATTTTGCATTAGAATTTTAGTTTAATTTCTCTTCCCACAATTGATGTTGCTCTACAAAGCTGACATTGTTACCATCATGACACTCTTACCATCACCAAAGTAAATTTCCCTTCAGGTTTCAAGTGGGGACTAAGCCTAGCTCATCTTGGTTCAATTACAGCAATTGCTTAAATAAGCAAGGTGACTGCTGAAGTTTCTAATTTCAATTTTGCATAGGCGAGGTCTTAAAGAAGTCTTGAACACAAATTAAATGAAGAAGGATGTGGCCTAGAGGATTTTTCCTCAGGAGAAAAAAAAAGCAGGATTTAACTCTTGCTATAAAATTCATCTTCATTTCTCTTGTCTGGCAGGTAGCTTTGCTCTTTGTTGGTAACATTCACATTTGATGTGAGGCAACAATTTAAGAACATTAGATATTACAAATTAAAATACTTGATGCTGAAAGTTTATTCTTAGTAATGTCAATGCAAAATTTAGTTCAGAGTCCTAAAGAGCTGTACTACAGAGACGCTTTAGAGGAATCAGATTGGACAGAATTCCCTAGGAATATTTTTCTTACTCCTTTCTAAAAGTAACCAATAAGGCAGTGCATGTTAAATGAATAAACATATAAAGTCTTTATCTGGAGAACTGCATTGTTCTAACAATACTGCTATATGTTTCAGTTTCCTAATTCAGCTTTGGTTTCTACATCATCTTTCACACTGGAGATGAATGATTGACTTAAAAAGGCTAAGTGATTTGTTGATTGAAAGAGTTATTTTAAGGATTTATGCAATATCACTGGATTTTACATCTTAGCTAAATCTTATGAGAATAAATATACTTTGTGATCACAGGTAATTACAGAAACCAGCAGAACACCAGAAAGTGCCATTTGCCCTCTCAGCTCTGAGAATCAAAATTTCCAACTCAAGGCACTGTACGAAAAATGGTTTTGCTGATGAATTTGAGCAGAACTACAGCAGAGTCCTGCAGCCAGTTAGGTTAATCAGAAAAAAATGTTATTACCTTTCTCCCCAAGGACGCCATTAATTTAACACTGGCGAGCTATCATTAGCGCTGTGTGAAATGACTAATTTTCCCTCAGGAAGTGTTCACGTACAAGGCATGGGGTTTCCATAAACGTTCACAAGCCTGTGTGAATTGTAGGTGAGACTTGCTGCAAGTATTAGAAAAAGCTACATAAGGATTGCTGCTTTTGCTTTCAGTGTTGTGACCTTTGAAACACTTCATGTAGTATCAGAACTAAACCTTGAAGACCAACTTGAAAGAAAGAATCAAATACCTTTACATCTCCAAAAATCTTGCTCCTTCTTGTTCAGCTCCTACTCACACCTGTGTAACACTAAATCGCAGAAGAACTTATGGCTCTTTCATGATCCTGCTCAAGAGGAGAACAATTTTTTGGAGGTGTTCTTTTAGGGGAGAGGTTGGTTTATTTGGGGGGAGGTAGGGAAGGGAGTGTTGTGGTTTTTTAAAAGAAAAAAAGGAAAAACAAAACCCAAACCCCAAAGATGAGGGGATTTTTTCACCACAAGGTAGAACTCTGTCTAAAGAATGAACTTCTGATTTTGTTTGTCAGCAGTATTTTACTGCTGTTTTTACACATATTATATAGAGACAATATGTATAAATATAAATTTTTTTTTAAGGATTTATCACAATAAAAATTCAAATGCTTCAGCAGAATTAGGAGACTAGTGCCACTGGGACAATCCAGAAAAGATTCAAGGCCCTTACTTGCAGACAAAGGTCTAAAGAATCCAACACTGGCTTCCATACACAAAGCTTCAATAAAAAAAAAAAAAAAAAACAAAAAACAAACAAACAAAAAAAACCCAACCAAACAAATAAAGCCCCAACAAAACCAAGCCACAAAACTCACTTTGTATATCAGCAGCAATTACTTGGAGAGGGAAAAAAATAAGACAGAATTAGCAATTACATTATTAATGTCAAGACATTTTTTTCTCACTCCTGCTAAGTTCATAAAATTATAAAATAACTTCTACTCTGAAATAGTGCGAAATAAACAATATATATATAACTAAATAATTTTAGGTGCCTTTTTAATCATTTTTTTAAAATGGCAGCTTCTTAATCCATTATCTTTATTTTAGCTTTTTCTCCACAATTAATTTTATATGTGTATAAACAATAGGCAGTTTAAGGAAAATAAGATATATACTAGTCAAAGTTCAACATGTTGAGTTTTTAATGTGAATACATATAATGTGAAATAAGAGTTTGTAAGAGCTGTGATGAGCATGAATTAATATTTTCTTAAAAAATATTTTTCTATGAAATTACATAAAGATTAAATATTTCACATAATTCTGTCCCAATCTAACTGTACTTTGAGTTCATAAAAGCAACTGCAAAACTAAACCAAACTATTCAACGACAACTTTGAATAACTAAAACTTTGCAGATTCTGCGTTTCAGATTTTCATCACCAATGAACCATCACAGTTGGTTGGTATTTATCTTGACAGAGTTATTCCACATCTAGTAGCAGTACTGGACCATTTAATGTGATTATGACTCTCCTGAGGAAGAGATAAAATGGAGCTTAACAAAGTTCTAGAATTTTTTCCCTTGGGATTATGAATCCTGTAAAATCTTATTGAAGTAAATCCAGGCTCTGCCTTTTCCGGGATAACAGAGTTGAATTTTTTTCTGCTGTTAGATACAAACCACTAGAAGAAAGCACAGATATTATTTAAACTAACTTACAATAAGAGGCAATTTCTCTGAATTTCTCTAATTAAATGAGTTCCTTCTTAAGTTCACTTTAAATAATTTTACATTATTCAAGTCTTTTGGATATTGTTATTCACATCACTCCTTATGCTGTTTGCATACCTTTCTTTAGAGTGACAGCTACTTCTTGCAATTGTGTGTGATTTTTTTTTCCCATAAAAGTATCCAGGATGAAATAGCAAAACTTTTTTATTAGAGCCCTGTTCAGCATAGTGAAAGAGAAAGGGCACATGTGAGAGCTAATTACCAGAGGGACTAAGGGTTTATAAAGCTGTAGGAAATGAGTGCAGAGAGAGAATGGAGATCGCTTGCTCTTTTCTCTAGTACATGCAGAAAGCTGAGGGAAGAGGGAGTCCCTTGTGTGGAGGGACTTAGCACCTGAGGAGCCCACGCACAGCCCAGTCCTGGAGTGGCTGCTCTGCTTTCTCTCAGCACTGTATAGTCATGGCTGGGGATGTGCTGCTGCTTGCATGCAGCCCTGTTTTGAGGGAAGATGCTGGATCTGTGCAGTGAGTGTGGCAGGGTGAGGAGCCAGCATGCCTCTTGCCTGCCCCCAGTGTGATTCCCACAGGTGGCCCCAGGTCCCAGAACCTCCAAATGATCACACAAATTATTAGTGTCCACAGGGACCTATACTGCTGAGTCTCATGAGATCAAGAAAATACCCCTTTACTTTCATCTAGCTGGAAACAAAAATATTTTGTTGTTTATTTTCTTGAATTGCAAATAGATTTTTATATGCAAGAACCCCACTGCAATGGAAGGTTGCTTTTTGGATGGTTTCAAGTTCTAAACCGTATTTACCATACATCTTTTAGAAAGAGACAACATCCATCAAGTCAGCTGGTGTGCATTTGATCAAAGCTGAGTAGTAGAGGGAGGTTGATCAAATATAACAATGAAAACAGAAAAAAACATTGAAATAGTGGATCAGATTTTTAAAATAACACTGCTCTTTCCTGTGGCAATATTGCTTTCTGTCCTATACTGATAGTTTCTACAGTATTTTCGTATTGGGAGACCTATAGTACCAGAGTATCACAGTATCACAAGGCTGGAAAAGACCTTTGAGATCATCGAGTCTAATCTATGACCCAACACCAACACCTACTCATCATCTAAATGATGGCACTAAGTACCTCACCCAATCTCTCTTTGAACACCTCCAGTGAGCCAGGACTGTTGATAAATGATGGAAAGCGGCTTAGCAAGCTCATCTGCCAGCTCTCATCACCCTAGGGTGGATTCCATCTGGCCTCATAGACTTATGAGGATCCAAGTGGCTCAGCAAGTCTCTGACTTCTTCCTCCTGGATGTCAGGGGGCTATATTGAACCTTGACCTCATCCACCATTTCAGAAGACCAGTTCTCCAGAGAACACTCTGCCTCAGTACTGAAAACGGAGGTAAAGAAGGCATTAAGCACCTCAGCCTTTTCCTCATCTTTAGTTACTATATTTCCCTCAATATCCGATAAGGAGTGGAGGTCATTGCTGCCCTTCTTTCTGCCATTGATATATTTGTAAAAACACTTCTTATTATCCTTAACACAAGTAGCCAATTGGAGCTCCAGCTGGGCTTTTGCCTCCCTAATTTTCTTCCTACACGACTTGACAATATCTTTGTACATAACCTGACTCACCTGCCCTTCTTTCCAAAGCCAATACACCCTCCTTTTCTCACTTAGCTCCTTCAGAAGCTCCTTACTCATCCCGACCGGCCGTCTGCCCCTACAGCTCGTCTTACGGCACACTGGGACAGCCTTCTCCTGTGCCTTCAAGATTTCATTCTTGAAGTACATCCAGCCTTCCTGGACCCCCCTTGCTTATAAGAACTATTTCCCAGGGTACTCTCCTGACTAGTTCCTTAAACAATCTGAAATCAGCCCGCTGAAAATCCAGCATGGACATCCTGTTTATGCCCTTCCTGGTTTCATTGTTTATGGAGAATTCGATTATCTCATGGTCGCGGCACCCCAGACAGACTTTGACCACAACATCACCCACCAGCCCTTTTCTATTTGTGAACAGCAGGTCAAGGAGAGCCTCACCCCTGGTAGGCTCACTCACCAGCTGTGACAAAAAAACAATCCTCAATACATTCTGAGAACCTTCTGAATTGCCTCCTCTCAGCTGTGTTAAGTTCCCAGCAGATATCTGGGAGATTAAAGTCTCTTAAAAGAACAAGGGCAGCCAACCTTGAGGCAACTTCCAGCTGCTTAAACAACAATAGATCCACTTCTTCCTCCTGATCGGTTCGTCTGTAACATACTCCTACCAGGGTGTCAGTCTTGCTTGCCCCTCTTACTCTTACCCATAGGCACTCAACCTGGTCATCACCAATCTCAACTTCTACAGTATCAAGAGTTTCCTTGGTATACAAGGCCACCCCTTCTTTCACGCCTGTCTGTCCTAAAGAGTTTGTAGCCTTCCATGGCAGTACTCCAGTTATGAGAGTCATTCCACCATGTTTCCGTGATAGGAACTATATCATAGTTCTCCTGCTGGGCCAGGACTTCCAGTTCCTCTTGTTTGTTCCCCATACTGCATGCATTAGTGTACATGCAGTTCAGCTAGGCTACTGGCTCCACCCTTGATAATGACTCACTTTCTGCAGTCACATCACTGGTGAAACTGGTTGCATCCCCCTCCCCCTTTGGGCCTAGTTTAAAGCCCTCTCAACGAGCCCTGCCAACTCCTGGGCTAGAATCCTTTTGCCTTTATTACTTATACGGGACCCAGCTGGGTCCAGCAGGCCGGGTGCAGTAAAGGTTTCGTCATGATCATAGAAACTGATATTCCTGTGTCGGTACCAGTCCTTGAGCCACTTGTTAACAGCATGGATTCTCTTGTTCTTTGTAGTGTACCTCTCTGACGCTGGAGAACTGAGCAGAACACCACCTGCACTCCTGCCCCATCCATTAATCGACCTAGTTCCCTAAATTCCTTTTTGATTACTCTGGAGCCCCTCTTATCAAGTTCTTCACTGCCAGCCTGAACAACCAACAGGCAATAGTAATCTGAGGGGTGAATTAGATCCGGGAGTCTCTTAGTGATATCCCAGACCTGGGCTTGAGGAAGGCAGCTGACTTCCCTGTGGGATGGGTCCGGCCTACATATAGGACCCTCTGTTCTTTTCAGAAGGGAGTCGCCTATTACAACTACCCTCCTTTTCTTTTTAGTACTTGAAGTTTTGATCCGCCTGACAGATGGAGCAAAATTGAGAGGTTCCCCGGATGAATAGTCTTCATCGCTATCGTCAACCTGAGCCTCAAATTCCAGGATCCCAAACTTGTTTTGTAAGGGCAACTGGAATGGTGGCATCTTGAAGGGAGTCGGAGGATGGGAGGGAAATCTATTACCCCCATGAAAGCAGACCTGCTCCCATTCCTCCTCAACAACTAGGTCCCTCCCCTCATCCTGTTGGTGAGGAATACACGGTTCCTCTGTCTCCTGGGGAGTATTACTGGGGGGAGAGAGGGGTTGACTCCATCAGTCTATCTCCCTTTCGCTATCACGAATACTCCTCAGTCTCTCTGCCTGATTCTTAAGATCTGCAGCCGTAAGAAGCAGATCGCTAACCTGTTCACACCTCATGCAGGTGTTTTTTTTGGGTTGTCCTCAGGTCCCACAAGCAGGCTAAGGCAGTCCACAGTCTGGACACCTGCATCCCTCAGCAAAGACACTGTTTGGATTGACACAGTCCTGGTGGCAATGGTTTTATCTCACCTGGTCACCATTGCTGGTCAGGGGAGCAGGAAAAACCAAAAACAAAAAACACCGAACAACCACAGCTAACAGAAGAGCACCTGCTCACCCTGCCTGCGCAAACTGCTGCCCAAACTGCCTCTCTGAGACCCTGTTTGCCCGATCCTGTTCGCCGCTCTCAGGTTTGCTGCCTTAATAAACTGCTGAGCCGCGCTCCAGTCACTAGCGCTCCCAAGGAGACGTTTAAATCTCCCTCTGCTGCTGCTGGGACCACTCCCCTCTGCTGTCAGCCACCCACGTGACCGCTGCCGCTTCCGGGGTTGTGGAGAGGCGCAGCCACTGTTCTCTCTTTGAGCGTTCCCTCTTTCAGGGGATTCGCTGCCCACCTCGAACAAGCACCCAGCTGCAGAAATTATCGTTGCTGCTGCCGATCCTGGCTGAGACCTAAACAAACGTACAGAATTTCTTTGTGTTTAGAGATGCGTTAATAAAAGATTCTAGAAGCTGGTAAGCATCTATTTAAATAATTAAAACACACTATAATTATGTTCAGTAAGAGAAATCACCAAACACCTTTTCTCTATATAACTTTGGTTATTTATCTTGGAAATACAAGTTGACTCCCAGAATACTACACTGAAAGGTAACCACATCTGAGGATCAAACTGAAAGGTTTAGGCTTCTTTGTTTAAAACAGTTCTTCAGAAACCACCAAAGAATTTCTTAATCAAGTCATAGATCAGTAATGGCGTCTCTTTCTGTGCTTTTGTCATTATAAATGGCACTGATAACCATGGAACTGTTAAATTGCACAGTGTATCCATTACATGTAATAGTTAATCTGATTCTTTATGTCACTACATTGTGAACTCCACAAATTTTGTATACTAAGGCAACACTGAAATTCCAGTAAAGGCTTTTTTTTTTCTCAGGGAGGATGATATTATGAGTAACTATGCATTAAAAAGTTTATCATAAACAAACTAAATGCCTGTGAAATATTACTGAGAGCATACTAAAAAAATGTGTATTTTATCAAGTACTACCTTGTGAAAACCTTGGTGTTCATGTCATCTGATAAATGCCCCTGTAGCTTGACAATTTCCAGTCACAGGCAACAGAAGTGCACTGCTTGGTTCAGAGACAAACACTGCAGACCCAACAATATTTTATCTTAATTTAAACTTTAATCCATTTAAATAGAATCTGCACTGTAATAGTAGCATTAAATCACAGAAACGGGAATAGTGTTAACAGCAGGACATTATCTTTTATTGAGGGCAAGCAGCAGGGTTGCTGCTAATGAGGACATCATCAATTTATCAGTTTAAGGTCAATCTAAAAGGATTTCTCCCTTCCCCACCCTCCATGTTTTTTGCTCTATACTATCGCTGTCCAGACCCTGAATCATTTTTATCAATCATTCTGTACTATGACAGCAGACATCTTAGTGCAATGAATGCATAATGTTTACAAGAAGTACAGATTTGCCTAACTGGGAAATCCTGATTTCCTCCTCCTCATTTATCAAATAGTTAAATATTCCTGCTAGCTTTCTATTTCAAATGGTGGTTTAATATTTTTCTCTTCTGCCATTTTTCTTTTTTCACTGATCGCTTTTAAATCTTAACAGGAAAGAAATATTTGACGGTATGAATTTCTGGCAACTGATATGTTTTACTGGAATAAGTCTTGAAAAAGGATTCAGTACTCTTCATATATTGCATGACTATCAAAGAGAGGAGCTGCTTAATACTGAAAATTATGGGTACATTTTGTCAAAAGGCTTCTTGATTGCAAAAACATGAAATAAAAAAGATATAACTCATTGCTTACAGTGGTATTTCAAAGATTAGAGCAATTGAATCACAACTTATTTCATAGTAAATTCAAATTTAGATATTATCATAAGAATTTAATTATTTCCTCCCCTCTCAAGTTTGTGCCATGTATTAACTACAATATAGTAACCAGGAAGCAATTTCTAATTCTTTAGTGGAGCTGTTAAACTCGAGTAATTTCTTTCCGCAGTTCAAGCTGTCCGGTGTATGTTTGCACTTTCCAAGGAATGAGACCTTAGGAAACAACTAAAAAAACCAATAGGCTTTCTTGCACCCAATTTGAAACTGCAAATCAGCTAGTTATTTGTAATTTTGTTATCTCTGAACATAAGGTACTTGGCTGTTGCTTTCTTGATTTTTGTGATTTGTTTTAATCCATTAGAAGCTTAAGTCTTCATGTTGATTCTTGTCGCACACTTCTATTTTTCTTTTTAATTTCACTATATATGGATTTGTAGTTTAGATACTGCAATTTAAAAACCCCGACAAGAAGACTGCAGGTAATTTTGTCTTTCCCATCAATTGAAAACATTCTTGAGTCTAAACAGACTTTTTTTAAATGTAGAAAAAAAGTCAGAAATGCAGGAAATCCAGTGTTTGTGAATGGAGCTTTGAAGTAGATCCTCACTTGTACGCACACTCGCACTGTTTTAATATTATGATTACCATGATTGTACCCTCTCAATGTCAGCACCCCCATTATGCCAGATTTCATACAGGATCTGAGTTTCCAGTTTCAAAGGAAATGTGAGTTTGTGCAAGAAATACAGATGAACATGGGTGACAGACACACAACTATCAGGAAACAAGAAGACATCAGTGATCATCATGATGAAGCCTAGTCTCAGCATGTGATGTTAAATTCTTAGACTTTTAAACTGATTTGCTTAAATGGATAGTCTTGATCAGGTTAAAAATGGATCATATATTGATTTTACTTAATTTTGTGAGGAATCAATGTAACCTAAGCTAAAGTTTGAGGTTTAAAACAGTTTGAGAGTGTTTACGCAGGAGTTTTGCACCATTTTAAATTAATCTTAAACCAATTTGATGTGGGAAGGTATAATGTTTTGAACAGAAAACACTGTATAAAATCTTATTCTAAACCCAAATTAATGATCAGACTCTGCCTTCAGTTACTCAAATGTCACGCTCCATTAAAATTAATAGGATTACACTACATCTAGGAAAACAAACTTTAGCCAAAGCTTTGCCCTATTGAAAACCAGCGCTTTTTTGAGGTGTAACTTTATTCAGATCACAGGTGAAGACTTTAGTATTTTTACATGTAGATATATCTTCAGTTTAGTGCTTCCAGACATCTAGGTGGATATGAGTAAATTCCGGAAGATGAAGGAAAAGAAAATAAAATATGACAGGCTATGTGCTTACATTCCAATTTGGACTGCTTCTTGGTTCACCTTTTAACCTTTAGGTAGATACTATATTTTGTTTCTCAAAAGTACTGCATTGATCCTCAGTCTGCCTTGCTTCTTTAATCTCTTCTGAAGGATATGCAGGTGCAGAGACATTTCTCATACAACCTCTACTTCAGGTCCCGTTCGTGTGCTGTCTCACTGATTTGATGCAGCGCTGAGGTAACCAGTCAGTACTGTGTTGTGCAATTCCATGAGCATTCTCTTCTTGGACCATGTTCATTGAAGCTTGGTCCCAATTCCTTTCAGAAAAAAAGACCTATGGTCTAAGCACTCTCCGGCTTAGAACTAAATCCTTCAAATTCTCTCTCTGTTGGTTCTTTCTAGCCACAAAAGAGTAAAGGGCAACTTTACTTTCTTGCTCTTGCCTAAGAAGCATTCACAATAGTGAATTCACAATAGTGACTTAGGCTCCTGTCTAAGTCATTTCACAATAGTCTGCTGTCCAGTCTTAAAAGATGCATGCATGTAGCTAGGTAGATAACATCTTTCTGGAGCTTTGGCACTGGCATATAAGGTGGTACTTTAATGACTGAATTTATTCTCAAACATACTTAACGCCCATGTAAGAACACACAGTTGGATGTACGCCTTGCACAAATGCAGGACCCCAACATCTTAAATGTTTTTGTTGTATTGTAGAAACAACATGTACATGATTTATGGGGGTTTGTTTGGTTCCCTTTTGTGCAAGGCCAGGAGCGGGAGTGTTGCTTGATAAATCTTAACAATAATAAAGATCAGTACATGTGAGTATATTTATTGCAGTTGGTAAACAAAATATATGAAATGCTATATTGACTGCAGTAAAAAATGTTGATGAGGCCCATTTAATTCATGGATATTGCTGATATTTTAATTCAGTAGTAGCACTGGAATGAATGAAACATATATCTCTTTGAATTTACATTTGTGGTAATACGAAAATCACTAGAAATACAGTTTAAGAGAAAGTTTGTTGCTAGTTTATAATAACAGAATCCCACTTTCACTTGATTCATAACAAGGAAAACCTCCATTTAAGCACTCAATCCTGTAGTCTATAGTTTGTCACAAATGCCAGAAAAATAATGTTTCAGATAAAATTGTGTGCCAGTGTCCCTATAGGCACAACATTACAGAATAAATTGAGTGTAGCAGGCTTGGTTTTAACTTAACAGTTTTAGAAAATTTACTGTGGCAGGTCCAGTCGGGGATATTTCTTATGTGAACCACCCAAAAATTGGAAAGGGCAAAATCTCATAGATACTAGGATCAGAAGAGTGAGTTTCCTTTTAGACTCCTTCTCAGCTCTGTCCCCTAAAAGATATTTCCTTTTTTAAGAATCAACTGAAATGACTTTAAATCACATCACTAGAGCAATGATTTTTTTCTCCATATTTCAAAACCAAGTGTCATGCATCTCCTCAAACTGATGAAATGGAGAACAAATTAAGACTTATATTTCAAAAACAAAGGTCCAGTGAGAGTGAGATATAAAGTTGGTGAAGTATTAGCAAACAATTACTAAAACTTTCCAAGCTGCTTTAAAGGCACCCAAATGTTGAGCCATATGGGCAAAATTCTACTGTCAAAATCACACATGCTACTTTCTGAAAATTAATTTAAAGTAAATATGTTATGGGCCAGAATGTCTAATTGATGGGCTTTTCTCCATGTACTAAAATGCTCCAGATCTCCACACTCCCTGCAGATGGTCAAGCTTCAAAAGGGCCTTGGTTTGGCCAACAAGTGGCTTGCCAACCACAATTTAGTTTCTTCTTTCTGAAGTGGCACAGAATTCACCTCTGAAGTGAGATCTTTCTGACCACGATGTAAACGTATTTCACTTCTACTTTTTCTTTGATACATCACATAGTGAGCTGATGCACTTGATATTTATTATGGGGAAATTCGTGTAATA
This sequence comes from Neomorphus geoffroyi, assembly GCA_033558235.1. NCBI lineage: Eukaryota > Metazoa > Chordata > Aves > Cuculiformes > Neomorphidae > Neomorphus > Neomorphus geoffroyi. Next base: position 73,610,531 of record JAUMJM010000005.1, on the reverse strand, counting down.
ATTGATGTTCATAAAAACAGTGTAAAATTACTTGTGCAAATTTAAGCTGGCATAAACAAGGACGGGAAGTTCATCAGTGAATCTGATTCCTAGTTTGAGGCTGTTTGACTGAGTTGAGTTAACAGGTCTCTGCTTTCACATTACTTACCAGCAATGTTGGCCTCTTTCATGAATGATAGAAGTCATTTTAATCCCCCATTCCCACAGATGGATCAGGGTGGTTCACAGAAGGCAATTTCTTATACTAACAGCCCCTACTTTGATGTTTTTTAGAAACATACGTAACTCAGGGACCTGATTCATGCCACATTCAACACCAGTAAGAACAGCTTGTTGGTTAATTGCACTTGGTCGCCCACTATTTTATAGCCATGTTTGTTGTACTAATAACTATAGCTTACAGTTTGTCAGATTTTACACCCCTTTTCATTAGTTATTTAGTTGAATCCTCTATTGTCATCAAATACCAGTAGCTATTGTGAAACAGTAAGGCCAGTTTGTTGAAGCAGCAATGTTCCATGCTGTTGAACTAAATTTTAGAAAGTTTCTTTAGCCCTAAGTCAGTAAACCCTGGTTTATGCAAATAAGTTATTGGATGGCAGCTGAATTCAGGCACTGGAAGAAAATCCACTGTAGCTCAACACAAATAGAATTTACCTCTCCTTCCTCTTCCCACTTCCCCGAAATGGAAGCATGAAACAGTTCCAGCTGGGGACTGTTCAGAGTGCCAATTTCAGCCTTCTGTTTAAAGACGAAACATTTTTTCTCAGGTATAGATTTCATCCCCTTAGATTAACGATATCATTCCACTGTCTTTTGGAAAGCATACTCATTTTAGGCAAGCTGCATCTCTCTGCAGCTCTGCATCCAACCCATAATACATTTTTTAATGTACAAATGAAAACAAATGAACAAATGAAAATGACAAATGAAAAGCTAGTATGCCAGATGAAAATGTTGCTCTCTGCCCTCCTTTCCAATACAAGAACGCAAGGTAAAGGTATTTTCCTGGAAACTGAGTATGTGCATTTAATCTAGTGAGCAAAAAGAAGGAATGAAATTGATATTTTCCATTTTTCTCTACTGAATTTCAGTGTGCTAATGCACTACCTGATCCATTCCAAACACATTAGCTTATAGCTCATGTGCAAGCCATCTGTGTGATACATGTGCAATTTGTTCATAGCTTCCCAGATGTATTAGAGCCACTGCACAAGAGCTGAAGTCTAGGGAACAGATCTGCACTTGCACATCCATATGATCTTTACATGCCTGTTGAGTGTGTGGCTGGGATTTCTGTAATTAATTCAGTCAGAGATACAGACTATACAGAATCCCATATGAAAAAGCAAAGGTGGGAACTCAGATAAAACTTTCCAAAGATCAATTCTCCAAGCAAAAAGTGAGGGAGGAGGGGGAGGAAAAAAAAAACACAAACAAGCAAACAAAACCTGAAAAAGAAACAACGAAAAAATAATGTAATCTGCTGACCTTGTTGCTTGAAGAAATTTGCAGCTAGTAGCCTGGCTTCTCAGCCAGTTGGCACTCCCTGACCGTCTGCATTTCTTAAATGACTTGAATCAGGTCTGCAATACCACCTAATGAAAATACTGGAAAAGGTAAGTAGTACTAGGTTGTGGAGATTATAGAGGAGAGAAGAAACTGATAAAATGCTACATATTGTAGAAAAAAGGTTGCTATTGCATTTGAGAAAAATTTGGAATCATTATTTTGGGCAAATGAAGGGGAAAAACACCTGTTCCTTTGGTGAACTAGAACTTTGTTGTGTTGTAAGAATTCTCATTTATGCCTAGCAAGGCTAAACACAGAAATCAGAAGAGAACTGGAGAGCTAGAATGGTGGGAATATTTAAAAGAATTCAATCTGAATTTAATTTATTTCTGACATGTTCAATCTTTTGTGTTACAAACATTTTGTACATTTTAGGGTATTTTCTTCTTCCAGGAGAGAGTAGTTGAATCGATCACTTCTGTTCCTGAAATTGTTTCTCTTTAGAACTAATACATTGCAACTATATGACAGCTTCTAAATGAGACCAAAAATAAATCAAAGGCTTGAAGGACTGCCTTGGACACCTACAGAGGTTGGATGATTAAGTGGAACAGTGAATAACATGTGGTGAATAATAGAGTCAAAGAATTTTTATCCTTTGTTTTCTCTCTATTATTGATGAAACTGCACTCAAACCATGATTTTTACAAGTTCCCTATTAATCTTAGTTGGCTTTTTCTTAGAGGTAAGTTGGTTTGTTATTTCAATTTGTTGGAAAGATCATGGTTGCTACTGTAGTACACAGAAATCATCACAGTGATAGTTGTTAGTGACTGATCACTTAGGCCCATATTTGCAATTTTCTTTGGCTAAGTGCGACTTAGGACAGATAGCAATAATTTTTTTTTTTATAAAAATAATTTTGATGAATGCCTTTGTAAAACATACAGGATTATGCAATCACATATTTATGAAATTGAGTGATAATAACAACTATCTTCAGAAACAGCTGTAAATCAGTTATATGATTATAAGCCTTAAGTACTATAGCTTTAGCATTTGTGTCTACAGTTTTGTACATGCAAATTTCCTGGTCATGAACACAGCCCAAAGTATTTGTCGTGGCAGTTAAAAACTCCATGATTCCTACTCTTCAGTGGATAATAGAAGTAAGGTGTCTACAAGTATGCCATTTCTTTGTATAGATCAGTAAAATCTGACAACTTAGTTGGATAAAAGTAGCAGTAGGGGCTCCGAAAGAGTTAGTAGCTAAACTATAAAAAAAATCCAAATTGAATTTGATTAATTGTGGGGGAGGGGGGATGGTGTTTGGTTGGTTTTTTGATCCTCTTCATTTACTGTGGCACTGATATGATAATTTATATGGTCCCACTGGCATGCCAAACATTTTATAGGCAGACAGTGAGACTAGGGTCCTGACTCTAGCAAGCTTGCAACTCAATTTATTATTCTCTCAAAGTTTCAATAAAGTTCAATGTGTGGTATAACTTCGTACTTTCTTAAGGAGTCAGTGAATGTAGACTGCCACTACATTATATGTGTATTAATTAAAGTTCAAATGTTCTCTTAGTTTTTTGTTCCAGGCTGAGAATAATAAGTCAATATTTTGTTATCACTGGAGTACAACCTCAGAAGCAGTGCAGTCCTGATTTTAGTATTGATTTCTCCATTGTACAAGAATTAACATGTGCCTTGTTTCCTGAATCACAGATCTTATTTCCTGTATATACTTTACAGAAGAGCTTTAGAATAGCAATGAGCAGTTTATCATTTTACTTGTTTACACTAGGCCAGGCAGATAGAAAATGTAGGCATACAAGTTTTCCAAAAAAATTACCATAAATGTGTGTTGCACATTACATACAAGAATACACAATACTTCTGGTTTGGCACAGAAATTGAGACAATCAATCTGAGTCTGTATGAGTTGTCTTAAAATCTGACCTGTGAGCCGAAGTGCATAGACTTTTTAATGTATTCATTATTTATTCATCTATGAAAAGGACTGCACTATGAATAGGAATTTAGTGTTCTGAACCTCATTCTAACTAGCACATGCTGTTAAGTTGACACAGTTTGGTCATCCAGCTTGTTTCTCAGGTACTGTCCAAATGCAATATACTGGAGACAAACAGATTAAGAAATTTTTATATCCATTTGAGACAGAGTTCTTGAAAACTCTTCATGTTAGACTGACATTTAAACCACTGTTTTGTAATGAGATATTTTTGGGGCAAAAATTAGTGACTCTTGCTTATCATAACCTTAGAACACCTGTACCTCAAAATTTTCCAGTCCATCTCCTCACAAGGTAGAAAAACCCAATATCTAATTCACTTTTGACAAATGTTTTAGTTTTCTACCTTTTTCTTTCCTTTGAGATGAATAATGGAATGATTCAAAATTTTTGAGGCAGGTCTTCACATTCTTCCAAGTGTTCCAAAACATATTTTATCATTTGGAATCGTTTTTAATATTGTTCCATGAAACTACATATTACATATTACGAGACGATCCTTGGGATTCAAATTCTCTGGTAAGCTTGTGTCATTTATTGGTTCACTCTGCATTAAAATGACATACCTCCACCCTCTGGCATCCTTCCAGTTCTCCTGTAACATATCAGGGTTTAACTGCTTAAAAAGCTAAGCAAAATAGGGCTACTGCCCCAGAATGTAGCCTGCTTTATTGCAATTCCTTTTCCTATTCCTGCAAGAACAGCTAGCCTCAGAGAGATGAAGGAAAGAAGAGATCAGCTGGTAAAAATAAAAAGGATTCTGCTAAGATCAACCCTTTTTACTCAAATCACACTCTCCCCAGGAGACATCAACTGAATATTGCATCTGGTGTTAAGTACATTTGGGAGCCTAAGATATTCCCCAAAAGAAGCCATTTAATGTTTCGTAGACCACAATGAGTTGCACTTAAATCACTCACCAAATCACTCACCAGAGATACACATCTGCAAGTTCCGACTGTTGAATTTCTCCCTTGCAATGTAGCATTTTATAAGACATGCTAGGTCAATGCTGATTCTTTACACAGTTCAACATTTCCATCTAAGGATGTGTTGCTTCTATAATTAGTGCTATTCTTTTGATGCAGCCAAGCACAATTTTCTGTTGTATCTTGTGTATGTTTTCATTAGGTCGCCATGGAAACGTTGCAAATCATTGACTTTTAATGGATTTCTTTGAAGTTCAGCAGCTACATAAGTAGATCCCAGGCTTCTTGTTAGAACTGCTTCCACTAGACTATACAATGCTACCCTCTAGTTCTTTTACAGTACAATAGCACCTTCCTTTAATTCTTTGTGCAGGTGTAACAGACTAAAAATATGTTTAATAGAACTCAATAAACTTGCGAGTGCCTGTGTGTGTGTGTGTGTGCATTTTGGCTGTCGGCTTTGAAGAGAAAAAACATTACCCTACTTCAGGACACCTACTGTTGGGAGGAAAAGAGCTTTCCAAGAGAGTTCATCATCAAGATTAAAGCAAAAGTTGTTGAAAATATTTGCTGCTGTGAGAGGACAACATTAAGTTGCTGCTTCTCTTTTGCTGCTGCAGGCTGAACAAATGCAGCCCTGCTGCTTTGGAAGCTAAGCTGAAATGGCTATGTTGTATCCTGTACTCATCTGCCTGATATAAATTCAGCTTTCAGATATCAATCTTTTCAAGAAGAGCAACAGGAACTAAGGTAACCTACAGCCAAAATTGCCTTTTAAACTAGTTATAAAGTTGCTTAACTTGAAAATATAGTAAACTGTTGACCTTATTAACTAGTTCTAAGGTGACAATTGTTCAAACATAGTGGTTTTCAAGTATTTGACATGATTAATACCCAGGTGTATTACCCAGTTTCTTCTTTTCTGCTTCAGATATTGAAACCTTTGACTGAATACTGAAAAACTAGCATGAGTGAAATCAAGAATAATGGGTGAACATTTTAAAAAATAAAAATAAAAATAAAAATAAAAATAAAGCTTGAATTTCAGATGAGTTTGTACATTGGTTTTCTTAGTTCTAACTGAGAATTAATCTAGTATTTAGTCTGTCCATTTTAAAAATTCATTACTGTCTGACTTGTGTTTTGTCAATTTTTCAAAAATGTCAAAGTCTGCTTCTCCTAATTTTTAATTCCTAATGTTGAGAAATCTGGCCTCGTAAAATATGTAAAAAATACCACTGCTTTGGAATCATCCATCTTTGATTGTCATTTTGGCATGGGAAGATTGTATAGAAAAGCAGCAATTGGTTCAGTGAAAGAAAGATCTCACTTGAATTATAGCAAATGATCAAAGAAAGAGAGAGATTTAGAATTTGGCCTTTATTATTCTAATTCATTTTTAGACAGTATGTACATCTGTTAAGCTGAAAATCTTGTTCCTTTGTTGTCTTTACATGCCCTTTACCTCCTGACACACAGTAGCCTACTGTGTGGGCAGAAGTGCTAAAAATCGCATGTCCACAAGCAGGACCCGCAATGCATTTTGGGTTCCTCTTCTCTGAATGCACAGACAATGCGCCCAGGATGACCAATATTCACAAATGTGTGAGTGGAAATCCGAAGAGGTCAGTTTGGGAAGTGTGTTGCTGTGTTTTCAGATTTATCTGACAAGTTAACTTTTGTGAATGAATGATACCTCACCTTTCACATAATCAATACAAAACAACACTTCTTAAAGCAAGGAGAAGAGAAACTAGGTTTCCAAAGTAGACCCAAGCAAAACGTGTTTCATTCAGCTTGTGGTATCTAAGTCAGTGAATGAAGATAAGTCTTAGTGTCTCTTTACATTCAGAAGGTTTATTTGTTTAATATACAACATGATGAAGTGATATGAGTCTGCAAAGTTGAGGATGAGTAAGCATTTTTAAAATCCAGCTGTCATCTCGAGTGAAAGGTGGAAGAGTGAGGATGATGAAAAAGTACAGTCTTAGGACAGCATGGACAGCCTAATGACTCCTTGTCCCTGGAAAAAGAGGCTCTTCTCGCTTCTTTTCACACTTCTAAATTCCTAACAGCAGTCTTGTCTCCATTTTTTGGCCGTATCTCCTTTCCCCGTGAACCTTACATGAACTGAAATGTTTCTCCAGAATCAGTGAATTAAAGCAGTCTAATTTGCCCGAGTTCCTTACAACTTTCAAATTAGCTCACAGAAAACTCCAATGAGGTGCCGCGATAAGCAGCAGCCAGAGCAGTGAGAGCAAAAAGAAAGAGGTGGAGAGGTCAGCAGCAGCAGCGAGCTGTCAAACGGCTTCCCATTGCCCTGTGGCCCACCCCATTAGGCAAGGAAGAGTTTTAGGAAGCTCTTCTGGAAATTCTTTGTGAGTTTCAGAGCAAAGGCAGCTCAAGAAACCCTTGCCACCTCACAATGGCAGGAGCATATTTCTTCTCTGTATCCTCACCCCTGCCTGGCACACCTTGCAGTCCCTCAGTACATAGTTTTGCTTCCTTCATGGCCAGCATGGCTGTGCTATAAATCAAACCACAAATGCCAAGAGGCCTACACTGATGCTCCGCTCTCAGGGGAAGGAGGAAAGAAGTTCACCTGCACAAATGCCAGTGATCCAGCTCCTCAGTTCAGTTCACAGGTGGCTCTAGTATCCACCAGAGGCATAACAGTGTGGTGGGTGGAAAACAGACAAAATCTGGGTTTAGGAATGTCTAATCTCTTAAAAAAGTGATCCTGCAAGTGCAGGTGTGATGACGGTGCCCCCAGGGAGAGCCTGTGTACGGTAAGGCAAAATACTGGACAGTTAGAGAGAGGAATGAGGGGAAAAGTGTGAGAAATTGCCCTGCAAGCCCTGAGAGGAGAGTAGAAGTTCAGGGAGGATGTGTACCTGGGTACCTGAGCAGGGATTCCCCTGCAGCCCTTGGAGAGACCATGCTGGATCAGGTATCCACACTTCAGCCACGAAACACATGACTTTGGAGAAGGGGAAAAATGTGAGAAAGAAGGAGTGGCAGAGAGGAGCTGTTGTGGACTGAGACCAGTCCCTGTTCCCTATCCTCCTGCAACACTCAGTGTGGGCAGAAGCCAGGGATTCAGCAATGAAGGAACAAAACTGACCCTGGGAGAAATGGAAAGGTGGAAGGAGTTTCAATTTTTGTCTTTGTTTCTCACCGTCCAACTCTAATTTAACTGGCAGTGAAATAAATTAATTTTCTCCAGGCAGAGCCTGCTTTGCCTGTGACAGAACTTGGCGATCTTCCTGTCCTTATCTCGATCCACAATCTCGTCAGTCGTATTTCCTCCCCATACACCCTCCTGTTGAGGAGAGGGGTAAAAGAGTGAGTAGATGGCATCTAGCCAAGGTAAATTTACGACAACTGAAGATGTAATTTGTAAGTCTAGTTATAAAGAACAGTGCCTACCTATAGGAAAGAGCTGGAACAATCTGCAGATGTAAGGAGGAATAACACATACAACTATCACATGTGCAAGCCCAGAAACCAGACTGCAGAGTGTGGGGAAATACGTAAAATGAAGTAGTGGATATAGCTTACCACTCTTTTAAACCTTCTGAGTTTTCATTATAAATAGATGTCTTTGGTATTAATACACCGAGATTTCTTCCACAGCCCTAAAAGGACAATGTTCTGACTGGCCATCACAGACGGTGAAGATGCTTCTCCTTGGCATTGGATACCTCGCTTTATAAAACAACATCTGTACTTAATAATACTTCTAACATTTATTGGATTATCGTTTTCTGCGTTCCTCATCCAACTGCTTTTCATAGCATTGCTTTATTATACATCTAATTGGCTCTTAAATTGTCTGTTGACCCTAGTAACCCTAACAACTTCTGAAAATCATTAGATCTGAAAGGAAAATACATTAAGTAGAAAATAATGGAGCCTATTGTTACAGGATTGCTTGTGTTTCTGAAAGATGCTGAATGTCTTTTGAAACTAAAGAACATTGCTTCCTTATCTGTAGTATTACACAGACAAACACAAATAAACACAAACTTACATGTTACACTAGCATTACTTCTAATAATACTATTAGTATAGTCTATTGCAATTTCTAGATTAGTGTTTCAAGTTTATTCTTTTGAAAAGCTAATGATTCTACATCAGAATGTCATGGGAATTGAGGCAGTGTATCAGAGACAAATGGAAAAACATGAATTATCTAGCATCACTCACAATTGTGTTTTAACAGTATGTGTTTGCAAGTAGTTTGCAAAGCAGTAAACCTTTTGGATATAATTTTTATCTCAGCTGAGATAAAGAACAATAATGAAGTACTGATTGATGGTTCAGAGCCTCAGGACAAAATCTAACTAGCAGATAATCTACTAGTTAAGCACATAAGAACAGAAGACAAAAGTTAAATTATTTCACAGAGTATTAGGCCTTTGCCAGTGAAGCCCAGACAGAAGAAAGCCCTGACTGTGCAGAGAAATCAATGAAAGATGATTCTCGCACCCATGGAGCTCTAGTAATGTCAGTGCAGGAGCTGGGATCAGTGGATTAAATTGCATGATCAGATCCTAAGGAGTGATGAGAAATTGTCTGAGACTAGTTATTGTACTAAAATATTTTGACGCTGTATTCTTTGGCAGGAGAAAAATTAATTAGGGAGTTATAAAGCACCGTGAGCATCAGCCTTCCCAGTCCCACAGCAGAATTTTAATTCTCATGCCAGTGGCAAAAAAATTATTTCCTGTAGACAGATGGAGCTGAGAGTCACTGAAACCCTCTAAGAACTCCAGCTGCAAAGAAAGTGCAACATAGGCTCTCTCTGGTCTTTTGTTGTTCTCTTTGCTTTCTGTTGTTTACTCTGCTAGTTTGCCTGAAGCTGTTTGTTCTGGTTGGCTTGTGTTTGCTTTAGAGGATGTTGCTTAACACAGATTGTATCTCCTGTTTGCTTTTTAGATTCAAACACCATGCTGTTCTCATAGTCAAAAGTTGTTTGCAGTTCCAAAAATTCAGACAATTCATCCTGAAAGACAAAATCTTTTTGATTATGCTGGAAATTAAATGTTGTACTTCGTAGAGTTTAAACCTGACAGGCAAGCTCTAATTATGCTGGATATTTGTTTATGCTCTCTTTAAGCAGTATTAATATACAGGTAAGGAGGTATCTGGAAAACGGATTTGTATTATATCCATTAATATTTTTCCACGTATTGTTTACTTGACAGCATGGATTGTGCCACTTATTTTACATGTGTGTAGAGGCAAACGGAAAATGAGTGCTTACTTGTTCCTTTGCACTGGATAAGTCCAATCTATACACATTGCAAGAAATGTATCTGCAGAACAGTTTGGCTGCAGCCTCCTGCACTTCAGGGCATTGACGAGATTTATGGCAGAGCTCTGCACATGGGGCCAGGGGGTATTTCTGTGTGTCTGTGTGTTTGTGTCTGTGTGTCACTGTCGAGCCCTTTCCCAGCCTATAAGAAGGCAATGATACTATAATATTCATACACCGAGCTTTCTTCCATAGCCCTAAAAGGACAAATAATGTCCTGACTGGCCACTGCAGAGCCTGAAGATGCTTCTCCTTGTATCAGCTACCTTGCTAGAAGGAACCATCCACCTTTTGCCCAGTGAGCTACCTTCAGCCTTCTGTGCAGACAAATGGGAGAGCTGTGTCGCTGAAACTCACCCTTCATCTGGCTTGCTGCAACCCCCTTCAAAGTCGCTGCTCCTGGCTTCCCAGTGTTTGGTCTCTGGCAGGTGTGGTGTGTGGGATAATTTTTAGAACTCACATCAATTTACAGCGCTGAGAGCTTTTAAGAGCACAAAATGATTTTATGTGAAGTTTCAGTCCTTTTGACTCTCAGAGATTTCTTTAAATTATTCTAACAGAATAGAAGAGACAGATACTGATCCTTCAGTGTTACATGGATAAAACTTTAAGAAATAAATGTACGCCCTTAATCGCCTTTGGCAGCAGAGATGTGTATCATTGATTAAAAGCAGAAAAAAATGACAGCATCTCTACGTGTAAAAATATTACTGAATGTGAAGATTAGTATTTTAAAGAAAAGAATCATAACGAGGAAAAAAGTGTACTGGAGGACGTGAAGGCTGGAAGGACAAGACGAATGAGAACCCCGCAGCGGCAGCTGCGCTCTCCCCGCTCTGCCCGGCTGTGCGGGGCCAGGCTGCAGGCGGCGGCCCAGCAGGTGGCGCTGCTCCCCCGAGGCGGCGGCGGCCACAGCGCCTTTTGGGTGCGGGGAGAAAGGCAAGGGCTCACCGACTGCGTCTGTCGGGAGACTTGGATGCCGCTTGCAGCCGTAATAGCTACCTAGTTGGAGTGTTGACGTGCATGAAATTCCTGCTTAAATTCGCCTTTGTCTTTCTTTGTTCGCTTGTTTTAAGTGGGGCAGTTGTCACACCAGAAGGAAGGGATGTCATCCGGAGGGACCTGGACAAGCTGGAGAAGTGGGGTTCAACAGTGGTTCAATGGGGTCAAGAGCAAGGTCCTGCACCTCAGTCGGGGCAACCGCTGGTATCAATACAGGATGGGGGGACGATGTAATTGAGAGCAGCCCTGCAAAGAAGGACTGACTGATGAGAAGCTCGACATGAGCTGGCAGTGTGTGCTCGCAGCCCAGCAGGCCAAACGTGCCCTGAGCTGCATCAAAAGAAGCGTGGCCAGCAGGGCAAGGGAGGGGATTGTCCCCCCCTACTCCACGTTCCTGAGACCCTACCTGGAGGGGGTGTCTAGTTCTGGAATCCCCAGTATTAGGAGGATATGGATCTGTTGGAATGAATCCAGAGGAGGCTACAAAGATGCTCAGAGGGCTGAAGCACCTCTGCTATGAGGACGGGCTGAGAGAGCTGGGGTTGTTCAGCCTGGAGAGGAGAAGGCTCTGGGGAGACGTTATGGTGGCCTCCCAGGACCTGAAGGGGCCTATAACAAAGCTGGGAGGGATGTTTTACAAGGGATGTGGTAATAGGACGAGGGGGGAATGACTTTAAATTGGCAGGGGGGAGATTTATATGTGACATTAGGAAGAAATTCTTCATAATGAGGGTGTTGAGACATTGGAACAAGTTGTCCAGGGAAGTTGTGAACTCCCCCTCCCTGGAAGTGTTCTTTAGCAGCCTGGTCTGGTGGGAGGTGTCCCTGCCCATGGCAAGAGGATGGAATTGGATGATCTTTAAGATCCATTCCCACTCAAAACATTCTGTGATTTTATGATTCTATATTGAAGACACATAATGCATCATCTTGGGAGTAAACTTCTAGGATCAAAGGATTATTGTTATATGTAATTTTCTTTTTTAAAATGCCAAAATAAAGTAATTATTGTAATGAATGTTGAGTTTTTACAACGTAGTAAATGGCAAAGGAGACATGACGTAGGTCCTGGCTCTAGTAAAATGTGGGCATATTTCGTCACTGACAAATTTCAGCTTAGTGGAAAGAAAACACTGTAGTAAACCTGCATTAGCTTAGACCTCATTCACAATGAGAGGCCTGGTCATCTGGAGTGAGTCCTAGAGGAAGACGCACACAGGAAATACTGGTACATAAAATGTGGTTGAAATAAAATTATTTGTTATACTTTGTTATACTATTCTATCCAGACTTTCATCTCCTCATAGACTTCTGTAGCTAATCAATATTTGTAATTTTTATATTAGGAAGAATATGATTACTGAGAGAATACTGGAAGTAACAGGAGCCTTAATTTAGGTTTTGGTGGTGATTTCTTGTCTGTGTTTTTTCTTTTTTTGTTCCTCCTCTCCCTCTCACCCCCCTCAAGGATTAGGAAATACTTATTTCTCTCAAAATGAAAACACTACTTATCTGATTTGGTTTCATTTAATAATAGTTTTCTAGAGAGACTTATAAGACTGCTTTATGAACTACTTGCACTGGATTTTTTTATAGGGATACATATCACTCACATTTGTTAATCTAATTAAATGCCTTTTAAATTAATTGAGTGAATGTTATGAGAAGGAATGCAAATTGAAAAAAAGATTGTCCCACATATCCACTAAAACAAAGGCAATGATAGATAAAATTATCCTGAAGTGCTGTATGTAAGAGTGTGGTTATGAGGCTAAAAAACACAGCTCAGGAACTAGGACTGAAAAGGAACTTACTTGCTTATGAGCAATTAATGAGGCAAGGGCTTATCTTTATTCAAGAACGATTAAAACCTACCATATCTAGCATAACTAAAGCTGTTAAGCATGAATTTTTGAAGGGTGGACAAAAGCAGAACTTGAAACCACGTTAAACACATGTTAGAGTTTAAAAATCTTTCAGGGAATTTTTCTTTCCCTTGCAAACATAGAGGATTTCAGGACCTAGGAGATGGTTTGATTGCTCTGAGTTCGAGCTTGATGGCTGGGGAGGGGTGAGGGGGGAGAGGTTCCTTCCAGTTGGTGTCATTTCTGCTCGGCTGCTGCTGTGAGTGGGAGCTTCTTTGACCCAGCCCCAACTCCACGCACTGTGACCTGTCCTTCAGAGAGAGAGCGATCATCACTACCTGGCTTTGCTGCAGACTCCCTGGGGGCTGATGTCACTTGAAGAGGAGTTGCTACCCAACCCCACTCCCCCAATTTCACCTAACACTTTCAGACAAAAGGATGAGTTGCCTCGCCGGGGCGCAGGAGCAACTTTCGCAGCCGCTGCTTCCCAAGATGCGACATCGTGTCCTGCAGTGCATAAATATAACTGCACCGAAACTAGCAGGGATAGGAGTCAATTCATTTAGACGTTTTGGTTAGTGCTGTTTGTTCTTCTCTGGTTTTGTGTGTGTGTGTGTGTGTATATATTTGTAGATAAGAACTGTTATTCTTTTCTATACATTTTCCTGATTAAAATGTCTTAATTTCTGATACACATCTTAGTTTTCACTTAAACTGAGACAGCACATTAAGACAAGGAGGGGCTCTTTATGATTGTATGATTATAAAAATTAGAAATGTCATGTTTCCAATTACAATCTAGAATGGGCATTGTTCCTCATTTGAAAATTAAGCTTCCCACAAAGGGTAGATGATGCACAGCAGAGATTTTGTCATCTTTGGTTTTGAATTTTAATAGTAAGTTTATTGTGCACGAGAAACAGTAAAGTTCCTGAAAAACAGGAATTTTGTTCTCTAGCATGCCCATTCCACCACCTCTAAAATAAATGCATATAAAAAAAGGGGTAAAATAATGCACATTTTATCATTCTTCTTTTCTTACCAGTGCCTTTGCATACATTGTTAGAACTTCTTACAGAAATCCCACCCAAGAATGAAGATGTGGAAGTAAATAATTTATATAATAGAATTTTGATTTTAACAATTATGTATCAAGTAGTTTTTACTCAAATGAGAGTTTTCCCAGTTTAAATCCCATGTCATCATGTCATAGAATCATAGAATCACTAGGTTGGAAGAGACTTCTGAGATCACTGAGTCCAACCGTGCTTGTCTCCTTCCTAAACCATATCCCTAAGAAACTCGTCCACCCATTTTTTAAACACCTCCAGAGATGGTGACTCCACCACCTCCCTGGGCAGCCTGTACCTCTCAAAAGAGAGAGAAAAGATGCATTATACATTGAGTTTAGGGGGCCGAAATAGGCTTTTCAGTGGGTACTACACAGAACGCAGTTACTGACTGAAATAATAGTTGCCTGGGAGGCAAACGCAAGGTTCTTCAGAGTATCTGTGATGTTCTTACCATGTTCTGACATTGAAAAATACTCTGAAAAAAAATGACATTGCCTTTATTAAATGTGAATTTTTGATTATTGAATATTAGGTCATGTGGACTTCATGCTGCAATTTGATCAGCATAATATTTTAGAAATCTGATAAGTCCTGTATTTTTACATTTATATCTCAATTTTATTAATGAAATTACCTATGTACTCTTACATATGTACCTTATACAATATAGATTGGCCTTTTAAACCTTTTTGTGTCTGTCCTTTAGCTGTGATGCATTTTTGTGTAGAATAGGATTTGACAAAGCAGTTTTGCACAAAGCAAAACCTAGTTGTATGATGAGGAAACTGTCTCGAGTTCAATCATATGTGTGGTTTCAATAAAACCTCCTAATTATAGCACCATCTCAAATCACCGTTTTTAGTTTTCTCAGCAAACTTCTTTCAGCTTGTATCTTGAAGAGAGACCTTTGAAATACAAGGTGAGAAGCTGATTTTGTGGAGTAGGAAGTCTATCAAAAAGAAGGAATGAATGATGAATACATTTTTTAACAATGTTAGAAGACTATTTTAGAGAAGTGATGTTCAGTGTTTATATTGGATGTTTGTACTTCTTTTGGATAAGACGTGCTATTTTATGAAATATTTTCTTGAAAAAAATCTATTTAGATATTTTCCAACTTTATTCCTTTAAGGAAACAAAAAAGAAGTAAAACATAATGTTTCTGTTAAACAGAAGAAAGGGCTATCCCAGAACATTGTGCGTTTATCACCTGATCATGTGCAAACCTTGTTCAGTGTAGGGATAAACAGAGCCACATTAAATTTGCTGTGGGCTTGAGCCTCTGACAGTGCTCATTTTATCAACAAAAACAAATGAAGGAGCAGAAATTGTAGCATAGCTTCTACTATTTCATCATGGTCAACCTTATACACAATCATTCACTGCTGTTAGGTTTTTCTCCTTCCTTCTCTCACTAACACTAAGCTGTCAGAATCCCTCTTGATATGGTCCAGAGCCCCAGTGGCAGTGATTAAAAAAGAAGGAATTAAATTAGCTCTTCTAATCTCTCTCAATAAATATCTTATTTTCAAGGAAAAAAAGTTCTGAAATTTTCTCTTTTTCTTGTTGTAGCTGCCATTTGACTACAAAGAAGAGAAAATAAATACTAGAGCGGTTTGACATATATAGAAACCCACCATCAGAGACATCACACATTCTCTTAAAAGACAGTGAATACTAAAGAAGAGCAGAAGCTAAGTGATCAGTGTATGTTTATTTTCTGTAAAGAATTCTACATGAAATACCATATATAAAGCTACACACATTTAGAAAGTGTCCAGTCCTGATTTATTTTACTGATAATGTGCTGCATTGACGGATAGATCTAATGACTCCAAGGAATTACGTCAGGTGAATAAGAAACGGCTCTTCAGCAGGAAGGTTCATAATCTGACCCTAAATGCCAGTGATTTTAATTTTTTTTTTTAAGTTTTCCTGTGGAAGAACTGTTTATGTTTTAAACCTGTTTATTTGTTAATGGAAAATGTAGATTGATAATCTAAAGGATTAAAAGTGCACAGTTTACCAAATCAGCCCACATCTCAACTTCGAATTCATGTGATCTGAACAGACACTAAACATTGCTGTTTAGTTACATAGGGAGGATTTGATCAGGTCATGTTCAAGATGAGATAAAATAAATTAGGCAAGCCAGATTTCAAAACTACCTGTGTATCACACCCTTTCAAAACAGGATATGGTTGCCCATCCAACAGTTCATGGCTTGTATAAGATCACTAATACAGACTCCAAGGGTAATGACATACTTAAACAAAACAGCTTGGAACAGTGTAAAATATGAAAAGCCCATTAAGATGAGTTTGAAAGATCCCATACTTCACAAATTTAAAGAAAGGGTCAAACTACCTTCCATTGCAAAAACTGCATAAACTGCTGTTTCCCACAAGTTCTGACTAAATGTTACAGAATCCTAATACAGTATAACCTAGTAAGTCATAACCAAGAATATTTGGAAGAATTTTTCTTCACAACCTGCAAGATGTGATATTAAAATAAGCACACATGTGTGACTACTTGTTTATATTCTATTTAACAAATTTTAAAAATTACCACTAGCTCTTTTAGGTGTTAATTTTCAGGAATTTTTATAAAGCTTGACCTATTGTTTCGTGCCAAACTCCAGAAACAAGATCAAGCATCATTCTATAGAGAGGAGAACAACAGTCCTGCCAAGCTTTGCTGAACCTGTTTCAAGGAGGACAACTGAAGTTGCTGTAACTTTGCTTTAGGGATTTGTAGGGGTGAAGCAAATTAACAGTGACATTCACTTCCCAGCCTGGAAGGCTCGTAAGGCTGCACACCTCATAAATCCTTTTAAAGCCCCATTCGGAGAGTTAAGTAGCATTTGAGTGATGCATAGGCCCTGTGCAGGCCAAGATCAGGGGTGTGTATTTAGCTTTAATGGCCCACATGTCAATAGAGTTAGACTAGTATGAAAAGAGTAGATTAAAAGAATCACTTAGAAGGCCCTATGACACTGTAGCACTGTGTGTTATTTAAATGTGTTATTTAGATGTGCATCTGTATTAAAATAAACAGTTTCCCCTCCACAGGATGTAACAGCTACACAAAAAGATTTAAGGGGTAATTATAACATCAGAAGACTCTTCAGATTTGGGATTTCGTTATTAACACAGTGAACAAAATGAGTGTGAATAAAATTTCCATTTTCAATAGCCTTTATGTTTTTTTCATAGTTTAAAAATTAATGTTCTGGCATACTTTTTGCATGTTAGTGCAACCTCTTGTTAGGCCTTCAGGACAGCAGCAGCCTCGCTTCAGAAAGCTGGATCCTTAGCTTCTAAAGGGACTTAGTAACTGAATTTAAATCCTAACTTTACTGATTGATGTCACTCTGGGATTTCCAGAGGTGCATTATCAAAGGAATCAAAAAAATGTATATACCTTCACGCAAAGTGATGTTAAAAAGTCAGGAGTAGAAACAGCAGATATCTTAGGTCATATAAACAATGAAATGAAACAGATGAGGTTACTAGATCCCCAAACCGAGCCTGATACTCCTTAAATAGTTGCTGAGAGTTATATCTAATACTATGCCAGTCATTACTAGAATCAGAAGACAGCAGTGGTGGTTCAGAAGGCAAGCTTAGGGGAATAATGGATGAAAGGTTGGATGTCAATTTGATATGGAATCAAAGGTATGGCTTCTTCTGAAAAAAATGATGAGATGTTTCATGACGCAAAACTATCAGGTGTCATTGAAATTTAAGGGGAAAGAAGTAATCTGGGATTGGCTGCTGAATCTCAAGGCTTTTTGTTTTAGCTTTTTTTCCCCTTGTCCAGGGACTTATCTAAAAATATGTGTGTTTATGTTGCATCATTATCCAGATGGTACTACCAGTAGGGTACATGAAACAGTTTAGCTAACCGAAATATTCTGTAAATAAGGAGAGTTTGTTTTCTGTGCTAACTTCAACTTGCAATCGTCTCTGCATACAAGTAATGGAGATACAATGCACAGTTTGGTCTGGGTTTTATGTTTCTTTATGATAAAGGCAAAACTGAATGTATTTGAGGAGTGAAAACTTTTCTGAATGAGCAAGTTGCAAAAGATTATTTTATTGTGTCTTTTGGATTATTAAAATTCACTAATTAAAGATAGCTAGAGATAACTAACAACAACACCCTTTGAGTAGCATATTGTATAGCAGAAAGCAGGAAGAGATCAGTGTGTGTATGTAGAGACCTATAAACTCCTGGTGTTATGCCCAGTTAGGAAGCAGGGTAGGCTGCAAATTCATAAAAGGTAACTGGAGGAGGAAAGCAGTTGTCAGAATTATCAGAATTGTAGGATGCTTACCCTTTGTTAGCAAAGAAGAAACGAATGACGTGCAAAGTTTGTAATGAGAGAAAAGAAGGTAGTAGTCAGAGGTATTTCAGTACCTGAGGATAGTCAGGGTGTTTTCTTTTCAAGGGAAAAAGAGGGCTATCGCAGCTCTATGTTAACATTCATTATACATCATATACAACATCACAATAAACATGTGCGATATAACCTGATTTCAAAATATTACAGATTAACTGGAAAAATTGAAAAAAAAATTGATTTTCTTTAAATGACTGTGTTGTTTAACACAGTTTTGCTCTCCACAAATGTGATTTATAGGATATTTTCTATATATATTAGTCTTGTTACCTGTAAAATTGATGTGTGTCCTATGAAGCTATAAATGGATAAAGAAACAGAGTTTTGCAGCACAGATATTGTGAGGAGACAACGTGACAAAGAGATGAACTGTCAAAAAAATGCAATTTTGATTTAGAGAGATCAGTCTGACTTTATATTGCAGATGGGGAACTAGAAAGAGTACTGAGAATGTGAGATGTTTCTAGACTACAAATTTAAATCCATGTCTTATATTCCATAAATTTATAGGGATTTTGACATGCTGGTGTTCGATAAGGAAGATAAATTTTCTTTGGATTGTCTGGGGGAAAAAAAGGGAAATTTTCACAAAACCATAGCTTTACAGAGTAAAAATGTGAATGATGTTGGATTGTGTGAAGCATAAACAAAATCCGGTTGACTGTGTGCTTTTATAAACATAGCTATTCTTCTTCCTGTCCCTGGTCACACAAATTGTCATCCATATTACATTGCCATTGATTCTGCTTATGCAATTTTTTTTTCCTTTTCTCCAGGGTAAAGAGCCTGCAATGTTCATGTCTATTGATCTCCTTGCTGGAGACCCACAAACAAAGGATGCCAGAGAATACTGATAGGTAGCTCTGCTGGATGCTGAGCATCTTCAGCATCCCTGAACACCTACAGAAGGTGCTGGGAGGCTGAGATGTTCTATCACATTTTAAACAAAAGCATCATGCTTTAGGATGCAACACCTACAGAATGCTTATGCACTGTGACTGAGTGTAATAAAAGACAATTCTACCCAACAAGGAGACGAAATCAGGCAGAAATGCGACAGAAAACTACGCCTGATCTGTCTTTAAGATCTGGCCTTTCCACATTTCCTCAGTGTTTGAAGTGTGGGAGATGGTGTTGATATGGTCTAAATGACAACAAAAAAGCTGTTTGAAACGAGTAAAATTGTGGTGATGATGATGATGATGATGATATTGCAAAGTTCTCTGACAGTGGCATTTCAGGTTGAAATCTTTAATCTTTATGTGTGGAACTCTAAGTGGCATAAAAAATGTGGAAATCATATTTTTTGAGCAGTATTTTTTCTTAAAATTCTGATCATCCAAGAGTACGTAACATCTCATCAGATACTTGTTCAAAACATTTTTTGTTCATTTGGGGGTTTTTTAGCATGTTCTGGATAAAGATGTTAAGTCTATATTTCCCCAAGTTATTTCAAGTGAGTGATGTCTTTGATTTCTTGACCCAAATTACAAAAAATAAGACAAAATAAGAAAATTTCCTACCTAGACTACATTTGCTGTCCAGCTGTCTTTGAGTCATGCCCTCTGACGTGGAACTGTGCCTACCACAAGACTCAGAAAAATATGGAGAAACCTTACTCAAATTCATTTTCCCCTTCTCCTAGGAGCCACCTCCTCATGAGCACATGAATGCAACCACTGTAACTTAGATCAAGAAAATTGTTCAAGAGAAAGATTCTTACACAACTAATCTGTTATTTCGCGTGTCCCATCACCTTCTTCATCCAGGATGAGATGATGAATAGATTTGCCTCAACATTAAGTGAAAGAAAACTGAGCGCAATCTATCATTGTAATGTGACTGTTTTTATTGAAGAGGGCCTCATGCAAAAGACAAAAAATGAAGCAGCAAAGAATTATTCCCACAGTTATGCATAACCATAGTCCAGTTAATCACTAAGAACTGCACATTTCCTTGTTATTTCTGTGTCAAAGTCCTACAAATCTAATTAATTTAATGGCTTATGAATGTCATAGCTTATGTGTTACTTGTGCCTTATGGCTTTCAAAGAGTTTACTAGTGCTAGAGGAGTGAACAGCAAACAGATTTTGTTATCAAAAGAGTGTAAATAAACGCAAGGTAGTATTTTCAGTCACTATCTTCTGTAAGTAAGAAACTACTCAAATGCATATTAAAAACAACACGTGAATAAGAGCTACTCAGCAACACCGCATACAGTTGTTCTCTGAGGAAAAAGTACATAAAATGCTAGTTGCTTGCAGCTAAAATATCTTATGGTCCTGGCTCTGCATGAATGAATGCTGTTGAAAATAATTCTTTATTTGATTTTGGCTTCAAACAGGGCTTGGGTTGGCTGAAAGTTTTATTTCATTCCAAATACAGGAGCAGTTCATTAGTTGACGTAAATTGTCGTGTACCCTCGTTGTCAATAGATCTGCAACTGCTTATAGCTGCTGACCTAGACAGTGCATTGTAGAAGCAAGGGAAATTTTACACCTCCTCACTCACTTTCAGTTACCAATTTTTTTTAAATGCAATTATCCGGCAGGAACATTAAAAGAATTTTAAGGAAAAGAATTGTAAGTGTAAGGCAAAAGGGCACTTCTCTCTCTGTTGAGATACTATTTACTTTGTTGGAATATGCCAATTTTCTTACAGAGAATCTCCAGGGATTATTTTCCTTACGTCAGTGCAGAGGTTATCTTTAACTCCTAGTCATGAGCAGCAAGCAGTGTAGGGTGGAAGTAGAAGAGAGGGGAAAGGACACTTGCAAGAAAAGTCAAGAGAAGAGGGTCATGAAACTGAGCTGAGGGATTAGTCAGGAAGGAAGATTTGAAGGGAAATAGTGGGAAGAGAGGAGGCATATAAAGAGGCAGTGTGATGTACTAAGTTTTTATAAAGAGGACTGGAAGTAAGGACTTCAGAAGATATGGATGGAGTAAAATCAGAAATATTCCTGGAAGATAGATAGATAGATATAGATATAGATATAGATATAGATATAGATATAGATATAGATTTGCAGTTCTTTATACATTAATGCAATGAGAGTTATTTGCAGGAACATTTTCAGATGTCACTTTACTTACCATCTGTATTCATCTAGTTCAACTGGGAAATATTTGAACTTAAGGTCTTTGGCATTCTGGTTTCTGCATTTGCAAAAGCAGAAAAGTAACATTGTTTGAATTGGTGAAATTTCTTGAGCATAATGAAAAAGAAAATTTAACTTCACAGTAAATCTATTCAAAATGAGACAGTTTAGCATATTTCTTCCTAATATCAGTTATTCCTAGTAATTACTATTATGTGGAATTATTTGTACCTGTTTGTTGCACTAGGCAATATTTCAGCTTTAAGGAAAGCAGCACTCTCTTCAAATGACACTGGCTTTTACCTAATGATCCAATAAGTTAGTGATTGTTTGATGTGTATATATTGTGTTCCAGGTCTCAGTGGGAAGTTGCCAAGACTTTTATGGAGTGGCAATATTTTCCTCTTCCTGGTTTCAGATTTCTCTGAGGATCAGCAGTTAACATAGCATTTTCTGTTACAATTAGATTAAAGTGCCAGAGATTTGTTTTTCCTTCATTCAATTTTTTTAATTGGGTCATTCCTTAAAAGGTTATCTTAATATAGTAAATGCATTAACTCTATGAAAGAGTCATGTTAAATGATATCTGGATATTTGCTATTAAGACTTTGTACCACAACTTCCTATATAAAATTTACATCTTAGCAGAAGTAATCATAAATAGTAAGTTAGAGAACAAACTGAACAAATGTTCACAAGTGCTAGACTTGCTTGTAAAGAATACCAAAAATTACAGGAATACAAAGAAAATCCTTAATCTTTTAAATGGAGCTATAAACTGGACTGTGTTCATTCTGGTGAGCAGTATTATGTTGACTCATGTTAGTCAAGAATAAATCCTAAAGGGCTGTGTAAGCAATCAGTTTGGTCTTAGTTTTCATTAATACCATTTCAATCTGTGAACAACTGTTAACAGACAGCAAAAAAATTTTGATGCGTATATATTTATACCCTACTGAGTGATTCTGAATTATTTGAGTAGGTGGTTGTGACTTGCTGGGTTTGTTGAAAAAAAGTTACTGAAACATTGCAAACCTTTTTGCTTAGCCTGAGTAACATTTTGTTATTAGTTTGTTTATTTGTAGATTCTCTTCAGTCTTCAAGTTTTTTCTCTCTGACAATATAAATTGTAGACTGGTGCCATAAACCCTCAGCCTCCAATAAACAGCCTTTACTAAGCAGCATGTATTGTATCATCCTTTTTTAAAATGAAGCCTAAAAAAGGAAGTAAAAAAATCCCCATGTAATTCAGAGCACTTGATTGTCAAAAAGGTAAAACCTTTACAGAATAAAATATGTCTCTGAGCACCTGGTTTCTGTTGAAACATGATAACATAGATATAAAAAAAGACTAATGAAAGATATTTTTTAACGTGGTTTCACTTCCCTTTACATAGGGAGACTTGATTGTCTATAGTATAAAAAGTATTTAACAGAGAAACTGAAAAACAGACAATATTTAAAACTTTGTCTTGTAATATACCTTCACAAACACCACCGAGTGGGCTGGCAATTCACACACTAATACCTGGAGTCTTTGTTAGCCTGGTCGTCCAGTTGATCTTAGTGACAGATTCATAGAGAGCTAAAATACAGAGAGTGAAAAGCTCAGATAAAATAAACTACTAATGGATCAAGTAGAAAAAAAATATGACCCTTGACTGTAAACCCTTTAATGCATATTAAGCACTTTCCTAATTTAACCATAAGGGTTTAGAAACTTAAAATTCTGGCAGATTCTGATCTTTTATTTACTCTAATATTTTTAAAGCAACATAGATAATATTTTAATACTGGGTTTAAACAGTTTATTTTTACAGTCTTTTCTTCAGGCCCTTGTGGAACTAATAGAGCCGTTCTGTCATATGCCATAGACATGACTCCTAACATATAGTCCTTAAACTGATATTTTGTAACTGAAGTAGGCCTTGAGTAGTGGAACCAGAAAGGAGATTGTGAAATGTTATCCCAAGGCAGCAAGAATCACAGTCAAAGAATCACTTAGCTTTCTTCTACATCTGTCCCTGAACTGCTGGGCAATACTGCTTTTCAGAGGTAATTCATTCTTATATTTCATTATAGAATGCTTTGACACATGTGGTCGTGTCTTAAAATCTAGGTGTTAGGTGAACATTTCAGCCTTCCACTGGCTTGAAATTTAAGAGATATTGAAAGGTATGAAGATCTCTTATTGTAAAGCATAGTCTTATTTCGAATCTTTTTTGTAGGACTTGATTTTGCCTTCCTTATTCAATTCATGCAGTATTTGTAAATAATGCCCTGAGTAACTTGCAGACAGACACATAGAAACAACATGATTGTTTACCAAGCAAAATTTTCATTAGTTAATACCAAAAAATATGGAATATAATTTTCATTTGTCTACAAGTACAGGAATATTTTCTGCTGTTTATTTAATAATGAATTGACTAGAATATGGAAACGTGCAGAGTGGAAGCATTGTTCACTCATCATCTGTTTAAGGTGACTAATTAAAGCTTTCTATCCACCTATTTAGCATAACACAATTAAAGAGACAAGCTATCAATTATCTAGCAAGCATTGATGGAGTATTAAATTCTGTCTAAAATAGGAAGGAAAGATACAATTCCTCCCTTTAGAGCCCACAGTCTTAACTGACAGAGTCACACGGAGTCCACCAGTACATATGGGCAGTAACAGAAAAAGGTCCACCTTAACAGCAGTCTGGTAATTTAATTTGTTTTATTTATGTAGTGGGTATTCTGGTGACAAGGAATTTGCAGGAGTATGCGGGATGATTTATCGTCTTGAAACCTGGATATGTAACCTTACAAGGTTGGATGAGACAGACACTAGAGCTGATATACAAAGGTGTCTGAAGAGAGGAGAGAAGCAAAGGAGAATCTTCTCTCTATTAGGCAGATTCCATTAGAAATTCATGCTTTCTAGACTAAACTATGACCCATATTTCTTGGTTTTATGTGACAATATTTACATAATGAAGCCAGGAGACTCTCCTTTCTGTAGGAAAGGGCAGAAATGTTTGAAGCTTCTGACTGATTTTACTTCAGTGTATTCTTCCATAGCAGCTGCAGTTGTTTCCTGTGGTTGCCAGAGAGCTAGTCCATGGATAGTTTCAGTAGTGGGTACCAGAAATAAGATTTTAACATAGTGATATTTCTCTGATGGGGGTTACCTCAGAAGATTTCCTGTAAACACTGATGTTTATGTATAATTTCTGAGAAGACGTTTCAGCCACACGCATATCCAAACTCAAAAAAAAAATAAAAAATCTTCATCTATTTCTGGAAACAAGAAAAATTAAGCCTTTTGAATTTCATTAAAGAACCATCTGAATTCTTAAGTATAGACTTTTACTTCCAATGAATCATGTGTCCACAGTATGGGAATTAATATTATTCACACTGCCAGAAGTTCTGGTCTTTGCAATACAAAAGTGTGTGCTCAAGTAAAAAGTCTGAAATACTAGGATGCCGTAACATAGAAGTGTAAAAGTTACTCTTCTTGTTTTATTTTTACACTCTTTTCTTCAGGCCCTTGTGGAGCTAATAGAACCATTCTGTCATATGCATTTTATAAAATTCCTTTTATTTCAAATGTTGTAAGTGATAATATGTAATTATATTAATCCTTCTGTATTCTCTTCGGAATCATATATCGGCATATAAACAAAGTATCAGGAGTGGTAGTATTTGAGATCTGTATTAATTTAAATTATGGTATGGAAAAAATGAGAAATGGCCTCTGAATAAAAGGGAGCTGAGAGAACACCGTATAAAAAACCCAACAATCCAGACATTGGTACAAAGCCAAACTGCTTGTAATATTTTATTAATTGTTACATTTGCTGCAGATTTTATCATACCACAGAAAGAGACAGCGGATCGATCAGCAGTTAAAAGAAACTACATAAGCCAAGTAAGGGAAACTACTGTGTTACTTTAGGTTTGAGCCATACTAATGGTTGCTTGCCTTTATAGCACCAAGTGGTATCAGACCAGCAGGAGGCTGTAGTGGGGTCTGATGCATGATGGAGAGTACTGCAGGATTTATGACTGTTAGCAGAACTTTTTTTTATTAGAATTATGTCTGGTGTTCCTGTTTCTAAGCACAAAATTCAGATCTGGAAAAAAAGAACTAAAGAGCTTTCAACAGAGAAAAAGAGAGGGTAACTACACCACAAAGAATATGGAAGATTCTTTAGAAATCCTTGAAGTCACTTGAGAATTTGTTTTGACAAACGAAAATCGATGAGATACTATTTCAAGGAGAGATGTCGGAGAAGTGGGTTAACTCTTTTTACCACCATTTTTCATTTCACAGTAAAGAACTCTAGAAAGGAAATCTCTCTTTTGTGATGAAAAGCCAAGATCCATCTTCTCAAAGATTCTAACTTTTCCTCTTCTCACAGAGTGTACTATGTATAAAGTCATCAGCCACATTTTAAAAGCTTGGTAACCTGGATGTGGGATCACCAATTTCTGTACATGGGAGAAGGGCAGAGGAGTCAGTGACATTTTTCTCCAATAAGCTATTCTGCATCTGACTGTAAATGTAAAGATTTGGTGATGGGTCATCTCTCTTATGCTTGGGCTAGCAAGGAGAAAGGGTCTACCAAATAAATAAAAAAAAAAGATAATTTAAGCAACATGAGATGCACAGAGACCATAAAGAATTAATTAAGAACCTTCAGTGTTAAGGAGGACCAACCTCTGAATCCATGGCACAGTTAATGAATAATCCAGCTAAAATATCTACGATTGTGTGTTATAACTAAAATACAGGAGCAGAACTCAAAACATGATTTACCAATTTCCTTATAACTCCCAGCTCTCAGTCTGGTAGTTCTCATTTCATTACACCAGAGTCTTTGTCTCTATCAAGTAAGCTCATTTTCTCTGGTTTCCACTTTCTGTATTCTCCCAAGTCTCTACAATTTTTCATTTATCATCATCTACCACTTTCCCAGGTGTTTATAATGAGGTTACACAATACTAACATACAAAATAATTTTCTTGGTCTTTAGCTGTCCAATTAGCTATCATCTGTCCTACATTGCTTTCTGATCCAGAAAGGTTATTTAGAGAACTAAGCGCTTTGTAATCCTGTTCTAGGAATTTCCAGGGAAACATATTGCCTTATAAATAGGACTTGGTTTCTAGACCACCCCTTTAGCCAGTGGTTACAACTCCTTCCAACAGAAGGAAAATGAAGGATGGGTTCAGTGGACAATGAAACATGCAAATGAAAATACTAAATTAAAGACTAATAATGCAAGTGCATGAGGAGGGTGATTCAAAGCTACACTATTATCTGCTACCTTTTGACTCCTTAAATTTAACGTACACTGTTGCTCATCCTATTTGTGATAGCTTAATCGAAGATGTATTCCACATCTTCCTTTAAAAATAAGGGATTTTGTGAATTTTTAGATTTTTTTCTACATTTGGCAAATGCTTAGAAAAAAGGTAAATCCTAACAATCTCATTTCGTTATTGCAGTTTTTCTACCTTATGTCACAGCAGCGTTATGTCACAAGAGAATACTATGAACATAAACATTTAAAAGAATTACATCTAAAGCATAAAATATCTTTTGAAAAATTCTGGAACTTGATTTTGTTTCTGATTTAAGACATGAGAATACCTTCCTTTCCCAACAGTGAAAACTCTGCTCTGTGGCATAAAGAAACGAAGACCAATCAAACACTTGAATCTTTTCAGTTTGCACAGCATGTTACACTTCATGCAGAAGGATCCACTTGAAATTCAAAATAACACTTCATAGTTAATCATCTTCTGTACTGCAAAGAATGTGCTAACATGTGTGCTTATCTAAGGAGCAGTTATATACATGGAAATGAAGAAGTGTTTGATGCTTATTAATACAGTCTATTACCCATATGAGTCACACAAGACTACAGCCATATAAAATGTTTCTCACATTTAGGATTTGTGCTTACAGTGGCACCAAATTTGTATGAATGTGTGGGTGTTTCTGAAGACAGAACTCAGTCCCCACTTTCACAGAACTTCCACCAACCCGCAACTTACAAGAACATGGACATGTTGTACTGTGTGCGGCTAGACTGATGTGTTTAAGATAGTCTTATTATACTAGAGACAAATGAGAGGAAAATTAATCTTTAAACATAATGATGAATCATAGAATAGAATCATAGAATCTTTTAGGTTGGAAAAGATGTTTAAGATCATCGACTCCAACCTTTAACATAGCACCCAGTGAAGAGTACACCTGTTTAAACCGTGAGCAGGCTTTACTAAAGCCTAGGTAGACAACATCCACAAGATTTTCCTCATCCAGTAAGTGGATCACCTTATCATAGAAGGAGATCAGGATGGTCAAGCAGGACCTGCCTTTCATAAACACATGCTGACTGGGCCTGATCACCTGGTTGACCTATGCGTGCCATGCGGTGGCAGTCAAGATGATCTGCTCCGTAAGTTTCCCTGGCACCAAGGTCAGGCTGATAAGCCTGTAGTTCCCTACATCTTCCTTCTGGTCCTTCTTGTAGATGGGTGTCACATTTCCTAATCTTCCATCACCAGAGGCCTCCCTAGTTATCCAGGACTGCTGACAAATGATGGGAAGTGTCTTGGTGAGCACTTTTGCCAGCTCCCTTGGTACTCTTGGGTGGATCTCATTTGGCCTCATAGACCTGTTTGTGAATGTGCCTAAATGTTGGAACAGGTTATGCCATTGCTTAATTTTACTGATTTAGTCATCATATTTTATCAAGTAACTGAAAGGGTCAAGGTCTGTCTGTTTGTCTGTCAAAGGAAAGCCCCAAAAATATTACACATCCCTGGATGAAAATTAATTTGGACTAGGTTTCTGAAGTGAATATTGCCTGAACATATTGAGGGACAGCCTCTGACACCTTTATATGGTATGCATTTGAAAAAAATCTGATAAATTCATAACAATTATCCATATACTTTTGTGCATATTATCAGATTCTGTAAATAGGAGCACATTAACATATTTCTTTTCCAGCAGAAGATTGTTTCATGAGCAGTACTTAACAGCATTTAATCCAATCTAGAAATCCAACTGATGAAATAATAGAAAATTTTGCCTCTTCAGATACCTGGGCATTGTCCAAAATGTCTACTGGGGATTTGTGAAGTTCCTTTTAATGTCTAGTTTTCAGTAATTCAACAAACGAATTGCATTTTCATGCACTTCTTAAAAGCTTGGAGGAAAGTATCTTTTTTATGCTATGCCTTATTGAAAGTCAAATATTTTCTTGGTTTTCCTAACAAAATCATATCTGTGCTCTTTGTGATTGCTGTTAACTCATTACAGATAAGAGTATTTTTAATATAATATACTCTCTATTTTATACCTCTTAATAGAAAATGTAAATGCTCATTCCTTATCAAAAATGTCATAACATTTATATTTCATTTTTATGCCAATTAATTCTGCTCTTCTGAAAGATTTAACATATGCAGTAATAATTCTGAGTCTTGATGCAATCAGTCTAAGCGAGAAGCAAGAACGTTAGCTAAGTTTTTCCTGCATCTGTACATCTCTATCTCCCTCTCTGCATGTTTCAGGTCCTGGGTGGATTCAAGGTGATAAGCCCTTGAGAAAACCATAATGTGATTATCTTGCAGAGAGGTGGTAGAATAAATAAGATTATCCATAACAAGCTTAGCCACTGATGAGTTCAAGCTGTGCTGAACAGAAAGTCCTGACACAATTGTAAGGTAATAACAGAAAGAGTATGCATTTGCAAAGGAGAGAATGCTTGAACTATGAAACCTTCCATGATTAATACAAACTCACCTACAGTCTTTTACATATAATCCTTACTGCATTTTTCACACTTCTTTCATAGAGTATTCCAAGGCAAGCCCTAAGTTTCCTTAAGGATATAAAAATTAATATTATTTAAAATAAGACCATTTTTAGCTAAAAATTATTTTTTACATTGACTTTAAGAATGATGCAACATTTCTTTGAGTTTGGAGTTATCTCGATCTGAGGTTGAGAGTGAATGATTTTAATAAATTATGTAGGTCATAAAAATATATCAGAGTCGTAGACTGTCCTATTAGACCATGAAGATACCTACTAAATGACATCCAGTCTCATGTACATCAGGGACAGATAACATGGTGTTTACTTTGTTTGCATTTCTTATGTAACATCCATTTTATCTATTTCTTGCTTTAATCCATCTTTGACCCCAACAGTTCACACACTTATTCCTCTTCTCTTAATTACTCCAGCTTCACTGAAATTAGTGGCAAATTTGTTACTTTGAAAGTTAATCTAATTTGCAGTACTTAATGTAGTATTTTGGATAAAAGCAACATATGTAACTGTCCTGTCTCATATAAACATTGTCAAGTAACATGAAAATTTATAATAATTAGTTTTCAATAGAGCAGCATATACAAAAATGAAAAGATTTTTTAAGTATCAAAATAAAGTGTCTAATTTCAATTTGAAAAAAACCCCAAATTTTCTAAGCCAAGGTTTTCAAATACTCATAGCAGACTCATCTTACAATACCTTGACTTCCAGAAGCTTCGTTTACAGGTTTTTTAAGACTGTTGATTATTTTGTCATGACATAAGGAAGTCAGAGACAGGAGGCATTTTGGGCTAGAGAATCTAGTTTTACGTAATCAGTTTAGAGCCTGAAAAAATTATCCAGGTAACAATAAAATTCATTTTTTCTAAATTATAATTTTTTTTTCTGATACTTTACTGGCTTGGACTATCCACTGTTCTGTGCCAAAGGAAGAAAGTATTTTAAATGAAAGAAATAGTGGATTTAAGGTTCAGTTGTGAGCAGATAACATCTGAGAACATCAGGTATATATTTATTATTTATATAAAATAGATAAAATACATACTTTTTCTGACTTTGTGGTTGAGTGTCTGAAATCTGTGAAGAAGGTACATGATGCAGGTAAGAAAAAAAGGACACATGACATAAAATGTTCTGTTCCTCTGTAGAATTTATTTCTTAAAAAAAAACAACTAAAGTGTCATGGAATCATAGAATAACAGAGTGACCTGAGCTGGAAGGGACTCACAAGGATCATTGAGTCCAACTCCTATCCTTGCATAGAACAATCCCCAAATCCTCATCACGTGTCAGAGGACATTGTCCAAATGCCCCTTGAATACTGTCAGGCTTGGCACTGTGACTGCTTCCCTGGGGAGCCTGTTTCAGTGCTTCATCACCCTCTGGGTGAAGAACATCTTTCTAATATCTAGCGGACAATATTACTTTAAGAAAAAAATATTGCAGAAGAGGAGGAAGAGTAGATGAATATTCCATTTATGCTATATTGCTGTGTGAACTAGAACTGATACAATTCTTATTGTTCTTAAATGGTAAGTAAAAGTAAAAATGAAAGCCTTTAAACATTTTAGAGTAGAAAATAAAATATAATATTTTCACACATGTATATGTTCCTTTTTGTTGTTGTTTAAAAAGGTACGCTGGAAGTGGTACGATGCAGTGGTATCTTTGCAGTTAATTTTAGTGAGTGAGGTCAGAGTCAGACTCCTCTTGTTCAAAGGAACTAAAAAGTTGCTGTTAGACCACTACACAGGCTTTGGACATCAAATGTCTTTTCGCTACTACTTGCAGAGAATTATGTGACCATATAGACAATCAGCATCCATGGTGAGGTTACATAGCTGACACCTGGTACTCTAATGAGATTGAAGGCAATTAAAAATAATTACCACTGCAAACTCATTAAAATTCTCTAGGCTTTTTCAACTCTGGCCCCTCATAATTGCTGCAGAACATTTCAGTGTATCTGACAAATGACAGTGAAATTCAATGGTATTTTAAATCAGGAATTGAGAGAGAGTATAAATCTCAAAGGTTCATTTCAAGGAAGGTACTTAATAGGTACAAAATAATATGGTATTGAGAAGGTTAGCATTTTGATACTATTGGCGTATCAGGAGCTTCATCATCTAGTGGAATTTGAAAGTCTTTCTGTATATTTTTCCAAGGTTAAAGTTTTTAGACAACTATATACATATACACACATGTTTTTGGCCTGAGTGCTTTGAAAGGTAAAGTTATCAGGAAATTTTTAAGTTTTCAAGGTAGCATAACAGTATAATGCAAATCTTAAAAAAGGGAGAAAAAGCGTATAACTTGCTATGCAATGGTTTCCATAGAGTTATTCACTCTGTGAGGCAATGGGAAAAAAATGATCTTTCCACATAGGACCCTGCTTCTAAGCAGGTAAGCAGTAATTGAAGTCGCTTACGTGGCAGGAGCTCTTCAATATTGCTGCATCTCCTTTGGGGAGTCAGCTTTAGCCACTTTTGCAAATAATGCACTTGTAAATTCGTGAGGCTATTACTGAGAGGACTCTTTATAAAAGGCTGTTCACCCTAGCATGTTAAAGACATTACAGGGTCCCATTTCTAGCAGCCATAGTCAATCCCATAGCCTCTGTTAATTTAAAACTTTCTGGTCTGAAAAATATCTCTAAGCCTAGAGTACTTAAGTTGGGGATCATGAACAAGATCTCAGAAACATGGAAATGCACCGTTTATTTTGATTATTCTGTATTCTTGTTCTAGAATTTATCTGGACAGGATAAAGAGAGTATGGTATACTTTATACAATACACATACATAGCCTGCATAGTCTGATTCAGAAGTGAGAATCTAGCTTTCAGATACAAACGTAATACCTGCAAAGATACGGTTTTGAAATCAAGAGACTTTAAAAAAGGAACAACAAATTCCTCTCCAGAGTTAAAAATCAAATCTCCTTTAATAACTAAATCATTTTGGTACTGTAAAGTAATAAGAAATTTTGCAGCACCATCTGAGAGGCACCTCATTCCTGAGATATGGCTTTCTGGAGAGTTGTCAGTGTCTGGCAGGATAAGGACCATCTATGCAAGTGATAAAAGGAACCAAGTTCAGGGAGACTGGAGGGGCAAGAATGGGAGTTTTGCCAATGTTAAAGAGGAAGGAAGCTGGTCTTCTAATGTGTGTCTCCACATTAACAGAGACAAGTCATCATACTGAAAAGCATGATGCCATTTGTCATTATGAGGAACAGTAGTTACATACTATGACAATGATATGTTTTGCGGTTGGCTTACAGGCACCACGTATGCAATCATATGCTATGCTATGGCAGCCAGGAAGACAACACAGCACGTAAGCAGAACAAAAATACTTTTCACTTCAGCAATACGTGCAAATTCAAAAAGTAGAATTCTACTTTCTGTAGGACTTTTGTATTGATATGCAAAATGTTGCAGCACAATAACAGTAGTTGAACACAGTTTCAGAGGTCTAATTAATTAGATTTTTCCTGGCTCTGTTGAAAATACTACATTCAGCAGTTTCAGCAATAGCAAGCCCATCTCATTAAATTAAGTGCCTTAGCCACCAGTGCCAACAACACTTTATAAGGCTTATGTACTAAAGTTTTGGGATATTGCTAATCTGGCATATATCCCAAAGAGATGATTGTATGCGTTTTAGAGAACTACTATCTGGTGCAATAAATACTTGAGAGTCACCAAAGGTAGACAGCAGGTTTCTGCAATAAGGTGAGGAAAGATGAAAAATGTTAAGAGTTGCCTATATTTGTACTTAAAATGTTTTTATACAGCTATCCAATAGAATTGTTCAATTAGCATAAGGCTATATTTCATTGTTTTTATTCATCTTAAGACATAGCCGCATTTCAGTGAAGATTTTCTCTGCAGAAAACCTTCTTCTCCTGCAGTGAAATGCTCTTCCCTGTTACTATAGAGGAATCCATCTTTATATCATCTCCAGAATAAATATATTTGGAAATTTAGACCCAAACCTATTTCACAAATATTCCTATGATTTTCAATCAGATGAGCTGTAAGGCAGGGCACTATTCAGCTGCAGAGTACAAGATGCAGATGCTCAGGCTCTGTGAGTGGGGGCTACTGGGTGACCTCCATGAGGAATGACTGGGGTTGACCATGATGGACAAAGCTGGTTCCAGCTGGCTCCAATGGCCCCACCATAGGGCACATCCGAGCCCCGCAGCCATGAAAGCAGCACCTTGGGGAGAGTCTGTGTAAGGGAGGGCAAAATACTGGATAGTCCAAGAGAGAAACAAGGAGGAAGAGTGTGAGAAACAGCTCTGCAAGCCCTGAGGAGAGGGGAGAAGAGGAGGAGGAGGTGCTCCAGGCACCCCAGCAGGGATGCCCTGAAGCCGCTGGAGAGACCGTGGTGGAGCAGGTTTTACCTACAGACCATGGAGGACCATGGAGAAGTAGATGTTTACAGAATAGCCCATGGAGGACCCCATGCCAGAGCAGGTGGGAATAAGGAAGCTGCAGTCTGTGCAGGACCCCATATAGGAGCAGGGTCCTGGCAGAAGGTGCATCGCATGAAGAGCATCCCATGCAGAAGCAGGTTTCCAGAGGAGCCACACTGGAGCAGTTCTTGAAGGTCTGAAGCCTGTGGGAAGGAGCCACATTGGAGAAATAAGTGTAAGACTGCTGAGGAACTGACCTCAACTCCCATTCTTCATCTCTCTGTTCCTTTCGAGAGTAGAATGTGGAAGAGTGATAAGTGACATTGAGCTTGGGAAGGAGCAACTGGGAAGAAGGTGTTTTTAGTTTTGGTTTTATTCCTCATTCTCCTGCTCTATTATTGTCAATAAAGTCAATTCATTTCTGCAAGTGGAGTCTGGTTTGCCTGTGATTAGTGTTTGTAAATGATACCCTTTCCTTATCTCAACCCTTGATCTTTTCCATTATATTTTGTCCCCCTGTCTTGGTGAGGAAAGGAGTGAGTGAGCTGGTGTTGGCCTCTGCCAGGCAACTAAGGTGAACTAACCACAACTGAGAAATATCATGGTCTGATTATAATGAATTTTCTGGAGACAACCAACCTTGTGGTTGTTTTAAAATTAAGATCTGATGAGTGCAAAGTGTCTGAAAACTGAGTGAGAAAGCTCAGTTGAACTTGAGAATTGTTACTACAATTTGTAGATGGAAAAGGAGTTTCCAAAATGGTTTGGGAGCTCAGACATTCTTATTGCTTGCAAGGGAATAACTAAATATTGCAAATTCCATGACTACTTCAATTTGCAGTGTTTAACAGTGGGACCTTTGCACGTCTGTGGCACTTGCTAGGTGGTTTTTAATTGGAAAGGAAAGCTTACAGGTATCTGTCATTCAGTTAAGAGGTTATAAGAGCAGCAGGTGTAAGCATCTCTGAATGAAGGAGTAGATTTTGATGGCTGAAATTCCTCAACTTTAGACTCGATGATCTCAGAGGTCTCTTGCAGCCTTATGATTCTATGACTCTAATTTCGCATGCATGTCATTCCTGTTTTTAAAATGTGAGCTTTATGTGTTTCACAGTATGATTGTCTATATTTTGGGCTTTGGAAGGATTTCTTTACGCTACAAGATGAGTAATTTGAGTTAATTCAACAAGAACTGTGCAGGCATTCTCAGGGTTTCTCCTCAGCATGGAGAAGGAGGCTGTCCCAAACACTAGCCCTGTGACCGGAGCAGCACCCAAGGCTGCGCAGTAAGGAACAGCAGAGCCATGACTGATTTGGCAGGAGGTTACTCTTGAGCACTGCCAAAGCTGGCTGCTGGGGCTGTTTTGATTATCTCCATGGGCTTTATTTTTTGTTTCTTCCACCCCATTGCTTTCTGTGGCTTTTCTGGCAGCCTTCATGCACCTGTTAGCCCCCAGATAATAGCCTCTTGACAAAAAACATTACAGAAGTTCCCAGAGCCTCTGTCAGCTGCCTCAGTATTGGCTGGCTGATGCCTGGACTGTTTTTTCCTGGAATGTGGGTTGGGCTATCTTCATCTTCTTCAGGGCTTCCTGCACAGGGTCAATGTGGACTGGGGAGAGGAGCGGATTGGCATGGGATGAGATGGCACGGGCGGTGAAGGGCTCTGGCCAGCTGGGGCAAATAGTGTAGGGGTCTGGCTTGCCAGGCCTGGCAAGTTGTGTAGGTCTCTGTGTGGCTGACTGAGACAAGTGATGTAGGGCTCTAGTTGGCTGGCCAGGGAAGTAGTGTAGGGCTCCGGATAGCTAGCCAGGGCAAGTGGTGTAGGCCTCTGTCTGTCCAGATCAGGCAAGTGATGGAGGTCTCTGGCTAGATGGAAAGGGACAAGTGGTGGAGGACAGTTTTATTGATTCAACTTTGTGAATCTGATCAGTGAATAAAGGGCTCTAACAGATAAACACTGGTCCTCTCAACCTCGTGAAACTGCTCAGTGAAAGTCCCTCTTTGTACACAGGCAAATTGACTCTCAGACCTAAAAACCCCTCTTTGGATGCTGACAGGCAAGTTGACTCTGACAGGAGACCTTCCTTTTTCTTAGCCTCACTTGAGACCCTTTACCCTATTAAGGTGACACTGAGAGGCACAAATGGAGTAGGATTCTGGCTAGCCATTTGGGGGCTACAGGCCTCTGGCTGGCCAGCGGTGGTCCAAGAGGTCTCTGAGTAGGCTTTCACTGAGCTGCTGGGGAAGTAGTGCTCTGGCTGGTTGGCTAGAAACCGAGAAGGCTCTGCGTAGATTCTGTCTGGCCATCTTCAATCCAGAAGAGCTCTAAGTAGGCTCTGGCTGGACAGATGTGGTCCATGAGAACTCTGAGTAGGGTCTTGTTGGCTAGCTGGGGTCCAGCAGTCTCTCAATAGACTCTTGCTGGCCAGATGTAGTCCAAGATGGCCCTGAGTAGGCTCTGGCTCGCCAGCCAAGAGAAGTAAGGCTCCGGCTGACTGGCTTTTGAAGTTGGGCTCTTGTTGGCCAGGTGATTCGCTTGCTGATCGGACGAAGGTCAAGAGTGCTCTGAAAAGGCTCTTACTTGCCAGCTGGACTCCAACACGACTCTCAATAGGCTCTGGCTCACAGTTGCAGGGGGCTGTAATTATGCTCTGGCTGGCTAGCTGAGGTTCAAGAGTTCTTTGCATAGGCTCTTATGGGCTACCTATTGTAGAAGATGGTTCTGAGTGGGCTCTGGCCTGCCAGCAGGAGAAGTAGGGCCGTGGCTGGCTTGCTGAGGGTCACAAGGGCTCTGAGTAGGCTGTAGCTGGCTGGCTAGGGAGGTACAACTGGCCAGCTAACTGGAGTCCAAGAGGACTCTGAATGGCTTCTGACTGGTCAGCCAGGGTCCATGCAGGCTCTGAGGTTGGCTTTGGCTTGCCAGCTAAGGAATTATGGCTCTGGCTGACTGGCTGGAGTCCAAGAGTACAGTAAGTAGGCTATTGTTTTCTGGCTAGGGAGGTAGGATTTTGATTTGTTGGCTAGAAATCCAAGCAACACTAAAAAGATCTTCCTTTAGGATTTATAAAAAATAGGAATTCAAAATAAACTACAACTAAGTCAACACCAAATTTTCAGTATTAAAAGGAGAAATTACAAGGAGTATTAAAAGACACACCAATTAGACGTTAAGACTCACCATTTTACTCTCAAAAATAAGCACATAGATATACTACTTATTTCACCAACATACAAATGCTACTGGTTAAATCCAGAGATAGTCCAGGATGCACTGTGTAAAAGGCTGTCTTTCTCTGGGAGTGAACGCAAGTCGTCTGCTGTAACTCAGAATATAAAAATGTGAGCACTTGCAGAAAAGAACTTGTTAAGTGGCTTAAGTTTCACTGCAAAATTTTACTAAGCATTTGGAGGAGACTGAGATTTGTTTTCTTTCTTCTTTCGTTTCTCTCATCTAGTTTAATTAAAAGATATTAGCCAAAGGGTAGTATTTTACAATTGTAATATTAAGAAAGGTTGACTGTCTTTAGAACCCTTTGCATTTCTGTAAACTATTTTTTAAATACTGGTTAACTAAGCAAGAATTTAAGTATAGGTCTCTAGATACTGGATCATACTTAAACTTACTAAAACAACATGCTCAGAATTAAAAAGAAAGTAATTTTCTTAAAATACCAATAGGAGAAAAACGTGCTTTCTTCATATTGATTTATTGAAAATGATACAAAATATTAAATGCTCCAAAGTGTAGATTTTCCTCAAAAAGAAAGGAAAAACATCTTCATGCTACATATGCACAGGAAAACAAATAAAATCAAGCATGCAATTTCAAACAAAATATTTTTTTTTAAATATTTTTTGTGATCAGTTCTAGTATTTATTCTTCCAGTTGAACTATCCTATCCTATCCTATCCTATCCTATCCTATCCTATCCTATCCTATCCATATACAAAATATGGTAGGTTTTGACAAGTCTACACAAAATCTCCTGATTGTAAATCTCTCATAAAAAGTATTTTTAATATTAGTATATTGCTGTCAGAGCTTTCTATTATACCACTGGATTTTAAATTGTAAAATAAAAGCTATTGTTTTCTCAATTACGTGGTGGTCAGGCATTATCTAATGATTTTGGAGAGCTCTAGGAGTGTAATATATGAAAATATGCTGCAAGGTGTCAGACTACTTTTGTGACGTCAGCAAAGTTACTGAATTTGTAATCTCTGTAAGGATGACACAATCAAACTTTCAGAAAGAATGTCATTAAGAGTTTTGGATAATCATCTAAAATTTACTTGGTGCATCCAAATAAGGAAACTCTGTCTTTGAAAAGATTTCTAAATCAAAACCCACTTTTTCTGTGTTTTCCTTTTATTCATTAATTGAATGGACTTACATTTGATCTCAGGTTGCCAACTTAGCTTCTGTATCCTCTTTCCACAAAAGGATATTGGATTTTCACATTCACCTCCCCTTCTTTACCTGGCTGCGTGGCATCTGGCACTAAATTGTGAAGTGTTTACTAATTTTGTCGCTTAGTGCTAAAACTTGCAACTTTAAAAGTTCTCTGCCTGAAACATCAAACAAACACATTACTGCAGGCTAAGAAGTTACCATGTGCTGGCAGATCCACAATGAATGTCTATGTGAGTGCTCTTAGCCTGTGGCAAATGCAACTTAATTTAAGTTAGCATGAAAGAAGGCTAAGAAAACTCAATTTATTTTGCATTTGCCTCGAGCTAAAAGAATTTGCAGTGGACAGTTGCTGTAGATTAGTCGCTGCTTTTGTGAAGGCAATTCTTTTGTCAGTTAGGTGGATGTGAAATCAGAGAACAATCATTATAGAAATCTTCAATTCTGATACATAATATTAGTATCCCTGTAGTCTATTAACTCATCTATCTCCCAGTGTGAAATACTAGACCAAATGAATTTGATGTGAAGAAAAGGATTTGGAGAGGTATTGCTTGGAGTGGGCATTGTTTGCTTTTTAATTGGAGTCAGAGTTTTCCCCAGAGTTCTTGCATCACCAAGCAAATACAAGAAAAAACAAAAAGCAGAGACATAACTTTTGACTTTTCAAGTAAAATTGCAGGTTTGTAAGTATAATGAATGAGATGGTGTAAACCACCAACTTTTTCTTCCTGAAAGTCAATGGAAATGTACCAACAATATCACTGTGAGCAGGTGAGTTCCTGTTCAGTGTCTGTTTCTTGCTTTCTCTCAGTTTTCCTCAGCATTGCGTAGCCGTTAGTTTTAAAGCTGCTCTTGAAATCGTAGCGTCTCAGAGTGCAAAATTAGGGCAGCTGTTGCTTTTCTTGCTCTCATGCAAACACATTCTTAATAATGAAAATATTAGATACAATATTCTAAAGAAAAATTCTACAGAGGGAGGCAATGTAATTTTGTGAGGGGCAAAAGTAAAATAGGAAAAAAGGAGAATTTTTGCTTCACTGAAGGTAATAGATAATTTTTAAGGGTTTCAACAGGAAAAGAACATCCACCTAAATTTTGACATAAAAATTCTTTTTTCCAAAAGATGTTGTAGAGCAAGCCTAGTGCAGGACTCACCATAGAGAATCTGACAGCCAGTGCCATTATGGGATGTCAGACTGTAAGTCTGTAATGGTGATTTTCACTTTTAACATCCGGTAATCAATATGATCGGTATGGACTTTCTGAGCTGTGCATTGTACAGCTGAGGAGTAGCGTGATTTGGACCACATCACATGTCATGTTTCTTTACTGACTACCACACAATTCTGCAGCCCATTCTGCCTTCCTTTAGCATAGACTACCACAAGTACATCTCCTTTGCCCCTGTCAAGGATATATCATGACACTGAAAGATTTTCTTTTGTATGGTGGACACAATCTTACCCTGTTCAGACTTCAAGCAGACCAGACCTGAGCTTTTTTTGCCATAGAAGACAGAACAACTTTATTAATCCAAAATTAGAAGACATATTAGCATGCATATAATATTATCTCAGATTCACTTTCATGTGAGCAGAGCTTCTGGCTGACTCAGAAAATAGAAACAAACACCTGAATTTCTTCAGAGTACAAGCAGAGGGAACTGCCTGCAAAGACTACACAGACAGACACACTGTGATGGTTTGAGAGGTGTCTGAAATTATAGCCAGAGTTAGTCTTATTGATAGACTGAAACCAGGCATGTCATGCCTATTAACTGTGGCACTTTTCGGATCTTGAGCATTGGGGTTCACTGTTGGCTGAGGACTCCCCAGGCACCTGAGATGTGTGCGCCAAGGCTGCAAGCCCCTCTAGAAGAGGAGAATAAGGATGAGGATCAGTTTGGTATTGTGCTTTAAATACACCTGTTGTTCCTTGAGGAATAATGTGTTGTGTCCTTGTCAGCTTTACTTCAGGCTTAAAAGGGAAAATAGAAACACTGTTTGAAAAAAGGACTGGATGTAGTGGTTATGAAATAGGAAAAATGTTGAAATGTTGACAAGATGCAATCTCTGAGGGCTTCAATCTCCTCATGGTACTTCAAAACATTAACTTGGGTGCAGCATTGGTTGAATACACAGAAGAAATGACTCCACTGGCATTACTTTGGACATGAGAGGTTACTAATGAGACTGGGATGTATCCTCTGGGAATTCATCTCTTAAATTTTACCCAGATGGTATGTGGTTTGTTTTGGATGCAAAGAAAGCAACAAAACACGTGGAAAGGTCTCAAGCCTTCACTTTTAACTTACAAGTCCCTGTACTTACATGTCCATCTGGTTTTGGAATACTGTGAGCATATTAATAAAACCTCCCTAAAACCGTCACTAGTAAGAACAAAAAGCTGATAAGGCTTTGAGAGAGACAGACAGATTAAGGACATGAGAGATGCACACCCTTTTTTTGAAAATCTGATAGGCAACTTTCTGTTAGGGCACCAGCACACATTAACGTGTGTAAATTATGTTTGGGTCAAAGCTGGCTCAACTTTAGCCAGCTCAGAGAGTGCAAAAAGCTAGTTCAACCATCTGCATCTAAGCCTTGGATCTACAACATGCTTTCATTCTCTCTGCCTTTCAGTTTCTTTGTCTGTGTAAAGACAGCATTGTTTTACACAATCCTGAATATTTACTATGAAAGAGCAAAATGTCCACTGAAAAGATAGTTCTACACAAGAAAGAGAAGTAACTGCTAGACTGTAGAGTAGCAGTCATTTTTTCTGTGTTTTTCTGCAGCTATTCATCATTCAGCATGTGAGATTCAGCAGGGTGTAGACAGTACACCCCGACTGGAACATCCATAAATGAACATTTATGGCCCTTTCCTGGATACAAAGATTATCCTCAAGCAAAGAGAAATGATAACTGAGATACCTTACATCACAATGTAAGTAAATAAACTATTTGTCATTTAAAATGAAGGACTGGATGGGAACAAAATACTGTGACAGAGTAGGGGATTGGGACTGGAGGGAAATGCCTTGCCACAATTAGATTATAAGTCTACAGAGGGGGGAAAAAGGGGATAAACTTCCCCATTTTAAATTTTCTGTTGGAAGCTAGGAGTCTGGTTTCACTTATACTAGGTTAGTGTTTTTCAAATTTTTTCTTATTTCTCTAAATCTCTTCAAACAGTCTTTAAAGGTCTTATGATGCTTGTTCAGCTCTACAAATTGAAGTTAAATTTGAAGACAGTATAACCACTGGTTAACCATGGTGGTGAGGTTCTTTGGTGGCTGGAAAGTGGGAGAAAGTCTAAGTATTTTATGTATTCCACATAAATTTCTTCTTGTATACTTTGGTAAAAATCACTGACAAAGCCAGGATACTTAAAAGGATAATATTTAAGTCTGATCTTGTCTGTTTTTTCAGGTGTACCTGAACAGGACAAATAGGTAAAATGCAGTTGCTTATCTCTAATTAGAAGCTCAGCTGGTCTGAGGAGCGAAAGTGAGATGCAGTAATACTGTCAAGAACTGTGTTTCAGACCACATACGAAGTGTTCCTTTTATTTTGTCTTAAACACTGGTTTTGAGCCATGTTTGTGAGATGAAGTGGTTGAAACTAGTTTGAAAGGACCAAAGCAAGGTCACTGATTTTCATATTTGCTAAAACATTCTTTTCGGAAGCATGCAAGGATCAAGCATCAGTCACTACAATTTTGGGAGGGGTTCAGGGGGTCCTAGCGCTTCTGCAACCAACTGCACATGTCCATCTGAAATTAGTGTTTAGAGCTCCTCCTAAAGGAATGTCCGATGGACGTAAATAGGTGTGATCAGCCTGCACCAACTGCATAAAAGGGGAACTCTCCCTATTTTGAATGAACATTCCCAACTTTTCCAGGATTCTGGCATCATATTTCACTGTGGCATCCCTTGGAAAGGTGAAACTTTTTTTTTCCAGTAATTCTGTTAACTCTTTTTAATCTGCTTCTTCTCTCTTTTTCCTGATCTGCCTCTCTCTTCGCATTTCCCTTTCCA
Source organism: Neomorphus geoffroyi (assembly GCA_033558235.1). Lineage (NCBI taxonomy): Eukaryota > Metazoa > Chordata > Aves > Cuculiformes > Neomorphidae > Neomorphus > Neomorphus geoffroyi. Next base: position 73,568,550 of record JAUMJM010000005.1, on the reverse strand, counting down.
GAGAGGCATGTAATTGCTTTATACATTTTATATATGTATATGTCTTTGCCTTTGTCATGAATCGATAGTTATTTTACTCTAATAGATGATTGAATGTTTGCAAACTGCCTTAGAATTAATAAATTAGTTCAAATTAACCATATAGTGTCATTTTTACTTCAATTCACTTACCAGAACTCCATTTCAACAAACCATGTCCCTCTTTTGCTTATGGGATGGGGAGGAGGGTCGGGATGTGACAAGTACCTGGACAGCCTGATGTTGCCATAGAAAGAAAAATGTGACATTTTTGAGTAAATGCAAAACAATCAAATATTTAAACTTTGACCTGTGCTATAGAGAAGCCTCAATTGTATGAAAAAAACAAAATGGCAAGGCTCATAATAAGCTTATGGCTTCAGGAACACTATGTATGACTAATACAAGTGAGTGGCATTTAGTGGCAGGCAGTGAAAAAGTCCATCACTACCTTTACAAACATTGTATACCAAATAAATCACTAACCATAGCAAATTCATCTCTATTTTGCATAAATGAGAGGGAAAAGGCACTACAACCTGAAATGACTGATTCTGAATACAAAAAATTAAGCCAGTCATCATAACCTCTTCTCTGCACATCAGAGGTGACAGCTAGGGATTCTAGTTCATGATGAAGTATAGTTTGCACTTAAACAATATTTCTGCAAGTGGCACCGTATCATTTATTAATATTTAAAATTAGGGATTTGGGAGATGGGGTGTAGGCAGACACAGTTTCATCCTTTATCCTGTTCCTTCACATTCTTTGTTTCCATCTTATTATTTTCATGCATTTTCACTAAACAACCATGGACCTAAAAGCAAAGTTCAGCCATGTATGCAGGTTTTCATACATGTGTGAAGTTATTCCAGCCGTAAACAGAATTTTTCTCTTCTCTGAAGAATGTGCAGAGCACGCTGTCACAGCTCTGTTGATTTGCCTAACTTTCTCCAGTCACCCATATTGAAATGAAAGTGAAATTGTAAATCTCTGTGTTAATATGATTTTTATCCAGCTTGTACCTAGAGAGGAAATGGGGAGGGGAGGAGAAGGTTAAAGGACAGGCTCTTCCTTAGTGAAAGATCCTCACAGAAGTTACCTGCATTGCTGTCACAAATCAAGCAAACCCAATAAATACCTCAGTTCCTTTTTACTTCCAAACCTCATTCTGAATATTTCGCAGAAGTCCTTCCTGAACTTTGTCCCTAACAAATAAGGCAGGCAGGTCTGGTTTCCATTGCAATTCAAGAGAGGAGTTAATTATCTTATTACTGTTAATTTGTAGGTTTTTTCCTCACAGAAGAATCCAGGGCAATATTTCATTGTGTTAAGCAGGCACTGTACAGATACACACTGCAAAATCTATCACTTGAATAACTAGATAAGTCAACTTTACAGATAGGAAATGTAGCCAAAGAGGTTGAAAAGAATTATTTTTTTTTCTACAGGGGAAAGCATTTCTCTCCTCTGATTGAGCAATACCAGGTGGTTTCTTACACTGTTTAGGCTAGGTCCAATCTGGCTATTAAAGAAGCATCCCATTTTTTATGAAAATGAAAGAGCCTCAGTTCACTGTATATCAACAATCTGAATAATCACGGGTTAAGGTACTAGGACACAAAATGTCATAGAATCACAGAATCATCCAGTTGGAAAAGACCTCAAATGCAGCCTCGGAACACAGATTAAAACTTCAGAGTAAATTATAATATAGATTTCGACATTCCTTCCTTCAGAAATCCACCTTAATTAGAGATTAATTTTGCTCTTTTCTATGTAAATTTTCACATTTATCCAGCATAATTTTTTATTCATAGGGTAACTGGAATTCCATAAAAATAGATTTGAGTGGCTGATAATTACAAATTAATTAGCTATCTTTCCCACAATGAACAGATGTAATTACAATGAGCTACCTAGAGTATTAAGTACTTACTGGATAGTAATACACAAAACTGTACATATTAAAATGGTGTATGGTATAGGATTGCTTAGAAAAACTCTTCCTGAAAAAGGTTTTATGTCATGCTCCCATATCTTTATATTAATTCATTGAAATCATAATTGTTATATTGATGCTAATCTAATGTATTTATATTTAAATAAAAGTTCTCCATCTATCTTTATACCTATGGAAAGATATCTGTCTGCAGTCTGAGAAATACTGTGATCAAAGTGTCAAAAGAACAATAACCTTTCTTTCTTTAAAAGAAACAGTAATATTTTTATTCAATTCATAACACCTTCACATGTCAAATAAAGAAGAAACTGTGAAGTGTTAATGTGAGTAAATAAATGACTGTCAGGAAAACATCTAGGATACAAATTGAGTGGGTGTATATGTAGAAGTGAAATACCATTTGTGTTAACTTTAGAGCCATTTTTCAAATGTAAATATATTATGAATTCTATATATCTGTATTTAGACTTTCCAGACATTCAGATGCTGCTTCATGAAAAAACATCTGCACTTGTATGCATGAGTGGCAAGTTATGAAACCAAAAATCCAGACCACAGCTAACCCACCAAGCACTATATTGCCTATACTGTTATCAGTTGCTCTACTGTTTGCGGTCTTTGTGGATTGTGTGTGGTCGATGAGTATCTAAACAAGATACAGTATTCTACAGAAACTTGCACTTAAGAGAGAAATTAATTTGGATCCTTATTTGATTATTCTGTATTCTAGGTTTTGAGGTCAAGTGAGACAGCGTGTCACAGCAGATGTGTCCAAAACATTCATCAAAAGGGCAGGTTCTCTAATGCCTGAGAGAACTTGAGGTGCTGAGTGACTTTATCACCCCAGAAAAGTGATAGGGTTGCTAGATCACATCACTTGAAAATGCCTTGTCCTCAGATCTCCTACTTAATTTTTCATTTAGCTGTTCATACACAGTATGTTAAAATTATTAAAATATTTGGTTTTATAAGCCCTTGGGAAGCAGGGAAATAGGAGAGCCCTAATCTCAGTTTCAAGAAATGGCAGAACAAATTGATTGTGAGGGAAAAAATATCCTCAGATTACCTCAGTAGTCAATAGAAAGGAGAGTCTTTGAAGTCTATTTTAAGGTACACATCTGTGCCCTGCACAGATGTTGGCCTGGAAGCCATTGTTCTGACGACACAGAGCGTTAATGTCTTCAGTTGTTCAACAGAGGTAATCACTTCTCAACCATGCTTGCACAGAAGAAAGGCTATAAATGAAGAAGTGGGTTTTGATATGGTTACCAAGTCAAAGTTGCAGTCATTGAACCATCTGTAGCTGTAATAGCTAAATAATTGTAATGAAATAACTAATGGCTGTCAGATGAAATAATCAGAATTGGCCTTGTCAAATAGCATTGCTCTGATCTCCATCACTTATGCCTGCTGTTGCTGACGGTTTGCTGAGGCAGAGCTAGCAAACAGCTTTTATTTTTGGCTGTAGGCACTCATTGCTGATCATTTGCACATGAGCTAGAGGTAGCTTTTGCAGGTGATGGCTTTGAAATTGAGCCATTGTTTGACTCTTGGGCTGACTGACTGCAGGCCCACTAGTGTGCTGAAAACCCAGCCCAGCTGAGTTTAATTTAGCTAAGTTTGCAAGGGTTCATTTTGTCTTATAGAGCTTATTTTGGAGCCACGGGGAAACTGAAGGCTTGTCTGCTTTTCTGGCAGAGGTGATGACTTTGGACCACTGCAGCCCCTGAGAGCTCCAGAGGAGCTACTGACCACTACTGACCCCTTGAGTCTATGCATCTGCGCCATGCCCTCCATCCTTGCCCAGGAAGATCTGGCCTTGCTGCCTAACACCTCATCTTTCCCTGCAGGTAGAAAGAGTGAGGGACTTTCTCCAGGGAAGAATTATTCTTGAACTGATGCTTCTGCTTCCTCCCACCCCCCACATCCAGTCTGCTAAATACAGCTATCTATGCCTTTTTGTTTTGGCCTTTTATCATGAAAATTAAACTACTGATTCTGCTCCAAATTTAGAGATTCAGATCAAAGAACTTGAAACCAAGAAGTGAGGTAGCATCTGACAGGTTAGCTCAATTTATGAAGAAATTGAAATTACCTGCCCCCACTACATCAGAAAAGATACGTTAAGTTTAATGTTCAGTCTTTTTTTCAGTTGCTCCAGTCGATAACTTGGCATATGAAATGAAATTTTATGGGCCAAATACTGGAGTCATAGATTGTGTTTGGGTTTTTTAAAGTACTAAGCAAGTGTTATTAATATATATTAAGAACTTTTCAGAGGTATATTGGTACTTCTCATAAGTGAGAAAAAAGATGGAATAGCAATATATTGGGATAAAATGATCATACAGGGACCTCTAAACATTCACGCTGGTCCATCTTAGTTCTCTCTTTGACTACTGTGAGAGAATCCACAGTTCAGCTTTGTATTGTAGCTGAAGTTTTCCCTCTAGATACCCTCCTAAGGGCTCAAGGGGAAGTAAGCGTTGTCAAAGTTCATTTGCAATTCCAAAACTGGAATCCAGAGCAACCTCCTAAGGCTGACCCCCAAAAGTCAATCCAAAAAGGCTGATAAAAATATCTGACTCCAAAAAGCTGACCAAAACGACCAACACAAGAAGGCTGTTCCAAAGGTGTGACACAAAAAGGCTGACCCAAAAAGTCCAGTAACAAAAAAAAAATGCTGGTACAAAAATTCAATACAAAATGGCCATCAAAAAAAAGACTATACAAAAAAATCTAGTTTTCATATGGTTTTGAGTCTGTAGGTAAAAAATCCTGGAGGAGAGATAAGATGTAGGTCTGTTCTCTAGAGCAGGGCTATTAAACTCATAGCCTGCGGATCAGATCTGCACCTCCACCTTGTTTTATCCAGCCTGGCATCTTGTTTCTACCTGGCGGCAGCTCCAACCTCCTTGTCCCTACACTCCTGCCAGCACACTAGTCGCTTGTGCAGCGTGAGTGATCGTGTTGCTTTGCAGGAGCAGGAGCAGGAGCAGAAGAATGGTGAGAGCCGTTAGTTTGAAATCCCTGCTCTAGAGCATGCTGTAAGAGCATTGTTAGCATGCTAGTCCTAGTTGTGAGTCTCTATCCTTATGACAGGCTGTAACCTTTGAGGCTTTGCCTTTTTGGATTTTTCTGTTTTAACTGATTTTCCTTTATTATTCTGGTCTCAAGGCTACCAATTCCTTTTTGTGGAGTATATGTAGACTATACAAAGGAAGACCTATAAGAACAATTCTGTCAATTTTATCAAACTAATTGTTGGTGTTCCTCTACCTGGCCATGTCAACCACCTAGTCCATGCTGGCATTACTGGGTAACACATATACTCTCGGTGATCTAAGATAGCTGAAGTCTCCCATTCGGTTGCCTCTTTTTCCTGATGATTTTAAATAGGCTTTATCCCAGGACCTCACGGGCCACAGGTGGCAAATGGGAAAGAGGTCTGCAGTGATGTAGAGAGGTAAAGTTGTACTGGTATTGATCAGCCAGGGGAAATCCAGAGATACAAGGTCAGGCCAGCAACAGGAACAGAGCTGTCATCAGCAGCATTTCCCTAGACATGGCTAAAGAATCTGCTCAACAAGAAAGAGAAGCTGCTGGCACAGCAAAATCCACCAGCCAGGTAGCACATTGAAGCATTCCAGATGATGCTAGTGATTACAGATGTATGTCCAGCAACTTGAGTGCTGCACAGCATTCAAGCTCATGTCTTTGCAAACTTTAGCACATATAATAGTTTGTAACACTAACAGACCCTCTTAGGATTTCTTCACTTCAAAAACAGTGATTGCTCTCTTTAGATACTCTTACTTTTCAGACCAGAGATCTTTCCAGAGGCTTACTTGTTTGCATCTAAAAAACAAGGTTTTTGCAGATATGCTGATGAATTTCTGTGGTGGTAGGAAATTAATTTGTTATGGAGGATTTAATGACATCAGATTCAGACAGAAACATTTTGAGAATCATTTATGATGACTGCAAGTGATCATAGTCTAGACCACATATAAAAATTTTAGAGACAAAAATTATTCTTTAAAATACTCTGAAACTTAGAACATATGAACATTTATTAAAAAATAATTAGTAAAGTATTTCCTTTAATGGCTTAGTTGTCTATCCTGCTTAAAGTACTTCATACCTTACCATATTTATGAGGCTTTTGCTTGTAAATTTTTTTAATAACCTCTGAATTATTTTTGAAACACTTTTACTACAACTAAATAATTCAAAATACACATTGATCACTTTGATTTACTGCAGAAGTGGAAGTAATTTTAAACAGATAAACTTGTGAATTGTGACCAGAATGTTTAATTGAAGCAGCTTTCAGTAACAATAATTATTGTCATGAGTCCTTATTCTTAATAGTGATACAATCAGATACAGGAGCAAAATCTGTAAGTGACAAAGTAATTTGGGAAACCTAAATTCCATGTAGAGATATCACATATACCATTATGTATAATGTTACTCTCAGTTTCCATTGCTGAGAATAAGGATCCAATCTGCAAACAATTTGTATACCCCTGGGCAGGCAAGATCAAGAGATAATATGTATACCATTCATTTTGGCTGCAGTCCAATTTTTCCTGCAGAAATTATTAATTTTAAACACAATCTGCTGGTCTGTTACCTTTAAAGAAGAAAAATAAATATTGAAATATTATAAATTAATAAGTTTGTGGACAGTGGGAAGATAAGCATTCATAAATAAAGTATTTTCATGGTCTTATTCATTCAATGTAGTTGAGAACAGAAGCGTTTCTGTTTCTGCACAGATTGTAGTGTTTTAAACAGGCTATAGGAAACAGATTTCATTTCACTCAGTATATTTTAAAAGAACTGTTTCTAGTATTGCTACTATTTTCTTAGCAGGCTACTCAGCAGAAATTATTCTTGCTGATGCTGCATGCCATTTTAATGGTTTATGGAGTCACTGAACTTAATCTGAAATTCATTTCCACAATTATTTATGTGTACTTCCATTTTTTTTCAGAACATGAACTGCTAGTCCTACCAAACTTATCTATACTTTTTCTCTTTTTCCTGCTGCAAAATGAGAGGAAATCACTCCCAGATACTTTGATTTTATATGTCATATTACTCGACATAAAAAAAAAATAATCATTAAATCCTACTTGAAACTGAAAAGTCAGCACATACTAGAGCCAACACAGATATCCATCTCACTAGCAGGTCTATAAAACACATTCATCAAAACTTAGAACGTGTATTACAGTGTAATCACTCAAATGTTTATATTTCTGTCTAGAGTTGCTTCAATGAACACTTGTTTCACAGCAAGTCAGACTACCTGTTTTAGAGAAATTGTATACTGGTGTAGTGCTTGCAGAATTTGGACATTCTTACATGGTTAAGAAAACCGTTATCTTCCAGTGCTTCAATAGACCATACATTACTGTCCTCACCTATTTGTTCTTGTCATGCTAAGCTTTGTCTCCCTTCAACTGTAAAAGTGTGAACTGAAAGTTCTCCTTTCTTAGGACAGCTAAGAAATTTCCCATTGAATACTGCAGAATCCAATATTTTTCATTAGGGAAATACTACAAATGTTGTTTCTTCATCATTAATTGCATATTGAATGGCTGGATAGAAAGCCACAATTGCAGCTTAGAGGAAGGTGCTGCGGCTGTAGCAACTGATTCTCAGGTCATTACTCCTGTCCAAAGAAAGATACTTTGAGCTAGTACAAAAAAGGACTTTCAGGCCTATAATGGTGCTTATGATTTGGACTCTGATACCGAAGTTCCTAGACCAGCTGCTGTGTTTAATTCAGAAGTCTTGAATATAAAATATAGGAGCTGGTTTAGCAGAGGAGACCAAACCCAGGTCTTTTCTTCCATCCATGAGAGAACTTCCACTTCTGAATTAGTGAGTCACTCAGATACTGACTGGTTCTGGACTTTTCTTCTCTGGGATCCTTTAGCAAGACATACCTCATAAGCAGTTATCTCTAGGAAAATAAGACTGATGAGGATGAATGTGCTCTTCAGCTTTCAGTCAAAATGATGACCGGTCCATAAAAAGGAATAGAAACATCAACCAAATGAAAAACAAATTTCATTACTGATCAGCCTTTAAACGAAAGGACTTCTCAGTTGTGAATTGCAAGTAAGCAAAAGATTCCCTACTTTTCCTATCAAAAGTTTCAAAGGGTTTTTTTTAAGATTCTCCAGAAACTGGCCTTAAAATCAGACCAGTTCAATTCCGATCACATATATAATACAGACTTCATAGAACATTGGCACTGCAGAGAATAAAAGAAAGCCTGGTCTTTGGTTTAAGAGATAAAAAATCAGTGTAAATAAGTGTAGATCCAGTTATGAAAGACAGGAAGGAAATCTAACTTTTAATGTCAGAGGACAATTACTAGAAAGACTTTTTTGTACTGTAAATCTAATAGCCTTACGAATATTAGATATTTTCAGATGGTAAAATCAGGTATTGAAGGAAGCTTAAAAAAGAGTCTCTATCAGCATGTATATCAATGAAAGCTCTCCGTGTCAACAGGGCTAGCCAGTCAGTGCAAAAAGTATCTTTCCTTTTCATGGGGCCACTCAGTTGCGTAAAGCTTATTTCAGTCGACAGCATTTTCACTCTACCAGCAAACAAGTAAATAACACCTACAAAGTCAAAATTATAGGAATCAAAGATTCCAGTCACACTAGAATGGGTTGCAACTGTCAGATTGTCCTCAAATAATAAACCAGCAACTAGTGCAGATTTCATAATGGAATAGAACTGTTCTGCACTTACTTGTCTCAAGTTCTGTCACTGGGCATCACTGAAAAGAGCCTGGCTCCATCCTCTCTGCATCCTCCCTTCAGATACTTACATACCTCAGTAAGATCCCACCCAAACTTTCCCTCCTCCAGGCTGAACAGCATCAGCCCTCTCAGTCTTCCCTCACAGGAGAGATGTTCCAGTCTCTTAATCTTTTTAATGGCCCTTAGCTGAACTCTCTAAAGTATCTGTGTCTTTCTTGTACTGGGGAGCACAGCACTGGTCCCAGTAATCCAGGTGTGGCCTCACCGGTGCTGAGCAGAGGGGAAAGACCACCTACTTCCACCTGCTGAGAACACTGCTCCTAATGCTGCCATTCAGGACACCATTAGCCTTCTCTACTGCATTATAGATCTACCTACATTTGTAACTTGCTAGAGTCTTGAAAATGTTTTTAATTAGTTACTTCAAAAAAAAAAAAAAAAAAAGAATTCTTTTTGGTTTTTTCAGGTCTTTAGTTTTCAGAAAGAAGGACGAAAAAAAACTACACATAAAATCCTTTCTTTTCTTCAATAAGTAAGGGCTTCCTAGGAAGGGATGAGATACTTTGTGGATCCAGTGTTGTATTACACTAGTTTGAAAGAATGGAATGAGAAATAATGTTGAGGAAAAAGATCTTTTTCCAGGTTAAAATTTTAGCGTTTTGTGAACAAATTTAACAGAAAAAACCCTAAACTGTTGATATCTCTCTAAATTTCAGTTAGTCCATTTCTGTTGTTGATCTTGGAGTGTCTGATTCTGCAAATAATAATGCCTTAATTCTAGGCTAATTCTAGTGACTACAGATTTGAGATGAGAGTGGTTCTACTGCAGAATATGAGATGTATACTGGAATAATTACTTTTTGGAATTCTGATTGCCCATTTGATTATATTTTTTTTTTTTTCAAAATAAAGACCATACCAAAAAAGACAAGAAAGTTAGGTTTTCTTATTCCAGATCTATAAAGTGACAGCATTATCATAAATAAGTCTTCAGGAACTGAATTGTAAAAACTGATTGAACCAAAGCATTCTCATCAACATTAAAGTACCTTAACTAAGATGTAAAATCCAAGCCTTATGCACATTTTTGGACAAGAAAGAAGAGGTTTCTTGGTGCATATGACTGAGACTGGGGGAATGAATCAGGGAGGTGTCTGGTCGATAGGAGAAAACATCATGTCACGTTGCTGGCCAGATTGACACATGAAAGAATGAACATGGGAGAAAGAAATCACTGTAAATATGAAGTATTTCAGAGTTTTCTTAGCAGTCCCACTTAATTTATGCAAGGCATTGGCAGCTGAATGACCAGCTTGCCCCACAAATACTCCTAGGCATTTTGAAGAGCTAAGCTAACTTTACAAAACTGAATTTGCATGGTACAGTAATTTAGTCCATTTATCGTCTACAAAACAAGGAGAACTGCTAACCAGGTCAGTAACCTTTACAGATATTTTCTATTTAGCTGACTCGTTCTTTTTTCTTTTGTGACTTTATGTCTTTACATTTGATCTTTGACACTTTCACTCTATGAAAGAAACATGAAGCACGCCTTATGTATGGAGATGATTCTCCGTGTGTACTCGATTCTTGTCAAACCACATCTGGAGATATGAGGGGCCAGCTCTGAGGTCCCCAGCACAGGACAGATATGGACCTGTTACAATGGGTCCAGAAGAGGGCACAAAAATGCCCAGAGGATAGGAACACTTCTTTGAAGAAAGGTTGAAAGAGTTGGGGTTGTTCAACCTGGATAAGAGAAGGCTCCAGGGACACCTTTTCCGCAGATTTTCAATATGTAATGGGGACTGTTATGGAAGATGAAGAGAGACATTTTGCCAAGGCATTCAATCACTGGAGAAGGGATAATGGTTTTAAACTGAAAGAGGGCAGATTCAGACTAGATATGAGGAAGAATTTTTTTATGATGAGGGTAGTGAAACACTGGAACAGTTTGATCACAGAAGCCATGGGTTCACTATCATTGGGTATGTTCAAGACAAGGTTGGAAGGGGCTTTGAGCATCCTGGTCTAGTAAAAGATGTCCCTACCCATGGCAACAGGTGTGGACTAAAGGTCTTTAAAGGTCCCTTCCAACTCAAACCATTCTGTGGTTCTGTGATTATACCTGTCAGGGCCCTAAGGACACCAGCAGGCCTTACTCCCCAGCCTCTTCTGGTGTCTCCTCAGCCCTGCACAGAACCCCATTTCAGTTGAGTCCAGGGCTGTCAGTCCCGCCCTGAGTGTCAGTAGCAGTGCCAGTCTCCAGCCCTGGCCCCATTTTCTTCTCATTACCCTCCTCAGGTGACCCAGTTCAACCCTGTGCCCTGCTTGGGCCATCTAATGGCCCCATTGCAAGAACTGTGTCTGCCCTGCAGCACTGTGCTCCTTTGGTAGGATGCCACCAGTCCTGGGGTTAGTCAGCATAGCTCCTACTTGCTCCTCTGGTAAACAGTGCCAAAGAACTACTTAAAATTATGAAAGAAATCTTTTATGACAATAGGAAGAAACAGGAGTAAAAAATTAAATAGTGTTTTACAAAATCTTACTCTTTTATTTTCTTTATTTTCTTTGTTTCGATTACTAGGTTGCTATTTAGATTAGCAACTAATTCTGACATATGTCACATTATGGTGTGACTCACCAACAAGCCCCTGCCATGGAAGAAGGCTCAGAGGAGCTGGGCAAGAGTGATGTTTCTGGAGCTGTGGATAGATGCAGGGTGTGAGTGACTACAGCTGTTACAAAGCAGTTGACTGTGGGAAGGGACCAGGGGTGGCCTTTCCTTGAGAGAAACAGTTCTTTAAGATGAGTGGATCAACTGTTGTCTGGAAATGTTTCTCCCTGAGCTCACTAAGAGTGTATGTCTCCCTGAGTGAGCCTGTAAAGGCCCGGTCCTGCTTGGCAGGACTGAGCAGAGGGCGATCCTTTGAGTGCGTGGCAGAAACAAAAATGATAACAATCACTTGTTGCAATTTATAGACAAGATTCCACCCCTCATTATCACGAGGCATGAAGAGGAGGGGTTTTGCCACACTCATGCAGTGTCTCTGTTGGAAAGTTCTAGAAATGGTGCATGCATAGAAATATCTTCTGGAAGGTTCTGGAATTGGTCTGGGTCTTCTAGGGGTTGGTCATGGCTCAGAATACTGTTGTTCAGAATAACTGCTGCTTGAATTCTCTGGGCACTAGGGCCCAGTCAGGGTTGGGTTTGCCTTTCCAGCCTGGCCAGAGCAATTCATCAGTTTTCATCAATTCGCAAGGCGCAAACCCCCTCCCTTCTCTAACCATACCTTCCTGTCACTGGGCCAGCAGGATATAAGCTGCCCAAGACTTCATACATTTAACAGTTTCACATTAAGATGAATGTTTAAGACTTATTAACACAATTGACCCTTACACAGTCAGGCCATCAGGGAGGCAGCATATACATGCCGCAGCCCAACACAGAGGTGAAAACTGGAAAACTAACAAAAGAACCTGGAAGAGAGTATCAGGCTTGATCTGGCTTCAACTCATGTATACCTTCCAAGCATCATGGTTATAGAGACTGGTATGTGGATAGCATTCCTATGGTGATGTGGTGTAACATCAAACACCTTCAAAAAAGGATACTTGTTATTAAACATTTTATCCTTCATGAGCAGAATATCTAAAAGAAGCTGGTCAGTGATACTGGATCCTGGCATACGGCTGACATGCAAATTTCAGCAATACAAGGAGTCTTTTCCTGATTCACTGAAAGCAGAGACATGTAGAGTGACTGATTTATTAAACAGATCATATTTTCTGTACAAAAGCTCATATAAACTTAATCCTTGCATTTTCTAAAATCCATTGAGAATAGCTCTTTCTGTAACATTATTGGAATATTGTAGTAATCACATAGAGACTGCCTGTATAATCACTCGCCATAGATCCTAGCTGAAAATTTTACCAATGACTTTGAGACTTGCTAACTTCAGTGTATTTTTGTAGTTAACTATGCAAAATAATTTTTGAGTCAATGTTGTATTTAGTAAGAAGTGAGTCATTTGTACTCTACATGGACCAATGGTATGTTCAATGAAGAGGATGAAAGAATTTGATTAAGACATACCACTTTAATTAGCAACATGTCCCCAAGAATAAATCCCCTTCTGATTTATAGTTTAAGGAAAATCAATAATATCTTCTAACAAAAGGTAGAGACTGCTCTAGAAAGTGTCTCTCACTCTAACCATTGTTTGTATATTGTCAGTAGCAGTGAATAACTGGTGGCTATTTTTCCATGTGTCTGAGTATATTTTCTCATGCCATTAGTGAAGAGAGGGTAAGAAATGTATTTGCAACATACATCTATTTTAAAGTACCTCAGTGTTCCTGACAGATTTGAATTCTTCTCTTTGTCACTGTGTTCTTTTGCAGCGGCCGATGTGGAGTAATATATGAAGATTTCATCCTCAGACATTAATATCCAAACACTACTACTAGATAGAAAGTATAATTGAGTATAGTTACTACTTTAATCCATAAGCTGTTGAGACTCCAGATGAGCAACAGGGATCTGGATTGCAATGCTATCACATTTCAGGATCGCAACGTTTTGAGTGTTACAGGCAATGCATTGTCTACACAATCCTTATTAGTGTTTTTTGGTTCAGTTGCAAAATCTTTTTTAACAATAAGCAGGGGACTATAGCCTGAATATTCCCTATGCAGAGTCCCCCATGGTATACTGACTGTAGGAAGGGAAATTAACCTTGCTAGACTAAATTTGTCTTCATGAATACAGCCTTTCTTTCCTCCATCCTTCATCAGATCACAACCATAGCTCACATGTAACCCTAACTGAATATTCAAGTGAATGCAAAATATTATTTTTCCTTCCAAAATCGATGGATTCTTACCAAGGTACTGCTCTCTGTTTTCAGTAGGGCTGTAAGAGTAACTGGCCTCTAAAGAGCCATGAGCTGAAATGCTGCAGTCCCTTTAAGACTTTGTTTTCATTTAAGAGTACCTGAGAGTCCTGGTCAAAGTATATTAGTAACTTGATTAAATTCCTCCCCACTTCTCTCAGACAGTGCCCTTAACTGCTTCTGTTGGTTTACTGTACTAAAGGCTCATCAGAGTTATGGCTCCTGACTTGGCATTAATCACCGCTGGAGAGCACTACTGGAGTGCCTTCACGATGCTGCCACACTTCTGCCACTGTGTTTTATGAAGGTCAGTATTACCTTAATGCATTGGCATTTGTAGGACAGCAATTTTATCCTAAGGATTTTGAAGTGTCAAGGGCATGACATTACTAATTTGATATGTGATGAGTGTCTCAAGCTGCCCTGCAAGCCTTCTAATTTGAAAGTATCTACATGTCTTTAAGGCACCTATATGTGATCTAGGAACAGTAGTAGTTTCACAAATCTATTAGACTGTTAAAAGGGTGCCACCATGAGTAACTATATTATTTTTTCTTTCATTAATATTTAAATTGATAGAGACATATCCACTGATACAGTGGTCAACAAAATAGTGGGTGCACTTAACCTCATTAATATTCACACCAGTGAAAAGTCTGATACTACTCCGATTGGATATGCATAAATTCTATTTACTTAGAGAATGAGCCTGACTGAGCCTCTAGCTTCAGCAATCTAAAAAGAATGTGAAAGCAGAGCCATGGGTTATAATTATAAATTAAGAATGCATATAATAATCACATCTGACTGTATATCCCTGATTAGATAGTAGATGTGCATAAAAGACGTATGGTAAACAAGTATCAGTTACTGGATTACTTGGGAAATTGCTTAGTCTTGCATTTTTAAATTTTAAGTACTTATTTAAAGCAAACTATAAATCTTGTTTTGCAACTTTTCCGTACCTTCCATTGTTGTTTATCTATATGTAGTCATATAATTTGATACGAGCCACAGCAATTTTTTTAATGGGCAGTAGCATTGTTACACATTGTTTTATGTTTGAGGATGGTAGGTATGTTTTTTTAATATTTGCTTTTGTAATAAAAGAGTCAGAAGAGATGATTATCAGGACAATTAGTGACCCTAGGGTTCTTTTGGAGAGGAAAGCAAGCCAAAACAAAATTATAACATCCCAGCATGCTTTCGATCAGCTGCAATATGCTCTCTGTGGGCTCAGAGAATATGCTTGTTTGCCAGGAAGATCTGGATTTTTAAAAGCTAGTAATAATTTGGGATTCCTGTAAAATAAATGGAAAACAATTACAAACCCAGTAATAACTTATGTATTTTTTTTTAAGTGGAATCGGTTGTATTTTCCTTAGGGATGAAGATCAGAATGAGAATGACTTGCCCATAAAACTGGCCTAAACAAATTATTCAGTAGATACACACAGCTGCAGCTCAGAGAAAATTTCGTTCTACTTGCTTGCCCATTAACTTCCTCAATAACATAAGCAAAGACACAGAAATTCTGATATAGGTAGAAGTAGTTCTCAAACACCAGACTCCTGATTTTAACCTTGATCTACAATATTTTGGCACCTATAAAGTACAATCATGAAGTGATGAGAGATATGTTTAAAATCATTGTCATTCTAAAAGGATCATATCCTTTTCTGTAAGCAGAATAATTAAATGAAAGAAACATTCATGACAAAAAGAAGCTCTTTTAAAAAAATCCCTAGGGATTGTCTTAACTATTAGCTTAAGTCCATGTCTAGTTTTGAAGGTATGATTAGTTTCACAGAGAGTTTATTCGTACCATTTAAATTCTGCATGTAATAGCGTAATTTGCTGAATCAGGGTCACTGTCCTGTGCATACAGTATCCATACTGGTTCCATTTATAATGCAAACGTTACCTGCATATTATAGGTAAGAGGTCTTTTAAATTATTTCACAGTGCATTATGGCACTACCAGAATCTAACGTGTATTTTTTGTTTCTCAAGTGACTTACATTTTCAGATCATTATCAAATGTAGAAGTAGCTTATCAGTAACAAAAAGAGATGATAAATCATCTGTGCATACAGATGAGTGATTTTGTAGGGAAAAAATGGATGCTAAGTAGTACTAAAAGCATTATCAAGTCCTCGTTACAAGGGAAAACTCTGGTTATATAGGTTTGTCCTTGCTAGAAGCTGCAACCTTTTGCCACGTACCACATAGTTATCCAGAGAGCAGTTAGAAGGCTTGCTGGAGTCAGGTCTTGTGCGCAGCAGGAAAGTTACAATTTTGCTCTTCAGCCACAGGAGGCTGTTAAGTAGGCAGCACAGTCCTAGGGGTGAAAGAGCGGGACACAGGGAGAAGAAGATTGAAGAAAGTAGAATTAAATACATTGTTGTTTATAAGACAGGACTCAACTCTTGCTTGTGTGGGGGTAAAAGCTCAAAAACCTTAGTGAAATTTGTAGTTAAAAAACTGCTGTTAATTAGCAGTAGCTTGTGAATATGGATGTGAATTTTGTTTGTTGTGCATGTGCTTTATAAACGTGTTCATTTGAAAGATATTGGCTGTTAGCTGTTTGCAGAAATTATGTGCATCTTGCATTTGGGAGAATGTTAAAGTCTGTTGGTTTTTTACCAAGTAATAAATATATCTTCTATTAATCAGATTTATTTAGTATTCAGAGGTAGTTTTGTTGTTGTTTCTTTGCTTGTTTCTTTGCTTGCCCTCTTCTTGCAACTACACAACAGGATTTTTCCACCACAGAATCAGTAATATGCCCCTTTTTTGGAGATCTGTATATTCTTCGTTTACATAATGGTGAACTATGGTTTGTGGCGTTTCAGTAGGAAAAGACCTTATAAAATATTTACGTTTTGAGAACTGAAGAATTACAAACCAACCTCTAATTAACTCTCTTAAGAGATATTATATTCAGTGATGAGCATAACACTAAATTCCTTAACAATATATTCCCAATATAATTGTTATTATTCAGTGTTTTAATCTCATTAACTCTTTTCTGATTTTCATTTATCTTGACAAAGTCTTAGTTCATGGTAGCACTGGATTATCTTGTTAACCAGATGCACTTAAACTCATGGTAACAGCCACTGGTTCGGGAATATACGTAAATATACAGTGTTTTCTAGTCATGATGGAATGAATAACTCTATGTCATTAACATAATCCTTTCATTAGGCCTTGCTAAGGAATCTAATCAGGTTTGATGTTTAAAGTACTGACCTGGGCCATCAGCAATCCATTGAAAAATATAATTCTTGACAGGCTTTGGCAATGCAACCTGTAATGCAAATTTTTTTAAAAATAAACAAACAAACAAAGAAACAAACCAAAAAACTCCTAACAAAAATAAAAGGTAATAAAACCAGCAAAACATAAAACATAGGATAGTAATGCAGACTTAAAAAAACAAAAAGAAAAGTCCTCAGCAAAATATAAAGCATGAGGTGATTCTCCAACACATATCCTATCAAAATCCTTGAATATTTTTCAGGGAGAATGTGTTGTTCTGTAAATTGTTTGCTCTTAGGTGATGGGTTTGTGACCTACTAGGTTTATCAGCAATACTGGTTCACAGAAATTACAGCCTCTGGTTGGTTTTTTCCACCCCACAGTGGTTAAAATAATTATTTGCAAAATTACAGAGTAGACTAGAACAATATGCAGATTCCAAACTCATCCTTTTATTCTGATCAGATTTATTAGCTTGGCTGCATAGTGTTCCTGGTATATTTAGATGGCTGGCATTTTGAGATGCGGAGAAAGGAGTGAGAAGCATCAGGTAAAGGAAAATAATTCGTTATGCTGGCAATGCTACAGAAGAGAGCCTTGGTGTGAAAGCAAGGGGACACATTTTTTTTCCTTAATCTTTAAGAGTGAGCTGTGATACCTACTCCTTGCTTCTTTCAGCAAAACTGTCAAACGCAAAGTAGAAGTTCACCAGTATCTGTTGACAATGTCAGGAAACAAGATTAGCTGTTAACCCGTGCCTTGCTTGTTTGATTCTTTGGGACATAGTCTCTCATGCCCAGTATGCAATACCACCTGGTTCAACACTCACCATCACTGAACATCATTGTAAGGACAAAAAAACCGAAGTGTGGCCACACTGAATTGCATGTTTATTTCTTTCTTATGACATAGTCAAAAGGAACATTCTGAAACAAGGTAATACAAAATATGCAAAAACCACTGCTATGTGATTATGAATTATTTAGTAAAACAGTTAGTTGCATGTGATATACTTGTTTTACTTTCTGTCATATAGTACAAATCAGGAGCGATTTTACAGCAGTAAAAACAGCCCAGAAAACTGAGGGCATGTAACACGTAAAGCTAGAAGCTAGTAAGTTTAACAAACCTACACCAACTGAGGTTCTAATGTGTGCAGGAAAGCAAGTATGATTTACATATGATGCAGAACAAACAGAAGAGAAAAGGAAATAGTGGTATGGTTGTTCCATTCCATTCCATTTTGGACTCGATGATCTCGAAGGTCTCTTCCAACCTTATGATTCTATCACAGTATCACAGTATCATAAGGTTGGAAAAGACCTCTGAGATCATCAAGTCCAACCTATGACCCAACACCTACACCTACTCCTACTTGTCAACTACACCATGTCACTAAGTGCCTCATCCAATTTCTCTTTGAACACCTCCAGGGACGGTGACTCCACCACCTCTCTAGGCAACGCATTCCAATGAACAATTACCCTCTCAGTGAAGAATTTCTTCCTAATGTCAAACCTAAACCTCCCCTGGTGAAGCTTGAGACCATGTCCTCTCGTTCTG
The DNA here is from genome assembly GCA_033558235.1 of Neomorphus geoffroyi. NCBI lineage: Eukaryota > Metazoa > Chordata > Aves > Cuculiformes > Neomorphidae > Neomorphus > Neomorphus geoffroyi. The sequence goes on along the minus strand of JAUMJM010000005.1, from coordinate 73,550,050 downwards.
TCACCGGTCGCCTGAGAGAAGAGTCCAACTCCTGCTTCACTACAACCTCCCTTTAGGCAGTTGTAGAGAGCAATAAGGTCTCCCATGAGCCTCCTCTTCTCCAGGCTAAACAGCCCCAGCTCCCTCAGTTGCTCCTCATAGGGCTTGTGCTCCAGCCCCTTCACCATCCTCGTCGCTCTCCTCTGGACACACTCCAGCATCTCAACATCCTTCTTAAACTGAGGGGCCCAGAAATGGACACAGTACTCAAGGTGAGTCCTGACCAGTGCCGAGTATAAGGGGATGATAACTTCCCTAGTCTTGCTGGCCACACTGTTCCTGATGCAGGCCAAGATACCACTGGCCTTCTTTGCCACCTGAGCGCACTGCTGGCTCACGTTGAGTTTCCTGTCCACCAGCACTCCCAAGTCCCTTTCCGCCTGACTGCTCTCCAGCCACTCTGTCCCCAGCCTAGAGCTCTGCATGGGGTTGTTGTGTCCAAAGTGTAGGACCCGGCATTTGGACTTGTTAAACCTCATGCTATTGGAGTCAGCTTGGACTCAGCCCATCTCTCCAGCCTGTCAAGGTCCCTCTGTAGGGCCCTCCTACCTTCTAGCAGATCGACACTTCCTCCCACTTCTATGATTCAAGGGAACTGCACGCATCACTGTTAGAAAGCTTTTCAAACCCAGTTACTTCTTCAGAGTTATGAATATTTGCAGCTCTATAAGGTTCAAGTGACTATCTATTATTCTATTGTTTATGGATGCACTATTATTTCTGAACTTGAAGATGATGCTACATTCACTTAATATCTGCCGCATATAACCCCATCCTTTTACAGAGATCCACACAGACTACAAGTTGTATCTTTCCTAGTGTTTCTTGAACTGGCACAGGAAAGAGAAACTTGTTAAACCAGATATCTAACTATAAACTTACAATTGATAAGATATAATCAATCAAAACCTTTTAGTAGCATAAGCTATGTTGTTCTGAATAGACTGCTGAAGTAAAGCTTGAAAAAGAAGCACAGTTTCATGTAGGGTTTCTTTCTAAAGGAAATGTTCTTACTTAAAAAGACATCAAGATAACTGTAGAATTTCCATACTGAGAAAAAAAAAAACTGTGGAAACCAATTCAGCAATACAAAATGAGTAGCCAAGTTTTTCTGTGTGTATAATAAACCTTATACCAAATGCTTTGGCTTTTTCTTATAGATCCTAGTAAAAAGTCCATGAAAAATAATTTCTTAATTTACTTGGAGAAAATAGGCATACATTGTTTCTGTAAACTTAGAGACCAGAGTTCAAAACGTAGCTCCACCTCAGACAACCTTATCTCCTGTTGAACTGCCAGGTCTTTTCATCTTAGCTTTCCTTCACCTTCAAGGTGAAGGCATTGCAGGCCTTTTTTTTGTTTTAAGTTGTATACATATTCATTGTTGGCTTTTTTTTTTTTTTCATAATCACAGCTGTATAAAGAAGCAGGCACACCGTATCTATTCCACACGTCTTTACTATCTATATGTGCCACACCTGGAAATTTCCCCCATCATCATGGCTTTATGGTACCGTATAGCCACAAAAATTACCTTTCCTAATCAGCAGAAACCTGCACAAAACATGAAGCTTTCCACAGCAGAAAAACTGATCTGGTAACTCTGAGCAGTGTGTGATGCACCCATTTATTCAAGACACGAACACCAGTATTTCACTTGAAAGCATTTTAGCAGGAGCAGTCTGGCCTAAGCCAATATTTAACTTTCCAGGTATCAATAGGCTCTAAAGCCATTATCGCTGGCTCCATTTTTTTAAAAAAAACTACTCAGATTTTGTGTTTGGTTGCAGCATGGCCTCTTCAAGCTCACTGGACTCTTTTTGTTACCCTGGCTGAAAGTTTGGCTTTCTACTCAGACCCTTGCTCAGAACAATTTTTTCTTAACTGTTTGTAAAAGTTAAATAAAATCCATGATCCTTACTTCCATATTAATTTATCAGGTTGCTTTTAGATTCTCTTTCATTTTTTCTAAGCTTGGTGTGTTCTTACAATTAGCACAACTCTGTCAAGAGACAATGGCAGTAAAATATCTCTTTGTCTCTAAAGGGATGAAGTCCTCAACGCTATTTTCAGAGACAGGAAAAAAGAGGTGAAAGTGAAAATACCAAGGCACAAACAACCCCTGCCCCGCACAGTGGCACAAAGCTCCTGTACCACATGATATGATGGGAGGCTGTGTGCTGACAACTTCCTGGGAAAACCTGCACATAATGACATGTAGAGATGTACCAGAACTGCTGCATCTGTACAGGGCAAATAGCCAGCATGTACAAAGTGAATCTGACCCATCTTGATCATAGATGGACTCCACAAATTATCTTCTGTGAAACTGAAGGGGCTGTAGCGTATCACACAAAGAGCTAGCTACCTGCTGCACAAAGTGTGCACGGCAAGATGTGAGCACTCCAGCATGTTTCTGTGCACTCACTAGACATTTAAACTCTGCCATCTGTTCAGGACATAAGGGGCTTGAGCAGTCTGACAAGGTTCCTGAACATCTGGAAAATTTGGACTAAAGGGCTAAAGAGGACGATGTTAATAGCCAAGAACTACAGGACTCCTAGTCTTTGCCTCAATCTACAAAATTCTGTGCCTCCATACAGGCTCAAAATGCTCTTTTCATATATTATTCCTGAGGTATAATTTCTTTTTCCTGTAAGTGAATAGAATGAGGGGGTTTTTTGACAGCTTACAAGCATTTCAAAAGTCATGTCACTTCAAAACTCTTGCTTGTTTTATAATTTATGAGGCATTACATCTCATTATTTCCTGATAAAATGCATGAAGCGACTAAATCCTCTGAACAAATTCTTCAATTGAATGTAAAAGGATTCCATATTTTTCATGGATAACTTGACCTTAGAAATTCCTTAGAAAATCCCCTAGAAAATAGGGATCTATATTTATTAACACATTTTTTTCAAGGCTCTTGATGTGTCTGAATGTTTAGTTTACTTTTCTGCCTCTTGCATAAGATCCTCCAAGGCTACAGAATGATGCTAATTTCTGTTCATGTTCTGTCATGTTTCTATCTAAATACTCGTAACAGATATGTGCAGTGTTTCAAATCTTCTTTTGTATGATGCTGAGTGAGCTGTGTAATACTTAGTACTGATAGGCCCAAACATCTCAAGTCTGTAAAGGGCCCTTTGGTGGTACAATATTTTCAGTTTACATCTTGGGGAACATGGAATATTTATGTGATAGTGAAGAAGTCAGGATAGAGGAATAAGAAAAAAATCTTGAATGCAAAACAGATTTAACCAGGAGGTGGCTTGGTATATACATATCTATAACAATACCACAGATGATCCATAACAGAATAGTATGGCAAAAAATATTCCAGGTTGAGCTGTGATAGTATGACCTCGGTTGTAAGAAGAGCCGCAGCCAACATTTGCTGACCTATATGAAGTGTTTACAATATGAATGATCTCACTAAAGAATAAGGAGTCAATAGCTTCATTTAAATTGCCCATCAAAGCTGGAAAGTATCTGAAAAGTCTAGATAGAATCTATGGAGTTAGAACAGTTTTTTAAAACCCAACTCAATTATTTTTTTACACTTGCAATATAAAGATTGGTTTGGGTTTTTTTCCAAATGCCTTTACTTGGGTGATTCTACAATCATTAATATAGAGAATGGGATCGCAAGCATCTTTTGGAGCAGCATCTTTTGTCCAATTAGTAGATCATTTACAGATCTAATTATACTTCTCCTTATCTTTTGAAAGTTCTTTGAATTTTCAGGAGTTTGGTATTCTTTAAAGGACTCTAAATAATTAGAATTCAATAAAAAATATCTTTTTTCCATTATTAAATCCAACTAGATAGTTGAAGTAAACCAAACAGTGCTACATTACAGAAATTTCAGTAGAATGCTTACAAATTCGGCAGATTTTCTGTCAGTTTCTTAAAATTACAGATTACATGGGTTTTTTTCCTAATCTCTCAGGGGTTCTTATTTTATTAAATATTTTAATGTACCTGAAAGTAGGGTAAGAAACTGTAATACTAAACATAAAATGCATGTTATTTTCCATCAGATCCTGCAATAGTTGATATTGTATGTGGGAAGGGATGGGCAAAATCTCTGTATGTCATGTTATCTATTTATTGGGTGAGCAATAGTGAAGGGAAATTAGTAAACCAGATTTTTTTTAAACTCTTTTATTTACATGGAATTATGTATAAACTCTCACTCTGAGGAAAGTGAAACCACAGGGATTGGTCAAAGTGGAATAACTCCTCTTTGAGCTTTATTTCAGAGTTTCAACCCCAAATGCGCCCTTAAAGTCAGCTAAAGTCTGGCGTAACTCACTGACTTGCTGATGGTCCTGTCCAGTCTCTGCTTGATGGTTTGATATCCAGGGATGACCCACAAAACTTACATAAAACTTCAATTGGAAAAATTGGCCCACGCTTTTCTCCCGAGATCTTGCTGGCGGCCAAGTGGATGCAGCTTTCCTACCTCCAGCCAGCTGGCCCACCTGGCAATTACGTGCTAAGATGGTCTCAGGGACTTGATGGAAGCACTTGTTAGAAATGTTCCTAACGTAACTTGTTCCTTTTTCATAGCACATAATGGATGGTCAGTGCCAGAGAAGACTGCTCCCAAGGTCAGAAATCCAATTAGACATACGTATTCAAAAAATAAGATACTCTAAGACTCGTCAGTGGTAAGTAGGTTTTTATAGAAAAGTATACTTGGAAAGCTGAATTAAATAAATACTATTAGCAGAGATAGCTGTTAACCCAAAACTTATTACTGATGAACTATAGACAAGAAAGATGAATGCCTAACATTTCTCTGGACTTGAATACGACAATAAATATGTTTGAGTATGAAGTAGCGGAATGAGTATAAAATTGTTGTTTGAACAGTATAATTCAATTAAACAGATTTTTTTAGGGGAAAATACAGATGACAGGTTGCAAATTGTGTAATTATCTCTCAGATAACTGGTCTGTTAAAAGAGAAACAAAACAAAGGAAAACAAAAAAGGCCACTTAAAAGACTACTCTCTATGGACAGATTTTTAAAATTCATCTGAGAGGGATTAAACATCATTGAAGGCTTGAAATGTATTTAATCAATTTTCTCTCTCCCACTGGCTGTTATAAATAGACATGACTTTAATTCCTAAAAGTAGTTCATGTCAGGTTTTCAGGGACTAGAGGAGAATCTTTTTATCTGTGTATTTCCGTATTCTCAGACACAGCTACTTCATTAAAGTATTTGGTCAATTTACTTAAGATAATAACATTCTGCTTAATAATTGTAAGAAAGAAAGAAAAAAACCCCTGATATATTGCTGAGGTATGCATTTATATCCTATGCAGCAATTTTTTTTTCATTATATAGTTACTTTTATCATATGTGAGGTTTTTGTTATATGCAAGAAAGTGTAATTAAGACATTAAAATTCAATACATAAAGAGGAAAAAAGGATCAATGTTGGTTAAAAATACATACAATTTTTCCATTACTAAAAAAAAAACAAAACCAAAAGCAGAAAACATTTGTGTATTTTGTATAATAAAAGTTATCTCTTCACCATACAGATTTTCCTGAAGTCTGTATTCAGCCATTCTTTGGACTCTTCTATACATATCACATGAATAAGAAGGATTTCTACTGAACAATTTTGAACTCAGAGCTCGAGTAAAGGACATTGTGGATGTTTTCCATGTAAGAGAATCTGAGGTATGGCATAAACCGTGAAACTATGAAGAATCATAGAGTCATAGAATTGTTTGGGTTGGCAGGGACCTCAAAGATCATCTAGTTCCGTACTATCAAAGTTTACTTTAATTTATCTATAAATTTTTGTTAACATACAGAAGTGATTTTTGCATGCAATAAATACAATGAGTTAATTAGAACTATCCATTTATTAAACAAAGTCGTATGGAGTTAAAATCAATAAGCCAATAGAATTCCTCTTCCCATATGTTACATAAAAGCCTACCTATATGTGCATGCCAACATACACACAAATATTTCTGAAAGATTTGTAATTAAAAAAATATGGATATAAATTGTATTTCAAATGTATTTCTCTTTCAAATGCTATTTTTTTACATCTAGAAATTTTTCACAACAATTTTACTCACACGAGTCACCATGCTGATTTGGCTTTCCAGCAATTGGTTGGATTTAATAAGCAAATGCACATGACAGTTTTTGTGAAAAGATTGTATAAAGCATGTAACAAGAATGCATAGGTATAAAAAAACAATACATAACCCAATTAAAATAATTAACGTTTTTGAAATCATAAAGTACAGATAGGAAAAAAGGAATGTAAGGAAAGACATGGATCACAATTCACAATTTTGTTTTGGAAACTGATATGTTAGATACTGTTGGTCCTAATCTCGCCAGGTATAAATCCAGTTAACTCCACAGGCAATAATGGAACTGTTCCAGTTTGTCAGAGCTAAAAAGCTAGCTCTAAATCTTTCTGAGCAAATTTTCCTCTTTTAAACTTGTGCTGTATGAGCACTTTTAAATATGACCATCTGAGCAAAGTAATTTCTCAGACACGATGGGGGCTGATTATGATAGCTTCAATTAATTGCTCAGGTGAATTAAAGACTTTCCTTAATTCCAAATAGTTTCCTGACTCAGAACCATTTCTACTTTATTTGAAAAAATCCTTTGCGTAGTGCTTTGGTGACTTTAATTTTTTGTTTGCCATCATTAACCAGTCCTCCAGAGCACTGCAGAAGCTGTCCTCCCACTTGTTATATATAGGAGCCTGAAGAATTAATCTTGCACTTATCATCTAGAAATGGACTTTGACAAATTAACTCCAGGGATCTTGCTCCAGCAGCTTAGGGCAAATAGGTAACAGTCCGCTCTGCTGGAGATTACCATGCTGGTGGCAGAACCAGTAGGAGAGACCTTCTGCCCACTGCTCACCTGCTTCTGTGAGTAGTCTGTTAATCTCCTCTAACTGATGCCGTTATAATAGTCTGAAATCGAATATAAATAAGTTACAGTAAATGATGTTGCACACAGCAAGCCCCTTGTCATGACTACGAAGTACCTACGGCCTTCAAAGTTCAAGTTCAAAATGGGGATAGGGTTATGAAGAAATCTTTAAATTCAGTGTTTGATAATTAATAAAACAGAAGGAGAGATATTTTTTTGTGCACAACTTGGAAGCACAAACCACCGAAGAAAGGAGAATTTATGAAAATACATAAAATTTAGGATGACAGGCTGTGAAGGTTGTGAAATAGTCATTAAAAAAAAAATTATAAAAGCTACTGCATTTGGTGCTTTAAAATCAGATTTTCAAGATAATAGGGAAGGAAGATGAAGCAAACTGATAAAAGCAGCATTCTGATTCCTTAATCCTGAGGCTAGTTGAGCTTCATTTATGCATCTTAACAACAGACACCTAGGCTGATCTAAATTACATTGGTAGCAACAGCTCCCAGAAGACAAGAGTTATGCTCTCTGCATTGCAAGGCTGACAAGAGGAGGAATAAAAGATTTTGAAATGAATGTTACATTCACCTAATTTCATTCAAATAGATTGTCCATTTGAGAACCGTTTCGCTCTCAAGGAGACTGAAATACTGGAATAAATTTCTGCTTTAGTGCCACTATCTTCAGTAGTTATCAAGTTTAAATTTGGGCTGCACTGAGAGAGGTAGCAGCAGAGTTCTCACAGTTTACTCTGTGATGGTTCAGTGCTGAATTTCTTCAGACCTTTGCTGGATTAAAGATATTTTCCCCGTTCAATTAATATAAATACATTTTATTATCTATTTTTTCATTTCTCCATTCTGTTCTCTGAGGACTTACTTAAAAATTTTATCAGAATCTAGGAAAGTTTACAGAAATACAACCCCAAAATGATCTGTTATATTTACATGAGGGTGTGTCCAGAGGAGAGCAACGAAGATGGTGAAGGGGCTGGGGCACAGGCCCTATGAGGAGCGACTGAGGGAGCTGGGGTTGTTTAGCCTGGAGAAGAGGAGGCTCAGGGGAGACCTTATTGCTCTCTACAACTACCTAAAGGGAGGTTGTAGTGAGGCAGGAGTTGGACTCTTCTCTCAGGCGACCGGTGACAGAACGAGAGGACACGGTCTCAAGCTTCGCCAGGGGAGGTTTAGGTTTGACATTAGGAAGAAATTCTTCACTGAGAGGGTAATTGTTCATTGGAATGCGCTGCCTGGGGAGGTGGTGGAGTCACCACCATCCCTGGAGGTGTTCAAAGAGAATTTGGATGAGGCACTTAGTGCCATGGTGTAGTTGACAAGTAGGAGTAGGTGTAGGTGTTGAGTCATAGGTTGGACTCGATGATCTCAAAGGTCTTTTCCAACCTTACCATACTGTGATACTGTGATACTTCTCAAAGGGACACCCCTGCTCTGTAACAGCTTTGCAACATGTGCAGTCTAGGTGCATCTTTGCATTTAGTGAGTTGAATGAACAGTCAGTGTAGTTTCAGAAGAAATCATGATGAGTTATCATGCTTCACTGATTCTCTAGAATAGCTTTCAGAGAAAATTTGATTGTTGCAGGCAGAAAAAGAATAAAATTTACCATACTTAAATTGTCAAAATAAATATTATAAATTACTGTGAAAAATCAGTAAAATATGTACACCAAAAATTACTTTTAAAAGACCAGAGGATGATTTATTTTGAAAGACTTCTTCTTAAATACGTGTGACACCAGAGTTCCCTGATATTTACCAGTATATTTTAAAAATGTTATTGTCAAGGTTGCAGCACATTGACATAGAAGAAATGAGACGATTAGAAAAAGCTGACTGGAGGCTCAAACACAAAGGACAAATTGATTAATAAAATGTCTTCTTGTGGAATTGCGGAACTGGTGAAAAAATTCAGTTTAAAATCAGTTTTTATTATTTATAAATTTTTTGTACTGCTTGAATAAAAATGATGGAAAACTCTCCACTGAGCCTTGGTTGGCAGTACCAACCAAAGCAGGTGCAGATCATTTTAAGCAGATAAGAGGACCAGTGAGATTCTTTTTTCTAGTGGTTTAATTAAATGCATGCAAGTGGAGAATATCTATGTCTCTTGGAACACAGAAAAATGAACAAAATTTTTTTCCAGAATGCTAAATGCCCAAAGAAAATATCCAAAACCTAGTTTAAAAAGTGATCCCTAACAAAGTAAGTGATTTTCCCCATTCAGCAAGTATAATTAGGACAGTGTTCTGATATTTTAAGTATCAAAAATTAAGTAGCACCATGTGCACAATGATCCTATTTATTTAATTGTTACAATTAATGGATCAAAGTTCTTATCAAGGATAAAAGTATTAGTTTTGACAAGCAAATATGAATAACAAATTGGACTGTCAATGAAACATAAATCACAGTTCTCCAGAAGTCAAATCTGATTGAGTAGGTCACACTATCAACACCAAGAAGAGAGGGGGGAAAGCTCATTCTTTTGGTGGTGGAAACAGGCAGGAAAAAGGCTAGGTAGAAAGTACTCAGATATTTTGGGTATTTCAAATGGTATTAATTAATGTGATGTAATAGATGACTGGTTAAAGTATTTAAAGCAAGACTACGTAATAGCTCTTAGGAATTCTAAAAGACTGGAAAATTGCAACTGGAAGCTATTTTTTTTTTAGAGAAATTATATTTTGCTCATCTTCAATTTCCAGCAAAACATTGGAAAAAATACTCGAGTAAACTGATCACATAGATGGTACATGAATATGCACCAATATGGATTTATTGAGAGCAAATGATGTTAAATCTATCTGATTTATTTTTGTAGTGGCTATTAAAGTGGAGAAGAGGAGTACATGTTATGCATCTTGAGTTCAGGAAGGCCTTTGATGCCATTGCACACTGTATTCGTTAACAATATAAGAAAATACAACTAAACTGAAAGTACCCTGAAAACAATTAGAAAAACTTACTCAAGCAGCACTTAGTATTGTGCTTTATCAAACTGGAATAATATATCAATAATTGTTAAAAGTTATGTTTTGAGCCTTGTACTTGTTTGATTGGTTGAGGGTTTTTTTATGAGCTGACCGGTAGAAGAAAGCTAGGCATTATTAACTCTACAGATGCCACCCATTTTAAAAGGTGGCATCCATCTAGGAGATGGCTTCAAATGTAAAACAATCCTGATAGACTGGAGAAATTGATCAAAAACATAACCCATGATTCAGTTTTAAAAAGTCAACCCCTTGCACTGGCATATAAGGAATTCTTTCAATGTGAATGGGTACCACCTCAACATTACTGATTGTGTAGAAAAGAGCTATAAAGGAGGAATATATTGAAAACTCTCTGACAATGTGATGTCGTTTTCAGAAAGAATGACGTGATTTTGTCAGTAAAATATGTGGCAAAACCTTTCCACCACACACATCATAAGTAGCCTGCCTAGCTCTGGGTCTACATGTGAATAAAAATTGGGACCTGTCAGACCACAGTAGGTGAATAGCAAAAATACTGATAAGGGGTCAAGAAAATATGGTTTCTAATGGAATACTAAAAGTTTTAGAGTTGTTAGGGACAAAAAGAGACCTGAGAGAGTTAGTTTTTCTTTATGTAAATGTTAGTTAGAAGGAAGGAAAAAGCTGTTCTGTAGTCCTGTCTACATGTTAATATTGTCAGTGCTGTTAATCCTATTTCTGGTATTTTTCAGGAAGTGGCACTTGTCATTACAAAGTTCCTAAAAGATTGTTGACGTTGAAAACGTAGTATGCACTATGCATAAGAAGAACTTACCCATCCTTGGAAATCTTATAAAAAAGATTAATTACAAAAGTTCCTCTTATTAGTACATGTAGTAATGGAGGGCATGTAAAAAAATGAATGCAAATGCATGCTTGTTAAACTATACAATTATAAGATATTTAGGCTGTCAGAACTTGGACAACAGTTTAGTAAAGTACCTGCTTACAAAATCTAATAATGAACAAAACCTCCAAACTGGGAGACTAGTTTAGTAATAAAAATAGTACTAAGCAGAAAAAGGGAAGATGTAATTCTTATAAGAAGAAAATAAAAACAAAAAGTAAAAAAATTAGAAGAGATGCAGAGCAGAAGACGGGTGGTAAAGAAAACTAAGAGGAAATGATAGGGACAGAATGGGCCATTCAGGTTTCCCTGCTAAAAAAAGGTGCTTGCTCTGCAGTAACCAGAGGTTCTGCAACTTCAGAACATCAGAAACAGAGAGAACTGTGAATTTGGCTCAACTTCTTCCAAACTAAGGGATTAAATTAGTTAACAAACACCCATTTAGTTTCTAGGATGCATTATTTTTCCTACTTAACAAGCATGTTTACATCTTCTAAAAACAATAAGGTAGAAGTACATATTTAACCTTCTTATAAACTTAAATACTTTACTAGATAGTTATAGTACAACTTTAAAATGAAAAAAAAAGATGGTAATAATAACTAGAAAATCATTAGTCAAGACATAAGGAAATATCTTTTCAAAATTTTGGAAACTTGTGTTTAATAACTTCCTTCACAACAGCATAGATCAGTATCTGCTCCACTCAAGTCAGGGGAATTAGGTTCAAGTGTAAAATCAAGAAAAATTATATGCGATTATGCCCCGACTTATTAACGATTCTGTAAAATGAGAATAAATAAGATGGGACCAGTCTCTTGCACCTGCTAATAGAAGGATTCTGTTATCTCAAGGCCTTCTTGAAAACCATTGAACGCAATTATAATCTTCCCAAGTGCACCTGGAATAATGTTTTCAAGAAGGAGATGGCTGAAAGATTAAGAATATACAGAAAAGTCAGAGTACTCTTACTGTAAGGGGAACATGGCTCTTGCATATTTTTCCAGATTCTTTTCCTCTCATTTGCATTATAATACATGTATTTCATCAACATGCAATTGTAAATATACCCTTCAGAAAAATGACCTATTGATGGGTTCCCCAAAAACCTCTACTGGCTATAATGTGTAATTTAATTTCAATTTCTATCTGAAATTAATTATAAACCATGAGAGACGTCATAGAAAACTGCGTTTTCTGGTTTGTTTTATAATTTTTTTTATTAGTGACAATAAATTCATGCTGATTCTTTTTGAATTATGTTTACATTTTTTACTGATATGAAACTCTAGCTGATAACACTAGTGAGACAGCAATAAGCAATGTGAAATATACAAGAATACATTTATTCATGGTTTATGATTAACCGTAAAAAACACTAGGTTTTGAAGAGCTTATCTTATTCTAACATCCTTTATTGTGTCTCCAAGGCTTGGTATTTTATATATTGAGTTAAATATACGCTACTCTTACAATGAATACAAATTAAAACTACAATTTATTTACAGGACATTTTTATAGCCATATATATGTGTACAGCTGGTCATAACCCTGTATGAGGCCGAACAAAAATCATTTGACTGTAAAATATGATACATTTGATATCATGTGGTTGCTACTCTACTTCATAGAATGCATAGAAAAGTCACCTGCGATGATGACAATATTTCTAATATATAAAGGAATATATTTACCACCTGTACAAATTTTCTTGCTGCATCTTCCGTAAGCTTTATGTTAAGAATACTGTCTTCAGAATATCAACCATAATATCTTGCCAAATGTTTATATAGCTTTTATCTAGTCTAAGAACTGCCTTTTTCACTTTCAGATAGCCCTAGGCTGAATTAATGGTCAGCATTTTCTCTCAGATTGCGTAGCTTGGATTTGCATCCAATATCTTATATACCTAACACTGCAGAAGACTGGCTCGTAGGCTCTGAAGTTCAGTAATACTTGAAAGAAAGCCGTGAAGCAAATACCAGAGACAAAGTTAAATCTCTTCTGGATAGGTAAAGCAAAATCCCCTAGCTACCAAGGGACATTTAATTAATAAAAACATGTTAGCATCTTGTGATCTCTGTCAAGAAGTTTAACAACTATTTAAATTAAATCCTTTATGCATGATATAACTTTTTTTGACAAAACCAGTTTTGATACTTTTGGAATTTAAAAACCAGTTACCCACTGTAGAGAGAAAGTAGCATCTCATTGCCTAAAACCCCCCTTGAATGTTGGGAGAGGAGATATAAACCAGACAAAGAAGGAAAACCAAACCTTTAAAGTGTTCTACCTTTTGCAAAGCATATTATTACTCTGCTTAGACTTTTCAACCCAATGGTCTGTAAAGTCTTATGTAGTTTCCAATTTCTTGTAAAAATTGCTGAATTTCTACTTGGCCATGAAAAAACACTGCTGTTGAGGGAAAATAAACAAATAAATAAATAAAATACTATACTTGTCCAATGGATAGTGTCAGAATGGAGTCAGTTATCCAAAAACATTTCATCTGAAATATGTCCATTATGCACTTCTGTTACTTAATGTTCAGAATACCTGTGATTTTTTTGCAGACAAATCCATAGAGGAAACTACAAATTGTGAAAAAAGTAGTGGTCAGATTTTAATTTTATCTTGCTCTCCATCTTTTTACTGTCACTAATCTTATTCTCCATTCTGAAATTGTTTTTTTCCGGCCCAGTCAATACGAGTTTATGAAAGGCAGGTTCTGCCAGACCAACCTGATCTCCTTCTACGACAAATCTACCCGTTTAATGGACAAGGGAAAGGCTGTGGATGTGCTGTACCTGGACTTCAGTAAAGTCTTTGACACTGTTTCTCACAGTATCCTGCTGGAGAAACTGGCTGCCATTGGCCTGGACAGGCACAGCCTCTGCTGGGTTAAAAACTGGCTGGATGGTCGAGCCTAAAGGGTTGTGGTAAATGGAGTTAAATCCAGTTGGAGTCCGGTCACGAGCAGTGTTCCCCAGGGTTCAGTGCTGGGTCCAGTCCTGTTTAACATCTTTATCAATAATCTGGATGAAGGTATTGAGTGCACCCTCAGCAAGTTTGAGGATGAGGCTAAGCTGTGGTGGTATCTGCTTGAAGGAAGGGAGGCTCTGCAGAGGGATCTGGACAGGCTGGATCGATGGGCTGAGACCAACAGGATGAGGTTCAACAAGGCCAAGGGCAGAGTCCTCCATTTGGGACACAACAACCCCATGCAGCGTTACAGGCTTGGGGAGGAGTGGCTGGAGTGGCTTGGCAGAGAAGGACCTGGGGGTGTTGGTTGACAGCAGCTGAACATGAGCCAGCAGTGTGCCCAGGTGGTCAAGAGGGCCAATGGCATCTTGGCCTGTGTCAGACACAGCGTGGCCAGCAGGAGCAGGGAGGTGATTGTGCCCCTGTGCTCAGCGCTGGTGAGGCAGCACCTCGAGTGCTGGGTTCAGTTTTGGGCCCCTCACTACAGGAAGGAGACTGAGGGGCTGGAGCTTTTCCAGAAAAGGGCAACAAAGCTGGTGACAAACAAGCCTTATGAGGAGCGGCTGAGGGAACTGGGATTGTTTTGCCTAGAGACAAGGAGGCTGAGGGGAGACCTTGTCATTGTCTGAAAGGAGGCTGCATGACTTGAGTATTGGTCTCTTCTTGCAAGTGACAACTGATAGAACAAGAGGTAATGTTTAAAAGTTGCACCAGGGCAGATTTAGACTGGATATTAGGAAAATATTCTTCACTGAAAGGGTGGTTAGGCACTAGAATAGGCTTCAAGGGAGGTCATTGGGTCATCATCCCTGGAGGTGTTTAGAAGACGGGTTGATGAGCTTCTTAGGGACATGGTTTAGTAAGTGGACAGATACAGTTGGACTTGATGATCTCAAAGGTCTTTTCCAACCAGATGATTCTATAATTCTATGATTCTGCCTTTGTCTTCTCAGTTTATAAGGCAACTTCATAATCTATTTAGTTTTGTTTGTCTGTTGTCTTGCCAAACTGCTATTTATCTTCTCTCTGAGTGTTATGAAACACTCAAGAAACATATAATCCAACACATCATGTTATACTCCTGACTGAAAATTCTGGAATATAATGAACAATTGCAAAGGACATTTTTCTTTTTCTACGATCATCATATACTTGGTTTGCTAAAGACATTGTCGTATTTAGAAATAAAAATTCGAAACATTCCACCTTCCAACTTTTTTTTCCACACAGATAAATACACACTTTTTCATCTCATATCAATAACAACTCCAGAACTGGACATTTCTTTGGGGTTAATGACCCTTTTCAGGGTTATGAATCGTTGACCTCGAGAAGGCTGTTAATTCTCAGAAAAAGCCTTGTTCCTCTGCTTTTATTGCTTACGTATATTGAGTGTAGAATTTCTTACTGCCATATAATATAAATACTGGAGAGAGAAAAATAAGGCAAGTTCCCAGCTGAGCAGAAACCAATATGGATCAAATTGACTTTACCTTAAGCTAGATGACAGTTGCATATTGCCAAGTGCATCCACTGTTCATCCTTATTTTAATAAATATTTCAAGGTAAAAGTCTGCTGTCATTTACTTTTCTTTTACAAAGGACATGAAGATGATTCATCCTGAGAGCATCACTTGCACACTTTTTTTTCAGTTTCAGTCTAACTGGCTATTGATTTCCTCTTTCTTCTGAGTTTTGCAATTATAAGGAAAAATACTGAGAAATTTTATCTATGTCTTTGTTGTACCTATTGCTAAGTCATTAACATACTCCTCATGGAACAACATGCAGTGTTCAGGAAAAGTAAGATATCAGTATTATTACACTTTCAAAGCTGCCAAACCGCATTCTTTTCTATATCAAAATTTCTGGCACATGATATAGACCTCTGTAACCAGAATAGAAGATATGGGCAGGAAAAGCAATTTTATCAATTACTTTTTGCTCCTTTTAGATTTTGCTATTATAAGTCCATCTGTGTTATGCTAGCTTTTGTCCTGTCATCTTTTCATTAACTTGGATGCAAGCTCTTACTTAAAGTCTTATAAAAAGTGAAGGAGCTGAAATTAGATCCTAATGGAAGCCAGAATGCCAAGTAAAAGGTTACAGTAATTTATTTTCATCTGGATTAGTATGTTCCATGCTAAATTTTTATCAGTTTGACTGTCTTTTGGACTGCTGATTCATTTGCTAGAGAATGATTATACATGCAGACAAGCAAGTCAATCATCTAGATTTAAGCTATCATAGTCCTTTGGCAACCGGCTAACCAAGCAGAACAGCTTTTCAAAGCCAAGTGGATTGCTCAGGTACACTGTGAAGATGTATATGAAGCCCCCAGAGCTGGGTATGTCTTATAAATTACTATTCTACACTTCCACAAATCATTATTAACTGCACTGAAGACTCTGAGCAATCCTACATCAGATCATATAAAGAATCACTTCTGAAAATATGTAACAGGTAAAAAAAAGATTTTTCCTGGTGGTCATGAGATACGCATCATTATACCACACATAGTCAGGTGTTCATATCCTATCAAACAATTGTTATGTGATTAAGTAGTATGTAACTAGATTGGTTTCATGCAAAACTAGAGAGCAGCTTATGGCTGACCTTGGGCATGTCTGAAGGCCTTAGAGGCACAAACTCTTCAGCTGCCCTATGTTTTATTCCTGGGAACATGTGACATTCTAAACCCCAAGTCCTCAAAATACCTAAAAGTTTATGCCATATTGTAAAACCTAAGCGAAGTTACCTCCTTCTGTTTTTCCCCAAATCCTCAATCCTATAGGGTTTCTGAACGTATCTGGCAGATTTGAGGTTTCGTAATTCACAACAATGATTTACTTAATTAGAAACCTGGCAGAACACCTCCCTCAACCCTCTGCTAGTTTGCTTAAACAGCAGCTTAGTGATTCACTTTCTTTGAGTGTGCGAGCTCCTAGGTTCATTTTCATTCTCTGTATGACAATATCAAAACACCTCTCATTTCCAGAAAAGTTCTCAGGCTGCCAGGTGAGGTTTCAGTTTTGGATAAGGTTCCTATCTCTTAATTTTGAAGACGGCACCTCTGTCACTACTAAACGAGAAGTTTTGGCTAAAGCAACCCTAGCTGAATAGCCTGAGTTAAATCCTGTTTTTGATAAGAAGGGTGAAGGCAAGGTTAGCTGTTCCCAACTCTGTATTTTAAATAACAGTAACGAGTGTTTAGGGAAACTTTTGAAGAAAATTTCCAAGACACAGACTTAGAAGATGATTTGAGAGAAAAAAAAATCACACCTTCCATTTCTCTTTTCAAATTCTCACTCTCTCTCTGGAGCGTAGGTACACGATTTTCACTATTTAAGATCCATTGTAAGATTAAAGTATCACCATTTTTTCTTAAGCTAAGTTTAAGGTCCTCATTCTATGCCCACTCCAAATATATTGTTCACCTCTAAGACTTCACTAGATCTGGGTAATCACATTGTTTGTGGGGTTCTTATTAGGGAGATGATTTGGGGGTTTTCAGAGGAAGAAATAGTTCATAATGATAGTAAAATGAAGTAGGATAAAAGGCGGATCTGAGTAGAATAGGAATGATTTTTTCCTTTTTTCTTCCCTCAAAGAAATGACAATTTAAAAAAAGCACAACTCAAGTCAATACCCAGCAATTCTTCCATTCAGTCCAACTTAAAAATAAATTGTATCTATTATTGGATCTTTACTTTTTCTTTTAAATATGTGATTTCTAAAGCCAAAATTTTGTTCTGTGAAAATTGTTTCTTAGGTTTACTTTGTTTTAAAAAATAACCGTATTCTGTGAGGGGTTTTTTTCTCAGTAAATGTATTTTTTCCTTAGATGTTTTCTAATTCAGAATTTATTGCCATACAATACATTTATATATAGTCAATTATATTTAAAAATAAACCCTTTCATGACTGTTATTGAAATGTGCACAACTATTATTTAGACAAAAATCTCACTTTTGAAAAAACACATTTTTAACAAGTGCAGGTTCCAAGTAAGGAATAGTTCTGGCCTGCACCGCAATGTTAAAAAGCTTTAAATCTTTTATAACTGAATCATGGCATTGGACATAAAATCTTGGGGGGTTCCATATAGACAAAAATCTTTCCAGACAAGTCCAAAATGTACTTTAGCTGTCTCTAATAACAACAAAGGAAAATTTTACTCAGCAATGACAAGTATTTCTGACCCAATGAAGACTCTTAGCTTCTTTTTATTTTTTTGCAGTGTTACTGCTTTAGCCACTGTTCTTTCCTCACCAATATTTTTCATTCTTTGTTACAAAATATAATTCCTCCTATACAAGTTTCCTAATTAAAAGTAATCTTCAGTGCAAACACCAAAAGGAGCTTTTCTGTAGCTAGCCTTTTCCTTTCTACAGAAAAGAATAAATGTAATTATGTACATGATTTATCTAGCTCATATGACTAGCGACAGAAACATTATTTCTATTTCAGCCACTTATTTGCACCCTGTTAGTGATGAAGAGTAAAATTTCTGTGGTCTTGTGGTGACATCAAGTGGCTAGCTAAATGATCCCTTCAAACATAATAATATCAATATTTACTCTATATGTTGGAATAGAGGACAATATAGGGAATGACAAACAGGTAGTATTAAGAGTCTCTTACTTCTTTGGTATATTACTGAATTTCCAGTTCCATAGGATGGATTAAAATCTAAATTTTACGTCCATCATCAGGGTGTGTATAATTAAATGTCATTTATAAACACCAAACCACTGTACTTCATTCTTGAAGTAGAGTCCAAATGCAAGGAACTGACGCTAAGATGTAAAATGGCGCTTAATACTAAATCATCTGAACTACTCTCTTTTAACTTGTGCTAAAACTTATCTGGGTTACTTAGTCAGCTGCTGTGCACTCATTAGGAAAATCGAGAGAGTGATAATTATCTTCTGATAGGATTTTTGTGATTGAGTTAACACGTTAGTATCTGCAAATTTAATTCCATATTCCAGTTTAATGGTAACACAGCCTCATAATGATAACAAATAAATCTCAAATTTTTTTCTAATTTCTTTAAAATTCTCTGCTGTCACAATTTACACTTCCTTACTTCCTTTCCAGACCATGACTGGTTCATGAGTATGAAGGTATACATTTTAAGAGTGCAGTGAGCGCATTTTCTTCAACAGCTTGTTTTAGACATTAGGAAGAATTTCTTTACTGAGAGAGTGGTCAGGCATTGGAACACGCTGCCTGGGGAGGTGGTGGAGTCACCACTCCTGGATGTGTTTAATGGAGAGTCAGATGAGTTTCTCCAGGACGTGGTTTAGTAAGGGCACAGGAATGGCTGGACTCGTTGATCTCAGAGGTGTCTTCCAACCTGATGATTCTATGATTCACTCATATTCTTAATGGGATGACTTCTCCGTCGCCTCTCCTGCAGACAGATGCTCTATTTGCTACCCTCAGCCCCTCAAAACCAATAACTTTGATCATTCACCATCGTCCTTCAACGTCACGTCGGAGTTTGCTGCTTCAAAGCTTGCTTGAGCCCACTTGTTTGGATGACTTCCAAGAGAGGTTAGCCAGGGCATAAAGGCTCAATATGAAATCAATAAAAGATATGATTTATTAGGATCAAAGAGAAACTACAGAGTTCTGAGCCATCAAAATATTGCCAAAGTGGCAGCTGAGAATCACAGAGGGAATGTTGAATGAGTTTGTTTGAATTTATAAATACTGATACAAAAATTACAAGTTAAATTACAGTTTAATACGGGGACTATATAATACAGTGGATGTATAACACTGACCCTAGTTGTGGAAAAGATGTCATCTCCTTTTTTTCAGTTTGGTGAAAGCCTTTAGCATCGAACATATTACTTGACTAGTCCACACTTGTCAATATATTCTAATGACTTCACCTTTTTGGGTGAATCATATTTACCTGAAAGATATTTTTTTTATTAAGACAGAAAGAGAGTGGTGGTGTTGTTCTTGTTGTATGATTTTCAGAATACAAATTATTAGCTCTGATATTCCAAGCCTTATTTGCATGTTCAAGATTCAGATACAATTTTAGTAAATAAAGGAAATATCTATCACGAACTATATATTTTTTAGTGGGGAGTCTCATAAAAATATTATATGAAAAGCAATATAGGCAAAAATCACGTGGTTACATTGCTGTTGAAGATATACAAAATAAAAAGCATTAATCAGTCTGCTCACAGGTCTATTTAAGCCAGAAACACCATTAAGTGCTTAAATTGATTTATTCTTCCCTCCCTCAAAATAATAAAATAAAATTCCTCAAGTGTCTATTAAATAAGACAATAAATAAAGGTAGGTAGGTAAAATCCTTGGGGAACGGAGGAACCTTAAGGCCATCTGATTCATATTTCATACCTCTTCCATTTCTCCATCTTATTTTTCATCCTTGTTGAAATTCATACATACACAATGTCATGAGCTAATGTTGGTTTAGATTCAATTTATTTTACAAAAAAAATAAAAAAAATCATGTGAACTGAGACCAAAATAGTCTAGAGAATTAATTTTTTTTTTCATTTATATTCACTGCCATGTCTCTCCACTGAAGTTAATGCATTTTCCCTGAAAGGTAATTCATTTCAATTTAAATCAATACAGTATCTTTGAACTAATGCCTTCCAGAGTTGCCATGTTTGAACAAACAGTGGCACATTTGTGTAAATTACAAGTTTTATTGGTTAGTGCACCTAAAAAAGTGCTCAGGATAAAACTTTTCCTTCTAAACAATACAGAGCAAGAACACAAATAATCTAGATTTTAATTTTGGTTTTTGTTTTGTTTTGGCATTCAGGGGGTTTGGACTTTGGCATACATGAGGGAAGGATAAAACTATTTACATACATATAAATGCAGCTGAATATAATTCCTGCCTAAAAAAATGGAACAACACTTTCATGAAAGTAATATTGTTTCTTATGTTGTTTATTTGTTTGTTTGGGGTTTTTTTCCATATATTTCAACAGACTGGGGAAGACTGGCCCAGACTCGCCCAGGAAAACTAATAATCCATGTTGTTTTAAACCTGCAGTTCCTATCAAAACATAACTTCTCATGTAACTCTTTAAGGGGTGCACAGGGATGGAAAGAGGGTATTTTTAATTTTTACCTTCTTGTTTAGCACAAGCCAGTAATGTGTGCAGTCAAACAAGAGGCAGGAGAGCACTGATTTATAAAATATTTGCCTGTCATTCTCAAGTTCCTCTTGCAAATAATTTGAAAGGATTTTCCTTTGAGTAGTGGTTTTCAGTCTGAAAATTATCATCTCATTTTAGTGATCAAAGGGATTATAAAATGCTGGAAAAAGTCACATCAGTTGCCAATTTCTCAATTCCTTCACAGAAGGTGAGGAAAGCAGGAACTGCTTTTGCATGGTGAAAATGCTTGCACTGGCCATGAAATTTTCGTTTGGACAAGGGAAAGAGAGGGTTCTCACTTTTTTTTTGACAGATATGCAGGTCACCAAGTCATTGAGAAGTGGGATAAATTCATAAGTTATAATTGCTTGGATACACAGGAAAAAAAAATCTAGTAGTCATTTATTTTTTTTCAGAAGCTTTATTATGCAAAGACTGCCTTGAATGAAAAGCAAAATTGAGAACCTCACTGGTAGAGCTATTTATTAAGTAGAATATGAACTGCAACAAGGATTTAAATTAAGTTTGTTTCATTTTCTTCTTGTCTATTCTGAATGTATGAAATATGGGTTGTTTTTTGAAACTTGGTCTGGCAAAGCCAAATGCTCGTAGGTTATTCAGCGTTATTTTACAGTTTTTTTCAAATGGGACTTTTTTTTTGTGATTTAGGGAAGTGACTCCTGGAAAGGCCATTCTGCCCTGCCACGCTTCTTTTTTCCTGCTCCTTTGAAACATCACTGACTTTGTCTTGTCATTCATGCCAGAAAACTCCAGAGATGAAGGCTATAATCTTCTTTCCGTCTTTCATGCTGGACTTGCATCATAGTATGGATTTTTATATTTTTATTTTTACATTTAGCCTCAAATTTAGCCCTTTGTTCATACACTGAAAAATAAAAGCCTGTATCGTTAAGTGCAGCTCAGAGCTCAAACCCCACCTTCAGTGTGTGGACATCTAGACCTGTTTGAACAGGATGAATTACTGAGAAAGAAAAACAGTTTTAGTTTATACTTGTGTAATACAATTCAGACCTGAGCAGAAAAACTGAACTAGTTCTACGTAGCTAGGCTGAGTAGCGGTAGCAGTAACATGGCATTAACTCTGTGAGTTAATTTATCCTCTGATTCATACAATGCTTGTGCTACATATTCCTATCTTTAAGGACTCACAGTTGCAGGAGAAATGTGGGTGTGTTACAAAAATGTTACTTGCTTTAGTTCTAGACTTGAAAGTAAAAAGGAAGACCCTTCAAATTTAGTGCATACAAAAGCATGGGACAGGATACTCCCCAAATGTTGGCTGGGTTTTTTTTCTTGAGCTCAAACACCTCCATGTAAAACATTTGTTTTTAAGACCAGTGGAATATTCAGAGGAGTTGGCCCTGCAAACAGTCTAAGCAAGTAAGATGTTTAAGAGTGCATCTGTGAACAAGGCAAGAGACTTATACATGAAGTAATTGCCTTCTATAAGACCAGAAAGGGAAAATAATATGAAGATAGTCTTAAAGATTACAGCTTAGTAAATAACACTGAACAGATTAGATGGCAGTGACATTAACATTTTCTGAGATACCTAGATAAGAATAAAAAGACCGGAACAGGCACGTTGCCTACATAATGGTGCATCGTATCAGATGTCAGTTGTACAACCTTTCTATGCCAGTATTGTTGAAAATGATGGAATAATGCAACTTTATTTACCTCAGATGTTTTGAAAGTTTAGTCTAATGTCAGGAACTTAGCTGGTCAGCTTGTGAAATACAACAGTCACCTAAAGTCTCAAGTATATGTTTTATCCTCTCCTCTTTTCATATCTCTATCTCTAACCCGTCGTACAGCCATCATTCTTTCCTGAGAAAGAGAGACAGTTTGTAGAGAGTTGTTGATGTGGGACACATTTAAGAATTTCACTGAAATTTTTTTTCCATCACTCTATTTTTTTCCTATAATTCTGTCTTTTTGCACCCAGTTCACTGTATGGATGGGTATTGATCTTTAAATACAATATCTCTATATCTTTCTGTATGCTTTTGACAGCTGTCTTATTTATTAGTTTTACCTTTTTTTTAAGCCAGGAACACCTAACACAGTTCTTCCTCCAGATACCATTAAAATATGCTAACTAAGGTAGATGTGTAAGAAAGAATGCAGACATTTCTAAAGGTTATGATCTATGACAACACTTCCTAGCTTTAAAGTTAGTGTAATTGAATTAATTGTAGCATTGAATGAACTGAAGAACAAAGCGAGCTCTGACTCTGAATGTATTAATGGAAAATATTTGACCTTTTCAATATGTTACATTTTGATTGGCATTCCTTTCTATTGGAGCCCTCTTAATAATTATTTCTTTATTTTTCCCCATTAAAAATAAGGCGGGTGTGTCAAAATCCAAAGTACAGCTGAGATAATTGGAAAGATCCAAGATAGGAAATGTGTAAGTATGTGTGTACACAGTCTTCTGTAACTCAGAGGACCTTAGCAATGGAAGTTTCATTTTCTTGGAAAAGCTTTTAGAAAAGAGAAAAAGCTAGAGCCAAGTCAAATCTAATTTGTAATATTAGAATGCTGATTTCAGTCTTATTTCCATTTATAGTTATCTCAGGCCTTTCTTCATAAGTTTTGTTTTGTCTCAGTTGAAGACTGCTCCTTGCTGTATATCTGAGAATAAAAATCATCTGTAATGTCACTCAGGTTATTTATGAATAAGTCTGTCTGAAAGGTGAAATTACATTTTAATTTTTTTTTCCTTCAGACATTTTTTAACTCGGTAAGACTTAATCCATTTTCCTCAAAAAAAGCAGCAGGAATTTCACATGTCACGATATTTACCCCCAGATATAAAATATTCTCTTACCCTCTCCTTCAACTTACATTGCTGGCCATGTGCTATTCTTGTTCTTTCCTTGCATCCACTGTGTGCAGCCTGTCCAGTTCCACGACCCTGAGTTTATATGTTACTTGTTCTACAGTACCTTGATGGTTTCAGACCTCTTGCTCCTTCTTGCTACATACATTATGTGTCAAAAGTTAGGTAAATGGCCCTCCATCAGCCAGAGAGAGTTACCTGTTTCCTCCTTAGAGTTTATATAGCTTTACTGTGCCCTGAAGCCTCCCCACAATATGCCACAGCTGCTAAGAGAAGAAATCCAGGCGACAAACTGCCTCTGTAGCATGTGCACTGTTTCCCCTATTTAGATTTTACTGGAAAACTTCATTGTTGAAATTTTTTTTCATTTTGCTCTTGTTAAACAAAAACAAATTGAAAGCAGGTAATGTGAGAGTTTCTGGAGTTTATTGGTTTATCGAAAATACCCAATTTCACTTTACATGCAAATCTTCCCTAAACCCTCAGAGGTTAAGAGAGGTGTATTTATATGCAGCCAATATATTTTTCTGTAACGCTTTATTTCTATGCAAAACCAGAACATAAATTGTTTTCCTTCAACAGATTAAAGAATGCTTGAAACAAAAATCTACGTTTGTTTTCAACTGATGAAGAATTTGTTTGTAGACTGCATAAGCACAATGATCCTAGGCTGCTGCTGCATCTCTTTAACTTCCCTGTAAATGGTTTAGAAAATAACACTCAGATTTTCCACTTTGATATCTGATTGGTATTTTTCCTGTGAAAAGTTAAAAGGTCAGTAAGTGTTTTGAGCTGTTTCAGCTTAATTTATTGCTACTTCATTTCAAATTGTCAAAACATTCACAAAAAGCCACAAAACAAGCCTTTGCCTGTATAGGAACAATAAATATATTGTAAATAACTTTCTAACCCAATTTTAAAATCCTGTCTTCTGGACTTCAGTTTTCTAAGTAGAAAAACACTTCACATTCAGCACATCACCAGAACACGTTAACCTCTTTGAAAATGCATTTCAAGAGCCTTGACGGATCTCTTGCTCATCAATTGGCCTTGGGAAGTGTACTCTTTATGGTAAGCCAAGTGCCACATGCAGTAATCTGTCAGAAAGTGAACAGCAAATGAAACGGAAGGTTGAAACAGATCATTTAGCATTGTGACATTGTTTGTGAATTTGGCGCTATGAGAAATACTTTTGTCATGCATATGGTTGGTGTTGATCTGAGGTTATGAACGTGACTGGCAAACTGCCACATCCCCTGTGTCTGAAGAGTTTTGAAGCATAACTTGACCTGTGAGTTATCTCAGGCCTCTCTCTGCAACCTTTTAAGACTGGAACTGATAACATCTCCCACATAAGGTGCTCCACTGATGTGAACCTGAATGGTTGTGATGCCTTTCCAATTGCCTGCAAAGCAATTTAGAAGGAACCTAACTTCACTTTTATTAACCCCAGAGGTCTCTCCATTTGTTTGGTTTTTCCAGACTGTATCTTCCTTTCACTGTCCAGCTAAATTGACAGAGCACACAATTCTGTTCCATATAGCATGCATCTTTGTAGGAATCCCTTTAAAAGCTTTAGCACTTAAGAAAAATCAATAGTGCTTATGATGTGTTGCAGACCTCCCCTCTCCAGCACGCTAAATTCCTATCGGCCCGTTACTAGCTTGCCATGAATCACTGTTGGAAAAAGAAAGCAAACATTGCATCTTGAAAGGACTCATGTGGCATTGCACTTGAATAACGTTGTCTCTTGTTCTGTAATTAATTTAGTGGAACTGTATTGTTGGTGTATTCAAAAAGAGAAAGAAGAGCAGTGCAAAATGCATTTCAGGCACAGAGCCAAGTATATCTATTATATACAAACCTACTGTGTTCATTGAAATAAAATGAGTCAATAGAAATACCCCTATTTTAAATAATTCTTTAAAATATAAATCATTATGAAGATAATAAACTATATTTTTGTCCAAATATACTTTAAGTCTTTTTTTAAAAGAAATAAAACAAAAAAGACCTGCAAGATTATCTGTGAATTTTTTTACAGGAAAGAATATGTAAAGATAAAAAAGGGAAGTAAAAATGGAAGAAAAAATTACACAAGCAACCTACACTAAGAAAAGCATTTAGCAAACAAAATCATTGTATTGGGAAACATGTAAGTTTCAAAAATCTAGGTCCCAAGTGTTACCTTATGCTTCCTAGGCTTGTACAGTTACTTTGTCTTGGAAAAGGATTTAGAAAAATTTAATTTGAACCATGTTCCTTCTGACAGGTATTAAAAGCAGAGGAGCCTACAGCAGTATGGTGAGTACATTTACCTGTTATTCACAGTTCTTCTTGTTTATCATGCAAATTCTTTGCATTTCTATATGGATTATAAACATTATAAATTTAGGTTTGAGGGTTTTTTTAAAAAAAAAAAACCAACAAAAAACCAACAAAAAAGCCCCCCAGAAATAGCAGGATCTCTTTTTCTTCTTTTTTTCTTTCTTTTTTTCTTTCTTTTTTTCTTCCCCACCCCTCAGTGTATTGTCTCAGTGTTTAGAACAGGAATGTAGAGTTTATGGGTCCCAATTTCAATCTCCTCATATGTTTAATGGCCTCAAATTTTCATGACCTCAGAAAACAACCTAATTAGCTGAGTACTGGCTGCTTGGGCAGTGCTCATGTGCCTCTTAAAGGAAGATGAGGAATTTCCCATTCTACATGTCAAGGGTTTTTTTCTTAAAACAAAAATATCAGAGATATTTTTTATCCCAGAATGAGAATGCAATCGTATGTATGATTTTGTAGTCTAGCGATGATGACGTTTCCTGGAAAGGGACAAGTTTTTGTTATGCAATATTTCCAAATACTTGTAATCTTCCATAATGGTTGAAGAGTCCTTGGAGATGAGGCTGTAAACTGAGCCTACATCTTCTTCCAGAGTCAACCCTGAACATAATGCTGAAGAGATTCAATCACTAAAGAATCTCGGTTTTCTTTATATATTTTTCTGCTTCATGAGATAGGAGTTGTCCTTCCCAAAACAGTTTGGTGCTCCGATCATGTTTTGCTAGCACAAACTGGGGAAGATTAGAATTCACCAAGATAGATGCAAGGGTCCTGCAAGATCAGTGCTCTGTTGTCACATAGTAGAGGAGAGGCCAGTCTACCCTTCCTGAGTTTTTCTGTGAGGTCTTATTTTACTAAAACCACCTGTGAGTATATGCACATCCTCAGAGGAGACAAGGAAAGGAAAGCCTAGTTTTCTGATCCATATTGGTTTTCTACTTGCAGCACTAAGCACTGGGTGATGTACACAGTAAAAGTCCATGGATAGTCCTGCCGTACTCTGTCTGTCCATGCCTACAGTGCCATTGCACTTCATCAGTTGATCAGTCATTCTGCTGCAAGAGATACTTTGTGCTCTAAACATAGTCTGTGACACAAAGGAAAAAAGAGGGAAAAAAAGGACAAATTATAAATATTTACGCTGGCATAAGTAAGAAATTTGAGGAAATGGCCCCTTGTATGTTACAGAAAAGACATACTGAGAAGGCTTCACAAATGAAGAAGCTGTAAAGTAGAATGACACCTTCAGTTTATTTATATCTTAAATCTAGCATATTTACTGTCGGAATAAATATAGGGTGAGTTTTCCCTCTGAATCTGCTTCCTGTGGAGCAACATATTTTTTCTCTGTCTCTCTCTACCTTTACCATCAACACTGGCAATCTTTAACACTTTCTTAAACACAGAAATGAGTGACTTTTCACACCTAATCTGCAAAACCAGTGGATTTTGGCATTTCCTATGCCAAAGACTGTAAATAGGAAGCATGCACAAGACAGTTCTGGACTTGTAGCTGTAAGGAGTGTGATCTTTCCCTTTCCAGTCATCTTTGCTGCCCTATGGACAAGAATACTTCTTATTTTGACTTCAGTAGTTTTAGGATCAGGCTCTAGTTCCTTCATTTGTCATCTTACTCTTTCATACGTAATATATAGGCTATATCACCTCAATGCTAATTTTCATCTATTCCGTACTGTCTTCCAAAGTAAAAATGCCCACACGACTCCTTTTTCTTTGTTCCAGTATACCATGCTGGTCTTTGACATTCCTGACAATCTCAGATTCAATTTCAGATCATTTTACTACATTACAAAAAATACTTTACTTGTTTTTCCTTACAGTGTTATTTGAATTGTAAGTGTTTTAGATAAATTTGCTCTGTGACAGACTGTAAACATGCTAACTTTTCTGAACCTGTAAAAAAATGTAACCACTCAGCTAGTGGGACATAACTCGAGACTAGAAAAGGCCTGGCTTTAGCCACTGTTATTCAATAGCCACAAAGTCATCTAAAGGTTATTCCTGTGACTTAAAAGAAAAGAAAAAAATAAAAATTTTATTTAGCATACAGAGTAGTACACTTGGGGTAGAAATATACATTAAAAATGAATAAAGTATATTGTGTTAAACCACACTTCACCGTGACAATGAAGACAGTGAAATCTGTCAGACAGAAACAAAATAATTTCTTTAGCTATCAAAATCCCAGCATAAACTCAAAATCCATGCCCCGCTGTAGTCATTTGCATACTTGCTTTTGATATCACAAAGAGTCAGGTTTTCATCCCAGAGGTAAACCTTGTGTATGTCAAACAAGAAAAGAACAGACATCTCTCAAATTTTATGTAAAATTTTCACTCTTTATGAGCATTTATAATTTTATTACTTCTAACTCCAAATTTCCAGCATAGTCCTCAAAACCTCTCATTTTGCAAGAGATGTTAGGGAAATCTAACTTTCCTCAGGTCAGTCTACTAAGCTAAAAAAAAAAAACTTGTTCTTCCTGTCAGAATCATCACATCATATTTATGTCATACAGACATGGGGGTTTTTTATACTTCTTTCATTGTTAGTGTTTCAGGACCTATTATAAGGAAAAAAATTCTTCAAAATTCATATTCTACATGTGCAAGAATCATAACCACTCTTATCTGTACGTCATAAAAAGATCATTTCGTGGCACAGTGACAAAGTCTCTCAAGATAATAAACTATTCATACCTCTTCAAACATCTTCCTCAAATTAAGTTTAAATCAGAACACAAAATAGGATTCTTTGGTGCAGATTGATACCCAATATCTATATCAACAGACAATGTAACATGATTGGTAGTCTTTGTTTAGAGGAAACTGATGCATGTATCTTGGGTATAACAGAGCTGTTCGAGGATAATTCACCAGTGTCCAGTGATATCAACACATTTTTCATAATTTTATGAGAGTGATAGAGACAAAATAATAAGTAGTCAGAAAAACAAGAAGAATCTAGTTTTTCAGATGTAATATCTGTCTCTGTTTTTTATTGGATTCAGTACATACAGTAGTTAAGGTCAATGACTGTCAGTTTAAATTTTGTGCAAACGGGCAAATTGGTTAAAAAAAATTACTTTAAAATCTGACAGACAGACAGTAGGCAACCTAATTCACCACTGAAGAACATCACAAATTTTGACATGAGACTGTATCGTTTTCCTTGATGTTTCAGTATGACATAAACCATTCACAAAAATAACTCTCAGTCATTTCAGTGGTAGTGGAATAAGCTAGTTTGCATATTTTCCAATATAGATGATGTGAATTCTCAAAATGGCTTTTCCAAATGCTGTTTCATTTATATTTATATACTGTAGTGCAGGAACGTCAGCCCATCTTTCGGTGCTGGACAGTGCATTTCCTTTATGGATGCTTAGGTTAAACAGAAGTTATTAACCTTTATTCATCCACAAATCTTCTAATCAGATCAAAGACTGACCAAAAAACCCACCCAAATCCAACCAAAACACAAGCAGGAAAAGCTCCACAAAACCCACACAAGAGACAGGGAAATTAAATCCATTGGGAAAACCTTGTTTGTCATCATCTGCCACTCTTCTACACACTCTGATGGGTAATCATTTTGCACAGTTTCTCTAGATATCTTTTGCCCTGTGGGAGAGAAGACAGTGCTTTTCATCCAGTCTCCAAACTAGGAAAAACTGTGGTCAAATATTCACAACTGCCGACTTCAAAGCAATTTTTTCCATGGCAACCATACCTCAAAAGCCTGGAGTTGCAGAACTTGCCAAT
The DNA here is from genome assembly GCA_033558235.1 of Neomorphus geoffroyi. NCBI lineage: Eukaryota > Metazoa > Chordata > Aves > Cuculiformes > Neomorphidae > Neomorphus > Neomorphus geoffroyi. The sequence goes on along the minus strand of JAUMJM010000005.1, from coordinate 73,520,049 downwards.
TAGCAGCTCCAAAGGGGGCCATTAGCTCCTTCAAAAATGTAGCGGACGCTGGTTTTAATCGCTGGTTGTTTTCAGCCTTACAGCAAACACTACGCAAACACTAACCATGCAAGGTTAAGGCTGACTCCTTAGAAAGAAGCTGATGATGCATGAAAAGAACAACACATATCAAGCTCCATTTTTTCATAAAGAGTAATTATCCTCAGTAAATCATCACTGCTAATTTATTATTGTTTAATTAAAGCAAATCGTATTTTCTCTTTATTGCCAATGGTAAACCATGCTTAACAGCCACAAAATTTGCTTTCTCTAGGAGTCCTTGGTTATACTGCTGCTTGGGAATGAAGAGGTGCCTTAATGCAAGGAGTATCTGCGTATGTACAGACCTGTAGAAGCTTAACTGTGTAAACTTACTGTTCATAAAAAGAAGACAGACTGAAGAAAATAAACATACAAGAGATAGAAAATACAGACATCAAGGACATTACCTCCTTAGCTTGTAAAATCTTTCCGAGCCCTTTGAAGTCTATGGTAAGTTATATCATTATGAGCCATGAAACCTAAATCTACAGTTAAGAATTTCCTGTATATGTAAAATAAAAACCCAAACATTTATAATTAAAAAAACCCAATCAACTATATATTCATTAGCTGGTTTAAAGTAATTATTTCTTTATTCACACAAATGATGTGCCATGTCCTTTAGAGGTCACATATATTTGAGTAATAATAGAAAGAAAAACATGAACTTTACGCATTCATTTAAACAGGGGATCATTTATGAAGCCTAATTATTCCCATCACCATTTACGCAGTAACACTACTAACTAGTGTATCATTTGCCATCCTGTCATAAAACCCCAGTCATCCAGCCCATCTTGTGTTGCTGGCTAAGTTCAAGCCCTTTTGACATCTGTTGTATTTGAAAGGAATGGCTGTGCAAATGTTGAACATGTAACCAACTTAGGGACTTCCCTGCACAGCAGAGAGATACTTTGTTTTACATAAAATTGGGATAATTTCAGGAGAAATGAGGCACACATGATGTTTTATGAAACCTGTCTGACCTGTCTGAATACCGATGAATAAGCTGGCTGCTGTCTGGATGTCTCTCCCAGAAGGTGCTACATGACACAGGGCATATTATGCCGTTACTGCCTCATGAGCCTATAAAAAGCAGCTAAGTCTTCTTGTCAAAAGCATGAGGGATGCAGGCCACAGCAAGAGGCAATGTAACCATAGCAAATTGAGAAAAAACCCAGATAAGAGCGTCAGTCTTGAAAGATCAGCAGAGCAATGGGAGCAAAACAAGATCACATTTTAGCAATTTAAAGATGGATTCTCACACATACATATTGCCCTCTCTCCAGTGATGGGCCTGACAAACTCATAGCTGTATTTGTCAGGAGTGGTGGTAAAGGTGCAAAGGCACCGCTGGAGCTGAACTTGAAAATGGATGCAAAGAATAAGAACAATTAGAAGGTCTTCCACATGCATGTTAAACAGAAAATGACAATCACAGAAAGAGTACCTCTCTTGATGAGCAAGGCTGGCAAAATGGTAAAAGCAGATGAGAAGGCTGAGGTACTTAGCAACATCTTGGCCTCAATCTTCATGGACAATTTCTCTTCCCACACCTCTCGAGTGGATGGACTGCAAGACAGGACTGTGGGAAAAAAGTCCTTCCCACTGTAAGAGAATATCAGGTTCATGACCATCTGAAGAACCTGAACATATATAAGTCTGTGGGACCTGATAAGATCCATCCCAGAGTGCTGAGAGAATTGACTGATATAATTGTCCAGCCACTCTCTGTGACATATGAAAAGAGATGGCAGTCAGACGAAGTCCCTGGTGACTGGAAAAAGAGAAATATTGGACTCATTTTTAGAAAGAATGGAAAAGATACTGGATATTACAGACCTGTAAGCCTCAACTCTGCAGTGGGGAAGACCATGGACCAGATCATTCTAGAAGTTGTGCTAAGAGAACATGGAGAACAGGAGGATGATTTGAGACAGCCAACATGGCTTCATCAAGAGCAAGTCTTGCCTGATCAACCTAGTGGCCTTTTATGATATAGTGACACATCAGTGGACAAGAATGTAATCTGTCTGGATTTCTCCAAGGTCTTTGACAAAACATCCTTCTCCCTAAATTGCAGAGATATGGGTTTAACGGGTGGACTGTTCAGTGAAGTGCTCAGTGGATGAGGAATTTGTTGGCATCCAGAGGGTAGTGGTGAACGGTTCAATATCCTAATTGTGACATTGTGGTGTCACTTAGGAGTTTGTATTGGGATCAGCACTTTTTAATAACTCCATCAGTGACACAGATGGTGGAATTGAGTGCATGTTCAGCAAATTTGCAGACAACACCAAGCTGAGTGGTACAATTGGCACACCTGAGGGACGAGATGCCATACAGAGGAACCTACACAAGCTTGAGAAGTGGGCCAAGTGGAAGGCCCTACACCTGGGTCACGGCAACAAGCTAGGGGAATGAAGGGATTAAGAGCAGCCCAGCCAAGAAGAACTTGGGGGTACTGGTGGACATGTGCCAACAATGTGCAGTCACAGCCCAGAATGCCAGCTGTATCCTGGGTTGCATCAAAAGAAGCACGGCCAGCAGGTCAAGGGAGGGGATTCTCCCTCTCTACTCTGCTCTTGTGAGACCCCACCTGGAGTACTGCGTTCACCTCTGGAGTCCTCAGCACAGGAAAGACATGGATCTGCTGCAGCAGATGCAGAGGAGAGCCACAAAAAATGATCAGAGGGAAGGAATACCTCTTCTATAAAGAAAGACTTAAAGAGCTGGGGTTGTTCAACCTGGAGAAGAGGAGGCTTCAGGAAGCCTTTATTATGGCCTTTCAGTACCTAAAGGGGGCTTATAAGAAAAATTGGATGAACTTTTTAGTAGAGCCTGTTTTATGAGGATAAGGGGTAATGGTTTTAAACTAAAAAAGGTAGACCTAGACTAGATGATATAAAGAAGCATTTGGTTTTACAATGAAGGTGGTGAAATACTGAAACAGGTTTCCCAGAGAGGTGGTAGATGCCCCATCCATGGAAACACTGAGGGTCAGATTGGGTGGGTCTCTGAACAACATGATGCGGTTGAATATTTTCCTGCTTATTGCAGGGGTTGGACTAGATGACCTTTAAAGGTCTCTTCCAACCCAAACTATTCTATGTTCCTTTCCTAGGATTCTGTGATTCTAATTGATGGTTGCAGTATACCTGTTTTCATTATTCCAATCTCCTAAAAGGTTCATTGGTTCTGCAAAGCCTGTAAGTCTGACCACAGTGCCAGGGAAAGTCGCAGAGCAGGTCATCTTGAGTACTATCATACAGCTCCCACAGGACAAACAGGCGATCAGGTCCATTCAGCATGGCTTATGAAAGGCAGATCCTGACAAACTCACCTGATCTACAACAAGGTTACCCAATTAGTGAATGAGAGAAAGGCTGTAGATGTAGTGTACTTGGACTTCAGTAAAGCCTTTGACACCATTTCTCACAGCATTCTGCTTGAGAAATTGGCTGCCATTGGCCTGCACAGACAAACCCTCTGCTGGGTAAAGAACTGGCTGGATGGCCGGGCCCAAAGGCTGGTGGTAAATGGAGTTAAATCCAGTTGGAGGCCAGTCTCAAGTGGTGTTCCCCAGGGTTCAGTCCTGGGTCCAGTCCTGTTTAACATCTTTATCAATGATCTGGATGAAAGCATTGAGTGCACCCTCAGTAGGATAGTATGACACCAAGCTGTGTGGTAGCGTGAATCTGCTTGAAGGAAGGGAGGCTCTGCAGAGGGATCTGGACAGGCTGGATCCATGGGCTGAGATGAACGAGATCAGGTTCAACAAGGCCAAGTGCAGAGTCCTTCATTTGGGACACAACCCCATGCAGCGTTACAGGCTTGGGGAGGAGTGGCTGGAGAGCTGCCTGGCAGAGAAGGACCTGGGGGTGTTGGTTGACAGCGGCTGAACATGAGCCAGCAGTGTGCCCAGGTGGCCTCTGGGCCCTCACTACAAGGACGCTGAGATGCTGGAGCTTTTCCAGAGAAGGACAACAAGTCTGATGAGGGGACTGGAGAACAAGTCTTAAGAGGAGCGGCTGAGGGAACTGGGGTTGTTTAGCCTGGAGAAGAGGAAGCTGGGGGAAGACCTCATCACTGTCTACAATTATCTGAAAGGAGGTTGCATGACTTGAGTGTTATTCTGTTCTGTTTCTGTTTGAAAAATTGTGATCTATAAATTGTATAATATTTGTTAAGAACCAGCTCAGTTATTACTTTTTTTTTTCCTATGTCATTCTCCTTCTCCCTGCTCTGGTGGAGAATCAATCCGGTCTTATTTTCCCAACTCAGTCTTATGTCCTTCTAGTGAAATGACACTAGACTGAAACATGTTTTTTCCTTTGCTTGCTGTTCCTTGCACCTGCAGGCAGATGTATTCACAAGTACAAGGCAGTTCTTTTACTGACATGTGCTGAACCTGAAGGATGTATAATGAAAAGTGTTAGTATTCTGCTTTTGACTGAGAGTCCCTAGAAATAACCTTCAAAAGGTGCAAACATGTAACCTGCTGGTAGTACAGGGCTCCCCTGGGACCATGCTACAGAGAGCACTGAGATTGCAACAGAACCCACAAAGCTGATTTACTTCAAATTGCAGTCTTGCAGGTTTTTAATTCTCGAGACCCATAGCCCACGCCCCAGCTAGCCTTATGGTTACAACAAAAACCTTGTGGGATGTAGTCTAAATGTTACTCTGCAGAAAAATGTGGTTCTGGTACTTGCTGCTTTCTTTGTACCCTCAGAAAAATTCAGTATCGCATAAAAATGCTAAGGCTCACTGAGACTCATGCGTTTCATGCTGTGAGCTCTGCATTTTCTCATAGAGCTGACAGGCAGAACTCTTCTGTGAATCAAAGCCTGACTTGGACAGTCGTCAGTGGTCTCACGCTTCTCTGAGGATCTGGATACATCCTGTAAACTGTATTGTGCTAATGCATGTAGGAGTCTCTGGGAAAGCTGACTCCATGTTATATGACCTGTAAATTGTTGCATTATGGGCTTTTCTTAGTCTTGTCCTAAAATCTTCAAGATTTTACCTTGTAAAACACACTTACCATTTCCTAAAGATTCCATTGTCCGGGTAGGGCAGGAGGATGAATTTGGTCATGTAATATTCTACTTGTGTATCATTTTTTTTCCATTACAATAGTTATTTTAGAGAGAGAGGCTTACTGACTTGTTTACCTAAGAGTATGTATTTTTGGGAAGTGTACAAATACTTTAATCTGTTTGCTTTTGGAATGCAAACTTACTGAACGTCATTCATTCATTAATGAAGCTGCAATTGTGCAGTGGTCTACTGAATTGAAAAAGATGGAATGAATAGATTTAATGTAATTGGAGTCTTGCTGATTTAAACTGGATTAATAACTAAAGGCAAAGCTTTCATTTAAGCTTTCAAAATTTTACTTCCTATTTAATATAATTAAGTCTTTGGGTTCCTGGGTGGTGTTGGGAGACAACTACAAAATCCATACCTCACCTGTGCATCACATTGTCAAATATGGCATTTTCAGTAACACAGGGTAAGCATTGTGTGTGGAAAGGAAACACTTTTGCTTGGTGTCTCAGATACAAGGAGAAATATTTTGAGATGTATATTCTCTGCCTTATTAGAATGTTATAACATTACCAGTTTTTAGTTAAGTAAATCTGAACCATGGGTTGTGCTTGCCAAGAACAATGGGCACACACAATACGGATGCCAGTGATAACACTGTTGTCGCTCTGTATTGAACCCTCCGTACTGTTCAGCCTTGCTTGGTAGCCAGACCATGACTTTTAGACTTTGAAGATCTGAACTTTGCATAAATGTGCAGTGCTCCATGTAGCTAGTCCTGTGTTCCTTGTTATGACAGACAGATTTAGTAGAGCACCTGAGAGACTAAAGACCAGTTATAACCTTTGAAGAAGATTGAATTTTACTTCAGAAATGTTCAGTCATCAAGAATATGCTATAATATATATATAACTGCAATACAATGTGCAGTAGGTCCGAGAGAGAAAGAGACAACATGCAATACAGTGCAAGAACAGCTTTTCATTTAGATGTATGCAATGAAGAGACCCAGAATAAAAAGAGAGAGGCAAAACCTGAGTGGAAGAAGATTGTTCTAGGAAGCTCCAGAGTTCAGAATATGGCCATGGAAGACAGCCAGAGAAAATTCATTTCAAACGCATGCAAACACAGGAAAGGGATTTGTCTGCGTCTCACTGAAAAGAAAAAAAAAATCACAGAAACAACATTTTCACATGCAGAATTAGGACTTTCAGCATTGCCTACATTCTAAGAACGAAGCAGTCACAAGGAGATTTATACAAAGGCCAGGATGTCCTTAGAGAAATCTCAATGACGGAAACCCATGGCACCTAGTAGTGAAGCTTATTCTGCATATTAAATGAGGTCATGAAAAAGCAGGTTTTCCAGTGATCAAAACCTCTCTGCAGAACTCAATAAAAACCCATCAAAATCAAGGAGAAGAGCTACTGACCAGACTAACTAAAAAGTTAATACAGATATTTTACTGTTCCATAATAGAGGTCAGCTGTTCTGTATGGAAAACTGAAGAAAAATCCTAGGACAATAATTGATTAGGAGCATATTCTTCTTTGTAGAAATGACTAGTGATGTGCAAACATTTCCAGCTACCCACAACCCTAAAGACAGAAAAAATCAGTATTGAAAGAACCTAGACTTCACTGGCACAGCCACTGAGAAATTGTGTAGTATGGAAAGTGAAAAAAAAAATCCAACAATTCAGTATCTTCTATTTACAAGATGGGACAAAATATATGTCCTGTGAATGGCATTTTTTTCAAATAAGCTGACTATCTTCATTAGGTATGAGTATGTATAAAGGTAAATTTATGTATCTGTATATGTGTGTGCATAAGTGCATAGATATACATATATACATTTCTTGAAAGTCAGGTGAAAAACCCTAGTGAAATACATTAATACTAATAAAAACAAATACTTCCTGACCCAAGCAGATCTGTTACTTTTGGACTTTGAAGTATAGGTGTTCATAATCAATGTTTCAGAATAGTGAAGTCATAGCCTATGCAAAAAAGAAAAATCCTAAGCACCAGAAGATAATACTAAGAATGAAATCATGGCCATACTGCAGAACTGAATGTTAGATCTTTTAAAAGAAAGATGATGTGGCTGTCCCAGATTAAACTTTTCTAGTGTATTTAAAATTTGTATAAATATAAAGCATATCCCCCCAGAAGGCAAGAAAGTGACTTGATTGGTAAGTTATCACTTAGAAAGACTGCAGGTATCCCGTCTGCACACTTGTGAATTTCTGTGCAAGTCATTTGTAGCTTTGGTGAAGTTAGATATACCTACAATTATGCAGGGAGTTTTCTGCATGCTAGCCATAAAATAGGAAGCTTTCTTTATCATCTTTCACGAGTCAAAAAAAGTGCAAAATATTAAGTGTTCATTTTGAATCGTATCTTCATAGTGCTTTAGCTGAATCATGAAAAAAAATACTGCAACTAATGAGGATAAGACCATCAATAAGGATAAAAAATCATGATTGCAGCATAAAGTGCAGAAGCTGCAAGAAGGGCATTGTTGCAGCCTTCACTCTTTCTGTGGAACTGCATTATTCCCATTTTACTCATGAAGAAACTGAAATGGAGAGTAAGTCATATCTTGATACTTTGTGCAAGAAAGCTGCTGGTTTGTCTCTCTATAAAACTGTTCCACTCTCATTCTGACTCACTTGCTGCCATCTCTGCAGAGGTCACCGGGGGACTTCCCACAGCAATGCTGCAGCCTGATGTGTCAGGGCACAATCCCAGTAGAGAGACCTTTAATAGAAAGAGCTTTGAATGTACCTGCCATGGTGCAATGTAGTGTGTTTGTTCAAGGGAAATGTATTCCATAATATTCCTTTTCTTTGCTTCTGAGTTTATATAATTGCCTGAAATTCCTTGTAATTCACTTCAAGAACTTGGCATTTATTTGGAATTTTGATAATAGATGTGAAATTTAACAGCCATCCAGAAAGCCCTTATTGGGTCTGGCACCGCCATGCCATCTTTCAGAATAAATTTACATGACTAGTAAATGGATGAATACTGCTTTCTCAGAAATTTAGTAGAGGACTAGCAGTTTTTGGAACACACTGTTCTAACAAAGTTTCTGTCTCTTTTTTCAGGCTAGAAAAACTGCAAGATTTATAGCTAGCCAGGACCAGAAAGAAGAGAACAGGAAAAAAATTGCAATGAAGTCATAAAGACAAGTTGGGACAGAATCCAAACAGCACCATACAATTTGGAGCTGATTTAGCCTCCTTAAATTAACAGAAGCTTCCTTCCAGGTGAAGAAAGCATAGCCGAGCAGGATGGCTCTACAGCTAGGATCCCTCTGGTCAGCGAAGTGAAGTCAACATCCAAACACCTCCAACGTTAAATGATTCTCATTGCTTTGAACTCCTAGTTTATGTATTCAAGATCAAATTATTGACACTGCAGTTCATGTGAACATGGCACACCATGTCATCAGAACTATTTGAATTACGTTTCATTTGATCATACTTTCTTTCCCTCAATTTTGTTTTCAGCAAAATAACACTAACAATCAACTGCCTAAATGGTTTCTTGGTTTAGCAGCTAACAGACTTGTCTTGATGTCCCTCAATAGTCCACAATTTGTGAGCTCCAGGTATTGAGCAGTTTCTATGATGATAAGCGTTTATCTCCTACCACCAAACTGGTACTTAAGAGAAGGAAGAAATGGATAGGATATCCTAGAGATATCCACTTTAGCCCAGAAAATTTAGCCTGTTATTGATTTCCTTAGAAATGGACTCCATTTATGTCATGGAAATTGAAGAATAAAAAAAAGAGAAATGTGATGCCTCAGTTAAATTTTCCGGTAATATATACAAATTAATTTAATATGAAGATTAAATCAAGCAAGATTTTCATTTCTTGCAAAATTATTTTCTCCATGTTCTCACTTGTATTTCCTATAGTTAAAAAAAAAAATCAAGCACACAATTCACGTCCTCTGTTTTCACAAAGAAAGATCCAATGTTAAAGTTGAACCTTGTGTTTTATTGCACATGAAAAACTCAGTTCTTGCAAATACCACTTGACAATAACTGAACAAGTTAGTAATTAAGAATTCAGTGTACCATGAGAAATGATTTTGAAGTTCTAGTTTTACACTCTAGTATTAGTAAGCTCTTGCAGCCAAGGTTTTCTATTTCTATTTTCTCTTACTTCAGAGCGTAAGCATAATTATTTGAATGGTTTAATCTAACTGCAACCTGTATGAATAATATCAGGCTATGTTCATACTTTTGTAGCTTTTAGTGTCTTCTTAATTGAATAAAAAAAGTAGACCTATTCTTCCATGGCAAGTACCAATATGCTAATATTCCTAATAGTGGAGAAATACTATATTCTATTTTAGTGTAATAGGCCCATTACTCTAAAGAACATTAGTTTAGACCTCTGATACCCCATTTAAATATTTTGACCACAAGTGGTGGTCAAATCCCTCTAGCGCATTGTGTACAAAAGGTAACAAAATCCACTTATTATATTTCCCGTACACAAAAAGGAACATAATTTTCAAAACCAAATAATTCATGAGTTCAAAGTCCTACCAAAGCTATGAAACAATAAGTTAAAAGAGAGAGATTGAATAAATTATGCAGTTTTCGCTGTTTGAACAAGAATTCCTTTTTCCCCACATGAATGGCTTTATCACAGACTCTGGAGACCTGTATCTTTCTCTGACTCTCCTGGAGATTTTATACTTCATCCAAATTATTTAAATCATATGGAAATGTCCCAATCACTCAAAAAAGGAATAATTTTTTTTCTGTAAAATGGTTTCATAAAAACCAGAAAAGCATCAAAAAGAAAGATGAAGGATGGTATTTTGCAATGCCTAACAGTTTGACCAATAAAAGACTTTGATGAGAGAAGTGGATTCAAGATTCATCAAGAAGGGGAAGAAACTGAACCAAACTATTCCAGACCTAAGATAAGCAAATTATTTAGACTTCTGAAAGCCCTCTACTAGTTACTCTCAAAACAAAAATATAACTTTCAATTCAATTTATAGAAAAAACCCACCATTTTGACTTAGTGCTAATCTCAACTGATTTTCTTTTCTGTACTATTTGGACAGTTCTCCTCTTGCCCGCAGCCAACATCCAGCTCCATAGATTTGACACCCTGTGATGTCCTCCATGAAAAATGAATATAGGACAATAGAAAAAGGATTATTAACTTTGCTGTGTGAATTCTAGAAATTTATTTAATGGCATAGAATGTTAATTAATATTTAACTCTAAAATGTTATTGTTAAAAATACTTATTTTATGTATATAAATGTTGCATTCTGAAGACATAGTATTTTGCAATTCAGAGTTAAGCAAAGAGCCACATTACACCTGTTCTGCACTTGGAAGTTAAATTTCGGTAGTTTAGAAGCATATTGTTGTAGTTTTTTCTATGTTAGTATGTATCTTATTATGTGCATGAGTTTGTAGGTGTGTTTTTGTTAACTCTCCTGGTTATATTTACGTCAGCATAAGCCACCCTGACAGTCATGGCTACTGGAAGGAGAGCCTTAAGAGGCATTATGATCACAGTGCAGTCTAGGTTGCAAAAGGTAATTTTTTTATAGCTATTAACTTCTGCTTAGGCAAATCAAATGTTCTTGATAGCAGCCCTAATGATGACACCTGGTGCCTCATTAACTGCAGTGAAAATTAACTCTTCCAGACTTTTCAATGGGTGTGTAAGAGTGATGAATGTGTCCAGTTACCTCTATGCAAAACATAATTTATATGTTTAGTCAGAAACCTTAGCAATTGTATTAATATATTTCTTCTATAGTTATAAATAACTCCATAGAGTCATGACAGTCTTTGGTTTGTATTAAATCATGACATAAGTCTATATCTGAAGACAAATCGGCAAGTGTGACATCATGAAATGCATTATATACATTACGAAACATGTCCATAAGCAGGCGTTGTGTTTTATAATACCTTTTCAGACACAAAATGTAATCTGCAGTTGTATTCTGTCATCTCACTTCAGCCTTCAGATTATCATGTAAGATTTCTTATACTTCTTGCAAACGTGTTATCTGCAAATTAATGTGGCTTTTTCAACAGCCTATCTATGGTAGATGGCAGTATTATTTACCAGTCCACTGTCACAGAAGATGGAAATAAGGCAGACCTCCACAAACAGGGGATCAGTTTTCATTGCATACATGAGAAACGATCTTTGAAACAGACAGGCAAGGCGATGAATATTATTAAGGAATATGATTCAACAGGTTGCTGTGGAAGACTACTTCCCTTACACAGCTGTGAGCGATGGTACCCTCCACTTCAGCAGATGTTCACCACAGACCGAACATGAAGCAGACCCAGCAGGCAGAGTTTGTTGTGCTGTTTCTCCACAATAGTTGTGATAAGTTGTTCTCACATCCGAATAGAAACTGAAATGTTGCTGAATCTTACCTACTTTAAATCTACATGTACCTGCACTACTTGTAATTCTTTCTCTCTTCTCCTATTTTCAAAATTTTTAGATAAACAGTCACGTTAGGGCCACTAAAGAAAGAAGCTTAAAAAATCACATCATTAAGACTATTCAGGTATTCATGAAGTACTGAAATATGGATAATGACTTGAACATGTCAGTAAAATGATCATCTGTCCCCAATTAATATTGATGAATTGCAGTTGTGAAGGTTTTTAATGATCACATTACTACAAAATTATTGCTGCTCATATAATTTGTCCTTATAATCATGTATTTATCAAAGATACAAAAGACAAGTTCCCCAAGAGAACTATTAAAGCCCATATTCTGCTGATTCTTAATTGGTAGAGAAGACAGTCTTTACACCTATGTGGGAACAACTGTCTTTTTATCAACACGAGTGTCTCTTTTTAATTACAGTATATATATGCTACACATACTGAATGTTTTATGGGCATGGGATGTAACATTTCTGAAAAATATCTGTATGGGGTGAAATAGATAGCGGGTTAGGCGAGAATCAGCCTGAATAACTTTCAGAAATTGTCTTTAGAGGGGAAAGTGATGAACTAAAGATATTAATTGTTTTTCTCAGCCTAATTTGGAGACTAGTTCAGTATTCAATCACACAATACTTGTGTAGCTCATGGCTACAGAGGCTGCATCCCAAAATAGTGCCACAGGTATCCCAATGGTGTGTTCAATACACTAAATAGATTTCAGAACACTGAATTATATAGGACAAAGAAAAAATGAGGGCACCACGGCTAATAAGTAAATCTTACTCTGCAAAATGAAATCTCTTGTCTTATATAATTGCCTGACTGTCTCCATAAACAGATTATAACTGAATGTTCTATCTTCCATCTAGTTTTATCTGTAAATAAATAATATACATGGCCACTCAGTGTACTTTTTATTATGATTAAAAATCCCAGAGTTCTGAAATTATAGTTTGTTGGCCATGTAATTTGAGAGTCACCTGATGGATCCATTTCCCCTGCAATTAAAAAATGTGTCAGACTTGAGGCCTACTATATACGAAATTCACTGGTTTTGTTTCTGCACTTTTAGGACGGATATACCCATCGATCTCAGAGGGTATTTTGCTTTTAAGGACTACAGTGTCACACACAGCTATAAAACAAGAATTTTGAACCGTGAAGCCATTTTTACAGCTGCCCTTTTCTTTTGATAGACTAGTGTAAGAAAAAGTTACTGATTAATTTCTGCTTACATTGGTCTAGTGATATTGGTGGTTCCTCTGATTATTAAAATTAACATGAAGGGAGCGCAGTTCTCTATTAAGGTTTCTCATTATGAAATTTCCCTTGGATTCATGTTTACCACGATTCACTCAGATAATGTTGTACAGAAGAGGGAGCAAATACCTTCAGTGCAAACCGCAAAAGTGGATTAATGCTGCTGTTCGCTGAGAGATATACATACATATGAGGGAGATGGGGAGAGAAAGTTGGCAGGTATCAGCAACATCTTGGGATGTTCCTCTCTGGCATGTCACAGTGGGTTAACATCACAGCTGCTCCAGCTGGGAGAGCCAGGAGAAGATGCCTACTCTCACTGCTCTGCCTGGGGTTATTGGCAGGTGCCCATAGTCAGCAGTTGCCAGAAATTGGCCCCATATGAACAAGAAGTGACAAGCACTCTCCAGTTTTGCTTTGTTAGTTATGTATGACAATCCAAATGATAGTCTTTGTATCTTCTGTCTCCCTACCCCTGACATTATTGCCCAGACAGTGCTGTATAATGAGACTGTACATACCTCACTCTGCAAGGTCTTTCATGAAAACTCCAACTCTCCCTTAACCCTCATAAAGGTCGTTTGGAAGATTGACTGCATCTTTTTTTGCCTTGGGATCTGTGTTTTTATTATACAATGCTCAACTTTTTTTTTTTAATATAGTTCTTTATTATAAAAAATACTTTTTTATTATTATGTTTTTCCTTGGGGATGTTTTTTGTGTTTACCTCTAATTGTGTGTCTAGATTCCCCCAGGGAACTTGAGTAGGCTTTCTTATACAACATGTGTCTAGCTTTATAAACTAAGATTACAGGTCTATTCTGTATTGTACTTCTACCTAGGTTAGTTACTAGTTATTCATGTGCAAGCTTTTACACACATACAGAATAATTACACCTTTAATAATTTTCCCTCCCTCAAAAAGAGATCAGGTTTGTTTTATTTTTTCTTTCATGAAAATGATATGTATCTGTTATGACACAAATTGCAATTTTCCTTTGTAAAAAAAGCAAAATGACCGATAACCTAATAAATCCCAGTGAAATCCCTTAAAGCTCAGCAGAAACCTAACTCAAGTCACTGTAATGATCATTCTAACCAGCATAAGTAAAAGGCTTGAATGATATCTGAAGTTGTAGAACAGATTTTACTTTCCAAGTAGAAGTGTGAAAATATTCCTAAGTATATTCAAGTTTGTTATGTTGAATAAAGTCAGTAACTGGACCAAAACATTTTCTTCTCTCTTTTCATTGGTTTCTTTTCCTCTCTCAAAAAACCTAAAGCCCCACCCCTGAAAAAACTGAACAAAAAATCCCAAACAAAAAAAAGCTCTGTACTGAAAAGGTATCTCCATTCACTAGAAATGAAACTTTTCATCCCCATCCAATTTTTATATAAATGAATAAAACAAGGACTAGAGTCACGAAAAGGAAAAACAATGTGGAATCACATTACAGTCTGGAGTAGGGCAATCAGAATGTTTATTCTACTAGAAGGATTTTAATTTTGAGACTATGAAACCAGGAGTATCATTCTCAGACGTACCAATAACATATTCTCACCCTTTAGTCACAGCATATCCTAGGTCAGCTGCTTTCAACCTTTCCTCCTGACACAATAATTCAACATAAACAGTTAAATTCCCAGGTGAGGATCTCAGTTATAAGGTTAAGGAGTCATGCTAACCCACTTGCTCATGGGTTCAATTAACACATAGGTATATTGTGTATTGTGACCCATCTCCAGCAGGAAATGTTGCAGCTGCCCTAATTTTAAATACTCTGAGGTTTTTTTTTTTATAATAGTTATTTGACAGCAAGAGATCTTGGGTCAAATCCTTGATCTGAATAAGGTAACGCTTGTCTCCCCTTGCATGAGGTTTTTCAGAGACTTGCTTCTGTTGCACAGTCTGAGGTAAAGCGTTATTATTTTTTGTTGGGGTAGGAAAATATGTTAACTATGCTTGAGCTTGAGAGGAAGCTTGAGAATGACTTGAGACAATGGCTGATGCAGTGTCTGTGCAGATTAGCCAGCAAGAGTTTAATCTTCCCTTCTGGGAAGACAAAATAGGAAGACTAGCAATAACAAAGATATTAGAACCTTTTCCATACCGCTTGATAATATCTCATTTGCACAGGAGCTGTAGAGTCACATGATTTTAGGCAATTGGTATTCAAACTGTGAATTTCACAAGATGTTTTTTAACGTGCTGAGAAATGCAGTGCTCTGATGCTCACTCAAAATCTGTCTCCCATGGGTCATAGTATGTGTCCTATCAGAGGCCTGGAATAGATGGTCTGAGTCTATATGCCACATTTCCTGAAAACTGCTTCTTCCTTTTTTTTCTTTATTCCCTCACCCCTCACCTTGCTCTTCTCTTATGAGGTCTTGTATCCACATTCTCGTAAACCTAATAGAAGAATATATTCATCCCTTGCTTTTCCTGTAACACAGAAGTGCAGTGATCTGCGTTCTACTGATCTCAGCACTGAAGGTAGCACTGTGCTTGAGTCAGGTAGCTCACTAACTAGATTTCATGTCATAAACAAAAGGAGAGAGAAAACAGTAGTGAGAACAGTTTTTTAACTGTCTATATGGCTGAAGACACAGCTCGACACCGTTTTAACAAATGCAGAGTTGACTTGAACTACAAATTTTTAATTCATATCCTCATTTTTTTGAGAGTCCAGGGTACACTGCATAAAAAGTTTTATTTCCATATGTTTTAGAACTTTTCTGTTCCTCTGAAATCTTTGTAATGACTAAACAGCTTATAACTGTTTTAAAAAGGCAGATGGGTTTAATGATGTAAGGGATTTTATGTTTCTGAATGAAAGAAATGGGAAAAGATCTCCTATAGCTGTCCTGACAAGTTGTGTGCCAGTTTCAGCTAAATATGATTTAAGGCAACCAAGTTATAAACCCTGAAAAATGGGGTTTATAATAGAAACAACTGACCCAGAATTTCAATGTCATATGCACAATGCTTTAATAGCTGCTACTTGGCACTCACTTTCCATCTCTCACTTCAGTCAACACATAAAAAAAAATATGCTACTCATTTATTAGCTTATAGCTTAGGCTACCCATGCATGGGGATTCAATTTCTCCTCTTCTTCTGGCTGTTGCATAACCTGCTTCTAAGATTCAGTGATCAGAAAGCTATAAGCTTAACTTTGCTTCTTCTAAAGTCAAAGTGGCTACTTTGTAGATTGTCACTTTGCACATAAAGCTTTGTGGGCTTGAAACACATTTATAATTTTGGCTGACATTAAACAATTGGTTTCCTGGACCTTATCCAACACCCCTTAAACAGGAAAGCAGAGTATAAAGAAATATTATACCAGTACTATTCAATATCATAGTGGGGTAAGAACCAGGGTGCTTCAGTGGGAAACAACAGTCTCTCAGAAACTTACCTAGCTGGAATAGCCTAGGGGAAAAATAAAACCCTGTAACTGTCCATTTCTTCTGCTTTTCCAGCTCTTCGGCTGTGGGCCACCACCCAATAAGCAGAGACTGCTTTCTTTCTATCACATCAGCAACCTGACAGCTTTCCCAGAAGGAAACGTTAAAAATCATACAGCTTTACTTCATCCTTTTCAGTACAAAAACGCAAGCGCTTTCCCGGCTGATTAGCTCCCTCGCCTTTCGTCTGCGATGTGACGTCCAGGGAGGGAGAGGGGTACCCTAATGAAATTGCTTCTGCAGTTTGCAAGGAAGGAAAGGTGGGTAGTACTCAGTCTGAAAGAAATCTGAAAGCAGGTGGAGCTACAAAACTGGTGTTCTTTGTAAAAGGGTAGGAACAAAGTGGGATGCTGCAGAATAGTCATAAATAATGAGTGAAAATTAATACAGAGACTGTGCAGGTAGGATTGATGTGGATTATAAACAGAACTGATTGCTGGGGAGAGAAGAGATACATGTGAGTGTCCCAGCCTCCACAGGATTTGTTTTCTCTTCCATCAAGTACAATCTAGTAATTTCAGGGAGCAAGGTGCCTGGAAAGGTAAATATGGTATGTATGCATCACCACCACTCTTAAGCAGAATACGCAGAATGTTCACAGTGAGGTTAGTGGTAAATTTCAATTGAATTTAAAGAAAACATATCAGGCTGGATGTACAGAGAAAAATGTCCTTTTGCAAAACAATGTTTGTCTTTGATTTGGTAAAAAAGCATTTGAAAGTTTTGAGATTTTAAGAAGCAGTCATCGTATGAGAAGAGTATTAAGGTGCTCTAAATTACTACTTTAACCTCACAATAAAACAGACATTGATTGGCCCCAGAGGTACCCCGAAGTTCACCCAGAGAATGAAAAAATCAAAAGGACGGGATTTAAGACTGCTTTCAAACTGATGTGATTTCAGCTTTTTCTTTCCATACCTGTCACCCCCCAAAAATATCTGCATTGGATAGGCCGGAGATATTTTTATTCAAAAGTTGAGTTTAAGCTGAAAATGTTCTTGCCTGTAAAAAAAAGGCCTCTGGAAAAGGTGTCAAAAAACCCACCAACCCTCTAAACTATTTTTGCTTTCAATGGGACGAATTAGAGCTGAGATAAAAGTGTTCACTACTTGCCAAATAGAGCCCTGTCAAGCATGTGGAATACCAACATTCCACTAGGATTTTACATAACTTGGGTTTTTTGAGAACCCAGCAGCTTTCAGACTTCTGAAAGTCACAGCAGATCACACCTACAGATGCTGTTGGTTAGTACAATATTACTGCCTTTGGCTGATTCATGTCATCATAGCATCAACAGGGAGCTGGAAGCCTAGAGGGTATATATTGCATTTGATGATGATCAGGTGATTATTTGTGGAACTAAATCACAAATATTCTGATAAACAAGTTATTTTGACCTTAGCTTTTTGCAGAAAAAGACATCGCGATAGGAATCTATATAAAGTCTTGGTACTAAATATACCAAAACCATTTAAAGTTTCAGAAAGGAAGAATGCAAGTTTATATTAGCCCTTTGTTTCAGGACAGAAGACATAAATAATAGCTTAAAACTGGCTTTTAAAATTTAGAAGAGTAATCTGTAGTTCTGTGCACCTAAAGACTATCTGTTTTCAATCAGGAAGGCAAGACTAATTTCCAAGTAAAACCTCAGAGAGCATTCCTTCTCATTAGAGGGTTGACTGTTCCCCAACTGAAATTCAAAAAAGTCCTGTGGTCTCCATGCATTTATATACAAATGGTGAAAATCTGGTAGCCTTCATAGCTCAGAAATTGTATGTGTTCTCTTCATGTCTGTCTTATTATTTTTCACATGAAGTCAATGCCTGACCCAAATGACACTGGATGGAAAAAGTAAAAAGGTAAAAAAAGCATATCCCTCAGAATGAACGGTCTAAATTTCAGCATTCATCTCCAGTGCACCCTTGGAAACAAGGAGCCATTAAATGTTCCTTCCTGTAAAGCAGAGGAATTAATAGCAGTTACATTTAAATGCTGCTTACATTGTTTAACGTGCAGTCTTTTATAATGTCAGGTTAATAAGAATGCCAATCAAGGAGGAATACTGTATTTTAAAACATGCAAATGAGATGTTAACATAGTGAAGTTGCTGTCATCTTTAAACTATGTAATGTGGTGCCAATCTATGAGAACTTTTTCATTAAATAACCAGATTTCAATGAAAAGCGAACTTAGTGATTACTAAATTCACTGTATTTATTACTTCCATGACAGAACATGTTCAAGCATAACTTCATTTTGTGTGATCTGTACAAAAAGCACAGAATTTGAACAGAATGTGATCATAATTGAGTAACAATTAAATTTAAAAATTCAGAGTTTGTCTGAATGTTTGCTTTATTGTGGATTGAAAGCTCCAAATTTACTGCTTTGCTTACTTGCGTTTTCACCTTGAAAATCTGTTTCCTTCCCTGATCTATTTACAATCGGTTAAAGTGACTGATTTATTTTAATACCACTGGAGCTCAGCATGATTCATTTTCTAATAAATACCAAAAGGTATCCTGATGGCTGCCTCATTATCTTAAAGAGTTTAATTATTATGAAAAACGTTATTTTACTATAGCCTTATACATAAGATGCCTAAGGCATATACAATGCATAAGTTGTATGCATTTAATTTTTTGATGTAAATTTTAATTTAACAGCATTATACCATTCCCTGCTTCAACCACATGTTGTTCTACACTTTCTTTTTAATATAATATGAATTTTAGGATTAATTTAATTTTCTTACAATACTCAATGCAGTCCTTTCTTTCCTGGGGGTGGGGAGGGAGGCAGAGCAGGGAAGGCCTTTATAATATATTTTATAATTCTGCTTACATTTCTGGTCTCATCAAAGTGGAAAAGAAGTTTTCTCTGTGCTTTTTTAAAAAATTGTCTCAGTAAAATAAAACATGGGAAGACCTGGAATGGCTGCAGGATTTCTTCTGTAAAAATGTGTCTTTGGAATTTTCTCTCTCGACACAGAAGAAAATATAGTTTTTATGACAATGAATGAATTTTATCAACTCTTTTAATGCTTCTTAGTATGGTATAAGTAAATTTATTCACTCTTCATTAATTATAAAGGGAAGGCTGTGAAACTATGAAACTTAATAACTTTTTAAAGTTAAAATTTTACTGTCATGCTTTAGTAGGGCAGCGGTTTGGGTTTTGTGGGGGGTTTTATAGTGAAACTAAGCAAAGCTTAGCTCAAGCTGCAGTTCTTCAAAAACCAGTAAGGAATTTGCTAACTAAATGCACAGTGATGACAGAGACTGAAAGGCTGAACCTCCCTCCTTTGCTGCAATCCACAGTAGCACCAAAAAGTGTCAGGTAGCAAGCGGCTTTCTTGCTGCTTCCTTTGCCCATTCCAAACAGAAACTCTCTGCCGGCCACTGCGGCTCCTTGTCTGCACAGCTGTCAAGTCCCTCATCCCCAGCTCCTTCATATGTTCAAGAGATATATTTCCTGGATCCTAGGAGTCTGACTGATTAGTTGCTCTGAAAGACTAAAAGCAATTTATTCCCACTGGGGCGAACTGGCTGCAGTAAAGCTTCTTCCTCTTCTTTAAAACACTGGAAAGCCCCACTGAAGTAAAGAAAACCAAAGTTTAGCATCTTGACATTAAAATGAAATGAAGGAAGTGGCATGCTTCCAGTGCAGATAAACAGTAAATTGCAGACCCCAAAGAAAAAAAACCTTAGGAGATTGATTAGTGGCCCTTTTGCTTTCAGAAGGAGGTCTCCTACGTTATTGTTTGAGCAGCACCCCGGGACACCATGGATGATGCCTGATTATTGCCTTTGTGCCCATAGAAGTCCCTGTTAAATGACTAGTGAGCGAGATGGTGGTTTTCTTTTAACCTCATTATGTTTCAAATTAATAGTCATATCTTAAAACACATTCCCTTATTCGTCTTCTATCCAGCTATGCTTCATGAGAAATCGGAACCCTCTTTCAAATCCTGTAGGCATCTGAGTGCCAGTGAGTTTCCTCCTGCCTCTGAAATTGTTCATTTCCATAAACCAGCAGTGAATTGGAAACCCACAGAGGCCATCACAAAGTTAATTTACAGCATCCTTTCTGGTGTAAGATATCTATTTTATGCTACCTATTTTGATTTTTCTTTAATATAACAGTATTTTTTTTTACTGTTGTTTCTGAGATTGTTTGAGGGAAGACCCTGCTTATACTCTGTGTATCTTTATTAGGAAACAGCTTTTTAAGAGTAAAATTGTCTAGGAATCAAGAAAGTGATATTCTAGGCTCTTCTTTTTCTTCATTAAAAATGTTGCATCTCAGATGACAGGCTCTAATTAGGCTTTCTCCCATTAGCATTGAAATATGACAGGGATTCAGAGACTGAAGTTTGATTTTAAACAGAATTAAACTTGAAAAATATATTACTTTAAAAACTGAAATCCTTAGCCTCAACTGACTTGGAAAGCTATCAGAGGAACTTGGATAAAACCTTGCTAGGTTTTGGATAAAGCCTTGGCAGCCAAAGCCATGGGAAAGAAGTCAGAGGTATTCTTAAATACAGTGTTTCTAGGCATTTACTTAACATTTAATTCACAGTTATGGTGAATTAAAATTCAGCAGGTAACTGACAAATAAATGCATTGCTACTGACTTGACAAATCAATATTTGTGAGGAATTGCCACATTGTCTCTCAAAGATGGAATGTGAAGAATTTATTGTTGAAAGCTTATTGCAGTCATTTAACAAGAAGATGGTTTTTAAAAAGACTATGAGGTCTTGCACCATTTAGATATGTGGAGATTCTACCTTTTTCTACAGAAGTTGAGGCTAATGTCCCATCTGTTTTTTGAAAATTTTCCAACTTCCTGGTTAGCATGACTTACACCACCTTTCAGTACTGTTTGAAGCAGTTGTTATTTAAATCAAATAGGTGATTTGGGATAGTGGCAGTTGGATCAGCTGAAGATGAACAAGGTAAGAGATGTCAGTAGCATATTGCTGTTGACTAGCAATACGGCATCTCATCAAGTTTCGAAAGAATTTTCTGTGCAGAGAAGCAATTGCAGAATGCCAGAAAAGGTTGCATTCAGAGCAACAAGAAGTTGCCTTCTCTATTCTGAGCTTTGTTGGAGATGTGTGGAGCTTACTGGCCAGTGTGGCAGTGTCTCTGAGAGTTTAAATTTGTGCTCAGCCACACCAAAACCCATGGAACAGCTCCTCAGGAAGGTAAGTATCCCAGTACCCAGGCATGAATAATTTAATGACTTCTTGAGTCAGAGGTTGTTTCTTTGTACTGAGTAACCCTGGATGGACTTCTATAAATTTATTCAATTATTTTTTTAAAAAAACCCACACACATTATTGCATTGCAAAGTGGTTTGGCAAGGATTTCTCCTGGATACATTAAAGGTGGATAAGCTTTGGGAAGAGAAAATCATCAGTAAGACTACAAGGAAAAGTCTGGGATATATTTATAAATTTAATTAATATTGTCGGGAAGGGATTGTAACTGAAGAATATAATATACTTTCAGACAGGATATATATGGGAAGAAAAAATCCCTTTAGTTGAAACAGGATGTGCCAAGCCTATCAGTGTTTAAGAGACATTTGGACAATGCCCTTAATAACATGCTTTAATTTTTGGTCAGCCTTGAATTGATCAGGCAGCTGGACTAGATGATGATTATAGGTCCCTTCTAACTGAAGCAGTCTGTTCTATTCTATTCCATTCTGTTCTATTCTATTCTATTCTATTGCAATAGACCAGAAACACAAGGAGAAGAAGACAGTGTACTTCTGATACTGACAGAAGTATTGCAGGCACATTTTTCTTTTCATTACTTCATTTAGTCAAGAAAAAAGTTCTCCTGCCTGCTTCAGAGTAGTAAGGAATATGAGAGATTCCCAGTGTACCAGAGAACATTGTGACAACCCTTTACCAGTTCCTGCTGACCTGCAGGTTAACTGTGGATTAAAAGCTGCAGAACTCTCCACTATCAAGAGCACTGAAACAACATTCATGTCACTGGAAGTTCACATTGTTTTGAAACCAGCTACAATGATTTGCAACTAACATTATCAAGGATGGGGACATTGGCCTATGCAACATAGGACGGAAATCACTACAGAGTTAATCTGTGCAATAGCACCTGGAGAAAGATTGGTCAGTAGTTAGAGGTTAGATACTAATCATTTTTTTACATCTGTCTGCATATGTTTTTTTCTTAGAATTTTCTGAAGCCTTTTTAATTTTAAAATGGTATTTCAAGAGTTTAGCATTGTGCTTTGTTCAGCAACGGTTATTTAAAAGATCACCTCTTGTCTAACGTTTCAGTTTTCAAATGCGTTTCCAGCTATTGTCATTAAAATAATCTACCGTGGAACGATAAAAGAAAGGACTTCAGTGGTAATAAGCCTACAAGTGAAGACTTTGAAAGGGGAAAAACATGCTAGCATAGCCTTTTTTCCTTTGATTTTCATCACTGTGTAAAAAAAAAAAAAAAAAAGATATGAATGGGTTTGAGCCCATGAGCATTTAAATATTAAACTGTTATGGGAAAAGTATGCCTACAGTCTTTTTCTTAATTCCACAGTCTACAGCAGATAGATATAGTCTGTGATTCATTAGTAAAGTAAATATATATCCTTTAAATAAGACATGCTGCTTAAGCAAAAGGAAAACAATTAATATAATAAAAGCTTAGGACTTGAACCTGATTCAAGCAATCACAACCACAGCAGAAGGAAGGAGGAGATACTTCATTCCACTGACAGTTTTTGGAAGCTTTGTGTCTCCAGAGCACATGGGAAGGCAAAATGCATTTGCAGCATCCTATAACAGATGGACAGTCTCTGATTCAACTTGAATTAGACAAGTATTAGCTTTCAGGAAATTTCAGGTGGTCCTTTTTTACGTTTTTCCAGTTTAGTCTTTGGGTGGGATTTTGGTCTCTTTTTCTGTTTCAGAGAAGCAATATTTGGCATTTTTTTCATAAGATATTTCAAAGTGCAGTACTTTTCGGTAGTTCTACCCACATGAATGAAACGGAATTATTTTCTTTGTATTTTCCGGAAGCAGAAGAGGGAAAATGATATGTTTGGGAAAATGCTTCTCATAACTTTCATTGCTATTTCTTTTATGTTCATGGATACAATTTTGAGACAGTCTTTTCAAGAAATTCAACTGAATGTGATACTTTCATGATTAGGATTATGCTTTCTCGATGCTTCCTTCTCATTTATCTTTTTCATGTTTTATCATAGCTATACTTAGTAAGCTTCTAGCAATACAAAATAAAGTGGCATTTCTAAGTTTCCGAAGCATGGTTAAAATGCTCCAACACACTCACACAGTATCACAGTAACACAAGGTTGGAAAAGACTTTTGAGATCGTCGAGTCCAACCTATGACCCAACACCTACACCTACTCCTACTTGTCAATTACACCATGGCACTAAGTGCCTCATCCAATCTTTCCTTAAACACCTCCAGGGACGGTGACTCCACCACCTCCCCAGGCACCGCATTCCAATGGCCAATCACCCTCTCAGTGAAGAACTTCTTCCTAATGTCAAGCCCAAACCTCCCCTGGCGAAGCTTGAGACCATGTCCTCTTGTTCTGTCACCGATCACCTGAGAGAAGAGACCAACCCCTGCCTGACTACAACCTCCCTTTAGGTAGTTGTAGAGAGTAATGGCAACAACCCTGTCTTTGGAGCAGCCTTTTTAGCAGAAAGATTCTTCATCCTGTGTAGCAACTATCGAAAGGAACCAAGAACTTTCACAGAAGGTGGTCAGATAGCTAATTCTCTTGGTGCCCCTCCCTCTAATTTGGGCAGTCTGCATCTCTTCTCAATAGCAGCTGTATATAGACATGCTAAAAAACACCTGTCAGATTCAGAGAAAGGAAAATAAAATTCAGAACTGAGAAAATACTAAATTTCAGTTTTCCCGTGCAAACTTATCTTAGGTCATTTATGTGAGCCTTACGAGGCAATTTTTGATTAGATGACTACATTATATATTTTGCTCTGAGGTTCTCCACTTTTATACACAAGAGGAACCTGTGCTGGTGAATAGGGAGGGTGTGCATAGTGAAGCTGTATTCTTGCTGACAGGAGAAGAATGTACTTATTGGTCTTGGCTGCCTTTCCAGGTGCTGGAGGAAAGTGTCCTAGAGCGTACACATATTCTGCTTATTTAGCCTTGTCTTATATCCACCCACATTCATTTCAAGCTCTACTTTATTCTGTGTAGTCTCTCTCTTTAGTACCTCATTTAACTACTTTTTCTAATGCTTTTTCTCAATCAGTTGGCTGTAGCCTCTTACAGTCTCAATTATCTACATTAAGGAGTTTCTCTTAATGTTGCAGCCACGGTATCTCACTTTCACCTGCTCTAGATGCACTGTTTACAATCCCCTTCCTCCACGTCCTAGTCTCTTGCCAGATTTGCCTGACCTTCTGCTTCTTATTCCTCCATCTACTTCTTCCCCTGCCGGGGGCCTCTATCCTCACAACTTAAATATCTCCAATACACTTTTTTAATTCCTCACCCCATAAAGGTCACATCATCGCTGTCCCAGTCATTCTTTATCATCTTCCCATCCCTTCCCTTTCACAAAACCCTGCAATCTTTTCTGTTCTAACTCCCAGTGAAGTACTATTTTCTTCCTTTCCATTAACTGCCTACCTCCTCCCTATTTTTCTTTTTAATAATCATTCTCCATCATCCTTCGGTCATTACCCTTCTTGCAACAAGGACAGGACCACTCAAAGGACAGAAGACACAAACGACAACCTAAATCTCTGCCTCTCATAGCTCACAATTATTTGTCCTGGCGAATGACAACTTGGACAACAAAACTCTGTATAAGACAGTGGAAAATGTTTGTTCTTCTGCATCACCATCCAGCACCTTTTATGATACTAACAGCTTGGAAAGGAAAACTCACGCGGTTTTTCTACAAAGAAAGAAAAATATGGATGCTGAAAGCCTGCTGCACTACATTGCTGCTCCATTTTGCGTTTAATTTTATTTCTATTCATGCTCTCCTTGCCGATGGGGAAGGGTAAATAATGTCAATTTCTACTCAGCCATCCTTATCACAAATGGTCGTTCTGTGTGCCCTATGTTAATCATTCTCACCCGTATCCATCTCTCACTATTGGGTTAATAGTTACCAATTATGCATACTCTCCTCTGCACAGCTATTGTTTACACATTCTCTAATTCTCTTCATTAGACCAGTGAGTGGGCATAATTATGGTTATAAGTTACCCATTCATTTTCTGAAGGACAGTGAGAAATGCACTACAGCAAGTGTTTGGTTCCATTATAACATCTTTTACTGATAAAAAAAAACCTCAGGCTTTACAGAGCTCCATCACATCCAATGAGAACATTAATCTCTTCTCCACATGTATTTTCAATGTGTAAATTCATTGCAGTTTTAGAAACTGTAGACGGAACACACAAAGAAGAGGTACACACTGTTGCCTTGATCCTCATCATTTGCCATTTTAATAGGAAAAAATATGAATGGCAACAATTTGGGGGTTCAGCATGTAATAGCTAAGACAGATAATGAGTAGAGGCAAGGTGTTCAAGTATCCAGTATTTTTGTGAAATACTGGAGACTAAAGGAGACAGAACACTAAAAGGGCACATTTTCTATTAACTGAGGTGAGTAATCAGAAAACTCAATTACAGTTTAACTAAAAATCTCAACAAGTTTTAAGGAGCACTTCTTAAAAAGGTGAAAGATTGCATACCATTTTCTTTCTGGTCACTGTGGTTATCTGCTCTATGATGTGCCTCTGTCAAATATGCTTAACTTCTCTGTTTATTTCTCCTTACTTAAGAAAGGAATAATTTACTTATTCCAGAAAAGATACGAGTGTGGCTTGTCAAAGACAGAGAATAAGCAAAACTCTCTGTTCTGTCAGAGATATCTTCAGAAGGGGCCTATTCTATTAAGTACAAGCCAAAATTTTGTTAAGCATCTCATTTTTTCAGAGACAGTAACAACAAACATTTGGTTCACATTACTCATTAACAGATTTTCTCAAATAAAAATAATAAGACATATTGAACAATTAGTTAGCAAGTGGGAATCTCTCCATAATTTCAATCAAAAATTTCTTTACAAATAAGATGGCTTGTCCAGTGCAGGAAAAAGGATTAATATTTTGTAATTAATTATTTTTCATCTGAAGCTCTCGCGTATCAACATGTACTATCATAATGCATCCCTAAATGAAATGAATATGTAATAATCCTTTTACAAAATGGGAAGCAGACTAAGTCCTTGGAGGTTCTGCAGAACAGACACAAATTTGGGAGTTTTAAGTTACTGGTAGTTTTAGCAGTAACTTTTCCATGATATAGAAGGATCATGGTGCACTGGACAAAGCATATGGAAAAATTTTGTCAGGGAACCACTATTGAGGAGAAATTAATGGCATTTAGATAGAAGTTAACTATCCTTACAGACAGAGTCAAAAAGTTGCCAGCTGTGTCACTGAGACACAAAATATGAAGATCTGATCAATTATTTCTGGACTTTCTGCTGTTAAAGGCTGTTATTCACATTCATTGGTAGTCAAAACATCATTTTTTTTCTGTTATAGAATCATAGAATCATCTGGTTTGAAAAGACCTCTCAGATGATTGAGTCCAACTGTACCTGACCCCGTACTAAGCCATGTCCCGAAGAAACTCATCTACTCATCTTTTAAACACCTCTAGGGATGGTGACTCCACCACCTCCCTGGGCAGCCTGTCCCAATCCCTGACCACCCTTTCAGTGAAGAAATTCTTCCTAATGTCCAGTCTAAACCTCCCCTGGCACAACTTGTAGACATTTCCTGTCATCCTGTCGCTGTCACTTATGAGAAGAGCCCAGTACCCACCCTGTCACAACCTCCTTTCAGGCAGTTGTAGACAGTGATGAGGTCTCCTCTCAGCCTCCTTTTCTCCAAGCTAAACAACTCCAACTGCCTCAGCCTCTCCTCGTAGGGCTTATTCTCCAGCCCCCTCACCAGCCTCCTTGCCCTTCTCTGGACGCGCTCCAGCCCTTCAATGTCCTTCTTGTAGTGAGGGGCCCAAAACTGAACCCAGCACTCGAGTTGCGGCCTCACCAGTGCTGAGCACAGGGGCACAATCACCTCCCTGCTCCTGCTGGCCACGCTGTGTCTGATACAGGCCAAGATGCCACTGGCCCTCTTGGCCACCTGGGCACACTGCTGGCTCATGTTCAGCCGCTGTCAACCAACACCCCTAGGTCCTTCTCTGCCAGGCAGCTCTCCAGCCACTCTTCCCCAAGCCTGTAACGCTGCACGGGGTTGTTGTGACCCAAATGGAGGACTCTGCACTTGGCCTTGTTGAACCTCATCCCGTTGGTCTCAGCCCATGGATCCAGCCTGTCCAGATCCCTTTGCAGAGCCTCCCTTCCTTCAAGCAGACCCACACTTGCACCCAGCTTGGTGTCATCCGCAAACTTGCTAAGGGTGCGCTCAATCCCTTCATCCAGATCATTTGTAAAGACATTAAACAGGACTGGACCCAGGACTGAACTCTGGGGAACACCGCTTGTCACCGATCTTACCGCCACCCTTTGGGCCCAGCCATCCAGCCAGTTTTTTACCCAGCAGAGGCTGTGCCTGTCCATGCCGATGGCAGCCAGTTTCTCCAGCAGGATACTGTGAGAAACAGTGTCAAATGTTTTACCAAAGTCCAGGTGCATCACATCCACAGGCTTTCCTTTGTCCATTAAACCGGTAACCTTTCATAGAAGGAGATCAGGCTAGTCCAGCAGGACCTGCCCTTCATAAACCCATGTGTAGTGAGCCTGATCACCCAATTGTCCTGCGTGTGCTATACGATAGCACTCAAGATGATCTGCTCCATGACCTTCCCTGGTACCCAGGTCAGACTGACAGGCCTGTAATTCCCTAAATCATCCTTCCGATCCTTCTTATAAATGGGTGTAACATTTGTCAGTCTCCAGCCTAGTGGCACTTACCCAGTCAACCAGGCTATGAGGGAAAGGGGTTTGGCGAGGACCTCTGCCAGCTCCCTCAGTACCCTTGGGTGGATCCTACCTGGCCCCATAGACTTGTGTGTGTCTAATTGGTCAACCAGGTCTCTAACCAAATCCTCCTGAATCCCAAGAGTTTCATTTTCACTGTCTTCTGGCCCAGGGGGCTTCTGGCCCAGTATTAATTCTCATGAGGTTATTGCAAAGTACTATTTTAGAGGATTTAGTATGTGATAATATTCTGATAAACAACACTACATTACTCTTTTCAGTTTATTTGGATTTAGCCAGGAATGACTTATGTATAAATGATGACATTCAGAAGAGAAATGATGTCTTGATTATAAATCTAGTCCTTCCATTTTGAAATGGCAAGCAATGTTGTAATTATCTCAAAAGTGTCTTCTGGGTTTTTAGGATTTCTCCCTGAAATTATGTATTCCATTGGAGTACTTCCAGTGGAAATCTATATCAAGATATTACAGCTACAAACTCCCATTTAAATGTTATTTGGGGCAACAAGATCCACAGGGTTAATTAAGAAAGCATTATAGAGTCCACTACTGAGGAATGGGCTAATGACTCCAGACCATAGGGGACAGAACCAGTTACACAAATATAGGACCTGAGAGGATGGTTTAATGGGGGCAGCAATAAAGTGAGAGCAGAAAAATTTTACTGCCCACTGACGGTCAATAGCTTTCTTAACGCAACATCTGTGACAGCTTGGATGGCTGTGATCATCAGCAGTCACCCTGAGTTAAAAGTCTGGCTAAATAAGAGTCCCAGAAATCTTTTTTCTCTAAAGCAAATAATTACTTTCTATGAGAAACTGACTCTACTCTGTAAAAAAATGTTGAATAAAATCATTCATCTCAAATTATTCTTTGCAGAGGGATTGGAGTTAATGAAACTACACTGATTTCATAACCTGAGTATCTGGTTTATTAATTCAGCCCCTGGACCGGAAGCAGGCTTTGATACCACTCTTAGAGCTTTAACAGTTGATGTTGAACTCCAAAAGCACAATTTCAGAAATATATTTTTCAAGTGGTGTATGAAAAACATGGGCACTCAAAACTTTGATGTAAAATGGACAGGCAGTAATTTCACATAAATTCATTTTGATAATAAGAAAGACTAAGCCTAAGAAATATTGAAAATATGTTTTCATTGAAAATAATTGCAATCATTGGCTTTTAATTCTGGTAAGATCAGGAATTTATCAGCATTATGTTCCTTGAAGACAAAAATGTTTGAAGATCAAGTGAGAAGGAATCATTACATCCATAGTAACGTCACTAGAAGTGGTATGTTCAGTATATGTTACCAATTTAAGAGGAAGGAATTGGATTAGATAAAAAACAATGAACCATAATAAGAAAGCAAAGGTAATAATGCCTTCCACTGAAAGAGGAATTGAAGAGTCACATGCTCTAATCAGTATGAGCATCATTACTCTTTCTGTCCCATCAAGTACGTATGGCAGAATTCAAATTATGTCAATCATCCTTATCCTGATTTGTTTTTCTAGTTCTTTTATCAGTTAAAAGGATGCTGCTTCAGACATAACAGTGATACTGACCTAAGAAGTGTCTCTTTAGGCAGACTATTATTGGATATTCTCAAATGATTTCTCATCATCTGAGAGATAAAAAATATGTGCATTTCTTTATATGTATTATTTGCAAGTCCTCTCTAAATATTTTATACAGATATCAGAACTGAAACTTGTGCAATTCATACAACATAAACTTACGAATGAAGAGAAATATTAAATTCAATAGCATTATAGCTCAAGAGAAAATATTTTTTTTCTTATTAGGTTATGCTACTTTATTGGAAAGGAAATAATTCCAGAAACACCGAAGTATGTGGGTGTTCCTGCAGATTCAAGGTCATGCTCTTATAGATTCTTTGTGATAAAAAAATAAGCCTTGAGCTGAGCCTTTCTTTCACTAAAGGTAAAGATAGACTCTCTTACGTGTCTCCATCTGTTTATTTTTCTGGAACTTAGGAAAAATTACTGTCTTTTTGACTCTATCAAATTTCTTTTACATTGATGTGAGAGATACTGTAAGAGGAAGACCTCTGCATGTTCACAGATGTGCACAAATACTTTTACATGCAGTGCTTGCTTTCTTTACCTTTGTTTACTTGGGAAGCAGGTAGAGAGGTAACTGAATTTCCTATTTTTTAATGAATTCTTAAGGAAGATGAGAACAAAGACCATGAATTGATGACATAGCCCTAACAATTAAGAATTGTATCCAATTTTGTCTAATTAAGCATAAAAAATACGATAATGTTGAGCTGAATGCAAAACCGGATGATAACTAGTGCATCTATGTGATAATACATCTCGCTAATCTAAAAAATATTAGAGCACTTCTGGTCCTTTTAAAATATTGTCCCTGACCAATTAAATGCATATTTAACCTATCTCTTTGTCCAGACCATAATATCACAATTCGTTAAACATAAACACATGCATACTTTGCAGGTCATATACATTAACAAGTAAATAAAAGAACCCAGCCAGTGAAAAAAACAACAGAGAAGAATGACAAACAGCTGTCATGGAACACACTCTAAAGTACCTAATGGGTCCCCCCAATGGTCTTCAGCTTTTTCTCCAACAACTGCCAAAAATGCCTGCAGATGGGGACGTTCTAGGGTTTTTCCTTACCACCCTCCACTCACTCCTGACCTGCATACCTATTTGTTTTATGTGCTGCCATTAAAAACAATAAAACTCTTTTACTGGCTGATTTAATGTTTATTTTAACAATACTCAATCAACTTCCCGGGCAGGAAGCAGTTGGCTGCATTATGACCAGTTCCAAATGAATGGGATTTCCCGCTCCAGTATTCCCTTGCTAAAGTTGTGACCCCTGCGGTCCCTCTTCCATTCAGCTGCTGGGATTGGCTTGTGAAAAGCACTTGCTGGCTACATGCCAACGAACTCCAGACACTGGTACTGGAGTGTGCAGCTGTAAGATCAGGGCAATGGCATTGCAGAACCAGCTCTAGAAGGAAATGTCTAAACATCCTGATGTATTTTTGTGGGAAGGGAGAATGGTGTCCCAGTATAAGCATTAGAAAACATAGAATAGTAAACAAAACAGAGAGGCATTTTTTCTTAATTTATAGAAGAGGTCTGAATACTTTACTATTAAAGTAGTGCATGCTGTCCCAAGTAAACCTTGAACCATCTTTGGTTTCCTCAAATATTCTAACTAAAATATCACTTTACCTTTTGAAGTACTTTTACAAAAAAAATGACACAAACCCCTCCACAAAAAAACAAAAACACCACCACCAAACTCTACAGATGTTTCCTCCTAAAGAAACAAGTAGAGTCAAAATACTTACCAGTATTT
Organism: Neomorphus geoffroyi; assembly: GCA_033558235.1. NCBI lineage: Eukaryota > Metazoa > Chordata > Aves > Cuculiformes > Neomorphidae > Neomorphus > Neomorphus geoffroyi. Next base: position 73,488,292 of record JAUMJM010000005.1, on the reverse strand, counting down.
AGCACCGGATCTTACTCCTACTGAGTTAAAACGAATATTGTCATTTACTTTTTGGTAGTGGACTGTTGCTTTCTGTTATGTCTAAAGACAGTCAAATGCGGTAGACAGTCTTTATGTGTGTATTCTAATGTGAAACACAAAAAGTTAAAAATTAAAGTAGAAAAAGTCTAAAATAATCCAAATTCTATCAATAATTCCAGTGCCACGTTAGGGTTCCAAGTATAAAAGGTTATCTGCTTTATATTAGTGAATTCCCTAATTTATTCATTTTTTGGCTTCCATGATCCCCCTCTAATATATGAAAGAAAACTTAAAGTTCCTTACAGTTCCACTGAAAATAATGTCATCTTTTCTATGTGTTAAATATATAGAAACTTAATAAGGCCAATTTAATGACTTGAATAATCACCTTCCTTGGTGCAGCCAACCTACAGAGCATCCTTACAGAAACATATGATCAAAATCTGTATCACTGTATTCTATGTTACATTCCATTAATTTTATCAGTAAAACAAAATTTAACTGAAAGTTTAAAGTCACAACACCCAGAAATAAAGTGAAGTTCATAGTTAGAAAGCAGAGCCCAAATCCCATTGAAATAAGTGGAAATCCCTTTTAGAAATCGCTGAGTGTGGAATCAGACCCTTACTGATTTATTACTCAGTTGAGGAATGGACAGTCCTCTTAGCTAGTGGACCAGAATGGGACCAAAGGTGTCCTTGGGTGGCTGGAAGCAGCCCAGCTTCATTAACACAGTGCTCCAGCCCAGGTATAACTGCATCTATTTGCCTGGCTACCTAATTCTGTCTACCCAGGCAGAGCTTCAAGTAGTCCTGTCTTGACAGCTCCCAGCCTTTGGGCTGGCTTGTTCACAGGTCACATCAGTAGCCCTGGATTCCATGAAAATCTTCCATTTTAGTGCTTCATTCTTGGAACAGCAGCTCAAAAATTCATTCACTGGCTCATTCACAAAAGTATAGCATGAAAATAACAGTAGGAAAACACATATATACATCATTTACAAACATGCAACTGAAAAGTAGGAGGATTTGCATTTTTTATAAGTGTTTTTTGGCTTTCCTTATTCCAGCACAATTGCTAGCAAAATAATGGGTTTGGAAGTCTTAGAAAGAAAACTGTAAACCCAAGGCACCATGGTGGTAACAACAATTCGTTCCTGACGCTCGCTGCATTTCTTCTCATTGCAGCATTCGGGTGGGTGCAGCTGTTGAAGTTCAGACAGGCACGTTCTGCCTTTCTATACCTGTTGTTTGTGTAGATGACACAGCTGTTGGCAGATTGGAAATCTTGCACATTCAGGGCTTTGCACGCAGATGATCCAGATGTTTTGTAAAGAATAGAGGCAGACAGGAAATATTCCACGAAGAAGAAATAACATAAACATTCAGTAGGTGTGAGTTTGGCATACACATTCTTTGGGTTGCAGATGGAAACCTGTTATTTTCTGTTTGTATAGCTCCTAGCAAAATGGAATGTTGTGCCATTTGGCCTTTAGATGGTACCAGAATATAAAGGTCTAATAATACATTATTTTTTGTCTCTGGAGTCAAGACTTTCTTTTTAAATCTTCTCCAGTCCAAAGTACCTCAAATCTGTGTCACTTCTTTTTTTTTTTTTGTATCTTTCTCTATATCTCATTAATTCCTAGTTTGCTACCAGTATCTTTTCTTGCTTCAACTACTTTTCTTTTGTTTCTTTCTTTTTTAAATGTGAAAATATTTTGGTCATCTAAGTTCAGTTCTTGATAGCCAAATTTATACATTATGGAACTCAACACAGTTAAAATTAATTGACTGTTAACATTTTAAACATTCATAAAGCAAACTACTTTCTTAACTGTATGACTTTCTTACTGTGAGATACTCCCCAAAGCTTATGGAGTAAACAAAAAATAAAGACCTGAATTAGATGGTACATAAGTCTAGGATAAATGTTTTCACACTATTTTTATCCATGTTGTAAGTGCTTGTTAAAACACATCCTAAAATTTTGATATTATCATCTCTGCCACACAGAGGAATCTTAAAATTCTCATTACCTCGTCCAGCTCAGACTGTTTCTGGGTTTGCTTCTTTTGTTTTTATCTGACTCAGTATGAAGACTGTTTTCCACCAGTAGCTTGTGGCATGCCTATTGGGTCAAGCCCATTCTACTATTCGTCTGTCGATAGCAACTGCCATAAAGCATGTGTATCTCTGTGGCCAATTTTCTTTCAGAGTCCACAGCCCGTGTCAATCTTTAATGACTGAAAGTGAGACTAAAGGAAAGTGAAGTAGTCAGCTTGATGTGTTAATATTGTTTCAATCAGATAATCATCAAATAAATACATATTGTTTCAACTGCAATACAGCAATTGAGTGTCTTACAGGATTTTTTTACGAGAACATCATAAATGTTAGATGTTTTAATTTATTTCACTTGCTCAAGTGGGTAGTTTAATAATATTTTTCCTCAGGGACAAAAAGAAACCTGATCATCCTTGTAAATCTTACCTGACATACTGAGTTATCCACTTACTCTGAGTAAAGAAGATGTACTGGAGCCAGAATGTGTATTATGTGTAAATGACTGTGTATTAGAACGAAAAAAAGAAAAGTTCTGGTGATAAAATGTTTTCTGTTGTTCAGCTGTGAATTAGGTGGAACTGTTTTGGTTTTCATGTGGTGATTCCACATTTATACTCTTGTAAACAAGAACAGCACCTAGCCTTTTGTCAGGCTCTAATGACACGTATGGATCTTCATTTCCTACTGTTTTTTCCTGCCCTGAGCAGGGTGGCCTGAAAGGAGTCTCATATGGAAGAGGCACATTATGGCTCTTTCAAATTTCCACTACAGCTCACATTTGGTAAATGAAAGTCAACATCCATTTCCCCTTTCCCTACCCCTTCCTCTTCAGGATAAGGAATTCATCTCATTATCAGTCACAACACTTGTAAATTCCCCATTTCCCTGCCCCTTCTTTATAAAAGCTGAACTAAAAAGACAAGAAATTTCCTTTAATTTGAAAGGGAGGTTTTTCCTTAACAAAAAGCTAAAGGATGATATATTTGAAGACAATTTTCATTTACACAGAAATACTTAGATTTTCTTACCAGTTGCCTATTTTGTGATTGCAGTCCAGTGTTGCTTAAAAATAATATAATAATTTCTGACAAAACAATTCTATGTATTTTATCCTGAAAAAAAAAATAATCCACACAATACATGCTCAGTTTGCTGGTGAAGAAAAATGTCGTTTTCTTTCAGATCAGTTAACTTCAGCTCACAGATCAGCTGTGGTTTTTTCTTAATTATGTTATGATAAAGACACTGTTGGGTGAAAGAGCAAGATGGCATACATTCTCATTACCCCAGTGATGTTCTCTTGCATTCATGAAACTAGATCCAGATGGAAAAAAACAGGCAGACCCTATACGTGGGCTGTCCAAATACCTCTCAGTCCAATTAGACCTGTCATCATGAGAACGTTGCTAGATGTTCAGTAAAGCAGGACTTAAGGGAGAGCTGAATCTGTGCACGGGAAGTCCATGACATGTACAGCTGGTTGGCGCATTTTGGATCAAGTCTGAGGGAAAATGTTTGCTCTGCAGGAGCAGTGACCCATAAGGTGTGCCGTGACTCAGCACCTTGTACTTGGGCATGTGCCAACTCTCTGTGGGTACACTTCCAGGGTACGCATTTAGCTGTCCAAACTGAAGGAAGTGTGAGTATCCCATCCTGGGTATCTGACATCCAGATAACTGCAGCGCCTCAGGCAAGCTGCTCAGATGAAGCTGTTTGACTGTCTGTGAGAAATTAGTTTAAAAAAGAAATCTGAATCAGTAATATCTTTGAGCAAAACACACTTGTTTACTGTGTATTTTATGGAGATTTACTGTCTCTCTATTTGAGATTCTAAAAACAGAAACCCAAATTAATGGAAGAATTCAGGTGGCTCAGATCACCAATAGGCAGACAGATGTAGAATTTTTGAACCTAAATGACTGAAAAATGTAGTCATAGCACACTGTTGTTATTACATCCTGGAATACTTAGGACAATTTCAGGTATTATTACCTTCGTTCCTCTGTAGAAACTGTTTCATATTCATATTTTGATTAAATTTATCACCGGGACCAAAAAAGCCCTATTTTTTGCTAATCACATTTCCTTTCCTGTTTTTCTACCATTCCCCCCTGCATTGGATTAAGCAGCTACTCTCTCACCTTTTCAGATAAAGCCCAAAGTGTAACAGAGCAGGCTTGCTTAAAATGGCAGCACTTAAAAACCAGAAGACATTCAAGAAAAACTTTCAAAGAAATAAAGGAACAAGCAGAACACAGACAGGTGCAAAAAAATATATCTGACAAATGTGGATGGTGTATAGCATGTTTATTATCAGTGTCACTCTTTAGCAGGTGAAAGTGGCTGCAGAAAGGAGCTGAGAGAGTACTTTGCCACAAAAAGGCAGCAATACACAAGAAAAAACAGATATAGACATAGCTTTGTTAATATCGTACAATCCTTTTTTTGTGTGTAATTTAAAGTGCTGTCTTAGGTTTCACGTGTAAGATATTGATTGTACAAGAATACAGCACAGTTTTTGTCATTTAAAAGTCATCTCAACACAGATACCACAGATTCACTTTAGTGTTACATTTATGGACTGAGTAGCACTGTAAACCCGACCACTGCTGGAAAGCCTAGGGCATTTCCCCCCTGCCCTCTCCAATGGATAGCGTATTATAGATTTCTGAGAAAGAAACAAACAACCCAGGCAGGAATATAATTGGGCCAAAGAAATACTCGGAGGGTACAGAAGAATGATCACCTGGCACACAAATGTGATGGCCCTGATGACTGATACAGTGTCTAAGCTCAGGAACAGGAGACGTCAGAAAAGGAAACCTTTGCATACTCTCATGCTATAGAGAAAGAAAAAAATGTAGGATTGATTGTAAATGGTTATGAAAGGTAAGAGTGAGCTGTGGCTTGGAAGGTGACAGCGCAGGGAGAGTGATGGGAAGTGTAGGTAGGTATAATAGGTTTAGTTAGAGGAAAGACAGCTAAGAAAAATTCTTTTAATGGTTTCTATATGTTCCTTCATTTTTATGATAGATGATATATATGAAGATCTTGTTCTACTTTTAACATTCAAAGGACTGGTCAATATTCATCTACAATAGATTTTAAAAAAAATCACAGTCATATATATGATTGTATTACTTGATTCAGAACATTATTTGAGTCTATAAAATAGGAAAAAATACAGAAATAAACATGGGAAGCAGAGCTGAAACGATACATTTATATTTACAGACATGCTTATTGTTAAAAGCTAGCTAATGGCTTTAGCTATTTATTAGGTTACTTAAGAGATTGTCAATTTATCTGAAGGTTTTCTAGTCTCTTCGGGGGAAAAAAGCCCTGAAAAATATATAAAAGAAAGTTGAAGAAGCACATCTTAACTGTTTATGTTTCCTCTATATAAGTTCAGCAGATTTTCTCTCTCTCTTGAAACCATATTGTATGGGGTTTTTTTCTGATCAAATAGCTTTGAAATATAACGAATAATACCTCTCAGCTACAACTAATGCTTCAACAACAGATCAATATGGACACACAATAGAAGATGAAAGATTTATTTTAAAAATTTTTAAAGAATTGGTGACGAAATACATAGTTTAAACACTATGAAAAACGCTATAATGCCGTATATATACCTAGCTTGGTTTTTATAGTCTTTTTTGCCCTCAGACTAGTAGTTAAGACTTTCATTCATCAATTTGCATTTAATATGGCAGTTCTGATCACTTGGGTCCTAGTTGTAACAAGGCAATTGACACTAACTGTCTGCTAAGGGCCAATGCTGTCTCCTGGCTCAGGAATCCCCATGAAGAATGCCTTGAGTGCAGCTACTCCCCAAGAGTCACCCTTTTTCAGAAATCTATGTGGATTAAGACAATACTAGAAGTAAACCTTTCTTAAGTCCCCGTTCATAACTATGCAAATGCCCACAGAAACGTCATTTTTTTCACACACTTCCTTTTAAGAACCTGTAGTTAACTGTTCAAACAGCACTATCTCATCCATATGAAAATATTTTCTCTCTTTTGGACAGTAAATAATGGAAATAGTCTTGCAATATACATTTTTACTTGTGTTTGTTTTTCTTTTACAGTGCTGACAGTCCTGACTTCATTGAAGTGTCCCGTATGCTTCATTTTTTCCTTTGTTCACATCCACTCAAAAAATTAAAAAAAAAAAAATTAAACTAGAAAATTGATCTTGAAAGATCTATCAGTGTGTTATAAATGCCTGTGTGTATTAGGACTATTTAAAATGCACTGCCAAATCCAGTGACAGCTTTTCTTCCACTCCTGTATGGCAAGACAGATGTCACTTTAATAGGATTAGTTCATAGAATCACAGAATGGTTTGGGTTGGAAGGGACCTTAAATATCACCCGGTTTGAACCCCACTGACATGAGCAGGGACACCTTTCAGTAGACCAGTTTCCTCAAAGTCTCATCCAACCTGGCCTTAAACACCTCCAGGAATGAGGCATCCACACCCTCTCTAAGAAACCTTTTCCAGTGCCTCATCTCCCCTCACAGTGAAAAATTTCTTCCTAATATCTAATCTAAATCTCTCCTCTTTCAGTTTAAAACCATTACACCTTGTCCTATCGTTACAGTCCAGGATAAAGAGCCCCTCCCTATCTTCCCTGTAGTTATTGTGGTTTCAAGTTCTGGTTTTGCCCGCCTTTCAAAGTTTCATCCTTAACGGCTCTAGTTATGCAATATATGGTAGGTATTAATCATTCTTGATAACCCCTGCCTCATTCATATCTCCTTAGGCTCCTGTGTGGCTACTTACATGAAAAGAGTGATAACTCATACAATCATAGGATTGTTGAAAGGGACTCACAAGTATCATCAAGTTCAAATCCAGTCCCCACATAGGACAACCCCAACATCCACACCATGTGTCTGAGGGAGTTGTCCAAATGCTTCTTGAATATTGTCAGGCTTGGTGCCGTGACTGCTTCCCTGGGGAGCTGTTCCAGTGCTCCACCACCCTCTGAGAGAAGAACCTTTTCCTAATATCCAACCAAAACCTCCCCTGGCACATCTTCCTGTCATTCCTTCAGGTCCTATTATTGGCAGCCAGACAGAAGAGATCAAGATTTGCTCCTCCTCCTCCTCTTGTGAGGAAGCTGTAGATTGCGACGAGGTTTCCTCTCAGACTCCTCTCCTCCAGGCTGAAAGACAAAGTGACTTTAGCCACTCCTCGTACAGCTTCCCCTCTAAATCCTTTACTAACTTTGTGGTCCTCCTCTGGACACTCTACAGTAGCTTTATATCCTTTTTATACTGTTCAGATGAGGAAGATTTGGTGGGCTGAGACCCTTAAATGTAAGCGAAAAATATCTTAGCCAACAAATCCCTGGTTTTATCAGAGAGCAGGACTATAATATTTCAATTTTTATTTCCTATATGAAAGCCTACTTTAGAGATCTACTTTAGCACTTCACTTGTTATAATTAAGATACATAACAAAAAAATTACAAAAAAAATGAATGGTCAGTAAGATATGACAACTGATAAAAATAATATCCTTTTATCAGGCAGCAAAAATGACAAAATTCACGTCTAAACCAATAGGAAAAAATCATATTTTCATCAGTAAACCTTCAAAAATTACTAGAAAACATAAACAATTTTACTCTTTCTATTAGTCCCAGGCTATGTGTTTAGCATGACAGGAGACAGAAAGGGGAGAAAAAGGGTGTTGATATATTTTATATATTGTGCAATGGCAGGCCCCTGATTTCTGGTTTTGGAGACTGCATTATGAGGTGTAGTCTCTCTGTCCCCTTCACTCCAGATGAGAATAGTTCTCCTTGGACTCTAATGCAGAATGCAACTGACTATACACAGAGAAAACGGTAAAACAGACTAAGTTGCATGATATCCTTATTTTTTAATGGTTTCTATAAAAAAAGCATGGAAATGGAGAGCACTTTTTTCATAGTCATTATCATGACTACAAATTGATCTAGAGGACATTGTGGATATTAGTACTGCTTTTATTAACCACCAGTGTTCTGACTGCATTCAAGGCAGTAGCAGGCAAATCTCTATGGGTCTAAGAATTATGTTTCTGAGACACATGTATGGGGCACAATTTTTTATTGGCACAAAAGGAATCCAATTTCCAGGTTCATTACCCAAAACAACACAGAAATTTGAAACAAGAAAACATTTTAGGGCTTGAACTATAGATCAAACTATAATTCATAGGCCACATTCCCTCATGGATTGTGAGGATAAGGAGAAGGGGAAGGAAAAAAGCAATTTTTCTGCCCACTTGATCGATGTTCTATTTGACCTCTGAAATGCCCTCTTGCCATAACCTTTTAAATACCATCTGCTCTTTTTGTGAAGAGTGTGATGGGAAGGAGTCACTTCCAGACAGCAATTGATTATAAGAGCATTAATCAAGGGCTGGGATTATCTGCAGCACGACATTGTATGCTGTAGTTAAGCAATTTCACCTTAAATGTGATTGGAAAGGTTAATCCTGTTTCTCAGGACTAATTTAGACTTTGTATCAAACAACTCAGGACATCACGAAAATAGCTACAGCAAACAGGAGCTGAAAAATTGTCAGCTTTCATTATGAAGTCCTGTAAACTTTGTCTCTGAGGATGGGTAAGCAATAGGTCTATAGCCATGTTTTTCAAAACTGAGGTGATGTTGCCAGCTTTCCCTCTCAAGTCATTGGAATTATTCTTCTCCCTCTTTCTGCAAGTTAAGATAAATTTCTTTGTCAGTATTTGCTATTCTTGGCTAACATTATTTATTGAATCGTTTTCTATCGGTGAAGGATTATGAAGTCCTTTTCTGTCATGCTTTTACCCTCAAGATGTCTAACACGAACTTCTCACCAGGCCTACTAGCTAGGTGGGCGAATTGCAGTGAGTGACTTGTCAGGGACTTGCACAAGATAACGACCAGTGCTGGTGGCATGCAACAACTGGAACGCAGGTCTGGCTCCTGGGGCCCTGCTTTGACTGTCCTTACTCATTAACACTCCCCTTCAGGTTTCAGGGTAGTGTGACAGAAGTTAGTTCATGTAGGTATGGCAGTTGCTGATAGAGAACATTGCCATAAATATGTGTCAAGTGTATTGTAAGGGCAAGTTAATTTACTTTTATCTGAGGCTCCAAACAGGCTGATTATGCTGTGAAAAATTAGGATATACTGTACCTTTTCCAATATCTGTTGTCACCATCTTCAGATAGTGCAATTTGCAATTAATAAAGTGATCTGTCATTGCTATTACAGTTAAAGTAATCCCTAAGGACGTCGGCAATGGTCACTTCAGACAGCTGGAGTGGGGTCAAGTGCACGTCTGCATCAAAGGCCAGTAAAAATGACTTCAGCCATGCTGTACAGGTTCGGGAGAGCTGGGTCACAGGAGAAACACATAAGCTCAAACTGCCATTAAAGACTGAATTCTTATTCTGCTTGGTTAGTTCCCCTTTCTGAAGTGTTTTATTATTTTCTCATGTCTATCTATCGAAATCCATCTTGTTTCCCTCAAAGTTGTTAGGTACAGCAATGGTTTTCAGCCTTCTGTGACCAACAGACAAAAATATTGAAAAATAAATTTACTGAGGGAAAGAGCTTGTTTTGCTTTTCATATCTGCCTCCTTTTTAATTGTTTAATTTCCTGTTCCTGCAGACAACACCAGGACATCTTACAATCCGTAAATTATGAGCATATATCACAGATGGAAATCCTCACCTCAGAGACATAAATACCACAGAACAGAAGCAATAAAAATCCAAAGACTAAATGCCAACACAGCACCAAGAGTGTCAATATTCTTTCTGAATGGAAGCTCTATAGCCCCATTATATTATCCTATATATAAACAAAAACGATATAAAACTTCTTGCTGAGCAAGACTAAATGCTATAAGGTTTCTCCCAAAGAGAAATGTGGAGCTTAATGCCATTTACTCTTTCTGTTGATTGATTTCTTCTCTAAATTGAAAGCACTCTTCTACATCAAAAACTAGAAGCTCTGTGCGCGTACACATGGAGCAGATCAGTTACTAGCCCTTCAGGTTTCTCAGATGTGACTGGAAATCATCATCGCAAAAGAACTATCGCTGGAATTTTGGTTTATTTCTGCTCTCTTTCTCAATTTAAAAATAATGTGCATGCATAGTTAACTAGCATAAATAAAGTACATTTCGAACATAGACTAAAGTCCTCCTCTTGAGAACAAACTTCAGTTGCAAACGCAGTGGTGGATATCAACAGATACCTAATAATTAATGTATCTCCCTAAAGTTGCTCTGTAAGATACAGTCTTCATGATATTGTCTTCCTACCAAGCTTGGTGTTGTCTGCAAACTTACTGAGGGTGTACTCAATCCCCTTGTCCAGGTCATTGATAAAGATATTAAACAGAACCAACCCAAACACTGATCCCTTAGGAACACCACTTGTGACCAGCCACCAACTGGATTTAGCTCCACTCACCACAACTCTGGTGGTCCGGCCACTCATCCAGTTTTTTACCCAATGAAAAGTCCACCTGTCCCAGCTGCGAGCAGCCAGTTTCTCCAAGAAAATTCCATGGGAAATGGTATTAAAGGCTTTACTAAAGTCTAGGTAGATGGCATCCACAAACAGATCACTTTGTCATAGGAGGAGTTCAGGTTAGTCAAGCAGAATTGTCTTAAATCCAAGCTGACTAGGCCTGATCTCCTGGTCGTCCTGTACATGCCACGTGATGGTACTCAAGGTGATCTGCTCTCCCTGACACCAAGGTTAGACTGACAAGCCTGTAGTTCCAGCCGTTCTTATAGATGGGCATCACATTTGTTAATCCAGTCAGCTCAGACCTCCCCAGTTAGCCAGGACTGCTGATAAATGATGGAAAGTGGCTTGATGAGTATTTCTGCCAGTTCTTTCATTACTCTTGAGCGGATCTCATTTGGCCCCAGAGACATTTGCACGTCTAAGTGATGCAGCAGGTCACTAACCATTTCATCCTGGATTATAGGGGCTCTGTTCAACTCCCCATCCCTGTCTTCCAGCTCTGGGAAACCGGAGAACTGCTGATCTTACTATTAGAGACTGAGGCAAAAAAGGCATTAAGTACCTCAGTCTTTTCCTCATCCTTTGTCATTATGTTTCCCTCTACATCTAATAAAGGCTGGAGATTCTTCATAGCCTTCATCCTCTTACCCGTAAACACTCTGCCTTGTCAGCACTGTATTCTAGCTCTAGACAATCAAGCTTGCTTTCAAGTTAATTTTATATTATAATTCCACTTAAAAAGACATATTTGGGCTTGAATCCCTTCAAGAATGAAGAAACTATAAGACAGCAGGTATTTCACTCACTGTGTCATGGTACAAACAACTAATATTCAGTGTGACAGCAGGAAAACTGGGTCCTTTCAATGAAGCAGTATTGCTAAGAATTTGACAAATGAGGCTCTACGGTTGGTTTTCTGGATAGACTGTTCAGATGGCTGAAATATGGCTTAAATCCATCTTAGCAATCTTTAGGCATTTAATCAAGGTGCCTCAGATAGGAGCATCATCAGTGTAAACTTGTGTTTCCCTGCCTGTCCAATCAGATTGTGTGCTATTGCAAGTCCCTAAAATATGTTGCTAGCTCTTGCTTATAGAGGCCACAAATGATTTATGATAACTGTATGTATAGGAAAACTATACGCACTCACATATAAATGCCTTGTAACGTGCAGTATACTATTCCAGCATCCATTCATGCCATTAAAAATATCCATTTCAATAAATCTTCCAATATTTTGTAATCCTTGTACTGTCTTGTGTCCAGTTTTTTTTGTCAGCTTGTACTTTCTAATTGCTTAGGAAACAGCTTAATGGTGATAATTCATGGCCAGAGAATGAGTAACTAGTTTTTAAGGGTATCAAAATGGAGACATGGGCTCAAGGTGAAGACAGTGTCTTCCTAGTAATATTTCAATGTCTTCAAATATCATTAACCAAGACTTTTTATAGAAATAATATATTTACTACCAAAACCATTAACTTTTCTTTTAATATGTGAAATATGTATTTCACTTTATATGTAAAATGTCATATGAACCTCTGCCTGCAGGGACTTGAAGGTACTGGCAGAAGACAGTAGACAGTTTGTAAGTACATCTGTCAGCGAGTGCTAACACATATCTGGCAACTGCAACTATATTATGTGCAGGAGGTATCTTCTTACTTGTGCTCCTTTTTTTGGACCACTTTTTAATGACTTCTAGAACAGAGAACAAACTGATTCAGGGAACACCAGAAAACACTGTTCCACAATAAATTGCTTTCCTCCTGCAGAATATGCTCTTCCCACAAAGAATATTTTTTTTGATTTACCAAAATTGGCAAGTCCTGTAATTAGATCTCAGACAACAGAAGGGAAAGATAACAACAGAGTTACAGAAATACTTGCACAAAGGAGTATAATTAGAGAGTTAAAATAAGAAGCAATGAATGGCTGCATAAAAGAAATACAAATTCATTAAAACATTTTTTTACTGTTCGTTTAACATCCATTATTGGAAATTAGACTGTAGAGGTCTCCCATGTCAAAATTACCATTTTTCACTATTTGGGTTGTTGACATAGGGAGTGCTCACTTACCAGCACAGTGTACTCTGTGGAGGCTGCAGACAGAGTGACACACCTAAATATCAGTGTACAACTTAACAAAGGGCTCTAAGGAAACCACTACTGTTTAATTCTAGATGTGAGTATTTTCCATCCTTTTAAGTTTGACTGTTAAGCTGTGGTAAGGTAAAACAAGATAGACGGGGAAAATTACGCCAGATTGCAATGAGATGAGGGGAAAAAAAGAGCCAAAAAACATTGCCATCTCTTCCAAACATAATTTTAGATCTTACGCCAAAAATAATGCAATTGAATAAGTACCTGTCAAGTAAGAAATGTTTGTTCAGCCATATGAAATTAATGACTTTCAAATACTTGCCATAAAATATAAAGCTGGTAATATGAAAAAATACATAAAATAGAGGAATATGATCCTGAAATAATACTTTAGATTTCCGTAACCTGAGGGAGAGTTTACATATTAAAGGAGAAAAATCTTAAAACAACAAAATTATCCCAGTTCTTCTTTAATAGTAGTGTAAGTGATAATTTCATGGCTTCTCCAACTTTAGTGGAAAGGAATCTCTGAAGAATATAGAGTCTATGCCAAGTCTATCACGTGGCTGAACTGATGCTCAGTGAGTTATAGGGATGAACTTATGTCAATACTTAAAACTGTTTTATAAGCTGTGGTAAATCTTTTGACATGCTGATGCTCTGACAGCATGCAGTATTGAATTCCTTTCTCTTACACCTCCAGAGTATCTCTATCCCCCTTAGTTGGTTAAGGTATTTTTGCAACACTTAATGGTTACTTGCAGTAAACTCTCATTGGACTATTGCCTGGAAAAAAATATTAGTAATTTAATCTAACTGCAAACTAAATTCCTTTTGCTCATGTAACATAAGCACAATTTAGTTGTTACCTGAAAGCCTAACAAGCTTTTGGTGTTCCACTTGAAATATACAAACTGAAGTTTATATAGTGCTAAATTGAGATGCTAGTTAGCCCCACCTCTGTTGTCCAACAGGACCCGTCCCTTAGATGAGAAGAAATGCATATTCAGAAAAAGAAAAACTATATAGAGTTATCAGAAGTGTGTCTGTAATTTCTAGGGTTAATTTATATTCCAACATAACAATTTCAACCGACATGACAAGGTAGGAATGGTATGAGACTGACCTATACTGCTCAGTGAAGCATGTGTCATCTGGAACAGGCACTATTTAGGAGGTGAATGACAGCAAGCTTGGGATGGAAGCAGGTATTTCACAGGTAAACACAATAGGCAAGATCTTTCCTACACGCTTTTGGTAGGGTTGCAACCATAGCAGTACAAATATAAGATTTCAGAAGAGAAGATTTTTTTTTTCATTTGACGTCTCAAATAAAAAGCAATTCAGGATGTGTTTTCAGGTTTTTTTCCTTCTCTTTCTCTTTCTCTTTCTCTTTCTCTTTCTCTTTCTCTTTCTCTTTCTCTTTCTCTTTCTCCCCTTTTTCATTTTTTTTAACCAAAGGAGTTTTAAAATTGATACGAGATGGGAGAAATGAAATGGAGAGCATTCCAGATAAAAATGCCAGAGGCCAAATCAAACAAATGTCTGTACTTGGCACATAGATATTACAGCAATAGAAATATTGTAGATTTTTTTCCAGCTCCAGGGACAGCTTATAAATTTGCATTAATTGTTTGGATATGGTACATAACTGCATGCAGAGCAGAGAAACACAGCTTTTATTCTTGCAGGAGAGTGTCTTGCTTGTTTTCTGCTTGTCCCCATGATCCTTGCATTCTCTCCCATGTGGTGCTGCCTAAGCTGATCCCAAGGGGAACAGGGTGCTGCAGTTGTTTTGCCCTAATGGGAGCACTCCAGCCTAGGACCACTCCAGCCTAGGACACAACTCATGCCTACTGGCAGATGTCAGTTCACTCACAGATATGAGCTAGACAATCCGACTGAGACAGACCTGCTGTCCTTATTTCTCACCTCCTGACTCCAGCCACTGAGCCCCTGTACAGGACATGGACAGTGTCATCATCATCAAATGTGAATGACAAGGATTTTGTTTGTGATGTATTTGATGCAGAGCTCTAGGCTGGGGAAAGAGTGGCTGGAGAGCAGTCAGGTGGAAAGGGACTTGGGAATGCTGGTGGACAGGAAACTCAACATGAGCCAGTAGTGTGCTCAAGTGGCCAAGAAGGCCAATGGTATCCTGGCCTGCATCACGAACAGTGTGGCCAGCAGGACTAGAGAGGTCATCATCCCCTTATACTCGGCATTGGTCAGGCTGCACCATGAGTGCTGTGTCCAGTTCTGGGCCCCTCAGTTTAAGAAGGATGTTGAGATGCTGGAGTGTGTCCAGAGGAGAGCGACGAGGATGGTGAAGGGGCTGGAGCACAAGCTCTATGAGGAGCGACTGAGGGAGCTGGGGTTGTTTAGCCTGGAGAAGAGGAGGCTCAGGGGAGACCTTATTGCTCTCTACAACTACCTAAAGGGAGGTTGTAGTCAGGCAGGGGTTGGTCTCTTCTCTCAGGTGGCCGGTTACAGAACAAGAGGACACGGTCTCAAGCTTCACCAGGGGAAGTTTAGGCTTGACATTAGGAAGAAGTTCTTCACTGAGACGGTAATTGGCCATTGGAATGTGCTGCCTGGGGAGGTGGTGGAGTCACCACCGTCCCTGGAGGTGTTTAAGAAGAGATTGGATGAGGCTCTTAGTGCCATGGTGTAATTGACAAGTAGGAGTAGGTGTAGGTGTTGGGTCATAGGTTGGACTCGATGATCTCAGAGGTCTTTTACAACCTTGTGATACTGTGATACTGTGTGATTGTGTTGGAGCATTTTAACCATGCTTTGGGAAACTTAGAAATGCCACTTGCAGGTTATGAGTCCCAAAACAGCTTTAGTCTGCAAAGTTTGCAACTTGACTAAGGTCACACAGTCTTTGACTGTGCGCACTAAAAGAAATGGGAAAGCCCAAATATATTTTGTGGGTGCTAAAGTGAATTAGCATTTAGGTGAGGTCTTCTTACTGGCATTTTTAAAAGCATCCAGACCTATAAAGTTTATGCATTTTGAGAGACTGAATCCCTTGAGGGTAGAGTAAACCTGAGGTTTTGAAAGTTTTAAGTTTAAAATTGCACATTCATGTCTGTAGCCTTAATTGCAATGCTGAGCACAGTTTTCTTTCACTTGCAAATCTATTTCAGTAAATTGCATTCATAGCACCTTATTAAGATTAATAAAAAGAAAAAAAAAACATACATACACCAAAAAACGAATTTAAATACACATCCCCCCAAGTGTTTTGCTAGAAAAAAAAAGAGGAAAGAGATGGAGGTCATCAGCCAGAATACAAATCAATTGACAGTGTAGAAAATGGTGTGCTCCTGTCTCTTACTGAAATACAAAGTAATATATCTGAACATCTGAAAAAGAGGACTCTCTATGATTTTGCTGAGAGTCAGACTTTCCTTGCTAACAATACCTTCTTTTTATAGACTAAAACATTATTTAAACAATTATATGCTATTAAGTAAAAGATGAATTACAGAGAAAATTGCACCATTAGTAAAATTTAAGTTCTTAACTTCATATAGTAAAAGATGGTAACCTTTTTGTAATGGCATTTCAATTTACCATTTATTATAAAAGTCTAATTTAGAAGGAAAAATGAATTCTGGTTCCAGTCTTATTACTCTAGCTGTTGCATTTCTATGCAAGTTATAATTCATAACACAGCTCCAGCAAAATTAACGAAGAATGTTTT
Source organism: Neomorphus geoffroyi (assembly GCA_033558235.1). Lineage (NCBI taxonomy): Eukaryota > Metazoa > Chordata > Aves > Cuculiformes > Neomorphidae > Neomorphus > Neomorphus geoffroyi. The sequence continues at coordinate 73,471,848 of JAUMJM010000005.1, read as the reverse complement.
AAGATAAATTAAGATCTTGGATTTGCACTGAAGTATATTAGAGATGATACCCTTGATTAAAAAGGTAAAGCAATACATTTATATGTAGAGAGTACAGAGCTCTTTTGATATTTAGAATCATCTCCTATCAGACTTATTTTGTGCTCACAAGACTTCCAAAACACCGTCATATTTCAGTGAAGTGTTATATCAACTGGTGACAATTTGGTTCCCTCATTCCTTCTCTGAAAGGCTGTTTCTAGTTCATTAGGTTTGAGAAAGTAACCTAATTGTCAATCCTAAATCAGAGAAAATAAAATTTATATTAAATTTTGGAGAAAATTTAATGTGACTGTTTTCAATATTAAGTTATTATTATTACAATCTTGAAAATACCCCTCCTCCCTCTTTCTACCATACGTTTTTTATCAGTCAGTTTTAACTTCGAGGGCAGAGATAGATTGGAAAAGAGGTAACCTTTTAAACGGCCTTTTTCCAGCATAAACTGCAGAAGAACATTTTGATTAGAACAATCCAAAGCACAGGCCTCATTCAGTGAAGAGACTGGGTCACTGTAGTAAGCTTCACCAAATTAATTGGTGAGAAATGTAGTTGTGGCCAAACAGCCAAAGGTAAACCAACTGTAAAATAGGCGAACCCTTAACGTTATTTATATTGTATGCTTTGAGACCTTTATTCTACCCTTCTGCGAAAACTTCTTGCAAGATTCTGAAAATTACTGTTCATAAATAAAGGAAAAGAAAGCACAAATCAGGGGTCAGCAATCATGATGTGCAGTCTGAGGCACCCTGAGACTACTCACCCCACAAGGACCCTAAGTGCATTTCCTCGTGAGTGCCAGGGTCCTGCCTGGAGATAAGTGCACCCATGTCTTTCAGCTTCTGTCTCTGCCAACCTTTAGAATTCCAGGGAACGGAGAGGTGGCCTGCAGAAGTGTCTGTGCTGGTTTTACCTGTGTCTTGATTTATCCAAAGGTATTGACTCATGGAGGATACGAAGTGTGTGGCACACTGCTGCTGCACCTACAGCTGCCCACAACCATAAGGCAATGCCTGCAGTAGGGCCAAGGAGCTTATCAGACCTGATTTACAAAGATCTCTTCCTCTCTGGCTCATGACTTTTGCTTCTTTCTGTCATCCAACAGTCCAAAAGGATAAAGACACCTTAAAATCTGACCTAAAAAAGCAGTCCAAAAGGATAAAGGTATCTTAAAATCTGACCTAAAATAACTATTTTTTTAGAGTTCTAGCAGAATAGAAAAAAGGATTTTAGTTAAAAACTACAGCATGCCATTTCAGTGGATTTGCAGAGATGGAGACATGCTTCATAAATTGTCTTGTATTTGTCTTTATTATTCACCTTCACTAAGTCTCAGTGGTGCACTTCCTGCGTGCTTTATAATTGTGAAGTAAATACTACTGCATTAATGAGAACAAATACATTAATTTAAAAAATAACTGATATTTACAAATGCAAAGGCTGAAATTCTTTCTCAGAGAAGGCAAAACACCTGAAATACCCTAGACCGACAGCCGTTTCTCCATGAAGCTGTCACCATCAAAAAGTTAACATGAACACATAAATGTAACTGAGACACCACAGCATGTTACAAGAGTGCAGGTACTAGAGCAGGTAATGACCTTTGGTATTTCAAAGCTATTTGATGGAGTGAGAGAGTACACATACATGCTGTACTATCTTAAACGACTGACTTTTTAATGCTGACAGCTATTCCTTGGTGAAATCTCACAAAACAAGACACGGTAGTTTAAAATTTGGCCAAAGAAGGTTTTGGAATAAAAGGCAGAAATGTGATTCTGCCTGTTAGAAAGCTCTCTCTCTCACACACTTCACTGTGATTCAGTGTTCACAAGAACTCAAAAGATAATAGAAAATAAATATTGGTTATTTCTTTATAATGTTGTGAGCTGACCAGGGTTGGCCTACCTTCTATATCCTACCCATTATCAAGGAGACCCTTAGCATTTAATTTCTCATTCTGCTTAGGTCATTTATAACACCTAGCAAATACAAATTTACAATACTGTAAATAGATACTAAAAATAATTATTCATGGGTTTTTGCTTATTTTGTTTGGTTTGTTTTGTTATAATTAAACATGTTAAATCAGTTCCTTGGGAATTATAATGTATGTTTAGACTAGATAATTCAGTTCACGGGTTGTACAGGTTATCTGGTTAGACAAATAACTCTACAGGATCTCCTTTAATAACCTCTGAAATTGAAGGGCAAGGTCATCAGCTTTGCACAATGAAAAGCTATGATCTCTGCAATCAGAGGTTATACAGTCGTGGTTGGTATCAATGGCTGTGTTCTGCAGAATAATTTTCTTTTTCATGAAGAGAAAGGAGTTTCTGGTGCTGGTGCCTCTATCTTTTTTTTATATAAGATACATATTGATCATGTTTACACTCTCGTATTATTATCATTTGCTCACAACAGCAAACAAATAAAGGTGGCAGCATAAATCCTTTCTGAACAATCCTCAGTAGCGCTGCATTCTTATGCAAAATCTGATTTGAAACAATAAGACTAACTTTGTCATCAGAGTAACAGCAGAGTTCCAAGAATGTAAAATACAGCTTGCCTTGAGAGCTGGTGGTTCTTTTCAAATCTTTTTAAGTCTGAGTTTAGAAGTGCGTAGAGATATTCCAGGTAATTCCTGGAGTCAAGAAAGAAAGGTTCTCCTGAACAGAAGTTGAGGAATGTGTTAGTAAGCGTCTTATAGAAAGAGAAAATTAGAGACTTCTCCATAAATCCTTCTTAATTTTATGAGAAAACTGGGATCTCTCCTATACAGATTTCAGTAAAATAGTCACACTATAAAGAAATCCAGTCATTAACAGAAACCTAACTGAAAAATGTTGCTGTCTAAAACCATGGCCTACATTTAATGTTTTAGTGTATGATAAACTCTCCTTTATCCCTTCCTATTTCCTGCAGGAAAGTATATGCATCTAAGGGATTCCCATGGAATAGCTGACGTGCTATGAAATTAACCATTTCGTATGTTTAATGTGATCACATACTGCCATACTTCTGCTACAATCCTGTATCTAAAACTTTATTTCCATGCTAAAGAAAAATGTAGTGGTCCTTGTATCAAAGAATACAAAACCTGCGCATGTCCTGCAGGGTGTGTTTCTCGTCACCTAGCAGAAAGTGCTTCAGGCCTTTGCTTATGTACCCACTTAAAACTGCTGATAAATTGTTATTAACAGGCATTTCAATGCAAAAAGAGGAAGGATGCTCACCCTCAAAGGGTATTTTAAGTAATTCTATTGATTTAATATGCCTGATATCAATACAGCTGGTAACATTAAGCAGACATAAAAGTATGTTTACTTCATCCAGTCAGTTGTAACTGAACAAAGAGGTCAAAACTCATTGAAGTGGTTTGCAGCAGCTGTGTGTCTTCACGAAAGAAAGCAAAGCTATGTTGTGCAGATATCCTGGCATACATGAAGATAATCTGACTTCTGATTTTTTAAGAAATAGAGATTAAGTAGAGAAATTATAGATTGACTGGAGTATTTTTAGCCAAGAACTACACATTTTTCTGTATTTGGGTACTCGGGACAGGTTACAAATAAGTTTGGAAAAGATGCCGGTTTCTTCAGTCATTGTTAATACCACTCTAGATTAGGAGTACAAAGTATAAAACAGTCTCACTCCAGTGACCAGATGCTCTGTTGATACCAGACATCCCAGACCACCTGTTTTCACGTCCTTACACACACTTTAGTCTGTCATTCAAAATAGTCTTGTGCTGCAGTTTGGCATTGGATATGACTATTGCTCTGGCAATGAGCCAGACCAAAGCACAATGGTCTCTATCTGTCAGTAAAATCTGAGAAAAGCCATGCAAAGCAACTAAATATACACTTTCATTTTTATAAGCGAGAATTTGTAGAGAGAAGGAGCGAAGGAGGAAGGAGTCTGGTAGGAAAAATAGTGAAATAGTTAAATCTCTGCCGTTACTGCATAATCCATTCTTTATAGCATTTGAAGTTTGCTAGATTCCAAACTTCTCAGCCATTCTGTCTCTCGCCAGTCTTCAGATGATCCGCAAAATATATGCTCATTACAATGCCATAACATGCTGCAAAACTAGGGGTATACCAAGGGAGGCGCCAGTAACCTCACACAGTGATAATGCAATTCTTAGAAGGAAGAAAACAGATTACAACCACCCCTCTCAAATTTTATATATTTATATCAGATATATATTAAGGAAAATCTTCGTATTATTCTGTCTTTCTGGAAGATATATGGTCAAAGTTTCAGCTTTTGTACTTCTATCTGTGAAATTTCAAATAGTTGGATGGATGGATGGATGGATGGATGGATGGATGGATGGATGGATGGGTGGATGGATGGATGGATGGATATCAAACATAACTGAGCAGCTTGTGAATAATCAGTCTGATGGATGCAGAAGGCAGGGATCTTTTGTCTACAACTTTTGCATCTCAGCAAAGGAAAAATTTCATGCATCGGATAGCTCAGCTGCAATGGGGCCATGTGGCACCTAGAAATCCTGAAAATTTGGCAAAATCGGACATGGCCTAATTATACTGATTTTCGATTCAATAATGAAGCTGTAATATAACTGTCAGAGTTGTGGAGAATAGTAGCACTTGTAGAAAATTCATGAACCAGTATAGGCAGCCTATCTTTAGCTGACAATTTTAGATCCAGAATAGGATATACAACCTTTTACATAACCTTATTTCTCCTGGCATCTTTTACTTTCATGGTTTGTGAGAATAGAATTGTTGTGTACCCTGATGTATCCCTTCTGCAGTTCCTCTCACTGGAGCCAAATGGTACTGGAGACACAGCGGGGTTAGGCAGAAAATGCTGCCACCTCTCTGTGCCTGAAGGTGGACAAGTCAGCTCTGGTGACCAGAGGACACAAGCACTCTCACAGAAGACACTGACCTCTGGGACAAGAAAGTCAGTGTGTATGGCTCCCACAAACTCTCAGAGAGCAGAAGACCTCTTAGCAGTAGGAACTGGGAGTGAAGAACACTGGGTCTCCTTTATGCCACAGGTCTCCTTGTATGTCCTGTAATAGCAAGTCTTTGTCTTGTGAAGATCCTTTACATCTTTTCCACTGAGAATTTAACCACTGAGACTTAGTGGCCTTAGAATTAAGCAACTTTGTTAGCCTAGGAATTCTGAAATCACTGCTTCACTAACAAGCAAAATAGTTTTATTTTTCTTTTTTTCACCTTTTGGGGTTTTTTGTTTTGGTGTGGGGGTTTTTTTTAATCATCATGAACAGCTGTTTACCTAGTAGATTAGGAAGTGGAAAGTAAAAACAGAATAAAGATGAGAATACAGTGGTATATGAATTTGCTGAATTAATTGTCTTCCTCTTATTTCTTTTCATTTGCACCAAACAGATTTAATTGCAGTATTTCATATGCTCTTTGCAGTTTGGGAGCTGTCTGCTTCCTCTTTACACAGAAATGGGTGTTACCTTCTTAAGATATCATAGATATTTGTCCTAAAAACTTATAATTGTCAAAAAATATGGGAAACTCTTTAACAATAAACTTATAAATAAAGTATGTAAGTTATTCAGCAAAAGAAAAAAAGGTCTGCTCACTTTTGGCAACAGTTTGCAAAATACATTATGAGGAATATTTCATGCACTTATTTTAAGAGTATTACAGGATTGATTCTCATATATTTTCACTTCTCCAGCAGGAACTGTCAGAGTCTCCTGTGAGAATGTCACCTGGAACACAGGGCTTCAAAGTTTTCTCTGTGAACTTCTATGAGTGTTGTTGTCGTGGCTTATACACAAAAATACTGAATATATTCCTTAGAGATATCTATTACTCGATTGTGGTTGGTTTTTCTTTTCTCGAAGGAATTAATTAAAATTTTAACAAATATTTTGCTTTACTGTAGTCAGCATTCTAGTATCTTATTAAAACCACCATTCTACATGAAAAGCTAAGGTATTTTTCAATGGAGAAAACATTATGCATAAATGGCAATGGATGGCGATTTTTTTTCGTTGTTTTACTGCTCAGGAACATAACGGATAATAATGTTTTGAGATAACTTTTCCTGACTCGATTTTGTGAATAAGAAGAAACCCACCTTCTGCACCCTCCCATACATCAGTCTATCATCAGGACCTAGTATATCATAATTTTCTCAGAAATGCTTTCTAAAAGATTTGCAGGGTTTGCTGCCTACATCTTCCTAATTACTAAATGAAAGGGTTCAAATTGTAATTAACCTACAGCTCTACCTTGGAGAAGTCAGTATGAAGTCATTTAAACCTACAATATTTCTGTTACTTAACATTTGCTTAGGTGAGTCATGGTAGTGGTTTTATGCCTAAACCTCAGTCAACCTTAAGGATTTGCTTCCAAACCAATTTCTTATCAGGCCGCATGGTAAGAATAAAACAAAACAAGAAAGAAAAAGACATTCAAGGGTCTCTGACAGTGTTCTTCTGTGAATCTGTTTCACTCATTATAAAACAATTATTATGTGCTGAGAGAAGAGAGATTCTAAACTGGTAGTTCTCAGCAAACAGAAGTGAGACGGTAAGGGGTCCCAACACTTGCTGGTATCCATATTTGTACGACATCCACAGTGCTAAAGGGACAGATACATTGCCTGAATATAAATTCAAATCTGTAGTCTGTTCAAGGCTCTCCCAGACCTTCACACAGTCATAAAAATGTCCATGCCATTACATATTAGTGGCCACAGTTATTTAATCTCCATGGTTTTCTCTTAACTCTGCCATGCATATCTTTATTCCAAAGGAAAGAGAAAGGGGGGAAGCTACCTATCCTCTTCCACACATTTTTACTCACCTTGTCAAAAATCGTGGCAAAAAACTTGTGAATTACCTCTCAACCATTTTTTGGTTTTGCTGTAGGCAATGATGGTTTGCATAAACTTTAGCTTTATGTCTAGAGAAAGCCTGCTTTAAAATCCAGTTTTGGGGTTTTTTTTAAGAAACAAAAGCTTATATAAGATTTTAGATGTAAACTTTCTGCTTTTCAAAGGAAAACTGTGTCCTGGCCAATACCATTCACATTAATCAGAGTCACATTCAATAATGAGGAAAATAAAACCACTGAAATTGGTACCAGACTCCCAAGGTGAGGCAAACATTGCATTAAATAGAACAGGCAGCTGAGAGCCAGGCTTCTGCTGACTGTATAATGTCAGTATTTAAACAATTACAGTTGCAATCACAAGTAAATAACAATATTCAATTTCAGCTTAATGCGTGTTTTGCAATATCTCGCAATTCCTATGAAGCAGTCACAGATCATCAAACTAATAGGTGAGGAAGAAAATTTTGAGGATTGTCTAATAGAGCTGGCTAACAAACTAATTTTGAGTCGTTAGACTAATTTTCTCAAGGCCTGTGCACATGTTTAACTGTAATCAGAGTGTAATGAAGTTCAGAAAAATTTCTATCAAAGAAGAGGACCTTCAAAATAGAGATATGGGAGATTCTATTGAATACTTTAAATTAGATATAGATTAGTCACAAATCGCTGAGACCGCTTAACAAGAAATCAAAATCAAAACCTTGAGTGTAGAAGCTCCTTGTCAATACGCAGCTCACTAATGTGCGACATGATCAACATTTCAATATATTCCACCCGACTCATTCAATGACACTTTGAATGAGCTGATGTCATATTTTCACTCAAAAACCAGTAAGTGCTGCAGCAAATATTATGGTACTAGAATTTTAATGATTTTAATCACTTCAATTATTGGGTCATTTTATTCGACTACTGTGAATCAAAGTATTTCCAAAAGGGCTGTTTTACATTTTCTCCTCTCATATAAAAAAAGAAAATGACAAACACAGTCTGATCTAAAGTTTACTTTAATCATCATGAGACTTCTAATTGACCTGAGAGAGCTTTGGACAGAATTATTTCTTTAGCTAAGTTATATATTGTCATATAAGTGTCATCATCATTCAAAATACATATTCCTTTCAGTTCACCTTAGACAACTGTTCTACAATTTTTTTACTCTCTAATTGGTTGATAAAATGATTCAGACTTTCTAACGATGGAATAACTGCATATATTTCTTCAAACCTGCATGACAGGGTTCACCTGCCTTAAAAATGAATGTTTCTCTGATGATTTGAATATATATATTTTATATATTTTCTCTTCTTTTTTAAAAAAATAATCAGAATACTTTAATGAATAAATAAATAACTATCACATATATGAATCACATGGTCATCTGAAATTCCAGTGTTAGATCAGGTTTTTATGTCTTCGGTAGATCTTGTCTTCACAATCAGCAAGTAATACAGGCTATGTTTCAGCAAAGCATTTGAATATATGTTTTACATAGAACAGCCAAGAGTCCAATTTAACATGGATGCCTTTATTCATCTTTCCAAAAGGTGAGCGTATTCACAAATGCTTTGCCTCATATGGTCCAATTCCTTCATCTGTTGTGTAACATTTCAGATTTCTCAGATCTGATGTCCACTTTTTCTTCTAACACAGACCTAAACTTTTGTGCACTGCACCCTCTACAGGATGAACTGCACAACAGGTCAGAGGGAAGGGAAAAAACAAAAGAAATCTTACCCGGGTATTAAGGAGATTATTATCTTCAGTTGAAAATCAAATCCCTGATTTAGGAAGTTACTTCCCAATGGTGCATTTCTTAAACAACGGGGTAGGTTCAACCTGTTAGAACAGAAAACGTCAGACTGAAGTATTGCTAATGAGTGGACTTTGTGTTGTGCAAGAAGCAGGAGTCAGGCTGGCTGGGTGCCGAAGCAAAACTGAGAGAGCTTCCTCAGTATATAATCAGTATGCTCTCAGTGTATCGCTAATCCAAACCGCACAATACTAATCAAACTTTCTCCTTATATAGCATGCAAGTAATATTTTCAATGCCATTTGATATCTTTTCCCATTATTCTGACGGTTTTTAAGTGCTTCATGACTGACAGGTTTCTGTAAGTGTAATATTGTGTGTCGGGGGAACAGTATGTAAAGGTAGAATTGCAAAATGAACAAAATGTTAATTGCCATTAGTTTAGGGAACTAAGCAACACAACGCTGGATCTAAATTTTCAGACTTTCTCATGCAGAATTGGTATTTATAATAGATATAAGCAGGGTCAATTTAGAGAGGCACATATTTTATAATGCTTCAAAATGTGAAATAGACTAAGACATCTGAAGCAGTAATTTGATTTTGAGCACTTTGTCTTACACTTCTGTAGAGTCTTGACCTCTCTGTCCATTCTGATTTTCTGTGCTATTATAAAGAACATAGTAAATAGGAACCAATTACCTCTCTCCTACTACCCACCAAATACTGCTCTGCAAGGTTAACACCTAACTTACTTGGTTTGTGTAAGGAACAAAATATCCTCTTATAATTTGGCCCTTTCAAGATGATAGGCAGACTATTAGAAACAACACAAGAAATGCATCTGATTTATTGAAAAAAATGCTTTTTTAATAAGATGTACATATTAATTTAAATAAGAGCTAATTTTTCAGCAAATGATTAGATGCCTGTTTCAGTTGGTAGTGTTCATCAAATCTGTTTTCATATCGCTATTACAGGAACAGTAGTCATTGACATAGACTTTGTGAGCAACAATTATTTATGAACAATTTGGTAACTTAATAATAGAACAGCTACGTAAGTATAGTTTCTATTAAATTGGTGGAAGCATTTTCCTAAGGTAATATTTTTGTGAAGTTTTTCTTTTGGTGCCTAAACTTACAGTCTCTGAAAGAAAGCTTTGTCTCACAAGTCAATAAGAGCGCAGATATTCAGAGTTACATTTCTTTGCATAAAAAATTCTTTGTAAAAGAAGTAGGGAGCCAAATATTCATCTTCAATTTTATCATTCACTTCTGGTTCTTAAAGAGCAAAATATGTAAGTAGCAGAGTAACAAAGAGGAAAATAACTTTTATGAAAGGCATCCTTCTGGAGAGTGATGGATTAATGAAGTAGGACAAATTTTTTTCTAAGGCAGTTCCAATCAAGTCAGATGATTTACAGAAAGGAAGATTTTAGTTCACTGTCTTCCATGCACAGATGAATTCTTTCATTGAGAGTTCCTCTTAGCAACTGTAGCCACATTTCATGGCATTGAATTTAATCTATGATAAACCTACTACAGAATATCATTTAAATGAAGCATTATACCTCTCCATACTAGTCTGTTATTATGGAGGTGCTTATCTGGAATCATCATGATGAGACAGAGATGAAAAAAAGATCTCATTTTTTGGAAGTGGAGAAAAAATCAATGAGGTAGTGCTTTTCATTTCTATTTCCATTAAGAGCCATCTGATTTTACTTGACACTTCTCTAAAGGAAGACTTTTAAGGGAGAAAATATTCACTCTACAAAGTGGAAACATTTTATTGCATAATGGTATCAGTTTGTGATAATTAAAAGAAGAGTAACAACATTGCATTATTAGAACGTGCCTTCAACTTATTTATCAATCATTTCTTATGGGAAAACTAAAAACCCCCAATGATGTCTTTTGAAAAGTACCATTGATCACTGAAATTTACATAGAAATCAAGAACTATAACAATCGCAGCCTGTCATTCTCCTCCTATCCTTTTCAGGTTTGGATTTTTTCTTGTTTTCCTTTTGTTTAAAACTTTTTTTCTCTCTTTTGTGTCAGTCTTAGCTTTGTGACAAAGTAAGGCGTGAGATAGCAGGGAAATAAAGTATTTCTGTAATAATAAATACTGACATTCACAAAAGAAGCCAAATATTTAAATATTTGAGGGAAGTAACACTAAAAAAATGGGGGATGAGGGTTTGAAAGCATAAGATATGAAAATAATTCAAATGCTTAAAAGGTTGTTTGACCTTACAGAGGAATTCTTCACTGGAGATGATGAAAAAAAGTGCAATCTTTACACCACTATTAGTTACCTTTTCAGCATACTTCATTAATTATTTAGTGTCCCTAAAATCCTAATAATGAGAGGAAAAAAACAACTCGTGACTTCCTGGCAGGAAAATTCAGAGAAAGTTTTTATTTACCTTTTCCATACTCTTTTTACTGGGTATGGAAAGCCTGAGGAAACTGGACAGCTATTTCACATACTTGGTGACATTATTTAAGCATTCCCTCTGAAATGACTAAAATTCAACATAAATCCATTCACCCATTTCAGCAAGTGCTTCTATCCTAGGCTGATGGGCATACAAAAGAAGTAAACAGCAAAGCATTTTTCATGTAATCCCACTATTCTGAAAAACAACTCAATAGTCAAAAGCAAAATTAGTTGAGATCATAATGGATCTTTCTCTGTGATGATGATTACTTGGCACAGAGCTTCATGCCTAAATCGTATAAATTTATGTGCACGTGTGTGTATAAATATGTATGTGTGTATGCAGATTTGATACGGCTACCTCAATCACAGCCTTGTCCCATAAAAGTTTCTGGTTTATTTCTTAATAGGAAAACATTGTAACTTCCTTCAGCTCTGCTGGGCACTCAGCTCTAGCAATCTTGTCATACACTTATTGGTATAAAATTCATGTCTACCTGCGATGTCTAGTTTCTAGAAACGGGCTATGGAGTTCTAGGATGCCCTTACAAATTCTTTTCCACAAATCAGGAGAGGAACAGGGTGAGCAGCTTTTAGATTTAAGTATCTTAAGATCCAAAGATCATCTGTCTGTAATGTGGGATGACTGAATATCAGAGGATGTTAGCCCTCTAAGGAGCAGCATAGGAGAGCTCTCTCGTGTACGAAACTTTGACAGGGTCATGTCTGTCAGGTCTCCATTTAGCAGCTTGGATAGGTAAGCGTTTATCTGCTTTCAAAGCACAATATGTGACTGATCATTTTGTTCCGGAATAACTTAGCGTTTTGAACCAAAAGAAAATCAAAAACTCTCTCGTATTACCTAACATTTTGATGAAATTTAGCCCCGTTGAAAGATAAACTCTTTGTAGAAACACCACCATTATTTTACATTTCTGTAAGTGATAAGACAAGCACATTTTTCTTCTTTCCTTTCTCCCCATACTAAAGTTTGGTTATTGATGTTTGGCACTAATGTAGCATTTTCCGTTTTATATAGGAAAAGGATTTATACCAATGATTGTGTGTGGCAGCACAAACTGAGGTTATTAGGATCGTGTGTATTTTGTGCAGACTTTCTCCGCAGCAGGGTGGTTCTCAAGCTGTTAAGTGTCAAGCATCTATGTTAGACATTATTTCTCAATGTCCAAACAGAAATTCAGAAATATCATCACCACTATATTTGAATTTAGTTCTTATGCCCTAGTACAACTTAGGCATATCAGATTTAACCATTCACATCCTTCTACAGGTAAGATAGGAAAGACAAGACCCATATGGAAATAAACTGATTTAAGCTTTCTAAAACAAATAATTTTCTGTGTTTTCATTCTTTGAACAAAGGAGATTGTTGGCATATTTTGTAACAATGCACACCGAAATCCTTCCCCTGTTATTATCTAAAATAGATTAGAATAATTTTGTTTTGCTTACATGAAACTTTGTACTTACAAGTAAAATATTTTAAGCCTAGAAGCCTAAAGACAGTATATCTGAAACCAGAAGATATTTTTTTTTTTTTGAGAAAAAATAACTGGATAGAAAGGAGCAGGAAAGTACAAGAAAGAAAATTGTCTGAGCACAAAAATGATTTTTGTAGTTCACAAACTGTTCTTCACTGATTCTTGCACCCTTTTAAAAGTACGGAAACAGAGGCCTTGCTAATGATGGTAATGTACCCAAAGGAAAATTATAGCCATATTCTAATGGAACACTCTACTAACCACATAAAAACTTCTTTGTGTATTCAAAACAAACAATACAATATTCTTCTAAACATTTAGAAAGCTGATATGTTTCTAAACTGCACTAAGCTTACAATATGAGTATTCACTTATTTTCAATCTGGCTTAGAGGTATATTTTTAAGGAACATTGTTTTTTGTAAAGATCAAACATAAAATACAAAATTTAATTATTATTAATATATTAAATTAATATAGTAGATTAAAAACACTACTTCTGACACAATTTTTAAAAATAATCAAGAGCTTTTCATCAACAACAACAAAAGATGACAAATCAGCAGTCAAATGAAATTCAAATGACTCCTTACTCGCAAAGGGCTTCTACTCCTTCACAAAAGCTTAGATTAAAAGATAAAAATCGGACTAAGGGTCAATTGATTTGAATAATTTTGGGTCAAGGAGAAAAGTAGATTCCATCCACAAAATTCTCTTGCAGTGAAGAGCCAGTAATCCGTTGTCTTCTTTAATGATGTGCCCGTTTCAGCCTTTATCACCAAAGCACTAATCAAGAAGGAAGTATATCCACTTCTGAAACAAACGTTTCAAATCATTGAGGTCTGAAATGTTAAAAAATTAAACGCTAGCAGGAAACAGGCATACAGCTAAAGAAAATCTTGAAACCCATATCATAAACTCTTTGAAAATATACTGCCAAGGAACAGTAGTTATTCCAAAAGTATTTGGAATAGTGATTTTAGAGCCGCAGGAGAGTGAGAGGGCTTTTGGGGCTTCTCAGTATGACCTGAGACAGAAAAGTCAGAAAGCAAATTTCACAAACTATCAACAATCTGTGTGGAGCTTTGTCTATTCAAAACAATAAAAAATACAGTATCTTCTTTTACTGTAAACCAAACTAGTTTGTGCAGTTACACAAGTTGCAACACATGAAGATCTGTCCCAGTAATTTCAAAGATATGCATGAAAAGGAAGGTAGGTTTAGAATACATTGACAAACAACATTTCAGTGTACAAATTTCATCAATTTTAGATTTCTCCTCCAGTCCCCTCCATGTCCCTATTTCAGCGTATCTGTACTCTAAATCTTGTATTGTTATTGATTATATTACTTTTTTTTTTTTTCCCTAGACAGTTTTAAAATATACACATCTTGATGGCTGAGATGCTTAGTTTAGAAATTGGTGCAGGAGGCTCATAGCCTCTCTCCAATTATATCTTGTGAAACAGACTCCCTGGAGATTTTCAATAAAAGTGTTCTTTCACTATCGCTCAAATTACATCTTTACATTTATTGACAATAATCCTGAAGAGGCTGAGTTTCTACTGCAAGTCAGGTTTCACCATCAGGAGTAAGGAATTTAAGGAAATGTACTTTAAAAATATACTGCAGAAACTGTAGAAATTTATTTCTACATAATGTTGAGACAATGGCTATTTTATTGCAGAGATCACTGTTATAATATCATGTAAAATGGCCTTATTCACCATGAAGTAACATTCACAAGCTGAAATTATAAGCTTGTAGATGTAATGATAAGCTATTAGCTAAACATTGATATAAAAATTCATTTAGGGAATAAATGAAAAAAAGCCAGATTTTGAGCTGGATTTTAGCAGGCATTTCTAGTGTTTGCTGTGATGGATAAGTATTCTTCGATTTGCAGTACTTTAGTAATAATGTCCTGTTCAGTCTGGACACTCAGGAAAGAAACATAGAGATACACACATTTAAACGGGTTTCTAGAACAAACCTCTCATTTTCACTGCCTATTTACGAACTCTGCAGAATTCTTTTAGGGTCTGGTTGACAAGCTTCCACAACCTGTCCAACTTCACCTAGACTCAGAGTAATTTGAAGTTGTGCTAATAAAAATTAACGTGGTAGCTGAAATTTGAGGGCATGGTTAGTTTCCATTTGATAAACATCAAACACACAACTAAGGGGTAATGAAGAAAAAAGGATTTGGAAGAAAAAAAAGAAAGAAAATTAATTAAAAAATCAAAATATTTTCACTATTTAGGAAAAAAATTAGTTTCATATCTTGAAATTAGATTTGGATAAATTCTGTATAAACAAACTCAAACGCAAGGACTTCATGTGACCCAAAGTAGAAGAAGATCACCCAGCCTAAATTCAGCTCAGCTCCCTGGCTCCTTTAGCTCCATTACTTCTACTTTACTCCTCACTTCTCTAAATTGTAATTTAAACAAAGCTCACAGAGTTGTGTTGTTTTGCAAGACAGCCAGCAGCAAGGAAGTTTCCTGTACGTGGGAGCAACCGATAGGGACCCTCTGCCTGCAGATATAGACCCTTTGAAAGGTGCATACTTCAGAGTTCTGTTGGCACTGTTTCATCTGGCCTTTTAACATGGTCAGGAAGAGCTGCTGAAGGATAACACAGAAGAAATATAATATTAAGGATCTTCCACTGAGTAACTGGGAATGTCCAAGAATGTTTTTCTTCTAAAAGATGGTGAGATTTAAACATGACTAGTTTATCATATATGAGAATTATAAGAGATATCAATACCACAATTCGTGCTTAAGACTCTGAAATTTCGGCAGACCCTTTGCCTGAATAAAGAAGGCAATACAGCATGGGAATTTGTTGTGACCTTCAAGACACTGGTGTCTGCCAGTTTGTGGCCAGTTGAGTTCTCGACGGTGCTTTGAGGAATTCTCATTTCTACTTGGTTGGTAAAAAGTTCTTTAGCTCGAAAGTCGCTTCGTTGTAATTTTTGTTTTTATTATGGCTGACGTCTTCCTCACAATTTTATAGGAAGGATAATGAAGAGTGAGTGTCACAGGGATTTTTTATACAATATTCATGAAGATTGAGGAATTTGTAGCTGTAGCCAGCAAAAGTCTTGAATTTTGTTTTAAGTGTTTTTCCTTCTGTAAAGATGAGTTTAATAGACCACAAAAGCTTGGGAGTCAAAAGGAAAACCAAACAGCAACAATAGTCATCTTAATAATAATTTGAGCTTTAAAAGCACTCTCATTAGGTTACACTGCTAAAGTTCCTACTTTCAAATTTTTGAGACTGGAAATACAAGGTTAGAAAGTTGCAACTTCTTTTTACCCTCAGGTCCAGAAACAACCAGACAATAGCTGGGCACAGGCTGTCTGTCATTTATGTTAGTTCCCAAAGCATAGATGTGTACCAGGCTTTTCACTGAGATTTATCTGCATTCAACTGGATGGAATATTTTCTTTAAGATGCACAGCTCTCAAAGATGCTCCTCCCTTTCCTCCTAGCTATGTTTTCTCTAACTGTGTTTCTCAACCTGATTTTCAGGGAGTTTTACTCTCCTTTATTCTCATCACTCTTAATGGAATTTTCTATTATGAAAATCTGACTTTTCCCAGAACTATTTGGCCAGATGGACTGTTAGCTCAAATTCTAGCCTTCCACTCTGCTAGGAAAGAGTCTATAGAGGTTGCACCTTGCTAAACCCATCTGGACTGGTCACAAAGTGCCTATGAATTGCTTTTTTGGAATTGGCCAAAAGAATCTTTTTATGTTATAATCTACATTACACAGAAGAATCCTCAGCCATACCTGAAACAGAAATGAACGGTCTTTAGGGTACAGCCTTTAACTCTCTGTTCTTATTCCAAAATAATTTATAAAACATAATCAGTGTACACTGGCTAAAATCTAAGATGTATGCAAGTAAAAAATTAATAATCAGCTTAATTCTCTTTAAAACACTTTACTGAGGAAAAGTAAATGAGTTGAAAGAGGGTAACAATGGAGCAGCAAGATAATCAGCTTCAGACACCTCTTTCTGTTGACATAATGGGATAGTGTTGTAATTACATTGGTTCAAATATATGATGTCTGAGTACTGGAAGCATAATCTGACCTCTCAGGCTGAGCTACACAAACGTCACATGACCTTTCCTCTCATGCATTTCTGTGCCACTGGATATATGCTAAAAAGCAGTAAAGAGAAGAAGAGTTGTGCTGTGACACAGTTTCTTAATCAGTTGTCATTGTATACAGAAGCCAGGCTTGAAAAGACATGCAATTGATAAAATAACTAGATTTTCAGCACTGTATCCACTAGAGATTTGGAACTGAATGTTAAAAGCACTCTGAGCTGAGGAACTTATCATGGTTTGCTGCTTAGCATCTTGATTAATTGGGTATTAAAATCATTTTACTAAACTTAGGGGGGGGAAAAAGCCCAGACTGCTTCATGTGAAGAAGACAAATAATCCTGGGTTGACTAAGAATACAGTCACAGTATCACAAACATTTATCGGATGTGATTCACAAAGGATGTAAAGAAAATATCAGAAGTAGGAAAAGCATGGACCTAATATTATTTTATTGGATTGTGCTAAATGCATCAGTTGCGACACGTCATTCTATAATGCTGTAAAATATTTCCTACATGAATTCAATTGGAAAATAGTGAAATACTCAGAGTTCTAGTCTATGGTGGCTAGAAACTGTGATTTTTTAAAGCTTTGCATAAATTGAGTAAAACAGAGAGGCTATTGGATTATTATGACTGTGACTAAGGAATGTACTTTTATTTCATATCTAGATTTAAGTGTGATTTTAATTTCATGCTTAATTTTAAGCACATATTAAATGCTTTGATATACATATAGATGCAATTATGTTATTTTTCATCTCATTTTTATATAATCGGCTTGTTTTGTAACCTTTTTGCTAGCAGACACAAATATTTATTTAGATTAAATCTTGATAGGCCAGATTGGCTGGATGAGGCTAGAAATAGCACACAGATTTGCTAAACCAATCAGAAAGAAACTGATCAATAATGATATATTGATCAATTTTTGTTCTGCTGCAACAAAATCACATTGAATGATTGTATCTACATCAACCATTTAGTATAACAGAAACAGAGTAGTAGTAAGGGGGCATCATTACAGAATCAATTTCTTCCTACTAGTTTTATGAGAAGATGCTGCACTTTCCTAAAGCAAATTTCAGGATCAGCACTCCTGGCTGTTTCATACCAAATTAGAGTTTTAATAGCATTAAAATAGAATTTCCAAAAGGGCTCCCTTAAAATACATTTTTCAAATGCTTCCCACAGAAAGAACAGAATCACATTTTCTTACCTTTCAAATAGAGATGTAAAGTAGTCATATATAAAACAATTCTTCAATTGAGGATGCTGAATACTGCTACTATTTTTCATCTCTTTCTCACTGGTCATTTCAGGCTTTTTAAAGCTGTTTTGGGGTTTTTTTTTTCTGCTATCCAGAGAACTAAGCAAATATTAGATTTTTTTTTAAAAGAACTTCTAAATGTCTTCTCATTTTCCTTAGTATGTCATAAATTATATTAATTGAAAACCACTGGTATATATGTTAGGATTTACTACATACTGTTCAATGTATGCTAGGAAATCAATCTATGTTAGGAAATTAGTGACCAGAACTATTAGACACTGCTATTAGCCTAATATAGACACTACTAGTTGTTTCATTGTGGCTGCACCTTTTGCATTTCCTTTCCTCTCCTCTTTATTATTTTGTGTTTGTCAATTAAAAGCATATATGCTACCAACAACAAAAACATTTTTGTGTCAAAGTCAGAGGCTGCAAGGAAGGGAGTGACTCTCCACACCGACAGCAGCAGTTATTAAGAGGTCAGCAAGCGAGTGGATGACTAATCATGCTTTGTTACATGCAGATTAGAATTTTCAAATTATATTCTTCAATTTGAAAATATTCATAGTCTATTGCTGTATGTATCTACCTTTCTGAGCCATTTTTATGACACAGTTACTCTGTTGCCAAAAAAATTATAACAGGTGTGCGATGTTAGATGTGGAGAAAAAGTTTCCGAGGTATTAGACAAAGCTGAGGTGTCTGGTCAAGAGTGTTCCCAAAGGATGACCTATTTTCCTTTCTTCTCCTTCTTTGCTGTGCCTCAATGTGAACAACAGCTTTGTTCCATTTTCTCAAAAATCAGGGAAGGCTCAGTGAAGACCAGAAACTGAAATTCTAGAGCCACAAAGATGGCAATCAGTCTAAAAATAAAGCATAATTAATAGGTAAGGGATTTTAATGGGATTAAGAAAAATACAGTCACAAAACTTTCCTGATTTTCACAAGATTTTAAGCACATCACAGACAGTGTATTGTTATTTGGTGATAGCTGATAGTTAAGATGATTTATTTTGCCTAGTAAAATGGATATTTTTACTTCTGCGTATGAAACAGTATCGAGCTGTGATGAATATATCACCTTGCATTTCAGGAGTGCTCCTCATTAAAGAAGGAACAAGTTATTTTACAGTCAAAAATATTTTTCAAAGAAAGCAGAACAAAAATCTAGAAAAATGTGCTTTTGTGCTCTAGTGTACTTTTATGTCCTCATCTCAATCATCAATATTTTTTGAATTTAATCTTGCAAAACCAAACATATTATCATGCTTATTCTTTTATTTAATATTCTTCACTTTTCCCCCAGTTCTAGAATTTCTTGTGAGATGGTTGACTTCACCACAAGTCTGTCTGAATGCAACAATCCGACCATACACAAAACACTACAGAACTGGACCCTAACTGGGCATGGCATAACACAACATAAAATAACATGTGAAAGTCAACACCTAGGCATCAGAACAATTGTTCTTCACGTGCATGGAGTATAATTCAGCTATTCCTTCTGGATATGAAGTAGTATTTATTTTTCCGTGTACCTCTGCTCTCCTAAATGTAACTGTTTTTCAGGGACATCATACTTTTTTGATTTCTTTGGCAGCGTATGCAGAACACAACAAACTATTGATGGAAAAATACAGATTGCACTTGCAAATCATACACATTTCCATTACAAAATAATTTTTCTGTTCTTTTCTAAAAAAATGGTACAAATCTGGGCTGTACCAAAAGTTTTGTAGAAACAAGTGTTTTTATTCAATTCTTTTGCTAATGCCCAGAACGTTCCTCTCTCTTTCTTTTTATTTCAGTCTATGCCTTTTCCTGTGACAAAAAGAAACACTTTATAATTTACTGCTGTGATTTTTTTCTTCCTTTTACTGTGTACATTTTCCTTAACCATTTGCTATGGCATCTATTAGGTAGTGGGCAACATACTCTGTGGACCCTTTGGGCAAAACATCTCTTTTGCAGTTGGTTTTGAACGTGGATGTAGTCCCCAAGTGCTTCTCTCAATACTGTTGCATATGATCATAAGTCTGCAATAAATTATATTTTTTTTTTACTCTTAGCAAGGCAACTTTAATGCCAAAACACCCTTGGCTATGTTCTAATGAAGTCATAATCAAGCACATTCTTCCCATTCTTGTTCGCACATTTTCTCTCTCCTTAAGCATTGGAGATGAGCTAACACTGCTTTATGGTGTTTTTTTCCCGAGATGAGCAAGTAAAAGTCCCTGCTGTTGTCACTTCATCACATCCTCCCAGGATGGATCAATACTTCTCTGCCAGCCTGTCAGGGGAGGACAGCAGCAACCTGGACTTAGATTATAGAGCTCTCGGGAGAGAGATGTTTAAAAAAAAAAACAAATCAGAACTGTATACAACTGCTTGTCCTGACAGATGTTGTTTAAAACTACCAACCCACTTTGCAACATTAAGACTCTAAAAATAAGGAATTAAGAAAAACCTTTTAATGGAGATAGATAGATAGATCAAATTCTATTCACAGATTGATCATGCTTCCAGAAACTGTGGTCTATATGTGCAACATTTGCATTTGTCCCCATGTGTGAAACTGAAATCAAGAATTTACAATGGAATATAACTTCCTGCTCAACTTTGACTATGTCACAAGAAAGACTTGCATTTTAGTATTTCTCCCAAGTAGTAAAAAGTACTTTTAGACCCCTGCAGTCTAGACTGCCTTCTTTACTCACTAAATAATCCAGAAATATCCAGTGCTTCTGTGGACTCTGGGAAATAAGCAGCAGCAGGAAATTTGCCAAGAACAAGTTACAGAAACAAAAGATGTCTAGAAAGTGTAATCTATCAATAATAGATTTACTGTCAGCCAAAACCGAGTACAGGACTTCCACTAAGGTGGAACTCCTTTGAAACTCTGCCTTAACCCAGACTCTTAACTGTCCACAGACAGTGTCACAACAGGGTGGTCTGACAGTCTTGGAAGTGAATCCTTCCTAAGTTACAGTCTGAAGATGTGGAAATTACACTTTGTTGTCTGCAGCCTCTACCTATGTAATACAGTTACAATTTAAAAAAAAATAAATAAAAAAGGACTAAACAACAACAACAAAATAACCAAAAAAACTCAACACAAATAGTTCTTTTGATTCCAGATGCACCTCCTCAGTTTCCATAACCAAGGGCCTGGCTATGAGTTTTTAGATTCTACCTGTAGCAAGGAGTGATAAATTGTTAAATGTTTATGGACAACCCTCTGCCAAAAATATGTATGTTCTCCTGTGTCAGAGAAAAGCTTTACAAGTAATGAAACCCTCCAGGAAAAAATAAAATTAATTAAATTTTATCTGCTCCTAGCTGATTCTTCATCTCAGAACAATGGATGTGGAATGTCTCAGTTTTCATTTCACTGTTGCTATGCTCTTTAGGGTCTATGAGATGTCACATACAACAGAAGTTCATAGTGTTTCAGATTTTTGTATATTATAGCCACATTTTCCAGTGTAAAACATCATTAAAATTCCCTGCACGTCAGGGACAGCGTGCATACATTGTAAAAAAAACAATAAATAAATCTATGAGAATTTCAGGAAACCTGAGAAAAGAAAACACTGTTTCTGTAGTTATAGAATATTTATAATATCTCACATACAGATGTTTTCTATGTTACTAAAAAACCCCAAACCCCTCACAAAGCCATAAAGACTAGTGCTCATACTTGCTGGTAAGTCAATCTTTCTTTCAGACATCAAGAGATGACCTCTTAAGACCCAAAGATTTATCAAGTCAGCAGTTTATTCCCTTAGGCCACCATCTTCAGCCTCTTCCTCTTCCAGTCACGTCTATTGAAGGACTTTGCAAACCCCCACGAGGAAATGGACTAATCTACTTCTTTCTAAAGGACAGGCAGGATGCCTATGCTGACTGCATTCTATGGGATGAGAAAGCTAATAAAGGGAAGGAGACTACATCTATTCGTGAAAGATTCAGTGTGATGTTTGTATTATAAGAGACAGAGTTAGAGTGCTGTAGCTGTCAATCAGAAAAAAGGTATTGTTTCCCAGCATCAGCAACCACTGCTGAGAAATTTTCAAGCAAATGCATTAATCTTTTTACTTCACAAACAAAAAACACTCCCGAATTTGTAGAAAAGTCAAGGGGCTGCTGGAATAAAAAAAAAATATAACATATACTTTTCTTCTCTTGTCTCTCACGTATCAGTTGAGTCATTAACAAGTACGTACACAAGGAAACTTAGAGAAGTCAAAAAAATTAAACAGAAACCTCACAAGTTTTTTTGGAAAATAACTATAATTCCTTTATATATCTAAATGTCCGTAATTTTTTTTGTTACCTGCTTAGAAAAATTCACTTATTCATTTCTCACTGGTTTTTGCAAATATTGCCACAGTAAAAAGGAAAAGGAATTATAGAAATTTCAATACCTTCATTAACATATATGCAAAGTAATTTCTTACATACCCAGATAACTAGGCTAGGGAATTATATGAAAGGAAATAAGAGACTCTGTCTCTTTTAACCAATCACTAATTTCCAACAAATAAATCCAAATAAACTTTTAACCTATGAAGAGAATGAAAAAAAGACTGCATTCCTGTTTTCAAACAATTGTATAAGTTTTTCTTTTTGGTGATCTCCCTAACTTCATATGCACATCTCTTTTTTTAGCACTGACTTCCTGTATCTTTCCAGCTGCCTTTTTTTTCAAATAGAAACAAAAATTAACTTCATCCTCTTTTCTTCATATGTCTCTTTTAGACTTTTTCTTTTTAGTCATGGCAGACAGCATCTAATTTTCAGGTTCAGAAGTGCCCCATTATCTACTCTGCTGACTGCTACTGTGCTGAAAAAGTGTTACCATGGGGAAGGATAGAGATCAAGCTGCAGGGTTCTGATAAGCAATACTTTATGTTTATTTTTGAAAATTCTGTGTACCTTGTCAGTTTGGGAACCTGACACGTGAAAATACACGAATCAAACCTATTGGATTTTTTTTTAAAAAAAACAGATGAGTTTTGTCTCTCCTGATTCAGATTAAGAAATAGCAGATATTGTAATAACTAAAAAAAAAAAAAAAAATATCTGCCTCATTCTCCATTTCCAGGCTAAGAAAGAAGATATGACCATCTGAGATAGTTTAAGCTGAGCAGTTTTGGTATGCACTGTAGGGAAGTTGAAGGGACATCAGATTTCCCACTTTCAAGCGTGGAGAACTTGAGTGCATCTATTGAAATGAAGTGGCATGATATGCAAACACGACATAGATAATGTGTGGTAAAGGAATCGTGTTTTAGGGTGCAGCAATACTTCACTTACTGAATTATGTTTCATAAATGGTAATAGGATAAACTATTAATGGTGCTATGTGAATATCCATATTTTCTTCCAGTTCTGGGATCTTCTACCTTTTAAATCACAGATTGTCACAGCCTTCTCGAGCAGTGACAGTGCCATATGAACAACTGACTGAACTCATCTGTTTTTTCTAAAAGACTTGCTGTGAAATACTCAGGTTCCTGCTTCTGTGAAATTTCAGAGAACCCTGGAAAACATATTCATGGCTTTCTAAAATTGCTTTGTCAATTAAAGAAAAGCAGCTTGAATCAGAATGGTCGAATGCCATCTTTCCAGACTACTAAAAGGAGTCTTCTAGCTTAATATGAAGTAAAAATATTCCAGCATATGAAAAGCATTCAATCAAGCCTACAAGTACTAAACAGAGCAGAAGATACACAACATGCATTTAAAATCATACAAACCATCTCTAAGCGTCCAATTTTAATTAATTTGCTGCATACATAGAAAGTATGGAAATCTGACAGAAGATCTTGAGTCAGTCCAGTTAAAATCGAGGATCCATTCGCAACATCGGAAAAAGAATGACTTCATGATAGGAATATGAAATTTATTTTTAATGTTACTTTATATCCTGAGGAGGTTTTGAAGCAAATTACTACATAAGAAGTTCATTAAGTCATAAATTCTGGTCTTATTTGCTGCTTCAAACACCAGTGACAAAATGTATATTTTATTTTATCCATTTGCCCCAAACAGCTGCTACATTTTGGACCCTGAAATCTGCCTCTTTTTAAATAGATCCCCACTACGTGCTTTACAGTCTGCAAGTGGTATAAAAGTACATAGCAGATGTTACTTAGTATTGGACTGCATGACTTCTTATTGTCCAAGGCAGCAAATCTTTTTTTAATTCATTGCAGACCATAAGGATGTTTCCATAATCCAGCCTTTAACACAACTGAACCATCTAAAGAGACTGTGATGGCTTACAAATGCCTCACAAAATTCCAATTTTCTGTGTTTTGTTCCATGAGAGCAGCAGTCAATAAAAGACCTGTCTCTGCAAATCTCCCACTAAATAATTCTCTCAAGCCCATTTCTGCATATCCGCTATTGACTATAATGAAATCAGCTGAGTTAACACTTTGAGTGCATTTTTGCCTGCATCTCCTGTGTAAGAACTGTTTACTCGGGTTTGCTGTGATCTGTATTCTCGGTAGAAGGCAGAATGAGAAGCTGACATTGTCACTGATAAAATTCTGCCATCATACGTTGATTTTGCAATGAAAACTAAAACATGCATTCAGTTAATAAAATCCCTGAGTTTCATTAGGAAATCCAGGAAAATGACTACAAATCTGACATGGTTCTGAAAGGTATAAACGCTTTATGTAGCCACTTTCTAGGCCTTTTTTAAAGAATTATTAAATACAAACTAAGAGGCGAGGGAAAGCAGCCTCCTAAACTGCATTTTAGCTGTAATTTCTTCCATGTTCTGGTGTATTTCTGTTAAGGTAACTGTTTTTCAGACTCACAAATATTCTGTATCTTCCTACCTTCCCTACTAAAATGCAGTATAGGTTTTATGGTGACAACGAAACTATTGAAAACATTATAAACCATTTGCAGTATCCCATAAATGTACTGGAACCATAAAAATGTGCTGGAAATCAGACCCCAAATTATGTCTGGGATTAGGGAAAGATCTCTTTTTACCAATCAGTGTCCTCTGAGGCACCCTCTGCTGCCCTGAGGTCCTCGCTGTTACCCTAAAGTCACATCAAGGTCTCATTCCCTCAATTAACTACAGCACACCTGCTAAGAACAGAAGTGTCAAACCCAGCTAAGTACTATGTTCTCTGCAGAGTTTTGCCACTGACTTCAGGGTACGAATTGTGTTTTCAGATGGCTGAATTAAAAATCTGAAATAAAACAGCAATATCTTTTGTTTCATTTGCATTACACTTCCCTAAGCGCTTGACTTAGGAACTGACTCTGGAAATGATGTTGTTTAGTACAAAGATACACACATTACACGCTTATGAAAAAAAGATGACAAAAGATGACAAAAGATGAAAAAAAGACTAAAAAAATCATGACAAACTGTCTGAATGCTAACAATTGCTTTCAACCTTTTTTCTCTTTGCAAATTGTTCACATAATTTGGAATGAAAATTAGTTCTGACTCTTTTAACGTGAATACGTAGACATTCAAAGGCCTATACACCACTGATGAATTGTCAGCATTTCAGAAGTTAAATTCTTGCTGTCAGTTTCTTAACAGCTTTCTATGTTGCTTTTCAGCTAAAACTGGCCAGAATAATATGTCTAATATGTCTATCACTAAGCTAAGCTGATTTAGCACCAGACTTGTAGTTTGCTGCCACTGTATTTCCTTCATCCATCTAAAACGTGGTCTCTGTTGTCTGACCAAGTCACTGTTCCGCTCCTGTTCTGTTCCAGTGTAAAACTGAATAAAGAGGTTAGCCTGTCATCTTAGGCAGGAGATGAAAAGCACTGAAAAACTGCAAAATAGTGCTAATATGGAAGTGTTGTTGCTTCTGACATAAGACAGGTAACTGCTGACTTCTTCCAAAACTGAGATGCGCTGAGTAGTTTAAACCACTGGTAGTCTGAACAAAGGAGGTCAGGGGAGGATGACTTCCGTCACCAGGAAACAGACACCGACAGAAAGTAGCTGACAGGATGGTTTCTGCAGCCAAGAACTCTGTGGAGAGCACACAGGGATTCGGCTAAAGTGGCTGTGCAGCTAGACAGAAATAGTCCTCGTACGACTGGGCACTAGTGCCACTTACATATGATGGTTAACCTGCTATCTAAGACGGGACTAATAATTAATATATTTTTTGAATTCTGGGGGGGGGTGTGATTTTTTTTTAATTTGTCTGATTTCTGGAGTTTTTTTCTCTGTGATCTTTTGAAAATTAACTTCATTGCTGTAAATGCTACATCTCTTTTCAAATGCCAGCCACTGCCATCTGGACTGCTTCCACATCTTTCATGCACTTCAATGTTAATGTTGTTTTTTCCTCTTTTTCCATTTCTTTCAGGTATCAACTTGTTCC
This sequence comes from Neomorphus geoffroyi, assembly GCA_033558235.1. Classification (NCBI taxonomy): domain Eukaryota; kingdom Metazoa; phylum Chordata; class Aves; order Cuculiformes; family Neomorphidae; genus Neomorphus; species Neomorphus geoffroyi. The sequence goes on along the minus strand of JAUMJM010000005.1, from coordinate 73,445,454 downwards.
CGTGTGTTCTGTGGATCTTCTCTACCATGGTCTTTCTCATCAAGGAAAATACAAGCACTAATGTAGATACAATTTGCGATTTGAGAAGCACGACCTGTCTTTTTTTCCATGTTTAAGTCTACACTGGAAGTGTGACTCTCTGCTTTGGTTCCTTCCTGACTGCAAACTCATAAGAAAATGAAAGGTTCCAGAAGGCCTCCAAATTTGCATATCTGGGAGAGACAATTCCAGCTCTGTTATTAGTCATTTTTAAAGTTCATAATTAGCAATTCAGAGGTTTGAGTTCTTCTGTTGAAACGATGACCCTCAGTGGGTGTATGCCTTACAGATATGCAGTAGTGGTTTAGGTGTTGTTTATTACACAAATATTTCAACATATCAGCATCAAAATAAAGGAAAGTTAATTTATATATATTCTCCTTTGTAGCATTTTTCACTTGTTTTTCTGATTTTTTTCCATTTTTTTCTTCTTTTTCTTTTTTCTTTAGACATCTTGTTACTCTGGAACTCTGTATTCTGGAGAGTTTGTCCTCTAGTCTGCAGGTCTTCTCTCCATAATCTCCAGTATTTTCATTTATAGATGCACTGCTCCACCTGTTTTTTTGTTACTCATGCTTTTAAGTAATGATTCATGGGAAATCTTGTATATAAGGAGAAAACTTCTAAATATTTGACAAAGTAGTATAAAGGAGTTCAATCAGGAAGTAGCCCTAGCCTTCTAAATAGCCAATTAGCTTTTGATTAGTGGATGGTCTTCATCAGACCCTGCCTTGGAAATCAAGTAGCCTTACTGTCTTGGTTAAAAGCAAGCATTTAAGACAACCTGGTCAGCTTTGGGTGGAACCCCACAGTAGCACTTGAATCATTAGAAGCAACTTCTTCCTGTCATTTGCTGTCTTAAGTGAGATGAATTTATGGTCCTAAAACTGTAGATTGACTTGGTGTAAGTGAATAAAGCAATGTAGCACACAGAATGTTTGCCAGGGTATTTTGAAAGGACTAGGGATAACGACTTCCTAAACACTATCTTGCACAAAGGATAAAAACCATGTGATTTTTAACAGCTTCTAAGGATTTTAAATGCCGTTGTCTTTCAATAGTATTTGCTTTATTTGTGGCTACAGCTTTGTAGGCATTCAGGTCCCCAGCTCTCAGTGAAATAATCATTTCAAGCTGTGAAAAATACATGATTCGAAACATAGGTAGTTACACTAATTCTTGATTCATTATTTTTTAATGAATATGTGTGTACATTTTCTGCAGATATAATGAAAGTTTTGATAACTTGATAAAGAAAATAGCTCTTTTCATGCAAACTACTATCATAATGCCAATTAGTCAACCAAATGCCAGTACCGTCAGAACTCCTTAAAAACCTTTATTCTAAAAGTACAGGGAATGTTGTTGTAGTTTTTCACTAACTTGAAATTGAATTGCACTGCTTTGGGAAGGTAATTTACCAACATCTAAATCTGTGCTATAACGAAATTGAAATTTTTCTGAATGTGGTACTAATTCTTGTTTAGAAGAATGCCTTTCTGAAGAGAGAAGTATTACTCTCACATCAGTGTGAGCTAATTTCAACATTCCTACAACAGGATCTAAGTCTGACTGAAATTACTTTTTTAAGAAAGATTTTTTTAAAAAAATTTTAAAAAGAAAAAATGTTCTTCCTGTACCAAATCTTCCAGTCTTTTTCAGGTGACTGATAAACTTTTTCTTCTGAAAACTAACAACTTTTACAATTTGCTATAAAGAGTCAAAAATCCAGGGTCTTTAGGTATTTCCTAACACTTGCATTAATTAACTGATAAAACATTAAGCTTTTCTTTGAGGTCCAAAATGCCAATAAGGATGTCTTATACCAAGAGGAGTACTGCCGAAATGGGATACAACTGACATTCTAGTCAGAAGCACTTTTCCCTGGGGGCCTTTTCATTGCTTTAACACTAATCTGTGACAAAAAGGCCTTGTCAGATTCTTATTGCATTTAAGAAGCTTTTGGTGAGATTTATATTGATTTGGAATAAGGCAACTGACAACATTGCAATAAATTTTTACTACTTAGTACTGATCAATATGGATTTTTTCAACCTTTCTAAAGAAAATTGCTTTCTATTGCTTCAGATATGGCCAAGCTGCTCCTAAGTTAATTATATCTCATGCAACAGGTCATGCACTTTATCTAGTTCTAGTCTCTGACGTGAAACAATTTTTAACAGTGTAGGAAAATTTTTGTATCTACAACTAAAATACTAAACCGCGCTGCCCTAAGAGGACTATGTTAGTAGCCTTCTCTCTCATTAACTGTACCATGAGTGCCAAGCAAAATGCTGTTACTGCATCAGAAGTAGAAATTTCTACTATTACAAAGCTAATCCAGGTTCTTCCAGGTTTTTCCCTAACCTTGCTATCAGCTTTGAGGCAATTTAAGCATAATTTCCTTTACTCAACTAAGGACATAACATCCAAGTTTATGTTGCACTGTAAATCCATCTGAAATACCCAGCTGCGTATAAGAATAGAATACATCTATGCTGCTTAGCAAACGGTGCTGAGGAGATCTCTGCCCAAACAGACATCTGAACACTTTTAGTATTAAAGTATAGACTATCTGTACATGAGCAAGTAGTATGGAGTTGTGAGCGCAGATGAACCAGGGAAAATTTAAGTGCTGAGGTCCTGATATCTGTGCTATCTATGCTTCCAGGGGTTTACTTTGGACTGACTCTGCTCTAGTCCTGTAGACTTGACATCTATTCAACATTGGCAACCACTTGTAGCGCATCTTCGGGTTATTTTCCTCATTAGGGAGGGTTGTTTGTAGTCACCTATATATCTACACAAACCAAAGCACGGACATTTGGTATGGGCATGATATACCTTCCAAAAGTACAATTGATTCACACAGAAGTGCTGCTTGAAGATATCTGTGTAGGCTAATAATCAGCTTATTCAGACACTACTAGAGTGCTATTGGACAAAAAGAACAGAAGGAAGGATCTTTCATTGTAAGTCAAAGTGCTTAAGCTGGCTGTTAGCACATGCATAAATGCAGCTCAGGTATCACCGACGTGTCAACATCATGTAATATAATGCTATCAATCTCTAGTCTCCTTCCCGTAAATCCTCCTAAATGGCACACAACTTCTCTTTTAAGAGCACAGCAGTTTGCAGGATACACATCATAAATCTCAGTTTAGCCCCTACCTGGCCAAATTTGGCAGCTAAAACACAAGCAGTTGGGGCCTCAATTCCTTCCCCCCACCCTGGGAAACAGTAAAGGGAAATGAGAGGAAAAGACTTGTGGGTTGGAAACTAAAACTATAAAAGCTTTAATGAAATTAATAATAACAATAATAATAATGACGATGATGATGTAATAAAATATGTACAAAACATGAAACTGTGATCCCCCCTTGGTGACTATATATCACCACAAATACAGCAGACACTGGGAAAAGGTAGGAGAGAACTGAACTCAGGAACTGCATTCAGAAACACATGGATTAGGGGGCAAACAGACAGACAAGGTCCTCACTAGACATTAGGCTTCAAAGAAGAGAGATTGACTCTTGTGTTCCTTCAGTTTTGTACCAAGTATGATGCATATGGGATGGAACTCTCTGTTGGTCAGTTAGGAGTCACCTGTTCTGTCTGCGTCTCCCTGCAGGTGTGACCTTTTCTCACCCTTTTCACTTACGGCATTCCACCAGCTCGAGAATGGCCTTGGTTTCTACAGAAATAAGTGTAAGCATGGCCTTTATGCGTACTAGTGCCCTGTGTTATCACTTCTAGAGAGAAAACACTATCTGCAAAACATGTAGTTAACTTTCAGACCATGAAGTTACTTAGATAAGACTTAGTTCAAGTTAGAAAATTGATTCTACTTTAGCTCAAACCAGAACAAGAGTTAACTTTGTTTTGATAAAAAGAGTCTTCAGACAAAATCTATCCAAACCTGAATTCATGAGCATAGTAATGCATACAAAAGATTACGCCAAATGAAATATGCTTTACTGGACTGCAAATATTAGTCTGTAAATACTGAAGATTAAATTCATTACCAACTGTATTACTTATGAATTAAATATGAAAGTTAGAAATAAAAAAGAAGAGAAACAGAAAAAATAGAAGTGGAAAGCAGAAGACAGTAAATACCAGTAGCTGTTTTAGTCTTCTCTAGTTTCTGTACATTACTGAATAAAATAGTCAGTTAAGCCAAATCCATCAGTGTGATACAGTCCCTGAAATAGAGCCCTTTTGCTGTTAAAAAACAAACCTCACTGCTGTTGCCATAACGAGAAATTATGAGGAAGCTAGAAGACTCTCAGCCAACGGGGATAACAAGTTTGCAGTCAAAACCACTTATCCCCATCAGCACAATCTTCAGTTGAATGTCTATTTCTAGTGGGTATTTTATGCAAGGGATGCAGAAGTTACTTCTAAAATAATTTTTAAAACTCAGCGAAAATGAAAACTCGGTGAGTCGAATACACCTTTCCCTTTAATATTTTTGCTGCCTTAAGAATATATTAGAGTTAAATCCTTCCAGAATTTTATACCAAGAAAGCGATCTTGAGTTAGCTTGTGGTTTAGAGCAACTCTTAGATTGAGTTACAGCCTAGTATAACAAATTAATACAATTGTAAAGTATTTTTTAAATACTTTTTGCATGATGGTCTGAAAAGGCCAAAAGTCACCAAGGATAGGTTCTCGGGTTCTTCCAGATTCCATGAGATTTTCTTTTGTAAAGTGCTCCCAGCAGTGGATATTGCGTGCGATTGAGAGGTTAAGGAGGATAAGCAACACTTAGAATATTATCTTCAAAAATTAGATTTATCAAATCTTTATAGTATCGTAAATCTGTAGTGAGTAAACGAGATATCATCCCAAAGATACAAATGTAAGCCTATATTTCTTCATATAAGTTGTTAAATAACTCTCTAAGACTCTAATCATAATGAAAAGAAAATATATTAACAGTCTGCCATTTTACCCACAGGCAAATCATAACGATACCCCCGCTAATTAAACCAAGACTTCATTAAAGTGTTTCTCATTATCATTTGCAATATTTTATGATAATTATCTGCCTTTTATATAACAAATTAAATTAATGTTTTTAATAACACCTTTAACCTTAGCTTAGGTAATTTTGAATGACAAAGTAATGAGTACACTTTAAATGCATACTTTAATTGCCCATCACATTAGTTATTTTATAATGAACTAATTCGACTAACTTATTCTCATTATTTGTTCTTTTTGCATTGCAATTAAACACTCGATACGCTTCATGAGCAACGTTAACACAGGCTTAAATTAGTTAAGCTGCATTAGTGTATTTATAAAATATCAACATTGAAGGGTTTTGCAAGTGATATTTAAAATGTCTATTCCTTTTACGCTGTTCTGATTGAATTAGATTATGGTATTGAAGCAAAAGAAAGGTTGAGTCCTGCTTTTCCATAGGATAATAAAATAGTACATCATCTCAGCAAAATAGTGTCACCACCACAGATTAATAACAATGCTAAAAAACAGAAGACTTGAATAAAAGAAAATGAACCTGCCTCAACTTAGACCTCATTCATCTACTTTGCAGGCAACTGGTGCAATCTCTTTGGGTAAACTATAGCTGAATCATTGGATTTTCAAACCTCAAAAGCTCCTGTAGCGAACTGAGGTTTGCCCAGCCAGATGTGATTTTAAGATTAAGGCTTGCAGGTCAGAAATCAGTAAAGTCTGACCGCACAGTTTGCTTTCAGGCACATTGAAGTAACTTCCTCACTATCCCCACATCCGAGCACAGGAGCTTATCAAAACTGATACAGTATGGAACTTAACACTATTAATCACCTGAGAGTGTAAAATTTCTTTATTTCATCTCATCAGAAATCTATTAGGTAGCGAACATTTAAATGAGAAATAATGCATTTTATATTATCACATTTACATTTTCTACATACAAAGAACAGTTTAAGAATGTAAATGAAAGAGAGGCTGAAAGAAATTCTTTCTTTCCTGACAGTTAACACAATAGCTGTCACATTGACGGAACTAGAATAAGGCTAACAGGGTGGCAGCTGCAAACTAATTCAGGGAAGTTTGGGTAACCAGATAGTGCAAGCAAGATCTAAATAGTTTCCCTGGAATTTGCATACAACAGAATAATAATAATAAAAGAATCTATTTATCAAATGTAGATTTCAGTTTCTGTTTCATGACCCTAGCCGAGTTGCTTATCACAGCAGAACTGATATTAAACTAATACTCACATTTTCAGAGTGCAATTCTACACATTTGTTGCTAAAACTGGAACACAAATAAACTGAATTTTTGCAGAGGTATTTAGGTGTCAGTTATTCCATTCACTAATTCTAGAAGCCAAGAAAAGCAGTATGTTTCCATAGACATATGATACATGCTAAATTTAAAGAGTTGGCAAGCCATATAACATTCATTCTCATCAGAGCTAGTTGTTTTACTTTACACCACACTGAAAGGCTTTCTCTTGTTGGGCCAACATTTTTTATTGAACGTCTATTCCACTAATCAGAGTAGATTAAGTTTGCTTTGACTTTGCCTCCTCAATTTGGGTAGTTGATAAATGGCTTCAGTGTGACAGCATTCTTAATGTTACTGCTGCAGCAGGTACCACCAAGCCATTTCCTATTTTCTTAGCAGATTCAAATCCCCAAAAAAATTTGTTATAGAATTTTCTCAAAGCTGATTTATGATACACATGATGCATAATTTTACATAACAAGACATTTCAGAAGAGAAGGTGTGCTTGTGACTTTCTATGAATATGAAGATCAACAGACTGTACTTACTAGAAGTACAATTGCTTCTCAACCACTGTAAAATGCACTCTAGAGCACTTCCAGGCGTCTTACACCTCAGTCAAGTATTTAACTGGCGCTGACATCTAAATATGTCTAGACACAAGTTGTAAGTATGTGGATAGACTTGACCCTAATATATACGGATTTCCATTTAACATGCCACTGTCAGTATTATGGAGAAACATTCATACCAAAGAACACAAATATAAATAGGAGAGGTCTTACAGAGAGCCTAGCTGCATGTATGATCCATGTACAGAAATGCAAACCATCATTTTTTCTCCCCTCTTGGTGCAATTAGACAGAATGATACATTGATTCAGCACCTCCTGAGTGAAAGACTGTTTCACTGTGTATTTAGAGTGAAATAGGATCTAATTTTACAACTGCCAAACAAGGTTGTGTATATCTTACAATTCAGAGTTGTTCTGCCACCCGAAACGGGGGAGCTAACTAGAATATACTCATAAGCACTGAAGTTAGGCTGTTGGGTGTTTAAGCTTCTGAAAGGTATCCCTGATGAACAGCAAGTAAAACTTTAAAGTGTAGGAGGAAGAAAGGAAGAAAATAGAGTATTGTTACAAACAATTCATTTTGAGGCACAAAGTAAGTTTACAAAGCATTCTCCCTCCACCTCATATAGCCATCCATAAAGGTCTTGTCCTTTTCAGGATTATAAGAGTATCAAAGATCTCAGGAATTCTGTGATCCCACCATCTTTTTTATCCTCTAATATTACATTCCACTGTCAACATCATTAAAACCTGTCCGATTTGAGAGGTTTGGTATTCCTTATTCTTTGATGTAAAAAACAGGATAAACTGTTCTTTAAAAATACAAGCAACTACTAAAACTATCACCCTTGCTTTTCATAAACAAATAGTGAAGCAAGATTTTTAAAAGGATATACAAATTAGTGCAATGTTGTTTAAGCTCTTAAAACAATCGGTAAAAACAAGCCACATGAAATTAATAGTGTTTTGAAAATCTTGGTCTTGACCTCTTTCTGGATAGAAACCGTGTTAAAATCAGCTTCAGAACACGTTTGCTTTAGTTTAGAGGCAGCTATGGTTAGGTATCATAAATCACAGTTGTACTAAGTGTGCGGTTTATGATTCTTAGCATTGCTGTATTGTACAAAGTTGATTTCCACAAAGAATATATAAGCTTCTGCTTTAAACTGACATTTTCAGCATCTAAGTTAAGTAATCAGAATAGGATAATACACATAAGAACCCTCCAGAAACTTTTAGTATGCTATCATCTGATGAGCACACTCATAACTCCATTTGAAACACAGAAATAAAAGTGGATATGTGGATGTATCTATATGACTGTGTATAGGTAATATAAATGTATACATATACAGATGTTTTCAGAACTCTCAACATTGTCATATTTTATTAACATCAGTAATAAAATCCATTTATTTGAGAGAAAATGAGAATATCAGCTTTGAAGCATGACTTAAAGCATAACCTTCTGATGCTACCTCTACATTTATCAGTAAATAAATCTAATAGCCAAATGTGTACACACGCTTTACATCCAATGTATGTGAACATTTCAACAAAATAAAGAAGAGGAAACTAAAGGTGCTTTATATAACATTTCATATGTATATTAAAAAAAAATTAAAAGGGAAAAAAAAGCATCTTGTAAAAGAGAGATTTCCGCTAGCCTGAAAAATAATGTAATATTACATAGGCAGTTAAAATGCTTATCCTGGAATCATTTTATGCTGCTTGTGTTCAGATTGCAGTAGCTGACAAATGCTGTTTCATAGATACCTATGCTGTAGATCGAATAGCATGTACAGAATATGTTATCTGCTGTTTTCAGGGTGTCTCTGATGCAAGACTATTGCGTATTACCATAAAATTAATGTATTCATACGCAAGATGAACTGCTCATAAGTACAAACTGTCTTGTCAACTATTCAGTGAAATCACTAAATATATACCTTTTCCAAAAGTGTTAATCCACACGTCTAATTCTCAATTCTTGTACTTCAGGAACTGTCCACTTCAGGAACCATCCACCACTAGATACAGAATATTGGAACTGAAAGACCTTTGACACAATCCAGAAGAGTTGATCTGTGCTTGTGCACAGCCATGTCATATCAACATTTGCTGTGCACTCTGAGAGATGGTAAATGTAGAGAATTTAAAGGACCAAGCCTTTCATAAGCCACAATTGCAGAAAGAGATAAAGAAAGATTGGCTTCATTTTATTATGCTTCCTATTACCTTTTCTTACCCACTTAAGCAAATCCATTCTTCTCTGAGAAAATTCAAAACTGAATTATTTATTAAAAATCATGAAAGAAAAGAAAGCTGCAGGAAAAGCTAACTAATACACTTCCATCTAAACCACAAGCATCATGGTGCCAAAAAGGCAGTGACAGTATGAGATCCTGATCAATTGGATCTGAGAATTCATGTATTTTCCACAAGTCAATTTTACATCTAATATTGATGTCTCCAGCACACTACCAGCAGGTTTCATTATAACCTGATATATGGCAGTCACTTACAGAATGGGCCAAATTCATAAGAAATTGTAACACCTCGTAGCATTTGTTCATAGTCAGCAACTGGAACTCATTCAAGTGCATTGAACAATTTATTTCCATATATTCTGTCAGCACAATTTGAAAATACTGTATTTTTATAACCTAAGTAGAATCAGTTACATCCAAGGCACAATTTTCATACTCTTTTTGCAGTAGTGTTCGTAATAAACTGTTGCTAAACATTCCTGAATAAAACACTTTTACATTACTTTACTTTTTACGTAAAGTTCTCATCACCAGGAAAACTGAGAGGTCCATTTTGCACCTAAGAGAAAAACAAAAATAAAACTAAACAAAAAACTCCATATAAAAACTAATAGTTCCTGTGAAAGTATTTATCATACTGAAAATATACTCTTAACTCACTATCCTCTCTACTGTTACCATGATAATAATATTTTGTTGCTGTTCATGCACACTGAATAAAAACAGAAGCTTTATCTTCCTTCTGGAATACTATATATGTTTTAAGGATTTAGTAAGAGGATTATCAGACTGTGAACAGAAATTTGTGCTGCTTATGAGAATTAGTATAAATATTATTTACAATATATAATTAGAGAAATGTACCTTCCAAAGCAAACAAGCAAGCATTTAAAAACGTAGTCAAACACAGAGCAGATGTAACACTTGTTTCATTTTCAAAGTTTTTATTTATTCGGGTTTTTTTCTACACATTGTACATTCATTGAAATCCTCTCAAAACAATTTTCCCAGAGGTTGCTAGAATTTCTACATTAAATTATTGGGGTTTTCCCCTCTCAATCCTATAACATTTGTTGCAGTCCCATTTTATTGTAGCTACAATTTTACAGTATCTTTCTAAAATTACACAGTGCATTGAAGACTTTCTAATGCTGGTCTTTGCAATAAGTCACTTCAGTACCTTTTTAAAATTCACAGCTAAGTAGAATTTTACAACTGGTTCTGCAAGTGCTATAACAAACAAAACCTGATTTTATTGATTTGTGTCTTGTTTCAATGTGACCATTAGAAATGACACAGATTCTGGTCTGAGCTTTTCCCATTTTGGTTAAGTAAATGTTAGATAAAACCCCTTATATGTGTGTTGACACTGAACATCATGCAAGAGTTTTCCAGACATAGAAAGGAAGTGATGTGGTCAAACTGAGTAAAAAGAAGTTGTAAAATTCATTTACTACATGTATAAATATCACTTAGAAGCTTTAACAAGTTCTCAATTAGTTGTTTTATCTTTATTATTATTGTTACTTATTCTTATTATTTTTTGATTGTCTAGTTGATATATTCATTTAAATTTGAATTTAAATAGATGGTCATGCATGCTTTGCATGCATGCACCAATGTATCTTCTTGTTTGGTTGTTTTTTTAATCCTACATGTACAGTAAGATCTGTTGTCTTCTCAGGCAATTGTTCATGTCTAATATGTTGTGACATCTAATAGAAAAGCCTAATGAAGATATGCAGCTTGGTAGATGCGGTTGTATTTGTGGTGTGGAAAAAAAGTAAAGTCAATAATGGACTGCCGTACGGGAAGGAGAAAGAAGACTTTGACACAGAATCTAACGAAAGAAAGAAATTGTTATTTGTGAAAATTATACATTATAAACAAGTATAGTAAGAAGTTAGAATAGTAATTTTCCATGTAATACTGTCCTTAGCTACATAATAAGTTTATTTTCTGCTGCCCTGTGAGTCTCGCCTCCTGAAGGGTCGGCGGTAAAATTCCTATATAACACAGTTTGAAGTAGGGCATTAGAAACATCCGAAAAACTGTAAGTTTCACCGTGCTTTTCTCCCCCTCAGATTATTACCTCAAAGTACATGAACAGGGTTTCCTTTTCTTGTATATACAAGATTTCCCAGAGAAGTGGTGAAGTTCACTGTAAAATACGGCTATATAAAACACTAACAAAACCCTGGCAGGGATGCAGCATCTGTAATTAAAGATCTCAAGAGTCTGTTTTTCTCCTTTTGTGGGAGTCAGATCATCCACAATCCTACTATCATTCATGTACAATTTTAAGAATAAGAACATGTATATAACCTCACTCAGTAACTTCTTGGATAGTTTGCACTGTTTATCCAGATAAAAGGTTCTCTTATATTAGTCTTAGAGGAAGATTGATTACACTTATGGACCACATCAGGATGAGAAGATTTAATCTAATTAACAATTTCCTTTAATCCTAAATCTCCTTTCTCATGGAGATTTTATCAAGAACTTTTCCTAACTACTTAGAAGAGATTCATTAGTTTTCCTGTAGTAACAGTACTTTCTTTTCAACTTTGCATGTTTGAATGATAAACTAAAAAGCAGAGAGGAAATTTTTCCCTGTCTCTCAAGCATTAGTATGACATTTGAGAGGTCTCAGTATGCAGAGCCCCATGAGCCTAGTACAAATTTTGCTGTCATATATGCATAACTAACATTAGCTAGAAATGTCTCAAGCTCAAATTGTTTTGTGGCACCTCTATATATTAAAAAAAAATATGCACAGACCTTTGTGTACCATTGCTCTAAGAACCTGCATGAATCCTCACTTCCTAAAAATTCTGAATATGCAGTGTTTCATATTTTTGGAACATGAGCTCTTGTAAAATGGCAGTTTAAAGACATTGCTTATGGGGCTCCTTCAGAGCATCCCTTCTTCAGTGTCCAGCTCTCATTCTAGTCTGATTTGGTGCTCTGGTCTCAACTTTTTTGTTGTTTAATGTTGTTCAAACTTAGAAATATTCCCAGTAGTTATATTTGTTTATCAGTATGCAAATAGAATCCATAAAACTAAGGTTGCTTAGTCCAGGGATCTTTCTAACTACATTTAAAATTCTGTGTGGGAATAATGTGAGAGTTTGCTTTCTTATGTTTCTTCCCTAAGAGGAATATATTCTCTATAGGAATAAAGTATTTTACATCAAATATGTGAATTAAAACCCCCACATTTGAATGTGAAAGCATCACTGTTAGCTTGAAATCTCTTCATGTTTAAGTGCTAGGGGCTGTAATTTCAAAGACAGTCATATTTTACCATCACTTTTTATTGACTTTATTGGCTACATATTTTCTCATTTTGCCCTCCAGACCATGCCTCTGCACAAATGTCCAAGTACACAAACTGAGGAAACTGAACTTGTATTAATGACATTTTTGGCCTCAAGGATAGAGCACCTAATAGTTTCCTGGGCTTCACTAGGAGGAGTGTTGTCAGCAGCCGAGGGGCTCCATCCATCTCCTCTTCTCAGCACTGGTGAGACACATTGGGTCCAGTGCTGGGCTTTTTCATACAAGAGTGACAAGGAGATGCTGAAGCGAGTCTGGGGAAAGGCCACAAAGATGATTCAGGGTCTGGAACGTCTGTCTTAGGAGGAGAGTCAGAGAGCTGAGACTGTCCAGTCTGGAGCAGAGAAGGCTTAAGGGATTTGACCCATGTGTACAAATATCTGATTGGGGGAGTAAAGAGCGAGCCAGGCTCTTATCAGCAGCACCCAGTGACAGGACAACAGGCACAAACTGAAATACAACGAACCTGACTTAAATATGAGAAAACACTTTTCTGTTGTAGAGGTAGTTGAACACTGGAAAGGGTTGTCCAGTGAGGTTGCAGGTTCTTTACCTGTGGAGGTACTCAAGACTCAACTGGATACAACCCTGAGCAATCTGCTCTGGCTGACACTGCTCAAGCAGGGATGGAACCAGGTGATCTCCAGAGTGAGCTTGCAAACTCAGCTATGCTGTAATTCCGTAATTACTGTAGAATGAGGCAGAGAAAAAAAACTTTTATCCATTTCATTTTACAAAAGAAAACAGGATCAGTAATAGATAGGGTGACATCTGAGTGCCTCTGATGTTAATATATATGCTTGTAAACACTGCATTTTGATCTCAAAATTTTATATTGTTGCAATAATTTCTGCATGATATTTTAATTTACTTTTAAAGTGAGGTTCTGCAGCAGGTGACTTATGTTCAAGTCAGCTGTCATCAAAACTAATTGCACTTCATCTGTAAAAATGGAGAATATTCTCTGATGCTATTGCCCCAGAGTTAACCATTACTGAACTTTTTCTGAATGAACTGGTCAGGCTGAGAAATAGGAAGCAAAAAACATTAGTACATTCTACTTCTATTTTATGCATCATTCACAGCTGTTAATTTATTAAAATGACCTTGTAAGGCATGAATGGTTATACGAGGAGGGATTTTTAGATTGTTTATATGAATTTCCAAAATTCCTCTGTGTCCAATATTATTCTACATTCTCTCTACAATAGGAAAAAAATCAAATTGAATAGGAAAAGCAGATGCACCATCAGTTTTGCTAGTTTTATACTTTAAAAATTCCTTAGGCGTACCATATTATTCACAAAGCAAATAGTTTTATTAATAACGGTAATCTTCTATTACTAGTTTAACAGATCCAATTTAACGCACTTATTATTTCTGACAGCAAGACTTTTGAGTAGCAACCCTATCCACTGAAAGTGACTAGCCATGCCACATGAAATAAAGAATTGTCATTAGAACTATCCTTTGGAAAAAAAAATAAAAATAAAAGCCTGCCTTTCATTCCCAATAACTAAGTTAAATATAGCAATTAACTTGTTATCTGGCAGATCTGCAATCATCATCATCTTTTCCAAATAGGTAAACTCATCACTGTGCATTTTAAGCTTCAAGACTAATGTATTCCAAGACACTGAAGAATAAAGGTACTTCATGGCTGTCTGATTTTAGGCATCCTCCCATCATCCTAAAGTGTAATCCCCTGGAGTGATTATGTGTGAATAATTTAGAAAAGTGCACAATGCCTGAGGTTTATAGTCATAATGTAATCCAATATTTGTTCAGTGGCATGTCCATAGCACTCCACATAGACTTAATGATCTTGCTGAGGGCACAGTAGATAGTTCACATGTGTATGGACTATTTTATCACCCAAGAGCCTTGTATTTTCTTCATAAAAACAAGAACTGTGCTATAATGACTATCAAACTCCTTTTCTGGCATGCATTAAAAAAAAAAAATCACTAAAACGTAGCCTAATAAAAAATTATGAACTATGAAACCGAAAACCAAGTCAAATCACAAAACAGATTAAATCCAGTTTTCAGTGTCTCTGACTCTTAGAATCTTAAATGCAATTGACTTTAGGAATGGCATTGCTAGAAGTTCATTACCAGGGTTCATGTGCTCAAGTCAGTTTTGAAACTGATATTTGACTGATATGTCATGTAGGTGACATATTATATATATATTATTGTTCACTCTGAACTGAACTTTGCACAATGATGTTGTGTTATCACTGTACCACTAGAAATATTTCATATAATTTACATTCTCCCGGAGATCCCTCTGTTTGTGGAACAGCATCCTTTTCCACATAAAATATAATCTTTTCTTTAGAACCATCACTGAGAATTTAATCTCTACAGATGCCTGAAATGCTAAATTAAATCTCAGTTTTTCTATGGATCTGTGGGAAACTAAAAGGGGGCAGCACTGTGAAAAGGGAAATCTATGCTTTTGACATAGAAATCTAGAATATTTGTGAAGGCTGATATTTTCCCAGCTCTATGTAATGTCTACATCAAATTTACTTCATGTAAAACACTTCAGGATTTGTTGCCAAGACCTCTTAAAAATAAAGTCCTATATCAAAAAGCTTCATAGATGTTTGGTTGTTTGAGGTTTGGGGGTTTTTTTATTTCCCCTGTTGCTTCACTGTGCTGGCTTTTTTTGCTATACACTCCTGTTCTTTAGTTGAGCTGGAATGGTAAATTTTTTCCATAAATTTAAAGAAAAAAGTTTGAATATAATTTTGTAACCAAGAGGTTAATGCTGAGAAAGAAGGGGGAAAAATAAATCTCTTAAATATAAATGTCTACGGTTCTGGTTTATCAGAAACATGAAAATTACCTCCATGATGGTAAAAGTGTCATTTTGTAATGGGCAGGGGCTTTGATCCATCACATGTAAGAAACTTCAATGAAAGCAAAATAAAATATGTAAGTGTAAGCCAGATGTCACAACCGAGGCCTTCATGTGTTAAAGTAAATTCATATCTATTCTTAGACTGGACATTAGGAAGAACTTCTTCACTGAGAGGGTGGTCAGGGATTGGAACATCTGCCCAGGGAGATGGTTGAGTCATGTTTAAAAGTGTTTAAAAGACAGGTAGATGAGTTCCTTAGGGACGTGTTAGTGGAGAGACAGGTACAGTTGGACTTGGTGATCTCAGAGGTCTCTTCTAACCTTATGATTCTATGATTCTATGATCTGAATTTTAACTTTCTTAAGAAGTATTGACATTTTTAATCTAGATTGCTTATTACTGTTAATATTTCACGGTTCAACATTTGGGAGGATTCTAGATATTATGATTATGTATCTCTAAAAATCAACTTTCACATTCCAAGGTACAGCAATATTCAAGTGGAAGAATTTAAGTTGACATCTTCCATAAAAGAGGGTCCTAAAATCTGGATTTCAGTTAGGTTTTTAATATCTGATCCAAATGATGATGATCTAGCATGTACTTGGAGACATATCTTTAGTTTTTCTGTTCAAAGAAGAATTTAGGTTTCCCTCATAACTGGCTTCTGAAATATGATAGTTGTTGATCATTTACTTATCTTTGGCTTGCCTACTATAATCTTTTTGGAAAGAAGACAAGATATTAACAGGTTGGTTGGTGTTATGCTTGCATAATTATTTTAGAATTTGATTTATTACTGAAGCTCCATTATGACAACATACTTAAATTGATTTATTCAGTATCGCTTCATACTTTCTGCATTCATCTTAATAAAACTTCAGAAAAGTTAATAGAGGCTAATACATTTATAGATGTTCCCAAGGTGCTATTTACACGTTAACAATGAGATATTGACTGTGATGGTTTGTTCCTACATATAGAGTAGATATTTATCACATTAAAATACTTAACACTATATCAAAACAATTGTTTATATAAGAACATGTCACAGTTTAAAGGAAAACTAAAGGAAAAGATGCGCACCTGAAACCACCACAGCCTTTGACGTTAAGAGATTTTAATCAGAAAAAAATGTATAGAGAAGGATAACAGTTCTTAACTACAAATATATAGATATATATATATATATAACCAAAACCAGCACAGGACATACAGCAACACCAAACCTAAACCTCTAGATGAATTAAGTTCTGTCCCTGCTCCTTTTGGTGCAGTTATATTTACAGACAGCAGGACGCGATGTCGCACCCTGGGAGGAGATGGGGCACTCTCTCCTTGTCCTTTTGTCTGAAAGCATTGAGTGGGGGGGGAAGGGGGGACAGTAGGGGTTAGCAGCTCCTCCAAAGGTGACATTGGGCCCCACAGAGTCTGCAGCAATTCCAGGTAGCGATGATCACTCTCTGAAGGACAGCACAGGGCGCGTAGAGTTGGGGGCTGAACCAAGGGAGCTCCCTCCAAGATGCCTCCACCAGCCCAGCAAAAACAGTGGCTCCAGCTCACAGCAGCCGCCGAGCAGAAGGGGTGCCAACCAGAAGAAACCTTTCACCCTTCTTTCCCCTCACTTCCACCCAGCCATCAAACTGGAACTCAAAGCAATCAACCAACCCCTGCCACCCGTCCTGGCTCCCAAACGCCACTGTGTTGGCAAGAGAGAGAAAAATTCCCTGAAAGATTTTGAAACTATAACAGAACAGAATCAATTGAAAGACATACCTTGTCTTCCTTTTTCACATTGTGTAGTGCTTTCTGAAGTTGCTTTTAACTTGGTAAAGAATTCGCTCTATGGGAAGGATATTTCTGATGCCTTCTTATGTTACCTGTGACCTAAGTAGAATCTATGTGGAACAAAGATACTATTAGACCTAAGATACTTCATGTTAGTGTGACTGTAATGATTTGCACTACGATCTGCTATGGGGCACATTGTCTACTTTTCTACTTGCCTTCTCTGAATTAGAATAGGTTTACTTCTCATGATACAAAAGAAGTAATTTGTCAAGCCACTGTAACTAGTATTGCATTTTCATCCTGTGAAAAAAGATAGTAGTATCACAAAAAAAAAAGAAAAAAACCAACAAAGGAGAACCCTTTCATTTATGGGAATATTCCATCATATTTCAAGTACTTATTTCAAAATAATGTAGCTTTTAGCTGCACAATTTTGTATTTTACTAATATATCTGTTTTTTTGGTATTTTACTATTTTATATTCAATCTCTATAAAAGACATGAGTGACTAAAAAAAATGGATAGAGATATTCGTTTTGAAAAACAAAAATTTGTACTGGTTATGGAATGCATGTTTGACTTTTCCAGTTCCACATATCTAGTTTTCCAAAGTGTTATTTGTGATATGTCAAATACATTATTTATGTTCATTTCAAACATTTTTTTCCTTTATCTATCTAAGCAAACTGATTATAACACATTCCCTTTTGTCCTTCACATCAATTTTGTTTTTTCTTTTCTTTATGGGATGGCCTTAAGCCATATTCTATTGAAAGAGATAATTTTTGAACTGTCATCAGCTCATTTCCTTTCCCTTCTGTTAAGAGATTTTAATCAATACATGAAATTCCTTGTGTAACAATGACACTTGCAATAACAAACATAAGCTCATGCTGGATTATCTATTTTTGCTTTAGAATCTAGCCAGGGAGAAATAATTCCAGCCAACAATGTTTGCTGCTGAACATTTCATTAACTTCATATACTATCACTTTTGTCAGTAGAGCCACCAACTTCAATTCGCTACACAATTGAATCTTGTGCATCAGAAAGAGAGAGAAACAAGCTATACCCCCAGCTTGGAGTGACCTCTCAGGCTCCATGTTAGCTACTGATGGCTGCCAACAGCCCAAAGAGGCAGAGCCACAAGGCAGGGGGCTTTCCTCCACATCTTCTCTGTAAGGAACAAGGATGATGGAGGACGCTAAATGCTGGTCCTACACCACGAACAGAGCCGCAGGTCAAAATGGCAGTTTTCCCTGGCTTTGACGTGCCAACTGAAAGATTGTTTGGGGTTTTTTTCCAAAGGCAAAGCACAAGTGGAAGAGGAAAGAACTCTGGAGATTCATTAGCATTGTATTCAAAGTTCAGATCCAAAGCCGGCATTCTTGCTATGGAGATTAGGGAGTTGCAGGTTAATGCCAATTTTTCAGTATTGATTTGATTTGTAGGGATTCTTTTCCCATCCTGCTGTCTTCAAAAGGAAGCTGTGAGTCCCAAAATCAGGCCCACCAGAACAGTGCTACTTTATGAAGAAAGCAGGTGCAGAATATAAGAAATGTCTTAGAGAACATTTTAAAGTCTTCTAATAAAGTCCACCCAGGTGCAGTTGTAAATGGACTGGATAGAATATATAAAAACAGAAGCTGTGTAACCAGGTTCATTCAGTTACAATTCCTCAGAAGTATTCAACAGTAATCACTCATTTTTCAAAGGTATGACTAATGCCAGTTTTGAGCATGGATTTAAAGATCATGTGGCAACACTTCAGTCATTCTGTGATGCAAGGTAAATTAGAGTTTAGAAAGATAATTCCCACATGGTCTGGGTTAAGTTTCATAGTGTCTGCTGTGTTCTAAATACAAAAACTTGGTTGCAATCCAATTTGTGCATTCTGGGCCTTGAATTACAAAGAATTCAAACTAGCTTCCTTCAAAGGTGAGCTTGTGATTGATTTTCAAACAATGCAAAGGAGCACAGTGCACTTCAGAAAGACATAATTTAAAAAAAAACAACAGCCAGAAAAACCCACAAAAGCCACACAACCCTTTGATAGATATCAGGCAGAAACAATGTTTTGAATATTTTGCCACGCTACACAACATTTAGAGAATCAGCAATGCATTTTGAATTTGGACACATTTTTCTCTTTCCTCTTTTCTAAGCTGCCTTATTTGTATGTTAGAATAGCAGACAGATAGCTCTTACAAGTGTCATCCCATCACTCACAGAGAAGAAAACCCTGGGAAACATTTCTTGAAGTTTTATTTTCTTGTACATAGAAAATACATATCCATTAACTATAGCGTGATTTGAGTAGCACACAGTAGGATAATACTTTCTGTGTTTCTGGTAAGATCTTTGAATGACTACAACATATGTCTACTTAAATATATACATGGAGACACAACCTTGTAAACACATAAAAATGTAACAGAAAAAAATACACATGACAATAACAATACAGGGTTTTTCCCCACAAGGTTTTTAGGAACACCTCAAATCCATTTAGATAAAGTAATTAATTAATGACATGTTTAAATTTCCAAGTAAAATTGAAACTTAAATCACTTTCAATAGGTGTGTAGTAATTATCGCTACAGCCACATTAAGAGTGCTGAAATGAGCTCTTATTATTCTGTGCACCTACACAACTTCTTTCTTTGTACAACACATTTTATTAAATCCTTGATTCAACCTTCTGATCTTCAGTGTTATAAATCTTTGAGCAAGCTACAGAAGAAACTCAGACAGAAATTTAATTAACCAAGATGTTTAAACACAAAATACAGTAACATAGTTCAGGATTTGTAACAGTTCAAACTTAAATGTGGAGTTCAGTAAAGATTGATTCGTTTTCCTTGCTTTTGACAGAAATCTAACTAGGTTTTTGGTTTTTATTTTATTCAACGGCAACATAATATAATTGTAATATTTTTAAAAAAGGCACCTCAAAGTCAACAAATTATGAAGCTGTAACAAAGAAGAATTAAATATAGATCAGTCTGAAGAGGACACAGGACAATCTATAATTTATATAAAGACTAAATGAGCTGTAAACACACACACACACAAAATACTCCCAGGTCTAATGAATTAACACAGTGATTTTGGTTTTCTGTACTGCCTTTTCCAAAACTTTCTATGTTTTCACTTTTACAGCATGGGCATCATTTCTCACAGTCCAACAATCTTACTAAAATCTAAGCTCACATCCTGGTTGACTCTCCGGGCCCTGACTCAGGCAGGAGTTGTAAGCCTTGTCTCCCTATCCACTCTGCCCAATGATGGGAGCTCCATGAGATCACCTGCAGCGCAAACACGCTGGGACCCCAACATCAGGCTGCGGCACAGTGCTGGCTAGGTATGGAGAAAGTGTCTGGGTCACCTAACAGAGCAACAGATGCAGAATGGACTTTATTTCCGTTCCCATCTGCTTCGCATGTTTTGAAAAGTTTAACCCTTTGCCCAGTGTGCTATTGCTGAAACCTGTCTTAAATTTCATAATGCTGGTGTTATTCTTTTAAAAAAGATAATGGAAGTAGGAAGCATCATATTTACCATCTCTCCCCCACCAAGAAGAAACCACATTTTCTGGTATGTGCCTTATCAAACACTGAGGAAAGGGGGGGATGAAACTAAAAAAAAATTCATGAAAATGGAAATGGAGGCAGATATAAAAATAAAATCTTTGACACACATGTACTAGACCCCATGCAGCTCTGTAATAGCAATTGTCTCTATTTCTGATTGTTCCCCTTTCCCATGGTACTCAATCTGAAAGTCCAATTTGCCAGAATAATGTATCTGGTTTGAGAGACAATTTCTATGACTGAAGTAACTGTTTCTTAGCAACCAGTAGTGCTCTAGGAACAGGTTTCATTTTTCCCCTTACCCACTGAGATACAGAATAATTGTCAAGATAATTATAACACACTTGATGATTTACATATTTTATACACTTATTTAAAGAACTTCTCAATAAAACAAAAGGGTTAATTGACCACAGCAACCAGAATCTACACTTGATTTATAGATGGCCACTAGAAATCAGAATGAATTAGTTAAAACTGGCCAGCGTTACAGATTTCAATCCCAGTAAACACATTACTATTTTTCATTTGTATCACTGTAACAGTGTGAGATTTCCTCAATTCCTCTTCATCCGAGGTCGTAGTGATGTTGTAGCATGTACTGCATCCAGATACGCAGAAGGGCACCATGTCACTTGAAAACCTGGCTGTAGAAATCAGAAGCCATATAAAACACAGGAAAAGAAGAGCGTTGTCCGATTCAGCTTATGGGAGGGAAACCAAGAAAGAGAACTGAGGGAGCAGGAATCAGGTGCTCTTGGACACAGATTTAAGAGGTGGTTTGGGAAACTTCATAGTTCCAGCTCTCACTCTTGGAGAGAAGCCATAATACATTTGTCAGTCACATATAATTGCTAGGGTCGTGCCGATGAGCAGCCCCTGGACATCGGCTACAGAACACTGTAAGATGGTTTCAGCCCAGACTACTGTCCCTCATTTGCTCGGGTAGGAACGATGTTCCCTACCCCATCCCTTGCAAACAGGTGCCTATGTAATAAACTGGTTCAATGAACTGATCTAGTAGACAGCTACAGCAAAAGAGAGTAAAAACATTGTCAGGTTGGTAAGGTGATCTAATTTGCTGCATAATTAATACTAACACAGAGGTGAGGCTGCAGTGCCTCATGGGAAGGGAAAGAGAGGACAGGTCGGTCCACCCCTTTTCATATCAGCTTAGTTTCATAACTTAATCAGATTACAAAGCTGTAGCTTTACAGAAAAGACCTTGTACCCCTGGGTGCTGCAAAGCTGAACTCTTAGGTGCTTGCAATTATACATCTGCCATATTAGAAGCTGAGATCCCTTCTAAATGAAATCATTTATGCTAGCACTGCATATTTCCTCTTGTCATACAGTTTTTCAACGCTAAAGCCAAAACACAAAGAACATGTTACCATAAAAGCCTACGTCCCCCATTCCTTCCAATTAAAAAAAAAAAAAAAAGCCACACAAAAAAACAACAAATCAATGAATAGAAAAGGAGACAAGACACAAACATGGACAATCTCCGGAGTACAGTCGCAAAATTTACAAGACACACCAACAGCTGTCAGTAGCAGCCATGGTGAAGCTGCCATTAAAAGATGAGAAAAAAAACATTTCCTACTATGAAGACAACAAAGATATTTATTCATCGCATTACTGATATACAGTAGTGAAGAGTTAAGATCCAGGAGGTTTATGCACACGGGAGTGTTTAGTTGTCAGAGCCCACAGAGTGGGACCTTCTTACTGTGATAGGAATTGTTCCTGATGCCAGTGTTTGCTTTTATTCAACCAGTGCAAATCTCCAGAATTGAACTAAGATAGAGAATGCTCACCACAGTCTGCAGTATATTTACTTTTTT
This sequence comes from Neomorphus geoffroyi, assembly GCA_033558235.1. Classification (NCBI taxonomy): domain Eukaryota; kingdom Metazoa; phylum Chordata; class Aves; order Cuculiformes; family Neomorphidae; genus Neomorphus; species Neomorphus geoffroyi. Next base: position 73,422,877 of record JAUMJM010000005.1, on the reverse strand, counting down.
TGGTGGATATGACAGCCCTCATGCTGTCCATGGAAGACAAAAACCTCTGAGAGTGTCATTGCATCAATATTATTTACTTAAAGAAAACTAGTTGACTTCCACATTGCAACCATTTTTACCACCTTCTGCCTTCCAAACACTTCTATTATGATTGAATCCTGAAACAGTGAATTACTGCATTACAGTTTCTCTCTAGTTTGTTTGCCAAAATGGCCCTGGGCTCTGGTCTCCCAGGTAGCTGTAATATCCTTTTTTAAACCTCCCACGAATGATTATGTTAAATCTTGCTTGCAGCAGTTTCTGTTCCCTCTAGCGTTTTTTCCACCCACCTGTCTGTGCTTTTCTTTGTTTGGTTGGGTTTGTTTCATTTTCAATTCCCTGTTTTACCCTATACCCTACAGCCTAACAGGCTGTGATAACGCACTTGTTTTCCCCTGCTGTCTGTTTCTGTATGTATTGTCAGTGAAACAGTATGATTTTCAAGCCTCCCCAGATAAGTAATTTTTGTTCTAAAAACATCAGGACTAAGCATCCCCACAAAAGTCAAATCGCATAAGTAAAATAGTTTTAGAAACATGTTAGGAGCTGCTATTCATCTGAATTAGATTTTAAGAATGTAGCTATTGTTCTTTGTTTCGTTGAACTCCTATAACAAAGCCAACATCTCAAATGTTGAGGTGAAATTGATAATCAAATTAAGATCAGGCTTTAAAAACAGTATAAATATTTTACAGGTCTCACAGTGTTTATCTTTTAATTTTCATTTTTAAAAAATATCAGTTATTTAGCTCGGCACAAGTATTATAGATACAAACCTAATATAACTGTGCCAGTCAAAAATTGGCATGCAATATCAGCGTTAAAAGCAAATATCCGAGGCTTCGGGGAAAGATGGTGAAGAAAGAGTGAATTTGCACGTCTTAACTAGTTGCTAGTGAAGTATAAGATCTCTCTGAGTTGAATCGGGTTTTTAGTAACAAGAGACACTGTACGGCCCCAGCTCCATACCACACCTGGAGGGGGCTGATCTCACTTTTAAGGTAACTGCTGCTAAAATTGGTTTCAAATCCTGAAATAACTCAAACTTCTAATGTTCTGATTCAGTAAAAAAATAAAGGGCACTGGCTACTTATTCAGTCACTGGCTGGATGTCTTCCTAAAGCACTTTACATAATTATAAATGATGTATATGCAGAATATATCACTTCAATTATGTGTGAAAGCAATAATTTTGGAATGGAATACAGCAAGTGTTAAACACAGGCAGCATTGCTCTAAAACACTTTTCATTGCAAAAATGAAAATCATCTTCCACAGCCAAAAAATTATATGGAATATTTAGGTGGGCAGTAGCTGAATTTTAGTCCCAAATTAGATATTGAGTCTTCTGAAACCTGACATGGGAAAACAAGAATAATTCTCATACAGAAATGAAGAACTTAAGTAGAAAACAAATAAAGGATATGGTTATTAGCTACATACCTCGGAAACAGAGAATAATATTGACAGTGGACTTGTGCTTTTGAAATCAGAATTTAATCTGATTTTCCCTCTGTTACAAAAACTGGCACCATAACATATATATGAAATTGTAACTTAAGTAGCTTTGGGGGCTTATGTGAGACCTATTTTAGTTGGACAAATTGACTACTGAATTCTCCTGTTTACTCTGTTGGTGTGGATTGCATGCTGGTTTCATAAGCGAGGGAACTGGCCTTGAAGTTCTCATCTAAGAAAAACTCCCCTTTAAATTAATCGTACTTTCTATAATAATAATACTTTTTTATTGAAATAGTTCTATCAACTTGTCATTCTCACAAAAATTGAATTGTTGAAGGTTTTCAGTAGCCTTTTAAAATGTGAGGGATATGCTAAGCAGTTAAGTTTACTGCGCTGGAAATTTCACCTACATATAGCCTACAGAACTGTGTTTTGTTTTCCCTGTTGCAAAAGCAATTTGAATGCTGGATGATCAGTAGAAAGCTATATTTCTCTTCCACAGGTTTTCTATGGAAGCAAGAAGAGCCTCATTTTAGATACTGTGCCTTCAGGGAATAAGGTTTCTAAGACCTAATCTTGAACTCCTTGCACATGTATAATTTGTATAACGCATTCACTATCCTACTCACTGGATTAGGAGGAGACTGGTGAAATATCTTCATGTGAAAGTTTTTCCATCACATTTTTACTCCAGAGGCTTGATCACATGAATGGAAAACGGTCTTCCTCTCCTGAATATTATTAGGAAGCTGGGTTTATAGGGAGTTTTTTCCCCTAAAAAGAATATATTTTTTATGATTTCTCCCTAGCTGCTCTTTTGGATTTTCCTTCTTTTTTATTAAGTTTGTAATCACAATCCATTCTTGTTCTGTTTCTTCCTCAAGGGTGCTACTATGTTGGGATTTTTTCGGTCTTTTTTCCCACAGGAAGAAGACATTCTACTGCCTGAAATTCTCTTACTGCCTATACATAATTATACCGACAAAATCGCAGAGTAAAAAGTCTCATCTTGTTTCAGTGTTTATTAACAGACCATTGAAACATTTTATCTCATAAATCTGAATATTATTAAAACATTATGCACTAGCAGGTTCAGTGTAGCATGAAACATGCCATTCAGTGCTGCTAACCCACAGGCATTAACCAGACAGCATAACACTGTGGACTTTAGTAGAAGGGAGCCATAAAATGCTCATTATTTTTCTCTTTCTACTTAAAAAAAAAAATACCAACAGTGCAAGATCCGTTCTTACGAAGTTTAATTTCCCTTGGGGTGGAGGGGGGAAGGCAACTAAAAAAAAACCCCAAACCCACACCTACAAGCTTAAAGATAAACCCAAATACCCACAAAACTGATGCATGAAAGTTCTTACAGTTCAGCTGGAGAAGATAGGTCTTAAAAACAAAGACTGAACACGAGTGCTGAGTTACTTTCCATTCTGCAACCTCCTTTATAAGCAACAGATTTTCCCTCAGCATATATTTCTTTATGTTTCACTGGAGTTGCAGTTAGAGCTGGAAGCAGGTAGAAAGTAAACAGAGAAAGATAGCATATCCAGCTGTCCTGCACCACACGATTGTGAACACTAGCTACACCAGGTAGTCCTAATGTAGTGTCAGCGGGACTTGCCTTAGTGAGGCTGTGTTCGGTATTGTTCTTGTATTTCAAATGCACTCTTTCAAGAAATCAACATCATATTAAATTAACAGTATTGCTAAAGCTGCAGTAAAATTTTCTTTGGATAGTTTATTTTTCCAATGTTAATAAAAATACTCTTGATGTTCTAAGGTAGTAATTTTGCTCATGATTTTACAGTTTATGCAAACTCCCATTTCCTTCTGTAAGCTGCTCATGGTGTTAGTACACAGTGAAAATTAATTTTCAGAGATCCAAATTTGTGAATCTTAAACTGAGAGGATCCTTTGTGTACTTTAGTTCCTTCTGCATCTCCAAGGAAAAAGAAATAAAACTGCAAAACATCCACAGGTATAAAAAAAGTAGGCAGAGGAATGTTACAGAAAGCTGTCATAAGATTCTTCTTGACACAAATAAATCCTAGCATCAAGAAAGGTTGGGTGTTTTTTTCCAACATACTTCCAAACAGATACCCCATCTTCCAGAAGAGTATGACAGATGCCAATGCAGTGGGATGGGGGGAAAGCAGGAGGAGGAAGGAATGGCATGAAGAAGCTCTTATAGACTGAACAAACCCCGAATCCCAAGCCCCCTGCACTGCTTGGGTTGGAGAAGAAGGAAGAAGAATTGAGGGTGCATCTGATGCTGTGAAAAGAGAGGGAATGGGGGAAGATGTTGCTTTATTTTTTCTTTGTTTATCATTATCCAATTCTATTTTAATTGACAATAAACTAACTTCCGTTTCTCCAAGTCTGTTTATCCCATGACAATAATGGGTAACTTACCTCCTTGTCTTTATGTTGACTTGAGCTTCTTATTACTATTTCTTCTCCCCTCCCGCCTGCTCTATTGAGGAAGGGTGAAAGAACGACTAGATGGGCATCTGTCAGCTAGGCATGGTCAACTCACCACAACAGTGTAGCTATTTGGTTAGTAGTATTTTGGGTCAACTTTTATTACATAACTGTTTTGTAAAATAGGCTATTTCTGCAATCTTTCATTATAACTTTCACTAGATTAAATCACTGTACCTGGCTGAATACAAATTGAAGCTTTATAAACCTGACTTTCTTCCTTATTTCCAGTCTGGAACTTTGTATACTTAAAAGACATGTAGAAGGTGGATATCTAAACAAGAATAGTAGTTCAACAAAACTATTGAATCATAATCTAGATTTAATAAAATGACAATTTAGTTCAGTTTCAGTGTTGGTTTCTATTTTTTTTATTTATAAAGGCAGAAGGAAAGCCACAAATTTATGTGATGGAGACATAATTTAACACTTCATCTCTAAAACTGCCATTTATAAGTTAGCTGCATAAATCATTAGTGCTGGAAATCTGCTGAAATATCACATTGAAAACTGACAGTACCTTATAAGATCTGCATCATGTACTCCAATCCACGGTAACACCAAATTGAATGGGATTTTTTTTTTTTTTCTGGGCAGTCAGAATGAAGCCAGAAAACATCAACCATATATTCTACAGGTGCCAGCTGTTCACAACAATGCACTTTAAGGAAGTAATTAAGGAAATGTCTCATAGTGCTGGCTTGCTAATGCCAGGGAAGCAAGGTACCAAGCCAATAGCTCTCCAGATATGGTTGCTGTTCTGTTAAAATAGAGACAAGCCAAATTCCACAAAGTGCTCATACTACAGTGTTGCTAGCCAGTCGAGGGAGGCAATTGTCCCGCTCTACTCTAGTCTGGTGCAGCCCTACCTTAAGTACTGTGTGCAGTTTTGGGCACGCCAGTATAAAAAGGACATAAAACTACTGAAGAGCATCCAGAGGAGGCCACAAAGCTGATGAAAATTCTAGAGGGGATGTTGTGTGAAAAGTGGCTGAAGTCTGTTCAGCCTGGAGAAGAGGAGACCGAGAGGAGAACTCATAGCTGTTTACTGCCTTCTCATAAGGGAGGGAGGTGAACAGGTGCTGAGCTCTTCTCTCTTGCCACCTATGATAGGACTAGAGGTAATGGCAGGAGGATGTGCCAGGGGAGGTTTAGATTGGAAATTAGGAAGAGGTTTTTCACTCAGCGAGTGGTGGAGCACTGGGACATGCTCCCCAGGGCACCTAGACTGCCAGAATTCAAGAAGCATTTGGACAATGTCCTCAGTCACATGGTGTGAATGTTTCCAGTAAACATGTGTTTATGAAAGGCGGTTCCTGCCAGACCAACCTGATCTCCCTCTATGACAAGGTTACTCATTTAATAGATGAGGGAAACGTTTGGGAAATTATGAACCTGGACTTTGGTAAAGCCTTTGACACCGTTTCTCACAGCATTCTGCTTGAGAAACTGGCTGCCATCAGCATGGACAGGCACAGCCTTTGCTGGATAAAGAACTGGCTGGATGGCCAGGCCCAAAGGGTGGTGGTAAATGGAGTTAAATCCAGTTGGAGGCCAGTCACAAGTGGTGTTCCCCAGGGTTCAGTGCTGGGTCCAGTCCTGTTCAATATCTTTATCAATGATCTCAACGAAGGGATTGAGTGAACCCTTAGCAAGTTTGCGGATGACACCAAGCTGTGGTGGTGTCTGCTTGAAGGAAGGGAGGCTCTGCAAAGGGATCTGGACAGGCTGGATCCATGGGCTGAGACCAACGGGATGAGGTTCAACAAGGCCAAGTGCAGAGTCCTCCATTTGGGTCACAACAACCCCATGCAGCATTACAGGCTTGGGGAGGAGTGGCTGGAGAGCTGCCTGGCAGAGAAGGACCTGGGGGTGTTGGTTGGCAGCAGCTGAACATGAGCCGGCAGTGGCCCAGGTGACCAAGAGGGCCAGTGGCATCTTGGCCTGTACCAGACACAGCGTGGCCAGCAGGAGCAGGGAGGTGATTGTGCCCCTGTGCTCAGCGCTGGTGAGGCCACACCTCGAGTGCTGGGTTCGGTTTTGGGCCCCTCACTACAGGAAGGACATTGAGGGGCTGGAGCGCGTCCAGAGAAGGGCAACGAGGCTGGTGAGGGGGTTGGAGAATAAGCCCTATGAGGAGTGGATGAAGGAATTGAGGATTTCAATTCAATTTCTGCCATTTCAATACAGGATGGGGGACAACACCATTGAGAGCAGTCCTGTGGAGAAGAACTTGGGTGTGCTGATTTATGAAAAACTCAACCTGGCAGTGTGTGCTCACAGCCCAGAAGACCACTGTATCCTGAGCTGCATCAAAAGAAGTGCGGCCAGCAGGGCAAGGGCGGGGATTCTCCCCTCTACTCTGCTCTTGTGAGACCTCACCTGGAGTATTGTGTCCATTTCTGGAATCCCCAATATAAGAAATATGGAACTGTTGGAATGGGTCCAGAGGAGGGCTACAAAGATGCTCAGAGGACGGGAGCACCTCCCATATAAGGACAGGCTGAGAGAGCTGGGCTTGTTCAGCCTGGAGAAGGGAAGGCTGCGGGGAGACCTCATAGCGACCTTCCAGTACCTGAAGGGACCTACCAGAAAGCTGGGGAGAGACTTTTTACAAGGGCAAGTAGTAATAGGACGAGGCAGAATGCCTTTAAACTGGAAGAGGGAAGGTTTAGATTAGACATTAGGAAGAAATTCTTCACAATGAGGGTGGTGAGATACTGGCACAGGTTGCCCAAGGAAGCTGTGGATGCCCCCTCCCTGGAAGTGTTCAAGGCCAGGTTGGATGGAGTCTTTCACAGCCTGGTCTAGTGGAGGTGTTGCTGCCCATAGCAGGAGGTTGGAATTGGGTGATCTTTAAGGTCTCTTCCAACCCAAACCATTCTATGATTCTTTGATGATTCTATGTCCATTCAACTTCTTTTTTTGCTTCCTTTCACTGTGATGTTCATTCCTTTGGTTTCAGTCTCCAACTATACTATATTCAAGTGTTAATGGTGTTCTGCAATACAGGAAGCATACAACAAAATATACAAAACAGATTCAAGAACAATTCCAAGGATACACAATTCAACAGAGCAAATGTGTTTGAACTCCTAAATTACCATAAAAGCAGTGAGATTTAACTCAATTGAAAATATTTGAAGGATAATTTATGCAATGAAGATTAGATAACTCAGTAGAAAAAAAAAGTAAAATCTTTGAGAATGCTTTCCAAGTGACCAGGCCTTGGCTACTATTCCTAAACATGGGCACTTTGTAGCTATATGATGTGACATCTACATTAATTGTTCTAAGTATTTTTTCCCCTGCCAAAGATAAGCCACTTCTCTTTTTCACACAGCTCTGAGTTTCCTCTTCAGACAGTCTGTCAATAGCTATCCATTTTCCATAAAAATTGAAGTGGTCATGAGTAAGCTATGACAATTTTTAGTTTTCTCTTAATAATTTCCAGTGATATAAATATTCAGTTGGGCTTTCTCTCACTAAACACAGTGTTTGTAATGAAGTTTCTTTTTCTCTTTCAATTGATATTTAATCTAAAAAAGAACTCCCTTCTTATCCATGGTAGAATAGTTTCTAAAACATAAAAGGTATAATTTCATTTCATTTTATTTCATATTCAGACACTACATAGATTGCTGATATGCTATCTTAGTGCTGGCTGACTCCAAAGAACTGAGACAGATTTGTGAGGCATGACTTCCATTTACAGAAGCTACGTTGAATCTTAAGCAATACACTCTTATTGTCCTCTTCTCAAGGTCTTGCAATTTTAAAAAGCTCTGATTCCTTTCCATCAAGCCACTGCACACTGTCTTAATTTCATCCTCCCTAATTTCTTTTAATCTGACCTTTACAGCTCACAGGTGTGCTTATTCTAAAAAAATGTTTCCCTTACTGCTTTTCTGGTGAGGTTTCTACAAGCAGAGGGTCTCTGATGGACAACCTCTTGGATGTTTGTGTTTCCAACATCTACAAGAGGAGCCTTCCACTTGGATTGTTTGGTTTTCCAACATTCACCTAGGAGATGTTCACTTCACATGTGAGCCAACATGATGAAGTCTTCTCGTGTCCAAGAGCTGCAAGAACTTTCATGCAAGCTTAGAGCTACTAGCGTGGGAACCACATGGACAGCGACAGATAAAAGGTGATAGAGCAAGAGCTATTACCTGGGACCAGGATTTGACTGCAACATGAAGCAGTTCTCACATGAGCTGGACTTGTCCTAGGGTTGACTTCAAGTTAGAAACTTGGAAGACATAAAAATTTCATGGTTTGTCAATCCCTGTAATGCACTTTCCATATGTACAAGATCTGGAGAGCTTGGACTCCTAAGTTTGGTGGCCACTGTCGCTGATATGGACAGCAGGGCAGCTGTGGCTGTGTACCATCTTTTCCCAGGTGACTCTATGATCGCCACTCACCAATCCCATTCCATAGTGAGAGCAGCAGTAGGCTGTTACACCAGCACAACAATCCTCCTCTTACCCCTCATGGCAAGAGAGATTATGGGCTGACCTTTCACTTCCAGAGAGGAAAAGGAGCTGCAGGTCCCAAGGTGAGAGCTAGAGGAAACACTAAAGGTAGGAGTCTTGTGCTCAGTGTCCTTCCTGGGGCAGGAAAAGTCAATGAGGAGTAGGAGGAAGATAGACTCACAAAGTTACAGGAAAAAAGCCTGTGGGAAAGCAAGCCCATCACGTGACAAAAAGCAGCTATGGGAAGGAGGGAGATGAAATAGAAAAAGGAGAAAATATTAGATATTTTAATTAAAATACCTGTTTCTAAGACAATTTTCCAAGTAAAATTTCAATCAACTTTGACATACAGAAGATATTAAGTATTTCTAAAATATTTCAAATCATATTTGTATATCACTGAATTTCTCTGGATTCTAAAGACCTGTCTGCCACGTGAAACAAGGAGTTTATACAGTTGAAGATAGTTAAATAAAAAGTAAAATATTTCATATTGTCTTTACTTTTTAAAACAATCAAAATAATATAGAATACTATATGTCTTAGACCCATAGGAAGCATCTGAATTATTACAAAAATCTGTTCTTAAAATTCAGGCCACCTTTTTCACCTACAGTTTTCTGTGGTTTTCTTTTCTTGTTTTCTTTATAAACTCATCTTTATTTTTCTCTTTATTTTAGCTAGTAAATGTCCTACATGGTAGCTGTCCTTTTTATTGCTAGGTAGTCTGGTTATCTTGCATTCATAAATATGCATACGGGTAAGTGCAACTAACAAAACTATTAGCATTGAATCTGTGAAGATCAGTAGAAAATATCACTGATTTTGTTTCATTATAAGTACAGTTCCATATAATTATCTCTATATTCCTCTAGCATATTCATCAATACATACCGCATATTCTACAATTATTCCAGTGTATGCTTCTGACAACTGTAAATTTTGAATTTATGTCAGAACTGCAGATATTGATTCACACCACAGCATAGAAGCAATTTGGAATTCATGCTTATCAGGTTTCTAATGCACCACAGTTTCCAACTGTCATTAATGGAAAGCGAACTCTTGTGTTAGAAATCCTTGCAGAAAATTTTACATGAAACATAAAGACATAATTACATGTGTGGCATTCTGTGACAAACTCCTGTCTATCCATCCAGTACATTTTGCAGTGACATTTTCAAATTATTCTTATACTTACTACTGGCACATCACTTTTGCATCAGCCAAGCTGTAGCTACGTCACTCGTGAAGTATCAAATTGTTCTTAGTTTAGAAGTAAACTAAGTTGATCTTCTGATTTCAATTCAAGGTTAGCACTTTTGCAAGAAGTATACTAAAGACATAAATGTAGTACTTTGATAAATCACTGTTATGAGTACACTGCGGTTCTTACAGGTCTGTTGGAGAATATGATAGAATAAGGAATAAGATTCCCATACTTGTTGGGGTGTTTCTTCATCTTTCTGATCAACACTTAAATCTGCTCTAGGTCATTTTCGTGAAGCTGTTGTCTCTGGAGTGAAAAAGGCTACAATTGGACTGGACTGTGAGAGACTGAGAAAGGGGCTCAAATATCCTTTACTTATCCTTAGTCTTAAAATAAATATATGGACTCGTCAACTGCTACTTTGGTTTTAGCAAGAAAACTAATTCCAAGTAAAAATAATTGAAAAATTGTTAGAAAATCATGTTGATTTCTATGTTTGTTTGTTTGTTTTAATGTAGTTCAGAAGAGAGGAGGATTCCTTCCTTTCTCTGTGCGTGTATTCTAAAGCACAGTAGTACAAACAAGCAGGGCTTTTTCATCTCTGAATGTTCCCAGTGCTGGCATGTTCATCAGAATTTATTAACAGCTATGCAACGTTGATATCAGTAGTTTGGAGGATCAGTAATTTCTTTCTGCATTATAAAACCAGTAGTGTTATTCCAGTTCACTTCTTCACATCTTTATGCAGCTATTCACAGATCCCAAGGTCACAGGTGGCATAAAATAAGTTGTAATTCAATTATTCTAAAGTTACTGTTGTTATGTCGCTGGAGTGCATTGCCCTGTATTCTTTACATTCCAAATTGTGTGTCATGCGGCAGATTTCTGACTAGACCCAAACCAGTAACAAGATATGACAATTTTTGTGAAGATTTTTCTGCTCAGCAACTGCATTCACATTGGCAAAATGAGGCAACATAAGTAAATGAGATAATGACAGTCCTTTCTCTCATTGTAGCCAAAATTCCAACTACGTCGATTAAATTAAGCCCGTTGTTAAAAATAGAACACTTTGGCTGTATTAAAAGAGATGGCAGCCTCTTGACACATTTCTGGAGTCAACTGTATAGAATTTAGATTCAGCCTGCTCTGGAGCTGGAAAGTTCCAGTCCTATTACATTGAGGTTTAAGGTATCAAGCATTTCCAACACTAGTATTTTCTGGTAATTGCTTATAGGGAGCAGCAACATTCTGAAGCTGACCTTTGTCAGAACTGTGAAGGTCAACATATCTGCTTAATAAATCCCAAAGGTGGGAACTATCATTTTATGAATTCCATCTAGGATAAAAAAAGGCCTAAGGTTCTAGCAACGACACCTTAATAGCTGTAGATGTGAATCACACAGTCCACTTGCTATGGTCATAAAGGCATAATTGGAAGATGTATTGCTACCATCATCCTCTTTCAAATAAAATGTTGTTAATTTATAATTGTTTTAAATGAGACAGTTTAGGTATAAAAAAGCCTAACAGTCATTTAGCTAAAGAGCTTTTTGGTTTTGTTGTGCACCACAGATCTGGCAGTGTCTCTGTGCTGGACAGCTGTGTAGGAATCTGAATAGTTTGTTGCATTGGAGATTTGTGAAATAGTGACTAATTCAGCAGTAACTTTGTAAATCATGTGATACTGTGTTACTTCAATAAATGTAAGACTGGGTTTAATATTTCTGCTCATTTTTTGTGAAGAAGTCAGAGTTAGCAAATAACCTGTTGAAAATGGACATATTTTTGTACTATTTATCACTGACATAATAGCACATCTGCAGTTTATGATCTATATGAGTGTGGGTTCATACTGACCAAAGAAAGACAAGATGGACTTCTTTCCACTGACAAAGTGACAGCATAACTAACCTTTTGTGCCACAGGGTATTTGTTGACATTGGTTGAAGGAATTAGTCAGTCATGCACGAATAGCTCTACTGCTACTGATGAGATTTTTATTATGCAGTTGGCCACAGCCTAGTATTATTAGATCAAATGAAGCAGACATTCAGGTGTTACGAGGTGGTATGATGCTTCCCCAAGAACTTTCTGCAGTGTCTGCTCTTGTCCTCTGAACTCCAGTGTCAGGTTCTGGAAAAACAATTGCCATCAATCTTCATTTCCTTCCCCTTGTCTCTTTAAGACAGTTATTTTTCTTTTCCCTTTTTCCATCTTTGGGAGTATGCCAAAATTCTGTGTTAGTGAAGGTGCTAAGGAGTGAATCATGGATGATAAATCTCACTTTTTGAGTTGCTACAGCACGTTCTCTTATATTTTACCAATATTTACAAAGAGTTAAGAATGAGAAGGAGTATTCTGAATAATAAATTAAATCTAGAGAAGGATCCTCATGGAAAAAAGCCTACATATGAAATTTTTTTTTTCACACAGGAAGGACAGGCAAGGTAGTGAGAAAGTCAAGATGCAAACAACTTCATTCTGCTTCTGTTTTGTCCTGTAACTAAACTCGCAGACAAACTCCAAAGCCTGGAAGATTCAGGAAAAGCAATGATAACTTAATGAATAGCAGCTCAGATACAGGCAGTAAGTACAAATCAGACACCACATAAAAACAGCGTGGGGGGAAAGGAAGACAAAAAAAATAAAAATCTTATTGAGAGTTCCAAATCCATCTTTAGTGTATTTTTATTGTTTTGGTCATTCTCCCCATACTTTATTTTCTTATAGCACAACCAGTAGAAGAAAAAAAAAACAACCCCCCCAAATGGGTATATCTGTTTCAAAAAGTGTTCTGGTCGCTGTTTTGCTTTTGTTTCTGCTACATTCACATTCGTGCAGTACTGCACAGACAACACAGTACAGTGAAAATTTCAGGAGCTAGGATGGGATCTATCAAAACAAAGGGATTAGGATTCTCGAACGTAGGCATTCATACCCGAGTTAGTCACTTCAATTTTCCTCAGCAGGTAAATATTGTTACTTTAAGGTGAGATTTCTCACATCTCTAAGTAGATAACAATCTTAGGATAAGACATATACTCTAAAGTTGTTTGTTTCTCTCCTGAGCATGAGGAAAGTCTAACACGACCGGCTCAGGTGTAGGTGCTGCATTGTAAATCCCTTTAAAGAAAATAACAAATTTCTCCAGGATCAGGACCTTAATCCTGAAAATTACTTCATTTTTGTTTTCAATAAGTCTTATTTGGTATTAGATAGGCCAATATATTCACTGTGATTCTCTTGGCTTCACTGGAGCTGCAATAATATATGCAATCCATTAACACAATCTTCACCCGTAACTACCCCTACAAGCTTTGGAAGAATTACTCTAGAAATACGTGACTTTACAGTGTGAGGAAAAATAGCAAGACTGGGTCATAGTTAAGAAAGTAGCTTGTTTACATACTTTATTCAGAAGAACTTAATACCAGAGATATGTATTACTTTTACAATTATCACCATGAATATCCATGGTAATTAAAAATTAGACAAGTAAATATATACAATTTAATAAATATATTGTTTTCTTTCCACTCCCACACGATTAAGCAAGCATTGTACACTCAGATCACCTTATGACTTTGAAATAAAGATACTTAAGCGTCTTTTTAAATACTGCGGAGATATTTTTGACCTGTTGTTGCTTCACTGGATAATTATTTCCATTAAGAAAAGAATAATTAGAATAGCAAAGAGCACAAAACCAGCCAGAAACAAAAACCAGAATTTAACTACTAAATAATGAATGTCAATTCTTAATTTATAGTTAATGAACTAAACTCTCCCAATCCACATATTAATTTTTCATATAAATTTTTATGAAATTAAAGTAACGTTGAGAATACATAAAATGTACAGCTAGCTACTAATATCAAAGCTATTTCATGTATAGATAAATCAATCTAGAAATCGGTGTATGAGGCAAGGAGAATATTTTTGATATTTTTAATTCATAATGTGCTTAGATACTGCTTTGGGATTAATTTAATTTAAAAAATGTAAAGAATTATTCTACAGTGCTATGGAAGCAACAGAACAAATAATTTTTCCAGCCTTCTAGTTTTACACATAACAATAGGAAGCACCACAGCATATGGAATATGTTCTCCTATTGACTCACACGACTAAGATTGAAGTGTCCTTTTCCAGCTTTCCACCAACATACTGCACACTCCGTCTATAAAGACTTGCAAAACAGATGTTTGTTTCCTCAAGTGGGATACTAATATGTGTTTGGAATACAAAGAGACTTCCAAAGAAGTGGAGTTCAAGGTGAATGAAAGGAATAAGGATGTGTTTCTGAATGGATGTGCAACAAAAAACCAAAAAGCTTGCATAAGACCTAGTTGTGTCCAAATAGCAAGTGTTGAGACAAAGTGGGTGAAGAAAGCAAAAAATAAGATCAGAGCAATCAATTTACACGGTAGACCTTCCTTCCAAGGAGGCTGTATGTGTTGACAGTAACTTCCTACTACACTGGCTTATGTAGACCAGGGAACCATGGAGAACTCCAAACTTTGTAGCTTTTCTCCAGTGTTCTTTCAATACTGATTTGCCATACTTAGTTCTCCCCTCTCAGACAAGTAATGTTTAACTTGATGACCGCAGGCTAATAACCAGTGGGCATGACCTGTTGATGTAACGTCTAGTAACCAAATAGACATAGGAGTTCTTTCTGCTTCTGTTCCAGAACTGAGGGTGTGGGGCGTGGAAGGGATAGACATGGTGGAGGAAGACATGGTGAAGACAGAGACACTGCAGAAGGAGTCACAATCCATCACCTGTTCTGACAGCTGGTGGCCTGTATATGCAGCTATAATAAAGAATCCAGATGGTGTGAGTATCCAAACCAAAAGCTAAATTTTCAAAGCTCTTGCACTGCCCACACGTGGCTTTGAATATTGACCCAGAATTTGGAGCAAGTGAAAGGATTACAGTGATGTTTCCACCCTTAATAACTGAAGGCAAAGCCAAAGAGGAAAACAGTTTTGTTTATCCATCTGTTTCCTTAATAGCTTCTACATTTAATAGGTTGGATTTTTGCTTTCGTTTCTGCTAATTAACTAATTTTTTCCAAATTGTTTGCTACCCTCCCTGAAAACATAAACAACCTTTTGCCTATAAAATGAACTAATACACTTTGAAGCTGAGAAATCCTATTACTCTGCCTGGTTATATGGAGTATGTAATTTAGAGCATTTTCTCAAAATTACCACTGAAGTTATCACATTTTTGCTTTTTTTTTTTATTGCATATCATTAACTATTCTGAAATTCAAAAACTGAATTTAGTGACTTTAAAAAGCATAAATGACAACAACTTGCCAATGTCAACTAGACTGCCAAAGCATCTACAGAAAGCATGAATGGGTGATGGTAGAAAAGGAAATAACTTTATATTCCATTGGTGCATATGAGCCATAGGATCATAGAATCATAGAATTATGATCATCCAGTTCCAAACTTCCTGCCATGGGCAGGAACACCTTTCACTAGATCAGGTTACTAAAAGCCTCATTTAGCCTGGCCTTGAACACCTCCAGGGATGGGGCTTCTACAACGTCTCTGGGCAGCCTTTGCCTTTGGTGATTCAGTGCCCTCATAGTAAAAAAAAAATTTCTTCCTAATATCTGATATAAATTTCCCCTCTTTCAGCTCAAAACCATTACCCCTTGTCCTATCTCTGCAGTCCCTGATAAAGATCTCATCCCTAGCTTTCCTGTAGCTCCCCTTTAAGTATTGGTTGGCTGCTATAGGGAAGCAGAAAACCTGAGCTTGGAATTTTGGGTGCCTTATGAAGAAAACTATGAGTACAAAATATTCAGAAAACAACTACTTTTACATTATTGCAACATGAGAATATGAGATGTGAACAGTGATATTAACAATTTAGAAGGAAAGATTAGTCATTACTATATGGAAAATGTGGATGGGAGGTGAAGAGGCCTGCTATTCACTGCTTCTGGCTGCAGATGTGTCTTTCCTTTCCTCCCACATATGCAAAAAATAGAAACAAAACCAACCAAGAATCCAATGAACTTTCAGATGGTTCTTGAGTTCGACTCTGATGTTTCACTGGATAATTTGTACAACTTTCTGTCAAAGCATCTATACTAGAGCTAGGCAAAGGCTTCATTTTTCTAGAGCTATTCGTAGCTGCGCTGTACCACAGCATCATCAACAGAATCTTCCTCTGTTGATACTTCTGGCTCACTGAAATGAGGCCGACAGGGAAAGAAGAGCACAAGGAACAGCTCTCAATAATTTTAAGGCACAGACCACTAAGCAGATGCCTCTCTGATTCTGAATTCTGCAGAAGCTTTTCTTGTCAGACTTCAGAGTTAGAAGACTGTTTATCCCAAGCTCTCTACATACTACCAGATTAATATAGAGGAGTTAGTGCTTTTAGTAAGAACACGAGGATTTCTGTCTGCTTAAGTTTGTAATCATGGTAGAGTCAATGAGGGAAGGAGAGCTCAATGGCCTAGAGGCTTTCAACCAAAGACATTGAAAAAGCATTGAAAAATTAAGGACAAGGCTCATTATAATTTCATTGCAACTTTTTCCTAGGGTAGCTTAACTCCTTCAATGGCTTCAATAAATCATGGAAGTACACAGAAAACAACCCAAGAAGCAGTGATCAATCCTAGTCATCAGAAACATTCCCTAGCAGTGGCAAAACACTACCCATTCCACAGGTTCAAGTCAGCTATCTTTTGGGATAATGTTTCACTGACACAAATATATATATATATATTTTAAATTTTTTGTTTAGCTTCCGCACATCTGATAAAATCTTAAATAAATGCAAATTGGAACATTCAGAAATAATTCTTCAGGCACCTTTCTGTAGAAGGCAGTAGGGGTGCCGTTTCCCTGTTTCATGCCTGCAGGGCTCTAAAGTTTGGTTTGGGGATGCAAGTGAATCTCTCTCTATTTATACTTAGTCATACGTGTGTTTGCATGGTACATCTCTCCCCTATCAACAGAAGTTACAGAGTAGTTTATGAACAGAACCATTTTAAGTAACCTCCCCAGGAAAGAAATCACCTTCTACTCAGCTGTTGACTGTTTCTACCTTGATGTCAATGCATCAATTCACATTTCCAGTGACATGTGAACTGTTATATTGCTGAGTCTGACTATATAATGCCCTCTCTTCTCATTTCATGCATTTTTACACAAAGTTTGCCCAGTACGTAGCATGTAGAACTACAGTAGCAATTGTTGCTTAAACCCTAAGTTTACCTCCTTGGACATTAGAGTGCTCTTTTGTTTTTAATTTTCATTCTAGTGTGCTTCAGAATTTTGGGGTTAATCCTTTCATTTTCTTCTCTATAGTTTTGTTTTTCTTCTCTCCGTTCATGCAGTTTCACAAACAATATCCCAAAATGCTAAGTTAATATATAGCTATTATTAACTGTCTCTGTTTTCTGTATTTCGCTTATCTCTCTCTCTAGGTGTAATTCTGTCACTATAAGAAATATGCAACAACTTCAAGCATAACATCACCTTGTTTACTCCTACGTATATTTATTTTCTGTTTGGAAAAAAGAAATGTTATAAAGTATATCCTTATGCCATGTGTCTTTCTTCTGAGCTCCAGCTTCCTTTTACTCACTTCATTTTAACTGCTTTCACTAACCTTTATAATTCACAATGCAAATAGTCTGCAAATCTGCATACAATAATCTCAGTAGTACAGCTTTTATACACTGTTATGCTCAGCCCTCCCTAGCTGAGTCACCAGGAGTAAAATGAGCTGAATTTTACTCTAGCTCTCAATTTTACCACTAGTTCTCAACACCACAAAGAAACACTTAGGTCCAAACAAAAATCATTTTAGCCAACCCAAAACTAAGTGTCCTCCAAAGTAAAACTCTCCCTCTCAGCTGAACGGGAGGTTCAAAGTCCAGTATAAGTACTCCACATTTTCTGTGGATCCACATTTCCTGTGGATCCCTTCCTCCTTTGATCAGTCACCCTTCATCTTTTCATCCCTTTTCCATCAATTCTTTACTTATGACCAACAGAAGACACCTGGCTCTTTTAAGACTCTCTAGTCCAAATTCTGCATCAGGAGTGTTTCTATTCATTGCCTAAAATAATTTAGCAACTCTTGTTATCACCCTCCATACATTCAAATACATTTGAGGTGGCCAGCCTTATAACAGTCTTCTAAACATTTCAGATTTAATCATTTATGTGCTTTGCTGAACAAGTACCTCAGTTAATAATTGTGCAGATAAAAGACCATTTTGATAAATGGTAGAAGGCAGAGTACAACCTGCAAAATAATCATGCTTGTTAACTTGAAATTCTGAATGTGATATTTCAAACAATAGTTATGGTTGCAGTGGCTGTGAATTGTGAGATAGTTGTGTTACTGATGTTATAAAGTTAAATCATCTTGGATTTTTTTTGTTTGTGTGCTTAAAATGAGAATTCTAGTAAATCACTTCAGGTTATATTAAAAAACAGTCTCTGTTTTGTGTTGCATAAAAGGCAGCACTCACTCGGAAAGACAAATTTTCTGTATTATTGTTAAAACAACCATAAATAAAAAGAAATCTGTAACAAATATGGATGTCATTCTGTATGAGTTTTTCATCTTTATTTGTTCCCAAGCTTAAAGTAAGACAATGATTGATGGATGTGAGAAAACTCTATTCCCACTACCAGTCCTGCCCTTTAGCTATCTCTCTGTACTTTTGTTCTATTTCAAATAATCAGACACTCTGGTGAGATACTAATGAAGGTGTTCATGGTTGCCTTAAACCAAGTGCAATATTTTAATTTACAACTGCTACTGATTTTTATTGCAATGGATGAAGCCACAAAAAGTTATAGACAATGGGATTTCCAGCCTCATCCACAGAAACAGTTATGTTGGAATTACAGACTTGCTAAGTTTCATGTGATTTTTTTCTTTTTTTTTTTTTTTCCACTAAGCAGAGACCATGATGAGTTTGGAAAAACATGAAAGAAATAGCAGACCTTTTTATTTTCCAAGAAAACAATCTGGCGTGCATTATGGCTTTCAGACTCTTCATGTGGCCATGTCAAAAATATTTTCAAGAATTTGTCTTTGCTTTCTCCGTCTAGAAACAATGTTATACATGACAGGGAGAATACTCGTAGCAGTGAGATGACTTGCCCTCATAAATAATTGCAGGATCCTTTTTTGATCACTGCAGTTGGATGGCCGTTATATTATAAGACACTTTATCAACATCAACTGCAAAGGAAAATAACCTTTGCTGGAAATTTTTTTTATGTTATCCGAAGTGACATTTTAAACCCAAAGCTTGTGTTTCTGATTCAGCTTAGTATTAAACTGATAGCCCAAAAATATTTGCTATACTTACAGATTAGAAAGACCTGTGTGTTCATTTACAGCCTGTATTCACAGTCTGATCCAACAGAGTGGACCTACACAACCACATGGGACACTGTCTAAAATGTCTATTGAAATAGGTGCAGATGGAAATTGTAATACATTTCCATGTACTAATTAATTTTCAGTGTCCTAGAAGTAAATCTGGTTTTCAAGTCTTTTGTCCTCCATTTTACCAGTGGGAAATTGGGATTTGAGAGCTAATATTCTGTTTTCTTGGATAGACCTTGCACAAGATTTGAAACAATGCGGAACTAGACATTATTTCACCTATTCTGTCTTCCATTCTCAAGGAAAATAGGGTTCAAACTTCAGTTTTGTTTTCACATAATTATATACATAAAAAACTCCCTCACATTTTAGACTTCCATCCACTATGTAACATTGCGTAATATTTGGTTTATACAAATATGAATATATGAAAGCAATGTGCAGTGTAAGAACTATTCAGGAAAGAGAATGTCTGAAAAGCTGTGGATTGCACAAGTCTGCAGATCTATTAACTTTGAAATTACCTGTCTGATACTTATGAAATGCAGCCAAAAAGTAAGAAGGGTTACATGTAAGTGCCGCTGATTTAAAGGTTATATTTTCCCCATGATGTACTGGGTGACAAAGGTCTTTCATGTCTTGTAATTTTTTCTATCTGCAGCAAATACAGAAAGGCCCTTCTGTGTTGCAAACCATTCCAGACTACAAAATCTTCAATGGGATAAGAAAATAAACCAGGCCAAGAAGAGAATAAGAAAATTCAATATTTGCAGGCCAACATTCATTTACATTTCTCCTAATAGCATCAAGTAATTGCAGAAATTAATCAGAGTCTGCTTGTAAGAAACACCTAAGAGTTTAAAAGGCAAAAGATTGAAGGATCTAGTATATGACAAAGACATGAAAAATACTAAAATGAACCACCTGAAGTGATATTCTTGGTTGCTCAAACATTCTGCTTTTGTCATTTGTTCTGCTTCCTGTGGACCTTGTCTCACTTATAAGCAACTTATGTTTATAGGGAAAGGACACACTGGAAAAGTACAAACAGAACTAAGAAAAACAGCCTAAAGAGAAAAATAAACAGATGGAAAGAGGCCAAGCAGATCTGCAATACCGAGTGCTTTCTACATTTCACCTTGATTGAGTTAATGGTTTCTAGGTAAATTGATTCAAGTTGTCTTCCTTAATAATATTAGCAGAAAAATGTAGAACACAAGTAGTAAATAAAACTGTTGATCTAAAATATCTCGGGCAATTGTGAATAAAGGATGTTGCGCTATATGTATTACACTTGGGTTAGATTCTTTTAATAAATATAGTATCCTATCTATCTATGAGAGGTATGATGCACATTTTCAAGGACAGTGCTGTGCAAATCTGAAAGGCCTTCTGTCTTTTCTGTTACTCTGCTGCCAGGCAATTAGTCGTAAGAGGAGAAACAGAGAATGCATTTCTCCTTGAAACACCAAGATTCACACTCTGAAGAAGCAATTTTGCAATCCTGAATTATGATGTGATCACATGACCTTGAAGCTGCCTGAGTTAGGAGGCAGTTCCCATTAATGGACTGAAAAAATGTCATTGTCTGAGCAGCAAAAGAAGAGCAAGATGTAAATGTTACTTTCGGGCAACTAGCCAAGCCATCAGACCTGAGCAGGTATGGTTCTGCTCAGCACTGCAGAAGCTGGCAAACGGCCTTGGGGGTGCTGTTCGCCCTAAAAAAGGCATCCCTCGCACCTCTAGAAAAGCTTGCCTTCATGGTCTTGCCTTCCTGTAACAAACAAGGAAAAGCCCGAGTTTCCAGAGTCACTGTGCAGCACATAGAATCGTAGAACCGTAGGATCATAGAATCAGAATGGTTTGGGTTGGTAGGGTCCTTTAAAGATCATTCAGTTCCTCCCCCTCTGCCATGGACAGGGACACTTTCCAATTCCAGTTAACCTCAGTAAAATCAATAACTTCAGAAGATCTAGAGCTGATGGTGGATATATTTGCATAGATTTTCCAGACCAAGCTTTATATTTTCAAATGAGAATTCAACAGAGAAACGTACTCTAGTAATAATATAAGTTTTATTAAAAACAGAAGACCTAATTCCTCGGTTTATCACTCTGGGAAGACATTAATGAATTTCCATGGAGTTATAGACAGTGAAAAACTCTCTAGATCTGCACCATCATAAATTTAAAGCAATGTACTGCGGAACTTTTGCCCGTTACATGTGGGGAGTGTGTGCCTAGCAGAACACTTTCAGTGATCAAAGGCAAGGTTTGGGTGGGAGTAGAAGGGTGGAAGGCCTTTCTTTCTTTTCCTTTTCTCATTCCTCTTTGTATATTATGAATTATATCTTCCTCCTTTTTATAAATGATGAACATTGCTTGAGATAAATTCGCTAATAAAGAATCTGTTGCCAATATTATTTTAGCTAGTCTATGGGTTAAGTTACCTTCTTGAAAGAATAATTTTTCACTAAATGAAAGAAAAAAGGAACAGACGAAGAGTATATTATCTGCACATTATTATCTCTCATAAGATCGACATTCATTGAAATGTTAATGTTTATGACTCAATTGTTTTAACAAGAAAATGTTAATGCAAGGCAGTTCCTGATTTATTTTGAGGACTTGAAAAACACCTCAAATACTTGTTTGAAAATCAGTTGTTAATGTTTTGGTTTTGTAACAGAATATAACTCCTTTAGCTACAACAGCTTTACTCACTCTACCAGAACACTTTGCTTCTCATCTACTATGTGAAAAGAAATACTGTGTGCTTACTGTCTTCAGTGGATTTACTCATAGCACTAAATTCAGCATTCAGAAGGTGGCTTTTATGAGATTGAGCCATAATACACAATCCTATCACCGAGTCAGAAACAGCAGGGAGCAGAGTGGAAAGGTTGCTTTACTGTACCAAATCTGCAGCAGTAACCTCTCTGAGTGGTGGAATTGGGGTCCACATGCAGTTTAGAACAGCTTTACAGATCCATTCCTTCTGTTTTTCATTGTAGCACACAGCAACGAAAATTAAACCACTCCTGGATTTGGTCAGACCAGGAAATGAAAAACGTTTCCTTTAGATGCAAAAGAAGGCAAGATTAAGATAAAAAGTTTCACCCATTTTTTGGGAGATGAAAGCATATAAGTGAAAGTATTAAGTTTTCTTTTGCTCTTATGTATGGAGATTTCTAAGGATTGGATTTAAAAGCTGTTATTGTGTGTTGCGCACAGAAGTAGCAACAGAATGAAATTAAGGATACAGGAAACTCTCAGAAATGCTAAAATGCACTCAGGGAATTTCTCAAAAGCATATATTTCTTATAGTGTATCTACTGCAGGAGTATTTCATCTCTTTTCCATCTTTATCCAGCAAGACTACTGGAGCAGATTAGGAGCAGTTAATGCCAGTACATGTCTAGGCCATCTGGTTCCCCTGGGAGCAGCCCATAAGATGCCGAGAATTGTTTTGACTCCAGTTTTTCTAGAGTTAACAAAATACTATTCAGTCACATTTTCTTCCAGATGTGCAATGATACGAACGTATAATCCTCCACATGGATACTATCTGGACAAATTATATGGGAGAGGGAAGGAGGCTTTGCCACGATCTCAGTGCACTTTTGCAGTAGTGATGTTTCTATAACTGGCAGGGACCTGATCTTCATTTATCCCGCTGCAATCAGAAGCCGATACAGGCCAAAAGCTCTCATCACAGGTCTTATCATGTGATTAGCTAATTCCAAAAGCCTAAAATAATATTTTGTGAGGATTGTTTATGTACTGTAGGCACAAAAACTTGAAGTACTTGGATTCTCTGGCTCCATATGGTTAAGCAGAGTCATGGAAATGACAGACACACAGTATCACAGTATCATAAGGCTGGAAAAGACCTTTGAGATCATCAAGTCCAACTTAGCAGAGACAGACACGTGTAGGAAAAGATGCTTTTGAGAGGGTTTAATATATTTTATTACTGCCCAGTTTAAATGATCTGACATAAACAACTTCCAGTGATATTTTTACACTGCTCTACAGTCAAATTTACTACGACTTGTGGCATAAAGAAAAATAACCTGCAGGTAAGGTTATTTAAATTCAAATTCTATACAGAAACGGAAGTCATTCTAACCAGAAAATGGTGATAGAAGAGCAATATATTTATTATGCTTTAACCTGGAAATGAATACTGCAAGGTGCAATATATTTCTATCAAGTTTCAAGTGCTCTGAATTTTTTAGACTTACACCATCGATAGGATGGCAATCAACACCTTGTAGAAGCAAACCAACAAGGAACATGTCCAGACATATCATAAAGATTTACTGACTTTACAAAGAAAACTGAAACACATTTTGATCAGTACAGATAACAAAAATCAGCAGCAAAAAGAGTCCAGGTTCTGTTGTCGTTGTGGACTTGCATAGATGAGTAATCCATTGAGGGTTTAAACTTGGCAAGCACGACGTCAAGTCTGCAACTTGGCAGTATTAGTAGAAAGAGCCAGAGGTTTACTTTTACTTTTAAAATTTAAAAAAAAATGATTTCCAGTGAAATCGGGAAGGCAGGAGCTGTTACTACAAAAACCCTCCACAAACAAACAAAACCCCAAACCTTTTCCTTTGTTAAAAAAACCAACCAACCAACCAAACAAAAAACCCCAAACATGGATTAATTCTGCATGTTGAAAAGATAATTCATGCAGTTTTCCTATCAAAGTGAAAATGGCCCAAAAGAACTGCTTGCTGAAGGACCATAGGTAATAGAATAAAGGTCAGTAAACCACGAAAAAAATCCCACAAATAGAGTTATAATCAGTTTAGAACAGTTGAAATTCTGGCTCCACCTGGAAATACGCAGAACGCTCTAGTTTAGACATTCAAAGATGCCCCAGGAAAGGTGTGTGGCAGAACACCTATGACATTCACAAAACACTTGGTGGCATGTTTTGAAAAATGGGCCTCTTCAGGACTGGTGAATGACAAAAACAATTTAATTTATACAAATGAAGAGTTTGGATGACTTTGATGAGCCTCTATCACAGGTTTTCACACTAAATGCAGTATGAGAAATGAGAAACAAAAGAACAAACTGAAGCAAGAATGTGTATGTCTGAGTCTGTAATTAATGACCACGAGGCTGGAAACATCAGCAGTGGGTGATTCCTAATAGAATTATCTCCATCTTGCAAGAAAACTTTGATAAGTCTTTAATAGACAGGAATCCTAGCCAAAAATAATATGTAGTGAATAGAAAAGAATAAAACAATGTGAAAGTAGCAAAACCTGAGAAAAATAGAACATCCAGCATAAATGGTCAGACAGATAGGTGAACCATGGAGAATGCAGAGTAAAAATATGACAAAGTAGAAAGCTATCGTCACTTCAGAAGGCACTAGCAAGGGAAGAAATATCAAGCTCATGTTAATTCCATTAAAGGAATTAATTAACAGTGTTTTGACGTAAGCTGAGGGACACAGCCTTACCGTCTACAGCTTGGAGTAACACTATCAACCTCATATGAATGAGATATACATAAAATTTTCCCATTAGTGGAGGAGTATTAAAGGGAAATAAATTTTACGTATTAGGTTACAGGAAGAGAATTTACTTGCAACATAAAAATCTTACAGCACAATTTACCAACAAGTGGAGATAAACCTATTTCGTATTGTATCTCCTGACAGACACCACCACCTCCCTCAAGAGGCAATGAGGCAGTCCCAGCTCTGTTTTCACTCCCTGTTCAGTGCCTTTCAAGTATTACATAAATAAACATATAAATGGGTGATTTTTCTGTGGGTTTTCTGAGTGATTTAAAAGTCTCTTGGGTCAATATTCAAAAATCTAACAGAAGTCTAGTTTAAGATAATGACAATTAAATTGTTTATTTTTATGGTAAATAAAAATTATGAAGTATTACCAAAGACTGCAATAAAGAAAATGCTTTAGTGATGCATATTATTTACCTACTTCATTATTAAAGAATGAGATATAAAGGTTTTCCTGCTACTGTTACTACTGAAATATTACTAATTTTTTATTAATAATAATTATCAAAATGATTACTTGAAAAATAATTCCTCTGTGATGAAAAGTATTCAATGTTCCTCTAGAATAATACAGATTACTGATGACAGAGAAACCATTCTGAAAGTCTTGAACAACTTCAGCAGAAGGGTGGGTATCTGGCCATTCATAAAGAGCATGAAAGAACTGAAACTCTTTCAGTACAAATAAATGTTGGAGAATGTTCATTTTTATGCTGATTTTATACCTTCACAACATTAAGTGTGGGCTGTTGGTTTTCTTAAAGAGAAAATACAGAAACGAGTTTTATATGCTGCAAGAAGAACACAGCGGAGCTTTTTGACATTTCTCTACACTGAAAAAAAGAATCATCCAAGAACTAGTTTTCCTATTTGTTGATGTATCAGTAAAACCAGAACCTTTGAACAGCACATGACACAAGTTGTGGATGTGTTACATAATTTTTAAGACGTTGCTAGTATTTCTACATAAAAAAATAATAAAGACAGCTTTTTAAGTGTTTTTGTAATCTCTGATAACTGAAAAAATATTTAATTTAGCTGAACTTTTTTACATTATCATTTAATAAATGTAATAATGTAATTTTAGTGGTCTAACAGCCTTCAGTATTTCATCATTATTTTAGATGGCTGTATTTTAAATCTTTACTGTCTGTGCAAGTAATGTACGTTTATTAATGAAGTCTATATAGTCTACTACTGAAAACGATTCACATACTCTGAAGCAATTGGAAGAAACACCATCAACCTCAGCCTCTGCTGGAGTCTAGTTATTTCCTGGTTGTTAGATAAAATAAACAGTGAGGAATTAAAGACGTGAAAGACAGTTTCTCTGTTTCATAGCTCCCATGTAATTATTTTAATCATAGACAATTAAGCAACTCTATTTCAGTCCGGTCCAATAAGCATTCAAATAATCACTGCAAAATTACTTGAAGGCTTACCTCAAAGTATCATACTTTATTCTGTGGGTTAAATGAAGCACAGATTTATATCTGCAGTTCCATTCAGGCTGAGTAGAACCTGAACCTCAATTGTCCAAGTGACCAGAGGCATTCTAGTGACTGTGATTTTCCCATGAGTGTAAATTGATGTTATCTTCCCTCCAACATGTTACTGGGGTCCACAGAAGAAGTAGGTCCACCACCTCCAAGGGGCACAATTGCAGCTCTGACCCTGAGTAGACTGCAGATATTAGCGACTCATCGCTTTCAGAAGTCAGATGACCGAATGACTTTGCTGTGTGTGTTGGTTCAGGTACTGCCAGCATTTCGCCTCACTGAACAGTACTTTTGGATTTGATATCAAAAGAAAAAAGCACTTGAGTGGATTTGTGAATCCAGAACAATGTTTTAAAGACTATCTAGGTAACTGTATTCCAGTGAAATAAGTGAGAGTACAGTGCCTCAGAGGCTTAAAATTTCCAAAACCTGTGAAACAATCAACAAAATGCCAAGTCAGCGTAAGATTAAAGTACACAAATTGATCTTTGGATCAAGAGTAGGGTGTGGGTAGTCTATTTAGAAGTACTAGTAATTTCTTCTGTTCTTTTTCTCCACCCTAGAACTCAGAGGACTTCACGAGTATGAATAAGTATAATCTGTCAGTTTTCATGTTGAAATTACAGAAAAGAGATATGTTTGTGACATGCACTGAAGATTTTTAGATGCGGTGTGGATGCAAATTCAAAATATTCGTCATATTTCCTATGTAAACCCTGGAAAGGCACTTCAGTGTTGTCCTGTTTAGCCTGGAATATGAATCTGCACAAAATTCTGCCTGGAACAAGTAGAAATTTGTTCTAGATACAAAGCAAAATAAAACAAAACAAGCAAAAGGAATAACTGTATTATGAATTCCCCCAAATTCCTCTCCTTTATAAACAACCAGCCAAAAGAAAAATAAAGAGCGTAATAAGCAAGCAAAATCCACTACATCTTACCTTTAATATTAGTTTTCCCCCTCTACAAGGACATAAAAAATGACATAAAGCAGAAACACGGGGCATTCAAAGAAAAAGAAAACAAAATCATATATGAAAAAGCACTGCAATATACAATAAAATAAAACAAAACTGTTTGGTGTAAGAAGGTTTAAATAAAATTATATTCAAGAAGTAATTATACAGGTATGTGGTGCCAAGATAAATGCAAAGAGACTACCTCTTCTGCTAATAAGGACCAGTAAATTAAATTAAATTAAATTAAATCACAGAGAAGAATTTAAGGTCCTTTCATAAATACACATAATCAGCCTTCATTCATTATACTTGTTTCCATCTTTTTTCTACAAAAACAATAAATAAGGTCAAACCACACTATACAAAAAAGCTGAAGCATTACTACTTCTTTTATGAACGAACATACGTTTCCTCTGTTAGAGAAGAAAAAGATTACAGTAACTGAAAGCAGTTCCCATGGGGAAGAATCATCATTGTCCACTATGAGTTCTTCTCTAGTAACCTTGGAAACCAGTGATGCTTCTCTCTACCTATGAAAATATAGCCCTGAACTGATGTGAATTGACCCCAAAATATCTCAGGATCCTAAATGCTGCATCACGAAAAAAATCTAAAATTTTCTGCTTCTTCCTTCCAAAACCAATGGAAACATTAGCATTGATTTTGTTTAGAGCGGAATAGGGGATTAATATGGATTCTCTTAATGACCATGAATGTTCATTCTTGAGCTATGTGAGTTTCATAAGCACTACGTTGAAAAATTGAGTGAGGGTTACTTAATCATTTAAAAGGCTGAAGCTAGGATTGTCTAGAAATGCAGTTTTGAAATAAGATTAATTTGAATATCAATTTCAGTGAAACCAAAAGTCAACCTCATAAACTAACCATTTAAAAACAAAAACAATAATAAGTAATAATAAATAAATAAACAAGCTTTTTAGTTCTAATTAAATACTACTTGACAAAACGTGGAGGAGACGGGGTGTTTATTATTTAAGTCTTCTACAAAAAAGTTCAAAGGAACAAAACGCCTACTTGGGTCCATATGCCTTAGGTTCTAGAGGAACAGATCCCTGTGTACATTTTGTTGAAGTTGCCCTGTGAACTGCATTCTATCACTTGCTTTTGATACCTGTTAAATGTGGAGGTTGTTTTCTAAATTCTCACCAATTTTAAAATCCTCTGCAGCAGGAAGAAAAAAAAGAGACTGTGCTACCACGGCAAGATGAAAAATTCAACTTCATATTAATTGAAGAGAGAATCTGACGCGATGAAAAGATAGGAAAAAACTTTCCATGTTTTGTGGGTTTTATTATTTATTATCAAGAAACTTATAAAGATGGGAAGATTTTTTAATTATTTTAAGATTTGATACCTTGAAATATAATTATTCTATAAGATAATACCATGGGACTAATGTAGCAGTTTTATTTTGAGTTCTAAGACGTGTAAATTTCTGTCTACAGAACCGCTTTACAGTAGGGTTAAGAACTGGGATAAACAACTGCCTTTACAGTGCTTACATATGTGCGTAGAACAAGCAAATACAGAATCTGGCTTGCTGGAGAGAGGACGGAATTTAAAAAAAAACAACAAAACCAAGAGTAGAGGTGTTGTATTTCAAATTCCAGAACTACCACTGGTACCAGACCGGACTCAGATCAATCCTATTTCCAAGGAGGTAGCGAGTTGCAATCTCATAATCTGATAAGCACATTCTCCCCCAATTTTTCCCTCTACTTTCTTAGTCCTTCCTCCTTCTTTTCTTGATCTCCCCTATTCCTGGGTCTAAAATACAATCTCCACCACTTTTTCCAGCTGTGATTTAATATTTTACTATTCTTAACTTCATTTGGGGATCTTTCTTTTCAAATGATTACACTAAGTAGATCTGGCTCTCTTGCTCACAGCTTGATCGCTTTTTTCATGTGTGATACCATCTGCTTAATAGGCTTTCTTATCTGGCTTAAAGAGGGGGGGCTGCTTATTGTAGATTCTGCTGTATATCCCCAGAGATATTAATCCATGTTTTCTTATCTTAAAAAAAAAAAACCAACAACTCTTATTTTATAGCTCATTTCAGCAACAAGTTTTTTAGCCTCATGTAACAGACTATGCCTTTTCTGCAGCACGTTCATACAGAGACCACAGCAAGATGATGGTCAGTTAGAATTTTTCTATTAGAATGCTTACCTCCAAGTAGAGAAAATCATCATACCCATGTCCTGAAAGAAACATCTTACCTTTATTCTGTCTACTGGCAGGGCAAAATTCTCACCTAGCACAGATTAGTGTTGATCTGATTGATTTTATAGATTTTAATAATGGAATGCTGATTATGAGAGCAGACCTAATAATTTTATGATGATTGTTTCTGTTAGACAAATTAATAATAGAAATTCTGCAAGAAATTAAATACTCAGCCGCCAGTGGGGACCATGGATGCCTGGGGCTGAATTGAGATGAGCTTGTAGAATTCCATATCCCTTCTGGATCCTGCTCTTTGTGTGCAACAATGCCTGTGGCGTAAGAGCCAGTATATAACTAACTAATTTATTTACTGTATGATTCTTTGATTAATCATTTCTTTACATTCAGTGATACAGAATGCTATATAGAAATATTTGCTAATGCACACAGAAACACCTCCTCTCCAGTAAGACTCTTCTGTATATCAGGAGAACTGTTTGAAAACTAGACAAGTGGGAATAGCAGAACAATTTTTTTCTGCAAATTTTATTTTCACAAGGGATTTTCTTAGCGTTTGACATTTGAAGGAAGTTATAAACAGTACTTGGAATTAAAACACAGTCTGCAATAGCAAACAGGAAAATAAAAAAGGAGTATCTTTATTTTCTGAGGTTCGCGTCAAACGTTAATACTTAGGAACTGTTATCATATTTTTCCTCAGACTTTATGAAATTCTAGCCTGCTCATATTTCATGGCAAAGTCCCGACTGTTTTCAAGAGGACCAAAATTTTATTCATATTAAACTGCTATTTAACACGTTGATAACTTTGTTACAAATGGCCCTATGCTTAGAAAAAAACTGTATTAAGAGTACGGCTATGACCATCTAGCTTCAAACGAGTGAGCCCTCATATTTTCTCTCGAATGTTTTATTGTTGTTACATCATAAAACCTAAGAGACAAAGCAGCGGATTAACATGTAACTTGTTGAAATGCCAGTGACTTCACTGAGTTTGCCTAAACAAAATGTTAGGCCTAATTTTGGGGGCATATCAGAACACATATGCAAGGAAATGATACTTAGAAAAATGTCAGTTTATCACATTAAGGCACAAGCAACAAATGATTTATGGAAGACTTCCCAGCAGATCTAATAGATGAGATGCAGCATCCATAATTGTTCATATTTCAGTTGTGTGACATCTGTCTCACAGTGGCTTGTTTTGATTAAGTTCATAACATAGGTTAATATTAATTCCTTGCCTTTGACTAGTAAGTATGCGTAGAATCCTCATTCTCTTTTTCTATTGATGCTTTCACATTGGAAGAAATCATCTTACCACACTTACAGCAGAGTTTAAGCCAAGATTATCTTGTCCTCTTTGCTATTTTAACCCTAATCAGCCAACCTGGATAGACACATACCTAATAACAGACAGGATGATCTGTCGGACCAGACAGCACAGGGTCAGTGTAGAGACCATACAAGAATTTGATCAAGTCCATTATTTCTACCCCTTAAGTGGAAATGCATTTTTATTCCAATCACCTGAGTGCTTCAGTGCACTATACAATTATTCTTCCATCTGCCCGGTTCTAGAACTAATACATGCGGAATCGGAATATAGTCACAAATAGATTAACTGTAGTGGTAAACCTTCACAAATCAACGTTGTTTCAATAGTTCCTCTATGTTAACCTGAATGCAATGCAACCAAACCCAGTAATTCTCAGCTATTCAATAATTCGGTCATCAAGGGTTCCTTACATATCTCCATTTTCATTACTGTTGTTTTATTTGATGTCTCTGTGGATATTGAATAGACCCTTATGAGTATTCTGATACTCTCTACTGAAAGGTTTCACTTTTCATGCACATTCCTTAAGAGGCTACAGTTTGACATAATTCAGTATCTACTACCTGTAGGTTAGCTTGACCACCTGTGACAGACGTTCCTTCATTTAGCTTTGACTTAGAGGACTCTGCTAATTTTAGAAGAATATTACATTGTGGTAAAATCTACACCATCCTTCAATGTATCCACGATCATGCAAGAATATTCCAGTCTTAAAAGAACCAAAGCTTTTATGCCTCATAGGGAATATTGACCTAAATTACAAATGGAGAGATTATTGTAGGCAGAGAGAAAATACAGTTGTGAAGAAAGCATAAGAGACAAAAGACTCTCTCAAAAAAAAAAGAACAACTTCTGAATAATAATGTAAAAAAAGGAATACAAAACAATGGAGACAAGAAAAACAAGAAAAACCTTATGAGTATCTATAAAAATAGTATGACTCAAATAATATTGAATTTTAGAACAGAATTTTAAAAAATGGAAGGGAGGGAGAGAGGATTAAAAAACCACACATTATGGGAAGATTCTCATTGTTCTACTACCTATATGAAATTCTGCTATCTCTCTAAATACATAATATCCGAACTGCTTTGTAGGAAGAAGGAACATTTCCCTAGAAATGTTTTAATTTTAAAAGCTTTTTGTTTTCCAGAATTATATGGTATAGAAGTAGCAACAATTAGTAAAATGAAGAGTAAATATAACATTGCTTCTTTCTTCTAGATTTTTCTGTCTAGTTCAGTTGCAAACTATTCTGCGTTAGTACCTCTCAGTCTCTTTTTGGGGGACACAAATAAATATTGGAGATAATAACTGCTGCATATTGTGTGTGTGTTTTTTCTAAATATTACTCTTTCTATCCAAGATTTTGTCCCTCTGATTGCCTTCCTAAACCGCTGGATTAGTTTTATGGACAGAAGCAACCAGCACCTAGTCCAGACAGGGAGAAGGCCAGATCAAAAAGTATCTTCTGAATTTGAACAAAGCTACATTGTACCTGTGATGCAGAGCATCATGTTCCGAGATCTTGGAGGGCTAAAAAGCTAAAATTAGTAGCATTTGAATCCACATTTTAGAGTAGTTTTCTTACTCGGTTCTCAATAGGTTCTTTCCTAGCCCAGAGAAAGATGGTTAACTTTATGATTCAGATTTAGAGAGGTGAAGTACTCGAGAGTTATTAAATGCGCATTATCAGTATAAATATTTCTGATGTTCTTGAAGAGGATGAACATGAAAGGAAAAAATTAACCAAAGGCATTATAACTTCATGACATTTATTTATAACATATTGGAAACTAAAACAACTGTTTGATTTTTTTAAAGGCTATTGGTTTTAGTAGAAGAAATAAAGTGCTTACTGTTTTTTAAAAATTTTTATTTCATTTTTTTATTCATGTAAGTTAATGAACTGTCCAATCTAAAAGAGTCCCATAATCAGATCTTGAACAGCACTACCAACCAAAAAAATACATGAGACACCAAATTAATGACTTAAGACTCCGAAAGTGGTGTTTGGCAAGCATGAAAACTACATGAAACTGAGTGAATACTCTCAGTGCAGGGTGACGTTCCCTGAACTACCTCAACCTGAACAGTCTGGTGTCAATCACTGCCAAGCAGAAGTTCATGGAATAGAAGGTAGCATTCTCTTGTTTTATTTTTACTCCAGGACATAAAAACAGGCAGACTCCTTACACTCCTCAGATTTCAGGAATTCACTAGCTCCCACAGGCAGCACCTCATCCCAATTTTAAAGGGCAATCTGGAAGGCAGGAGTTTCCTCCTTTCCCATTAAAGCTCTTTTTTAAGATGAAGCAAGGAAGGCTAATTGGGCCGAAGACAGGCGTTACGCTTTGGTGTGACCCAGGAGACACTGGTCCCCCCTGGGCTGTCCTAGGCGTTTAGCATCAGAGTGTCTTTTGATACTACATAGCCTATCATTAAAAGAGAGCGAGAGGAAGAGAGAAAAATCAGGACTTCTCTCCCATGAAAGTCTTTCCAGCACTGCCCTTGAGAGCCATATACCTACACCCTTCCTAAATCCTGAATGAGATTTCTGTATCTCATATCTAACTTGAGATTCCTCTATATCATGAGTATGTCACTGTCGTAATGTATACTAAGAAAAAAGCATTTATAAAATATAAAAGGTCAAAATAAACATTATTGGCCTAATGGATTTTGTTCCTGCAG
The DNA here is from genome assembly GCA_033558235.1 of Neomorphus geoffroyi. Lineage (NCBI taxonomy): Eukaryota > Metazoa > Chordata > Aves > Cuculiformes > Neomorphidae > Neomorphus > Neomorphus geoffroyi. The sequence goes on along the minus strand of JAUMJM010000005.1, from coordinate 73,389,555 downwards.
GTTGAAAGGGGCCCACTTAGACTCCCACACGTGAAAGGTAGATATGCAGGGTTACCATAGAAATGGGACAGCACCACAGAAAGAGACATATAATCATTTGCAGATCTTGAATGAAGACACAGATAACTGTGCATGGGAAACGGGCATGCTGGGATTACTTCCTAAAATGATGACGGGATTGCCTCTAAAATGGCTGTTCATATCTGCAGTGTTTACAGGGACCGACTCAAAAGCAGAGAACAAAGGGGAAACAAAAGAAAACCTTCGCTGAGACGCAGTACAGAGGATACATATGGGCACAGTAGGAAAATGCGGTATATGTGGAAAGAACAGACTTGAATGGGAAACAGAAAAACGAGAGGCAGTGCAGGAAAGTGAACAGAAAGAGGAAAAGCAGAGATGAGGATAACAAGAAGAAAATCCCTAGGAGAGCATGATGTAAAATGAGTTAGTGAGAAGAAACACAGAGATGGAATGCCAAGATTTAAGGACAATAGTAGCGCTAGCTGATTTATTGAAGAAGCTACATATCCCATACTTTGGAGACATAAAACCTAGATGTACTTGGGTTTTTTAATGGTAATAACAAAGTGATATTGCATCATAGAGTATCACTTTTTTTTCAAAGTTCATTAATATTAAAAACGTAACAGGCAGAATTTGCAAAATTTAACCACATTTTTTACTTCTGGAAATGTATCATCCATATTTTACATAATTAACCACATCCCTCAGTTCTATTAAGTTTGCTTGTGGGTTTTCCATCATTTTAAAAGAAAAGGCAAACAAAGCCAAAGAAAGAAACAAAACAGAGGTTAAATATTAAAACATGTAGATCCATGTTCAGGTATGAGGGACAAGGTGAGATTTTCAGATGCTGAAGGACCCTAACAGGAACTGACAGCACTAGCAGCATTTTTTAAATTCTGTTTGTTTATTTATATGTTTAAATAAAGGATAATGGGTCTCTGGGGTTTTTATTTGCCTATTTCTTAAGTTAAGTTTAAAGCTTATATGGATATTCCATAGTGAGGAGAAAAGAGCACAGACAATTTTTACATAAGTAAATAAATGTTAGCTACCTTTTTTGTTATTAAATTTTAATTTCTGTATAATTTTGGTCTTAAATAAAGTAATCTATTCTTACACTTTGGAAAATAATATGATGAGATTTATTTTTTCATCTTTTCTTTTAGAAGTTGCCTATAGGTATTTGGGCAAAAGAAAAAGTTACAGTAATTTTACTTTTTTAATATAGCGAGACTCTCAGAATTTTTGTCAGACTGGAGGTTTTCAGTCCTTTTGAGAACTTTTGTGCCTTTTAAATGTGTGTCATGATGAAAGACAGTGTCATAAGACTTTCTGAATGAATTAAAATGCTCTGAAGTATATAGGTTGTACAAACTTACCAATATTTTAAAAAACAATAGCAAAACCTAAATTATTAATCATTTTATGTGATTTTACTTAATTCAGTCTATTTATTTAGAAAAACTAAGAAAGGAATGAAATTAAATATCTATAGCTGTCTGAATTAAAAAAAAAAATACACTCATATTATTCCTAGAAAAAGATATTTCTTCTCCCTTATGATGATTTATTCTTATTTTGACATAACACAATCTAAAAATTAAATCCAGAATTTCAGACAGTGAAAAATTCAGGATTAAACTGTATATACTTGAAAGTCTGGCAAATGATAAATTAGAAAGGGAAACAATCTGTTAACTTCTCCCATGTTACACCTGGGGACAAATCTCTGAATGTACTTATTCTGCTGTCAAAGTTTCATTATGACAGAGATGCCTTCCCAGGGTTCTTCAGGTGCCAGTTTGATGGATGTGCTCTACATGATGTGTTTCTGGGCACTGAAGGGGCTTGCAATACCTACTGTACAGCTGTCAGGTGTTTGTTAACTTGAGCACTTAAACAACAAATCTCATGTAAATACAGGCTAAAAATGCAGAGTAAACAAAGGCATAAAGCTGTGCAAGAAAAACAACACCTGGAGAAGTCTATAAGTCTGGAGAATTAAGATTGCTGTAGGGAGAAATTAATATTCTCTTTCCACTATGCTCCTAAGACTTTCAAAAGCAAAGTTTCTACATTGACTTTTTATAACTTTTACACACTTTTCAGGAGATTTAATTCATTTGCAGTCCAGTCAATACTCAAAAGTATAAATTAACTGTTGTTCCATTTTTATCTTGTCATAGTCTCATGATGCAAACAAAAATATCTATAATAAAAGTGTTCCAAAGCATTGTGATCATTTTCCATAGTGTCAGGTATGGAAATAAATTTTCAGAGGAATGATCAGCTTAAAAATACATACTTGTTTAAGAAGATAATTATTTTACTAGTAACATAGCCTTTCTGAAATTCCCAAAGATAATATAGTGATAATGAAGTTTTGACCTTCTGCTTGTATTCAATAGCAATATTCCTCTGCTCCCATACCTATCATTTTAATATTTATAATTGAAAATACATTTTGTTTGTTTAAATAATGCAGTTCCATTACTAAAACTACAATGACAAACCTTATAGAAAAACAGTGCATCAGTAATACAGTTGTCATTGCAATTCCCCGTGAACAAAATTCATTGCAATGCATAAACTGATATTTAACCGTTGTAATAAACAATATTCCAATGAAATCACAAATATACTGGGCAGAATTAACAACTTCAGAGGACATAGCAGTGATGTCGGTAGCCTTGTTATTCAATTAACATGTCAGTGGAAACAAATAATGTGAATATTTACAAAGCCCTTAAGGCTCTTAAGTTTTACTTCTAACAGCCTATAAGAACAGAGTTTACTCAAAGTTTATATTTGAGTAACAGGTTATTTTAGAGAATGCAAATTCTGCTGAAAATAACCTTTAATTTTCTAAACACCCAACAAATATTTCAAAAATCTGCTTGCAGAATGTGCTTGCAATCCATGCAAAGAAAACACATTTATTAGTGCCACACGTGCAGCTATTTGCAACTATGTCTAGTGCATAGATGTATTTACATGAAAGTTGTTGAAGCCTACACACTTAGATACGAATGTGTACATTTGGGCTTCTGGGAAGGCAAACACAGACACTTTTGCTGAAAGATGAAACACAGATTTCTCAAGTACTTAGCTGAAATATTCTGATGCAAGTTCAGACTCTTAAGAAAACAGGAAGCAGGATGAAAGGGGCCTTCACCTGTTTTAGGCGAGTCCATTGAGCAGTCCCTTCTTCAGTCCTAGAACAAGATTAATACTGTAGCCCATTAAATTCCCAACACTTATTTTTTCTGGTTTCATTCCTCCGAGGGCTTGAAAGCTGCTTTTAATTTTCAGCATAAATTCATAATGATGAAGTTATCTCTACTTGTCGTTTGACAAGTGTTACCTTTTAGCTGAGAAGAAAGAATTCCCTCCCTACTCCATGCTTGTCTTTTATACAGTTAAACACAGCTTTTATTTTGCTGGGTCCTTTAATTGCCCACATAAGGAAAGCTCCCACTTCCTCAATCATTCTGTTACACCTTCTCTTCCCAAACACGGGCAACAAAAACTGCACATGGTGCTGCAAGTGATATCTCTTTCGTCTCCCGTAAGAGAGAGTAAGAAAGCTCTATTTATGCTGGAAATAACTCACTTTGTACAAGTTCCATAATGTCAATCCTATCAGGGGAAACAATCTCCCCTTGTTGCTGGTGGCTGTGATTTAGAGATGGAGTTCTCTGGTGAAGATCTCAAAATGCTGGACAAAACAATACCAGGGACTTCAGAAGGTTTTTGTGGCAAACCCTTGAATCCTGTGTGCCTCCTCGTTTTTCTGTCTTTTTGAAACTGTTATAAGAAGCAATCATCTCATTCTCTTACATATAAGCGTTTTTTTCTTACCACCCTGTACTTTGTTGCTGATGCAGGTTCCCCGAACTTGGAAAACGTCTGTATACTAATTCTATACTTCATTCATTCTACATGTCTTATATCATGCTAATTTCTATTATTATATGTGAATTGCTATCTATTCTGCTGTCAAGAGACTTAAATTAAAATTAGTTTCCCAAAGGTTAGCTAAATATCTTGTTTGCCTTAACTCTTTATTTTTCATTTATTTCTGTACTCTGATGCCATTCGATGTCTTCCTACTTAGCACAAAACTAACAAATGTGATGGTACATTAGTGTGTATTTTATTATCTTCTAGTCTGGAGTAATTTTTGGAACATCTGTTCAGCTTGCACTTGTTCTGTTTTTACTTTAGACATGATGATGCTACCCACAAGAACTCTGTTTGTAAAGAATTGCACTTAGAAAGGTTTTTCTCCAAATCCTTCTGTCTCATGAATGTAGATACTTAAAAATTCTGAGCTCAACACATTGTGCCACAAAATTCATACGAAGTGATACAAAATGTTACGAGCAAAAGAATCCACATTTTTCACTGTATGTGTATATATATATGTCTGCACATATATGTACAAATACTTGGAATACTTGACTCTTCAATTTTAGTTCAGAAGCTTTTAGGTGGGCTATTTCTTCATGATATAGGCTATAGGAGCTTTCTATTTAGCAAGCTGGAATTACTTTATAATGTTGCTTTAAATCTTGAGAGATCAAAAAGGGATGTATTTCTAATTGCCTATGAGAGTTTCATATTTTTATCATACTAGTTACTGAAATTCAAGTACATGTATGAAATACATACATTTATAATTAAAACCACAACATTTTCTTAACAGCGATCTCATTTTAAAGAGAAATGTGATGCATGTTCATAACTGTTGATATCACGTGGAGTGGGCTGGGATCAGTCTTGGCTCACGTGTTCAGGAGAGAGGGTAAAGTACTTTTCAGATTTTTTGAATTTTTGTTTTTGTCCAGTCATTCTCACTTTATAGGCATGGCCATATGAGCAAAGTAACAGCTCTGAGCACGAATAGTGATTCTGCCTAAGGATTTACTTTCTCCAGGCTGCTGTGTCCAGCAGTGAGCAGCAGATGTTACTGACAGTGCCATATGACTGTGGTGCCTAAGACATGCAGACAGACTTAGGCACCATGAATCTGTGTGGGCTACTGCTTAGTCGTTTCATCCTCAACTTCAGATATCATTAAAGCCAAGTACCTAAAACGTACAGGTTGCAGCACTCAGTCAGTCGACGCCTGAATCTTTAATTACCTGGCCCTGGGATGTAAGTGTTGGGGGATATTTTACCTTTAACGAGTATTCACACACAAAATGATCTATGCTTCATAAAACGATCTCTTCCTCATGAAAGAAAAAAAGCTGCAGGGCAAAAAATGTCTTACTTGTTTGAGAACTCACAAAGTATGATTTTTCTGCAAGTGATAATTTTTGGCAGAGATGTAGCCACTGTATACTCTGCAGAAATACCTCCCTAGCCAAAGCTCATGCTTTTTACTGTGTGATTCAATCTCTGGTTTGCTTTCTTTTTCCTTTACTGTAAATATATGCTTGAATGTGCCTTATCCGTACCTTTAATATTCCCAAATATTATGATCTTTGGAGAGACTCATTAGATGGTAGAAAAAAAAAGTGCCATACCTCCTATTGTACTTTAAAGGAGACTTAAATTTCCTTTGTAATTTTCTCTGAGAGAAGGATGGTTAGCAGCATAGATACGAAAATTATGCCTATCTATTTTTCATAATGATTAGTCATGATAAAAAATTGTTTTTTAGTCTCAATCATTGCTGGCCTTTCCCTTCTTTGTTCCCATTTCAACACAAGCGTAAGCATAATGGTTCTTATTTGTATAACATCTGTGGCATTCGTTCATGCCTCTCTTACCATTTATTTTCAAGCCCTTACACATTTACTGTAAAATGATAACATTAAATATAGTAAACCCTGCTTTGAAACACCATTCTCACAACATTCTGAATAAATAATCTGAATCTCATGAAGCATTTTACAATTCAGTAAGCCATGAAAAGCCATAAAACTGATAAGAAAACTAGGAACTCTAGGAACGTTTTGTCCCATTACAGTCCATCACGGTGGTATTTTGCACATTGATGTTAGTGAGTTTTAAAGGGGTGACATTTGTATCCAGGCAGTAAGGTTCGGTCAATTTATGCCAGCAGATTTTTCTGTCTTCTTAAACAGGGACAAAAGTTTGAATTTAAGCATTGACTCAAGTATGTCAAATGTAACATACTGCAGATTGTGTCTGCTGCAGGGAATTAGGAGATCTAAATTGTGATAAAATGGGATCACTTTCACTGGTTATAAAGAAGAATAGTTACATTCTGAAACAAATTTGAAAAAAAACCAAAACCAAACCAAACCAAAACAAAAAACAGAAAGAGAGAGATAAGAAATCACCCTGAGAATTATTCTCTGAAACCATCATAAGGCTAGCAGCTCTATCCAAAGGATGGTCCATGGCAGCTTCCAGTTTCACAGACACTTCTTTCATATTCTACAATACTATGTATGGAAATCAAAGAAGAAAAGAAAAAGAATGAGGTAAAAATATTGTATAGCTGCATATACCCTAGGAAAACTATATAGAAAAGCATGGTAAATTGATCTTAAATTTTAGTATTACTTCTTTCTTCAGGATAAGAACAATTGTATCTTGGAGGACATTTTAATAAGACATTATCTAGTAACACCGGCTTTGAAAGAGAATTGGAAGGTGACATTCCTTACATTTTCCTGTGGGTGACCCCTTCCCCAAGCTCTGCACCTGTAAACTACAGTCAGTTGGCTTAAAACATGTTACAAGTAATAACACGAGGAACCCTATATGTATGAGAGTGAGTGAGGAGTGAATAAGCAGTGAATGCAATCAAAATATTAGACTATTCTTAGAATATTTTAATGCAAATCAAGAGAGTCACAAAATTAATGACAGAAAGCAGAAGGTTTTGTTTTGTTATTAGGATTTTCCTCAGTTTTTATCTGAGACCTAACATCCCTATAAATATATATTTACTCCATTTAACTTTGGAAAACATTAAGTGAAACATTTACTGGAATAATACTTGTATTTTGTAAAAGGAAATGGAAATCTAAACCCATCAAGCACAAAACCTATTCCTGATATTTTTCCTTTATTATTAGTCAAAAAGATATGGCATGTATCAAAGCAAGATGATAAATATTAATACTAAAATGCTTGGTAAGTATAAGAACCTGTTCACAAATAAACTAGTAAAAATAAATCAAATATATAAAACTGAAATAAAACAAAATTTATAACAAAGTAAAAATAGTAATAATAATCTTCATTACCATTTTATAAAGCTGATTCGGAAAAGTTTTCTTAAAAGTATGTTTTGGTGCTAGAAGGCAAAATTTATTGATTGTATAACAGAGAAGCATTATCTAATTTTAAGCATATTCTTGTTTATAGAAAAATAGGATGAGTTCTTGCAATTAACTAATGAAGAACATTAAAAATTGTTCTAAAAATGTCTAAAATTAAAGCATAAATATTCACTAGATAAGAGAAGTGACCATTAAAAGAACGCTAGTATAAGAACCACAGGAGGCTGCAGTAGGCATCTGAAGCAGTTGATGATTTTCAAAAGAACAAAGAGAATGTGAGGGGCTTTTAATAAGTCTTTCAAGAGAGCTGGACTTGAGCCACATAGTGCTTGGTCTGCAAATACTATGTTTAAAAATCAATCCTTTGCTTCACAGGAAGCCAATGTACTTCTGTCAAAATTAGAGCAACATGAACATCTGTCTTCAAGCCAGTTAACCGTCTCACTGCTTGCGCTTTTCTGGTTTTTGCTTTCCTCCCGTAACAGGAGTGTAACGTTATAAGCCTCCACAGAAACGGGAAGGTTAATACATTTCCAGCAGTATGTCTCTAGGAACACACTGTAGAGTCAGTGATAGAAAATTCAAGGCGGTCATCAGTGCAAGATAGAACTTGAGGTTACAGGCTCTAAAAGCAGAAACTGAAGCCTAAACAAAGTAAGAAGCCATGAAAAATGCTGAGGATAAATGAGCAACATGGAGTGTTATTTCACATCTTCAAAGTTACCTTTTAAATTATTTCAAACTTGCTTTTAGGAAGCACTAACTACAAGATGCTGATGACAGAATTTAACTTACAATCTCTGCCTTCAGTTAGATTTCCCTCCAAACTAGCATTTGGAGGGAAAATTTTTCATTCTTTGCTTTTCTAGACATAGAGACATTAATAGCGTAGAGGGGGGGAAAGTCTTTCTATGATATTTTTTACTTTCAATATATCTCTATAGACAGTCATTATTATCCAAAGGATTACACACCCACTGCTATAACCATTGTTCGGCAGAACACTCCTCTCTTTCCGGAGGGGCTTGTATATGAATGCAAGCGACTTGTATGGCGCAACATCGCCAGATTCAGCTCTGCCTTCCAAATTCTGCACTGGCGACCACCAAGCCAAATACTTGCAGTCGGCTGCCGTTGCCTCCAACCACATTGCTACTTCCTTTCCTGGGGCAGGATTTAGTCCTGTTTACAGTTTTCGATGCCACATAAAAAATCAGATTACAGTGTCATTTAAGACAGAGTGACATGCGAAGAAAATAGTCCTACAGGAAAGCTGCCATGCTTGGGATTGAAATAGGCTGGAAGACCGCTCCTTGAGCCTCACCCTGTTAATAGGTCTCAAAACCCTGCAGCAAGCTGCAGTTCAAATATCTCAGCCTCAGTGGGGCACACCCATCATGAATATTGTGTAACACACTGGGCACCCAAAGGGAAGAGAAAAGATGCTTCATCTCAAAACCACATAGAACTCTCACGCAGCATAACCTGGCACAAACAGAAGTTTCCAACAGGCACTGCCACATCTACAAAAGCCACGCTTAGCTTCCACTGCTTTGGCCTTTGTAAACCACAACCACAATCACATATGGAACTCCATGTGTCAGGAATTTTCAGTGCAGTACTATGTGTGGCAAATTTCATCTTTGGTTAGAAAAAATAATATTTCAATCTCTTAAGAGAAAATAAACACATTTTAAGAATAGTATTCTGGGATAGGGACGGGAAACAGGATGGGACAGAACATGCATGACCCATGATAAAGTTTAAAAAAAGCAACCCAACAACAACAACAAAAAACCCCAAACAACCTGGGAAAAAAGAGAACCAACACAGAAGAAATACAGCTACTGGATGACTCGGCTGCCCCTTGAAGCTAAGAATTGTCAGGTACCAAAATGTAATGAACATAAAAGTTTAAGATTAATCTAATGATCATTTTCAATATCATTTCCCGTTTGCTACTTTTAAGTTGATGGATTCTTGTTCTTTCTCATGAATGGAAAGAGGATAATGAAACTGAACGTGGATTTTGGTAGTTTTCATGGTCTGTTCCTCTTACTGGAGGGACTGAATTGCAAACAGTGCACTAAAAACCACCAAGCTCCATTTCCTCTCGTATGCACCTACAAAAGAAACCTTTACAGTACACTGATCATAGGTCTTTCTTACCTGGAAATCAGTTTCTTCTCTCTTTCTTATACACCAAGTCTTCTTGACTGAAAAAGAAACCAATGAAATGACTGCTTTAACACAATTGTGTTCTCTTATGATAAGGCACAGTAGCTCCATTTCTTGCCTAGGTTGTAGCCCATTAAACATTTTAGAGTAATCTTTGCAAGTTAAAATTCATTGTTATATCACTCCTTCTGGGAGTGTCCCAGAACTCTACAACGTGGAGCACTGAAGGTCAATAATAAATTATATTAATTTTTCCTCTACACTTCACACAAATAAAAAGTATTTTAATAAGTAGAGAAGACAATAAACAAGACTGAAAGAAATGTGATTATGACAACTTGTCATGGAATATTAAATAATGTAGCATTGATATAATTAAGGAACAAAGATAGGGATACATCAAAATAACTTATGTTAATTATTTCATTTGAGAGTTAAGAAATATTGCATACGTATCTAGACCTATATTTGTGTCCTTATTTACATATTTATAGCATTTTAACTATACCAGGACAATGGCTATTTCCATTTTGCTCCTTACAGAGCTCCCTGCAGTGCTAATCAAATCTTGACATCTGACTCTAACACTAAGAGTTTTAAGATAATTAAGCACTTTAACCTAATGAACTTGCATTTTAATCCACTGTATTTGTTTAGGGGCAACCCAAGAGACTAGTAATGAGATACGGAGTTTTACCCACATTTATACTGAATGTTCAGATTAAGCCCAGGTGAGGAGCAAGACAGATCTGAAACTCCATCTTGCAGTCATGGCACAGCAAAGTGATGGCAGAGTATATTAAATGAGATTAGGGTTTTCTTGCTCTAATAAAACGCATTAGTTGTTTCAATGTATTTCTTATATATAGCTCCCCAAACCAAAAACTGTACTACAACTGTCTTTAATTTATGCTCTCAGCAGGCCAAATACTGAATGGAAATGGAGCCTGCATAGGAATTTTATGACTGTGGCCGTGCCAGATAAAGTGTAAGGTATGCAGCTGAAACAGTAAAGAGAAGATTTCAGCTGCTGTTACTGTGGCTTTGTATATCAGACCCAATGCCTGTTTCGTTACCAGCATTCCTTCACACAAAACAATATTGCTGAGTGCAGGAGGCAGGCGTCCGGCACACTAAAATCCGTGCTAGTGGACAGAGTTATCAGGTAAAGAACTCCACAGGGAAATGCATTATTGACCTATTCACAGCAAGTCTCACCAACGAAAGGCGGTATAAGCTGGCTAAGTTTCCTCAGAATCATAAAATTTGCCTATCTGAGAGGAAAAACTGTTCCAGGACAGTGATTTACTTGCCGTCTACATCTAAGTTTTTTTCTGTTTTTTTTTTTTTTGCCCTGCATCCTACCAAAAAGTTTTAAGAATTCATACTTTCTTTTGTTCCACTGGACCAAACCAAGACTACTGAAAAGGAAGATAAGAGACCATCTGCTTTCCAAAACAATTACTGCTCTGTTTGTGATTCGGAGACAGGAGACAAACATTTATCTTGTACCTCATGAAGGCATCTCCTAGTCGACACGATTTGATTATTTCCAGGACAAACGCTTTGGAGATGTCGTCTTTGGAGATCTTGGGTTTTTTATATAATAAAATATTTTTCATCATCGTAACTCTTTAGCCCCATAACATAGAAATGCATAAGAAACTAAAGCCAAAGTCATTGCGGCTGCAGGGTGGGATGACTCCTGTGGGACAGATCGAGGCATCTACATTGCTGAACACCCAACAGCCTGACAGCTAGAGCACTCCTCTGGGCAACAGAAAACTGGCTGAAGTTGCTCCTTTCCTTCAGCTTGTGTTTTTTGGCAGCTGATAATATGGAAACAAAGACACCAAGTTATGATGCACAGAAATAGAGCTTCCAAGCATTCAAAAATAAGAAGCTGTTCCCCTTACCCAAGCATCGCAGCCATTCTTATGTTACCTCTCCTGTTTTTCTGGTTTCTTCTTTTAAGGTTACATTTTCAAAATTTTCACCAGCAATTGTAAGATTTGAGAATTTCTGTATTTGTTAGCTAAAGCTGTAGAGCACTTCCTTTATTTTTATTTAAAAAAGCCCACAATCATACGTTGCGGATCCCGTAAAGAAAATAATGACATAAATATGAACTGACAACACTGAAAGCAGAGTTTCTCCTCCAGTAGCACACTACATAGTCAAAGGTGGGAGGCAATAGGAAGTAGAAATGATCTTACAAACAGGCAACCATGCAGAAGCACTGGGGAACACCCAGATAATCAGGGACATGGCTCTGCTTGCATTCAAATCCAAAAAGTAATAATAGAATATATTTTCCTTTGTTAATTTGAGAGGACAACTTTATAATACTAGATATAATTTCAGTGGTATAACAGTCCAAAAATCCTTTTAATTCTGTTTTGATAGATGATAGAGAATAAATAAAGTATAATGAACCTTTAATGTGGTTCATTGTATTAGCATTTCATCACAGTTCTGAGATGAGATTTATTACGTATTTTATTTTTCATTCTCCATTGTTCTTTATTTTTCTAAAAGGTGAAAATATAGTACATCACTTTCAAATATTTGTACTCTACTTTACAAGAGATCGGTTTGCTTTGTTTCTTTAAGTCTGTGTACAAGTCTGCTGTCTAAAACTCCCTTAGGTTTTGAAACTAATGAGCAGAAAGTTCGGCAAAATTATTCACAAAGGTAATTGCAACAGTGGCAAACTGACCACAAAAAATTAAGTATTTGTATACATAACTTAATAAGCCAATGTTAATGGCTCTCCTTCTTGTTAATATGATCACTGAGATTTTGGTAGAAGAACTGTGGACTACTGAGATGACTACAAAGAGCCAAAGGCTTCTGATAAGAGCACTTATGTGGATTATTCATTTATACTGTAGCTCAAATAGGTTATCTAACAGAAATAAAATCAAAGAGCCCTCCAGCCTGAGTTTCTTGCAGATTTAGCTAAGCTGATTTCCCCCCCCTTTTAACTCCCCTTTTTCCTCATGTAATCTTAAAATTCTGGTCTCTCTCTGGATTGGTACCTGCCATCACCACCGTTACTAGCCTGCATGGCTAACCAAAGCACGCAATTGGATGCGTATGTGAAAAATTGGTTTAAAGACTCACATATCAATACATGCACCAATAAAATATGCATTAATTTTAGAAAAAATATAAAATTACAGTTTCTCTGGACATATACTGAAGTTTTCTCATGGTTGTTATTACAAATACAAGATTATTTTAAGATAAATGTGAAAAATTGCATCCAATTTAATTTATGAAAACAAATATAGGTCAAACGATTATGGGACTAACATCAGGAAATTTGTATATATATGTGTACATATGTACATGTTTGAAAACTTTATTAAGTTTTAAAACTGTAAAATTTAAATTGTCAATTGCATTTCATAATGTCATCTCTAGTCAATACATACAGCTGAAAGGTTTTTTTACAAATTTTTTTCCATTTTTCCAATCAATAATTTTACTAACGAAACTATGCTATTGTGTATTGAATTTCACATTAAAGATCGAATTAAATAAGTAGAATACCTGACCAGAATAATACTCACTAATTTTTGACTTACTGAAGAAAAGGTAACATATTTAAAATGCAGAAGATAGTATTTAATTAATTTTTATGGATTAATGATATGGCAAACAGTTGTTTGTTTCTAATTGACGGTGATGCCATGAAACCATTAGAAGTCCAGCTGCAGCTATTAGTCACAATTCAGTGGCAAAAGACCTCCAGAAAAGCCAAATGCAACACATCCTTGTGGCAACTGGCACTGAAGAACTGATGAAATATTAATCACTCAGGCTCCACATGCAAAATGTAACAAAAAAGAAACTCAGAATATGAAAAAAAAGCACAGCAGGGGTGCTGTATATTACCATCAACAAGCCACTTTGAAAGGCTAAAGCTAAATGCAGCAACGCTAGCCCCACATGTTTGTAATTTTAAAACTCTTGTCATAGCTAAGTAATAGCATGGCCACAGCAGGATACACCAAAATTAAAGGTAAAAGCTCTCCTATGGGGTGAAACGAAGACGTAATAGTGCAAAAATGGCCACTAAAAAGGCATTTAGCTTTTTTCTTTTTTTTTGTTTTGTAAAGACTAAACAAGAGATTAAGAGAACTCAAAGTAGAAGAGCAAGATTCGTTATAAAGATACATTTACTGTTATTATTTTTTCCTGTGTGACTCCTGAAAACCCTTGACTGTTATCTGCTGTTGCAGAACTTGCTACAAAGTAGACCTTTGGTCACTCCTATGTAGGAGACTCTCACCGACACAGAAATGGGCAGTGTTCTACAAGCTTATTCAACAGCTGTTTTGAATAAAAAACTTCAGGGATCACTGGCGACTACCTTTATGAAAAAACAAAAGAAAAAGAAAATTAAAAAAAAGAAAGGGGAAAACAGTGATTGTGAAAATGTTTTTGTATAACAGAATTTTGAAAGTTTCTTACTGCTTCAAACCTTTTCTCTTGTAGTAAACAAAAATGAGAGATAAAATAGTGCATTTTTCCAGCTACGAAGTTATACATGAGAATATTTGGGTGTTACTCAGTCAACAAAATACTTATCTCAGTTATACAAAACTCAATTGACTAAGAGTTTCATAGCCATACACTGTTATAATATGGTCAAGAGTTCTATCTTTATATCTTTAAACAAAGAAGAAATAAATAGAAACTAGAAAAAAAATCCTAGAACTTCAGTCTAGGATTATTGCTGGTGCTTATTGCTGCCGAGAAGATCTTTACTTACTATGAAATTCCAGCTACAGTCAAGCTGCCAGTGCTATGATTAGTGGCACCCACACAGCCACCATTTCACACAAACCAGAGATTTTGAATTCACCTTGTAGTATCTAAAATTTTTTTAGCATGTTACAGATTAATCCTAATCACTGCTAATAAAGTTTAAAGTGTACAGATTATCATTAATGTGAGGGAGGGAAAAAATTAACACAGGAGACACCTGTGTCTTTGTTAAATTACGCATTTGTTTAACGAAAATCTGAACGAAAAGAAAAGTCAGGCTGGGTTAAGTTTAAGTTCCACATGAAATTTATTCAAACAGATGGATGTCAGCTTCACTAAGATATAGATCAGGCACTTACATCTACTAGAAAATTCAGTGTAGGAAGAGGAAAGGAGAGAGCTTTCTTGAATTTGTTAGGTTCTGGATCTTCAGAAATTCAGAATTTCACTGATATGTCATATATTCCTTCTTGTAATCATGATTTTTTTTATCAGACAGGACTTCCAAATGTGAAAAAAATAGAAAGAAACAAGGTAATTAATTAATAGAGATTTGTATTTTTTTTCCATTTTGTAACTTTGCATTGGCTGCTGAAGTGTAACGTGGGGATCATAGAATCATAGAATGATTTGAGTTGGAAGGGACCTTAAAGATCACCCAGTTCCAATCCCTGTGCCATGGGTATGGACACCTTCCACTAGACCAGGTTCCTCAAAGCCTTGTCCAACCTGGCCTTGAACACCTCCAGGGATGGAGCATCCACGACTTCGCTGAACAACCTGTTCCAGTCCATCACTGTCCTCACAGTAAAAAATGTCTTCCTAGTAGCTAATCTTTCTGCTTAAAACCATTTACCCCTCATCCTACCACTGCACTCTCCGATGAGGAGCCCCTACAGCTTTCCTGTAGGCCCCCTTAAAGCACTATAAAGCTGCTACAAGGTCTCCCAAGAGGCTTCTCTTCTTTGGGCCCAACAAGTCTAATTCTCAGTCTGTCTTCATATGAGAGATGCTTCAGTCCTCTGATCATCTCTATGGCCCTCTTCTGGACTTGCTCAAACAGATCTATATCTTTCCTGTGCGGAGGACTCCAGAATTAAACACAGTACTCCAGGTGAGGTCTCACGAGTCCGAAGTAGAGGGGGAGAATCACCTCCTTCTGCCTGCTGGTCACAATTCTTTTTACGTAGCCCGAGATACAATTGGCTTTCTGGGCTGCAAAAGCACAATGACAGCTCATCTTGAGCTTTTCATCCACCAGCACCCCCAAAACACACTTTTCAGGGCTACTCTC
The DNA here is from genome assembly GCA_033558235.1 of Neomorphus geoffroyi. Taxonomy (NCBI): domain Eukaryota; kingdom Metazoa; phylum Chordata; class Aves; order Cuculiformes; family Neomorphidae; genus Neomorphus; species Neomorphus geoffroyi. Next base: position 73,374,006 of record JAUMJM010000005.1, on the reverse strand, counting down.
AATCCATTCTCCACCCAGATTGTATTTGTGCTTGGGATTGCCCTGACTGAGATGCAGGACCTTCATGAGGTTTGCATAGGCCCATTTCTCAAGCCTATCAAGCTCCCTGTGAATGGCATTCCTTCTTTCTATCGTGTCAACTGCATCATGCAGTTTGTTATCACTGGCAAACTTGCTGATGGTGCTCTCAATCCCAAAATCCATGTCTACGAAAAGGATATTAAACAGCACTGATCACAATATCAACCGCTGGGGAATGCCACTCATTATTGGTCTCCACTTGGACACTGGGCCATTGACTGCAACTCTTTGAGGTCAACCATCCAGCCAACTCCTTATCCACTGAGTGGTCCATCCACCAAATCCATGTCTCTCCAGTTTAGAGACAGGACTGTCACGAGGGGTAGTATAAAACGCTTTGCACGAATCGAGGTATATGATGTCAGTTACTCTTCCCTTATGCTACCAGTGTTGTAGCCCTGTTGTAGAAGGCCACTAAACCTGCCAGGCATGATTTACACTTGCGGAAACCAAGTTGGCCGTCACAAATCACCTCCGTATTTTCCCTGTGCCTTAGTAGAGTTTCCAGGAGGGTCTATTCCATGATCTTGCCAGTGACAGAAGCAAGACTGTCTGGCCTGTAGGTTCTTTGGTCTAATTTTTTTTCCTTTTTTAAAAATGAGAGTTTTATATTTCCCCCTTTCCAGGCTGCAGGAACTTCACCAGACTGTCACAACTTCTCAAATATGATGGATATGTGGATGCATCTCGTCGTGAACTTGTGCACCTTAAAGTTCCTTAGATGGTCTCCTACCTGATTCTCTCCTACAGAGGACAGTTCTTCATTCTCCCAGTCCTTTCCTTTGTCTTCTGCAACTTCGGCAGTGTGGCTTGAGCCCTTGACAGTGAAAACTGAGGTGAAAAAGTCATTGAGTACCTCAGTCTTCTCCATATCCTGTGTAACCAGGTCTCTCGTTTCTTTCCAGAGAGAACTCACATTCTCCCTAGTCTTCCTTTTATCACTGACATACCTACAGAAGCTTTTCTTGTCCTTGATATCCTTGGCCAAATTTAATTCTACCAGGGCTTTGACTTTCCTAACCTTATCCCTGGTTTATCCCTGGCTGCTCAGACCGTTTCTCTGTATTCCTCCTAAGGTACCTGCCTTTGCTTTTATTCCGTAGGCTTCCTTTTTGTGATGAAGTTTGTCCAGGGCTTCCTTGTTCATTCTTGCAGGCCTCCTGGCATTTTTAACTGACTTCTTTGTCGGGGTGCATCGCTCCTGATCTTGTAGGAGGTGTTCCTTGATTATTAACCATCTTTCTTGGGCCCCTCTCCCCTCCAGGGCTTTATCCCACAGTACCCTACCAAGCAGACCCCTGAAGAGGCCAGAGTCTGCTCTCCTGAAATCCATGGCAGAGAGCTTGCTACATGCTCTCCTTGCTGCCCTAAGGATCTTGAGCTCTGCCATTTCCCGGTCACTGCAGCCAAGGCTTCCCTTGAGTTTCATATTCTTCACCAGCCCTTCCTTTTTGTTGAGAACAAGGTCCAGCATAGCACCTCTCCTCAACAATTCTTTTATCACTTGGACAAGAATTTGGCATCAACATATTCCAGGAACCTCCAGGGTTGCTTATGTCCTGTTATGCTGTCCCTCCAACAGATATCAGGCTGCTTGAAGTCCCCTATGAGGATCAGGGCTTAACAACACGAGGCTGCATCTATCTGCCTGTAGAGGGCCTCATCCACTTTCTTTTCCTGGTCCAGTGGTCTGTAGCAAACCCCCACCATAACATCATCTGTGCCTGCTTTTCCTTTAATCCTGACCTATAAGCTCTTGGTTGGCTCTTCATCCACCCCCAAGTGGAGCTCTATGCATTCCAGCTGATCCTTGACTTAGAAGGCAACACCCCTTTCTTGTCTCCCTTGCCTGTCTTTCCTAAAGAGCTTTTATCACTCCATCCCAACACTCCAATCAAAGGATCCACACCACCACATCACCATGATGTCAATGAGATTATAGCCATGAAGGTGTGTGCATGCCTCTAATTCCTCTTATTTATTTCCCTTGATACCTGTATTTGCATAGAGGCATTTAAGTTAGGCCCTCGATGAAGTTGTCTTACTGGCTGGAGATCCTTTGTGTTTCTCTTCAGTTACTCTCCTGTTGACCTGTGTTCCTTCTCCAGGCTCTGTGCACCTGTTTCTACCACTGGCATCAAACTGGTAGGAGTGGGATAGACTGAAGTTCCCCTCCCCCAGCAACCTTAGTTTAAAGCCTTCTCACCAGCCTGACAAGCCTGTGACCAAGGATGCTCTTCCCCTTCTCTGACAGGTGGAACCCATTAACCTCTAGTAGACCAGGTTTCTCAAAGCGAGTCCCATGATCTGAGCAGTCTAAGTCCTGGCTGTCGGCATTTGTTGATTTGCCAGACCTAACTGGCCCTTTCAAACCACACACCTTTGACCAGGAGGACTGACAAAAAAACTAGCTGCACTGGACTCTGGAGCTTGTCCCTTATCGTTGCTCCCAGGGCTCTGTAGACCCTCTTGATACCCCTCATACTGCTCCGGGTTATGTCACTGGTGCCCACATGAAACAACAGCAATGGATAGTAGTTAGTGGGCTGTACAAGGCCTGGTAGCCTCTTGGTGACATCTCTGATACCAGCCCCTGGTAGGCAGCGCACCTCTCCACACATCTCAGAAGAGAATCTCCCACTACTATCACCCATGGCTAAGCTGTGACACTCCCACAGTCTTTTCTTCATTGCACTGGTTGTTATTGAGCGAGCAGATGCCTTACTTAGCTTCAGAATTTCTCTGGATGTGACGGGTGTTTCCTCTTCAGCCTGCAGAGCCGTGAAGCAGTTCTGCATGGGCACCTCAGCCTTTGGGTGAAGCCTCTTCCTCCTGCTGATCCTTGTCCCTGCAAGCTTCCATTCTTCATTATTGTCCTTCCTGCCTTCTGTGTATGCCAGTGGGGAGCTTTTGGTTGTTTGTCTATGGACTATGGGTCCAACGCAGACTGCACTTGGAACCATCTGTTTAGCTCTTTCTCAGCCTCCCTGATGCTATGCTACCTTCTGCAGAAGCTCCTCCACCTGGGCACTCCTTTTGTCGGCAGCTCTGCCGCCTGCCCCAGGAGAATGGTCTAGGCACTCCTTGTAGTCTGAGGTCTGCACCACAGCCTCTCTCCTCAGCAGTTCCATCTGTGTGGAGGCATCAGCCACCACTGGAGTATATGGCACAGACCGACCAGCTGGAGCTGTAGCCTTTGCTCCAGGATGCCCATCATTCTTGCTTGAGGGTCAGGAAGAATGAATGCCCTTGACCTGTGCAAGTGCTCACAGAACATGCCCAGGTGCTGGGTTCTGAGTATCTCAGGACTTGGCCAGAAGAATGCCCCCTTCAAAGAGGCACCTTTTGCATGCCCTGCATGCACAAACCGACATGCCACACTGTTTGCCCATCCTGTTTGCTGTACTCCTATTTGCTCGAACTCCCAGAGGCTGCTCTTGTATGTGAGGAGGGTTGACCACCACTATTCCTGTCCCACCAATGCTGAATCAGAGCTGCTGCTCCTTCCTCAGAAGCTTGACTTTCCTGCTGTAGGAGGGGCTAGAGAACTGTCTCTTTTCCCGTACTTTTTCTGCCATGCTTTTGCTGCAGTTTTGCCTAACGTGGCAATAGTCCCGTGCTCCTTTGCTCTGGAGCCCTTTGCCTCAGTGGCTTTGTTAAAATGGCAGTTCACTGGGTTTTAAACTGCCGCCGTCACTCCTGTCCCCACCCACACTGAGTAAGGATGTGACTAAGGGGGCACCATAGCTAGACAAGTAATATTTGAGGAGTATTCAGTTAAATTGCAGACAACAGGGAAATTCTTTTTCTCTGACATCAGGCTCCATCATCCTGTTTTGTAATAGCTGGTTATGAAGCCTTGCTGCATCTCATACTAGATTGATTTTTGTGCTGAACACATGAATGAAAGAGGAGTTTTCTAAAGAGAGGAAAGATATTAGCTAAAGATCAGCAAAAAATCATTATAATCCCCATTTTCTCTAAATTGAAACTCTTCTACAAACAGTACACCAAGAGGCCCTGCCATTTGACCTCCACCCCACTTGTCAATACTAAAACATTTAGATATGAGACAAAAGCCTGGAGATTTTGTAGGCTTCTTGTAGCCCAGTAGATGAATTTTTTTACGCTTCCTAATGAAAGACCCTGGACATTTTATCGAACTGACAGCACGGTGCCACACGACTTGTGTGGGCTCTTCTTGGCATGCCTGAAGCACAGGGGCAACTGCCTCACCACCGGGCTGCCACAGTATTTGTTCCTGGCAGGAAAGGACTTAGGACACTGATGTCTTGCTGAAACACCTTTTGCCCCATCCTGCTGAACCTGTGGGGCCAGGAGGAGGACTACAAGGCTGATTATAGTGTCAGAGGAAAAGGACCACATATTAGCAAGCTTTTGCATAAGAATTCACATTGCGTTATCAAAGAGGTTCTTCTGCAATTGGGCTACAGGCATTAGTACCACTGCAACTGGACTGAAACTAACTGTTTGGGGGGTTTTGATCAAGCTGTTAAGATTTTAATTAGACCTATAATAAATTCTTATATTCATATATAAAGTGTGTTCTCTTTTGCCATAGCAAGATTGTCAATTTAACTTCCTTTCCCAATTTTCAGTTTTATTTGATAGTGCTAGCTGCCATCATTTACTATGATATTGCTCTGCCCTCTCTTTCCTTTTACAAATGTCACTTGTCTTAGAAGACTGAGAAAGTAATTTGCCTCTTTTAGCTCATGAAAGACATTGTCCTACTATTACTTAAGAAAATGGTAGTGGCTGGAGGTAATTTAAATTAAAAAAAATAAAAAAATAACAAAAGGAATAATTATGACATGCTTTTACAATGACGTGACTTTTTCCAAATATTTTGGGGTTTGATTTTATATTTTTAAAAGGAAAAATCTGACCCATAGTATGAATTCCAAGTCATAGGGGAAGGCATAATGATTTAAGAGAAATCTACTGAAAAATTCAGTATAATTACACCTATTTTTTTAAACAAAGAAAACTATATCAAATATGCCAGTCCTAAGAACTAAAGCTTGCGGGTAAGCAAGGTTATACAGCTGATAGTTCTGGGCAATGGTGCAATCAACCAGCATGACAAATAAGAGATACGTTAATTTAGTTTAATAAATACTCACAGGTACTGGCAAATTGTGAAGCCTGGAACAAATAAAAGAATGTATGTTTATTGCTACATTTCATAAAGTCAAGGTTATGTTTAAAAAAACAGTAATACAGCACAGAACTTTTTACTTAAGGCAAATACTTGATATTTTCCATTGGTAGAGTGCAGAAAACGAAACAAGTAATATTTTCACTAACACAACCAAAATAAGAAATGAAATTAAGAGTATATAAAATGTTTTCTTCATTCTAACTCATAGAAACTATCCCTTTTTTGGTTTTTTTTAATAGCTATTTGCTAAAATACGCTTTTAAATACTCAGTCTGGAGTAGGTCATTGTACTTAAGAGTAACCAAGACACTATATTTAGTGATGAATTGTCACAGTAGGGTATAGCAAGTAATCTTCTGAAAATCAACAGAAATTTGTTTTCATTTGATTTCTGCACAAACCAAGAATGAAATATTTCCTCAGTTTCAGTTTCTATATAGAATCAGATGTTTCAGTAGATTGAAGGCATTTTATTACATCACCAAATAGGCTTATCTGGAAAAATATTATTTAATTTGTAACAAATGGAATTTTTCAGTATAGAATACAGGTGTTACCTGCATCCTGAAACAAGCATACCCATGTTGCAACTCAGGTTCTGTGTGATCTTACCTGGGAGTCTCAGGAAATTTTTACTGCAGTAAATAGAATTATATATCAATGGAAATACAATAATTACATATACTGTATTACCCATCCACTCATCCCAACTCCACACATAGAGAATACTGTCACTCTCCGATACAGTCTCTTCACAAGGACCAGTAAACAAATCTAAGAAGGAGATAGTTAGAAAATGGTAGTCTGGATATCTCCAGTTATGAAAATGTGAAAATTTATACGCAGGTTACAGATATTCCATTGATACATCTTGCTTTCTTTAAACTAGACCCTCATGTGCATTTTCTACACCCTTCCTTTGTTAGTGTGTTATTTCACATACTAAAAGGACACTCTTTAATGGTGCCCTATAGTATCATAGAATCATAGAATGGTTTGGGTTGGAAGGTACTGTAAAGATTATCTAGTTCCAAGCCCTCTGTCGTGGGCAGGGACACCTTCCACTAGGTCAGGTTACTCAATATTTCTTTTATGTACATATTTATTAAAAGCTATAGGTGAAATATAACTGCTAATAACTCATAATTTATGTACAAAATGTGTGGTGATGCCTGCTTTCTAGATGCTGAGCTAGTAACTTGCCTTGAAAACGTTCAAGAATGGGAGCTCCTTAGAAGACTTGTTATGCTGAGCCCCGGCTCATCTCAGGTTGTATTTGGGCCATCTGGAACTGAAAATACAATCTCCATATTATATTAAATGGAAAAAAGCTGCCTCTAAAATGAGAGTTTCTATCTTTCCCTGTGTTCTTTCACTTCAGTTATGTGTCCTCATCTTCTTCAATAAAGTGTTGACACTTAAATGGGAGATTAGACGTTAGCCTCAATGAATTTATTTATTTTAATAATTAGTTCTTTGCCCCAGTTCCTTATGCATAAAGTAAAATAACAGAAATGTACAGCAGCCTTCATGCTTTGGCTACTAAAATGTAGGGATGGGACCACAGACACAGGCACTCCTGGGAACAAACAGAACTCTGTCAGGGTCCATGGTGGAGGGAGTGATAGCAAAACAACCTAGTGGCCACATCAAGGCTGCATGAGTAGAAAGCAGATTCATTCATGTCTTTGAACTCCTGTCTACAGAACAGAGAGAATGTTAGCTTGCTCTCTTTTTTTTCCTTTTTTTTAAGTAATTTGCATTTCCTCCAGAATCAAAGCAACTTTTTCCTCTCATGTCACAGTACAAAAAGCCTGATCATCTTGAGACAATATATGTGTGAGACAGAAAATATAGTTCACAAAGTGTTATTTTAATAATTCATTATTGGATTCTCAAAGAGAAGCTGTGCTTTAAAAGTTCCTTTTCCTGTGCGGTTGTCAGCCTAAAGCAGGTAACATTACAAAAGAAGAACAGCAGCTGTTGGGTGGGCTCTTCGGAGTACCAAAACCATGTATTTTTATTTTTTGTATCAGATATTTACCTGCAATCCACCACGCCCGACCCAGCTGAACAAAATCGTACTTGCAAACAGCCCTAAGCAGCTACTGTGTCCCCAGTGTGAAATCCCAAGCTGGAGATCTCACCCACAGCCATGAACTGCTGGTAGGGTCTGCACCATCAGGCGCCCAATGAGAGCCACTCCCCGTTTTCACTCTGAAGGCAGTGCACCAGGGCAGCTTGGGGGCACTTCAGGACCTCTTGGCCCAACAGTGTCTCCCTATGTAAGAGTGGAAAAAGGGCAGACACTATCCCAAATGATTGCTGAGGCAGCTGGTACTGCTGCTACTGGAGGCTGGAGCCACCCAAGTTTCTGGTTAGAAGCATTTACAGGAGATTATGACCCACAGTCTTCCTCGTGACTGCTACTGCTGTGCTGCAAAGCCTTCTCCTCTCCCAAAAGCAAAGGAGGAATACAATGAAGCAAGAGACTTTTGATGCTTGTTTCCTAGGTAGAGAGACCATTGTTCACCATATTTGGGACGTATTTAGCCAAATGCAAAAGGAGAAAAAAAAGGAGAAACAGATGTAGCTTTTATTGCAGCAGTTCACAGTCCTGCTGAATCTGGTAAACAGGAATTTTAAAAGAAAGACTAATAAACAGAAAAGCTGGTGACATAAAAAAGGAGCAGTTTACTGGCACAGCTTCCTCTTTTGAGCACTGGCTCTATCTTGACAATAATAAGAAACTGTAAAATAAAAAAACAATTGTGGTCTAGAACATATGAGATCACATTCTAAAACATTTATGGAGAAACGTTTAATTTTTAAACATATCGGTCTTAGGTTACCGGAACGAATAACAGCAACATACAAAACTCACAGACAAGGTATAAAAATGACCGTTTCAGTGAATGGCTCTCTAGAAATCTGTGTATAGCAGTGACTAAGAAGCAGCTTTCCACACCAGTATTTTACAGCATATCGAAGAGCTTTATTATCTCAGTTATGAAAATAAAAAAACTGATTTTTTTATGTAACGAAACCTTCACATAAACTTACCATTCAAATTTTTATTCCGTATAAAATTGTTCTTTTTCTTATGAATATCTTAGATTCACGGCACCATTCAAAAATATCAGAAATATAAATGCTAGAGACAAAAGAAAACCAAAAACCGCAACTCAAAACTCTAACATCAAATTAAATAATTAAATAATTCATCAGCAGATGAAAAACAAATTTGGAACCGAAGCTAAAGCACAATGCATTCTACAGAAAGACTTCCTTTGACTTCAATGGTCTTTTATTCAGATACCTAGCAATGATAATAGTGGGAATCTTATTCTGGATATATCATTCAAAACTACCTCACTAAATTGTAATATAACAAAATTACAAGGTGTTACCCAAAATAAAATTCTATTGTATTTAATATAGACAAAAATTTTCTTAAACTCACAAATACATTATCTATTAAAAAATATATATTGAAAGATATTTAATGGTAAAGGTACCAATAAAGCAGCCTTGCCTCTTACAGAAAACAGATTGTTCCCATGATCTACAAGTACAGTCTATTCCTTGGATTGTTACCGGTAAAGAAAGAGAGGAAGAATTCCAGTTTGGACCAAGTAAGGTCATTTAAGTCATCCACTTTTACTAGTTTTGCACATTTGCTCCTGATTGACTACGAAATCTATGTCCACAGTTGAAGGGGAGGTTTGCCTTTTTATGAATTATAAGCTACAAAAATACAGCTTTAAAGTTACATACAGGTTAAATCTGACAATTATCTGTTATTTTAAAACTCTATGTTAGTCAGACAAAAATCTGGCTGTGCAAGATTAGGTTTTTGGCAATTCACTGAGACGTGATGAATTTTCCTGCTGAACACGGGAAGCAAAAGCAGGCATGAGCAATCATCAGGAGGCAAAATCTCCAACCGAGACCACAGATCCAAGACCTGGTGTTCCTCAAGGGACATCCAGTTGCAGTAATGGAAGCAGAAAATCGTCCGATTTAGTTCACAGGACCACAGTATCACAAGGCTGGAAAAGACCTTTGAGATCATCGAGTCCAGCCTATGACCCAACACCAACACCTACTCATCATCTAAATCATGGCACTAAGTGCCTCATCCAATCTCTCCTCAAACACCTCCAGGGATGATGACTCCACCACCTCCCTGGGCAGCGCATTCCAGTGGCCAATCACCCTCTCAGTAAAGAACTTCTTCCTAATGTCAAGCCTAAACCTCCCCTGGCAAAACTTGAGACCGTGTCCTCTTGTTCTGTCACCGGTCACCTGAGAGAAGAGACCAACCCCTGCCTGACTACAACCTCGTTTTAGGTAGCTGTAGAGACCAATAAGGTCTCCCCTGAGCCTCCTCTTCTCCAGGCTAAACAACCCCAGCTCCCTCAGTCACTCCTCACAGGGCTTGTGCTCCAGCCCCTTCACCATCCTCGTTGCTCTCCTCTGGACACACTCCAGCATCTCAACATCCTTCTTAAACTGAGGGGCCCAGAACTGGACACAGCACTCATGGTGCGACCTGACCAGTGCCAAGTATAAGGGGATGATAACTTCCCTAGTCCTGCTGACCACACTGTTCCTGATGCAGGCCAGGATACCGTTGGCCTTCTTGGCCACTTGGGCACACTGCTGGCTCATGTTGACTTTCCTGCCCACCAGCACTCCCAAGTCCCTTTCCGCCTGACTGCTCTCCAGCCACTCTGTCCCCAGCCTGTAGCTCTGCATGGGGTTGTTGTGTCCAAAGTGCAGAACCCGGCACTTGGACTTGTTAAACCTCATGCTGTTGGAATCAGCCCATCTCTCCAGCCTGTCAAGGTCCCTCTGTAGGGCCCTCCTATCCTCTAACAGATGGAGACTTCCTCCCAGTTTGGTGTCATCTGCGAACTTGCTGATGAAGGACTCGATCCCCTCATCCAGACCATCAATAAAGATATTGAACAGAACTGGGCCCAACACCAAGCCCTGGGGAACAGCACTAGTGACCAGCCACCAACTGGATGAGACAGCATTCACTACCACTCTTTGGGCTCGGCCACCCAACCAATTCCTGATCCAGCACAGAACATTCCCATCCAAGCCACGGGCTGCCAGCTTTTCCAGGAGTCTTCTGTGGGAGACAGTGCCAAAGGCCTTGCTGAAGTCCAGGAACACCACATCCACAGCCTTCTTCTCATCCACCAAGCGAGTCACACGGTCATAAAAGGTTGGTCAGGCAGGACCTGCCCCTCCTAAATCCATGCTGGCTGGGCCTGATCTCTCGCTCATTCTGAAGGTGCCGCATGATTGCACCCAGGATTGAGCGCTCCATAATTTTACCTGGAACCGAGGTCAGGATGACAGGTCTGTAATTACCTGGATCGTCCCCATGGCCCTTCTTGTGGATGGGCGTCACGTTGGCCAACTTCCAGTCATCCAGGACCTCTCCAGTGAGCCAGGACTGCTGATAAATGATGGAAAGTGGCTTAGCAAGCTCATCTGCCAGCTCTCTCATCACCCTAGGATGGATCCCATCAGGCCCCATAGACTTATGAGGATCCAAGTGGCTCAGCAGGTCTCTAACTTTTTCCTCCTGTATGACAGGGGGGTTATATTGCACCCTGACCCCATTCACCACTTCAGAAGACCAGTTGTCCAGTGAAAAACTGGCCTTAGTATTGAAGTTGTAACAAAACAGTTGTAACAAAATATCCAACCAGAAAAGATAGAAGTTTGTTGTCAGTTTTTGCTGTTTGGAAATATATTTATCTTCACACCTAAAAGACTCCTGTTCTAAATTTACAGTTCAAATGTGGTTCTAAAAGCTTCTCATCAGCCACCAAACATCAGCTCCTGAAGAGCAAGAAAGCTTGGGAAGAAGAGCTTTGAAATTCACTGTGTTTCATCCAGGTTTCTGGGGATAGTGTGACTTCAGATCTAAGGTAGATATAACACTCCAAAGAGTGCACCAAGTGAGGTCAGATTTATGGTCAGTACCTAGAAGGTCCTGCTTTAGGTAAAAATCAGTTGTCCTTAACACAAATGTTCTTATGACCTGCATTAATTAATTAATTAATTGATTAACTATGTACATCTCTTTTTGGTAATAAAAGTTATTCTAAAATTAATGGTTCTATTTTCCACTGAAATATGTGAACTAACAGGGAATTAACCCAAGAGTAGAGGACAGAATTATGTACACCAGAATGTGGAAGCATTTCCTTCAGGGGAAGCAGCTGAAATCATATTAAATTATTTCGACATCTGATTCTCTGAGTAGGTTAAAACTGGGCCTTAAAATAGCGATAGGTTAAGAATTGGTATATGTAGTCTTCGTGCCTTTTTTAAAAAAATGCAAAAGGCCTTTGCAAAAGTACATAGATCCCAATTTTCAGTAAGTCAGTCAAAAACACTCAGCAATTCTTAATTAATAATAATGGGATACTGAAAGATAGACTTTCCAAGTTATGTATTATGGTTTGAGGGATGCCTGGTAAATTTTTGTCATAGTTTAACCCTAGTAGACAGCTAAGCATCACATAGCTACTCTCTTACTCCTCTACAGCGATATTGAAGAGAATCAGGCAGGCAACAGTAAGAAAACTTGTGGGTTGAGATAAAGGCAGTTTAATAGGTAAAGCAAAAGTTGCACATGCAAGTAAAGCTACACAAGGAATTCATTCACTGCTTCCCATTGGCAAGCGGTTGTTTAGCAGTCTCCAGGAAAGCAAGGCTTCATCATGCCGAACAGTGACTTGGGAAGACATGCGATAACTCCCAGTATCCTCCGTCCTCCTTCTTCCCAAATTTTTATTGCTGAGCATGATGCCGTAGAATCTGGAATATCCCTTTGCTCAGTTGGGGTCAGCTGTTCTGGCTGTGCCCCCTCCCAGCTTCTTGTTCGTCCCCAGCCTGTTCGCTGATGGGGTGCTTTGAGAAGCAGGAAAGACCTTAACTCTGTGCAAACGAGCTCAACAGTAACTAAAACATTCCTGCAACACTATTTTCAGCACAAATCCAAAACATAGCACCACACTATGAAGAAATTTAACTCTATTTTACCCCAAATGAGTGCAATTTTTTAAATAAAATCATTCTACTAAATAACATGTACCTACCAAACAGTAACGAAACTTATTTTCCCTTATAACAACAACAACAACAAGCGAAGAGAAATAGAAAAGGAAATTAAATTCAAAAGTTATGTTAAACATAATTAACTTTGTGACATAAACTGACAAAAGCCAGGAAATTGAAAGCGAAGGTTGACACTCTATCTATAATGCTCTCTGTTTTTCCATGACATGACTTAAAGCCAGAGTTACAGCCTTAACATTAAATTTCCTGTCTTTTGTCAGTTTGTGTCACAACCTTCATGCTATTTCAACATAGGGTTTGTGCATTTATTTGTATACTACCCTTTTTACTGCTGATTCATGTTTCAATAAAACAGAATCTTTTAAAAATAATTTTGAAACAAACCTTTATGAGTTTGAATTTTTAGTGTCTTACGCTTGATATTTTCTTTAAAAGAAAATTAGCAAAAGATCGTCATTTTCTACTAAAATGTGAAAACAAAAACTTAGTGTTGTCAAACAGCTATTTAATTTATAAACTACAGGCAAACAAAATAAATCTCTAGAAGAAAACAATGAAGTCTATTTTAAGTGGATTTCTTTATCATAATAGTTATTCATTGCATCTTTAGATCCATCTCATACGAGTAATTTTATGTAGCGGGGAATGCAAAAATGTGATAGAACTGCCTCTATGGGGTTTGACATGTGACTGTAAATGCTCTGCATGGGCCTCAGATTTCTCGTATAAATAAAACACTAAGTTTGAAGCAAAATTATTACTGTTGCATCATTTCAAAGTTTCAGAACTAGAGGCAATATAGTTCTGTACAACATCAGCAGTTTTAAACCACTACAAAACCTCAAGAATATTTACAATATATTCTATTCTGTTCAGAGAATAGAAAAAGCAAGGCCAATTTAGTTCCTAACATATATCTTGCTGCTTGTAACTTAGTATTTTATTCCAAAAGCTTAAAGTCTCCTCATCTCTTTACGGATATCAGGTTAACACACAAACATGGTAATTTGAAAGGCAAATAATATAGCTTTGTCAAGCTACACTGCAGATTGCATTTGAATAGTTTGGTGCAGGTATATATATTTTCTAATAAAAACTCATAAAGATTTTATGTCTACTGAGACAACCTAATCTTTATTTACTGACAAAATATGTCACTGTTTCAAAACTAGTGTAAAGAAACAAAATAACAGTGTTGGCTGTATAAGAGCAGAAAGCCAACTGAAGGCATCTTATTAGTTCTAATTCAGTCAGTGAGTAGATAGGAAAGAATATATTAGAAATCTCTTTCTGCAAGCCAGTAATATTGCGTATGAGCATGGTAGATTATTTCATATATGATTAAAGGGACACATTTATTCAGTGAATTCTTTGGAATTACACCAAGAATCTTCCTTTGGGAATAATTTTACCTGGTGGTGTAGATCCTTCTCTGGTATAAAATTCCCCAGGCTACTTTGACTTGATTTATGACTGCCAGGAATGAGGCCCATTGTTCCTAAAGAGAAAAATTTTCATTCCTCAATAAGAACTGCCAAGATGAAAAGTAAAAGAATCTTAATTGTAGCACTTGATAAATACATGTTTTCTCTGAATTTATTTATATAGTCAAACTTTTTTTAAATAAACATTTTCTGAAGGCCTGAAGAATGTTATAAATATTTTAAAATATAGCCTACTGGATATAATATAGTGTAATAAATTTTCTTGAGGGAAAAAATCTCTTTGACCCTAAGGCAAATCCATTCACATTGAATGTCTGCATGGTCCAAGACTCTCCACACAAGGCATATCTAACAAGCAGGCAAGTCTAAATAGTCCAAGATTCACCTACCCAGCGCTTACTTAGACCCAAAGATATCCCTCTGTACCTCATCCCATTACCCAAATGAACATTTATGCCATTTGGACTGGCTTTGACACCTGGTTGCTGCATTGCAAGACAATTTACACTCTCTGAAGAGGATCGCATGTATAATAAATGAAGAAATAAATTAAGACAACAGTTAAGCTGCACTGTCTCTCAACTCACTTGCGTTCACAGCATAAACTCAGTAATGACACACCCATGGCCATGCGGGAAGGATTCACCTGGTCAAAGTAAACACCAAAGTTTTAGCTTGCCTCTCCAAGCTGCTTGTAGCATCAATGGAAAAGTCTAAACATTAGCAGTTCTCCTCATGCACAGGAATCAAAGACAAGTTAGCTGGCTTACTGAAAGTGACAGCTCACTCGCTTGGCTTAAAGGCAGGTCAAGGTGCCATGCTTAGGTGCAGATGACACAAATCCCACCTTAGGTATTTCAAACTACACTTTTCCCCACCCTCCCCCCCAAATGTAAGTCATTTAATATCAAATACACAGGCTTTTTCACAATTTGTCTTGTTTCTTTCATTTATCTTCCAAAGTTCCGATCTTTGATACAGACGATTAGGAAGACTGCAACTCCTTACCTGTTGCTCCGTAACATTGTAGATATTACTATTGTAAAAATTTATATAGAAATGTATTAAGCAAATGATTCATATCAAATAGAAGGTACAGTGTACGTGAAACACGCTCCCTCCAGACCAAAACAGTTACCTTTGAATTTACATTAGACCATAACTGATTTATATGTAAAATCTATGCTTTTTCTCCTGTGAGGCCACTGTCAGATAACCTATTCTTTCACAATTTTTGCAAGTCTTGCATGTGCAGCAAAGATTTTTTGGCAATAGTTTAGAGGCTTCCTCCCTCACAATTTCTTATGAACTCCATCTGGCCAGAATGAAAAAATCTAAGTTGAACAGTACTTCAAATCCCCAAGTGATATACTCCTAAATCTATTGTTTCTCATAATGTTTTTAAAAATTGTGTTTGAGTAAGGAAATTGAGAGCTTAGTAATATATTGATAATTAACACAGCAGATGTTGTATAAGTCTCGGCTGCAAGAGCATTGCTTTCTGAAAAGAAAATAAGTATATTAAGCAATAATAAAGACGCTTTAGTGGCATTACTTTAGGGAGTTTTTACATAGTTTAGCTTTATGAATGGCTTATTTAATGTCTGAACTGAAAATATTCAGCAGTCATCACAACCTACTCTTTTTTTTATTTTTGTCTTACTTCATTTAAGTTCAAAATGAATCCATATTTTCTGTGATTTATTGGGTAACATTGCAAGAAAGGCAAGAGAGTAACCTCAGGCAAACCATATGTAGTGAACAGGTTCCAGAGACACTTCATTGCTTTCTACCAGGGGTAGGTTTGTACTGGCAGTCTTCCTTTTGAATAGGTTAAAATTGCTATCAGATACATCTGTTCAGCATTTTGCTGTAAAGAGCATGTAATGCCAAAACAATGCTAAACTTGGATTGCCCATTTCCTGAGATTACTGCTTTCAAAAAGTTCATATAAAGTTTTTCTTTCTGTAATTTTAAAATCTGACAAACAAAAGCTGAAGTAATATTTTAATTTCATACATTATACATAAACTGCAAAAAATATGGCATAATCACTATCATCTACCAGCAGAGAAAATAGATTCCGGGAATAATTTATGATGAGTGCTTTATGTGGGGTTTTTTGGTTGTGCTATTTTAAATTAGAAATCCTATATTGCTATACTCTCACCTTGCCTGTTAGACCTTTCCAAGTAATTGTTTACCTTTTTCTAATGGAGAAATAGTTTTTATTTTATATCAGCCACTTTAGCTCTTTTCAATAACATTATTAAAGGGATTTAATTTTACAGCTGTCAATCTTAATAGAGCTTTTCTGCTCTCTGTTTCTACAGCATAAGCCCATACAGCCTTATAACATACATCTTGGATGGTCCTCAGGTGCTGAGACAAAAAACCCCCAACAAACTGGCAAAGAAAATTGTCACATTAAAGTCAATCTCGCTACCTTTACCTTCCTGAATGTCAGTGTCTTCCCATCTGTATAGATGATCGTGACAAGAAGGGACTGTTCCGATGTGTGATGAGGGTAAATCCTGTAACTTAGAGGCATGATACAGGTCAGCACTGGAGCAACTTCTCCCACTGACTTTTGCTTGCTGTTCTTGTGCAGAATCAGTGGTGTAACAGAAAATTATTGGGTCCTGTAATCATGACTCAAATAATCTCTGTACTTATCACCCACATTAATTTTTTCAAAATTAACTTTCCAAAGAACAGGTAAATAGGTTTTTCTCAACTTATGTGGATACTCACTGTTGGGCTACAGCACCTCTAATCCGGATGGTCAGCTGTAGTTTATATTAAATGTGTACACAGCAAGAGATGTTCAGCCTTGTCACGAGCTACAAGTAGGGACATAGGACTGTGGCAGCTTTGCATCCATCAGGGCTCAGCTACTGGTATAACCTTGTGCAAGGCAAATCATGAAATTCTGTTTCACCACCTGACGTCTCCAGCGTCCACAGTTTACTTGGCTGTTGACAAGTCTTCGTGTTATTTTTGACCTACCCCTAAGCAGTGCTCCTCCATCACTGCTACCAAAAGGAGAGATAATGAACAAAAATAGCTGAAGAACGATCAGAGCAACAATTTTATGTTCATATTCCTGCTTTAATCCTATGTCCAAACACAAGTGAACTGGTGACTGAAGTAGAAGGAACAGTACTTGAAGCAAGGTAAGACTGAGTCATATTTCAAGGCATCATGCACTAATTTTAGCAGTGTTTTCAGCGTTAAATATGAAACTGGAGGACAGGTAGCTCCACTTTTTTTTATAAAGATGAGAGAAGATTTTTATATTCCTATCTCCATCAGAGATTGAAGACGACACTTATCTTTTTATGTCTTGTTATTCCACTACACCAGCTTTTCCTGGAAGGGTGGGAAATATATAACCTGACACCAAATACCAAATTTATATATTATTATAGATATTTCTTATTACGACCACTCTTAACAGTCAAGAGTGTAAGGTTTCATGAAGGCAATTTTTTGTGGGCTTTCAGAAACACAGGAAGAATGACTATAGCTATTGCTCTTGTAAGTGCAACGTCTTTTCTGCCTATGAAAATTTCCTCCTGCCTCTGTTTTAGAGGGAATGGTTTTTGGTGATCCAATGATTCAACAATTCCATAATATCTCCAGTTAAGCACAAAATCTTCTCAAAAATATTCTGTTCAGATGTGTGTGTCAAGATGTGTATCTGCTAGAGCAGCTTACGGTTTCCATAGTGCTTAGGAATGAAGTTTGTAGTCTTTAACCCCTCAGATTCAGAAAAGTTAGGGAACAGGCAATTTTCTTATATCCTGAAAAGGAAAAAGGAATGGAGTAAAGCTTTTTCTGATTTCCATTTCATCTATATACTGTACGCAGGAATCCAAATCAGTTTAGTCTGAATCACATTGCCTTCTCAATGTATAACTCGCCCACTTTCTTCTTCACACTACACAAGTTTTATGAAGAGTATATCCAAAACACATTGAAAGAGAAGACTCAGTTTTAAATACATTATTTGGTGTTCTTTTCAGAAATAATAGTATCTCTGTGCAAGTTAATTTTGAAATTTGAATTTCCATATCCCCTTTGAAAAGCAAATAGAAGAACACCGTATGGCATATTTAGCCTGATGTTCTAACAACAGAAGTCAGCCAACTAAGGAGAGGACAATGGTCTAGAAAGTTTCTAAGATTACGGTAGCAGAAGCATCCAGCTTTCCTTTATGGAAATAAATATGTTTAAAATCAGTATGTATTAACCCAGTTTGATAAACTGAGCTTAACATTTGCTTTAAATCAGTCTCTGTTATGTATTTAACGCATATTTTCTTGAAGATTAGAATTCTTCAAATTGACTTAGTTTACACAGCGTTTGACAGTACCACTGCATCTGGTCCATGCAAAATTTACTAGAGCAGATTTCTAATGAATTACCATGTGTTGGCTGATACCTGAACAAACTTTGAGAGTTACTTGCACCTCTTTAGCACTGTGACTGTACCTCACATCTGATCAGAAGTGCATGAGCAGTGATACCATCCTGCAGCCACGCATTAGATGGTAGCAGTAAAACGAAGAGAAATTATCCTGAATCCGAAACACTTAAGCCCAAAATAGACTTTCTGGTGCCCCTCACATATGCAGAAATGTTTTGCTTGTTACCATTGATTTTCAAAGCAATGCCACAAGCAGTGACTAAAGCCTAAAAGAAATTAATCCGAAGAGCTTCACAATGCAATACAAGGTGGTACAAGTGTGGCTGAAATTACATTAATAATCCCTGTGCTACCATACATAGATTCATACTGAAAGACACATGGTGATCTACTCTGGTTGAAAAATGTGAGAAATGTACCATTTCATTTTTTTATAGGAAATTCTGAAGAGGTTAAATCTTATATAGCATTGACAGAAATGCTTTCTATGGAAGCAAAAGACTGATTGGTAGCTGTTTTCCTACAAAAAATGTGAACAAATTATAATTTTATGTTTAAAAAAACCCCACAATGTGACGCCTAGAACAAAAGTAAACTCTAAATTTTAGGTTTAATTGCAGAACTGTTGAAATGTCATCTTGTGTGTTGATATTAGGGAAAGGAAATAATAAATTCTATCTATGGTCAAGCATGAATCTGGTATACTATGGGTCAGTGATTTATGGTAGATATTTATGATTTTCTTATTTTCATAAACAGGGATTAACTTAATGTTAAACAGAACAATTTGTGAGTGAAACTTACCAACTGAGTTGAGACTAGTCTAATCTCAGCCATTGGACAAGCTGTTAATAGATATTCAAATCTCAGTACAGCTATGATTACTTTCCTTTGCTAAGTATAAACGTGTTTGGTATTCAGTGCAGCTGGTGTTACTAGAATGATGCTAATGATAGCTTATCTACTTCCCACTCTTGCACATCTCAATTACTATATTTAAATCACCGATGCAAAAAAGAAAGTTATGCAATATATACTAGATCTAAAGTTAAACTTTGGTTCTGACATTAGCCATCTCAATGTGCAAAAATACTCTACCATTTGGCCCATGCAGTTGCTGTCATAAACATTCATATGGATGCCTTTGTTACCTCCTCAGTCATTTTATTTCAGTCATTTCATACTCAGTCATTTCAGACTTTTACTCTGAAAAAAAAAAATGCTTGTTTGTGCAAATAAGTGGTTGGTTTTGTTGCTTCCTCCTCCTCCTCCCTTATTGGTAAAATTAGCTTCTTGCCTTACATAGGCTATTACTCAGAGTAATTTGATATTTATTAGTAATTCAAAAGTCATTCAAAGAACTCTGAACCTTCTCATGAACTCTGGAACCAGTAGGTGTTTGTTGAAACTTGCCATTCTTGTTGCTTTCAGCCCAATTTTCCTACTCTGTCTTCTCTCTCTTCTAAAACCTGAACTTAATGTCCTGTCCCTGACAGGGATCTTCCTACAACAGAATCGCTTTCCAGTACTTCAACCAGCTCTTGATCATCAAATGACAAATTCCTCTTTTTTTTTTTTGGCATCAAAGCAGATTTTTCATGTTACTTTTGATTATATACAGAACACTTTCAAAAATGTAGTTGAAAAATATTATCTTCATTCAACCAGTGCCACAGTTTGTCATTTGCTAGCATATGGATAGTTATTACAACTAGTTGAAAAAATGTGGATTGTTTTTCTTTGAAACTGTTTTTATGGTTTGGGTTTTTTTCTGTATAGCTGCAATCTTGATTGAGCATGATTTCGGCAAATTTATTCCAGATCCAATGAAGGTTCAAGAGGAACACTGGTTTGTGACGTAACCTCTTTGGTTTCATCAAGCTAATACCTTCATTACACAATAAAGACAAAGACGGTATAAATATATACCTAATTTTCCATGTCTCTGATTCCTTACAGTGTAAAATCTTTAAATTTTAAGACAGTTTGCAATTTCTCAGTCTTACCTTCCATATGTCACCTCCAGGTCACCATAGAGATGAACCATTCAAATGCACAGAAGTGCATGATTGAGGACTGGGCTTCATAACCAGAAACCTGCTCCATTTCAGACTGTGCTAAAGTTGTTAGTGAAACCCAAAACTTCTACACCCAGGTGTAATCATTAGGCTGATGTCAAAATAAATTAAAAAACAGATTAATGTTTTCAATTAAAATTAACTTCAGGTTTTTATAGTATCCTAAGAAATCTCTGTATATGGTCTCTTTCTAAAAATTCCAGCAATATTTTTGGATCATTTTGTTTAAATATATATATGTATACACACATATTTTATGGGACCTATGATGTTAAGTCTGCAAGAGGAATATACAAGCGATAGAGTTGTGTTACAAAGTCAGTTCATCAAGATACCTAGCCTGTTTCTGGGAGCCAAAGGAATATGTTGACCTATGGAGGTATTTCAGCCTTCTCAAAGCTGGCTCACTATGGCTGTTGAATACGATATACTCATTGCATTCTTCCACACTATTCACTCCAGGTATACTATTCAACCCCTGAAATCATTATCAGTCCTCTTGTTTATAAAAACCATCCAGATCTCTCTATTAGTTCCATGCCTCCTACTCAAGTATACATGCAGAGAGATGTGGTGAATTATTAGCACTGCTCCACTTATATGACATAACCTGGAGCTTAAATATAATCTTGATTTATGAGAAAAATACTAAAAATCTGTTGTTAATGTTTTAAATATATTTATTTATGATCTAAAAGCTACCAAATAGGCCCATAATGTATCTGACATTACTGTTATTACTGTTATTACTATAATATTCCTAAAATTAAAAAATAAACAGAACAAACAAAAAAAAAATATGTGCCATCTAGTAGTTGTTTTTATGTAATTCTCATGCACTCTTTTTCAGTTTCAATATTCATTATATCCCCAATACATGAGCAAGCTATAGAGCTACAACATACAATTTATTTACAAGGACAAGTTTACAGAAATATGTAGTTATAATACAGCAGTTTGGCAAATTTTTTTACTCATGCAACTTTCTGAAATGAATAATATTTTCCAGTGCAGTGAATAAAAATTATTAATTCACAATGATGATTGATTACTGCGAAAAAAGGCAGACAAATAGACACTTGCATCTGGGCTGCTAAATTTTCATGACAATTTTGCAAGGCTCTATTATGCAGTAATATTGAAACAATTTGCAGTAAATCAGTTTCCTACTCTTCCTATTAAATTAAAATTGGTTGAAGCCAACTGTTTCCATGCTTTGTGCTTACTGACATACTGGATCACAAGGATTTTCTGGTTTTGTTATATATATACCACTATATGTATTCACTATTCATCCACATTGTGTGTTTCACTATTGCCAAAGGAGTTTGCCTTCAGTCATAAGCCATATTTAAAAAAACCCAGAGTATTAGATGCTGATAAAAAGCCACAAAGATAGAAGTAAATGAAAATCTATGTTTTGGTTAGGCAGCTGTACTCAAGTAAACTTAAGTAGGATACTTTTACTAATACTAATTCCTAACAGTTCTTGCTATCTGATGTTCACGTATCCATCTCCCTTCTCGATTATAGTACGTTACCACTTTGTTTAGTGTAAAATTCTTTGGTTTCATCTAGCAACAGAGAAAGATTGTATTTGTTCCACTTTAAAATTCTTCTTCCAGAAGTTCTGATGTTTTTATGCTGCAAGACTTCTTAAAATGTTATTTTCATTGTCCAAAGTTCTATACACCCAGTGAAATGGTCAAAGTTGAATTTGAGAAAGCTCATGGAAAGCACAAATGTATAACCAAAAAAAATTCACAACCCACGAATATATACAAGGACGCAGACTATCAAACAGTACATCATGAAAATGTACTCTTTGAATGACATTTGAGGTCTGGGATTCCAGCCAAAGAGAAAAAGATTATAGGTTGTGTTTTTTGAAGATCAAAAGATCAAGAGTTTTTTGTAAGCTATCTAGTATGAGCCAGCTGATTTACAATATGTTTTGTCTTGTCCTTTCACCCTTCAAGAAAATTTTAGACAGGAAGACAGTAAGAGCTGTCTGGGAAAAAAAATGTTTAACATAACAAATATATCCATATATTTTATAATACTGATTTTACTGAGTGTTAGGTAGCTTATTAGATAGATAAGCAGGTGGATCAAACACACAGAGTGATACTTTGGTAAGTTACTGCATTTCTAGTCAGATAGACATCTTTAGGAGTGCTGTTGCAGCCAAGTATAAGGGGAATAATTAATTTTATGTTGTACAACTTTCTTCTATCTTGAAAACAGCAACATGAAAGTTAAAGTAAGAAGTACAGATGGATTAAACTCACATATACTGTTGTGGCTTTATTGAGTTTCACTAATGTATTCTTTGTACTTTAATACATTAGTTCATGTGGTGATGCTTAATGCAAATATAATCAAAATTTAAGACCCTGATTCTGACTGATGCTTTCAAGATAACTCAGCAGTCTGTGCTAGTATAAGTGAACGAGGACTTCAGTATTTTGGAGGGTCTGTTTGGGCAAAGAGTTTGTTCTTTAGTGGACTGAGGAGTCTTATACTCTCTCACTCAACCTTGACCCGCTCTAAGTTTAACCTCCTCACTTCCAGGTCAGCGTTTCTTGACATTGGAGGAATCACAGTGAGCAAGCTCCAACTTCTTTTCAGACATAATAACAAGGTCAAGAGAAGTCTTGCTAAATGAGAATTACAACAATTTTCAAAACGATCATAATGACAAAGCTAGAAAGGGAAAACTGAAACCTGTGAAGAAAGTAGCTTTTTTATATCAGATTACATGCTATTCTAAATGTTAAATCTCATCTTTTATTGGTTACTAGAGTTCTACTTTCAAACAGATACAGATGAATTTGTTAGTCAGGGAATGTACTGGTTGCCCATGTGTTTGATTGCAACGCTTAAGGCTGAACCTAAGAATTAGCAATGGAAAGAGATACAAAGGCTGGACTTCGAACAGAGGGAAATCTGTTGTTGCCAGTTTTCCATTGTACGTCAACCTGAGTAATCAAGTAAACTGTACAGAGCAGTTATATACCACTTCCACACCAGGACTGAAATGTTTCATGTGGACTGCTCAGGAACAAGTGGCACAAGCTGATCCCTACTGCCTTGTAATTTGTGCAAACGTTACACTTGTGGTAGAAGAGCATGAAACACAATTTTTCTTGCTTCATCAGGCTTTAAGCTCTCATGTTTGAAGTGTGAAAGATGATACATAGCAGTGGTCTAGGAGGAGCTGACTCTTTCACAGACTATTCTGTTTCTACATCACATCTCTCTCTTCTGTCCAAAATCCCCAGGAGTTCAGGAACAAGATGACGGCATCTTCTGTGCTTGGAATGTGCATCAGGCACTAATGAGCCATAATAATGCATGTTTTGCATACTTTACTTGGATTTATTTCTTGTGCTTGCCTGTATATTTTAAAATAGGATATAGATATGAAAAACAAGCTCAATTTGAAGGTAATTATGAGAGCTTTCTAAACTTTAATCCTATAAAGACAGATTTGAAATAATTTCTCTCTGCAATTTTGTCTTTACTTAGACAGCAGGACCTAATTTTTCACATGCTCATGCTTTTGTAACTTATGTTAATGGATCTCTTCCTACACTTTTCTGCCTTAAATATATTTATGCAGAAGAAGCCACCAAGATAACTGCAATTTTTAATTACTTATACAGATTAACTCATTTGTGCCAGATGATGCCATCAAGCCAGTCTACCAAAAGCATAAGCTTTATTTACCCTAGGTCTAGGATGTTTGAAAACATATCTCAAAATCTGTTGTATACTCCTTAAAGCCCTAGTTCCTTCAGTCATTTCAAAATAGCAACATCAGGATGTTGCATAGGCGGGCAAAATTCGCCTTCAAGTTAAAAGATGTGCAAGAACTATGAGGCCTTTGGTCATGGTTATCACAATTCTGTTGGAGCAAAAGCAATCTTTGCGAGAAACAATACGGAACTGGCTTTACATCTGCAGGCTGGGAATCCGAGAGTGAAAGAAAATGAGCTGAAGTGCTGGAGAGCAACGGAGGAGTATTAAAATGCTTCGATTCTGCTCATAGCCCCTCTGCATTCTTCTGTCCACTGTATGCACACAAGCGAACCCTTGACATGCTAGAATACAGTGAATAAACATCTGCTTGTGGTACGTATCAATCACTATATTAATAGGAAATATATGTATATATCAACTGATTTATTTAGCCAAGGAGGAGAACCTTGAAGGAGAAAACTTCATTAAAAAACCACATCCTGACATTTCATATTTCACTTAAACTTCGTTATCTGACAATTCTTTCCTTTACTGGAAAAAAAGTAACATAATTACTAAAGCCCTCTCAGATCACATTAGGATTTTTTAAATGTCTCTCTAAAGAGTAAAAAACTAGCAACGCTGTTGACCAGTGAATGCAGCATTCTGTGTCTTTGTTGTATATCTATAGTCTTTTAGTTACAGTATCTGATATTTGCATTCAATATAAGCTCATTGTGTGTTGTAGATTTTCTTATTGTAGCTAAAAATAGCTACAGCCCGAATCAGAAAAGGATTCTGCTCACTCTTTTTGTGTATGAGCTAATGAATACAAAGCTAGCAGTAAAATAAACTCATGGCACATATTTTCTATTCTACCTTTAAATGTAGAAAATACCTATGCACATTAAAAAAAGTTGTAATTTTAAATAATAGTACAGTCCCTGTTCTTCCACAGGAAATTCTTTGTCCTTTTTTAGATTTTTTTTTTCTAACACTGGAGTGTGTATTTGTAGTACTGTACACTGAAATATGAAAAAATAGGAGCAGTAAGAATTCTTTGGAATTACTCTTCTGTCTACAAGATATTAACACACATGAAATGCTTTACTCTTGGTCTGGGAATTCTGTTATAGCAATGACTAGCTTAATAGGTTTTCTCATTTTCTCTTTTATGAAGGTAACATTCTACTATTTTTATTGTGTTTCTTTTTTCCTTCAAGGGTGAATACATGCAAAGCATTAGTAGAGCCTCTGCGTGTCTAAACTTTTTAAAAGGTATCAGAGGTGTAAGATGCCTTCTTGGCCATATCTGTGATATGCTAATATCTACATCTAAAGTCCTATCAAATAAATTGTATTAGTCAGGTGTCTAAAATTCCAACATAACCGTATATATGAAGCAGCTGTGCAGTGTTTGAAGTTCGCTGTAGACCAAATTTAATTATAAATTTCTATTTTCAGAGCAAAGTTGATATAGACCAAGCAACTGTGAAGGATTCTTCATTAATTTAGAGTTTGGCTTTTTTTCTCAGTTACTTCTCTTTGTAGACAAAGCAAGGCAAGTATCTGCCAAGGGGCTCTGAAACACAGAACAGTAGCGAGAGAGCAGGAGATCGTGTGTCATGGTTTACAGAGAAAACACTTGAAGATATGTCTCAAAATATAGGACCAACCTTAGAAAGTGAAGATCTGGACAAAAAGCATGTAAAAGTTGGTTTTATTTGTATAGATTCTGGACTTAATTCTGCTGACATAGTATCTTAAGATATGATATTCTGCCTCCTAAAACAGCTGCTACTTTTCTCTGCTTTCCCCCCTCCTGATAAGCAAGATACATTTCTTTCACAAAAATCATTAGGGAGACTGATATGGATTATCTCTGACAGTTCAGTCAAGATTTTCTCAATTAAGTGAATGACGGTAGGTGCTTAACATCCTACCCTAATTTTTAAACCTATCGGGCTACCTGCAGTTTCTCATGCCAGTGAATATCACATTTCATTGGCTTCAATTCCTAACAAAGAGTTTTCATACCTATGCAAAAAGGTTCCTTTTTTGTATGCTTGGTTTTGTTTTGTACACTCATTAAGGTCTTGACCTTAATAATTATGAAAGGTAACAAAGAATGAAAGGAGAAATCTTAAAATACACTTAAATAAAATCAGAGAAGATACTTACTTTGGGACATGCATGTATCGTCGTAAACCTTTATTTAGATTCCTTGTGTATTTTTAATCTCTTCAATCTAATAGAAGTAAACTCTTCATTTCTGTTGGTACAAGACCCAGTGGTAAAAAGAACACTAGACATTGAAGTGTCCTTCTACCTTTTTGCAGATTATAAAGGGAGATGGGAGGGAACCCTCCTTTGTTAAAGAGAACAGCAGAGCTTAAAAACCAAACCAAACAAATCAGATCTCCAGAGCAGCAACTTACCCTGACTGCTAAAAAGCCTGAAGAGCTGCATAAGGTCAAAATAGTGTGGTAGGAAAGGATTTACTTTTTCTGTACATAGAATTAGATGTTTAAGTTCAAGGTCTAGCCTTTTTCATTTACATCTGCAATACCTCTGGCAAAGAAAACAACCTGTCCTTTTTCACAGTTTATATGACCATGTACATACTATTACATTTCAATGAACTCATGTTTACAAGCAGGCAGTAAAATACTAAGAAAACAATGTTAATAACTGTCCAGATATCAGATTCTGTATTAAATCTTCAGTTACTACAGCTTGTTGTGGAAACACAGCAGTTTAAGTGCTGAGTATTAAACAGTTCCTGGTGTGCTATAAATTTCAGATGCATTTATATTATATAGTACTGTGCAAATCATAATCTGAAAGTCAGTTTCATTTGTGCAATGTGTGCTTTAGTAGAAGAAAAACAGTTAAGGCATGTGTGTCTTCCATTTTTATAAGGATTTTAAAGGTTATTTAAGTTTAAGAAAAAGCAGCTTCTAATGAAATTTGAGCTATAACTTGAAGAAAGGATCACAAGCAACAGCTAAGCTAGTTAAGCACTTAGTAAATCTCCAACTTTCTCATTTTTATGACCAATTTAAAATTTTCTTTAACGTTCCATTCAGGGGGACACAGCTAAATTGACTTTTGTGGTACTTGGAGAAACACTGTCACATAAATCAGTTAACCTGATTCTTGATTACATGAATTGATTCCAGTCAGTTCTCTGCTACTGATTGTTTCAATTCTTGATTACTTTAGCAAGCAATATAGCCTTGTTTCAGAGGAGTGCCTTCTATGGGAAATCTGGAAAGAGAAGAGAAGGTGCAAAGGCTTCACTGTTTGCTGTTTGCTTCTCAAGAAATCCCTCAGTCAAGACAAAAGAGAGTAGATCCAGCCAAAAAACTCATTTCCATAGGAAGAACACAGAGGATCAAGAATTTTACTGATACGGCTGGGTGTTAACAGAGCTCCAAAAAGCACTTCAAGAATTGCTCTGCCTGTTGCTGAAAATGTGAAAAGTACTTTTCTCTGGCAATTCCATGGCATTTAGCATTCCATGTATTCCTTTCATGAAATTTAAGAACATTCAAATCAATATTAGTAATAAAAATAAAGAAAATAATGAGAGGAGAGAGAAAAAAAAAAAAAAAGAAAATTAAAAAAGGGAAAAAGAACAACTAAAAACTCCAGAAGAAAAAACATACATAAAAACCCCAAAACATACCATGTTTTTTTTCTCTTAAAAGCAACAAAAAACATGAACCAGTGGTAAGAGAAATGGAGATGTTGCACCAAGATGAGTTAGCAACCAAATTGGCAGCCACACACATTTTCATCTAACATTTCTTGTGGCAAGACAGGAACCAACCAAATTGTTGATGGAAGCAACCAATTTGTTGACTTAAGTTTAAATATATTTAGCAAAATACTAATTTAACATTTAGCAAGCCATAAGGTAAATAGATTAACAGTGTTGTAGCTGTAGCAGTTCTGGAACAAACTCTCCACAGGCAACAAATGATCAAGCTATGAGGAATGAAGAAGAACAGAAAACCATCAGTCATAGAGACTGAAGGGACAAGAAGGTAACTCTAAGAGGTGGGACCAGCAAGAGACAAGGAACTGAGAACCAGTTTCTAGGAGGGCTCACTCCCTTCTCCAGGCCACCCTAACACACCAGCTGGGACCCCCAGTACCAGAAGTGTGGATTTGTAGGGCCAAAGGAGGGGTCTTGTAGACCTTATAGAGCTAGAAGAACTTAGCGACTTGAGGGTGCCTATCATAGTTTATGTTACTGCAAAGATAAAATTGGCCAGAGCTATATGCTGGCAACCATATTGATCATAGCTTTATGTGACAGTACTGTACTTCAGCAATTGCAGTTGTGTCTTGCAATGCTTACACTATTAAAAAGGATCACTGCCATATACTTCTACATAATCATAGTCTCTTTCTTCCCTGGACAATGCTGTTCTTGCTCACTTTTTTTTTCTTTGCCAACAGCCATCTGCATGAATTGTTCTTCAGCTAGTAATTTCAAGGAAAAAACAATTGATTTATATCCTGTGTCTTCATTCACTGTTTTGAAAAAGGATGTATTTTCCCATGGTCAAAGAACCTGAATGTTGCCTCAGTTACACGATCTGGTCCAAAGAAGGGGATCCTAAATAAGACACATGTTGGCAAACTTAAGAGCGAAGTTGGTTTATTTATTTTTAAGTTGTATCCAGTTCTCTTGACAAGAAAGAATAACACAGAACACAGCACTCTCAGTAGAGAGACCAGTCTGAGTGTTAGATCTGAAACAGACCACAAAAATATTTCTTTTATCCTATACAACATTCTGATGTTTTAGGATTAACAGATAAATTCTAACAAACTGTGCTGTATCATCTCACTTTTCTTTGCCAGAGCTTACCATTATCACAAGGGAGTCTGGAGAAAATATCAGTGACAGAGCTTTTGTGGTAAGACAATATACATGTTTCTTCCTGCTAATCCATTGCTGAGAGAAAGTAAACTCTGGGGACAGAAAGTGAATTTGGTTAAAAACCTAAACTATAATAACAATGTTTGCCAGTTCTTGTGGATAATAGTAGGTAAACATTGGTTCAAGAGTCATTTTGTAATAGAGCAAGGGTATTCTATGTATATTAGTCAGTCCAAATACATAGCACTAACAAAGAGCTAGTTCCCATGAGTAGAAAAGAATGCAACACCTTCAGATAACTACTCATCTAGCAACACTTGAGAGGCAACATAAGGCCTGACCCCTTGTTGAACTTGCCCAACTAGGTTCCCAAATAGGAAAGGCACAGAGAAAATGAGAAAGCAAAGGATTTCAAACTGGTTTGAAAAGTTGATCCTTCTTGGCAGAACAAAAGAAGTTACTCTTAAGAAATTGCACTCAGATAAAGACTACTCCTACATTTTATAAAGAAAACAAAATTCCTAGGTACTAAGGCAGGGTGAGGACAGGCTGAAGTGAAATGATCATGTATGTAGATACTTCGGCTGTTGCAAATTA
Source organism: Neomorphus geoffroyi (assembly GCA_033558235.1). NCBI lineage: Eukaryota > Metazoa > Chordata > Aves > Cuculiformes > Neomorphidae > Neomorphus > Neomorphus geoffroyi. The sequence continues at coordinate 73,344,437 of JAUMJM010000005.1, read as the reverse complement.
ACCCTTCTTCGTTTATTGTGGTCCCACTATTAAGTAGTACTTTGAGACACATGTCTTGTCACCATTTTCATCACTGGTCATGAATTCCAAAAGCAGCAGTGTGAGTTTTAACTGATCCAGAGACTTCACACACCAAATAGGCACAGGAATTACAAGTGGTATTACATTGTCCTCCAGGATTAGTGGCAGCCCAGACCTGATCTCCACTGAGGCATGATAAAAAAGAAACTAAAGCAAAAATGTCTCTGTAACAACAAATACAACACAGTAAATATTGTTTTGATAGTGCTTTTCTTCCTGGAGGACAATCTTTAATAATACTACATACCTTGTTTTTAAATTAGCCCTACTTATTTAGCACTTGCTTTTTTACCTTATGCAACTTAATCTAGAAAAAATTACTTATCAGAACAGCCTACACTATACATAGTAAAACTCCTTATCAACACCACTGCACTTGTTTTTTAATCCTAGTAAGACATGTTCTCAAGCAGGTGTGTTTCAGCCTTAAGATTGGGGCTGGAGATGAACTTCATACTGGAGTTATGATCATTTTGTACACTTTGGGAGATAAACAGAGTATTACATATTTCCATTATGCACTTGGCACTTTAAAAAGCATCTAAAAAGTGTGAAATAACTCCTGTGTTCTCAAACAGATTTATCACTCCAGTAATGGTAGATAACACAATAAGTAGTTAAGAAGTCCAATTTTATTTAGATTCAAACTATTTAGAAATGTATAAATATGGTTATAACTGCTGTATAGACATACCTTATTAGGATAAGCTCTACTATATAGCTTATCCTTTGCATTCAAGGAATTGAATGTTACTGGACATTTACTGTTTATAGATCTCTGGAAACTGCACCTCCTTCCTGCAAGAGGTAAGAGAGCACTAAACTGAATGACCTGGTGACTGGCTACTCTTCCTGGGGCTACAGAGTCCATTTCACAGGAGAAAAAGGTAGCTTTAAATGAGGACGAAATCTCTTTTAGTTTCATTTCACTGACAGCTGGCCCAGTGGAAAACTGGCCAGTACCCTTACAAGAGGTATAACAATCTCCATGGTTAACACATAGTGGCTAGGTTACAGTCATGTCCTGGTCTCATCATTATTTCTTGCTTATCCAGAGAGAGTTTAATGCAAAAGGCAGCAGCAATCAAAATGTAACAACAGAGATCTCCCTCTTTTCTATTTGAATTTTCATCCTCCTTGGACACCATGTGAAGTCCTGCCCTTGGTGTAGAGATTGGGTCATCTCCTGGAAAGTCAAAAAAGGAAATTAAATTCTTTGAGAATGAGGAGAGCACTGAATCTGTATTTTACTAGAGTAAAATATAAATCACTGCAGCAGATTTTTTCTATGACTTTGCTCTGTGAAGATCCCAGTCAAAGCGACATAATTTCTCAGGCTTTGAATAGGTCTATTGAGCAGGTCCTGTTGACAACCTTCGGCACCAAAAAGCTTGCTTTCTGGATCCCCAGTACCCAAGCCCCCTACCTGATCAAACTGAGCAAAAGGACAAATGGCACTGAGAAAAATCCTCAGTGAAACTGAGACTGTGTTATGAAGAAAGGAAGTGGAAAGATTTGGTATAAGTTGGCAACAAGTCACATATTGCTCTATTGAACTCTTGCTATTCATTGTAACAGGATATTGATCCAGCCTCGAACTTAGCAGTGAGTCACTCAGTTTTAATTTATTGTAGATATTGTAGATATTCACTCTCAGCACTATATTGATAGCTAAACATCTATTATCAAATAAAAAAACCACCAAAATCCAGCACATCATAGATTCTTTAGGCTTAGACTAGTCCCTAAACCAGATTACTAAATTCCCACCTACAGCAGAGTAAATTAGCATATTTTTTCTAGAAAATTTCAAAGATTAAATAAGTTTGTCAGTCATAAATCAAATCTCATTATTGGTAATGGACCTATAGGATAAATTTAGAGTTCAAACTCTTAAAAAACTCTTTAATTCCCTTCTCTAAAAACATCAGTTGTCAACTGCTCTGTAAAGAAAACTCCTGCGTTTAGTACCTGGGCTGTATTTTTGCTGTCACTTAGGACTGAAGACGTCAATGAAACAGTACAGAGCTCTGAATGAAAACAGCCACACACCTCAGCAAGAGGACTGAATATCCAGCTGACACAACAGGCAACACTCGAGTACTGTAGTGCTGATGTACATGTCCCTGTTTCATTCCATTTAAAAATAATGCGAAGGGTTCGGGCAGATCTGTTGTAGCAACTTCCAGTGGTTTTTACAATATAGCAGCAAGCAACTGACTAAACACAGAAACTCCTGACGGATCATAGGAATAGTTTTTCAAGCAAATCTTTGAATAGTGAGTCTTGGAATATAAACTGCTGAGCCTTTTCGTTGACAGGCAGTTTTTAGTGTTTGAGTAGGTAAAGACCTGTGAAAATTCTTCAGTTCATAAGCATTTTGAAAGTGGTTTCTGACATACAAATTTTTGGCAGCAATTTTCAAGGGAGTCATCTAAAATGACTGATACAGGAGTTAGTGTGATGCAGGCGTAGCACATTTAACAGTCACTGAGCTTCGAATATGACACAGTATGATCCTAATTGCAGCACTGCAAGCAAGGCATAAAGGAGTTGCTCACAGTGCCTGACATACATTTTATGAATATGAAAAAAGAAAGAGGCTTCAACTGGCAAAATCAGGACATGGTACAATACTCCACTATATTTTATGGATAAGAAAATGTCATTTATTAGCCCGACCAAGACCATTAAAAAAAGAAAAATAAGATAAATCTCAACTTATTTGAGAGGTTTTTTAGATCCTAGATCACATATATTCTATTCTCAAATGTCACAAAATTATTACAGCATATTGTAGTTTAGGTTTTCCTACTCACTAAGAGTTATGGGAGCTGAAGCAGTTAGATCTGGATTCTGGGACCAGCTCCCATACAAAAAACTCAGTGGTGTGAAGAATTGCTTCTGTTATATGTTGTTTTATTATAGCAATGCATATGATTTATATGAGGGGAGACCTTGGCTCTATGGTTTTAATTCAGTTCCACTGATGGCTTTTCACTTGAACTGCTTGATGCACATGAACTCAGTGAGCTATTTTTGTAAAGAGTTTTGCAGCTACAGAAAGGATAATTGGACTGCACCATGAAATCCTTCCTGGAAATACTCTTTCTGAAGGGAATCTGATGAGTCTTCTTATCATGTTCTGTACAGGTATTTAAAGTCCAGGACCTAGAAAAACTACCTTTGAAATTAAAACAATACATGGAAAATATTTTAAATCTGACCTCGTTTTTCACAAAGGTATTTCCAATGAGGCTTCCATACAATTTCTACATTTTTGAAAACTGATGGTGTATTTTCTAGTATGTAATTTAAAAATCATCAAATATTTATCCAGAGTAAGTTTTCAGGTTTGTGTTTTTCCTGTCTCACTCCTCTTGAATTTACTGTTTAAGCCTCTGACTTCTATTCCCCTTTTATATTTTCTTCAGATTTTTGAGAAAGCAGCAGTCCTTTGAGACTTGATGTTGGTTTACAGTTGAGCTGGTAGCCCCGGAGGAAGTCACAGTGATAGACAAAATACAGACATTACGTCTCTCTGATTTATCCTATCCTTCATCTTAATTCTCCATGCTTGTATTTTTTTTAAGGCTTAATAAAACTGTAAGCAATCATCTTTCCTGTTTTTTTGATTGGTTAGGTTGGTTTTGGCTTTTTTTTTTAATTAACTGATCTTTTAAAGTGCTAAACTCCCCTCCATTACTGGGTTGGCCCAATCGTTTAATATATGTAGGAAATGTGATTATCTTTAAGCCAGAAGTACTAATATTAGACCCTGTGGAGCAGCAGCTCCAGTCTTTGTTCTTTCACCTGGACACTTCTATTTGCTCTGCTGGTAGTCTCAAGGGTAGTGCCTCGTGCTTGCTATGCTGCACAAACCACAAGTAGGTGGTATGTGTACGTTTATGCAGTACAGCACAGGCTGGCCTAAGGGCCAGGGAGCAAGACACTGTTCACATTGATAACATAGTAACAGATCACTGCAGCATTTGAGTGCTGATATGACTTGAGCTCAAGTCTTGATGAGTGATGAACCAAACAGCAACGGAGCAACGTCAAATGTCAACTGCATCAAATGGCAAACGGCAGTAGAACAGGCAACTAAATTGGTTTTCCGCCTACTGAAAAAGGGTATCACAAGTAAGAAATATCTGCTGTTGGAGTTAATTTATAAACATTCTTTAAGGCCTTTGAAAGGATTCATTCCTTTTGTGTTTGAAAAGTATTTTCAGCACTGTCCCAGTTCTCCATGGTGGCATTTTTTTTTCTTATAATTACAATGTAATAGCTCCAGCATAGTGAAGAGTTAGCAGAACACCTTTATTACCTCTGTCTTTCCAGTCAGTCCTCCTCAGATCAAGTTTCCTTGCCTTTTAATTTGGCCTAGGAGAACTTCTCAATTCCCAAGTCTGGAGGCCTACTGCTACTGCATTCCAGTGCCCTGCCAGGGCAAGGGCCAGTTTGGCATCAGTTGCTCTATGCATACCCTGGTTCCTACGAAGTATAATAAACGGTAAGTCAATAAAACACGCACAGGTTGAACAGGAGACCAGGCCCTAGCTCAGAAACTGAGGAATCAGACCCAAAAATGTGCTTCCGTGAGTGCCGGCATCAAAGTCCAGACTCAGCCATTGCAGTCCAGGCTCGAAAGAATTATGAGATGATTTCACCCTTCAGACATAGTACATTTACTCAAATGTACTTTGTCAAGCACACAAATTTCTTTAACACATTTAAATCTATGACCAAGGTCTTAGCATAAGTAAGTCTGATCAGACTGTAATATTGCATAATGAATCATATTTTAATGGTGTTTTCGATTAAAACTAAGCCTATTCTTGCAACAATTACAACAAGAATTCCTCAACTATGCATCAGGGCACTGTGCAGGCAAAATACAAAAAGACAGCCTCCATCTCTAATGAGTCCCTAATGAAGATATGGACAGAGGAGTCATAACTGTGAGCTTTAGGGAATAATTTCAAACATGGTGTTTCATGCTGCTTTTCCACATAAACTTTAATGGTTATTTTCCAGTGCTGTGGAATTTACTAAACAGTTTGGTTCATTATAATATGGAGAAGGAATTTTTTGTGCTCTAGGGTGATCCATTAGGTTAAGCTGTATTTTAATGATCTGATTTACTAGAAGCATCTGAAAGATCTCTAGGAATTGCCATGCATTCTATTAAGCCCAGGATCCAATGTGAACATGCAGAAGCGCATGGATAAGCAAATCAAATGAAAGCTGTGAAGAAAGTTGCACAGAAGCTGAGTAAATGAGTTCTGTGTATCTGAAAGGCTCATGGGAATGATAAATTATTTCAAGATTGATTTAATGCAAAGACACAAGCTGAACAAGCTGAATGATTTTTACTCATTTTCAGTTCTCTAAAATGAGGGACAATGTTGACTCATGATTTTTTCCTAAAGTGATAGACACATGGAGAAGAGTTAAAAAAAATCAACTAAGATGAATTAAAAAAAAAATCTATTAATTCAGTACAGAAGAAATGTAGATGGATGATGTTATTTTTGCCAGTAGTAACCAAAGTTAAGAGCTTAGTCATATTTAAACTTAAATAATAAGAGAGCTTTAGTCATTTGGATTTATTTTCATCTTACAAAATGCAAGATATAAATTTTATGGAAGGTGAGGGAGAGAAAATTAACTGAAGTAGTTGCAGTGCTGAAAGAATAAAAAAATTATACCATGGGACACATCCAACAAATATTTCTATCAGCAAGTTTATCTCACAGGCCTAAGTGAGATTTGCAGTGCAGAGGGTCTGTAATATTCTTCAGAAGGCAGACTGAGAAATTGTCATCAACATAAGAGAAAGACAGCGAACATGCTATAGTAACAATCACAGCTTTAGGTTTACTCAGGAAAAAAACTGAGCCTGCATTAGTGATTGTATATCCATTTTGACAGACCTCACAGAAAAGCCTCAAGCTTCATATTTGGTAGCACAATTCAATTAAAAACAAACAAACAAACAAAACCACACATTTTCAATCATTTTCCAATGTATCTTTTAGCTCATAATATAGGGCTGGAAAAAATGAGAAAAATCAACCTGTTGCAGATTTGGGAGGAGCAACAGAATTGATGGAAAGTATAGCATAACACAGGTACAAATAAAAAGAAAAAGTGTTTCCAATGCAGATTGACTTAGTCATGGTCAATCCTTGATTCACTTACTCATCGCTACACAGAGGTGTTTAACTTTCTTTAATACCTTTAATTTCAAATATCTAGGAATCAACCCATAATAACCATATATATGCATTTTGTATGTATTTTTGAATGCTTTTACAGTATAACTCCTGGTTACTTCTTCATGAGATCTTCTGTGTTCTCTTCTTGCCCTTTTTTTAAGATAGAGTCTTCCCTGATCTTAATTTACCTCAATCTGGGAAAGCATTTGCAAACAACCACCAAGCAATTTCTTCTGTAAAATTTCTTCTTTTCTGTCTGTATTTATGATCGCTTCCACTGACAAACACACAATTTTACTAACCCAGAGGAAGGCATTTACCCAAGTGAAGGTAAGTTATGGATATAAATTTACGCTGTGGATTTCCAAATTGTACTGACATCAGGAAAATATTTGGAAACAATGGCTTGCAATTTGTATCTAGTCTTTTCTTAGTGAAATAATATCTGTTGGAATTTTATGCATATCAAGCAAATCCAATTTAATTTAAAAATTACTATATGTGCCATTTCTAGGAAATCAAACAGTTTTAAATATTTTCCATAAAAATAAATTATTTTCAATAGCTGGAGAAAAACACCCTTGTTGCAAATTGTCTTTAGAAACGACAATTAACAAATCTGAACTACCAAATCAAATCACAACCTAGAGACAAACCGTGGCAGAATTCAAGGCTGCTCTAGAATTTCTTGTACACAACCAAAGTTTTGAAAATGTTTGGGTGCCTGCCTCACCCCAAAAGCTTTGAGGATTCAGTTTAGCAAATTTATCAAGCTGCTTTTTTCTCTCGAAGCAGGGAAGTGCCCAGGTCTGCCTGGCTGGGAGCCCGGTAGTCAGCCCTGGGAGTTCTGTGGTAGCCCAGTGTCATCGGGTTCGTACCGCCAGTGGGAGCTCTGCCACACCGGGGCAGTCGCCCTCAGTGAGGAACGGGCCATCAGTCCCCCATAAACTCTGCTGCTCCTTGACATCATCATTCCCATTTGCTTATCAGATCTGCTTGAGAATTTCACGGACTCGGCTTCTAAGCCACCCCAAATTTTATAGCCTGAAGTCATCTCCAAAGTATGTTTCATTCTATTAATTCTAGATCCATGGGAAATGAAGTCTTTGTAGTGAGAGCTCACCCAAATGCCCTTATGTGGAACTGTGGCCTGGGAGTCATAGATATTAATGCACCACTACTTTCCAAGAAGAATTAAATCTTAAATAAAAAATATCTTTTTTTTTTCCAGTGCCCTTAGGAATAACAGGCTTTATTCTCCTTTTCAACAGAAATACGTGCCCAAACTGCTTTTTAACCTCATTGACCAGCGAAACTTACTTCAGTAAAATCATTCAGGAAAAAGAGAAGTGGATACAGAAGTCCCCTGGTAATGGAGCTTCTTTCCAGCTATTTACATAAACCAAATCATTTACTTCAAGTACTGAATATAAAGTGCAGGTCTTCAGCTAGGTAACATATCAACAAGACAAAATTTATTTTCTTGGTAGTTTCATTACTTTCAATTAAAATTAAGGTAATGATAAAAAGCATAGCTTTAGGCTCACTGTAATTGACACATAAAGAGAAAGAGAAATTTGTCATGTTATCCTTTTCTGGGGCCCATGCTATCATCTTTTTCTCAGCCCAGCCAGTTCCATATTTAATCCTTTTTCTCATTTAACTGGCAATAGATCAGTATAAGGGCAAGTGAGACTAACTTTCTCTGTTACTGACTAACCTGCCAAAAAGGAAGCAATGTCATATCACATCAATACGTCAGTAACAACACCTTTATGGAAAACCAGATTTCCAATCGCACAACATCACCCCAGGAGAATTTACCGACCAGATGTCACTTTTCTTCAAGAGTTGCCACGAATGCCATGGAACAGTCCTTCATCCAAAGTATTTCATCAATTTCCAAATCACTATTGATTTATTGGATTTCTTTTTTTGTAATAAAGAAATTTGGCATAAAAACATTTATACTGTCTACATAACTATTTTATTGCTATATTAGGATCTATATCTTTGGTAACTCCAACAGATTTTCTGTGACGGTTTGTTTTTGTTTTGGGGATTTTTTTCTTTTTATTTTTTTTTGCATTGTGAGTGCAGGCAAGTAGATACAGGCACAGACACACAATAATTATGTAGCATTTCATCCCACTATTGATCTGTGCTCAAAACTCCCATTGATATGCAGGATCAGGCACATATTTGCCAGATGGGATTTTCCCAGACTAACACCTTGAAAATTCACAGTGTTTTGTAATGGCAACTCTTACCATCTTAACAGTGAAACAGCTTACAGGGAAATTTCATTGTAAGCTCAGATTTGTTGATCAAATCCTCAACAAGACAGTCCAGGAAACAATAATGTAAGGTTCCTGTGTACCATTATGCACAATACCCTCTCGCCATCCTAATGCAGCTGGAAGGATTACAGAGCAGTGCCTAACCACATGACACTGGCCTGACTCACCAAAACAAAGGAATATTTTATTTTCTTGCCTATTTACTTTGTCTGCCTGTCAGTCTGTCAAACAGCAACCATCTGTGACTATAAGGAAAACCAGTCCCCTGATCAAAGCACTGAAATACATTGAGCAGAAAAGTAGAAACATCAAAATGATGATTATGAAGGTCCCCGTCATCTAACATGAACCACCTGTGAATTTTCTGGATAGAAATGAGAGTAAGAATAGTTCAGCAGGTGCCATTAGGCTGAGAGACCAGCAGAGCTGAAAAAAAAAATAATTGGTCCCTCTGAATTCACATGACACCAATTTTCTTTTTAAGAAATGCTGCCTTTTTCAGTAGCCTCTACTACAGGTACTGAGATTAGCTTTTCCAAGGTTGTTATGGTATTGGTTTGTTGCGATAACTGAGTTACTCTCAACACTATTTTCTACGAGATCCCAAAGCTGCTAGGAAATAAGAATGTTTTCATCTTCCGATATGTTTCTTCTATCTCCAGAACATGCTTTGCACTGAAACAAAAGACATTGCTTCCCATAGCCATGTACCAAATCACCATTGCTGGTGTATTGATATTTTCACTAGTAACACCAGGTGAAGTGTTCTGTAACACAAATTATTCCAGTCCTGTTTACATTTCCTTCTGTCCTTTCAAAGTGATATCCTTTCCAGACTCCCTTTTAGATTTCTTTTCTTCTTCATCACCCATGACGACAATGAAAAACCCAATAACTTATTTCGGTATATTATAATTAGTCTAAGTATAGACAGCACACTGTCAACAACAAAGGAAAACATAGATCCTACTGATGTTTTCTGGCCCAGTAAAGAGAGAAAGAAGCACTCCAAGGTGCAGTACCCTACCATACGATCCCTTTCGACTGCAATGCAGTTGTTTACATTGTCTGCACAGTGCCCGACAAGAAAACTGCAGACTCTGAATTCCTCCCATGCACTGTTCTGCCTCAAGGGAACCCCCAGGCCACAGGAAAGCCAAACAATTGACAATAGTCCCAAGGTCAGGATCACCTTCTGCTTAGGCAGGACAAATGACTCGTGCTTCTGAGGCTCCATCTCTGGTGACTTGAGTGAATCAGCTCCTCCTTCCCACAGCACAACAGTGGCTTTTGATCTACCAATGGCCTATACAGCACCACTGCATTAATGCCACTTGTTTACCAGAGAGTGATTTCTGTGTCTATCAATTTAATAATAATAAAAACTAAAATACCATCTATTTAACAATAATTCTTCAGGAGAGGACTTGAGAGTTCCTCTGCTGGACTATATCCATAACATTTTTGGCATACCAAGGGATACACAGGGTCTGTGTAATGGGGAAGCGCAAGTTAAACAGGTACTAAGACTGGAGGGAACCCGAGTGTGCTGAAAACATACAGTTCAGTGAAGACTCAGAAACATGAATTTGGAAAGAGCACATCATACACCACCACAGAATCAGCTATGTAACTCCCAGACTCAGCCTACCTTTTAGAGAAATGGTCATGTACCTTCAGTTTTAAGGATGCTCAAGATTTCTCTGCCATCTCTGCTTGGATGCAAAGTCCTCCTCTCCAGAGTAACACAAATACTCAGTAGCAGTGCCATGGCAATTGTGAAACACTGTTTCAAGTCCCACTATTTAGCATTTTTCTCAGCCATAACCAACCACTCTCAAGGTCACAGGACCAAGCACAACATCACTGACCTCAGTGGAATGAGATCCATTCACAGCCACTAACACTTGGTTCAAAAAATAAACTGGAATTGGCTGGCAGATACTGTTATGCCACTCTATACCTTACTTCCTCCACATTGTTATATTTAATACTGGAAGCAATAAACAACTCTTAACTCATTTCTTTTCTTAATTGCCATGTGTAAGCCGAACAATAACATTCCTTGTTTAAAGTATGACCTGACTGATGTGTTTCCCCAGAAAAAATAAACAAAGAAAATCCCAGCACACATTCAATAACAAATGCCACTCTGAAAACCATAATATATGGAGAATAAACCAATACTGAGTGATTATTTTTCTGAGCCAAAGAGCCTGGAAAAGTAAAATCGCTAAAATGAATTCTCTAAGCTCCAGTTTTAGTCTTCTGGTATCACCCTACCTGGTTTCTAGTTTTCAGATGCACAATCAGAAATGTTTTCTTGTTTTTTTCCTTTTCCCTTCAGAACCAAGAGCCTGTGTTGCAGAAAGCCCTAGAATCACAATTTTCAGAGATTGATTTGTCTTCTGTATTTAAAAACATGTTCATTTTGAAGCCAAGATTAAGCTCTTAGGTAATGAAGGATTCGCTGGCTGTGTATCACTCTGAGCTGGTTTTTTGCTGCTGATAAGATTTTTATTGCCCTGAAGCCAGTAGATTTTTCTAGTTAGAACACATAACGGGGGGGGGGGGGGGGGGAGAGAGGAAGGGGGGAAATGAACTTGTTAAATGGAATTTCTAGGTTAAAAAGAAAATTGACTTGTTTATACCCATATTATATTATGCGTAGTGTATTTCTAATGTACTACTACTATTTCTCACTTGTCTAAAAGCTATGGCCTTTCATCTTTCTGAATACCTTTTTAACTAGCATGGATCATCTCTGCTCTCAGCACTGACCTGGAAAAAGAGGCTAAAAGCTCTGGAATAAGAAATAGCCTGGGTTAGCAAATGGTACTGAATATCGTACAACTGGAGAGTGCTCCCAAACTCAAACTGCAACATCAAAATTGCATGCTGCACTGTTAACAGCCTAGGTCATTGCCAACTGTGGCTCTGCTCTGAGGTGTAAAGCTCGAATAGCAAGGCAAACAGCCCCCTAAAGACTCTGTAACACTGAGAGGTCAACTGGTCAGCACAGCAATAAAGGACATACAGTAACTCTGAAATACACAGCAGTAGTTTTGAAACAGGATAGTGCACCTTTTCCACAATCCTGTATTTTACTGGTTCACTGCTGGTAAAGGAGAGGCAATTGAAGGCCAAAATAATCAAGGGATCACCCTAATATTCTTGAGGTAACATCATTGTTTCCAATTACTCTCCTTTGAGGCAGAGGGAGAGGGTGTGCTTGCCCAGGCTTTCTTTGCCAAATCTGCTGTCCAATACAGTCCTGATAGGGGTGTAACTGCTTGCAAAGCACATTACAGCCTTCCTGGCCATGCACAGTTTTGCTGGAAGAATAGATCTGCACATACAAAACTGCAAACTAAAAAAAGCCAAGCTGAGTTTCCTCCTGAGCTGTCCCGTATGCTCCTCAGCTGCAAGCTGTTACCCCGTAGTCTAAATTCCAGTATGTACCAACATTATCTTTGTTGTACACCACTAATTAACTTTCTCTTTTCTTTTCGTGCATACTGGTTTTCAACTCCACTTTCAAGTTGCACTTGGCATATTTCATTTTGCTGAGTTTCTGGATGGCTGTGAGGCCCAGGCATATGCGAGGCCAAGCACTGGAGAAATTTGCAGCAGTCATGGGGGAGCTCAGTCAAGGAGCAGGACCAGAATGCAGCATTTGCCCACATAAGCCTCAAGGCCTCTGCTCCATCATTTTGAACTTCGAAAGATCCTGATCGTTGTCATCTCAACATCTTTTTATAGAAGAGCTTTAACTGTAACTCCACCTAAATCCAAGCTGCTTCAGGGAAAAGTGCCAACAGGGACAAGAGGTATAGAAAGGACTTTGCCCTGGAGCAAAGGTGGGCTGGTAGGTGGCTTCTCAGAAAGCAGATATTGAAGGTAATATGCTATGGTTATCAAAAAACATAAGGATAAGTACAGCAAAACAGAAACAAAAAAGGGAGGGAGGGAGGGAGGGAAGGGAGGATATGTAGTGAGGCAGTTTTATACCTCACCATCACTCTAATAAATTCTACTGCAATACACAAAAAGGAGTACTAAGATGCAATTGGTACTTGGAATGTAAGCATATAGCTAGGTGAAATATTTACTGTACTAAAATTAATAGGAAACACTGAGATCTGTATTTTTTATAAAATAGGTTTTACATTAAGCATTCAAGGACCAAAGGCACTTGTGAATATCGCAGCATTCATGGTGGATTCCTGCTTTGCTAAGACCTTCTGGTTTTGTCCTGTATTAGTAAAAAATGATACAGTTTGCCACTATCACTTTGTATACTCTTCAAATTTGACTAAAATCTAGAAAATAGAGAACATCAAAGAAATATACAAGATGGAGCAGGTAGCACATGAGGGAGGCTGAAGGGGTACAGAAACCTGGCTACCAGTAAACTGTGTTTCACATTATTTCTCCTGCTTTATATGCTGACAAGGTAACTGACCAACCCAGAAGATGGAAAACCAATTGATTAATGAAAAGAGGCAATAATTAAGGAGTAATTACCTCCCCTTTATTAAGGAAGTGCACAAAAATGTGCTTCCTTGTCATATGAAAGTTGTCACATCTTTCCAAATAAGACCGGTTGCAAGTTTTTCATTAGTATTTGTACATTTTTTATTGGTTCCAGCCTTTACTTCTCCAGGAACCTACCTTTTATTACTACTTCTCTAGGGACCTACCTTCTATCACTAACCCACTGCAACTTTTAAAGTTTTACACACCCTCATAGGCTCTGGTCCTTGAATATTATTGTGCTCCTGTTGCCATGTTCCTCCTATCCAGTACACACAGGTACCATTGCAGCATCTTTGAGAACCATTACTGAAATGTTATGAAAAAAAAAAATCTAAAGAAGTACAGAAAATTAGATTTTTATCAAACATAGCTTAGCTAGTGGTTGATTAAAGTATATGATACTACTAGCTATGTCTGTATTGCTATGTTATGTGTGTATTCTCCTGCTGTTTTGATTTTCGAATTGCAAAGCAGAAGATTCTATTGCTGATCATTAGTTAATTTACCTATTATTAAGTGAAACACTGATGCTCCATTCATCAGGTTACACAGGTGCACCTTCAGTGGCTATTTTGCCTGCATAAATGAATTTGCAATAATGTATATGTCTCCTTACCCATGGCTTAATGAAAGGCAGGAAAGGGCCCCAATGTCTCTCTGCTCTGGAGCATGAAAACAGATTGAGAATTGTATCATCTGCACGTGTTACTGCAGCAGCCTACCCTTTGTTGTCAAACTTGACTCGGATTCATTCCAAAATATCCAAGTCCAAACCTAATTTCTGGCAGAGCTTGCAAGATCAAATATGTCTCCTTGGCATTCATTTGCTGTGAGAAAGCCTCAAAAGGACAATGAATGACAGCCAAACTGATTATCAGTTTCAGTGAGTGAAGGTCAGTGAGTGTAACATCTGCCTTGCTGGTGCTTGCCTACATATTCATGCGCAAATTTCTGCTCATCCAGAGGTCACGAAAACTCACAGAATGAACAAGATCCCACTGGAATCCTCTGCTTCCATAGACATGCAGACAGATAATTTGATAATTTTTTACTTGGGTTCACTAAGGTTTGGTTTTGTTTATTTTTAATTTGATAGACTGAAGGAGCTACATGTCTCAAAACAACTCCAAATTTTTACTTTTTTTTTTAATTTGATGGTCCAAAGATAAGGAGGAGGAGTATGTCAAGTATGGCATAGGAATATTTATTCTACATTTTACAGTACATGCTGATTCACTGAGGCAAGAAAATTTACTATCATTTCCATAGCAACATTCCCATGAAAATAGTAAAAAAATAGTTTAAAAAAAAAGCTGCCTCAAGTGTTTTGTATCATCACGTCATATAAATTAAAATATGTATATCATGGATTAGCATTGAATACCTGTCCCCCTATGCTTATAAAAAAGCAAAACTTAAAAATGCCACTTATAAGCCACATAATAGAATAAGTAGTTCAAGTATTTTGTACAACAAATCTAAAATGCAGTTGAAAGTGCAATATTTCCTTTGCCATGATCTAGGAGAATGATCTAGTTTCACCATGAAGAACTTAAAAATGCTTTTGGAATGCAATTTTTGAAGTTTTACAGCATATTTGCACTACTTGAAGAAGTCCTCACCCTGATTTTACAATTTGAAAAACTAATTTTGAGTTCAGAGTGATAAAATACAAAGGGGTTTCCGAATACATTTCACAGAGGTCAGACTCTTTGCCCTGGAAATTTGGAAGCATGGAGCACTGTAGGCATGAAAAAATTTATAACAGAAAGAAACAGAAACAAAACTAGATATTTCTTTACCTAACGTCCATTAGATTTATGTTTTGATTAGTATGGTTTCAAACAGTTTTCACAGACTGAGGCAATATTCCTGAAGTTTGCTAAAGAATATTCACTTTAATAAACTAAATGGAAATCATTCAGTGCATTCAACGCACCTCAAGTAAGTTAGTTTTCATGATTCAACAGCCCAGACATGGTTTTGCACATGGCAGAGGGTGGAGTCATAGTGTTTAGTTTAGTACTGCTCTGTACCAGGTACATTTTCCACCATGGTGCTGTGTATTTGCAGAGCCCCCTCACCACATCAACAGTGAATGGCAGCCCTTTAACACCGCAAAAGATGATCATTCTTAGAAACAGGGAAGATTACAGACTTGTACTATACATAGTTTTTCTAATAGCCTTTCTCTTTCTTGACTTATCACATGTTCTCACTTCATTTCATGCTTTCTCAGTACACCAAAACTAGGGAGAAATTTTCTTCATCAACTAAAGAGACAAAATGCTTTAGGTTTTGAAGAAGGCAGTCAAAGAGATAAGACAAAATCATGTTTGTTAATCAAAACTGAGCACTTAAGAGCTAGAAAATTTTCATGGTATAGTAAACAAAAAGTACATCTAAGAGCAATTACAGTATTATAAAAACAGACTGTGAAAGGCACAAGAAAAGAAGACATTAGTAGTTGTGTAAGGTAACAGTAGATAACAGGTTAAAAAGTCAGTTTCATACAAGTGAGTGTGACTTAATTTGAGATGTGATCAAGGCAACAACATAAAGAGCTAAATTCCCTTTTTTTGCCAAATTTGCTAGAAGCTGATATTTCCTATATTTGTATTGTATTAGCTAAACACAACAGAACCAAGAGACATCAAGATAAGGCTTGGGGATAAGGTCACAGCTCCATTTGCTGTAGAAAGAGACAAAAAACATAGTGAGAGATATAATTTCCATGCAGTCAGAGTGTGCAAAACAGAATACTTGCCTAATGTAATTACACACATACACCATGCAGCTTGTGAGTGCTCTGAGATGTAAATGATGAACACTATTCATTAAACAGATGTAGCTTTCCACTAACAAGACCCCTAATGCACTCCACAGAAGTTTCTTGAGAAATTTAATTCCAAGTGAAGATATTTTTGTTCTTCATTTACAGTAAATTATGTGAATGGCATATTCTTTTAATATTTATTCTTCCAATAAATTAATGAGCAGCTTTAATTAATAAGTAAATACTAAATGTTTGTTATTAATGATTATTCTCTTGTCATTGTCCTTGATTATATCAAGCAAAAAATAATGAAGGTCACGATTAATAGTTGTGTTTATTATAGTAAATTCCAATTAGTCTATAGATAGCATGCTCCACTGGTGTAACTGCTTATATAAACACAGCATAAGAGAAAGATTTATAATGTAAATAAAATGAAGAATGCAATTGCAGAAACCACCATGATATTTCAGGAATTTTCTGTTTAGCAAGGATAACCCAACTGGCAAAGCAACAAAAGAAGAAAGGGTGACTACATTACAGGAAGAGAGAGGAGAGAGGGGAAAAAACTATTTAAAAGAGGAAGACAGGAATAGAAACAGTTGCAAGAAGCAGAGAAAATTCACACTACAGAAGAAAGTGTCCAAAAACCTGTTGATCACTGTCTTCTACTTGACACTTACATTCCTATTGACAGTTTACTACATTTCTGCTGATGACTCCTGCTTGTTCCTAGCCCAAATATAGTGGTGCTGGAAGTGAGTTTTAATAAAAAGGTCTTAAGAGATTTAAGTATGCTGGAGGGAAAATCTTACATTTGGTCCATTTCATTAGCCATTTCTGAGGTAGGAAAAATGTAGCTTTGGCTTGGTTCCCTCTCACACACGTTGTTGTGTGAAAAAGCACATTCTAGCTTAGGTTAACAGCTGGGTCTGGTACAGCACGAGAACAGTCTTCAGAGTAGTCACAAGTAACATGGCTGACCAGAGAGCTGGCTGAACACTTTTTGCTGAAAAATTAATTACACAGAAAATTACTACTCCACCAAATTTTACAGTGAAAAAATTGCTTTCAACAAGGCTCTTAAAAGATAATCACTTTATATCAGCGATAATCCATTGGAAAAAATGTATTTTATCTGTTTGCATATAAATCTTAATTTTTCAATATTGCTGAAAACGGTAACTTCTGAGTAACATGAGCAAAGGTATGCAAGATGTGCTCTTGAGCAATGGTCGATTGATGAATGAAAAAGTAGATGAGCTCACTACTCTGTTAAATAAGAAAGCACTCTCTCTCACCATGTGAGAGAAACTGAACAGTCATAGTCATTTGCCAACTTCCAAAAACCAGCTCACTTCCATTATTTGAAATTAGATTATTAAGTGTTTCTTTCCAGAATCATAACTTTAGGGACCAATCTCTATATACATCAACTTTAAGACTTTTGGTAATAGCTCTTTTCCCTTAAAGCAAGCAAACTAAAAATATTTATTTGTTCACATATTTCTAGGACTGAAAACTTTATATCAAATTCGTTTCATAAAATGTATGTACTCATGTTTATACTCCAGCCATTGGTTTTTGTTGGTGAAATGCACGGGGAGCGCAGCACTCGTGCCCGATGTAGGCAGCAAGGGAGGAAATCTCGCCCTCTCAAGCCTTTGAGTGAGGTCTCTTTGTATGCATGATGTTTGGCAAGCAAAAGACTGAGTCTTATTTGAGTACACTTTTTGTTCTAGTCTACAAGACCCTCACTCATGTGCTTACCTTAAACATTTCAGAGGAGCTGGGAAGGTTACTGAAAGTTTATGTTTACCTGCTTACTCGTGACCAGCATAGGAGATGGCAGGGGAACGCAGCCACATATCAGATAAACATACATTGTATACTCTTCGAAAATTAGTCTGGGTTTCAGGTTCATTTCAGTAATATTTTTTTGTTAAGTTAACATGTGGAGAAGCACTTTTACCTTCAGCTAAATAATATATAAGAAAAATCACTCTAAACTAAGCATCCTATTAAATCTAAAAGCCTCTAGCTGAGTCATTTATATGCAGTTCACGAGGTCAAACTATTTACTTGTCTTATGGTTAATTACAACTTTTGAAGGAATCTAAAAGGCCTTCATATTGTGTGTCTGCTAATAATTACCAGTAATGTGATTAAGTTCATGTTTAATGCTTATCTAAATGAGCTCATTATTTTGTGTGGATGTTTGAAAATCTCTAAAGACTGAAAAATATTCAGCTTTCATTATAGTCCCTATACTAATCTCATAGTCTGTGGCTACCATACTCATTACTCTCCATATACATAATGTTGTATGGAATATTACTTGTTTCAAATAAATCATTACGCAACTCCCAAGATCATCTCGTTTGCCACTCCCCAGTGACAATAAAATGTTGTTTGGCTTAAATAACCATTTGGGAGCCACTTACGCTATGAATGCACGTTACTGATTTTGTATAGTAAGGAACTCTATTTTATTTCATCAGAGAGTGACAGGAAATAGCAAATATCAATCAGAAGTATAATTTCCGTTTCCTTTCCCTACCGCAGATTCTGGTGCTTCAATACTCTTTTTCTGGATCATACTAGAGATGAAAATAACAGATTCGTCTAGCTTGGTCTTGCTGCACATTTTTCTTCTACCGAGAAAGTTCTTATCATGGACTGATTTCAGTGACGTTAATCCAAGAGGCAAGTGCATCTGATAAGAACTACAGAACCTTGTTGCTATTCCTTCCCCCTAAAGAGAATATAAGAAAACAATAAAAGAGAAGTATTTTCTGAATCAAAGATATTTAAAAACTATTAATCAATAAAACAACTTATGTCTTGTAAAACCATAGTGGATGCATAATTACATACCAGTATTATAAAAATGCTTTTACAACTGTGTGCAATTATATACCTATGTAACTTTAAAATTATCAGAGATATATGAAACGCAGTGATTTTCTTTTCTCTGTTTCTTTGAATATATAACAATATTTCTTCTACTCTGCATGACTCCCTGAATAGTTTTATTCTGAATTTTAATGACATCAAACTTTAATCTGTATATGGAATCCAGTCTTTAGACCAGAAACATTTTAGGCTTCCTTTAGAGCAGTTGTTTAAAACACAACTTTATGATCATACACTATTTGTCAACATATTATAATATTTTTAAAATATATTTAATATTATGCACATTGTAACTCTATTTTTTGAATACTGAATACTGTTTTTTCTAAAAGGCATCTTCACGGAATTCATTAAAACCACAAATTAAGATATAATTAAGCAGAGTCCTGCTAGCAAAGTATTGAAACAAATTAATAGAGGAAAGTTTTTAGCTCTAACTTCTCCATAGTCAGGAGAACATTAACTATATTAATAGTGCTACATTAAAATATCTAGTGGTAAAAATTTTTCATCGAAAAGAACTGCTGACACATGAGTTTGTTATTAGATAAGCCTCCACACTTCTAGCTGCATATTATATTTGCTCATTCTTCTCTCTAGCTATTTCTAAGAAATATTCATTTTGTGAACGAATTTAGTAACCGGTTGTCAAGTCCTTATTGACATAAAAATTAAAGCTAAATCTTTTCCTTTTACTATCACCGGTTCCCACATTTCAGTATTTTTTTCTTCAGAATAGATGTTGTAGATTGCATTTTGTTTAATAACCTGAATCATTTCCAAGCCAAAATACAAAAGCAAAAAGGGCTGGTAGTTAAGCAAAACAGATTCTGTTGTGTAGTAACCCTTATCCTTCTGGCCGTTATAATTCAAGTATGAGCCATATAACTATGGAAAAAAACAAAATCAACCAATGTTTCGTATCTATCTGATGGAGAAAATTTGTCTTCAGTATCTGTAAATTTCAAAGCCAGGATCATTCCTTATCTATGATAAACCTCTTTCCCAAGCGGCCATCAAACCCAAGGCTTCCCATCCTTGCTGTCTAGGTCATTAATACTTGAAGGTAATCAAGAATGCCTCACTTGTAGCATGAGGAGCAGTGTCTTGTGCATCTTTGAATTGTTTCAATTTAGATGCAGTGATTGTTTCAAAAATCAGTGGAATTCACAACAATATCTTCTGTGGTCTCTATTATAGAATTTTTTTAAAGTAGTAAAAATGGAATCTTATGGTACTACCATGAAAAGATAATTTCTATTTTGCTTAGCAAAACTTTCACAAACATTACAGGGTTTGTGGGAAACAAAGCTTTCCCTGAGAATAACAGTCCATCTGTATTTTATTTCCAGGTTCAATTTTCATTACAAACAGCTAGCTTATGCCCTCTTTTTGCCATCTTTACCAAGTAATAATTTATAAATTATAAAGTATAAATTAATTAATTATAAATTATATAGTGTATATATATTATCCTTCAAATAAATTAAGCAAAGCCATTCCATTTGCATGCTTTTGCATCCAAGAAAATGCATAAAGAAAAAGAATATATCCTATCCAGGATGAACACATTCTATCCAAGATGTAAAGTATATTGCTCTGACTCAAGCCTGCATTTTTATTTGGAAGGAAACAGAAAAAGATCTGTGTTTCACCCCTGCACTAGTCAAATTTTGCAACAGCAAACAAAAGTGTCACAACCCCACAACCTGGGGGCTCCTGGAAACCCTCCATCCACCCTTTCCTACTGCCATCAGGGATGCTTTCTCCTAGTTATCCCTCTAGATGCAGGGACCTGGCATCCACCCGGTCTTGTTACCCTCTCTGGCTCAGCTGGGAACAGAACAGAGGATCCCACTATCTCTCTCCTTCCACCCTTTCTTTGGAGTAGAAGATGAGCCAATGCCATGGCGTGCCTACCTAAACACGTTGCAATGGTAAGGCTCTGCAGTGATCCGTGCTACTGTAGTGGAGGTCTCTGGAACCAGAGACTCACTTCCCTTCTTGTCCTACTTTTGATCCAGTCCCAAACCCCGTTTCTCAGCCTGAATATTCTCAAAAGCTTTTGGTGTCAGGGAATCAGGTGCCAAATTAAGTATGTCACGAGGTACAGCTTTTCCCTTAGAAAATATTAACAAAATATTCTGTAGGTTCAAGAAAAAAATTCAGCTGCAACAAGATACCTGATTATTCATTAATCTGTCATAGCACTTTTTAGAAAGTATTGTTTGGCTGAAGTACGCATATCGTGGTGCCTGGGAGACTTTTTTATGTGAGGGGAGGAAGCTGGCTATTCTGATATAGAGAAGCCCATATGGATTGAGTATGGCATACAGGGAATGAAATGCACAAGAGATGTTCAAACTCTGTTATGAAATATCACAGAATTACATTAAAAAACCCCAAAATACTTCCATTCATTTTAGTGAATTGGCACCGAAATGGAAATAGATTTGTGCTTATTTGAAATGCTATTTTTTCTAAGGTCCTCATAAATGAAATATTTTGAACACAATTTTAAGAAATCTTTAGATTTTATGAGAAACACGAATCTTAATTTCTTGTCCTCTCTGCAAACAAAACACTTTGAAAAATTAGATTCTAGACAGATTATAATTTCACTATTCAAAAGTCTCCACTATTTTTACCTCTAAACAACAACAAAAAAAAAACCTCATCCAAAAAGATCCTTATAGTATTTTTTGGAAAATTATTGATTTTATATATTCTGGTAATGTACAATTGGCTGGTTTGACTTATTTCCTCATTTGTGAAATTCTATAGTTCAATAGCCAAAGCAGGATTGTAAGGAGATAGGGTTTAGATGTTGACTCCTCTTGTTAGTTTATGTAAGGACCATTTGTACTGAACTTACAGAGCACACAAAGAACATTTCCTGCTGTTACCAGCAATAATATCTATCTTACCACAGTACTGGAGCTTAAAGTTTGCCTATTGAATGGAATATCTTATTTTTACTTTTAAAGCTTAATCACCTACTATACACTTTCACTGCAAATTGAGACCCAAGGCTCATCTTCCACTAGTGAATGTCAAGTGATTCATAGAAATGAATTTTTTTTTAACCATGTGCAGTAGGTACATACTCATTAATAGCACTGAAATGTTCAATTTATTTTTAAATACAACTAAAAATATCATCTTCATCTGGGATTATTTTTTTTAATCTGTCAGAACACCAATATGTTAAACATTAAGTAGTTACCTATTTTATTCCTGGAAACAAATACATTTTTTACGCAAATAAGCAGATTTGGTGTGAGGGGGAAAGTGCATTTTTATCTAAATTACAGGCAAGTAAGAAAAGGGATGAATTATATATGAAAGAACATATAGAACACAGAATTATATAAGAATAGCTTAATTCTGGATCATTAAACAGATGTAACGTATATATTTTTCTGAACATTATACGGAAGTTAAGGAAAATATTTATGTCTGTGTAAAATGAGTTTCATTATAGCTGACAAAATCATTAAGAAAAATGTTTGCTGTTTTAACTGCCTTTACTTCTGTAAATTTGATTTTAGCAGAAAAGAAGAGAATCCAGAAATGTCACACTATATCTGTGTAGCTAGTGGCTATTTGGCTCTGATCTGGCATGCATTAACAGATCCGAAAGATGTGCAGATATTCATTTGCAATTCAAAATGTCCGCATAACAGTATCATTCCATAAGAATAACAATCTATTATAATAAGCTATCATTCAGTAATGACTTTGATAGTTTAGGAGTGTTGATTAATGAAGGCTTCTGTCTGAAAAAAACCACACAAATTGTGACAATTAATCATTTACTGAAGCTGTAAGAAACTCTGTGCTTGTGAGTACATCTCCCAGCTCTTCTTTAGCAGTAACAGGAATCCATGTTTTCATTTACTTACCATCAGGGGTAGGACACGTACCAGTAACTCCGGTACCTTAGTATAATTCATTCATGTATCTATATGAATACCATCCTGCACAACAAGCGTATCAATAACAGATCTGCCAAATAAGAAATAAGCCAGTCTGCTATGGTAACTTTAGGAGTAATCATTTAGTCTGCTTTGACTCTTAGGATCTCACTATTTTGCCAGTATGTGTACAGGTTTTGTTTTTGATTCTCAAAATAATGAATGTTATTTTCAGCTCAGACAGGGCACCTGCTTCATTGTGTTGTACACTCCAGGACATTCAAAATACATGCATGTATAAAAGACTCCAGGTAAGCTCTGTCTAGCTATGTATCTGAAATACAGACACCAGTGTTTTCTTTTCCATCCGTAGAAGAGAGAGTGTCACAATCTTACGGTGTACTTTATATGTTATCCTGTCAGAAAGAGACAACCTGCTGGGATTAATTGGAAATGCAAAGGAAAGCTGCCTCAGCCTCCCAGCGCTGCTGAGCCTGTTGTCCTAATGCTAGCAAATCTGGAGCTGCTGCCACCAGTCCCCCAAACTTAGAAAGAAAAAAGGATAGACTTCGGGAGTTCTCATACCACAATATGAATCAGAAATAGCAGAAACAAGAAATATACCAGTTGCTTCAAACTTGTGAAGTTATTACTTTCTTCACGAGTAATACAGTTTTATGTAACTGAAACATGATAAATGGAATAAAAAGGAAAAAACATGATCTTTAATGGGAATTTTCTTAAGTTATCGGCATCTCCAAAGCACTTAAAAAATTTATATCCCAATGAAAGATAAAGTAACAGCCTCATTTGTGAAATTTGTGTTTTGGTAAACAAACTAAAATGGGATTAGAACAGGAACTACTGGAAGAAAAATAGGATTAGGAGCTAGTGTGAAGAAACAGGAAATAACTCAGCCCAGATCCATGAATTTGGTAAATATAGGAAATGTGTTTGGAGGGGAGTAGGAAATGAGGGGAGGCTGGAGGGCGTATGCAGTAAGCATAAAATTAGGTTTATGTGTGACGGACATTCAAACAATGCTTGAACAAGGACTTGGGTCAGGAAAGGAAAAAAAAAAAAAGATCTATCAAGACAGGAAGACCAGGCTCAAAAATCTTGAATGAAGGACTGAGATGAAGAACTTTAGAAGGAACAGTACAAGCTGAAGAGCACATAAACTGGTCTTTTGATTTGCTACTTGTGAAGATGGGGCAACAGAACACTTGATAGTGGAGGAAGAGTTGGCCATTCTGTGAAGCCAGACGGAAATATGTGGAAAAAGAAGATGGCTGGAATAGGCAGAGGTGTAACAGGTCTCATTCAGGGAGCATGACAGAAATAGGTGATCACAACAGCCTAGTCAATTCAAGTGCTTGGGATGAAATGCTGATCTTCACACATATATCTGAATTGCTACACCCAGAAACAGTTTCTAGTTCCTAGGTTCATGTGTATAATCCAGGTACATCCCAAGTGGTAAGTGGAAGAAAATCAGGGAGGAAGCTCTAGTATGCACAACACAATTAGTCCCAGACAGTAGAGGGGCCACGACCACAGGATGCACCAAGGAGAGAACAGTCCTATCTCAGCTTCTTTGCACGGAGAGTGCAATTGAACACTGGATCCTGTGCAAAGTCAGCGTAGAGCATTCATGAAAGGAAAGTTACATAAAAGGGAAGAGGAGTCTAAAACTTGAGAATGCACTTAACCATGCAGTTTCCTATGCAATACATTTTCGCTTTATTACAAGATCTGATATATGCTACCACAAGAACATCTGCTTAAAATGCTTCAAAGCGGTGCTTACTCTAGCATTTGTCTAAAGCTATCAGCAAGTCTTTATGAAATGCGCTGGCTGAACACGTCCAAGCATACCAGTAACTGTTTGTAAACAAAACTGAGCTGCTCCTGTTGTTAGATACCTTATTATGCCAGGTAGCAAACATCCATATAATGGCTTTAGTATGTTCCAGCCATGCAGGTGACCTATGAGATGTCGTTCATTTGCTTTCTAATTAGATCCATGAAATTAAAGCCTCTCCATAAAATGTAGTTATATTTTATGAAAATAGAGAAGTAGAAAATCCTAGATCCATAGCCAATCACACGCTTTATAAAAACACTACACCTTTAATGCTATAAGGTCAACATTAAATATTTTGAAGTACCATAGTACTGTGTGAAGTTCTACATTATTCTGCATTTAAAGGACTGTGTGAATAGTGTAAACTAAACAGTAAGTGTATGTAATGGTTAAAATAGTAAGTCCTCACTCATCATCATGATCTACCAATTGGGAGCAGACAATAAAGGAAAACCAGAGAGGATTTAAATGGAAAGGAAAGGCATAACAAACTACAGAAAATCACAAAACAGAGTGCTTAATCACAAATGTGCTTAATTAATCAAAGCATTACAAATACATTTTATACAAATGCTGTATATGCTTTATACTCTTTTAGTTTTGGTAGTCTGCCATGATCTTCCTGTCTTGCTAACAATAAGGTGAATATTTGAACTAAGAGGGCAAGAGAAGAGGAAAAAAATAGGAGACTTTGCAACTGTCTTAGGATTATGACTTTTGTGGTTGGAAGGTATATCTACAAATGCATACAAAGGGAAACTGAAAGATTTTCACTTTATCCAGATTGATGGCTTTTCATATTGGAATTACAGGAAAATAACAACCCCTTGCTACTCACGAACTCTTGTTCATAAGAGCAATTCTAAACATGTAATTAATTTCAAGTACACTGCTCCAGTGGGACAGGTCTCGTGCAGAAAGTTACTCATGTTCATGGTATCAGGATCAGACACTAAAAAGCCAGGTCCTTCTGACTGAATTCTAATAACCAGATCTGTGGCATGAAAAGTCTAATAAAGTTTCCCTGTAGCTTGGAGAGGACAACAATGTAGACGAGAACAGTACTGTTCCTGTCAGTCACTCACTCCCAATCTGCTTTCATACGTGTAACTGGTCAGAGATCAGATCCCTCAGTTCCTGCATACTGAAAAAATCCAGAAAACAGAATCTCTGACTTTTATTGTGAGTTTCTTTCGCAATTACTCCTTCTTCAGTCAAGATCATACGTCTTTATCGAGGGATAAAGCCTTACCCCTATTACAATGCAGCCCCAAAAGACCTGTCCAGTAGGAAGCAGGAGGAAAGAGAGGGGGTAGGTTTCTTTTATGTTTGCACAGCAATCTGGAGTGACGACGAATAACTTGAGGGGTTGAAAAGTCCAACCTGTACTTTTAACCCAAAGTTACAGCTCTTTTCTTTTTACTCAAAGTAGCTACAATTTACAGCAACAATCTTTCACTTTTAGCTCAAAGTAACTACAACTTACAGCGAGAATTTGGATACAACCAAATTCACCCCAAAGTGCCAATGAAAAAAAAAAAAAAAGGATGAGGTAGAATAAAGAGAGAAAAGAATAAGGCAGAGAGAAGAAAGAATAGAAGTAAGGGGGGGGGAGGGGGGAATATAACATAAAAATAACCACACACTCCCAATGAAATCCAACACAGGTTTCCTCAGGAAACATGGTCCATGGGTCAGAGGGTGCACGCACATGTTCTTGGCATGGATTATTTATAGAGGATGCTCGGTCCCCTATAGTGTACGAGGAGTGGTTTCACTGTGCCTGCTCCACTTCTCTGCACGGGAAGTTCTTGAATTGGGGCTGGGGGCTCCAGGGGGCACTGAATGTTCAATGGACTTTTGCCAGAAACAACCTCTACATGAACCCTGTGGGCACGCATGTACAGTCAGGGGCACTTTTGCCTCCAGAGTGTGCAAATCCCTCTTCCACAGCAGCCCAGGACAGCTCAGTGAACACCAGGAGCGCAACCGAAGGTGGGGCAAAGATGCAGTGCCTGCTCCTGCACCTCCCCCTCTCTCCTCTGCTGCTGTCAAACTGCACAAAGCCCCAAGCACACAAAGCTTTGCACCAAGACAATGCTTAAAACATATAGACAAAAGCAGATCCTTGTTCTCTGTGCCAGCAACAGCTGAGAAACCTGTACTTGAATGAACTTGCCTCCTCTTTCCTCACTAGTTGTGAAAACTTAACTGTTTCAGCCCTGATAATTTCCCCAGTGTATCTTCCTTCTACAGCAATTATTTATAATATCTATTTAAATGCTATTTGGAGCTTTTCATTCAGTAGGTTATTCTGAGTAGTTGTGTTTTATGGTAGGCAGTGCACATGCTAGCGTGTACTACTCTTTAAGAAACATACATAGACCTCACAGACTCAATCAGAATTATTTGGTTGCAGAGGTCTGTGGTCTGAATCATCACAAAGTTTAATTGAAGCAGAGCAAAACCCAAAAGCAATAACTGTAATAACATAATATCAAAAATGTTGATCTCCCCTACTGCTGTCAACAGCTACAGCCAGATGTAATAAATATCAAAATTAACACAGAATGAAATAAAGCTGCTTTTTTTTATAATGCTAAAATATTTAAATTGTTGTTTCATTTTAAAGCGAAGATTTAGATATGATTTACTTTTGATTTGCCATAAAATTATATCATTTATAATCCAAATATTTTATTTCTCATAGTGATGTAATATCAAACATTTTGACATTATTGACACATAGCATATTAAAAATAAATATGTTTTTCCACATCTTCTCCGCTGACTTCTTCAGTTTTTCACCACATTTTACCTGCTTCTAATCAGATTTTTAACACTTTCTATTCCTTTCTTATTGCAAGTCAGAGACCACACAGGGGTAGAAACAAGGGAAAACTCTTCTCTCTGATTTTGACTACTATTAAAAAAAAAAAAAAGGATTTCATAGGGGAAAACTCAATTGTCTACTTTTAGCCAATTTAAATTCACTTTCAGCTTTCTAGTTATTGCGAATGGCATGCATCAAACCAAAGATTGCATTTAATGTAAAAATGGTCACAGTCATTACCCACAACACTAAAAGATGTGCAGAAATAAAGAGTCATTGCCTAAAAATTACTTTAATTTTGGTTTTATGGTTTTAAAAAATTAAAAGGTACAGGTGTCTCCAAAGCAGATACATACAACATGTACTGCACTCCCTGAGACCAAGCACTGCAGTCACAAAACTAGGTTCCTCAACATAAGACGATGGCCAAACACAGTTCAGTACATGAGGTCAGATGTTTACTACTGTCCAGATTGTACGAGCCATAGAAAACTTGGGCCTTCTATTGGCATGACATAACTGGTCTGGATACACAAGTCTACTTTTGCTCTTTTCTCCCCACCTTTGAACACAATGCTCTATCAATCCCATCAAAAGATCAAAACACTTCTTTAAATCTTTTACCTTTTAAAGTATTTTCCCTAGGGTTCTATCCAACCAGCTCATGCAAAATAGCTATGAATTTTTTAATCTCATCTTTTGATTTTCATGTGCTTAGTGTTAATGTTTTTCAGAGTATAGGTTTCAAGGAACTGAGATTCAACCAAATACTTAATGAGATTAATCCCTATCCTAGGGTGCAGATTTAAAAACTGAACTGTTTTCCTATGTTAATTAATCTGTCTGCAAATTTTGTCTTCAGTGAGAAATTTTTGTAGGAGAAAAAAGGAAAAGTTACCTTTGTAACAACAACCACTTTCCACAGAGGAGATTTCCAATTCCATTGCCTCCTATAAAATACTTTAATCCCCAGTAGTAGTAATTTGGTTCAGCAACAATTGTTTGTGTACATAGAAATTTTCATGACATAAAGGCAACTGTGTTGCATGATTTAATGACAAGAAACAGGAAATATTTCATCATAATTATAAACAATAAGATTAACTATATTAGCCTTCTGTGTATACTTGTGATTGAAAATACTCAAACCTCTTCATTTGAAAAAGAAAGGCCAATAGATTTGAGGAAGAAATTATCTATAGAAAGACTTGTGGTACTGACCCCGAAAATAGGAGGAGATAAGAAAAAAAATGCCTCTCAGTAATATGGTTTAATGATTCAGGTTATCTACTATATTTTCAATCTCAATTTTCACTGTTTCAAACTAGTTTTTTTTCTATTCAGCAAGTGCTGAAGCACAAAATAAGGTCTAGCTTTTCCATATCATTTCTTTTTGTTATATGAAGTCAGAGTGGACAATTATTCAAGATTCTGTTTACAAAGATAATGACCTCACCGAGCTGTTAAAAAAGAAAAGAATGAGCAATAAGATCTTGGATTTTATCGCTCAGTGAATATTTTTTACTTCATATTTTCTCCATCTACTTTTATGCTATGCATTTTTAAAAATATATTTTTAATTAAAAACTTATTAGTTCATTTTCTATTATTATGTTCATTTATTTACAAATTATTAATAAGGTTTCTGAAACTACTTTGCTCCAAAACCCATAAATATATTATCCATTTTTGGGAGAAAGTAAAACATTTCATCAAGTGTACATGTTCAAGAAAGCTAGCTGACCAGACTAAAAGAAACTCTAATTTTGAAGGATTTTTTTTACACTATATCTGAAAAAAAAGCAATCAAAATCAGCCTTATTTCTTACCTGTGACTGACTTTGCTACTGAATAGACTTCTGACTTCATTACATCATTAAAGTAGAATATTGACTGGTGCAGAAAGCATTCGTTTCTGTGAATAATACTGTTTAATCTCTAATTCCTTACACAAGTTCTATCTTGTATGTTAACCACAAGATTAATTTTACTTTACTTTATTCATCATTCACCTGGAAAGAAGAAAGCCAATGCAGATATAGCACTTCCACACAAGAAAAAGAAAGAAAAAAGAAAAGAAGGAATATGTTGATGCCAATCACCGCTGGTGAACAGCACTGGTTAGAAAGAACAGATATTTGAAAGTTTCAAAAATTATGAGCACACTTTATATAGAGATGCAGAAGTATTGTCAGAATATATTATAGGTCAAGAAGAGAATATGGCACATTCTGGTTTTTGTTATATATATAAACTTTTCATAGTTTTAATCATTTTAATTACAGCTGCAGGTGCACTGGAAAGTAGTTGCCTTCTTGCAAAGATGTTGTGTGATAGTCATACGTGTAGCACTGGTCATAAGAGTTGCTCAGTATTTCTATAAAGAGGAAACCCTATTAGAGGCTCAAGATATTTACTTCCCATGTGTTCACAAGTGTATCTTCACTCTACTGTGAGCAACATGTGCATGCATAAATATTGAGATATCCAGCATAACAAGAAGGTACAACTCAGAACGTGATGCGATACCAATCATTATTGTGTTACGACCTAAATACTTAAAGAATAACTTTATGAATGTGAGTACAGCCATTTAAAAGCAGTTAGCCAAGCGTTTCATTTTCAAAATGCCTCTCAACAGCAAAGGTTTCATTCTCTGACTATTATCACTCTCAGGCTACTTCATTATCCCAAGACAGAGATACCATATAATTAAATTAACTGTGACTTTGTAACTAATTTTCAGATTTTAAAAAACCATATGGTACCTTTCATGGGACATTTAATCTGTTCATTTATTAAAAACTTTGACCCCACAAGTATTTTCCTCAGTTCAATTAAAAATCTATTAGAATATTAGTCCATTCATCAGTGTCATGTAATCAGCACTACTCAACACAAGCCAAACATAATGGATGAGATCTGAGTAAATTGTAGTTCTAATTTCAGCAAGACAAAATGATGTCTTCGTAGTGAACACACTTGCCTCTTTCCTTCTTTTTCTTTTTTTTCCCCAAGCAGATTTCAAATCTGCTTCACAGATCCGATCAAATCTGATTCAAAAACCTGTAGAAAAACCCAGGTCAAATGTTTGGAGCTAGACTTTGTGTTGGACTACTAAGGGAACATGTGTGATACCTCCCATGTATGTTTACATAACCGATTTGATCCTTGTTTTGCTCTAATCTGCCACTTCAAAACTGTCCAGAGGTTAACTATACCAATTTTTATACTCTCTCCCCCTGTCCCTGTCTTCCATGTCATCACTCAGTGCTCCTGTGCAAGAGCAATGCATGTTTGGTGTCGTGGTGCAAATGTGGGCTTGAGAAGCAGCCCTCTCATTATTCAAGATATATGGCAGTATCAACAATAAAACTACAGAAAAAACCTGTCCTGAGCAACTAAGAGATCTCCGTGAAGTCAGCCACAGCTCAAAGAATTTGTCTTGAATCAGTTTTCAGTTAGATCTTATCTACAAATATTGTGGTAGTCTGATACTGCACAGAAACTTCATTTTGAAAAGATTAAATCAGCCAGTCCACACACTAAGGATGTCAACTGAATAAATGGTGTAATTTTTGCTGATTAGGTGTATATTGTGCCTCATTGTGTCAGACCTCTGCAGACGTGGGGCAAAGGACGTGTACATGAAAGGGGGACAGAAAACACCTCCAGACCAGGACAAACGTATAGCTCTGATGAAGGCTGCACTTCTCAATGTACTCGCAGAGGACAGACAGGAGGCAAGACAATGTAAGACATACACTGTGGGAGAGCAGGAAGCTTTGATCGTCCCTGGCTCAGTTGCCACACAATGGTGTGAGCACTGAGCTCTGAGGTACCTATTCATGGGTCACGGTATGGAGGTCTTCATCTGAGTGAGCACAAAGGTCAAGTTGGTCAAGTTATCCAGCAAGGATTTCTTCTATTTGTTTCTTAAGAATGTTGAACCAGATTGATCAGAGCTCACTGTCTGTTGGCAGTCCATATACATTGTGAACAAATCCCTGTGCAAAAATTGTCAGATGTTTAAAGATGGGTAACAATAATTCTGTGCAAATATGGAAATACATTATTTTTGTCTCAATTCTTACTTGTAGCCTGGGTTATGTTAGTTTTCCATTAATGAAAAAGTTGTCCCAGCCTTTTTTTTCTTTCCTTCTTCACGGTTATACTTCGAGTTATTTCCTCTCTCTTGTTGTCACATATCATTATCAGTCTTCACCGCTCATTTATGATTAGTTTTGTAATTACCATTCTTCCTCTTCTTTTTCCTAACTTGTCACTGCTACTTTTTATACCTCCTTATTCATGCAGAGAGCAAATTTGTAAGAACATTACCATCTTACTTCCCTTCAAAAGAAATTCCATTGCCCTGCTACATACATAAGTTTCAGATTCAATATTCCCTTTTTTGCCTCTATTTTATTTTTACTTCAGTGGTCAAAAACTTACTATATGTAAAGTGTTTCTAAATTTAAATACTCAAAATAACCCAATCAAAGTTAATCCAATATCAGCACATATTAACTCTTACTTTTCTACATAAGCCATAAAATTGTAGCTTCTACCAGCAGCCAGACTCCTGGTTTTTTTCATGGAAAAGAATAAATTTGGTTTTAATTTCCTACTGAACTCTCATGCTTCTCGCACTAATACCAATGGCAATACCCAGCATCCTGAAAGATACTGCAGTTTCATTAAATTATATATGTGAAGTCCAACATGAAAAAAAAAGACTAATCCTATAACTTGAGAAATGAAGGTGAGAGGGGACAGACAAAAAGATTATTATAGGAAATGTTCTAACCTGTCACAGTGAGACAAGGCTTAACTCTATCACTTCACTCAGTACAAGTGGACGCATGTTCAAATTAGACGTTTTCTTACCCTCGGTTGGAAAATGTCAGTGTGTGCCAGCCCACAAAGCTTTGTCTGCAAAGCAGTTTTTAGCTAATAGGAACAGCACTGTGCTTGAGCACCCATCCTATTCACCAGATTCAGCTCCCTGCAATTTCCACCTCTTCCCAAAGATCAACCCAGTGCTCAAAGAACCCATTTTTCACCAGTAGAAGGTGTGAAAGCAAAACTTACAGAGAACCTCAACAGCCTTTCGGAAAATGATCTGCGGAATTGCTTTGAACGCTGGCAGCACTGTATGCAGCTGTGTGTCAACTCAGAAGGGAACTACTTTGAAGGTGGTTGGAATTGGTTTTCTTAAATAAAGAGAGCAACCGGCACAGTTTCAGGAATTTTTGTGTTGGATCTCATATAATATGCCTCAAAGCATTGGCAATAGATAAATAATGTATTTTAAACAATATTGTTGAGACAAACAGGATATTATTTTGGAAAACAATTGGTAAACATTTCAATAGAAGCTCCTTCATGAAATGTGCCTGAATTGAATACATAGAAAGTGCAACGTAAAGCATCAAATTTTGATTTCACATGTTTCAATCTCACTTGTTTCACCTCAGTAATGAAAAAAGATAAAAGAGTGATGTGACCTTACAGCTGCCTTAAAAATGGTCATTCAATGAAGACAGTATGTCTTTGAAAGGGTAAATCAAATACAGACGCAGACGAAATTTTCTGGTACAAAAAATTTTACCATCAAATAGATCACTGAAAACATTGAAAAGAAAAAAAAAACAATGGAAAATAATTTGAGGCTACAAGGTAGATGATTCTGAATTATTAGAAGCAAAGAAAATATTAAAATGGATAGAGCAAAATTGGAAAGCAGGGAGAACAAAACCGCATTTAGTTCTGGCAAGTATCTGCAACCAGCACGGAGACATTGCCAGCTGGCCATCAGCTGCAGATGGAAATATGTTCTAACAGCTGTTCTGGGTGGTTTCATAGTGTAACGGTTTCATCTCTCTACTAAATGGTGCCTATCTTAGGAAGAAGCGTATGTACACATCCAAAAAACCCCATCCATTTCAGGGAAAGTTACATTTTAGGAACACTGGATAAAATGAAGAAAGCATCATGAGTTCAGGAAATTACAGGCAGACAGTGAAACCTATGTTCTTGCAGCAAACTTACCAACTCTCACTTATAGGTTTCTGGGAAGTTCCAAAGTTTCCCACAGAATTTTACCAGAGTAATATTCAACATAATGAGCCCATTTCTAAACCTAAGCAAAGAGGAATGATTCTACGTGTAATATGACCCAGGACAACTATACTGTTTTCAGTGTGTTTTCTAGTTAGGATTCTGTCCAGGGAAAGAGATTAGTTATCATTTTCAAACTTGGTCTGTTCCTGGAAAAACACGGGAATAAAAGTTTGTAAACACTGAAGAATACTCAGAAGGGAAAGGGAAAAGGGAAGGAAAGGGGAAAAGGGGAAAAGGGAAGGAAAGGGAAAAAGGGAAGAAAAGGGGAAGAGGGAAGGAAAGGGGAAGAGGGAAGGAAAGGGGAAGAGGGAAGGAAAGGGGAAGAGGGGAAAAGGGGAAGAGGGGAAAAGGGGAAGAGGGAAGGAAAGGGGAAGAGGGGAAAAGGGGAAGAGGGAAGGAAAGGGGAAGAGGGGAAAAGGGGAAGAGGGGAAAAGGGGAAGAGGGAAGGAAAGGGGAAGAGGAGAAAAGGGGAAGAGGGAAGGAAAGGGGAAGAGGGGAAAAGGGGAAGAGGGAAGGAAAGGGGAAAAGGGGAAAAGGGGAAAAGGGGAAAAGGAAGGAAATATTGATTATCTGCAAGTGATAACACTGAAGAATTGCCATGCACTTTAACTTAAATTTGCATATGGTACACTGAACCTTATTTATTTCTTTATGCGTTTTATACATCTTTAAACAGTGGTATTCAGAAGCAGATTTTCAAATGCATAGAAAAACCTATAAAAAAAAACATTTTCTGGAGTCTATTGGAAATGTGTTATTTAAATCCTTTAGTGGTTCTGAACATTTGTCTTTCACTGCAGGATTCAGATACCATTAATAAGTGTCTGACTAGTTGATAAAGCATCTTTGAACAATCAGTATTTGAATCTATTCACCAGTACAGCCTTTTTTATAACTGACTTCTGTAATATACATTAACCAAAACTGAAGATTTTCAAGGCAATCATATAATTATTTCCACTCCTCAAATATTGTCAGACCTACTCATGAGAAAAAGGACTTAAATACCTTCCCATTTAGACCCAAGATTTCCAGGAACTTTCTTACTGTTCTCTACTTTCTTCAAGATGCACTGGAAATTGCCAGGCCGAAGACCAACAAGGACCACTTGTTTGTAGGATCTGAAGTCGTTGTGCTGCTAGCACACATAAGCTAAAATTGTCTTTACTTTTTCAAAGTATCTGGGCTTGACTTTCAAGAGAGTTCAACTTCTATTTTGGCTTCAGGAAAGGCAGCTACTTGTAAACAGACTTGGCACATTGAATGCTGAGCACTTAAGAAATTCTGGCCAATTTACAAACATGGCACACTTGCAAACCTGCATGGGCAGATTAAATAGAAAATCTAATTTCTTTGTATAGATGAAACGGTCCACAGCTCCAGTTAAGGAAACAAGTTTTTGTGTGATCATGAACTGATAGTGTGTTCCCTGGGTCACCTCTCTCAAATTGTAGCCTCTGAAGAAGTTCTATTTCTGTCTCCTTTTCAAATCTCCCTGCTTGTCATGTAGTTTCAGAAGCACCTTTGATATGAGCCACAGGACAATCCACAGGGCAAAAGAAGCAATTGTTGCTTCTTTTCCACAGCAGTTGCTCAAGGCTACCCCTGGTTACTGAATTGAAAGGAGAAAGCATAAAAAAATGGGAAAGCATAAAGAAGGGGGATATTATTTCCTGCTTGTTTCTTGTCCAGTTATGGGATTTCCAGAAAAGCAGGGTAAGACTTCAGTGAAATGCATCCCTACATAAAGAAGTGCTTATTGCCCTCAATAGAAAATGAGATTCCTTAACCAAAGGGAAAAATACTAGGAGGGGAGAGCAGATGAGTCTTTGTAGGAAAGGAGCTGCAAATCAATGACCCTCTTACAAATTCCTGATCATTTGCCCCAGCCTTTCGTTGGCCAAAGGGCTTAAGTAATATGTTCTGTTTTGCAACCATCTTTAGAAAGCACAAAGAGGGTAAAAACTGGTATGTTTATTGCCTGTCCATATTTCAACATAAGCCTGTTCCAGACGTGACACAAAATGGAGGTATAAAATCTTGGGTTTAACAGCTGTACAGTGTGTGGGTCTTCCCTGTTGCAAGATACTGCAAGTGTTGTTTGCATTGTATGATAGTAAGTTTTCAGAAAAGGCAAGTAACATAATGTGGTGAAGATACAATAAAGTTTGATCTACTGTGAAACAATACAAAAGGCTTTTGATATTTGCAAGACAGCAGGCATCTCTCAGAGTGTGAGCCTGAAGTAGTTTGGAGTTTGAAGAGCATAGATTTCAAAGCTTTCAAAAATAATGGACAAAGGTGGCAGAAATGTCTTCTGAATCTATACCTTTAATAAGTGTGCCTGCTTGTAAAGTCTACAAGACACACTCGGTTGCTAGCAATGCAGGACTAATGCTTTCTGCATGACCTGTAGTTCTAACACACTTCTACATTAGAACAGCATTTCTTTTTACACTCCCACCCCCACTTGTTTCCTCGAGAAGACAACCCTACTTCAATTACCTGCTGGAGATGTTTTCAAGCCTTTCCTTCCACAGTGGTGAGAATAAGGAAAAAAAAACAAACCCCAAACAACAAAACAACTAAAATTATTAAAAATGGAAGCCAAGATTATCTTTTTTTACTGTAGGTCCAGGATATTGGCCCTGGATATATTTACGTTTTAAGCCTTAGTCCTCATGTGCCCTTCCCTCCCCTCTCCCATGATGTATGTATTAGTTTGTTATATGCTTTGCCTATGTACAGAAAAGAAAATATCATTTCTGCTAATATGATATTATTCAAGCCATGCAAGATATTTGGTTTTTTTATATAGCATTCATCCAACTTATTTCCACTTCCCAGTCAGTCCAGGATGCTATTAGCAACTTTCATAAGCCTCTCAACTTAAAAAAGAAAAAATGTCTTTTTCCTCTAGTTTGTCTCTTTCATTTCTACTTCTTTCTTGGACCATTTCCCAGATTCATGTATTCTCTTTACATTGCTTCAGTTAATTACTTGTAGTTGATGGCCACCTCTGCGAGCCCTATTACTTATTGCCATTTGTGAACTGTTATAATGTAAGGTGTTTGTCATTTACACCAAGGTCATAGCTAGCCCTGCTATCACTAGGTTGCATTTCCTATCTAGTAATATTGATGATGTTAGAGTATGAAGCATTTTCAGCTCACACTGACCCCATACGAACAAGCAACGAGAATTCACCTTACGTTACTTCTGCTGAGTAAGCCTTTAGTTCTCAGCAGCATAGAACTGCAAATGTTAACTGTAAGTCATCATGGTGAGCTGGGAAACAACATAAAAATTCAGTTGCTGCAGCTATTGCGGCTTGAAAGGTGACATTGGTCATTTTTCCCCCCAAGCTTTTGCTGCCTACTGCTAATCTTTTCTATCCACTGGGCATTACAAGTGGGAGTAAAAATAATGTGTCTCATTCTTTAGTGACAAGTATGGCACGAAATCCTTTTTTTTTTAATTTAGAAGGATCTTACTCACTTTTACATTCTGCTGATTTATCTTCTTACTTTTTCAGGGTGCCGATTACCAGTATTCTACTTTGGCTTATTAATAATATTAACAGCTGTATTAACAATATTAACAGCCATATTAACAGTTCATAGTTAACAGGTTTGGAGATTTGACTCTAGATGAACTCACGTACTCCCACCTGATTTCATTCTATCCTGCTGCTTTGCTTTAGCAAGCCCTTATTAACTCCTTACATGTCTTTTTCCTACATTCATCCAAGTTACACACTGTCCCCAGTTCCCAAAGTTGACATATTCCAGCTGTCTGTAAACCTTCACGGTTTTACCATATGTAGTCTCTTTTCCAAAAGGACGATGAGTGTATGAGGTTACATTTTTTATTGTTCTTTGAGATAGTAGGCTGGATAAGACCATTAAGAATTTGTCTGCATGACTGAACAAAAGAAAGAAGGAGTCAGTCTTCATCCAAGCTGCAAATGTCATTCAGCTTAATGGCATTCTCGCCAAGCAGATACCTTGTCTGGCTCTCAAGTACAACTCCTCTGTCTGTGCTGTTATGCCAGTGACTGATATGGCTGATGGCAGTGGTCCAGCCATCAGGCTCCCTTATGCCTCAGTTTTCCTATCTGTAAATGGTAAAGATGACTACCCTGATTTCTTGACTTGTATTTCTACAGTTACTGTTTAGAAAAAAAAACACAACACCAAATCAAACCAAAAAAGCCCAACAAAAAGCTTCCATACAAAGTTCAGTCATACAGCCTTTATCCTTAGATGACTTCTGTTTTCTTTAAGCCTCAAGGTCTTCTAATCAGGCATCCATTTCAATTTATTTAGGGATCTGCCACTTAAACTCGTGCAGCTAGTCAAATAAAAATATATAAAACCCCACAGTCTTAGGAAAAAAGTTTCAGGATACGTAAGTAGAAAAATGCTCCTCTATCTTTAAGTGAGTCTATAGGAAAAACGTCAAAAAGACAGGCAGATATGAAATCAGTTTTTTTTGAATTACAGTCTTATGCTCAGCCGAGAAGGCTATAAAACTTTTATCTAAAAATTCATGGCTTCTGTTATCCATATTCCGGCAGAGATTATGGCACAAAAAATACAAAGTAAACTCAAATGAAGGGCACACATTTTATGATTCTATGATGCTATGATTCTATTTAAGAAGGAAAATTGTAAGATTCACTGGTCTAAATCACCACAGGCACATGAAACGTCATTTCAGCTTATTCAGAAAATACCAACATGCCTGAAGAACGTTAGACAGACTTTGGAAAGTACTACTATAAATACATTCCTAAAAGCCAGTTTAAAATTGAGCTGGTACAGTATTTTCCCCAAAATTCAATCATTGTTTAATTTAACTCTCCACTTAGTTTGGTTAGAAACTCAAAAGGAATGTTATCTATATTGAAAATAACATTTGCTCATTATTTTGCTCACTACAGTCAGATATTATTGGATAATCTGATTTGTAGTGGTAAAAAGTATCCTTTTAATTAAGAAAGAAAAAAAAATAGACCAGAAAAGAGACATACTAGTGAGCAAAGTAAACCTAGAAAGAAATAAATACATCTGTTGTTTAGAGTAGAGTGGCGGCAGGTAGAGAGGGTTTGGGCTCTGCCTCAGGAGGACAGTACCTCGGGCAGTATGCATTCAGATAAAACGATTAGCTACTGCAGGTGAAATATAAATTCACTTGTTTTACAATTAGCAAACAGACACTTTGTGGCAGATAGAAAGGATAGATCTGTGTAACAGATACAGAACACAGGTACATTTGAGCTGTAAGAAAAACTGTCTTAGCCATTTTATTAGGCCAAATCTCACAGTGACTTAGGAAATTTATGTAGTTCTCTGCTATACTATTTCCTGCATATAATCAAAGACAAAGCTTAAAATAATACAGGTTGAATAATGAAGAAATCGTACTGTATATAAAACAGGAACGTGTGTATACAGCACACTTCATAGTGAGGAAGAAATACTAATTTCTACTAATACTAAATACTAATTAATTTTCTTTTTCCAATAAAAACTTCTAATTAAAATTTTTATTTAAACGTAGTAATAATGTACTAAAATGTTTAAAAATGTTAGACAGAGAGCAGTAGCATGATGGAACTTAATCTGAAAATGAGGCCCACGTCCAAAGTACAAGAAAAAATAGAATAACATTGGCTATATATTTGTCTAGTTCGAAACAAGTTCAGAAAAGTCTGAAAACATGCTTGATTTTAAGCCACTAATTAATCCGACTCTATTTCTCAAAAGAGTTTAAATTTAGCATGTTAAACACCTAAGATAATCACAAGTAAATGTTGGTGCCAATAAAACATTACTTTCTTATTATTTGTGGTTCAAAAAAGAATGTTCCCATCAATTGTTCCCTTCATCAGGTATGAAACAGTGTATCAACACAGAAATAGGGTGACAAATGGAAGCACACCAAGCAAACATTTATAGAAGTTGTTGTACACAGTTGAAGGCTTATTTGTAAATATGAGGACTTTTGTATCAGCTTAATTACCATAAGGTACTCATAACTTCCTCCAACTGTATTTATATCCAAGATAAAAATGAAGGTGTTCCCCAAAACTTCCAATGGTGGGTTTGAATTAATTTTAACAGATTCTTGAGGTTAGGCTGAACTTACTCTTTTTGTAATGTTTTTGCTATCTTGTCAATTATGCATGCATTCTATCTGTATCTTCAACCACAGCCAAGCTTGCTTAGTTATATAGAATTATTATTTAATGATTTTTTTAAATGTTTGATGGTATAATTAATGAGACATGAGGTTATGAATTTACTCCTTGGTATTTTCCTCTTACAAGATACATTTGTCCCCAAAGAGCAGAAGGACACTTTCCAAGAAGTTGGTAGGGCTAATCAAGAAAGCTTTAAACTGGATTGGATGGGGGGAGAGGAGCAACACTGGCCCTGATAGAGTAAAGCATGGGAATGGCACTTCACATCCAGAAGGACGGTGTACTAGTGAGGGACTCTGGTCTGCCACCTCAGTGGAACTGGGGGGCAGCACTCGTGGTGGCTGCCACAATTCAGAGGTTATTTGTGGGTTACAAACCACAGCTAGAAGACACCTAGGACTTAGGGCTGTTACCCTCAGGGAAGAGGTGGAAACAACAGCCCAGCTGAGTGCATTTACACTAATGCACCCAGCAGGGGCAACAAAGAGGGGAGCTGAAAGCTGCAGGGAGGCAAGAGAGCTATGACATCATTGCCATCACAGAAACGTGGTGGGATGATTCATACAACTGGAGAGCTGCCGTGGGTGGCTACAAACTCTTCTGGCAGGATAGGCTTGGAAGGAGAGGTGGTGGGGTTGCTGTCAGTGTTAGAAAATGTTTTGATTGTGTAGAACTCAGCAAGAGTAATGACAGGGTTGAGTGCTTAGGGGTCAAAATCAGTGGAACGCGCAGTAAGCCAGATATAGTGGTGGGAGTCTGTTATCAGCTGCCCAGCCAGGACGAAGAAACTGATGAGCTCTTCTACCAGCAACTGGGAGAAGCTTTCTGATCCCTAGCTCTCATTCTTGTGGGGGACTTAAACCTTCTGGATGTCTGCTGGAAGTGTAACACAGCAGAAAGGAAACAGTCCAGGAGGTTCCTTGAGTGTGTGGAAGACAACTTCCTAACACAACTGGTGAGTGAACCGACTGGATCTGCTGTTTGTGAACAGAGAAGGACTTGTGGGAGAGGTGACTGTTGGAGGACGCCTGGGACACAGTGATAATCACAGAGATGACAGAATTCTCAGTTCTTGGAGGAGTAAGGAGGGGGGTCAGCAGAACTGCCACCTTGGACTTATGGAGCACAGACCTTGAACGGTTTAGAAGGCTGCTTGATAAAGGTCATTGGGAGGCAGATGTAAAGGACAAAGGAGCACAAGAGAGCTGGATGCTCCTCAAGAAGGAAATCCTGGTGGCACAAGAGCAGGCCATCCCTGTGGGCTGTAAAGGAGTTGGCAGGGAAGAAAACCAGCTTGGCTGAGCAGAGAGCTTTGTACCAATCTCTGGAAGAAGAGGAAAGTTTATGAGCTTTGGAAGAGGGGGCAGTCATCCCAGGAGGATTATAAGGGTGAAGTGAAATCACGTAGAGAGAAAATTAGAAGGGCTAAAGCCCGACTAGAACTCCAACTAACCAGTTTGGTGAAAGACAATGAAAAATGTTTCTTCAAATACATTAACAACAACAGGAGGGCTAAGGAGAATCTCCATCCTCTACTGGATGCAGGAGTGACGAGGGATGAGGACAAGGCAGGGGTAATTAATGCCTTCTTTGCCTTGGTCTTTAATAGTAAGGTGAGATATTCTTGGGATACTCAGCTCCCTGAGCCAGAAGACAGTGAGAACGAAGCTCCAATGATCCAGGAGGATTTGGTTAGAGACCTGCTTGGCCAATTAGACACACACAAGTCTATGGGGCCAGATGGGATCTACTCGAGGGTATTAAGGGAGCTGGCAGAGGTCCTCACCAAACCCCTTTCCGTCATTTACCAGCAGTCCTGTCTGACTGGAAAGTGCCGCTGGACTGGAGACAGGCAAAGGTTACACCCGTTTACCAGACGGGTTGGAGGGAGGATCTAGGGAACTACAGGCCTGTAGTTGAACAATGGCATCTTGGCCTGTATCAGACACAGCGTGGCCAGCAGGAGCAGGGAGGTGATTGTGCCCCTGTGCTCAGCACTGGTGAGGCCGCACCTCGAGTGCTGGGTTCAGTTTTGGGCCCCTCACTACAGGAAGGACATTGAGGGGCTGGAGCATGTCCAGAGAAGGGCAGCGAGGCTGGTGAAGGGGCTGGAGAACAAGTCCTGTGAGGAGTGGCTGAGGGAGTTGGGGTTGTTTAGTCTGGAGAAAAGGAGGCTGAGGGGAGACCTCATCACTGTCTACAACTGCCTGAAAGGAGGTTGTGACAGGGTGGGTGCCGGTCTCTTCTCACAAGTGACAAGTGATAGGATGAGAGGAAATGTCCACAAGTTGCACCAGGGGAGGTTTAGACTGGACATTAGGAAAAATTCTTCACTGAAAGGGTGGTCAGGGATTGGAACAAGCTGCCCAGGGAGGTGGTTGAGTTGCCATCCCTGGAGGTGTTTAAAAGACAGGTAGATGAGTTTCTTAGGGACATGGTTTAGTAAGGGAGCAGATATGGTTGGACTCAATGATCTCAGAGGTCTTTTCCAACCAGATGCTTCTATGATTCCATGATTCTATGACATAAGCAGAGTATAACTGACCAGTTCTTTAACCAATACGAATCTAAACAAGTTTACATCAACCACTACATCAAGAATCTAATATGAAACAAATGTATCTAAAGAAGATGACATGCCTACTTAGCTATAGTAAAACTATGTGTCACCACATACAATTAAGACTATTGCTCACTTAAGTAAAAGAAAATTTTGTAGAAATGGTGTTCTGAAGCATTAGATTTCACCCTACCCCTGAAAAAAGTAGGAACTCCCATCAACAAATGTGGTAGATACAGACTGCTTCCCAAAGACGTATGTGACTCATTGTCTGGAAGACAGTCCTTTTGAAGCAAAGCATCAATACTTGTAGAGAAAATCCTATCTATCAGTGTTTCCCTCCTTCAATTAAAGATAGTCAGCTTGGCAAATGCTGACAGCTAGCTGTCAACAGGTTTGACAGACTTAATAGAACTACGAACTGAGTACCAAAACAAAAACTAATTGGAAGATTACAGTGATACCACTAATGAGTGGGAACAGACCAGAAAAATATCCTAGAAATAGATTACATAAACTAAAAGTCATTTAAAACAGAATGAGAGGTAAAACTATAAACAATATAAATCTCAATAATTTTTTAAAATACTTTCTGGCTCTTAATCTGTCATTCCAAATTAAAAGGAACACATCTTCAGTTTTGAATTTAATCATCAAAAAGAAGAATCTAAAGTATTATCCAAGGGAGTTTTGTTGTGGGTTCTTTTGCCTTAAGTAAGAAGCGAAGGTTGAAGGCAAATAAAACACCATGTCAGCAGAAGAGGTTACTGTTAGTGACCTAAACTTCCTCAAAAATAAGATTATTCTGTCTCCTGGTGGATGCCTGGCCATAACTGCTGGCTTGGCGTATTAATGGCTTTCTGACCACATAAAGGCAAGCTGTTGTCAAACAAACTCTTCTATTCTAGCCTGTATAGTGACATGGTAAATCTGTTTCCTTTAATTTATTTTTGTTGA
This sequence comes from Neomorphus geoffroyi, assembly GCA_033558235.1. NCBI lineage: Eukaryota > Metazoa > Chordata > Aves > Cuculiformes > Neomorphidae > Neomorphus > Neomorphus geoffroyi. The sequence goes on along the minus strand of JAUMJM010000005.1, from coordinate 73,301,133 downwards.
TGCTGCTGGTTTTTTCCTCACTTGCCAATAACAGAGAGGGGCATGCTCTTTCTGTTGCAAAACGCTGCCATCAGTAATATCTGTAACGATCTCCAGGAAATTAAGTGTTGATATCTGTCTTGGTTGTCTTCAAATGGTTGCTTTTCCTCCAGATTGTCTGAGGTGTTAAGTATTTTGTTTGCCTGTGTTCATTTACTATAAAAAAATCATTAAAAACATAGAGCTACACACTTTGTTGTCCTTATTCTCTGACTGTGCATCTTCTGGACTTCTGCTCAATTACAGTGATCATGCCCCACAAGCAATGTAATGCCCTGACCTTACTGCAGAGGAAAAAGCCCCAAACCCTTTATTTCCATGATGAGGATATTCATTTCACTGGAAAGATATTCATTTTACTGGGAGGATATTCCTTTTACTGGGAGAAGAAGACTATAATTGCAAACTTACTCCAAGGACTGGTTTACATGCTTTAGGTAACACCTGATCGCACAGAAAGTCTACCACCAACAGTCTATCTCCTCCCCTTGTGCTGCTGACTGAAAGGTGTATTTTGGACTGAGCTGAGAGTTTTGCATGGAGGAAAAGTGTATGCTAGCCTATAGCAGAAACTTTCCCTGGGTCTAAGCATACTGGTCCTTGCTCTGCAGTGTGCTCTTCCTGCGCCTGAGCCCAAGGCAGCCCTTTAGGAGGTGCTATAGGAACTGAGTCAGGTTGCTCTCTCTGGAGCTACTGCCATCTTCAACCTCCATGTCAGCAGGACCACAGCACAGTCAACGCTCACGCCTTCCCCCTCCACTTCCTCTTCTTGCACAGAGCTGCTCTTTCTCCTAGTCTTTACTTGCAAAACCAAAAAAAAAAATTCAATAGAACATGCACTGCTAAGAGCATTTCTCTGGTGCAACACAAGTGCTGAACTATTCAGTTCTGCCAAAAGAGCCTTTAAGGAAGCACATAAAGAAAAATATTAGATTCTTAAGGATATTCACCTAACAAAATTTACATTCTTCAGGACTTCAGGAACTGGGAATTCTAAAAATCATAATACTGAAATTAAGTCCTAAAATTTGCCTCTGTGCAATTTAAGCAACTGTATCCTTCTTTACTATTGTTTAGGAAATCTGGATTTCCTAAATGTGGATAAGCATTTTGGGTTTCACTGCCTTTATCTGACTAAGCTTACTAAAGGATGATGTTAAGATTTTTGCTGCCTATGGAAAGTTGCACGTTTATTAAGAAAATTTTTTATTCTATAACATTGCAATAAAATGGCTTCCTAAAGTCAGCTTTTTAAAGCAAAGCTATCTTAATTGTATTGATTTTTTTGCTATCTTATTTCGAATCAGTGGCCCTGAATGCTATCGCAAAAAATGTAGTAGACTGATGATGGCCAGTCTGTACTTGGAATTTATTTCAATCACACTTTAATATCTTATTTAGAATAATGATCCATGTTAAACACAGACTCCCATCCAAGCTATGAGAAGATTAATCGAAAAAGATAGCATACTTTAGCTAGAAAACAATATAGAATTTAAAGTATGCAAGCCCTTCGGGTTTGAAATAGGGGAAAATTCAAAGCTGCCTACAAGTTGTAAAGAAAAACTACATATACTAGTCAGACTATCTGAAAGAAAGATGTTTTCTGACTACAGAAAATAAAGCACTGTAGAAGAGAAAGAAGTTGTTATGTTTCAAAGAAAAAATCCATACCGTCTATAGCCATCAAATAGCAATTAAAGCAGCAGACAAAAGAAAGGAGATTGTAATCCTGAAGTAGAAAGCCTGCATCAATGAGGCTGAGAAGCAGCTCTGAGAATATACACTACAACAATTTTTTAAAAAACAAAGGTGTTATATCTCTCTTTACCTCTCCCATAGTAATAATGGTCTAATACTCAAACTGTCATTCTAAAGACAGAAAAAAATCAGTTTAGATTGAGGAGCCCTGAGCCTCCTATAGGACTCTCTTGTCCTTTCTAAATGACAAGCTTCAGCAGAAAGCAATCAAGAGTTTGCCCAAATTTCTACCTCCAAAAACCTAGCAGTCTTTCCAAAAAGTTGTAAAAATTCAACAACTGTCTTATGAACCAAGAATTATTACTGATAATAGTAATTATTCTAAAAGTAGCAGTAGTTATACTAATTAATAATTATAAACTCATTTTTCTATACACAACAATATAGTAATGAGACATCCATTTTAAACACCATATATTTTGAGAAGAAATGCTGGGATACCATTCAGCTGCTTAAAGAGATTGCTACCTGACTAGAACAGTGTTCCGGGAAACTACCTCCTGTGAGAATTTCTTTTACAAAAACAAAACCCTTGTAAAGATACAAGCCATGCTAGAAGAAGTTTCAGTCTTAAAAGATGTTTCTCAGAAACTCCTACCTTTCAAGTAATCCCTGTTTATCATGAAACTCCCTAATACCTGGTATGCATCAAATGTGATCTGCCCACACTTAAGGAAAGAGCACAAATCTGAACAACCCCAGAAGATGCTTCCCACAGCAGAAAAAATCCCACTCTACACCAAGTCCACACCCTTTCCGAAATATCCAAAGCCCCCAAAAGGGCTACCCAAATTGCTTGGGTGAAACAACAGCCTCACAGTGACCTTGCAGAGAAAGTTGATGGATGATGTAGCGAACCAAGGAAGGGCATTTATCGCAGAAGTCAGCTCCGAGCCTCACCTTCTCCTCTCCCAGAAAAACTGTAAAAGATGAACTAATTCCCACGTGAACTGGAAACTGGAATTCAAAGCATTAGAGGAGACTCACAATTATGTATTCAGTGTACGTACTGCTTTTATGGACTACCGCAATTTCTCCCTGTTAACTAACAACATCCCACAAGTGATAAATCCATTCTCTCCCTTTCTTGTAAGTCAGGAAAAAAGGTAAAGACACAGTTAACACCTCCATACAGACACAGATGTCAATTATCTATTATCCCATGGTCTATGTAACACAGCTAATTAAGTTAGAATAATTGTTTTCAACTGGTATTTAGTTTTAAAGACTCATGTTTCTCTTTCAAACAGGAAGAGCACCTATCCCTACAAGCTGCAGGTTTTCTTCCAGATTCTATGAGATGGTCTAAGACACCACTTCTAGCCAAAATACTGTAGACTATAAAGGCTACAACAGTACCACTAAAGTTACAAAGTGCTGCATAAATCCAAGAGACCTAATTTACCTGAAGATGTTTAATTTCAAAGCACACAGCAGTAAGAGAGATATCTGTGAAAGTAATTTTAGACCAAAAGGGGAATCAAAGTAAATACAAACTGTGAGACTCATAGTTACTCTGCTAGTCTGCTAACAAACTAGAAGGAACCAGATTGAAAGGGATGAGAAGAAAAAAGGGAGAACAAAAAAATCTTAAAGTAGAAAAGACACATCAACTAAAAGTAAATGGTTGAAGTGAAGAGCCCTTACTATCAGAAGAGAGGAAAACAAATAAATTACAGGAAGAAATAGGAGTGGACTAAAAGAAAAAAAAAAAGACCATGAAACTAAGAATTATTTCACTGTGTTCCTACATTATGTTACACATCCCGGGTAGAAAATTAAAATGAAAGCTATGAACATACTGCAGGTAATTTTTTAAGAAATCTGTCTCTTGGGTCCAAGAGAATAAAGTCTTGAATTTTGATAAAAGAAAATTCTAATTGTTTCCTGAAAATATGCATATTTCCTTAAAACTCATCAACAATGGTCACATCTGCTAAGATTACTTTCTCTGGTGCTTTCAATTTCCTTTCCAAACCATTACATATACAGGTAATGTTGTCAGTGCCAGTCCTTTAGTACAAAAAGAAAAATTCTCTAAATTTTTGAGAAGAAAAGATTTAGACTAAATGAAGACAGTTATACTCCCCTCACTCAGACCACTACTCCCATTAAGATCTCGTTATTCAGCCAATTGCCTCCTCCTACTTAAGATATTAAAGAAATGAGTGTGTCATCAAATTCTCATAACCATTCATTTGTATCAGTGTATCTTTGCAATAGAATCCTTTGTACCCTCTGATGAATAACACCTCAGACTTCACTGTGTGTTGTGGAGAACTCAATTAAAACAAGGTCATTTTTGCTTGAAATCGTACATTTGGCGTCCATCAAATTAGATTATATAATATTTCAGGACCGTTTGGGTCACTTTCTGTACCCAAGGAGACAGGGGTGTCAAACTCACGGCCCGTGTGTTGAATCCAGCCCTCCACCTTGTTTTATCTGGCCCCACTCCTTGTTTCTACCTGGTGGCAGCACCGAGCTCCTTGCCCCTACACTCCTGCCAGTGCTGGTCACGTGTGCAGCGTGTGTGACGTGTGTTATGCTGCAGGAGCAGGTGAACACTGGGAGCCGTGAGTTTGACACCCATGATTTAACAGAAGGACAAGAGCAAAATGTCTCTTCAAACCCCAGCAACCTGACCCTATGCTTTATTTATGCACAGAGTGGATTCAGCCCATATCCCTCTGTACTACCAACTATGAATAGTCTTAAATGACCTAAGGACCCAAAACCTCACAATTCACAAGTAAATGAGGCATATCTTTAACTCTCCTTTCCTTCTTCCCTTATTTTTTCCCTATTTCAGGAAAATTCTAAGTTTTACAGCCAAAAAGTACTGCCTCAAGTAAAGACCACACTATATCTTTCACCTTGAGTGCTGTACTTTTTTCATAAAGGTCTATATACCTAATGACTTGCACACTAGTAGAGCAATGACATCTTGAAATGGGCTGAGTTTTATATATTTCAAATAGAATGACTGCTCTTTGCTTGTAATTTAGGCAGAACACAAATTCACCCACTCTAACAGCCTGACTTAGCACTAATCTACTCCAGATGCATCAGAGGAAGTAACAAGGGAGTCGTAACACATATGCGCAGAGGACTAGTAGGACAATGGAAAAAGTAAAGTAGATGTGGGATGAAAAAATAAACAAACAGATGAGCCATGTTGAGAAAAATTAAAAGAGGAAAAATAAAAACAGAGAAAAATGAAGATGAATACATTGAAATTCCTACTTTTTTAAAACTAAAACAACCCTTCTGGGATCTTCTTCATATCTTTCTGCAAGTATATTCAGCACAGAAATATACACTACTACCAAAACAACAGAATTTTAAGATTGCTTTTTATACACACTAGAAATAAAACAGCACTATTATTGATGTTTTAAAATTATTGAAAGGGTTTCAGATCCTACCTAGATAAACTACATAGATTAACATGGGAAGAGAAAATTGACGTTACTATGAGGAGCACATTCTAGATATTAAAAACCAGGGCATGGGGGTTTTGAATTACAAAGGATGCTAAGCAAACACTAGACCTTTTGGGTCACTTTTGATAGAGGGGCATTTTTTGTTGGTTAGCCTGGATTTTTACATGCAGCAAGATCACCATCACAATAAGCCTCCAGGACAAAAATATTTCAAGAAACTCTCTAATAACTTGAAAGTGTCACTAACATGTCATAGCTCAGCAGCAAAGAACAACACCTTCCAGAAGTGCTAGCAGTTGTTTCAGAGCATTCTGATCACCCGTTGTTTAGCAGGGCAAGAGGCTCCAAACCAGAAATAAACCCAGCTACCCCACAGAACAGGGAGAAACATCTTCTTGAGGTTTTATCCTTTAAAAGAAAACAACAACAACACAACCAACCAAAAACCCATAAACAAACAAGCAAAAAACACAAGGAAAAAACCTACCAAAACCCACCACAAAAAAACCCACCAAAAAGCCCCAAATCTGATTTAGAAATAAATATTTCAATATTTAAGTTTAAGGCCTTAGTTCTCTCCTCTGTGATTTTACCTTTTTAAGTAGGATTCAAAATTATCTTTTAACAATAGATATTTAAAGAGTTGAGAGCACTGGAGTTAACAAAACCTGATGACTTTCAGCAGACATAGATTTTTCTGTTAAGTCTGTTATATACCTAAATTGTTTGCAAAGCCTCGGCAAATAACTTTGAGTTTATCCTTATTCTTTTGCTCAGAATGAACTTTTTTTCTGATCAATACCAATTTAAACATCATGCTTCCAAGAATAAAAATGTCAAGCTTGGTTGTCTATTTATCCACAAGATAACCGATTTTCAGTTTTAGTTTGCAAAGTGATCACATTTGTTCTTCCAGAATGACACAAAGAGAGAAAGTGCGCAGGAGGAGACTAAGAAAGAGAAAAGAAGCCTTGAATTTCAGCTATGAATTGACTCAAACAGACCAGGTAAAACCTGAAAGTTTGATGCTAGCCTGTTTAGACCTGGTAAACATCACAAAATTAAAACTTAATGAACTCTGCTACCATAGATAGATAAAGCTCACTGTGTTAAGTGTTCCTTAGAGGAATTGTTTTAGTTGATGGTAAACCTATCACAAGGCACAAGAAGGATGAAAGCACTTGTAGGACATGTATGTTAGAGACTACCATATGATCCCTACTAACAGACTTTTCCTAGTGCACCTGCAAAGGAGAGAGTTAAAAAAAACTGTTAGAATTAACTTTATAATGGGAACTGTATCACAGAATTTTTATCTTATTTCTGATAATGCTGTGAGCTAGTCAACAGTGGTTAAGGTCTCATAAATGCAAGCTTTATCCCTGGCTCTGCCTTTGATGAATTCAGAAAAACAGTTTAATCATCTTTCAATTCAGTTTCCCAGTGGAAGAAAATAATACCCTTTCTACAAGTTTTTTGAGACATTTGATAAAAGCTATCTGTTATTAATTAGTACCGCACACATAAAAATGAAAACAGTTGTATTAAGTGAACTGGATTAGTATAATTTTTCATATTTTCACCTTCTTTATGCTTGCAATTGTTTATTCTTTCCAGATTAATGTATGGAGTGACTTCTATTCATGAGCTCCTTGAAGTCCACAGCCACAGGCAGAAGCCAACAGAGATGCAGGAGCCTATAAATGCTTTAAAACACTGATGATTCCAAAGCACGGAGATGACATGACAGCTTCTTTAAAGCATGGGATAACCGTATCTGAAGGTCGGCTCAACCTTGGCCCCAGCCTCTGTATCCCCAGAGTTTGTGGTGCTAGACTTGCCTTGAACCCACAGAGCAAGCTACCAGAAATTGCCCATCGTGGGTGTGAGCATATTGTGTGCTCCTGGGAGCACATCAATAACTGTGCTACTCGTTTAAGGAGATGCTGTTTGCCTTCTTGTTAGTCACCCAGCAGCTTTTACACCTAAGCCTTTTCACATCACGGCCACGGATTTTTCCAGCCCCCTGCCTTGGTGCAACCTGCTCTCACCTTCACCTTTCACCTCTTCGCAACGTCTGATTAAAAAAGACAGAGAAACTGAACACCAGCCACAACATCCTCGCATGAGTGTGTGCTCAATCACATATATTCCCATCACAGAAATGATGTTTGGCAGTTCTGCTCTATATTTACACTGCATCTTCCTCTCAAAAACTTCAGGTTGTCACACAAATGTGAGAGAACACTTACAGCAGGGATGAACGGAGTATTACAGGAATAACACAGATTCACATCGACAATTAAGCTAACGTAACAGGCAGGCAGAATGCTTTCGTAAAAGCATAATTTCTGCTGTTTTACAAATAGGGTATCAAAGCTACTGAGAGATAATTACCCTTATCCAAATCTCACAGGGTAAAAAATGCAAATTTTTTTAGATCAGATCTGGTTTTGCAGGTTTTTTATGAACAGTTTTGTCACACTGTGTTATATCTTGATCTATTTCAATCTTATGGGCTACATTAAAATAATTTATATACATCAGTTAGAAAATGTTAAGTCATTACTGCAACGGACACCAAGAAAATATGCAGATACATTTGATGATCCCTTAGATACTCCATTAAAATTTAGAAGTCCGAAGTTCTAAAATAGCCTAAGTATTTTTACATTGAAGTCTTTCCTCTTTCCTTCTCAGATCCCTCCATATTTATACCTATCTTTCCTTACTAAATGAAAAAAAATATCTTGCATGCTAGTTTTTAGGTAATTTTTCCAGCACATGGATGGATTACTTTTTTTTTTTCCTCTGTTCTCATCAATAACAATATCAATTATTATTTTATTTATTTTATTATATTATTATATTATAATTCTTATTAAAATATACAATTAATGTAAAATATATAATAATTATATTCTAAGCACAAGGAAGAAAATAATAATACTTGACTACAACAAAATGTATCTTAAATTGTCATACTGTATATATTTTATGTCAACATATTACTTTTACTAAAGTTAGTAAAATATTTTTCCTGCAAAAAGTGATTGTATCTGACTGAAATCCGCAATTTTCTTTAATATATATGTGTTAAATACACAGAAAAGTGTTATAGTAAAATAACACCATGAAAACACTTGAAATTAATAACTGCAATCAGTGCCTTACTGTTTGTCTGTTGTCTGAAGAAGGAAACCAAGGGCTTAGGTACATTTTGGCTGCTATTGAATCAGCACAACATTTGGTGAAAAACTTTCAACACATTTCACCAAGCACAGTAAAATTTACAAACTTTCAGAGAGATCTCTAGATATCAGGAATTAATGTTATCAACTAGTTCTCAATTCAATGAGTTCCAAACTTATGTGCTAAAGAAAAAATCTTTGATAAGGGTTGATTAAACATTTTTCTGCAGAAAAATCACAAAATTACATGTTGTCCACATTTCAATATCACTTTTAAAAAGAGAAGTTTGTATCAAAGTCCAATATAGTGTGGTGATTTATTAATCACTTCGAGACTGATTTTTTTTTTTTTAAATTAGTGGAAGCTAAACAACATTGCAAATATTTGCACACAGGTCAAAAACTTCTGAAAAGACTCGTGTCTATGTCCCTTTACAAAAATTACCTGATATTAAAAATCCTGGCTCGCAAAAGATTCGGTGAGAATGTAGGAATTCTGAATGGAGTTTATGGAGGCAACATGATTCAAATGCCGCCTATGACAGAAGCTGACAGAGTGCCAGCCAGAGATTAGCTGATGCTCTGGGGCCACACTGGTCAGAAGCTCTGTTCTCTGGGGCTAATTTGTCTGCCCTAAAGGAGTTTATCTCAGGGAAAACTGCTTAGCGGAAGAGTTTTCTACCACAGATATATTTTATTTAAGTGTAAGTCCAGGACATTTCATTTCTCAATTTCATTGCTCATTTCTTCCAGGCCCCCTGTGATGGCAGTGACACTGGTGGTCCAGTCCAAGGAAGGTATACTGCTAAAAACCTGCAGTCAAAAAAAAAAGAGAGAAGAAATAATCATTCTGCTTTTCTTAATACTAGAGGGAACTGGAGAGCTGGAGCCAAAAACTAAGCTTTACTGAGAAAGATGGTTAGTTAGTTCCATCCCCCTGAATGCAACCACTAGGAAATGCAGTTGTATGTCATTTTGTAATTTCTCCACAAACACAAGAGACAAAAAAGGTTTTTCTTTGGGAATTTTTTTCTTTATATGATTTCCTGCTCATTGCAGGGGGGGTGGACTAGATGATCCTTCTAGAATCATAGACAAATTAATGTTGGAAAAGACCTCTAAGATCATCAAACATCAGCTCAACACCACTATGCCTACTAAACCATGTCCCGAAGTGCCACATCTACACATTTTTTGAACACCTCCAGCGATGGTGACTCCACCACTTCCCTGGGCAGCCTGCTTCAGTGCTCCACCATTCTTTCAGTAAAGACATTTTTCCCAATATCCAATCTAAACCTCCTCTGGTGAAACTTAAAGCCATTTCCTCTCACCCTATTACTTGAGAGAAGAGACCAACACCTGCCTCACTATAATCTCCTTTCCGAATGATAAGGTCTCCCCTCCGTCTCCTGTCTTCCAGACAAAACAAGCCCAGTTCCCTCAACCATTCCTCATAAGACATGTGTTCCAGCTTAATTGCCCTTCTCTGGACCTGTTCTAGTACCTTAATGTCTTCCTTGTACTGTACTGAACACAGTATTTGAGGTGCAGCCTTACCTTACCAAAGCCCAAGTAGGTAACACCCACAGCCTTTCCCTCAGCCACTAGGTGGGACATCAGGTCATAGAAGGAGATAGGGTTGGTTAACAAGGACTTGTTTTTCATGAAGCTGTGCTGGCTGGGAAAGATCCCTTCCAATCTAAACCATTCTATTATTCTTTGTTCAGTTTTTCTGACAGTATAATTGTGAAGGTAAAATTTATCTAGGGGGAAGGAGGAGATATTTAAAATGGAATTGATAGCACTTCCTACTTCTTAGCCAAAGAAATTACAATTGCTAAACCTGTTTTTTTCAGTCACTCCAGCTTTCTTCAGGCTAAACAGCACATATTAATGAAGCAAGTCACCAGTAAATTTTGATAATCTAGAATATATGGAAATAAAACTCATAAAGAGATTTTCTTAAGAAGATAGACAATCTAATAACAATAATCTATATATTCTGTACAAAACTCCCTTCATTTACATCCTCAGAAGTGATATTCCTGGATGATTTGTTATTGCATTCATCTTCCTCTCTTCAATGAATGCAACTGTAGTTACAGATACGTGGAAAAATGAGGGGTCCCTGTTAAGTGTGTTACACACTTCCCAAATATCTGAAGACACAGGATGTGATACACCTAAAAATGAAGTTAGCATGAAAGACTCATGATTTGTTCTACCTCACCAAGCACAAGATTACACTTATTGTTTCACTAGAATGACAATTACTATGAGATCATTGATAGTAAAACATCTACTGCCACAACACCTAGAATCTGTTCTACTTTACAAACAGAAAACTGATAAAGAAGAGTCAATAACATGACAGCTTTCAAAACAATTAATACAATAAGACATAAGCTCCATACATCTGAAAGAAGTTACTAGTTCTTTCTAACCATGTGATTAGGAGATAGTGTTTTCCTTTGATAAATTATTTCTAAAAAGAGCAACTCATTACTTCCTGTGAATAGCTTGTTTCAGTCTTCCCATTCTCCAAGTTTTCATAGCCACATTATAATAAGTGAAAATATTTATAATGGTGGAATGGATGTAGCCTACTATTCTTAATTTTTTTTCTTTCTGTTATTTCTATGAAGCAGACATGGTTTTCCTCAATAATGTAACTTCTAAAATTGAAATAAACCCTCTCTAATAAATCTAGTAGGGTTTTTGAAGTATTATTTTAATATTTGTCTCAAACTAGACAGCATGCTATTCATTCCTTGAAATAAGCTTATGTTGGCAATAAAAATCAAGAAAGTAATGTAAATGGTGGTTTAATGCCTGAGGGAATATCAAGTTCAGTTGTGAAACAATAAAATTTCTTTCCTTTGCAAGTCCAAGATTAAAAGCTTGTGGTTTTTGTACAATAGCCATGAGTAATACATATAAGTGACAATTTTTATTGCATGAGATTCTCCTCATGTACATCTCTCATTTCTTCAAGATAATTCAGGCAATCAGCAAGGCAAAGACAACAGATCACATTGTTCTTAGTGTTAAACAGATAATCAATAGTCCAAGGCAATAAAATTAAATGTTTTGAGCTTTATTAAACTTTGGAGACTGCTGGTGAGTAGCTGAAAAATAAAACAACATTAAAAGTCCATTAGCATAACAATTATAGCAAAACACTTGCTTTTCATTCCACCACAACACTGAATTATAATACAAAATAAGTGAGTCTGTAGCTCATTGTTACAGCTATGTGAATATTATATATCCATTTAACAATAATAAATATTTGTAATGCAAATGCAGACTGAGGCAATCCACATGAAAATTCAACAGTTTTGTCATATCAATGAACTGAAGCAAAAAAGCGCAACTCTCTGTTGCTTTCTTTCAGTTCTTTAATTTTCCAGAAATTCCTAGGTAATTAGAGGTTAGTACGCACTGTGCAGTTATGACCCACACAAGTTATTAAGCTATGCTAGCAGTTCATTAATGTCTATTAACTGAAATCTCTCTGTGTTTACAAGCGTTTACAAGGCATTTTAATGGATTTAACCAAAATGTTTAACATTGCAGGATTGAGTCCCAAAACCTGAGGTTCTTCGATAACTCCCAGATATATCGGTTACATTTCTTCTTCTATTGTTTATTGAAAAACACTAAAAGCATTGGTGAGCAAACCTGCTATGTTTAAGATTAAAATTCAATTTGAATTGAATCAACTGGTGTAAACTTCTACGAAAAAAAAAAGGCAGCTGAAAAATGTTCCAGTGCGTATACTTAAAGTGCATAGAACTACATATCAAAGAGTTGTAAGTTCCAGTGTTCACAAGTTTATTTCTGTTGTCTGTAAACTCAACAACTGACTATCAACAAAGATTAATCTATTTTAGGCGAGATTAAAAGCAGTTATTCTACTGAATATGCTTCTATATCTACTCAAAATGTCTGTCTGTACAAGAGATATTTTTATCCATATGTAGACATTATGAAATGCTGTGTAAGTAATACCTACAATGTACATCAAAAATAGCTCTAGAGCTCATGAAATGTTGGGTATATAGGATGATACACTTTAGCTGTGATTCAACTCACTTGACAGCAGCTCTTTTACAGCACATTCAGCATGAAGCCATTGCTTTCTCATTCTAGAGCAAACGCAGTTGCTGAAAAGTGGTGCACTCACAACTGAAGCCATTTTTTCCTAGAAACATTAAAAATTTCCTTTTAGAGAATAAAATGAAGTCCCAGATTGCAACTAGCACAAAGAAAATGCACTTTCCAATGATATGAGAACAGACTTAAAGACAGTCAGATTTAGTGCTGCTCCACAAGGCAATGGCATTATCAGTGTTGATAAAAGTGGTCTCTTATGAATCAAATTGAGTCACTTGTTCTTATAAAATTCACTTAAAAACTGTGTATGCTTGACTTTCCATAAGGGTTTTCTCTCTTCTACCAAAATTTCTATTCAAATGGGGATTTCAAATCCTTTAGGTTAGTCTCAACACCTTTCAAGACTCAAAGTTCTACTGAAGGACTTCATTTAATAGTGCATTCAGGAATTTCCCACTTGCTTTATTCATCAGTCATATCATTATTTCCAACACCACAGACAGACTAGGCAACTTCAATCTGAAGCTTTTAAAATAGGCAGATACGGTTTTCATTAAATCACAATCACCTCAATGCTGAAGGCAGTGTTAAAATTCAAATTAGAAAAGTTTTGAGAAAAGTTTTGTTAATCAAAATGTTTGCAGTGTTCTTACTGCTCTTTTGCTATAGTGAATATGCCAATCATTTAATGTCAAATTTCTTTCTTTTTCAATTTTTTTTTTAAGTATTTTATTTTGGTTGCCAGTTCTTGCACATAGGTTTAACTTCAAGAATAAGTACTATTATATCAGAAGTAGTATTAGTTTATATACTTCGTTTTAGTTGTCCTGAATTCCCTGTTTTCTTGCAGAGGAGTGAAGGAAGTAAGCTAAAAGCAACTTTTCCCAGACTAGTCAATGAGTAAATAATGAAGTCTTCTTTTGACGTATTTATATGGACAGAAGCCATCAACTCAGTGAATGTATAGGAACTATATTTGCGTTATTTAAAAAATAAATATAAACCTTATCGATATCAATATTTCTATCAACATTTTTCTCTGAGGAGACTCCACTAATTCAAGTCTTAAGTCACAGTCCTCCTATATCGCAGTACAGTTCTTGAAAATAAACTACTCCTCAGGCATTGCAGTGCTGTGCTTATTCCCCACTTACAAACTTAAAGCCCTGTCTCAAGACACAGAGTATTACCTTTTCCCCTTACATACAAAATATTCAGTGCACAAGATATTATTAAGATTAGCATTTTAATTATTTGTGGTGTCTGTGCTTTTAAAAAGGAATCTTGTTTGTATTTCAGATATCACCAAGTGCTTTACATCACGCTTCATTTTATCCCATGGTCTGGAGATCATCATTTCTTACTGTCTCAGCCTCTGGGATTCAGCTTGTCAGTATTCTTCACTGTTCAGTTTTCCTGCTGAGGCCCACAGAGACCATGTTTGATTCTCACCAGTCATTATTCATCTCTTCAGTCCATGCTCTTTCTTTACTTTAGTTTGACCTCTGAGAGCAGTCAGTCCAACGGCCTCCCCGGCTGCCAGAGCTCTCTTGCTGTTGTAGACTGATGTTTGCCCCTTCCCTTCCCTTCCCTTCCCTTCCCTTCCCTTCCCTTCCCTTCCCTTCCCTTCCCTTCCCTTCCCTTCCCTTCCCTTCCCTTCCCTTCCCTTCCCTTCCCTTCCCTTCCCTTCCCTTCCCTTCCCTTCCCTTCCCTTCCCTTCCCTTCCCTTCCCTTCCCTTCCCTTCCCTTCCCTTCCCTTCCCTTCCCTTCCCTTCCCTTCCCTTCCCTTCCCTTCCCTTCCCTTCCCTTCCCTTCCCTTCCCTTCCCTTCCCTTCCCTTCCCTTCCCTTCCCTTCCCTTCCCTTCCCTTCCCTTCCCTTCCCTTCCCTTCCCTTCCCTTCCCTTCCCTTCCCTTCCCTTCCCTTCCCTTCCCTTCCCTTCCCTTCCCTTCCCTTCCCTTCCCTTCCCTTCCCTTCCCTTCCCTTCCCTTCCCTTCCCTTCCCTTCCCTTCCCTTCCCTTCCCTTCCCTTCCCTTCCCTTCCCTTCCCTTTCCTTTCCTTTCCTTTCCTTTCCTTTCCTTTCCTTTCCTTTCCTTTTCCTTTTCCTTTTCCTTTCCTTTTCCTTTCCTTTCCTTTCCTTTTCTTTTCTTTTCTTTTCCTTTTCTTTTCCTTTTCTTTTCTTTTTTCGTTTCTGTTTCTGTTTCTTTTCTCCCTGCCTATTACTCACTGCTTGGGACATCACAGATTCTTTCCTAAAAATCATGGGCTGCTTTCACTCACTTTTAAAAGCACCCTTAAAATCTCCCTCATATGCAAGCTGGAGTTTCAGTTCTTGACTTCCAAAGAGCTTCCTTCATCTTTCCAAGTCGTCAAGTCTCTCTCTTAACACAGAGTAGTTAACATTGGTACTAACTGTCAGTGGAAACAAAGCATGCATTAATTTTCTACAGTCTCAGGGCAAAAATATGTTTCTTGTATTTCTTCACTGCAGGAAGGGCTGCGTATTTATCTGGCTCATGAACAGGTGGGCCAGGGTGCATCGTTACTAATGAAAGGTCTGCATGAATGATACACGCTTTATAGAAACAGAGAATTGAAGGTACATCCAGACAGGCTGGATCAATGGGCCGAGGTCAATGGCATGAGGTTTAACAAGGCCAAGTGGCCTGGACCTGCATTTGGGTCACAACAACCCCGTGCGGTGCTATGGGCTTGGGGAAGAGTGGCTGGAAAGCCACCTGGTGGAAAAGGCCATGGGTGTGCTGGTCAACAGCCAGCTGAACACAAGCTAGCAGTGTGCTCAAGTAGCCAGTAAGGCTTGCATTAGAAATCATGTGGCCAGCAGGAGCAAGGAAGTGACTGTGCCCCCATACACAGGGCTGGTGAGGCTGCACCTCAAATACCATGTTCAGTTTTGGGGCCCTCCCTACAAGAAAGACATTGAGGTGTTGGTGTGTGTCCAGAGGAGGGCAGTGAAGCTGGTGAAGCTTGGTCTGGAGCACAAGTCTTATGAGGAACTGCTCAGGGAACTGGGGTTGTTTAATCTGGAGGAGGCTGAGGGGAGACCTTATGACTCTTTACGGCTATCTGAAAGGAGGTTATAGTGAGGCAGATGTTGGTCTCTTTTCCCAAGGAACAGGATGAGAAGAAATGGCCCAAAGTTTCAGCAGGGGAGGTTTAGATTGGACATTAGGAAAAATATCTTTACTGAAAGAGTGGTGAAGCATTGGAACAGGCTGCCCAGGGAAGTGGTGGAGTCACCATCACTGGAGATGTTCAGAAAATGTGTAGATGTGGCAATTTGAGACATGCTTTAGTAGGCATGGTGGTGTTGGGCTGGCAGTTGGACTTGTTGATCTTTAAGGCCTTTTCCAACCTTAATGATTCTATGATTCTGTGATACCTCCACAGTCATGCGATCTGTGTGTTTCTCAGTTTCAGACAAACTTAGCTTATACAGAATTCCATAAGCCTTCTAGGCAATACATCCCTTTACCTTTGGATGTCCTTACTACACTACGTGACTGTTTTTAAATTTTAAAAAGACTAAGAGTGGCAGTAAATGAAAGGTAACAGAAAATTAATCACTAGTTATTCACTCAGATTCAGTTGTATTGCATTTTCATATTATTTGTCTTCTTTCTAGAAACAAAACTGTTTGTTCAAACTAAGCAAAATGCAATATGAGAAATATATATTAATTTTCTAGAGCCTACTGTAAGATGAAAGAAGACAAGTAGAGATCAGAATAATTGACTATCTAGCAGTATCATTTGTAAAGATGCAATATTTTTTCTCTTTTATAAAATAATTATTTTATAAATTCATGTTCTGCCCATCCCCTCAAAACAACTAACCAGACTAACCTAATTATTAACAAGAATCAGCAAAATCAGTCATCATTCTTCTACCAAAAACTGACTGATAGCAATGATTTCAAATTTTAGCAAGATGATAAAATACATGTTCTGGAATCAATAAGCTAATATCTTCACATAACTGGAAAACAGGGAGGCATAACAAGCAGTATTTAATTTAAAAATTGAAACAGTGATAGGAGAATAAACAGAGTAACACAGAATAACCGAACACTTCTTCCCTGAAAGCCAGTTCTATTTTAAAATTCAGTTGCCTCACTAAAAAACATGGAAAGGCAGGAGCAGCAGGCCGCTCCCCTCCTCCAACACAAACACCATCCTCAGAGCGCGTGACAGGAGAAACTCTCCTACCTTGGTGAGTCCATCCTCACCAAACTGCTGCTGACCTGTTGAGAGAGCTGACTTGCCCTTCATGCCATTCCCAGCCACGTTTCTCTTCCCTTAGTCCTCCCTGATTCCTCACCTGCTGTAACTGGGTGATGTTTTTACAGTGTTTGCTCAGGTTAATGACTGCAGCTCTGCCAAAAGCTTGTGTTCCCTATCAAGAACACACACAACCCTTTTCAACTCCAAAGACATCTCCCACAGTCTTTCTGGTACTCTTCCACTGCCTGCACATGGCACAAGTCTGCATGCCGCTATCTGATTATTTTCAACTAACCACTTACACACAGCTAGGTGGCCCAGGCGTGATTACACTCACATGCGTCTCTCCATACAAAGAACTTCATTTTTTTAAAATTATTACAGCACATAGATGAAAATATATGAAATGGAAATTAAAAATGTCAGCCTTATCATTCATATTACTTTCTTTACAGATCTGTAAAGAATGCCTTTTTTCCTCCCCTGTCTAGTTTGCATCTTACAAAACACTATTTAGGAAGTAACAACCAAGTAAACAATAAATACAGATATTTTTTTTTAAGTAATCTTAAATGATACTCGCATAAGTTTCAGGGTTTGTTTCTGTTCAGTGCATCACTGAAATGTCTTTTGCTCCGTGTTTCAACACCACTTTGGAGAAAAGATACTTAAGAATCTGTACTGGTTTTTTTAGTCTTCTTCCTAGAATTGGAGGATCCTTTGAGAACACATTTTCAAACACCATACAGACAGATATGTACTCCTCCATGGAGGCCAAATGAAGTCCAGGCTGTCTTTCCAGAAGTATTTGATGTTATTCAATATATTAAATGAAACACCCAGTAATAATATTTAATACTTCAGCAGCACTCGTGTACCAAACACAGCCTAAACATTGATGTACAATTGTCATTATCAGTACCAAAAGAGGAGGGAGACAGATGTGGAAGCAGAACATAAATTCTTCTAATGAAATCATCTGAAATAGTTATTGAGCCTGTTTACTGATTTCAGGTTCTGGTAACCTTAGAAAAAATTATATTCTTGAGACTCCTTTAATAAAAAACTGATATGGAGATAACTTGTCAGGTGAAATTTTAAAATTATTTGCCTAATGTATAAAATACAGCTAAAAATACAATGCTGATACTCCCTGGACTTCATAACCACAGCACAAAGGAAGGAAAGGAAGGAAGGGAGGAAGGGAGGAAGGGAGGAAGGAAGGAAGGAAGGAAGGAAGGAAGGAAGGAAGGAAGGAAGGAAGGAAGGAAGGAAGGAAGGAAGGAAGGAAGGAAAAGAGAAAGCGTTTCAGTGGTTCTGTGTAAGATTTGTTTTTGGATGAAATTTAGGGTTATAGTTTAGCAATGGTTTGGCTGGTGCCCAAAGGTGTTTCAATGAGATATTTTGAGAGACGAGCTTTTCCCCTCGCCGACACAGCACTTCAGATAATCTTCAGAAGAATTCCAACTCATAGTTTTTTTAAAAGTAAAACAATGTGACTCTTGGCTTTGCAATTTCCTAATCAGTTTAATGTAAAGTGGAGTTAATGCTTTCAAGAAAATACCACTTTCTCCAAGGTTCTTCATGGCTACAAGTCTGGGATGAATATCCAGGATGCATTAAAAAATAAATTTGAGAGTCCAATCACCAATTTCTTCATAAAAAAGAAAGATAAATGTAAAAATCTAAGTGATCAACATAAACAATCTAGAAAAAAAAATCTAAAAACCCCACATATATCAAAAGCAAAAGGAAAAATTCTTAGATTCACACATGTTATAATTTGCAAGTAGTCACTTTATAAATGCTCTGTACAAATGTAAAATTGCTCCTTGCAAAACCTTTATTAAATGATTTTTGCAGAGTAGTAGTCATAAATACTTCAAATTAAGAAACTGCTTTTAGTTCTTTTTTAGTTCCTATTTCATCACTAACAAGCCTAGTTCCTGGGAAGTCCTTCCAGATATTATATTGTTAATTTTCATCATTTAAAACATATTCTTAGTCCACTAAAACATCTTAATTTCTTTCCTTGTCCATTTTGTTTTCAGTTTATAGCCTTGCCTCCCACATAGGGCTTATATGCCTCAGAAATACCTTAGACACATATATCCATTTACTAGTTTGATGGAACATTTAACATAAGCTAAATTGAACTAGTTTAGCTAAATTAACTTCACTTTCTCACTGGAATGGTCTTTTCCTTTCCTGCATGAAATAGCAAAGGATTCACTCCTCAGAGTTTCTAGATTCAGTAAAGGATTCTCTCCTCAGAGTTTCTAGATTCAGCAAACTCTTGTATAGCAGAGTAATAGTAAAGAAGAGGCTTGTAATCACCCTATATTACCCACATACTTACCTGTACATATTATCAGCTACAGCAATCCTTCCACAAGACTTCTCCCACCTTCCTCATCCCATCCTTCCCGTTTCTTCCCTCTGGTGGTTCTCATTCAAGTATTCCCAAAGAAAAAAGAAAACATGGGCACACATTGACAGTGACTTAATCAGTATCTGATATCAGGGATTCATCTCAGGAGTTTGGTTAAGGAAAGTCAGACCCTTTACTATCTACTGGCTCTGACTTCATTCTTCCTATTTGTCATATAATGCAGCTAAAAATAAACTCCGGGTTTTGAAAGAAAGATAATGGTAGATGGAGTACATGCTCAGCAAGCTTCCCAATGACACTAAACTGTGGGATGCAGTCAACACACCAGAGGGAAAGGATGCTATCCATATGGACCTTGACAGGTTTGATAGGTGGGCCTGTGCTAACCTCATGAAGTTCAACAAGGACAAGTGCAAGGGTCCTGCAGCTGGGTCGGGGCAATTCCAAGCACACGTACAGGTTGGGTAGAGAATGGATTGAAAGTAGCACTAAGGAGAAGGACTTGGGGGTGTCGGTTGATGAGAAACTAAATGTGGCCCAGCAGTGTGTAGCCCAGAAGGCCAACAGTATCCTATGCTGCATCAGAAGAACTGTGAACTGCAGGTCAACGGAGATGATTTTCCCCCTCTACTCCACTCTTGTGAGACCCCACCTGGAGTATTCTGATCATCTCTGGGGCCACAAACCTAAAAGAAAGCCGTGGAGCTGCTGGAGTGAGTCCAGAGGATTGCCACAAAGGTGAGCAGAGGGCTGGAGCACCTCTCCTATGAAGACAGGCTGAGAGAGCTAGAGTTGTTCATCCTAGAAAAGACTCCAGACAGACCTTATAGCAGCCTTCTAGTGTCTACAGGAGGCCTACAACAATGATAAAGACAAACTTTCTATCAGGGCCTGTTGCAACAGGTCAAAGGATAATGGCTTTAAGCTGAAAGAGGGTAAATTTAGATTACATACAAGAAAGAAATTCTTCACTATGAAGGTGGTGAGGCACTGGAACAGGATGCCCAGAGAAACTGTGGATGGCTCATCCCTGGAAGTGTTTGAGGCCAGGTTGGATGGGGCTTTCAGCACCCTGGTCTAGCGGAATGTGTCCCTGCCCATGGCAGAGGAATTGGAACTAGGTGATCTTTAAGTCCCTTCCGACCCAAACCATTCCATGATTCTTGGGAAGCTAGCTCCCCACAAACAACTTCTCACCTGCACCTGCCTTCCCTATTGTCTACGATAATCTCCTCCTAACAGTTAAAGCATAGGGGAGTACTTTGTTCTTTAAAATTCTTTCTCCCTTCCGATGTGTACAAATCATGGACTTAAGAAAAAATTGCTTTTCATTTAAAAAATGTTTACAGTACACAAGTAACATACAAGCTATGATGAAACACAGCTGAAGAATCAGTACCAAAGGGATGTAAAAGCATTATAGCTGAAGAAGTGAGATACAATTAATTTTTTCTGCTTTTCTGGAGTTCAACTGTTCAATTGGAAGCTAGAATTTCACTTAAAAAGATCTAATCATTTTTTAGTTAAATAATAATTTTCCTCCCCAAAATATGGCCTTAACAATACATTATTGACCCACAGCTAAATACACAAATCGATGGAGAAAGAATTGGCTTTTAACTTTATCATATTTTTAATTAAAAACTTCATGTGCTTTTTCTACTTCTGAACAACAAAGATATGAACAACACGATAGGACTTTATTTTATACCCAGCAGTAAACACGCTGACATAACTACTTTGTATAATAACCCCTTAGTGATTCCACCAACTTTTTAAGTGTTGTATTGAGTTCCTAACAAAATCTCTTCCGCCATACACATTTAGAGGCCTTTCAAATATGATCAAGCGTAGCTGGGATTAGTCATCCTTTACTAATTACTGATTAGCAGGGCGTATGAGTGCAAACACAGCCTGCTTACTCCTCATTAACTTTGTCTCAAGACTCATGTTCCCAACTAGATCTTAGCAAATATAAAAATATCAGAGGGAGAACAGCTAGAGTTGCCACTCTTTTCACATCCCCTACTGCTCCAGCAAGAGCACAGGTTGAGCTGAAGGACCACATTCACTTGTTAGCAGCAAGAGCAGGATTCATACACTCCCACAGAGGAATGAGTGACCAGAAATTAGGTATCAGCTGCTCTGTGTCTAGCCACAGTATGCACTCTCTGCTCTCAGGGAAACTTAAATCATGAGGTTTAGAAGTCTGCAACAGTTCACATCTTTATGTACACCTGAAGTCCTGTACCACTATAGTGACTATTGTATATGCTCTCTATACTGTTGTTTCAGTTTGTATTAAACCCAGAAGTATCTACTTACTGTAAAAAGGAATTGCACCATTCTTTTTTTTATATTTCAACTAGACTTAGTATATAGAAAAATTTGTCAAGATTTCCTCTAATATTAGAAGCTGGACTTGATAACCAAGGAACAACTTTTCCAAGTTCATGTTTCAAATGAAAATGCTAGCATAGCTGTTATGCTCTAAGGATGTAAGTGAGAAACTGCCTTAAAGATTTCACATGGTCATCAGCTTCAGCTTCCAACTCTTTAGCTGCATCAGTGGATCCAGTTGAAGATATTATACCTTCCTGTGTTAAGTCACTTAAGAAAAAATGTGATATAATTGAAAAATGATACCTTCCATAGATTTAATTTTTTAGGCGTGTTTTTTCACTTTTTGATAGAAGCTCCAACAAAAATATTTTTGCAATGACCTTCTAGTTTTCTTTAACAAAAGGAAAAAAATTAAAGAAAATTAATTACTTCAGTGTCTGAATCAATTTTCTTCAATTTTTATTTTCCTCTTCATTTGCTAATAGAAAAGTTTCTCTCTGGCACTTTGCTTTCCTCTTATAAAATTTTTGAAGTTTTTTTCTCTCCTACACTCTTTGGATAGTGCTCTCGTTTAGCTTTTTCCTAACTTTATCTTTCCCCTGCAGGCCTCACTAGGAGTTTATATAATGTTTTCCTATTTTCCATAATGTATTCAAGCTCACTTTAACCTTCAGCCTTTGGGGATGTACCACTACAGCACATGGGTTAGTCTTCAGGTTTATATATATATATTTATTAATTATTGAGGTCCAAAAAAAACTTAAGTGTACATTATATAGAAGGAGCTCAGGTTTCCAATTCCACAATATGTTTAAAAAGGTATCACCAGGGAACTACAGTAGAAAATGGCAGAATCACGAATCTCTCCTTCACATTCAAAAAGCAGGAACAGAGATCCCTCATTCTCCCAAAATGTAGAAATCCCACTTTCCTGTGCTTCAAGTCTGCATATCTTTGGTCCTGCTCCAATTTGTCAATCCAGGATCAAAAAAGAAGACCTGAAATTGTGAACCTTGGTCCAGAACAATTCCAAAGCATAAACACACAAGCCCCACTTGACAAATACATGAGACATTTATAGAGTTTTACAGAGTCACATTGGTGCGTATATACCAGGTGACTTCATGTTACATATGCAGTGAGACCAGGCATATGTGCTACAGGAGATAAAATACCCTTCAGATTCCAGTGCTTTGGTTACAGAAGACATTTACAGGGCTAAAGGTTCCCTTCCACTTAATTGCATTTCCTCAGCCTCCTCACAACTGAGTTTTTACCCAAAAATCTTTCCTCTCTTTTGCATTTCAGACATTCTTAGACATGAATATGACTGCACTGTATGGGTGGGCAAAGCAATATTATCAGCTTACTGAAAGTACCTCATCTCTTTACCAACTGCAAGTCTGGTAGCAGCATCTGGAAAAAAATGGTAACACCTGAGGGCCCACGGACTTGTGATCTGCAGCCATTCCTACTTGTTGACAAAAGCTGTCAGTTAGACTGAAAGTTTCTTGGGCTTTGGAATAAAAGGATTGCCTGGAGAGCTAGATATACGACTGCATAAGAAGAGCAGAGAGCCCGTTTCTCTTCCATTATACTCATTCATGCACGATAACAGAGATAACTGCCAGTTCGAGCTGCATAAAATAAGTTTTTAATCAGATCTTTTGTCTTACACCTTTATTATAATAAAGCTTATTATTCTTATTGTCTACTCTTAGCTATAGAGCAGTGCTTCTGTTCAATGTAGTATTACTTTTGTATACATGTAGGTTTGTACTGTTTCTCTTCAGATTCTTTTTGAAGTCTCATTTCAGTCTTTCTTAATTCTCCTTTTTCCATATCCATTATTTCCCTCCTAAATTTTCTATCAACTCATTACGAGATGTACTGGATGTTGGGTAGTACAGGGTACTGGAGAAAAGTCTAGCCCATTATTTTAGTAGGACATCAAAATCCATTCTCACACTCAGTTTTTGTCCTTCAGAGATTGCTCTACTGTTATCCTTGCAAAATGTCCCTACATTCAATCTGACTTCATCAGTATGTTCTGATAGACAGAAGGCAACTCTAGCTTTTATAAATGGAAAAGATGAAAAGGGAGGTGTCCCCATTTTTTAAATAGTTTTATCCAGACGTGACAAAATGGCTGTAGCCTCCCAACCTTTTCTTCATATAGCCTATCAAACATAGACAGCAAAGATAAAAAATAATTGCAAGTATATAAGTGAAGAGGTTTAATATGGATGCTACCTGCATATGAAGGAATGACCGCACACAAGAAACATGGTGAAGCTTCATACTAGCAAGAGCACAAGTTCTGCTGTTTCACTAGTACACTACAGCAATACCTACATATTTACAACGTATATATTGGTCACTTTAAATACATTGAAACTTGTAAGTTTTCCAATTACACTTGCCCTGGGAAAGGCAAAATAAGTTACTTTCCTATATAGAAATGCATGCTCTGCTGATTACTAGATATAAAAATGTAATGGTGATATACAACAGTCACGGTTCACTTTACTACAGACCTAAAATGCCCCATGTCCACATGAACTCCAGTAAGTGGTCATCATTTTCCAAGGGCAGGTTGGAAACCCACATGTGTCACTACATATACTTATCTTGGAAACTATTCCACAGGGAAACTATTCCTTACCTTTGGCGGGTAAGTATGTAAAACAGGAGCTTTCTTAGACATTTATAAAATACTGAAATCTATTAAATCTGTAATCTAAACACATTAGCTATTTTCCCATTGCATACATTATCGTGATTATGTATCACAGATATTTACTTGTATACAACAAATAAATAGCTAAACACATTATATACAGCCTTGCTTATGATGCACAATGAAGTATATATATATATTAGGTGTAAATGCATATAAATAAGGAACACACATGTATAAAGATATTATTATTATTATACTTCAAAGAACTTTGGTTAGCGTAATGTTTTATTTATTTGCTTGCCCTCCATCAAGCTATTAGCTAGCGTGATAATTGATCAAGCAATTGCATTTTAATTGTGGTAATAGAGCAGCTTTGTGATTTATTCCTCTTTGTTTTGTTTCACTACAAAGTAATCATCTTCTCTCAGATGTTTAACCACCCACCCAATTTATCTATTAAAAAAATTTCACAGCCATATTTCATTAATCTCTGTAGGCTTTACAATGGGGATGGCAATTTCTCTCCTTCACACAGCATTTTCTTAATTGTGATGGTACTGGTTATTGCCTCCTTAATTTGCACTTATACTAATCTAGTATATATATTTTAAAATTTGCAGATGATGCCAATTATTTTACATCATATTGTTAAATGCAATAGGCCTGAGCCCCTTCTCTTTTAAATTGATATTAATCAGGAATCTTCTTAAGGTTATGATGACAAGTACCTATGGAAGTATAAGCTACAAGAGGTGAGAAGTATATCCTGAACTGTCAGGTAAGCAGAATTTGCCCTAAAGAGAAACAAAAACACAATAGTGAAACACAATTTGGTCTAAACTGCACATGACTACAATATCTTCATTTACAACTTGTATTTACTAGTGCAATAGTCACCTGTTCTCAAAGTAACATAACTGAAACTTTAATTTCTCCTATTTAAAAAAAAAAAAATGCTTACGTGTAACTATGATGATACCTGAAGAATGTATTCATGGAAAAAAGTAATTGTTCTAGTATATCTCCTCTGACAACAGAAAGGTTACTGTTTTGGAATCTACTCCTTATGCAAGGGATAAAATACCCAAACCAAAGACAGCAACAGAATTCAAAGAACAAAGAGTTACAATCTTGCTCCAGCAAGATGCAAGCTGTAAGGTAGGTCTAAAAAGCAGCACTGAAGACCTAATTTTGAGCTCTGACATTTCTCTCATCGGAGGCTACTAATGCACAAAAATGTCGATTCCCTCCTGCCTTCATTCAAATAATTATTTAGCTACTCCTGATGATCCTCAGAGTGCAGGAGTTAATTAAACACTGTATTTTCCTCCATGTTTTGTTTTAAACTTACTTTGTCTCTTTCTGGTGAAATAATGGGCTAGTGGCAAGTAACCTTGTGCTCTATGTATGACTTTACGAAGGCATTTATATAAATATTATTGAAATAATGTCTGTATTTGGCTTTTTAGCTCCCAACTGGAGAGTAAGGACCTTTCCATATTAACAGTACTCTACACACAGGACCTTTTGAAGAAGGTACCCTTGTCACTGATTTCCATTCTTCTCTGTAGGGCATGTGGGCATGTTTAGACTTTTAACTGCATCATGCCTTGCAATATATCACAGGCTTTATTTCTAGGTAGTCTTCACACACGAATTAAAGAACTTCATTTAATACTTACAATTTTTAGCCTGCTAATGCTTATTATCTAGATATATGCTTGGTATATAATGTGTATTATCTATAATACAGTAATAGAAGTTTAACTACGTGTGCTATCCTTGCATGCGTATGTAAGCGCTTACAGTATTTGCAGTTCTCAGTTACATTGACCTATGTCATCATTATCTCACATTTACTCTCCATTTATTAGTGAATATATAAATGTTGCATCTGGTTTTTGTTCTTTCCGCTGCCTGAATTTTCATATTTTCATAATTTCCAATGATTTCTTACATTTAATAAGGACCATAATTTGAATATTGCAAATAGGTTTCTTTGAATTCTGTAATGAAAAACTTACATTTATAATTATATTTTACTTTTTCTCTTTTAATTAGGCATATGTTTCTTAATTTTTAAAAATGTTTATTTTTCCTCTTTGCGCAGAGGAGCAGATGTGTCCTTGGAAAGCCATAACTTGAGAAAGAAAAAGCATAGGTAAGTGAAATTCAATGAATAATTGATTACTGAAGTAACTACTTAATTATTAGGGATGGTGACGGATAATTTCGACGGGCGGGGGGGGAGGAGAGGGAAGAAGTGGTACGCAAAAAACCCCGTTTTTAAAAATCAGACGCATTTCTCATAACAGACTACACAATATCCCTGCAACAACAGCTATGAGAGGGGAGACAGCATGACATCCGTTTATAATGTGGCTTTCTCCCGCTTAAACATTGCAACATGTATTACAAAACCCGAGGTAACGAATCAATTAAACGGGACCCGGCCCCTACAGCCGCCCCCCGCTCCCTCCCGCCCTCTCATTCCGCCAGACCGTGCCCTCTCCCGAGCCGCTCGGCTTTGTAGTTTCCCGGCGCCGGAGCAGTAGGACCCAGGGGCCCTCCGCGGCCACCAATAGACGCTGCTACTTGGATCTATTTGTATGCAATGCCTCCTGCTCTGCGCATTAATAGTAGTACAGATAACGGGTCTGAAAGAATTCTCTTCTGAAGAAGGATTTGATTTTCCAGGGTCCTGATACTGGGAAGAAATCCGTTTTCATCCTCTTATTCAAAAGTCTCCAGAACAGCTTGTCATCTTACGCGCGCTCCCTCCCTCCCGCTCTCTCTACATAGAAATCTATTTTCTCGCTCAATGCAAGGAAAGTTGCAAAGGACTGTCTGGGTGATGGAACTGCTAGTTTGCTGAGAGCCTTCTGATCTGGAGGGTAAGTCGTCTCCCCCCTCCCCGAACTCCCCAAAGTAGCGACTGGTGCGGGGGTCTCGCCGGCAGCCGCGAGGAAGAGGGGACCGCTCTCCGCTCCGGGACACCGGCTCGGGGTGAGGCAACAGTGTCCCAGAGAGGTCACAGCGAGAGAGGGGGATGCGAGAGTAGCCCAGTCGCGCAGGGCTTGCGGAGGGAGCGGTCCAACAAGTTTCTTTGCAGGTACCGGAGCCGCGCTTATTGTCTGTAAAGTTGCCCGTGTTTCCGCGGGACGGCGTCGGCTGCTTTATTGCCGCCCTTTGGCTCGGGCTTTATTAACAAAGAACTTTTACCACTGCGCAGCCGGTCCCCCCGAGGCCATCTCGGGCTGCCTGAAAAGCTGGCCCTGCCGCCACGGGGGGGTAACCGCGCCTCAACTTCTGGCGGGGCGATCTCCGCAGCCCCCAGAAGCGCCGGCTTTTGTTTTCGCCGCGCTTGCAACAACCTTTTCCCTTCTGGTGGGGATGCTGCCGCCCGGGAGCAGCCGTGCCGGGGGCAGCGCCCTCCTCTGCCCCCGACCGGCACCCGATCCGCCGCGGGGCGGAAGGACAGAGAGCGAAATTCAGTGGGAGTGGGGAAAATGTGCATATATAGGTGTATAAATGTCCCTAAAAATGGAAAGCGGCAGCACGGGAGGGTAAACTGTGATAGCGCATCCTCCAGCCCTTGGCTGGGGGGGGGTGGGCGGGCGGCAGCGCCTCTCCGCAGGGCCGGGGGGCGCAGCCCGCGAGTGCGCGACAGCCTCCCCGCACAATGGAGGGGCCCCCGGCGCGACGGGGGTGGAGGAGGAGGAGGGAGGTCTCCGGCTCCGCTGCAGCAGATGCTGCTGCAGTGCCGCAAACCTGCACCGCCCCCGCCCCGCGGGGCAGCGCCCCCGCGGAGGATGCGCGGCCGGCGGGGGGTGCCGAGCCCCGCGCAGCCCTGCGGCCCCGCCGAGGGGCTGGGGGCGCGGAAGGTGCTGAGGGCGGTACAGGAGGCTCCTCTCGGCCGCCTCGCTAATTCTCCGCGCGTTTTGGCCACGCGGGGGAATCAACAGCAAACGGCTCTTCCTGTGCAGAAGTGTTGCCGCACCTGAGTATGACGCTGTTAAAAACATGGAGTGAGAAGGGAGAAATGTAAAGCACTGACATATGACATCCTTACGTTTGCATTAAGTTTATCATTACCGTGATCCGTATCTGTATTTTTTTTTGTAGTGTTGTAGGTTATTTTTTTTTCCTCCCATGTTCACTGGGATGTTATGGTTAATTAATGACCAGTGACTCAAAACCAGATTTAAATGGGTTTAAGATGTTTATTTTAATTTCACTTGCCTGTGTTTCACACTTTAGTTACAAAAAGGAAATCTTTAAAGTTGTTCATTATTGTGAGTACACTGAGGAACTTTAGAGGCTTTTTTCTGGCGGGGGAGGCATGTTTTGTGACATAACAGTGTTTTACAGATGTGTGAATAGAAGGGACCGTTCTCTCATCTTATACCATTGTGCTGTAGCTATGTGTTGAGGCTCAACTGACAGGCAAGATTTCACATTTGAGAAGGCTCCTTATTAAACTGAAGTTCATACTCGTCATTAATGGGAAAAAGAAGCCTTTGTTGGATGCGATTTGTAGACAAAACAGCTTAAGAATCTCCTGTTATATTATGGAGTAGTAAGACTAATCTCTAAACATAACTCATGACTTTTTTCCTGTGTACGTCTCTACATTCATTTTATACTTGTCTGCGTGCATGTTTCCTACTTAACATCTTAAACTGCTGGAAATTCCAGCAGCATTACACTGGAGTAAAGAGGCTATAAGCATGTGGAAGGAGACCTAGCTTTGGATGATTAGGACAAGAAAGCAAGGCAGAAAGCTAATAAAATTATTTCAGTTCTTCTTGAAGTAGTTCATTGCTTGTCAGTCTTTCAGCAAACACTGCCAAACTTCTGCAAATTGTATAGCAGTTGTGTCCCAAGCCCCTACAATTAAAGGATTCCTGCAAGCATTTGTCCTACTATGACTGATGCTTGTCTAGAAGCTGCACTGATTTCCATAAGAATCTTCATTAAAAAAAAAATGGAAGAAGGATGCTGTTGTGGCAACTCAAACATCTTGATTGCTGTTGGTTGACTTTTTAGTCAGTGAGAAGAAATTTCAAGCTATACCTTTTGCTTTCCTGGGTAATACTGAGTCCTCATTGTTGGATAATGACCAGTTAAATACTGGAGAAATGAGGAGGAGTCGACCAATTTTCCCATAAGGTATTTGCAAATGTCTTCACTAAGGCATAAGCTAAAGGTTTATTATATGTATTCTCCTAATAGGTTTTTCAAAGAAACTAAATTGTTAAGGAGTGGGAAGGATATTTTGAGTTCTGATGCTTTCTTTTGCTGATGTTATTTCATCTGTTCCTGTGTTTTATTTTTTTATCTTGTGAACGTCTCATATTGTGTTTTGCTGTAACTGGATATGGACTACAATAAGCGGCATAATATCTCAAATATGTAATGTCCATGTGGATTTCCTTAAGTAACTTTTCAGGTTCTATGTGCACATCTGAACTTCAGCCTAAGAGGTAGAGGCAAGTGTGTTAATGACAGGAGGCTCAGATTTTTACTTAATGAAAATACAGGAAATCTTAATGTATACAGATTAACAAATATGATATACTTTTCTTGTGTGGTAAGGTATTGAGTAGAAATTAGAGTAGAGAAGACTTTCTCATTACGTTTGGGTTTTCCTGACTTTTTGTGTGGCATATGGCTAGGTATAAATTTAGCAGGTTTGTGTAGTTGAACAGGTAAGTGTAAAAAAGGATGGGGGGGAAGTGAATAGTAGTAAGGGATTTATATCTTTTGACCTTTTACATGAAACGAATTCCATGGTCTGTGATCCTTCTGGGGTGGAATCATCTATCAAGCAACAAGTTCCTGGGTCAAAAAGTGAAAATTATTAGGGAACTGTGATTTTGTTTGTCTAAATTTTGCACTTCCTCTGTTAAGTGTTTTCTGTGTCCTCTGAAACATCTGGCAATCTCATATAGCTTTGCTTAGAGCCAAACCTGTACTGCTAGATAGCAGGTGAGAAGCTGTATATGTAATGTGTTAATCCATCAGGGGCTACAAACCTGTCTTTTATGAAGGAAAGAAATTAAGAATTTAAGTAACATAGACTTAAATTTTATTTTGTCCCCCCGTTTATCTTTCTGGATAGCCTCTTTCGGGGCTTAAAATGCAAATAGAAATACAAATATTTCCCCCTCCCTGATTTGTTGTTTGGTTTTTTTTAATGTATGTCCTTGTACTAAGGTTTCTATATGCCCTTTCCTAGCCGCATCTTTATTAACATACAAGACCAGGAACTTTAGATATTTGGCCTCTTCAGTTGAGGAAAATACTAGAATAATTGCTGATCAAGACTAAAGTTTATTGATAACGTCATCTGTGAACACTTTGTTTTCACTATGATTAGTCAGGCCCCATGGAATTACAGGTTCAGCGCTTGGTTCTAGGTTTCTAGGTTCAGGAGGAACTTGTAGTCTAATTTTTTGTCTCTTTCTGTGTGCTGTAAACTATAACTCAACAAATTTGTGTGGAATTGCACGCATAGGTGCCTGTATCATATGGAAAATGGCCCCTTTAAGAAAAGTGTAGACAACTTTAAATTTCTAGACTCAACAAGATGATGCCTCACACAACAGAAATCAGAAGAGTCCTCCTCTGCTATTATGATAGCCTTTAAAAAAAAAAACAACTGTAGAAAGAAGAGAGAACTTGAATAACTCTATAACCCTTGAAAGAATTGTAAAGCAAGTCAGCACGTAAGTTACACATGCAGCAAGACTTAAGGTTTCAGAAGACTCGATTAATTCTTACCCGGCCCACAGGGTGACATAATGAAATATCTCCTCCAATCTACAAGAGACTTAACAGATATCTTGTGATATTCTATCTGTCTAAAGTTCTCAGTCAATAAATCTTTCATTCCCTATCCATCTTGTAATCATCAGTCCTATCAGTCCACTCTCACCACTACCAATTTATAGTCTGTCAAACACATCAATTCTTTGCCTCAATTATCTCTCTCCTTCAAATTTCTACAATTATGAATCTGTTCTCATCTGTCTCCAGTTCCAAGTGTGTACCATCCTCATGGCTTCCCTGATCAGCTCTGTGCAACTTCCATAAGGGCATTTTTATTTGTTTGTTTCCAGTCCTGAATCATCTGTCTTTCCTTAGCCATTTCCAGGTCTGTGCTTCAGGTCTGCCAAGTCATGAGAATTTCTCATGTTCTCATAATAGTAAATTTATTTCCCCAGGTGTCCTTTAGTTTTCTTCTCTGTCAGGAGCGAACACATTGAGTGTATTTGTCTTTTTTCCCTACTCAACTCGCCTGTTACACCTCAGAGGCCGTGTAAGTTGATCCTTACACGTATAAAATGTGTGTGGCAGGAGCGAAAATGAGAGTTGGCATGAAACGGCCATGTGGCTTGGTAGCTTACTGGTTACCCACAGACTAGGGGAGATGTTGCTATTTATGATCTGCCTTCTCTGTAAATACAACTGGCTTCAGACAAATACTGTGTGATTGTAATATTCAAAATTGATCTAAGGAGTAGCATTCAAAGCCCATAAAGGCTTATCTTCAGGCAAATGCTTGAGTTCCTGGAACAAAGAGTTTTCTTATGTGCTATTTTGGCCCCAATTGTCATCCTTTTCTCCTTGCAGGCTGGCACAAAATAGGGATATAAATGCCACTTGCCCATCTTCCTTGAACCATAACATAGAGTAGTTTACGTTAGGGATAAGGAAGTGTCTCTACTGGGAAGACAAGAACCATGAGACCTGAATTTTTAGCAAGAGTTTATCTGTAATTGAGTACCCTTCCACATGCAGTGATTCCTAAGCAGAACCTCATTCCTTCTTCTTCTCCTCAGTCTTTTAAGGAAAGCAGTTGCCATGGTTTGTATTGTAGTTCATAACGCCTGGATCCTCACCTTTCTCAGAGCACAGGGTTTCCTTCCAACCAAGGAGTAGCACTGAGTTCAAAAGCCCTTTCTTGTTTCTGTATTACTGTGGTGTTAGTCTAAGTTCCCTAATTGAAGAAATTCTGCATCATCCCTATCGCGCTGGAAAAGTTTTAAAGCTGAAGAGAGAAACTCTTTAAGTAGCAATTAGAATGTGGTTTTTTTCTTCAGTTTAGGGGAAACAATTATGCATAAATTTCTTTGGGTGCTGTGGATTTCTCTCTCAGACCACTTGCTTGGGAGAAGAAACAGTGGGGAGCATGAGGAGTGAAATTCAGCATGCATCTCTGTTACTCCCTGTAACAATAAGTCTGTTCCATTCTTAAAAATAGCATAAGGAAGAAATTGACTCATCTGGTAAACCAGAATTCAGTTGTCAACAGCGGTGACTTTACACACGAACAAGTTTGCTGTGCAGTTGAATACATTTTCAAAAAGAATCATATTTGAATGTTATCTAATGTGGCACACTTCACTACTGCTGGTGCTTCATATACCTGTTTGTCCTCAGACATGATATTCAATTAAGTATTTTATTTATTATTATTTTATTTTATTTTTTGTTCTAATTTTTTCTTTCTAAAAGCAATTGTAGAAAGGTAATAGGAAAAAAACATTCTTAATGCAAGACACTACCTGTGATCATACATATGCTAAATTGCTGTAATCACACTATTTAATGTTCTGCAGTACATTCTAGAAAAAACAATATTAAAGGTACTTCATTAGAGTCTTCATGGATACTTCCACATCAAAATAATGTAGTGTTAGAAAGCACCAAACCCCAATATACATCTCAGGACAGATCGCAGAACTTGCCCTTCTTCCAAGAATTTAGACTAGGATTTTATTGAGAACAGCTGTACAAAAGAGTTGTAAACTCATTTTGGTTCCTTCTAAAACTTCCCAGATTTACAGAACTCCTGATTGCAAGTCCTGCTGCATCCAACTTAATATGTGAAAGTCAAATGCTTTTCTTCCACTCTCATTTATCACAAGTGGTAGTTGTGACTTGGATGAATTTTTCTGCAGTTTTATGCATCAGATCCACCCCAGTTATGTCAAGGTTTTTGTTAGCAATAAATGCATTTAAGGATATGACTTGACGCTTTGAAGCCACGTTTGAGTTTTCATAGCTAACAACTGAAAAACCCCATCCTTTTTGTTAAAAATTAAACAAATTGTCTATAGGCAGATAGGGCTGCAGACAATTCTTAATGAAATATTTGAATAAAATAAAGCCAACTTCAGTCCCCAGATAAGCTCCTGATGCAGCTAAGTGTTTTTGTCTAATAGTGCTTCTGACTGTCTTTAAAATCAAGAAAAAAGCTGTTATTAAAAGCATTACATGCAGGAAGTCTAAAGAAAGTTTAAATGTATTGCTGTTTCTTAGATCATGCTATTGTAATCAAGTTTGACTGCCTATGGCATCAAAATGAAGCAGTGAAAAAACTGTTTCCAGTAACTTCTTTTAGAGGGGATGTGTCGTATATGGATGAAAGCAAGGCATGCTTTTGAACTATCTAGACTATGTTATGAAAAGATACGAACACTTCCTTTGAGTGTAATAGGAGAGGAATGAGAGCATGGAAAGTATGACTGAAAGAATTACAGAGTCCAAATATGCTTCATCTTGTGTGAAAATTTGACACTGCAAGTTAATTTTATCTTTGTTCACTGAAATATATTTTGGAGTAACCCACAAACTATTGTCTCTGTGCATTAATAAATCTCATTACAGAAAACAGTCATAGTAAGGAGAGGATCAAGGTATGAAAAACATATATTTAAATAATGATAACTAGATGGCAAGCAAAACTAAGAAACATTCCATTTTTCTTTTGAGAGGGAGAAAAATATATTTTGCAAAATTTTTAGATTTGTGGTCTGTCGTGTTGGAATGAATAGTATTACAGCATTTGACTTGTCTTTGATATATTACCCAAACCAGGATTTTAATTTCCAGGCTCCTGAACACTGTGTAGAATAAGTGGTATTATTGTACTTTGAAGCATTATCTCAGTTGAAAATGTTTTAAAAAATATTTTTAGCAAATGAACATTTTGAGAAATGCAAAACTTTAGATTTTGAAATGTATATGTAAGTTATAAGGTACAAAGTTTAGCTAGGGCATGTTTTGAGATCGTGATTTTTTTTTTTTTTTTAAATTTTAAGAGTTCCAGGAACAAATGCTAAAATGTACTAAGCATAAAAGGCTAAAAGAAAGAGGGGCGTTTTGGTGCATTGCCATACTTAAACATCTTATTGGAGGAAGTTGTATTTCTGTTAATAGCTTATGTAATTAAAATATTTTTGCTTGTGTTTGCATGTAAATTGCCAAGGTGTGACTTCATTTTCTTTTTTACTTTCTCACATTACATCCATAATACATCCAACATTCTCATTGTGAACTTTTTCCAAGTAACAGTTCTCCCAAAATCTTTGGTAGGAGAAGCTTGAAGTAGGTAGTCTGTGAGTCTGGGTTTTTTTCTAGGGCTATGCAACTGTCCATTCACATCGACAGCATAGTTCACAATGGTATTTCTGTAAAAAAAGAAAATTAAAAATATTGTTAATTTAAATACCGCAACCCGTTTTTCAGAATTTGTTATCCTAAATCTGTTAGACTAGATTTCTAGTCATTACTGTCTTATTACCTGAGGTAAAAAATATAAATTTCTATGGAAAAAGTGCTTAATTTGCCTGTAGGCTCAAAGCAACTCCCTGATTTTTGCCTAGTGAAAAACTTTAGGAGTCTTTTCTTGGTTATTTTAGGACAAGTCATAATGCATATATATTTGCCTCACTTGATAAATAGCTCAAAATACAAAGATAATAATTATTTTGTGCCTGTTCCTGTTGATTTCATGGTAATTAAATTATTTCACTTTAAGCAACTAGCAGCAATACGGAGCACAGTAAAAGATAAAAACAGGTGAAGCAGATCAAGATCTATGTCAAGGTATCCAAAATATTGTAGGGCAAAGTACATCTATTTTAGCGCACTATTTTTTGGAAGGCTACATAGTTGATAATTTATTGTTGCTAATGTACCCTATATGCTTGGCATCACCCAACTCTGAATAATGAGACCGCAGGTTCTGTGCTAATCAGCAGAGATCAAAAGAGATGGTGGTTTTAACCTTGCATTGATCCAGAAAGAGCCCAGCCACAGGTGTGATGATATCAGTAAGAATGTTTTTTCGGACAGCAGGAACCAACTTTTAATCCTACAGCTTTTCCACTGATCTGCTTATCATAACAGACCAAGACATTCAGAAGGGGAACCAGTATACTTTAGGATCAGTGAAATAATCCAGATATATTCCCACTGACCTCTATACTACTCTAAAGTGCACTTCTAATCACAGACTACACATGGCTTCTTATCCTAATGTCAGAAATAACCTACAGTAAAGGCACCCACTAAACATTTCTTGTAGTTTGGTACTCAGATTTTCATTGATTCTTGGCTAAACTACAGTAATGAGAAGCATGAATGCGTAAGTATTTTAAAAACTACTAGGCAATATAAAATCATGCGGCACTGCTGGGGCTACTGTAAGCGTATTGACCCTACTGTCTGCATCCCATCAAATTCAGGGCTTCTGGCTGAACATCCAGGGAGCTTAATGTCTTTGGCCCAGGAGAATCAACATTTTTCAAGCTCTGTATATAATTATGTCTCCTCTTTTCTTCCCTGATGGAATGTGCTACAGTAAAATTAAAGTACAACCTCTGTGAGAGACAGAACTTTCTAGGGGAATATGCAAAAGCACTATGAAGCCAGTTGCCTAAGGAATTAAGAACCAACATTTAACTGCATCTTCCTCTCCAAATACAGCACTCTTTATTGAGGTCTTGTCTATATGGATTACACAACATAGAGGAGGGTTGTTTGCTTGTTTTAAGACTGTTCCTCAGTCATCAGTTAGGAGATTCAAATGTGTGATAGCTGCTATTCAAACTCAACAAGAAGGCAGTAACATACCACTATGCTTAGCATAGTATAAAAATCACTTGTATGAATGAAGTTAATGAGTGCGCTAAAGCAGAGATCATCCATCAGTCTGCCCACTGTTTCAGAGGGCAAGGAGAAGAGGAACACGTGCCAAGTTCCAGCTCTTCCATAAACATCCTCCTTTTCTGGTACAGCTATTTTCTGGCAGGGGAGATGGATAAGGTTGGACTACAGCCATGTCTCCTTGTAACCTTGTTTTTCTGCATAAGATACAGCTGTTCTAATGAGCCTGTTTCCATTGTGCTGTGCTAACTGGTAGTCATGGGGCTTGTCCCAACCAAAGTCGCTAGAAATAGTTCCTGTAGTCAAAGTGAATGCTTTCATTACAGTGGGTTGCTCTATAGGTATATAGAAACTCTGACATGGGTTCTTTGTAGCTGTTGAGTTTTCCAGGGAAAAACTGAATGTTTGCAATCTCTAGGTCTGTTCTATCTCCAGTATACCTCAGGGGAAAATACTGGAATTAGAAATAGGAATATCTTTGTATTTTAGAAGTTATTCATAATCTGTAAGTTCTTAAATATGTTTGTTTTCAGATGAAGATAGCATCTTATTACCAAACCTTATCAATAAGAGCAAATACATGAAAAACAACATCTGTGAAGTCCTTTACAGGGAGGAATTAAATTAAAAATTGCTGCTGTGTTCCAGGTAGTCCCAATGTCAAAGGAAAGCATGAACTAGAAATCTAAATATAATATAAAAGACATGATTTGTAGTTAAAAATGCATCCCATTTTCATGGAAAACAGAAACACAGTCAGAAAATCAAGTGTTCCTTGGGTGAGATTCTTTTTTATTTCTTTTTTGTTGTTATAAAACTTCTCTGCATATAGGGACCTTCATGCTCCATTTTTGCCCTTTCAGCTCTTTATGACAACGGACCATCCTTCATGTAGGAATAAGGCTGTTTTGTAGGTGCCACTGGGCCACTAATTGGAAATTCAGTTCCTGAGCCTGCTTCTCCCTCTAGTGGAACAGGTACTTCTTTTTGTGAGTAATTCTGGAGAAAAGTAACAGAAAGATATAAACCTGGGAATGTATGTTTCTTTTTCTCCATAACTTCTTCAAATGGCTCAAAGAAATTAATACATAAGGACCACTTCTTTAGGCAGCTAAATCAACTTAAACGCCACCCATCTTGGTCACTCGCTGGCTAGAGCTGTTGCTGGAGTGTACGACTAAGGTGCCTCTTTTGCCCTGCTTTGCCTTTGAGAGTCCTTGGTGCTAGGGACTATTCTGGTTGTGCAACAGCTACTTCTGAGTGTAGCACAGATGTAGTATCCATTTCCAAAACGCTTCTTCTAACAGTAGTAGTGTTTTAATTGTTTTGTACTGATCACCTAAGGTATAAAATGATGGTAGTTCAGAAGTGAAATACCCATTTCAGTCCTTTTCAGTGTGCTCTGTTCAAGATTTTTTTAAAAAAATAAAAATGACAATCAAATAAAAAGTTTGTGCTATTAAAGTGAGGCTAGTGAGGACTCTAGGAGAAAATGCCGCATAAATAAAAAAAAAATATCCAAAATATCCTAGGAAATTAAATATCAAACATTACATAAGACATCTTTTTCTTAATGTAACTTTGTTCAAATATAGCATTTCTGTTTTTTTTAGCAGTAGGCCACTGATGAAAAGTGGAGGAGGTTTGCTGTGTACAGAATGTAGAATTCATTTAAAAAAAGAAATAAAGCTAGTTATATGGTTGCACTATTACCAGCAATTTTCAGTGGTTTCCCTGAAAATTGTTTGAATAGTACTATGAATAATTCAAAAGGTGAATGTGAAGGCCTTTTACTTCCCTGGCAAACACTTGTTTGTGGCACCAATGCCTACTCCCACCACTTACATTACTAGTATCAATCCATTGCTTTCTGTAGATAATCAGGAGACTAAACATTATGACAGCATTAAAGGCTCAAAAATGTATTAATATAGTTAAATGATACACTGCATTTTGCCATATGGTATTGAGAGGTGTTAGTGTCCTTTTCAACTAGTTACATATCAAGTTACAGTTTTACATTACCTTCCACAGCAGTAACACAGTAAATAAACATCATCATCATAGTTTCAGTCTGTAGCTAAAGAACCTAATTTTATTTTCTTTGCATCACTAGGAATATATTCACTAGAAATAAATTGTCAATGAATAAAAGAATCTAGATTTTCTGGATCAACAGAATAACAGAAGAGTACAAAAGGGAACATTAAAGTTCAAATTGTCCTGAATTTTACCTGTATCTTTAAAGTCTGTTGCAGGCTTTTGAATTTCAAAATGTTAAGGGATGAATGGAGTGAGAAAGTAAGGATAATAAATAGGAAAGATATTGCACAGTAATTTGTAAATGTTTTCTTAAGTATATTTTTCTTCAAGTGGTATATGATTTATGGAGTATGCCTTTGTGAATCGTACCTCCCACTAGTAGCTTCTCCATATAGAGAAAGAACAGCTTAGTGTAGCTGTCATCTATTGAAATTACTCCTGCAGTTCAAGTAGTTGCAGCTTTAGGCTGGAAACTGTGCTTCTGACGGTTTTGGCAACATATACTAGTGTCCTGTGTCAGAGGGTTTTTGTTTTGTCATGATGTACAACTACTGCAGTGAGCAAAGACCATGAAGACTGGAGTATCAGAAATCATTTTATCGTTAATCTGCTGTTAATTTTTTTTTTCTGAGAAGCAGAGAGTCTACTGAATTTTGAGCAGAATGTAGAGGTCAATGCAGTTTCAGCATGTATGATCACTTTCTTAAAATGTCAAACTTAAAAAAAAAAAAGAGTGAGATTGCCTTTATGGAGGGTAATCACATATTCACGTTGAAACCACACTTTGGCTATCTGGGCACAGGAGGAAATATCTTCCATGTGATATTAATACCTTCATTTGTAAGGCCTTTGGGTCAAGAACTGTCTCATCCTGAATGTATGCTGAACCTAGGTTTTTTTGAAAATTAGCAAGTCCAAATATCATGCAAATGAAGTAGCTGAAATTAGACTGATTTATGACTACACTGTTTATGGCTGTGCATTTAACTCAAAAAAGAGAGATGACTGTAAGGCTAGCATTTATACCTTATTTCTCTGAGTGTAAATGCACCTACAGATCTTTTATTACAGTCTAACTGGAGGGCAGGTGAATAATCTCAGCATGGTTGAGCAGCAAATGTTGGAGGATAATTGGATCTGCAGGCTAAGATCGTATGAACGTGGAAGGTCTGGTAGGGAAGATTGATAGGCAGTTATTTTACATTGTGTTTGAAATCTACTTTTTATCTGTAATTTTATATGGATGATACCTTACCTTTAAAAGTTTAAAATTATAAGTTTTGATTCAAATGGAAGTTTGAGGTTAATGTTCCCTAAATAATGTTTTTGTAGTCATAAGCTGGTAAATAGAACACGCTGAAGAGTTCATTCAGTAAAGCTTATAAGCCTTTAATTGAATTGTGGAGTCATTTATGCTGTGCTTTAAAAGTGAATCTTTGCATGTAAACTTCAAATATTAGATTGAGAATATTGAAGTGATCTGTGTCCTACAGAAACATCATACTTGATTATAGATGTTCTTTTTTCCTTACAAATGAGGTTGCAATGTGTTATTGTATATTAAAAGAGATACCGAAAATACAGCCAGAGTACTCTGGAGCCATTCTGGCTGCCTTCATCTCTTCACAAAGCTGCTAGTGTATTTTTTTTTAGTAAGGGTGGCTTGGGCAAGTGGTGCAGCAGTAAGCCTTTGATTTTACTATCCCTTAGTCACTTCTCTGTCCCTTGTGTCTCCTTTTGATAAGAAATAGGTTCTTTTCATTGTTGTTTATCTTAGGACACTTAACAGCTCAAGGTAGGATACATTTTGCTTGCTTCTTTGTAAAGTTATTTTATAGAATACATATTTGATAATACCATAGTCTTTAAGATAAAACTTGTTTGAGAGGAGTACCATACAAATGACTCTCAGTCATGCTGTTACTCATGCTAAGTTTCACAGTGGTGTTGACCAACATACGTGGAGTCTAGCAGCTGTAATTAGGACAATTTGAAATTATCCCCTTCTCAGATGATTCAAACAGGTCGAGAACAAAAGCTTGATAATTTACAATGACAGCTATTCTGTTTATAGCTAATCTTGGAATCTGCTATCCAACTATTCAGTTAAATTTTCTAGAGAGATTGAGTCTTAAAGATATATAGGTTCCTACAAGTAGCAGAGGAGAAGAGAGAGACCCAAATTTATGTCCATGTTACCACAGTATTTATCTATCCTGTTTGTCCTGCTAAATGATTGATCAGTGTGTACTTCTTGGATGGCTAATGAGAAGTGATCTTCTCCAGATCAGTCCCAGACCCTTTCCGAGTTTGTCCTTTCGAGTGACTTTGGTGTGCACTGATGGGAAATATGGATTTGACCTGATGATGTGCATTGTTTCCTCTGCTGTGACTTGAAGGAAGGAGGAATGAATTGTAACTGTTCTAACTGGAATTATTGTAATAGAACTGGAGAAGGGGTTTAGGACTTAAGTGTTAGGAAGGGAGGCTTCACAGCACAAATTGTTTATTGCAGTCATCCACAGGGTCCATCTATTGCATTTTCTAGAAGAAGCTGAGCTGTACGGTTTTCCAACGAGAGGGAGGACAAATGAAATAAAAATAGTGTGTAGTTGCCATCAATAGCAGTTCCTGAAAGACTAAGAACATTCCCTAGATTTATTGTCATGAAACAAATTCATAAGTTGTTTCCTGCTCTGTCCCTCACAAATGCAGCTACTAAACCCCTCTATTCCAATAAAAGAAGTTATATGAAACAGTTTTACTTCAGAAGTTGATCAGCTATGTGAGACTGAATAAATTGTGGCTTTCAGCTTTTGTCATTGCAAGAAAGGAGAATCAGAATGGTTTTAGCTGTTATAATTCATTGTTAGTATCTTAAGTGAGTAGTGCAAAATGCATAGAGGTGATTTTTTACTTTAGTAGGCATATTTAATAGCTGGCTCTGAATCCTGCTTTGTAACTGCAAATAAATGGCAGAAATTTTGATCAGTCTGATGTAGAATATTGCATTTCTTTTGCCTGCCATACAGCCTTTTCTTATAGTAGTGTTTAAAAAAAATAAATGAATGGGTGAAGTTTGAGATGGAAGTATATACATCTACTTCTGTAATTATGGTCCACACATTTCAATTCTAACTTATGACTGAAGATTTCAGTATTGCTTCTTCCAGGCTTCAAACTGAAAGGCTGAAATTATTTCAAACTACTGAAAGTGTTTATTGTGCGTAAGATATAGAGAATATAAGAGAGGGAAAATGAGCTTCAGCCTAACTCTGGTTTAATTCTGTAGCAGCTACCTGGGGTTCAGTCCCTGGATTCAGTCTCACAAGTTACACAGTAATAGGCACTCAGGACTTTTTCCTTTCTGGGAATTGAATTAACCTTTGGCTGGAGAACTCCTGTTAAAAAATGTATAATGCACAATACCGTATTGTTGTACAGTATTGTCATAGAAAAGGACCTAAGTGAGTTTGATGGTGTTGCTCAATGTTTCACATATCTTCTCTGTCATATTAGCAATTGAGAAGTAATTCAAAAGGCCTGCGTTAAACTTACTTGAGTTCATAAAAAAATTGGCTTTCCAGTCAGATGTAAATTACTGCTTTGCTTTCAGGCTTGTCAAGCAACAGCACCACCACTAAGCAAACCCTTACATGCTTCTCACCTAGACTTCCAGTCTTTTCTTAATGGTTATAGTATCTTTAGTATAACAGAAAGATAATAGTGTGTTGCTTTTTTTTTTTTTTTTCTCCTAAGAATCAAAATTAATTAGATTGCATTAGAAAATAATCAGGTAGAACTGATGTTCTAGGACCAAATTAAGCAAGAGTCTGGAGACGAATCTGTATAAGTAGAAACTGTAACTGGGTGGTTCAGTTCATTTGCAAGTGAAACACACCAGTGTGGGAAAAGTCTGCCAGGTATGGACAATCTCATAATAAACATCTGCCCAGTAGTCAGCATCTGCAAGTTTGTCTTTCATTTCTTGTCCATGCCTTCCAAAACTGTGGAAAACAATGCTACAAAGTCAGCTTTCCAGCATCACACCTTATATAAGTCTGTATAACTACTTGTTTTTCATGAACCTGTGCCAAAGGACAAGAGTTGCAGGTTCAGTTCTTTGTTTGGAAATTGAATTTAGAACTATTATATGGAGTTTAACAGACTAGGAAAAAATTAAGACATACTAGTGAGAACAAATATGCCTTTGAACATGATCAGAAGGAAAGTAATGCTGCTACAAATGTGGAAGGAAGTGTTTCTTATTTGACAGAGGATAAACTTTTGGATTTTGTTCATTTCTAAACAAATATTGAGGAAATTCTATGCCAGCAAAGATTTAGTGATAGCATACGGCACCATGTTTACCATGATGTAAATACCTATTTCTTGTGCAAAGTGGTTATGAATAAGAGCACTCTGATTTCCGTTGATCTCTCTGGGAACAGAAGATCAGTAAGGACAAACAGTTTTCATGAAATGAGAGTGATAATTTTGCACATGAAAACATGGCTCTGTGAGGTTTTTTAAAGTGGTGGGGTCTTGAGAACTGACTGGTGAAGCTCACAGACATGGTTGTAGAAAATAAGAAAATCTTTAATGAAGATGCAAAAACTTTCTGGAAGATGTTTTTAAAAAAGGCAACAAAAAAAAAAACCAACAACCTAGACTAAAAAATTGAAAATTTTAGCAGTCAACCCTGGATGTATAGAATGTATATAAAGAAAATTTAATGCAAAAAAAAAAATCAAAAAAATAGTATCAGCTCTTTATGTGCTTCTTAAACAGTTACTTTGAAACTTTCACCTTTGGCAGTGAAAAATTTAAAAGCTAGTATTCTGTTAATGGGAAAAAGTGACCTCAAGTTTATAATTATTAAAATAAAATAGCTGAATTCAGCATGACAAAAATGATTAACATATTTGTACTAGCAAGAACATATATTCTGAAACTTCTCAACTGAAAGAAGTCATTCCCATTATAAGCAAGTTAACAGCTGCTAATCAGAATACTGGTGTTTACACAAGGGCTGTTGAAAGACAACATAGTTATTATAATTAGTGCTGAAAGAATAATAAATAAATAAATAATCCCATTATCTGTATTGACAGAAATGAAAAATCTTAGACTAAATTATTCCTGGTTTCCAAGTTTAAAATTACTAAGTGTGGCAGTCGATTACTTCTTTTGCATTCCCTCTGTTGTACCACCAGCTTTATTGATTGGTTTCAATTAATGTATGCCAACAAGTAAATTAACGTAGCACCTGAGGCATAATTCTCTAGTGGTTTGCGTACACTGACTTCTTACTATTCTTGCTGTTTTAACTCCTACTGAGCATATTGCTGGGAGCTACAATATTTTTCAGTCTGGACACGGACATAACCCATGGCTCTAATGACAGGTCATTTACAGCAAACCCATGTTTCACTGCAGAGATGTCTCTTTAAGTGACATCTTATCAATGGCAATTTAATTAGTCAACCTTAAGACTTTGAGATATATCTCACAATGTCACACAACACTAGCAGATTTGCATTTTAAATGTTCACTTTTGTCATTGTTGTATTTCTTTAGCATACATGAAAAATGCATTTTCATTCCAATTCTTCATTCGGAACTCCATGGAAAGCATTTTCCATGTTAAAATTGCCTTCCTTCAATCTCAGCAATGTCAGCTGAAAAGACTTGTGACTGTGGACAGGAGTTTTACAAAGCTGGTGCTCCTGTATCACCATACTCCTCATGTCATTAAATACTGGTAAAAATCAGATTATTCTGAGCATCTGAAATATCAGAGCATCTAAGTATCTAATATATTCAGCTACTGCAATACAAAGGGGATACATATGTAAATACTACTGTGATAGACAGAATCTATACATACAGATAGAAATACTTGTTGTTTTTTAAGTAACTGAGAATTTAAAGTCAGGTCCAGATCTTTATGGAATACTTGCACAGTGTAGACATCCTAACAAGGCATGGTCTTATTCTATATCAGCCAGCTGAACTTCTTTGGCATAAACCAAATTGCTTTCTCCAAGTAGTGGTTACATGCAGCAGTCTTTGGGAAGAAGGTATTTCATGGAGTGCACTTACTATATTCTTCAGTGTATAGGTTCTGCCTATACTGAACATGTAGTCTTCAGAATGCTTAGGATTTGGTGAAAGTGAAGGATTTGGTGACCAAATGTAAGCATGTATTCACAAATTGTGCTACATAAAACCTGTGGCAACGGTGCACACTTATGAATATAATACTTTTCGGTTAGTAAGTGCTACAGATGCGTATAGGAAACTGTCTTTTAGGAAACAGCAATAAGCGTGAGTTAAAAAAAATTACAAAATCCAAATATGTGCTGTTTGAAAATGAGCATAGGGTCTTCTAAACTCATATATAAATCTTGAATACTGAGCATTTCATCTCCCTAGATCTAACAGTGTAGTGATCCTCCCTAACTCCACTGTAGTGAGTGTGACT
Source organism: Neomorphus geoffroyi (assembly GCA_033558235.1). Taxonomy (NCBI): domain Eukaryota; kingdom Metazoa; phylum Chordata; class Aves; order Cuculiformes; family Neomorphidae; genus Neomorphus; species Neomorphus geoffroyi. Next base: position 73,256,423 of record JAUMJM010000005.1, on the reverse strand, counting down.
GATTATATACACTGGCTCTCGGTTTGGTTATCTATCCTTATATATGAAAAATTAAGTTTCTCAGTCTTTTCAGTCATAATCAAATGTTTTGTAGGTGAGTACTTTCTTGTTTCCAAATCAATACCTTCACATGTTCATCTCTGACTGTTCTGTGGTACCAAAGAATCCTGATTTAAACCTAATTTTGCCATTTCTGCTGAGAAACAAAACACGCTTGTTATTTACATGGAGAAAGTATTGTCAAGGCAAATCAACCGGTGTGTTTGGTAAGATTATAAGCTATGTGTATACAGAAAGTTTCCCTGATAAGCTATGTGATATTATAGTACACCAACTTGTTTAATGCAGAACATTTATTTTACAAGTACCACATCTAATTCTGTATTCAGAATTTCATGGTAATGAACAATTTTAACTACTTTCAAATTATTGAATCACTTTTCTGAGATCAGAAATGGAGGAAAAAAATGTATGACAAAAACTCATTAAAAGATTTTAAAATTTAATTAGACTGAAGTTTAAAAAAAAATAGTGGGCAAATTAACCCCGGTAGAGCTATGCTGCGTTGTTGTAAACAAAGAAAATGAACTCATGATGAAAGCAGATAAATGATGCTCGCCAATTTCTTCTAGAAACACCTTTTTATTTATGTTAGTAATATGTACATGTTTATGTGGATATGTGTGTGGGCTGAGATATGCATATGTATTTTCAGGGCATATCTTTTTTAGTGTGTTAGTTTGAATCAAAGGCATGCTTTTGAAGTGCATATTTTTCTTTCTTTCTTATTGTGCTTTGGTTCACGTCATGTGGAGCTTTTGCAGTGCCTCAACTTGATTCCTTTCAGATGAAACTAGGATTCAGATTTGGAAGATTTAGCACACTCCAGGAGTGTGACTAATGCACTCCAGCTGCAAATGGGCATTCAGTCCATAGGGCCAGACAAGAGCTAATCTGAAATAAAAGGCCTTGAAAGGTGTATATTATGGACACGTGTTGTTAGCATCAACTGTTTCTCGCTACAGGGTTGCCGCTATACATCCATAAACCATCTGCTAACCTAGACATAGTCTCTGAATTCTTGTATGTTATTAATTTTATTTTATTTTATGATTCTCTGTAAAAGACAAGACACTATTGCTACACAACTATAGCAGGCACTTACATAGTACAGTACAAAATAAATATATACATCTATTTGATGAGATAGCCAGTTCGAACGTCTTCATTACTGCATTTTAATATGTTGAAAAACCTTCAGGATCTGGATCCCTCAGCAGAATCTTACATCCTTGGGCCTGAGACATCTCTTGCTTCTGTCATTGATTTTTAAAAGGTTATCCTGAAGTTTTTATAGGTTATTATTCAAGTTACTGTACAGTTTTACTATGCTAGATGAACACTGTAGAGTGTGTATGAGAGAATAGCCCTAAAATCCAGCCCTACTGAACTTAGTCCCTTGCTCCAAAGTATAAATTCCAATATAAAGAATATTTCTTAATGCTACAACAAGAAATATTACAGACTCAAAGTGAGTTATGAGTGTGAGTTACTGTCTGTAGTAACTGCTTTGCCAAAAAAAGAGCAGAATCTTTCTGAGGTATGGCAGCGTTTTCACATTTGTGTGTGCACAAGTTATAAAATCCAAATATATTTCTTTCATATCTCTCTAAAGCAGAATTGTTTTTGTTACTGCGCTATTCAGCAATGCTTTGCTTTTATGCATTTGATTAAAACTGAATCACCGGGGAATATTATCCTACATGACAAAATCATCATGTAATTTGGCAGAAGCATAGCACAGTTGACAGAACCTGCTTAGGGAGAGCCCCAGGACAGAGCTAGCAGAGGGAATAAATTCACCTTTGACCAGAAGCAAAAGCATTGCCTTTTGCATTGAGAATTAAAGCCTTGCTGTAAAACGTTCCATCTGCTCCAACACCAAACATTCAAATGCCTGCCACAAGAGCATTGAAACCTGAGCTTTTCAGAAATGTATAATAAATTATTCTATTGCTTTAATCCTTAAAATGAAATTATTCAGCTACTCCCATATTCTGAAAAACCCGATTGCGTGCTTAACTTGATCTGTGTAAAGGGTAACTTAGTGGGCCTCTCTAGTAGGAAAAATTATTTCTTATGACTTTGTCTGATTCTGTAATTGAAGTTGTAGGAGCACATAATTTGCTAGTTTTGGATTTCTAGTTCAAGATAAGGTAACCATTTAAAGTGAAATAATGGCTACCATTTAAAAAAATAAGAATTACCAAAAGACAGTGCTGCAACACAACTTTCCTTTACCAAGGATGATAAATGTATTTAACTCTAGTGACTTCTATTTGCCATGTTGTCTCATTTTGTAATCAGTATTTTGGGGTTTTAATGTTATGACTTTCTACATAGGTTTTATTTTTTATTTTTTTTATTTTGTATTTTATTTTATTTTAGGAGCCAGTTTATATATATACTTGTTTGGGATTTAGGTTTGGCTTTGTTTTGCTTCTGCTGGTTCTGTTAGTAGGGAAAGTGAAAAACGGACAAGGAGGATGAAGCTGCTCTTAAGAAGGAATATGGGATAAACCAGCAATGCATTGGCAGGCAGAATGGGCAGCCTGAGGCAGCCTAAGGAGAAAAAAAACTGCTCTGATAGAATAGGAGGAAAGAAATTTTTCCTGGTGTATGTTTTTTTTTTCTTTCTTGTCCAAATCACAGATCTGTGAATAACGTGAAATCAGTTTCCTTCATTGCAGCTTCCTAGCATATATTCTGCCTGAAAACGTCATATTATTACTATGAATTATTTAAAAGGACCCATAATAACTTCTGGCTCTCAGCCTTTTATAAGACCACTTAGAAAGGAAAGTTTGGCTACAAAGCATGCCAGAATCTTAAAGATGAGTATCTAGGGGTTTCTACTGAATGAATTAACCTCAGAGTAATCTCCAGTTAATCTCTGTCTATTCATGACCTAAATGGATACATCTCAGGAGGAAGCTGGTTTATGAAACAGAGCCTCGGAACTAGAGTATGTGTATTAAGGACACGTGTGTTGTATTTCATGTTTAATTTAATCAAGATGTTAAATAGTTGTAATATAAGATAAAAATACACTATTTTTTGTTGGAGAAGTTTCTGGAATTGATAGTGCATCTGTGTCATTGTGTCTCCCAATAGCTTGTCACTACGTTGGTTGTTCAATGTTTATTGAGAAAAATAATAGTTTTCTTAATGAAATAGCACATGAAATTGATCATGATTTGTGAAATTCTTTTACGTCCATCCATGCATCCATTCATCCATCCATTTTAGGATTATTAGTTTGCTAAAAATAGAGGAGCATTAAAAGACTTAAAATATCCTATCACAAAATAAATAGTGCCTAAGTGAAGTGGCATAATTAATTTAGCTAGATGGTTGTTATTTGAAGTCCACTTGATGGCCACATATATTAAATTAACTACTCCCTAGTATATTCTGTTTTCTATTTCTTTAGCATTTCTATCTTGCATTCATAACTAAATTGTGTGTTTGTTTGTTTTTGTGACGTTCACAAGGAGTGCAATAAATAATCTAAACAAGTAAGTAGCTGGGTAGCTGTGATAAACACTCACTACTGTTAGTGCAATAGATATTTTCATTGAATGGTTGAAACAACCCAGGAAATATTTTGGTTATAGACAATAACTTTTATTAGAAAATCAGTTAAATGTTGGATAATAGTCACTTTGGAAAAGGAAAAAAATCACAAACTACAGGAAAAAATATTAAAGACTTAGTTGTACTATAAAACGAAAATGAAGATGAATATTTATATTCCCAATGAAGAGAATTTTTCATCTAAGTAGAGAAACTTACCAGTAATTATGCAACTAAAGTGAAGGTAGAGAAAAACTCCTTAAAAAATTCCTTCAGCTTTAACTATGTTGCAGAGGAGTTTAACTATATTGAAATATACTACTTTACATATAGAACCTAGCATTTTATTTTTCCAAACAAAACAAAACCCCAGTATTTGAACAGGTTTTTTTAAATATATTTCACCCCCCTCTTTTTTAGTTACTTTTCTTATTCAGCTAAATTGCTGATTTGCCTAATAGATGATTCTGTTTGGGGCCATGTAGTTTTCGGGTTCTTCTGCTAACCTATATATTTGATAAAGCATCCTTAGTAGGTTGTTGTTCTATGAACCACAGTTATCTGGACAAAAAGAAAAACTTCCATAATGAAAAAATATATCTCAGATAGGGAGTCCAATTTACTGAAGATAGAAGAGATATGAGTCACAGAAACCACAAAATCACTGTTCTAAATTGGATTCTGGCTAAGATTTAGAAAAAGTATCAAGAAAACCTGCATTTTTTTCATTTTGCCCTCAGTTTTGGCTGGGAAGATATGTTGTGGTCATGTCCTATAGCACCAGGTTGTAGTCTGGATAACCCACACTTGTATGGCATCAGATAGTACAGATACTGTTTCTGGCTGGTATAGACCAGAAGTAATCTAAGAGTAGATCAGTTCTCTTTAATTTGAGTTCCAGCTGACAGCAAAAACATAAGCACTGTCAAAAACAATTTGATAGAAGCACATTGACAGTTTCACAAATACTGTAAAGAGGGAAGAAGGGGGAAAGAGGCAGCAATAAGGGAATACGGGAAAAGGAGAAAATTAACTTTTTAATGTCTTTCTGTATGTATAACTTGTGCATGTGTATAATAGTTAACAAAATAATGTTGTTTCTATCTTTAGTGGCTATAATGTGTAGAAAAATAACCAAACATTGTTTTTGTCAGTTTTTAAACTTAAGATGAGCTTCTCTTTAAGAAGAAGAAGCCTTAATTTTGAGAGTACACAAATATAAATTACTGTTGACTTAAGTTATAAGCATTAGAAAACTTTTAAAGTAAATATGTAATTTGTCCATGAAATCGATTTCTTTTAAATTCAGCATTTAATTGATCTGGAAAGTAAGTAGTGAGACTGTAACATTGCTCTTCATGATCATGAATTAACCATAAGCAAAGTAAAAGAGATAATTTTATAACTACATTAGGTGTTATATACTGTTTGAAAACAAAGGCAGCGCATGTCAGTGATCTCTGATCCTGATCTAAATATTTGGTGGACTTAATTTTTCTTTAGCGTGTTCACATAACTTAAAATTGCCGCAGGTTAGATGAGGACAGAAGAGGGTCCTACAAACACAAATGCCAATTAGAATTCAGTTGTCATTTCTGCTGGTTTTCATCATAATTCTGTACAGTGTCCAATTCTTTACAGAAAAAGTCTATAACAAAAAATGCTTAAAAATTTTTAAAAATTAGTTTAATATTTCGAACTTGAAGGTATTTTGATTTGCCTTAGCATTATGAAGTTTCATCTCCCTTGACTCATGGAGGTTATAACTGCTGGATTTATAAGAAATGTGCTTATTGATGTCATCCTTTGCTCTTAATATTGGATCATATTTCTTATCTAGCAACTAAAATCACATGATTCGTGAGACGGCATAACTTGTACATGTATCATGGGAATCTTAGGCTCTCCTTAACTTCAAACCATATGAAAAAGAATTCAATACCAAGAGTTCCGTTGGTCTCCCTTACAGTAAGAACTGTGTTGCAGCAACTTCTTGGATTTTTGCTAACTATAGGGGAACTTTATTTACTACTATATTTGAAACATTGTTAGAGGTTACGGTCATAAGAGGCACATGAAATATACTGGATTTCAGATTCTGTGTACAAATCAGGTTGATCTTGACTTCACACGCTGTCATGTGACTTAGTTTTGATAAAAACTGAGATATTAATCAGATGTTGAAGACCTTTAATAAAAAAAAATTTGTATAGAAAAGATATCAGTTCTTAGGTACGCATATATGTATAAGCAGAACAGAATTAACAGTAACCACAACCAAAACTGTAAGACTTTTAAATGGATTGAGTCCTGTACCCGAAATCCTGCGATGCAGGTCTCTTTAAGGGTGCAGAGGGGCTGTCACCACTGCCGCGAATGAGGGAAAAAGGAGGCGTGTGAGTTCTGCAGAAGTTGTGGAAGATCAGATGACCGATGATCCTTCCTACAGAGACTGCAAAGCCCCACGAGTCACAACTCCGCTGCTGCTGCGCCACACCGTGCTCCTCCCCAAGCCAAATGCATGCAAAAACCAAAGAAAAAAAAACGGCTCCCACCCCCCCCAGAGGTGGGGAAAAAAACCTCCGATGTGTGGGCACCACCTCTATCCCAGTTTCCCCGCAAACGGCCTCTCCCCGCCCCCTTCGTGTTCCCTTTGTTGGCAATAGAAAGAAAAATTCCTCAGAAAAATTCAAAACCACAACATTATCCACTCTGAATTTTTCTTCAATGCCAACATCCCATAATCGAACTTAAACTTATATCTGTATACATGCATATTTTCAACTATATACATTATTTACAGGTAAGTACATAGAATATGGACAACTCATCCAAAGATAAGGTCCCCTTGAGGTATACATCGTGTTCTTCCATCTTCCTGCATCACCCACGAATGGGCTTGCCTTTGCTCGAGACAGGTTTAACCCAGACGGTTTTCCCTAACATAGCTCTCAGGTGGATCAAAGGGACCTTATCTCCATCTACAGTATGAAGGAATTCTTACTGGGCAGGGCCAGCTCGATTGACTGAGCCTCTAGTGTTGACCAACCATGTCGCCTTTGCTAGATGTTGGTCCCAATGTTTGAAAGTCCCCTCACCCAATGCCTTCAAAGTGGTTTTCAACAACTCATTACACCCTTCAGCCTCCCCGGCAGCTGGTGCGTGGTAGGGGATATGGTACACCCACTCAATGCCGTGCTCTTTTGCCCAGGTGGTAGCTAACCTGTTCTTGAAATGAGTTCCATTATCTGACTCAATCCGCTCTGGAGTGCCGTGTCCCCACAGGACTTGTTTTTCCAGACCTAGAATGGTGTTCCGGGCAGTGGCGTGAGGCACTGGGTATGTCTCCAGCCATCCGGTAGTTGCTTCCACCATGGTGAGCACATAGCACTTACCCTGGCGGGTCTGCGGCAGGGTGGTATAATCAACCTGCCAGGCCTCTCCATATTTATACTTATCCCAACGTCCACCATACCACAGAGGTTTCACTCTCTTAACCTGTTTAATGGCAGCACGTCTCACAACCATGGATAACCTGGGGGATACTGTCCATGGTTAAATCCACCCCTCGGTCTCGTGCCCATCTATAAGTAGCATCTCTGCCCTGATGTCCTGAGGCATCATGAGCTCATCGAGCCAGGAACAACTCTCCTTTATGCTGCCAATCCAGATCTATCTGTGACACCTTGACTTGTGCAGCTCGGTCTGCCTGTTTGTTGCTGCGATGTTCATCGTTGGCTCGATCCTTGGGCACATGTGCATCCATGTGGCGGACTCTCACAATCAGCTTCTCCGCACAGGTGGCGATGTCTTGCCATACATCTGCAGCCCAGAAGGATTTCCCTCTGCATTCCCAGTTGGCTTTCTTTCATCGGTCTAACCATCCCCACAATGCATTGGCCACTATCCATGAGTCAGTGTAGAGGTAAAGTTTCTCTCACTTAGCAATGTCCAGAGCCAATTGGACAGCTTTGAGCTCTGTAAATTGACATGATCCACCTTTTCCCTCAATAGCTTCTGCAACTTGTCGTGTGGGGCTCCACACGGCTGCTTTCCATCTTCGATTTGTCCCCACGATGCGGCAGGAACTATCCGTGAAAAGGCTGTAGTGTACTTCTTCTTTCGGCAACTGATTGTGTGGTGGAGCTTCCTCTGCACGTGTTACCTGTTCTCCTTCCTCTTCGTCTGCTAAACCAAAGTTCTCACCTTCAGGCCAGTTCGTGATGATTTCCAGAATCCCAAGTGATTTGGTTTTCCAATACAGGTGCGTTGTGTGATCAGAGCAACCCATTTGCTCCAGGTAGCATCAGTAGCATGATGTGTGGGGGCAGCCTGTCCACTGAACATCCACCTTAGCACTGGTAATCGGGGTGCCAGGAGGAGCTGAGCCTCTGTCCCTATTACCTCTGAGGCAGCTTGAACTCCTTCATAAGCAGCTAAGATCTCTTTCTCTGTCAGGGTGTATTTGGCTTCAGATCCCCTGTAGCCTCGACTCCAGAATCCAAGTGGTCGGCCTCGAGCCTCGCCAGGCATTTTCTGCCAAAGACTCCAGGAAAGACCGTTATTCCCAGCTGCAGAGTAGAGCACGTTCTTCACGTCTGGTCCTGTCCTGACTGGTCCCAGGGCTACAGCATGAGCAATCTCCCTCTTAATCTGCTCAAAAGCTTGCTTTTGTTCAGGGCCCTAGTGGAAATTATTTTTCTTACGGGTTACCAAGTAGAGAGGGCTTACGATCTGACTGTATTCCGGGATATGCATCCTCCAGAAACCTATGGCACCCAAAAATGCTTGTATTTCCTTCTTGCTAGTTGGTGAGGACATTGCTGTCATCTTGTCGATAACCTCTGTCGGAATCTGGTGACGTCCGTCTTGCCACTTCACTCGCAGGAACTGTATTTCTTGGGCAGGTCCCTTAACTTTACTCTGTTTGATTGCAAAACCAGCTCCCAAAAGAATCTGAATGATTTTCTTCCCTTTCTCAAAAACCTCTCCTGCTATATCCCCCCACACAATGATGTCATCGATGTACTGCAGATGTTCTGGAGCCTCACCTTTCTCTAGTGCTTCGTGAATCAGTCCATGACAGATGGTGGGACTGTTTCCATTCCTGCGGCAATTGATTCCAGGTGTATTGCATGCCCCTCCAGGTGAAGGCGAACTGTGGCCTGCACTCTGCTGATAGGGGAATGGAGAAGAACGCATTAGCAATGTCAATCATGGGGTACCACTTGGCTGCCTTGGATTCCAGTTCATACTGGAGTTCCAACATGTCTGGCATGGCGGTGGAGTAACCTCATTCAAGCCACGATAGTCCACAGTTAATCTCCATTCTCCATCAGACTTATGCACAGGCCAAATGGGGCTATTGAAGGGTGAGTGAGTCTTACTGATCACCCCTTGGCTCTCCAGTTCTCAGATCATCTTATGGATGGGAATCACAGAGTCATGGTTTGTTCGGTATTGTTGCAGATGCATTGTTTTGGTGGCAATTGGCACCCGTTGTTCCTCAACCTTCAACAATCCAACAGCAGAAGGACTCTCTGAGGGACCCGGCAATGACTTTAGGTCTTTAATCTCTCCTGTCTCTACAGCAGCCATTCCAAAAGCCCATCTGTGTCCCTTTGGGTCCTTGAAATATCCATTCCTGAGGTAGTCAATTCCCAGGATACATGGGACTGCCAGACCAGTAACAGTGGGGTGTTTTTGCCAGTCATTCCCGGTCAAGCTCACTTCAGCTTCCAGCGCAGTCAGTTCTTGAGATCCCCCAGTCACCCCAGAAATGGCAACGGTTTCCGAGCCCACGTGTCCTGATGGCATTAATGTACATTGAGAGCCAGTGTCAACTAAAGCCTTGTATTTTTGTGGGTGTGATGTTCCAGGCCAACGGATCCACACAGTCCAATAGACACAGTTGTCCCGTGCCTCTGCCTGGCTAGAGGCAGGGCCCCTCTAACATCCGTTACAGTGACAGCAACTCGTTAGTGATGGATACATTTCGGAGGTTCCCTCTAGTGGGTCAGATCCTTGGGAGACTGGCACTGCACTCACTTTCATGGATTTTCTTTTCTCATTTTCCTTCAATTCTTGTACCCGGGCTGCCAGGGCATGGGTAGGTTTCCTGTCCCGCCATCTCATATCTTCCCCATGGTCGACCAAGAAGTACCATAGATCGGTCTGTGAAGTCTGTTCTCTTCCCCTAGCCAGGAGGTGCCCAGCTCTGGACCCAGAGGCTTTGGTTTGCACTGATGCCACTTGAAGATTTTGAAGAGTTTCCATGATCTCCTTTTGCTGCTTGCCCATCTTCTCATCCATTCTCTTGTCCATCCTCTCAAGTGCTGTTTCTACCGCAGCGATACGCTCCTGCATCGAGCCATGGACCATTTTTGCGTATGTCCTGAATTTACCTGCTACGATGCCCGCCAGATCTTGGTCTGGCTCCGAATACATGGATGCCACATAATGGGAGAATGCACCTGGTGCACTGCATGAAAGCTTCCACCACATTTCTGGTATACTTCTAACCTTGTCTGGGTCGCTGAGGGGCTGCCCATCCCTTCCATAAAGTATTTCTAGTAGTGCCATTTCCCTCAGGTGTAAAATCATGTCTACCACAGTCTTCCAAGGTGCCTTAAGATGATGTGCCTATAGGATATCTTTGTGAGGGAACCTCTCTCTCACACTGCCTAGAACTTGTGCCCAGAATGAAAAGGGTCTCGATTCCCTCACAAATACCTATTCAATACCTGTATCTCAGGCCAGAGCTTTTAAATACTTGGCTTCAGCACCATCGAGTTGCAGACTGTGACCCATAATATCCCAAACTCGGATCATCCAGGTCAGGATAGGCTCACCTGCCTGTCGAATAACGTCTTTTTGCAAGTTGCAAAGGTTGTCATGTGTGAGCGACTCAGTAACGATCTCTGGTTCTGAATCTGCAGTGTGCAAAGGACCCGCTTCCACTTCCCCATCATCATCAGCTGGACGAACTGATTTGGTCTTATATTTCCTTTTCTGGGTAGGGGCAACTTTCATCGGCTCAGACTGTTCCTCTGGTTTAGTCACATCTTGAGCTACCATGACATCAGGTGTCTTACTCTCTCTCTTCTTTTTTCCCTTTCCTTGCTTCTGGCTGCATTCCTGACCACCCCTGTTCCTGGCTTCATACCCAAGATACATCGTAATATTGCCTTGCAGACAAGTCACCAAAAGTATGATATAAAGTAGGAGATCCCTGGCATCTAGCGAGAGGTTAAGCATCCCCAAAGCTGTTCTAGCAAACCTAAAACGTGACTGAATAAAAGGTTGAGATGAAACACTCTCCTGTGTCCCTTCCTAAGGGTAGGTAACATCATCACTATGTCCCCAGAGGTAACAGCCTGGGCTAGTGCAGGAGTACAACCTTAAGAACACATTCCAAATGAAACCCATAGACACTGAATCCGTAACACTATAGACCCAAAGCAAGAACTCGATAACGATCACAGCTATCTGAGTTCTACTGGCCGATGCACTCAGATGAATTAAGCCCGCCAGACCCTTTGGCATAGTTCTGTACCAACAGAAAGCAAATATGTAGTACAGCATGGTCCATATGGACTCCAAACCCACTACGAACATCATGATGCTAGAACTGTTATCCTTTTAGCTCTCGAGCCCCACATTGGGCACTAATTAATGACTTAGTTTTGATAAAAAGATATGTTATCAGATGTTAAAGATCTTTAATAAAAAAAAAAATTGTATAGAAAAGATATCAGTTCTTAGGTACAGGTATATGCATAAGCAGAACAGAATTAACAGTAACCACAACCAAAACTGTAAAACCTTTAAATGGATTGAGTCCTGTACCCGAAATCCTGCGATGCAGGTCTCTTTAAGGGTGCAGAGGGGCTGTCGACACTGCCGCGAATGAGGGAAAAATGAGGCATGTGAGTTCTGCAGAAGTTGTGGAAGATCAGATGACCGATGATCCTTCCTACAGAGACTGCAAAGCCCCACGAGTCACAACTCCGCTGCTGCTGCTGCTGCTGGTGCTGCTGCGCCATGCCGTGCTCCTCCCCAAGCCAAATGCGTGCGAAAACCAAAGAAAAAAAATGGCTCCCCCCCCAGAGGCGGGGGAAAAACCCTGATGTGTGGGCACCACCTCTATCCCGGTTTCCCCTCAAACGGCCTCTCCCCGCCCCCTTTGTGTTCTCTTTGTTGGCAATAGGAAGAAAAATTCCTCGGAAAAAATTCAAAACCAGAACATCATGTCAGATGGATCTTTTTTAAAAAAAGACTTGGAATGTCTTCAGGTGGCAAAGTTTCTGCAAAGATTTGAGTATGATATTACATTTTCCTTTCTCAATACTAGCAAACAAACAGCCTAAACAACTCCCCTATGCCCTACCAAAACCTGATACTAGTGTTCATAATAGAATCCCTTAAATCAGTTTGCCTCATTTCTGAAGTCTGTTGAAAGGCTTTGTCTTGTCATTGGAGCATTTGTGGTTCAGTGACTACCCCAAGATGAAAGATTATCATCATTATGGGGCTCCGATTAAGGAATAAACCTGCTATGTCTTAGTTCAGCTGGTCAAAAATCTATTACAGAATATTTATGTGGAGAAGTTATTTTATGTCCTCACTGTCATTCATAAAAAATTAAGTAATGTGGAAAAGCTAGTAACAGAGATGTCCTTTTTGACTGTGCAACCGTGGAATAGTTTTCTGGGAAGAGTCCTGACATTTTCCCTCCAGTACAGAATATTTACAGTACTAATAGAAATGTCTGAGGCACAATTAAAGTCAGGAATAGTTCCTCCTAGTTGCATAGTCTTTAAACCAGCAGACCTTTTGGAGATATGCCAAGGATTTGAACACCCTGTAGCAGTATTTTTTCTTTGTAAGCCATATAGCACTTAGATCTGGAGAATGTAAAAGTAAGATACATTGAAACCCGTTCGAATGGCAGTTTACCAGCTGTAGTCATCTGAGCCAACTAGTGCTGAAATTTCTTTCCCTAAGAGAGTTTATTTATGTTACGCATACTGTGTTACTGTAATTTTAAAACAACCTTTTGAAATGCATGCAACTTGTGGGCTTCTCAGATGTTGCCAACAGGTTGGTCTCTTGCCTTCCCATTCTGCCGTGGCCGATGGAATGTCTCCGCCTTTAGACATGCTGGAAGCAAGAAGTCTTTCAGTGGGTTGCTTAATTATGAATTGAAGGATGAAGGTAAAAAACGTAGGTCTATTTGTATTTCTAATTTAGCTTTGCTGTTGTAAGTGTTCAACATATATATTCAAAGTCAATGTATTGGCTGAATTCTGGATTGAGAGGATGGTTGTTGTTTGCAATTGGAGCAAACCTTTAAACTTTTTTGTTTTGTTATAGCTGTATTTGACAGCATAATAACTGGCATAACTGCTCTCAAAACAGATTTGTGAAACACTCTTTGTATCCTGATGATACTAATGAAAGGTTCCTTCTGTACAGCTGATGTGAACTTTTATTTCTGTTCTGTCACTTCCTTTAGTATGGAGTACTCAAAGATTATAGTCTATTATATGTTTGACAGTTGATAAATTTTATAGCTTCCTGGAGATCTGTTGCTCTTTTAAACAAATTTAGTCATATATTTCACCTTTTTTGCCATTGAAACATTTGAACTGTGGAATGCAGTAAAATCCTACAGTTGCGTAGCTAGAAATTTTAGTGAAGTAAGGAGAGAAAATGATGAAGGTATGTTATTCTATGCTGCAAAGTGAATGGCCATACTTTCAGCTCTTTTAGTTTTATCTGGCACTTCCTATGACAAAGGGCTATCTCCGAGTTGGTTTGAGACACTTCACAAAATTCACTACAACAACAGATGCAATGTCAATACAAGATGCCTGTAGGAATTTGTAGATGCTAATGATAGTTCAGATTAGAGTTCTTTCTGCGTTATTCTTGAATTTCTTTTATCCCTTACTGCCACTGATCTGCATGTTGGAGAGTTCCCTTATGACTAAACCATTTGTCTCCATAGCAAATGAAGGTTTCTGGACCATGCTAGTTATAAAGAATCACTTTGAATTTTAAATAAATCCCTGACCTTGTTAAGCTCATTGTGTTTGTGGATTTAGGCTTAACTCAAAAGTAGTTAACAAGTGAAAAATTTAAAGTACGTAGTGCGTCCAGTGAAGTAATGAAAGCTACAGATATGTTGAGTCCTGGCCTTAACATGAAAATGGGCAACATCATCAACACAGGCCTTCTGCTGTTTATTTTGGTGGGATATTTCTCACAATAACACTCATTAATTTCAGTGAAATAAAATGTTAATGTTATGAGCAAAGAGCTAACAGTCTTTGTGGAGTGATTTAGAAATGCATGTCTACCCGTTTCTGTATTTCAGACATCATGGGTTTGAAGTGTGATATTACTTTTACTTGACTTTATAAATAATACAGATTAACAAAATCCAGATGGTTTAGAGCTCTCAATATCTATAAGTTCAAGAAATTTTTTATTCTTTGAAAGGAAGAGTCCATATTTTTTCAGTTGTTCTTGCATTTCATTCAGCACTTAACAGTTTAGATTTCTGCTTTTTTTTTAAAAAAAAAATCTGTTTTATTTAAGGTGTTAGTGAGAGGATGTAATTGGAAGTATTGAGAATATGCTTAATGAATTCTGATGGAATGCACAGTATGAAGATGCAGTTCTCAGTTCTTCCAGGAAATTCATTAAAAGATTTCCTGAAGAAGCTTAATCTCCTGAACATCAATTTCAGTATTTAAAAGTTATTTAAGGGCTACATGTTATCCTTTTAACAACAACAAAAAAATGTTTGAACTATAGCATGGCATTTTTATGTATTACTTTCTTTAAAGTATGTAGCAAATATTCTAGTTTTGCTCCCAAATTCAGGCAGTTACCTTCCATATTTTTTGCTGCAAAATAATACTCAGTTAAAAGTTAAGTATTCTTGTTGATTTCTGCAAGATTATATATAAAAAGCATCAGATTTTCTTGCGAGTTACTCCTCTCTTTTTAGCTGGTGAACATTGCAAAATGAAGGAACTCCTAAATGTATTTTTATCGAAAACTTTGTGAAGAAGCCACCTTCTGTCTTTCCACAAGCCATATTATTGTTCTCAGTTTTCTTAGTAAAAATTTTTGGCTTTACCATGGAAAACTATTATGTTTTATTCTTTTTTGATGTTGTTAATTTTATTTTAGGATTGCTTAATTGCTATTATTGTTAGTAGCATATGCTTAAAGATCAAACACGTTGACAGCTTGGATGTACTAACTTATCATAAGTTTTCTGGAACTGCCAGGAAGGAAAAGCAGAGTTAGATTATTGGAAGCTTATTATAACATCTGGGTTTCAAAACAAAGCTGAGCTTGTGGGTTTTTGGTGTAATTATTAGTTATTCAGACTTCTTTTTGCTAGTTCCCTGTAATGTGCTATAGTTTCTCTAATAGAATTTCAGAACTTATATGTGAAGCTATTGAAATATTCTCTCTATAAATAGCAAAAGTGTTTTGGTAGAAAATCCATCAGGAGTAGGTGTGGGTATCTCTGGACTATCATGGACTGTATTTTCTCTCTATGGCTTCCTTTCTTATGTCTCAATGTCAGGCAGCAGTCAGGATGGAGTGACACTGCTTGCCGCAGTGACTGATGAATCACTGCAGAACTCTAAAGGGACAAATAGAAAAAAGAAGTGAAAGGGTGGAAAGACATCCCATCATGCCTAGTTAGAACAGTACCCTGTACGCTAATGTTATATTTTATGGTTATTTATCCCGTGGCACTATTTAACACCACCAATTTTGAAGATAAATGTAGTAAAAGCATTTTTATCCTGCTGGTATGAAAATGTGCTTTTAATAGATTTAGGTTTTCTTGGATCATAAGAAAGAAACAGAAATATTTTGCAGCTTTCTAAAGAACTGTATAATGTACAGAGTTTAAAATGTTATAAAGCAGCTTGAAACACTATAGGGAGTCTGTGCAGTAATTGGAAAAATGTTTCATGCTAATGTTTGGATTGCATTAGTGTGAGCCATTGGCATACATTTTGTGACAATAAACATATCTTTGCTTAATTGTAATTATAGCTTACAAAAAGGCTTAAAGAAAGGAAGTGAGAAAGGTACTTTGGTGGTATGGATAATGACATTTTAATGCTCTTAAGGCACAAGACAGCACTCCTAAAGGCCAACTTTAGCTTGCGTGCACTGTTGATAGACTAGCTTTACATCTTTATTAAGTAATATTTATCAAGGTTGGGGAATTTGTTAGTATTCCTCCGTTCCACCCCCTCTCCTCACAGATTAACAACTGGCATAGTTGCCAGCCTGTATCTCTTCCTCAGATTAAATCCCTGTTAACAACATCATTATTCAGTTCTGAGCTCTACTAGATTTTCAGCAGTTGTCTACATGTCATCCCTCCTACAGTAAGTTTTAGTCTGCACAGCAAACTATAGAAGCCTACTTTTGAAATGTCACTTGAGAAAAAACCCAAACAAACACAAGTTTAGAACACATAACAGCATCTCATACCCCCACGGTAGCTATTGTGAATACAAATTTGGGATTTTGTGTACAAATTTGGACCTTGTGGAGACCTTCCAACATTATCATATATTCAGAGTTTCAGTTTCAGGCAACTTTAGATCCTCTGAAATCAGGGAGTTGCAGGAAGTGGTGGAATGCAACACAAATCCTCATCTGCAGCAGGACTTGGAAAACAGATCAATAAAAGATAAGGCTCTGTGTGGGAAGTAAGTCTAGCAGAAGGCAGCTATGGATGCCAGGAGCCAATCTTTGTGTTGTAGCCCTATGGTGATGTTGGTATCCCTGCACTAGCACCAATATCTTGCTCTTCTCCCAGGAGCTCATAGCACCATATTGCCAGACCCCATCTGAAAGATCGCTTGCTAAGAGATGAGAGGCTGTGCCCTTGGCTTTGGTAACTGATGCCATGTACCAAATGTGGAAATAACACCCTACAGGTCTGGTGCTCCTGCATGTGCCTGAAGCAAGGTCAGAGTGAACACAATGAAGTGGTGTGTTATAAAATGCATCATAAACCAGTATAATGTGTCTTGTACTACACTCATGCATGTATTTTATGCACATGTCTTGAGGCAGATTTTGACCAAAAGAAATGTCAGAGATTAGATCTAGTTTCCAAAAAAGCAATTAATTCATCTACATGGACTTCTACTCCCTAGAAAATGTTACCTTTGAATTAGTAATGCCACGTTCAGAACCCTTTTGCAAGACGATTGTTTATGGTTAGAGGGAATCATTTACTACCCAGTTAGTCTTCATCTTTTCTCAGTGATTGTGTTAATACTGCTCAAGATGAGTATGCTTTACTTTTCATGTGTCTGACATTTTTATGGAAATTGAAGTTTCTTGTAATAAATCAGATAATTCATCTTTGTGACTATTCTTTCTCCAACTTCTTTCATGAATCTGCTGTTAGAAGCTTGGAAGAAAAGCTGAGCTGCATTTATTTATCTTCTGTAGGCTCAAGCGTGTGGGCTCTACAACAAATAATCACTATCTGACTTTACTGAGCATCTCTGTCAATTCATCCCACAAAATATGATTTTCATGTACTACAAAGTCAGTTTAAGGCATCTGGGACCTAAGTATGGGTGTACAACCGTCAGTACTTGAGATAAACCATTAAGAAATCATCCTCCTGACATGAGAAAAGAAACCACTTGATATACTTCATATGAAAGCCTCTTGAAACATTGGGAAGTCCTCTACAGGGAGGAGAGAATAAAGAAGTCAGATCCTATAGTGAAATCTAGAAAATACTGCTCCCCAATCCTTTGCAATACTCATATTTATTTGAAAAATACTCACTTTTATTTACCAACCTAATAAACCCAACTTCCAGATTTAAAGTAAAGGGAAATATTTTGCATCTTACATGCTGTCACAAATCCTGATTAGGATCCTACCAACTACGCTGATTTGTTGAGAATGGCTGATTTAGAATCGCCGATTTGTGGGATCCTACCAACTACACCGATTTGTTGAGAATGGCTGATTTACAATTGCCACCAAAAGTGTTTTCAATATGATGTCCTAAAAGTGTGACTTAATAAGGTGAACCTTGCCATTGAACTTTGTTAATAACTGCATGGAAGAACCTTATAAAAGAAAAACAAGAATAAAGTTAGAATGATTCACTCAGAGCCAGGAGACACAAAGGGTAAAGAAGACCTTCCCTTTGAGACAGGAGATTCAGAATGGACCGCCCCTTGCTTTCTAAACTCCTTTTGGAGCCTAGGTGCAGCTAGGTCCAGTCTTAGTCTCACACTTGGACAACAGATTATGTCTAATGGGATTATCTATACAAGGTTTATAATAATTAATATTGAGTAGCTACATGGATTACTAATGTTTCATTAGCAGTAATTTAGCATGCTATCAGTCACTTACCAATGATGTGCATTTGGTAAAAGATCTCTGCCTTGAGGAATGACCTTGAGAGGTGTCCCATTCCAAGGGGAGATCATCTCCATGCAGGTGCACAGTCTAGCAGGAAGAGCTCAAAGAAGGCTCACTTAGCCTGTCATTTTTATGCAATAAAGTGGTTGGGTCATGGTCAGATTGCATGCAATGGGAAAGGGGTATGTGAGACTCCTTGTACCCACAGCTTTCTTCTTTGATAAATGAGTTTTGGAAAAGCCGCTCGCTACTCATGAGTTAATTGCATGATCAGTGTTGCAGGCTCATGTGCCTCAGTCTTCATTGTGTCACTCTAGTCCTTTGTGGGTTTTCAGGAAACAGATTGGAAGTAGAGGAGTTCTTGGCCCAGCTACGGTTCACGCCTTTACCTCTTTTGGAGCCTGCAACAAACTACCACCAACTTGTTCAAGGGGTGGAGAGTACCAGTCACACATGTCCACTCTGGTTATTTTAGGAAGTTTCTAGAAAGTATTGCCTTGCTATAAGTCATCTACAGGAATTATTGCTTGGATCTTTTTGCTAATATTAATTAAAAATCAGACACCATTACCATACAGGTAGTGCTTGAATAGAAAGAGAAGATGCTATTCTTCCATATCCCAGGACATCAGTTTGGTGCCATCTTTTCAGGTACCATAGTTATATGTCTTTAGTATCTGTATTAAAGGATGAAAACAAGTCTTCCATAGAAATATGCAGTAAGGACTCCAGTGCCTCCAGAACACAATTTCTGGGGATTTTGGCTACCTACTCTTTTCTTTACCCCTGCTTATGTGAAGCTGAACAGACTGCATTTGAATATTTAAGTCTCACCTTTTCTGAGAAATTCATTCATAATGATTATATGTTCTGCTTGACTGACAGTTTGTGGTAGGGCAATTCATTAAGGTTAATTGAATTCTGAAGGGAGGAGAAAATATATCTTTGGTCATGAGTGTGAATTACTGAGAAATAATATAATGTACATGCTTATAATTTTCAGAGTGTAATAAAGAACATACTGATTTTTAAAACAACAAAGGTAATGTCACATTTGAAATAACAAGAGTTAAAAATCAGCGTGGAATTAAAAATAGCGTCTTTTGCTTCCTCATTAGCAATTATGATTGTTTAATCAATAGCGGGCAGAAGTGACACAAAAACCTGCATCACTGCTGAAGCAGACAGGATATTGACATTTAAACAAATGCTTTACACACGCTGTGCTTACACTTTTAGTTTTAATATTAAAAGCTGGTGGGGGAGCCTGTCTTATTTTATCATTCATATTAATCTTGCACACAGAGTAAACTTAGGGTAATTTTTTGGTTGTTTTTTCTACATGAAAGAGAATCACAAACCTATAAAATTCTGCTTTTCTTTCAAGAGATTGATTGAAACCTCTGTAACATTTGAAACCTGGGAGACATTTCCATTGATCTCAGTTGCTATGAGCATGGGTAATAGCTAGAATAACCCGAAACAAGCAACCTGCCAAGATTTCTTCATCCTAATGATTCATATCTGAATCTTTTCAGCAGCACTGCTGATAGAATTTGTGTCTGCAAGGATTTTTATTTTCTTTTTTAGTAGGGGAAGAGTCACATTGTATGAAAAGATGGAAATGTAGCTGGTTAAGATGTGCCGTGTAGCTTTCAACTGGGTTGTCTGGACTTTGTTATTGCTGCAGCTCTGGCTGTTAAGATGGTGTATGTGGCTTCGTTGGTGTGTATCTGCTGTGGCTGGGAGCTCAGACATAGCATTGCCCATGGAAACTGCTCTGTTTAGCTGAGGATGCTTCTTCAGATGACAAGGAGCAGCAGGCGGTAGAGTTTATGTCTAGTGGTTCAGGTACTTAGTAACAGGCAGCTGTGGGAAACAGCCCTTACTCAGAGGTGTTTCACAGTCCTCTCTATATTCCAGAATGTGCCTATGTAGCCAGGTACAAGGGCCTGTCCTGTCTCTCTCCTTCCATTTCTGCTTGTCCTTCTGCTGCTCCTGTGGAAGTGTACACTGAATTTTTTCAGCTGATGAGACTGTGTCCTTACTCCATCCTGTGCAAAACAGGCTCATGAGAGATATCCCCAACAAGGAGCTACCAGCTGCAAAACTAGGAGCACCACCACCCCACCTCTAGTAGAACCTCAGCAGTAGGCAGTGGTAACTTCGGTTTGCATGTGAACACCTGACCTGTAAACTTGCTTTTAAGTCAGCACCTTGGGCAACTTGTGTGTTGGCACGTCTTTGTGAGTCCTGAATTATTGCAGGTGTGATAGGTAGGAAGCTGCCAAGTTTCAGTGCTGCTGAACATTCTCAAATGCCAATGTTTAGGTACCTCAATGATATTAACATCAAAAACTAAGGGGTCAGTGGACAAGAGATGTCAAGACTTTGTTGTGCTAGTACCTTCAGTCCTTCCATGGATTAACCACACTTGCTTTTCACACACACTGGTTTGATTTCTTCATTTGACCCTAGCTTCCTATTTGTGCTTTTGGACAAAAGCTGTGCAAAACCCTGACTTGAAAGCACAGCAGTTCTCCTGTTTTTCTCAATAGAGCTAACGAGATCCAAAAATTAAATAATATGTCATTAAGAACATGAAATATTTGCAGGGTAGCTGGCTTGCAATGGGATTTGGGAATTACTGATGTTGTATTTTGTGATTCACTGTGACTTAATGAAATATTAAGGATGCATGTTTGAAGTGATGTTAAATTAGTAGTTGTTTGTCTTTTCTTATTTCGTAAAAATTATCATTCTTTGACTAATTTTTATGCTACTTTAAGATCCTTGAAAGTTCAAACAGCCTTAGTGAGAGACATACTGACAAAAAATTATATTGTTACTCTTACAATCTCTGCTAAAGGTATCTGAAGAGGTAACATTCATTACAGGGAGCTGTTTGGGTTTGGTACTTTGGAACTATGTGATTCATTGAGCATTTTATCTGTTTTGTGAAGTTGTTGGGAGTATTTTGGTCTTTGCTTTTAACATCAGTTGAACTAGACATAAACTTCTTGTCGATTTATATGAGTAAATGGAATGGAAATACTTTTGAATCCCTATTTGTAAAATTGCCATGTTCAAAAGAATCCAGGTTGTGGCTGAGCACTGGAAAAATAATGAAACAGAAGGAAAACAAAATTAGAGACTTATAAAATAAGTTTTGTCTTTTTCTCTTAATTCTTAAGCTCCTGTGGGAGATGATCTGAGGGAGGGGGTCTCGCTGATATGTTTGGTGTGAATGTGTAATTATTCTTTTTTGGGTTTGTATGGTTTTGTTGTAAAATTTGTGGAAAGGTATCAGTCCTCACACTGTAATTCACTCATCTTCACAGATCATTGGGTAGGAACCTAGGGCCAACAGTAACAAGTCAAAGTCTACCGAGAAGTCTTTGTGACATGGATCCCTCCTTCAGCGCTTAATTCCACTCCAGCTGTACAAGTATCTAACATATTGGCATGAGCAGAATGGTCTCAGCTCTGGGATATTTTACTTAATTTGTTGCCAATTAACACAAACTTCTAATGACCGGTTTGGGTATTGAGGGGAAAAAAGCAAGCATAAACAATTAAGCAGTGAAGCAAACACCTCTCCCCTCCCTCGCCCATCCTCGCAGCTGGAGCCAGACCCCTCTCTTCCCCGTCGCAGCCCCTCCCGCCGCCATGGCCCTCACCCACTCTCCTGCCCTCATTGCGGGACAACGGCAGCATCGGTTCCTCCGCGCCTCCTCCTGCGGCGCGGAGGCTTCACTGCGCAGCCCTTCTGCTCCCTGCACCCCGGCAGCTGCCTGGGAGCGGGGGCCGGAGACTGCTTTCCATCTCCCCCTCTGCTAGCTGGTCAAATTGATAGCTTTCCTTCTCCTTTTCTGTTGTGAGTTCATAGAAACATAGTTAGCCGAGTTGGAGGGGTCCCAAAAGGCTCATCGAGTCCGACTCCTGTCCCTACACAGTAGCAGGATAAGAACCCAGGACACCTCATCTGAGCAAGGAAGGAGAAAGAGAGTCCTCTCAAAACCTTGCTGAAGTCACCCAACCTGCCAAGACCTGAGGTTTTCAAGCCTAGCAAGGCATAGTAGTCACGGTGCACAGTTACTCAGCAATGTCTGTGGCTGCCAGCTAATAAATATTTATAGGCAAGTGCTTCTGCCATCATTATATTTATTTTAAAACAAAGATCTCTATGTGCAATTGAAACTTCACGTTTCATTCAACTTGTTTGCAGTGTAGGAAAAAAAATGAGATTTTGACAAAATGATGTATTGCATCTACTTAAAGGATGGATATAATTACTTGAATAAACATCTAGAATGTAATGAGCTGTTAAGATACCATTATCCAATGTTCACGTGTAGTAATGAATGTAAAGGAAATCATTGGTGTGCTGATTTGCCAAACAAAATCATGGCTATACACAATATCCTTAGTAAAATACAATGCAATAAAACACTTGTGGTTTGAAGATGCTTTGTAAGTTTGTGATAAGTTAGTTTCACCTATTATCAACCAAAAATTAGTTATTTTTAAGTTCTTTGTAAGTGCTCTCTTTCAGTGTGAGTAGTTTGAATATGGATTTCTAACTGCATCAAATGTCAAAATAATCAAATTGAAATTTTCACATCACAGTGTAATTGAGAAGCAATGCTTGTCTTCAGTAGAAATAATTTTAGTTTGTCTGTAACAGCGCTGTTCTTGGCTTTAAGGATAACACTGAGAGATAAAGGTCTACACTTGTTTTCTGTGAGCCTAGGGGATTTGGGTTTTGTGGTGTAGCTGTTCGTGCAGTAATCAGAACTACATTAATCTACAGATGTTGGCCTGTGGATTGTCTGTATACCATGATGACTATTACACTATATTAAATATAAGTGTAAAAACTATTTAAGCATTACTATGAGTGAATAGATGTATTTGTCATAAGACTTGTTGTTGGGTAAATAAAGCGTGATCTATACTGTTATTTCTCCATCTAATTCTTACCTTGTGAAGGACTTTCTCTTGTGTCTTTGACAGATGGTTTGTTCAGCAGAGTTATTCAGCCATTAGAAATGATACTGTTCAGAATTTACTCTCCTTGTATCTCAAAAGAGTTTAAAAGTTCACACATGGCATACGATATGTTTATGTTCCTTCCTCTAGGGAATTTATATTCTTGTAGATAAGCTGATTAATTTTGTGTAGCTAGACCATTTCTGTTTTGAGTCTGGGCACGGCTAGCAACAGGTGGTAAGGAAAAAAATGTATAGTCATTAATTTGGCATTTACTTTTAAACTATCCAAAAGATAGTGTTGTACTTGATTATATTAATGTTCATGTGGTATTAGGAGTGACTGCCCAAGCTGTGGTTGGATGAGAGACAAATATCAGCGGCAATACGAACTAAGGAGTTCCAACCTACCTGCCTACTCTGTGTTCTGCCAGCACACCCATTTTTGGGTTGCTGTGTTAGGGACTATGAACATAATTAAAACTTTTAGAGATATGCCTTCCTAAAGTGGTTTTGAAAAATCAGAAATTCTTAATTTTTGTGGCTGCCTCCACCTTTACAGGGAATTAATATCAGTAAGTAATTCCAACTTCGGTCATTTGTGAAACCTAAATTTTTTAATGTTCTGCCTATGCATGCCTCTCTCCTGTAGTCCCTTTCTTACCTCCTCTGGGCCAAGAGGCCATTCAGCTCTGGGATCAATTAAAGTATTCCCTGAGTCTGATCTGTATGTCTCCAGAATCATATAGGAAGGTCCACAGGCTGTGCTCCAAAGTGGGAGTATTCTAGCCCCTGGTTAATCCACTTCCCCTTCAGTATTGCGAACGGACCCTGCCGTTGCGATGTGGCTTCCTTTTGAACTATCTGTTTAAATTTTAAACTGCTTTCTGTAGTGTTCCCCCGGGTGTTGTAGAGAAAACTTTAATCTCATGGCTGTGCTGAGAGGCATGAAGGAGGTCCCATGATAGTTCCTTCTGACAGGAAAATAGATGCTCCCTCACAAAACAAGTTTGAATTTTACTCCCAAAGTCTCCAGGCAATTCCTTCATGGCCTAGCTACAGGCACGGACAACACATTATAAACAACTTAAAACAAACAAAAGTCCTAAAAAGAACTTAGTAGGAGCTGGATTTCTGTTACTGGCAACAAACTTCTCAGAATCTTAATTTTAAATCTGCCCAGTGATTTCAGATACTACTTTTTGATTTCCAGCTTTCAATCAATAACCAGTCCCTTAATAATGTAGTAACTTGTTGCCAAGAAAAATAATGGAAACTTCCTTCTCTAATCAGTCAAAGGGATAAGCCCAGAGAATGAATGGAAGCTAAATTCTCTAGATCAATGCTACTGTAGTCACCTCTGCTGTCTAGCAGGAAGTGTGGTTAAAACAGAAATAGTTACTGATGCATTTTCAAATTTCAGATGTTTAGTTATGTGAAGATACATAGTAAGAGTTTTTAGAGCACCTGATTGGTGGTCTTGGCTTTAGCGATGCACTTCAAAAGTTACAATAGATCTTGGATTTCTCCTCCCTTCCCTCCCCGCTGTATATATCCATGGACTGATTTCTCCAAAGGAACTGAATTGACTTGTATGAGACAGCACAGTTGCACTAGTTTCTAAAGCTGCAAGCAAGTGCCCCGAACACCAATTTACCCTTCCTCTCTTCTGAGGGAAAAGCCCTTTCTGTTTGAAGCATCTGAGCACAGGTAGTGTTGTGCTGAATCAGGGTAGAAGCGGAGGCTAGGAGAGAGGACAAAAGGATCTTTCTTTCGTTATAGAATTCGTGGTTCACCTAACTGGGCTGGATTATTTTTTAACCGTGCCTGTGATTTATTCTGCTCCTGCATGTCTCTGAATGCTCCTTGAACAGTTTTTGAGTGGTAGAATGCTTAAACCAAGTAAAAGCCATTGTCGGGGGAAAAAAGACAATAAAAAGTAGAACTGGAAAGTCTGGAAAACTATAGGTCTTTTCTGTAGAGTAAGAACATGTTTCTCATCTCAAGTAAACAGATACCATTCACTGTCTTTCATGGAGCTTCATGACTAACATGCGCTGAAGTTGTCTCTCTGATAATCATGCCTCTCCCTACTCAGTGGGAGTGTTTGGAAGAGGAATTTCACTGGGAAATGTAAGAGGACAGCGATAAAGTATATTGGTTACTTAAAGGTGACCTGCAAATCAATTTGACGTTATTTGATGATACATGCTTAGTGCACCCAGTAATAACCACGCTTTCAGCACATTATTATCCAGCCTTGCCTGAATCAGTGCCCTCTATTCATAGACTGACGTCACATCGACTCTGCTGGACCATGAAGCAAGATGTTAGGTAAGCGTCTTTCATTGAACTGTAAAGTTTGGAAAAGCGTTCACTATTAACTGCATTCAATACTGCTAAAAAGCTTTTTGGACAGAACTGTACTTCATTGGAAAGAAATTCAAGGGGTTTGGGAGTATTTTGGGGTGTTTATTTTTTTCTCCGTCTTGAAACTGATAAATACATGCCCTCTCATGTGTCCTCTCCCTGCTTGACAAGGAGAATCTCGGTAGGAACCATAATATAGTGGTACAAGTGGCAGCCAGGAAGCTATCTTCTTTGTGACTTGCCTGGTATTGGGTTGAAAAGGGGAGAGAGCTTTATGGGAGGATGCTGAGGCTTTTCAAAACGTTATGATCAAATTAAACTATTCAGAATGAGCCTGAGAATCTGATGGGCCAGGTTCTTATTAAAATGTGTTTCCAATGAAGAAGAACTGTGCAGAGGAAAATAATATGATCTCGGAAGCAGGATTTTCGAGTAAAGAGGGAGACAACTACACTGTTAGACTTCTGTGGTGAGAAAACTCAGAGTTATGCCCTCAGTCTTTGCATATGCAGACAAATGCAAATATACTCTTCTCCATGACAACGTGGTAGACCGCTCTATACATCTGGTAATTCTTTCCAATGATAGAGATAGCAAAGCAGTGAAATAGATTAGTTGGAGAAATTGTGGGATATTCATGGTACAACAGTCTCAAGAATAGCTTGGAAACACATCTGTCAGGAATGCCATTGAGGTATATTTGATTCAGCCTTTGGTCAGAAGGCTACCCTAGATAGTTTCTCAGTTTCTTATCCACTACTTTTTTTTGTGTGTGACTGTGAAGGCTAAAGGAAAGTCAGAGTGGAGGAGATACTGAAAAGATTTGGGAGGAAGTGCATCAGAGACAAAAGAGAGCATTTTAATTGAAAATACTAATTTAGATAAAGGTTCCATGGAGAACAGAGAAAGGATAGGTTCACAGATGAATCTGCAGTGATTGTAAAATATCTATACCTAACTGTAAAAGCAGTCAGTTCAAAGTGTAGATAAATTTATTCACATGCAAGCATAATTGATTATGTGATAAAGTACATAATATGTTGAATCATACTAGGATACACAGATTTAACCTTGAGAGAAACAAGAATTCTGAGTTGTGAGTAAAATGTTTTTTTTCTTTAATATGTAGGCTCTTTGTGTTTCCTGTTGCTGTTGCAAGATGAAAGTGTGGTATTGTTCTAGAAATTTCTGGAAGAGTGTATCTAGCAAGCATAATTTTTCTAAAAAGATGCAGTTCAAAAATTTTATTTGCAATTTTTCTGTAATCTTTCTAAAAGTAAAAATAGTGGTCTTCTGCTTACATTATATAGTTGTCATAGAAATGAAATTCAACATTGAAACGTGACCAAATGTGAGCCCAAACCTATTTCTTTTTCTCCATTTCAGTCTCAAATTCACACTCCATATAGTGCAATCAGGTGCAATACAGAATTCTTTTGATTATAAAATGGCAGTACTTCAAAGTCTAAAACAAATGGGTACTTAAATAACCAACTTCCCATCTCAGGGATTTGTCCATTAAATCATTAGAACTGTAAATATCTGACATATTGGAATATTAAATTTATATAATCTGTGAGCTACCTATATAACCTGTATAAGCTACCTATAGCTACCTATAGAGCTGTATAAACGAGCAAATGGAGAAATTCTGCTTAAGATTTCTGAGATAACCTAGTACAGGAATCTTTATAGCCTTATTATTGATTCTTATCATATATCTAGTTCTGTTTTAATAGAGAGAGTGAACTATATTGGAATTTGCCTCAAGCAAAGATGGCTTCCACCTTCTTTGAAGGTGAATTGTCTATCTCTCTAATTCATCAGGGTAGGATGGTCTGTGTATCTGAATTATTAGCAAATACACTGTCAAAACTGAAGTCTTTATTTGCAAAAGTAGTATTTTAAATCCAAATGCTGTTAAGAAATACAATTTCATACTTGTATCAGGGTTTTAGATCTACACACACTCTCGGAAGAAATAATAGTCACAGTTCTAAAAGATATACACTAGTCCAATAAATACTGATGAGGTGGGAATAGGCAATAGGATCAACCTTTTATAGGGAAGCAATACGTTATTCAGTAAAGAAAAATGTTAATATTAATTTGGGTTTTTCAATTTGGTTGTAAAGTTACATTCAAACCTTCTTTATGGGTATTGAGGTTTAGAAATGCCCATTATGTGTCCTTAAGTAGCAATTTGTTACATTTACATGTGCAGGGAATGATATTTTTGTACAAATTCTGAGTTCCATACATAAAATATGAAACTATTACGAAGATATAGTGGCCAGCTTTACGGAGTTGAATTGCTTTATAATTTTGAAATACAACAAAATGACCCAGGGCATGCTATAAAAATCTTAATTTAGGAAAATGTGTATGTGAAAGTGATTTGATAGCAAATGGCAATTATTCTCTTCCATATTGCTATAGCCAAATTGGCAGGAGATGGATTTTGTTTTTATTCTTAGTACAAAGTGTTGGGTTTTTTAAAAAAAAAAATCTGTTGTCAGCTGAAACCTTGTCTGCAGAGTCCCAGCCTAAAGCAAGATTTTTACAGTCAAGTTTTAAATCCCTTGATGTATCTGTGTTTGTAATGGAAATGCTAACATAACCTTAGCTGTTACAGGGCAAACAATATTGCAATAATAAATAATGAACAAAGTGGTTTAATAATTTGAAGCAAATCATGTCATGGGCCTGGCAAGATTTTATGACTAAATTATATGGGCAGGAACCTATCAATGGACATGCTGCATAAATACCATAAATAGATGGACTAAGGGTGTGTGTTCATGAAACTGAAACTATGGGTTTCATAGTCTAGGGGATAAAATGCTATGGGAGACTGTAAGAAATTGGGTGAAAGCCTTAGGCAAATGAAAAGCCAGAACAAATGATCAATGTGTCAGTTTTTAATCAATGGCTATTATCTCTAGTGCTAATGACCTATATGATGCCTCACTAAATCTGCTGGGCTTCTGAATATGGATGTTTTGGTTAATGATTCATTATGTGGCCTGTTGGTAAAACTTCTTTCCTTCTAATTGCAAACCCATTTAATATATTTATTTATTTATTGTTAATATTAATTTATTTTTCCTTTTTTTTTTTTCGTTTCAGTATCATGCATAACCTGACTGAAATTTTTCCTCTTTCTATCTTAAGGAACAATAGGAATTTCCCTGGCACAGTTTGCATGAGTGTCAGTCAGGCTAGCACCTTCTTTCTGGCAGCCGCTTGTACTCACTCTGTGCTTCTAAAATGATGCAACAACTCATGAAGAGGGAAATGGCTGATTAATTTACTCCTTCCTCTGATACCAAGAATGACTTTCTGGAGTTACAGCTTAAAGGACATCTGTTTTCCTTCAAAAGGTGAAGTGCTTGATCCTCAGTAAACTCTTTTCAACAGTGTAGGGTGAGGGCAATGACCAGAAGTATGCCCAGAGTTACTTGATTTTTAGAGCTGTGAAGAAATGTGTCTATGTTTAGGAATTAAAGAGGAGGCAGGATGCGGGAAATAGCTCCAGCTTGGTGCACTGCCAGTACTGCTCCTTCTGCCCAGAGCAAGGGAGAGGAGCAAAAGAACTATGAAGTCATTGAAGTAGCCCCATCTTAGTTAGAAAGGGTCTCTGCTTAGGCAGTTTTCTCTAAAGGATTGTTAAATGAGCAGAAAAAGAAGACTTTTTAGGTGGTAGTTCAGTACTAGGGAGAGTTTATCTAAATAAGAGTCCTGTCTTCATACTCTGGTGGCTATGTAGGAGGGCCGCAAGAAATGGTGATAAGGCTGAGGTTTTGGACAGATTGTACTTCTTTTACGTTTCTCTGAGGAAACACAGTATTTTAGAAGGTGGAGGTTTTAAACAGTCAAAAACTCTGTTTATTTTTATATGTGCAAGACTTGTTTTTAAGGGCTTGTGTCGCAGCTGGCACTCAGAAGTGCCCTGGTCGTGCACAGTGGGTCTTTCCAAATTCCTAGCATTTTTTTTCTTCCGCTTGTGGCATACAGGCACAAGAAGTGATTATGCTAGTGTTAATGCATTTGCTTTGTAGCTAGCTAACACTTTTGCAGACCATATCGATGGCAATAGGATTGTCAGGCTGCTATGAAGTCAGAAATGAGGACATCATAGCCTATAAAGCTATGGATAAGGCAAGGGGTTAGATTACCTGAAGCCAATTTGTGAAATACCCTTCATCTAGCAGTCTTAAATCCAGAGAGATCACGAAATTCGCCTCACAATCCACGGATTTGTCTGTTGCTTAAAGAATGTCGTTCTCCGATTCTAGCCCTTCAGGAAGCAAGACTCCATTTTAGTTCAAACAATGAGGTAGGAAATGCTCTAGTTGGTGATCATTGCAGTACCTGTAGTATTCTGGCCAAATTAGCACTTTTTAGAGATCCTAAATGGTCATATGTGAGAAAAAGAGGCTGCATTGCCTTAATACACAAAGGGAAACATTATTATTAATATTATTTTTACTACTACCACTATATACTTATTTCCATGCTTTGGTTGTTTAAGCGATCGTCCTTTGTCTCTTTTCCAGGCAGACGAATTAGGGCACTCATTTGGTACCATTTATTATTCCCCTTTTAACTCATCTACTTACAGAAAAGCATGGCAGATGTTCTTTAAACTCTAGGGAAAGCTCTGTGAGCCTTTACCAGGAAATTTGCACTCACACCCTGTCGCACAGTAGGAAAGGAATCTATTGCTGGAGCTCTCCTAAAGTCAGCATAAAAAATGCTAAGGGTTCTTGATGTAAGAAAATAGACTTTCAGGCCTTGATTTTGGTGGAGGAAAAAAAGTGTTACAAACATGGGGATGATAAAATTTGTGTATATTCTCCAAACCTGTTACTTGCATTTAGGCAAGGCAAAGGCAGATACTTATCCTCAAATAATATTCTGTACTCTACACTGCAAATTAACACTGTGGATTCAAATAAAATTTTCTGTCATTGTTCTGTAACTAGCTTTAATGATTCAGGATCCTATTAAATCAGAACACAGTTTTTCGGCCATCTCAGGTCCTAGCAGTTTAAATCTATTAAGTCTTGTCTGTTACTTATTATAAGGAATGCAAGGATAGCCCCACTTGCAAGATAATTTCAATAATGGGTCGTTGGTTTTACAATTCACTGCCAAATCTGAAGACATACACTGTTTAGGCTACACTGAAGGATTGCATTATATTGTAAAGTTCTTTGTTGCTAACTGATTGCTGTTTCTGGTACCCATCACTGGTTTGTGCTCCAGTGTTTGACAGCTTCTCTTCTTGTTTTTCTTTAGTATAACTCATGTGTGGTCTAGAGTAAGAAGAATAATTTTGCTCTGTGCTCAAAATTACTTAGAATATTACCTTTAGTTCTGTATTGTTATTAAAGATATCTTGTTCTGTGCTTTTCAGTGATTAGTTCAGGTGCAGTCACCTTACCAAGGTCTTTTGCAGGAAGTGGCAGTCAGATTGCAATATCTCCACCCCTAAACCTTTCAGAAACTCCTCTCCCTCAAACTATTCTCAGTAAATAGAATGTATTATACAGCATATAGAAAGTGTGCCACAGTTAACATTTTTCAGAGTAGGAAGGAAGTTGATAAGGTTGTTCTAGGAGAGAAAGAAAATGGAAAATAAATGCAGTTATTATATTGTCCTTTTTTTTTTTTTCCTAAATATGAAGTCTGTGCTTCAAGGCTTCTCAAAGAAAAGATTTGACTAGAAAATGCACCCACAATGGAAGTGTGCACCTGCAGGTATTAGATATTACAAGCACTTGATCCCAAGGATTCTGGAAAATCCTTCCTGTGTCTAACACAGGTTACACTCCCTTGTAAAATTCAGTTCCTTGTACCACAGACACTAGCTAAATCTTCAACATGAATTACAGAAAATTAATGCTGAGCATTTTATCAAAAGTGCTATGACGATATAAACAGTATTTTTATTTTGATTTATTTTTTCTTTTTTTCTGTCTCTGAATAATAACTATTCCTAACTAGTTTTGTTTTTTTAAAAAAAGGAAAACAAAAAAACATTCTTTTGTAGTGGCAGAAATCTGCCTGGTTGTGGAATTTGATGCTTTGAAATGCTGTAATTTCAACAAAGACTGGCATTGGGAATGAGGTGTTATTCCCCTGTTCCGACAGAGCTTAAGGAAAGCTTGGTAAGGGGAAGGCTGTTAGTGTGACATAGCTCACAGAAACAAGTGATAAGGTATACATTAATACCAAGATGTTCAACTCCCATACTGTACAAACATGCCTGTGTAATGTATTTGCATTTAAAGGGGCAGGATCTTTTTATGTGCTACATAAACCACAGTAATCTCTCTTGCAGACCTTCAGAGTAACTGATCTGTACATTGAGCCGCATTTATGAACACCTGAGGATGACAGACATGGATCAGGCATGGGTTGTTCTTTTTCTGAAAGCCTGATGTGATGCTGTCCTCCTTCCTGGGAAGTAGAAACACTGTTGCATGCTTTGTCTGCTTCACCTCCCAACTCCAGCTCTGCAGGGCTCCAAAAGCCTGGCTTGTGCTGTAGGCTGAAGGCAATGTGCTGTACAGCATGGCAGCCCATAATTCCAACAACCTGGTTTTGACCTGTCTGCCCCACTGCCATCTCTGTTCTTTCCCCATTCAGCAGTCTCTAATAGTAGTTAATTTGAATTTCACACCTCTGAGGTCTAACCTTTTTGATATCAGCTGGTCCTGTGCTGCTGCACATCTTTCTCATGCCTTTGAAGCTCTTCCCTTCTCAGCTGTTGCAGTTCACAGAAATCATTGGGGCTTATGTTGTGTGTTTTTCCATCTTGCTGTGTCTTGCCAAATGTGTTCTGTAGGAGGGAAGGTGGCCTGAAAGTTTGAAATAGCGGAAGTTGGAAGGCAAATAGGGGAAAGAAGGAGGTGGGAAATGAGAAAAAAAATTGAGTCCTTTTCATCAATAAATGATAATGCCTAAACAGTTTTTTTTTTTATTATTCCGTGATCACTATCCTCTGAAGAATAAATGCCAATTTCCAGAATTTTTTATCTCTGTAATACATTTATTTTATAAATGATTTGAGAGATAGCAGTAATGAATATTGTTTAATTGAAACCTGTTTGCCATAAGGGAGGAGGAAAACAGAGTTATGATTAGCCAAGCTTTTGATTTATGTGGTTTGTGTGTTGTTTTTTTTTAAGGATAAGCACTGCAATCTTTCTTTTTACCTTGTCAGTCACGCACGTAATTAGTACTTTCTGTGCAAAGAGAGTTTTCACTGTCATGTAGATTGATTGGTAAAAGGCATGTTCTCTAAAGCCTCAGTTCTCCTGATGAATTAAATAATCTTGCTATTCAAGTTAGTAAGAGCAGGCTTTGACACATACGACATATGTATACTTCCTGCAGTGTTTGGAAGGCTACTTTGACTTTCATGGGATTTTTATCTTGACTCGTAATGCCCGCTATCATAAATGTAAGTGATCCTTTAAAATAAAATATTTGGCATTATTTACCATCAGAAATGCTGCTTCACAGAATATATGCTATTTTCTGCCTTCTGCAGGCTATCACTCTAAATTTGTATTTAATTGGCACCTACACCCTATTGAAACTGGTGTTGCACCTTGTGGGTGGGCTAAGTGCCATGCTGACAGATGGACATCAGTGCTGGTATGCTAGAGAGCCAGTTTTCACATCACATGTAAGTCTGAGTAGCTGCATTTCCCTTTACAGATAGTGAATTTGAAAATCTTAAAAAAGCTTTCATGTTTAAGGTGAAAAGGGTGTACCAGTGCTTTCCAGCTCCAGGGTTGGAGAATGAGAGAAAATATTGTGGTAGTATGAAACAGATCTTTAGCTCTGCCTAGCTGTTCAGAGAGAGGATTATCTTCATCTCCACCCTCCATTAGCTCTCCACAGGGCACACTCTGACTTTTTAGTGACATTATTTCCATGGCTGAGCCAAGTTTCTTGCAGAATGCCTCTGCTGAATACGGAAATCTGATCTGTCCTGCATCCATATAGGAGTCTGCCTATTACTTTTGCTCAATAGGAGCTTTATGAAGACAGCTTTGGTGAAAGAATGTCATTCAAATGGCTATTTAACTTCTCAGTGAAGAAGCTAAAATGTTAAAATAAAGAAAGGAAATCAGTAAATATGCTGGTTTATTATTCTGCAGCATTTAATTCACATTTCAATACTTCCTGTTTAGCGTTTCTTTTCCTTTCGTTGGTCAATTAGGTACTAAGATATAAACATAATAAAAGCTAAACTGTACAAGAGAGGGATTTTCATCCTTTTGCTAATGCAAGTGCAGACTTTAAATCTCAACCTGAATACTCTTTACGGATTGACAAGGGGTGCATTATTCTAAGTCACTCCGTATTATGTGTGAAGAGTGCCCCAGCTGTGTCACTGCTGAGGTTAAAAGGTGTTAGTGCTTGCATATTTTAAATGAGCATAGTAAATGAAAGTGAACAATTAAGTAAGAAATTTGGCTTCCTATCTCTGCATGCTGTGTTTTATTGTGGTGTTGCCAGCTTCTTTGAATGAAAATACAAGAGCAAATTAAACAGCTTTATGAACTCGCAGGAAGAGCAGTTGTTCTAGTGGCTTTCATACAAATGTCTAATTAATTCTTGAAGTAACCCAAATTGTTCTTTTGTGATCTGTGAATGGGAATTTGTGAAGAACCTGTGCAGATGAAACTAAGTGAAAGGGGAGCTGAGATTAGCTGGCAGTTCGCAGTTGCTGGGTCCAGAAAATTTTAGTTATCTTTCTCATTAATAATACATTATGAAGTTAATGAAACATTTGGATGAATATGTTATAAGTAATAAGACATTAATGTTATTTTTTGAGCAGTCAGTTATGCTAATGGGCATCTGTCATTTTTTTCACCAGTGTTTATTTGGGAAAAACCTAAAATAAAGGTATGTTGCAATTGAAAAAACAAGATTTAATAAAAATCTGCATTTGGCTAGTAGGAGTGAACTTACTTAAACTATTTTCTTAACAGAAAGACAATGTTACTTTAAGAGAAAACTCCAGAACTGTGTAAATTTTTCTTCCTTCCTCAAAACATTTTCGAAAGTATCAGTTAAAAAGTCTCACGTGTGTTTTTTTCTGTGAAATAAAAAAAATCCTTTAAAAATGGTTACAAAATATTCATTTTTCCTAGACAAATGCATACCAACTTCAAAGCATGTCCTGAACTTAAAAGCAAAAATTATTTTTATGGAAATATTCCTATTCACTACACCAGTGCTACTGTCTTATTCCCCGGGAGAAAACTGAGTTAATAGCATAGTGTCTAATCAACAGGACATTCACAGCTAGTACTAATCCAAACTCTCCTTTTTTTTTTTTTTTAAAGTAAATTTGATATGAATAATCTCAAACGTTTGTACCACAGAAGTGCTCAGAAGCGCACAGAAGTGCTCTTACATGTTGAAACAGTAGAATTTAACTGCGTTAGATAATAGTTGACAAGGTCACTGTCTACATTGTTTGGAACACAGAATTTCATTAATTACGTGCATACAGTTTCATTAACAGGTCTTTTTATAGAGGAAGATGGAGTCAAACAATGGGCAAAATACAAGTAGCAGAGGAAAGCTTGATCAGGATGCATCAAAGTGTCTGTTAGTGTCCAAGCAGCTATAGGTGTGAAATAATGCCTGTGCCTCTCCTGTAAGGACACTGAGATGAAACGTGCATTTTCTTGGAGAAGGGAAGAGCTTGTTATTTTCATCCTCTGTTAAACAGATAAAACCTCATAATTTCTCCTCTACTATGTTTTTATTGAAACTTGGCAATTCCTTTTTAACTAAGAATTCTGCCTCTGTCTTCGTTTGGACTAGGTTTTACTGATTAAGGATAACTTGCATGCGTGAGTTTGTTTACCTAGCACTACTTTTTCCTTTAAAACCTCCACATGTTTAGCCGTACAGTAACTTCACTGAAGATCAAATTAAGCTCATAATAGCTTTAAATCAGTCTGACTTAACTTACTGTTTTCATAAGGAGATAGAATTTAACTCCATATTGTGTGATTTGATGGCTGAGAAAGGTGGAAATGGGCTGCATTTCGATAGCTCTGCAAGTCTTTATCCAGCTGACCCATAAAATGGAAGTGGTTTCTTATAGAAGCAAATCTTCTCACTTTACTGAGATTTAAAATAAGCCTTCAATTGCTTGATTCTTGTCAAAAGCTGTAGCAAAGAATTGCCTTGCATTTTCAAAAAAAGACATAGTGATGTAAAATATCCAGCCATAATGAAAGTAAACAAAAATGGGGGGTTTTGAAAGAAAAGGTCAAGAGATCTTTGGGAGATAAAGTCTCTTGCAGTGGAAAAGGTACCTGATCCAGGATAAACACCTAAATAGTACCAGAATACAGTAAAATCCTTAATGGATTAGTTAATATTGTACTGGTTTTTTGATCTGTAGTACTAATCATTAGTGAATTGATACAGAGAGTGTTGTTCTCAGAAATCACAGGGAGTGTCTTGGTTTGATCAGAAGCAGTGTGACACAAAGGTATGTGTTTTCCACTATAAGAGAATATCATTAGTCAGTTTAATTCGTACCTAATACAACTCTGGACCTAATATGTTAAGTAAAGATAATGTGTACTATGCCTGTATTTGTAACTCAAAAATGGCTTATTCTCTGACCTTTAAGTATTTTTAGTAGATAAATTCACCAACTCTCTTATGAAGATCATGTGTGTATGTGCATGATGCTTATTAACTTGCATCCCAGGGGAGCGTTTTATTTAGAGACTTGAAAACTTATGTGAAAGGAATACGACAGCTTAACTAGAAGGAGTTACACAGAGTCTGAATTATATTTTAATACAAGAGCAGACTTTGCTTTTATACCAGGCAACAACTGATAGATGTTGTATGGCCACCTGCCTGTTGATATAGTGTTTCTCTAAAAAATCTGGAGTAGGAAGAACAAAGTCTGTGTTTCCTGACTCATGTAAATCTGCTGTTGAAAATATGTATGAATAAGCGTATTTTATAATGAGTAACTTCAAGAACTGAAGATGTTGACAGCATCAGGGACGCATGATGGATTGTAATGATGTCTAATTTATTGTATCTAAAGGTATGGAAATCTTTCAAAGTCGTAGAGCATGTATGCTTGTAAGACATAAACTGTGCTATTGGGATATACATTCATTAACTTACAGGGCAGTGAATAAGACTGGCATGTGTAAGGCTGAAAAGAAAGTTTGGCTCAACTCCCATATAAGTAAATAAAATTAATAGACATATGTGTATGTGTCTATTTTATATATGCATATAATGTCTATATTTATTTAATACAGGTAATAGCTCCTTGTCAAATTGTCACTCTAGCAATACCTTAAAGTTTCTGAAAGGCCAGAGCAGCTGTATGCTTTAATACAGTCAATATTAGTTCAGTCATCCTTCGCCAAGTACAACCATATGTAGTATAACTAATTCCGTGTAACCCCTTCAGCTTTCTGTCACAGTTATTGCTAATGCACTGTATTATTTTCCCAGACCCGTGACTTTCCTCTGATCTCCCACAGGGCTGTAAGTGACAGCTCGGTAAAGACACTTAATGCCTTCCATAGCTGCATGTCAGCTGTAATGCACTGTTTTGCACCTTTATTCAGTAATGGTGGTGGTGCTCCATAGCAACGTCAGCTTCCCAGCTGTGCGGAGGTCTGCTGTGGGGAGGCCTACTGGGAGCTATTAGAGCCTATGGAAAAATCTCCAGGAAGGATGCAAGGTGCAGGGCACACAAAGCACTGGTGAGGGAAGCTCTGCTGCTGTGTGTGCCTGAGCTCTGTAATCACTGCTAAGCCCTCATGAATATGCTCAAGTGTTGCCAACGGCACGCCTTTTTTACAAAATACTCTTTCCTATTGATTGGAAGCCGAGGACAAATATTAATTTCTAATGTAATCAAAGATACAGCCCAGAGTCACTACTGTGCATGACAACGGTGAGATTTGAGGGAAAGATTTCCTTATGCAAATGAAAGAGTGATAATCTGCATACAAAGAGATTTTGGAGCGAATTT
Organism: Neomorphus geoffroyi; assembly: GCA_033558235.1. NCBI lineage: Eukaryota > Metazoa > Chordata > Aves > Cuculiformes > Neomorphidae > Neomorphus > Neomorphus geoffroyi. The sequence goes on along the minus strand of JAUMJM010000005.1, from coordinate 73,218,905 downwards.
GGACCTCCCTGTGAGAGAAGAGGAATCCTGTCCCCTTCCATTGCCTTTGAAATCTGCCCTGTGTCCTGTACAAATACGCTACTTCTCAAATGAACAAAAAGTAAAATTCATTGAAAATCTCAAATTGGAATTCAGCCTGATTACCCTGAAATCACAGGACATACAGGGATTCTAATTAAATTTGTGTTTTTTATGTATGTTTTTACTCTGGCTGTTTCTCTGCTCTTATTTTGCAATTGTATAGCTGTTGATTGACTATGTGGGCCAATACAGTTTCAATTATCCTTCATTTGTTTAGGCACCAAAACTATCCCCCTGAGATCATAATTTCAGTATCTGTTGGCTTTTTCTGTTGCTGTTCTCCATTGTCTTTGTGTTGTCAAGGAAAAGATTGCAGGATCACATCTTTAGTTCAGAATTTGGCCTGAAGTGTTTAGTGACCTTCTGCACCGGTAGTTTTGTTTTGCAAGGGCTGATATGAATTTTACTTATCTTGACATGTGCAGATTAAGGTGTTCTTTGGTTCATCACCCATGAGAAGTAGCATCCTGAGCAAAGGGTGTTGACTCAGCGACTTTAAAGGCATTGGACATCTTAGTATCAACATAAATTATGCTACCATTTTGTTGGGTAATTTGGGATGCCAGGGTAAGTGAGGCAGTAACACGAGACAGAGAGAGAGAAACCTTTTATTGTGAAATATTTTACTTTAATCACTTTGCAGGTTTCTTCATCTGTCTATCTATTATAAAGTAGACCTTATAGCCTATTATTTCTTTGTATAGGACTATATAATAAACAGAAAAGGTTTGTCATCAGATCTGGCAAAACCACCAAAATGCCAATCCAAAATCTTGCTGTTTGGCAACCAAGAGCCTGGAAACAAGCACAATTTGTACGTAACACTGATTTAATACTTATGTACTTGCAGAGTGGTTATGTTTTCATTTGGGAGGAAAGGTTAGGGGAGATTTTTTTCATACTGCTGTTAAATCTTAGCTCTTTTACTGAAGCTGTTACATAACAGGGTTTTTTAAAATTCTGGGTAGAATTTTGTTATGACCCTATCATTCAGCATACGGCAATACAGATGGAGAGTGAAGTTGCAGATGAGTGACAATGAGGAGAAGACTGGGAATGAGCAACACTTCCGATATGCAGAAAAGGGAAGAGGAAACAATCTGGTTTAACAGTTTTCTGATGGACTCCCTTGCAGACTGCATATCAGAAATAGCTTTCTAGAAGTGCTGAGAAAGGTTTTATTTTCTCCCAGTTTTTAATTATACTAATATGTTTTCCAATTATCAATAGGAGGAGGACTTTGCCACCTTAAATTAGTCATCTTTAGGCTAGACCTGCACTATAAGCTCTAACAGCCGGACCAGATAATCAGCGGGGAGCAGTTACCACCTCCAGAAGGTGACTTCCTCCTGAAAAAAGTATTTAAGGTGAATCACATACCTGAAGGTACCTATATTTCTTTGTTTACTATAGATGCTTAGAGATTAAGGTTAGTTATAAGCCACTTTTACTTGTGCACAAAGAAATTCACAAGATGGGATTTCAAGCTCGGTAGCCTTATCTGAAATTTTCATGTTTGTGGAATTACTTTTCCAAGATGCAGGCACTGATTTGCATTTGGATTGCTTTTCTTGTGAGTTTTTTTTGTTGCTGTTTGCTTTTTGTAGAGAGAAACCAGCATTTTCAAGAGTGAGTAAGTACAGCTGTGAACTGGAATTAGTGTTTTTATGAAGAGGAGTCTGCTTCAATAAAAATGCTTGTGCAATAAGCGTGATGTTTTACTGAAATTAAAGTGAGGATATTCGTAGATGGAACTTGAATGACGATTTTATAACATCTCAGCAATATAGAAAGTTGCGGCTGGAGCTCACAGATTGGGACTGATATATGGAAGGTGCAAGAACTTGTACTTTATTTTCCTATATCCCAAGAACATTTTTACATGCTTTTGAGGGCTAGAAGATAAACCTCATCAAAAAGTGGGGTTGATTTATTTCTGACAGATGCTAAAAGTTCAAGAGGTATATAGCAAAATGAGATTGCTTTTGTACTCTCATCAGCTTTGCTTATGATCTAGAACAGGAGAATGCATTCTTAACAGTCAGCTACTTTGTATGAGTTACTGCCTCGCAAATGCTATATCCAAACTACTTTCTTCACAGCTGCTGATATGTCCTAATTCCCTTAATTCTGCCATATTTTCCAAGTACATTATTCTGCAGATTTGAATGCATGCTAAATGGAGGTGCACTGTCAAATTAATGGCATGTGGTAATCTCCAGTGGCATAATGGAAGGATTACCTACCTTTTTTTTTAACTCCAATTTGTTAGTTAGTAAGAATGCTTTCAGTTTGAAGCATCTCTAAGACCTAAGCTTCAGCTTCCCAGTATGCACCACTGTACTGCTGCAAAGCCACATGCTGCCAAATCATTCTAGGTTGAACTTTTTGTAGAATAAATGGGCACTGGTTTTATCTGTTGCAGGAGATGGCTGTTTTATTTAATATGTTAATTTTATTCTTCATCAGCAGTTTCCATTTAATTTTCTTATTCTGTGTTCTTTTCATCGTTACTCTTTTCTTTCCATACTGCTGTATTCCACATAGGATATATCTGTGCATGGGACAAGGTCATCTCATTATTTATCCCAAATAAAGACAGTATCTTCAATGCTCCTGAGAAATAAAAGTAAAAACTTAAAGCAGTTCATTTCCTGCTTGTATTTTGCTTTTCCAAGGAAGGAAACGCTCCATAGTAGCCTAACTGCATGAGTAGGAGTGCTGCAGGAAAGAGCCAAGTCTCTCACCACCTGTGCAAAGCCTGGACCACAGCTGAGAACTGTCATTGCAGTGGATCTCACTGCCTCTACTTTGATGTGTAGGGCAGGTCAGACTTCTGTCACATGGTACAAGATTATTGAGGCAACCTGTTATGAGCAGTTTTGTTAGGATACAAATCAGTTTCTTTTCACTGCTTTACATCATCTTCAATTTATCCTTAATCTCTAACTTTCTTTTTGCATTCTCCACTTTAATTTTCAGATTATTTTATTTACTGAAGTAAGTTAAGTTAGCCTGAATGTTTCTAGGGAGAAGAATACAAAATTCTGAAAGAGATCAATGAATCCCATAGAAAGGAGGAAAAAATGGAAGAAAGAACAGAACTTTATCCTTTTCATTTTAAATGTCATCATGTTGACTCTTGAATACAGCAGCTAATAGAGGTAGTTCACATTGGTTCGTACAACATGTAGAAAAATGACAATGAACGTGAAACAAATAAAAGATTGATGGGAAATGTCACCTTATATTCAGTAGGTCAGATTCTCAGCTGGTCTAAACAGAAGCATTGTAGATTTCCTCCTATTTAAGATCAGGCCTAATGTATTTGCAAATGGATATCATACATTGCTATTTTATACAGCCATGTAACTTTCTAGTCTGCTTTTTAATTCCATTCCTATTACTTCCTCAATAGGTATACATCTAAAAATCTATTAAAGACCAGCAGTGGAACAATATAAAAACTCTACTTTATGGCTTTAAATGAATTCTTCCTCTGAAGTTGTTAGTAAAAAAAAAAAAATATTGAAAAAAGTAATTGCTTTAGAGCCATGGTTCTACTTTAACTTCATTCACTCAAGGAAAGTTTGCACAACACTTTTGTGTTTTTGTTTTATCTAGAAGGCTACAGGCATGCCACATGGTCCATAGTTTTTGGGGGGGCAGGCTTCTCCCATGTTCATTTCAAACAAATTTATGGACTAAGCTGTTAATGTTGTAGAAATCCAAATTCCTTTTCCTTTTTCACTGTGTGTCATTATAAGAATTGGGAACTTGTGGATTTTCTACATTCAGATGAGCGTGAATCACAAAACAGAGAAAGCTACCTTTCATTTTTAAAAAAATAACCACTTAAAGAAAAAGAACTTGTGAATTGCAGGCTGAATCCGTCTCCAAGTGATTACATCTGGAAATAAGTCTGCCCATTATTTTGCTGAATAAACTAAAGGCTATTGTTTAAATGATCTTTAATGCCCTTCTAAATCTTTACTTTAGTAGCCTTCTGCTATAAATAACGCTTCTGACCTTCCTGACTTTTCTCGTGGTGTGAGGTGCTATCCAGCATGCACAGAATCAGCAGGAGTCTATCCTTAAAGAAGCCCCAGTGAGATGCTTTATTTTCCCCCATGCCTCTTCTTTTCCTCCTGCAGTTTAAAGTGGTAACAAGCTTTTTCCTGAAGCGTAGTTCCTTGTGCCAGCATAGGATATTCCCCAATGGGATTGCTGGAAATACTATTGCAACAGCATACCTCAAATTACTTAAAGATTTAAAAGGAGTCTGTCTATATTACGTGGGGCACTTCCATTGACAATAATTATTTAAAATTAATTTGGTAGGTTCCCATTAATTTTTCACAAATTACTTCCGTTAGTTATATGTAGTAGTACTCAATACTAAACTCTTATATTTCAGAGTACATTTTGTTGTCAAGTTTTATGTTCTCTGAAATGAAAAACCTCTCTCATATTTCATTTCTTTTGAAATGGAATGATAATATTTTAATCTAAATCTTATATCAGAAATCTCAGCAATTTCTCCAGGGGCTTGAGGAACAGGCAGGAGGAGTCTTCAAAAGGACCTTTTGAGAGAAAGGTTCTTAAGAATCTGGGTGCTAAACTGTTAAGTTTTTCTTGCTTTGTTGTTTTGGTTTGGTTTGTATTATAAAGGTGACACTATTTGCATTCCCATTAGTGAATCCTTTGTGTTGCACAGATCAGTCTCTGAGACTTCCTTTCAAAAGGCAACAGTAGATCTTCCTTTGTGCAATCTGCCTGTAGCAGGGCAGCTAAAGGCATATCCTAGGTTAAGAGGTTGTTCAGTAATGTCAAATGAATCCCCAGAGCCCTGCTTTCTGTCATATTATTTTCTGCAAATGCTGACACAAATGAAGTGAAGCATTTATTTATATTCATATACCTATTATTATGGTAATAGAATTGCTATTGTAGTATCAATATGAGAATTTAAATATATGGGGTGTAGCTTTATGGTCCTTTTCTATGATTACTTCACCATTTTTGTCCAAAATTGAAATGAAAACTCAGATGGAATTAAGAAATAGTATAACTTGGTTTCTGTACCAGTAAGGAAGGGAACAGTTTGAGAGATTTAAATAGTTAGTTAGATCTTAGGTGAGGGACTGTGCTTAACTGCTTCCTACATCCATATAAGTGAAATATATCCAGTAACATACGACAGGCTGTGTGACTACGAAGAATACCTTAGAGTGCCAGTGTGTTGTGAGGCAGAAAGAAATACAAGTTTTCTTCATTCCCCAGAGAAAAGTGAGTATCTACTGTGAGCTCCATTTGTTGAAGTGCATTATTGCACTCATAAAATGCTTGTTGGTTATGGTTCAAACAGAGGAGAAAGCAATTTAACCTCTAGTTTGCAGAAAAAATCCAAGTGCTCAGAATTCCCATTTAAATTAAACATTAAAATGTTTTATAAGGTGGCACCTTCACTTGTAAGAGAAAGAAGATTTACTTTTTATTGCCTGGTTGACTGAAAAACATGACTGGTTTGTGTGTCTCAGCTCCAATCCTTTGCTGAGTCATATAAGTAAATATTTATAAATGCAATTATTACATATTGGTTGTGAACTTTATAGTGTTCCTTAAAAAAAATCTAATTATAAAAATAACAGAGGCCACTAACTGTTTATTTTAGTTGTTTCTGTAAAAAAAATGAACAAAATATGTTTTAGAATTTATAGCTTACTATTGTGGTACTATTCTATTTCTAACGCCTATTTAATCTTGTGTACCCATGGAATTAGCTGTATACCAAGTCTTTTAAATATAGCAAATTGTTGTGAATTTTCTTACACTTTCATCTTTCTGTTTCCCTACTTGTACATTATGTTAAGAAAGATGTCATGAAAACATGGTTGTAATTTGGGGCTGCTAAATGCTCAATATCTTTTCTATCTTTTCTTAATGATAGTTTATTTTTATATTTCTTGCCTCTAGATGTTTGGCTGTCATCCACCCTTCATTGCATTGATGATGAAGTGGTTGCTATCTATTGCTCTTTTATGTTGTTTCTAGTTTTCTGCATCTCTAGTGTATCAATATATTGCCACTTTGACAGTTTTCTGTCTTTGATGGTGATTGTTTTTTCTTTCTCACTCTCTAGTATATCATTCTGTGATTTTTACAATTCTACAACATTCATTGCCTGGGGGTATGTTCAGTAAAATCCTGCAGGAGTTTGTTGAGTCTTTAAGAGGTATCAGTTTGTTAATAATGTTACAGGACATGGAAAGCAAGGAAAAAATACGGTATTCGTAGTAGGAGTTCATTCATTGTGGCATTTTGGCAGATATATTGATATATTGTTTGTTTGAAACTAGTGCTTTTCTGGCAGGATGAACTTTATATCAATCTCAGTGCTAGCAGTCTAGGTGCATGTGTTGCAAGTGTGTGTGTATATGTACACTTATAAAAAATGCAGCATTGTGCTTTACATTCTTGTCTTCATTTTGACTTTTAGCCTTCAAATTATTTAGCCTTCAGATTATTTAGCCTTCAAATCTGTATGTTAGCCATGTGGTAGAATGTGTGTAATCTTCATTGCGTGTTACTTTTTCCATGTTGTAATTAAGTCTCTAGGTAGCTAGCTACGTGTTTTGTCCCTGGCCGTGGGTATCTGGAAGAGGTGCACCAGTTAGGGCTATCTTACTGCACAATCAAGAAAACGTGTGCTTTTGACTTTAAAAAAAAAAAAAAAGTACATCTGTTTGGTGGGAAGTGACGAAAGGCTCAGGGGCCTTGTTAATGAGAAAATGAAAGATCATGAGAGAGAGAATATTTCATTTCTAGGTCAGCAGTTCAAATGCCGACTAGCTTAATAGTTAGTGTAAGTTGTTACCACCTGACAGCTGTTCCATAATCCATGAGAAATGGAAAAAAATTCAGAGTCTAGTGCAGGGGTGTCACGGCCCACAGGCCGAATCTGGCCCTCCACTTGTTTCTTCGGGCCCCGCACCTCGTTTCTACCCAGCAGCAGCGCCGAGATCCTTGCCCCTACGCCCCTGCCAGCGCTGGTCACGTGTGCAGCGTGTGACACGCGTTACGCTGCAGGAGCAGGAGAACAGTGGGAGCCGTGAGTTTGACACCCCTAAACTAGTTCCTCTGGCACCTAGTTCTCTAAATGTCGACATCCTACAGACAGTCATAGTTTGTATGGGGATATTAATCATCTGTTTTACTCTTGCAGACATTTAAGAGAAGTGTTACAATCCTGAATGTGAAGAACACTTGAACTTTCTCATTCTTAAAATATCGATCTGTGGGACAAAGTTGAAGGCTATTTGAAAGTTACTGTGAGAAAGGGAGAGGTACCACCTACTCCTGCCATTTTCAGCGCTGAGTTCCTTGCATTCCTCATTGCTTGAGGATAATAAAAATGCTCAGCATCAGACAACACAGACCCTTTCTTTAAATAAGCCTTACTACAAGTTTTTAATGAGTAAATGCAGACTAATAATTCCAAACTGACTTTGAAAAACAGATTAAAAATTTGAAAACCCACCAGCGTTAAGTATTTCCTTTGAATTCGTGACCCTGAGGTAATAGTATCTATTCCAAGCCTCTAAAATTTTTAGGTTACATGGTTGTGTGTACTAAAGAAAGATGAGAAAAGCATACTTACATACGTGTTGTATTTATATAGGTACTATGATAATAATAACAAATTACTGCATTTTTACTTTATAAGGCCTAAAATAGTAAAATAATTGTATGTCTGTATTATATATACGTATTAATTGAACACAGAAGAATAATATGGTAGGATTTGCAGGCTTAGGTTTTAATAAGCAGAAAATTTATTATTATTTTTTAAAAAAATTCAATCTAGCAAAGTACTGTAGAAATATCAAAGGCAAATATTACCCTAAATGGGGAAAAGCAGACCAAGGAAATAATTCAATATTTGTCAGCAGTGTTACAGTTCTGTTTCATTTTCTGATCTCTGGTTCGGAAATACAATACTAACATTTCTACAGGCAGGATTAATTTTCAAAATAGAAATTGAAAAATACTGTCATCCGCTTGTGTTTTCATTGTCATATCTGCTCACTAGAAGGATTTGGGAACTTGAGTGTCTGTTCGATTCCCTGAAACACAAAAATCATAGATACTAAATAGGTTAAGGTTTATTATAATGCTTCAGATTTGTTTCAAATTAGTTTACTTTGTCAGTTTCTTAATGATCCAAGGCCACAAGCCTCATTATTAGCAATACCGAGCATCTGCACATCCTTTTGACTTCTACAGGCTTTGTAAGCTTTCAGTGCCTGGAAGGTTCAGACTGACACTCCAGGAGGAGTCTCATTTTCATCCGCATAGATTGATTTTGCTCTTTGGTGCGTCTTGTAAAGGCTCATCAGGTTAATGCAAACCCAACCCAGCTGCTCGGCATAGAGAAACGTTATTTAGAAGAGTTTTTGGCTGTTATAAAACATAAATGATGCATAGTGCTGATGTATTTGTAAGGGAAGAGAACATCTCCTGTCTCAAATGGTAGAGTACATCTGAGCAGCTGCTCTTGATACGTAATTAGAAGCCAGATGTGGTAGAAAGCTGGTCATTTAACTATAGCTAACAACAGAAATTAAAAACTTCATTAAAATAAAAAATGCAGCCAATACATTAACAGAACATGGAAATTAGTGAGCATAAACCAGATTTGATTTAGCTACACTCCTTTTCATTAACCATATTTCTAAATTAGCAACTACATTTATATGAACGTAAACACTTCTACATTTAGAGTTCGATTTGGCATTTTGTGAACTGCCCTCATGAAATTTTTATTTCAAAGAAGTATTTTTCTGAACATAGTAAGAATTCTAGACTGTTTCTGCTCCTTCAAGACTTTTCCTCTGGATTTAAAAGTTTCAGCATTTACTTAACTTGGTTTTAGTGCCACATGCTTGGAAGATTCTCCCTGTTATACTGTCTCTGGATCAAAAGACCAGACAATTACTTTCCTTAAAAATGTTTGCAGCTTTCAGACTGAATATACACACCTGATGTTCAGTGTAGGGTGTATAAGAATTGTTTTCTTACAACAGGTTAGTGCCCCAAGGCTTAGTTACAAACAGGATACAAAATGAAAATAGCTAATGAACAGTAAGTAGAAGAGAGGCTGCTTTCCACAAGCATTTCTATCTGAAGACAAGAGACAAAGCTGACAAACAAACCCCTACATTAAAACTCCTTATTCAGAATGGCTCTTTGTTTTTACTGTTGATTAGATTATCAAGATGCAAGCTCAGCTCTTTCCGATGTGATCACATAGACTGTGAGATATAGCCTGCTGATGGCATTACTGACTTCTTGTTTACTGTAACTTGAAAACAGCATAAGGTACTGCATGCACATAGAGCTATACAATTTTAAATTTATTCAGGTTTTTTTAAGATTTTTTATTGCCAGTGCAGCTTTTCCTTTCAGCTCAAATGTGTCAAAGAAAGAAAATAACTAAAAAATTTATTTCAACTCTTTACTTGAAAAGTGAAGCAGTTCACAGTACATCAGTTATTTTTGATTAGCTACCAATTTGAGGGTCAATGTGTGTGTGTGTGTGTGTGTGCGCGCACTTCATGTGTCCTGTGTTCCAATTACTTGTGCAGAAGAGAAAAATTTTTGGCATGGGTACAATAGTTCAAAGTTTTCAGAACTTACATGTGATATACTGAATATTATAATATTCCCTTAAATTATGTCCTCCCTTTATCAATTTTAAGTCTAACAGAATTTTATCCTTCACACTTACATTGTGCTTTAAAGTATTAGCAAGGGATTTGTACTCCTCAGCATCATTTGAAATATACTCAGCCTTATGTGTATATATATATGTATGATATATACTTATATATAGGATAAATTTTGTGAAGAGACACTAATTAAATATTCTGAAGCTATTATTTATCTGTTATTAACATAATGCAAAGTTGAAGAAAATAAAATACTTATGCATCAAGGATACTAAGTAAATCTGATTTTAAATATTAAATAACTTTCACTAGAATTATTCACAATTTCTTACTGTTCTCTGAGCCATTTTTTTAACTTTCATTAAAAAGTGTAAGTCTTTTGTTTATTCTCTTTTTGAGAATATTTATCCAAGTGTCATGAATTTAACATAAATGAAATGTAGCTTTTGTGGGAACATATACAGTCCTTCATTTTTAATTAAGTAAGCAAGGCTTAAAATGTAACTTATGCTTCCCCAGCTCCTTTTTTTAATATAGCCACTTATAGAATGACTAGCGCGATGTGGAAGGAGGAGAAAACGCTCATGCAATCTTAATGCAAGTCAGTGGTTTGTAGGGCAAAGAGAACAATGGGGTTCCAAAGTTTTTTGAAGATGAATAACAGCTTGAAAAAATACTAATTCAATGCTATACAGAACATTCTTTTTGGACTAATAAAACTAACATCCATTGCCATATATCTAAGGTTTCGTAAAGTTTTCTTTGTGAAAAAATTTATGTAGTGATAGATGGTTACAGATTTTGATTTGTGTCTCATTACATGTTATTTGCAGAGTTCAGAACGGTGGGAAGGGCGAGTTGGTGCCTTTCACTGATATAATAAGTTCCTTTGAGAATATTACTTGCCATTTTTCCTTGGCAAACATATCCTTTAGGTTTTTTTTGCAGGGAAATCAAGCTTATTCTTTCAGGTTTTTGTTTCTCCTGTCACAGCTCAGCCATGCCAGATCCAGCTCCTACTTTAGCCTCATTCTTCTGAAGTTCTTTTAGTTATCCGACAGGTGCTTAGCCCGGCCTTCTCTGTCTGCAGCTTTGACAGCAGAAGTTGTGGGCTGACCTGAGTTCAGATGTGTTAATTAACTGGCTGACCAGTGCAGGTGGGATGTTCAGCAGGAGAGCTCCTGCTGCTCTCTGCCCTTCCATGTGAACACTACATGGAAATATAGAAGTTTATCTCTGAGACCCCACCTCTCAGATCTGGTTACTATTTGTGAACAAATTCAACACTTATTGTGGCCTTAGATTCCGAGTAGGTATATGGAATATGTTTGCATAAATCTTGTTTTGAAGGAAACTAGGGAAAAAAAAGGAGTCAGATTTATTCATTTTGATTTAGACAGCTATCACTAAAAATGTTTCTAGTATGTATAGATTGTATTCACCTATTTAGGTATATTTTTACTGTCATTTCCATGCCAGTTTAGCATTTGGTTTAAACAAAAATGAAAACTACATTCCGATGTATCTGCTTCCATGAGATTTGGGGAGAATTCTGGCTCCATGAAGAAAGATGGAAGAGATACCAAGAGGTTAATCTGCATATACATGTATAGAAAGCCAGCTACAGATCCAGGATAGAGAGTTCTTTTCTTAAGTGCTGCATGTCACTTTAGAAATATAGAGTCTTCTCTTTTTATTTACCATATGAAAGTGTCAGCACACAGATAAAAGACGGCAGGTTTGAGCAGAATGTGTGCCTTGTACTTCACAATCAATCAAATTAGGATGAGCAAAGCAGGCACAGCAGGATGGACTGGAAGTTCTGTGTTGTGTTATGCCTTTATATAAATCTATAAGCAAAATCGACTGTACTTTTTAAAATGCACTCTTTAAGAAATCGGTTGACCAAACATGTCTGAGGTGGAGTATGTCACGTAGTGTTGAACATGTGTGTACATAGGTGTGACATTGTAATAGGGGCTCATTAGTTCAGCCTTTTGCAGTCTAGAATACAAAAGCCCATTTGCTGTGGAGCTCATTGGGATTAAACAGCATACATGGTATTTAAAAAAATACAGTAAGAACTGTGAATAATGAAGGCATATTTGAGAAAAATGTGTATCTATTATGTTGCATTCAAAACTGGATGGGCAAAGGCAGCTATTGCAGTATGCAGTTAAAACTAACATGTAGGTTATCCTGGAAATTTAGAAGAATTTTTTACCTTGAAAAATTGAAAGCAAGTTCTATAGAAGAGTAGGAAATTCAGGCTGAAAAGAAAAGGTGAAAACAGAGAAAAAATGATATGGTTTTCACCTACCTCAATTAAAGCATAAAATGAATATTGCATTTTCTAATTGAAATTCAAGCTATTCTTTTTAATAGAGGCTTAATTTAGTGGAAGCAATGGATAGTGTAGATTGGATAGTGCTTCTTTCAGTCTCTTTTGCTGTATTCAACTTTTCTTTTGTAATTTATGTACTTACAGATAAAAAAAAAAAGATGGGAGTTTATATCTTGCTATTGATTGAACTCCTTTTCTAGTTGATTTAATTAGGTCCTTTGCTCCTTGAAAATCTGATCTGAAGCATAGATACGGATACATTGCTTCAGGCATTCAGGCTAAGGTGATGGAAGGAAGAAATGAGCCCATTGTGAATGGCCTGGAATGGGGAGCGGTGGGGGAAACCATGCTACCATCAATCAGCACTGCTTGCCTTTAATAGAAAACTCTCTTAGTGCCAAAGTTACTGTTGGGAACAGAGAGATGCAAATGAAGGCAAAGATAGCTGTATAAATGTTGGCTGATAGGGAGATTCAGTAAATTCTCTCTATATATGTATCCAGTCAATACAGGTTGAGGGTTTGTGCTGGGATTTTTTGGCAGTGGTTTCTTTTTTCTTGGGGGGGAGGAGCAGGGAGTTGAACATGATTAAAAAAAGAAATAAGAGCAGGCTGGAAGACCTACCTTATACCAAGGCATGATAAATAAGCTTTACGTACAGTTATTCTAACTGAATGCAAGAACATTCCTAGATGTGTGTGACCTACTGACCATCTAGCAAGAAAACAGTACTATAAAGTTAGATCCACTGATATTACAGTAAAAATAATTAATTTTTATCTCACTGTATTTATTTTTAGAAACATGACAAGTGATAAGACTGCAGTTAATCTGACTACTGATTTATAGCATCTTAGACCCTTTCTGGAGGCTCTCTCTCTCTCCTGTATTTAAGATATTAATTTTTCAACTCATTAATATTCTTACTCTTTCAGAAGCAAGTATGAAACAATCTTTATACTCGCTAGCTATTTTACCATGAGCTAAATAGCCACAACTCTACCTATATATAGGCTGTAATCCTAGCTTTAGAACTTGTTACTGCATATTTAAATGAAGTCAGAATAAGGAAGGCCAAAGTAAGACTTCCGTATTTCCTAAAAGCATTTCAGAAGTTTTTTAGCTCAGTAGGTGGTATACTTTCAAATTAATTGTAAGTTATTTCAAATTCCCACTATCCCTGCTAAAAGTGCTGGAATTTATATGGAAATGAATAAATTTAAGCTCCCTTAAGAACTGCATGTACAGAACCAGAACTTTAGGTGGGCTCCTGTGGAGCATTATGAAGTGACATAAAGATCTCAGCAGAACTCTGCTTAGTAATGCTATAGTGTAGAATGCCTTGTTTCAAGCACAGTAAAGTGTATGGATATTGTCTTCTGCTTTTAGACACTAGAGTCTGAAAATGTCAGAGCTAGCAAATATGTTCATTTAGGTCAGGTGACAAGCAGATAACTGGGATTAATGAGCTGCAGCTGTAGGGATAAAGTGAGATTGTTTTCCCATGTCTTTATACTTGGAACATATGCATATAAGATGTTAAAACTTCAGTATTTGGAAGCTCATTCAGTCTGCTCCTGAATGCAGGAACTTCAAAGTTCACATTCTTGATATTTTGTTCTATTTCATGGATATTAAAATGAAGATCTTGACTGAAGCAAGTTTTCAGAATTCCGTAGGCAGGAAAGAAAGATTTGCTTATTTCTGCTGCCCAGTACCATACTAGCAAGAATTTACCCGTTTTTTCCAAAATAGGCCATACCTATGTAATAAATTGTGGAAGGGCAGAAGAAGGGAGAGCAAAGAAAAAGAAAAATGAGAGAAATGGGTCCAACAGTTGTGGATGGGGAAAGCCATTCTTTGAATATGCTGTGGTCCAAATCTATTTCTCTGAGTCGTCTTTCCCTTATGTGCTAAGCACAATGATTCACATGCTGGCACAAAGCCATGAGAGGGATGAGTGGTGGTCCCTGGAAGAGGAAACGAACCCCTCCCTGGGCTGGAGTCCTTCAGTAGGGATATCCCCAGCAGTACTAAGGTATGGCACAATTGCATGCATGAACTTTTGTCCCTAAACTGTCTGAGCTCTTAGCTACCTGGCAGTCTTTTCTCTAGCCACAGTAAACTGAACAAATGAATAAAAGAGAGAGGGAACTCGTACAGGTATGGAACAACAGCATTTTTTTCTCTGCCTGACTGTGGAGGCCAGTGGTGATGCAAAGTATGCCTAGGAACCTTTCCCTGCAGATGTCAAACAGGTGACATTACAAAAGATTAAGCATTTAATAGTTTCTGGTTATTTCTGTTTATGATATTATTGTATTTATTTTTCATTTTTTCTGTTTCACTGAATTAGGTCGAGCTGACATATAAATATACAAATAAAAGAGAAACTCTTACCAGCACTAGCTTTTGAATTCTGTCTTCAAAATGTTGCTTTGCTTACTCTGTGACAAGTCATTGAATCTTATAAAATATCTCAAGATATTTCATTTGGTTTTCTTTTACTACCCTTACTGCTGAACTCCTGTATCAGTAAGACTAAACCATTGCATTAGGGGAAGAGAGGTAAGTATATAAACATGGTGAGGGGAAAAATAATATTGATTCCTACAGAATTTGCAAGTAATTTAGTGTCGTCAATGCCTTTTAGAAATTTTAAAACTTTTCCTAGAGTTAATTCCTGTATCCTCCCCCAAAAACAAATAAACAAGCAAAAAAACCCCACAGCCCACAAACAAACAAACAAAAATACCCAACCCAAAACCCACAACCACTAAAAGCATCTTTTGTAGTGTCTGGATTTTGTGATCCCACTTCTGCTCTCAACGCTTCAGGGCCCATGTTATCTTCCACTGATGTTTCCACTGATGTTTCAGTGCTGACCAGGAAGATACCCTTGTGACTTGAATTCTGCCCAGAATCATGTGAAAAGCCTTTAAAATCTTCTCAGAAGATAAATGTTTCAAGTAGATCTTAATTTTATTGCCTTGTTCAAACAAACCTCAGCACCTTTGTTTCCTTTTCAATTCAGGATATCTAAACCAAGCATAATTTATTTGAGAAGTTGATTCAATATTTGGCAAATCTTTTAGAAAACAAGTAAACCTTGTAATATGTCTGTCCCATTCCACTGTTACTATAGTTTGTAATACACAAATCTGTACAGGTCTGATACATGGATTCAGTACTCCCCTAACTACTCTTACTACCTTTGTGATTCTGGTTGCATCACTCCCTCTTTCATTCTGGCCACCTGTGCTTTGGATCATCTTCACCGTATCACTTCCCAGCCCCTGTGTGATATGGCACAAGCACCCCTAGAAAAATCCTGCTGATTGTTGAGCAGCTACAGATGTGCTATATACAAATGTCCTTAAGGTGCCCATGGTTGAGTACCTGTGCTATAGGTACTAAGCCACAGATTACTTCAAATGCCATGTGATGTGAGTGCAACTGGGCAACTCCAAGCTGAGGCTGGAAAGAACAGTATGGATGTGAGCACTCTTGACCAACCAGCACAGTAAACAGAGATTGATCTTAAGCAACTCAAAAAGATACTATGGATACACACGGCTAGTGAAAAATATAAGACTGCTACTGTTGCACAACTTCCTATAACACCAAACTAGGTATCACAGAAACTGAACACTGCCATGGCTTTCTCATAAGAAGCAGCTTCTTGGAGGCAGTTTCTGTAGTGTGACTTTGGGCTGTATTTCTCCACTTCTCACATGACTACGCTCTTTCCCAGCCGGTATCTCCAGGAAAACATAACTCTTTTAGATGTAGACATTCTTTGTACATCTCCAGGAGCTGAAGATGGTTTGTATCTCCCATCTTCTTTCAAATAGAGAAAGGATTAATTTCCCATTGTGCTCTACTGGGGAGTTTCTTGCGTTTTCATAAATTTGTTAGCACAGTATCTCTTTGTAGACGAGAGCATGAATGGGTTTATTTGTATTGTTTTGACTTATCTAGAAATATAGTCAAAATATTTCTTTTCCCTGAGTTTAACTCCTTCTGTCTCTTCAGTAAGGTATTTTGAATGTGGAGTCATGCTTGTGTGTCTCCATTTTAATTCTGACAGCTAGAAGATCATTAAATTTAACGAAAATGTACATCCAAGGAATGTGCGATACTATTAGTCTCACAGACTTGCAGTCAAAGTTTGCAACCTGGTGGAAATAAGCTAGTGTTGTTACTGGCAGTATTTATAGTGCTCTTCATTATGGTACAGTGCAAAGTAACTAACTCGTATCCAAGGCTGGGTGTCCAGCAGCATTTGTGGGAACTACATTCACTGAAACAGAAAGGCAGAAATGTGGAGGAAGTCCTCTCCAAAATTCTGGACAGATGTAAGAAAGTATGAAGTCTAGCATGAGGAGCTGTCTTTATGAGTGAGTTTTCAGTCGTGATGCTCCCATGTGGAAATGTGTGTCATGCTCGTGGTTACTCCTTCTGCCATGATATGGAAGGGAAATGCATTTTATTGCTGACAAACGCTCTTTCATGAGAAACTAGGACATGCCTTTTAAAGTGTGGGTCATTTAATTGTCCTTTACTGTCTGAGTGTCTTGATTGCAACTTTTAACAGAAGTGGAGCCTTGAGAGTCATGGCCAAGATATACTTAGCAGAAGGCTTGGCAAAGCAGTTCTGGTTGTATATTGTTACGACATTAATCCTCAAGTCTCTACTCAGCTTAAATGCCATTTCAGCTAGCAACAATTAAAGGTAGAGGAGTACAAGCCGCTACACAAAAGATAATATCAGATGATTAATACACGTGCTGGCCATTTTATTCCATCATTGAAAATGTGCTGAATTAACACTTCTGCCTGAAATTTCTTAGTGCTTCACCCCCAAACATATATCATGTGAATCAGTTTTGGCTTCAGTACTAGAGGCTTTTTGTACCAGATCCTTAATAATACATATTGAAAAGGGTAATTCATATTTCTTTGATAACTAGAGTTCTGGATTCAGCGGTTTGTTTTTCTTAAACTGCAGGCTGTAGGTAATGCATGATTTAATAAAATTACTTAAGCATTCCCTTCTGAGCACCGATCATGGTAGAATAATACAAATGATTGATGTTCCCTTCCTTTACAGTAAGCCAAAAAACCTGATCATGGTATCATAAAAAAGAAATAGCATTTTATAGCAGCAATCAAAGTTGAATGAAAGCTAATGAATTAAAGAGGGAAGTTTTAGTACCTCTTTTAAGGAAAAATTCCAGGTATTTTATGGGATGCATTTATATAGGTTTTAATGTATGATTCTTTTTATAGAATAGATATGATAGTTTTTGCTGTCACATTTAGTGCGTATTAAAACATTATAATAGGAAAAAAATCAACTGGATTTACTAAATAACAGGCTCTGTTGTTTTGATTAGAATAATTAAATATTGCTTTATTTTATAGCTGTGAAATTAATACGTAAATGAAATAAAGTGTATATTTTCTATTGTGGATAGAAAAGAACTCTGCAATTTTTCTTAAGTGATTTCATTGTGTATAAAGCTTACCTGTGAAGGCCCTTGAACATCTTCTCTGCAGGGTTTTATTTTGTTGTGCTGCGGTCTTTCGCATATGTATCCCTTAAAAAACAATCCAGAAGGTAGAGATGTATTACTAAGGATCTCTTAGAGTTGTGATTTGGTCATGGTATAAAGGCGTGGTCATGTAGTCATATAGTTTAGCACAAGTGTTAGCAGAGGCATTTCTTCCCTTCCTCTTCCATAGTCATGGTTGCCTACACCTTCTGTGTCCTTCGTGCTCCCTGTAGCATTTATAAAGCTAAAACATAGACTGAGTGAAAACATATCTGGTGAAAGTGACTAGCTTACTGGGTGCCTACAGGAATTGTAACATCAGCAGAACTGAGCAAACAGCTAGATGGATGGTCTTTTTTGCAGAGACAGAAACTTTGACACATTGAAGGTGAAATCTAGTAATGGTGCTAGTTAGGGGCATAGGGAACAGGACAGCCTGGTCCATGGAGAAAGGAGAAATTGCTTTGTCATTTTGATGTCATGAGTGGTTTGTGTTAATCTGTACTCCAAGGACAAAACTTCCTTTTTAACAAAGCCTCTAAACCACACCGTTCCTAGGGAGGCAATTCTCTTGTCTTTTGATGTGCCTTGGGTTGGAAATGGATGCACACTGACTGAGGGCCATGGCCCACTGATTGCTGTTCCCATCACCACTTGCTTTTGCAGAATGACACAGGGCCAAGTGTTTTCCCAGTTCGTAAATGTCTCTCTGTAACAAGCACATTAAGTTTGGTTCAGAACAGGCTGATGGACAATCCAACAGGTAGTTCACTTTGTTCTTTGTGTCAGTTGTAAAATACTGTTGTTAATTTACTGCTGCCTCAGGGTACACTGCATGATCCACATACACTGTCTCTGGCTAATAACATAAAAAAAAAAAAAAGTTTAGGTTAGTACTTTATTTTTGTTCATCTGTTCCTGAAAACTTAAATTTCTAATAGTTAATTCAGAAAAATTATACTGTGATATGTGGGAGAGGGGAGTCCTAGGCAGAATCAATCTGGAAAAATGAAACAATGTTTATTTATATTTGGGTATAGTTGACTCTAAAATTGTGGTGTCGACTGTTTGATAATTTTCTACGTAGTCTCTGTACATGAATTATAGGAAGTTATGTTTTTAAGATACATATTGATAGATGATTTATTGTTCTCAGTGAAGACTCAATTTTGTTTTAAGACACACGAATGACAGATTGGAATGTTGAAATCATTGGAACAGGAGAGAAAGTATGTAGTTAGATGTATTTTTTTTAATAGACATACACGTTATATGAATAGTTGCTTCCTTTTTTTTACTTTTGTAGCATTAAGCATCTTAAACTTAGCTGGCATCAGTGAACTGCTTCTTAGAACTTCAGGAGGAAGATCACAGAGGATGTTATTTGCCAAAGGCATGAAGTGAAATGAAATGTAAGACATTCTGGGAGAAAATGACAAAGGTGTACATAAAATAGATGGTAACAGAAGAAGTAGAAGAGGAGGGGAAGAAAGGATGAAGAAATAATATGAAAAATTGGTGCACGAAACACACGAAGGTGGCAGAAAAATTACAAGAGTCGATCAGTGTGTAAAATTGTCTATTTTCCAAGATACTTAGGGACTGATGTGCCATTGTCAGAGAGAGAAGCTTTTTTAGATGTTCACGTGTCTAATAATAATCTGCATCTTTAGCTGCATGAGTGCTTACAAAATGACCCATATCCATTTAGAACCCTAAATGGATTCAAGGATCTTTGGTTTTTAGGCTGTTTTATGCTTTTGGAATTTTTACCCATTGTGATAAAACCTAAATGGAGATAAAACTGAAAACTGCATTAAGAATGGGCTGAAAGGGAATGGTTGATACGATGTAATGGAGCTTGAGAATAAATGAATCGAAATGAGAACCAAGAGCCTAAGTGAGCATTTAGCTGTGCAGGCGAAAAGGAAGAAAATTATCTTTAATGTGTAGAAGAAGCTGCAGAAAGATTTATTTATGATCTGGATTAGGAAGGCTAAAGAAAGGTGAAAAAAATGTCATTTTTATTACAGGCTTGAGTGACGGGGGGGATGCTGGTGATGTAGTGCTTGGGCGGGAAGACAAAGAGGTCAATTTTGGCCGTGTTAAGCTGATAACATGCAACTAGGTGAGGCATCAGTGAGACAACTGAGGTAGGAGATTAGGTAGAAGAAGAAAATCAAGAGTGGAGAGTTTAATCTGTGATTTGTCAATAAAGCTGTTTATGTATTCTGTTTAGTAAATAGTTTTATTAAGCCTGAATCAGAATCACAAAAAAAAACCCCAAAAGCCATTGATGGTGACTAGATATTTTTAATAAAGGGTGCATTTATTGCGGGTTTCATGACTTGAAGACAGATCTACTGCCAGAAGTTCTTCTCATATCTTGTATTACTATAACACTGGGTTTAATTTATGTTTGAATGGAGACAGTGATCCATTGAAACAAAATGCCTGAATGTTTGCCCAGCACATCAGATTCTTTCATATGTGAAATTTAGTGTTTTAGACTTACAGTTAGTCTGACAGGTTGCACTACATGGAAGAGCAATAAAACTATATTGTGTCATTCTTGTACTGTTTCCTTCCTTCCCTTCTTCTGAAATTGTATTCTGAATCTGTATCACACTAAGCATGCAATTTGATGTATTCCATTTCAGATGTTCAGAGAAGATGTATATTTTCTATATGATATATTCTATATTACGGAAAATATATGCTTTGACAAGTACAGTGTAAATAAACTGGTTAAAGAATGTGATGATGTAGTTGGCTCTATTTATATGTAAATGTTAGTAATTTTAGATTAGTGTAGCAAATTACTAAAAGAGAAGTCTCATAAATATCGACTTTGAAGATTGAAGCCTATTTAAACAAGAAAAGTTTTCTGCAGGGAATTTTGATTTTTTGAATGCCATTTAAAAAAACAGGAGGTTTTTTTCTTACCAAGGACTGTTGGTTTTCAAACTGCTTTACAGGAGCTTTGACTTTTCTTATTTTCCACTGTAATTAAACCTGCTATAATTTCTATTAGGGCACTACATTTTTATTTGTCTTGGTTTTCCTTGCCTGCAGTGATAGAGCTACATCTATTGCTTTGAAGAATGTCAACAACTTGTCAGTCATGAATTATTTTGTATTTGTTTATGTTTTATCTGTGAGAGTATTTTTAAGATGATTGTGCTGGAGGAGGCAGAAAGAGTTATTTTCTCTAGACATTCAGAAGGGAAACATTTTTCCTGACATATTGATGAAGGTGCTGTCTTCCAAAACATGTATTAGAGTGGGTCCCAATGTGTATCGTTCTTGGTCCACTGCTGAGCATAGCAGCATACTTTAGCATGCTCTTTCTACCTGGCTTCAATTTAACTTTCTTGTTTCATCAAAGGCAATTTCAAGCAAGAACTTTATATGTTAGCAGAGGTAATGTTCATTTTATGAAAGCGAGATTTTTATTTATCCTCTGTCAACACTTCAGTTTCATGACTCTTGAGCTGTTCGGGTGCTCTGCATAGGCAGAGTCTCTGTGGAACTAGGAGATACCTTGAGGAACTGAGGAACAGATTCTCATGGCAGCATCACCTCAGATAAGTGGGAAACACAATACTATTGTAATTGTTACACATGCACTTGGAAGGAATGAACTATTTATAAACAAATAGCGTAAACAATTGTGCAAAGACCTGGACAGTTGTAGTTTTCATGCTTATGAAGAGATCATCCCATGATACTGACTTTAGGAAGACTGAGTCACCAAACTTTGCCCAAGTATTAGGATGCTGGTCTCTGTGGAAGAGATATTAGTAAAAGTATGCACATGGGGTGACGTAAAACAAATGGGAAGAGTTCCAGGGAACAATTAAAATATTTAGTTTCGGCTATTGAAATTCTTGCATTGCTTTGTGGTTATACAAAAATAAACTTTTGGTATTAATTATAAATGTATTAATTATGGTAATATATTGTTAGAGGTTTCAATTTTAGTGCTTACTGTGGAAGCACTGTTTTCTTCTATAAGCACATACAAGTATGCTAATGTATACTCATTTTCCTGGGAAAATATTATTAGCTCTTTTTTCCGGTTATAAATTTAGGGATATTTTGTACTTTATAGAACATGCTCTTTGTGATACTTGAAAAATTTACTTTTTGTCTACCACTGGAGATCTCCAAGGTAGTTTGAAAACAAGTATCCATTTTTCAATAAATGAATGGCAAGTGGGTTGTAGTATGGGTTGGCGCAGATGAGAGGACGGACTTTGAATAAATTTATTTCCCTCTCACTAATAGGAAAAAAAACTGGAGAGGAATAGCTCTGAATCAGTTTAATGTGTACAAGGAATGTGACTTTGACACATTATGAACCTCTTCATTAATGCTGATTAGTTCATCTGACTATATGATAAAACATATGCTCAAAATGTAAATTTATATTGCAGCCATATGAACATCTAATCCACTGCTTTCTTCTCACTGGTTGTAGCATTAGAGTGCTGCAAAAAACCTGTCTACATGGATACAGGTCTCCAGACTTATCTGGAAGGGAGGAAGGGGAAGGAGTGGGGTCAAAAGGCAAGGTAATGGAAATATTAGAAGAAAATTAATATTTTTAAAAAGGATAAATGGGGGAAAAGTATCTTGCATCATTTTTTTCCAGTGTCTTTCTTTCACTAAATTAAATTAATGTTACCTTTTTTTGAGTCCTAGAAAAGCAATATTGCATAATTTTCGCTAATATCTGATTAGCATTCTGCATTTCAGTTTCCAGTTCAGAAAGTATGCAGTATTATTTTCTTGCTCCATTGGTATCTTACTTCTGGTAACATAAGACTTGTTAGAAAATGAATGCCATTTTATTTCAGTTATTTCCAAAGAGACAGCTGCTTCAATGGAAGAAAATAAAAACTTTAGAAAAAGTCAAAGACAGAAATGTTTCTCCTCAGTCACTCTTAACCTTTTTAAAATTACACTGTTGCAATGCCTGTGTGGTAGTCACTCCTCTATTAGTTCCAGATTGAGAGAACTCTTTAAACAAAATATGCAAAAATACAACTTGACTATTCAGTCATGAATGTACAGTTCCTGTGCATTCAGCCTATTTTTCTACCTCTACCTAATTATTCACTGTTACAAGTTAGTTTGGTCTTTGTGGTTTACTGCTAGGAAATCAGTTGTCCCCACGTCTATAAATTTCCAGTTGTCTGTTTCTATCCAGCTAAGGAATATTTAAGCTTTATTCTCTGAGGGTTTAGGAGCTAGTAGTTCCAAGTTTTCAAATTCCTGCTGAGGTGACCGAATTCAGTGATTCAAGATATTTTGTTTTCTTGCCCACTTGAGAGGGATTATACAGCAGTTCCTCCATTAGGAAAGGTCACACAGTTTTGTCAGGCACATCCATAACTTTTAAAATATATTTATAGCTTGTGTCTGTGGTAGTTACAGGGAGTGTGATGCATGTGTAAGCGTCTGATTGTGCATCTGACAAATAAAAAATGCATGAAAATCCATGCTAGAAACTGAGGACCTGTTGTTACTAACTAGTTAATATGAACTTTTAGTATGTTATATATTCTGACAAAATATATCAAAAATCCCTTTTTGTTTGTCAGTCAGGAAAGTTGATAGCAGTGATAGGAGAAAAATGAATGAAAATTATTGCCAGTCTTTGGTTTACTGTACTATCTCCAGAATTTGTTATTGAGAGATGTGTTTCTTTTTCTGCTTGCTCTTGTTGTAAATGTTATTTCAAGTTTTGGATCAGAATTTCAAAGTTTGGGTAGACTTTCTGAGACATAAACCCTTCATTCGCTTTTCCATATCTGTTGTGCTTTCCCAGTCTGGATATTTTTAGGAGCTTTATCTTTTTATTTATTTTTCCGCAATAGTACTTAGAAACAAAACTTAAAGTGCACACTCTTATTTACTTCATATACTAATGGACACTAACGTGTTCTCTGTTCCTAATAGGTGGGATTAATGGCATATCTAGGGAAGTTTTCCAGGCTCAAAATATCCAGTCTATCAATTAGAGTTCTTTGTTGCTGTTAGCTCCATAACAGACACATTCAGAACTTAAATTATGTTCCAGAACTAAAGAGATAATTAAAAATACACTGTAAGGAGTTTTCTTAAAAGGAGAAACCAAGGAGGAAGGGTGGGGAAAAAAGGGCACGGTATTCTTTTTAGGAGTGATCCGCATTTTCAAATTAAAGTTTGGATTATGAGGGAAACCTTTTTGCATATTGTGCTCTTGATAAAATTTAGTGCAGTTTTTAAAGACATTCTGTCTGAGACTCCAGTTCCTTAGAAATAATAAAAATGAGATTTCAGGTCTTACCTCAGATTCTCTCTCCCCTCTTACTTGGTGGAACAGGGAACCGATTGTGCTCTGGGAAGAGCTTGCTGGTGATACCTTAATTTTTCATAAGTTTTTGATAGCACATAGACTGAATAAATTCTTTTCATAAAGCATACTCAAGAGATTATCAGGATTTACAGAATAGCATTTTCTTGCAAATAGTCTGTGTTTTCCCCATCCCTGTTGGCTGTTCTCCTTGCAGGAGACCGAAACTGAAATAGCAGGACCAGAAGGACGTAGGTTCTGGAAGATGCATGTCCTGCAGCCACAAAACTTTCTCTCTGAAATAATCCCAGATGTCCTTTTTCATTCCTTCTCATATACTTTAAGGCCTACCAGTGCCCTGGTCTGCATCTCACTACCGTGGAGCTATTGTGGAGTTCTGCATGGGCCCGTTAGCCAGACAGCAAATGTAAGGATTATGTCCTCCCTGCATTTCTCTTGGGGCTTTGAGTGGTGACATTATGATTTTTTTTTTCCTTTGACCCAAAGATTTACAGTCTCAGGATCTGTAGAAATGCAATTACTTTGTGCATCTCCTCATGTTGGAGTTGTGGTTTAAAAGCCAGTGGGAGCAAAATTTACAGTGAGAGAGCCAGTATGAAGCTGCAAAAAGCTACTACTAGCTTTGATCCCAGAAAGGCTAGGAAGCAGTAGTACTCTTCTCACTTACAGGGAGAAGCTCTTATGCCTGCTGGGATAAGGACAGGCCGGGGCTTTCCGGAGCTGCAGCGAGTCCCTAGTGTGCCCCTGCAGTGACATCTCATCCGCTTGCTGCCCCAGCTGCAGCTAAATGCCACTGCCTTGTC
This sequence comes from Neomorphus geoffroyi, assembly GCA_033558235.1. Classification (NCBI taxonomy): domain Eukaryota; kingdom Metazoa; phylum Chordata; class Aves; order Cuculiformes; family Neomorphidae; genus Neomorphus; species Neomorphus geoffroyi. Next base: position 73,194,024 of record JAUMJM010000005.1, on the reverse strand, counting down.
CAAGGAAGCAGAGGAAAGGGTTGCTGCTAACAGCCGTAACGACCTTATCCGATCAGTCTCAGTTTCAAAGGGATTCTGCCACTCTTCCAGTATCTTCATGAAAGCTGGCATCTGCTTCCTTTTCCCCAAGGAGCTACCATTTCACACAAGTCTATTTAACCAAGAAGCAGGCAAGGTTAAAAGTCCTTACATTGTTTAAGCTTCACCTTTACTGGCAACTCCAGAAGGATGAATGTGCTCTAGGGGAGGGCTTGAATATTCTTTAAATCCTGATGTAAATTTCTGTCTCTGAGAAGGCTTGTTGGTAGGGCAGGATCTGAAAATGCCTTTCTAATTGCTTTCATTCTTATTAAGGGCAAAGCCAAGCTATTTTTATTTCTTTTAAAGTTGAGTCTCAAGAGGAAAAATTTCTGACAAGCCTTTTTACCACCAGAGGCTACGGCTCGTGGTCCCAAAATGTTTATTGTTTCATAGCTTTGTTTCCACATTGTGGGCTCAACAGCCATTGACTCATCTCTTTGCTATGTATATGTAACATTTTTTGTGTCCTTATTTTTAAATTATGTGAGTGGGATTTACAGAAATGCCTATATTCATCCCTATTTCATTGCATTTGCAAAATTCCAATTGATTTGCTCCAATCTGGGAGCAGAGTTAGGTCAGAAATATGTACTTTTGAGATTACCACCCCAGATCTTTTGCATTTTTCACAGCGCAAACACATATTTCATAAAACCTGAGAAATATATAACTTGGTCAATTTAATATTGTAGAAGCATTATCAGTAATCTTATGCTTCCCATCTGTGATTCTGATCTCTGCATCATTATGTTGATATTTCATGCTCTCCACTCCATTAACTTTGAGGATGTGTAGTAGGGGCCAACACTTCTCAAAGCACAAGAAATTCAGCAAGATTACAGGATTGGCTTTTACAATTTAAAGAGATTCACTGAAATCTGAAATGCTATATATACCTGCAGGGTTTTTTTAATTGGTAAAGATTACTTAAATGTGAAGCTATTCTATACTTTTAGAAAGGATTGCTGGATTACCATTTTTTTCAAGAAGGATGAGACAGCTCTTGAGTACTGGTCACAAATATAAATTCTTTCTATTAATAGTTTGAAATTTAAGACTACGATTGTTTAAGATCAAAATGCTTTTTAAGTTTGCAACGTTTGCAATATAAATTACTATAAAGCTAATTTCTTATTATATACTACTATATATCAACGCAAGATAAAGGTAGACTGAGTAGTGTACAAATGCTTTCTAGAAAAAAGAATGGTTTTAAAGACTCAAATATTTACCATTGCGGATTTTTGAAATGTAATTGTTCTGTAGTACACAGTCTTGTTTTATTTGAGAATTAATAGTCTGCTTCTTTGGTTACGTATTGATTCTGTTTACTATTTCAAATTTTATGAATATTTGTTTTCTGCAGGGACTTTCTATGCATTTTATGGTGTGAATAAATGAAGTAATCACAAACCAACTACCTCTTGCTCTTGATGGCTTTAGGGGACCTTGTCATTCCCTGTAGCCTTTTCTCAGACCCAGCTGTGTGGCTCTGAAATCACTTGACTAGTAATTAGGTATTTATCAGATTGTTTCTGAAAAGGGATGAGACAGTTATCTGACACAATTATCTTTGAAAATTGAATCCCTCTTTTCTGGTCCTGCTGAGGACATTCAAAGGTACTGTGAATGTTTAAAGCTAAATGCCTTTGAAAAACCCTTCCTTTTTTACATCAGGTATAACAGAAAAGTCAAAAGGCAGTCAAAGGAATTTTTTTTAACCTTTCAGGCACTGGATTTTCTTTCTAGCAAATGTTTCTTTTCCACGTGACTCTGGAAGTATTTTTGAAAACAACCACTTTACTTCTTCAAACATCCAATGCTTAACAGTTTTGAATATTTACAGTATTTCTCATGAATCAAGAAATTACTAATTACTCCAATGCATTATTAATAATGTATTTTTGCCTATCCAAAAAAAAAATGATAAGTATGTAGTTCTAGAAAAGCATTTTGGAAATATGCTTTTTCATATTGGGAAATCTGCAACAAATGGAGTATCCAGTTTTTATTCAAACACTGCCTTGAAAGTCTTGGTAGTTGAGACATGAGTTGTTGATTTCATACGCCAAAGGGCAAAACGAAGTAATGCATCAGTATCTAAGATACAAGAATGTTCTTGCTTTATTTATATCATTCCTTGCTTGCATTTCCAAAAAGCACCAGCTTTTTAACATTTAGCCAGCTTGTGAAATTTGTCTAATGGAAAACACAGGGCTCATTCCGCTATTAATGGATTTGTCATAAAGTTAGATTACGGTGCAAGCATATTCTTATTATTTTGAGAAGATATTATTGTTTTTAATGCGTTCTAACCTCTTTAAAGGAACCTATTTAATTCTGAGCAGAAGATACTTAATTATAGAGTCATTTATGTGCAAAAGGAGTTTATAGAAATCAAAGGTGAAAGTATCTGATGAATTGGAGTAGACTCCCACTTTATTTCTTTCTTCCTGACATTCAGAAGTAGTATCCCTAAAGGGAATTTTCCTATTTATTTTTGTCATACTATTTTCCAGATTTGAGAAATGGCAAGAAGATGATTTTTTTATAGCATATATTTTGCTTCTGAGTAGTTATAGACTAGTATTTGATGCTTGGCAGTCTTCAGTCTTGTAATTTGGGTTCAGAATCATGTTAATTTTTTTTTCCTGGTTGTTGAATCACAGATGTTGAGTCATAGAAAATCCATGAATTTTGTTACAATTTTTATTCTCATTACTATGTGCAAGTTTTTGCGGACACTCTGCCTTGGTCAGTGATCCAGCTAATAACCAATAATTGCTGTTTTTTTTATTTCCCCTCCCTGCTTTATACCTAGTTTTGTATATGGTACCACATCCAAATCCAGCTCTGAGTTCAATTAATTTTCCCATAGGATTTTCCATAGTTCTATTGCTACAGGATTTGCTTCACGTTTTCTTGCTTGTCCCTATTAAGAGATAGTCCCTTATTATTCTAAAAGGGAGGCCCAGGTTGATTAAAGGGGATACAATTTTGAAAAAAAAAAATAAGAAATTGCATTTATTTTAGAAAAACAAACAGCCGTTTCGGAAGTATTGTTTTAAAGTTGTATGGAGTGAGTCAGTTAAAACTTCAGAAGACCGTTGTTCTGCTCCCTTCGCAGGCTTTAATTATAGAGAAATTTGGTATTCTACGAGTGAGAATTATGCCGGGCAGCCTGGCTACAATTGGGAAGATCAACTCAAAATGTTAGTTTCCTCTAGGTTTGAAACACAAGTAAATTTTAGTAGAATAGAGATGTCTCTAAAGCTGCATCGCTTCTTCCTTTCATGCAAGTGTTGTGTGTTCACACACACACGGACTATCCTGCACTGTAAAGCTTTTAGCTGAGACCTTAAGATCTTTCACTCTCTTGTATGGCTTTTTGAGAGTGATAATACAAATATCTTCACTTCTCCCGTCTTCCCACAGCTTTTAACTGTACCAACAGCTTCAACAACAACAAAAAAAGGCTAATTAACAGAATGAAATCACATTCTGGATTTGAGGAAAGTTTTGTCCAATGAATTCCCAAACTTATCAGTTTTCTTTGGCCTCTGATTGCTCCTCTGAGAGTAACTGAATATGAAATATAGAAAAGACCTGCAATACTGTGCAAAAAAAGCAGTTTGCCAGCTAGAATTTATTTTTTGCATTCCAGGGGAATAATCAGCCTGAACACAAGCGCTGTGATGACAGGCATTGGCTTACAACATTGTATAGCATACTTAAGCGTTAGTCTATCTCTGCATTCTGCTTACTCATGGAATCATAAGGTTATTCCCCCCAAAACGTAATCATAAACCTCCTCAACTTCCCATTTTTGACCATGCATTGAGGACTTTTCACAGGATAAGTGTTTTTTGTAGTATTCATATCTGGTTATGTGTTTTGGATTTTTTTTACATTTTTTCTTTTAAGCCACGAGACATGTCCAGCACACCATTTCCACCCAGTCAGCTTCTCCTCCGGGACCATTTGATGCTGCTAGCTTTTCTAGTAACTCTACATTGCAGCCTCTGATCATTTTGTGGCTAGTTTTCTGTAAGAGGCAGCCTTCCCTCATTCTGTGCTAGACATTTTATAATACTGCATTTGCTGAAACAGTATGTGGATTACTGATTTTAGTATTGTGATTCCCAAACAGTGAAGGACAATAATCGCAGCTGAGGCAGGGAGGCCATTATTTAGTACAATACCCTGCTCAGAGCAGCGTCAGCCAGGACAGATTGCCCAGGACTGTGTCTTACCAGATTTTTCACACAAGATTGGAGTCTCCACATTTTCCTGGGCTACCTATTCCACTACCCAGTCACTCTCACAGTAGAAAAACTTTTTCTTATGTTTCAGTGGAATTTCCTGTGCTTCAATTTATACCTTTTGTCCTGTCACTGGGCACCACTGACAAGAACCTGGCTCCCTCTATTTAATTCCATTTAATTCCATTCCCAGCATTTTTTTATCCATATGGATCAGATCTCCCTGAGTCTTCTTTTCTCCTGACTGAGGAGTCTCAGCCTCTCTCCATATGACAGATGTTCCCACTCCTTAATCATCTACTGTCAGTCCTGTACTGGGGAACCCAACACTGGACTCAGCACTCCAGATGTGATCTCAGCAGTGCTGAGGAGGAGGGGAGGATCACCTCGCTCAGCCTGCTGTCAGTAGTCTTCCCAGAGTAGCCCAGGCTACCTTTGGCCACCTTTGCTGCAAGTGCACATGGTTGACTCAGCTTCTTGTCCAGAAGAAGCCTCAGATCCTTCTTGGCAGTGCTGCTTTCCAGCCAGTTGGCCTCTAGTGTGTACTGGTACCTCCGGTAATTCCTCCTCAGGTGAAGAGCTTGGGATTTCCCTTTGTTGAACTTCATGAGATTGTCTGGCCTGCAGAGGTCCCTCTGGATAGAGGCACAACCATCTGGTGTATTATTCATTCCTCCCAGTTTTATGTCATCTGCAAACTTGCTGAGTATGTATTCCATCTCATTGTCCAGGTAAAGATGTTAAACAGCATTGGATGCAGTAGCAAACCCTGGGGTGTACCAAAAGGGACTGGTCTTCAACTGGATTTTGTGACACTGAGAGCAATCCTTTAAGCCTGCCACTTCAGTCAGTTTTCAGTCTACTTCACCCTCTGCTTGTCTAGCTTTTATTTCATCAACTTCTTTATGAGGGTCTTACAGAAGATAGTGTCAAAGGCGTTCTTAAAGTTGAGATAAAACAACATCCACAGGTCTGCTCTTATCTACCAAGCCAGTTATCTCATTGTAGAAAGCTTTCAAGTTGGTTAAACATTGTTTTCTCTTCATCAAACCATATTGACTACTTCCAATCACCATTTTGTCCTTCCATGCATATGAAGGTGGTCTGGAGAACAGGCTCATCTGTCACCTTCTCAGTGATCGAGGTGAAGCTTACAGTCTGCTCTTCCATGGATCCATCCCGAAGATAGGGGTGACATTTCCTTTCTTCCAGTTCTCGGGAACCTTTTCTGATTATCACAACCTGTCAAAGATAACCAGGTGTGGCCTTGCAGTGAGGTTGGCCAGCACCCTTCTGCTCTCTTGGGTGCATCCTGTCAGGTTCCATGGACTGGTATGTGTGTCCAGGGAGTTTAATTCCTTGCTAACCTGGTACCCCTCCACTTAGAGCAAGTGTTCTCTAGTCCAAACTTTCCCTCCTGTCTCAGGGGCCTGGGATTCCTGAAGGCTGGTCTTTCCAACAAAAAATGAGATAAAAGAAGGCATCAGATGCCTCAGCCTTTTCCGTGTCCTCTGTCCTCAGGTGTTCCACCTCATTTTTCCTCATCTTTCTTTTGCTGCTGTTGTACTTGAAGTTCCTCTTGCTGTCGTTCACATACCTTACCAGATTGACCTTCACGTGGCTTTGGTTTTACTGAATCCAGCCCTGCACACTTGGACAGTGTGTCTGTGTTGCTCCTGGCACGGCAGGCAGAAAAGGCAGGAAGCAGTGAGTGCTCAGTAACCTAATTTGATTCCTCGAGAGAGACCAACAGTCTGGAGGTCAGGCAGGGGCAGGTGCCTGAATTTTTCTGGAGTTGTCCCAATTCACAGAACAATTGGAAATCACTGGTTTAAAGGTAATGGGATAGTTTGGGATTTTGTTCTGTTTTGGGTTTGTTTTCTCTTTACATCCCTTAACGCTCCACTTCATGCTTCATACCTTGCATTGTACTTTTATTGCATTATGAACATATTGCTTCCTTACACAGAAATCATGTTCTGTTGCTCACGGTCTCACTGATATACTCCTCCCTGAAAAAACGTATTTGTTAAAGTTGTTTCTTATTCAAAATCAATTTCAGCATATATAGCCAGACACATGAAGGAAATGTGAGAGGGCAGCAGAGCTTCTGGTAGAAAGATTGTTTATGAGACTGAGACTGGTGTGAGAAAATATGTTTCTTTTGTCATGAGTTTGGCTCCTCACACTGAGCTTTCATGTGTAGTCAATGTAGTAGAGGATATCTAGGGTTTAGACTACAGCACGTGCCACAGTTTGTCAGGCTGATAACTGCTGTTTGGGTTTCTGCTGCAGTCTTTGAGTACAAGAGGATGAACACGGGCATAGCTTTCTTTTTTCTTTCCTTTGTATTATACTAGCTGACCTATTCCTGTGGTACTGCTTAGGCAGTAAATATAGTATACAGAGAATCAAGCCAGTCAAAATCTAGGCAAGGCTGGTTTGTGTATAAGTTTGGCTCCTACCAACTTAGAAATGAAAATTGAGCACATTCAATCCATTGGTATTTTTATTATTATTTATTTTACTCTTGGTTTTTCTCATTGCATTTAATAGAAACCCCACTGCTGAAAATAAGTAAAATACAAATCTTGCGTCATAATTGTTAAAAGTAATCTAACAATTGGTTCTACAAAAGCAAATGTTTTAGAATAGTAAAAGATTAAATGAGGTGAGCTTCATGAATGTCTGATGAAACTGTCACTGAAAGGATCACAATCCATATCCATAGATGCTCTATACTGATAACTACTCTAGTTTAAATAGATTTATATTTTTTCAGCTGCTTTGATCTTAGTAAAGTTGTTTTACTTTACAAGAGAAAAGGACTTGACCATACTTTTTTCTCCCAGTTCCTCAACCCTCTGTCATTTTTGCTCCTAAATGGAAACAGTTGAGACAATGTATGGCAGTGTTTCCTTCTCATCCTCCTGTAACGCCAAATAAATTTAGTTTAACAAAGACAAGATGTTTTAAATAGTAGAGGGAAGTTCTTAATTTCAGTGATATGTAACTTTGCTGATGATAATGCACAGGAGAAGTGAGTTCAGAAGGAGTACCAGTCTACACAGAAATGACCAGATAACTGGGTGTGCAACTAACAGACATTAAGACTTCATGACAAAAGGACTGAAAATACAGGAAGGTCCATTCAGTATCAGCAGGCCTAACAAGCTTTAAAAATGTTCTGCATTCAAAATGAGTTAACATTTCTTCAAAAGGAAAATTTTCTATTTTTAATGCTTTTAGTGAAATTTTGCCAGTCCACTCCAAAATGACCTTTGGGTACACAGCGAATCAAAATTCTGTTTCATCCTGTAGGTAAACAATCTTATTTATTGTAACATTTACTGAAGTGCATAGATTTTATAAAGGAAAGTTATTTTTACAAGTCTGAATCTTAATTACCTGACCTTTGTGTGTTTCTTTTTCCTGTTCAACATACTATCAAAGTCAAGTCTTACTAAGCTATTTACTGTTTCTGAGAGAAGGAACAGTATTAGTCAAACTAAAAAAAAAAAGAAAATAATTTAGAAGAAAACCAACCTTCGTTTGGGTCTTGCCTCAGTGTCTTTGCTTCTGCTGCTGAATGCTGCACTGGCTATAATGATAAATAGCACTCTACTTGGGAAGTGGAAGAAAATAATTGATTAGATGTTTTCTCTGCATTTACCATAGTGCTTCTTTCCCCTCTGGGTTTGTGCAGTTTAATTTCCCATTGACTCTTTAATGATTATAATGTCATAGAAGAACCACTGTTTATCTTCATTGTGTGCTCTGGACACTGCATTGGACCTGATTCTTTTCTTGCACGTTCTGTTGTAGATCTGTAGTCATTTGATACGGAGTTAAGTGAGGTCTCAGGCCACTGAAATTTATATGGCAAGTGCATCCTTCTTCTGTCTCTGGCAACATCTAATTAGTGCCAGTCCTTATTCTACAATATTAGCTTTGTATTTCAGACACTGAAAGACTATTTACAGAGAAGAACCAATCACAAAAACTTTTAGCTCAATTATTACGATCAAAAAGTTAAATGTTATGACATTGAGAAATTTGTATGTGAATAGAAGTTCTAAATGCACGTGGCAGATACTTCATGGGCTTTTAGTATATACTAGGGGAAGCAGTGTTTGAAATTGTCAGCTGAATCTCTGTAGTTGTGATACATTTCTGTGGGTTTCTTCCAGTATAGTGCAGTACTTGAATTGCAGAACTGTTGCAGTAGACTATGATAAGAGAGATCTTGTTTCTCTTCTGCTGAATTAAACTTCTATCTGAAAACCATTTTCCTTTTTGATAACATCTTTTTCTACTTTATCTTTCCTGTGATCCAGGGCTACTATTTCAGAAGAAAGCACCACACTCTGTATGTAGACAATTAGCCTCCTCTTCAGGATTGTTTTCAGGAATTACTACCAGAATTGGGTTTAAACTGTAAAATAAAAAGCTTCATTGAAGCCACCTTCACTGAAATTTTCTGTAAGAGTAATGGTTTTAATACCACTGAAGTAATTTCAGGTTTCAGAATTAAATACTATATTTGAAGCATAAACCACAAGCAGACTTAGAGGGCAGAAAAAATTTTAATAAACAAGCCAGGCAGTCATGGTCTGAGCTTTCTGTGGAGCTCTGTCACATACAAAGAGATTAAAAAGAAGTCATAGTCTCCCGACAAAGTGGAAGAGACATGTGGTAAAGGCATCAGATACCTTCACAGACAAGGGCAAGTGCCATAAAGTATTTTCTGGGATTCATCTCCCCCTACCCCAGCTTTATGGTTGTAGTGGCTTAAGCTTGTCTAAAGAGTAAAATATATCGTTGATTAAAATACCGATGGCGAGAAATAAAGACAAAAGCTAACATCAGCACTACCACCTCACCCCACTCCAACTCCCCCAGTTTTTCCTAGCATCAACTTCAACCCTTTATCCCCAGCTCCCCTACCTCTACTCCCTGCCCCCACCCTCTTCCCCCAGAGTGATGCAAAGGAATTTTTATTTTTCCCATATTCCTCTGCCTATCTGGATTTTTGTCCTTTCTTACACAGGCTTTCCCCAAAGGTGTTACCAGCTTGGCTGTCAGGCTCAGCTGTGACCAGGCTCATTTGTGACCTGGAGCTGGATGTGTCTGGCACAGGCAGCCCCTGGCCTCTCCTCAGAGTGGTCACCCTGCAGTATGCCAGCACTTTGCCACATAAATCCAGTACAATTTGGTCCACAAATCAAATTCTGCCTCCAGAATGTGTAATCTGAACTCCGATTGAGATAAGGATCTCAATACGAAAGATCTCTAGCATCAGGATCTGTAGTGGGAGTGTGTTTTGCTACGGGATGGAAGATGTAGACTCTTATTAAATCTCCAAATCCTTGAATAATTTTGCAACATATATTAATGAAATGTCTTTAACGTTGACATAATATTGTTTGAACACCTCACATTATAATGGCAAAGTAAATCCTTAACTGAAAGTGTAATTTTTTTTGTTGGGTGAACCAAATTCAATGGACTGCCTCATCAGCTTTGTTAGAAACAACATTCAATCTTGTATTAGAAGGCAGAAAGTACAGAGGAAGAAACTACAGGAATCTGAAGCCCAAATGGTAAATAGTTTATAAAAACAGGACTGTATTACTGTCAGAGAAAGAAATCAATATTCTAAAGGCCTGAAGTTGCAAATCCTGATTTCAGTCTTGGAGTCGTATCATGAATAGCATTTAGAGAAGTATGTAACACCTTGACCATTAATTGCTATTAACTCAGCCATTAAGAGCTGTCAAGCTGTTTGCAACAGTCATACAAGTGTTACAGGAAATTAAAAGAATAGGAATGGAAGGAACAAATTTTTGTGTGCAGTGCTGATGAAGTGAGAAAAATAAAGAAAAAATATTTTGTAGGATTCAGGTGATAGCAGAGTATTATTATTTCTGGTTACTAAATTACAGAAACACAGGCATAGCACAAGAAGCAAATGTAAAATGCAGCATGTGTAATCTTGTTTAATCTATTCATATTTAACTTCTTTATGCATTTTTGAACATCCAGAAGTATCAGATAACACTGAATACTCCCAGTAGCGATGAAACTCTTCTATCTGCAGTCATTAAATATATATTAGGTTTACAGCTGAAATTTCTCTGCAGATGGAAGAAGTGACTGACGGCACCATAGCTTTTTTCACTGTTACAATTCTATCTGCCAGCATTTACATGACATAGGAGTCATAACCCAAACTGTTCATCTCTGGGTATACATTCTTCACTACAAGGGGAACGAATAGGAAGAGACAGAAGTGAGTTATAACATTATCAAAGTCTAACATAGTTATCTGTTTTTGGAGTAGAGCTGCATGTATCAACCTGCATCATGTTTACAGTTCTGTTTGGTGGTTTCTAATTGTTGGTGAGGGTCAGAAAATTGTGAACATCTCATAATTTGACAAACACTTCAAATAGCATTTCTCCTGTCATCAGCAACTTGATGTGAACCCCAGATGCTATGCAATATACGGGACATAACAGTCACGTATTTTGGGTTGTATTGAGATAAAAGGCTCTTATTAAAACAGAACACTAAGCCTGTTGTATTTATTTAAAGATTTTGTGTACTTTATTAAAGACATTGTCTAAAACACATCTTACTGGTTTTAGAAACCTATGAACTATAAGTTATTTTAGAAACCTACAGAGGAAAAGCATTTTGAACAGGTTGGTATGTTGTAAACAAGGCTCGGGGAGTTCTGGCAAAGTCTGTACTAAGCACTAATGTAGCTGAAGCATAAGAAAGAGGTGAGCCGCGAGTATTTTTCAGCCGTGGTGGAACTGTGAATAGTTTTCAATATACAGTTGTGGTCGTCAGAAAAATGAGTATAAAAGTTCTACTTTCATTCAAAAGATTTACTTCTTTCATAAGATTCAGTTTCCTGCCAGTCAGATGACAATTTTGTACACTTAAGAAGACAGAAACTTTCCAGAAAGTTATCTTGACTGTTTCCAGCCATTAGCGGGTAAAATTCTTCGTGGTTCACATTCAGCAAAACGCGATGTCATGAGACGAGTGTAAAGTTTAACCCTGCTTGTATAGAAAGAATGAATAGCATTGAGACATGTTTTAAAGCTTAGGATAGTGTGAAAGTGTTTCCTGGATCTGGGATGGATTAAATTTACACTGTATTATCTTGCTGAACTGAACAATTTCTTGGATTATGTAATAACCAAAGAACATACAACATTTTAAAATATAAGTGTGCAGTATGTCCTCATGTCTACCTTTAAAACATCTAGTTTGGAGTTATCATCTGCTCTGCAACAACACAACTTCTTAAATGTTAAAAAAATGGTACTATTTTAATAGCTAAAACTGTATGGAGCCCAGCATTCTTCACAGAGTTACAATGAGTAAAAATATTTGAAAGCACCCTCAATCTCTCATTAATCTGACTGTTCTTATTCCTATTGTATATTGCAGGTAACATTTTCATTGGAACTGCTGAGCTGGTGTAATGCAAGGAAGGACACATCATGAAATGGAAACATTATCCTATTTTGGTCATAGCAGCGATATTCAGCCTTTCCAGATGCCATCAGTTAATGGGTCAGCTCATTCCAGGTAGGTACCTTTTATTTAAACATGTTCATATTTTTATGAATCGTTTTTATGCTATCAGTGTGCATGTATATACCTGAAGTGCACTCTCTATATATTGATGTGTGTGTGTATTAATGTTTTTATGTGTGTGTGTGGTTAAGAAATTTATGCGCGTATCTGCATATTCAAAACATAGAATTTAATAAGTGCTGTATTGTCTATGCTGCAATGACCTGCCTGTTTTGATTGCAAAGGAAAATACAGAAAAAGAGTGGTCTGAAAGTGTAAGTACGAGAAGGTTAAGGTGGCTCTTAAAGCATTCCTTTCATTAGCACTATTGGTGGAATGAAGAAATATCGAGTGCAGAAACAGACTTGAATATCAAAGAGAACAGGGAATCTATAGAGAACCTTCCTGAAGAAAGAGAATAGCAGCAACTATTAAACAACTGAAGTGCGGGGTTTTCTGTTAAGTCCTAGGGATCAGGGTTCGTCCTGGTGTCTGCATGTGGCCACTATTGCAGACGGAAGTATTAAGTGTGTATGAAAGAGGCAAGATACTGTCAAACTTTAAACAGAAGTTGGTGGTAAAATAAGTAACGTATCACTCTAGTGAGCAATGGATTTTTATTGAAGTAACCTATCAGAAACAAAAACTGTTTTGTTGTGCAGGATTTTTTGTAAGAATAAATCAGTAAAAAGAGCTTCTGAGTCATTGTGAATCATCTTCAATATTTGTTAGGAAACCCTCTCCCCCTCACTCCCCCCAAAGCTGATCAGTACTGCTAATAATTTACAACCTTTCAGTAAATGTTGGAAAACACAGGAAACATAAAAAGAGGTTTGGTGCTTGTTTGTTTTCTGCTTTGCATCTGAATAATAAGGTAGAAGACTCTTCTGGCTGGGTTTCTAAGTTGGATGCTTAACGTTGGGCGTGCAGAATTTTGTGGCTATACAATTCTTCTCTGTATTACTGGGCAGCTAGTTCAAATATAGGCTACTGAATGAAAAGGGAAAGGAAATATTTTGTTTTCCTTCAAGGGTTTGTTGACCTATAATGAATGATGGCTCACCGAAAGTAAATTAAGGAAATTAATTGATTTTTTTTCCCTGGTTTTCTTGGTTTTAAATCCGTTATGTAGGAGATGCAAAAAGACTGTGGAATAAAGGAAGATGTAAGTTAAAATTATCATTTTAAAAGTTTGACCTTGGACTTGAAACGTAATTTCAAAGCAATTTACCTGTCACAAAGACATCTACTGTTCTTTTTAAAAGAAATGCCTGCAGATCCAAATGTATTTGCATGATAGCTACCTCCATCTGCTTGCATTGGTTTCAATTTCACCATAGTTTTGTAGACTCTACTAAAAAGGCTGTTTGCATTGTATTACTTTTTCCATCAAATTAGTTTCAGAATAAAATCACAGGTGGCATTTTGATTTTGTTCCTGCTTTGTAATTTTCATCACAGACCTCAGACTTGAACCAGGAGATTACTCTACTTGGCCAGACATCAGCATGCTCAGCCTCGCTGGCAGGGTGCCAGAAGTGTGATTATCACAAAAGATCAAATAAAGCAGAATTTTTTTTTCTTTAAGCAGTTCAGCCATTCATTTTGCTCTTTTCATGTCTTTTCCTTACAAAGGCATGTGTCTCTCTCTCTTTTTTGGTTTTTTGGGGGGTACGGAAAGAGAGACACCTATGCAAAATCTCAAACTTTTTCCTCCATTTAATGGGGAAAAAAAGAAATAGTGGTTCTTTGGAATTCTGCGGCATTCATAAAAAGTATCAATAGAACAATAGGTACCAGCTTTTTCTGAGGATTACTAAAAGCACTAAGCAGCTAAAATGTCTGTGATCACAGACAGTCTGTACTACTAAATAAAATGTATTACTTTATTTCAATAAAACCCATTTCAAAATAACAGATTCAATTAAATTATTTTTAGATCATGTTGTTAAAGACCTTTAAAAAATGAAATTTTATGGTTTCAAGCTCTCCAATTCTGTCCTATCTAAAAATTGAAAATTACTCCAGCTTATTGATGACATAGCTTTAATTCCATATGATAAACTATCAGAAATTTGTTAAAGCTTACCCTTAGAACTGAAATTCTCAGTTTCAGTAGAATGTGATGAATGTTAATGGTGGTCTTGTAACTTTGAAACATTTATTCTGGTTTTTGCTGAATCTTTTCATATATTCTTGTTGAGTCTCACTCTTTAGCATATGGGGTCCACAGGGAAGTACTGTCTCCCCCCTTTATTAAAATCACGGCTGAGCCTTTCATCTCATGTCATTACATCTTACCTCTAATTCACATATAAAATACACTCACAATTCCACGATGGCTGTCTCCTGAGGCATGAAGTATCTCTGCCTTGGCACATCTTTATTTAATCAAGGGTTGAACGTTATCTGGGAAAGATGTGATTTTTCTTTCCAGTTGCTCTGCATATTTTAAAGCTGAAAAACTTGATAGCTGATTTTAATGTGCACTGATCTAAGAAAACATGGCATTAACTAATGTTGCATTATGTTTAGATCCGTACTTTGAGCTCTGTGTTTTCAGTTAAGTCATTGAAGTGTTTTAAAGTTAACGGTTACAAAGGCATTGTCAAAAAACAGAACTGTAAATCCCACGTGCAGCAAAAGATTTACGTAATTTGAAGTGAGATTTCTGGTTTGCGTTTAGTTTGGTTTTTTCATCAATAGAAGTGAGTGCAAGCTTTCAGTTTTGTGGTCTGTGAATAAAGACAGTAGGATTTGGTTGGACTTGCGATTAGGTCCTTTAGCAAGGAGTGTTGTGGAAGTGCCCTCCATCCAAACTGGAACAGATGCCAGATATGTGGGATCTAGTCAATCTTTACAGAGATATCTGGACAAAGAAAGACTTGTATACCATGGAATAACAAATTTTGAATACTCCTGTTAGATTGTCAATAGATTTTTTGTAAAAGAATTCTTTGTAGGTCTTGGGGAGAGGCGAAAACCTATTTTTAACCCAGGTTCCTGAGAAATTTTTCGAGGAGCCTGTAGACCTCTGTGGTCTACAAGTACAGTCTGTCAGTACTTAAGCAAAGACTGATGTTGCGCTAGAAAGCCTGATATATTTCCATCATTTTCAAGCAAAGGAACATTGCTTTTCTGATACCTTTTTTTAGTTTTAAATCTGTAGAGTGCATTGTTTCTCCAGGAAATTGGTTTCCTTTAGGAGATGTAGATATATAACAAAGCATAAGATGTGTAAAACATAAATGGTAAAATGTAAATTTGAGAAATCTGTTTCACTAGTCTAAGGTTTAAAAAAAAAAACAGTGACAAAACAACCCTCTGATAGTCATAGAAGCTTACTGAAATCTGAAGAGAAACAGCTCGGAATTTGACCTATTCTGGATCAGACAAGAATATTTAAAATATCTTTTTCCCTAATACTTCTTGGCTTACTAATGAAACACTACAGGAAATACGTTCACTATCCCAGCTTGTTTGCCTCTTTCAACAGGAGACAGTTATTATCTTAATGAAAATTTCAAAACTTGTTTTTTCACTCCCTCTAACATGCAAATGTGTAAGCAAACAGTTTTGGAATCTGAAAACGTTCATCAGAGCTTTTGTCAAGTTAATCATAATTCATTAAAACAAGTAACTAAAGTGTTTGATGTGGTTTTTTTTTTTTTAATATCACTATCAACTTTTCAGCACTCAAGACTCTCTGATCTGGCTAATGAAAACATAACTTGTAGTTTCTGCCTGTCACTTACGTGTCAAACTACTGAATTTGTTGTCTGAATATGATACTTTTAGTTTATATATGTGATTGATACATTTCGACAAGAATTGGTTCATAGCATGGAAAGATCTTCATTTGCTGATTCATAAAGAAGACCAGTGTCTTGTATAATGTAATGTGTACTCATTCATTCTTCTGTACTTTTGGAGTGCCTGAATGAATTAGTAATCAAATATCCAAGATAAATCTCTCAGTTATCTGAATAAAGCATTGAATAGTTCAGGTGAAGAGTTCAGTTACCTTTATGATTTTCATTATTTTTCTGAGAATAAAGTTTAAAAAGGAAATGTTTATCCAAACTCGACTCAAGCCACAGTTTAACTATTAACTGTATTTTGGTACAGGCTCGGGGGCAAAAAGAACTGGAAGCTCAAATTCCATGTAAGTGCCTGACTGTGAAACTGTAAAGGAAGAGCAAAGACTCGTTGAGCAAAGGAAATTAAGTGGCCCGTATTCCCGTGACACTTCTCAGTAGGGAACATGGATTAAATTCCTTCAGTTGGAAGGTACCTGAGGATAGTTTTCACCCTTCTGAGCAAGTAATCCAACAGCTGAGCTCATATATTTAAAAGATGACAGTTTTATTATAGTTTTGTATTGTTTTACATGATTTTCATAAGTATTTTGTAATGAGCGAGTGAGCATTTTGGAGCACCTAAACAGGAAAGCGTAGTTTATAGTTCACAGGGGAAATAAGGCAAAGGATAGAAACCCAAAAACTCAAAACTTAGGTAAAGCTGCTCCTTCTCAGGAGCAGAGCTTTATCTCCCAGAGGAACATTAACTCTAAAGATGGAAGGACATGATTTAACAGGATACGATTTTTAAATATATGTCCCCATATTCCATGCAAATTCCACTTATTCTTTCGTTGAATCTTAGCCCAAATGAAGATAACCTTTAGCTATTATTGATTAGAGATATGTATATAAATATAAGACTGGAGTTCTTTAGCTCTGATATAAGAACATGGCAAAACTAAGGCATATGCAGGTCATTTAGTCTGTGGGTTTTTTCTCAAAACAGTGCTATATTCAGAGTTAATTTAAGAGCCATGTTCTGAGCACTTCCAGGGATGGAAATTTCATAACCTCTTTGAACTACTCTCAAGGTGAATTTTTACTTTCATTTAGAGCCAGCTGGAACTTTTTGTATTGTAATTTGTGACCCTTGTATCTTGTCCTCTCGCTGTGCACTTCTGAGGAGAGTCTGGCTTTCACTTCTTCATTAGGGTAGTTGAAGACTGTAATTGAACCACTATGTTAGACTTCTATATGCTAAACCAAACCATCTTCTACAGCCTCTACCAGTATCTCACTTGCTGCAGCTTCCTGATGATCTCAGAGCTGTCCTCTGCACTCTCTCCCATTTTGCTGTTTCTGTCTTGGAGTGCACTAAGCTAGATGCACTCTTCCATGTGCAGACTCATGAATGACAATTGGGGGAACTAATCACCTCTGCTGGTTATGCTCTCACAAAAGCATCCCAGTACGTTGATATCCTTCCCTGTGTCAAGGGCACACTGCTAGCTCAAATTCAGCTTATCAACCAGGACCACACATTTGTCTCTGTCATGTTCTTAACTTTCCATCATATAACGTCTACCAGAGAAAGTATCATCTTGGAGGAACTGTTCTGTTGACAAACTGTAGTGGCAAGAAATACCATGTTTTAGTGCAAGGCCTCCAGTAATTTCATTTTCACAAGCTTTATGAAATATCACTCTTGGCTATAAATTACATTTTTGTGATCCTAATTTAATTAAACTGTGACAAATGCATCTGTAAGTGATGTGTAGCAAGTGATGATGATTTAATGTATTTTTACCACTTGTAAGTGCCACCAGGTTTGTAGATTGTGGTATTCAGGGTCAAATTCAGAGAGTAGGCAGGCAGTTTAGGCCTTGCTGGGTCAAGGAGCATGTGGAATGACGTGCTTCTGTCATCCACATCCAATTAACTTGAAGCAGACATATTCTTCAATTCAGATCTACAAAACAAAACAAAACCCACTCACTTTTTCTCTAGCCACTACAGAGAAAGGACTCTTATTTAGACAGACTAAGTAAACTTAGAAGTACAAAAGAGACAAACTGGCATCTGTGCTCTAATTTTAAAGACCATATGTGTTCATGTCTGATTCTTCCTTCCCTCCTGTCCCTGCAATGTGCATATGCCTTACTGAGGAAGCAGTACCAACTGGGATAGTCTCATTTGCCCACTGTATATTTGATGCATTTGTATTTGCATTTGCAAGTATCTATAATAGTGTACAGTTATCGGTTAGTAACTCTTAAGGCTGAAAAGTCATCTTGCCTTTTTGAAGTGCAGGGTAGTATATCATTCTTGCAAAATATTTTAGAAATATTTTTCACTAATTTATATTTCTGTGTCCTAATATTAATGAATTAATGCTAGATCACATTATGTTAAGATACAATGTGTTTGTTAGCAAGGAAACATTGCGCCGTTTCCATGGTATGATCTTACTGTGTATAATTTCCATTATGACTGTACAAACCAGATTACTTAATAACACGGGAGATCATGTAATTTGTCTAGTCATCCATCCCTGCTGATAGATGTGGAAATACATAACTGTTTGTTTTCTCAGTTTGGAATATTGTGCCTTAATTTCTTCTGACTCAATCACATATATACCGGCTGATTGTTTACCATTTTATTTGCTTTTTTAACTTGGATTGACATGATCACATTTTCAAAGTACTCAGATTGCTTAACATTTGTTGGCTTTATTGTGTGACCATAGGTTTTCCCTGTTGTTTTCTGTTGGTTATTTTGTGGTTTGTTTGTCTTTTTTTTTTTTTTTTAATTTAATGCCCCGACTCTTCTCCCTGCTAGGGAGGATGACAAAGGTTTGTAATTCCTGTTGGTAGAACTGCTGTGCCTGGAAAGAGGACATATATTAAAAGGGGGGAAAAATCCCAGCACGTGCCTTGCCTTCCAGAGATTGTCACTGTGTACACTGAGGTCTTAATAAATAAAAAAGATTGCCAGCTGTACTTCAATTCACGGCTTCTTTATTAGCCTTTAAAAAGAAATAAATAAAGCATGACGCTTTATTTAATTGTCTGAATAGATGGAGGCAAAGCAAGAGGCACAGTCAGCTGCAAGACACTTAATGAAGAAATCCCTATTTTTAATCTAGCTGTAGAAGACTCAACTCTTCTGCTTTGATGATGTGGCCTTTGTGATGAACCTGGCTGGAAAACCACATGTGCTGCACCGTCTTCCTAATTAAGTCATCAAAATGCACTGGAGCAAACTGAGTGACTTGCGTAGACCAGTATAAGTAATTTTAGTTCCTCGATTGCTTGGTTAATAGAAAGTGGCACTGTTCTAGATTATGACTGATAGAGGTTAGATGCTACAGCTGCTATTATTGTGCCTGCAGGTAGGCACCTTTATAAGCTGTTTCTCTGTGTGTGTAAGAAGGCACACTTTGTTTTGTTTCCCTTTCTTTTCTTTTACTCTTCAAAGATGTAATCACAGAAGCATTTCCTAATTTTTTTTTCTCTAGAAGCCTATGCCTGTGATTTTCCTGAAAACATATGTGTATTCCTCTTGTTTTGGATGCACTGACACAGCATTTGCCAAAATCTATCTTATAAGTAAGATTTTAAGAGGCTGCCCACTAAGATAAATTAAAAGATAAACATGAAGAAAAAATTTCAGTAATGGTAATCATAGCTATATAAAAAGGTTTGAGTATATGTAACGAGAAAGGAATCAGGTTTTCTGATATAGGCTTGATTGGCCACAGCTAAAGATTTTGTAAAGATATAGACCAGGTTCTGAAGCTTTTATTGGTAAAATTATTGGTAAATACTGATTTCTTCTTTCACAAATAGTCTTACTTGAAGATCTAAGCTTCTTAGAGACAAAAATACGCTGAATATGAGAATGGCATGATCGAGTTTTGAGTATCTATCACAGGCATTATAAACTTACATTAAAAGCTTTCCTAGCTTATATAGCTGTGTGACACTCCAAAGTTGTTAGCAAGGTTACTGTTCAGGCATTTGCATACCATAATCTAAGAATGCATTTCCTTGAATTCTTCTGTAAAGATTGTGTTTGATACGGTAAATGGAGAAACTGGAATAAATGCTATATATATGTTTGTATATAATAGAAATAGAATTTTTACCAGAACTTGTTTTACCTATATTAAAATTAACAATAATAAATGTTCCTTTACATAATTCATCAATTATCCTGAGTGCAAACTTCGGTTACAAAAGTAGGACACGATAGGACAATAGAGTCTCTATTGAATCTAATATTTATTTAGATGATAAATCTGTTAGAGCTTCAAAGCAATTTAATGTCTTTAACATCAATTATAAAACTAATTTCAGTCATATCAGTGAAAGAATGTTACAATTTATAAGCGTGTTTTCACACTTATGACTACTCAAGGGGTTACTGTAGGCATATCTACACTTGCTAATTTATTTTCAGCGCTGTGGAATAGAGTGTCTAGAGATGCTTTATTAAATATTTTAATAAGCGTCAAACATATTTGCACAATTTCTGCTTTGACAAAGGGTGATTTATATTCACCTGTATCTGCATATGCAGTAAAAATTTGCTTTTGTCAGAGATTACCACCTTATTTTTGCACGATCTAAACAGGAAATTACTGCCTTTTGTCTAATCTGAATTTTAAATCAAAATGGAACTGGTGAAAGCAAACAAGTCTTACATTTTAGGGTTTTTTCTTCATAGTATCAAAGTATCATAAGGTTGGAAAAGACCTTTGAGCTGATCGAGTCCAACTTATGACCCAACACCTTCTCTTCATCTGAACCATGGCACTAAGTGCCTCATCCAGTCTCCTTTTAAACACCGCCAGGGACGGTGATCCACCACCTCCCCGGGCAGCACATTCCAATGGCCAATCACCCTTTCAGTGAATAATTTTTTTCCTAATACCAAGCCTAAACTTCCCCTGACAAAGCTTGAGACCGTGTCCTCTTGTTCTGTCACCGATCGCCTGAGAGAAGAGACCAACTCCTGCCTCACTACAACCTCATTTTAGGTAGCTGTAGAGACCAATAAGGTCTCCCCTGAGCCTCCTCTTCTCTAGGCTAAACAACCCCAGCTCCCTCAGTCGCTCCTCATAGGGCTTGTGCTCCAGCCCCTTCACCATCCTCATCGCTGTCCTCCGGACGCACTCCAGCATCTCAACATCTTTCTTAAACTGAGGGGCCCAGAACTGGACACAGCACTCAAGGTGCGTCCTGACCAGTGCCGAGTATAAGGGCATGATAACTTCCCTAGTCCTGCTGGCCACACTATTCCTGATGCAGGCCAGGATACCGTTGGCCTTCTTTGCCACTTGGGCACACTGCTGGCTCATGCTGAGTTTCCTGCCCACCAGCACTCCCAAGCCCCTTTCCGCCTGACTGCTCTCCAGCCACTCTGCACCCAGCGTAGAGCTCTGCATGGGGTTGTTGTGTCCAAAGTGCAGAACCCGGCACTTGGACTTGTTAAATCTCATGCTGTTGGAATCAGCCCATCTCTCCAGCCTGTCAAGGTCCCTCTGTAGGGCCTTCCTACCTTCTAGCAGATCGACACTTCCTCCCAGCTTGGTATCATCTGCAAACTTGCTAAACATGGACTCGATCCCCTCATCCAGATCATCAATAGAGATATTAAACAGGACCGGGCCCAACACCGATCCCTGCGGGACACCACTAGTGACCGGCTGCCAGCTGGATGTGACACTGTTCACTATCACTCTCTGTGCTCGGCCATCCAACCAGTTCCTAACCCAGTACAGAACATTCCCATCCAAGCCACGGGCTGCCAGCTTCTCCAGGAGTCTGCTGTGGGAGACAGTGTCAAAGGCCTTGCTGAAGTCCAGGAACACGACATCTACATCCTTCTTCTCGTCCACCAGGCGAGTCACAGGATCGTAAAAGGAGATCAGGTTGATCGGGCAGGACCTGCCCCTCCTAAATCCATGCTGGCGGGGCTTGATCTCTCCCTCATTCTGCAGGTGCCGCATGATTGCACTCAGGATTATGCACTCCATAATTTTACCTGGAACTGAGGTCAGGCTGACAGGTCTGTAATTACCTGGATCGTCCCCATGGCCCTTCTTGTGGATGGGCGTCACATTGGCCAACTTCCAATCATCCGGGCCTCTTCAGTGAGCCAGGACTGTTAATAAATGATGGAAAGTGGCTTAGCAAGCTCATCTGCCAGCTCTCTCATCACCCTAGGATGGATCCCATCAGGCCCCATAGACTTATGAGGATCCAAGTGGCTCAGCAGGTCTCTGACTTCTTCCTCCTGGATGTCAGGGGGGCTGTATTGCACCCTGTCCCCATCCACCAGTTCAGAAGACCAGTTCTCCAGAGAACAATCTGCCTTACTGTTGAAAATGGAGGTAAAGAAGGCATTAAGCACCTCAGCCTTTTCCTCATCTTTAGTTACTATATTTCCCTCAATATCCAATAAGGAGTGGAGGTCGTTGCTGCCCTTCTTTCTGCCATTAATATCTTTGTAAAAGCACTTCTTATTATCCATAACACAAGTGGCCAATTGGAGCTCCAGCTGGGCTTTTGCCTCCTAATTTTCTTCCTACACGACTTAACGATATCTTTGAACATAACCTGACTCACCTGCCCTTCTTTCCAAAGCCGATACACCCTCTTTTTCTCACTTAGCTCCTTCAGAAGCTCCTTAGTCATCCCGACCGGCCGTCTGCCCCTACAGCTCGTCTTACGGCACATCGGGACAGCCTGCTCCTGTGCCTTCAAGATTTCATTCTGGAAGTACATCCAGCCTTCCTGGACCCCCTTGCTTTTAAGAACTATTTCCCAGGGTACTCTCCTGACTAGTTCCTTAAACAATCTGAAATCAGTCCGCTGAAAATCCAGCATGGACATCCTGTTTATGCGCTTCCTTGTTCGATTGTTTATGGAGAACTCGATTATCTCATGGTCGCTGCAGCCCAGACAGCCTCTGACCACAGAATCACCCACCAGCCCTTCTCTTTTTGTAAACAGCAGGTCAAGGAGAGCCTCACCCCTGGTAGGCTCACTCACCAGCTGTGACAAAAAGCAGTCCTCGATATACTCCAAGATCCTTTTGGACTGCCTCCTCTCAGCTGTGTTAAGTTCTCAGCAGATATCTGGGAGATTAAAGTCTCCTAAAAGAACAAGGGCAGCCGATCTTGAGACAACTTCCAGCTGCTTAAACAACAAAAGATCCACCTCTTCCTCCTGATCGGTCTGTATGTAACATACTCCTACCTGGATGTCAGTCTTGCTTGCCCCTCTTACTCTTACCCATAGGCACTCAGTCACCGGGGGGGGAGAGAGGGTTTGACTCCATCAGTCTATCTCCCTTTCGCTATCACGACTACTCCTCAGTCTCTCCACCTGATCCTTAAGCTCTGCAGCCGTAAGAAGCAGATCACTAACCTGTTCACACCTCATGCAGGTGATTTTTGGGTTGTCCTCAGGTACCACGAGCAGGCTAAGGCATTCTCTCCAGTCCACAGTCTGGACACCTGCATCCCTCAGCGGAGACACTGTTTGGATTGACACAGTCCTGGTGGCAATGGTTTTAGCTCGCCTGGTCACCATTGCTGGTCAGGGGAGCAGGAAAAACCAAAAACCAGAAACACCAAACGACCACAGCTAACAGAAGAGCACCTGCTCACCCTGCCTGCGCAAACTGCTGCGCAAACTGCCTCTCTGAGACCCTGTTTACCCGCTCCTGTTCGTTGCCTTAATAAACTGCTGAGCCGTGCTCTTCTGCTGAGCCGCGCTCCAGTCGCTAGTGCTCCCAAGGAGACATTTAAATCTCCCTTGGCTGCTGCCAGGACCACCCCTCTGCGCCGTCAGCTACCCCTGTGACCGCTGCCGCTTCCAGGGTTGTGGAGAGGCGCTGCTGCCGTTCTCTTTGAGCTTTTCCTTAGCTGTTGAGTTATATTGACAGTAACATTGTAAGTATTTACACTATATCCATGATGGTGTTATCAGTACAGTAATGTGTAACTGACCAGTTGCTGTGTAGTTTTTATTTCAACTTTTTTTATAGCATTTTATAAATGTTAAGAAAAATACTTTTCTCTGCTAATTAAAAATCATATTCCATTATTTTGATCCAGAGAGAAACTTGTATATGGTCCATATTCAGAGAAGTCAATATTTTATATTTGGTAAATGAAATATTATAAGGCTGCAAGGACCATGACTTTCATGAATATCTATTTTTGTTAATAAAGCTTAAATACATTTTCTACATTAATTTAATTATCATACCTTAATTGTCAAAATAACGTGTCAAATATTTTGTACATGCAACTATTAAATCAGTCATCTTTACTCCCCCTGTCGTATGAAAACAAGGAAACACCTATCCTCTACAAATGGTTTTTGCTCAAGGCATTGTTACAGGCTGCCATGAAGATAAAAGAATCCTTAAAAGTGCTGAAAAGCACATCTGGTTAGCCATTTACTGTTAAGTTTCTGTGTTTCGACATTTCTTAATTACATTTTGGGTATATTTTTTCTCTGTAGTTTTTTTTTCTCCCCAACATTACCCTAAGGGTAAAATGTAATGCTATTATCTAGGATTTAGTTTTTAAATCAGATCATAAACAACTGAGGTTTCAAGCCTACTTCATTTTGACACACAGCTGAGGCAACCTGCAAGGTCACACTTTTAGTATATGAAAATAAAAAGGCTGTTAATGGTTCCCAACAAACGAACGCTTTTTTTTTTTCTTCCTTTCTCTCTCCTTCATTTGCAAAATGGATCTGTTATGCCTTTTAGGATTTTATTCATTTACAGTACTCACTACTCATGGTAGGATTAAACAGTTTTGAGCTTTCTTTATATCCATCTGGCATTTAAAAGTATAGGTGTAAAATTAAAGGTTCTATTAATCTACAGTACCATTTCAGAAACCATGCTTTATTAAATTCACTAACACTCATTTAAAAACATTGCACTGAACTAGCATAGAATTTATCACTTCCATTTTTTAAAATTACTTAAAGACTAAGCGTGCCTTCCTTTAATTGCATGTTGCTCTAACATGTCTATGATAGCTTAATGCTTGAAATTTCATGCACACTTAGACTTCTTTGGTGTCTTGGCCTGTAATACACAAAGGAGCATCACAGTTTGAAAGATGTGGTGCCCTCAACCACTTGTATTCATCAGTTTCCACCATCTACTTTTGCCGTGTCTCTTAAGTGCATGTTTGCTTATGGATGGTAGCTGATAAGCTGGATTTTATCTAGTCGTTATATCAGGACTAAGCATTATACTGATTCAGAGTTGGAGTTAGTAAAGAAGTTAGAGGCTGTGGATGTTTGCAACTACGTCTTCCACTGAGGAAGATTGGGAAAGAGTTTACAGATGCTTAAGTAAAAGCTAAATCACTTCTTGGGTTTGTGTGTTCTTTTGCTTATTTAATCTAGTCTCTCCCAAATTATACACAGATTCATTATCTTCCATTCCCATTGATTTATTTCCTACATTTTATGATTTCATTTGCTTTTATCAGTTGTTTTATAACATCTCAGCATTTTATCCTTCAGTTTTCAATTTATTTATGTGAGCCAAACACAGGCAGAGCAGAGGAACAATCACAAAGCCACAGATAAAATGAAAAGAGTAAATTTATTTCCGTTACCTCTTGATCTGGGGCAACTCTGAACCAGCACTCAGACAGAGGAAACATAAACGACAACTCAGGCATCACAGAGCTCGGTCCTTGTTCATGTTCTGGGACAATTCTGAAACAGCACCTGGGCAGAGGAAATGCAAGTGGGAGCGCAGGCACTGCAGAGTTTGGTCCTTACTAGAAAAAGTGTGTGTGTAGCTTGCCACTTTGCCTGTGTTTATCAGGGGAAGGCAAAGTAGTTTTCCCTTGTGCTTTGATCTTCCGCACAGCAGGGCTTGAATTTCAAGCATGGTTTCTAGGATGACCCTGAGTTTCACAGGCCTTGAGTGTGTTTATAGTTCCTCCTTGCCAATCTTCCATTATATTCCCACCATTTACAATGTGAAATATACTGCAACCTTTATGTTTACTTCAGCCAACCATCTTTGTACAAAGAATCTAAGATCTACAGTTTTTAAACTTCAGCAGTTCAGTGGCCTGCATCTGATACAGAAATCGTAAGGGGTTTCTGGTTTTAAGTTGAAGCGTTTGCAGGTTGAACGAGGTTGTTTTGATCGGTCTCATAAGTTAATCACGACAATCTGATACAGAGATCGAAACTGTTATTTGAATTTGGTACTCTGCCCTAAATTTTCCAAATATACAAACAATTCTGAATTTGAACTAAAATGAATGAAACTTAGAACTAGGAAGAGGACAATGACTACTGCCTACTTTCCTAGTTGATTTTCTGTTCCCCTTAAAACATGTCTTTTTCAAAATGACTTTGTCCTTGAAAGGACGCACTACATAGAGAGGTCAAAATGTTAACTTAGGTTCAGCTCTTTCTGGCATACCCACAGCTTACTCAAATTGAGCTCCCTGCTGTCATGGCTAGATTACTTCTGGGACCTGAGCTAGCTTATTTAAATGTAGCCTGGGATCTTGACTTTACATTGCTCTCTGACGTTCTTTCACTGTCTGCTGTCTTTATTTCATAGTAACTGCTTTTCTGGTGAGACTTCATGGTGGTTTATCCTATTGTAGACATTTTAAGAGTTATAATATAGCTTGTAAATTAAATAGGCTTCTAATTCCTGTTTTTTTAAAAAAAATATTCCATTATAAAGGTTTTTATCTCCTGTGCAGGGCATGGTTTAAACATTACAAGAGAAGAGTTGTGCAAGGTTTAGCAGGAAAGTTTGAATCACCTAGAATTTCAAAGGAATTAAGTGCAGTGAGAAAAAGGATTGTCTGGGGTCAATTGTAGCATATGAAGGTTTTCAGTCAGTGTCAAGTCTGGCTTTGAGCTCTGGTTTGAAATATTTAACCTTTCTATTATTGCAGAAATTCCAATCAATCTATGTTACAGTCACGTTGCAAGAAATGACTTGAAACCCCTTGGTCAGCATTTGCAGAACAGTTCATTTTGCTAATTCAAAAAGACTGACAGCATGTTGATACTAGAAATAAACCAAATAGTCTGCTCTCTTTTCGAAAAAAGGCTAAAAGCATGTATGATATATATGGCTACAATAATAACGTGTAAAATTCATAAAAGCATATTTTTCTACATTTTTTTAAATTGAAGGAAGATCTAGAGTAAAACTACTTGCTTCTAGGCCAATCCTTATTCTTGATAGTTGATGACAGAAGCATTCATGTAAATAAAAAGTATAAGGCGTATTTTAAGGCTAAAATGTGAAAGTAAGAAATTCTGTTAAAGGACCAGAGAGCACTCAGTCACGATTAAAACTTGCTAATTAATTGAATTCTGTTAAAGTGAAATTAGGTGATTGGAGTCATCTGCCACTGAACCATTTGTATTCCTATTTTAAACTCTAATATATGTCTTCAGTCTTATAGAGGTAGATCATGTTTCATTCCCTAGTTGTAAAAGATTGGTTTGCAGACTTTGCTCAATTTTGCATTCCTACCTCATGGATATTTCTGTTTGCTCTATCTTACTTTCTTTTCTACAGAAAGATTATTTTTTTTTAGCCTGTTTATGTAAACAAGTAAAACATGCAAGAGTAGCATAATGTTTTTATACTTATGCAATTATCTTTTAATTTCACAGTATCACAGTATCAGAAGGCTGGAAAAGACCTTTGAAATCATTGAGTCCAGCCTAACATACAATCTTCTGATTTCTTTCTTCTTTTCCTGTTCAATTCAGTTCCAACTGTATAGCAAACTTCTCAATCACTTGAAATGTTTATTTCAGTCTTCACTACTGATAAAGCAGTGAATCTGACTATATGATTGATAGTTTCCATTATTAGGACATACATTTTCACTAGCTTAATCATTTGGATTGCAGTTTTCCAGGTTTCCAGGTGAACCAAAGTCTTGTTTATTTAGTGTATGATAAATGGTTTAGGGTTTTTGTTTTAATAAAAGATCAGATAAAGGGACTTTGGCCTTGTTAGTACATGCTTAACGTTTTGGAGCAAGAATTTGAAACTGGCATCTTTTTGTGACCTCTTCGAAAACTTAACTCGGGTGTGCTTCACTTGTGTAAGCCTGGGAAATCTCGTATCAGTGGCTGATGTTGCATTTAACATATTGATGGAATTTGTAAAAAAATCTTTCAACTTTCTTAAATTGGAAAGGATGAGCAAGACTTTCCCTGTGATCATTGATCCTGAACACTAGGAGTTGGACTTTGGTAAAGCGTTCAGGAAGGTTACCCAATCCTTTGTTCTCTTAGAGTGATGCCAAATAAATTTCCAGGATGGAATTGCTGAACAGAAGAGCCAGTCTGGTAAAAACAATGTGGGAGAAGAGTCAGAGGATGGTTGTAGTAAGGAATTAAGGGAATAAAGAGGTTCTGCTGTGGAATTCAACAGAGAAAAAAACCCAGAGTGGAACAAGGGCAGGAAGCTGAGGAAGAAGAACAGAGATGAAATGACGCAGAATGACTGTTACTATAAGCACATCAGTACTAAGAGCCTGAAAACAAATGTGAGAAGTCTGGGTCTCATGCTTCGCTACCTTGTACATTTCTGTGTTAGATCATATGAAGGGATCTTTATCTCTGCCTCTTTCCAACTACAAAGTAAAGTAGAAGAAACTCCTAAAAAGAAGGCATTGCTGTGTGGCCATCCATATTGGAATGACTCCGGGGACCCACCAGATGCTGTTCAGGAGTGAGGAAGCACCCCTGGACTGCATACTTGCTGAGGCTGTGCAGCTCCTCATGATGAGGTTGCAGAGAGTTAGCAAGGAAATGCCACACAATGAATTATAGTAGAAGAACATCAGAGTCATAATGTTAAATGATTACATTATCAAGAGTTCATCACCAGTATTTAGGATGAATTAATGTTTTCTGTCAGTTGAGTACATTCACACTCACAGCCTGTTTGCTTTATATTATTATCCTGTTTAGTATAACGTGAGATACCATTTTGTGCTCGCAGCAATATGTCCATACTGTTAAAACGCCCTTTTGCAGATATGCTACTGTGTACTGAAATAGTCTGTGTGTATACTAGGAATCTTTTTGCACATATAGTATTATCTTTGTTTTAACATGATTTAGTTTATCTGATAGTAGCGTATATCTTCATGTTAATAAATTCAGCCACTCTTATCTCATTTTTTTAAATCTTCCTTCCTTCAGTAGTCTTGGAATCCATTGACTAATTTTTCAGGATGCAACAGAGGAAAAGAATTCCGAGAGATGTGAAAATCCTATGATAATTCCTAGAGAAAGACCTAAATTAATACTCCCAGATATCTACTGCTCATCAGCACATGGTGTAGCTTAGAATAAACCACAGTGCGTGCTGGATACAGCTGGAGGGCCTGAGGGGCAGAGAAGGAAGAAAGCAAAAGAAATGCAGAATGGTGTAGAGGAAGTGGAGGAGAAATGAAGTCACTGCTGAAAGGGTTTTGGAGTATATTTCATAAAACCCTGGAAATATCGTGGTAGGAGAACATAAGATAAGTGGGCTGTGCTTTGTAAGATTTACTGCTTATGGAACAATTTCTTTTTCTATAATAGCCTTCTGTCTCGGTGTGCCCAGTGCTTCTATAGTGCAGTCAGGGTAGCATTGTAAAGAACTGCTGGTTTTATATTGTCTGTCTTGTTTACTGTGTAGCCACAGAGAACTGGAGTCCATCCATGCATCTGCCACAACTTTCATAAGTGCTGCTACACAAGAGTCTTCGAACAAACTGCAAACAGGTGGACATTAATAGACAACACCTCATTTCATGAGTTCTCTAATTTGACTCCTAGGACCACAATTTCCAGCAGGTCTGAGCATTCACCATTAGAATTAAACATAATTTCATTTTTCACCTCGAAAGACTATTAAGGTGTGAAATATTCTTAGAAAATGGGACTTACACTGTCTCAGTTTACCTATATTATATTGGTGGAAACTCTAGGTAATAGATCCCATAGTCACCAGTTATTTCCGTTTTTATAAGGGAAGAAATATTACCTTACATGGGGAAAATTATATATTCTAGTTATGAAAACTTTTAATTATGAAAAAAGAACTGTCTAGTTATGAAAATTGTCTTACACTACTTCATATTGTAGCATATCTACTGATTCATAGGCCTGGTTTTTCTGTTTGCAGGATTTTCAGGGAAAAATCAATAGGAGTTTGGCAACAACTAAGTTTCAGTACTGTCCAGTACTGTCCTATACAGAACTCTGAATGTAACTGTTCACAAATAGCAGCCTAACAGCACTGTAACTTTAGCAACAAACTTAAGATACACCCAAATATTTTCAAACAAAAGAAATAATATTTTTTAACAATATCTTGAAACAAGAATTCCTAAGTTTTTTTGCAAAGGTTTTCTCTCATTGTGTTTTCTGTCACAGTGTATTGCCCAAGCCTGTCGAATAAATAGGCAGATTTTTCATCTTTGTGTTGACACTTGGTGTTCTTTATCCATCCAACTAGCATCACGAATGCATATTCCTAATCTTGTAGATACTTGCATCTTGATCAATCTTGATCACTTAGGTTCTAAATACTTCATACTCAATAAAGAGAGGCAATTCAGAATATAGTCAATGTGTCCTAGGTGCATTTTGGGAGTTGCCATCTGTAGTTGCCTGTTCTCTGTCTTTAGTAAAGAAAGTGTATTAATTTACCTTCGGTCTGATAAATCCCTTCCTTGGTGTCTGATAATTTTCTTCTGACAACTGGCTGCTTCTAGACTAAACAGTGGGTATGCTGTTGTTTATCTTGCACCAGTTGATCCTATAGTTATCCAAATAGAGGATCAAGGCAAAGTGTTCTATGGCTGTCTCTGCACGTGTTCATTTGCTTTCCAGGAAAATCAAAGGGTAAAGTCCCTTAGTGCTTGCCCAAAGTACGAGTCAGGTTGAGGATGTACTGCTAGCCCCCCTGATATAGGTGTAGCATGGAAGTCTACATCAGATTTTAAATATGAGACCTTTTCCATTGTCAAGCTGATGAGGGGCTTAAGGATGATGTATTACAGGAAAAATACTTTTACCACTTGTTCTGGCAGCACCTCCAAATTATGCAGAAGACTTGGAGCTCTAGTGCGCAGAGGGGAAGTATTTGGTGTTCATTGGTATTTTAAAAGCAAGTAAAGCTATAGGAACACATGGTATATTTCATGACATTGTTTGGACATTGTGCTGTCAGAAATGAGGAATTCTGAAAGCCTTTGTGAAGTCTCCAGCATCCTTGTATGCTCTTGGAAGGGCTTTAGAGTGAGCTTGCAGAAAAACTCTAAAAATGAATCACAGGCTTCAGCAGCTGGACCAAAGCATCTCATGTCTCGGAAGGGGAAAAAGAGTTATACCTGGAGCTTTAAATCCAGGCACAGTGCCTGAAGGCTAACTAGTCTCAGGAAACATAAAAACTCAACCATGTAAAGCCCAAGGAAATGAATTAGAGAGTTATGAGGGTCTGAATTCATTCCAGCCTATGTTAAGTGGAGACACATGAGGTAGAGGCCCACGGCAGCCAAGGATGAAGTGGGCTGAGTTATTCCTTGATTACCTGTGTCCCAGCACTGACTAAAGAAGAAACCAGGAATGATATCTGGTGAATGTCTGTTGTTGGATCAAATATATTAAGTAATTTTTTTCTCATCTAGATACCAATGAACATTCCTACACTCTCCAGGCCAATAACTGCATCATCATTTTCTGTTGAGACAAGAAACATGTGCCCTGAGTAAGAAATAGTACCAGCGTTATGAACCTGGTACATCACTTGACATCACTTGTTCTAGTATCGATACCTCTGTTTTTTTCACGCTTCTCATATTCTTGTCCTTCTTCAGCAGTCAGGCTCTGAGGACAATTCTGGATTGTCTTATAATAATTTTGTCCCAGAATGTGTATGTAATGAAAGAATGTTTGATTAAACTGCAAACTATTTCTGTTTGTGGCTGTATTTCTCCTACTCATGGGATTTTAAAAACAAATGCTTAAGAATGTAGTTTAAGGGGACCACATAGGAACCACTAGAGGAAGTAATTTATACCAGGCTTTGCTTTGAATAATGAATAAAACACTAGTTCACATTTTTAAAGATGACAACAAATGAAATGTTGCAGATAGGCAATGCGACCAGTGTTCAACCTAAGCACTGAAAGAGTTGTTCTGCTAGGTGAATGAACTTCACACTATTGCATAGACAATAGAAAAGAATAGGAAGAAATCAACATTTTACATAGAATTATTTTTTAAATTTCCCAAATGTTGAGTTTCACTTTATAATTTGCTCTTTAGATAAAAAAAAAAATAAATGCATCCCAAGCCAATGTATATTTTTGTAGTTTTGCAGAAAGCCAAGAAAACAATCCGTTTAGTTTTGAGGTTAAAATTGACTTCTATTTTGGAAATTGCTTGACGTTTTCTGTTACAAAATACTATAACAATAAAATTGTTAAATAATAAATAAGCAATTACAAAAATGTGTATGAAAACTCAACCTTCTTCAGGTTAAGTTTGCCTGAGGGTATGGTTCCATACATTTCAACAAGTTTTTACCCCACCTACTTCTTTCTGCATGAACTTGAATTGTACTGGCATAACTATTTGTGGTGTTATGAAGTTAACCAGATCAATAATTCGAATAGTTTACACAGCAGCCCCACAACTGATTGTGTCTTTATAACTAAGGTAGTGTCTTTGGAAGGACAAACTGGAAAGCGGGATATGATGGCTGTTCTCAGAAGAAGTATTGTTTGTAAGGAACTATTTGAACATAGTGTATGTGAGAGATGCAGCTTTTTACAGCTTTCTTGACTAAGGACAAGGGAACAGAACACTTCAGAAGGGAGAAACAACATTTGCTGTTAGACTGTATGCATTTGCAAATGTAATAATTTGGTGGGGGGTTTTCTGTATGGGAAAAAATATAATCAGACTCCTTTTCTAATGACATTTTAAATTCTGCTTTGTGCTGCAGATTTTTTAATCACAATAATGTTTTAAGGCTGTGAAAAATATACATAAAAATAGGTTTGGGAATGCCTAGTCATATCAAGACTTTTGCTTCAGGGAAGGACTTCAAAAAAACATATGGAAAAAATGGGGTTTATAATAATTAGATGAAACATAACTAATTTAAAACTGTTTAATTGAACTAATTTAAATTTAAATTGAGAAAGAATGCATAGGAAGTATTTGATTTTGCGTGCTGCTATGAATTGAAATGTAAATCTATTCATTTCATAAGCATGAAAGTAAACCTTCATATTCCAACTTTACAAGCATATCCCAATTCCCTAATTTATAGGAGATGCAGATACATTTGCATAGTTTTACATATAGGTAGTTTACTTCCACAACCGCGTTTCATGTCTTGATGCCATGGGTTTTTAATCTTTTTACTACACTCCCAGACAAACTTGAAAATATTTAGGTCTTATTAAATTCTCAAAATTAGTCATGATTTCTCACACGAATTATCAAAAGCCTGTGATATTTATAAAATCCAGAGTGACTCACTGAAGTGAAATGAACTGTAGAAATTTGATGTTTTCTCTACATATTTTTATAAATATTTAGTGTCCTTTGGAGTCTAAAAATATTCAGGGACTTACACCTGTAATTACTGTGGGACCAACAAAGGTCACAGTCCTTTACAATTAATCGCTACTCATAAATTGATCTTGACTTCTGAGTAATGAATCAACGTGTTGATGTTATTGTTTTATTGCTCCTGCAATTTTACATACTTTTTGAATTATAGATTTAGTTATTCCCCGATGTTGCAAGCATCATTAAAATATACATATTATTAATGCTATGCTTTTGGTTCTGTTTATTACACACCCTTCTGCATGAATGATTTTATTTCTCTATTATTAAAAGCCTCTTTAATTTGCACATACAAGAATCATTGTTTCAGATTTAATCTCTGTGTTAGGGCTGTAATTCAGTATAGTTGTTTGCTGAAGCAACAAGTATCCATATGTGAGGATAAGAAATGCTGAGTTACTTACTGATTTCTGAAAATTATTTTTCACAGTTAAATCAGAAAATTTTAAACTCTCATCTGAGTGGGGAAGCAATGTTCCAATCTACTTGCTGATAATGAAAAGGAGATGGGTGGTTTTCACTACAGACAACCTGCATTTTTTCAGACTCTCAGTTGCTATTTTCCTGTAATGGTTTTGGGGTTTTTTGAGTTTTGATTTGAGGTACTGGATGTTGCTTCTGCAGAGCTGTTACTAACGGAGCTGCATAAGACTGAAATTTACACAGCTGCAGAAAGTCCATTGAGTAATATTTAATTTTTATCATGGGCTGAGTAGATTTTGGAAAAGAAGAGTTTCTGTTCTGTAAAATGACTGTGTCCAAATCTTCCACATAACATGCACTGAAAGAAAGAGCACGTTGCTTGTACTGTGGAGCCCTGTTCTCTGAACTTAGCAGGGACAAAGAGAGGGCAAAATATGTACATTCTGGGGATTACTAGTTAGGGGAGAGGAAAATTGCTAGATAAATAGCTGAAACACATCAGTGACATTTAATCAGAGAAAGAGAAAATGTAGTGACCAGTGAGTAGCTCCAATATAAGGACTTGAACTGTAGCACAAAGGTGAGAGAGAAGGAGAAAGGACACCCAGGAATATTACATTTACTTTCTACATGAAAAATGAAGTAAAAAGAATGTTAACTAAAGGATTCAGCTCTGTGTGGTGACATATCTGGTGACACGAATTAACCTCCCATGTGCCACTCAGGGTGACTTTTTAGTGTTAACAATGCAATTCAAACATGTCAGATAGCCACTGAGTCTTTCTCAGAAGTCTATAAAATCACTGTATTTTTTTAATACTTTTATATCAAAGTGCATCGGGAGCTCAAGCAAATACTGTACATTCAGGTAAGTGTGCAAGAAAATGTAGTTCTAAATGGATTCCTCAGGAAAAATTTTATGAGTTTATCAGAATTTGTATGAATTCAGAATAGTCAGTTGTGTACTGTCTCAATTATAGCGGTGATGAGGAGTAGAGGAGTTTAAAAAACATTATAAAGAACTAGGTGTTAATATTTACTGTTGAACCTAAACAGCTGTAACGTAAGACCAGCTTAAGGGGAGACAAGATGACGAATGGAAATTACTGTACTTTATCCCTGTAAAAGAAGACCTGTGAATTTTGCACCAGGGTCTGACATAGAGAGGCTTATCCCAAAATCAAAGGGTTCTTATTTAGAATAAATTGGTAAATGGATTGGTTGCAAGAAAGTCAAATATTATGTTGGTATGGTATGGCATGGCATGGCATGGCATGGCATGGCATGGTATGGCATGGTATGGTATGGTATGGTATGGTATGGTATGGTGTGCTGTTTCTCGGGTGACAGATTGTGGTGACTGTATAGTACAGTTTCAAATAAATTCTGCAAGACGGTAGACAATGATCTGATAATGACCTGCCTTGCAGGAAAATACATGTTAGGGTGCTTCTAATATAGAAGGCTACAAAATAAGGATTAATTTTTCTTTTGCTGGGAATTATGAACCTTAGGGGATTTATTCTAATTTGAAAACTATTTTTATAATTTTGAACTACAATTACTTTTCTTCATGCAGTTCACAAGCAGTTTAGCCAGAATCCTTAGCAGATTAAGAGAAAGAATAAGTAGTATCTGCACAAAAAATAAAACATAATATTGCCAAAGTATTTAGTCTGTGTATTACCATGTACCTGTATTGGAAATGGAACAATATGTGCACACAGTTTTCCATTTGGAGAATAGATGTTGACTGCAGAAGAGTTCTCAGATATGTGAAATCCCCCATCCATCATTGTTTAAAATGATTCCTTTTATATTATCTTCTCCAAATGAACCATTTCTTTGTTTCTCCTTAATTTATGGATCTTTCTTTCACATGCACTGACACTATCTTTTTATTCCATTTTTCTGCATTTTTTATTCTTTGAAGATCTTTTTACTTAGATTAGCTTGTATTTGAAAAATGTAACAAAAGATGTAGGCATAACACAAAACTCATGTTGACTACATTGAAAATTGCTTTTTTTTAACCACATAAACCCCACTTCTAACAAAGAAGTCAGATAATGGAGTAAATAATTTCTTAATTTTCTCTGACACGATACCAAATGAGTTGAGCCAGTACACCAGTCAGAGATGCAGAAGATAACTGTTCTGAGTTCTGTTCCGCTCTTCTCAGGTTATTGAAAGGCTAACCAGTGTATAAGTCTCTTCTAGGATTTCCACATATAGAGGATGAATTATGTTGGATTTAAACAATTGCATGCTGGGTTAATCTTCTGGAATTCAGCAATGTATTGGAAGTTCATAAACAAGAAAACCTTTTTAAATTTATCCTATATAACAATCGATATTCTCCTAGCCCTTAGCTGGATATATTTTTGAAGGATCCGAATCAGCAATGAAGAAGACTTATGCGTCAAAAAAATGAATGAAGTAAGAATTTAGCGTAAGTACAACTCTTTGTGTACAAAATCATGCATGTTGAAATCTGCTGCAAGAAGCAGTACTGTCTGCAATGAAGAGCCTTGGCCCCAGCTGAGTTTCTGTGAGATTATACCAATCTTGTCTTCCAAGATAGCCCAGTATTTTACAGTGTGACTCAGCAGGAAACCATGTGAGGTTTGCGAACACTATTTCCTGAGCTTTTCATGTAAATCACAATTATATAATTGGAAATTTCCTGATAGACTCTGAAACGAAAAGCAAACTTCTGAAAAGAACTCACTCTAAAAATGCACTGAACTGCGAGGTGAGTGCTATTTGTTTTTATCAAATACGGTAGCAAAATTAAATTAGTTCAGATTATGGAGTTGCTGTTTTAATTGGATATATCAATGGGGAAAGTGGTCTTTGCTCTTGCTTCCTTGTAAATGCAGTGGGGGATAAACAAGAAGCAAGAATAAAGAAGAGTCTTGTATCTGGACACTTGCCAACTGTCGAGGAAGCACAGTACAGTGGTAAGGTATAAAAAGACTGATTCAGAGAAAGCAGCAGTGAAGTGCTAAGTAGTAACAAAGTAATATTGATCACTCAAGTTAAAAGCAGGAAAGACTTGGATATGGAAAGGAGATCTACGTAGAACATAACCATCAATTACTTTTCTGTATCTGTTTCTAAAATTTTCACTGATATATTTTATCGCCAATCTGAGAATTCAGAACGTGTTCAATTATGATTCTTGTTAATACTCTCCTGATACACATTTCTCACAGTCAGATAATGATCCCGGTCTTTATCTAAGCCACCTAATTACTTTGGTTAAAGGTGGGGGAAAATTGGCATATTTGTAAGTGTTGTCCATCATACAGCTTAAGTCTTACCCTTGTATTCTTTTAATCCACTGAATCACTATATGAAAGAATATAGTCACTATATGAGAGAAAATCTCCTTCCAAAATATATTAATGCATTATTCATATTATCTTAATAGTCACCTTCCCCCCCAGAAGATATCAAAACACAGTAAAATGACAAGACATTTATAGACAGTCTTTCTGCTTAAGTTAAGCTCTATTTACTTCAGTATGTGTGTAACATAAACCAGAACACAATACTCAGTATATGAATATATTTGAGGAAACTGGTTGCATCAGGTAGTGTTAAAGTAGAGAGTGTGTGTTGGTGTGTGATGTGTATCCACGCACATGTGTGCCAGCACTCATGAGCACCCAAGAGCTGGATTGTTTTTTGCTAGGAATCCAAGATTATGCCCTAGATGGGAGCCTGATGGTATAAGCTGCTTGTAGACAGTGTGGACAGTCACGGAACTGAAGGAGCCTGGTGAGGTCATCAGTGCAGCCTGTTGCTCAGAACAGGACCAGCTACTAAGTCAGATCAAGTTACTTGTGTCTGTGTCCCATCACTTCTTGGAAATGTCCAAAGACTGAGTTTGCACAACCTGTCTGGGCAACCTTCTCCAATGTTTGACTGTTCTCATGGAGAAAAAGTTCATTCTGAACCTCTTTTCTTTCAGTCTGTGTCTCTTGTTTCTCATCTTCCCACCACTGTAAAGGGCTTATCTGCTTCTTCATGGATCTTGAAGTTTGTCTACAGTGCCAGCAAGAAGAGTCCATTGAGTACCTTTACTGATAATTCTTTTAAATGTTTAAACAGAAACTTGTTACATGGCTTATTGAAATATAATTAGTGGTCACACACTGTCTTTCTAAACTGGGGCTGTCATATATCAGATCATTAGTGAGCAATTCCTATTTTTAATAAGACATGTACAATAAGTTTGGATGCTGCTCATATTGTGAAGTACTGAACTACGTCAATCCATGGAGTTTTTTCATTAAAATAAATCAATAGAATGCAGTATTACTACTCAGCTACCATGACCCACTTTCTTATATTCCTACTGTGAAATTAATTGTGTGAAATAGTACCTTTTTCAGTTTACCTACGAGGCCACTTTAATATACAGGATGAGAAAGGCTGATGGGACAGGCTCTTTCATCTGTTCCTTTTAATTCTAAGACTTAAAAGGAGTTTTCAAGTGAAAGATGAATGTACTTACTCATAGGATTGAGGCTGTGTCTATGAATGGAAATTTCTTTTATGTTTTTTCTGCCATGTTGTCAGACATAGGCACATCATATTGCAAATTTAAATTTCATTTAAAAGTTAATCTTTAAATAGTTATTTCAGATTCCATGGATCTGTGTGTAATACATATTATATTGCTAGTGGTTCTGTTTCCTGTGATAGTTTTATGAACAGAGAAGAAATCTGGAATTTCATATGAACACTTACACTACACATTTGCATTGTTGCAGTGTTTGTAATGACTCCAACTTTATGCCTGCATAGTTAGGGAGCAATGAAAGATTGATAGCAAAATTTATCTAAGAAATTAGCAAGAAAGCAACTGAGAAGCTGAAATGATTTTACATATTCCTATTGGGGATGTATTCAAGTGTTCAAAATTACTGGTGTGGGTAAAGCACCTAGGAAAATTCATAGAATTTCTGGGATGCATAATTTGTGTTTCTCTCTACGAATGTGATACGTATATATAAGATGTCATATTAGATTATTTGAAATGAACTGTCAAATGCAAGTTAGTTATTATAGAAGGTACATCACAAATGACATCCAAAGCCTATTTTTAGATATGCAGAAATATCTGTGATAACTAAGAACCTCAAAAGCTCAATGAAGTAAAGAAAAAACAATGGATTTAATGCATGTTGGAATTATATATTACATTTCTTAAAAATAAATTAAAAAATTAGTATTCTTACAGTCACAGGGAAGTGGGATATGTATTTTGGTTTTTTGTGGTTGGATTTATTTTAAAA
Source organism: Neomorphus geoffroyi (assembly GCA_033558235.1). Lineage (NCBI taxonomy): Eukaryota > Metazoa > Chordata > Aves > Cuculiformes > Neomorphidae > Neomorphus > Neomorphus geoffroyi. Next base: position 73,154,852 of record JAUMJM010000005.1, on the reverse strand, counting down.
TCACCTCACTGAATGGGAAAAGTATGTGTCATCCTAGTCCAAAGCTTATTTATATCAGTGGACTGATATCCCATATACTGTGCTAGTAGTAGAATTACCGTAGGACAGATTATACAGGTATTGAGCTTTACTGATCTCAGAGTGAAAAAGAGAGTAACACTGCAGGTAAAAGGTACCTTTCTACTGATTCTTCTTGCAAGAGGCTTGGGAAGGAAGGGAAAGGGAGCAAAAGGTAGGAATAAGAGCATATAACTTTACACCTTCCCATCAAGAAATTTAGTACCTGCAGTACATCTAATTAAATGGACTCCTTTGCAAGGAAGCAAACTCTTGCTTTCTGCCTATATACTTGCTTGCAGGCAGCAATTACTCACTGGCAAGCCCCAGTTACCTTCATTCTAGTGCTGGAGTCAGTATCTGAGCAGAGGAATAGGAAAAATAATGTCCTTTTTTATCCCATAGCACTTACTGTAAGCAGAATAGAAAATTTCATGGCTATAAAAGAAAAACAAAGGCGGAGAAATTAATTTTGTAGTAAATTAATGTTGTCAACATATTGTGACGAAAGGGTCAATCATATATAAGTATTAACATACACTTGAATTCTGCTGTGGAATGATTCAAAATGGTTTTAATAATCATATCTTGAAGCTACAGTTAGTCACATTCTAAAAGTGTACAGATGGAATGCCATTGACATTGACTGTAACTTTTTTAAGGAGTTTGCAAGGTGTTAAGGGAGGCAAAATAAGTATGATCTGCATTGACATAACACATGACTCTTCACAGAATAAATATCCAATTCCTTTAAAATAGTGATAGGTTGCAGCTTGTGCCAGTCATTTTTAGGCTCATTACTCCTGATAAGGAGATTTCCTTTGTATGGAACTAATGGATATATGTTTTGGATTTTTATGTATGCATTTGAGGGTTTTTTTCCCCATATAGTTATGAGAAAATACATACAATAAAACTTGCTTATTTGCATTTGAGGGTTAGGTTTGATATATATCCCTGTGTGAGCAATGCCAGCCCTCCTTCTATCCAGAAGTTGGTTTTGGTTTTGGTGTAGAAGGCATATGGACAACCGTGTAGAAAATTATATGATGATGTTTAAGAGATTTCTTGCTATGGAGCTAACTAGCAGAGTCATGCATGTCCGAGTCATTCAACATTTTCATTAATATTGAAAAAGAAGGTGCATTTGAGTAGACAGAATTTACTGATGACATCAAATTTTTCAAAGTAATAAAAACAAAGGCTGAGTATGATGAACTGAAGAAAGATATTACCATATGAAGTAGTCGCAGTAAAATAGCAGATGAAATGCAATCTGGATAAATTTGAAGTGATGCACGTGGGAAATAAACAATTCCAACTTTACATATGTAATGATGGATTCCTAGCTAACTATTATCACATGGAAATGAGATCTTGGAGTTAAGATTGATAGTTCCACGAAAGTGTAAGTTCAGTGCTTGATAGCAGTCAAAAAAAAGGCAAATCAAATGTTAGATGTTATTAGGAAAGGCATATAGATTAAGGCACATAAGATTAACATGCATGTATTAAAACCTCTAGTGTACTAACATTTTGAATACTGTCTGAAGTTAGTTGCAATCCTGCCATCTCTAAAGCTTGTGGTAGAGCTGGAAAAACTGGAGAAAAGCAGTGGGTATGACTGAACAGCAAAACTGACCCATTGGATTAGGACCTCTCAGCCCTTGAGAGAGATGAGTAAACGTTGATAGGGTGGATATTTGGAGATGGTGATTTTAAAGGAGAAACTGAGTTTGGAATGATTGCTCGCTAGCTTTTCAGATTCTAGAATTGGAAACGTTCAGTAATATTTACAGGAGAAAAATTTGTAGGAAATATAACCAAAAGAAACAAATGAGTTACCTTATTGTTCATTTACGTAACATCTAGTCAGCCCCAAGGGTGCTCCTTACCACAAGATGTCAGTCAGAAATTGACTGAAAAAAATAATGGAAGAAAAAGTGCTATTCCATACCAAATCATACTTTTGGTACTGAAAGTCCATGACCTGATAATTACTGAATGTAGGGATGCGCGGAATCAAACCGTACAACTCACAGAGACTTATAAAGCAGGTATGTTTATTTTGGCGCCAGGTGTAAGGGGGGATCACTTCTCCTAACTTGCACCCCAAGAGAACAAAGAGCTAACTGTTGATCATACATCAGCATACATATTCATTAGATTTCCAAGAATAGGTTGGGTTAATAAAATTAGTTCCAAGAAATCATTATCATAAGTTTCCTCCCACTTGCACCTGCACACTGTTTCTTGGTGGTTGTGGGTAGGGGTCTTTGGGGATGAAGGCAATAGTCCTCTTCACCGTAGACTTTTCACCCCTGTGCTCTGTGGTGCCAGACCATCATACCGCTCAAAATTGGTAATTTGCAGAGCAACTTCTTCTCTTAAAGTTGGGTTCCTTACTCCTTATCTTAGCCTGGAGAAGCAAGAAGCGACCTTGTACCGGCTGAAGCTAAGGAAAAATAGTTAACTGTTTCATTTCAGTAGGGAACATATATTAAGAAAGGATCACTATACCTTCGTGCAGTAATGCACTCTCTGACTGGCGTTGACCCTTGGTTGCAGTTGGAGGTAGGAGCTGGATAGACCTTGGCAGAGTCATTCATATATAAGACAGGATTTTAAGCAATACCTATATAGAACCAACTCCCTATTTGTTTATGGCACAGGTATTTGTTTCACCAGCTGCACAGCTAAATGCAAAGTTCTGAGCTTAGACTTTAGAAATTTGGTTTAGACTTTAGATTTTTGGTTTTCTGATACTAGGAAGTAATACACAAGGTTCAACAAAAAAAGGGAGACAGTGCCTGTAACTTTATTTACCAAATTAAGAAAATCAACTATAATCACTTTCAAAGTAGTCCCCTTCTGAGTAGACACAAAGCTGCATACAGTGCTGCCAGCGTTCAAAGCAATTCTGCAGATCATTTTCTGAAAGGGTATTGGGAATCTCTGTTGTATTTGCTTTCACATCTTCTACCAACAAAAAGTGAGTTCCTCTGAGAACCAAGCTGATCTTTGAGAAGGGGTAGTTTTTAGCTAAAAAATGTTTCACAGACAAAGTGTTGTGGGGTGGCATGTTGTCTTGGTGTTAATGTGCTGTTCACTCTTGCACACTGATGTTTTCCGACTGAGGGTAAGAAAACATCTATGTTTGAACATGTCCACGCAGACTAAGTGAAGCGATTGAGTTGAGCCTTGTCTTACTGTGACAGGTTAGAACGTGTTCTATGACCATCTCTTTGTCTCTCCCCTCCCACTCTTGGTTTCCAAGCTATAGAACTAGACTCGGGTTTTTTATGTTGTACCTCGGATAATGAATTTGTCAGAGACAATATATTCACAGTAATAGCTGTAAAACAGTGGTTCTCCAAATTGCCAAGTCTACCTTTGTTGGTGATATAAAGCTAAGTGGTTACTTGAATTTTTCCCTTTTTTCTCTGCCAATTTGAGTGCTTAAAAAATCAAAATTCATTAAAACCATTATTAGAAGCTACATGCTTAAATGTTGGTTCTTATCATAACCAAGGCACCAAAATAATTTCCTTGCTCTTCAGAAGAACACTCTTCCTAAACATTTCAGAGAGCTCAGACTTGCTCATGAAGTTATAAAAGTCGAACTTTTCCAGAGCTCACTCTACAGATTCCTTTGAGTTTTCCCTTCCTTGCATTCATGTCACTCATTCCCATACTAGTGTAGTTTTGCATTTACATTAACACGTGCACTTGCATTCGACTCTGTTCAGTAGAAATTGATATTTATTTCACTTTTTACTTCAGCTGAAAAAGAAATGAACCACAAGCAACAAATATGACAATACCTGTTCCTCAACTCGGGACTCGACTATTTCCTTCACTTCCTACATAGGCTGCAGTTGCTAATTTTGGACCTGCAGATCTATAGTTTGTAACTTGATAGTTTAAGAAGTCTTCTGAGCTAGTTCAGATTGCTAAGAATAAAACTAAGCCAGTAAATTTATTTCACATTTATATTTCTCCCTGCCCAAATCTTAGAAATGAAAATAAAAAAAGAAAGCTGTCTAGTTAAACTGTTTCTTTACTTCCGCCATCACTGGTTTCAGTTGTGCTGAATTTATTCTAAGCAAAGCTTATTTTCTTGATTAAAAAAAAAAATATGCTTTTTTGTATATGACAGGAATATGCCTAAGCAGTTTTACAGTGCATATAACCAATTGACAAGTCAATATTTATGTTGGAGTGTACTGTAATGTAGTTTTTATGGGAAAAAAAAATAGTGAGGTTGGATCAGATGAGCTAAAATGTTATTCATGAGATTACAATATAACAGAAATAATTTTGGTTTTCTTCACATTATACATACTAAAACAAGCAGGAAAATGTGAGCAATAACATGAATTGATATCTTTACAAGCCATGCACAGAGTATCTGACACCTGAAAGATAAAGGGCCCTTTCCACATCAAAGGTATTCATTCTAGTCATACAGGACTAGATAGGTTTTGCTCAGCTGCATAATGTAGCCCAGCAGAAGTATGAACTGCCTTTGTTCGTCACTCGCTGCAGTTGGTCGGGACGTACACGAATGTACCTTTCTACAGTGTTATATAATACAGTGTATATTTTCTTGTAGCTCTTTTATTCCTATAAGGAAGATACTAATGCTCATCTTTTAATATTTGTGGATTGAATCCTCACTGGGTGGGCTGAAACCACAATGGTGGTTCTGCGGGTAGTTCCTGCCCACATGAGATGCTTAAGCATTGCTGCAGACAGCGGGGTGCTTACACAGCTTGGGGTTCCTGATCTCTGTCTAACAAATATTCTTTCGTGAAACAGATCCATATTGTCTTGATCTGTGCTGAGGGATCTCAGGAAGTTGAACTCTACTACATGAGCCTTCCAACTGAAGGCAGTTCTGGGCATTTTTGGAAGCCGCCTTCTAAGCATTAGGGGAACTTCAAAGTGAAAAACAGAGTGAGCTTCATTTCTTCCACTCTTGGAAGGAAAGAAGATAAAATTTCCAACACCTCAGTTGTGCTTACCGTACTATGGGTCCCTAAATTTTTTATTGGGCAGATGTCTTAGCCTGAGTTTCATATCTGAAAAGTTGGACTGCACTGTACTTCCTGACATATTACAAAGATGAATATATAAAGCAGTAGTGAGATAGCTTAGGTAAGGTGCTTGTTCTGGGCTATGAGTGCGCTACATTACCCTGGGGTGGGTTCCTTGGGAAAGTCTGAGTAACATCTTCAGGGCAAAGGAGGAAAGATAAGATATAAGCAAGTACACATTGGCTTTACGTGTCTGTAAGAAAAAGAGTTTATAAACAAGGCAGAATACTGTAAATCTACTTACAAAGCTAGCATTTACTCCCTGGCTTGCTGGGACAGCTTGAATTTATTTTTTTGTAATTTTTTTAAAGAAGTATTTCTTTGATAGACTTCCATATATTGCATCTTACTTTTTAAAAATGTAGCCGAGAACTCAAGTTAAAATTGTTCCTTCCCCAAAGCATATTAAAAAAAACCCCTTGGAGCAATAGGTAGAGATGATAAAACTGATGTTTGGATTTGAAAGATACATCTTCCTTCTAATCATTACATATCAATGCATATTGGATGTGTTTCTCACCTTTCTGTCATAAAATCAATGGGAAGGGAACACAAATCAATTTTAGTCTCAGAAAATAAGCTGTCAACATTTCATTAATTAGTTTATCTTTATTTGCCATGCATTTTAGAAAAAACAACAGTGTGTGAGACCCGTAGCTTTGTGTCTTTTTAATAAGGGATATATTGGCATTTATAATGTCACATATTGTAGAGGCAATGGGCATTTTAATTTGTGTGGCATGTGTTTGATTTAGTTCTTTCTTTTACTTTTCTTAGGTTTTTATTACAGAAAATGACTTAGCAAATATCATATTACTTAGTAATTAGTTGTGCTATCAGATGTTAATTAATAATTGCCTGCGGGTTATAATCTAAAGACTTCAAAGTTATTGTGACCTGTCGAGTGCTTAGACCTTTTGTAAAATTGGACATTTCTTTAAGTAGGAATTTAAGAGCCTTATTGCATTTTAAAGAAAAATTGAAGACACTCCACACAACTTTTACCATTTTATTGGCATATAATAGCTGCATAACAGTTTCAAGAATGCTATTCAGGACTGATAGGAGAGTGCTACCTTAAGAAATGTTAAGTACATTTTATTTGAACAGGAGAATGCTCTGAGTTTTTGAAAGTAAAAGATCAGTTTAGGGTTTTACAAACTAGATATCCTGAAATGTATTTACAAAACATTTTCACATCTGAAAAAAATGGCTTAATGGTATGGTAGCATGTGAATGTATACATGTAAGGTTGTGTCTATCTTGCTAAATTAAAGATTCTCATGAAAACATTCCTGTCTGCTGAAACCTGGCACTTTGCACTGATGAATACGTAGACCATCTCCTAGCATGAGTGTTGGCCCATTCCAACCAGGAGAGCAGGTGGTCCCCAGGCACAGCTGAGCAGTTAATATCAGCCAGAAAACGGTCCATGCAGCTCTCCATCTTTTGGAGAGTAAAACAGTTTGCTCACACAGACAGGCATTGCTCCATGTTGAAGGACCTCAGTGCATGTTTAGTTCACTGTTGTAGCTACACAAGAACCAGGAATCCTGGAAAAATTCTTTAAATGATTTTATAATCATCTGGTTCTTAAAACAAGAAATATAAACCTTATAAATATCTAAGCTTCATCCAGAAACTAAATCATCTGAGATCGATGCTAATAGTAGCTATGTAATCTCTTAAAGCTGATATTGGGCATGAGCATCAGCTCTGTGCTCATGTGCGTAGGTGCACCATAGATTTCTGGCTGTGCTTTCTGATCAAAGTCATTATTAGGGCAAGTGGTGAACCGTTTACACTTTTGCTTTTCTCAATATGTGCAAATTGCTAATTTATTAAAGATAGGATGTAACAGAGTTTTGTGTGTGTTGTCTGCTGTGCTGTCGACATTGAGAACACTAGGGAAAGACAACGTTACACCAGAAAAACTTCCACTGCCTTCTGAAGGAAATTAGTCCTATAATACCTAGAGGGAGCAATACTGTCAACTAAGCTTTAATTATGACATTATTATTTCTTTTTCTTTTGGCATTGTTAAAAAAGAAAACAAAAATAGAGTTGTTTTGTTGTTTTATAAAACAAACATTGTAGATTTCAAATATGTACAGTTTCAGTATGATTGATTTTAATGCGTCAATAATGCTAATAACTTTTAATTTCTGTTTCATGTAATTGAATTTGATGTTTTTATAATAGAGCAAGACACTAATAAAAATATTCGATTAGCATATTGAATCTATCAGTATCATATATCATGTTTCCATAGGATGCTACATCTGATAGAGGTTTTTCTAGAAGGCCCTACAGTAACAAGCAACTTGCTTCTGAAAGCTTTTGTTGAAGTGATATTGCTGAAGGAGAGCTGGAAAGGCAACAGAGGCTATCTGGGATAGCCCTCTGGCCTTTGTACCCAGAACTCCGTTTCTGAAAAAGATCTGTGCAGCCCTACAGTCAGAAAAAATTGGTTGCCTTAGAATAGTTAAAACAAGTCTAAGGAATTGCACCTTTACTTTTGAATGGACCAAAATCAGAAAAGATTAGAAAATTGTGTCTAAGATTTTATTTTCTTAACTCATTTTATTTTTTTCAGGGGTGAAAATGATTAATTAGTTTTAAACTACAATTTAAATATTCTTTTAGAAACAAATGTAGAAACTGTGCTATACAGAAGAGATGTTTCCCTTATTACTGGCAAGTGCACTTCCTTGATGTATAGATAATGTCTCCCTGAGGAAGTCTTGGTGAATGCTCATAGATAAAGTATTCAGTGGCGAGATGAGTAGTCTTTTCTTGACCTTCTTGTAGACTGCTTGTGAAGCTAACTTTGGTTAATTTAATACTGCTATGTTATTTTCAGTTGTTCTGTAGAGTTTGATAGTAATACTTCCTGCATCATAGGTATATGTGAGAATAAACATAGCAGGAACTGAAGTCAGATACTACAGTGATTATATATTCCTGCGTAGCTAGAAAAGATCTTAAACATATAACATTAAAGATACACTATACAAACCCAGCAGAATGTTCAGTAGAAAAACAGTTTGTATAAACACAGTGACTAAATCACTATTTCCTGATGTTTTTCCTTATGCTTTCTTACAGTGGCATTTGAACTTAATTTTATTAGGGAAGAGAAATGGATCTGCGAGTTAGACAAACTCTGATTGATAACTTTGACATATAGTGCAGTAAAGAGAATACAAGGATCAAAAGTTAGCTATATGCTGTAACTTCCGACTCTATTACAAGTATTTATCTTTGGCCTGCAAAGAGTAAAAAGGAATTGATTTCACACTTATCAATTCACTGCTTATTTTTCAGCTCAATGCAAAGCTTTTTAATGAGTGAAAGGAAATCAATTGGTAGCAGTTACCTCTCTAGTTTGTTTAGAGATTATCTAACTATGGAAGATAATCCAAGAAAATGTATCTGGATCTTAACAATTAGGATGGTTTGACTTAATGAATTAATCTGATGTCATCGATTTATTTCATAACAGCTCCATATCTCCATATGATAATAGACTAAATTAAGCATGTTCCAAGTTAAGGCTCAAACCTGCAAAATATGCAATTGAAGCAAAACAACGAACCTGTAGACTTCAGGAGCTGCATCAGCATACTAGAAAAGAAATTAATAACTCCTGAGACTCCATCAAACTCTGAAAGGAAGAGCAGATATACTGATATAATGTTTAAAGTAAGGAATTACACAAAGAAGTCTGTGGTGACTTCTCAGCACTTCTGAATCAACGTGTCTTTTTGGACAAGTATTGTAATTACCATTGTCTCAGTTTAAATGAAAACTAAGATGCGTATTAGAAATGAAGAGAGATTTTAATCAGGAAAATATGTATAGAGAATGATAACGGTTCTTAACTACAAATATATATATTTAACCAAAACCAGAAAACAACAAACAGCAACACCATAATCCAAAACCTTTATATTAATTAAGTCCTATCCCTGGTCCTTTCAGTGCAGTTATATTTATGCACTGCAGGATGCAATGTCGCACCTTGGGAAGCAGTGGCAACTCCTTGTCCTTTTGTCTGAAAGCATAGGAGGAAGGTGAGGGGGGCGTAGGGTAGCAATTCCTCTGCAAAGGAGGCTGCCTACTAGGGAGTCTGCAGCAAATCCAGGTAGTGATGATCGCCTCTCCCCAAAGGACAACTCAGGGCACGTGGAGTTGGGGCTGAGTCAAAGAAGCTCCTGCTCACCACAGCTGCCGAGCAGAAGTGGCGCCGACCAGAAAAGCTCTCCTCCCTCCGCCCTCACCTCTCCCCTGGGTCCTAAAGCCCTCAGTGTTGGCAAGGGAGAGAAAAAATTCCCTGAAAGATTTGAATCTGTAACAACCGTGCATGAGTATTTCCATCTATGTAATGGAGATAGAACGTTCCTGTTCATATGAACTACTCATAAACCTATGAAATTTTCTTATTTTGATACTAATCAAACTGAGGCTAATTATACTGACTTTTTTCCAAGAACATATTTTTCAGGGATTCAAGACTTTATTTTCAAAACCAGTTACTGACCAGAATAATTTTTCACTAAAAGTAATGAATTATCAAGATTTGGTTTTCAGCACACTTCAATATTTGGATGATTTTCATTCTTGTTATAGAGTGTCTACTGTAATCATTATTCAAATTTATACTTGTCATCACACATAGTCTATCCTTTCTATCTGGATATAGAGTTTGAATTCTCTCTTGTTATATGAATGTCTATATATGCATGTTTATATTTTTTCTAAATATGTATTTTATGTATCATGTGCATGTCACAGTATCACAGTATCTCAGTATCATAAGGGTGGAAAAGACCTTTGAGATCATCGAGTCCAACCTATGACCTGACACCTACACCTAGTCCTACTATATGTAAATATACGTATACAAATAGGGGCTTTTATTTTTAAACACAGACACATGTATATATGTATTTTAAACTATCTTCTATGTTAACGTAAGATATTGAGATGCATTGTTGAATGGACTGTTCAGGAATGTAGTAAAGAAAAGAAATAGGTACTGTTTTAATCTGAGGAGAGGTGATAATATGAATTGATGAAGTGGTGTACAAGCAGATTGTGTAGTATCTCTGTCAGAATTATTGAGCTTGAAATCTGATTAAAGATGGGAATTATTGAAAGCTGGTGTTTTAGAAGTGGAAATTCTTCTTTGACAAGGCAAGACAAGACTGCAATAACCTTGACTTAGACGTGAAATCAGAATGATTAGTCACTACAAATTTCAGACTCACTCCCTGACAATAAATAAATGGAGGTGTCGAGTCTCATTTCGATCACCTTCAGTAATGACCTTGAATGCATGCAAATGTGAAATTTGCTCAATGGGGATTCTGTAGCAACTCTGTGATTCAACTGTGAAATTAGAGTAGCTTGTACTTAAACTGGAATTTCACACCTGCTGAACTAGCAGTCTCTCTCCAACTTATAACAGGAAGGAAAGAAAAATTTTCAAAGACATATTTCCATTTGTTTATTTGAAATAATTTTTTTCCCTTAGTTGTGACTAAATAGACTAAAAATAATTTTAAAACTCAACTGGAGAAACCTGAGACAAAGTGACTGTGGTAGATTTTATTTGAAAGCTGTGCTCACTCTATTTTTAAAACATTTTTCACTGTTAAAATAAATATTTCAGTCTTTGTAGATACTGTATGAGTAAAAACTTACTGAAACACCAAAAGTGTTCTCATTCTTAAAAAGGAAAAAAATTCAACAGTGTGTCTGATACATTAAATAATAGAATTTTCATGATTACTAAAGAATAATAGACATATATTTTATTTCATCAGTAAGTCCACTTATTTATTTCTTAACCTTGCTTTATAGAGAATGTTTTTTAGTATGGAATGGAATATGCATAAATTGAAGAGTGGTATAGTGCCAATCACATCCTGTCCCAAGCACTTTCCAAAATAATCAATTGAATATTGGCGGCGTAGACAAACAGTGCTTTCCCAGCAGGGAATCTCTAATAGAATTGCATATTACAAAGCATTTTTTTGTGAGGAAAGAATTGGTAGTTTCTAATTATGTACATCCTCTGGAACTGTATCATGACTGATACATTTCCTGTCTTGGCCACCATCTGGAAAGAGAGAGCTCTTACATCTACTGAACATGTTGCCTAGGTCCTGCCCATCAGGGTATTTTACAATTTAACTAAATTGATATGCACACAAAATACTGAATTACCAAAAATTCAACTGATATTAGGATGCACATTTAGAAAAAAAAAAAAAAAAAAGATTTAATAGTTAGCTACTTAAACTGTGTCCAAGAAATTAACCGAGGTCATGTGTACAGCTTTCTTGTGTATGGATGGTTGTTTGTGGTGAGTAATGTTTTGTGGGCACGTTTTATTACCCAAACAGTTATAATGAAAACCAACAAAATAGCAATTGCTTCTATATATTTTTGAATTATGGCTGTGTAAAAGCTACACATGATACCATGCGAAGCAGAAGAATCTCCATTACACCCTGGAATGAGTCCCTTCATGCATCAGAGTGAAAATGTGTATACTGGGGTTCAGGCAACAATATCTGCATTTCAGAATGCACTGCTTGTCTAATCTTGTGGTTAGGACATATTTCCAGTCTTCAGACTTTAACCCTACTAGTTTTTAAAAGAATTGAGAACATGTCCAGCCCTTATCTGTTCCTGCCATCATTAGGGCTTCAAGCATTTGCAGTTTCCCTGAGATAAAATCTCAAGTGTTGAAACTGCTCATAGAGGAACTGAAACATTTGTAGGGGCTTTCTTGCTCTAAATATGTCTGCTTTGTGAAAATAACCACCACAGCTCTCTTCTTAATAACTGAAATGCTGAGTCACCAAAGCCTGTAGGTGATGTCAACCCTTACTTGTTTGCTTTTATTACAATTGTCAAAGAAATAAAAAAACACTTCAAGGGAAATTTCAATATAATACTGCATTGTATTATCAAATGCTATTAGAAAACACAAAAAAATATGTTTTAATACATTCACAATTTCTCAGTTTTTTCTCAGTTTTTATACCCTAAAAAAGGAATTACATGAATGTATGCCTGCTATCATTTAGCTAGCACTGCCTGGACCCATTCTCTAAGAGGTTTACCTTTTAGCTAGAAAACAATTTCTGGTTTTCTTTTTCATCTTTGCCTTCAATATTCCAAAGAAATAGCAGAGTCTAGTCTTTAGGGTTTTCTATTAAATTGTTTTCTGTAATGAGTTCCTTTTTCTTAAATGTTTATTTACAGATTTATTTTATATTAGGTGACTGTCTCTACAGTTAATCAACATACAACTGATAAGGTTATTTTTAAAATAACTTGTTTTGTTTGTTAGTTCTTTTTATTGAAACCGTATGTAATAAGGTGCCACCGGTTGATAATTTGGTGGTGAAGAGATCATCAGGTGTGACATCCAGATATGACTACTCCTAAAGGCAATATTTCTTCTCTGAGCTGTATCTTCAATATAAAACATAATTACCAATATTATTTACTACCTTATTTTCTGCAGAGATCTCTAATGATATCCAGAGCCAATGCAATCGATCCTATCCCTATTACCAAAGATTTACTTCTATTCTTTATTTAGGATATTTCTTCTGTTATCAAAAGTTGAATCAAAAGCTAAATGCTGGCAGAGTGGCTATGTTGAAATTTGATACAACCATCATGGAAAGATTTTTTCAATAGTTCTATATGCTCATAAGAGGTACAAATTGTGAGAAGAAAGGTTGCAAAATACATCTCTCTTTCTGCAATTAGAGATCAGATCTCTCTTATTTAGCTTCCTGGAAGTTTTTCTGGATCACACTACATGTAACAGTGATAGAAACATAAGCATTTGCATTTCAACAAAGCCTTTTAGAGTACATTTTGTTTTGACGGATAGTACTTTAATTGTTAGTTAAACATGTAATTATTGTGAGGCAAATGTGTTGTGTTTCGGTATAGCTGCACAGAATCCATAGACTCCAGTCTAGGGAGTGCCCTAGGCAGATGCTTATCTTTAGACTGATGAGGTCTGTTAACTTTGATAAAACTAAACTTAAGCTCTAAGTGGTTTGCTGGATTGTGGCCATTGACTGTAATTGAGTTGGATTTTTATCTTTAAACCTTCACCCATTTCGTAAAAATTTTGATGAATTTTGTTCTTTTACACAGAATTATCTTTGTTTAATGCTACTGGTTTCTGAATGTAATTATCTTCCAGGCTTCATTAGTCATATTTAAAGTACTTTCATATATTCATGCATAATTTCTGCATGTTAATTTAACTTGGTTATTGGAATTTATTGAAAGTCCTTAAATATCACAGAATACACATCTCTGTTGGTTAACGGACTGATCTGATTCTCTGATCTGAAGTACACTTACGTTCGTATAATGCTTAGCTATACCGAATCGAGTGTAACTTTTGGCAATGTTCTGCATTATAACAGCAGTGCATACCTTTATTTCATAAGACAAATTACTGAAATCTGTACTTCTGAAAGTTACTGAAGTTAACTGTAGATAGAGGCTGTTCACTTTTTGCTATGAACGTTAATTTGCATCAGAATCTATTTCAGTGGTGGTATTAGTGAGAAAACAATGAAAAGTAGATCTAATAGAAGTCAGTATTTGAAAATATGATATCTTAAATTATAGAGAATGTATTATTTGTGCATATGGTTGGTTTTGAACTCTTTTCACTGTCTTCATTTTTCCATGGCCTGTTTTACAATCATTTTTTTGTTCCTTTCAGTTAGAATGTCAGAGTTTTCACGCATGTATCACATAGCATATATTTATGTTTGTACAGTATCCATCATAATGATTCTAATTAATGCCAACAATGCCTGCCTTTAAACAAATCATCATAATCACATAAGGAAATGGATATATTTTACCAGTCTTAGTAGACAAGAACATCCTGACTTCTCCTGCTTCAAATACATCGTAATAAGGAATTGATACTTCCCCAAGAAGCTAGTTAATTATTAAACATTTTAATTATTAATTATAGCACATTATAAATTATCATGAATTTACAGTACCCATGGAATTAGTAAAACTGAAAATTTGTTAACAAGTCTCGAAGTAAGTTACCTTGAAATATATTTTCATTATTTTGTATTTTGTGTGTTGAAAATTTTCAGACTGTACTCTGAGAATAGTTAAGCAATTTAACTGTCAGATTTTACTTCTGTTGGTTTTTATCCTGTACTATTGTTCTGTTGTTTCCTAACTAACATATTCCCTCTTAATTTTCACTAGTTCTTTTTTATCCTCTACCAGTAGACTTGGCCATGGTCCATATCCTTGCTGGTTCCTGCTATTACAGATTAATGTGATAACTGTAGTTAATGATGAGAAATTAAAAACATCTTTCTAGAAACTGCAAATGCACTTCCAAATTGTCCTTTCAGTGCCTTTTAAACATTCATTCATTCATTCATTCGTTCCTGCATATTTCATGTGTTTCATTTAGAGAGAAAGAGATGAGGAGAATTGTGGGCAAATTCTATCCTCAGGCTAAGTGTTTCTTCATACCCAAAAATATGCCAGGAGGAAAAGTGTCAATGGCCCAGTGCTCTATAGGTACAGAAACCTAAAAGTATTGTAAAATTGAGCATAGAGCTATGTGGGTATGGTTCTGGTAGTTTTGAATATTCCTCATTTTGCTAGTTATCTTGAAAAAGGCTCTTTATTTGAGTTATTTCTTTTCCTAAGGTGATTTAATGGGGAAGCTGGTTAGCAGTATGGTAGACGACTCCTTCAACTCTAATGAGAGTATACTCATTTAATTGTTTTTCTATTTTCAAGTGTTTTAAATCTAAATACAAAGAGTAGGATTTGACCCATATTATGTTTTTCCATTTATATATAAAATGCCAAAGTAGAAAAGACATTTTGTTGTTGCTTGTAGTTCTCTTGAATTATGACTGTGTCTGGGTGAATGGTTCATCCCATCAAATCTGAACTTAGCTAATAAAAGCAAGATCATTTTTGTTCAGCAAATGCTAGTACCTTGGTATGTATTAGATTCAGACTTAACTCTGCTGAACTGTTCACCTCCTCTTAATCATTAATCAATTTAGTGACAGCTTAAACATATAAGCAACTTTTTTATGACACTTGTATCATGCCTTTAATAGTAGAGATGAAATGTTTTAGTGAGATGCTTTCTGGAAAATGTGCTGTTCTGTATCTTCTATCATCCTTTCATTTTATGCATTTAAGGGTATATGGTTAACCCTGAGTAATAGGATGTTTAACTGTCAGCCCTCATAAGTCAACATTAAAGACACTATATGTCCAGTTTACTGCCAGATAATTTGCTGATGGAAGAAAGCCGTTGTTGGCTACATGGCCAGAAGCCACCAGTAAATTGTATATAGCAAATAAAACCTAAAAATTTCAGTTTCTACTGGTTTATGATGAGGACATAAAAGGATCATCAGGTTTACAGTTAAACATCAGTTCTACTTTATTAATTGCTGTAAGGGCAATATTAATTATCTGAATTTAGATTTGGGTTTAGTTGGTTGAAAAGCATATATAACTTTGCAGAGCTAAAATATGATGTTCCTTTTTCAAAGTTAATCCTTTTGCTTACTGATAGAAGTTTTCCACCTGTCTGTGTGCACTTGTATGTACCTGTGTGCGTGAGAGAGCTGGCAAGCTGTCCTTAAATGTGAGAACTTTTTAAAAGATCATAAAGGAAAAGATGAACAAGCAGGAGCAATGGATACAGCTATAGCTTTAAGTTTGTATTGAATTTAATATTGCTTTTGTTACTGTAAGATAGAACCAAAGAAGCAGACAGGAAAAAATATGTTTTGTTACAGAGGAAGGAATAATTTTGCATTATTTTCTATAAAGATTATGTGAATTGGATGATGTTTTGAATTTGAAAAAAAAGTAGATCTCAATTTCCAACAGAGTGCACACAGCCTTCACTGTAGCCGTAGCTGGGAAATGCTGCAGCCTGGAAGGGCTCCACATAAAACATTAATTGTATTAAAAACAACATCATAACCTTTTCTCATCTATATTTTAAATAGAGGAAAAAAAACCCTTATCATTTAGATCTTTTTCATCCCCCTGGTCAAGTAAACTCAAGCAAACATTGTGCGTATATTGCAGAACTAAATTATATTGCATATAGCAAGATAAGCGTAATAGTTAAAATTAAAATTAATAAAACCTCTTAGATGCTTGTCAGATAGTTTTATTGGTCTGTTCATTGTATATAAAACACATAACACTCTAACAGAAACACATTGTTTTCATTTGTTCAGACTCATCTATACAATTAATTTTTGACTTATCTACCCATGAGTAACAATCCCAAATGTACACTTATAAAATCTGTGTGCCCAACCATGTCATGAACTACTCTTTCTGAAATACTCATATAAACCCAATAGCTATTAAAAAGGATAGAGATCTGACAAATTAAAGGGCGATTAAAACAATCAGTAGTTCTCATTTAACAATCTTGGTTGTATGAATATAGGCTGAATTTACTACTTATCTTCGAAGAGTGCTATTGATTTACTAACCATCTTTTTCAGTTTGCTCATTCCAAAAGTATATGACTGATTTAGAAATATCATTGAACGTAGATTCATGAGACTCCAGCAAGGAAAAATGGATCTTCTTATCCTGATTTATAAATTAAGATCTGAAATGCAGAGAGGATTAGATCAGAAGTAGCTTTTTTCTTCCACAGGATACGCCTTGGATCTAAATTTTCTAGATTTTGAAGCATTCAGAGCATGGATCTCAGTGTCTTCTGTCGCAGTTGTGAGTGCTTGGCTACTCAGGTGTTACATGGCTGTGTGTAGACTTGAATACGGGCAGTGGACAGAGACAACTAGTGAGCTTCAGATGACTTGGCAGTTACTGCTGAAGGCGGGGGTCCCATCAATTACTTTTGGCAAGTTTAACGCCAGAATTGCTCTTTCTGCTTTTACTTCTGCAGCTTTTACATACTTTCTAACTCTTATAACAAGGAAAATGTACCTGACAGAAAACTTTATTTGAATTCATAATGGTTCGGATTTATCTGTAAAGTGGACTCTTCACAGAAAACGATTCAAGCTTCTGTGAACAACTACTGACACGTAAGTATTATGACTGTAGTGCTAAACTTGTGTCCAGTTCATGTACTTGATTACAGGTATAAAGACAAGCTGTAAATTCGAATATTTCCCTGGTTCTGAGACTTAGCTGTGCAGTGTCAAGTGTGGTATTTTTTTCTTTTTGATTTCTAAACTTTAAGAACATGATTTTAGCAGACTTCTAAAAAATGAGGAAGCATTGAATTTAAATCTGATTTGTTGACTATGAAGAGTTCAGTCAGGAACTTGGCTAAGGAGCAAGCAGAAAATCTCTTTATATGCTTGTTTATAATGCCATAAGGTTCTAAGAAGACGTTGTATTTGCACTTATAGAAAAGTCTAATGAGTGTACTTGTTTCAATATGCTTTCATTTTAACCCAGTGATAATCACTGTCAGTACAAAAATATTCCACACTATTTTAATATTTTTTAAAAATACTTGAAAACTGGTTTTCTTTAATGTGTTCACACATATGTAAAACATACCATTGCCTTTTTTGATTAAAAGGCCCATTCTTCTTTGTGCATTCTTCAGGGTTATCTATGCCAGTGCAAAAGGAGTTTTTAATGTTACATTTTGCACTCTTTTTATTGGCGAGGAAACAAAAAGTCCCTTTGTAGTCCTCATATCTTGAAGACCTGCTTATTACCAAGTCATAGGCTTGGCATTATGCTTATCACAGCCAGGAAAAAAGAAAAACCAACCACACAATCATTTCAGGAAATGCTGTCGCAAAACTTTCCCTATAAAAGTTATGGTTCATAAAGTTGGAAGGTTTACTTGTCTTGTCAGTGACTAATAAATTAACAAAACAAGCCAGGCCAGTTAGCAACTAGCTACATGGCAACCTTAGTTACCACTCAGGTGTTATATTAAGCTTTTGCTAATAGTGCTTTCACTCTGTGTTTCATTTTAAGGTGTTTCATATGCATGTGCATGTATATAAATATACATGTATGCATACACACACGTGTCATGTATAAATAAGTGTATATATATCGGTTACTGCAGATGGAGAGTACCATCGCTCCTGTTCATTACTAAAACGTGTTTCAGAGCAGCAAAGACTCTGCATTCTGAAGATTGTCAATGATCTCATTGAAGATACAGGCACATCTGTAAAATATGAAGGCCCTAGTTTCAAGAAAATTTTAAAAGTTTATTAAAATAAGCGATACACGTATATACAGAGGTATGTACATATTACAACATTAATAGCATTTCTTTCTTCAAAAAAAGGGAATAAGGGCATTTATCCACTAGAGGAAACAGCATCTGCTGCTGCCAATAAGCTAAAAATACTGAACATCTGAGTTCAGTTCTGAGAGAGAACAGGTTGTTTTTTTCCTATAATTTATATTGTTTTCACACTTTGCCTAGGAAATGATCACTCCTATAATATTATTATTAGCATTTATTTTCATAGGATTTTCATTAGAAAAAGGTGTGATGTATTACTTCCTGCTCTTTTTTTAAGTTCATGCTCACAAAAGGAGAAAAGAGGCAAAATGAAACATATTAAGCAGTGTGTTGCCAAGGCAACAAGTACTTGAACCTCCCAGGTGAAGTGTGACTGAAATTCCTATGATGCCATTGCATAGACTGTAGTCTACTACACTTAGAACTAACATCAGCCCTATTTAAAAAAATAAATTAAATTAAAAACCTATGACTATTACGACAGGTTAGTTTCTGGCCAATAGCACCATACAAAGAACAATGGATTTCAGATATACTAGCAAATATTATACTCATAATAATCTGTAGACAGATATTTAAATTGAGTTTTAAGGAAGGGAGGAGGTTCCTGTGCTTTGACTTGGGAGAACTATTTAGGGACAAACACTGGTATAAATTGGGGAAAATAAGCTGTGAATTCAGGATGTGTATAGCCCTCCTATAATACTTTATGGAATCATTGTTAGAATCAATATAGGCTGCATCAGGGTTTCCTATATCACTTGGAGCATGATTACATTAGAGGTGATTTCTTATTTGATTTTTTACTCTTCACTTGGAAACTGTAATAAAATTTATTAAGTAATTAAAGCTGAAAATATATACATGCAACACTGTCTATCCAAAGCTTGAAAAAATCATGAGATAGGCTGAGAAAAAAATGCCATTTATTTTCAATAATTTGAATTCTTTGTATTTGAGCTTCAAATTTTTTTCAGTCTCTTCAGACAAATTAATAATATAAAGGTTGAGAGCTTATCAGAATCATGTGATCCCAGAACCTGAGGACTTAAAGCTAAAATGAAATGCTCTGCAGTATCAACTATCTTCTTAACTTCATAGCAACGACCCAGTTTTCTTCTTGCTGTTAATGGAGTTAGTTCTTGACTGTATCTTGTACCATGCCCAGAGATCCAGGTATTAGTGTTGCACTAAGCACCTGAGGAGCAACAGTGAGTAGTATAATCAGTCTCAGAGTAAATATTATCAAGATCTAGGCTGAATGCAGCCCCGGCCAAGTCTCAGCAAAATGCTAACAAACGCATATAGAGTAACTGGCTCTCTTTCATTTTTAATCCTAGTTTTATCAAATTAAAGGCATAAAGAGCTATATGTATGAATGCTTTTAAACTCAGATTCACACAGATCAAATCTTATCAAATGTTTTCATCAAAGTTACATCTTCCTTTTTTAAGAATTCCTTCTCCAAATTGTCTGAGTAATGTCTCTTCTGTGATAGCAATTGATGTTTTAGAATGAAGTTTGAATACTGTAAAGAGGAGCAGAGCTTGAGGTAAGCAAATCTCATCAATTATACCACAGTGTGTTTTACTTGCAGAGCTGTATTTGCTTTCCAGTGCTACAGAGGAGCTGTGAGAATGTAACTTTAATTTTGTGTGTAGATCATTTTAGGCAAGACATTTTCTCTAATTTTTGTTCTACAGAAGAAGAAAAAGAGACAGGAGAAAGTCCAAACTAGCATTGAATTCTGGACAATAATCCATGAAAAGGACAAAATTTGGGTTTTGCTTTAACAACAAAAAAATATAGTAAACCTAGATATATTTTAATATATTTACATAAAACTGAGCAGCAATGCTTTTTAACAGGTCTTTCACTAGCAATTAAAGAACAAAACCCACTCACTGCTAAATAAATAAATAAAAATAAAGAAAGCACAGGTGGCAGTAAAGCTTATTTCTATACTGGAGTAACTGATAATTTGCGGAATTTTTTTTTCTCTATGAAGCCTGCAAGACAGGCAATTCCTTAGCGTATTGCAGTAGCATGCAGTACAGATGTAAGGGAAAGCTAGGTGTCACTCAGTAAGTAATCCTGTTGGTATGATTGACACATAAAGCAAATTTTTTTGCCATTCTGATGTGTGCTTTCTTGCGGAGGGATATCTCGGAGACAAACCATTGGAGTAAACCCTTTCTATTGTCATTTGTTGAGAAGATTTTTATTTTAATGAAAGCGGTCTGTCGTGTGTGAACATACTAGCCTTTGCTGTTTGATATGCACAGAAATTCAATCAGATGCCTAATTACATCTTAACATGAGTTCCAAACAGCTGGCTAATTCCCTTGTTTCTGATTAAAGAGATTACAAAAATAAAATTTAACATTGCATTTACATACAGCTCTAAAAGGAAACACTTGCCAATAAGTTTTAGTCATTTAGGAAATTCATGTCTGTTCAGCATTTGGGATCAAAGCTTTTAGCATGATGCATTGCAGAATGACAAGAGATTTTAAAAAAAAGAAGAAATAGCAATTTGGAATTTGTCAAATGTTCTGCTTTTTGATTATGACAGGTTTTAACCTGAAGGTATGAGTCTATAGCCTTATGCAAGAAGTATTTTGTTTCATACTGCTTCTTTGTGGAAACATAGAAATGAAGTTTGTTCGCTTAACATCACTTCCCATGAACTCAGATTAATTTTCAAACCCGATTGTTTTAAGCATGTGCTCTAATTTGTTTAAAGTTGATTTATTAACTGTCACAAAATAAGGTAGAATTTCATTTGGTTTGTGTCTACTTTAATCTTCCAGTGGTTTATTTTTTAATCATTTTTAATCTGCCACAAAACCAGAAAAACTCCTTTTAGCTGTATTTCCTGTATCAACGCATGCACCAGAGGTGAAACCATTCAGAGTAACTGCTAATATGTAGCAGAAAATAGCTTCCAAATGTTGTCATTTAGGCCTGATTGAGATTAATATAAACACATTAAAAGAGGTATTTTTGTACATAAAGAATTCATATCAAAACCTTCTTTAATATTTAAGTAAGAAAGGTGTCAGTTATGTAGAAACAGAAAATCAAGAGAGCTACAGACAGTGATAAGCAGCTAAATGAACTGTATCTATGACTCACTGACACTGAAGGTTCTGGAGAAATACCTCACTCTTTTGACAATAAAGACTTAGTATTTGGAAAAGTTCTGGGACTATTCACACATTAAAAAGATCAAATAGGACAAAGTTAAGTCTGCTAAGAGAACTGGAGAATAAAATGAATGAAAGATTATTAAAAATATGTGGGTTTTTCTTATTCAGGGGACTGGACAGTGACAGGTATCACATCTATATTTTACAGATGTCTGAGTTTGAACCAGTAGGCTAGTGACCTCCAAACCATGTACTTCAAACTAGTTTATTAGTAAAAGGCAAGACATTGGAGACCATGACATGACAAGCCTAAGCAGAAAACTCTGTGTGAAAAAAGAAAAACTCTTCCGTCTTGATCTGTTGACATTTTATAAACACATTAATAAATGAGGATATTAAGATGATCATAACTGACATTTTGTTTAGACTCTGCTAAGACTTTGAAGAGATCTTGCAACACCAAATATACTGAATATCATGGGATGCAAGCAAGCTGTAAGTGCTGTATTGTATCGTATCAAAAAATTACTTAGATACAGAAGATGAAAACAGATCCAATGAACAGCTTGCGCTGTCAACCCCTTCTGTGTGTGTGTGTCTGTCCCCTCCGTGTTCCCTCCGATAAAGAAACTGGAACGAGAAGCCTACTTTAGAGCTTCTAAATTTTCCACTCAAGAACAATGTACTGGGTCAAGCTACAGGGCCAGTTTCTTTCTCTGGCCAGCAGCTTAGGGAAGAAGAACTATTGTAAGATGGTGTTTGCCCTCACATGCAGGTTAGGGAATCTGAGATGAAAGATTGTACTGAATAATGATGTTCAATAGTCCTTAAAGGCTTTTTCTTATATCAGGTGATCTAACCACATTGGACCACATTAATGTCAAGAGTCCACTTCTCTCTGACCAGGTTATTTGTGATATTCCACACATGAAGTGTTTGATGTTTAATATTAGATTTACTTATTTGACATTATCTGATGTGACATGAGATTTTTATGTAACACAGTGATGCAGCAATGCACGTGTTATGTCCTGACCTCCCCACACCCCGCAAGCAGAAAGGGGATGTGGTTCATTAAAATGGATTTCTAGGAAGAGAATTTCAGTGAAAAGAACACTATATGGCTGATTTAAACTAATTTATTAATTCTAAGGCAGTTTGGCAATATTCAGATGTCTATTAGTGTAAAACAACTATTGATTCATGGCAAAGACAAAGATATATAAATATATAAACTATATAAAGAAATAATGTGCCTCTCTGGAAATGGAAATGCAGAGAGAGAGAGAAGAATCGGGAAGAAGAAAGACAGATTAAAAAAGAGGAAACAAAGAAATAGTGGAAAAAATATTGTTTGAATTTCCAGAGATCCCGTGATGAAACATAACGATGACATATTTAAAAAAGTGGGAACATTCATTGAACGCATGCGTAGTTGGTGTCAGGAACTCTTAGCCCTCTCAAACCCCTCCTGAACTGCAATGAGCACTGCTTGACTTCTTGCGCACTTGTGCAAAGAGCATTTTAGCAGATGTGAAAGCTTCTGACCTTGTTTTGGTCCTTTTGAGCTAGTTTCAACCACTTCATCTCAAAACATGGCTCAGAAAGGGTGTTCAGGACAAAAAGAACAGTTCATCTGTGGTTTGAAACACAGTCCTTGACAGCATGTAGATCAAAATATAAGTACACTTAGGAGCATATAACAATCGAAGGGCACAGCTGGGTCCCAGTAAAATGGGTAGGTGTCCCCAGCCGCTGGGAAAGAGTAAATGGGTTTCAAGCCAACTCAAGCCTTTTGCTGTCTTTTAAGCTCTGTTTGTTAGTTGTTTTCTTCTTTGAGTCTATGTTGGGCTGACCCATGTATTAACCTGCATCTCAGCAGTCTGGCCAGATCAGGAAGACAGCTGATGTAGCCTAAAAGCCACCCTCTGTCTTGAGGTGAGTTCAGCTTTCATTGCATCGGGAGTGGATAGTCAGTCCCCATATCTCATCAAGGGCTTCATGAGCACAAAGCTCTTGCCCGTCTCCTCAGATCCTACTTCCACTGTAGGACTTCATTGTCACAATTTCTACTTTGCTCTTTACAAGGTTTTGTGGCAATGAGGGCTGTAATTTAAGCATGCATTGTATAAAAAAGTGTTTATTTTGTTGATTATTAGAAAACAAATGTTGAAAAGCATAAAAATAAAGAATGGCTTAGAGAAAATTATTTCAAAATTAACAGGCAATATCAAATAAAATTGTGAAGCCTCAGATTTAAAACTGCCTGAAGAGTCCTAGGCTACCTTATCTCTCCTCATACAAACTCTGCTGTCTGTCTCACATCAATTTTGTTGCTCTTTCCTGTATTATTTCTATTTCTGCCATATATTACTTGTAATAGTATGTGATATCCAAGATGTGGGCAGACTATGGTTTTCTAATATGGCTTAATAGCACTAAGCAGTGGACCCAGATGGAGCCCCAGCCACCTGCTGTATTTTGTTCCATTGCCAGTGAGAACTGAGAGAAAAAAATCAAGAGGGGTCTCCAGCAAACTGTTCTGTGCAAAATCCCTCCCTGGGTGTTTCATGCAATGCTGTAAAAACAGTAAACTGTCATTGCACAGATCTCATGATACTGTTCTGCTTTCTGATGCTTATGCGCATCATCTTGTTTCACTTTAACAAATTCTTTTCCCTTGGAGCACAAACCACTTATTACACTAAAGCTTTAGTGCACTAGGAATATTGAAGGAGAGGGGAAACTGGAGGCTTTATTGCCTTTTGGGTAACAAAAGAAACAAAGAGGTACAGAAGCTAACATAGCCTGTTGGCCTCATAATGGGAGAAACATGCTCCAGGTAATCATAAATTCATATGTTTACGATAGCATCAATTAATTGTCTCCTCTCTAATCTAAACAGATCATGGCTAGTTAATCTTTTCCCAGACAAAACTTGTTAAATATCTTATCATTGATCAATGAAAAGAGTGTGCAAAGTATTTAAACATTTATGCAACAGAACGGAGGTTTAGAATTACCAATGAGAGACCAGGCTAACTGTGAGCTTTCGGGCTCTAAGCCATGAAAGGCTTCTTGAACTCTGCTGCTGGCCACCAAGGAATGTCCTTATGGGATTTCAGGATAGCGTGAACTCTCTAATTAAGTGAGAGTAGGAAGGAGATAGAAAATACACTCTAGAGACCAATGCAGGCTGTGCAGGCCACGTAATGCCTGAAAATGCTGAGAAGTTGCATTAGCTTCTTTACTAATTTCCTAGGGTCCTACTATTTCTTTTTGTCATATTAGAGATAACACTTGCATGCATGCTACAGGAATCCAGTGATGCCTTGGCTTGACTCTTGCAACTTTTCAAAGCAGCAGCTTGTGCAAGGTCCGATAAAAAGCCTTCTCTAGAAAGTATTTGGAAAGTTCAGTATTGCACTCTTAAGCTTTGGTCCGTTTTGGAATCTGTTGCAAGATGAGTGAGAAGTATTATCTGTATTTTATAAGTGCAACCTTTAAGCTAAGTGTAAAAAATCAGCAAAAGTGTATTACCTGAGTGGAAATGCAGTGTTTCAATAAAGTCAAAGAGCTTTAATCTTGGATTGTTTTATTCCATAATAAAGTACTCATAAGCAGACTGGGAAACCTGGTATTGCAGAAGATGTTTATAATTAGTGGGATTCAGCTATTAGTTGGCCATCCCATGAAATCCTAGCCCCCCCTGTAGCCAGTGCTTTAACTGACTTCAAAGTGTTCAGTGTTACCTAGAGCTTCAGCTCAAACTGCCTATAAGTGTGAACCTTCTCCAAAGGAAAGGGAAGACAAGATGTTTAGCTTGGGGTACAACACCTGTATTCACAAGTGTGGAATCTCCCTCAATCAATGTAGACGTGTTTGTGTGCTTGTGGAATGCTGAGGTGACTAGTAGTTGTACTGCAATTACCATAGCTGAAAACTGCCACTGAAATTAATAACTTTTCCTTGGGTTTTGCAGGAAAGATATTTTCATCAAATTAGCTTCGAAAACATTCAGGCTTTGGAAGGGTAAATACAGTTGGATGTTCTCATAGTCTTCAGTTAAATGAATCAATGTTTTACATTAAAGCATTTCAATTAAAAAAAGATCTCATTTTACTTATTTTTATAAAACGAAATTCATTTCAAAATAAGCTTGCAGAGGCATGCAGTCATAGGTTGAGTGAGAAAGAAAAGATGAAATCATTTCTAAGGTTATAATTGTAAACATATGAGAAGAGGTTGTATTTTCTTTTGGTGTGCTGGGGAAATTGCATTGGGTTGAAGGAGCACTGTTGTTCATTCCTTTGTGATCTTTAATGTTTTGGAGATCTGAATTGGGACCTGAATATAGTAAAAAGTACAGGTAGACTAACTTTAAAAAATTGTTCTACATACATATGGTATCTATTCTGTAATTCAGATGACTTAGTTTAGAATAATTACATCGACTGTATTTTTATTTTAGATATACTGCAGTATACCACAGACGCTGCATCATGACAGTGAAACGTTCCACTATTTTATTTATTTCCTTACTTTTAAGACTACATAAAATTGGAAGGATGAAAACATATGGCACATAATTATACTTAATTGTGGAATTTATCTTGAAATACAAACTGCCACATTCATAATTTGTCTTTTCCAAAGGGCATTGTTTAGGCCCCTGTCAGATAAGGTTTACATGTAGAAGATACGTATGCAAGTCTCATGCAGCATATCATCACATCTGAGAATTGACAGGTAGCCAAGATGGCTGGAATGCTGCCAGCCAGGCTGTATTTTATTTTTGTCTAATTTATACTGCTTGCTATGATACATGCTACTATCTTTAATCTCGTTTCCTATATATAAGAGTTCACTGGAGGGGAGGGGAAGAAATCACAGTACAGCTGCTTCACAAAGTGTGTTTTATTATTACTATAGGGCATTTATATAGAAATTTTAAAATGCACTGATTTGTAAAGGACTCTTCTCCCCCTGCAGCGACCTTGCCAAAGGTGTGGGGAGAGCTATAAAGTCTTATGTCTGGGTGAAGTTCTCTGCAGTTCTGGCAATTTTGGCTCTAGCGTTCCCTGAAACCTGGGCTGCACTCCCAGATTATCTTTGTTCTGCTTCTCCTTTATTATATGTGGCTTATTTTATTTCTAGCTCTTCTCTCAGTTAACAGGTTGACTTACATTGACCTACCCAATAATAAAGCTTTTATGCTTTTATAATATATAATTTCCTGCAATCATTTCCATAATGGAAAGTGTATTAGAGCTACTAATTTGGCAATATGTATTTCATGTGATAGCAGAGGCAGGCATCAAATGGGAGTGGGTGAATCTGTTTACCCAGCTCAACCTAATCTACCTTCTAGTGATGACCCTTCTGTCTAGGAGGTCATGTAAACTCTCTTAGGCAACGTATACACCAATCCTTTGTGTGTATGTGAATTTCAATGACATTTTACATTAAGGCTAGAATAAACACCAACAGGATGTTTTGCCAAAGGCTTAGTCAGCAGTCTTCAAAACTACAGAAATTAAATTAGAAAGAACAAGTAAAATGTCTTGATGTGCAAGAAAGAAAAATATGAAAGATTCAGAAGAGCTGAGAAGTGTTCATAGTATCAATTGAACTTCAGCTTTCAAGGGTATAAAACAAGATTGAAAAGAAGCACTGTTTTGACCGAAATACCTGTTTTTGAAACTTTCTCCTTGGAAGAGATGCAAGGGAGATAAGCATATATAGTTAAATAATAGAAGTATGTTATGTGTATCAATATAAAACCTGTAAAATATTTGCAAATTATGGAGATAATGAAATATTTATCAAACTAATAATTTAATTTAGAAATATCTCAAAACCAACCAAACTTTTATATGGAGGTTAAGATGTGAAAAAGCTACATCCAATACTCTGGAAAGTAATAAACATCTTGGAAATTAAATCACTGTATCCACCTTATCTCCTGAAACAGGACATATATCAAGAAGTGTAATAGGATGGTTTCAGGTAGAAAAAAAAAAAGCTAGGGAAAATAACATTAACGGATTTGGCACATACTGTATTTGACTAATGAATCACTTCCCTGGATTGGGTTTCTAGTCTAGAAGACAAAGAAAATAAACACATCTAAGTCTGCATTATTAGCTGATGTTTGAAATAGTTGATGAATGAGGGGTGTAAATGTTAAGTGCTATTACCACAATGAGTAATCTTGTTGTGATATTTGAATTGCAAGAGAATCTAAGCCTTCAGACTTTTCTTCTTAATGAAATCTCAGTGAAGAATATGGCACTTTTACTCCTGAAATAATTAGGACATATTTGGAGCTTAAGGGTCAGGAAGAATATGGATCCATTGACTCTGTAGACAGAGTTGAGATATTTACCATCTACTGGAGACACAATCACAAAACTCACTATCACAGAATATGATATAGGTAGCAAGAGTTATCATGTTTGTATCTTTTAGAGACTAATCTAGCCCCAAATCCAGTCTGCTAAACTTTGTTCCATTAGTTTTATGATGATATTGTTTTCATAGTCTCACTGCTCACACATTTATAAAAGCATTCTACAAAGACATGAGAAAATTTTTAAAACTGTAACCGAACATTTTGCACGATGCAAAAGAATAAAGTAACAGGTCCTCTGTGCTTTTTATCTTGTATTTTTCTTGGCAATCGTCTGCAGGAAGGATGCAAGAAGGCTTGCAAAGGTTTATCTCCTTTAATCATGAGAAAATAGCTTACATGAAGCTATTCCGTTACGTTCAGAATTCTCTCATTTTACTTTCCTGCAGGAGCCTTCAGTGTCACAAATAGTTGATTTAGTCATTGGACAGAAAAGGCTTTATTCTTTTTTTTTCCCTTCTTTTTTGTCTTGGAGTGCACTCTTTAAATATTCCAGAAGTCTGACTTGAGTAGTTATTATTTCCAAATTGCAAAAAACGTAGTTGTAGCGCCTTCTACTGGTCGATGAAATAATATCTGGTTCTTCTTTGGTGAAAGTTTTTTGTGATCGTGTCTGTGTATTTTTTTTATTCTCTGGATTTGATGCAATACCAGAGTATTTAGAGCTTTTTTTTTATTGCATGGTTTTATATCAGTATAGATTGACTTCACTGAATTTGTCCTAGTTAATACCTTCATGTGTAAGAGAATATAAAAGCAGAATGCTTTGCTGTTTTACAAGGGGTTTTAAGGGAAGGTTACAGAATGCTGTTTACAGTCCAGGACAACGATTAAACTAGGCTGGTGGCTGTAATATCCTCTGGAAGCAAGCAAGTAAAATACTCTTTTCCCTTACATCAGTTATAATATATTTATGTTGGATAGCAGCACACATTTCTAAAATGGAGATACTTTCTAGGGAGGGAGATAAAATGTAAGTAACTCAGAATATGTGGAGATCCATTAAAAAACAGTTTGGGAGAGAGGAGTGTCTGTAAATGAGAGAGATGATTACTTTTGAAGCATTCAGTGGGAAGGACATGACACTGCGCTGACCTCCCCAGGAGAACAAAGGCGTGAGTACCTTCCACTCATTAGTGATAGTAGCCCAGTAATTAAGATGTTGAACTGAAGCTCAAGAGATCTGTGCACAGCTCTTGCTCCTACCAGTTTTTTTTGCAGGCAATTGGGTATGCGCTGCTCTGTACCAAAGTTCAGCACTGGCAAAATGACAGTATTAGTTTTGTGTCTCCATTTTTCTGCTTAGGGACAGACTTTATGACAGTATTTATGTTCAACTATCACTTGAGTATTTCCAGTGATTTTTAGTGAAACTATGGAAGTGGTAAGATGTTACTGAGTGAGGGAGTGGTGAGTCTGCACTTCAGAGCCAAACAGGCCTGTGCGGTCTGTTTAAACAACACCTGGAGCTGGAAGTCCCAAGCTCAGGTCTGGGAACGCGACTCTGAATTCAACAGTAGTAATTTTTCTTCATGTCCATGCCAGACACATAGTTTGTTTCTCTCTTCAAAAGACTTTTTCACCTAGAATCCCAAATCCACCTAGAATCAATGCAGATAGAAATTTTAACAGAATCCACACTTTTATGGTTTTGTGGGTTTGTTTTGGGTTTTTGTTTGGTTGGGTTTTTGTTGTTTTTTTCTTTAGGTAGTTCAGATTCACTAAAATTGCTTTCCAGTGTTATTTTCTTCCAAGACACCATGGCTCATGAACCTACCTGTGAACTGACTGAATTGCTACATTGCGATATCTCAACTTAAGTATTAGAAAAGAGAATGGGTAGTACTGCAGAACAGCTGAGATCCCTTCTTATATTTGTAACAACAGCTGAATTTGTGAATTTCTGATTCACAGTCATATTTTCTTGTTAGAATGCTTATTGTTGATTCATTGTAGTATGACAACTGATAAAATACAGTATGTCAAACAACAAAAAAATAGAAGATGCACAATGTTTTCCCTAGAATACCCACTGATATTAATAGTGACTATGTATATGACTCTCCTGTGCATTAAAATGAAAATATATCCTTTTATGTTTAGACAGATATACCCAGATATACCAAGAAGTAGTGTTCAGAATTTCATTATTGAAAATTATTTCAGCCTAGAGTGCATCAAATTTCAGACATTCGGTTATCAGGATTCGGAATAACTGAGTGCATATGCATTCATGGGAATTTTCTGTATTTTCCATAGCTAACAAAAATCTTGAAATTGGTCTGTACTGCATGTTTTTAGCCAACGACCTACAAAATTTCCTCTCTCAAATTAAACGCTGCTTATTTCAGTGTTACCAAAGTTGCATAGATTTAAAAATGCTGTAGTCTTTACTTTCATGATAAAGCTACTTGTAGCAATTTCTGATTCACATAAAAATTCTCAAACCTGAAGTGTGCAGATGGTTTCAAAAGGCTTTCTCTTGCAAACCTTGCTGATGTGGTTAAGACAGAAAATGAGTTAAGGCTCCATTATGTTCTTTAGAGCTCTGTGAGAAATCTAGTTCTCAGAAGAAGGGATCACAGAGAGGACCACGTTCCTGGACTGCAGGCATGTCAGCCTGCCACGTTAGTGTAAGCTACTATCGCTCACATGCCCACCTGAGCAAAATGAAGTGGATATTGCAGTCTGCAGAGCTCTGTGTTTTCCTACCTGTTGTGTTTTGGTGCTGGGTGCCTGCACCAGCCCCCGCCCCAGCGTTGCCTGTGGGTTTAAGCCATTGTTTTACATGAGCTGGAGAATCTGACCATTTGAATTCCCTTGACAGAGATTAATATACAAGGTTTTCGAGGGGATTTGGATTTTTATTGCATTTATTTGTATAGAGACTGTACTAGAAGCTTAATTGGGCCTGAAATTTCTTACAAAGCTGAAGGCTGTAGGCAATTTCTGTATCGACCAGTGACAAGGTGTTGTCTTTCACCATAAAAGTGCAAAGCTCCTCTAAGGAACTAGCAACATCATTTCTTTCTTTCAAGTCAAAAACTGCTATCGGCTTTCAATGGCAAATTACAGTTGAAGATATTCTTCCGGTGTTCAGAAAGGCAAAATAAAAAAATATGATCTGACTCATACACTGATTCTACTATGCTTAATCAGTTTAAATAATATTTTAGTGTTTAAGACAACGTAATATGTTTAATGAATCTAATAGCTGTTTCTGTTTATGCTGCTATTAGTGAGGATGACGTTTTTACGCGTGGTTAGAGTATTAACTGTACACAGTGGTAATTTTATTTAGTTAGGAACTTGCCCTAATCTGAACGAAAATATGAAAAATGCAGGAAAGCAGGGAAAACAGTAATTTTGCTAGACTGTCTGATTAACCAGAGACTGCACATACATTATTAATGAAAACTTTTATTTAAAACCAACAAATGTAAAGTTGTGTTTCTTTAAATTTTATAGCAGTCATGGAAATAAATGAAGTAGGTTAACACGTCAGTCATCAAAATACAGCAAAGTTTAACAAGAGTGCAGAAAAGACTATCATAGAACCAATCAACGATCTATCTTGATACCTCACATCCAAAATTGCCAGCAGCAAATACATAGGTAATATAAGAGCAAGGAAAGCCCACCTCTCTGAAATGCTTCAAGGGATTGTCTTTCAATTTAATAGCTCTGAGAGAGGATGTGTTGTTCATGAATTTGTCAAACATTTTTTTAAATCCTGTAAAGTTGTAGCCTCTTCT
Source organism: Neomorphus geoffroyi (assembly GCA_033558235.1). Lineage (NCBI taxonomy): Eukaryota > Metazoa > Chordata > Aves > Cuculiformes > Neomorphidae > Neomorphus > Neomorphus geoffroyi. The sequence continues at coordinate 73,123,032 of JAUMJM010000005.1, read as the reverse complement.
CTGTCTTCTGGCAATAAGTACAATGGCTTCTTTGGCTTTTGAGAAAAAGAAAATACTCCAGAGGGTATAAATATGCCACCTGTTGCCACCTACTTTTGCTCCTCCATGACTCTTGTAGTATAGCTGGAGAACAGTTCTTCCTATCCTTGAGTAACCTCTTCTTAAGTATTATAATTTTTAATCCAATCAATGTGCTAGAGACTTGATATTTCTGAATAGAAAAGAGGATGTTGTGCTTAGTCAAGTCTGAAGGCTTATGAACTTCACTGATGTATATATGTAAGTAAGAACTGTGGGCATCAAGGTGTTCCCAGCAGTTTTTGCTCTGATGATATGTAGACAGGGTCATATTTTGGTGTACCTGTATAGTACTCAAACAGAAAACCTACTTGGAACCTTGATCATTATAAAATCTGTATGTATTCATTGTTTTTGTTTTGTTTTGGTTTGGGGTTTTTGTAACACTCCCTGAGTAATTGTGATAGAATTTCAACTTGGAAATTGCTTAAAAGAAACTGGAGTCTGAGGTGGAAAATGGGTAGGTTTGTTGTCATCGAGTAAAAAATAGCATAAGGTTTCTGAAACAGCTGGGAGCAATGTGAGAAGCTGTGAAATTGCCTTCACCACAGTTTTTGTGCAATGCTTTTGTTACTAAAGAAAGGGTTGAAAGAGAGCAGTGAGATGGATTCCTGGGTGTATACATAATGATGTTTGTATATAAAATGAGGCATAAGACAGCAGAAAAAAAAAATAGAAAAATTGAGCTATCTAAAACCTACTTGATTATGAGGATTCACGGTCTCCCACCCTTGTAGTACTTCTACACTAGTTTGACTCATTTCAGTTGATAAACAGCTAATTAATCCCAGAGAAGTACAGAAGAAATTAAACCCCATTTACATTTTGATATTTATGACTAGAGAAGAGAAAACCCTGTTTACCCCTTGTGCTGCTTTTAAAGCATATGAGGGGTAAACTTACACTGCCTTGAGCAATTACAAACCCTTGACATAAAGGCTTGCATAGCTTAGGTGTGAACAACTATGAGAGGAAATGTATGTTAGCTTATTATGGCAGTCTTTTTTACTGAATTTACCCATGTGCAGTGCCAAGGTATGTGAGAAGAAAAAAAAGGAAACGACCAAGAATCTTTTGGAGTACATTTGTCGGATTTTCCCTGTCATCCTTTCTAGGTCAATTCGGAGTTTGTTCCTGTTTCTGGCCAGTGGGGCTGCAGAGGGGGATCTGGGGAAGGGCAGACTGTGGGAACAACAGACCCTGGGTAACTTTGGCAGCGTTGCCACTGCAATGCAAGGCGGGTGGGCCAAACATATTCCCACTATTTCTACCACTATGGGATAAAATTACTGATTAATTCCAGTTAAATGTACCATTTTAAGAATGAGGGGAAACCGGAACTAAAGAACAGTTAGTGTGTTGCACACATGGCGTGGGGGCTTTTCCTCTCTCTCTCACACGCTCTTTTCTCACCCTGCTTCCTCCCTCTCCCCTCTTCTTTCCCCCTCATTCATCTTTTATCAGTAGTACATGCTTGTGTGCTTATTCGTAGGAGACAGTTCAGCCTCCCAAAGAAGCAATCTCCAGACTATCATTCAGCATGAAGACTGAAGTATTATATGTGATACTAAGAGCCTGAAATAACATAACATGAATTACATATTTGATTACAAATGGTAGCTGTGTTTTTGCCTAGGCCATTCCCTTTGATTTTGAAATGGGTTTGTGCGATTCCCATTGCCACCTGGATGTGCCTTCTTTCCCCAGCAGTTGCAGGAGCAGCTCTGTGTGAAGTGGGAGAGCTCAGAGCAGCTGCTCTGCCTTCCCTGAAGCAGCAGCTCAGCAGCCCTCACCGACCATTTGTTACCTTAGTTTGTGACATTTCTGCCTTTTGTTTTCATGTAGTGTATGTTCAGAGACCTCCTAAGGGGCCGCATTGGAGAGCTCTGCCAAAAAAAGAAAGGCTGAAGCTTCTAAAGTGTAACTCGAGGCATATGAAGAAATATAATATGGCTAGGACAATGCTCAGGATAGGATATAGTGCCTATACACATTGACCTTTTTGTGATGCTGTCCAACATGTCTAGGCTGTAATGGATGCATTGCTGCTCTTAGGCAAAGCCCTTGGCTACTATAGATGTTGCTTACCATGCGAGAATTAAAGGCAGAGTTGCATCACAGCCTCAGTGAAATTTGCCATCCCATCCGAAACATATTAGTGCTGTTAGCAGCAAATCACATGCAGCACTGTTCAGCTGTAGGCAACTTCTCAAATAGCCAACACATGTTGTTTTTCACTTACCCAAAATATGAACTGCTCCACTGAGGTGATGCAGTGAGATTGATCAAAGACGTGGTGGGATACAGAAGTCTGTGAGCCTGATGGTGAACAAAATGGTATCTTAATTGCTTTCAGTGGCAGTAGAGCTGAATCACGTCTTTTTGCTATTATTTTGTTTAGGTGCATTTCTTTGTTGTATTCTTTTATGCATGAAGCTGATCAGGTGAACCAGTCTGCCTGTTAATCTCTTAATTTCTGTTAAACTCTTAATTCAGTTAATATAGTTTATAAAAAGCAATTTCAAATTTTAGAAGAGAGCGTATAGGTCTTTTTAACCTTTCTGTATATGAGTGGTTTGTGTCCTAGTATTGTTTCTGTGTCTTACTGTTAGAGTCCTTGGCAAATCCCTTTCTTTGATCTGCATCAGGCAGAATCCTAAATTCTACATTCAGTTCTTGGTCGTTTTCAGCTAGAACACGCACCACTTTGGAATGAATATAATTTGGCTCCAGAGGAGCTGAGCTTAGGGCTTTGCAGTTCTGCAGCCATGCCATGTGCTACGGTGGGAGCAGGCACCAAAGGGAAGTGCCAGGAGGCTACCAGAGAGAAACAGTGTGTGTATACAAATATTATAATGTGTGGATATATTTTTTATGAACCTACTAGCAATTCTGATAGAAATAAAGGTACTATAGTTCAACAGTTACCTTTGAAATCCTCCATGTAAAATGCAGGCGCTTAGGCACAGCCTTTTTCAGATGCTCAGCTCCAGCCTTGTTCTGCCATCTAGTGTTTAATGTATCACATTTCAACTTCAGCAAAGGGAGTTTTGCAGTCGTGTTTACGACAAAAGCATTTAAAAACAAGAATGAGATGGAGAAACAGTATTTGGTAGTGTGAGAAAAAAAATATACCAAAACTGGTGGAAGACTCAATACAAATGGCATTTTTCCATTCTGAGTAGAACAGCTCTTGTAGACAGTAAGTTAACTGGTTGTTGTCAAGGCTAACATTTTTCACTTGTAGAGCTGTGAAAAAAATTATTATAGTCCGAAGATTTTTTAATCTCCTTTGTTTAGTTAAGAGCAAATTTATTTTAAGAGTGAATCCAGATGTTACATACAGCGTATCTGTTACCATAAATAGTCGCTGAACCTTTTGGGTTATTAACTCCCTGATTTTTTTTTTTTACCTAAACTGTTTACTTTTGACTGTTTCACGCTTGTATTTGTCCTGTGTTTGACTTCTGAATAATTGGTTGCTTATATAGGCTTCTAAAACTAGAGAATAATTGGTTCTATTTAAGATCTTACAGTATGGGGTCTTATTTATGGAACAGCTTACTTCTGCCTTAGGATGGTGTAGAAGCTTATTTAACTGGAAGTTATAGTACAGCACATTCTTTTGTTTTGATGGGACTCCTTTTAAACCCTAGAACAAAAAACCCGTATCAACTAAATACAATTTTTATTGTACTTGGTTTACAGCTAATTTCATCTTCTGGTGAGTAAAGTTTCCAGTTAGGAAAGTGATTCTTCATGATTTTTTCAAATCTTGCACAGCCACTTTTTTCTATGAGTAAGTTCTACTTAATTGTCTGGTTCGTTTTCTGCGTTTATTTTTTGAGGGGCTGGTTGGTTGGTTTGTTTACAATTTTGTGTTAAATTAGAACTGGTAGTGGTATAACTGAGGGGAAAAAACCCAAACCAAATATTTTCAGAAATTTTAAGTATGATAGTGAGCTCTTGAAGAACAAGCTTATATCGTTTTGATGTTTGCCTGAGGAGATGGTGGTAAATATTAGTAAATATACATCTGGCTACGGCAGACTGAAGGAAAGGTATTGGCTATACTGAGGGCCAGAATGTGTTTTATCTGGGGAAATAAGCTGTGCCATGCCTTTCTGGTTCTTGAACAAAAGACTATTTGCAGACTGCAAGTAAATCACATGCAAGAAATCATCGTCAAACATTAGACTACAAGAATGGAAGATGTGGGAATAGACAGGAGTGATGTTATTCCAGCTATGCTGAGAGGCAAATAAAATGATGGGAGAATAAAGAAGTTTGAAAGACATGCAGAGGTGAATTCCAGGGGAAAGAAATAAAAGAAACACAAAGCATTTAAGAGAAAATGCAGAATTTTTACAACATTTTATGCTTAATAAGAATCAGATTCATAAATAGTGAAATCCATTCCCTACTCTTTCACTTTGGTGGGGTTCCATGAATTTGCAATTATGGAAGACCATTTCTTTAGCTTTAAGTAGACTCATTTCCTATTTCAAAATCTGAATTTCTGTCTTTGTATGTTGCAATCTTATCTATATTTACAGGTAAAGTAGGAATGCATAAAATAGTTGTGTAAAATGCCTAAAGACTGCATTGCTTGATATGCAGGATGGATTCTCCATGGTACCCCTAATCTTCAATATCCAATTTTAATGCTATCTCTGACCAATCTCTGGGCATTGTCTTCTAAAATCGTATCCTCAAAAGAAAGCTGTAAGGTGATAAAGAAAACATTCTTATTACTATATATATATTTTTAATAGCTCTGACAAACGTTTGGTATGTTTTACCAGTTCTTCTATTTAGCACTGCCCATATTTTCATGATTTACTTAAATTTTTAATTTTTAATTCTAATTCATTTTTGTTGTTATTTGTCCTCAATGTGCTTCTTCAGCTGCAGTCCAAACAGCATTAGAGCGTGCTGCAGCTCTGCAGTAGTTCAGCTCTGAACTGTAATCCACAGACTGTCAGTGGGCTTTTTTCTGCTTTCTGGAATACAAAATCCTGTTTCTTGCTATTTATGTGTTGTATACCTATGAAGTAAAAATAAAAATACCACTTTGTTTTGCTATTTTTCAGATGCATTTTATAACATTAACTACTAACTTTATGTTTGTAGAATAGCGGTTTTGCTCCTTTTTGTGCTATCAAATGTGAAATTTATTTGTGTTATAAGCCATTCTGCGTTCAATCTTTTTGTTTTCTGAAATGAAGAAGCTTAGGACCAAAAGAAAAAAGCTACTACTTAAAAATCAAGGTCAGAATGCTCATTTTTGATGTGTTTACAAGTTGTCTAGGAAAATTGTGTACTGCTAATGTGAAAGGTCCTTATCCCATAAGTCAGGTCTTTGTCAATGCATACTTGCAACCATTAAAGTCAAATGATTTTACCAGGACTCAGCCATCCAAAACTATCTCACGCAGTCTGAATTTTATAAAGCTCAGCTTCCAGTCTTGTCTTTATTCCTTTCACAGTAGCTTCTTAGCCTCCAGTCATATCTGTATTCTTCACAGATAAACAGAATTATTTATTTTTAAGTCAAAACCCACATACCTATTCAGAACTGTGAAGTATGTATACATTATTTATGCAGTAGTAGAAACTGATGGATAAGTATGTTCAACTGTGTTTTGAGATGGCACAACATAGCTCTGTTATTTTTCTAGTCGGCTGCAGACAATTTTTACATTTCATGTGGGAATTTGCATCTCAAAAAGAAGAAATTATGTGTTTGCCATGCAGTAATTCCAGATCCTTTGTTGTTGCATTTTTATATACAGTATTGCTTTGTAACTTTGAATCAAAATTTTTCATGTATGTGTCTTGATAACTGTCCACTTTCACAAAAAAAGAAATAAAAAATGATTGCGTATTTACCACTAATAGTGAGGAGGGAAAAAGACACTAGAAAAAAAAATCAATTTCTGTGTTACAATAAGCTTAAAGATGGTTTGATATCCATTTTAATAATGCTACATTAATAAACTTTTTGCTCTTATCCAGAGAAGGGGAATATTTCCATTGTGAGAAAGAGCAAGTGCCCCTCAGTAAGAGTAGGATTCTAACCTTTCTTCAACATTGTGGTCTAGAGAAAAGCACTTCATGTGTTTAAACAAACATAAAGTCTGTATTTTGCAGGAAACTGGGCAAATATGATGTAACACTAAAGAGTTACAAGATGAAAGAAAGGAGGAAATATTTTGCCTGAACAACAGAGTAGTTTATCGTGAAGCAACAGACAAAAAAGGAACCATGCCAACAAGTGAAGATTATCTGGCCCGAATTTCTATTTCCCTCCTCATCCAACACATACGTCTTTCAGTTGCTGCAAACGAAGAAGCACGTAGACTGTTTTTTGTTGCATATTTTCTCTCTCCTTATTGTCCATTTAGTGCCTCCTGGAACAGATGAAATTTGCAGGCATCCGTTTTATTTTTTATTATCACAGAATCATAAGGTTGGAAAAGACCTTTGAGATCAAGTCCAACCTATGACCCAACACCTACACCTACTCCTACTTGTCAGTTACACCATGTCACTAAGAGCCTCTTCCAATCTCTCCTTAAACACCTCCAGGGATGGTGACTCCACCACCTCCCTGGGCAGCACATTCCAATGGCCTATCACCCTCTCAGTAAAGAACTTCTTCCTAATGTCAAGCCTAATCCTCCCCTGGTGAAGCTTGAGACCGTGTCCTCTTGTTCTGTCACCGGTCGCCTGAGAGAAGAGTCCACCTCCTGCCTCACTACAACCTCCCTTTAGGCAGTTGTAGAGAGCAATAAGGTCTCCCTTGAGCCTCCTCTTCTCCAGGCTAAACAACCCCAGCTCCCTCAGTCGCTCCTCATAGGGCTTGTGCTCCGGCCCCTTCTGTGCTACACCAGCCTTTCTCCCATAGTGCTCAGAACATTCAAAGAACAATCCAAACAGGGTCCTATTGGCAGCTTGTATTAGCTGATTCCCTCAACATTAACAACTTATTTACTGCTATGAACTACTAGAGTTACCTCTCAGCTCTCATAACATACATATATATTGTTTCTTAAGTGTTTGCACCTTAAATTCTTCTGGTAATCCTGTATCAGTGGCATAAATGGGAGGTTGCCCATGCCTGTTGGGCACGGGAATGAAAATGAAAGGATGAGGGGGTACACCTGCCTAAGGAGAGGCAGTGGACACACATACAGCACTGGAGGGTATGGTAGGAAGGAAAAATGAGAAGGAAAGAAAGGAAGGGTGGGGTTTTTTTCCTAATTCTTGAGTAGAAATGGCTCTTTAAGAAGGTAAAAATGGAACACCAGGAAAAACTGCTAAGAAATTTTTATTAGTACCTTGCCCTATTCTAGTCAGTAATTAAAAGAGCTTTATTTTCCCCCTGTATGTTAGTATGAAAAGACTGTAAATTCGAAGTATAAATTATTTTATTTTTTTCAACATTTTATCATCATATTCCAAATGTAATTGAGGTGCATAATTTTAACTTGTGTACTGTATATACCTATATATATGTATGTACATATATGGCTGCAGCCAAGAAGGACTTACTACTGATAGGTTCACAGGCCTACGTGCCTCTTTGGCTGATTCAAACCACTTAAATATGTTATTAATTCCAATTTTCAATTACAAAACTGTATACTGTAAATAAACCTAACTCTGACAGCGTTGTCTGGATATTGATAAAAATATATTTTTAAAAATCAATTTACGGTTGTTGGATTCTATTTCACATTCTTCCATGTTGGCAACAAAATCCAATGAGATCTATTTTATTTCCAGAATGAAACAAATACATTTCTGTAAATTACTCTTGAAGGTGTCAGCAATGCATCTGCTCAGTATTCAATCTCCATTACTCTAAACAGCTGAAGTTTTATCATTTATAACAGCAGTATTACTGGCATCTTTTTCAATTGTCAGGAACATGTGTAATGTTAATTAAGAAGAGATCTGTCTTGACAAAATACACAGCTTACAGACTGAATTTCCACTGAAGGGGATGTTCTTTCTATTAAAAGCGTGAAATTAATGAACAATAAAAATCTTGTAACTTGTATTCATAGAAATGCTGTTACCTTCTTCAATAAGTACATGAAGACAGGGTATGCTACTCTTTATAAAAACAATGGTGTTCTCCTGTTTGCAACAGCATTTTCTGAAATACTAGACCTGCAGATTCATGGATCAGTCAGTAAAGATAAAAAATATATCTTATGCCTCATTAAGTATCATAGTTTGTTTGCCAATGTTTCTTTTGCTGTTATTTGTTCTCTGAAACTCTTCCACTGTCTACAGGCATTTCACAGATCAGTAATCGGAAATGAGATTTTGATGTTCAACCCTAACTCTGCTGCTAGACATTATATATTCAATGTGAAGTTAAGGTTATCGTTGACTCATAGTATCTATATGGATATACAGCATATAGAATATTTCTGATTCTTCTGCTTAGGGGATGCTCCTGACACCTGCTCCTCTCACCTGGCTGTTCTTGCCTAAAGAACTAGTTTTCTTATTAATGACTTGAGAAGTAATGTGTTTCAAGATGCCTGTCATGAAATACTTGGTCTCTAGTAAAGTACTAGGTCATACAGAATATAAACTAGAAGGTTCTGTAAACTTGTCTCTGCTCACAATGTTTTTTGCGGGTGGGTCCTTGCACACAGACTTTGTTTGAGTTCCTTTGGCTGCTCTGACTGAGACCCAGCTCTTCATAATCCCCGAAAGCTGTTCCTCCCTGCCCAGAGAGCGTGCAGGCAGATCCGAGCTCTGCTATCTGTGGACACCACTTTTTAAAGACTTACAGAGAATTTCTGTCATTGAATTGGTACTATTTCTTCAGTAAGGGCTCTAAGCATATTTATTTAGGAAGAAAGGGAGGAATTAATCAAAATTTGATATGTTTCTTCTAAGACAGGCACTCTTTTAATGGCAGACAGAAATTTGAAGTTTCAAAAGAGACAATTTCGGAACGTGACAGATTACTTTGGAATCTGTATTCTGTATTCCACTGTTTTTTAGTAACTCCATGTAGTTTAGGGTAATCCAGATACTGCATCTTGACTATGGTTGGTATAGTTTTAGAAAAAAAGCAGAAACCTGAAGGTGTTGTCTAAACTCCTGCCAGCTGCTGTGCCACCCCAGAGGCTGCCTGCCAGCTGAATGTAGGCAGGTGCAGGCAGCAATCTGGCATCCTCTGAGCACAGATGCAGGATCCTCCCATTCTAAAGGCAAGGAGAGGTGGAGTGAGAATAGCAATTACCTCCTACAGAATTTGTGCCACTCATAAACAAGTTACATACATAGAAATGAATAATAGTAAGATGTAAAAGTGTGTTAATATCTAGGTCAGTTTTTTTCTTCTTTTGCTTGTTGACGTAGCAGAAACACTTTCGGAGATCTTAGACAAGGACTTTATTTATAAACCAATGCATGGGCAAAGTACAGAGATGAAACTGAAATCCAGATAAATCTCCTGGCAAACAAAAGAAAATGTTTCTGTCTGTTTTTTATGTAGTTGCTTCTAAAATAAATGTTTCTTTAAGCTGTGACTTTCTTCTGGGATGGAAAATCTCCTTGTAAATTAACGCCACCAAATTCTGGAGTAAACCTAATGGTAGTTTTTCCTCCGACTTAGTTAAGCCTGGGTTTATATACCAGCAAGTGGGTTGGTTGCCTCACCCTTTCCTTTTCTTCCGTTCCTATCAGAGCTCTTGTACAGACGGCACTGGTGGAAAGCTCAGTTCCCTTCTCCATACTGCTGGTTATCGTTAAATGTAACGGGCTGAAGTCTTGTAGTTGAGTGGAAATAATGGTAATTTGCAGGCAACTGGGAAGAGCATTACTACTTAATTTCATTTTGTTATTTAAGCATCAGTTTCTGTGCTTTGCTGACTAGTTTTAGACGACTGTGTGCATTCCAACACTTCTAGATGCTCACAGCACTTCACAGCTGATGGCAGTATCTCGCATAACTCGCTCCTTCCATGAGTTGTGACTTTCCTCCTAGAAATTGCATAGGTGTCTCATCTAAGTGATTAAAACAACTCTTAAAGAACAGTATTGATTTAAAACATTTAGAGATTTGGCTCAACCTCTAAAAGCCATCAGTCTAAAAACAAAGGATAGAGGGCTTGAAATAGAGGCATGATGTTAGATACATTTATTTTGAAAATGATGACAGAGAACTGGGGAGGTTGCCAAATCCAGTTGGGAAGAACACTGTGGGGAAAAGGGAAGGATATTAAAAGGGAGCAAGGGAGACAGAGTAAAAGCTGTAAATTTTTCATCATGAGGGATCATTCTAGCAGAGCTGACTCAGGGTTTCTCAACCATGTAAGCAGAAATAAATTTTGCTCTCCCAGCTGCAGTGGAGAAGAGCTTTGGCAGTCCTGGCTGAGAAGCAACAAGAAATTTTTTAGCTTTATACTGGCCATGCCAATAGCCAATGGCTGTTAGGTAGGCAAAAGCCGTAGCACCTTTTAGTCTTGGTAGAAAACTGAAAATGAGAGATGCATCCTCCAGCAGTGTCTGCTACTGCCACTGGCTCTAACCTCTCCCTCTGACTAACACCTGGACTACTTTTCCAGGACTGTGGCATAGGCTAACAACTCAGCAGAAAAATGTCTGTTCTTGCCAGGCGCAGGAAGGGCCTAGACAAGCTTTCGCTATCCCTTTCAATGCTGTCTTGATATGAGTAAATAAAATAAATAATCACTTACATAAACACCGGTTTTGCTTTAGAATTTGCATTCTGAGGCCTATGTAAGTAACTGTCAGAAGATGTTGAATCTTGTTATGTTTTGCCCAGGACCTCTTCTTCATTATATTGCTCATGTAGCTTATAAGGGGTCTTGCATGGGTTACCACGAGCTGTGAGCATGGTTTCTGTCACCCATCATGTTCAGTGGATGCATAAGAGTTAATGGGACAACAGTGAAGAGGAGAAGATGTAGAAGCTACAGATAGCTGTAAGAAATGAAAGAGAAGCTATAAATCCTATGATTAAAGACATGTAACCTCCTTTTGTTATTGGGATTCAATGTTAGGCTCATTTTAATCCTCGACTGTTGCTGGAGGCTAATGCACTAATTCAGAACCTGCCGATTTTAATGTGTGTGTGGAGAATTGGGCCAAATGCTAATATGTCTTATCCTTGTTGTATTCAAGACTCAGGTTTGCTTGAAAATCATTATTCTTATGGTTCAGTTTTAGAATAGAAACAGGATGAAATGCTTTAATTTGTGGTACTAACACCTTCTTCATATGCCTTGTGTTAAGACACTTAAAATAGCATACAAAACTTAGTAGGTATTGCTCTGCCAAGATGTTACTGCAAAGAAGAGCTTTGTGTTAACAGACTAACAAACAAAGCAAGAGATCTGGAAGTTTTGCATTGATTTTAGTTTTAAAGTTGCCATACGTGCACATTCGCTATGGAGCAAAGTCGTCAGAAGATCGAAGTACCACATAAATCTTTTAGTAGCTGGAAAGCACAAAGAGAGTCAGTAGGGCTAATGTTGTGGCCTCTTGCCCCTTCCTACCCCCCATGAATTGTGGTAAATAAAGATATACTGGATATCAGTTCTTGATAGCAAAAAAAAAATGAATCCATAAGAGAAGACTGTATGTTTTGAACGTTAAATGTTGAGTTGTAGTATCTTTGGATATAATAATGTTGTATTTAGGGGAGCTAGATTAAAAAATATTTTGGGAGATAGTCCTGCTTTTAATGCATTCTTTTTAAAATGCAATAAGTCTTGAAGGTAAAATGTTTTAAAGCATATTGATTTCTGGAGGGGAAAAAAAGGAAAAGCTATTTTAAAGGCTTTTTGAGACATCCAGCCTTTGGAAAGTCTATTGAAGAAATAGGTTTTCTTCACTCACCTTTGTAAAGGAGTACAGCTGCTACTCTAGATTTATCAGGATATGAAACATTGATCATGACCCATGAAAGGTTTTATCCAACTGTAAGTACTGTGTATACACAGAATGCCTTTTATTTTTTCTTCAAAGAGACTGTTGGCAGACTTTCTTAGTAGTCCTTGGGCTGATCATTGTGTTAGTGTAAAGGACTTGCAAGTAAGAGCTTATGTTTCTACATTGCTCAGTGACAGGTGGAAACCAGAAAGCATTTTTGCTTGTTATGTTTAAAAAACTGATATTCAGAATAATAAGATGCTAAGGAAGTGTTACAAGAGCAAATCAAGTAATATTTTTATACATTTTTATACATTTTAATCAATCATTACTTCATCACTTAATCAATTACTAAAACAGTCACCAGTGAAAATTTCACAGGCTGTACCGGAGTTACTTCTGCACTAAGTTGCAGCGTTGAAATTAAAAAATAGTATGGCTGTCATCTTAGTTCTTGATTACAACAGGCTTGATGCTGGCTGTTTACTTGCTAAGCATGAACTTAAAATCACATCTTTCTTCTTTTCTTTTGCATTTGAGTGCAGACAAGCTTTCTATGATTTATCCTTTTCTTCATATAACTCATGAATTTATGAAATGTTTGTGTGGACAGTCACCGATATGCTTCACCTAAAGCTGTAAGGAAATGAAGGAGATGGCAGGAATGTTGGAGGTTAGGGACTCTCCCCACACTGACTGTAGTATTGAATATTGTCAACTTTTTTCCTTGGAGCATTTCACACCAGACATCTTCATCCCTAATTTTCTGCATATACAATACTCGAATTCTCCTCTGCAGAAGTAACCCAAAGTCAGGGTCGCCCTGCCAGGAAATTTTAATTGCACTAAAGTCATAAAACCTTTGAATGAGCATGTCAAGACCCAAATTACTAACGCTGATTTGCCTATATCTAGTTTGGAGAGAACCCAAAAGCTATTTTAGACAACTGCAGAGATTTTATTTCATTTTCTGTGTATGGATGTGTATGTGTGACTGTGTTTGTGCTGTGAATGGAGGACTTATTTTCACTTTTTTTTCATGTTTCTATAGTGTTGCCATGGATAAAATGTTTTTGGTGCACCAATGATTTTCTGCTCTTTATGAATCATTTGTCAGAATCACCAGAAATGCCAAGTACAAATGCTGTTCCTTCATGACTCTGGATTGTAAATAGTACCTTTCCAAGATGATTTACCAGATAGATAAGATGAAGGTATAAATTACTAAGTGAGAAATCAGAAGAAAATATGTTTTTCTATTTGAAATGAGAGCAGTTCCCACCCAGATACTACTGGAGTTCCTGATGCTGTATTTATATCCGCTTTTGAACAAGAATATAAAAGCAGTCACCTTAGTAAATATGTTCATTTATCCTTGGTTTCTATGTTATGATATTTGCTCCTAAAGTTTCATGATCCCTACCTTTCTGTTGAGGAGATCCTTGCTACATAATGCTTCTTCATGAATAAAGTTACAGGAGCTTGTCAAAAGGGCAGGGGCTATGATAGTACTGCTGTTCTTTGTGAATGCTTGAGCCTAATGCTTTGTGATATGTGTAGGTAGTTTAGGGTTTAAAGTCTGGGCATTATTGACCTCAAACCACTAAAGCCTCAATTCACCTAGGTCATCTAACTGTGGTATTGCTTCATATCTCAATCAGGTCAAAGTAAATTGACACTGTTGACAAAAAAAGATGGTTGTGTTTCTGCCCAGTGCTCTATGCCAGGCATCCTTTCCACTTCCCTTGAGCCAGCAGTAATGTTTGTGAAACTACATGGTCAGTCAGCTCAAGGAATTGATCAGACTAGCCCTGACAAGCAAACCCTAAAAATAAAGGGTAAAAAACCAAATTTCTTTTCAGTCAGAATATCTCGTATTGGCATAAACCTTATGATATCGCTTTGTTTCTGTTTTAGCAATACTGAGATTATATTTTGTTATGTTTACTCATATTAAAGTCATAATGCATTAAAAATTGCAGAGGCTATGTTTAACACACTTCAATGAAGCAGGGGTAACTTCAGTAGCTAAGATCCAATAAGCATGTACGTGTGTATTTTAGAAGGCATATATGTATGTGTATACACACACAAACACAGGCATAGACATTCTGTAATTGTAAAAGCATAAAATCAGATTTAAGGCATGTTTTAGATAAAATTCTAAAGTAAAAGTTTGAGAAATATGAACCTCTTGGAAAACTGAGCTAGAAGAAACATGGAATAATCATCTGAGCATGTGAACGAGTTTTCAGGGCTGTATCAGTCAATGTAACCTCAGTTTATAGGATGGTCATTAATCATTGTTTTCCTAAAGCAGGCAGAAGCCATAGCCAAAAACTGCAGATGGGAGAAAAGACAAAAGAGAGTTGCTAGAAACAAAAGAAAGCTTGAGGACTTCCATCCATTCATCCAAATATTTATCAATGACATTCTGGCCTCAAGTTGTTCACAGTCTCCGTAAACAATCCTGTATATTGAAAAAATTCAACAGCCTGCAAATTTACTTTTTTTGTGAGACAATCCAGGGATAACAAACAGTTAAAGTTTGAAGCCCCTGCCTCCTGGATTGATTTCATCCAGGCAAATCTAGTAAAATATTTAGTTTGTGCCAGTACTAGGAAAAGGGTCATGGGACAGGGTGAACTGAAGTGTGTTAGCTAATCACAACCTCCCTCCGGCCTCTTTTTCTAAACTAAATAAAACCTCAGTGAGTGAAGAATAAAGCAATCACACCAAATCCATCAGATCCTACAGCTGCATCAGTGACACCTACCTGTCAGCTGCATCAGAAGCCGTTGATAACATTAACACGAATACCTGACCTTCATCCATAGCTGATAGAAATCTTTGATCACGGGTACAAGTACTGTACTAAACTGAATCACGTCTGAAAACAAAATGAAATAGTAAAAAAAAAAATAAACCACAAACCCAACAAAATCAAACAGAGATATCTGAAAGTGCCCTAAATATAATGCTATGGACATCTACTGAACATAACTTGCCTTCTTTTAGAAGACTTTGTAAAGGGAATAAAATATTAGTATTTCTATGAGCAAATTTACCCAAGGAAAATTCAGGTACATCTCAGTTTTTAACTCTTATAAAAATATCCTTATAGTGTGTTAAACTGCCTTTGAAGTCCTTGATTCTTCCATTTAGTGTCATTAAAATTGATTATCTAATATCTGATTAAATGTTTAATTCAGGCTTCCTGGTTTTCTTCTTGGTTGATAATGGAACTATTTCTCTCTTAAATATGTATTGAAAAAAGATTATAAACTTTATTGTTTTTTGAAATATAGTATTTAAATACTCCATATTTAAAGAATGTGAGTGATTTGATAGCGAAATATGAAGCATCCAAGGGATTCCATTTCTGCCATATCTGATACAAGTAGTAGCAGTCATAACTGAAATAAGCCTGGGATTCTCAGTAGCAGAGAACTAAAAATTCTAAAATACCATTTTGCATGCTTAGCAAAAATTTTAACTTATATATACTTTTTTTTCCAAATGAATGAACAAATGAAACACTAATACTATAAGGCTCCACAATTTTCAGTACCTGATTTACTAGTTAATTAACTAGATTTGTTTGTCAAATGTAGCCATTTACAGAATATATTCGGTGTTTATCATGATAAACTACTCTCACGGTGAATTTAATAAATCATTACATTCCATCCATTAAAATAGCACTGCAAAATCACACCCCCCCGAAAAAAGTAACTTGTACTTTGTCACATATTCCACAAGAGGGCAACATGTACCAGGCTTTTAAGTACAACGATAATATTCAAATACTTTCATTATTCAACAGATTTGGATGAAGTTCACTGATTTTGTATTTAGCATTCTTCTGTATTAATTTGTACTGTTATCTAAACCTTGCACATTGATAGGTGTTAATAGAAACCAATCCTATTTTACATGGTACTGAACATGGACGTTGTTATGTGTACTTATAATTAATTACAATTAAGGCTTAATATGTATTTCATTTATCACTTGGACTGTCTTAACACAAGGATTCTTGTATTGGAAATGCCTTCATGGTTAACGGAAGTATACAGTGTTTTTTAGAAGGTCACACGTTAACATAGCATATTTTAATAGTCGTGTTGTAGTAGGTTAATGGCAAATTTGGGAGGTTTCTTGAAGGAAAAAAAATACCATGCAACATTACACAACTGAAAGATATAATCTTTGCAGAGTACGTAAAAAAAATTATAAAGGCGAAAATGCAATTTTCATCTGAATAGTCTTGCATTTGCTCACTAGAGCAAGAACTGCATTTCTCATACACACTTATAGGACTTTTCTCTGCAAATAATCACAGTGAAATCAATTACACTCTCAATAGAATAAAGGTGGTCCAGTCTGGTCCAAAGCAATTAAATCAGTCCTGTGAGACAGCAACATCTGATCAATGGCATTGGCATAAAACTTGCCATCTCATCGGTTTCTAGAGACTCACAAAGCATACCTCTAAGGGCTGAGCATTTTTGTCTCTGCTTCCAAAGAAGGAGGAAATTAAACTTCTCAATGTTTTGTGCATGCTGCACAGAACATAGAGGAACTTTGAAGCAGTTTTATTTTAGTATTGACACCTCCATACTGAAGTGTCAAAATGGGCAGTCTTTTTATATAGCATGACCATAAAAACTGACCACTACAGCAGGATGCTGAAACTCTGGAAAGTAATTTCTTTAATATAGGTGAAATACTTCATTTTTCACATGCTTATCACTTTAGCTTGACTGTATGATAAACAATTTGCTGTAGCTCACAGAGTGTCTGATACTTTATATCAGGAACAGAGATAGCCATCGTTGCCTTCACAGAGCATCAAACTGACGTTTTCCTTCTTTATAGTACTCACACTGAAATGGGCAGAACTTTGCTGAAAAAATTAATGCTACCTATTCAAAGTCTCCAGAAACAGAAGACAAAGAACACTGCTTTATATGCTTTCATTTGCTTTGGGTAATTCTTAAAGGAACAAAAATAATAAACTATATACTATTCAATATGCTAGGTACTCACTGCTGGAAGTCCACAATATGATAAAACAGCAAATGTATGTTGGGAGTGAATACCTGCACTTACAAAACAGGAGACACAATCCACACCCAAGTAAGCCCACATATATTTAAACTACAGTCACAGAAGTTATTTATAAATGAATTAGCCTGTGGTGAGTTCTGTGCTGTCACAACTGATTGAATACTGAAAGCCAAGCGAGATAAAGATTGACTGGTTTATCTTTCAGCTACACAGCCCCGACTAAAACGTAAACATGATTAACTCTAGCATACCTGTTTTGCTGTATTTATCTTTGTTGTCTAAGAATCTTGATGTAATCTTTTTTCTTTTTCTATTTAAGTGTTATTTTTCCATTGCTGTCTCCTGAAGTAGTGTGAATCGGAGGCATTAGGTGTTATCTCAAGTAGCCAATACCTGTCTTTGCAATCTGCTGGCCCATTCAGTAATTGCCTGAGTGTTCAAACTGCATTTCCAGCAAAAATGGGAGTTGTTTTGTCCTTATGTCTTCCAGATTCATCGCAGCTGAATAAAAGATTTCTCTGCTTGCATGTCCTTACCTGTGTGGACAAGTTCTTGATGCTATTGCTTGTCCTATCATTGCACATCAATAGTTCCTTTAAAAAAAAAATCTAAATTATAGTTTGTCTTTATAATTTTACTAAGAATTAAGTTATGATGACCGTAAGTTTAAATGGTCCTCTGGATCCAACTCGCTTTCTTCAGTATTGTACCCATTTTTGGATTTTGTGTCTCTGATAATTATCCTTTGTGCATTGATCGATTAAGTTAAAATGAGCTTCCTTTGTGTTTTCTCAATAGGATGTTCTGGATTTAAAACTTACCTTGTACATCTAAAGAAATTAAGATAGCTTTGTAACAACTTGGAAAGCTGTCACCACTGATACCCTTGATCATCTCTAAAAAATTTCTAGCACCACATTTGAAGTAGAATGATATGGAAAAACTTTATTACGTTTGGGGTTTTTTTACTTAGGAATTTTTTGAAATCAGTACTAGCAAAATTTGAACCATTGATAAGGAAAGTGTTTCTTGTAGTCCCTGTAAAATAAAGTTTTGTCTCATTTTTCCACACACAATTGTTTATCTTCGAAGTGCCATCTTGAATAAGTATGCAATGAAATTAAAAACCCTCTCCCTTTGTCTGACCTTGCAAAAGCTACATGGCCATGAAGCTGCTGGTCTTCCTGGGAAAAGAGCATGAGAGGAAATGTCTGATGATATCAGTGAAGCCATTGATCATATCATGCTGTAAAGTCTTGATTTCATCATGGAGGGATGGGGGTAGGGGGATGGAGCACTATTCCTGTGTCCTGCAGTATGCGTCCAGCTCTCAGTGGCTCGCTCGAACCCTTTCAAGGTTACAGATTGCCTGCAATATATATTGCTGCACTAGGAAAGGATATGCTCGTTTTATTTTTCTTATCTTGGAAACCTTGCCTGATGGCAGGTCAAGGGTGTCTCAAGAGTAATGCAATCTCCTCTGGAAATTTCAAAGAACTTGATGATTATCTGCAATTGACTGAGGACATCTGTGCTGGCATACTGACACCCTGCCTAATTGATTATCCCAGATTCACACAGCTACATTCAAAACCAGGGCCCCAGCTGAACAGATGCCATGCCTAACATCCCCTCGCATTTCATCAAAAAGTTCCACAAGTGGTTTGTTTTCTGACAGAGTGGGGAACATGTACGTACAGTGATTGTGTTTTATCAGAGCTTTCTCTCTGTAGTTGAGAAGAACCTTATACAACTTCAGTCTGTAACCCAGAGGCATACCTAATGCATTATTAGTAATACCTGTGGCAAAACGTTCCTTACCCCTGGCCACGAGGTAGCGATATTACAATATGGCTTTGTCCTGTAACTCAGAAAGTGGTGAGGGTTCTGAGGGCTGTATCTGGAAAAGTCCCTTGGCTCTTCCTCCCGGGCATCTGTTTCTTCAGTTCTGTGAAAGAACCAAAATGTTCAGAAAAACCTAATAGTGTGTCATCGTATCTGTATTTTTCAGTGGGATAGTCACTTTGACCTTGATCTCTAGGAGTAATTCTCTGCAGTTGACCATGGGCTCTGATTTTATATAAAGATAAACAGTTTAAGCAAATTCTCATAGCCTCTAGTCAGTGTTGTCCCCTTCTATTGCTGACAGATGTTTATCATCACTTCTGCCAGTAGTGAAAATGCCATCAGTCCTTAATATAACATATGGGATAGTTTTCAACGTATTTTCCACAGCAATCTATCCAGCAGATAAAAATTGTGAATGTGTGTTAGAACACACTTCTTAAAAGTTTGCTAGTATATAAGTGGGAACTCCACTGTAATAAATTTTCTATATTTAATTTCATTAACAGGTCATACTTTTATGGAAAGGAAGAATACTTAATCAATTGTAAGTTTGATCCCTGCAGATACGGATCATGTAGTGATGAACATTACAGAAAATGTCTGTTAAATGCAAATGAAAAATATAAAGTGAAAATTTGAAACTATCCTACCCCAAATTATCTAACTCACCTTAAATTTTGGTGACTAAACAAAAGACTGACCTACTTTTGGCTTGATTAAATATCAGTTTTTCATATGAATCTTCGTTGTAACACCTTTCAAGGTACTTTCTGTGAAAATGGTTGGGTGGACATCCAGCGTAGCACGAGTTCTTATTTTATACTTTGCTGCAGGCTAAATTGAGTTTTACAGCTGTTCTTTGCTTAAAGTATTCTGACTTTCTGTCTTGATTATCAGAACTAGAATGTCTTTCAGGTGGTACAAAGCCTATCATCTCTAGTTAAACTGGAGTTTTGTGGATTAATTCTGTATCTGCAATCCGGTCACTGCGGTGCAGGTACATTTGTTTATTGATCACAGCTCCTGAGCTCTCTGTACCCATTTCTACCTGCAAGTTGACTGTATCATTACTTGCTAAAATCCATCCCACTTTCTTGATTTTAAGTAACAAGTAAGAGCTAAAATGAAAATAAGCTTCAGCTTCTTTCTTTCCCTCCCATGTGAAATGTGCTATGAGAAGGTGTCTGGCCACTTTAGCTGTTTGATAAGTAATAACCTTAGGTTGATCCACTTTAAAATTAAAAATTAGAGTACAGAAAAGTCCATAATAGCGAGAGAAACAGAAGCCTCTTACAACTAGCTTATCATTTCACTCTTATGGAAGATATCTGTTCCACTTAATTTTTCTGCTTGGGAGCAGATTAAATTATAGTTTGGCAGACATGATCTCAGATTTTCTACTTTCTAGTATCTCAAGTTAATTTGTCTTGCAGCATATTTTCTAGAACACTTCCTAGGCCAAGCAATGCTCAGTTAATGGTTTAGTTCCACCCATTCATTTCATTTCAGGCCTTCTCAGTGATTAGAATTTTTTTGTGTTCAGCAATTACATTTGACATTGGTGTGTGCTGATATAAAGAAGCTCAGAGGAAGAATGGAAGTTTCCTTCAAAATATGGCCACTCGGGAACTTGTGACCTTCTTCAGTTGCATTGCAAGAGAATGGGGAGTAAACTCCCACTTGTAAAACAGAAAATAAGAAGATGGAGCATGACTTTGTGCTAAGCTTCTTTGGAAAATGCAGTAAATACTCTCTTGACCATTTTATTTTACTGCATCTGCTCCAAAATGTCATCCAACCATTCACTTATATAACTCAAATGTTGTGTGTTTTTTTTCCCCGGAAAACAAACAAGTTTTCTATGCTTATGGAATTAACTGGTTGCAGCATTTTGGATTACAGTGACTTTTGATCAGCTTTGAGTTTTCAAATGTAGTCCTCCTCTACTTGAAGCCTCCACTTTGTTGGCCTTAACTCTGTAGAAAACCACAGTATGAGAGCAGCTAATGTCCCTAGTCCAGAAGCGGGTTAGTGTTCTGTCAGGTGTTCTTGGGATTTGTTCTGGAAGATACAACAGAATTTTATTTTGTTTTCAGACTTAGTGCATGGAAATGTTTACAGAATTGGCTAAAGACAGGAGAATTCCCTATAAACTGTGGTTTCTCCTCCATTTGGACTCCATACCTCAAGTCCTGGTCAGTGCAAGGAGAACAAATACACTTCCCTTCTTACAGGGGTGTTACAAGTACATTGAAAAAAATGATACAGTGCTTAGGTGCTACAGTAAGGGGAGCCATGAAAGATGAGAAAATAAGCAAGTGAAAATCAAAGGAGAATTTTAGAGGCAAAGGTGAAGGAGTGATCCCAGGAATATCCTCCAGCTGCCTTGTGCTGCTCTTATGCAGCAACACAGAGGTAGATGTAGCTTACCATGCCTAGATACTCAGTGCACGAAAGGGACTGTCAGAGGATTCTCATAGTAGGCATTGTCCTGTGCAGTGGGGGAAAAGCTATGAGCATACACGCAAAATACATTGTATGTGAGGATGAAAAAGATGGGTTTATTTGGTAAAAGTGTGCAAAAGACTGAAAAGAGACAAAACGGTGTAGGCTATTTCATCAATTTCCTTTAGCTGCCTCCTGCAGGGGTTAGGAAACAGTGATCATTATTCAGCCTCCCAAAGGAATTCAGTTCAGTGTAAAAGGGACAAAATGGTATAGAAAATCATTTTAAATAGTAGAAGATCCATCAGTAAGATTTTTGGGTTGCTTTTTGTCTGCGTTGCTATAACACAAAAAGGAAACCATCACAACATTCGTATTAGCTGTTAAAAATATCAGTTGTTGCCTACCTTTGCTGCCTGTTGTGAGAAAGGTGTAATAGTTATTTGAGTCTCTGTCAATTTTGACTCACTGTTAAACAACTGTGGTTCCCTTAGCTGAATGAGTCTGTAAAACCTGAACCATCCTGCAAATGTTGGCAAACTATAATGTGGAGGAAATTCACTTTAGTTGAGTCAAACTCTGCATTTTATGGGAAACTGCCTTCCCTCACCCACTGGTCAGGAAACATGAAGAGCCATCAGAAGAGGGAGTTGTTTGTAGGGGAGGAGTGTGCTACAGAATTTGTCATTTACATCATGAAGAAATTTTCATCTGATGGCAAAGTTGGAAAATGTTTTCATTGATATCAAGTAGAGATATCAAATACTGATACTGTCCTTGAAATTACCAAATACAGTGCTTGAGTGTACATAAACGTGCATGTATATTTGACTGAATTTCCTTTGAATAAGGTACCAACATCTAGCTAAATAGATAGTCTGAATAAAATGAAATAATTTGAGAGTATTAAAATAATAATATTCGTAAAATGAAAGGTCTAAAACCAAACTGTATATATTAAAATATTCAGCATTAAATTGTTTAGCTATATGTATTAAAATGAGTTTCAAAGTAAACAGTTGTAATTGACAATTGCTAACTGATAAAGTCTTGATCTTTACTCAAAACCTCAACTCAGTGAAAAAAACACATCAGCAGTATTCAACAAAGGATTATCCGAGGGTGTACTGTAAAATGCATTAAGATATCAGAGTTCGCTTGAGCAGCTAAGGTTGCTGCATCCTTGACTGTAATCAGTAGAAAGGAAGCAGTAGGCAAGATTATATTTGAATTTACCAGGTTTGTGGCAGGAAAAATCCCATTGGTCATGGATTGATTTGGAATATTCAAGTGCTGTCTGTGCTGGTTTGATTTTAAGAAGTAATCCTGATTTTAATGTTAAACTTCTGAGGGCTAGTTTAATTTAAAGAAGATAAATCTCGCAATTGTGTAAGGTATTTACCACAAAGAACATGCTCTATATTTAAGATACTACTCAGCAGTTTAAAGAGACAGAGTAATTTGAAGTTCCGAAGGCCATAGGAATGCTAGGGTTCAGCAACTATTTTTTATGTAATCTGTTTCCATATATGTAAAATTAAAAGTGTCTGTTCCATAAGACTAATTCAGGCCTACAGCAGCAGCAGTGACGGCAGATCTCTCTAACAACAACAGCTTCTGTCCATGGATCTAGCTTATTTTGTGTAGCTGCTGAATCCCACAGCTTGGGAGTTCCTGCTCTGGGACTCAGGTGTGCTCATTTCTATTCTACCAAGAAAATTTTGGTTTTGTCTTCATACTTCTGCGATTTTTTGTTTGTCTTGGTCAGAGGTGTCAAACTCACGGCCCGCGGGCCAAATCCACCCCTCCACCTTGTTTCATCTGGCTTGGCACTTGTTCCTACCTGGCAGCAATGCCAAGCTCCTTGCCCCTGTACTCCTGCCAGCGCTGGTCACGTGCACAGCGTGTGTGACACACGTTACGCTGCAGGAGCAGGAGAACGGCGGGAGCCGTGAGTTTTACACCCATGGTCTTGTTTAACTTTGTGTACATGATCTTGGTTAGGATGGCTAAACATTTCCATAAAGTAATCACAGAATCACAGATTGATTGGTGTTGGTAGGGACCTCTGAAGGTTGTCCCATCCATCTCTCTTGCTTAAACAAGGATATCTTGAGCAGGACCATGCCCAGGTGACTTTTGAATATCTTTACAAATGGAGACTCCACAACCTCGCTGGGTAACCTGTGTCAGTGCTTTCTCACATCTCAAGGTACAAAAGTGTTTCCTAATGTTCAGATGGTACCTCGTATGTTTCAGTTTGTGCCCATTGCCTCTGGTCCTGTTATTGGGCACCACTAAAATGAGCCTGGCCTCATCCTCTTTGTCCCTTCCCTTCAGGTATTTGCATACATTGAGAAGATTACCCTGAGTACTCTTTTATAGGCTGAACAGCCCCTTTCTACGTAGGCCTTTCCTTATAGTAGAGAAGCTACAGTCCTTTAATTGTCTTGGTGGCCCTTTGCTGGACTCTCCAGTAGTTCCATCTACCTGTTGTACTAGGGAGCCCAGAACTGGACTCAGCACTCCAGATGTGGCCTTACCAGTGCCCAGTAGGGCAGAATCATAGAATCATAGAATCATCAAGTTGGAAAAGACCTCTGAGATCATCGAGTCCAACCATACCTATTCCGTTACTAAACCATGTCCCTAAGAAACTCATCTACCTGTCTTTTAAACATCTCCAGGGATGGTGACTCAGCCACCTCCCTGAGCAGCCTGTTCCAGTGCCTGACCACCCTTTCAGTGAAGAGAATTCTTCCTAATGTCTAGTCTGAACCTCCTCTGGTACAGCTTGCGACCATTTCTTCTCATCCTATCGCTGTCACTTGTGAGAAGAGCCCAGCACCCGCCCCATCACAACTTCCTTTCAGGCAGTTGTAGACAGTGATGAGGTCTCCCCTCAGCCTCCTTTTCTCTAGGCTAAACAACCCTAATTCCCTCAGCCGCTGCTCGAAGGAGGAAGGATCACCTCCCTCCACCTGCTGGAAATGCTCCTTCTGATGCAGCCCAAGAGGCCATTGGCCTTCATGGCAGCAAGGGCACATTGCTGGCTCATATTCAACTTGGTGTCCACCAGGACCTCCAGGGCCTTTTCTGCAAGGCTGAAAAAACCATATAGAACTTAAAATATTTGTAGAAACTTTGAGCAGATCATTAGCTGATGTAAATTAGTGGAGCTGTGTTGAATCTGATGGTTAATAAATGTATCAGTCATAATGATGAAGTCTCTGATTGGCTAAAAACCACTGTGTCCTTTGGCCAGAAGTGAAAAATCTGTACTTTGAAATTTACTTACACAGTTGTGAAGTTTAATATACATTTAATTTATAAAGTTAAAAAAAATATTATTTCAAAAAACGTTCTGACAGTTTTGAAACCTAATAAGTTGATTTTGCTTCTATAAAATAACTTACTTCACAATCTGATTCCATTTTGTTTAAATAAAAGTATATAAAAAAATTTTAAAAATCAAAATTCTGTAATATAAAAAGAATCCACTTGGTTTGAGTCTCATGGAAATGACCATGCCATCTAACATTTTTCTGTTTCATTACCAGCATAATGAAAAAATAGTATTCTTACTTTTCTATTTAGAAGGACCATAAGATTCTGGTGAAAAATTAAATGAATATTTAGGAATTGCACTTCTTTCAAAGTGCTGCAAAAAGGGCTAAATTCTGTAACCAAAATAGAAATTTTACTTACATCAATGAAGAACTTTTCTATTGTTATTGTGACAGTAATACTGAGGTTCTATATTATGTCAGAGAATAAATGGTTGAGTATAGAGATTCTGACCTTTGTAATCCTATTGAATTTGAAATACATACTACCTTTTTCAAAGAAAAGAAGATGAAAATTGGTAACAACTTACGATCCTTCAAAATGAAACATGCAAGGGAGAACTGTGCTTTAGCTAAGATGGTGCTTAAAATTCCATGCCCTGGGATTTCCTTACAGATTCTAGATGGACATACCTGAATGTTTTTCTTGGAAGTCACCTTTTGTGATATACAAGTTGCTCTTGTAATGCAGTAAAATGTACTCAATGCATACAAAATATAGATGTTATATATAAAAGCTTACTCCTGAGGTGGCATTAATGTACTCTGTGTTTTGGAATCAAGAGAAATGGACAGAAAGGTGCTAAGACTTATTTTTTTCTTTTACGGTATCATATTTCATAATCTCTTCCAGTTGACTTAATGAAATTCAGAATGCTGACTCGATATCATAAAGAAACCATACTGGGATATTAAAATGAACAATAGTAAACATAACATAAAGTCTCCTTGAGATTCCAATTACAATAACATCATCATTATCTATTTTTTTCTGTTTCCAAGGAACACAGTGAAAATACTTTTCAATATTATTAGATATGTATTGATAACAAGCTATGTAATTCTAGCACACACTAGGAATACCTTTATACAGGTTAGTTTACTTCATTCTGCTTTGTCCAGCTAGGCTGTCCAAAAAAGGACTTAGTGAAAAAGATCTGGTACATTGTAAATCCATTTACAATTTCATTTGATGTGTAGGAAGTTTTTGAATAGACTTGATATTTTTTTGAAGGTAACAAATTGAGCAGGAAAAGAAAATATCTAGTATTAATCAAGGGATTATACAAACCATTCTAAGCCAGTCAGGACAGCAAGACATGTTTATTTTGAGATTAGTGGGCATCCCAACTATAAAGGCAGTTTTGTGCTTTAAAATTTCTGTGGACCTCTTGTAACACTCAGTCCAGAATGAATTAAAAAAAAAAAAAAAAAGAAATGGTTATTCAAGCTAGTGCAAGGGTGTTGTAGCACAAAATTGGTAACAGTGCCTTGAACATCGCATGGACACCAAAATGAAAGTTAGAGCTAGCATACAGAAAAATGTTTAAAGCTAGGAAGTCATAAAGTGCACACTGAAACAGTGTAGAAGTGTGATAGAAATATTGTAAACACTTCTGTGGTATCAAAAATGACAAAGAGGAGGGTGAAGTTCTTTAATTTGTTTTCTGTTCTGCCATTATTCATCTCATTTGTGACCTTGTTTTCTTTGTTTCTATCCTTTATTCTGTTGTTATTTATTAGCTTCATTCTTTAAATGCCTTTAATCATTATCTTCTGTTGCCTTTCTTTTTATTTTCATGTTACTGTTGGGCCTGTGGTTTGATTTATAGATCACGTGCTAAATTTTGGAGAGACCTTTCTGTTAAACCTATCATCTCCCAGATGGAAATTATGGCAGTTGCTTTGTGTAAAAGCCTAAAGACCTTTACCTGAGATTTCCTCTCTGCTTCCTGCCCTGGAGGGGCAGCTGAAGCAGCTGATAGCTTTCCATCAGTATCACATTGGAGCTGTGATGAGGCAGGGGAGGAATCTGTCATGCAGGAGGCTGGTGCCAGGGACCACTCAGGTTTCATAACAACTTTTCCATTTGAAATTCTTCCTGAAGTAGCCTAAGACCATTGACCTTCCCAAACTGTTATAAAGGTCTTGATTAAGTATTCACAGAAGGTGGGGAAATCTGAGATGCTGTTTCATATATGTCTGTGTAGGAGAAAGGGTTGTTTTCCTTTTTTTCCTCTGCAATTCAAGGGCTGGGAAAATCTTTGGCCTGTGATAATTCCTTCCTGTTGATCCTTTACTTTTGGAGATGTGCTTCTATTTATACTGTGTTAAACTATTGGTAAGAGAGCCTAGAATATGAAATAGAGGATAGCTTTATTATTTCAGATGAAGCTATGGAAGTAAACATGTATATGTTGCATTACTTTGTATGTCAAGGCTCATTAACAGTTGATAGTTTTGCTCGAGTCCTTGAATGAAACTGTATTATTGCTTCAAAAAGGAGAAATTAACTCTTAGATATGTATTGTATGCATGAAGCATACCAGGAAACTCCAAACCTGCCATTTTTTGGAAAAAAAGGTCCATCCTGAAGATGCAAAAAAACATTTAAGTAAAAGAGAATCAGTACTACAGAAACATGTGCCTGATGTGTATGGAATAAATAAAACATGAGTAAGATGAAAATGGTATTCAGGTGCAAAGTTTTCAAGCTAAGGCTTAGGTCATATAAATGTTAATTACGTATTAATCTTCCAGGAAAGGATTTTAAGGCAGAGCAGACTACATAAGGGAAAGAACTCTAGTCAACTATAGAGACTGTGCTAAGGTGAGACGTTCTTAGTGCAGTAACTAAAACATATTTTCAGATGGAAAGCAGGAAATAAGTCTTACAAAACATTAAGCTATTTTACTTGTGCGCTTCCCAAACCTCCTGAGAAATTTGTGAAATTTCATCTTACTTCTTGGTTGTGAGATACTAATTGCTTAATTGTTTTTGACTTTCGTTTCTTATCTTTCTCAAATTGAAGGCAATATATATGTATTGCCTGAGATAGCTGGGCTTGAACCATTTCAGCTCTTGATCCCCATAAATTAAAGCTCAGGTGTCAACCATTCCCTACTCCATATCTGACTTTTCTTGCTGAGAAAGACAGAATGTGAACAAACATGTGAAGGGTAAAGATAATCTGGAGGCTGGGCTGCAGTACAGACTGGAGTCCCAGCATGACATGACATTACATATCCAGTTCTGCCTCACTTCTTTCCGTAAAGAGGAGGAAGGAAACTGGACTCTTACACCAGGGAGATACATAACACGTTAAAGGCAAAGGTTCATTCTGAAAGCATAATGGGAAGAATCAATTCTAATCCATAGCTACTTGTCACAAGTAGTTCTTTCATGCATGAATAATAATATTGAACTCAATAAATACTCAGATGATTGATTTCTCTTAGATAGATGAGTGCTTTTTTTTTTTTTTTGCTTTGTGATTCCTGGTCAGGATAGTATGCTGTATTGCTAAAGAACACAACTAAACTGTTCTAAAAAGCAATAGATAATATAGGCCAAAGCTTTGAATATGAAAGAAATAGTTGCTTGTATATTTACAGTCTGCTGTGGTTCTTAAGCATCTGCCTAGATCCTGATACTATTACACTACACTTTCATTCCTATTCCAGCATAAAAAGAGTTAACTGCCCAGACCAGTAAATGTGTTCCTTTGTTTTTGTAAGCTCCTTTGGCAATTCCAGTGCTTATTAGGGAGGACTGCTTTTTATCTATGACTTGAATTGCTTTCTTAATAAGAACATTATTTTCTTAAGCCAAAAATAATACAATTGTATAGTGATGCTTCTGCTGTCCCAGCATTCTCTAAGACCTAATCAGAGCATGACACAAGTGTGACTGGCATAGCTACTGATACAGCAGTTATGAAAGTACATTTTTCAGAAATGGACACTGGCCTGTAATGTATATTGTCATACTTCTCTATATTAACATTGATTTTAAGTTTTATTGCAATTTTACAAGGAAATCATGTACTAGCTGCTAATATGCTCCCTGTCTCCAGAATGCTTGGGTAGCTGAACCTAATATTATTATTTCACTGACCTTGTAATTTTACCTTTGAGTTTATTTGTGGTTTGTAATGGATTTTTTTTTTTTTTAATATTTAAGCTTTAAATCTTGTTTGATGTGTTAGAGGACAAATAACCTTTAATGAAACTGATGGGACTGTCCCTTTCAATTACAAAGACAAAGGAATCAATGGGACTCATTTCACACGTTAAATGAGGTTGGTTTTATTTAACACTACAATGAGGGACAATAATTGATGATAAATTACAAATGAAGTCCTATTGGATTATGCATTACTTTACTCATAGTGGTGTGAAGGATTAATTAAATTGTGTAGGAAGCTGTGATATGTGAAGTTTTCTCAACTCTGCCTCAGCTATCACACCAAGGATAAGCATGTAAAGTATGATTTTGTTTTCACATCTCTGAGGGGATAAAAATCAAATAATGCATTTTATATTTTCCTTTTTTATGCATTTAGATGGATCATCATTGGTCTTTAACAGTTCATTTCAGTAACACTAGGAAAAGGAAACATAAAACTGGGGAGAAGTCATCTCAGACCCTGAACATGAAACCTACCGCTTGTGTAAGGCAAAGAGATTTCAGTTAAACTATGTATCTTAATTTATACTATATACAAAGATAAATGAAATTAGTTCGTATTCCTC
Source organism: Neomorphus geoffroyi (assembly GCA_033558235.1). Classification (NCBI taxonomy): domain Eukaryota; kingdom Metazoa; phylum Chordata; class Aves; order Cuculiformes; family Neomorphidae; genus Neomorphus; species Neomorphus geoffroyi. Next base: position 73,093,555 of record JAUMJM010000005.1, on the reverse strand, counting down.
CTTAGTCACTGCAAGTCTTTTCTTTTCTAAGAAAAACTTTATATTCTTTCACATTACTCCTGAAACAAACAAACAAAGAAACAAAGAAACCTCCCCATCAAACTAAAAGAAAAATATTTATAGTGATCGCTGTAATGTTTTAATCCACCACATACAAATGGTGGATCCCAGCAGTAAATGTTTTTTAGGTATTTATTTATTTTAATTTCTGTATTTAATTGGGTAAATGTATGAGGCTTGATATTAAGTTCTTACGGATCCCTTTAATACTCTTCTGCTTTATTCCCGCCTTTAGGCCCCTTCTGCACTCAGTAGTTCTTCCTGGTACCCATTGCCCTGTCACAGGAGCTCAGTTCCTTCAGGCTGTTGGCTACAAAGGAGCAACGAAAGCACTGTAGCCCACCCTGATCCCTGGAACGTGCTCCTTTATAACTTGATCTGCCAAGACCGTTGTTAAGTCTGGAGCAATGCTCAAGTAAGCATTGCTGGCTCTTTAGCCACATGCTAAATTGTTTTGCTCCAATATCCTGCTCAGTTCTTGTAGGAAGATTACCTGCTTCTGTGTGCAGGCTGGCTCCTCTCTTTCACTAGGCATTTCCTTAAAAGGTGTAAATACCAGAGTCAGCCTTGCTGCTGAGTGTGTACTAACTGTGGCAGCTATTTTGTGACGTCCTGGCTCTTTTATAGGTAGGTGACACTAGGAATAGGATAACATATCACAGATAACATCTCTCCTGCAATACAGCATGGGACTCGCTGTTGATCTGAAGCAAGCTAACCAACATAAAGGAAATGCTCGGACCAATATAGGCCAGAATTCATTTGGAGAAGTTACTAGGTACCCTATTTTCTATGAAATATAATCTTGTGAAATGTTATATCAGTGGGATTACTCAGTTTGAAAACAAAAATTGCAAACAAAACCGCACACCTCTTCACATGAGCAAAAATTTGCAAGGAACTCTTCTGTTATGCAGGAAGGTACTCCGTTTTTTATTTCCACTTTCCACTAGGAGGAAACATAGAAAGTTAAATATGCAACCAGAAGAGATAAAGCTATGCCTTTGGCTGACCTTGTGAGGTATTTATAACTTTGGAAAGTAATATTTTAAGATTATATGCAACCTGCTTTGTAGACTGTAGTTCCTTTTTTCTTTTAATATTTCTTATGTAGTAATGAAAGTACAGAAAACTGTCAGTCACGACTAGCTCATGCACGTCCTCCTGTCAGTGTGTGTGTGGAGCACTGTGGAGATCTAATAGAGCAAGGGGAAAAATCAAACGGCAAAGTCATCCCTGTGTGACTTTGAAAAGTCACTTAACCTTTTTAAACAGGAGCTGTCACAAGTGGACATAGCTCTTCTCTTTCTCCTTTGTTGTGTTTGGGAAAAGATCTGTGTTAATCAACACTTCCACCTCTTGCACTCGTGTTTCAAGTCTTGAAATTCCCATCAGCTCCTAGGACATACTAAAAACATCAAATTGTAAAACTTTTTTTTTCTCCTTCTTCATTTTAAAGAAAGTTTTCAATTCTTGTAGAGAGTGAGCTTACAGAAGACTGCTTAAAAACTTCAAGAGAATGCATTTTAAAGTCATGTTCAGGAAAACAGAAAACGAATTAGAACACAAAATCTGAAGTTATATAATCTTGTTATTTGGGAGGTCTTGTTATTTTGGATTATATTTTTATGGACTAATAATAAGAGTTATGTTTCTTCTGAATGACAAGCAAACATTTAATACAAAAGAAACATAGAACAGGCTGAGATTTTGCATACTGTAAAATAATTTTGAAACTCATAAGGCCCTGAAAAGATAAATCTAATTCTGTTATCCCTCTTAAACAAGAACAAGCTTAAGAAAGGTTAATTACACTCTTCTGACTCCATGCCATCTATCATCATGTTGACATTTTCTTCAGTTGGTGAGAACAATGATAGGGCATACAGTGGTAATATGAATTCAATAGTCACTTTTTCATGTAGGTGTATGCAATTGCAAAAATAATGCCTTGGGATTCCCAAGTTGTGAGAACGTAGGAAGTTGTGATTAGAAAAAATCTTGAGAAAGGACTTGAAATGTTTGAGTATATTTCATTGACATGAAATGCAGAATAAATTGTATTTAATAACCTCCTTTTAAAATTATTTCTAATTAGTGAGTCATTTTGGCAGGTGCGCTTTCCTTTTCTTCTTTGAAATTTTACCGTAATTTTTTGACAGACTAGTCTCAATGATTACAAAAGAAGAGACAAAGCACCTAGGTCACCTCATCTATAATTAACTCCATTAATTTCCTGGAAGAATAAAGAAGATTGATGTAAAATGTTACACATTACCTGATTCATCAGAATTGTTATTAAACCTAGGAGTAGGAACTTCAAGGCATATTTATTCTGCTAAAGGTACATCACTGAAAGGTACAACACTTTATAAGAAAAGTATTTTCTGATCATATGTTAGCACATACAGTAAGGTGAGAAATCAAATCCAACTCAGTGACATGCCTTTAGTCTCTGAGAATATAGTACGTGAGAGAGATTTATCCTGTATTTATATAACTAAATGTGACCCCAAAAAAGAAAAGCAAATTTTCTATGAGGAAATATCCTTGACTGCTAAGAAATCTTTTAAGATGTGCTTTAACTTCAGTCATTCTGTGTTTGTAAAATAATTTTAATATAGTAATGGTAGAAGCAATGAGGAGAATGTTTATCCCAAATTCTGGATAACCAACGTAACTTGGAGTCCGCACTTACAAATGCAAAATAAATAGCATAGAATAAATCTACAGTCACCCTAAAAATAAAAAACATCTCTGCTCTTTCTGAATGTCAGCTGCCTTTTCTCCCATCTCCTTGGAAAGTAAAGAGGTAGGGGCATGATGAGGGGCCATGACATACATGTTTCACTTCTGATGTGCAATTCTACCCAGCGAATGGAAACCAGCAGACCCCTTCTGTTCGTGTTGAAATAGTTGCAGGTATCTATCACACAGAGAAAGGCGGTTTCTCATTTAAGTGGATTCTTAAACCATTTGGAGTTTTTTGGATTAAAACCAACACATTGAATTGTACCAGCTTGTCCTTTGGCACTGTGCAGGTGCATCTGCCCTGAGCAACACCCTTCAGGTGTGAAATCACAAATAATCATCAGGTCTCAGAATGCTGCAGTGGTTTAAGTTTACCTTGAATTCGGAGTGACCCCTCTCCTTCCTAACATGGGATTTAGAGCAGTCAAATCCTCAGGTACCGAAACAATGACTACTTGTGTGGCAAATTTTATATTGCAGAGAAGTGTGACGGTTTCAGCCAGAGACATATCATTAGCAGAGTTATACTCAAACGGAAGCCATGATGTCACTCTATTTTCTGTTGAAAGCAGCATTAAGAAATCCCACTGCTTTTGCCAAGATTAGATAAATTCACGTTGAGTCCCTCTGAAAATCCTATTTTAGATACTTTAGCCACACTGGCCAAAATTTACCATATCTGTTCAAACTCATCATTACCTGCAGCTGGTATTTCCAAGGGCATTTGCAAAAGCATCAGTGTTAAACAGTATTCCTTAATTTTATGCATGTCTGTCACATGTGCGTGATGCTGTATCTTTTGCTTTTCTGATCTTACTGCTCTCTGTCAGAGGAATGAAAGGACTCCAGTTTTTCATTACCACGTCCTTGTAAGTTCTTTGTTAGAGTAGCATTACGGTGTAACATTGAGAGCTTTGTTAGCCTCTAAGATACCTTTTAAGTTGTCATCCAGTGGTTATGGGAGATTGGATCTTCTAATAGGAACATCCAACGCAGACTGTAAAACTTGCTCTTTCCAATTATTTTCTTCATTAACCACAAACACTTTTGTCTCCACCACAGTGTTCAAGCTTCAACTCTATTTCTGTTTTTCCTAAGCTATTACTTCTCTCAACTCATTTACTTTGTACTATTCATCAGTTTATTCCCAATATTGTCTTGTAAACGCTGAAAGAACCAAGCTCACCCAGAAAAAAATGAGTAGCATCTGTTGGAACATATAACTTGCCACTGGAGCAAAAACCAAAAACCAACAACAACAAACTGCTTATCTCATGAATTGTGAGCTTAAAATACAGGGAAACACCTTTAGGAAACACTAGCTATGGACCGACACTTGGATGATAAACTAGGCAATAAAAGTAAGCTAACTAAAAAAGGCAGGGTAAATTTTTATGTGACTGTTACTAAATAACATGCCTGCAGCTATAGATAAGTAACAGCTTTGTTTCAGTGCTGAATTCTTTCTAGAGCTCCTTTAGATAGTTTCCATCCCCAGAAAACTGTTCAAAAAGAAGAATATTTAATGTATGTTTTTGCAGACATTTATTGCGTTGGAGATTCTTGCCAAAAGCGTGGATTTGTGTGGCACTCCTGATTTCTTTTTTCAGTCTCCCTTCTACCATTTGCATATTCATCCGAGACACAAAAATAATACCAAGGAAAATTAGTAAATATTTGAAGACACAACTGAAATGTAGACATAAAATACCTAAAAATATTTTGTGAACACGAGGAATTCATAAAGCAATGAAAAAGAACATTTGTTCAATAATTGTCATAAACACTACCAGTTTACACAAAATTAACTGAACTTTAAATGGGAAAAATCATTAGGCAAAATCTGATGTGCACCCTCACTTACATGCAGACAGCTACAGAGAAGAAGAAATGTTAAACTTGCATATCTACCAAAAAAAGCTAGATTTAAAGGTGCATCTCTACCAGTCTCTCAGACAGTTCCAACAATGGTCACCAAGTCCTAGCTGAAGGTCAGGTAAAAAAAATTTACTGCTGCTTGTTCTTTTTTCATTTACTAGGCATTGCTGAATAGAGATTATGGATTCTGACCACAAATTTCAACACACATTTCTGTTTTTCCTCTACCTCCATGTGACACTTGTTTTTTATCAGCACTGGAACATATTCCAGTGAGCTTGAAGTATACTGACAGCTAACAGGCAGGTTGAATAAACTGTTCCTGTATGCCTGGGGTCTATATTTCCCTGACTCTTTCTCTTTTCTTTTCCCTGTCCCTATTCCTCTCCCTCCCCTTCCCCCCTTTTCCCCTCATTTCCTTGTCTTGTCAGCTGTTGCAGAATTCCATTTTTAATGCATCATGCACAATGTGTACAGGACTGTGTGCATGGGCAGGCTCATCTTCATAATCATGTTTTACCCTTCTGGTAGCACATACTGCAGTAACAACAATAATATTTTAATATTTGCAGCAAAGTATTTTAGATGCACTAAATTTAGAGGTCTTGTTCTTCCTAATAAAGTATTCTTTTAATATCAAATTCACTTCAGTGTGTGTGATGTTAGTAAGCCAGGCAATTGTGCTTTGGCTTGCTGCTATGTTGTCCCTTTGATCACATCATGCTTTAAGGAGTCTATTTGCCGGCAAATAGGAGTCGCCTCTCTGACCTTAAAGAATATCATCCCTTCTCACTGCAGTAATGACTTCTTTTTTTCACATGCCCAGAAGTACGGAGCTTAAGAACTGTATTCCTAGTAGATTTTACTGACAGGCAGTAGCTGTCTGGTGCATATTTTAGAGTTTTGAGGGCTTAAAATTGCACTTCTTTTTTTCTCTTTGAGTGAATATAATGTTAGGGTTTGGGTTCTGTTTGCTGTGGCATGATACATTCACAGCTTGCAAAGATGTGGATATGGGCTTTAGAAGAATTTTGAATTTATTTGTATTATTTAACAGATCAGGACTTTTCAGAATTTACATGATGTGTCATGTAGCAGGAACTAATAACTTGCTGGCCAAGACCCATATGCTTAATTACTAGGAGTTTTTACCCTTTCTGTAGAGATTGATGGAAGGAAGTGTGAGAAGGTGGATGTCCATGGCACCAAAGTATTTTAAAGGTCAAGATTGTTTTGTGCAGGCATAAATTTTCAGTCTCTATTGTCTTTTTGTTTCCTTTGCCCCAAAACCTGTGCAAGTGACCTATGGATGTTTCAGTGTGGGATATCTGGTACTGATCTATTCCCAGGCTTGATGTACCCAACCTGGAGGAAGGAGAATACTCTCGAAGGTGTTAAGAAAGTGTCATTCTTCCTCCAGTGATTCCTCATCTACAACCTAAGTGTACATTTGAGCGTAGGGATGATAGGACAGGCAGAGCTCAGACCTGAATTGAACTGAGTCAACGAAAGACATGATAATGATATGCATAGCAAAGTATTTGCTACCCTCATCATTCAGTCCTCATGAAGTTGAGTAAGCCACATGTTAAACAGCTACTAAACTGCTCGCAGTTCACTTTTATATTGAAGTACTGAACTGTAAATTGTGACATCTGTAATCTGATTCAGTTTTGGTTTAGGCATCAGGCAGAAGAGATGGATGAAGATCATGAGAAATAAACTGATAAGCTTCCCTGTGCTAACCCATCTTCTCTCACAAATACAATTCCTGGGCTTTTCTTGTCCAGGGCTGACTAATGACTTGAAAAAGGCGCTTCTGCTTTTTGTGGACAGATATTAACTAGTTCACAATATCCCTGAGCTATATGTTCTGATGTAATTTCTGGAGACCACAAAGATTAATTTCAGTGCTAGTTACATTTCATAATGAACTCCTAGAAAGTACAGTTTTGACGTTTCTGACTTCTGTGATGTATCAATTCAAAACCTTATTTGTCTTGACTGAATTTACGGTACGTGGTAATTTGAGAGAAATCATCTCCCTTTTATCAACTATGCTTTTATCACTTTACTGTCGTCTTCACCATTTTATCTTCTGTACTTTTTAAGTTATATTGAAAACAGAAATTTTCTTCTGTAAGATAATTATATCTGTAGGATATGTCCAAGACTTTTATTTCATTTTTTGGACATTAAGTCAGTCAGTTATACAGTAGGCACTTTGTGATGTCTGAGATTTTTTGCAGGACTGACTGTATCAATTCACCTCAAGTTTCCATTTATAATCCACTGAGAACTATCTGTAGGCAGATGTAAGTGGTTATCCTCCTGTCTTGCTTCTGGAGAAATATTTTTAAGTATTTGCTAGAGAACATGTACTTAAAAATATTTTTAAGGGGTATTTTTATTTCTATTTCTGCTATTTTCACTGTGAGAATTTCCATTTAGATTTCACATCTTCATAGCATCATGTATTAGGGTTAAATGTTAGAATTCTTAATGAAACAGAACTTAAACTTCAAAAATTATGTTTAATATAGTTGTAAGCTAAGTAGAATTTCATTCAGCAGGAAAAATAGCTTCAACTTGGTTCTATAGTGTTAGACGTTTGATGTATCTTATTTTGAATCATTCTCTTTGAAGTTCAGGCTTTACTGTGACTTTATTAGTCTTAAATTTCCTTTATTTAGAGAGAAAGAGGGAGAAGGGGTGAAGAAAAAACCTGGAATACTGTTCATTTTTAAGATGGTTGAATTGTTTTTGACATTGTATGGGGCAGAAACAATTTAAATTACTCCTTGAGTATTTTGTAATATTTAAACCTTACTACCTCATCTAAAAACTTCATTGCAGTTTTATTATGTGCCTGAGAGGCATAAGATACCCTCAAATCTCCTCTGCAGATCTCTGACATCTGGTTTTATTTTTGTGTTTATGGGGCTAGGAGCAGCGCCCATGGCTAGCTTAAGACTTGCTGCTGTGTTCATGTTCTCCAGAAGGAGCTGGATGACCCAGCCTCTACTCTGGCTAGAGCAAAATTGAATAGAATTAATTCAAACTGATATCATTCAGCATATATGTTTTTCTAATAAAATAAAACTGGAGAGATGCATTGTAGAGCATACATTGGTATTAGTGTGAGCCGCAAGGATATACCTTGTTCAATACATGCTGACTATAAGAACCTAACACTTTAGTAAAAAAAGGAAGTGTGTAAGCTTTGCAAATGTTTTAATTCCTAACTTGTAATTATCCTATTTCATGGTTAAGCTGCAATTTCAAAATCTGGAATAAAAATAAATTCAGTCTATCGCATTCCATTTTTTAAAGAACAAATGAGCAAGCAAATTATATACACATTTTTCAGAATAAAGTGTAAAATTAGGTCATAGTTCCAGTGATGAAAACCTTTACTGGGCTTAGTTTGAAACTTTTGGACTGTCATTTTTTGTAGTATATAATAGAGATGTTTTGAAGACTGTAGTAAAATTAGTGTAGTCTTGCTCCTGTCTAGTGAGCAAGTTTATATATCTATGCAATCTGCTTTATTTGTCGAGACCCATGACAAAGCAAATATGTTCTAGTTCTCAGTAAACAAAGCTACAAGCATTAAGTAGACTATTGTAAATTATTTAAAATTTATATTGTGTTTAATTGTAGACTGTTGTAATTATATTCATATAGACTACTTCAGAAACAAGTTCTAGTTGAGAACATCTAACTACATTTTATTTATAAGGATTCCTATAAAAAGAGTGCTAAACAACAAATTTTACCTTATGGATTTCAGGCAAATTAAATGGATAAAAATAAACAAGTTTTAAACAGATGCATCTTCAAGTATTTCTACCCTGAAGAGAAAAAAAAAAAAATCACGTGATTTTAGCTTTAATGTTTTTTAATCGTTTTGTAAATTAAAAAGGCATATTCAGCCAGGGGTAGCAAACATACTGCAGTGGAGTGGAGATCACGGTTTTATGTGAGGAAGTCTCTTCACAAAGTCATTGTTACACTATAAGTTTCTTGGTTTTCAAACCTCACATTTCCTATCCTTTTTTGCCAAAGGCTATTTGGAATACTTTATCAGCTTCACAGTGGAAACTGAAGTGCGTGACAAAAATCTGACCAAAAATGAGGGGTTTTTTTCTACTGATTTTTGTCTTTATTTTCATTTTGATTTATTATATTACAACTTTTCTTCATTGGTCTTTACCATTTTACTTTTCGAATTCTGCCTTATGATTTTCTTCATTATAGTTCCCTTCTCTGTGCTCAAAGGAATAATGCTCTCATGCTTTTTATTTTCATGAGGAGTTGGAGAAATTCTTGAGATTCGGAAAAGAGTAAAGGAAAATCTGGATGTTCTGCTTCCAGAATAAAAAAACTTGCCTGGAGTACTATTTCAAGAGTGAAAACTGGGAGTGTGGTTATGAAGGAACAATCTGCTGGCACAGAAACACAGAATTCAAGCCTTGGCTCCTGAAGCTACTCATATGCACTCTGGAAAAATTAAAACCCATTACCTCTCCCTTTCAAGAATCATGAAAATTTCTGAAGTTACTGGAAAAGGTTAACTGTTTCCAAGTGCATATGTTCCTTTTTGACCTATTGTACCATTTGGCTATGTATAAATTAGACTTTTATTCTAATGATTAGTAGCTTGCCAATAAAAATTAAATATGTGCTACAGTTATAAAATGATGATGCAGAACTTCACAGGTTAATTGAAAGTCAAATATTTATTCATTAACATATGGTGGTTCAAGTTCAAAAGCATGTGTTTCTATCCCAGAACAAGGTTTATTCAGAGGTCTAAATCAATACTTTTGCAGATACTAATTAATCAATTGTTCTATGTTGCACAAGAAAATTAGTTTCCATGTATCAAAGAAATATGTATAGGTCTGGTGAATCCTCACCTTTGGAATTTGAACGGAGCCAAGTCTGTATTTGATAGCAAAGGATTTAGAAGGTATGCCCTAAGTCATGCAGGCCTCAACATTGTAGTATGAAAAAATGTTACACACTAAGTATGAGTAATGATCTTCATAACGTCTACAGTCACTTGATGTAGCCTTCGTTTCAGCTGACTACATACTTTTGATCAAAATTTTCTTAGATTTGGTTGATTATTTAAATACAATACCAATAAAAATGAGGGGGTTTTCATGTCAAAATTTTATTGTTTAAAATTAATGTGACTACATTGATGCCGTTTATAATTGCTAGAATTTTCTTTAACAACACCTTTAATGGCACCTCGAGTGCTGGGTTCAGTTTTGGGCCCCTCACTACAGGAAGGACCATTGATGGGCTGGAGCGTGTGCAGAGAAGGGCAACGAGGCTGGTGAGGGGGCTGGAGAACGAGTCCTGTGAGGAGCAATTAAGGGAACTGGGGTTGTTTGGCTTGGGAAGAGTAGGCTGAGGGGAGACTTCATCACTGTCTGCAACTGCCTGAAAGGAGGTTGTGACGGGGTGGGTGCTGGGCTCTTCTCACAAGTGACAAGTGATAGGACAAGAGGAAATGGCCACAAGTTGCTCCAGGGGAGGTTTAGACTGGACATTAGGAAGAATTTCTTCACTGAAAGGGTGGTCATGGATTGGAACAGGCTGCCCAGGGAGGGGGTGGAGTCGCCATTTGTGGAGATGTGTAAAGAACGGGTAGGTAAGTTTCTTAGGGACATGGTTTAGTACGGGGACAGGTATGGTTGGACTCGATGATCTCAAAGGTCTTTTACAACCCGATGATTCTGTGATTCCATGACAGTCGATACTATAACATCTACAGTCTTAATTTCATGAAACAAAACATGAAAAAGGTGTTTTTACAAGTAGTTTTCAAAACTGAATGCTGTCCAGACTTTCTTTGGGGTTTACTTTAAAAAGCAGATATGGTGAGCTTGAGTTAGTCATGAAATAAAATTCAGACATTTCCTGGTAGCTGCAAATTGAATAGACTGTTTCTTTACTCTGTTACGTATTGAGTAAGTTTTCCTTTGGTTATAATTCCTGCTTATTTTGAAAAAAAAATTAGTTTCTTCTTCTTTCAGTTGTTTGTTTGCTTTGGGTTTTTCCCCTTCTTTGTCTTTTATACCATTTTCTAAACTGTGACAAAACAAATTATAGTTCCGAATTCCTGTTCTACATTGCATTACACAGTGAGCACATTAAATGTGATAATAAACGAAGCAATTATGTACATCCAAAATCATGAATTTAAAATATATCTAATTCTAAACAAATCACACAGCAACATGGATTACAAATACAAAGTTACTCTAGGGATTTCTGTGTATACACAGCACACCTTTGCTGTGTGCTAACACTTTAGATTCTGTAAAATGGACCTCACAGAGTGAAATTGCCAACATGTGTTGTAAGCAGAGAATTATGTCATGTAGTGTTAAGGCTAATAGTCTAAATTACAGATTAATTGTAATGGATCCACAGTTGGCCTTACAATGCCTGCTACAAAGTGCAGCAGCTTGTTAGAGAAGAAGCTATCACCTTAGAAAACAAGATGCTTTTTGCTTCATTGTATTCTCCATTTCCTTGCAATAAACAAATAGTAAATATATATCCTAATATATGTTGCACACACACATATATAAAGATATATGTATAGCCATGAAAAAGACTTGAACTACTCCAAAAAGAGGAAAAGAACAAATTGTTAAAGAATCTCTAGAAAGTTAGAATGAAGTGGACGTGTTAGTTCACTTGAGGATAACTCTTTCTGTTAAAAGATCCTCTAGATGTGTAGCCTGATAACTCTGTCAACTTTATATTGAACGACTAGATTATTTAAACAAACTAAATTTCATGTCGCTAAATCTATGCTATGTGACTTGTCCAAGTTACATGTGTCTTTTGTGCAAGAAGTGTAGGGGATGGAGAGGAAGAGCAGAAAATGAAAATTAAAATGAAGGCAGATGAGGGAATGAAAGCAAGGATGAGAAAGGGAAAGAGCCCTGTGCTGTTATTACAAGGCGCTCCCTCCCCTCTGTCCTCATTTGCACACGTTACTGGGATTTATGTACACTTTTGACTTCTGTGGAGTTTATTTACATCGGAGTTGAGTGTGGTTTCTCTTTGACCTTTTTTTTGAAAAAAATAAAACCCTTAAATTAAATAATAAAACTCCACTGCATTGCAAAAGCTAATGGTAGGTCTTGGAAGATGATGGGAGAAAAAACTTTCAGAGGCAGAAATTCACTCTAAAACTAATGTGAATGTTAAAAGTGTTCTTGTACAGCAAGACTGAGATTCATTTATGTAATATATAATATACAATATATGTTGAGTGTATCTAACATCCACAAAAATACCTTTGAGCCTGCCCTCCAGGTTTGTATGAGACATTTTGAGATGAATTGCAGCAGTCTGCAGCAGAGAAGTAAATGCAGAGTGAGAGTCAGCCAGGAATGCTGTCACCTTCTTCCAAGGCCTCACTAAAAAAAGCATACAAAAGCTTTTTCCAGTATGAGCTTCCATCAGATCGCCTACTGCCACCGTGTCAGCCTGGAGCCTGTGTAAGTGCGTACCCAGCCCAAGGACTGCCACTCATACTTCGCAATTGCTCACCTCTTTCGTGGCACTCGGTCTTTGTTTTTGCTAACGTCAAGTCTTCAGTTTCAGAGGACTCTAGTCTTTGCCAGGCACACGCAGGCTGTCATGTTGCGTATTTCTATAGGTTTCATTTTTATAGACTGCAGTTTCTATATGAGTTCTGCAGTGCAAATACAGTGTATGCAAACCCAGTAAATTTTAGAGGTTAATTTTTACTGCTTGCAAAAACCTTCCATGTTATAGTACAAAATATGCAAATATACTTCAATTTTATGCTAATCCTTAATAGTAATATAATTTTTCTACTTAAAAATTCAGTCTTTTGTCTAGTAAGCTAACAGTATTTCTGCAACTGCTAGTATTTTAAAGATCAGATTACAGAAAAGAAGGTGCTTCTGATTTTTTTAAACATGAGGGTATTTACAGACTCTTGTAAATTTGAAACTACTGTCTTAACTGACCTGTCTGAGAAAGTTTGTTAACAGCTTTCATCTTTAAAATAGTTCTGAATGCACCTACAATAACTGTCAACAAGGCAGGAATCTGTGAAATGTATCAGACAACACGTCCACCTGTGAGAAGCAAATGTGTTAATTTAGCTTACATGGATGATCAAACAATCAGGGGAAAAATAGATAAGATGAATAGACTAGACTTATTAATTAATAAACTAAGTTTTCTGTAGGAAGTAACAACTGCAGGCACCAAAACTATTTTACAGCATTCAGGTTGCATCAATTCTCACATACAGAGATTTATACTGATAACTCTAAAGGTGATAGTTGTCATTCCCACCTTAGGAGAAGGTATGATAATCACTCTCTCATACTCTCTCATCTTCCATTTCTAAAGCTGAATTTCCTTCATTTTGATTCAAAGATTTTTCTTATTTTTGTTTCATGCACGATATACCTATCTTATCTGTAAAATACATGCTAGCAAGATATGTTGCTACATAGCTCTGTCTCTCAAAAATTCATTTTTTTTCAAAGGAAAATGTTCAGGATGAATGTATTCAAAATTTCATTTTATGATATTTTAAATAGTGACTTGGATGTTCCCAGTTATTTCCTGGTTATGCATATTTTCAATTATTTCCCAAAATAGTGCTTCCCTTTATGATAGATAAAAATAATAGATACTACGAACCCAAATCTTAAGTAAGTCTTACAGTGACATATTTCCTCTAACAGATGACAAAAGCTACTGTGTGTTAGTTGAGTCAGAGTTTATATTTCAAGCAGTTACTAAACACTATGAAAAAAGTATTGATTTTATTACTGAAGTTATTATTTTCAAGTAGCTCATATATATAGTAATGTTTATTATTGTCTTGGTGATTTTCTGGGTTAGAAATTGTGGAACTCAGAAAAAAAATTGTTATTGAGCTGATTTCCATTAACAAATTAGTGTATAGTAGTACAGCATAAAAGTTAAAGTTAAGTTCTGCCCTAAATTAGCTAAAAAGTATATTTTAGTTTTGTATATAAATAAAAGCTGGGCACTGTGACCGGTGTTCGGAGCATCTACATAAACTAACGATTTTAGATGGTAATTTTAGCCTCATGCTCTTCTTGACATATCAGTTAGTTGCAAGAGTTTTTTATATCCATACAGCTATTAAGGATACGACATTTTTAAATCCATCGGCTCAGGACTTAAATTAGAATTTAAGGTAAGTTTTTTCATTTAGCTTATTGATTCTGTTCCAATTTAGGAGATTACCCCATAGCTCTAATTCACCCAAAGAATCTCACTGGGGAGATTTTCAAAGGCACAAATAGAAGTCAGACCACTAACTTCCATTGACTGCTGAAAATTGTATTACTGCCTTCTCTCTGGATACATCGAAACCCAGTTCCTATTGTTCTCTTAATAGGAAGGAGCATCCATCTTTCTCAAGTAGGCTTTGAAAATGTTGATCAAAGCAGAGGAGGCCAGATGCTCACAGTTTGCTATAGTTCTGCTACGGTCAGAGAATTATTTGCACCATTTGGGACATAAGCCATATCATTGCTAAAATGATTATAAGTTACTTGGTCTCCTAAAACCAAAGTTCAACATTAAAGAATTAAGTTTTCCAAGCTAAAATGGAAGAAGAAAAAACGTTTTTTTAAAAAAAACCATTCATGAATAACAATCAAATTGCCTGTTAGTCATCCTTCAACTGGGATTTTTTTTTTTTATTCGGCTGTGAAGAGATTGACCTTCATTCTTGTTCTGATCAGTACGGAAGCACTGCAGAGGAAATGCCCTCATCCTTTTGGATGAAGATAGCACAATGCCTTCACTGCGTTACAATTTAGGTTAGAATGTTGTTAGCAGATGCAGAAAAAGTGCCTCCACACTCTTATACCTGCTTGTACACATGTTTTCATTGTTCTTCTCTGCTCATCTGCCAAAATACTTCCTCATGCTTCTAATGCTACCCATCCCCAGAAAAATTAGCTTATTTTGTGATCCAGCATCATGCCGTGGTCGGCATGCATTTGTAGGAAGAAATTTCTTCTCTTAAGTGAATAAGATCAGTGCCAGAACATCTCTATCTTCTGGAATAAATTTCATGGTTTTTTATATGCTGCCTCTGGTTTCTGGCATTTTGAGCTGAAATGTGCAACAGGACCAGTGTACAAGGTGTATCACATTTTTATCTCATGTTATCTGCTCAAAATCAGCAATTGAGATAATGCCACCATTGCCCTGGTTTCTCATCATCTGTTGTTCACTCCTGTTGGCACACTTCTCAGCCCAACTACCTTTCCTTCACATACTTCAGTGCTGAGGAGGGGTTGGTTAACTGCAGATACAGAAGAAGGAAGTGAAAAATTATAAGTGGAGGATATGCTGGAAAAAAAACAAGAGAAAACACTGAGAGAATGAAGAAGTCAGAGCTGGGTGGAAAGGAAAATAAAATTTCAGTAAAGAGCAATTAACAAAAAGAGAAGAAAATTTAAAAGCATAAGTAATAAAGAAGAAAAAATGCTACATGCTCTGACTTCAATCTTGCAATCATAAAATGTCCACATTCTTGTCTAAATGTTTTCTTGAAACTCAATAACATATTTCAAGTGGGTGAGAAAAACTAAATATAGTAATGCAAATTAGGCCTGACAGATTAACCTAACAATCAGGTTTTGCAACACAGAAGACGGATCACAGTTTAGCAGTTTATTTTGAGAGCTGAGTAGGATGGCATATTTTTACATTAAACAATATTCATTTATTCATTTTAGTTTTCTTGTGTTTATTTTTGTCTGAACATACCCTTCTAATTCTCCACCAGTCAGTAAACACTCCTCCGTTTGCCTGAATTAATAGGATAAAGATTATCAGTTTGTTACAGCAGATAATGATAAATTACTTGCATATATTAAATGTGTTTGGGACATGTTTAATCTGTAAGTTTGATGCTAGAAGCGTTAACATTATCTTATAAAATTCTACTGTCAACATGATCTGGGAAGCATTCTTGCGGTAGTCTCATACGACTTCTCTATTACGCTAAGATAAAACACTGGCTATGCTGAAATATCAGTTCACATAGAGCTGTGCAGATCTCTTGGTTGTACAGTCACACAAAAAAATCCTAAAGAATCATTATAAGAAGGCAGGCTATGGCTGCTGGTTTGGGGTCAAAACAGTAAAAGACAGAGTGCCTTTAAAAGACTGAAGTGCCGTGATGTAAGGATCCTGAGATGTACTCTGTTTTTTTGCTGATTTAGTGCCAGAGTTAAGAAGGGATACATGAAATGTGCTGCTTTTGTGACTGCCATGCTTTGCTTACTAATAGTGTGTTGGGATTCAGAGTCTAATGATACTTTTCAATTTTAAAGAAGTAATTTTGTATTGCGTAGAAGCCATTTGTGAGTGGAGAAGGGGTACAGGAAGAAACTTGACTTGGTAGCCTACAGTAACATAAGCATCACAGCATACCCTGTCTCAGCCAGGGTAGGAGTGCTCTGCTCTTCTGGTCCTTAGCCATTTGACTATTTTTTAGGGGAGCTTATTTTTTGGGGGATGTTTTTTTTAATAGTGACTGTAAATGCATAAACTCTCTTGAGATGCCGTGGTATGAAGGCTAAGTTAGCCACCTCCAACTCAAATAGCAGCTCTTAAGAGACATTTTCTTATGTAGGCTTTACCTGGTAACAGTGTCTCGGATGTCTAGGTTGCTTAGGAAGACGAGTTTGTTTTACCTGAGTACAAGGTAGATATCTCATGAGAGATATGGAGATATCTCATAGGAACTTAATTTGCATTGTTAACAACACAATCCTTCTCTGTTACGTGTCTATGGATCAGGGTTTTTTCACTTACTTCCTGGTGGACTTAAAATGTCTACTGCAAACAAAGAGAAAAAATTATGAGTTATGAGATTAAAAAAAAGTCATAATTCTTGCTTTCTCAAACTGGTTAGGACAGTAATGTGGAATTTCTTGTATAAGACACAGTAGTTGCTGACTTGACTTTACAGACCTTGTCTAATGCCTACTATTCTGCAGCCAGATGGAAAAAATATGTCTGGTAATATTCTTTGATCTCTCTATGTGTGTTTTGAAATCTCTTTTATAGTTGATAGCCTCAGAGCCTTGCACTTAAAAAAAAATCTATGTTGCCTTGAGGGCATGAGATAGATTGAAAATTGATAATGCTCACGGGGAAGAAAAATTTTATTTTTTCCGTCAAAAACCAGATCATCTCTTTTAAAATTTTCATTAAGAAGAACTTTATTCAATGTTAATTGTACATAATAAATAAGTATATAGGTAAGTAACCATGATTGGTTTACTCAAATGTGACTTTAATCGAGATGAAATAATATGTATCAAAACTGATTTTTAATTGTGCAACTGTTGCTTTGTTTTATGGGTTTCTTAGTTAATTAGCATGGGTACATAGATGCATGTACATGCACTGAGAGAATTGTACATATATATCTATTTATGCAGAACACATTTGGTTCCCTCTCCACTGAGAACTTAAAAGGTGCTAGCAGAAGGTATAATGTTATGGTTCAGAATTCAAGTGCTCAAAAGTGAGGAAATTAAGAAACAAACAAACATGTGCCCTCACAGAAATGGTGATTTTTAAAACATAGTTGTGCTTGACCATGAAATCTTTAGGGGAGAGGTAATGTCACTTTATACATTTATACAGTGCTGAGTGCGCTGTTGGTGTTCAATAAGTAAACAGAAATTGTAAAGGGTATGTTAGTAGGATGGTAAATTTTGCATTTTTTTAAATTTTATGCATTGGGATGAATAGTAAGACGTGTTTTGTACTCTCTATAAGCTACAGAAAGTCTCAGGACCCTTTGGTTGGTTGTCGTATTTAATAGTTCTATACTACAAACAAAACAAAAAACTCCTAGCAAGCTGATCTAGAAACTCTAACATTTCCCCCAGCTTGCAGGGACAAAATGGTGTGGAGATCTGGTACCCACCCACACTGCTGAATTATGTGTCTGTGACCTTTTCTACACAGAATTGCAGTGTTTTAGTGGCAAACATTGCTGCGTCTGAGTTGATCTCCCCAGAGTTGTTAGAGTCATAAAGTGATGCAAAATAAAACTAATTTTTAGCTTTAATGAGTTCTTTAACTGTTGTTTTCTCTTTCCTTTAAGTCTCTGTATGTCTGCCTCACACAGGTGTTCTGGTAGTCACCAGATTTCATCTGTCTTCTAAAATGGGAGACTCTTGAGGAAATGCATCAAAGGCAATGTAAGAACTGTACCTGTCAGCAGCTTCATTACAACGTATAGTGCAGAAGTAGAGACTTGCTTTGTTTTGCAAACTTGATGAAGATACATTAAAATCAAGATCTTGTTATACTTCACAATAAGGTAGGGAGAGAGCAATACATGCCCTTAATTGCGAGTTGACCCAGGCCTAGTGTGACTTTCAGGAGAGTGAGAATCATGACAGCCCCTGTTGTGGTGGCCAGGTTCTTCATTGTCAGTCTTCCTCTCTCGGCACTTATGTAACATGTGACCTCTGTGAAAAAAAAAACAGATCATCAGTTTCCAACACAATCAGTGATGGGCTGTTCAGAAGAGGCAAGAGAGGCCCCTGTTTGTCTTGGCTTTGAGAACAGTGGAGAAGGACTTCTGTGCGCAAGACCTCATGGTCTTGCAGGCTTCCAGTGAGAGAGGCTGTAGCTTTCATCCTGTCTCAGTAAATGAAGTGCCCCTGCGCAGAGAGAGGGAAGTTGTTTCAAACCCTTCCTGGAAGGCCGTGCCAAGATGCTGTAGAGAGCTCTGCTACCCTTTAGAAGAAGGTAAAGGTGAAACCTCTAATGAAGGGAGAGAGAACTTTAGAAAACGTTCTGCTCTTTTGAGCTCTGTGGAGGATATCTGATCCAAGGAGAGAACTGTGCAGTAAGTTGCTAGTGACTTTTATCTATGACACATTAAACCAAAAATTAAATGGCTTGGGTCATAATGAAAGCTGAGGAGAAAAGAAATTAAGTGCGTCTGGAGGTTTTAGGAAATGACATATATTAAACCTAGATAGAACTAGCATAACACAGACTGTAAATTCATTCTGTAATTTTATCTTAAGGTTCTTAGCTTCTGACTAAGCTGCAACATATAAGTCAGAAAGGTATCCAATCTTGGTGTAACATCTTCATGAGGTCTCCTGAATCTCTGAAAAAGTTGTCCACATGGCTAATTCCAGAATAAATTACATTGCTTTTGAGTAAGCTTTCAAATTGCTAAGGAACTCACATGAGCAGAAGTTATAGAGCAGAAACTGAAACTAGTTAAATGAGCTATAAAACACCGACTCTTAGGAGCAGGCCACCTTTTATTGGGCTTCACCCCTCTGAATGCTTAATCAGTTTGGATTTACTTGATATTACTCCAGTGGGGAAGGCAGTGGACTGGCATTGCTTCTGTGTCAGTAATTGTCTGCTGTCCTGCTAATCAGCAACACTGTTCATGAGGCTCTCTGTTAGACAAGGTAATATAAAAGCTCTTTGGATGGTGAGTTTTCCCATCTCTTCACATCTATCAGGATATGGGGCAGCTTTTCTGTAGGCAACAGCTCTTTCTCCTAAGACAGGATAAATGGATACAACCTGCATGAGCAAAAATGTTCATGCAGGATTCATATCTGTAAAGATACCCTTCCTTTAGACCTGTAAGATAAAAAGGCATCTGATCTACAGTTCTGAAACTTTCCATTAACTCCATCTAAGACTGCCTACTAGACCAAACAAACGTGTCGCTCGATTTCTCAGCAAGTATCTGCTGAAATACCAGCCTGAGGCATCATTTTACTTTTGCACAGCTCAAGGCTCTATGAGTTTTGTATCTGGGACAAAAGGATAACAAGTATTAACTGCAAGGCAGGGGTTTCTTCTATGAGGCAGTTCAAGATTTTGGCTGGGATTCATTTTTCTAATTCTGGAATTCCACATTTTGCTTTGCCTTTTTTTTTTTTTCCCTGTAAAATCTTTGTCTTCTGCCCTTCAAACAGTGTGCTGCAAACTGCTCAAAACTGCAGCTGTCTTTTGAAAAGGCAATTTTTCTGTATTCACAGTAAACTACCCCATTCCGCATTACTGCTTATGTGCTCCTAAAGGACTGCCTTGTATTAACTGAGGTATTTTCCTGTGCCATATTTTGATGCAGTGAACAATTTAGTACATTCAGGTGTCTTACATAACCAGCGACATGATGAGTCATCTTTAGAGAGTGAGCATTGACACGTTTCCCTGGCATGAGTTAAGATAATGAAGGAGGTGCAGTTAGAATATGCTTTTAAATAAAAAGACAGTCTGATATCCCTAACCATTTCATGAATGCTGCATGTTACCACAGGGTTCTTTTTGCTATGGGACAAAGGCCAAATGGCAGGAGTAAGAGTGATTTTCCATTGTTCTTCAGCCCATGAATGTCTCTCCCTGCCCAGATACAGTGCTGGGTCTGTATGCAGAAACTATGCGTTTCTGGTCATCTGCACAAGTGGAACAGCCATGGAGGGGCTGCTGGGGTCAGAAGCAGACTGAGGAATACTTGTACAATATAACGTGCGTGAGATTTGGCAGATCACTGCTTGTTTTTGTCCTGTGCTGTAAATACTTTTTGCACTGAACACAGCCCAGATTGAAATGAGAGCAGCTCTCCTTTCCTGATTCCTCCAACTAGTCAAAATGAATAAATAGAGTTCCTTTTAAAGAACTCATGGATAAATACTTTAATAGTCATGTAAATCTTTCTGAGATCTCTGTAGTCATCTAAAGTCTGCTGGGTTTAGGTCAAAAATTGTTCCTGGCCTGTTTTGGAAAGTTACCATCACTGACATGAGAACATCTAGAGATGAATGGCCTCAGATAGTCATACTTCAACTGGTCACTGCGGAGCAATTCAACAGCACTAATAATTTTAAACTCAAATTTCATAAATTAATAGATACAATTTTAAGACTGAAATAGCTTGCTTTGTCTCTCCTCTCTCTGCAATTGGAATTGTATCTTGAAATTTGTTCCAGTACTGTACTCAAAAATTTCCTTAATTCTGCAGCTCAGTTATAGCCATGGCATGTACACTGCAGCCAATGCGCAACGTGTGATGCAGAAGGTGAGCTTGTAGAAAGCTAATGCATAGCTGTTCTGTTAAGAAAGTAAGTTATACCCTTGTACAAGTAAGTTACAGTTGTGGATATAGCTGAGGCTGATGCTTATGTTGCTAAAGAACTAGGTATTTTGCGGTTTCTTTTATTGAATATAAATGCAGATTTCAACCAGACTAAAGCCCTTTGTCACAATGAGTGCAAAGCACTCTGGTATTATTATAGTGTTTCTCAGCTCTCATGATGAAGAGGGCTTCCTGGGCTTCCACAAATAGTGTGGAATGGTTTCATAACAGTGGTGAAAGGGTCAGCAGGTAATTTTTGTTTGAGACTGTTTCTGTCACCATGGGGAAGTTTGTGATCTAGCTCCCTGGCAGTAACAGATACAGGGTTAAATAATTTCTAACAATACTGCTGTTAACACTGCGCACACTGAAGTGTGCTTGCATGGATGCTGGCTGCCCAGAGGTTGCTGGGCTGCAGGGTGAAGGCTTGTTAGGTAATTTAGACTATATACATAAATTCCCAGACCTTCTCTTACTGCTGCTGAACTGTTTATTCATGCAGAGTCTGTTGACAGAAATCTGAGCAGGAGGTACTATTGTTTATATTATTTTCCCTATAAATAGCATGTATTTATGCTGAAGAAGAGACAGTTATTGAGCTACTTAAAGGAAAAAAAAGGTTTCTTTTTTAAGCTTTTTTTTTCTCATCCCAGACATGTTATTTTCCCTCCCTTTGCCCCTCTTTGTGGATAGGGGAGGAAGCTTTACAAATTGTGTTTTTGCGCCCACTGATAGATGTAATGAGCTTGAAGTGTCAACATTAAAATGTTCCATGTCATCAGCTCTGTGAAACCGCAGTGAAATATGCAAGTGAAGGAGAAAAAAACTCCTCCGGTTTCAGCCTGGCTGTGTCCCCTGCTAGGGTGCTGTGGGGAATGTTGATAAACACTGGGAAGGGCTGAGAGGTGGCAGAGGCAGGTGAGGAGAGGGTGGCTTCTGAGGCACCACAGAAAGCTGCCAGTATATCTCTTCCAGCGTCTGAGTGCCAGAGGCTCCTGGTTAGGCGAAGCCGGTACGGCTGTTCTGTTTTTACATTCCCAAGATAAAGGAAATGAGCAATGCAATGGAAATACAATTTTTAATAAACATTTCTAGTAGGAATAATATTTTACATCTCCCTCTGCCTCTGCTGAGTAAGTGCTGTTAGCTCCAACTATTCATTCCTAAGGAAAGTCCTTTAATTCATCTTTATCAGTACTCCAGGTAGAAGTGATTTATTTTTTGTGTGTTACCTGGCATGGCTGTGCTGTCACTGCTGCTGCTGCTTGGGCTAGTAGCCATAACTACTGCTGCGGACATCACGCCTAGAATAAAAGCGGGGTCAAGGTGGAGAGGTGAAAAGAATCGTGAGTAACCTGGGCTTTTCCTTCTCTTCTTCTCAGCTCTCTATTTGAAGGAATGTGTTAGGCCTCATTTTGCTGTGTAATTCTTCCTCTCCGGGAGGTTATTCTTTAATGACAACCTTAATGCTGTATAATTTTAGGTGTTTAAATATGCGTGCAGAAAGCACGGGCCACACCTTCTGTGCGCTCCACACATCTGCAGTACAGTCCTGGGTTTCACTGCAAGCTTTCAAAACTGCCTGGGCTGATTAACTCCTCTATTTCCAGAGAGTTGTGAGACTTCCAAGTTACAATCAGCTGTACCTTTTCTATTTATAGTCTTACCATTCTGCACGCTATTTCAAATGTTAGCATCGATAAAGGAAGCAGATTTTACAGGTTTACTGTTTGTGTAAAGGAGCCTCGTAACCACGGTGATTATGCTGGGTGACTTTGTGGATACAAATAGGTAACTGCAGTTTAAAATCCACAAATTTTAGAAAGGGGTATTTAACGCAACACTGCAGCTTCTGCAGGGTTTATCAAGGCTGCACTTCAAAAGAGAAAAGAATATGACTATCAGAACAGGAAAGTAGATGAGTCATGATAATATTTGGGAATGAGACTTCTTATTGCATACAGAGATACTTGTCTGAAATAGCCAGATTATTATTTTTATTTAAAGGGCAACTCATTTCTTGCTGGTTCCTGTCTAGCTCTGTAAATAAGCATGCCCACGATCAGCGCTGTACTGTTATCATTATGCCTGTGATTTTTTGCTGTGGGATTTTGGTTTGGTTTTTTTTAGAAACACCTAGAATACAAAAAGAGGAAAAACTATTGAAAATTGAACTGAAGTTTCCAGTTTAATTCAGCTAAATGTGATGCGTTTGACTGGAAAATATATATGATGAAAGTCACTAAAATAACCAGAACTTATAGGGGTTGCGGTTGCTATCCTTGGGGTGGGTGTTATCGTGACAGTCATGTTGTCTGGAAGGTGATCTGCAGCTTGAGTAATGTTTGTTTTTCCTAAAGTAGGACCATACATATCAATAAATCTCTCACTTCACTTGTTCCACAAATCAGCAGCATTAAGGAAAGAGGCGCTGGACTTAGTGGAACTAAGAACTGCCTCATCCATTTACAAGTAACTTAGACCTAGAAAATACACTGTGCAAACCAGCAGGCTGTTAAAAGTGTGCCTAAGTGATGCATATAAAATAGCATTCTACACTTACAAATATTTACGTATATTAACTAATTATGACTAAAAGAGCCCTTTGCTTTAATGGATGTGGAAACTGAGGCACAATAAGATCTGAAATACATTGATCAAAGTTTTTCCAAGCCATATGAAAAAAGCTAGTTCTCAGAGTAAAAAGACTATCTTTTCAGGTTTGATTCAACTGTTTGAAAGTTTGTGATTCTGAATATTTAGCCTGATTTTTTTTCTATGAAGAACTGAAATAGATGGAGATATAGACATTAATTTCTCGCAGAAGCATTACTGATGTTAATCAGTTTGAGACGGTGTTTAGCCAGGAGTAAATTCCACAAAGGTGTGGGAGCTTAAAAGCAACACGTCTTTTGGAACTTGTAGTTCTACTAGGTCATTTAATGCCATCTGTAGTTAGCTATTAGACCTTAGGGATTCAGACTACTTCCTTTCTTCTCTCGGCGTAGGAGACTCTAAATCCACCACATCAGCAAATTGCTACTATTTGGTTAAAGGGAAAACAAGGATGTAAATAAGTTTGTATATTATATTGACATTGTGATGCTTAAAGAGATCCATTGTGGAATATGTTAAAAGTTACGGATCTGAATTAACCCTTCTTGAAATTAAGAGAATATGTTTGGTTCTAAGTTTAATGTTCCTTTTATTTAAACGTTAGCAATATTGATACTAGGAACAACTGCTGGGCAAGAAAGATTTTACAGGAATGCCATTTGAATTTTATACCATTTGGCTTTGCTATCTATGATGCAAAAAAATTCTCCAGTAGCAGAACACAGCTGTCATGCAGAGCTAGATAACATGGGAAGTACCTAGCTCCTCCTTTCTGAGAAAGAGGAAAGCCAACACGTTATGTAATTGTAGTTGATGGATTCTGTGTTGATTGCTGTTAATGTTATATATTTGCCTGCCAATTGACAGAGTATTCAAAGGAGTTCCCTTGCTGGGTTATTTTTTTGCCCATCATAGTTAAAATACTAAGAGAAAATACTCCAAGAAGTGTGTGATTATGTAATATATATGTTACTGTAATTGAGTTACACTTAAATTGCATAACCCAAATCAAAAAATATGACTTTAAATTAAAGAGGGCATGGTCGGTTTCTGCATCTTTTAACAAGAATTTTCACAAAAACTTTCATGTGTAACTACATAGCAATGCTTTAGAAGACTTTTATATTTACAGTATATAGAGATTTCAGAATACGATTGCTCCAAGTGGTCTTTTAAAAGTCCAAATAAGTGCATTTTTTAGAGTCTCTATGATGCTTCTCTAAACAAGATCATAGTATATGAAGAGGCATTATGAATTGCCTGCAAAAATCATTGTGATCCAGGTTCTAGCAGTGTGTGTCAAGGGCAGGACCAAAATGATCCAGCAAGGACCACAATAAAACTCCGTGAGAGGTATAACTGTTTGCTTTATCTAAGCTTACACCTCTTTGGACAAAGCTTTGTTCTTTACTTTCCCATAGAAGAATCTTGAATCTGGCAATTTTGTAGCCTAGATTCTGCTCCACCACAGCTCAAATCAATGAGACTGGATTTTCGGAGAGTGGGAAGAAATTACTATTTCTGACAAATACCACTTCAATGCAAAACAATGTGGAAGGAAAATAAGGGGATTTATTCCCATATTCATCTGTACTTTTCATTATAACAGCACGTGGTTGGGGCGGGGAAGAAATGACCACATATCTTAGAGGCAATATTAAACACATAAAATGTTCATAAATATATATAAAATATAATTCCTTAATTGCTTATGCTATGATACCTTCTTCTGTCATGTTATTACTTTTTTCTGATCATTTCATTTTTAAGAAAGTTCATTAGTGTTTGAATGCCTGTTTTTTATAACTTACATGATCACGGGAAATAAGAAGTCTCATTCTTTTGATACTGAAGTACTAATGTATTAATACTGTCTTCACTATCCCTCAGAAAAACTATATTATAGAGTAATACCATGGTTACTATTAATTGCTATATACTGTTTACATTGGAGATTGTACATACATATTTTCTGACATTTATAACTTTTTATATTTGCTGCTGTACTATACGTAATTTTCTTTGTTAGGAGATTTTAATCAAAATGGTTTGCTTATTTGGTGAATGAAATATATTTTCTCATAGAAAATATAATTTTCTGGGCAAGTTTTGGATCTCATATCTAAAGATCAGAATTGAAAGTTGATGCTTACTGAATTGCTAGAGAAAAAAATATATTTTTGTATTTTTGGTAGAAATAAAATTATGAAACTTTAAGATTTTATAAGACAATGAAACTATTCTTTCTATTGTTCAACTCATTTTGCGTTATAGGCAAAGAGTTTGGGATCAGCGTCGTGGTCTTACTTACTGTAGTTGTCACTAGGAATGTCAAATGCCATGATCTTCACTTAACCATAGTTATTAAGGGGGAATGTCACTAGTATATCCAATGTAAAGAAAAATGATACCTGTTCATGCTGATTCTTTGTATGTTGGAAGTGGTATATACACACACATATGCGTACGTACATACATGTATGTAATATGTACGTACATACACTTTCTAGAAGTTCCATAACCTTCTGATTTGAGCACTCTGGGACAAAATATACTCTTGCTGAACCTGAGTAATTGTAAAATTTTAGCTGATTTTTTTTTTTAAGAACTGTCCTAATTCTATCAGTGCAAAATCTAGCTGTTTCTAAGTTTTCTCAGACTCCTTGCAATTTAGACAAGTTCAAGTGTGCATTGTCATTAGATACTGCAAGTTTGTATTTGACTATCAGATAAATATATCCTTTAAAATTTTTTTGTAAGAAGCAAAAGAAAGCTGATAAATGGCTTAATCTGTGTGCATACATGAAAAAAATACAGATTTAATAGTAATCTGGCTGCCTCAAATATAAATATACCTGAAAAGGAAAGGATCAAAGCAAGTACTAAAAGATGTTAGGAGAAATATCTTATGGCTGAACCACTTTTTAAAAAGATCTTTGATTACAGTGTTAAGAACGTGTTAAGTCTATCTACTCTTTCCATGAAAAAGTCATCTCCCACTTTGAATGAGGCCCAGGTCCATAGGTTAGCACTGCAAATCCAGAGTGTAAGTAATGATCATGACTGGGAGGAGTGGAATGACTGCCCTACCTGAGACCTCTTGGAGCAGCCCATCCCTGGCCAACGTACCCCTTGCCTCCTGCTGCACCAGGCAGAGAGGAGCATCCTCTGCTGGCACCGCATGTCCGGCAGCTTTAGGTCAGAAGAACTGGCTTTGTGGTGGGTGAGTGCAGAGATCAAAGGTGTGCGTCCAGCCCAACACATGCACAGCTCTGGCACAGTGTGGAGGTGAGGAGGTCTCAGGACAGAGGGCAGCAAAGGGCAGCTTGTTGTTGCCCAAGCGATTAGGGTAATCCAGCGGTGTCATGTCCTGCAGTAGTCCCAGACGTATGTTTTCCAGAAGAATTTTTAGAATAGTGTGGGGTATGAGGTTTAGGGAAGATGGATTGCTCTGCAGTCACAATCTTACTTGGAAGCCACTAGCACAGACGTGACACTAAAAAGGCACGTCACTGACCATGTGCCCATCTCTCCGTGGGGGAGTGACCACCGGGCTCCCCAGACAAATAGCTGGCAGGAGCATTCCAAGGACAAGTCATTATCTCTCTGCCTAGATGAACTTTCCTGTTCTGATGTAAAAATGTATAAGGTTGAGTACACCTCCTTTACATTGCTAAAAATGTGCTCTTTTAAACAAATAAGCAAGTTTGTTGTCTTACAGAAAAAAACTAAAAAAAGGTTCTTCTTCCACTGCTACAGAGTATTCTGATGTTCAAATTTGGTCTTTTGTTGCAGTATTTAATTCTGACATACATCAGTTAATTTAAGTATGCAAGTTTGCCTATTAATATTAGCATCTTGCTCTACATGCTTCATTGGAATCTTTAAACAGTCCCAAACCATTTAGTGATGTTTGGTGTCAAAGTGTAACCAGGAAGGTTTAATACAATCTTTAATAACCTTGAAACCACTTTAAAATTACTCTTTTTTTCCTGCTTTTTGGTAGTTGTATTTTTTGTAAGAAATCTTATTTCACACAGTGCCGTCTTAGAGGGTAGTGTTTTCTCACAGACATTTTAACGTCAAGTCACTCAGTATGTAAAAAGAACTATGAACAAAAAGATAGTTGCCTTTAGATGCTGGAGATTTTTTTTCTCCTTGAGTAGATGTGGCTGATAAGAATGGTGAAAATAAGAGATTAAGAAGAGAAGGAGAGAGATTTAAAAAGGGATAAAAAGAGAAAATTGGATGCAGACAAAAAAGTGACTGTTAAATAGCTGAGGGCTGAAGAAAAAGGAAAAGAAATATAAGAAGGAGAAGAGAATCTAGAAGGGCATAAAACAAAGTACTTCTGCTGTTGCCATGTAACTAATTTGCAATTTCTCATGCAAACTACTTAATCTGTAGTATTAACGTCAGTGTCCAGCTTTCAGCACGCTGTAGGATCTAGGAAATAACCCTTTACTTCAGGAAATGAATTTACTTAGTACTTTAATTTGTATAAATTCCAAGGACAAAATGGCCTGGCTTATTTTAAAATTGCTTCAGTAAGTTTTTATGGTAGAAATTGAAGAGAGATGACATTGATTCATAAAAGCATAAGATTTCAGAGTATTTAAAATTTGGAGCATTTAGTGTCGCAGAACTTCTGATCTTTAATAAATTTGAATGGAATTGAACTGAGTTTCCATGTATAGGGTACCGTATGACAGACAGTCAGTGAAGTTGCTGTGAGATTATATTTTTATAAGACACTCAACAATTTCAAGAGAGCCCTGAAATTATTTTTAAATACTTATATGAAGAGAAAAAAGCATAATCTATGTGCTCCTTTTCTATG
Organism: Neomorphus geoffroyi; assembly: GCA_033558235.1. Taxonomy (NCBI): domain Eukaryota; kingdom Metazoa; phylum Chordata; class Aves; order Cuculiformes; family Neomorphidae; genus Neomorphus; species Neomorphus geoffroyi. The sequence goes on along the minus strand of JAUMJM010000005.1, from coordinate 73,065,197 downwards.
TTGGTGTAAAATTATTTAATTATAATCTTTAGAAACTTTATTTTTCATTTATTGTTTCTGAATAACAACAAAAAATTTGTTCTTTTTGTATCTTAGTTACGTTGAGTTTTTTGTAGCTCCTCATTTTAGCTATCGTCTAAGGACAATGGAAGAGTTAACACCATTCTCTACATGAACTCTACTAAAATCCTCAGTGACTGCATTCCCTTCTTTTTTCTCCTTATCTTAGATAGTCAGACTCCCCAGTAATTCATCTCCTTCTGCCTCTTTGCTTTGTGATATATGGAATCATTAGGCACAAGTATCCAAACAAGAACATGAGGACCACCCAGTACCTAGATAAGCACTTTGTCTTGTTCCAAGGCTGCTTTCCTGCCAATAGCACCATTATTAGCTCCAAACATCTAAAACCATTAATAAAAAATCTCAAGACTCAGAAAAATCACAGTAAAGAACCCTCTCGTTCCTCTTATGGTGATCTTGCAGTCTTACATTTTCATTCAGCTCCTTCATTTTCAGGTCATTTCCCAAGGAAGCCATCACTTATCTCCAGGGCCCAGATCTGTAACTGGAACACTTGTCTTGTGTCCCACTGCTAATGAACCCACAAGATGTGGCCAGCTACATGCGACACAGATGTATTTCTTACTAATAGGGGGAAAATATCTCTTGGTCACAGCACTTTATGCATTTCCTTTTTCACTTCAAGGGATGCTTTCCTTTTGATGATCTTTCTCCTCTTTTTATGAATCTGAAATCCCACTGTCAACCTACTTTCCCACAGCCAGCAAAGGGAGAAGAGACAAGGATTCTCAATTCCTTCCTACCCATCCAGGGAGTGGCAATTGGGACTGCAGCAATGCTGTGTTGCCTGGGCGTGTATTTGTAGTATCTTTATCCCTTCATCTTGTGCTCATTTCACTTTTGCTTTATCCTTGTGCCTTCTTCTTTATCACATACTTTTCTGGTGCCTCAGTTGTGATTTTTTTTTTAAAGCTTTCTCAAGCTTTTCCAATCTATTTAATCTTTTCTGTACCTTTAGTGAGTATTGCTAACCCACGTGGCCATGAGCCTTGGGCAAGCAGCTTTCCCCTGGAAATGAGCAACCTGGTACTGCTTTGATCTATATTCTAGTCTATCATTGGGATTTTATTTCATACCTCTTGGAGAACTGGGGACTTGACTGTTTTTTTCCACCATCAGAGTTACTTTATGTGGCTCTCCAAAGTACCTATTGAATTTCAGAAAAATGAAGATTTGGGGCTGTAAGTTGAAGGATCATAAAATCTACCTAGCTACCACTGCATAAATTCAAGTTAGAAAATGGCAGCATTTCAGAGCCGCTTGTGTTGGCTGAGAGAGATGCTTTAGCCAAAATAAAAAGCTTTCTTTTTAATTTGGGGTTTTTTTTAAGAAAGTCTCGATTTCTGTGTCGTGAGTTGCACGTGTGTGGCTTTAGAGGTGGCTGTTTTGTTGACACAGATTCTGTAGGTGATGATGCCTTTTCTTACTTGTCTGAAAGAGAGAGCTGACTTAGGAATCCACTGGCACCTTCAAGACTCTCTTAAGTCAAAGTCCTTTGTCTTTGTTTATGCAGAAAGCTTTTCTTTTTTCTCTATACAATATAGTTTTCCAGAAAACAAGTATAAATTAAGTTGTTAGTTCATATTATTTTTATTTATTATAATGTAGCACATAAATAGTTCTCTAATGTGCCATTTTGTTTATTATTTGTACATTGTTAAAAATTAATGGCTGCCTGTTTCATCACTGTCCTGTTTCAGGTCTGCCCTCCAGTGAAATTACTGCTTTATAATGATATAATGCTGGACAGCTGATGTTATAAATCTGACACTCTTGTTACAGATGAAAAAAAAATCCTTATTGCAGTGAATACTAATAGAAATACGTATTTCCAAGTGATGGAAAAAGGAATGAAGATGCCATAATCAAGTCAAGATAACGGATATGCATTTTTTAAAAACCAAACTCAGTGTCAGCCAGGAAATATTTCTGTATTGTGAAAAGATACATATTGGAAAAACAGTAAAACAAAATGAGAAACATGAAGCTTTCTCTATATAGGTTAATAAGTACTTTATGTTTCCTGGACGTTCTTTGGATTTTTGTATTGAGCTATAAAAACACCAAATCAGAGAAGACTCTTCCAAAAGTGGAAGTGGCTGATAATGCTTCATTTCTTTCTTTCACTATTCCAAAACTAGAACAAACTCAAGACAACCACTGGTACAAATCTTGAAGAACAGCCTGTGATCTTCAGTTTATTTTCTAAATGAGTCTTTCTTTCAGTGGGCCCCATCAATCATGTGATTTACTTGCTTTTTGCAAACACTCATTTAAACTGCATTTGTTCACAAGTGATTAGAGAATGACTGTTCTTTGTATAATTACCCATATTTGCATTCTTACCAGTAATAAATTACAAGTATTTCAACTATTCCCATTCTCTTTAAAAGTTTTCTATCCAATTAGGCACCAAAAACTAGTATGTTATGCAAATATCAATGGATGTAGATTTAACAATGCATATGTAGAGTTTGTTCTTCAGAAGCTTATTGCCTGCATTTACATTGCCTACATTATTTCCTGCATAAACGATCCTCACTGGTTCCCCCTCTCCAACCCAGTCTCCTGTTTTCATGCTACATGTGAGATCTTAGTGTCTCTGAGAAACTCCATGCTGCACGTCTTGGTAGGAACTTGGGCAAAATGCAACAAAAGTCTTTTTCATTTATGAACCACATACTTGAGTGGAGGAAAGCCCTGTCTGTATTTGAGTAGTTGATGTGAAAATTGCACGAATTGCAAAAATCTACAAAAATTAAAACCTTGATATACTGTGTAGTAAACCTTTGTGTGAAAAATCTGTGATAACTTGAGCTGAAAAACATAACTGCTACAGAAAAATGCCTTTATTTACTATTCTTTTACATATGTTCAGAATCAATCAGTTTGCTACTCTCAATTACACTGCCTTTCATCAAGGTTTCTGTATGTTTCAGCCTACCCAATGGACTGAATTGTCAGGCTGGGAAATTACCCTTGTGGAATGCTTCCTTCTACTGATATATTCCGGTCCAGAAAATGGACTTAGTTTTGTTCCCTGCATTTTTGTTTGCATTTTCTCCTCAGTAGACTTTGCTGAGAGGCGCTACCTTTTTGAGGTCTTATTATCTTTCATCCCTTCATTCTTTTTCTCCCTAAAAAGTTTCTTGGCTTTCACACATTACACAGAGAATTCCCCCCTTCATGTTTTGGGGCTACGTTGGGTAGCAGAAAGTCAGAGAGGAAGAAACGTCCCCCGATCACCTACTTCTTCTCCATGCTTAATGAGAACCGAGGAGGCTTCAAGAATTTGCCCAAGTCCTTAGTTATAAAACCCATTTTTCTCAGAGAGATTTCTCAACGGAAACGTAATGCACTACAGAAAAAGTAAAGCATTTAATGAGAAACAGATGGGCCCTGTGTATTGTTAATGGAGAAAGACTACTGTTTTTTTGTAAAGAGAAGCCAACACGTAACATCAGGAATAAAAAAAGAGCAGGTTACAAGACGTTGTAACAAGATGTTAGTTTTAAGCTTGGTGTATTAAATATGGACTAAAATAATGTCTTTTTAACTTTACTATATAGTCTGTGTCTTGAATAAAAAGAAAAAAACAAACCAAAGCAAAAAAACCAGAGAAACTAATATATATCTATTCCACTTTTTTGTAGTTTCTAGTGCTTTCAACATAATTTTACAGGTATACTCTCTTTCTTTCTTAACACTAGTTGTCCCTTTACAACAACATAAAAGATAATATTTTTCTCACAATTGATTTCTGATAGCTTTAACATCTCTTGATGCGATTTGTTAATGTTCGAATACCAATAAAGATACTTCTTTGTATATGTTCAGCAACATAAGAAGGATCTAACTGCATATTTCTTGAAAATAAAGTCTCACTGACCTAGCTTTTCTTTAATCTTAAAGACCAGTTTTATATGTCAGCTACTAATGGTTTTATATTTGATTTAAAAATCACATGACCCTGAATGGTGGTGTTTGGGTTTTTTAACAAAGTCTGCTTAGTTTCGTATAGCACTATGACATTAATGTCTTCTTTTTAATGACTTTGAACATTTTAGTTTGCATTTTATATGCAGCACCTTTAAGCTTTAATTGTATATCTGATAGTCTACGTACATAAGCACTTCCCAGATAATGTGGAAATTGTAGACTGAGAAGCAATGATGCTATTGTGCTGGTGGATGCAGGCTTTAGCCTGTTTTGTCAGATTGTCTCCCAGGAGTGTCTGCTGTATTTCAGAACCCCTTTTTGTATGAACTGTTAGAGAAATACGAAAATGATGAGGCAGGTGCCAAAGCATATCCCTGACAGGTATTTTATCCCACCCACATAATAAAGTTCACACCTTTTCTTCTTTTTTCAGTCTTAAATTAAAATCTTAAACTGTGAGTCTGGTAAGGTTATATCTCCGACTTTTGATATATGGTCAATCTAGTATCATATGATCTAAGTACTATCATCCGTCACTCTGTTGCTGTAGAAGCCTCATTCTAAACCGTATCTTACTTTGGGGGGATTCATGCTGTAGCTAGAGAAAAACAAATGGTATGGATTTGGTTTCTGACAGCTTCTTTGAGAAGTTCTCCTCCTTTCCTTCTGTAGCTGCGTTACCTTCTGCTCTCTATAAATGTGTATCATCAGAAAGAACCAATTTTCCCTAACTCATTGTCATTGCTTAATTTAACTAGAAGAATCATCACCTAATAGTGCTGCATCAAAAGGTAATTTGAAGAATTAGTTTATCCTGGGATTCAGACTTTTGGGATAGTGTTTTCTCAAAATCATTTTGTTTCTGAAGTAGCTCCAGCCCAGGAAATATAATCTAGCAACCTTGCATCAACTATGGTATGTAAAGTCATTAATTGACCCATTTTCTTCATATCATTATCAGGTGCTATAAGTAGTACTATTTTTGCTGTCTTTATTTCATGGATTAAGTCAATGATAGACAATATGTGCATGAGAATTTGCGAAAAACACGCAGAAAATTAAACATGTTACTAAAAAAAAAGATACATTGATATGTCAGTATATAGTGCAAAGTCTATATAAGGGTATTCTCTCGTACATATTGTTGGCTCTAGATATATTTTATAATGGTTACTGAGAGTGTTGCCATATGTTATGAGCAGCTAGGGAAATATAGTCTATCCAGAAATATCTGGGCATATGTGGCTTTTTGAGGATATTGCAGCAGAGGTAAAAAGTAGATTTAATTCTGGATTAGCTTAAGCTTTTCATTAGTGATAAAACTGTTTTGCTACAAGTTCTGGTAAAAGTTCTAGATAGTCTAGTCCATATATAGAGCTGCATACTCTCTCCTGCTGTACAAGAATACTTTTCAGTTATCTAGTTCTTCTCACAAAGGTACCAGCTTATGACAATGCAGATAAGCAAAATAATAAAAATTGAAGTTACAGTTTCAGGACTTAAATACCTCTGAAAAATCTACAGCATCTTTTTCATGATGGAAAAAAATATGTTTTCTCTGAGCTATAGCAGAATCAAATGATTTAATGCTTTTTTTAGAGTCCAAGAGACCAGATATGTAAGTCCATTAAGGTAGTAACTAAATAAAGGCGGTATTTCTATAAAGGTTGAATTTAGCCTAGCTATCCCAAAACTTCTCAGCAGAACTTTTCCTTTGAAGGAGCCATTAAGGGGAGCCTAGGGAAATTAATCTCATTACACTAAAGTTTGCCTTTGGATGACTCAAAGTGCGACAACATTTTTGGACAACAGATCTCCATTGTAGGTTTGGGGTCCTCAAAAAATGTCTTAGAAGCCAAGAACATATCTAGAGATACATAATTCCAAAGCAGCCAGGAAAATGATTTTCAGCAACAGAGAAAACATGTAATAAAGCATGAACTGAATGCTTACAGAGATCAATCTCATTGAAGTGAAGATTCCAATTACACAATAGTGTACTGAGACCACCTTAGGAAATCTGAGTCTCTGTGCTCTTATAAAAAGCCCTGCTTTACACTGAAGTGATATTACTCACTAAGCAAGAATAAGGTAGTACCAAACAGTAAATCAGGCTTCAGATTACACACAGCAGTCACCATCACTTATATAGAGAAGGAAGTACTAAAAAAGTGGAATCTGATCATAGTTAGTCTGCCTACTAGAAACTGCTCAATGGCTGAGTAATTACCAAAAGGAATGAATTCTTTTGTGACAGAGCTTGAAAGCAAATTTATAGGACTTGTAAAGCATGCACAGCAGCATATGTCCCTCACGTATACCAGAAGTGTTTACTCAGCACTTGAATAGTTGTTGCTTTCTCTAGATAAAAGAAGCCATGAGCTATAAAAGAAGGTCCCTTAGTATGGTGAAATGAAGGTCTGGAATAAAAAGAAGCAGAAAGAAACCTCATTAATTGGTCACAGAAGATCTGAATACATGTATTTCAGAACATGCTATGTAAAATGTTAGGATCAAACCTCTCCAGTTTAGAAAGAATTAGACAAATATAGATAAAGTAATAATAAATCTGCATGATTTTGAGATGTGACATCAGCAGCTGCCTATGGTTTTTTGTCAGCAGCCTTCACAGTATATTTGAGTTTTGATTATTAACTATGAGAGCAATCTAGCTGCATGTTATAGCAACTGATGTTTTCTACAAACAGGAAACAAGCACAACCAGCTCAATTTCTACCATTGTATAAGTGCAATTGAAAACTGTTTTATTAGGAGTCGATAAGGGCAATGTCACTGGTACCAATGAGATGCTGGTTCAAGGTTCTTTGGTGACGTGTCTTGTCTCACTCACAGGACTAGCTGGCCTCAGTGGAAGGCAGGACAGAAATATCTCATTCATCAGAGAAGCATTACAGTTGCTTTAAACATTACTTTGTTGCAATACCTTTGGTTCTATTTAGCAAAAAAGCTTCCTTAACCTCCCCAGTTTAGCCAGCGTGACCTCAAGTTTACCTGACGCGACACTTAATTCTTCTGTTTCCTTGGAGTCGAACTGTTGTAGATATTCATCTAAGTTTTTATCTTATATACATGAAGAAAAATAGAGCCCAAAGGCCCAAATCTCCCATACATGGACACGGAGAGAGGGAACGTAAACAATGCCAGCTGTGTTCAGCTTGACAGTGTGTTGCTGATTATTTGTAGAGCTCTTGGAAGATATGTTGTATTCATACAGGTATGAAATTTCAAATAAAAATGTCACTGCCTTGCAGCTGAGTTGTACCTATTCCAGAAGGCTAACATTTGAAGTAAAATTAGAGATTACCAAAGAATACAGAGAACCTGCCAACTACACTGAATGTGATTTCATGCTCAAATACTCAAAATGCTACTAATGTAATCACTGATGAGCACTCTCAGAAAATGCCAGAATTTAGATTAAAAATCAAGTATTTAATTTGCATTTGCATTTGCATTAACCGACTGCCTTAGATCATGAAACGTTTTTTCTGCTCTGTGCATATTCATAAAGATGTGTTCGTGCTCTTTGCTTGCCACTGTGTTGTTATACAGTATTCCAGAACAGCAGCTACAGACCCAGACTGCAGCCCTGAAGTAGAGGAGCATTCATAGAATAAGTCATTATTAGATTTTTTTTTAAATGTAGTCTTTTCTCAATCCCTTGTGTCAGCGTCATTGCCTGACAAAATCTCTGTGATTTGTTCCGTATCAGTTCTGTGGTTTTAAAGCCTTGTGCAAATGTTTTACACTTCTTCTGCCCTTTCCTGCCTTGTGCTGCAGCATCTGCAATAAGCCTATGGTAACCCAAGTGTTTCAGAAAAATGCAAATATCTGACCTAACATTCAACTTGTGCAGTCTAATCATCTCTGCACCTTCAATCAGTACGTTCTTAGGATACAATTTCCGAGTTCAGGGAAAGAAGGATATTTTGTATATTTAGAATATATTTTCTGTGTATTCATATAGTAACAGAACTGGTACCTTCCAGCAGCAGGTGGGCACAAATGCTTACTGAAACATATGCCTATGGTAGATTTTATCTTGCAGACTACACCTGCTCCAGTTATTCAAAGGAAACATGCTTGTGTGCTTACTAACACAGAAAAAATAGACCTTTCACTCAAAATGGATAGAGGCATTTTTGCTTAATTAAAACCAGTCACTTTCATGTGGGATGGCAGCATGGAAAAATATCAGAATCTCAGTGGTGAAAGTTCAGAAAAGTTATTGGTTCTTGGAAAAAAAGGCATTGAAAAGGAACAGTTGTTCAGTTTTTCCTCTAGACTGCTATTTTTGATATTTTCAACAGTATTCATACATAGCTGACAACTAAAAAATTCATTCAAGAGTTAGAAAGTATGGAGATGAGACTGAAAGGAGTACTCAAAATACTTAAATAGTATTTTTTAAAAACATTAATATTCTTGGAATAATATACTGTAGAATGTAAGGCACATTTATTTAATTAAGATACCTTCATTACTGTGTGAAAGTTTTTTTTTTCTTTGCCCTCAGCCTTAGTGGTTTAAATGCTGGTAAAATGCTTACGTAAATGTCTAAAAAAAAGTTATTAATTATGAAACTGTAAGTTAGAAAACATTTCAACTTGGACCTGAGCCATTCAAGCTACATAATTGTCAACTGTTTTTATTCTGGTGATTTGAAATCAACTCTTCATGCTTCACAGGTGACAAGAAATTTTGCCTAATTTGCAAAATGTGAATGCATAGGTTGTGAGTTTGAATTTCAGAAGGATGATCAAAATAATGTAGAAAAGCTGCATTCATGCATTAATTGTTTCAATGTAGTCATTCATTTGTAGTATAAGGTTACAGCACAAATCTCACTTCGTACAGAATATTTATTTAGACAGTCATGTTCCAACATCTGAGACAAAAAGCCTTCCAGAATCCTGCTGCAGAAAACAGCTCACTGTGCTCTCATCTCATGGGAAATGCAAGTAGTATATTTAATGAGGTGAGTATAGGTATGTACTGATCTTAAAGTAGTACTTGCACTTTCTAGATGAGTTTTGTATGCAGCGGGACTTACATGATAATCAAATCTCAAAGCAAGGTGATGGGGAAAGGAACAATTTAAGAATTCTCATGCTTTGGGGTAGTCAGCTATCTGTACGCGTGCTGGGCTTTAAGTGAGTATGGAGTTTGTGCACATCTATTTATGAAGGAGAATGAAAGACTGCTGTTAAACTGTCTTGGTGTTTTCATTCCTCCCTATGAATTATCTTGAGTCCATCTATGGAGAGAAATAAGTGTAAAAATACCCTTAGATTGAAGTAATAAACCCGTACTTGGCATACTCAACACTTGCATCTGATTTCAATAACTATTTAATATATTGTCACAGATCTTTAAATTGTTTTTATTGTCAAGAGTTCAACAGGAAAATGTATGAAGTCAGGTGCCATTCAAAGTAGGGAAAGTAGCTGCCTATCAGAAACAATGATTTCTGGGCTAGTTCTGCTGCATTTGAGATGACAAATGATAGAATAAGAGGGTTGTATTCCAAGCTACAGGGTAAAAGGAGGCCCCTTCCTCAGCTAGAAGAAATTAATTTACTGATGAGATTGATTTGTACCAGCTGTGGACCTGAACCACAGTTAAAGAAGAATGGGATCAAAGACAACAGCCCATTAGCAGCTTGGCTTTGCTAAAATGAAGACTTCCGTGTGGGAGCTGAAGGTACATGTTACAGAATTGGTTTTTAGAGCATGGAGATATCTTAGTTATAGTGCAAAAATACCATGTATTGCTTTTTGTCTGGCACTGAATTTCAAAATTACAGTTCTGAAATAGCACTTCTTACCAACTTGCAAAGCAAATTGCAGTGTGCCTAGAGGGCACAGTGCCCTTTAATTTTGAGGTATCCGTAATGCTGGCAGAACCTTACTCCTGGCAATCTGTGCGCCTCTAATAATGTATCAATGTTCTCTGCTAAGTATTCACACATGCAGAAAGTCTCTGTTGGAACTGAGTATTTGTCTGTCTGGCCGTATGGGATTAGATCACCTGTGGGAGCTTAGTTCTTTTTTAGCTTAAAGTAAATAAAATATTAGACTTGCTGTTCTTAGCGCTAGCAAATATCACTAGCCTGTCTACCATTTTGCCACAAGTAGAAAGGAGAATGAGGGCTGTTTACACCTTCTGCATCCTGGTGGTTACTTTAAGGTCACTTTTGACTACTGCTTTGTCTTTTGATCCCATTAGCAACATAATTAACTCTCTTGAAGAGCTTCATTTGGTTGGGGGAGGGAATCTCCTTTCATCGATGACAATTGTCAGTAGCGTTTACCTTGTTTTGCATTTGAAAGCATACTTAGTGAAATAGTCAGTGGAAAGCCTCTATGCGAACGACGTGTTTAAAGGTGAGGCAGATCTCTTGGCTCTGGCAAACAAACTGTAGGAAGCTGTAAATCAAACATCAAGGCCCAGATCTCTGCTGTAACATGAATATTACCAGCTTTTTCTGTTAGTTTTGTGAAGTCTTAGACTAAAGAGACTGTATGTTTCTGAAGCAGATAGCATCACTCAGCCATTTAAATGGGAAACGGTAGAGCTGTGGAGATACAGCTATTGTGGAAGGAGATAAGGACAGAAAGAGTTTGAGAACATACCTGAGCCTTCGCTTCAAACGCAGAACTGGAAGATGCTAGGTGGTTGTGACTTTTAAGCACATAGAGAAACAGGCTAGCCTATCCTGAGATGCTACCTGTGCTATGGCTGGGGTGAAAGTGTGTGAAGAGAGTACCCGATATCCTTGGAAATGCTTTAAGAAATGAAATGGTGTTCAACTGTAGCAATGCTTAGTTGCCATTTTGCTAATGAGCAGGTTCACAGTTAAATCCTGTCTATAGTTGTTGCAGAAGCTGTTAAGAGAATATAGGCAGCACTTTTTTAAGATAACAATCTGTTACTGCAGCTTACTTTCACAAGGCTTGATTTTGCTTTCTTTCTACTGAATGCTAAGTGAATTTTTTCGGTATTAAGGACCATTTCTGATTAACTGTGATGAAGGGTGAGATCTCTGGTCCTTTGTATTCATCTTACACTGTCAGGTTGATATGAAGAGTGTAAATTAAGGATTAGAATGTAGGCATAGAGAATTGCACTTCATCTAGTGCTTTCAGACAGTCTGGATGAGGTGAATGTGTGCACGACATAGGTCTGGGGCACACAGTTGAGGACCTGATACTAGCTACGAAGTCCTTAGAATGGCCTGAGCAAGGAGTAGTGCATTCTTGAAGCTGTAACAGAGGAGTTATTTTCAGTGAGAATGGAATAAGCAATACATGCAGTTGTCTCTGAAGAGTTAAGTTTTAGGTGCGATAAAGACAAATTACTTGTTTCCTTATGACTGGATTATAACAATAAAATTGTAATGGCAAGCTTAAAACAGCTTCAGCTATGCTATTGGACATCTTCCTCAACACATGCACATTTTCCACAGTTCACTCTTTCCTCTGTGATTTAACTTGAATTTAAGTGGATCTACAATGTGCTGGAGAACTGTGGTAGCTGGGCCTTAGTGTTATTGCAGAAAGCCAATGGCTACAACATGAGCTCACCACACTACATAATTTTCAGTTTTCTTTTGTCTTTTCCAGACAGATGAGTAATTGCCTGATCTCTTAGGTATAGAGCCTTGTGAATGGTTGTCTTGTTACTCGCCTGACAGATGCTAACCCGCTATAAATTAAGTTGCCTACTTGTTTTATCAGGTGAGTGGGGCTGCGTTAGTCAGAAGTTGAGCTAACGGAGGAATAGGAGAAGGAACGTGGAACATTCACTGGAACACAAGCCAAAACCTTTGTTCTGGGAGTCTTCAGGGATTTGGCTCGGTTTGATTTGGTTTGGTTTGGTTTGCCCCTGATGATTTTGTGTGAAAGTTGATTCACCTCAAGTAGTAAAACCATCCAGAATTTCAGTCTGTCACTGCTTTCCAGAGGCGAAGCCAAAGAATCAGCATGAAGGAGTTGCCTTTTTGTAAGTTCCAGCATTAACCTTTGCAGATACAAGGCAGATCATGGTGCAGAGCTGTTGGCTAAGCTTGGGGACACTGGGTCAATATAGCATTCTCTGTATGTATGGCCACTTCTGGCGCATGTTTTCTTCCATGCATGAACCTGTCTACTTGGCTTTGATAAAATAATTGAATAGCCACGGTAGTTCCTAATGATGGCACCGGCTGGATGCATCTGATTTGATGGTCTTCAACTTGCTTTTCTATGTCTTCAAGTTGCAATATTAAAAACACCAACTAAACACAGTGAAGCTTTCTTTTATGTGAATGTTATCAAGTTAAGGACTTACTATTCAATGTTTAATCATGCTTATAATGTCCTGTTTGTCTACAAAACAGTTGCATTCTGCAGAAGGCATTGATTAAACTTCATGGTGAAACTATTTTGTACTTTTGCTATTTACTCAGCTATGCTTTTTACCAAGCGCGTCATTGTCCCTTCCACAACAGAACCTTCTGGAAAGGAGCAAAAGCTTCAGGGAGAAAGCTGGGGAAGCTTTTGTCATTTTAAATTTTTTGCAGATTGCTAAGGGTAGCAAAACAATGCATGTTTCATTATTACCACAATAGATTAAAACATCTGCAATAAATAATGCTGATGGCTATTTGTGATGGCATGAAGTATTGTTTTTGTTCTCTTTTATAAAATTACAGCTCATTAACTGTTATAAAGCAAAGATACCATAAATAAAACAACTAGTAGTGTTTCATTTCCCAGAAATGTGAAAGCCTGCTGGTTGGAAACTTTGAAAAGTTTGTTTTCACAGCTGGAACAGTCAAGTATCTGAATACGTAGGGTATTGTCACTTTTAGTGGCCAGAGAAATTATGAAGAGTCAAACAATTTTGTTTGTCCTCTTCACAAAGCTAATATTTGCTCTTATCTTCCTTCTAATCATAAAGTACTTTTTATTTAGGCTACAAGACGCCTATATTGATCAGCAAGTGTATATACGTATTTAAGTACAGCAGTAACTATAGAACAGTTGTTATATTGGAAAACTTAGTCTGACTTCCACTATGCTACTAACCATGGAGGCAGTTGCCCAGATATCCCTACATTGAATCCAATAACTTGTATTTATATAGAGGTGTTTCAAGAAAAGGTCTAATCTTAACTGCAAGTTGTTTATAATAATCCAATTGGTCCTTTATCAGAGATCACCTCATCTCACCGGAGATTGCAGCAGTTTTATATGCTCTCAGTTTTCAAGCTCTGAGAACAGAGTTGCAGTGGCTCACTTACCTCACAGATGTGCAATGATATAACTTCAGATTTGTTTCTAATTTATTTGTCATAGGCTTCTGCAGGAAAAAAAAAAATTTTTTTTGAAAAGTAAAATAATTAGAACCATACTTTGTTGTCTCAAGTTCTGAACAATAGTTCAAGTTTCCAGTCCCAGATTTTATCCTGCGAGACTTGGTATTTGTGACAGATACAATCATGTGGTGGTTACAGGATAGCTAGGAATTTTCTCACTGGCCAGGATGCGAGCCGGGTTCGTGCTTGAGCCACAGACTGCACACATGCTGTGTCTCGTTGTGGGATGCTTGAGCCTACAGCTGTAGACTGCACAATAGGAAATCCTCCTCTGGATTTAACATTTCTCAACATAAATGCTAAATTTGTATTTTGACTGTAGCCATCTGTATTTTGAAACAGTGTTGTACAGCAGTCTTTGTTCCTGAGGCAATTTAGGATTTGATTAAAAAAACCTGTTTGGCAGTCTGAACCAAAGCACTCAATTGCTTACATGGTGTTATCCTCCAGTTCAAGGTCCAGCAGACATCAGGTGACATTTTTTTGAGTTGTGGTTTGCTTTTGCCTTTTTGGGTTTGTTTTTTTTTTTTGGAGGATGAAGTGGGCAAGGAGGAGAGGACGGTTTTGGGTTTTTTTTTTTAATGCACAAAAGAAGATGTTTCTGTGATCACAAGCAGTTGCGTTGTAGAATTCTCTCCAAAAGAACATTGTTAAGGCTGGAAACTCGCAGGAACCCAAACAGGTTGTGAAAAAAATCTTTAGTGCTGCGCAGAAAGAGGGAAAGAAACCAAAACCACCTAAACACATTTAATAAAAAGTACTTCTGGCTTAGTAAGTACCACCCGTGTATGGGATACTTCCTCTGAATTATCGGTATCAGTTCTGTGTTTAAGTGCAAACACTTTCTTGGACACCTGACTGAAAGAGGATGCTTGGCACTTTGATGTGATTTGCCATCTACTTGTTAATCCTCTTATTGATAATATTTCCCCCTTTTTTTGAAACTATACCAATGCAGAAAGATTTTTTCAAAATAATTTGAAGTCCATCTTACAGCTAAGATTCTTAGGTGGGATTGGGAAGTTAAAGGTATCAGTTTTGGACAAGCTATAAGCCCAAGTGTCTTTAAAGGGTAAGGAGGCTTATTGGATAGATGGAGGTTATCTGCACTTGCTTTTGCTAAGGACAGGCATAATCCCTTGCAGTTTCACTTTAGGTGTGCAGCAAGAAAATGACCCCATTTTCCCTTCTCTGTAGTACTGCTCTGATTTGGGGAAGTCTGGGATACCTCCTCTTGTGCTCTTTTGAAAATTAGTTGAAGTTCTAGCTTTTACTGCCATCCAAGGCAGAATTAAGCCCTCAAGTTAATATCAGTAAAATTAAAATTGGTAGGGTTTTTGGTTGACTTTTGGTTAAATTCATAGTATGGCATATCTCTTCTATGCCATGTTTTTAAAAATGCATTATAGATGAGGAGCTCAATGCATATTTTGGAAAGAAAAACTTATAAAATACCTCCAAGTAAGTGATTTGATTAGATATTTCACCTTTACATTGTGGAGAAGAAAAGCTGGGATAACAGATGGGGGTCTGTATTCTCAGCATCGTGCAGCTATATTTCAGAAAAACACAGTCTATTTTATGAAAATAAATGATAAATGTGGGCATCATAAATGAGGCTGTCTTTTGTTCTGGACTTGTTTGCTGGGGTTTTCTTTTCCTCCTCTCTCCATTGTGATAACTAACATGACATGTTTCGGACTTAGGCACCGGTTCTGGCTGGGCTGACCACATACACTAGCCATGTTTTTACTGTCTCTTTGTGCATGTTTAGAGTATAAAAAAAAATAAATAAAATCAATGTGTTGAAAATATCAGCAGCTCCAAATGAACGTGCACGTGCCAATGCTGTGCCACACAATTTTAGGCAGCAGTAGTAGCCAGAGCGCTGAAAGCAGTGTAGTCAGACTGCAACTGGTCTAAGCAGGGGCGTTTTGGCTTCTTCTAGGTCTCCAGCTATTTCTTCAGAACTAGCTAAAATATTTCTGCACACAGATCAATAAGTTCTGATGCAGTACAGATGTTCTGTCCTGTATGAAACTTGGCAAGACAGTGTGGAGTAGATTTCAGTGGTCTGAAACTTTCTGAACAAAAAGAGACATCTCTCTTGCTTCAGCAGTATCAGCGGCTTGTTAGGAATCTCTCATTTCAGGAATCGCTGGTTGCACGGATAGAAACTGTATACAGCTTCGTATAATACTTAACTGTGGCAACTGTGGTCACAAATGCTTAGTGTTGCTGATGAGCAAGCTCTGTATTGCGTGAACATGCTCATTTGTAAACCTAAAGACTCCTTTGCCTTTTGTTCCAGAAAGGCTCCAAAATGTGGAAGGGAAGTGTCTCCAAGCAATTTATCCTTCACAAAGGGCTTGTCACTGCAGTGCAGAACATGTGGATCTAAGGAGAATTTGTGTATGTCTGTGCTGGCGTGATACGCAACTATCCCAATGGACCGTAACTTAATTTATACCCTGAAATGTGCTAGACAACCTGCCCAAATCTGGGAGATCCTGGCACTGAGCCCTCTTTCTGTGACTTGTTCCAACTATTCTGGAGTTATTTTATCTTCTCCTAGAGTAATAGATAGGAAGGAAGCAGTCTCTAAAGGAGCACTTGTTCCTACTGAGCAGTCTTAATGACATCTGTGAACATGACATGCAGACACAGCAGTTCCTGTTCGCTGAAGAATCTGAGTACTTCCTGCTAATTGCAGCTGAGGTTGGCTGAGGACATTCAAAGCAGAAAGAGTATTTTACATCTTTAGGCTATTAGATTGGTTTTATTCATACCGTAGTGCTGAAAAAATATTGCTTGTGTGGTATTTGGAAGAAACCTGCAGAGAAATAGCTTGGAAGGCAAGAATGCATATAATATAGTTGAAACACTGTATAGCAGAAATAAGATGCATAAAGACACAAAGCTGAGTAGCTGGTATTAACCAGCTAAAAATGGCCATTTCTGAGGCTCCAGCTCCCACCTTAATAATCCTGGGATGCCCTTAGAGCTGAGGATAATAGACCAACTGTGCATTGTGGATTGTGGGGTTTCTTGGGTGACGAAGTGTTAAGTCTCTTGTGGTGATACCATGTCTGGAACTATTCACAGATCAGGTGTATATGATCTGTGGAGGATACTACTAATGGTAATATTTCTAATTAGTAACTACTCAAAACGCAGAGTAATGAACAAAGCCTCTGAAATTTCAGGAATAAAGAATTTTCTCAGTCACCTACAGATGGCAGACCAATATAAGAGATGAACAGTATGCTTAAAGTGTATTTTTTTGAATATCAGAAACCTAGTACAGCCTATTTATGAAGGTTTTCGTGGAGTTTTAACTGGATCACTGTAAAACTTAATCACTTTTGCAGTTTCTTACTTTATTTCAGAACATGTTCAAGATCTTTTGATTTGTCTTGTAAGTTGTATTCAAAACTAAATCCAGAAGTTCTGAGCTGGAAATGTTTTAAGTATTGTTGGGCTTGTTTAAAGATATTTGTAAGTTAGCCCAAATTTTCAAATATGGGTGTGTACAGGTTCGCACATAGATTTGCTTTTATGTAGTTTATGCCTTCTGATTACTGCATTGTTTGGGGTTTTTTTTAATAAGAATGCTGCACTTGTTTCTTTTGCCATTGTACTTATGTTTTGTGTAAATCTAGGTTATTTTTTTTTCCTATGGAAGACAAGGTGAAACTTACAGTTGACTTTTTTGGTCTGTAAGAAGCATTTGGTCCGGAAGAAAGGAAGAACTGTGGACAGAATATAGCTTTTATTTTCTCTTCCTCTTGAGTACTGAACTGTGGTGAAATATTTGATAGTCTTCTGCATCTTTAGCTCATAAAAGCAGCAATTCCAGAAGCACAAAAAAAGTATGCCTTGCACTTCACTTAGAGAGAAAGCAATTTCGGGTGGGGCAGGGGAAGGATTATAATAATGTGGATTTTGCCAACCTTGTTGTTCAGTGACTATTTAAGAAAAAAAGACATCTAAAGTTGCATATTCTTTCAAGTGTTTGTATTTATTATATAACATCATTTAAAAGAGATTTGAAGAGAAAATGAATTGTAGATCCTACCTCTCCATAATTTTTTTAGATGGCTAGAAATACAAACTCTCTTATTTGAGTGTTTTAGTCTCTTCTCTTTTTTTATGACTGTAGATTGAAACAGGCATATTTAAAATATTGTGAAGGATGGAAGTGATTATAACCTGCCACGCAAGGCCCTTCTCAGGAAATTGAAGAACAGGGGCTTAAAAGTAGTCCCCAAACAATGGGCTTAGCAGACTCTCAAAAAATACTTCAACCACTTATTTTTTTTTAACTAGAAAATACTCAGTTTCAACCAAGTAACTGGAAAGTATTTTTCTGTATTCTTGAACTGTTTTCTATTATGGAAATCAAACAAACTGTCTATCTGGATTAATCTTCACGCAAGGAGGAAGAATGCTGATTGAAGCTGCACGCAGGTCTGTGGTTTGTGCCCTGCTGCACTGTCACAGCTAAACCTGTCTTAACTGTCTCCTAATCCAAAAGTATTGTTCTGGCTGTTAAAAACCTAGTGAAGCAAAAACTCCTAGACCTAATTCTTTTGGGTGATACATGTTAAAACACACAAAGTGGTAGGAGTGTTGTATATGGTCTCTATGAGCTGCTCTTGCGCTGAAATAAACGTGATAAAGGAGAGTCATGGTCTGCTCTAGCTGATTTGCGTTCTCTGTCGTGCATACGTTGGAGTAGGAAAAAAATTTCCTAATATATTAACTTCAAATGTGGCAGGGAAGTATCTGGTTGCATAAAATCTGCTGCAAAAATGGAATGTAGAAGAGGCTGCAAAGGTGTCCCCTTAACTTTGCCAGATGTAAGAGCCTTGCTATCTCTGTCATAAGGTAGATGTTATTTGAGGAAAACTGTTGTGAAGATCTCTCTGTATCAGAAGTCCAAATAAAAATGGTGAGGGAGGGGAAGGGAGGTGCTAAGAATAATGGTGCGCCCTGACAGAATTTCATCCTGGCATGTGGTTAAGTTGCCTTTTCTTTCTTTTTTTTTTTTTTTCTTTTTTTTTTCTTTTTTCTTTTTTTCTTTTTTTGAAACAGGGAATTATGTGCAATCAGAGCAAAAGGGAGGGGGGAGATAATCTTGCTTTGAAAATGGCTTCTGTCATGACGCTAAGCTTTGTCCTCTAAGGTTTATCAAACACCAAGAAGCAAATGAGACTAAGTAATTAAATGCAAAAACTGATCAAATAAGTTCTGCAAGTCTTTGCTGGCTCATGGGAAGGGGCTTCTGAATCAATGCTAAGGTGATGAACTGGCATCATGCAAAATGAACAGCATACTGAAAAATTATGATTTAATGAGTCTACAGTCCATGACTTCCAGCCTTATAACCAAGAATGCAGGTGTCTAAAATGTGCCTTCTATTTAATTACACTGTTTCTCATGCTTTTATAAGAGATAGGGGGTCTGACCCATTTTCTTCCTTCTTCAGACTGCAGAAACTCTGCTTTCTCTCCCATATGCCAGCATATAGTATTCTTTTAGCAACAACTGTATAGTCTGAGTTACTTTGAAAGGTAATACTTAGAATGTGCTTTCCCTATAATATGACCTAGCAGTTACGAAACAGGAGGTTAGTGAAGATTATAGGAACAGCTGTCTGCTTTATGCCACTCCCACATGTTCCCTGAGCCAAACTTTGAGGACCTGACAAAGTAAGGCATATTACAGCCAATATATTTTTCTTTTCAAGGATCCTATGTTTAAGGCCTACATAAAGAAGTCAAAATAGATTCAGCAGTACTGAATCATACTTCTTTATAGTTTACTCTGACTAGATTACCCTTATTCTGACATCCCCAGTTTGCAGGCAAACATATGTGCTGCTGCTTTTCCCAAGCTGTACTGGGGAGACATTTCCCCCAGCATCTATACAAGAAGAAAGAAATCTGAGCAGAATCAGTTCTGTTCTTTTTCTCCAAAACATTCATTTACTTAGAGTTCAGGGAAAGTATAAACCAGTTTCTTGTTGTTATTTGTCTTTGATTTTTTTTTTTTTATTTTTTTTTTTTTAATAATAGCAAGCATAAGCTCTGAGCCTGCAGCTCACTGTGTGCATATGGACAGCTGCACCTGCACGGAGCCAAGCTGACTGCATTGAGGCACCATGTAGGCACAGCAATCTGCCCACCCATAAGTTGTAAATCTCAGGATGAGGAATTTAACTTGTTTAGTGTTCTTAAAGGAATCAGGTGTTGGAAACCACCTCTAGGGTGTCAAGTGGGTGCCATACGCGTTTTCCCACACAGCCTTGCCAATGCACAGCACACCCGACCTGTAAGTGCTCTCCTTGTGCATATGCTGTTAAAGCTGATGACTATCAGGGACAGTGCTGCTTGCGCTCAGTTAAGGGCAAAGCAAGTCTTGCTGTACTAACCCTAGTTTGTAATTGGTAGTGTACTGATAAAAGACAAATGAATAGAATGCAACTTCCAAACTTCATTCTGTTTAAAATGAAATGCACTGATTTTTGTTGGTATTTTCTTAGGGTTTTATTGTTGTTGTTATTACTGCAGTTCGGTTTTTGCCTAGAGGTGAGGTTCTGGGGGCAAGTTGTTCTTTCCAGCAAAATAATAAGTAAAGATACTGAGTTGGAAGGGGAAAGCAGCACTGCTAATGCACCTTGCAAGAAAACACAAGAAATTGCATCCACCTCGTCTATCCTGGCTGTAGAATCTCATATGTGTTTTATCCGTTTTATCCAAGAGTTACAAGTCTGGCTTGTTTGGGTAACACCATCAAAGGAGACTGTGCTCCAACAGCAGCTGCTTCTGGCTTTGGGCCAGGCCTCACACATGCAGAAGAGGAATCATGCCTTCTACCACACCTCTTTTCTCAAATATCAAAATTGCTTCAAAAAGTTTGTGATTCTTTCTTGCGTGCAGCTTACCCTCATTCTGCCTTCAGCTATCATCATTCTGTCTTGACTGATGCAATTAGTTCCACTTCGAAGTAATTTTTTTTTTTTTTATGTAGAGGTCTTAAAATAATGATGGACAATGTAATATGGGGTCAGATTTGTTGCTGGAAACTGTTTCATGTAACTGGGTTTCACTGTGTTTTTAGGTTTGTCTCAGGTTTTTTTCATTATTTATTCAGAACTAAAAACTGCTCTCAATAATCAAGGCTATCAAAGCAGGCTGTATCAAATTTCTGTGTTTTGAGAAGACTACAAATAACTTTCAGGAGGCGGGTAATTAAATATATGGTCTTTTGTCTTTTTCAACTGAAATTTCAGAAGGAGAGTCTGTTTATCTGAAGATGTAAAATAGATAAAAGTGTCAGCAGTGTATATTAAATAGAGTTTTGGTATGCAGAAGCACACTTCTTGTCATGAAAGAGTTAACATCTGTGGGGAAGCCTGTGTTGTTTTCTAGTCAGCAGCCTCAGACTGACCAAAATGCTTTCAAACACTAACAGATCAAATTTCGTTAGAACATATACTAGACCATTTACCTGCTTAAATAACAAAAAACTGGATTGTTCTAGGTAAGAGAAAATAAAATCATGTATCCATGCACCATATGTCTAGTGCTGGTCTTGGCCTTGCAGTAAGGCAGCCGTGCTTTTTGGTCCAGAGAGGTGCTTGGCACACTGCTGCCTGCTTCTCTCAGCAGTTGTTCAGCCACTTTGTACATCAGTCAGCTGCAAGCTCTATTCTGTATTTTTATCTTTGATAGTCAGTTTCTGTTGCAACTTTTAGGCACTAAAATCTACTGCATTCTCTTACTGAGAAATTAAAAGAAACTCTGACAAGTCTTTAGTACTGTAATTTTGAAGACAAGGTTATGCATGACTATAGTTGAGCAACTCCATTCATGATTCCCAATTATCCTGTAATATGCTTGTGATTTAATTTCCATTAAATGTCGGTAGCAGATTAATCTCTTTTAAAATGCTGAAGAGGCAAACAAATTACTACCTTGTTATCAAGTAATTTTAGCACAGGTTGAGCAGAACCTAAAGCAAGCTGATCTTGTTCTAAATCAAGGATGCAACTTAGTAGGCAGGTTTACGTGGAAGGGGCTGAGAACTTACATTTATCTTTTATGCACCTATGTCTTAATCCATGTCTGGAAAAATAATCGCACTTGTATATGATAGGAGAACAGAAGATCATACAAAGTGTAAAGGGTTAACATGGCATATGCAGTAAAGCTTTTTATTTTTAAACAAACTTTTTGGGACTCTTGTATAATTTTTTTTATTTTACTTCAGAGCTGTTTTGAATAAGCTCAATTACCCCCAACTTGGATGGCTTCAGAGGTTTACGTTGTGATCCGGAATGTCTAAATCACTCTTGAATTCCCTGGATATCTTTTAGGCCATTGGTTTGTGTTCAGTGGTGTGTTTGGTGGGGATGGTGAGAGTTCTTGCGGGTTTTGCTGTAGTCAGTACACTGAAGACTTCGGAAAATACATAATAAGACAATTTACCATTATGCTTCCCTAGATTCTGATGTTCTAACAAACTGCAAGAGTGAACTCCATTGAAAGCAATGGTGACATCTTGATGGAACATTCCTGCTATATAACAACTGCCATTAAAGAATGGTTTTCATGGGCATCTGTACAACAAACTGTAATAATGTATAGTAATTTTCTTTTTTCTGTTTGTCTCTTGCTGGTTTCCATTGCTAGTCCTCTTATCTGTCTCAGTAATTCAATTCTACTTGAACTTTGTAGAGTATATTAAACTAAATGAAACAGTTGCGATCTTTGCCTAAGTAAAATTCCTTCCTGTTTTTACCATACTGTAAACATCAGTTAATGCCTCTTGAGTCCTTTCATTACTTGTTTCAGACAAATAGGATAGATATAGCATATGTTCAGATAGTATTTGCTTGCACATGTTTCTTTTCTCAGGAAAGAGCAGAAAACAGCTGCAAATACATTATCTTTCCTTCTCTGCTCTGCAGTTGCCCTGACTAGTGATAGCTTGTTGGCTGGCTTTGAAAACAGATTTCAGTTGACTGAATGCGCATGCTTTTTGTGACTTTAAGAGTATCCTTCCTAGTTTTCAACCGCTTCTCTGGATTGTCACTGGTGTCCCATAGGTCCTGCCTCATAAGTGCCAGTTATGCATGGGATGCATGGGATACCTTAGGGTGAATGAAATAGCCAGCTAGAGACTAGCAGAAATATCATAAGCCATACAAACATCCCCAAGCACCTGGGTGTAGGCAACCACAGGCAATGAACTAGGTGAATCTTCACATTATAGTCAAACATTATTATGAGATCAGTAATATTCAACTTTCCAAGGGTAATGTGGTTATCAAAGGGTTGCTGCTGGAGTGATAAGCGTAATACCAGATGTAATGTTTCCTTTGTTTAAAATAAGTGCTGTGAGAAAGAGCAGAAATTTTGATATGACTAACTACTGAACTCCATACACCAAAAGAAACCAAGGCCTCTTTTATCATAAATGTGTCAAATCACATTCAGCAGTGTCAGACTTTGAAACTTAAACCACTGAAGACTTGTTCACTTCAGTTAATAACATTTATACGCTAATTTCTGTACCAGATGGAGGTAGTCTATATATACATATTTGGAAAGATGGTAAAATGCAATATGCACTGCCATCATCCCTCACAGCAGTAACTCCGACAGCAGAGAGAGCTACACTGGGATTTGGAAACCTGTCTTGCAGACCCCTATCAGTCCATGGTAACTGGTGATGTACACAATTAAAAATAGATTTGGAGGACCGGCTCTCATCTTCCATGTGATGCTAGCAATGGGGATTATTGCATGGCAGGACAGGAAATCATGTTGTGTGACTGCATGTTATGATACTCCTTTGCCATTCAAATATTTGGTAATAAGGAAGATATTAATTATATCACAAATAGGC
Source organism: Neomorphus geoffroyi (assembly GCA_033558235.1). Lineage (NCBI taxonomy): Eukaryota > Metazoa > Chordata > Aves > Cuculiformes > Neomorphidae > Neomorphus > Neomorphus geoffroyi. Next base: position 73,041,874 of record JAUMJM010000005.1, on the reverse strand, counting down.
TTTAATGAGCTCGAATTCCTTGTTCCTAGCACAGAAGTGATTTGCAAGACTACTTGAATGTATATTGCATACAGCTGCATTCTGTATGCCAACTTCGGTAACTACTAAGAGAGACCTGAGCTATCCCAACCTCTCGTCCATCACCCTTGCTTTTAATCACTAACTCTAGGCTCGCTTTTGTTTCTGTTAGGAGTTTGGTACGTTCTTTACGACGCGCAGTGGTATAGGTCTTGCAGCTCTCAACGGGAGGCTGCACTGCTCGGTGGTTCAGGAGGTCATTCCACTTGAGGAAGTAAGTGCTCTTGCTTAATGGGCACCAAGGGCAGGATTCATCTTTTTCAAAGCAGCTGAAGGGAAGCACTCAGGGAGACAATTAGGGTTGTTCTCTCCTTTGATTACGGAGGTAACCTGGAAGCACCATCTTCCTAAGCTTTTGCAAGGAACCACGATTCACAGCCATGAAAAAAACCTTTTCAGATTGAATCTCAAGTTAAACAGGCTTTCTTTCACGTTTGATCTCAAAACATGCGATGAGTGAAACACAGTTTTTCCCTGTGTCCTGTCAGAATTCTTCAGGACTTCTTACTTTAACTGATTTTTTCCTGCACTTACAGTTGAGAGACCTCCGAGTTTAATGATTTTTACTGAAGAAGTCCATGCCTAGCACCTAGGTTTCTGCTTTCTTGACAGTGTTGTTTGTTCCCATTATGAGAATTCACTTTTCTTTCTGAAAAAAATAAAGGGACCCTCAAACCTGCAGAAAGCAGTGGGTTCTGCAGTTTATTTTATTGATGATTGCTTACTACAGTTGAGTCCAAATGAAGTAGAGGGGCAGAATAATTTTTTAAAGGATACACTAACTCTTATCTTAAATTAAAAAAACAAACAAACATCCAGATGCAAAAAGTGTTAGAAACACTACAGTAAGAATATCTGAAATCATTAATTTGTAAAGAACGTAAATGATGTCAAATGGACAAATAGGTTACAGGAATAAATTCTTTTTTTTCCTTCTTCTTCTTTTACTCATAAAACATCCAGAAAATGCACTGGGGAAAAAGAACTTTTAAATAACTTCACTCTTGGGGCTTAAAGACCGCTCTAAATAGTTGTACTCTGTTTATGTTATACTGTTACCATCATTGGAAATACTACCTACAGTGCACATTTGTGGTTTGATTGCAAGCTACAGATGGAAGATACTTGTGAGAACAATCAAATGAAATTATTTCATTCCTGATATTTTTTTAATATTACTTTAATGGTTGAAAACTTATTATATGATTACTTATTTAGTGTTCATTAAATCAGACTCAGTATAGAGTCAGGACATTAGGAGAAGGAACATGTTGAGATTTGGGTGTTAATACCGATACGTTTGGTTGGTTGGTTTGTTTTGGAAGTACTTCAGCAGATTGAGATGGAATCTATTGAATTCAAGTGGAAGAAAAGTGGTGAAGAGAATACACTTTTTCTTAATTCATTTCTGTTGGGAAGTAAGCTCTGTGAATAAAAGTTACTGTTTTAAAAGTAGTGCCATGTAAACAAGTAGATGCAGGAATTCTGGTGTCTGTTTCTGATTAAAGGATACACATGCTATGTAACTCCTTCAAAGTTTATTAGTGATTGAGAGTTGTTTCTTTCTTGAAGAGAAATTAATTCAGATAAAGTATTTTTAGTCTTTTCAAACTTAATGGCCAAGTGTTTATTCCGATGCTAGTAAGGAGGATTTAGACTGGAAGAAATTGTACTTGTTTCACAAAGCAGAAGCTTGAAGGAGGCACCAGGAAGTCAGTAATGTTATGGATCCCAAATGTTAATTAAGATACTTTGAAACATTGTGGATGTCTTAAATATATCATATGGTCTATGTGCTGGCAGGAATTTCTCCAGGCATCTATCTGTAGGTAAAATATGTTGAAGCTTTCAGATTCTCATTTTGAGGTAAACTTTTCGCAGCTGCCCAGGAATTGAGTGATTTAGAAATGCAAAATTTTGTGACTAACATATAAATAAGTGGCATCAGAGTTAATATCCTCTACTGAAACGAAACTGTACTGAAACCGTATTTAAGAAAAGCTGCTTCCGATAAAGCATTTTAAATAAAGGATAGCGCTAATGAACAGTGAACTATAGGAAGTTTGAGACTGGAAAGAAGCAGTGTGTTTGTTGTAAGGCATGCTAGAAAACCAAGCCTAGGATCTGGTATAACTTGTTTTTTCGTTTATGCCAAGACAGGAGTGTTGGAGAGTTATAGTCCCAACAGCATGTATGGTGAACAGATTTGCATTTCAAATTCATATATTGATTCCTGATTTATGCTGACATTTCCCTTCTCTCCTCCTTCTCAAGGAGGCAAGCAACTCCCTTCCCCGTCAGTTCTGCAATGAAAGACACATACGTTTCTGGAAGCTCTTGGCCAAACAAAGCTCAGCCTGCAACAAGGTACTGGCCAGAGTATGTGCTACCCAAAAGCTGCTGTGGGGCCAGAAGGCACAGACCTTAAGTAAGCTCTACCTCTGAGAAGGCCTGGTGGTGGTTGTTAGTGTAGTTTACATTTTCTTTGAGAGGATTAAGTCAAATTTTCGTGGTGCTTTACTTTGGGATGGGGGGTACTGGCTGGAACCTGGGAAGAATTTGTGCCAGCAGTAGCTAATATCTGTGAGGAAGAGTACGAAAAGATTGAATGGAAAGGGGTTTTGCCTTTGTGAAAACCTTGTGAAAAAGTTGTGAGCTGTAATGCAAAAGCCAAGCATCTCGCACATCTTTGGGTTTTTTTCATGCTCACTCACTAACCAAGCTTGTTTTAGTTGACTTGCTCAATACTTGGTCTTGACTTGCACACCAGACTTGCTGCCTGCAGCCTCTCATGCCAGGCAGCCAAGATTGGCTGCCTTCCTGAGGCCCAGATCCCGGGCCTTTCCACCTCCCCTCAACCTTCCTTCTAGTTCCTTTTCATGTGCCGAATCTAGCTGTGGCTTTTTATACAGCATGAATTGATATTGGTCCTATCTGACAAGGATTTCATTGCCATTTTTAGAAATTAAAACCTTACTCATTTCACTTTGGTGAAATGATTGCCCTGTGTGGCGTTGACATTCCCACCCCACACTCCTGAAAGAAAAAAAAAAAAAAAAAATCAAAAACCTTTGATGTCATTGATAATGCAGCTACGAAAATTTCCTGTTCTAAAATACCATGATTACAATAAAATCACAAGAAGCAGTTATTCATACTGTGTAAAATTGAACCCCCAAATCACTGGGCTTATAGTATTGACGATATTACTGTATGCAAGAGGAATGTCTAAGAATTTTCTCAGTGCTCCTTCATTTCCTCGAAGAAGTGATTTAATTTGTGTGAAGAGTTGCCAAATTCATATACAGTGTTTGCAATTTTACTCTTAGCAGTTAATCTAAGGACGAGTGAGGGTGAAAAGATATGTTATTGCTTTTCTCTTTACTGAAATAAAAATAAATAAATAAAATGGCTTTCCTATGTGAATTTTGTTGAATTTTGAAATGTCAGCCAATCTTATTCCAGTGCCACTAAATATTGGCTGAAATACAATATTTGTCAATATAAAGTATTTTAACTGTCTATGTCATAGTATGTGGGGGGTTTTATTGGTATTAGCTAACATATAAATAAGTAGTAGTTACTCTATAGTGATCAGAAAATGCACACTAAAATTATATCCTTCTGAAATAGCATGTTGCTTTTTTTTTATTAAAATCTTTTGAAATAGAATTATGAAAACTGATTCATATAGTTGAATAGAAAGAATTTTGGAATTACCGCATATTTCTGTTGCAACCTATTGGGGGGTATGGAAGTAGAAGGATCACATGAAGACAAATTGCCTTCATTAGGAGATTTACAGACAAATGAGGAAGTGAGTATGTTGATATGTGAAAGTGAGATTTGAATATCTAATTTTCCTGCAATTATCAAGAAGTCAGGAGCACCCAAAGTAAAAAAAACAGTGCTGTTCTGCCTTGTGATTTTTGTATTCATGAAGCTGAGTGTTGGGTTCTTGTGTTCTTTGTCTCGAGGAGGCCAGGGGAGCTATACATCTGTACTCTGTATTCAGGGAAGAATGACCTGTTTATGGTAAACGGCATCTGCTGTCTCTGACATGGTTTTGTTTTGATTTGTTTTTTTTTTCTTGCAGAAATCAGTTAGATACATTAGAAATCAAGCATCTGTGCTTGAATGTGCCTATCTAAATGCACAAGCTCTAACATGATGTTTGCACATTAATGACATCGCATTGATATATAAGAGGTGTGGGGCTTGTGTCAGACTGAGTGCAGGCCTGCTGGAGCATGTTTAGTGGTGAAAATACCAGACTCTGTACTTGGGGCAAGCTGGGAGCTTATTTATGCTCAGATATTATTGCTTAGATAACAAATAGTACCTTGTTAAGTCATAGTAGCTCTTTGTTGTGAACCCCTGTTTGTACCCAAGTGTAGTAGTTGGAGTTCACGTGTGCAACTAAAATTTTCACCCAGGTTCTTATATGCATCTCAGCTAGTACAGCACCTTCCCTCCCCACCACCCACCCCAGGTCTGAGATTCACTGTTCAGCTGTGATGTGTTGACTGTAGTAAAGATATGGTGCCTACTGACAATATAAGCAGCAATAAAAGGGAGAGATTGAAGTGATAACTTTGAAGATTATATTGTTGCTAAATATGAGGGCATATAGACAGTCTAGTTCACACACTGTACCCTTAATCTCTTCGTATTTCAATGTTATCCCTCTGTAGTCAGATGACTGATAGAGATAGTTTTGTAATGCACTATGGGTTTGTATTTGGATTCTTTGTGATTTTTATTGGCCCCCTTCCCCCAGCCCCCGCTTCAGACTGTGGCTGAAAAGTTGCTGGTTAGTCACTTAACTGTATTCCAACAGTAGCATCAAAAGAAGTCTATGATGGTGGAAGCTGCTGCCAAGCCTGGAATGACCCTGTTTCTGGTCATCTTGTGCATGCCCTGTGTCATAACTCGGTATGTAATGCTTTGTTACGTCTAAAACTAATCCAGTTTCTCTCCCATTTCTCCATTTGTTAAAACAAAAGTCAGTGTTTTAATACGTAGCCAATAACATTCACCTGACTGTTTATATCACCTTATTTTTTCTTCTGTTCCCCAAGACAAGAACCCTGAAAGAGTATCCATACCTCTTAAGAGTTGAAAACTTCATTTCTTTTCACTACAGATCTGTTTTTTCATACTAGCCTATTCGTCCATTTGAATAAACATAAGGAGTTACTAGCAATTCAAGAGTTAAAGCTGCTTTTGTAGGCTGCATATTAATTCAGAGACTTTTCTTAGTTATATATGGAGAGGACTCCTGGAACCCCTAAAGGTTCTGGTAACAGCACTGGGATGAGGCCCGCAGCCCTCACACCATTGGACAGCACTGATGACATCACTCTGTATTAAGAATTAATCAGCTGTCAGAGCTGCCAGCAGTGGGTCCTATGCAACTGCTACCTTGGTGAAAGTCTGTGGCACAGAGACTGAGGAGGGTCTTGGAGTTCCTGTTTTTGATTCTGAAGACGGTCTGTCTTCTTCCTAGGGCAGTATTGTAGACACAGCGCTTCAGTGTCTCATGTTTAGGGGGTTATTTTTGTTTCCCAGTATGGATAATGGGGTTACCTATGGCAAAAGCTTGTTCATTTCCTATAAAAAGGAAACCAATCGTGTTGTTGCATTTCGGTTGGGTTTTCTTTTTGTCTGTATCTTCATTTGATGCCAGTTGGATATCTATCTGGCAGATCTACAAATTAGGAAGAAGGAGGAAAAAAAAATAAAGATTTTTGCAGTCAAAAGTAGGATTGCTGTCTACAACCATAAGAATTTTGTTCTCCTCCCAAATAGATACACACACACACACACACACACACACACACGATAGCCAAAGGAGGGTTAGTCCTGTTTCCTACATACTTCCCACATCTCTGCACTCACCACTTCCTGATTTACTTTTCTGAAGTAGGCAATATCTGTGTTTTCATCATGGAACTTTCTATGTATAATAATAAAATATAATGTATAATTATATGTATAATAATAAAAAAATTAAAGTTTATGCCATTAAAGCATTATAGTTTCTTCTAGTATTTGTCTTGAAAAATATTTACAATGGACTAAAAATTGTGATGTGAATAGTGATTTTTTTAAATACATTGTGTACAAGAGAACTTAATTACATATGGGGTAGCTAATTATGAGAAAATCATAAAATTGATGTTGTTTCCTGGTGGCACAATCAGAGCAGTATTAAAATTGGTCACATATTTGCAGCAGAGTGATAAAGTGTAAGTAATTGACTATCTCGTTTCACTGTCTTGATTCCCTGTTTTGATGCGTTATGTTGTTTGGGAGGTGCAATCTAAAAGTGTTCAAATAGATCTGTCTTTTCTAATATAACACAAATATATATAAGAAGAAAACTTGTTAACTTCTTGTACATCTTGCTCTTTACTCGGAATTTTTAAACAGCAGCCTAATAGCAAGACAAATAAAATGGAGACGTTCTCATTGTGAGAGGGATGCATCCCCACAGTCTGTTTCTGCAAATGATATTAAGTTGAATGTAATATCCAGATGTTGTCTCATGAGTTTAGCTCATATGCAAAGCATTCCATTAGTAATATGATTCTACAAGAAACCATAAAACAAGAAAAATAAACCTAATCAAGAGATGATGAAACTTATTTATTGTTAATTGCTGTGATAGGCCCTTCCCTTCTTATTGTCAGTTCAAAATTCTTTCCTTTTGCAATTCAGGTCAGAAAATAGTATGGTGGCTCTCTAATTAGGTGATCTTGAATAATGAGGATTTTTCTTGGGAGTCAGTTTAACAGTGTATTCCACTTCGACAAATACCTTGTCCAAATTTTTACCTTCAGTTTTATGATACTTTGTCTTTTGCACTTAAAAATCTTAAAATTTTAAATGCAAAACATACTTTAAATAGTTTTGTAAAATCTCAGAGGATAATGCATGATAATTGTTGCAAAATCATTGTCTGATCAATGATAACCTGTCTTGTAACTGGCAGTCTCCATCTTTGATTCTGTGGAAATAGGTTATGGCTTAGTATTGGTTTGGCATGGGGGTACATTTCCCATTTTTCCCAAAGACCTTGGTGGTTTAAATTCGGAATGCACTTGGTCCATAACGTATGTAAACATCTGTGAAATGCGAAAAAATAAAAGTGACTGTTTTGAAGACTGAAGGAAACAAATAGTGTAAATGAAAGTTCAGAATATGTCTTTGAGTAAACTGGAAGTCAAGCATAAAGAAGTAGTTTCACTTATAAGATTGCATTGCAGCAGACTTGTATTCCTGGTTGGAAGTGACGTAGTGTATATTTTTGTCCCTGAAGCTATGTTTAGTAACAGAAAGCAAGGATGTTACCACAGTGATAAAATCCTGAGTTAACTGAGCGACCCTGTATCAGTTTTTAGTAGTGATGCAGAAAAGTACTGTGTTGGACTATATTGGACTACATATTCTACATTAGAGATTAACTACAACACATATAAATCAAAAATAGATTTCAGCTCACAGTTACTGAGGCAAACAGCTAACTTTTCATGTATAGTCTGCTGTGTTAGGTTTTTTGAGGGGAAAAAGGTTTTGAAGTAATGTCTTTTTATTTCTCTCTTTTTTTACTTGTTTTAATAAGACTTCCTGTTTAAATTTGTGCACGTAAAAGAAAACTGGAGTAAAAATATAGGACACAGTCTCCTAAAATTAACTTAAATTTAACAACTGTAGTTTTGTAGGCCCTTCCCCTCCAGCCACTGCATATCCTTCCCTCTCTTCCACTTCCATTTTCCAAAAAAAAAAAAAAAAAAAAAAGGAGTCAAGGCGCTCTCTCTCTCTCGCTCAAAAATAAGGCGCTCTCTCTCTCTCTTTTGAAGGAACCAACTGAGTTTTGGTGATACCATGACCTTGCAAGATTAGGTTTGCGATATTTGACATAATTAACAAAATGCCTGTCTTGGTGCCAGCTGCCAATTCATGACTTGATGCATGGAAGCAAATATTCCCATGCTTGTCTGCTGTCCTTTACACAGCAGAAGCTTTTTGTTTTTCTTTGTCTGACTTCATATTATAAATAGTTATTTAGCTATAATGTATTTTTATTATGTTAAGCACTGTACAAATATTTCACTAAATGAAGAGAATAAAATTCATAAGAAGACAAGTAAGCTTTTATGCAATTCCTGAAAAGATTTACATAGCCTTATACTGCCTTTTCCATGAAGTCATTTGGGCATAACGTTCTCAAAGAAGTCATGCCACTCTAGAAGCACATTTGAAGTAAAAGCTGTATTGCCTTGTAGTAAAGAACATTCCTGGGCCTTTAGGGATGGGATCTGTTTGTGCACCTTGAAAAGGCATGGTTAAGAATTTACTACCTTGTCCAATTAATTTCTTCTTCCTGAGTGGAAAAAGTTATTAGTATTAATAGTTAGAAGTGCAGTTAGTAGTTGGTTAAATAGTAAACGACAGCTTGAGTAGTAAGATATGCAGAATAATCCACTGTTTTAAGAAAAGAAGGGAAACAAAAACATGAAAACAAAATCCTCAAATAATCCACTGCTTATTGATGAAGGTCACTCTTTTTCAAAGCAAGTGATTCCAGCCTGATGTAATACTGTCACATTGGTGCAAGGTACAATTAAGCAAAACCTTTTGGTGGTGAATAGAAATAAACCTTTATGTAAGGATTAAATGCTGCAGTACTGCTATGCGCAATTGTATAGTCAGTCGATCTTTCAGACACATTTCTTTTCCCAAATATTAAGAGTGAAACAAATTATATTGTATGCAAGATTAAATTGTTGATCTAATGTTAATTTCCCTGTGTATTTAATCTCCCATTAAATTTGGATTTACATTTTTATTGGTTTGGAGGTCATTATTTGTGTATGCTGTGGCATGGGTTTTCTAAATTGCAACTTTGTGCTTTGAAGCATAGCCATTTTCATTTGAAAGGGGATGTACTGAAAATGTGCTAAAGAGAGCCAACTGTTATACCCTGCTTTCAAAAGCATTTTTCCAGCACTTAACGGCCAGCCCTCTCATTTGACCAGCAGTGAAACAAGTACCTTTCTTATCTAAATACAGGTCTCCCAAGCAGGAAATCTTATACAGAAAAAGTAGTATACTGTTTTCATTTTCTTTTAAACTCATTGTGATTTAACTTGGGCTAAAATTACTTAAACTGTTTGAGTTTACTGGGAAGGATTGTTGCACATTTTAAGTGAGCATCTGGCATGCATGCAACTGTGCCATATGCAATCCCAGTGTCTTTAGAAGGTGAAAGGCCAGTGTAGTGGTAATTTTGCCCTCTTTGCACCAGATGTTAAAGCTCTGCAATGTCCCTGAGTGACCATTAGATCACCGGCAGCTAGGACTGGTGTTTTATGTTTAATTTATTATCACACCGTTAATCTATCTGACTGTCAGAACTCTCTCTTCCTCATCATTTCCAAAAGTCCTTATATTTTAAGGACAATTTAATTTCCCTTATGATGGATCACTTTTATTTTGTCTTGGCATCCCTTATTTGGGGATAGTATTGAGAGTGGCAATATGTAAATGTAACAACTAATTACACTTTAAAAATATGCCTGAATTTATTCAATCTCCTATAATCACTTTTTTGTTTACAAACAAAAACCAAAGCACCACCAACCTCCCTCCACTGTAGGCATTTTTTTCGTTTACAAGTATATTTAGATTTAGCTGGTATGTTTCTTGGACTCTTGGCTGGGGTTGGCTTGTTTAGTTTTGTATTTGTGGTTTTGTGTGGGCAGAGAAGAAAGAGAGAGGATGTGCTGAGGGAATGGAAGAGATAATGACAGTAATAAAGAAAGAGACTTGGAGTTTGTTATTGGTAATTCTTGGAATATTTTAAGCTAATAGCAAGGGTAAATTGACAACACTTCTAATTCATTTTGCTATCAAGATGGTTTCATGCTTTGGTAGTTCATAGGCAATTTTAGTAGCTTACTGACTTAAATGCTGTGGTTTTGACTTACCTTTAAGGGACCAAAAATTAAAAAAAATGAATTCATATGTTTGATTCCTGTATTTCTTCCCCTGCACTCCTGCCTACTGCCACATCAAGTATTTGTAACACTTGCCGGTGGAAAATACTTTTTAGAATTAGTATTTTTCTCCATCAAGTGAAGCCTTTATCCAAATGGGATCTTCATTACACTGCTAAAAGCGATGGTGGGCTAAATGATGTGCCATTGTCCTAGCTTCTGACATCCATCCTTCCCATGAGTGCTAAGCCTGCAAACCAACTGCTGTAGGAGTAGATGAGGTGTGACTGGATGCTCGTCACTGGAAGCCAGACAGTACTATAAATGGATTGTGTCCTCAGCAAGTCTTGCCTGCTCTTTTGGCCACAAGAAATGCATAGTTCCAAGTGCACTTTTTGCTTTGGGTTCAGTGTGTGTGCCCAGAGTGCTGCTCTCAAAGGTAATTTTGAAAGTTGTTGTGGGAAAAGATCTGGTACTCTTAGCTCTGGCAGATTTATTCTTTATTGATGTACCTGCTTTGGGTTATTTCTAGCCTTTCTGGGTCAAGAAGAGACAGAAACTAGTACAATTCTGTCAGTACCACAGAACAGGTATTTCCACACTGCTGTTCTTGTCCTGGTAGGCTTGTGCACTCCAGATAGGACGTGGCACATCAAAAGGATTTGGAAATGGAAGGAAAATTTGCCGCTTCCTTTCAGGAGACGGAATTATTTAAAAGAAAAGCAAAATTAAGCAAGTTTGAGTAGTCCTCAGAAGCTCGGATATCAGTTTTCTGTGTGCTTCTGAGAAGAAGATTATCCTAAGTCAGCATGGGCAAGAGATATGGTTATTAGAATTGATATTCCATATCTTGAATATATAGGGGGTTTTTAATGCTAATTGAAAACCAGCAATATGCAAACTTCTATGAGTTTATGTCCTTTAACTGCTATTAGAGCAAGAAGTGCTTGGGCAGTGCACTGTCAGGTGATGCAGTGAAATTAGGAATAAATCTAAAACAGTACTGTTGAAATTTCAACAGGTCTGAAACAAATGTAAATATATCAACTAACAAAATACAGCATGAGTTCTGTTTTTTATTACTTGAATATAAACTTCTGCTGCGTTTTGTTAGTTGATATAAATTCAGTAAAATAATTCAGTGATTTGTAGTGCTCATTTTTATTTACAAAATGCATTAATCTCTCCATGCATTTTTTTTCTATGATGAATGGCAGTAAATATTACATAAAAACTTGGTAAAAGTACGTTTTTCATCCCTTTATGAAACTTCATGTAGTGAGGACACAGTATCTTAAAATATAGCGAGTTCTTAACTTTTAATTTTTGCAACAATGCTTTTCAAAATTGGTGATCTCATTCAAAATATAATTGTGTTAGTTCATAGTAAGTTTCATACATGGAATTGTATGATAAATGTTCTGTTTCTGCAAACATTATGACACAGCTTTAATAGAGAACAGAGATCAGGCAGAAATCTGCACAAATGCACAGTGATTGATATTTATTCATAGAGTTGAAGCTGCAAAGATTTCCACGGCATTGTTTAATACCTAATAAATATTATAGTTTTGTAATAACTTAGAATTTATAGAGAGTTTAATGATGATCACCTTAATGCAAATGAGATTAAAATCTTCCTTAAATTAGCACTTGCAACTCACTTGGGTCACTGGCCAAGTTGTAATTACTGTTTAAATTGTCCAGAACTCCTGTAGTTTGCATGCTCCTTTGCAGATGTACCGGAAAATGAGGTCTCTGCCCAGTAAATCTTAGCAGTTGTGTTTGTTCTTGTAACTGTAAAGATTCTGCTGAAGATAATGGAAATGCTCATATTGCAATAAGTGGAAAATAAATTTGTCTTAATTACGTGATAGTGGAGTTTTAAATCCTGTTAGAGTGTGCACTCCTCATGGTAGCAGAAACTTCAAGCAAAAGTGGATTTATCCATTGTTAAGGTTTTCATGCAAGCATTCAGTTTCTCTGGTCTTTAAAGAAAAATGCTAGTCAATTACAGCATATGAAAAAAGAAAATCAAGTGCAACTGTAGTTTTAGGTGAGATATGCCCAATCTCAAGTCTGTTGCAATAAGATAACTTATTTTTCTTGCTTGTGGAGAGGGCAACTAGCAGAGGCAGCAGTTTGTGTCAGCTGCAGACTGCTCTGGGCTGGTGGTGATTTTATGGTGCTATGGCCCTCTAGGACTGGGACAGCGGCAGGGTCCTCGCTCACCTGTGGATGTGTGTGCCGTCCCAGCTAGCTTAGGGTGCTTCAGGAGGAGGTGAGCAGACTACACAGCACCAGGGGAGAGGAAAGACAGAGCACAAGTATCTTCACAAGAACCCTGTAGAAAGGTGTCTGCGCCCTACCTGCATGGAACGGGGACAGAGAGAAGCTGCCTGATTGAGTCGCAGATAGGAACCACCATCGCAACGGAGGCTGGAGGCTTGTGGCTTCCAGCAGCAAGAGAGTGGCTCTGTCTGACCCCACACATCAGCACCTGCAATATAGGTTTGGCGTCTTGCTGGCAAACAAGGGGCTAGGAGCTCCTTCTGGGGAAGTGTCGCAGGTGATGAGTCTGAACCTCATGTCCACCAGGAGAGGAAGTGCCAAGGGATTGCAGTGGAAGCCTTCCTGCTACAGCGGACAGGGGCCTCATCTGCTGACTTAACCTACTGCTGGTGGCTCAGAGCTGGGATGTCATGGAGGCGGCCAAGGCTAACTATAGATGGATTTTTTTCATTATCATCATTTAATACTAAAAAAAGAGAGCTAATATCACACACATGAGTATAACTGAGGTACCATGTGCTACAACAGATGTAGTTACTTTATTAGAAGACTTTTGCTTTTAATTTTCTACTCTTTAACACTCTGAGGGTTTTTTAGGGCTTTCTATATAATGTAATTTTCAGGTAATCTCTGAAATTGAGAAGCATGAAGGAGGAGTAGTAGCTTTGGAGTTATGTGTCTAACTAAGATTGTTTTTATTTCAATTCTTTTTGTTACACAGATATTACGGTGGTAGTTAAATATACTCCAAATGCTCAATATGCTCAAAATAAATAGGTTTCTTGGAGTTATGGTAATGGAATCGGAGTATTTTTGTAAAGGCTGCAGCGCTTATTGTGGTATATAGAGGAAGAAAAAAAGAAACTGTGTTTTCTTCAGTTATTCAGTTTTCTTAATAAAACTAAAATTGAAATTCAGACACTTCTAAATCATGGCACTAATAAGGATGCATACACTAGTATTTGTTTTTTTTAAAACAAAGTAGTCTTAGTCTGATATCTTCTCTTCTGCTATCCTGAAGGTAGGTATTGATTAGTTCTGGCTTATGAAAAACTTCTTGCCAAAATCCTGACTCAAAATTTGATTTGAACAGTAAATTTTCTGATATCTTGCTTTTACAAGTAATGTTGTTCAGATACCTCTAACTTTAATAGTCCTTGGGAATTCATATCAAATTAACTGCATTTGAACAGATCCGATTTATTGTTGCTGTGATACAGAATGCATTTAAAACCAATCTGTTAGCACATAGGACTTTTCATTTGCTGAGAACCAGAGACATGCAGAGAGTGTTTAAAACTACAGGTCTACAGAGACAACCTTCTGTGAGTGGCCTGAGTTGTCCTTTTATTTAACTAAAATTCTGCATTTTTGAGAGTAGTAGAAGCTCTTAGAAATGCTTTTTCTAGCCAATGCCTTTTTAGTCATATTATGTACAAGGGCAGCTTTTAAGCAGGATTTTTTGTGAACTAAGTTTTTGGGGGTTGGGAGGAGTTTTGAGCAGTACACATAGTTATGAAAACTATGGGAACCAATCTTTTAGTATAGAGCACTAGCTAATTCTTACGGAATGTCTGTTATAATCATTAGCTCAATAAGAGGAAAAACAATATTGGTCTTTTAATTTCACCCCAGAAGTGTGATACAGAAGAAAAAACTATTAACTTAGTTATTATAATTTAGAAGAAGGAAATGGTATTAAAATGGATGCACATTCTTTGTTACCAATTTTGTGTCATGAAAACTCAAGATTAGATTAAATCATTGCAAGTGAAAGGCATTTATACACTGGAAGAGTACTGAAATATGCTTAAAATACTGCAGTAGAGAAATAACCCCAGAACTGTATTGGTTAGAACTTCTACTACTTTTGACATTAAAAAGAAAGAACTCCAAAAAACCCCAACAACTTCCTGAACAACAACAACCAAACAAAACACCACACCACTTACTTGCGCACCTTTCTGTCTCTCATAGATTGCATATGTGATTTTCTATTGTCATGTGTCTTCAATTACAATGTATCTGTGAGGGTTTTTTTACCAAAAATCCTGTCTTTTTTCCGAAATATGGCTTGCTACTTCAAATTTTAAGCCTTATTACACTATAATCGACCAGTCTGATACCGTGTGAAATTGTCCATGAAACACCTTTATACCTCTGTCCTTTACTTTCCATTATCTGCTTTATTCTGAAGGCCAAGCAAAAAACATTGCATGGAGTCCTGATGTCTCGGGAGAGTCTAGAGAAGCAAAGCACACCCATGCAGTATAATGAAAAAGACTCAGCAATACCCACAGCTGCCAAACAGATGAGCAGTTTTTAACGGAGCTAAGATTCACAATGAAGTCTGGGCCCAGAACTAATCAGATCTAATTAAGACAGACATGATACGGTCTGGTACTGTTGACAGGGTCAGGGTTCCTGTAGCTCTAAATGAGGCATGTTATAATTATGATCTAATTGAAAAGCTGGGAGTGATACAGAACCTGTGCACTGCAGGGTCTGAAAGAAAAGTTGCTCTTTAGGTCCTGTTGTGTACCTTATTAGATTGTTAATGCTCAATTAGACAGCTGTAGAATTAAAGAAAAAAAGTGCATGTGACAGTTGCGCATGGGTCAAAGAAAATCTATATGAATTTTCAATATCTCTTTGGATTTTATTCACAGAGATCTATTAAATATACAGAAATAAGGGGGAGGTTGTTTGTTTGGTATTTGCTTTTCTCCTCACAGCTTATGTTGATATACAACAAGGCGAAAGGCTCTTAGATTATTTTATCATGATGCAAAAATACAGTGGAGGGTTTTCAAAGAGTAGTATGTGTGTGCATCAATCTGCAATATGACATATATGAAATTTGAAGGCCATATTTTCTACCTCTCATCTCTCACTTTAAAGCAATCAAAGTGGCTTTTTCATTCTAGAGACTGTGGTGCCTTCATTTCTGTTGTAAGTATGACTTGATGTATGGTCTTATAAATTATCATGTCTTACCACAGGTTGTCATGCACAATTCCAGTTTCACTTTTTCTCTAATGCAGAAGTTATGGATTTGAATTCATTTATTTCTTTTAGTAAGACCATGTCTGCAATGAAAAGCTTTATTAGAAAACAGGAGTTGTCACTCCACCTTGAAAAGTCATTGACACATACAGTAAGTGTGTAGAAAACTGCTGCTGTTGTGGAGAGTTCTACTTGATCCAGTATGTTCTTGCATCTAGTATGCAAGCGTACTGAGCCTAAATCTGCACTGCTTACCATGTGTTAGAGATGGAGATAACTGACTTTTTTTTGGTCTACAGGGAAATCCAGTATCACAAAATATTTTTGTTTGAGATTTTCAAGACTTTTTTCAAAAACGTTTGTAAAGAGTTCTCTTATGCTTTGAAAACCCTGTGAAGCCTTTTCATTCTGCAAAGCAATATGGCTGTAACATTGGTGTGGTAGATTGGCCTTGGCTTAGTGACCCAGCTACTCACTTGCTTCCCCTCATGAGTGGGACCGGGAGACAACAGGACAAGAAAGGTTGTGTGTCAGGATAGGCAGGGAGATGGCTTACCAGTTTCTGTCAAAGATGGCTTAGCAGTTACTGGCTAAATAGACTTAATTTGGGGAAAAAAAATTAAAAGTATTACAATTAAAAATAGGGTCAGATATTGAGAAAAACAAAGACAAAAGCTAAAACCACTTTCTTCCATATCGCCCCTTCTTCCAAGGTGTGTTTTGCTCCCAACTTCTCTACCCTTTACCCTGCGCAGAAGGGAGTGCGTTGTGGGAAGGGTACAGTCAGCACACAGTGATTTCTCTCTGACACTTCTTCCCTCTCGTAGTGTTCCCCTGCGCCAGCGTAGGCTTTCCACAACCCACAGTGAATCTTGACTTGGGCACTGTGGAGCATCTCCTCCTTCAGTAACCACGGTGTTTGTTGCCTCTCCTTTTTCTCACACTTTTCCCCTCGCCCCTCACTGCTGGGCTGCATTTTGCACTTTACACAGACTCTCCTCACAGTGCTGCCATCATGGCTGTGGGGATCAGCCGTGCTCTGCCGTGGGGACATTGGAGCCAGCTGGAAGCAGCTGTGTCCTGCCCAAGGCGTACCCAGCTGCTCCTCACAGAGGCTGCCCAGCAGCCCCCTACCAGCCCGTGGGCACTTGCGCTCCGTACTCACTTCAACAAGAAACACAAAATGCTCTGAGTTCTCCGCTAGTAGCAGCGAACTAAACACAGACCTGTACAAACCTTGTCAATTAATGGCTGGTTTGTGAAACCATCTCTGGATGGATGCTTTTTCTCAGGTTGATGGAAAGAACTTTACAGGTTCCTCTGTGCATACCCTTGTCTGCTGACTAGTGCCTCCCTCTCCCTCAGGTAATCAGCATAGTCAGCTAAACGGCCAGCTAAGCCGTGAAACAAGAAAAGCGTTCACTATCTTAAGAAAAGCTCAGTCTGCTTCTGCATTCGACATAGTTCAAGCAAACAGGGTAACCCTTTGATCTGCTGCCAGAAGGCTCTCTCTTCCCTATCTTCTTAGGGCTGCAAAGCAGGCTTGCGTCCTCAGTCAAGGGGGATTCGCCAGCCCGGGAGATGGCAAATAATTATGTTGAACTGTTCTCGTGCTGATATTGTAATAGCGGGAAGGGAAGGGAAGGGCCAAAACCCCACACAAATCAACCAAGCCAGAATTGCACGTAATTGCATTGATCTCATCTGTCTTTCTGGAGGCCTTAGTTTAAATTTCAAGATCTTGAATGCCTGAAGAGATTTGAGTGTGTGGCCAGAGAAGGAGGAGCTGTCATCAGCAGAATGGCCATCCCCACTCCTTACCGGGCAGCAGGAGTTGCAGCGAGCTGAAAGCAGGAAAGAATTGCATCAGTAAACGACAGCTGTTTGGGTTTAGTCAATAAACCCTTTGCCCTGATATGCCATGTTGCCTGTTCTGTGCAAGTGACTTCTGTCAGCTCTGCAGAGGCTGCAGGAAGCCAGCAAAGGCAACTCGAGCAAGGCTAAGTTAGCTAGCAGCAGCACATGGCTTTTCGCATACTTCCTTCCAAGTAGGATCTATGTCCAGACATGAAGAGGACACGAGCTTGTTTCCATCTACTTAATGCTCTTCTAGGTCTTGTGCCAGTCTCATGTATGTCTTGTCTGTTTTTTTTAATTCTCTTTCAAACAATCACAGTAAAGGCACTAAAAGCTGATTCTTCTTGAGTAAAGCCTAACTTTGTTTTTCAGCAGGTGTGAAAAGGAACCCTGAAACTTAGTGGTTGTCATTTTGGGTAACCTTTTGTGCTGATGACTCAAGATATGTTTTAAATAAACATACTCAGCTTAACTGCTTATTTTATTTAGTACCATAAGGCACATCTTAATTTTTTAAAATAAGTATATGTTCAGACACGTGATTCATCTTCAGAATTACAGAAATGGAGCTCTTGCCTCCTTTGCATCTCTCCAGCTTCCAAATATTCTACATTTAGTGCACACAATTTCAAAAAGATACATTTAATGTGATTTAATACCGTATTTTCTCTAAATTTTATTTTCTACTGCACTTGACATTCTAAAATTATTAGCTAGTCTATAAATTGTTACTGTTTTCTAACCTCTTCCATAAAGACAGGAGAGGTTAGGAACCAAGTTAGATAAAGATAGATGAGATCAAGAAGATACTCTTAGATTCCTCAGCTGAATAGATTTTAAGAAGTTTTGCCAGTAACATATACTTTCTTAAAATTGATTCTCATCAATTTTGAACTGCAATCACTAGGACTTTGATCTCTGTGTAAAGGCATTTGCAGTCTTGTAGGTCTTCCTGTTCTTTTTGGTATCCTATTTTAATTGAATTTCATTGCTCACTTGGAGAAAAAAAAATCTTCTTTTAAATTGATTGTACTGTGTGTGGGTTTTTTGCTTCTTCCTTTTTTTTTAATGAGGAATTCACATTAATAATATTTCTTTGTGACTATGCATACAGATTAATGCTACTATGAAACTGACCCTTCCTATTGACACAAAGGTCTGGTCTATCTATCACCTCAGTAATTCCTAATTATTTGGAATGTGTCAAGTGCTGATAAACTTCAATATTAAATTCTTTTCCACATGAGTTGTCATCAATATTTCATGTGAGTTGGCAGAACATAACATTTGCTATTCAGTTTTCCTTCCACTGGTCTTTGTTTTGCCTTGGTGAATTACAGGGCAAAAATATTTAATGTATGTGGAGGACTTAAGCTGATATGGCAGACTTCTGAGTATTTGTTCTTCACTAGTGTGTTTGTTTTGGGAAGTTTTCAGGGGAGACTTTTTTTGTGTTGTTTGTTTTGGGGGTAGTGTTTGGTTTTGATGTTTTTTTTTGTTTGGTTGTTTTTTGTTTGGGAAGGTGAAAATGTTTGTTGTTTTGTGTGTTTGCTTGGGGTTGTTTTTAACTAGTCTTTTCAAGTGTGGACTCCATCCCTGTTTTCCTGAGCATTTCCTTTCTATTGAGAACCCCCATGTGAAAAAGAATCATTCTGAAAGCAAGACTGTGCCCGATATTTGTTATTAGCTCTGTGGCTGCAAAGTGACTACAAGATTAAGTTTTGTTTGAAAGGGAAGGGCTCTGAGGAATGACTGAATAGCACTGCACACAGAAACTAGAGGTAAGTTCGAGGATATATGGTATTCCTTTCCCTTATAGGCCAGTACCTGGACTGTTGTTAGACCTGCAAGCAGTTAGGTTGTTCAGTGTTTATCCATAGGAAAAGTCTTGGTTTGGATCAAAACAAAAGGCATCAAGAAGCCAACAGAATACTGGGTGGACGTAACCTATTCCTCTGTGAAGCTTCTTTCACCAGGGCATGGTTTATATGAAAATTACATATTGGTCTTTTAGACCAGAGTCATCTTCCCCTCTGCCTGTATGTTCTGGACTGCGTTCAGTTGGATTCAAGTGGCCCTATTTTTGGGGGGTACAGTAGAAACAACAGAAGTTATTCTGCTGGGAGCAACTGGATCACAACAACATCATAAATGTAATGAATTACAGCAGCCATACTAGGATGTTTGGTTAGGACAGAAAATATTCAGTGGTTATAGTCGTGCATCTTTTTGTTTATTTTTGCTCCAGGAAACACTCCTAAGAGTGTTTCTTTCCTTGAAGGAAAAGTGACATTGCAACTTTGGTTGCACTCTTGGACGCTGATGTGGCTTCCTAGGATCTTGGGGAATGGGTGTCTTGGGGAAACAACCCTTCTCCGAGCAGAGAGGAGAGAAGGCAGGGTAGTGTGTCATAAAGCTATATGCTTCACCACCCTGGCTATCTATATTATCTTAACCAACAAAACATGTCTTACACAAAAGGTCTTATGTAAAAGCCTTTATTTTACCTGTTGAAGCGTAGCAGTGCACTGAAATCTTAAAGTATCACCAAGCTGAAGTTAAGTTATTTGAAGATAAGTTGAAAAATAATTTAACTTCTCTGTGATAACCATAGCATTAACATTTTAGTCCCAAGATATACTGGAAAACAAAGTCAGTCGTGTTCCTAGTAACTGACTTTCCTTGTCATAGATGAAGAACTATTCAGTTTGAAGGAGAAAATCTTCAGTGTTCAAGTACCTGAAGTAATAATCTCTGAAAGTAAGCACAGTGAAAGCACAAATACCTGACAATTTATAACTAAAAAATGATAAAGTAGTCTAATTGCTAATATTTGTGTATACATATAAAGCTTTTACCAGTACTTCAATCTTAGTATTTGATCTCAACACTTAATAAAAACAAGCAAGCATACACTATTAAATCACTTTTTAGCAGTGTTATACACAATACACCATGTAGAGTATAAAAGAGGAAAAAGAGAGAGAGGGCAGCACTTTATACTGTCACTGTGTAGTATTACCCAGATAAGAGCGTCACAATACCTGTTGTATGAGAAGAAATATTTGGAGTTATTTCTTTAACTTGGTTTGAATATTTAGGGGGTGGGGGTGGGGTTTTTTTTTTTTGATGGGATTTATATTTTTTTTTATAGTGCTGTGCTTCCATGGTTGGTTCAACGTCTTGATTGTTGCAGAAGTACCTTCAACCTTGTTAGCTTACAGCCCAGAAATCTGTAACCAGTTTCTGAGCATGAATGCCTTACAATAGCATTATCTACTAATCACAAGGCTTGCTTTCTCCTGTTCTTTTCATTTTGCTAACCTCTTCTTTTGTTTAGCTAGTCCACTAATTCAAGTAAAGGTAGAGATGATGATGATGGTGTGCTTGACTTTTCTCCAGTACACCCAGATACAGGATTTGTCTGTATGAATATGCTTATAATGGTAAGGATCCATTCACCACAAAATAGATGGGGTTTGATATTCCCATTTCTGAACTGGGTTTGACAAGCATGTTATCGAATTATGGACTTAAAATTTTTATATGTCATCCTTCTCTGCTCAAAAATCACTTTTTCCCTTGTGCATCAGTTCTGGAAACAGAAAAAGTACTGATAGAATTCTGCGATGTGATTGTTTCTATTGGGCATCATGCAAGAATTGATGAACTGATCATATATTTTGCATAAAACTTGCTTTTTGAGCATTGCCTCTGGAGAAAACAAGGTGCTAGGATACAGAAAAACAAACCCAGTCTTTACTCCTCAGATTTGTAGCTATTGCATTGTTGATGAGCAAATCTTGGACTCCCATTTTCTTACCAAAAAGCTGTAGCATAAGCCATAATTGCTGTACTTTCAGACTAGTTGCTGAAGGGACAACTATTATACTAGTTATCAAAAATTAGATAACTATTAGCTTTAAGGTAATATATGTATAAAATGTTTATTTTCCTGTGCTGGTGATGAGAATGCTTTGTTAATAAGACGGTGGCACTAGTGACAGCCAAGCACAAAATGCGTTCCCTCAAAATCAGTGTTAACACAAAGCTCAAAAAGCGGCTTACAGAGAGTTTTGTCTCAGGGAGTTCCTGAGGAATTCGTATGTGGATAAAAATAAGGCAGCAATCTCTGCCTGGGAACAGGATCATGACAGCTGTCAGGTACTTTTGAAGTTTATGTAGTTTACATGTAGATGACATTTTTTTAAAAAAGTAAATTTACGCAGCCAAAGAATGAGAGGAACGGATACTCATGGCTTAAGAAATATTCCTTCAAGAATTTTCTAAATGTTGAGGGTAAAACCCTTTCATACAAGTTTTAGGGGTTGGAAAGCTACTTTCATGGAGTTTGGAGTGTAATTTCAAGGAAACTAGAAAAAGTAGAATGTAGCTAATGATACAGAGCTGACATTGACTGTTTGCATTGGTTCCCCTCTCCCCCCTCTCTTTTCCTTTGCTGGAAATTCTGAAGGAAAACATGTAAATATTAAAACAAAGCTACAAATTACTATTATGTATTTCAAAATTATGCTGACCCCATCTGAATACACACAAAGTTTTCATTCTGAGATTACCAAGTACTTGTGTTGCATCTTGCCATTCCCTATGTTTTTGAGAAAAACTGGGACACTAAGACATTAAGTGACAGTGGGTTCTTTTAGCGTAGCCTTCTTTCTAGCATGTATGTCCTGTTCCTTATCCTCCTCAGTCAGTACACCTGGTAAAAAAAGTCCAAATTTAAGTTCTTATTAATAGCTTCTATTGATAGTGGTTTTCATCTGTTTGTTTTATATTTTGCTTTAGTCTAAATCCCAGTTCCAATAAGTCCTAGTCCACATTAATTTACCTCTAAACGCTGAAGACTGTACTAGTCTTTAATCTCCTTTAGCACGTTGAGGAGGGACACAATTGGATTGGCAATCATTAATGAAACATCTGTATGAAGTGCTGTATCTTGCTTCCCTGTCCTTGCTTCAGTCCTTTGATATTTGTAGGTGTTCTTATTTCTCTGGCAAAAGCCATCCTTTCCTCCTCTTTTCAGAGCTATTTGCACTAATAGCACTGCAGATTAGTCAACTAGCTTTCCAAATTATACCATTCGAGAATATATCAAAATTTAAATTCAGGTCACCCTGTGCCTGAAACTGTCTCATCATGAGAGTTTCAGTTCATGGAGGTGTTCAGACAGTTATTCTTACATATACTTTCATCTGGGGCTCTATGAAGCATTACACTTTATCAGCACATCAGTACAAAGATACCACCGTTGATGCCTGCCTTTTGGCTTTGGGGGCCATTTCCATATCAGTATTTACACACCACAATAAAGTTCTTGTCTGTCACTTTCAAATTTTAGACATAAAAACTAAGGAATTTTTGTGGAATACCTTCCATAAGTAAACAAGATACAATTTTCTTAAATATCTTAATGTAGGTTTTATCTTTATATCTTATGCCTTTTCAAACATGAAGCTGACAAATGAAATGTAATCTTGACAACAAAAAATGGTGCATGGGGAGTGATATTTTTCATTTGTTGGTTTTAATTTTTTGGGGGGAGGGGGGGCTTTCTTTAAACTCCAAGCAGAGCTTGGCATGTGAGGAAATGACCAGTAAGAGTATGTTTGTGCTCTGCCATTTGAAATGGCTCCAGCTGTTGGTTCTCTATAGTTGTAAACACGTTAACCATGCTTTTTTTGTTCCCTGACCTCCTATTGCTGTGTGTTTCCAAGCTAGCCTAGCAAAAGACTTAACATCATGAAAAAAAAAAGAGTACCTTTTTGTTAAGTAACCCTACCTGTGCTTTGCTAACTCGTAACCAAAGCAGCAGAATTTCCAGAGTTCGTTATATGCTTAAAGACTGTCTGTGCTTGTGAGGTAAAACTTAGAGACTCTGCCAGTTAATGTGATTTTGCTGTTAGAGCTTCAAAGGTAATAAATCCCAAATCATAAAAGGTAATCAAATATAAGACATTACCATTATTACCTGTGTGTACCTGAATTGTATCTCCACTATGCTACTATGTGATCCAGTCATAATCTGGTCTCAGAGACAACTCATTATTCCTTTACTTAAACCAATTTTTGTGACTACACTAAATATTCAGAGAGATTATTCTTCCTATCTACAGCAAAAACTATGAAATCCTCAAGGAGTCATTTCCAACAGTTTGACTTCGGTCTCCTGAATCCCAGCCTTGATCAGTGGACCGTGTAATGTTGTGTGGAGTCTCCCATGAGAGTCCAGTATGTTAAAAATACAGATTTCAAATGTTTGACCTGTCGGGCTGGGCAATCAGACTTACAGAAACTGTAACGGCTTCTAAATTTTGGAAGATATGAACTCACAATTGGATAACTTGGACACATTTTCTGTACCTTGTCTTTTTCTACAAAAACTTGATTTTTAATCGCTTCCCTCATGGGCTCTAACATCATAATATTTCTTTTTCAGCTAAAACCAACTCAATGACTGTAGCAAACATTCATCAAATAATGGCAAGATTGGAACAGATAACTCCTTCTTTGAATAGCTGGATACTCAAGGCTCTGTTTCCTAAGATACTGTTACACTGTATATGTGTCAGTGGAGCAAGGTGGCAAATAGATCAGTGTGTTCTGAAAGAGATTAGATTATCTTGCGGGCTTTTTTCATCATTGAGAGAACTGGTACTTTATTTACAAGTGGTGTTCATTTTTCATGTCATTGTTCCCACGGGAATTACCATAAATCAGATGAGCTCAAATGTTCTGATTTCAGTATGGGACCAACAGCTGTTTCCCAGAAGTTCAGACATGCAGGACTCAGTAAGTCACCAGTCAGACAGCCAAAGTCAGCTATATCCAGTTTCATGCCATGATATATCCATGCTACATATGCCCATTACAGATTATGATAACAAAAGGATTGTGTAGAGCTTCTGAGATATTATGAGTTTAAATAACAGTTATGTAATTGTCTCCCTTATGCTCTGTAACTCATAGTGGCGTAAAGATGCGGTCTGTGAGTGAGCAAGATTTTGGAGGTACACAGTAGTGATTTGGCATACACATGAATCACCAGGTAGTAGCAAGAGCTGCTTATAGAAGCAGATAAATGAATTCAATGTGTGGGTTTCAATCTATGCTATCCAAAAAGTTAGATTATTAGAGCAGCTAGGAAGAGATAAGCAACTTCTGCTTTATTCTTCTGTCCTGCGATTGAGCTGCCCATAGCATAATCCATAGAAAGGAGAAAAGATTGCTACAGAGGTGTCTTTGGCCTTTCTGGGGGCAGATTTTCCTTGGCTGCCTTTTCTCTGCCATAGCTCTAATGTACTGGCCAGCATGTGGAAAGAAAGCAAAGGCAATAAGGAACCTATTTTTATCAAGAATCAAAGGTATTGAGGTGATTTGTTTGATTACTTACTGTGTGTCGTGTGGAAGTGTGCTCTGTTGTGCTAAGTCATAGAGAACAGTAATGTAAGAAGGATCAGTTGTATCTTGAGTTGAACCTGTGAATGAAAGACCCAGTGCCCAGACCTGGGCATGAAGCCTCCACCCTTATGAAGTACATTAAGATTATTTTTCTTTGATACCAGTCAATCTAGGATTTCTGCCCACCTTTGTGCTGTGTGTATGGGAATGGAGAAGGTATAGGTGAGAGAGACAGTGGCGAGCATCTCTGTATTCCAATTTTGCCATCGCATCAACACAGATGGGATCAGGTCCTAGATTCACATGTAGTAAAGTGTATTCATGATAGTATTTGTCAAAAATTTACGTAATTTACTTACTGGAATATAGTCATCACTTGTTCTTTAATTTTAACATTTTAAAATATCCTTAATGTTTAGGAAAAATCAGTATAAGCTTAATTTAATGCATATAATTCTTTAGCACAAAATATTTTTGTAAAAACCTCTCTGCAGTCTCCTAGATTATTTTGGTTTATTCATGTGGTATTTTACAAAGCATTAATACAATGTGGAGGCTTATTTCTGTTTCTTTATTTTGTTTTGTTGACCATTTACAGTGAGATTTCTACACTTAGATTACACAATGTTTTGTGGGGATTTGTCAGTGGAAGGGACTTCAAGCTTGAAAGTAATAATCAAATTGTACCACTCTATTGAAAGGCAACATTAGATTCTGATTTACTGATGTGTGGGGTTGGTTTTGTTTTTTTAAGAAGATGTGTATCTTGAAAACAATGTATCGATTAATTATATAGTATGTATAAATGATGGATTTAGCTATCTAATGACCTGGCCCGTGATGGTATCCAAGTTATTAGCATTTTTTTCTTTAAGTATATACATTACTTACAAGGAGGAAAAATAATTTCCAGACTTACTACTTCAAGATTAATTGGAATTTACTGGAGTTTTACTACATTAGGCCTGAAGGTTCCATTTGGATAGTTCATTCATACGACTGATCTTTCTTTTATAGAAAGAAAGCATTATCTTACCTTATTTTATTGAATGTTTTTTAGCAATCTGGCTGCAGTGGATCTATCTCCTTGAAGTGTATGTTTGTGTAATCGCTTCTCCTTCACCCTCTATCCCCTTATTTCTTTTATTTCCTATTCCAACACAAAATTAAGCAGGATGAGATTGATAAATGTAGGAATACAAAGGTTAGACAGACTGCATTTCTTTTGACTTTTGACTTTGGCCTAATATAGATATATTGTGATATTAAAATGGCAGGTTTGGTCTAAAGATTATTTCTTTTTACTGTAGCTTGGATTTCTTCTTCCTCCTGGTCACAGAACACTAGCATAAAACATTTAGTAAATTGATTTGAATTATGCATTCATGGAAATTTAAGTAGTTGTTTTCATATGGGAAAAAAATATGCTTTAAAGCATGTACTGGGATACTCAGAGATAATTATTGTATTGCAAACAAAATTAGAATGTGTCGTGCTTAGAATGGGAGAAAATATTTATAGTTTATAACCAGATTGTTTAATCAGTTTAAATAAACAAAACCATAGATAAATTTATGCAAGAATGGAAAGATTATTTACTCATGGCTTGTTCTTTAATACATTTAAATGGCTACTAGTGAAATCTATCATGTACTCAGTAGTACTACCTTTAAGAAAGCATAAAGATGACTTTGTAGTAGCAAAAAAAGAGATACCCTGCTCATCAGGTAGTGGTGTAAGCCTCTCCGGTGTTGTCAGGTAAAACAGACTTGCACTACTGGAAAAAAATCTCATAACTGAAACGTGATCAGGTACAGGATGTGCTCAGGTAGATTTTGAAACCTGCCCAGACTGTTTGGGATTAGAAATTGCAAGATTGAGTGATCTGTCCCAAATTCTCTATCTGTTTCAACAGGAAGACTAATGAAGGACGATAGAAAATCTGCTGTAGTTTGCCATGCATTTGTTTTCCTTGTTAGATGTGTGTGGGAGAAGTCAGCAGTCTGTTCTGGCTATGCTTTTAAAGATTAAAACAAGAAATTAATAACTGTGCACCTCAAATTAGGGAAAAGAACTATTTTATTCTGAATTGCTTCTGCACATCTTGCTTTCAGTGGCCCATAGGAAAGGGCTTCCTGCAATCACATAACATTTCTCAGAAGTGGTGCGGCAATAGTTGATTGAATATTTACAGGGATGTGAGATACTGTTACATGTTCAACAGCTGTGTTCCTGCTCGAAAGAGAAAACAGTTAACTTCCAAAGAAAACCCCCAAAAAACCAAAACCAACCAAAAAAACCAGACAAGAACTGCCCATACGCACTAAAAGATGTAATGTTAATAATACTTGCAACACCAAGTAAAGCAGAAGGCTGAGGGTCGGGCTGGAGGGGCAGCTGTGAACTTCTAAAGGTTGAATAAAGCAAACCACAGTGCTTAGGGCAGGGGAGATTTATTGCCAGACCAGTGGATTCTGCATCTGCTCTCTTTGGTTTCATATGAATCCAGAATCAGAGTTTTGGATTGCTTATCAGCCCATGACTTTGGTTATTGAGGAACAATTCCCATCTGAGTTTGTTTCATTCTGTCTTATATTGGTAGATAATTTATCTTTTTGTAAGGCACAGACAGAGAACGCACTGTGGGACTGTGATTTCATCAGTCTGGATAGTATGCATTTGCACCAGAAATGTTGATTTCTGTGCTAAATTGCTGATAGCATACTGAGGGGTAACTCCTGGTGTAGCTAAAACTGGATTCGAGGAAAGAAGCTAATGCTACTAAGAAGCTTCCTGTGTCATCCATCTGCCGTAGAAGCTGCTGAGGAAAAAGGAAGGTCTGCTCCTATCTTCTCCGACTTGCCCGTAAATAGCATGCAAGGGAGACCCCATTTATGTAATTTGAGGGTTCATGGAGTAGTCAGGAATTTTCTCCTTGCTGATTATAAATGTAGCTATCTTTTAGTTAAACACTTCCCCATAATAATAAATGCGTATAATTTCTGAATATAATGCTAGATAAAAGATAACTTATTTTGTGACTTACAGTTCTAGAAATTACTGTATGTTTTTAAAAGCAGTTTTAAATGGAAAGAGAACTGTATTTTGTGCACTATAGATAATCAGAATGTGTTAATGCTTCTACACACATTTATAAACAAAATTAGATCTGGTGTTTAAAAAATCCCCAGTTATTTCCCCTATAGCCACATAAAATAAAAAAGGGACTATTTTTTCCATTAGGATTTCTTTTTAATAGAGTGCATTTCAATGGCACTGCTCAACTGTAACTTTATGTGATAGAAGCAAACGTTACAAACGTCATTACAGTTGAACACATCCGATACTTTAAAATATGCTTTGAATTAATTTGCCTCATTTGTTGCTGGCAGCTTTTGCTTCCTTTTCTTTTCAAAGGCACAGTGCTGCTTGAAGATTTCTAAAATTTCTGGGGAATGTGCTCTAAGGATTTTTTTTTTTTTTTTTTAAGCATTCCCAGAAGATTGTTTTAAAGATATTTCCCTCCAGGGTTAGCAGGTGTGAGGATGAAATATCCATGCCTTTCTGTACTATCAGGTTTAGAATTTCTTAAGGGAATGAGACCACAACCACGATGGTTAATAGTTTGCTAAACCCTTTAAAGCCTGGAAGTTGCCAGGGAAAATGGAGAAGCATCAGTTTGAGATTAAGCCCATTAAGACTTCTTAATTTCTTTTCTAATTGCAAACTTTGGAAATGCATAGATCACAGCATGTTGCACAGACTCACTGTTTGGGAAAGGCTGTTCATTGACGCAGTCCAATGTTTGCAGGTCAGCTGCTGTTCCTTCATCGAGATGTTTCTATAAAGCCAGTCGAGGTCTGTGCTGTCTGTCCAGCTATCATTGCAATGGCATTTGTTCGTTTGGTTTCAAGGACAGCAGCAGGCAGTGGGGTTCCACCAGCCCCTAGAGGCTGACCATCTTCCTTTATGGGGTGTTGCAAGTGATATTGCGTTATATCTTCTACTGCGTATCAGCTGTTTCTGCACAATTAGATGGACTGTCAATCCAATAGGCAGCTGTAAATAGAATTGTTGATTTGTGTTTCCAGTGTAAATGAAGTAAAAACATTACAATACATGTTTGACCTAATGTTACCTTGTAAATTAAATTTCTGTCTTGTTTTAAGTCTTTACGCTTATTATCTGAAAAATTAGTACAATATCCAAAAGTACACAAAAATCCAAATTCAAATATGTAGGAATGACATGATGTATTTGTGTACTGTACTGATTTCTTACAATGAAGGGATTACCTGACTGATTTCCATGTTATGGAAAGCTCACTAAATGAAAGAAAAAATCTATAAATGATATTTCGTCTTTTTGACCAAAAATTTCAAGCAAGTATCATTTTTTTTCCTTTAAAAAGCCATCCTGATTATAATGTTAGAAAGGCTGTTTTTCTGAAATACTTCAAAATACACTGTTCAGAGAATTATCTGATGATTGTATTAATCACCCCAGCAAACCAACTCCCTCTTTTTCCACTTCTGGTATCTCAGAGATGGCAGTGTGGCCAGCTGCCACTACATGTGGGGATATTTTCTGTGATTTGGACACCTGTCAGCAAGAAATTGAAAACCACATGGAACACAAAACAGCTGCTCTGTGTAATGATTTAATATTAACATACAATAAGGAGCTGGAGCATGTTTCTCTGTGTATTATGATACTAAAAAAATTATCTAGGTAAATCACTTGTAATAACCTCCAGCGTACAATACTCACTGTCAAGTGTTTAATAAATAAAATCAAGGCCACTTTACATACTCTTTGTTATATTAGAATTTAAAGCACTTTTACTATTTGAGATGCTACAGAAGGCAGTTTTTTCTCTAGTCCTGCGTGCTTATACCCGACCACCTATTTTCCAGGCCATGCTGTAACGCATGCCCATGTGTGTCAGACTGGAACTGAGCCAGTGTCTTATCCATCAGCATTAAGAGCATGACAGGGAGTCGTTCTGTGTGCACATATATCTATAGACTGGAATGTTATTGCACGGTATTTCAGAATGACTTGATTTTTATACAGTTCTGTTGCAAATGTTCTTAGAATAACTAAACCCAGTATTTCTAGTCTGATGCTAAAGCTTTGCTAACCTTCATTAATTGCATAAATTTAACATACAACTCTCATGCATTTTCCAGTTCTCGGGGCTGTATCCTCAAAGCTGTTTTCACTGGTTTTCTTTAATATTTTATACATTTTTGTATATAGGATTTTCATATGTCATTTGAAGATGGAAGCTGAAAATGTTAAATGATGCTCAGAAGTGCCGTGTGATGTGATAATCATTAAAATATAATTTTTAATTAAAATTAAGAAATGTTTTATGTGCCACATTTCCTATATTTTTTTTCTTATAAAGAGGGCAATGCTTTGAAAAATTATAGGAAAGAAATTGTATGATTCTCTTGTTCCCAGTGACACTGTACTTCCTTCCCTGTCTGCTTGTCTAGCAAATTTTTGGCCATATCTTTGAGGGTTAAGTCAAGGGTGGAGCATGGCAAGCTAATTCACATCTCATTTAAAGCTAGCTTCAACAGTTCGACTTTGGGAACATTCCAAAATACATCCATTTGTACAGATTGCCACAGATGATTTAGTGGTTAGGGAGGGTCATGCCTTGTTTTGCTTTCTGTTTAATTTAATTTCTGGGTTTATAATTTATAGTGAATAAATCTAAGAGGTCTGGTTAAAGCTCTTTTATTTTCTTCTGAGCAAATATTTGCTAAAATAATTTCAACAATAAATTTAGTATTTAGACTTGACAGAATAATCTGTGTATTTCTAATCCATTCAATAAAGAAGGCCTGATGCTGGAGTTGAGGGGGTGGGAGAGAGGAAAAGAACAGTGTCATACAAACTTGGAAGTAGATCAGTTTTGACCTCGCAGGAATGTGAAGTCCAGTGAGCTTGATGGTATCTTTCATTAGAGTCTCTGCCATTTTTTAAAATTTCAGTAGATAACCTATGTTCCAACAGTCCACAAATTTTTTTTTTTGACTGGTTTCTTTGGACTGTGTGAGATGATCCCATAAGCTTCATCCAACTACAGGTTTCACTGCTTCACTTTTTCAAGCACACCTTCTAAAAAAGTGATTGTTTATGGATTGTTAGTCCTCCTTCCTCTCTCCAATGGCTGGAAACGAAGTTATAGGAACTATTAAACAGTGAATTTATATTTAGTGAACTACTTCAGTTCACAAAAGCTATGCTGGAAAACTAACTTTTAAAAGCCCTCAGGATGTTGATTTCTTTACTGCTGAGATTGATTTAAAAAATAGAGCTACGGGCTGTATGTTTTCCTAAAATAATGTGAACAACTTAAGTGATTGTGTTGATAAACTGCACAGGCTCATGAGTAAAGAGAGTAAAATCTGATTTTAGGATTTTTGCTTGTGTTCCCAGGCATGGCTCCTTAGGGAAGGGAAAGTGTTGACTCCTCAGTGATGCCATTTTTCACATTGAAGAGTTACACATTTTGAGGACGATAATAAATGTGCTCAAAGTGACAGAGCTGACATCTAGAAATCTGGAAGTGTTGTTGAATAACCTCATTCACAGGGTACAGCTAAGTTTTCATTTGAGTCTATAATACATTAGTTTTAGACTGAATCAGTTCTAATTCATTTCTATACAGATTATACCTTCCTAAGGTTAATTACTATTCTTTTTCTAATAAGTCCCTGAAGAGCAGCTATTTTGCTGCAATTATTGAAAATGAAAAGGAGAATAAAATTCAGCGACAGTAAACTAGTCTCCTCAGCTGTGCACAGTCATTTTGGGGATCTACTTTTTGATGTTTTTTTTTTTTTCCTCTGATGAATGGAAGACAGCTCCCATGTCATTATAAATTTAACAGTCAAGCTCTTAAGAGCCATAGAACCAAATTCTTCCCTGTTAGTATCTTATTGACATAATTAGAGATGGGTACTGTTCAATTAGGCTCATTTATTTTTTGTTACAGTAGACTTAGGATATTTTTCAGACACCAAACATTGAACAGTATTCGTGAAGATGCAATTGTTGGTTGGATCTCCCAAGGTTTTTTTGCAAACAATCTGGAGTAGAATTATTAGATGAAATTCTTAATGGTGCATTCATTAAAACAATTATTTTAAATATCTTCAATTAGTGGTGAGTAGCTGTGTGGAATGTACATCTGGAATGTAATTAGTGAATGAAATCAGGCTATACAGCATGACTGAAGATTTAACCCAAATATTTATGTACTGTTTATATACTATACAGGCTCCCAAGGCAAAACCAAAGTGGTAAGATTTGAGCTCCTGACCACAGGTAAAAAGCTCATGAACTTCCAGGAAAAGTGATCTTAACCTTAAAGTTGGGTCAGTCAGACTTGCAGTAGTACATAGGTGATCCTTTAGGCTGCAAAAGAAAAAACAGAAAACACCTTTTTTTTTTCTTTTTAATATGTGTGTACATATATAACTTTAAACAGCTGTAGCAGAGAATCAGTGCTCTAGTCAGGCTCTCACCTCCTTCTTATTCCATCCAAAATGGGCATTAAGCAGGGTTCCTGAAGAGCTAAACCTCTACTGCAAGGGGAGGCGGAAAGAGAGGCACACATGCAGATACGAAATCAAATACAACTGTGCAAAATGTCCCCTCCCCTTCTAATTCAGGAACTTCTTTCTCCTGACACCAAACTTGAATATCAAATAACAGTTTTGTACAGTGCTTTTCTATATTATCCCTGTAAGTGAAGAGGAGTCACAGGTGTTTCAGGCTTTCTGATTAGTAGACGTTTGCCTTCCCTATGTTTTCATTCACTTGCTGTAGAGTCCTTGAAAGTACTTGAAGGTAGTGTTTAGGAGAACTGCTAGAATATCTTTTTATGAAAATTATACTTGTAAAAGGAAAATTCTCAGAAAGGAGAAAACCCTCAGTACAGTTTACTGTACAGAACAAGTTCTGAAGAATGATGTTTTTATTCAAAAATATTATTTTGTGGAGTATGACATGCTCAGATATAATTTCCTGCAGAATTATGAACTCAACTACAGTAGTCCAGGTGATTTGTTTTAATTGCTTAAATGATAGAGAAAGCTGATAAAATACATCTAGTCAGGCAATTCAGCATTTTTTAGAGTCTATAATTTTTACTTGTGAGAATTATCATTATTAGCCTAGAAATACTAGATAATTTATTTAGAGTGAAATTAGCAATCTCATGCTGTGAAACTTAGATTGGTAGGCGCCCTGGGATATAGCTATTTTAGGGATCAGTGGAGTCTTGAATAGTTGAATCTTAATGGAAGATAAAAGGCCAGAGTGTGGTGAGCCTGAGCAGGGGGACAGCACTCACTTCCCTTGTCTAGAGACAAGCTTTGTCTTCTGGCATCTAAAGGACTGGGAACCAAGCCTGACTTTGTAATATCCGAGTATTAAAAAATGGAAATGCTCGAGTGCATGTGTTGGATGAAAGGAAAAGTGAAGACCTACAAACAGAGACCAGTAAGATACTCTTTCCCCATCAGGATTTTCATTTTGGGGCAGGTTCAGAGGGGAGAGAGAAGGCAGTCACAAATGCACAAGGATCATATTCCATGTTCACCCCACATCAGATCATATTTGAGACACTTAAGGTAATTTTATAGACTCATTTCTCAATATTACCAGATAGCAGGCAATGAAACAGAACATTTTGTTTAGGTCTGTAATGATTCCATTCCCTCATTCATGAATGTTTATCTAGGTTTTCATGTCAGGCTTTTTAAGATGCGTGTATTGTTTATGCTGAGTGTCCAATGTTACAAGCTGTAAGCACTTGTGTCGCAGTTGAGAAGGCCCAGCTGATTTCAGAATCAGTGAGAAGGAGTTACTGCAAAACACATGAGAATTAGGCATTCATTGATATCTCCTCCTTCTTCCTGTCTCCTGAAGTGCTACCTTATAAGCCCATTCACTTGTGAAAATCATCTTCCTTACCTGCACTCTGTTAAATGCCTCAAGGTGGAATCAGTATCAGTAATACTATGTGCATTGTAATTTCTTATCCCATCTGATTTTCAGTTTCTGCCTCACACAGATAGCCCTATAGCATTACATTTTTAAGGTTTTCATTAGCATCAAATAATTTTACGTGACTTAAATGTCAAAGTCATTTACGTCTTCTAAAAAATCTCGAGCTATATTATGCTGAGTGTAGAATTCAGGTCATCACGTCTTGGTGTCTGTAGTAGGACTTGAGCTTTGCAATTCTGTGGGGTGCAGCTTTTCGCTTTGGCTGTAGCGTGCTTGTTACAGCTGTGAGGGTGTCAAAGGACACCTAGCATAGGCTGCTGCTCCCCGGATTTTAGGATAGTCAGGAGTCCCATTTATACACAGTGTATACTGTGGAAAGACCAATTACCCAGATCATAAAGGAGCTCCTCTTACTAGATGACCATGGAGGTCACTGCAGGAAACCTAGAGAGAAGTTACCCTTTTAGTCAAATAAATTGACTTCATTTGTGGATCCAGTTTCTACCAAGTATTTTTAAAATACTTGTTGATTATGCATGCTAGCTTCACCATTATATTTGAAAGTATATCTATGGAATAATTAACCAATAAAAAAGAATGCAGTTTGTATAAAGGCACTTACAATTTGTTTAACTTTTGTTGTTTCATATAATCTGAATGTTGTATGCAACCACTGTTTTCATATATTAGAAGCTAAGTATAATTTATTGAATTAGACTGCCTTCAGCTGTGACAGATGAATTCATGTGATCTAAGTACCTTAAAAAGGAAAATAAAAAAGATTAAAACAATTGTATAGTTAATAGGAATAAAAATCAATATATAATAAAGGAAGAGGTATGTAGTAAAAAAGTGCAATGTCAGCACAAATCAAGAAAGATGCTGAAAACCTATGGATATTTATAGTATGTGGAATCAGCAGTTCTGTGACAGATAAGGAGCTCAGACCTGTGGTCACACAACAGTTATAAGACATTAAAAAGACACATGTTTGCAAAGGACTATGTAAATCTATGCTATTTTATTAATAAGCTCTAATATTAGACAAACAATGAATGGGTCAGCAGAAATTTCTCATTATATTGGTGAATTTAAGCTTAATATTCCTTTTAGAAAAACTACATTAGATTAGCAGTGAATAAGGTTAATGTTATCTCTGATCACAGAAGAGGCTCCTGACTTGCATGTGCTGCTGAGACCTAGACACATGGCAGACATTACTAGGTGCACTTTGCATAGAGGCTAGACAGGTACGAACCGTGGATTGGTCAAACCTCCTGGTTAAATGTTGGCATTGACTAAGTTCCCTTGCAAGAAATGCTTTATTTAGGCCAGGGTTTGTATGTGCTCTGTGGAGACATCCTTTCAGTACATAGACTGGATCTCTTGCTTGTCTTGATGTTTTAGTGGGAAGGAAGGAGGGGAGCTAGAGGTGAAGCTGAATGTGGGAGTTAATTTAACTGAAAAGCTCCCCCTTCCTGCAGATAAATGTTTGTAGCAGTGTAAGGTACTATGAAATGAAAGGACAAAGCACTCTGAAGGGCAATGAACAATTCCCGTTCTTTCACTCCTCTGTATTTGGTGACTCATCAACTGTTTTCAGCTTTGTAGCTTGGGTTTTGGTTTTCTCTCTGCAGTTTCAAGGGCTCTTAATCCGAACTGACCTATTAAATCATGTCCAGGTGATTCTTCAGGTACAGCTTTCCCTGACAAAATGGCCATCACACCTAACCCTTTTAGGAAAGCGCACCTAACAAAGTGTAAATATTGAATTGGGGGGAAGGGCAGAAATCCTGAAAAAACTGCTCTAGATCATGAAAATAACAGATGATAGTATTGTGCAGTTAGTCTTTGTGAAACAGTTTCCCTGGATGAGTGGATCTAGGGTTTCTGGAGATGAAAATACACAACATGATATTCTCAAGAAACGAAGGACAGTACAAGAACCTTCCAAAGTTGAAACTATCTTGCATTTAAGGTATGAGTAAGCCTAGCCTGACAACAACATTTTTTTTTGTCAATCAATCATCATATAAGCTGCGAGAAATTCCTGAAGAGGTATTTTTCATGCCTAAGATGAAAAAGAAAAAAACTTTTCACCACTTTACAGTGCAGTCTCTCAACTCTGTCATGGAAGTCTCCATTTGGTGAATACTGAATATGGTTCTATTAATTTATTTATTACAATCTGTAAAGAAGTATCCACTGTCCAAAAGTAAAGGGAAAAAAATATGTAATAATCTTCTCTGTTTAACAACATAAATAAAAGTTCCTTTTCAAAAGTCTACTTTGATCAACATCTAGATTTGTATTAATAATGCTTTTCTTTAAAAAAAAAATAAAGAAATTGAATTATAATGACTTTATTATAAAGTATAAAATATATACTCAATAAAAAGGCACATTGACAAGATCTGTCTGAAATGAAATGAACAGGAATCATTTCTGGAATTTGGAAAAAAAATCTTAACTTTTGTATAATCCTTTTGCATTTATAGTCAATGTTTCTTTTTCTTATTACTTCTTTATTATCTCCTATTGCAAATCTAGTTATAAAACATATATTTTAAATTCCACCTGAGTAACAGTAGTTGTCACACTTAAGTATATTTCATCTGAAATTTACATCAAAATCTGAATGTGCTGATACAAATAAAGTGGGAGTAAAACTGATATTTGAGAACTTCATTTGGAACTCTCTCTTAAATAACGTTCAGGAACACTGCGTGCTTTATTCTTCATTGGGAATATGTGACTTCTACTTGCATCTTGGGTTGTTATGGGGAAGCACCGTCTCACAGTATCACAGTATCGTAAGGTTGGAAAAGACCTCTGAGATCATCGAGTCCAACCTATGACCCAATACCTACACCTACTCCTACTTGTCAGTTACACCGTGTCACTAAGTGCCTCGTCCAATCTCTCCTTAAACACCTCCAGGGATGGTGACTCCACCACCTCCCCGGGCAGCGCATTCCAATGAACAATTACCCTCTTAGTGAAGAATTTCTTCCTAATGTCAAGCCTAAACCTCCCCTGGAGAAGCTTGAGACCATGTCCTCTTGTTCTGTCACTGGTCACCTGAGAGAAGAGACCAACTCCTGCCTGACTACAGCCTCCTTTTAGGCAGTTGTAGAGAGCAATAAGGTCTCCTCTGAGTCTCCTCTTCTCCAGGCTAAACAATCCCAGCTCCCTCAGTCGCTTCTCACAGGGCTTGTGCTCCTCACAGGGCTTCACCATTCTCGTCGCTCTCCTCTGGACATACTCCAGCATCTCAACATCCTTCTTAAACTGAGAGGCCCAGAACTGGACACAGTACTCAAGGTGCGGCCTGACCAGTCTTCTAGAAGTCTCAAAGATTTCTAGAAGCTGTCATTCTCATGCAGACTTGAGTTTGGGATTTCACCTTTTTTCTGTGCTGGTTTGGGGGAATAGGTATATCCATTTTAACATGTAAAGCCCAAGATATTGTTTATAACTGTATCTTCTTTTTTCCATACTGTTTTGGAAATGCAAGAGGTGTCGCCTATTTGAAGAAGCTTTCATCACTGTTTCCACATGGCTTTTGGGACATGTTTGGTCCCCCTAGCAGTGATTATCAGACCTGTGTGCAACTGAAAGGAAACCACATGTGCTATGAGGGTGGGAGGGAAGCCATTTCACTTCCAGCTCTTGACCACTCGCTGAGGAACCAGAACCAAAGACGCGTCTGTGGATCAGTGTCTCATGTTGCTTACAGCAAGGCAAACCAGCAGCTATACGGCTGTAGTAAAAGCCACACAGAGACTGCAGTGTGAAAGTAGTTTGCAGTGCCTGGCAAGAGTCTGTGAACTTTCAGCTACACAACTCTACACATTCTTTACGTAGTCCTTCGCCAAACACACAGGTAGAGTTCTATGTGATGCATTTGCAGTGTGTTTTTCAGCTCAGATTTTATATTGTGAGTCCTCGTAACGAACAGCAGTGTGTTCAAAGAGGAAATAGAATTTAGAGGTGTTTTCTGTCTTCTGGGTAGGAATAGGGGTTTCCATAGCTCTTTCCTTTTTGAGCACTTGCACAATTTACTTTTCAGTAAGAATAAGTTCCAATTCTGTATTTACAGATTAAGTATTGGAAAAAGAATGTGGATCAGGTGTTGTATCAAGATGGGGGTTTTTTCTGGTTGTTTGGGGTTTTTTGATGTTATTACTCAGCAATTAACAGTAAAGCATTTAAGCTGTTACAAAGCATAGCAGTTTCAGGAACAAGCATATCCTTAAAAATGAAGGAGCTATGGGAAGTCAGCTAGTGAGAAATCCTAAAAGCAATCATAAGCGGAAGTCCATAAAGAAAAACTTTTAAATTATGGAAATAATCATTGCACTTAAATTGTTTTGTGTGCTTAATTTGTAGGTGGGAAATAAAATCTTCTTCCACAACTGGTGGATTTGTTTTAATTAAGGCATGTACACGCCTAGTAGCATTTTAGTATATTAAGAAGAAAACAGTTTAATATACACACATCTGAAAGTACGCTGGGGTTTTGATGGTTTGACAATTTTTAATGTGTTCAAATATTCTGTAAAGCCTTTTTCTTACTGTGGTAAAACCTTTGCAACTTTTTTTTTTTTAATTAAAAGCATTTAAATAGAAATTCTGGCAACTCTTTCACTGGCATAATAATATTATCTCTTACTGGGTTATTGAAGTATAAAGTAAGATTGATATTGCAGTAATTGAAAAAATAATACACAAGCACTAGAAATTGTTCTAACATCGGGTGATAAGACTCTGTCCTGGAATTCTGAATATCATTAAGAAATGCTGAGAATGGAATTTCCGAAGTGCATTTGAAGTAATACAATATTTATGACAACAAAGAATGTATGATTGGCCTCCCACATAATCCCTTGAGGCTTGTTGGCTGCATAATTAAAATAGATATAAATTAGATTTCAGTAAAATCAGATGATGATTTCATTTTTTCTAACAAAAAGACAAAGGCTCAAACAAATTACAAGTATCAGAAAACTTAGTAACATGACTTCCTCTTTTTTAATGGCACATCATCTTGTGTCAAAGAGGCAAAAATGGCAATGGACTAAAGCAGCTTTTGTGATGCTGATGACTAAAAGCAGGAGATTGCTGACTGTGTGATAAAAAGTAATTGCTGCAGTCATTGATGAAGAGGTTTGAATATTGCACAGATTGATTCTTTACCCCCACAAATATGTGGCATCCCATTAGAAAGCTTAGTCATCAAAGTTAAAAGTCACTGATTTATATGAAATCTAATTTAAAAAGTTAATTTACCAGTTAAAGTTATTTATCCAGTAAGCTTTCTGTACAACCCTACACATGTGCTTAAAAATTCCTTTTAGGACTGGAATTAGATGAACCAAACCATCAATATGTCAAGTGATTATATATTGCATTATCTTTTGCATGACCTGTTGTCATGACACAACCATCCCATTAAACGTGTTCATTCAGTGGTGCCGGCCAGAAGTGACACTGGTAGAGTAGGCACATTTTATGAGGCAAAATTAGGATGCTTTGAAATTAAATACAGTTTTTAACTACTGGTTATTTTAGTCTTTTGGCTGCTTTCCCAATGTTACTGACAGTCATCTTCATTTCCCTAGGGAGACACCCTGTCTTGATTGAAATCAGTGGAAATTTTGACACTGCTTTAACCATGTTCAGGGGTTCTCTTTTCGATGCCTGACACCTAAGTGAATACAAGGAAATGAAATCTTGAAGAAATGTTTAGCCTAAAATTTAAAAATGGTGTTCGTTTGTGAGGTCTGAGTCCACTAAATAGTTTCTCCATTAGATGCCGTTTGGGAGGTGTGTCCCATGTGCAATAATCGCCTTGTAACATAACAGGTATTAAATGAGGTGGTTCTTTGTGGCTCATTGAGAAAAAACGCAGATTTTCTATGGTGTTCAAATCAACCATGGCTGCCTAGAAAGTTTTAAGTTGTTTTTACCTGGTGGAGCATGAGACAGATGTTTTTATAAACTTTCATAAACTTTAATGCTGACAATTGCTGCATGTGAGATGTGAAAAAATGAAAATTTAATCTTGCTTTTTTATTCTGTAATAAGCAATTATTGACTCCCCTGTCCCTGTCATAGTGTAAAGATTTATTAGCATCAGAAACTAATATTGATCAAAACTAAGATGGTAGCTCAAGGAATATTAAATTAAGGTATTTTCATCTTCCCAAGGTTAAACAAAGATTTCACTCTGAATTCTGTCATCAAGAATTTGCTTTTGGTTTCAGATATGCTGCGAATGTAATTGCAGACGCAGGACTGTAACTAATTCTCGATGTGCTTTCATATGCAACGTTATATTTCGAGCAGGTTAAAGACAGATGGAAGTGGTTATCAAGATCATTGCAAGCTGTTTAAAAAAAAAAAGAAAAAAAAAGTAAGCAGCAGAGTTTTACTGTAAATAAAAGATTTGCCTACATTACTATACCATTTTCAGCCCTGACTGAAATACTGATAGATGCCCTGATTATGGATTATCTCTTCACAATACATGCATACAGATTGCTCTTCTGTACCAGAACTCTACAGCCCTATTGACCCAGTATCACCTTCAAGAGACAGGGCAGTCTTTTGCAGAGCTGGGGAGCTGTCAGTTGCCATTGCCTCCACAGATCATGGATTCTCCTATTTGTCTCTTAAGGCTGCCTCTGCCCTTTTTTTGTATTGTTTTAGGGTTTTTTTAGTTCACTGGCTCTGGCCTATTGCTATACAAATTATAACAAAGACTGATCACAGTCCATGACCTAAATCTTTCACTTTAGTGTAGAAGAACAAAACATCCTTATGAAGTACAGATGGAGTGCATTTTGGTTTTTTTTTTAAGATAGTTCAGGTTTAATTTGAAAGACATGGTTTTATGTTTTTACTGATATAAAATACCTTCACTGGGATGCACACCAGCATCTGTTTGGCTTGATCTTTTGAAGTGTTAGTTTTGCACTTCGGCAAATGCTTTCAAGATTTACCTCTTATGACCTTTTGTTTACAATTTATCCTCCATTACTGAATTTTGTGACTAAAGAAGAGAATATGAAAAATTTTTTGAATGTCAATAAATTAAAATTCTGTGTCTTAAAATGATGATCTTGAATGAAAATTCAACTCAGTGCTTAGACCTAAAGAATGTTTTTAAAGTGTCCTTGCATTGTTATTATGTGAACAAAGAACTAATTTAATTTCCGCTATCTAAAAATAGGTCATTGTAGCCTTATGATTGACTACAAGGCTAGACAGTCAAGTCAACTGTAGCTGTTCCATGGACGAAGATAGCCATTTTAGTATTTCCTGTCATAACTGTGGTGGGGACAAAATAAAATTATATGGTTGACCAAAATACAACGCTCCAGAAAGATAAAATGGGGCAGGGGGCACAGATGCAAATCACTACACTAACAGTTAAAACACAGGAATTTTCTCCCACTTCTGTTGTCAATAGAAGGGTGAGTGAGCTTTGGTTTTGTTATCTTTCCACATCTTTCTCGTATTTCTTTGTTTCAACTGCCTAGATTTAGAGATGGGATCATCTCTTGCAGAGTCCTCAGTACTGAAAAACTTATAATATTGCGAGCAAAGGAGAATTGTGTCTATGTTTAGATGAGTGTGTGCATCCACTAGAGCTGATAGCTTCAAACTGAGGCCTAAAAGCTGAGAGTTAAAGGTGATCTCCAAAGGCTAATGAGCTAGGCTGCTAAACTACATACCACTTGGCAGTGGGTGCTAGACACACATGAAGGATGAGGACCAGAAGTCATTGTAAACATTTCGTCGTGGGAATGGGAAACAAAGTACTAGGAGTGGACATATAGTAGAGAGCTAAGCAGTGTATTCTAATAACAGTAATACCAGGTCCAGTTCTAGTTTTCTTGGATCTGTTGTAGCTGTCATACCTGGGCTCCTAAGAACGGGGTGAGAAGAAAATAGCATGAAGTGGAGTTTATTCTTCTTCCCTGTTTCTCCATTGCTCCTATGGCCCTTCAGGTTTCCAGTACCTACTATATGGCCAGCCCAGTAAGAAGCGGTAAGGTTAGGAGAAGATGATGTCCAATGACCAGAAAGTTTATTCCATCTTCTTCTGGTTACATTACATATTGTTATTAACGGCTCTCTCCTAATCTATGCCCAGGCTGCCTCCTCTAAGCAGATACGTCACTGGTTTCACAAAGGTTCCTTTCTGTGGTCCTGTTTTCAGCATCCTCTGAAATTAGGAGGGGGATCAGATTTTCTCTGGCTGGCACTACTTGCTTATTTATCCTAGTACTCAGGAATCTATTGAAGAAAAATAGTGACAATAAGGAATACATTTATTCTGCCCCATTGCAGGCAGAATTTCTGTTTTCCTAAAAAACAAAATCTGCTGTTAAAAACTCTTTTTTTTTTTTTTTAAATAACCAATGGTAGTACCTTGCCCTGCATACCAGCTAGAAAATAGGAAGGGCAAATACTGCTGAGCCACCCTCCTGTTCTTGCGCTGATTTTTGAAGCAATGAAATTACATGCTGTCACATGTATTGGGTTAATTTAAAACATAATTTTGCCCTTGTAACATGATGACTTAAGAGATGTATTTTGCTCAAAGTTACTAATTCAATGAGAATTCTCTATTTCAATGTCATGTCTGAAAACTGAAGTACCAAAACGGAGTGCAAACTCATGGGTTTGAGATGACAGATTTGCCTTTAATGCTTAACTTTGTTCTGTCAAGAAAGTCCCTGATTTGTATTCATTTCCTGTTTTCTTTCTTCATTCTGCATTTGGGTAAAAGCTTGAAAAGTCCCTTATTCTCACTGACTTTCTTATCTTAATTTCCCTTTGATCCCTTTTTTAGTTTCTTTTTTCCATTTTAACCTTTCTGTAGCTGTACTTGTTGTCTAAAGCTGTTATTCTCTCCAAAAATCCTTTCCCTTTCCTCAAGATAATTTCTGTCCTTGAATACAACTTTCAAAGTAGCTCTAGTCCCGTATTCAGAAGCTATGATAACCTAGAAGCCTTTTCTCTTTGAGAATCATTGAACTAACTACTGAGTTAATCACTTCAAGTGATTTATGTTCCAAAATAACTTTTTTAATCTTTAAAATGTTGCCATTTTAATTTTTTTGCAGTTGTAGCCTCTCTCCCTTCCCAATTTTTTTATTTGCTACAGTCTTCTGTCTTTTTTCTTGTCTATTTTCTTCATTTGTCTCTCATGTTAATTGCCGGGGGGGTTGTACTTGTATCTTCTGTCTTCTTACCCACTGGCATATTTAGCTCACACACACACTTTTTTTTGTTCCTTTTACCATTCCATCACATTTCCCGTGTCACCTTTTTTTTTAGCTTTCATCTGGTCTTTTTTTTCAAGTCTATGCAAGAGCAGTGATGATATTTTAACAAAGCAAGGGAAGAAAAATCTCTGTAGCAGTCAAATCTAGTGTTTTATTCAGCTCCTCATATTCTGTTCATAAAACACCCTCTTCATAGCCATCCTTCAGCTCATTTTTTTGAGATGCATTCTATACAGATGTCTCATGGGAGAATTTTTGAACCTCAGCAAGGTGAGTTGACAGCCTCAGAGGAGAAGAATTTAATACCTTCACTAAG
Organism: Neomorphus geoffroyi; assembly: GCA_033558235.1. Classification (NCBI taxonomy): domain Eukaryota; kingdom Metazoa; phylum Chordata; class Aves; order Cuculiformes; family Neomorphidae; genus Neomorphus; species Neomorphus geoffroyi. The sequence goes on along the minus strand of JAUMJM010000005.1, from coordinate 72,998,564 downwards.
CATGGCTACAAGACAAAGATTCTCTTCCATTTCTAGTCAAGTTCCCAAGCACTTTCCTAAGTTTTTCTTTCTGCAAACTGGTATGGAGTTATGAGTCTTTTTTATGTTCAAAGTAGCCTACTCCACTATAAATTACAGTCTGAGATTTTTAACCTCTTGGTTCCTTCTACAGATTGTTTGTTTAACAACTTTTATAATTGAAAAACATATTAAGAATTCTGCAGTGAAATCTGTCACTCTGTAAAATTGCATCAGTCTACAAAATTCATGATATGGGTATTTCCTGTGGGAAGCAAATGTTGTATCTATCTAAACCAAAACATTACAGGGAAGTAGTGTAAATACAAATTTGGATAAGAATTTATTCACCCTAAATTAACTAATGCCTCTAACTCCCCAAAGAATTGAAAAATTAAGCTTATGTGTATTTTTATATGACTGTACTGTATGTTATATTGCTGTATGCTAGTATGAGATATTGGTTTCAGTTTTAGAAAGAGGTTACACCTCTCTGTTAATATTTTACAGATTTATTGATTCCTCCTTGCCGTTTCCACCGGGTACACATATTTCTTAAATTAGACCAACACAGTAGGTTTTTTTAACAAAAATGATAAAACTGACCTGATTAAATGACAAATTGTGAAATATTCGTGGGTGAAAGGTCTGAGTGAGAAGCATCCCGGGGAGACTTTGAACATAAAGCATTACGTGTGTCCTAGAAAAGATATGCTCCAATAGAAGAAGTTCTTCAGATAAAGGTTCGGTAGGTCTGGATCCCCGCTGTGAGTAGTTGTGAGATCTGTTACAGTAGTTGGTTAGCTGGATAAAGCAAGGATGAAGCTTCTTGGAAATTAACTGAAGTACAGGTAGCTTTAAGGATTGTTTCTTTGTATACGTATGCCTTTCTGTAGACCTGCTTATACTTGGTATTTTAAGTGTAATGAACAAATTGCTTCATTACTTCTACCTTAACATGTCTTTGGTATCAAGGCTAGAGATAATATGACAAGTCTTACCATCAGGGACCTAGACAATTCCTCTATTCTGGTATCAGCAGCATAAGATGCAAGCCTACATTGACAGCAGGCCACCTTCTCGTGATTTTAAAAGGGTTTCAAGCTGGTAAGGAAAACCACTTATAGGAAAAAGGACCTTTTCTAGCTCAGCTTGCTCTTCAGCACACAACTGCAAAAGTTGGACGGACTCCAGATTCTCTTTCAAGAAATTAGCTACTAAATTGATACGCATTACTCCTGAGTTAGTTATTGATAATTATTGAGGACTTAGTTATTATTATTTAACGTCTCATCAGTTACTGAATTGATAAGATGCATTTCTATATGTTGGAGTTTTGTTTCTGAAGTGGTGCTGTCAAATAGGGTTTTAGTAAGCCTCTTAAATACAACTTCATATGCATAAATTTAATAGACAACTTAATAATATTTAATATAGTTACATCTGTTAGAAATCCTATATTGTCACTATTTTAATTTCCTGTCAAAATTATTAAAATGCTTATATTTTCCATAAAAAGGGAATTTTAGGAAAGAGAGTTAAAAAATGATACTGATTTTTTTTTAGATCTTTGAAATACTGTTTTACTCTATACATGTTACATGTATTTCTTTCTGTCACTATGTGATACTAGCAGTAATAGCACACTTCTATTGCTATCATGTTAGAATATCGCAAAATGTTCTCTTTTATTTTTCTTTTAGTACATTTTTTTAAATCATTGTGAAAAGATACTATACGCTTCTTTTTTTATCCAAAATGCCTCTTGGTCTGAAAAAAACTTCACAGAACCTTCTCATTTAGAGATGTATATGCACTTCATATGTAAATATATGCAGCTTGATCAGAAATAAATATAAGCTTATACATCATTAATTCTACAAAAGGTAAAATGCAGTACAAAATTGTGAAATGTTTCGTTTCTTAAAGTAAAACTTTAGAATTGAGGCATATTTCCCCGTGGGAATTTTCTTCAAAAGTGAGCTGTTTTCCTACAAGTTTTGCTTTAGACAAAATAAATTTCATTCCTCTTCCTTCCTTCCTCTGTCCTTCTCCCTTCACCTCCCACAAAAGTGACGAACTACATAGTAGCTCAGCACATAAAAACACCTCTAAATCAAAGATCTCAGATGGTAATTAGAAACCCATGTCCTAATGAAAAAAAGAGAGGACACTGTGGAATTGCGTCATCGTGCTGCTGCAGCAGCAGTATGCCTCCTGGTATAATAGGTATTGTGGCTGTTCTGAACTGGAGAACAACACTGAAGAGAGTTATCTGCGACACAGCTTTATTTCAAGTTCTTCTTGAAATTTGGAGCTACTTCTCAGATGTTACACATCACAGCAACTGCTCTATGAACTGTTACCTTTCTGTACATGTTACAGCCAGGGTCCCAGATTCTCCAAGTGCTGCAGCTGTTCAGTCAATACAAAGCACTACAATTACAGTCAGTTTTATTTCTCCTGTGTTTAGTTTCTAGGAAAAAAGTCATCATGTACTGTCCTCCCTAGCTTCCTTAGAGAACATACACACTTTGAAGAAATGATTCCTTTAACATCAAAAATTTCTCATTTCTTCTGTGCTTTGTTCGTGTCTGTTGGACATCTACCTTTTTTCTACCTTCCAGGTTCTTCAGGCTAATTGTAGATTATATCCTAAGTCCTTATTCATATGGGCAGAACATATTCATCTCATTTTGTTTCCTCCCTGTTTGCAAAACATTTATTTTGAAATGAAAGTTAGGAATAAATGTTTCTAGACATAGTCAGTATACAGCTTTTAATTTCTGTGAAAATTAGACTAAAAAGTTTCCTTCACCCTGTTCTGATTCTTCCTCAGAGCATGGAATGCCATTGGTAATCAGTAATTAATTTAAGTGCTATGAGTAATTTGAGGGAAGGTTGTGGGTGTTTTTTTGGTTAAGGTGTGGCTTCTATGGAAAGAAACTAAAAACAAAATCCAGAAGTCTTGAATTCCACGATGTAGAATCACATTGACACTCTTTGAAGTTATTGTGAACCTGGAAAGCTTTTATTTTGCAGCTATATCCAGCGTGAAAATCTTTTGCTTGAATAATGAAAAACATACACAATTGCAAGCTGGATCTCAGGAAAAGAATCAGCTGCAGCATCACACAACATTAGCAATAGGCGTGATCATCTTCAGCAACTATTAGAAAAAATAGAAAAATTTATCCCCAAGTGTCCTGAGAACACACTCAGTTGTGCCTTTTGGCAGTGATTTCCACGGTCTCTTCGTGTGACAAATAAGTTCTCTTTCAACTGTTCTCAACTTCCTACTTCTTAAGCACTTTGACTGTTCTCTTATTCCTGTATACAATGAATTGAAAAGCTCAAGGTTTTTTGCCTGTACTATTTTCCATTGTGCTGTTATATGACTCTTTTTATTCATATCTTTTGAAGACAAGCATACTCTTCATCCTTGGCCCTACTTTTTACTCTAATTTCTTTGCTGGATATTTTTTAAAGAAAAAGTTTTACCTATATCTTCTACATGCCTATCTGACCTCTTGCCGGTGAAACCAGCTTCACTGTACCTGAAAGCTTAAACTACAGATGAAAACATACTGCTGAAATATGTCTTCTAGTATGAAACTGTTGTTCCAGATCACAGAGTCAGATGCCATTGAGATTGTTATTCAACTATAGTATTAAGACAACCAACTCATGTATAGCACATTGCTATGACTCAGTTGAGTATTCCAACTGATTCTATGGACTCTTGCGTGTGATGCCTCCAAAGAAAACCCAAAAGATGAAGAAAGTGAGTTTTTGTACAGCACACTCTACTTTTAGAGATGGAAATACGATTTCCTCTGATTTCCTAGGAGAAGTTGTATTTGAAACTTAATTTTCTTAATAAAGCAATTTGCATAAGACAGTTTTATTTCAAACTGGCATTTTGAAATTCTCTGTTTCTGGTAACAGTAAAATGTCAGATTATTTTGATCTCTTCTAAAAAGAAAGACTGCTGGAAAAGAGTGTGTTCTGTTATTCTGTTATTCTGTTATTCCTTTTTCCAAAGACAGTATAGGCATTATTTGTGTCTCACTCTGGTAACATCTTAAGATCAAAATAGCATCATAACTGCTTACTATTGGAAGAAAATCCAGGGTTTCATTTTGTAAGTCCCACTGGGGTAGAAGAATCTAATCAATAAAGATTTCCAGCAGGGCAGTACATTCCCAAATTCAATGTGTACTTTTGAGTCTAATATGTGTTGGTAAGAGAGGCTTATTTACTCAGCAAATACAGATTTCCAGTTAAAATACAGTTTTATGCCGCATTGCTGTTTTTACTTGCATCTGGTGTACAAACTGAGTTCTTCTTTCATCAGTTTTGTGCTTTTACATTTTACTTGAAGAGTATGTCATGAGGCTTACAGAAGATCCAGGGTGTCTTATGAACATTGTAGTATAAAGGGCTGAAAGCTTTTTCTTTCCTTCCTTATGGAATTCAGTGTTGAAACTGAGGCATTTAAGTACAGTTGTTGAAAAGCTTCTGTTGTGAGCAGAACTTGAAAACAATACCATAGCAAGTCAGTTGTTCTTTTATTGCTTTTCCCAGTGCAACCTGCTTTTAGCTGTTTATTTTATGTTGATTAAACAGACTCCTTTGATCAACTGCACTTCCTTAGATATTGTTTCTTCTGCAAACATGGCAAGTGCCAAAAATAAAGTCATCTTTTGAGCTTTGTTCAACCTGAACTTTTGCTAAGCCATTCCCATGTACTCTGTAAATACTAAATATAATGTGGTTCCATTAGTGTAATCATCCTAGCACAGAAGGAGGATATTTGACCAAGTCAAAAGCACATTTGAAAATACATCCTGCAGATGGTTAGTGTAAGAAAGAAACATAAAAAATATTAACTTTAAAAGAAGTGTATAGTTTTCAGATTACTTCTTTCTATTTGTCCTCCGCATTACCTTCCACCCTTTCCTGATGTTTAGAAAATATTTCTAGATTTTTTTTCAGGAGAGAGTTTTCTGTCATTCGAGGTGACGTTATAAGTTTGTTCCATGACTCAGGATAATAGAATACTATGACATGTGCTATGTAGTACTGGGCAGAAGCCCAGTTGCCCACCGGTGAGGGTTATTTCATTTCTGATGGGGAAACTTAGTTAGCTATCCATGAGCTGTGTGTCGCATAGCCATTTGCGTACTTCTGCAACACGCTCCTTGTGTCAGTTTTATTCATGGTGCTACAATGGCTCTGTGTTGATGCAGCACAACCACAGTGTCATGTGTTCCCTTGTTGGCCTGGTGTGAGCCTGCTCTTCCTGACAAGTTTGGCCAAGTCAGGCTCTGTCCAGCCAGCACCAGGGGTCGAGATGGCTCCTGAATCGATTCAGCGTTACGTGTCGGCACCGCCCTGCAGTTGCCTGATGCCATAGGCTTGTCATGCGAGCTCAGCTTCATGTACCAGGCGAGGGTTGCTGTGACATGCAGCGCGGCTCGGGATGTAGACGGATGACAAGAGGCAGGCATGAGTGTGTGAAACGAGAGTATAGTTGTCTAAAAAACATGTAAATCGTACCTGGGTCAGAATCAACTGCAGCTCTAATCAGTAGTAAGTGGTAAACGGTCAAGCTATTATATATTCATTCTTGTTCAATATTATCTTGCCTTGTGTACACAGTGACTGTAGATTTCAGGAGAGTATAACTTAGGATAGAAAATAGTATTATTTAGTATCTGAATTCCTTTCAATCCTGGCAAATGCTGAGCACGCTGACCTTGATCCAGCCAATTGTTTAAATACGTGCTGGTCCAGTGCTTCTCCCTTCCTTCTCATTAGAGACATTCCCAAGCTCAAAAAGATGAAAACAATGCAGTTTGTTGTTTCATTGTTGCCTGGCTCACCCTGACTGTTTAATTTTTATTGCTGGCGTAAAAAACCCACACTCTGATTCCTTTTACCCTATGTGTTCTCACTACCAAAGACGACCTGACTTCACGTCTTTCTGCAGTGAATCAAATCATGGAAGGTTTTGTTCCATGATGACTCTTGAATGCTTATGCAAGAATAACTGTAAGGTTTTGATCACCTCTTTGTTAGATTAGATGTGGATCTATTTGTACTTACCTTTTCATTTCATATCTAACTAATCACTCGTATTTTTACAGCAAAATTAGAGGTTTAGTTAAGGATAAATCTAGAAGTTGAGTAACATACCTCTACTTTCCTATTTATAAAAAAAAAAGTACTTTTAAACTAGTTTTCTGGATATTTTTAACTAGTTTTCTGTTGTGACATTAACAATTTGTCTGATTTATTTCAGTGTGAATGAGATTTATTTTAGACTTTTCAGGTCTAAATTTTAAAAAAATTCCTATATTTCAATTTCTTCAGTGCTTAAAAAGACAGCAAACAACCCCAAACCAGAGAAATTCTGAATTAACATGATTAAATCAAAGTGAAACTGTCCTCTATAAGAATACGTGTCCCATAAAAAAATTTTGCTCTTGTGTGGGTTGAGCAAACCCAAAATTAGTGTCTATAGATTCAAGGTATTCATGAAGTCATACTGAAATGCATTCAACAGAAACTCAAACATGTCTAAAAAGCATTGAACCATTGTTTACTTATTGTCCTGGCTCTTTACTACAGTAAACAAGAGCAGCTCAACTGTTTTGTTTTTCCAGTATGTTTTAGAGCAACAAATAATGGATTCTTAAAGTTGTATGCAAGAGACTTTGCAAGTAACAGGTCTTTCCGATAAACTGTCTGAAATCTATAGGTAGACTTTATAGATTTACTTTTTATTTAACCATTCAGTCAAACACAGAATATATTTGAGAAGAAATAAGGTTGTGGGTTTTGAAAAATGAATAAAATGCTTAATTGTCTTAAATCTCCTGTCAAGATAGTAACAGACTTACTTTAGCTTTTATAGAAACAATGCTTAGCATAGTCTGGAATTACATAAAACTGATAGTGCTTTTTACTATGAAGAAATCTAGGGGAGCATAAATGTTACTATTAAGTCATTAAGGTTAACGAATATAACAGTTAATACAAATTTAACTGCATATGTTTTTCTACAGCTTCTTTCTTTACATATTTTCAAAAATGGCCTTAGTAGCACAAATCCTGGCTGAGAATAAATTGCATTTTAGAAATACTTCTTATTTGCATGAATGAGAAAGCTGGCATATAACTTGTAATCAGTGCATCACCAGTATTTAAAAGTGAACTGCAAGGCTTCTGCCTTCCTTTTTCAGTTTCTTCCCACTCCTTCATCTTCCTCATCACAGTTTTTTTTCACCTGCCTCTGGCTTCTTGGAGAAGCTCAAGGCTGTGTGCATAGAACAAAGTTACTCAGTGCTAAAGTGTCAGTCCAAGACATTATCTAGCACTAGCATTATCAACAGACATAAAAATCCATAAGTAGAGTGGGCTGCAGGAGCAGCAATAGTAGGAACAATATGAGAGTGATCCTGTAAAGGCTGAAATGCTTTGTGAATGGAGCAAGGGGTGAGAAGACAACATGGTGCGCAAGGCTCGGATGTAATGCATCTTATGTGTGAAGAGTGGCAAACCTCAGCAGAGAGGACGGGGTGTTGTGGTTCCCTTGCTTTTGCAGTATTTTAATCAATCTGATAAGTGTAACTATTGATTTGCTATGGGACCAGGTTAGATCACTTCTGTTCCTCATCTGCAAAGTGAAGAATGACACCATTTCTGTGATAAGTGAATATATGCAGGATACAAGATAGTGTGAAAGAGGCAAGCAATATTACTTTTTTGGGGATTTAAAATGGAAAGAAGGGATTTGTGGAACAGATTTGAGGAAAGTTAGCTGCAAAGACCAAAATTAGGAGGGGCCTAATTCACAAACCCTGTGATATTCCAAACGTGTTTTGTAGTTCTGTACAAAATACTTTCCTACTGTTGAAGAAGTATCCTTGATGATTGAAATGAATTAATTGAGAATGATGCTGATGTTCGAGATCAAGATGAGCTCTCCTTCCTGACGTTTTCAACAAAGCTGATTGGGAGATGTTGTTTATTTCAAATTTTGATACTTAAAATAACACTAGAGGACACTGAAAAAATGTAGGGAAATCTTTAGTTCTGTGATTTTGTATTTTTCTGTAAATTCTGGATATACCTTATTTCATCACTTCTTAGTGTAAAGCAAAATGTAGTCTCTGCATTCTAATTACCATATTTTTCTAGCCCCAAAGAAAAGTATATAAATAGACATTCTTACTCTAAAAAGCTCTGAACATACTGAGGGTTCTCCTCCCGTTTTATTTGCCTGATTTATAGCTAGAGTTGGCAGCAATGTCTATAGCTAAAATATCTTAACACTTTCTGTTACCATGTCTGTTTTCAATTGCTTATAATTTGGCCAACTTCAGCTGCTTCCCGGTGTTTTTAGACCTTTTGGCTTGGCAAGTGGTTTTGAGCTTTTATGATACTGGTGAGTTACTTCAGAAGTTTTATGGACCTCATCCTGAACTGATCTAAATTTGTGTAACTCGAACACTGGCCTTAGCTACACTTTCCTGGATAGAATGCTACAGAAACAAGCCCAGCTGGTTTTATTTATTTTTTAGAGAGTTGTGATGTGAATGAGAATGAGACAGACAGTAAGTAAAATGAGAGGAAGTTGGGCTGGAAACTCTACAGTCATGACATGTAGTAACTTCTTTCTATTACTCTGCCTTTTCATGAGCACAAGCATGTGGATTCCATTTGACTGTAGCCAGTTCTGCCCTTCATCAGGCTCAAATTTCTTGCTGTTGCAAAAGTGAGCTTGAGGCTGTTATACCATAAAGCAGGAAAACTTCAGTAAGTAGCCTAGTGCATTTTTGACTGAATTCCTACATGGAAGAGGTGGTAGAAAGAGTTGCCTCATTTATTCAGGCATTTGTGAAACCAAAATTCAGCTTCCCTGTTTGCTGGAGGGAGTGGGTCCTCTGGGATAACTGAATTTCTGCCATTTATGTAACATAACCTGACATCTCTAGTAGGACATTCCCATTCAGTATGGGTGCAGGATAATGGCAGCACACTTAGTGACAGATGCTACAGTCAGAACAAGTCTGATCCAGTAAAGCAGGTTGCTCCATTTCCAGTGGCAGCAATGAAACTGCACACATAGAGACTCGCATGCCTAGAGCCTTCATGGCTATCGTGGGATTTTTCTTATTTTTAACAATAGAAAACAATAATTTAATCAGAAGACTTTTCAGTCCTGCAGTGAGTTTTCAGCCTAACTATGCATGCTTAATCCATGTAGGTATGGCTAGTTCTTTTCAGATAAAATATTTCATTTTTGCTAAGCTGAACTTTGTTTTGAGTATCTGACCTGGTTTATAGCTAAACTGGCCATGATAAAAAAAAAAAGCTGTGTCGTGCACAAAGTCTAGCTTGTTCAAGACCATGAAACTCTTCTGAGCCAACATCGTCCTTTTAATGATAGGTTCCATATTGCTTGTGCCTGTATTAGAGTTTTTCATCAAGAAATCAAAAGTTTTGAAAAATAAGTTGTATGCTTATCTTTAAGGCGTTCATTTTTCTGTCATCATAAGTTTAGTTCTTTTTCAAAGGTTAAGCTGTTTAAATATCTGGTAGAAAGTAGATGAGTGGTGTCAGAAAAAAAAACATTTTAACCAATTTATGTATTTTTCAGTGAAAAAATACTTGTGAATATCCTACTGTATTTTTGCAAATTGATCAATCTTCCTCAGTCTCTCTGTGCTTAGGACATATGTTTTAGTTTCTGTGACTAGATTTCACTCTCTAGACATTTGCTTGGTAATTAACCATGCACCTTAATATAAACATGCCTTTACTATGTATTTTTAACGCTTTATTGCAAATATGTGGTTGCACTCAACATTACTCTGAATTGTATCTAATATGGCATTCAAAAGCATTGTGCATTTTTTGAACAATTTTAATGTCCAATACCTATCTCCATTAATTTTCTATTGTGATTTCAGATTTTGGACTTCATGTTGCTTTATTATAATCTTTTTATCTTTTAGTTTCCTCAAAACAGTAGTCTTTGTTATTCTGAATCTGTGCTTGCTCTATTTCAGGCACATATGGGTTAAGGAGAAAAAATTCTCTGTGTAATATACTGTATTTATTTAATTTCCAGTACTTCACTGAAGGTGTCAGTATTTTCAAGGAGACTCCAGTGTTGCTGAAAATGTGTCAGTCCTATGTAGTTAGTACTATGGCTAAAATACATATGCAACAAGTTAAAGGGGATACTTAATTAAATCCTTAATTAAGGTTCAGTTTACTTGTCTGAGCTATTAGTAGGGCACATATAGCTAGTAATGCTGTAATTAAACCCAGTTGTTGCATTTTACTTTAAAAAGGGCTGGAGGTAGAGGTTGGAAGGGGGACTGAACCAGCAGATTTTTATTCATGTTAGAAAATCTGGTTTAGCTTGACCATATTAGAAACATTATATTCTGTTTGATTAAGTAATTTCTTAAGAAAATTGATCTGAAGAAATAAAAAAGACATGCACAAAGGCTGCAAGAAAAATATTTTGAGCCTGAGTCCATCTTTGAGTATAGTTCTCTTCATAGCATCAGCTCTGCTATCTTGCCCTGACCAAGGGCACACGGTGCTGGGAGGAGAGGAGCTGTTTCAGTGAGCACTGTTGCTGCTTGGCAAACTGAGGTTCAAAGCAGATGTGTGATAAAGCACAATTCTTGCTCATGAAACCACTGCACAAAAGGTATTGCCAGATAGTGAGTTTGTTTAGACCAACAAATCAATACTTTGATACTATCAGTGCACTCAGCTGTTCCCACTCTGCTCCCCGGAAGAGCCAGAGCTTGTAATCTTATCAAGTTGTGTGACTTTGTAGAGGAAAAAATGTTCAAATTATCTTAGAGAGCAGCAGGGTTGCTTCCTAGGAGGCTCACTTCTTACTCAATTTATAATAAATATGACACCTAGGTCTAAGACCTCCTGGATGTATTTGAGTTTTTTACCTGGCTGGATTTTAGAACAGATCATAACTTCAGTTCGATCTTTCAAAGACTGTTGTAATTTTTCCAAACACTTACCCTGCTTCTCTTGCCCATTAAGGATTATGATTCTTTTTTTCTGTTTCCCCTTTCCTTGCCCCCTGATTAATTTCTCATACTAGATAATGAATGCATCTTTCAGTAATATGATCGATGCCTCCCACAGTGGGTGGAAGCAGAATTCCTCATAATCTGGGTTCAGACAAGCTGATCTAGTAAGAGGCAAGATGGAGCCATTTATTGTGCCTTCATCTCTGGGTGTTGAGGCCCCCTTCTCCTGTTGCCATTCTCTGGTTCTTAGCTATTGAAAATAGGTGAATTAGGGTATGATTGGACGACAAGGGCGTAGCTGATCTCAGGGTTCACTGGAGCGTGTGCAGAGAAAGGCAGTGAGGCTGGTGAGGGGGCTGGAGAATAATCCCTATGAGGAGAGACTGAGGGAATTAGGGTTGTTTAACTTAGAGAAGAGGAGGCTGAGGGGAGACCTCATCACTGTCTACAACTGCCTGAAAGGAGGTTGTGACGGAGTGGGTGCTGGGCTCTTCTCACAAGTGACAAACGATAGGACGAGAGGGAATGGCCACAAGTTGGGTCAGAGGAGGTTTAGACTGGACATTAGGAAGAATTTCTTTACTGAAAGAGTGGTCAGGAATTGGAACAGCTGCCCAGGGAGGTGGTGGAGTCGCCATCCCTGGAGGTGTTTAAAAAACGGGTGAATGAGTTTCTTAGGGACATGGCTTAGTAGGGAGACAGGCACGGTTGGACTTGGTGATCTCAGAGGTCTCTTCCAACCTAGTGATTCTATGATTGTCACTGAAAGGAACGGTGCTGTGTTTTCCTCCCTCTGCTCCTTATTCTGTCCTGATACTTAGCTGACCTCTTGGTAAAATAAAACAGTTCAGAAAGAGATATAAAAGTAATAAAGTGGAGAGGAGAAAGGAACTTTCTGCTGCCTTAACAGCAGCTTGCTGTTAAGTGAGATTACTGCCACAGTCAGTGCGGGAGAAGCACTAGAGTGTATGTCTGGGAGCAAAAGAGAAAAGAGGTAGAAGTGAGGAGGTAGCGAAGGAGTAGGTGAATTGCCCTTTACAGTAGCCTCCTAGGTCAGCTGATGTCTTGCCTGCCATCGCTCTGAATTTTATAGACTTTGTATGCCAGCATAGACATATCGCGTGGATAGATTGTGACTGACATTTTGGCCCTTCATATTCTTGAGAAAAATCTCCCAGAAGGAACAGTATTTGAAGAAAAATGCAAGTTGACTCTTTTAATGGACCATGAAGTGCTGACAGGCTGCTTTTAAAACAAACAAAATCCCACACCATCCAAAATCCCCGCTTGTTTTTGTATGTTTTTAGACTTCGACTCCCCCAACATGTATGTCATACATAATATTACACTTTGAGAATGTTTTAGGTCATCAGTCTGTTACTTATAGGATTAAAAGAATTGTCTTAAAAGATACTATGATCTGTCTGGAAGGCCAGTGAAAATGTATCCCTCTCATAGTTGTTAATCTCCACATCTGCCCCTCGAGAATGCTTTCATGTGATCTGCCCATGTTGTTCTTTAAGCTTATGTGACTGATGCTAGATAAAGATTATATAGATCAAATGGGAGAGAAGAATGGTTATTTTACATGCAATATAAAATTCAAAAAGCATGCTTTCATCTACCCTCTCCTTTAAAAAGAAAGGAAAGGGGAAGAAAGGTGTCAGAGCTTACTTGGGGGACAATTATCTTCTCCTGCACAGTAAGTCAGTTATGTAAGAAACATTGAACTCATCAATATGAGAATATCTCCCCAAGTTATAAAGTGAAAAAAGTAGTGGGTGGAAACTAAGAACAAAGGCTTGTCAGACTAAAATGGATACAGCTGTGCGTACAATTTTAATACTGTTCATAAAGGCTTATGTTAAGACTTCTAAAAAAAGAATTGTGTGATCCCCAAAGTGGACATTTCTGGAATTTAGGAATACAGCAATAGCAGTAGCAGTTTTCTTGAGTAATTTTGAACGTGCTGTCCTTATACTATTGCTTCTTGCTTTTTGAACGCTAGCCAGGGCTTTCTGTGAGCCTCATGTCTGAGTTGCAGCAGCTGTTGGGTGTTAGAAGGTGCAGAGTTAATGCAAGCAGCCCTGCCCTAAAACCTCAGAGGAGCATGGTAGCTATTATTTGATGCAACCAAGGTTTTAAAAGAAAAACTTCTTCATCTCCTACTGTTTTCTTATGTTTTGATAATATTAAGTGATTTCCTGAGCTACTTCTATGGTAAGAATAGTTAGTAATTCAACACATGTAAAGCATAAGAGGGATTTAACTTGAGAAAATGACTTGCAAATTCCTTTTAATTTTGCAGACAGTTAACATGGTGTTGGACTTTCTTAGTACTAGTCAATATGATTGATGGCTTTCTTTCAGGGCAGTCAATTTAGTTTATTGAGGACTTTTAAGCAGTGACTGATAGTTCTGTAAGTCAAAGAAAAAGTAGTTTAAAGGACTGCCAAAAAAGTACTGAATAAGAATAACAATTTTTGAAAGTAGAAATTGTACTAAAAATAGATGAAAACAGTAAATCATTGCACATTTCTGAGAAAGAATGTATGGCGAGAAAGTTATAAGTTTTATTGACAACAAATAGACTTTTTTTTTGATATCTCTTAGGATATAAATAGTTCTGGGGTTTTTTTCTTAATCTGTTAGTTAAAGTGTGTATTCTAAATAAAGTCAAAATGTTACTACTTAAAATATAGTTGATGTATTTATTTACCTGTCAGAAAACAAATATATAATTCCAGAGAACTTTTAGAAAAACTTTACGTGAGTGAAAGCTACTTTCAAAAGTTAAAGTGATAGGCAAACCCAGACTTCATAGATGGGGATGTAGATTTCCCACCACGACACAGCCTCTTAAAGGTATCTCAGTGGCATGGATTTCACTGCTAATCACGGCCCAGTCAAGGCAGGAAGGCATTTTTGAAGATTGCCTGGTCCAACCTTCTGCTCAGAGCAGGGTCAGTCAGAGCTGAAAGATTGAAGAGAAGCGGTAGAGGTGCCTTTGGTGGTCTGAAGCTCCTAAAGAAGTTAAGTCCAAAACCAGTGGCTGGTAGACCTTTCACTCCTGCTTCCTTAGCCTTTTTTAGATTTTATAATTTTGCTCTTTTTATTTGCTAGTCTTGATGTCCTTACAATAATCTCCCCATGCAATAAATATGTAGCTGCATGAACCTATTTCCCTATACTTTGCATCCCTTGGGTTTTCATTTCATTTTATTTTAGATCCTAGGGTTAGTGTATGTTCCTACTCGTAGTTCTTTCTACAGGAAAGTGAAATGCACATTGTTCCACCAATAAATTCTACTTTAGCACAGACTATTCTGGGAGACCATTTCAATAATAGAAATCAACAGTAGGTAGGTTGATCCTGGCAAAATCATCCGCTGTAAATACCTGATACAGCTGATGCTTCTACAGCAAATGTACTCATGCTTCCTTCATGATCTGCATGTAATGAAAGAGATTTAACAGTATTACTGTTCAACTTAAGGATTTATTCAGGTGACATCATTAAGAGTAAGGAGGACTTGATACTTTGTAAAATTATTTTCATATCTTCACTGAAGTTTATTTCAGCAACATTGGTAATATGCTGTTATTATGCAGTAAGTAAAAGTAACTGTTGCAGAGATGTCAGCAGTAGCTGCTGTTCTCTTTGGAAGCTGAACAATATTGTGAGGCATTGTATCCTTTCAGTTTGACTTTTTGCAGCCCAGGAGTCAGACTGGGAATATGTAGGTTCAAGTTCTGCTGCCATGGAAATAATTGATGATGTTAGGGGAGTCAAACAATCCGTAAGCATCACTTCTCTGTAAATAAATAAATTAGAGATGACAAGATGTTCCTTACCTCATGGGATATCAATATTTTATTATATATGTAGTTGAAATTCTGTAGTGTTGAGGGTTATACAAGATCTTGGGTCCAGACAAATATTCTATTCATGGAAGCATCATCTGGAGAAAAAATGTGTCGGGTTAAGCTAAAGGCCAAATGCCTGTCTAGCTCCTTGCTCCCTCCTTACCACTACAGGGGAAAGTAAATAGGATGGGAAAGCTTGTGGGTTGAGATAAAGAGATAATTTACTAATCACCTATACTATATTTCTGTTTAAAGTCACTGTATTACTGGCACTAGCTTCATATGTTCCTTAGTAAACTCTTAAACCGTCCTGAAAATGTGTTATACTTTCACTACCTCTTAAAAGCAACAGGTTTTGCAGCACATTGATGCTGTTTGATGAAAGGACAATCATTTAGACTAAAAAGTTGGTGTTAGAATAAATTATTATCATTAGAGGCTTCTTGTGAATGTTCTATTATTTATAGTTCTATAAATATATACATTTTTGCAAAGAAAGGAAAAACTATTTCATGGGTTACCATCTAAATTATACAAAGGTATGATTAATTAAAACAATAGGGGAGAAAAGTGTAGCCTGTTTTAAACGGCTAAATCAAACAGAATACAGTCTGCACTTTGCCTTTTGAGAGAATTAGGGAAGGGAACATAAAAAAGCTGTAAATTTTAATTGCTACTTGGTCATGTGAAGACATTAGTTGTCCGAGTTGTTTATATACTATTTTGTTTAGGTTATATTTATAATGAACTTCATATAGGTGATACAATGTAATGATTTTATATATTTATTGATTGAGGATGAGGAAAAGAACTGCAATGCAACAGTGTAGTCCAAGAAGAATTAAAAGAATCACTGGAAATGAAAAAAGCAGTTGGTAACTCTCCTCCCTCTTTTAAATAAATTAATTTGACTAAAAACTACATACACTTAATATGAAATCTGACAAAAAAGTTAATATGTATACTATAGGGGTGCCTAGAACATTTGACATAACTATAGAGACCCCAAGACGAAATTTTGATCAATAAAAACTTTAGCTTCTTAATAGCACAGAATCATTTCCCTTTATATTCTCAGCTATGCAAATAAACCTGATTTTCAGGATGATTTTCTTTAAGTCATAGGATCATAGAATGGTTTAAGTTGAAGGAGACCTTTAAAGGTCATCTAGTCCAGCTCCCCAGTGCAAGGAACAAGGACATCTTCAACTAGATCAGGTTGCTCAGCGCCCCATCCAACATGACCTTGAATGTTCCAGGGTAGAGACATCTACCACCTCTCTGGGCAACCTGTTCCAGTGTCTCACCACCCTCATCATAATAAATTTCTTCCTCTTTTAAGTTAAAGTCATTGTCCCTTGTCCTGTTACTATAAGCCTTACTAAAAAGCCTGTCCCTCTATTTCTTATAAGCCCCTTTTAACTATTGAAAGGCCATGATAAGGTCTCCCTAGAGCTTTTTCTTCTGAAGGATGAGCAACTCCAGTTCTCTCAGCCTTTCCTCATAGGAGAGGTACTCCAGCTGTCTGATCACTTCTGTGGCTTTCCTCTGGACCCACTCCAACAGATCCATGCCTTTTTTGTACTGAGGACACAGAACTCCAAATGGGTTCTCACTAGAGGAGCCTAGAGGAGCAAAGTCCTTTAGGAATTCTCCAGTACACTGATAAAACCTACAGTAGTTTGGCTGTGAAAATAAAAATCACACAGCTCAGTAAAGCAGGTTTCTGTTGGTGAACACGCTGCATGAAGGAGCAGTTGTAGACAAGAAATTGCCATTTTCCATAAGCAGAATGTTTTTCTTATGTCATGGCCATGATTTTAAAAGTTACTATTTAAAATTATGAAAGCATATGTGCTTGTTGTGCATATGTGTTTCCCTGTCCGTTTTGTAAATTTTAGATTTTCAAATGCATTTTCTGCCACTAATCCAAAGAAAGCATGTTTTTCTTCTAAGCAGGTACCAACTTCAAGGAATAAATAGATACTTTTGTTTATCTATAGAAAGACAAGAAAAAAATACATCTATTTACCTGCAAGGGGAGAAAGAATTATTTCTTGTTGTGGCTTGCCAGGCTCTAGATGACGCAAATGGTATCATAGAGAATATTTGATGTAGCCCAAACCCCATAGAAACTATTTTCTTGCAACAGAATTAATTGGGTATTTCACACCTTGCTTAATAAAGGATTTTAAAGTCTCTTTATTTTTTAGTTTTACTACACATATTATTAAAGAGACAAAAAAATATGGAATCTCTTTAAGAACCAGAACTACTAGTACTAGTATTAGTGTCGTTCCATCTTTACAGCAATATTAACTTTCATAAATGTATGTATATCACATCAGCAGGGTTGATGGGAGATATTGAGGGCAATGTAAAATGCAGTCAGAATTCATCACCAGGTGATTTAATGTATAATTACTTTGATCGACTCCATGAAAACTGGTAGCAATATATTATTATACACTTATGAGAAAAATGAGCAGTATGGCTCAAAAAAGCTGGGCAATTAATTAAATGATATGCTTGTTCATCTTGCAGGTCAAGCAGTTAATTGTGCCAAGAATTACTTTGAAATCATGCATGCCTCAACTTAGACCTTTTGCCTCCCAAGAGAATTCCTCAGGTCTTACTGTGTATCACGCTTCCTGTGGATGCCAGTCTAAAGCTCGCTAATCCTGTTAGCGTGTATAAAAGACACAGTGATATCTGGAAATCTGAGTCTGCATTTGGCACTTCGACACAACCAGCATAGGAGAAAATTTTAAATCTTTGCGATTCTCTTGAACATGAGAGTAAAATATGATTCATGGTTGAAATTACTGTCACAGCTTCAAAAATTCATACTTCACAAGGCAAAGGAATAGGCGCAAACCAGGATTAAAGATTTTTCATCTACTTTTTGTACATTTTAGCGGCACAGCGTGGTTGAATGAGTTACGTGCTTTTCAGCCTCTGTTTGCATAGGAGTCTACTACTGCAATTTCCCTTTTAGGTTTGATAATTTCATACAAACATCTATCAATATGATGTAACTGATCGGTTTGAATTTTTAATTTGCTTTATAAGATGGAAAAAAATTCCTTCAGTTTAAGAATGCTGAATCTTCAGAAAATGTCCACACAGAGCAAAAGCAATATATAGTATATGATCCTTTGCATGCTTTGGTCATTAGTGTGACTGTAAAGTAATGCAAAGATCAGGTCTAGTTGAGTTGTAGAGTTCATTTTGGAGAAGGTCATAGTTGTAGTGATTATTCAGAAAGATTCAAATGGAATTGTAATATGTGTACTCTATTGCAAATGTATTCATTTTGCTTGTTACTTGTAGTCCAGCATATTGCATTCAGATACATATTTTATTAATGACTATACTTGTTTTTTTCCTGAAGACCTTGGAGCTGGTTAGCATACATCATTTCAAGAAGTTTGAAAATATTGCTGTTACACAAAAACAAGACTTTTTTTTTCAAAATATCTTCTGTTTTTATGCAAGTACGCTTGTCAGAGGATGAGACTGATTAAAAATTTATATATCTCTATATATTTTTCCAAGATGATTGCGCAAAACCAGGATTTACAGTTTTATAAATATTTGTAATGGTGTCACACACAGCTGTGAGCAAGCCAATTGATAAATGTGTGAACCATTAAGAGTCCCCAAAACAGTGGCCCATGGACTTGTGCCTGTAACAACAAAACAACTGTGTTTTAGATGAAGAATGTACATTCTTAGCTATATCCCATCTGTTGCAAAAATGTTTCCTCTCTTTCTTCAAAGCAAGAAAAAGATGCTTTTTTGCTTCCTGGTGGCATTCCTTCTGGAAACTGAGATCTTTCCTTCTTTACAGGATTAACATATTTTCAGAAAATGATGGTCCAGCAGGATCAGAATATCTGCTACAATTACTTCAAATAATAATAAAAAAATATAATAGTCTTGTTTAACATTTCAATGAGAACTTCCACTTATCCTTTATGTCTTCAAGAAGAAAACTGAAATTTACGGTTTCAGTTTTTTATGACCAGATAATTTTGTGTAAGGTAGCACAACCCTAATAAGCATCCCCTTTTCATGTAAAAGGAAGCTAATGAAGATCAGTGGATATTTACTCTGAATCATTGTCAGGAATGATTCCATAACCACCTCCTTTTAGACTTGACATTAGCTGACATGCCAGCCTTCAGGACCTTGCCAGCCACTGATTCCTTCATGCTTTCTGTAAAAGGATGTGAATTCAGTCAGAAGTTCGTTTTCTTTGTACAGTTTCTGGCCTTCAGGAATTCTCAACTTTTTGTTCATCTTTCTCATTAGGTTGGAGAACATTTGTTTGGTACCTTGAAATACATGAATATTTCTGGGGTGCCCTGACATAAGTGATGCTTATGTATTACTCAATAAACACTGATCTATCCATGACAAAATAGAATGTCCTTGCACTGATACTGCTTTTTCTTTGTGTTCAGTATTTTCAGTAGGGTTGATTGCTGAAAAGACAGAAAGATGAACTATTCATTAAAAACTAATCTGCTTATTCAGATCTCAGGGTATTACAGGGTATCCTTCTGCCGCGTGTCCTGGGAATACAAAGTTTTCTCTTTCGGCTTACTCATTTATTGTTGATTCAATTAATTCAAGTTGCATGTCTACAGGCTTCGTCCCTTTCTGACCTATGTACTTGATAGCTGCAGTGGTGACTGATATTGTAGTGCATCTCTTTCTTCTCTTGTAAAGGCTGCCCTATGCATAGTCAAGGAATTTGTTTGAGAGGAATCCCAGGCTCCAAGTCAAGAAATGATTGTAAAGTATTTTTACAGTTGTGTTGAATTCACTGCTTCTTAGAATGAAAATAAGTATTTGCTTAAAGAGTTAGCTTTACAGGGGTGCTTTCCTGGATTGGGACCTCTATTGAATCACAATCCTATTTAGTCTACATTTTTAAATTCTTGCTCATTTCTCTTGTGAATACTTTGCTGTCTTAGGTGTTATGAATAGAGCTCTTTGTTTTCTGTATCTGGAATTTAGTCTAAATAATGACCTCCAATGAAGTACTTCTGTAAGGTCACAAATGCCTCTCAGAGCCAAGCTAAAGCAAACATCCTAAATAATGATTTTAACTTTTTTTTTGTAAATGGACCTAATGTATAATTGACAAATATTGAAAGCTCTCCAATAAGGGAATGGCAACTCACCACCTCATTTTCTTTGACCTGCAGGCTGCTTTTTCTTCTGAAGAGTTTGTTTAATTTCAAAGGACTCAACTCTTGAGTACACACCTATAGCACATATAGCTAACTTAAAGCCAGTAAGTTTGGTTCAGAATGAGGTGGTTAAAATAGGCTGATTTTGTATCGCTGAAAGTTCCTCAGCCAGACAGTTGAGGGATGTGTCATTTTTAAGCACTTGCATCTGATCCAGAGTATGCTGATCCTTACGTAGTCTGAGATTGAATCGCCTGAACAGAAGACCTGCTTTTTCCTGTTAGTAAAAATGATAAACTGAAATTGTGAACAGTGTGTTAACTGATCCCATTATTAGGGAAGCCTGCAGCTGTTCATATTTTCTCTCTGCAGCACGTGTCACTGTGGCAAATGGAAAATATTTTCATCCTCTAGGATTACAGAGCTGCTGAAAAGCCATAAACAAAACATAACTAGAATTGTGCACGTAGGTGACAGTTAATGTGATCTCTCAGAAGAAGGTAAAGTAGAGAGGAAAAAAATAGAGGACCAGATTCATACTTTCACTTGCAACAATACTTTTCAGAGAGGATTTTGGAGTAATCTCTTACATGTATCAGTGGAAATGTTTTGGTTTTATTATTCTCAAACTAAACAAAAACATATAAACCAGAGGAAAATACTTGATGAAGAGATTTATGCATGTGCATATGTATTTTATTCCATTTTAAATTATCCATATCAGAAAACAGTCACACCGTTAATGTACTGTAATGGTTTCTGTTCCCAGGGTATCTGATAGGCTTGTAGGCCTTCTTGATGATGAAGGAAATTGTGTCAGTACTCCCACATTAAGATCTAATTCAGAAGTAAAGTGATTTTTTCAAGGTCAGAAAGAAGGTCTGTGTCTTAATTCTTGATTTTGTTAGACTAAGGCCTTAATCCTGGCAGTCTTATTCTTTTTTTGGAGGATAAGATGGCCTTAGCATTTTTGTGGATGTTGCTGATCCTTTCCACGTTCTGTTCTTAATTTATCCCAGCAGTATACCTGTGCTTAATGAGAAAAACAATTACTAAGAAAATAATTTGGAAACTTTTTGTTTGTGAATCATGGCTGGTTAAAGTGTCTTGAAACAGGATCGGTGGTTCGTGCCACAAAAAAAGAAGAATAGGGTGGTGGTATTTATTCAAACTCAAAGGAGAAGGCACAGCTCCCTCTGCTTTTCATTCTAAAGGTACTGTCAGTGATTGCTGAAGTTTACCCAAACCACCTCCACTGTATCTAGAGGTCTCACATCTCTCCTGGCCTTCTTCACAGTCATTGGCTGGTACGGGAGTGATATGGTAAAGCAGAAGTGTATTGCCTGTGCTTCCCAAGCCTCACCTTCCTGCCAGCTTCCTTTGTGTCACACAGCTGCAGAGCGGGGCTGCTGGCGCATCCCAGTATTACAGGTTTCCTTTCGTGGGGCATCATTTTCACGCTCCTGCAGAACAGTGACACAAATATTCCTGAATGAACTGTACCACACATCACTCGAGTGGTTTCTATGCCTGCTGGAAAAATAAATTCTTAATGACTTTAATAGAAATAGTCACAGGATGTGCGTAGGAAGATCAGTTCCCTGGAGTGATGTCCTAAATGTAAAAAAGATATAGCAGTGCCCGAAACCACTTGTAGCTAATTAGGGGTGATAATCCATTTTTTTTTTATTTGCAGAATGTTTGAACACAGAAATCTGGCATTTAGAAAAGGGAGAGGGAGAAGAGGGTCCTTTAGAAACCTGCTTTTATTCTTGGCATCTATAACTACTCAGCCTCAGTGGGCAGCTGCCTGTGGGCCAGTCTGGCAGGGCTCTGCTGCCAGGCAGCTCTTCATAAGGCAGAAGGAGCTGTACCAAAGTTCCCAATTGTGCCACCGCACGTGAAAGCATGTGTGATGTCTGTTACAAGTGCAAATGAACCAAATCCCAAAATGGCATGGTGTTATATCTTTTTATAGTTGTTGACTATGAGTGGGCTCAAAGTAACAAGATAGAAGACATAATGCCTTTATAGGATGAATCACTTGTTGGCTATATATTGTCTGCTAGTTCATCTCTGTTACTTTTTCAGGTATTCAGGCTAGTGTGGAGAAGTAAACTCAGACATCCAGACACTGAAACAATAATAACATTTTAGGGTGCAAAAAGCTAATTCTGAAGCTATAAACTGTCTACTGTTTGATTTTTTAAATTTTTTTTTTTTTAAAAGTGACATTGTTACTGCTTAAAAAATAATCTGATTAATGTGATTTGGTAACTGGCTGGGACTGAGTGTTCACCTCCTTACTGAGAGTACACAGTAAAAATAATAAAAACGGAAAAAGGATTTAAAATGCTGTTTTATTGTTTAGGTGACAGGAAGGCCACAGTCAGCAAAGTTGGCAATGCATATTTCACATCATATATATCAAAAAGTTGTGACACACTTGTAGTGTTAAATCTATTCATTGCATTGGATTACACTTTCAAAGATCTACTGTTGAATTTATAACTTCGATTTACGAAGTGTATTTTGGTCAAAAAAAGCTATGAAATGTATTTTTTTCCTTTCCATCTTTTTTAATTCTGTCACTTAGAAAGCAATGTCATGTCAGTACAAGATACCTGGTCATTCTTCATGAAGAGATTTTTAGTTTCTCGCTTTCTCTTTTGTTTGGGATCAAACTGGGAACATGGCGTAAGCTGAACAGTGATTTTATAATATTAATTGTAGGGCATCAGAGGAGTGTAAATGTGCAGAAACTGGGCAAAAAGGGGCATTCATATCTTTGAGAGTCTGTGTGGATAAAGCAAGGGAACAGTTTTGTATTTATAGTTGGGCCTTGGTAAAGATTCTGTTTTATTGGCTTTGGCTGTCATGCAGTTACGAATTTCATTTTCATTTGACTGGTGACACAAAGTCATGATCTTTATTCACACACTGGCACTGAACTGCTGTTGGCACATCCATAGCCCGCAGAGTAAATGCCAAGACTTGGCATCCTCAAGCCCAGCACTCTTTCCAGCTCCTGTGGTGCATTTGGGACTGGTCAGAAGTATTAGGTTTCACTTTTGGCCCACAGTCCTAGAAGGATCCTGAAGCAAACAAGGATTACCATTGTACGTGTGGACTACAATTTATCCTGCAGTTTGGTCGTCATACTTTCCCCTGTCATAATGTAGAACAAGTACTACATGCTGACTGTAGTATACAGTCAGAAAATTCCCACTTAAAATTCCCAATTTATTTCTGATATCCATTACATAATCATAGGGGAGCACATTCAAGGTATAACTTATTCAGTTAACCTGTTTCAAGTGTGTTTTTATTCTCTGCTTTGGAATACAGCTTTGGCAATACGAGAGGAGTAATTGCGATGTTGTTCAGCATGGCGACAGCAAAAGACCAGATCCACAGTGACCTCATGAGGTCTTATGGAAACAACTGATTGTATCTAAAGGCTGTTTTATGATGTCATTCCCTAGGTGGGGAAAGAATCCAAGCTATTTCCTTAGAGTTATCGATCAGTCTGGAATACATAGCATGAAAACATGAAACTTCATGACTGTTGTGGCTCCTGGATGTTCTTAGGGATTCAGAGGCCATGAGGTGACTGTGTAGGCTGGATATAGACTGCTATACAATGTGTAGTTGAAAAATGTGAACATTTACAAAATCTGGCTTTATAATACCCTTTTATCTTTCATACTCTGTCTTGCAATTTGAGTGTTTTAATTGTACCATTTCAGGAGGATGGCATCTGAATGACATGTTATCACTTAATATTTTGAAGTATAAGAAAACAGGTATCTTACTCAATGGAATGTCTGTGTGAATGGTTGGCTAACTTAATGAATTTCTCAATCAGAAGTTAGTATAGAACTAACATCCATTTTATAAATGGAACAAATGGCTTGCAGGAGCAGGTGGCTGTCCACAGGAATTACTCCAGCAGGTCTGAGTTTATAAGGGAAAAATATCTTGTGCTCCATTTTAGTTATGCCTATACAGTTTCACTACAGATGGCAGTAGCAGTTTCCCCAGCAAGACCTTCTAAAGACTTCACTGATTGACCATAAAGCAATTGTTTTATGTCTTCCCCAAGGCACAAATACCAGATCTGTGCCTAAGGAATTCTGGAATTCCTTTATAGTTGCAAGAACACTGTGGCTGCACCGTAACACGACTAAAATACTGCTTTCCTGTAACTCAAGCTTAATTGGAAATGATCATCTGTCAGTATATCTAGTAAATAGTGTTTTAGTGCCAAATCTACTAAAATATGGTCTTTAAACATTTCATTTCAGTTGTAATCTTTATGATTCATTATGACAATTATTTCTGTGGTTGAGTTTAGAAAGCTATGGTACTCCTTATCTAGGGACAAGAATTAGAAAAAAATAAATCTGTTATTCTATTATAATTGGTAAGGAAAGAAGTGTAACTAGCAGGTTGAGGGGGTGATCCTCTTCCTCTACCCTACTTTCGTAAGACCTCACCTGGAGCACTAAGTTCAGTTCTGGAGTCCTCAGCACAGAAAGAAAATGGATCTCTTGGAGTGGGTCCAATGGAGGGCCACAAAAATGATCAGAGGGCTGGAGCACCTTTCATAGCAGGACAGGCTGAGAAAGCTGGGCTTGTTTAGCCTAGAGAAGAGAAGGCTACAGGGAGACCTTATAGTGGCCTTCCATACTTAAAGGGAGCCTGCAGGAAAGATGAGGAGAGGCTCTTTATCAGGGAGTGCAGTAAGAGGATAAGGGGAAGTGGGTTTAAGCCAAAAGAAGAGAGATCTAGATTAGATATTAGAAGAAATTTTTTACAGTGAGAGTGTTAAGGCATTGGAACAGGTTGCCATTACCCAAGAAAGTCGTGGATGCTCCATTTCTGGAGGTGTACAAGGCCAAGTTGGACGGGGCTTTGAGCAACTTCGTTTAGTGGGAGGTGTCGCTTCCCATGGCAGGGGGGCTGGAACTGGATGATCTTTGAAGTCCCTTCCAACTCAAACCGTTCTATGATCTTTAAAAGGAGCTGCCAATTAAAATGTTGCCATCTTACTAAGTTTTTGAAACGCACATTTGTTATTTAACTTTTGTTAATATTCCAGCTACTTCTTATGTGTATAAAGATTATTTCAGAAGTTTAAATTTTGACATTTAGTTTTCAAACCAGCAGCCATATGCTTTTTAAATCTTGGATGCTTTTGGTACAGTATATAACATGGACAAAATAAAGAGAAGCTGAGCAAGGAAGAGATTTTAAAATCACTTTAGAATGCAAAATAAATGCCAGTTAATATATTAAATTTTTTGCAGTACTTGGTAGAACCTCATTGCCTCGGTGAGATTTCTCTCTTTTCCCTCATCTCAGACTGCCCAGCAGGATAGTTGTTGTTGCGATAATTTGTATAGGGGAGATTGTGACTATTTAATGAAAATACATGTACATAGAATTCTTCAGATAATTAATCACATCTATTGTTTGTCATATCTGTCACACTTATGAAACTATGACATACCTGGCTAGATTTTGGCTCTCCCCTTGGGAAAACAGGACTACTGTATGTCAAATCTTGCCAAATTACTGTATGGAAAATCCTAGTCGTGCTACAGTGGTATAGTTATACTGAAATGCTTTTTTTGTTATCATCTTAATATGATTTTTTTAGTTAATAAACTAGTTTCTTTGTTATTTTAAATTTGACGGTGTCTGCAATTATTGATGGAAAAATGCTAATGTACACAATAATACTCTAGACCCATATTTCTAACAAATAATTCAGAGGGAATAGTGGCATAGTTTACAGTTATCGGAAATCAAGTGTTTTGGTTTTTATCAACATTGTGGAGGAGAGGTACCTGTGACTGTATAGGTCCCAGGGGATGATGTGATGTCTGTTCATTTCTTTAGGCTATGGAGTCACAAGTCACTATCTGAATGTTAAATCAGTGAAAGAAACAAAACCTAACTGATTATTTTCTTTAAAATTCAATTTTATCTTTCTTATGTGACATCCAAAGAAAAAAATGCTTTGTAGTTCATTGACGTCTTGATTGTTTGCAAACTAGAGCCCATCATCTGTAATAGCTCTAGCTTTGGAACACAAAACCCTGTACATGGTAAGGGATGCATTCCCTTGCATCCCTCTGATACGTTCCAGAACTGAAAACTGTAGCCGACATTAAAGGCATTCTGTGGTGGTTTTCTTGTAAATTTGACACCAGTGATAAAAAGCAGCCCTGCAGCACCCACAGTTAACCACAAAATTTCAGGCGCCAATGGTATGATGTCATGTATTTCCCCCACTGGCATGTATTTCCCCGTGGCATGTATTTCCCCCACTGAAAACCATTGTGTTCAGGGTACCTGTAGGAAAGTGGCCACCTCCATTAGTATCTCAGAAAAAAATGAAATTAATTGAAAGTAGATGCGATACTTAAGAATAAAATGCCATCTAAGGGTAGTGTAGCATCCAGAAAATTGATATGCTTATTGCAAAATGAAAAAGAGAAGCCAATCTAACAACCATTTAGAGAAGAGAGTTGATGGGTTTAAACTGAAGCAGGCGGGGGACATTTTATCCCAAGTTCTTCTTGGAACTCTTATTCTGAAATAAAATATATAGGCAGTATGTCATTCCTCTCTATATCTACCACCTCATTAATACAGGCTGGCAGCAGGAAAAGAAAAAAGAATGTGCAAGGCTTACTACATAGAGTAAAAGAGGCTTTGGCGTACTGTAAAAATAGGCTTCCTTTGGGTGTCTATTCTGTTTTATTACTACTCATCAGTTTTCCTAAATATCCACCATTAGCTTGTGACACCTGTTGAGCTGCCACAAAACCTAGCAGCCAACCTGTGAAAGCCTGGACTTCATGTAAATAGTAATTCTAGTTTCAAAATGCTATGGAAGGCAAAACCAAAGGGGTTTGTCTCTGTTTTAGGAGGGAAGTGCATGTGTGTATGCATACCCTTGCATTTCATGTGCAAACGCAGAATGTGGATAGAGGTATAACAACAGATGGTTATTGGAAGAGAAGATTTAATAATACTGTGCTCACACCTAATATTTCCACACTAACAGCTGTGCAGCAAAGTTATGCTGCTTTGGGCTTCATCCCCATGAGATGCGTGGAGATCTTTCTGAGGACTGGGAGTTGGCAAATGTGGACTATGGGGAGCTCATTTGCACAGGCTCTGTAACTTGTGGCTGAAGACCTTGGAGTTTTGGTCTGTGTCAGGCCATCTGCAGCAGGTTTACGTTTCATCTGCAAACTAGTTGGCTTGATTCACAACTAAGATCAGGAGTCTCCAGGGGCAGCAAGGCTCATAAGGCCATGGAGGTTGAGAAGATTTGTCTTTTGCTTTGCCATTGTCATTGGTTTGGACCTGTTGCACTCCAACATGGTTATTTTTCTTCTTCTTTCACCTGTACTTCCATGGACAAAACACTAATTCTCCTCAATTCAGAGCAGGACTGAATTTGGTGTCCATCTGCTTATTTGGTACTGACCCCATGTTTTGTCCAGGATGATTGAAAATAGGAATTGTCAGAAGTGAGTGTGATGGCGTATTTCATGCTAAGTAGTGGTAAGGTAACTCAGGAAGATTATAGGAATATTAAAGTATCATATTGGAAAGGAAGGAGTGCCTCTCTTACACCTTGATATTAATCACTTATGTTGCAGTTGAAACTGACTTCCCCACTTGATTTGAAAGGTGTGAGCCAATGGAATGTAGCTTTTTCATTTTTAATGAGTTTCTTTTTGCAGTTCGTATATGGAAATATTCATAATAATCCCTATTTGAACCAAAGGCTTTGAAATTATCTTGCGTCTTCCGTTTGTATAAAGTACATTCTTTGTATTTTTGGCAGGTTAGAGTGACTGTAACTTCTTCTAACTTAATTTCAGGAGTTTAGAGAGAAGGAAAACTGTTACAGTTTCTATTTCGTTTAGGTCTTTTATGACCTAAACTGTTTTTCATCAGAGAACCGATTGCTAAAACACTTCTCAGTAAAGCAAATAGTGTTTACAATGTAAACATTTTTTCTGGCTGCAAGATTGTTTGCAATCCAGGAAGCAAACACATTCTAGTTCATTACATATGTTTTGAATGTATGAAAGGAAAATAAGTTTATACCTTTTAAACGTGCAGCACACGTTCCAGCTGGAACCCTCTTGGGAGTCATAACGTGTTTCCAGGACCTCCCCTAGTGAGACTCCTCAGATATCAGAGTAGTAGTGACTCATCGACCACAGGAGAGGCAATTGAATTAAAACTTAAATATTTATGTGTGTGACTCACTCAAATTGCAAAACAAATACAGCCCAATTTCTGGGTGAGATATCTGTTTCTTAAGAAAAATTGGAGCTGGTGTTTCAAGAGCTACAATGGCCTAAATTTGGCTGTTGGTCCGTGTTTTCACACTATTTTTGGGAGGGTGGGTTAAGTGGTTTTCACCGCTTTAGAACTACGGAAGTAGGTCTATTATAGTTTGGTTATTAAATGTCTGAACCTCTTGATAGCAGTGACAGAAATGGAAATTCTGTCAGGAGGTTCAGTATGCTCTTTTGTACTCATAGCTATTGCTTTTGGATGCATCGCGTGTCTGAGGTAAAGGTAGCTGTAAACATTACAGCATTAGAACAGTGTCATTTTTCCATCACTTCCCAGATACATAACTGACTGCCCGAGATGAAGCACAATGAAAAACTGGGCAAAGGAAGCAATGCTGTAACTACTGCTGCCAGGCAGTGTTTCTGCAAAATCCAGAGACTGACAGTAACAGCCACCTAGTCAAATGTCCTGCTCTCCCCAAACCAGCATCAAAGTCTTTGCAAAAAAATTGAGCTTGACCATCTGAATTGTTTGTGAAGCTGATCTTGCTAACCAAATACAGCACAGATGTTGCTACCCATGCTCCACCGCCCCTTCCCCCAGCAGTCAGGTGCTGGGTCGGAGGCTGTTTCATTCTCCCAGATCAGTCTGTTTGGAGAAAGCTATAATATATACCTAATTTTACAGCTAAGAAAGCCTTAGCAGATCCTGCGTATTGAAAACTGAGCATGTGCTTGCTACAGTCATAATTTGAACCTAACTATTTTATTACACATTTTCTGGTCCAAAGTCTTGATTTCCAGCGTGCCTTTGAACAAGAACCACAGGCACTTGTCTGTCATCAGCAAAATATGAGGTATTTCATGAGACCTCAAATAAAGCTGTTGTCCTGCAAACCAAAGAATGCTTGTTCAAGGAAGTTTTCTAAACAACACAAAAGTGTGATCTGAAAATATAACAATGTTATATTCCATGTTCTTTATTTAAAGACTGTCCAGTGTGCTACTGCCAATAATTGTCAACTCTTCATAGCCCATGGAAAAAATAGGCAACTTATTCCAATTGTCTTTTTTTTTTTTTTTCTAATGTTCTTATTTAGCTTTGAGTCAGAAATATCTTCTGCCACTCCTATTTCCAGATCTTAAACAATTTTATAGATTTGGCTTGAAAGATAGCATCAATATGTTCAAGTTCAAATTCTACATTCATAGATGAATTATCCAGATGTAAGTTATAATATTCTCTCATTAGGTTCTTTTTCTGATGCTGAATTGCTCTGCTATGCAATGTGTAGGTTTTTTCTTTTTTCTTCTGGTTGCAGTAGGGATGATTCCACATATTAGATAAAATTAAATTAAGCTAGATTTCTGGCAAATCTTGCGTTCTTTGATCACCTTCAGCCTCACAAATGCTTTGAATTAAATTTGGGTGATTGGTCCCATCCCTCGTTGTAGTGGTAACTGCAGCTTGGTATGGCATAGTTGGTTAGCATGAAATAAAATTCACGTTTCAATATGATGTTGTGATTACAGTGTGTGCTTTTTATAATTTAAAGGACATCCTAAGATAACGTGGCATCAGAGTATTTAATCACAGAAGTATTTGGCTAACTTTGAAACAGCTATTTTTAATGCATTTGGTACGGTTGATATTTTCCTTAAATTCTGTTGTGCTTGTTGCAGGGGGGCTAAGTCTTTTGCTGTAACAAAAGCTAGGAAGAGTTCATCCAGTGTAAACCAAAATAAACATACCTTGCTGCTGCCATCTCTGAAGGTCATAAAAATATTATGGATTTGAGGGAGCTTCATCAGTTTACGTAAGGGATTACAAAATGTGGTTGCTGGTAATACAAGGGGACTGTACTTGATGATCTAAAAATTTTCTTCCAGTCTTTTTGTTATTAAAATCCAGTCATAAGAGAGAAAACAAAACCATAAACACTGATGTATTATATTAGGTGCTCGGTACATAGCCAGTAAATGTTGTGTAGCTGAAGTCCACCAGCTAAACTGCGTGAAACTGAGTGAATGATGCAGCTGAGCATCAGATGCTGCCCAAGCTGAGAACAGTGCAGACGAACGCTCCACGGATTGCCACTTGCATATTTGCACATTGTAAACTGTACATAACAGGTTACACCAGGAGGACCTAACCTCTAATCCATGTAAGAAGGTGAAAAAATGCCAAATTTTCCTTTGAGACTTCTGACATCAATAACCTGAAAGACAATTTTGACTGGTTTGCTAAAATTTGCAGGCAAATCAATAGCATGTTTTAGTCATTGTATCAGAAGCTGCTTATAGTGCTAATAAAAAAAAATCACTTGGGGCATCCTTCTCTGGGCTATTATGCTGGTCTAGTTTCAATTCCATTTCCACATCATTTCAGCATTGTTAATAAATAGCTAATATTATGGCATCGAGTTGTTCCTGGAGCTGCTTCATTACCACTTCCTTAATAACTCTTTACAGTCTGGCAGCTATTTCACTATTTAGGTTAACAATACTGACAAATTTTACTGTTTTCAGTAAAAAATTTATCCAAATGTTGTTGTAACTGTCCTCTCAAGGGAAAGTATTAACAAGTATTGCCAACTGCCTGATATTTCTATGCCAGGTTTATCTTTGAATCAGCTCCACGTATATCTGACGAAAGCTACATTTGTTGAAAGCAAAATAAAATAGAAGAAATTGGAGGGCTTTTTTTACAGGTTTTCTTTAAAGGCCAAAAATTAAATTAAAATAATATGTTTTTAGTATGCTTTTCGGGAATGTATTCTTGGCTAGACTGATTTCAAAGTGCTTTAGTGAAGCTTCTAAGGATCACTTAAAAAGTTTAATTATGTTATTTCACAGCCATTTTAATCACATCATTATTATTCTTTAAGAGAACTGAGGACCTAAGGTATGTGCTGTGAATTACTTTATTCAGAATTAATCTGAGAAAATCTTAGAATAAGGAGGAATACACGTTATGTACCACAGTTTAAATGTAGTATAATTTGTACAGGGTCAGTGAAGAGAAAGGTAAACTATAAGACTTGTGTTATCTAAGATGACTCGCAACTAAAATAACTTCTATACTTTTGTCTGGCTTGGCACTTTAAAAAGTTAAGAATTCATTCTTTGCTGAATATAGGCAAATTAAGCCAAATCTTTTGAAATGCTTTACTGATTTTTGTCAGTGAAAACCCAAAAATCCCAGCTTCATCTATGTAGAGCTCTAGCACAGTCACCTAGTTTTAGAACTCTAAATGCAGTGGAATTCTTGTCTTCTGTAAAACTGTTACAAGAAGTTATAATGGAAAATAAAATACTGTCAGTGAGTGACAAAATGCCAAAACCAAGACAGCAGTGGGAATTGCCTGTGACTTTTACATTACTTTTCTCACTTTTCTGTATGTGTGGTTTTTACTTTTAGAATTTAAATACTGAAGGTTTTATTTGAATAAAACCTGTTTTTTTGATCCTCTGGTCTACTTTGGGTTCTCAGCATAAGGGAAGCATGTAGGCATTTAAAACTTAAAGATCTTGCCCTTTCAATGCACCATCTCACCACACAAGGCGTGGAACAAAGCCCAAGTGATGGAACACCACAATTTCCAAGTTTATTGGTTTTTCATCTTTCCACAAAATGAAGTTTTAAGACAGCCCAGTATGTCTACTCAGCAGGGATATTAAAACGGTTTTCCAGTATTACTTGTTTCACCTACAAAAGTGAGTAAATCTTTATCCTTTTTTTTTGATTTGTTTTTTTGTTGTTAGGGAATTGCTGTTAGTTATGAGTGTTGCATTACCGTAGAATGTCACAGTTGATAACATACCACTGGATGGGAGAAAAAATAGTCTTAGTGTGCTACTTTTCTTTTTCTGTTGGTTAGTATAGAATCACAGAATCACAAAATGACCTGTGTTGGAAGGGTCTCGTAAGGATCGTCAAGTCCTACTCCTTTCGCTGCATAGAGCAACTCCAACATTCACACAGTGTGTCCGAGGGCTTTGTCCTAATGCTAGATATTGTTAGGCTTGGCACCATGACTACTTCCTTGGGGAGCTGTTCCAGTGCTCCACCACCCTCTGAGTGAAGGACCTTTTCCTAATAACCAACCTGAACCTCCCTGGCACATCTTCCTGCCGTTCCCTCAGGTCCTATCATTGGTCACCAGAGAGAAGAGATCAGCACCTGCTTCTCCTCCTTCCCTCCTGAGGAAGCAGTAAACTGCTATACCATCCCCTCTCAGTCTCCTCTTCTCCTGGCTGAACAGACCAAGTGTCTTCAGCTGCTCCTCATAGATGTTCGTATTGTTTCAAGAAAGATGAAGGTGCAAGAAAGCAGCTGTGAGCAGTGGGAGCCTCTTCCCTAACAAAGGCTCTGAACTTGACATTGACTATCAGCATTATTTCAGGTCCCAAAATAAGATAAAATGCTATGACGAACAGGCTAATCCTTAGGCACTCAGGTGAAAGGATTGAAGAGTTTCTCAATAGGAAAGAGCTTATTTAGTGTGCAAGGATCCAGCGGATCATCAGCATTTCCCCAGGCACAGCATGGGCAGATCCAAGCCAGCTCTTTCAGACACTGAACAACTCTTAAGCCAGCCAGCTGCCATGAGACTGTCTACAACAGAGGCTGCTATTTACTGTCAGCAATCACTGCTGCTGTATGTATTTTAGCTCATTTTTTTTAAAAAAAAATAAGCTAAATCCAAGATGAATATAGGCTTCCAAAACTCAGCTGTAATCAGGTAGATTCCAGACTGACTGATTTTTGCAACCAGAACCCAGACTGAAGAAGACTAATAGAAAACCACTGGCAGAACTTTCCATCAGAGATGTAATCATTAGCAAGAAGACCAGACAAAGGGAAAAAGGACACACTGAAGCAAGTGTATTAGAGAAATGTTGTAGTTAACCCGCACAGGGTGCCTTTGTATGAAAGCCAGAGTGCAGTAATCACATATCACTTCTAAACACAGTTCATAGACATCTCGCTACGGGTGTTAGATGAAGTTCCCTGCAGAGGAAAAATATTTTAGGTATACTCTTCTCATCCTCAGCTTATTGCAATATTTAACATCAGGTGCAAATCTGGCTTTCAAGACTCCTTCATACTGAAAGCACGGAGAGTTGCAGGTGTCTGAGTAGTGAGGAATGCACATGCTGTGGCTAGTTCTGGCCGTGCTGAAGTCCCTGTGTCTCAGCTCAGGTTGCTGTGCTAAACAAGGCACCTCAGGAGGTAAAAGCTGGACACATGATACCTGTGCACGTATAAATATTTTTGGTAAAAATAATGGATCCCAGGGCATTTAGTGGTCCCTCCAGAAATACAAATCTCCAGTTTTGTGATCCTAATCACTGTGTAATTCTCACCTTGTGAACAGGCTATTGTGTCTGACATCTGTGAAAGTCTGCTTCCTACTTGGGTATACTGCCTTCTCAGTGAAGTGTTCTAAATCTTCTCAGCAGGGAAAATAACCTTAACTGATAGAGATAACATAGCCTGGAGTCCATAGACATTTATTCTCATCAGTGCAACCAAACATGGAAGTCCTTGTACTGTGAATTAGCTTTTGGCATGCATGTTGTTCTGCTGATTCTGGCAGTTTGTGACCAGATCATATAGAAGCTCCAAAGTCAGAAGCGCATGCAATGAAAACATAAAGAGAATTAAATAGTGTACAGAAATGAATCATAAAATGTCAGCTGTATTCTGAACACTGAATAATATAAGAATAACACAATTTAAGAACATACTTAGATTCGGTACAGTTGCAGAATAACACTTGGTCCCCAGACGCAGTAATTCCTACTGCTTGCAAAGAAGCCACAGCAGTCGGTAAGCCAGAGTTGCTGATGTGTGAGTCTCAGGCTTTCCTTGATTTCTATCATTGGGCACTCTCTAAAGCAATCTTTCTCAAAGTTGGAAATAGAACTCTTCTGTTGCCTTACACTTGTGCTCTGAGCACAAAACGTTTGCTTGTTACCCTGCAACATAACTGCTACAGATTTTTTTGCTTTCTAATGTAGCCCATCTTAATTCAAAATCAAGAATTTTTGTATAGTCTAAAGGTGCTCAATCCATCTTGCCTTTTTATTTTTTTTTTAAAAAAAGATAATATTCCTTTAGTGACTTCTACTCCATTTTGCAGCAGCACAGTCCTAAGAGATGGAAAGATCTGAGAACCAATTAATCTGAGAAAACAGTCCTTGAAGAAATTAGCAAGTAGACTGTACCCCATGTCAGGGAATTACTTTAGCTGGGAAGTGCCATGTAAATGTTTTATTTTGGAAATCAATATAGATTTGCTTCTCACTGTCAAGATTCACTTAGTTAATGACATACAAACCTATTCTCATAAATGAAATATTCATCTAAATATTACAGGAAATATGCTTGTAAAGGACTTTAAACTGTCTCAGAGGGTACTGTAATGTTTTCCCCTATGAGCTGCTCCTATGTATAATACCTAATGTTGCTATCAAAGCAGTTCTGGAACAGAAAGAGTAACCCGAGCATAATTACCTCCTGATTAATCAGCTCATTTGCATGTTTGCCACTCCAGTGCCTGTGGCGATATTATGCTAAACACAGATGGGTTCTCTAACTTTCCTCACACTCGGTTTTGGTGCAGCTGCATGTGAAATAGGTGGTGGGAATAGCAACACAGATGTAGCTACAGCTAGTCCAGAGAAACCTGAGCAGGGCAGTTTCACCTTTATTGTGTGGAACCGGAATTCCTTAGGGGTTATCTCCTTCCCTGCACATATTTGGAATTTTTGTACTAATCTTGCCCTTCTGCATCACATCCTAAATACATTTAACATGTGGCAGTGATTTCCACTCCAAGTGTGTTGTTTGGGACTCCTATTAGCAACAGGTGCTGAAATGTTCAGTGTGTCTCTGATATGCAGTATATATTGTTTCAATATCACTTCTTCTTAGTCTTTTCTCTTTAAAAATGTAAGTTAACTCATTCTTCTTCTAACTGTGAGGGGATTATAAGTAATCTTCCCCATCTCTAACACTGTCTAATAAGTTAGGTATATTTTAGTTCTCCGAACAACTGGTACAGACAAAAATCTGGGCTTGATAGAGCCAGTTATCAGATTTACTACGGCTGGGCCTGTATTTCATCAGTCTCTAGCCACATTATAAAAAGATGCCAGGAAATAATGTGCTGCATGATTTATCACTTGCATACACATGAACAGACATTTGTATCCTTTTCAACTCTTTCCATCTTTTCAGCTCCTCCCTAGATTAAGTTGGTTTGTAATTTGATGGTTCAGTTCCAATACTTGTCTGTCAAAAGCAGCCGTATTCATCCAGTAGGCTGTAAAAGCAGGTGTTTAATATTATTGTCCAATATTGAAAACAGTAGCCAGCCTTGATATCGATGCCCACAATTTTGCATGATTTCAAAAGAGATTTTGATAAGTAGGTGCATTTTGAAATCACAATTTTATTATGAATTATGTTGTCCTTTTTCACAAAAACAAACTGTGGGGGAGGGATGTTTGATTTTTTAAGAGTTTTCTTAAATGTTTCAAGTATTTTGCATTATTATTATTATTATTCCGAAAGCATTGCAGATTCTTCTCAATGCCTTGAGGCGCTCTTCTTCCTATACTGTAACCAGGACAGCTAAAGCTACTCCATCTCTCTTTGTAGTACAGAAAATTATATGGATAAAACTGAAGCTCACCTACGGTGAAAGAAGTTATCTGTAACCAAAGTTACAGCAGAAGTTTATTTTTAGATTTGTCTTCAAACTAATGGAAAATAAAGATTGCTGAAGAACTCGATACTTTAGTTAGAAGAAGCTACGTCTACTGAAAATTAGCTGAGTAACTTAAAGTGAAAATCCAAGGATAAAATTAGTGGAAACTTGTGTTTGATTAGCTATTATACAATATAAGTTCTGAAATAGATGGCATTTTATAAAAATCTGAGAGTAATTAAAAGAGAAAATATGAAATGAAGAGGATGATGGTGTGTGCAGTATGAACAAAAACATTGATGATATCATTAATATTTTCTAGATTGATTTTTATTCTGTAACCTATTAATTGTAATTTTATTTGATTTGAGAGCTGCTTAAATCTGTTCCAAAATTATATCATTTACATTATATCTTAAACAATCAAACATTTTAACTATGCTGTCAGATGATATTAGCAGAATCCTTTCCATTATCTACAATATAAGTGGTAAAGAACTGGCTTTTGTATTTTCTCAAAAACTCTGGCCAGTGTGGGAAATTAAATTTAGAAAGCAACTTGATTTACTACAGCAATGAATTTGCTTCCTGGACGTATTCCCTGCAGCTCTGGCTACACTAGCACCAAAAATTTGCACTTTAGGGTTCTTGGGAGTTAAACTAACTTGTAACTTATCACTCTCTGAAATGTGCCAGAAATGAACTTCTAGAATGAAAAATCTTGAATGAAAATCAGAAAATTGCTGCTATGTAAAAATAAGCTTTTCTCAAAAAATAGTCAGAATGTCCACTAACATCTTCCTGTCTTTTCTTCACTCTCTTTTTCTGAACTACTACTTCTTTTAAAAAAAAACAACAAAACTTCTTAAAAACTTAACTTCATAAAGTTTTAAGGTTTTTGAGTACCATCTAATAAAAAAATTCTTATAGTATCACCTTTATATCAGTCAGGTAATATTATAATACTCAATTATCTAATACCAGTATAGCCTTTTTGAAATTATCATTTTGATTTATTGTTTTGCAAGAAAGTGCATTGGCAAATACCATTTGTTGAAGTGCATATTTTTATGAAGTGAATGCATTTCCCTGGGCAGCAAAAGCAATCTAGGCGGAGACATTTCTGCAGTGTTCGGGAATATGGTGCCTAATGACATTGATTTTGTATATATGCTCGTGCCATATTAACAACATTTGAAGGCAAATGGATCTTTTGAATCTACAATGCAAATGATGTGCAGCCCATGCTTTCAAATGCATATTTTCATAATATGAGTCTTAATTAGAGAGGGGTTCAGTTCGGCTTTCCTGCTACAGCCACCAGCTGTTCCTCATCAGGGATTATACTATACCAGGATCTGCTCTTGGACTACTTACCTGATTCACATGTAGTTCATGAAACAGCCATTTGCTTGTATTGACTTTCTGTCACTATTCATCTGACAGAATTTGAACCAGTAACCTACAGGTGATAGGCAATATATTGCTTAATTCTCTAAGTATTTGTATCCTGCCACTATTTTGTCCATATTTCAAGATTTAGAATAAATGAAATGTCAGCATATTTATAGTCCATAGTTCAATATGAAGAAATGTTCTCTTTCAAAGTACAGGTCAGCCTGGGGCCCTTTCCCAAATTTCTCCCTCTGAAGATCATTGCAGATATCTTTTAGATCATGTTTACACATTTTCATAGTAAAGGCCGAAGATGACTTGAGTGATGATTCTTCTATATCTAGAAATACTTTAAAAATGAGAAAAAAGTTTAAAGCCTATACGTCTGTGCTATACTGCACTGACAGATTAACATGCAAGTGGGCAATTCTGTATTAGAGTTCTCAGAAGATTCCAGAGTCTCATCAGTATCAGCTGATAAAATTACCCTGTTCCTTCTAGGCTAGCAGAAGAATGAGAGTTTTTAAGGCAGGCATCTCTCAGGTTCTTTTAGCCCCTTGAAGGATCAGGGGTTGGTTCTTCAGCATTTCTATTCCTAACACCAGAAGTGTGAAGATTTTAGCCCTCTGTTACAGAACAGGAATTTACGTAAAGAAAATGTAAGAAAATCCTAAGTCACTTTAGAAATAACACAAATATTATAAAATGTAATAAAAACTATTATTGAGTAGTAATATATCAGTTTTTAAAGTTACGTAATGTTTTGTTAAGCTGGTGAAAAATTAGTGTTTTGGGACTCCATCTTGGTATGGGGTTTTTTCCCTTTGCAGTCTCTAAAGAACATTTACACACCACTTTGTTTCTTTCTAGAGTATTATTTGGATGAAATTATTTTACCAATACAGTTTCAATAATACACAACCTTTGACGTATTTACTAATTTTAAATATCTTGAAGACATTTGTTTTCTGCATATAATAAATGGCAGAACAGTAGTTTTTCTTCCCTGTGGCTCTTCTCCAAGATTTTAGATTGGATTGAGCTCTTTTAAGTGGTTTTGTTAGTTGGCTTAAACAAGAAATTAAAACCAAACAGGCCAATGAAAGGGAACAGACTATGTGAAATTTTGAATTATTAACTGAATATTCAGTCACTCATAACTCAAATATTTAGAATTTATCTTTCCTGTTGTTATTTGAGGGATAAACAATAGGGAGTACCAACAGCAGAGTATCTTACATAGCATACACAGTTTTGCTTGACATGCTTTAGGCCAGGGATGTCAAACTCACGGCCCGTGGGCCGAATCCAGTCCTCCCCCTTGTTTTACCCAGTCCTGCTCCTTGTTTCTATCCGGTGGCAGCACCGAGCTCCTTGCCCCTACGCTCCTGCCAGTGCTGGTCATCTGTGCAGCGCGTGACACACGTTACACTGCAGGAGCAGGAGAACGGCAGGAGCCGTGAGTTTGACACCCCTGCATTAGGCTATGAGTGTTCTTGTTGAAAAGGTTGTAAATATGAAGTAATAGAAGTTTGAAAGTTTTGTTTCCAAACTTATGAATAAAAAGATTTTTCCTTGTTATTGAAGTGAGGGCAGGGGAAAACTTTCTGAGAAAGCATAGAGATTTTTTTATTTAGTAGTGTGATATCTATATGAAGTTCATTCTAGCCACAAGTACTCAAGGAATGGTCCCTCAGGCAAAAGATCGGGTGAAGCATGGACGTCTTAAGCGCTGGCGTTTTTCACTCAAGTTGTTGAACTGTGAATGTCAGTTTTGAGTTCAGTCAGCCAGTGTCTTATTGTAGAAATAATGAGAGGGGGTTTTGTGTCGGTCTTTAAAGTGGTTAAGTGTCATCTATTGCTCTTAAAAGCAGGTCTTGGGCACTTCAGTGGTTTGCCTGTTACAAGCTGCCTGTGCAATTTCTGGCCACAGAGCTTTCCATTGGGTGTAGGACTGTTAAGAAAAAAATAAGAGAAAATTGAGTCTCTGATAACAGATTGATATAAAAAGAATCTGACATAATCACATCAGGACAATTTATAGTGCAGCTTATTCTATTGCTATTTCATCCCATAACAACTCCATGTGTTTCCAGAATAGATCGATTCAAGGACAAGAAAAGAATCTTGAAAAAAGTGAAAAGAAAAAGGATGATCTCCCTTAATATATTTGTCAATAATGAATGTATGTGTTTGCTTTTTAATGAAAAGCAGAACAAAGGGTGAAAGTAGTGTAAATCTGAAATTGTCCTCTTCTTTTACTACTTGCACCTTTACTGTGTCTGATTGACTTATTTCCAACTTATATGAGGAGACTGATATGTTTCCATTCACAAAATTAGTAACAGACAAAATTGCTTGCATATATACATCTTCAACATAACCACTTACATATCCCAGTCACAGGAATTCCTCATGATTAGAGGTTCTCCACAACCTGTATTTCTTTCTTCTGCTGCCACAGAGTAACATAGGCTTAATTTTGAGCATGTGAAGTGAATGCCTTCTTGTTATTCACAATGCAGAGTGGAGCTCCTACCAGGATGCTTAGTTTGCATAGTGGAGAATTTCAGCCGATGGCTCTCAGAGTTGGTTTTATTAGTGGTCATATAAAAGAGGGAGAGGCATGGCATTCATAGATGGAAGATTTTTGTAAAAGTACTCACGATGTGGTATTTTAATATAAATTCTTTTGACTCCTCAAGGAGTAGTTGTGGTGATACTTTCTGTATTTTAGTTGTTGAAATTAGAATTTCATAGAAGCAGATATGTACGATTGGTATAAATGAGTAATATCACAGTAAAATTTGCATGTGCCTTGATGTATGCAAATTCTAGACTAGAATTTGATGGTAGTATTTCTTTCTTATATGCTCACATATGCATATGCTTTTTTATAATGTTAGTTAATACTTAATCAATATTTACTCCAGAAAATTAAAATGGTTCCAGAAAGTACTATTCACAACAGTCTTCTCACACTTCTTTTGGGTAACATATTTCACTTCTAGTCATCTGCAGTTTGAAATTGTTCCTGTTTTTTTCTTTGTAGAGTTCTGTTCTAATGGCACTATGATTCTTCTAATGCTCTTGAAAAAAAATATATGAACATGAATATCTTTTTAATTTTTCCTGGTTTTATTTCATATGTTTACCTAGGCGTTTAATTCACATTTGTTGTACAAGCATTTGTAGCTCACCCATAATGATAAACATAACTGTCTTGAGTTCTACAGTGAATAAATGCAGGTCTGTTTATTTTGCTTTGGGGGGTTTTTTTATGCATTGTGAGTTTTCTTTATTTGTAGAAATGGACCTGCACATGTAATTTTTCAGGACCATTTTGTTGAAGGCATTCTGTAAAGAAACCCGAAAACGTGTAAACATCATTATTATCATCCTAGAAGCAGAAGTTAGCTAAACGCAAACAAAACTGAAGTACCTGATGGATGAAAAGTCAGAGTTCCATTATATGTGGGAGGATTAACACTTCCCCCGTATCTCAGCATTCTCTTTTGCATGATGTCTCTATGCACGTGTGGTCTCATAACTATGTGACTTAAAAGCCTAGGTAAGCTTAAGGAAGACCTTCATATTATGTTTCCTTCTTAAATGGGAATAGGAAAGGAAATACAGTAAGACATTTTCCTGTACCCCATAATAAAGTTTTCACAGCTGTGCTTTTATTGTTCACAAACTAAGCATTCCCTAAGGACAAGATCCAAATTCCATTTAAGATTAGTGGAAGACTTTGGATCTAGCTCAAAGTCATAGAATAACATGTAATCTTTATCTTAAAATTTGGTAGCTGTTATCTAATCCTTCAAGATAACTTCTCTGCATTGGCATGAGAAGGCAAACAGCAGACACGTATAGCAGCAGGAGAGTCCACTGTATCAAATGCTACCTCGTGTCCTCTGGAGGAAACCAATGAAGGAATTATATGCAGCTTCAGGTTATAAAAGAAACATGGCTTTGCGTTGCCCCCCTGATTCAGGCTTTATATTTGAAAAAGTAGAATATATTTTAATGCACTAGTTTAAAGGGCAGGATTCACAACAAATTTCAAAATCAGATCCCTAAGTTACGCATTTTTTTCCTATTTTCAAGCAGAAGTATTTCTGTGCTGTGACCCTGAATATTTTTTCACAACTGCTTTTGAAATACCACTTAGAGGCAAAAATCCCCCCAAAAAACATAAAAGGAGAAAAAAAGGGCCAAACCATCTGATGTACTTTGCTTTCTTTGTTGAAGTTCTACTGAGTCATTCTGAGATAAATGGAATTTTCTTCTTCAATCCAAAGCTTAATTATGGTAATTAGCGTGTGCAATTTGTAAAGTTTGGCAGTCAATTCAGCTCCTAATATGCATAAGCCTCTTTCTGTTACAAATTGAGTAGGTTTAATCAGTTTTAAAAAGACAGTGTCTCACTATGTCTACATGGCACACTCTTAGTTTTTCAGATTGGTTGTTATTCCGAACTCCACTACATCATTAGTAGTTTTTATATTTTTAATATTCATGAAGCTTTCATTTTAGCATTAATCCCCAGCATCTGTGATTATGATGGGTACTTTTGGGATCTATCTATTGTGTGTCTACTGAGAATGAAAAGCCCAGCAGTTCCTAGCAGTAAATTAACCCTCACAATGCCAGTTGGTGCTCAACTCCTTTTGAAATGTTGCCTTCTGCTATGTTCCTTTCTATTCAGATTTCACACTAATGTCTGATTCCCGCAGCAGACACAAGCTTCATTTCATCCTGACAGCCATCTGTGACGCTAAGAATTTTTCCTTTTTTCATTCAAAGAATCTATCTTTCACTGTGTGCTTTTTCCCCCTAGATCCAGTATGGTAATCAAGTGGGAAAAAAATAGAGTTCAGAATGCAAATTTATATCTAAAGTGAGAAGATGAAAGTATTAAAGAATTTTCTTTTTCCAGCATTCAAGGAAAAGAGAAATAGGTTTTTTCTTTTTTTTTCCTAATATTCATTGTAGGATTTTTTTTAGTAGAAGATATTTTGCTTAATGATTAAACATGATGATATAAAGGCTGTGCAAGTCTGATGACTGGTGAACAGAACTTGAGTACCGTTTCCGTCTCTGCTGCTTTCTTGTGGCATATAGCAAATTAATCCCCTATCTCTTTTCCTTCTTTTCTTATTTAGAACTGTAAGCATTTGGAGAAGAAACCCTCTAGCATTATTTACAGTGCAGTACCATATTACCTATTTTAGGCATGCAATTTTAGCTGCGTATTTGTAGTTGACAAGTATTTAGTGAATGAGGACAGACTTTTCCTGCTGTATTTGTAGTTCTATTTGTAGGCAATTTAAATCACTGTAGAGGATCTTCCCACCATGGAAGGATCCTCAGGGTTGTAGGTTGCATGCAAATTAGGATGGCAAGAAGAGGTTGTGTAATATATGCATAGTCTTCCTTTTCCGGCTGTGCAAAACATGCAGATGTCAGCATCAGCAGGGTATGAAAGTCCAATACAAAAGAAAAACACTATATAAATAATGTTTAAATGCACTGCCGTGATTATAACAAGAAGTCTTCACGGCTCATCATACTTTGCACCAGAGGTGGGGCTCAGTTCATTTCCTAAAGAAGTTCTAAGCATTTAGGGCAGTTTTGGATTCCCCTGTAGGCTCTGTCAAAGCTCCTTTAACACGAATTGCCACAAGATTGAAGTCTCTCTTGGCAAGCATCACCTGCTCTTAATTGCTTTATCAGGCTTCCCTCCTGGGCTCTGCTACCTGATCACAAGTGAGGGGTTGTCAGGGTTTGCTGTTTCATCCATTGTTCCAAACCGTCTTTGTTTCAGGCTGCTTAAAGGTTCCGTCTGCGTGCTCAGGTTGAAATGAAATTTCTGTCTTAAAAAAGTATACAAGTAGGTGGCTTTTAGCACATTGTAAATAAAGGTAGAGGGCTCTTTTGTCTTTATTCATCAAGATTTTCTCCAAAGATTGCTTTGCTATTTAGTAAAGCCGTATGGGTTTAATTAAGTAGTTTTGGAGAAATACAATTGTGGGTAAGTTGCTACCCTCAAAGATCATTGGCCTGTCACTAGGAACCGTGGATTGCCTTAGCTACCAACTGCACTAACTG
This sequence comes from Neomorphus geoffroyi, assembly GCA_033558235.1. Taxonomy (NCBI): domain Eukaryota; kingdom Metazoa; phylum Chordata; class Aves; order Cuculiformes; family Neomorphidae; genus Neomorphus; species Neomorphus geoffroyi. Next base: position 72,954,825 of record JAUMJM010000005.1, on the reverse strand, counting down.
TAACAGTATTTGCCAGTACATACTTCCAGCAATACAGGGAGCACAGAAAGAGCTGCATCAGCAGTAAATGCAGTGAGAAGAAAGCTAGGGATGTAGTGTAAAAATAATATCACAGACCAGAAACAAGCTGCAGAGAAAGGAGAATAAGACGGCCGGTGTCTTGATGATGACAAGCTTTTCTGGCTTTTCTGAATGCTGTTTGTAATGCTGGGAGCGTTAATGGGGATTGAGGCTGGGCATACACCTCTATGTTTAGTGCCTGATTGTGTGGCACTGCTTCAAAGTTAGTCCAGGCATCCTGGTAGCTTAAAAAAAATACACTGTCACTTCCGTACTAACTCTTTTGATGTTTCTAGCAGATTTAACAGCAGGATCATGCTGGCATTTGGGAGGAAGAGTGTGCATCAGCAGGTGTGCCATAGATAATATGTCCGTAGTCATGTTCTTGTATCTCAGATTTTAGATTCTACTTTTTTTTCACTGGTTGCATCATGGAAGTGCAGAGGCCAGAGCATCCCTTGGCACCACTTGTTATTATATTCTCCCAGCTGTACAGCTTTTCCAGAACAGATCTGAACTCATATCTTAGTTTCTTAAGCTTGATGTATTTACCCCCATTTCTTTATTGCTGTGCTGTTTGTAATATCATAGGAACAGTTTGTAGGTAGATGGGATCACAAGAAAGCCCAAAACCTTGTCTCTCTTCTTCAGCTTACTGGTCACATTGTGTTGTGCGTTTACAGATTCTCTAGTGCTTTCTGGGATATGCTGGATATTCTGCTCGTTGTTTATGGGCATGCTCAGGGTCCCTGGTGCCTGGGAATACAGGGCAAGTGTGCAAAAGCTTTGCTCACTGTCTGGATTATTTTTTGAGAAAGAAAAAGTGAACATGCTGGGAAAGCTACAGAGGTATTTCCTAAGCCCTGTTTACCCAACTCCATGCCTTAATCAGAAGGCATTCTACACGTTAGTGTTGTCTGTCCTGCTGGAGAGAGCTGAACTGGCCTCCTTCAGGCCGCATCTATCTTCCAGCTTGGGTACTCCCTTCAGCCATGCCAGTGGCTGCTCCGTGCTTCCGCTGCTGTGGTCTGCACGGGGCATGGCTTGTAACCAGTCTCTTGAAAGTGTTCCTGCCTCTTCACAAATTAAGTGGCATCTTTTCATTCCTTTGCTAGGATACCTGTCATGAACTGTATTTTCCCAGTGTGGACTCAGATTCTGTAGTTATCACAGCAATCATGAATAACTTCAAGTGCTAAGGATGGAATTTAACAGAGGTTCAGCTTTTATTATGAAAGGAAAAAGAGCTTTGCAATCTAATAAATGAAAGAAAGGTGACAGGACTGGAATTTGATTTAAGGAAGCAGGACTCTAAAACATAATTCCTTCTGTGTAATTTAATAGCCATTGAGGAAGTACTGGAATCTACAGTATGGAATCTGTTAATCTAATTAATCTATCTTAAAGGTTAAGACACACAACCGACAAGTATAAGTAGATTTTGATCAAGTTTTACTGGGCCTGTAAAATACTGGATACCTGAGGATGTTCAGATTTACTTGTATTTGCATTGGAAATAGCTCAACTTTGCAAAGTTATGTAGTGATGTGTACACGCACTCACAGAGGGGCATTTTTATTTAACATCCTATTTCCAAACATAGCATACTGTGGATTTAAGAATTGTTTTTTGTGATGCTGAATGTCATTGAAAAAGTATGGCAAAAAGGAAGGAGAAAACTGATGTTCTTTGCCAGTAAAGATGCAGGTTAAAATACAAATTGAATTCTAAAGCCTATTATTTTTAAAGCTGTAAAAATGGTTCTGTGTTGCACTAGGTGCTGCAGAGATTGGTGTCCTTGATTTCTGTGCACCCTGTTGTCCTGAGAAGCCCTGAAAGCTAAGACAAATCTTTTTGTTCTTAGTTTTTTCTTCAGCTGCAACCAGATTCCTGTGACAATGACTCTCCATGAGAAACATCAGGCATATTTAACCTTCCTTCCAAAATTTCTGATTAAAGTAGCTCAGTCTTCAGTATATTGCAGTAATTTGAATCTTGGTCTGACCTAAGAGAAAACTAGTCAAGACCTTAACAATACCAGCTCCAGCTACTCAGGTAAACCTGGATCTGTGGAGAAGTTTGGTGACAGAGACTTTCCCATTTGTTTTTTTTTAAATCCATATTTTCTTTTCTATCAAAACCCAGTTTCTGCTTCTCCCTCCCTGGTTTTATCATCTGCTTTCCTGAAAACAGCATAAATATAAAGCACAAATATAATATATGTATCAATACGCTTCTCAATGAAGGTTCTCATTCATTTGACAGAAGGTCTGCCACTGTTACCATTATCATGGTGACAATCCTCAAAGCATCCTGGACATGAAAGAGAAGTTTGGAAGAAGGGGCAGACCACTTCATGCTTTTAGGGATCTCCAAGAGTTTTTCTTGCCTTCTCCATCCTCCAAAGTTTTTATTATTTGTATTTAATTTGAAAAGTTTTTTCAAATTGAATTTGAGCTCCACTGAAGCAGCACACCTTGTCACAGGTGTGCCAGGCCACTTAAATGTGGCGGACCACAGCAGTGGGAAAACAAGAAAAGCTACTGGTGCTCAGGTTTCTTATGGGAGTCAGTCGCAAGTGTGGGTACATCAGCAGACATGCTCTACAGGAACCTCTCATATGTATTATCGTAGTTGTCTTCATTTCAAAATGCAAAGTAATTGCTTACCATAGGAGAAAATTATATAATGAGGCTCTAGAGAACATAAATATTTAAACATGTTTTTAAATACATTCAAATATGTGTGTATGGAGAAGGGGAGGGGTTAAGTGGAGGTAATATATTCAAATAAACATGTTCGATATTCTATTGTATAATATATCAACCCTGCAAATTCATACTAATTAGTATTTTGAACTCTCATGGTGTTACTAAATCATTGGCACCAGATGAATAAAATGTTTAGAAAACTTTTTTATGATCTTATTCGTGCATTCACCCATATCAATGACCGAAATTTATCTTGCTTTAGCAAATCAACAGATTTCTTTCTTCTGCTAAATGTTTTTGGCAACACAGATGGAGAACACAGCAGTCAGGGCCCTGCTCAAAGGCGCCAGATAACTGAATAGGTTACTTCCTACATTAAAACCAGCTTGTTGACTTGGCAAAGAGCCCTGGTCAAGTAATACAACCAGTGCTGCTGCCATTTGTTAATTCTGCATAATTAAACAGCAATTATACATAGTATTGTTTTCTAGCAGGCTCCTCAGCTGGCTTTTCTTTATTATGATTCTGTGCCAGTTTCCTTCCTTATTACTAAAAAGGACTTTTTATTTGTTATTGTAATTACGAGGTTTAAAGATATCAAATTTTTCTAAATAGAAAATAGCAAATAATTATGGAAGTTGACATATCATTTTACAGGAAAGACATGGTATATAATGGGTATTTTGATTTTTTGGTTTGTCTGAGGAGTCTGCAGTATACTATTATAGCACTCCCCAGCACAATTCTTTTAGTGAGTATGCAACAATAAATGAATGTATTTACAAACCATTTCCAAAGTCAACCTTAAAATGACTCAGGGAAATTCAAATATAGAACAAAAATTCACTTCATAGGACTTTTATCCTCATTTGGTGAGGCGTATAACTGCTGCTAACCGCAAGCTTAACTTCTGTTGAAGTGAAGGTAGCTTAAATGGAATATATGCTTAACTGCTGTTTAGCGGATAAACCTAAATATCTGTTCAATGTTCTACTGAAGTTGGAACATTTTATGCATGCTGTCATACTACGAAATATTTGGAGACTGTTTAACAAAGAGGGGCATCGACTCTCTTGGTGCTTTACGCTGTGGTGGTGTTGTCAGTGATGCCGCTCTGTTAGTAATGGTGGAGAAATTTCAAGAAAGGCTTTGCCTGTGTTGCTGTCTTAAATGAAAACTGTGGAATGAGAAGAGCAGAAAGTTGGAGGCAGGTTTTATGCTTGTTTAGCATTTATATCTTTCTCTCAGTAATGATGAAGTTATTTGTTGTGTAGAATCGGTATGTATGTTTCAGCTACTTAAGTTTACAAAAATAGTCTGGAAAACATAGGTTTGGTTTTTTCTTTCCTCCTTTATTTATGATTTATTGTGTTGTAATATCACCACAGGTACTGTACAGCCAAAATAGATATGAGAACTCTCTAGAGACTTTAAGGGCATATTATACAACCCATAAACCTTACTGGAGAGGAAAAAAAGGGAAAATTTTAGGCTTGATGGTCATTAGAATTCAAAAGCCCAGGAGGGATGTTAACTGTTTCTATGGCTCTTAATCCATGAACTAGTCAGCAGTCACATGCGTACTGAATCCACATGCAACATCCTCATGAACTTTACTGATAAATGTTTCTATGAGTCAGCAGCTGGAGCTCATTTCTCAACTAACCTTTTTTCTTTCCTTTTTCATCCTTCTGACTATACTCTTGTTATCTATCTTACCCCTCCTTTCAGTCCACATAATTATTAGCCCGCTAAATAAAAATGCTTAGTTTTAAGCTCAGCAGTTCTTAATTCTTCATTTGCTAGACTAAAATTCAATTGAACTATAAAGAGGAGAAGACGTAGTGTCCTGCTGAACCTTCAAAGCCAAGGTCAGTGGGACTGCCCACATCATGTATTAGGAAGCGCAAAAGTCTTTGCAAGATGAAACTGTGGTTCATGTTACAGTTCAATCAGTGGAGCCATTTTAAGTTGTAATTTTCAGTACAGTAATTTCTTAACTCTTTGTAAGGAAAGGTCAGCTGGTTTGAATCATGTTGTGTTACGCGTGAAACATGTATTTCAAATTCCATAAACTCAGTAGAACAATACTGCTTTGTCTTACTTGCTTTAAGGAACACATTATTTTGTTATCTTCTTTGGACCTTCTGTTATCATAGCCTTTATTCTTCCTATCCTAGGCACATCCATGTTAATTCTAAGGTAAATAAAAAAAAAATAATTAAGGGTTGGTTTCAAATACTGTGTGTAGGTGCAAGGTCAGGTATGTCTTCTTTTTACAAGTATATCAAATGCAGGAGAATTTAACTAGTTTCACCACAGAAAGCTTCCTTTTAGCTTTTTATCCCAAAAATCATGTTTTAGAGGACACCCATGAGGAACGCAACAGAGAATCTTGAAAAGAGGGAAAAGTGCAACCGGTGGAAATTACAGTAAAAGGAGAGAGAAAAAAAAGTTATTCCTCGCTGGCAGTTCTTCTAAACAGTTCCAATTTCTGGGATGGTATTTATTATTGTTATCACAATAATTCCCCCAACATGACATTGTTTACTTGATACGTAGTTAACCTATTCCAAGTTATGAAATGTTAGGTTGTGGTCTAAAGACCCAGGATTAGACCTCAATTCAACAAAAGCTGTTGAAACACATAGATAATTTCTCTAGTAGTTTGTGTCATTTATTCCTGTAACTTCTTTTAAAGAGCACTCCCCAGTCTTGACATGAAGATTTTGTTTGAAGAAAAGTACCTGCATAAATCCCATTTTGGATTAGGATACATGGGGATACACATAAAAGTGGATTGCAGCAGCATATTTTATGCAGCTTGGCTTATCTCATCTAAATACCTATTTTTATTTTTATGCACATGTATTTAGTTACAGTATATTTTTATATATGCATTCTGAGTGTATTGTGATATCCCATTGATTAATTGTAGAATGATGTGATAAGTTGCATTTATAGTGCACCTGGGAATGCTCCCCTGCAGTCGTGCTATTGAGGCAAATCTCCTGGAGTCACTGGTAATAGTCTTTCCAGGATCAAAGGTTGAAGGTCACCTGGCTAACAACCGTGAGGGTTAGAAACAGGAAGATCAAACCATGAGAAAGGGTGGATCCTCAGCTTCACTTGGGGAGAGCATTAGCCTCAAACCATGGAAAGTCCCACAACACTAGGCCTTAATAATGAGCAGTTTTATGCCTGGAAAATCCATTTCAGATGATAGCTGGGGTTTTTAAGCTAATTATTTTTCTCTGCTTCTGGACTCAAAAATAATTTAACTCTCCTCCTACCAGATTTAGAAGAAAAAGAACTGGAAAAAATTTAAATATATAGTAAATATCTTTGGAAAAACAAATCGGAGATGATTTTGTCATACAACAATGACACATGGAAACCCCATATGGTATTTGTAGGTGCCAAGATTTTTTCTGTCTGGACTTATTTGTCTTGAGAATAACCTGGGCATGCTGCAGCTCACCCAGCTTCATGAAGCAAAAATATTTAGACCACATCATTATTTATTCTTTCCAAATTAGACTTTTTGTTATATTTAAATGGTCACTAATTTCTTAAACTACAAAATAGAAAGCTGTTGTAGCTTCTTGACCTAGACGTGATCCAAGAAATCAGTTTAGTGACAAGGGGCGCTTCTTTATAATAGAGAATAAAAATCCACTCATTTTGCAACCTATTTCAGAATAGAGATTAGCAGAACCTGAGACAATAGTCTTAGAAGCTGTTAATTAAGTTTTTGCAAATATGGAGTTTGCATTCAGTGAAACATTGGATTGCACTGAGTGGTGCTGCAAAATGTCATGTTTAAATGCTGTTAGAAGGTTCTTTAGTAGCACAGAAATATCAAACAATTTTGACATTTGTAGTAATGACAAATCCTAATCTGTTAAAATGTTTTCATTTTTGGTAGGCACAGTTATATTTTGTAGCTTAGGAACCTCATACTAAGAAAGTTGAGTTTGTAAGACTAAGTTGTCACTTGACTATCTAAGAGTCTCGCAGAAAGAACATTTTTAATACTTAATGTATTAGTATTTCTCTTTACGTCAAAGCAAACCCCTGTTGTTGCCTCTAAAATGTGGATGGTGTTAAGTGAGATACGTCAATATTTTATAGAATACTGAATACCTATACATGCTCAGCAAAGTGCTGGCTTTCAGGAGTGATGACAAACTTAAGAGTAATAAGACTGTTTCTTTTGCAGGGTGCAGCAGTTGACATTTATGAAGATGTAATTCATTGCTCTCTTATTTTAATCAATAGGACTAAATACAATGTTCTTTTCAAAGTATAGGATTAGTAAGATAAGAGTTGTACTTACACAGTTCTTAAACTTTCAGTTGTTTAGAAGGCTAAAAAATCTTACATAAATTTATGCTTCATAACTTGTCAAACTCTCTAGATTATTATTGAAACGTTTCTGATGGTGTAATTTATAGTCGTAACAAAGGCAACAATAAACATTTCAAATTAATATGGATGTGTATATTTTATAACTCAGGAATCTTTTATTCCCTTTTTATAAACTGAATAAAGAAAGACTTGGGAATAGATCCACAGAGCTGTCTGGCATCTTAGTACCTGTCTGGATTTTAATACTATTGATTTGATCATGGTAACCTTCTTAAGTATTAAGGTAGCATTCTTAACAGATTAAGATACTTGATTTCAAAAGTTAACACCTGAGATGATTTCCCAGGCTAACGTTCTTTCTTTCAGAACATCTCCTTCTCCTTAAGATTTTCTTTTCTTTAAGCTGTCTTGATTCCTGGAGCCAAAACATTCTCCAAAACAACTTTTCCTCCTTTTTTTCCCCCAAGCAATCACTCATGAACTGTTTCCTTTAAATAAAATGAACCTTTGTCAGTATGACCTTATTTTCTGTAGCACATACAGAACTTTGCCTCAGCAATCAATTTTCTTCCACATGTGTACTTACAAATGGCAATAGGGCTTGCATTTTTGCTTTGTTGAGAAAAGGATTGGGAAGAAGAAAGAGAGAAAAATAGAGGGCAGAGGAGTCTGTTTTTTATATTTGATTTCATATTAGTCATGCAAACATAAACTCAGATTTTTAAAGACATTATAATATTTAAATGTATTTTGTAAAAGTAGACATTAAATGAGTCTTATTCAGAATGTGACAGATTAACAGACAATTTAAACATATTCAGTGGAAGTGACAAATGTATTTAATTCTTACTAATCTTTCTTAAGAACTGGAAATGCTCCTTTATAGGTTAATCAACTAATTATTTATTGGTCTAGTAGTGTTCATGAAGGCAGTGGATGCCCTGTTGAGCTGTATAACATTTTTGGCTTGCTTAGTCCCTCAGGCCTGCTAGACTACAATTTTTGAAACTGTTGAACCTTGTGCTGTTAGACGGTAGACTGAGAGAGATTATCAGGGTATTGGGACATCATCGGTGTCCTCCCTGTACTAGCTCCAGCATTGCAGGCATTTAAACATGAAGCTGGAAGCCTTGGCAGTGGAAGGCTGAAGAGAGTAGCTTTCTTTGGAGAACTTGATCGTAAGCACAATGACATTTCAGATCTCAAGCTTTAAAATGGAGATAATAACAGTACATCCTACAGCTTGCACACTTTTGGGGAATATGTGTTCTTTCAGATTTGCAGAATATTCAGCAGTGTTGTGTGCAAGTTTGTTGGTTTTGAGGAAGTCTCATTCCTCATCTGTGTTTGGTATCTCTGTATTTCCAACACTTTGGACTTCTCTTACTATGGGTCAAAGTCAGTTAGCAAAAGGAAACTGTCATGAGAACAGTGTTTGGAATATATATTAACAATAAGGTGGAATCAGACATTCAGTAATTGCTTATTGATTGAGCATCATTTGTTCTCTACACTGGAGGAATACTTTGATACAGTTGTGGAACTAATGACTAAAACATTCCTGGAGAAGCTCTAGTAAGATCAGTTGTGCAGCTTCACTTCTGCATTTTCCTAAGTTTCAAGTTTGTGTCTTTGTGACCATAAGAGTCGTTTTACTTGAAAGGATTTTTGATTTGTGGGTGTTGGGTGTGTTGTCTAGTAACTGCCTATTATTTGGTGCTATTGACTAAAATAACTAGTCACAATGTTTGTTGAAGGAATGTGTATCTGGCTGCACACTTTTCATTGGAATTCAGGCTCTAGTTTGTACCAGTTTTAATACTTGTTCATTGTCACTTTATTTCTACTGTCTGTAGGTACCTGCAAAGCATAAAGGTTGAGGAACTGGACTTTGAAGTGATGGCTTTCATCCCCCTAAAGTGATTCCTGAGAATACCGGAGGGATGAAAGTGAAACTGATGTTTTCATCAGACATTCTGCTTTTCTTCCCCTCCCTGTCTCCCCCCTCCACACTATAATTTCATCCCCTCCCTTTCCAGCAGCAGCAGCAGCTGTAACTCAGCTCTGTCGGGCCCCTAGGAAGCTCTCCCCGGAGGCACCGTCCCACCTCCCTGACCTCAGTGGGGCTCCAGCCCCAGCTGCAGCAGTCAGGGGCTCCTCTCAAACCTAGATTTTCCATGTGGTTGAGCACTGCATGAAACACTGACTGGATTTTACTGAGCATCCTTGCAATGGGAGATCTGGTTCTGTTTTCCTCAGATATCTGTTTTCAGTTTTTGCAGTAATAAAAATACAAAAGAAATCACTTGTTTCCTTAAAAGGAGCAAAAGACTGGAGCAAATGTGTGCTCTTTCTCCTCTTTCTTTTCTCTAAAGAACTTGAATAAAATTATAAGATAAACATACCACCTTGTAGCTTCCCTTAGCATAGTGGTCTTTCAGCAAGTAACGGAAGCCTGTGCAAACAGTTTTCACAAGGATGCATCTTCAACTTTGTTTTGCTTTCTGCTAACTAAACTTGAAATGCTGAACAACCTGAGACACTGAAAAAGTGCCGGAAGTCTTTGTGCTTGATTGGGAAAAAGTTTACTGTTGAGAAAGAGGTTTTGAAATGAAGAAAATACTGAAAAGATTCTTGCAAAGATTAAACTTTCCAAATATGTAAATAATGAAATAAAAACTTATTGAATTGGTGTAGGAATCAAGGATTGATACTATTTTAGCTGTTTAGTTGGAAAAAAATCTGGTTATACAAGAAAGATAGAACAGTAGTTGCATTTTGTGAAAGGGAAGTCAAAGGAAAAATTGATCCTGCTTCCAGTATTTTTAAAAGACACATTGAGTTGATAGGGTAGCATTAGATATATTGTGCTGTGTTTTAGTCATATACTAGTTCAATCTGCTCCATACCTTTCTTCACAGATTGAAGCTAATCACACAAAGTGCAGAACTTCCTGTCTCCCTGTGCAAGAAAGATAATTTTCATTTCTCTCATTCACCAACTTCTCTTCAAAACAGACAAACGTTAGGGTGGGAGTCAGGTGCTCTGCTCTTTACATTTCAGTGAGAGAAAAAAAAATTACAAATTCTGCAAGATGCCCGTGAATCCAGATGTGGTAGAAATGGAATATTTTTTCCTCATGTGATCTTCTGATACTGGGAGACTGGAGAAAACATGGTCTCGGGTACGTATTTCATCACTTTTTGCTGAATGATCAAAGGTTCCCAAGCAATCTGATTCTCCTGAGTTTAGGAAAAAAATGGCACTTAACATGTCATATTCTCAGCTGATATAATTCAGCTGAAGTCCATTTTAGTTACTAGCAATACTGCTTCCAGGGATCACCTAGTACATTACATGATATTTCCCACTGCAATTATATGAATATGACCTATAATTTCAGTACAGCAAATCTATTGTATAATAATCTTTCTTAACTCCAACTTGAAATATCTATCATTGAAACATTTTTCTCTAAAATTAATTTCTTATGGTTACTTTCACCATGGTTGGATGATATATATGAGAATGAACACGAAAAAGAATCAATATAGTCATTAACTGACTTGCCCACAGGACGTGATAAATGAGAGGTCAGCTTGAATTCAGCTAAGTTTTCTTTGATACTATATCATTAGAAAATCTTCATGTGCCTATAGCATTTTTTCTCAAGCGAATATTTTTCTTATTATGATTGGCCTTTATTTTAAATTTTAGGGATCTTCATAATTGTTCAAATTGTGGAATTGAAGTCAGTCATTGATGTATGAACTATGTAATTTGTATTCATGTTACTATTTCAGATTATGAAATATATATTGATAAATGCAGCTGAGAAGAATGGGAAAGGGCTTATTCTGATTTGCTACAAAAGAGGGTTTATGTGATCATGTACTCTGCATCTGTTGGGTAATCTCCTCTACTCTGTTCCTCTGAATTCATTTGCTAATCTGAACCAAAATCTTAAATAAAGATGGAAGGAATCTCAAAGCTATATTTGAACCAGTGGATGGAAGATGTAGTTACATTTTGTCTGCATATTAGCACAAGATTTTGCCATACAGAAACTTCTGCATTTTGGTTGCATTGAGAAAGATACCTGTGGTGGCAGACTGCACGTTTGCGGATGACACCAAGCTGGGTGCAAGTGTGGATCTGCTTGAAGGAAGGGAGGCTCTGCAGAGGGATCTGGACAGGCTGAATCCATGGGCTGAGACCAACGGGATGAGGTTCAACAAGGCCAAGTGCAGAGTCCTCCATTTGGGTTACAACAACCCCGTGCAGCGTTACAGGCTTGGGGAGGAGTGGCTGGAGAGCTGCCTGGCAGAGAAGGACCTGGGGGTGTTGGTTGACAGCGGCTGAACATGAGCCAGCAGTGTGCCCAGGTGGCCAAGAGGGCCAATGGCATCTTGGCCTGTATCAGACACAGCGTGGCCAGCAGGAGCAGGGAGGTGATTGTGCCCCTGTGCTCAGCACTGGTGAGGCCGCACCTCGAGTGCTGGGTTCAGTTTTGGGCCCCTCACTACAGGAAGGACATTGAGGGGCTGGAACGCGTCCAGAGAAGGGCAACGAGGCTGGTGAGGGGGCTGGAGAAAAAGTCCTACAAGTAGGGGCTGAGGGAACTGGGGTTGTTTAGCTTGGAGAAGAGGAGGCTGAGAGGAGACCTCATCACTGTCTACAACTACCTGAAAGGAGGTTGTGATGGGGTGGGTGCTGGGCTCTTCTCACAAGTGACAAGTGATAGGACGAAAGGGAATGGCCACAAGTTGCACCAGGGAAGGTTCAGAGTAGACATTAGGAAGAATTTCTTTACTGAAAGGGTGGTCATGGATTGGCACAGCTGCCCAGGGAGGTGGTGGAGTTGCCATCCCTGGAGGTATTTAAAGAACGGGTGCATGAGTTCCTTAGGGACATGTTTTAGTGGGGAGACAGGTACAGTTGGGCTCGATGATCTCAGAGGTCTCTTCCAACCTTATGATTCTATGATTCTATGAAACCAGGGAAGGTTTTGTCTAGCACTCTGATTGGGATGACTTGGGGGGCAGGACCCTGAGACACATTCAGCCTAAATCTAGTCAAACATAATTGTGTTCAAGTTTCAAGCTGATGAGAAAGCTTAAATAGGAACTTACCTAGGGAGCCTTCTAAGGCATGAGTGCCAATCAATATAAATCTAATATAAATCTAGTAAGATTCAGTTAATGCTTGTGAGAGGTTTTAGTTATTTATTTATTGCATTTTTTTACTCAGTTTACCATTCAGCATTGAATGTAACTTTCTTTATGTTGCATCCGTCAGTGTGATCTTTTCTAAGACTAAATGTGTTTTTACAATATATATTTAGAAAACTTAAACTATAGGGGAAACATCTTATGGTTATTTTAGTTATATTATTTCTCATGACAGCTATTTCTTTTCTCATTGCTCAGCCCATTTTAGTTAAGAAAACGTTCTAAAATCCTTAACAATTTTAGAAGCTTTTGCTGAAACGTGCTTGAAACAGTCTTCATCTCAGATGTAAGCTCTTTTTCACTGACTTGCTGAATGCTTCAGTTGTATTCAGTTTTGAGTGCTTACATACACTCACAGCTTGTTTATCTCCAGTGTTATGCTTTCAAGATCATATCACATCTCCTTGGTCACTCTCCAGTTGTAGAACAACAACATGAATTTCAGTAAAGTTAGATAAATTGTAAAACTTGAGTTATGGGAATGATGTGGTAAACTCAGTTTTAAAGTTTAAAATTCCTCACTAACTTTTGAGGCATTTTTTTTCCTATTTGACATATTAAATTAGTGTAATAAAACAATACCATTCTGCTTTATGTTGTTTTACTTTATAACCAGTTTTCAATGCCAGATCAGTCTCTAGCTGGATATGTTATTTGATCCAATGTGTTAGTTTCTTTTTTTCATATCTAGCACCTTCTGAAATTACAGTGTTTTTCCAGGGATTTTCTGGAGTCTGGGCCTCCTAAAATGAAAGATGATTAATTGCCTTTAATATGCTTTTCTTTTTCTATGTTTTCATGGTTTTATTTTGTTCTTTTGTCTCCTTTTTCCATAATCTTTCATACCTGTATTCCCAGCAAAGTCAATAAAACAAATTTGAAGTCTGTAAAAATATTAAATGTTTTTCCATTTTGGTCTGCTAGCTGAGATAATCTTGGACATACCTAGAAATATTTAATATCGTAATGTGATGAAATTCCAAACTAGAAAACCTTTAGACGCAGCACGCAGTCTTTTAAATTCCATAGTAGTAATGATGTATCACTTACCTGTGAGGCCACCAGTTGTTTGCAATTGATAGGTTGTGTGTACAGGTCTGGTTCCACAGCTCTGTGTTTATCAGTGACCTGATCCTCTGATATAGTCTGTCATGTGACATACTTAAATTCTGCTCTGTGTATTTAGAGGTTCACTGCAGTGAGCTAAAGTTTTCAACCTGAGACCTAACCTGATTATAAGTTTCCCTATTGACTAGGTAGTTTGATTAGTCTATTGACACATCTGCTGTGCTCTGAGAGCACTTTGCCCATGCGCGGCACTCACCAAGGGCTGGGGCTGCTGGCCCCACCGCCCCTGAGCTCAGGCACCATGGGGCTAAGGTCTCAGCTACGAACAGTCAGAGAGGAACCCTAAGGGCACCGGGGCATGTAGGAGTTTGAAGGGGGCTGCTGGCAGCCACTGCAAGGCTCAGCCCGCGTACTCTTACCGGCAGCCCATGGGAGCATGCAGTCCTCAGATGGAAGCCAGGGCGTCATCTTCCCTGTTGGAGTTTCTGTGCTGGATAGCAGTCATCCTAGCCTGTAGGGATAAGGCATCTACTTCTGACTTTATCCAATTTGACACGTTAAAATTTGCTGAGAAACTCTGCTAGAGACGCTTGAGGGCCCCAAGAATATGGAACCAATCATGCTAGAAACATATGATATGTATAATGTAACTTCAGAAGTATTTTTTATTTCCTGCCCAAAGCAGCTGCACCAACAAATTTAATGAAGTTAGGACAAACAAACAATCTGGGTTTGCTAAAGAAATTTTTCTTTTTTTTCGAGCTGTCACTCTTACAGTGTTTTACTTCACTTCAGAGATATTAAAGCTATGACCTAGCCAGCAATGATATACTTGGGAAAATTTCTACAAGTAAATCTGACACAATGCATTCTTAGTAATCTGTGCTTCCATTTTCAATTCATTGCTGTGATGATAAATGTGTCCCTTACTATAAGAAGTCTAATTTCCCAATCTCTAGGTCTATGGATTTTCTGAGTTTGCTTTTTAAGAGTGGCATAACTGCTGTCTTCCATTTGCTATTTAGATGTTGTTCTGTATCTACCAACACAAAAATTGAAGATTCTGATAAGGTTAAGGCTTATTGGACAGTTTATCTGGAAGGTCGAGTTGGTGTTTCAACACAGATGAGTGATTTTGTCTGTCTTTGACATCTTGATAGTTTTATCCATCAAAATTGTTATACAGCTGGTTTTGTTATTTACACTGGCATTGTTCTCATCATATTTGTGCAGTTTAAAATGTATCATTTTTCAATGTTCATACTTTATTGCTTTGGGCTCAGTGCTTCCAGTTACAAGTCTAATTATTTCAGGAGATCCTATGGGTCTATTGAAGATCTTCTTTTGTTTCAAAATTACTGCCTCTAGCTAGTAATTCCCATGCTCAATGTACACAATATTACAAATTGATAATATCTAGAGTAATCTATAAATGCTTGTAAACCCAAGTACCCTGTTCTATGTTGCATTAGCTCTTATCTGGTATTAATTTTGCAGATCTGAATTCTGACAAGATAGAAGAGTTATTGATTGTTCTCCTCAGCTATTTCATTTCATCGTAGTTCTATTTCGTCTGGAGTTTGAGTTCATAAACTTGGAGTAATTTTTGACCCTGTGCTTTCTTTTGAGGTTGACATTAATCACACTGAGAAATGAGATTCCCAGCTGGAAGATGCTAAAGAACCACTAGGAACTATTAAATTTACTTTCTACTGTTTTACGAATCTTTCCCAGTTTAGACTGGGAATTCTTAAGTTGATTGGGACATATGTGTATGTTTCATTATGAGCCTAGATAGTAATTGCTAATTCTTTATTTGTGGCTTTTTCTCCTATTTCCCTGAAGTATTCACAGCTGTGCTAACAGAACCCGGCGTACAGTCAATGGGAGCATTCTGCTGCTTTAACAAGAAAGGACTTCAGCCTAATATCAAATTTTCCAGGCAAATGCTTACATGCTCCATCATTTGTTTTCTTAAGGATATGATTTTGAGTGGGGAGTAGTCAGCTCAGGTAAACAAAGAAAGGAGGAACACCTGTTACACGACTTCTCTCCAGGGGACAGACTTAAAAACCTCCTTTGTAGAATACATTTCATGACGCTGCACAAAAGCAGTAGCTCTTAGGAAGAGCTTTACAGAAAGAATCCCTGTGATCTTATAACAAGAGACAAAAAGTTCCCTGAAGTACTTACCTCTGCTTACTATGAATAAAAGAAAACGTTCTTTGGATTTAAAAAAAAGGCTGTGTTGGAAGTGAGAATCATTTGATATCTACAGGTAATTCACTGTCTTGGAAAGTTAATAGGAAAGGGAATTTTGGACAGACTTGATTTACTACTGCTTTGCATGCGTATGTATTTGTGATTTGATGATGCTTGTAGCTGGCTGTAAATTTATTCTTGTAGAGCTGTACTGATTGACATGATATATTTTTCAACTCCGTGTCCTCTTACAAGTCAAAGTTAATATTTGTTTACCTTGCAATTCACCTTTTCATTTCACTTCAAAATTATCCCTGTGTATTAGTTACTAAATTATTTCCCAGTTAGGCCACAAAGATTTTCTAGTCTAGTCTAGTCTATTTTAATTGTAAACTATGACAGGGTTAAAACCTCTTTTTTTAAATCATTGAATCACCCCATACGATATAGCATTACTGGATCTTTTGTTTGTGCAGAAGACAAGTTACAAAGAATATGAGTGGCTTTAAGCATAAAATGAGGAGGAGCATCAGAGTCTGTCCTGTCTGCTGGCTTCTCTGTCATAGCCAGAGGGTTGGAATTGTGAAAGGCAAAAGAGAAGGCAAAGCACAGAAGAGCAACAACAGGACACATTTCCTCTGAGAAATCTATATGCCATCAGTAATTGCTCTGTGGCTAAAGTCACTGTTGGGAGGTAGAGAGCATGTGTTGGCAGTGGTGCCAGGAACAACAGCAGAATGGTTCAAAACGCTGTCCTTGTAAAAGAAGAGGGAAAAAAAAAAAAAAAGAAAAAACTCAACAAAAGAGGACAGCTAGGAATGTGGGTAGAAGTATCTAATGAATAGAAGTCCTGGTATTTTTGTGATCTTAGAGAGACTTTCTGGCTTGTATAACCATTTTAATAGGCTTACTTAGTGTACCAGTACATTCCCTTGCCGGACGGTGTATTAGTGTAAGTACACCCATTCGTTCTACGAACAAGCATTGACATACATTGATTTAATATTATTCTTTGTGCTGAGCTCTACAGACAGAGTAGTAAAATGTATGCAGCTGTGTTGCAGATAAGACTTTGACAACTCAGAAGATGACTTTGCATATACAGAAAAGCAAAGAAATAAGAAAGGACTCTTTCAGTTCTTGAATTGTGTATGTCCCCTTCAATCTTCATTTTTATGGTATGTGACTGCAAGGCTTTTGGGGGTGGTATGTTGGATTAGTTCCTGAATTTTCATTGTTTGTCTGTAATAGTCATTAATGGGGGAAATTCATCACCTTTGTAAGTCCACCACTCAGCTGAATAAAATAAAGGGTGATTAAGCACGGTGGATTTCTTGCTGTGATCCAGTTCTACAATAAAGATGAACATGTTTCTTTGCTACTGTTTTTTGGGCAGCTACTTTTAAAGCAGCTGCATAATTCAGCCTCAAAACAGCCTT
Organism: Neomorphus geoffroyi; assembly: GCA_033558235.1. Lineage (NCBI taxonomy): Eukaryota > Metazoa > Chordata > Aves > Cuculiformes > Neomorphidae > Neomorphus > Neomorphus geoffroyi. Next base: position 72,937,743 of record JAUMJM010000005.1, on the reverse strand, counting down.
ACAGGGCTAAAGTCATAAAAGCAGTAGCTTTACATGTCATGCCTGGATGACTGGGTGTCATCTCATAGAGTTGATTACAGTGGTTAGGGGATTATTGCAAGCAATCTATTGGAGTTGAAGGATTGGATGTGAACCTTGCATAACCAGTTCTTCTGCTGTACTTAGTGCTAGCTGCTATTATTTAAATGTCTTGATAGTAGTTCCCACAATAATCAGAACCGTCTTGAGAAACATGTAAGTTCACTTGGAAGAAAATAAAATAAGAGAGTCTCTAAGAGAGAAGAAATTTCCTAAAGTAAGGTCAAATTCAGAGCTTGCTGCAAAAAGGGAATAAAAAATATTGCTATGAAGAACCCTATGCTAAGAGTTCTTATGCATTTGCCATGTTGAACATAGTCAGGATGACTGGCAAGCACTTCAGAATAAGTCATTTACTTTTGTATTTTCTGGAGAAAGTTTGTTTGTTGCCTTAGAGAAGAAAATTCTGTTATAAATCTGGTTATCCCTCCTTAGCAAATGACTTCTTGTCCTAATTAATCACAGTGCCCTATATAGGCTAGTGATGGGTCTCTTATCACCCCTGCAACGAAAGCAGCTGGGGCCACCACCTGTTAACTCACTTCCAGCACCATTTAATTAGCCTGGATGGCTGTTACCTTTGGGTTTATTTGGCAGGGAAAGAAACAGGAACAGATGGAGAACAGGAGCTATAAAAGATAGCCCAAGAAGTGCAAGGAAGAGCTAGGAGAAGTCAAGGTATGGAGAGTAGTGGAGAGAGGACAATGGAAAGATTTGGGAGTATCAGAGTCTTACAGTGCATATTTGTGTGTGCTCTGTTAAATACAGAGTTTTAAGTGTTCACTCAACCAACAAACCCAACAAATCGTAGTTGTGCTACTCCGTAATGTATTTGCTGAATCTGTGTTGAAGTTGCTAACACCTACGTTTACTATCTACTGCCAAAATAAATAAATAAATGAGATGGAAAGAGATTGTTTACTGGCAGCATAAAGATGCAAAGGGGTTGTTTGCTGCTTTTGCATAACTAGAAGTTTTCATTTACTCTTTACAGAGTTAAAGACTGTTATTGAATGAATCACAAAAATGAGGGAAAGAGAAGGTGTTTAAATACCATCCACTACTGAGGTTTTGTCAGGATTTCAGTCACATGCACTGTCCTTTGAAGATAATGAAAAGAAAAAAGATAGTCAAACCATTAAATAAAAATGATATTCTTCATTGTTTTAGAAAAATCTGTTTCTAATGGGTTTTTATACCATGAAGTGTTCTATCCTCATCAGAAAATTCTCTTTTGTTTAGTGAATAACATTTCTGTACCTGTCCATTCATACATGTTATTTTTAGAACCACTTATTGAGTTGCTAGGACATATTTGTACAGGCTATTAATAAAAATCATCCTTATGGATTTATGTGTATTTTACTTGTGCCGGATCCTCAGATTAAAGGGAATTAAATTTTTTTGCCATTATGTGCAAAGAAATTCTTGCCTTTTCCTTTTAGCTTAAACCTTTCTTAACTTTTAAGATGAAGCAGCTGAGCAGCGTAAACTTTTAATGAAGAACTTCTTAATTACTTGTGAAGATTCTCACCTGATGAAAATGGCTATAACTCTCTAAAGTTATTCATTTTAAAGAAGTTACCTGTCTGAGCATAAATGTGTCTAGAAAGTTGCTCTATGAATTCTTACGAAAAATAACATAATATTTCCTTTCAGCTAATATAAAACATCAGTAAGGATATTATCCAGATTAATTGGCTATATGCCACATAGGCTTCTGGTATAGACCTGTGTTTACCAAGCTGAGATAGTCTAAGAGTTGCCTAATTATTCCCAGTTCTGCACATAGCTTGGAGTTTTTCATTTTTGTTCCAGATCTCAAGAATAGTTCTACGTTCTTGTAAGCTTGTCTGTATTTTTCTAAATAAAAATATAATATTAGATAGTGCTTTCCTCTAAAAAAGGCAGTTCTCACATTATATTCATTTAGCAGTAGTTCTCACTTATCTGTTATCCTTACTTACCTAGACTTTGCTAGTATAAAAAGTTTTGTCATTATGAATAACCAAATGAAGAAATAAAATTAAATCTGATATCCCTTAAGATGTACTATAGTGTATTTCTACTGTAATTCTAATGAAAACCTAAAATAAATCAAAATACTGAAAAAACAGGGTACTAATTTATTTCCTCATCTTAGGTTGTGGTTTAATGCAGTCAGAGTTGAGGTTTTCTTTCTGATGTCTCTTCCTGAATTCCTGTAGATCACTAGAAAGGAATCAATGGCAATTGATCCAATTTGTAGAACACAATTCTAATATTGATAGTAGTTTATATTCATTTGCTTCACCCTAATCTTTTATTAATGTTCATTTGCAAAATGCTGTTCATGCTGTTTCATTCCAGTTTTGTACTCCTAAGCTGATGATGATAATGAAATTCAGAGAAACAGAACAAGAAATACAAATTAAATACTTTGGAATTCAATAAGGCAGTTACTTGTAGTCAGGCATTTGTCAGTAGATGGCTTGAATTCAGACAAACTATGACCTGTGTAGAAACTCAGATACATGAGATTCCTACAGTAGTACGGAGTTGTGTCTGTTCAGGTCTTTTCAATTTTTCTTTATGTCCTCCAGGAGCACTGGCCAGGGCATCGGTACTGAATCATTTGAGAACATTTAAGGATGCATCATCAGTAAAATGTGTCATACAGATATATCTCCCTGTAACAAAAGAAGCAGTAACTAATGACATTATTTTCTGTTACTAGTGGAAAAAAAAAATCACTGGTAACATTTCTATGAGTAGCAGAACCATGGTTAAAGGCATGTTTAAGGTAATTTTTGAGGTTAGAATTGCACAAAGTACTTGAATGTAAGTAGCTACAAAAATAAATGTGTCTGGTTTGAGGTGGTGTAGGAGATGATAGAGTGAGTAACAATAGTAAATATTTAGTATTTGGATTTTCTGAGCTCTTTGAAGAGCTAAAAATATGTAAATTAAAGCATGAATGGTGTTTAGTAGCTCCTGCTGCAGTCCAATAAAATGAAGCAACTTACAATGAAAATTTCCTTGGAAAAAGTTCCTCACATCTGCATAAATCTTTGGTGCTATCTGGCTGCCTTTGGACCACCAAAATTTGTTCTGAACTTGTATGATTAAGCTAAATCCCCTTGCAGCTCTGAAGATCATGTCTGCGCTTGGGCCACACTGGTTAAACTTGAAACCATTCCACCAAAAATCTGAACCTCTCAGTGCTGGTAAATTCAGCCCTATACTATCAAGTCAAAATAGGTGTTTGTAGGTTTAGGGGTTTTTTAATGCCTTAAGGTACTTGCTCAGCTTAATGAACGGTAGCTCTGGAAATGGCTATGGAAAGAGGGAATGAGGTCTTTTTCAACACGATGAGAAGGTTCCCCCTTTCAAATGAGGCATCTCTCAAATGCTCCTGTCAAAGAAAAGTGTAGGAGCAACTGACAAGGGTTGTGGCTCCTTTTTTGCTCTTTTGTAGTCAACGATTCACTTTTCATCTTCCTCTTCCAAAATAAACCCATTTGGGAATATATTTAAAAAGGGGTGGGGGGAGAACCTTTTTTACCTTCTTCTTGAAGTTTTACGTGCTTAGAGTTAAAGAAATTTTCTGTTGAATTAAATGTTGGGGTTTGTTTTGTCATTGTGGTTTTTTTATCTGGTTTTGCTTTTATTTAGTAAATAAACCAATTATTACTTCGGCATTTTTTGAAGTATAAGGTTTATTTCACTGAAAATAGGTTTTTCTGAGGAGGTAGCATATCAGAGACCTTGGTTTAAATGCCTCGTGTCTGATACAGAAATTTAGTTAAGATGTTCAACCTTACTGGAGAGTTCTTTTGAGGGACATCTCTCTCTCTGTCAATTCTGTGAAACTTATTATAGAGTGATTATATATCTCTGAGGGATAAGGCACTGAATTCAGCCTCCACTTTAACTCAGACTAAGCTGTAAATTTTTCATACATCAGGTTAATTCTTCCAGGTTATATAATTCATTCCCTTCACTTTTTTTTTTTTTTTTTGGCAGTGCAATTAAATCAGAAAGTGTAAAGATCTAAAATGGTTCATTATATTTAGCAAAGACACGTGGAAAATTGCCTGATCCTACAGCAAATTAGTCATAAGAAATACATCACATCTTAACATTCAGACCCTTTACCACGCATTCAACAGAATGCCTTCAAAGCAGTCTAATGGTGAAATGTGCCGTGTAAGTCAATAGTACTTATTTCTCTTTTAATAGTAACTCCCAAGCAAAGGCAAAGCTGGATCTTGTGACAATGCTGAAATTAATTTCAGCCCAGTGTAGGGGACGCAGTGTTATTGTTTGGTGAAATATATAGAAATCTCCCTCAGCAAGAACTGAATTTCAGCGATAGTCATTAGTGAAAGTCATTTCCAGCCAGAGGCTGTAATGTAACATCAGTTGAATATCTTGTTCTTTATGACCAGGACAAGAAGTAACATTTCTTAAAGAATGAGAGAGTAAATAACGTCTATGTGCTTTTGGAATGTAAATAGTAAATGCATTGTCACTAACAGATATCATGTAAACATCAGTAATGGTTAAAAGACTAATCCCCTCATTTCCGTCAGCAGAGGAATCGAAGCCAAGATTTTCATGCCTAAATGACTGGAAGTATTTGTAGCCTAGTTTTTAAAGCAGCGGCTCTTGTGTCCTGTTGGCTGTATTAAATGCACAGAATCTGTGAAATAGAAACTGCTCCTATTAGAATTCCTAAGTGAGCCTTGTTAAAGGACTTTAGCATTGGTTGTTTTGTGAGATGTTACAAGGAGGATTGGCCAATTGTTGGGAAAGCTGTGTTTGAGGGAGTATTGAGTAAAAAAAGGTCAATTCATTATAAAATTGTACTTTGCACATGATGACAGACATTACACTGACACGTAGAACACTCCAGCAGCATTCAGTGCATCTTCCTCCTTCATCATCATCATTTTGAGTAGTGTGTGGTTAAATCTCCTGGAAGGCAATTAATCTTTCAAAATAAAGATCAGCAGGTTCATGGCTTGAATCTGGCTGAGCTTTCTGCAGTCGGTTATAAACATTTGCCCTAAGAAAAGTAGGCAGAGCCTTTGCCTCGTAATTTAATAAAAAGTCCTGTCCTTCTGTCCTTTACTGCTGTAATTTAAAACTCTGACCCAATCAACCCTTGAATGCAAATAAGTCAGCAATCTGGAGAAGCAGAATGTTGATCTAGTCACTCTACAGCCATTTTCAGAGCAGATTTTGAAGATGTACGTGACATTGGCCATTAGCAGGCCAGCAAAGATGAATGGACCAATAAATGAACATATTTCACTTTTTTCCATCTGCCAAGATGAAACATTGTCTTGGCATTTGGTTGGGTTTTGTTGTTTGGTCTTTTATTTTCTTAATTTGCGCAACAGGACGTTAATAGGCATGCTATCCAGTCTTTAAGTGACTATTTTTTAATAAATATTTTTCCAACTGGATTGGTCTTGGGGATTTTGGTTTTCTTTTTGTTTTTCTTTCGTAATCCATTAAAGAGATATCAGTTTGTAAGGATGCTGTCTCTATAAGATTCTTTAAAAGACAAATGGAGAATATGAATGCTTGACATCACATTTTAAAAATTAGATTGACTGAACTAGTAAAATTAAGCCTCAGAAAAAAATCCACTTATGTTTTTTTCTAGTTTAATTTCCTGCATAGTTGCTTTAGGTGTTTTGTGAAACTTCAGAATGATTTTTAACAGCATGTGCATTTTACTGAAAAGGAACATTATTTTCGGTCATTATAGAAGTCCAGAAAAAGTCGGTGTGCGAAAGAGAGGAAAACATATCTTTCCTATTGAGGTTCTGTACAATAATTAATAAATTATCTGACACCTGTCAACAGGAAAAAGAAATAAGCAGCCTATTGTTGTGTTCTTACAAAAAGATTTGCTTCTTGCATGTTTGTGGGGGTTTCTATCAAAATATGAATGTTCCTTTTTAGATATTATCTACTGGACAGTGTACTATCAAAAGTAAATCTAAAAAATAATTTTAAGTTTATTAAACAGTTTTACACTGAGCTATACAGATAGAATTAAAAATATCTAGTGATCCTAACAACAGATTCCTTCGGGTTGTGCTGATTGGTTTTAAGAGCCACTGGGATTTTTATTTTATTTTTTACTTTTAATTATTTAGTTCATTATCATGAGTTATCTTCGCGATGCTTTGTGGTGTTTTGATGAGCAGTTTATGTCAGGGTCTTACAACATGTGTTCATTTATATGTTTTGCTGACCAGCTGTCTTCCTTTTCTTTTTTTTTTTTAGTGTGACATTAAAATTGAGTGTTTCCTTACAAGCATCTTTCAACTTGGAAAATGCATCTTACTTCTTATGCTGCTAAACTGTTGCCTTTTCATAGAGGGACTCTACCCCTTTCCCTTGCCCCTTCTTACAGTGGAGGTAGTGCAGCCCCCCCATGCTTGCCAAGACACAGTCATCCCCCTCCTCCTCCTCCCCACAAAGAGGTGAAGTCCCCTGAGTCTGTAATTGCCAGGAGATGAAGCGATGATGGGGAGTGATCACAGTCAATAGCTTTGATTAACAATAAGGTGGAAAATTAGCAATGCTAGCATTCAGTTCCCCTGCCTTCCCGTCCCCATATGCTCACCACAGCCTGTGCTGGCTGGTTGTCAGGGTGGTCATTGCGCCTGGCGGGCTGCAGAACGAGACTTGGAGTGGGCAGAGAGGGACAGCGTGCAGCATTTTAGGGACCTTAGGCAATGCTCCTGGCCACCTTTTGCTGGGTACCACCAGGCAAGCAGGGGAAGGATGAAGTGTGCCGTGTGCTGGCACTGTGGCTCTTGCTGTTATGTGTGGATTTAATTGTGTCTGGACGTGTTGTGATCGAAATGGCAACTACTGTTACTCCTGTGACCCCATCAGCAGCTCTGGTGTTGTTTCCGACAGACTCCGACGACCTAGAGAGGGGAAACGACAGCGGGACACCACTCCCCACCTCTGACAATGGCGACAATTCACTGGGCTACACAGGTAGAGTGCATCTTTCCAAAATATTCCTGACTGCCTACTTCTGACACTTTCCACATACATCTGCCATTACCACCTGTACACGATGTTTTAGTCATCTTTGCTAGCTGGCTGTCTTTCACCATCACCCTGTATTGTTGGGAAATATTACTGTGCTTTTTAACTAACCGAGATGACTGTCTTTTTGTGTGTGTTACAATACATTTAAATTATTTAAATGTTTAAAGTCCTTTTTTATTGTTGAAACGATGCACCCATTATTTTCTTTTGAACTGTGTATATTGGTCCATGAGGCAATGTATCATCACAGAGCAATTTTTCTGAAGACCAAAAGCAGGAGTTTTTCTGTATGTTTATTTCAGGTTATTTTTTGCGTTGTTTCTGTTATAAATCAAAGTAAAATTTATTGCAGCAGGGCATAAAAATCCAAGTGAAACTAAAATGTGTTTGGAGAATTTCACTGACTCTGCTTTGCATAAACTAGAGAAATGTGTCTCTAGGCCAAATAAGAAAAGCAGCACCATACAGTGTGTTGCAGCAGTGATGTATTGAGGACCCAATCCTGCAACCCTTCTGCACACTGAAATGGTACCCAGCTCCAGGAGTCACGCTACTGACCAAAACATGGGCCTGGGCTCAGCTGCAGAGTCCCTGAGTCTAGAGTGTTCATGACACTGCTGATCCAGTATGATGAAAAACTCTAGATGGAAATAGCTTTTAGCTTGTGAAGGTAAGTATTAATACTTTTGGTGGTAGCAACTTTTGGAAAGGGAAAGAAGGGAATGAAGTAGGGAGAATGAGTTGGACATTTAGCTGGCAGATATCCTTTAAATACTTTGTCGGCCGGTTAGGGCTGCTCATCCAGTGTAAAACTGCATATATAGTTGAGTTATTAACAAGAGTGACTGCATCAGATATTCATAACTAAGAGAGTCTCGCAGGATACAAGAGGATAGGCAGGAATAAGAGAGAAGAACTAATTTCTTGTGCATTCATAAAACTTCAAGTCTGTTATACACCTCTTACACTGATTACAGCTTTCATTGCTTACCCCTCTCGGTCATCCCTGCATGTAGTTTAGAATCTTGACACATAGTTTTATTCCAGTTTAAAATACTTTTTTCCTAAAAACATAAAAAACCCAAAGCAATACAAATTTTCCCTCAGTCAAGAAAATACAGGCCGCCTTTGGAAAACAGCATGAACTCTGCTGCAAGTGTATTATGTAGACTTTTCTACCTTCTGAATATTTCTATTTCTTTTTCTAAATCCCTGCCCTTTCCCCTCCCCCTGGTTTAGTAAATCCATGCGCCTTGATTCATAGGGGGTCATCATAGTGACAAAATGAAAATTAGGATATCTTAAAGAATGCTTGTTTTAACTTACTATAAGTTAGATATTTGTTATCCAAAAATGGGACTGGGAACAATAATCACTGTGTTCTGTATTTGAGTACCCACTAACTTATTTGGGACCCCAAGTCAGACTCTATTATTAGTAAGTTACTTAGTTTTACATAGAGAGGAGCGATCTGTTATCCTCCAGCCCCCTTACCCCTCCCTGAGCTGGGGCAGCTGCCCGATAGGCACCTTTGCGTGCCTGCCAGCCTCACATCTGCTCACAGAAGTGGGAGGGGCGGCCCTTCATGCGCCCTTCATGCGTACCCTTAGCCCTGAGAGCAGCAGGGGTAAAATTTCAGGAGGAAGACACCATCACCTTTCCCCACTGGCGTGTTTCAGAGAGGGCTTGGGGGCTTGACACAGGACCTCTCATTGCAGGGAGGTGATGGCAGGCAGAGGGTGCCACTCCCCAGTGGATGCTTTGTCCCCCCTTGCAGGGTAGTACTTAGGGTATATAAGGCAAAGTTTAAGACCATAGCTGTTTAAGTAATGTTCAAGATGTGGGACCACTTCCTGAGCAGAGCACAAGACCATTCAACATCCGTCCACCCATGAGGATCCTTCATCTTTATCAAGGTGCACACCTGCATATGGGCACCACATCCAAGGACAAGCCCTCTGCCAAGTGTTGCAGCTGTTTAACCTGCCTCTCAGAGACTTAATGGGTACATTTTGGAGGACTGGCAAAATCAAACCCTGGCCTAGTAGTTCCCCAGAGGCTCCAGATCTTAACTGTAGGCCATATTTTAACAGGCATTCTCCAAGCAAACAGGAAAGTCAGAATCAAGTCAGAAACAAACACAAGCTGAACAAAAATAAAAAACATGAGTACAAGTGTTTTTTAATTCCAGGTTTTGTGCCTCTATTCAAATGAGCAGTGAATGAATGAAAGACCAAATTTTTCATGTTTAAGATTTAATGATCCTTTTTTTTTCCTCTTCTGTATAATAGTAATCAGTAGTGCTATGTATATAAACCTTGGTTTATATGGAAAACTCCTGGGGTATTTATTTAAATTAGTCCAACAGGTTTCTGTAGTAATCAGTAAGGGTTATTAAAAATAACATTGACTGTAATACAATCTTACAGGAAAAGCTGCATTTTTTTTTTTCTAATTTATGGGCCCATTTATATGGGCCCAAATCAGAGTTCCTGGATTTTACAGAGGTATTCTTAGATCGTTTTTGTTCTCTCTTACCTATAGAATTTCATTCTCCCAAAGGAAAACCTTTCCAGGATCTTGTTCACTGAAATTATCTGACTCATACCTAAAATTGTTTAGATTAAGTCCAGGATGTCTAGAACTGTTGGATAAAAAAAAGAAGCATTTTATTTTTTAATTCTATATTTATCTTCAGGTGGTGTCTTAATGGACAAACCCAAACGAGCTATTAGCTGCTGTCATACGATATAATCATAAATTTTTACTCGTGCTAAAAGCAGTGATATATCCATAGGGTGCACCTTCCTTCCAGTTCCATATAAGTTTAGCTGTGAGGTAAATCAGCAAAGCATTTGCTTCTATGTGAATTTTCAGGGTTAAAGACTACCAGTTTTTCCTGGATATTTTTCTTTCCACATATATTTTTCAGGATGGGTATATGCAGCTCTTTTATACTTTTTTTAGGCTGAAGTACATGACTCTTAGAGAGGGTTTCAGTGTGTTCTCCTAAAGCCTGCTTATATTACGAGATTTTTGGCTACCCCATTATGTTATGTTGTCTCCACTATGAATGTGAGCATTTGCCTTGAGAAGCACTTTCCTACCAAACAGGAAACACATCACTTTGAGGGGAGAGAGAGGAGTTGCTAAATCAAGCTATTTCAGATACAGATTTAAGTTGTTGGTAAATTTCAAGGTGGTTATTATGGGAAAATGATGCAATGGTATTTGACTTTTCATGATTCTTAGTATGTTATAGGGCCAAATTTGAGATTTTTTACTTCCCTTACCATTATGGTAAGGTAGTATTCAATAGATTGTTGTACGTTTTACAGATCAAGTTTTTATTATCAAAATAATTATTACTAGTTAATTACTAGTTATGAACTGTAAACCCAAATGGAGAGGCTGTATACACATATATATTAATGATGATCACTAGTGGAAAGTATTTGTAATGTAAATAAATGGAGGCTGAATAAGTAAAAAATCAAGAAAGAAAGTTCAGTCACTCAGGACTGTTCTGTATGCATGACACTGATGTTAGACTGAAGGAGCTTATAGGAAGATTTTCTATTGCATATTTGTTATGAGAGAAATGCAAAGAATAAAAAACATTTAAAAACTGATATGACCATATAAGTAGCATAGATTCTAGACATGTGGATTGATTCAGAAAAGGATTTGGTGTTAAAACACCCCCAAACTTTTAACTGTAACTCTGTTGAAAGAAATGAGCCAGGGAGATTACCTTGTCTACATCTTCACAAAAGACTAATTCTAATCTCTCAAAGCCAGATTGGAAAATAATTGCATAGTTACGATGTGTAATAGTAAAAATCTAAATTACTATTTTAACTATGTGCATAAAGAACAGGCCAGATCACAGTGACATTCAATAGCACAAAAGCATACGATTTAGATACTTTGTGTTGTACTTAATACAGGGAAGACATCCAAGGTAGTTTTCTGAAATGCTCTAAAGCTATGCCTGTTTCTCTTTCTGCAGACTTTAAGTGAACTTTAGGTGACATAGTGGTGCAGGTATCTAAAGATGATCACAATTAAGCCACCTCTCCATCGGTTTGCATCTCAGTTTTGAAAGAAAAAAAAAAACAAGTGATAGGAGTGTGGAGCAGAGAATATAATGAAATCTTTTCTGGTGACTGAAGGAAGGCAAGGGGATGGAAGATGAAAGTAGGACTTCTGTTCTTAGTCAAGTTTAGGCAGTGGAAATGTCAGAAAAAGAGTATTGTTTGGACAGTTGTGTTTAGAGTGGAAATGAACCCTAAGATACCCTTTATTATTTTTTTCATTAAAGTCCTGGAGATAAGTACAGGGAGAAACAGAAAAGGAAGGGAAGGAGAGTTTGCACTGCATATCAGAGGTAAAAAATGGAAAAGTCATCCAAATAAGATACTGGAGGAACTCAGGAGGAGAATTTGGAAAGAAGGCTCATAGGTGGAAGGCCCTTAAGTAACATCAAGATTTCCAAGGGAAGTGCTTCTGGTTAGTGGTCAAATGGAGCAGATGATGTGCTGAATGATGTCCCCTAGTGTCTGAGGAGCTTTGAGAGCCACAACCCTGCAGCACGGAGCAGGGAGCAAACAAGACTGAAGAGATAGGATAAAACTGCCTTGACTAAAACTATTAAATATACTTTTCTGTTTAATATTTACCCATAAGAACAGATTTTCAAGAAAAGATTCAGGTAATTATTATTTCCAAATCAGATTTCACATTTGGTTTTCCAGCCTAATTAGTAAAGTAACGGCTTTTAGCTCATGATGTTTTATTTTCCTCTCCGAAGTAGTGCAAGGGCAGTAAGCGTCAAGTATGAGCCTCAGTTATTTTCTACATAATCAATGGCTGCAGAGTAATCTGTAAGATTGCATTGTGCTGTGCTATTGAAGTGTGTGCATGCGTTATATTCCAGGAAGTAGCACATTTCCTGTTAAACCAACTGTGACATAAATATTGGGGATCATTTAACAGTTCACAGGGTACTGCTTGTGTTACAGACACCAGAATGATGGCTTGTTAAATTAACACTATATAGTCAAACATTTGCAGACAAGGATCACCACTCCTCATGAAGTAGATCCATGGCTTTTTAAAATGGCTTTTTATTTTTCCAAATAAACATTTTTATTCATATTTTTCTCAAAAGATTCTTCCAGAATGCAAAGAAATCCTGCAGTTCCCACTTCTGACCCAAAGTTAGACTTTTTTTTTCCTCTGATTTTAATCATTAAATCCTTGTGTTGATGTTCTTTTGTATGACAAAGGTTCCCATTCCTTTTTCTCACATTACCTTTATTTTATACTATTATATTGTTACATTATCAGGACAATCATTTATACTGGATCACCACTTGTCCCATGTCAAATAAGACGGATTGCCCTTGGTGAGCATTTCATGAAATGAAGGGGAAATGTCTCTTCAGTGCATGACCATTTCTGAGGCATTTCTTCTTTTATTCCAGTAATTTCACAGGTTATCCTATGTATTATAGAGTGCTTGTTTTGAAAAGTGATAGTTCTAAAAACACGTTCAAGAAGGTGCTTCTAAGACTGCTTTGACATCAAAAGTGGAAATTCAGAGTAATATCCTGTGAGAAATTGAGTATTTTTGAGCTATTTCTTTTCTAACAGACTAGTAGAGGTATTAAATGCACGCACAGGTTTTGTTACTGAGAGAAGAAAAAGCCATGATATGCAACAGAATAACAAATAAGAATGTTGTAAAGAAATTGTTGCTATTTGATTTGATATCCCTTCTAAATTATAACTTTTAGTTTAAAGGTTAGTTGGAAAGAATGAGCAATATTGGGAAAAAACCACAGGAAACAAAAGCAGAGTTCAGCTAACGGGATACAAGATGTTTGTTGTAGAGTTTGGGTCTTTTGGATTGGGAGGAGGCTGTAGAAAACCATATTTCAGATGTGAAGCAGGTAGGTAGCAATGTCTGAACAAAACAAAGATCTTATTTCCATAAAAGTAAGCTATCAGCATGTCTCATATTGCACGGAGTTCATCATGTCCAACAACTTGAAAAGAAAAACAAATACTTGTTTGTACTGCAGAACCAATAGACATTTGACAGAGTGAATGAATTACCAGATTAGATAGCAACATTAATTTACTTTCAGTTACAGAGTTTGTACTCTAGCAGTAATACATAGTAGACTTCTTCTTGACTTTTACATCTCAGAATACGTGCAAAGCTAGCAGTTCAGACCTTTTTCATTGCCTTCCTCTTTTTAAAACTTGTCAGCTGAGAAAGTGTGCTCTTGAGTCAACGTGAGAATCAACACAGCGCCCCATGATGGCTATCTTACAAAGTTACTTCTTGGAGTACATCTGCACTCTAAATGCAGGGACAGATGGATACTGTTATGGATACTGTTAGCCTTATTAAAAAAGGAAAGGGAAAGGGAAAGGGAAAGGGAAAGGGAATGGGAAAGGGAAAGGGAAAGGGAAAGGGAAAGGGAAAGGGAAAGGGAAAGGGAAAGGGAAAGGGAAAGGGGAATCCCCTGTTTTTGTCTGTGAGCTATCTCTGTATTCCCCATGTCAGTCTAAACAGCCAGAAAGATCCTTTCAGTTTTGTGCTGCTCATTGCAAGCATTCTTCTGATACAGATATGGAGGATGTTTTTAATATCGATTAAAATATAGATGTAAATATTACACTAATCAATAGAATTGCCTGTCAATGATAGCGATGTTCAGGCAATAATAATTTAATGAAAACATACAGTAGCAATGTTGGAGCACATAAATCTTGTTCTGCCACTTTTTATGGAAAACTTTATAGGATATATTCTCCTCCAGTTATTGTGTTACACTTCAAGGCAGAGCTTTGATTAATACAGGAAGCAATGGCAAAGTCCTTTGTTTCTGAACTCGTTAGGGAGTTTTCTAGTAGCCATCAGAGAACCACCAACCCCCCAGAAAAAAAAAAAAAAGAAAAAAAGACAGCAAAAACTTGTGGGAAGAATTCATCTAACAATGACATTAGTAGCAGTATATGTCCCTACATATAGCTGGGTTACCAGGGATTTTTCTAAACAACCATACCTGAAGAAGCTGAATTTGAGCTAGAGAAGGTGCAGGAAAAGGCTATTAAAATAATCAGGGAATATAAAACTAACTTTGATGGATATCTTAATGAAAGGGGGATTTGATTGGCATTTGTTGCTGGCTTTATGGTCATAGAGAACACGTAAGAGAAAGGTATTTTAGCTACAGAGGTCATTGACTGTTATCCAGTTATTGGTAAGTAGTGTATCTTCAAACTGTGATAAAAATGTGTGGTCATGGAATCGTTGATTCTAAGCTTTTACTCATACATTGCTGCTTACTTGGCAAAGGAATAAGCAAGCATTAAATGGGCCCTAGTTAATTTAGAATAGATATTTATGGCAACAGATTCTAGAGCAGTTTTCAGACAGAAGTTTGAAATCTCCTTTCCAAAGATTTAAATGTGATATGCTATGATAGGCTGTGTATGCTAGATCTGATTCCTCGGGATGAGCATTTTAATCTTGAGTTTGTGTGTTCCTCATTAATCATGAGACAAGTAAAATAATAAAAAAAAGCATTGTGTATTATGCTGTCTTTTTTACATTTGGACTGCCACAGACAGAAACCCCCGGAGCTGATGAGAGGCTTTCTGCTGAGAGCCTCCTAGCAAGAGTAAAGACAGAGCAAATTATCCTCAGACACTACTGTCAGTTCAGTGAATTAAATATGCAAAGCAATTTTTGAAGATGTTCAGAAGTGCAAATTTCTGCCAGTAGGTCAAAAGAATATGAATTATCACAGGATGAGAAAGGTAAGAGGACATCACTCGCGATCCTCGTCGAGAGCGTGTTGTACAAGTTATTCTTTTGTTTTAGCCTGGCAATTTGTTTTAATTAAATAAGTAGGAAGTTATTAATGTACATGGTCTCATTAATGCATAGTTGTGAAATACACTGTATCGATGACAACATAATGCACTTTCTGCAGTGTTATAGGAAAAGAAAAACACTGAAAGGTAATTTCTTATAATTCAGGTATTAGCATTGTTGGTCATTTTTCATAGTAATTACTATATAGGATCACGGATGTACATTATAATTCAGATTGGAAACAACTATTGGAGATCTTTAGTCCAGCCTCTTGTGCAAGCAGGTCAGCTATGAAGTCAGACTAGGCTGCTCAGGGCTTGATTCAGTCAGGTCTTGAAAACTTCCAAGGACAGTGCTGGCAGAGTCTCTCTGGGCAACCTGCTCCACTGCCTGCTGTCCTCATAGGGAAAAAAATTGTCCTTATATTCAGTCTAAAATTCCTTTGGTTTGGTTTATGCCTGTTGTCTCTCGCCCTGCTATGGACTCCTGTGAACTGCATGTCTCCAACTCCTTAGTGACCTGTCTGTCAAGTATGGGCACATGGCTGTTCCATTCCCCTCTAACTGTTTCTTCCCCAGGGTGAACAAGGGTGTCACTCCCAGGCAAGTGCTCCAGTCCAGACCATCATGGTGAAGCTCTGTTCAATTTGTCCCAGTATATCAATGTCTTTCTTGTACTGGGAGGCCCCAAACTGAATGCAGTACTCCAGATGAGTGCTGAGTAGAGGGGAGTAGTCGCTTCCTTTGATCTGCCACCTGTTACACTCACGCAGCCTAGGATGCTGCTAGCCATCTCTGCTGCTAGAGCAGACTGCTGGTTCATGCTCTGCTTGGTGGCAGCCCGGAACCCTAGGGCCTTCCCAACAGAGCTGCATCCCAGCCTGGCACTTCTCAGCCTGTACGGATGCAGGGGATTCTTTCTTCTTTCCCACAGTGGGACTTTGCATTCGCCCTTGTTAAATTTCATTAGATTCTTGTTGGCCTGTTCCTCCAGCCAGACTGGATCCCTCCAGGGTGGCAGCCCTGTTGTTGGGCATGTGGACTCGTTTCCCTAATTTGTTTTTGCCTGGAAACATGAGGAGCATGTCTTCTTCTGCTTCCTCCAGGTCACTGATAAAGATCTTAAGCAGGCCAACTCCCAGGAGAGACCTGGCAGTCCTTGTTCTTGTTACTGTCCTCCAGGTAAGCTGCGGCTCAATAACCATTACCTGATGAATCATCAGGTTTTTACTCATCTGGTGGTTTACCCATCCAGACCATAATGTCCCTGCTTGGATACAGGAATACTGTGGGAGGCAGTACTCCACCCAAAACACGGGAGTCAAAAAAACCCCAAAGAATCTATCAAATTAATATTTCCCATCAAAACGGGTCACTCCTTTAGCACTGTTTATAAATGCTACTCTTGTCCCAGCACTGCAGCTTCATACATAGACACTGAATAAGAAAATAAAAATCAACATCTATCACAAGATC
This sequence comes from Neomorphus geoffroyi, assembly GCA_033558235.1. NCBI lineage: Eukaryota > Metazoa > Chordata > Aves > Cuculiformes > Neomorphidae > Neomorphus > Neomorphus geoffroyi. The sequence goes on along the minus strand of JAUMJM010000005.1, from coordinate 72,921,225 downwards.
CAGAGTTATTTTTATCAGATCCTCCTACAAGTACTACCAGTCATTTATTTTAGTGCTTTGTGTGTGTGTGTGTGATTCTTGTACATTACTTATCCATAAGCCATAACAAGTTGAACCATCACCTACATGTGTTAAAACATTGTAGAGCTTTTTAGAAGGAACTGTATTGATTTTCAGCGACCCTCGTATAAGAAAGGAGACATTTTTCTGTGGTACGATTTACAATTTACTAATCAATATATTATTTATAGGATTTCTATCTGATACTTCCTAAAAGGCAGTGAAAAATTACTGCTAAATACTGCTTTCTTTATTGCAGAAAATCCTAAATTATTTGCACTCCTAAATATAGGCAGAACTCCAATTTTATTTTTTTTCAACCTATGAATATTTTGAAATAATCTCTTCCAAACAACTTTTTGACTATATTCTCTGACTCTTCTTAGACTCCTCTTTTTATTCCCATCAGACGGTTCTTGTGAGGTAATAAACTTCAGTCACTTCAATCTCCTGGGGTTTTTTTTCCCAATTTCATGGCTAATTTTTAATATCTAAAAGGAAAAGAAGGGCTGCAGTTTAGCTAAACTTGGAATGGATTAACCAGCCCACTCAGACATTCATTACTTACCCACACAAAAAAAGCTGAAAAACTATTTTCTCTATTTGTTTCCATCTAATCTTTGGCAGAATAAATGTCTCTGTCTTGTTTATGGATTAGTGCAAAGCCAAATATAAGATTTGCTCTCTCTGTTAGGAGTAGTTATTGTCCAAGGGAAACCAAATTGCTTTTCAGTAGATTTAAACTTTTGGATAGCAAATCATCATTTGCTTCATTTTCAGCAAGATTGTTTGCTTGTACTCTGAGGTGTTTTATAATTTTGTATGTAGAGGATTTTTATTGAATTATTTGCTTGAAAAATAATACTCCAGTCTTCACATCAATAGAAATGGTGAACTTTAACAGGAAGCAAGAGAGAAAGGAAAAGGAAAGTGAAAGGATCATGACCTTACTGATCAAGTGATTACAGAATCTAGTGTTCTGAATTTCTTATGAAACCCTAAATGGCAAATTTAACATAAAAACTGTTGGGAGAGGAAAATGTCTGTTTGTCTGGAAAAATCTACTGTGCATTGTTCAGATATTATATAGAGCATAGAGACCATTCTTAATGAATGGCAAGGACATCACAGGAGGCTGAAAAGGGATGAGGGTTAATTCTTCCTCAAAAATTGTAGCTATTTAATGGTGCCTTCCAGACCATTATTAAATGGACAAAAGAGAAAGCACGCATATTTGGAAAAGATACTGTAGGAATCTATGGGAGTAGTGTAAACTTGTTGCACAATATGCACACAAATTGTTGTTAACAGGATTTTCAGTTCTTGAGCATACAGTATTATCCATGGGATAACTGGATTTTTATGTGAAATTTATATGCATAACTTCTGGGTTTATTGAGAATTACTTAATAATATTATAGCTGGAACATAATCAAAACCATCAATATGCAATGAGAAATTCAATAAAACCTCTCTAAAAAAAATTAAAATAGAGCTGATATAGGTATAGAATTATAGAATGGTTTGGGTTGAAAGGGATCTTGGAGATCGTCTAGTTCCAGCCCCCCTGCCATAGGCAGGGGACACATTCCACTAGATCATGTTGCTCCAGGCCTCGTCCTTGGCCTTGAACACCACCAGGGATGTGGCTTCCCCAGCTTCTCTGGAAAATCTATTCTGCTGCCTCACCACCCCCACAGTAAAAGATTTCTTCCTCATATCTAATCTGAATCTCCCCTTTTTCAGCTTAAATCTGTTGTCCCTAGCCCTATCACTGCACTCCCTGATAAGGAACCCCTCCCTGTCTTTCCCATAGGCCTCCTTTAAGTTCTGGAAGGCTTCTATAAGGTCTCCCTGCCGCCTTCTCTCATCTAGGCTAAACAAGCCTAGCTCTCTCAGCCTGTCCTTGTACCAGAGGTGCTCCAGCCCTCTGATCATTTTTGTGGCCCTCCACTGGACCCACTCCAAGAGATCCATGTCCTTCCTGTGCTGGGGACTCCAGTACCAAACGCAGTGCTCTAGGTGAGGTCCCACGAGAGTGAGTTCGAGGGGGAGAATCGCCTCCCTTGACCTTCTGGTGATGACTCTGATGCAGCCCAGGATACAGCTGGCTTTCTGGGTTGCAAGCGCGCACTGCTGATTCGTGTAGAGCTGCTCATCCGTCAGCACCTCCAAGTTGTTTTCTACAGGGCTACTGCTACTACTTCAATCTATCCTCTGCTCAGCCTTTATTTGTGAGTTGGGATTGCCCCAAACCAGGTGCAGGACCTTGCATTTGGGCTTGGTAAACTTCATTAGATTTGCTTAGGCCTAACTCTCAAGCCTGCCAAGGTCCCTCTGTTTGTCATTCCTTCCCTACATTATGTCAACTGCACTCACGCAGCTTGATGTCATATCACACTCAACAGGTGATTTTCTTTTTCTTCCCACATTTTGGGGGCTTTTCAAGAATGTATTGAAGATTAGGAGAAAGAAAAAAATATCCATAAGCATAATGTTGCTATTCCTAACAGCCCCTGATGGAAATTTTTAAAAATTCAGAATCTTGTAGGGGCATGCAAGCCATGTAAACAGCATAATAATCCCAAAGGGAATAATGAAGTTAACTTTCAGAAGAAATGTTTGTTTAGGTAAAGGAGGTATGTATTTTTCTAAGCAAGCAAGATTATTTGTGACATGTTGCTGACAGCTGGGCAGTTATAATCTAGGCTTCATTTCAGCACATCAGCATAGTGAACCATTTTTTTGTTTATTAAGAAGATGATATTGAGTGAAATGTTCTTTAAAGTTTGTAATAACAGGCAGGGATCTCATCAATGTATATAAATACCTAAAGGGAGAGTGCAAAGAGGATGAGACCAGGCTCTTTTCAATGGTGCCCAGGGACAAGACAAGAGATGATGGCCACAAACTGAAACACAGAAAGATGACAGAGCACTGGCAAAGGTTGCTCAGAGAAGTTGTGGGGTCTCTGTTCTTGGAGATATTCAAAAGCCACCTGGACATGGTCCTGGGCAACTGGCTATCAGTGCCCTTACTTGCACAGGGAGACTGGACAAGATCACCTCCAGAGTTCCCTACCAATCTCAACCAGTGTGTGATTCTGTAATACAAGAACTTTAACAAAAAAACCCAAACCAAAACCACAAACAAAAAAACAGCCAGCCCCCTGCTTTGCTGATCTTAATCTACCTGAAACTAACTGTTTTCTTCACCAGAAATGTTCCTTGAAAAACTATAACAAGTGAGTAAGAGTAAGGCTGCCCTTAAACTCCAGACTGCAAAGGCTTTATCTTTCCAGGACAAGATGAAAACCACCACTGAGATTAGGAGCTGTTTGCTCTTTTTTCAGGAGCACAACCTAGAATTGTAGAGACCCATTGTTATTGACAGGAATGTGCTTTTGCTATACAAATGTGTTAGAATATGCTTCTATTGTTCAAGTGCTTTATAAACTGCTTCTGTTGTTTAAGTGCTTATAAACTAATTAATTTATATATAAATTCAGTATAAGTAACTTATAAGTTTATTTGCATGTATACTCACAAGTGCCTCAGGCTAGCTGTGTTTCTGTCCTTGCCGATATGTTGAATATTGATCCAAACCAAGACAGCTACAAATACTGTCAAGAGAGTAGGAACCTTTAGAGGAGAACAGAATAGAGAGGATAAGTTGTTTTCCTTTTTTTTCAAACTTATGAGACTGTAAATGAAATACCTAGAACAAATATACTTGGTGAGATCTCTTTCTTAACAGGTCTATAAACATTCTCTGAAGAGTGGATGCAGCTAGTTTTAAAATCTTTTGTAATACCCAGATGGCATTTTTATGAGTTTTCTATTTATTTGGTTGGAAAATGTCCTTGTATTAAGGTTAAGGTCTTTTTGTTTCTTTTAAAATCTGCTGTCCAGAAGCTGAAGTGAGATAGAAAAGTGTCATGACACATTTATTTTGGCAGCCTGATAAAAGCGGGATGACTGTATTTAGGCAGACAAGTGTATCAAAGTGATATAGTTTGAAATGGCTGAGGTAGCATTCCTGTGTCCCCATGACAGGCTCTACAGTGGTGCTGGCAGGGTAGTGCAGTGGTTAGAGAACATTGTACATCCATTAGGACACAGCTTGAACTGAATATAGTGAGAAATTATGATTCACGGCAATCTTTTGCTGCCTATATTAATTTCCCTCTAGCCATAACACGTGTTCATGGTAAGACTGATCCAGCTGCAGTCCATTTACTTCAGCAAACAATGGATCCAATAATACTATTCATGGGAAGATTTCAAAAAGTGGCTAAAAATTGAGTTAAAGACGTGAGTCCAACTAGAACAACATAACATACCAAGTCCTCTAGCACTTTAGAAATGTATTTCCTTCTTTTTTCTAACAAGATAGAGTCCAGTCCTGCAATATATGAAGCATATCTTAATTATATGTTTTTCTTGCTTATTTGCTTCTGTTTTCCAGTAGGGATAAAGGACATACTTTTAGGACTATGTTAGAGAACTCAAATAATAGAAAAAGTGGATTTTAAGTGTGTCATTTATCAGTATGTTAAAGTTAAATTTGAAGTCTTTCTTTAGCAAGAAGTTTTTAAAATAAATTCACAAAAGCCTACTCTTCATTTGCTTTTCAGTATCTCAGAATCAGTGGGTTTTGTTTATCCTTTTACTTTGACATTAGTGGAATAAAAAAATTGATTCTGGATTCTTCTGAAACCACCAGATTACAACATATGCACATAGAGTACATAGTCATCATCTAGGACTTGAATTATAATGAGCCCATCTTGTGAAATAACCTGTAATTTGGAATACAGTGGGATATTCCATGTAAGTGAAATATTTTTAGGTAAGTTTTTACAAGTAGGTGAGGAAAAAAGGCCTCAGGGATGAAAGTAAGGAGGACTGGATCAGTTTAAATGTTTCTTGTACTTTTCTGTATTCAAGTAGAAGTCCAATTAGAAAGTTGGTTATAAGCTACTGAGAGTCATGACATATTGTATGCAGTCTTCTGATTTACGAGTATTGATGTGTGTTTCTTTAAAAATAACTCTGCAGATTTCTTGGTTAAAATAATTCTTAACCAATAGACTAGATTACTGTCTATCCTTTGCTTTCATCCTGTGGCATAAAGGGACATAATCAGTTTTCATATTCTCATGTGACCCTTTACCATGTGCACTACTGTGATCATAGAAAAGGTCTTCTCTACATGCCCTCATGTACGTAGCGCAGAAGATGTGGGAAGGACTGATTAGCTGACAAAGCACTGGGTTTTTTTCCTTCTCCTCCGTAGGCACCCACTAACACACATGCATCACCACACCAGAAGCTTTAAGCTGAGAGATTCTCTATTTGGGAGTAGAGCCCCAGAAATGCTGCAGAAAAGTGCATGAGTCCTGGACCTGTACTCTTGTTCTCAGTCAAGGCTCTCTGTCCAACGTAGGGCAATAGGTGAGGAGTGGCACGCTGCAGATTGACTTTGCAGAGTTGCTTTTCTTGCTGTTGGGCTGTGTAGCACCCTCTTCTTCTAGACTTTCCCCAAGGACCCCACCAGCCCTCATCCCTCATTCCTGTCTTTCCCATTCTCCAGTTTTCCCAACTGTACTCATCAAACCCAGATTGAGAAGCAGCTCTTTCAGCAGAAGACACAACAGAGAGGAGAAGAGGACGTGCAGAAAATTCAGCAGATAAAGGGGTAGCTGCTCTCAGCTGAAGTGAAAACCCCCAGATACCAGCTGCCACTGAGTCACTACCTGTTTCCTGGGCTCTTAGGTCAGTGTTAAGAACATGCTGCCTTGTAATGAACAGGTTGCCCAGAGAAGTCGTGGATGCTCCCTTCCTAGAAATGTTCCAGGCCAGATTAGACAGGGCTTTGAGCAACCTGATCTCTGCCCATGGCAGTGGGGTTGGAACTAGGTGATTTTTAAGGTCCCTTCCGATCCAAACCATTCTATGATTCTATAAATCAGACTGATGCAAAAGTCACTGCATGACCTGCATGATAAGGTTCTTTGCACACTGCTCAAAATAAAGCTCAGACAAACTTTCTTTTTATTTCATCAGGGATGACCTTTTCCTTATGAAAAACCTACTAAAACTCAAATATTTAATAATATGAAAGCATCTTTTATTCCCGACAGTTAAATAAAAACAGAGTTAAATGAAAAAGTACTGACAATTACAACTTTTCCTGTCCTTCCTTTACATAATTAATAACATCCAACTCCGCTCCCATTCTTGTCTTCACAATTTATTTTATTGATAAACTGCAATATTTTTAAGCAAACCTGCAAGAGAGTTAAGTAGGAAGGTAGTCTTAAAAGGTATATTAAAGGCTTCCAGGGTTATACTGATGATTGTTAATTCCATCTGAAGAGACACCAAGCATGTGAGATTCCATATGAATAGTTTCTTGTCCTTTCAAGCCCTAAATAGCTCAAGGCTCACTAATTATACTGGTTCTGAGACTACCTTAACAACAGTATGCATCAGAACATATTTTAGATGGTCAGCACAGAAGAACTAGGTCAGAGACCTCCAGGGATTTAATCAAAATGTTAGCAAACCTAGTAGCACACCTTGAGCACCAACCACTGGGATTAATGAGACCTCATTTAAATAGTTTTTCACAGAAGTAGAAAAGATTGCCTTCTTGAGGTAAATGAAAAGTTACTCTGATGTTTTTATCATGCAGTTAGTAGTAGCCCTTTATTTTTTTCTCTTTACAATTTTTTTTCTTTATTCTGGCAAGGATATTAGATTAATAGACTTACCTACAATATGCTGCCATTAACACAGCAAGCACTACTTTCTCGGGATGGGAATGAAAAAAATTTCTCCACAGCTGATATTTTTACTTTAAAATGGAGTCTATTGATTGATCATATTAATATTAGACACTAAATTAAAACAATAACATACGTTATTTTCTTTTCCAAACAATTAATTCCCTTTTTAGCAGTGTTCAGAGAATAATCTGAGTAAAGACTGAGTAAAGTATATTGTCTATGATGTTAAGAGAATAACATTTTATACATTTCATCACAAAGGTTGTTATGTGAAAGAACTAAAAACTGTTTATCAAAATATAAAAATGTGTATGGAACAACATTAATTGTACTAAATTAATAACATTTAATAAATAAAATATTAATGTATTAAGTATTTATTGGTCTTCATTTTAAACACCATAAATGGACCTACGACATAAATCTTCTTAAAAATAGTTCCACTAAAGCTGATTCTTCAGTGCTTTAGCACTGAAGTGTCTTTCAGCAAAACCTAAGGATGCAAAAAAGTAGGCCAGTGTGCCTTCAGTACTTATATAATCTGAGAATAAATTCCTCTGTGTGTTCTCTCTAGTTTAAAGTACTTGTATTCAACAGAAGTACCAATTTTACATGTACTTTAATTCAGCCTCCTCTGCCATAAAAATAAATGGTAGACAAACTAAACAGTTAAATAAAAAAGATTCAAATAAGAAGGCAGAAAATTGCCACAGAATAAAAGCAGTAAGCAGTAGTATCCTGCACAGACTTTGTGCCATTCTGAAATTATTTTTTATTTGCAATGTGTCTTTTCACATACAGGTAAGATACAGAAGGGATTTGAAACAATTAAATTTCTTTTAAGGAGTGATCATCTAATGAAAGCCTGGGAATATAATACAAAAACAGTGGAAATTAACTGTACCACTACCTTCTAACTACATTTTACAGCTTTATGTTCCCCAAAGGTACCGGATATGCATGTTGTATTCAGCCAGTTTTGATTTATAGATATAAATTCCTTTTGACTACCAAATCAAGCCTAATACTTTTTGTTCTACATTGTATGGCTCTCAGTGTGATATGATGGAAAATTCTAATTCACTAAAGAGATTTTACTGTAACACCTGATAAATATCAAAAAGCTCCTTCAGAAAAAAAACATTCAGGTTATTCTGATTTTTATGTAGCAGCTCTTCATCATTCATTTTCTTAAATGATCTCCCTAGAGATTTTCATTGTATTCAAGTGAGTGGAGTATTGAAGGGATTTTATTATTAGCTGCCACTTAAAAATAAGAATACAGGGATTTCTCAAGAAAATTCTTGGGGGCTTCTTTTCTTTTTCAAGCAGTTGAAAAACTAGATTGCTGAATAATGAGATATAATTTTTGGCAGGCTGAAAGAGCTGGGCTTGTTTAGCCTAGAGAAGAGAAAGCTCCACGGAGAACTTATAGCAGCCTTCCATTACTTAAAGGGTGCCTACAAGAAAGATGAGGAGGGGCTCCTTATCAAGGAGTGCAGTGATAGGATGAGGGGTAATGCTTTTAAACTGAAAGAGGGTAGATTTAGATTAGATATTATGAAGAAATTTTTTACCATGAGGGTGATGAGGCACTGGAACACAGTCCCCAGGAAAGTACTGGATGCCCCCACTCCTGGAAGTGTTCAAGGGCAGGTTGAATGGGATTTTGAACAACCTGATCTAGTGGGAGGTGACCCTGCCCATAGCAGGGGGTTGGAACTGGATGATCTTTAAGGTCCCTTCCAACCCAAACCATTCTGTGACTTTGGAAAATCATTATGATTTTTATGAAATGCCAGTAGATGAAGCATTTTTTTGGCAAAAGCTAATTACATAGGATCCAAAGCTCATTAAAGGCCCCTTTTTGGCACGGGTAAGTTTAGTTATATTGGGCCTGTTGATCTTTGCCAAGTGTTATCTTAAATTATTCCATACTAAAATGCTGCATGCATGTTAGTAAGTGCCTTGGTTCCATTTATATTGATTATCATAGAATGACAGGTTGGAAAGAACCTTAGGGATCATCTGGTCCAAGCTTTTTAGTTGATATGTAGTTTAAATGAGATGGCCTAGGACCCTGTTGAGCTGATCCTTAAAACTGTCCACTGTAGACAAATCTACCGCTTCCTTGGGGAGATGTGCCAATGTTTAACTGTTCTCCTGGTGGAAAAAATTATTCTGGAATCCATTTGAAATCTCGCCAGGAGCAATTTATACCCATTACCCCTTGCCTTTTTCATGTGACTGCTTGTAAAAAGGGACTTCCATCCTCTTGGCAGACAGCCTTTATGTACTGGTGCATTGTAATAAGGTCTCCCCTAAACCTTCTCCTCTCAAGGCTGAACAAACCCAGTTCTCTTAGTCTTACTTCATATGGTAGGTTTCCTGGTCCTCTGATCATCTTAGTGGCCCTTCTCTGGACCCTCTCCAGCCTTCCTGCATCTTTTTATATAGCAAGGACCAAAACTGGATGTAGAGTTACAAATGAATTCTCAACTGTTTATGAAGATATGGTTCAGTTCCCAGTAGCCACCATTTCAGAGGGATTGCTTTTGATTACCTGTCCTTTAGTCAGTACTGCTCAACGCAAGGATTAAGCCTTATAAAGATTTAAATGGATCCATGTCTAGAATTCCGTCTAGCTGTAGATCTGAATTCTGCCTAACTCCACCCCTCTTCTTCAAATATATTCAATAAGGAAACTAGTGGAAATAGGTCTAGTTGGATTTAAATCCGTAGGAATTCTACTGAGATAAATGTGCAAATACAAGACTAACTAGTTGTCTGATTCAAGCATTGAACTTCTCTTATTTACTCTCCAGCTGCCAGTTCTCCATGCCTTTAGCAACCTCAAAGAGTAGAGAGAGATGAATGCCCGGCAATCTGTTTAGGTGGTATAGTAAACTGTAGCATCTTTTAGATTAAATAAAGTTTCTTGCTCCTAAAATACAGACTTTGTTGAAAAAAGGAATAAAAATATGGAAGGTAAATTATAATTACTGAGTTAAATAGCCTTTACGTAAGATGATTAAGGTTTTAGAGTAGTTAATTTTCACACATCCTCTTTATTACAAGACAGGTACACACTTTATTGGTCCAAAGCACTAAACAAAAAAGTTGTAGATTAAAACATGAATTTTACAGATGACTGCATTACAGAAATACGTTTTGATGATGTACTCTAAACATAAACAAAAATCAGTGATTAAACAAATATTGTTTATTCATATATCAGAATGATATATATATTCATATATCAGAATGAATGGATTTATATTTTGTTTCAGGATTGAAACTGTTACAGTGGATGAAGAATGCCTGGCTATTTAAACTAAAAATACAAGTCATGCTTTTCATAGATAATAACAGAAAAAGTTAAGAAAAATATAGGAAGTTTCCCAAATAACCCTTGTTTGGAACTTGGAGACTAGAACATTTCATGATATTGCTACCATATATCACAATGAATCAATACAAACCAAGACTAAGTTTCTCAAGTGAAACAAACATCAGAAAACATCTTTTGTCTTTATTGACTCCAACAAACTACCAGCAATCTAATGATGTTATAAGTTTTATAACGTATCATGTTCCACAGCAAGGTATATAGCAAGGAGCTTTTCATTCTGTTTCTGGAATACTCTCTGTTGTGTTCTAGTTAAATAAGACTGAGCTCCCCAAGCAATGAACTGCAAGGGTTCACAAGAAGGTTGTGTTCCACAATTTAATTTGATCACAGTTGTTTCCTTTTTTTCTTTAATTTATGAGCTATGTAATTCCAATTGAATAGGAAAGAGCCTCCAATATTCTTACTCCTGAAGGAAAAGCCTATTTTAAAGGACAGTTGCAAATATTGTGTATTGGAGTAAATATAATAAAAATGAAAGGATAATATTTATTAAAGGTACATTATATTGTGATAAAGGACAGACAGTTATTTTAGAAAGCAGAGTTAAGTAATGAATAAATGCACAAAAGCATGATATACTGGAAATCATGAGGCCTCCCTAATATGGTTATGCACTTCAGCCTTTATTAGTAAATCTCTGTTGAAAAGTGAAGGAAGAGGGTCAGGGGGTGCTTCTGTACAGATCGTAAACCATAATCAGACATTTTGGAGTCAATGGAATGTTAACACGACATGTTAAGTAGCAATTAAAAAAAAGTGAACGTAGTACCTGCTTTAAAGGTAGGATAGTACATAAAAGTAATATGAATATTTTAGATGTAAGGGCAAAGCAGTCTTTATTAGTCAGCACTTCTACATGAACAAAACACCTATGATTCCAGGCCCGCTTTTAGGATTTGAATGTCAGCTAAATTTGACAGAGGAGAAAGATCCTACGTTTTCTCCAAAAGGCAGGTCCTACTCTCTTCGGACAGCTTGGTAAATGAACAGATATATAGCTGTGTACTGCCTACAAGCATGACTCCTGGCCCACCAACATCTCCGAAAGGGTAAGCATAAGACCCAGGAGAGACATGAGACGTTCTGGTTTGCAAGGAAAACCATGGGAGAACTGATGATAGTGCATGGTACTGCAAGCAATGTAGACATCATGAGAAGAGTGAGTACCAAATTGTGGCAATATGAATGCTGGGAGAGGAGGCAAGAAACAAATCCTTAGGAAACCTGGCATCATTGATCAGGCTGTTCAGGAAACAATTTGTTCTCATGCCATGTGCTGTACTAGTCATGAATTTTTCATCACTGATGACACCTTGCAGTTACTGTGTAATCTGAAAGAAAACTAAAACTGTCATCATTCTAAGGAAAATAACTTATTCTCAGTTTTAGGGACTTAAAAATATATTTTTTTTCCCCAGGAGCATTGTGTTACTCTCTGCTGTGAAGCAGGTAAAAAGAAAAAAACATCAAGAATCAACCTCATGATAAAACAGTTGGTTTGCTGTCATTTAAGAAATGCTTTTGGTAAGGTACTGTTTCTTATTGGGAAGTAAGTACGTCTAGCTAAAATACCTCCAGTATATAAAACTACTTTGCCATAGTACAGCAGCAGTTACACAGAAAACTCTCTCACTTGAAAGCACTAGAAATTCAATTATCCACACGTGCTTTTCATTCAATCACAGGGTCTATTGCAGAGTTTCCTCCCCTTGTTGACATATTTACAAACCTTGGCAGGCCTACCAAAAAATTTTTGGCTCATACCATTGGATTTTTCTAGCTAAGGACTGAAAGGTGGTGATGGGATTGTCATTACTGTTACCCTTTTTACCTCTCAAGATCTCTGCAAAGTCCAGGAATACTGAAAATCTCCGTATGAGCAGGTTTTTAAAACACATTGACTTCAGAACTGAGTCAGTAATGGTAGCGTGGAAAATCAAGGTAAAGCAGACACTTCACTTGTCCTTAGTGGGCATCATTGCCCAGACGTATTGTGCATACAACACACATGCTCTATCTACAACAGAAGCCATCTGTCAGGATGGCTTAGTGCCTGCACACAGCCGAGAAGATCTTTGTCCCTACAGTATGGGTGCCAACAACAATAGACTTGCTTTGGGAACTAGTGCAACCCTGTGAAGAACCTCTCACCATGTAGGAAGCCCTTCTCTATGTTGGCACTGAAGTATTGGTACCACATACATCTTTTCAGTTGTTAACAACTGCTAATTAGCAGTAGTCATATTTGGAACCTCATTCGTCAGATTGCATCTTGGATAAGCACTCAGCACACTCAGAAATAGAACTGTTATAAATAATATAAAATGGTAAGGCCTCTGGAGCAGAAATTGTCCTTTAAAAAGCATCGTATTGCAGTTGGCTCAATGTGAGCTTTTGGGTGTTACTATAATAAAAACCATGTGATTTTCTTTTCCTGTGAGAAGAAACATTTGGATGTGGAGTTGAAAACCTATGAAAAATACATTAGTAATGAAAAATTTTCATTTTCAATTTTTAGATTGCCTTCGTCTGAGAGGGAGCAAGAGTCAATAAAAGAAATAAGCCCTGACAATAAGACATTAGACTTAAAAGCTTCAGTTCCAGATAATAGTCCAATTAAAAAAAAATATTCAGTTGCACCATGAAGAAGCTGCATCCCATATATGAACACAGACAATCCTATTATTGAGCACCCTTCTTCAAATGACTATGGAGGAATCATCAATTAAGTACCTCTGCTAGGCGATAGACAACCTACTTGATTGCTTTGAGTGCATGCCTGTCTTGATGAGTAGCAGTAATGCCAGATTTCTGTGGTAGATTTGCTTTTAGAGCCTCTTTGAAGGCCCCAGCATCAAATCCACGTACGTGATCTTTGTTTGTAGTCCTGTTTGCATTTCAGCACCTCGCTTCTCACCTCTTACATCAGAGAAAAGGACTAGATGAGCAAGGTAAAAGACAAGGCAGACAGTCTGCAACTTGACTAAAGTAAAAAGGGCTTGTTTTACAGAAAGCACATGAAAGGAATTATCTTTCGTCTTTCAGTATAAGTACAGAGATCATCCATGTTCCTAGTTCTTCAGTGTTTGTGTGTTTTTCCATTTCGTTTTTAACGATCATGCTTGGGTTCTACTCTCCTCTCTATTGGGGTATATTCTGAGGATCTAAAATTCTTAAAATTCTTTCCAAACTTTCTCTTGTAGGTATGTATCTCTCTTTTAGTGTTATTTATCAGTATAGTAGCAATGGCTTCTAAACTGTGTTCTATGGCATTATAAAAATTAAGTTTGATTACTAAGATGTTACAGCAAAATATATTTTGCTTGCCATTGCTAATTGTTACTCATTTAGGTAAAAAAAATCCACTCTAACTGCCCAATTAGTCCACATAATACTAGAAATCTAACTTGAAGAATGCATTTGAACAATGTAAGAGGTTCCAGGCTATGTCTATAGCTCTTCTTTGCTTGTAAAACATTACATGCAGTAATGAAATCAGATTTTAGCTAATCAGTCAACCCTGTTCCCAAATGTAGGAGGCAGAAGAAATTAAGCATCACTTCTTAAAACATTTCTATATATTATTCATAGAAATTGATATGACAAGGTCTCTCATATTTTGCACTTTGCATGAGACCAAAGGAAATAGAGTTAAAAGTAACTGATGCCAGAGAGAGAGTGAGCAAGGCTGTGCTAGAATGGAGATCTTGAACCAGTCCTTTCCTGTACTGAAATCCGGCATCTCTGCTTCTAGCTGAGATAGCCAGCATGCTTTTGGGACAGGAGAGTTTTAGACTTTGTAATGAAACAGATAACCATGAGGAGAAGTATGTTACGCCATGATCACTCTATAACAGTCTAGAGTTTCATTATGTGGCAAAGTAACTGTTCAAGTCTGACTCCCGCAGGATAAAGGACCTGGAAGTCTGGTTTTAACACAAAATGCATTAAACAGTTATTTCTAATGTGTGGGGTAAATAGAGCTTATATATAATAGAACTTATTCCTGAGTTTAGTAAACTCAGGAGTGTGTATATCAAAATCTGTTTTTCCATATACGTGAATCAATTTTAGCAAAGAGGCTAACTTAATCCTTTCTGACTTAATTTTCCTCTGTTCAATATTGTAGGTAATATGAAACAAATAGAAACTTCCTAGTTTGTGTCTGGTACATGGAGAGACTTTCATTCTTACAATTAAATCAATTGTACATTCATCACACACTTCTACTGCAAAATAGATATGGACATGAAGAGTGGAACTAGAATCCTAGCGTGCTTGAGAAGCTTGGGCTTTTAGATGTGCAGTATAGGCATTAGTTTTCAAGAAAAACATTCCACACACTAGAAGGTAAGAGGTGCATAATAAATACATTTAGAGCCTTTTGAAAAGTAGAAATGAAATCAGATTCCTATTTAACAGTAGACACTCCCAAGAGCTCTAAGCAGTACTCCATTACTCATTTACAAAAGCAATGAAAACGTTTATTGACCTCTTGATTAGTATTTAAATAATAAATACCACTGTGGATTAATGCGCTGGCCTTTTACCTCAAAGACATAGTTTAAAACTGACTTGACAAAAAAATCAATTTAATTACATGATACTAAAATTGCAAGTGCCAATAGGTGAGAGTTACCATGTGCACCAGGCCACACATCACATAATCATGCCAAATTAGAATTTATTCAGTGCTTTCTCTTTTTTTTTTTTTTAATGAATGCATGCATGGTGTGTGTTGAAAGAAAGCAGGCTGCCACCTGCCACAGAAATATCCCACAGAGCAGCTCCCATCCTTGTGAACTAAAATATTTGGTTTAAATGCTAGAAACCTGAAAAATTACACAGTTCCATTATCACATTCAGCTAATTAAACCAGAATGCATTCAAGAAAGAAATGTGAAGTGTTTTCTGTAAAGCTTATATTTTGTAGAATAAACTCAGATTTTGGTTTTTTGAAAGATCTTTAAATGCAAAATTAATTTTGGCCACGTCAGTGGGGTCTGAGGGTACTTGTTTATATTATATAAATTAGTTAATGCAAAGCTTTTATTATGACTTTGACAGCTGGGAAATATCATAAACTACTCTTAGTAGGTTTCTAACCTAGGGAATGGAAATCTCATGAGGTCATCTATTCCTTTGAGTTTTCTTAGTCTGAAACTCTGTGGAAACAGCTGGCCAAAACAGATCAGGAGAAGACTCGGTGTCCACATTTGGGTCCTTATGGCAGGCTCTGATGTTTAGCATTTCTCATTAATAGATCTAGATTTATGCTATATTTTAGGGAAATTAGATCTGAACCCCCTTACTGTGACTGTGATCCTGGTTTTGGCTTATAGTAGTTAGTAAAAAGTAGTTTTCCCCAAATCATTCATTAAATGTGTGAGATAGTTCTGGTTGTACTGATCTGAGTATTTTGTGTAAGTGACCTTGCTGTAGAATTTAATAGATAACCCTAAATTTCTGAAAAAATATTTTTTAAACTTCAATTGTTAGATTTGTCTAAAACCAGATTATTTTCTCAACAGACGAACTCTACTTTCATTTATGCATATCTGTTTTTCATGAGTACAACTATGCTATTCTATCTGGCTGAAATTTTTTCGCAACTTTTTTTTAAACGAGGTTGTGTTTTAAGCTATTTTTGAAAGAAACTGTCTCTTGAAGAAATATTTGGCTCATTGAAAGAATATATTTTTTGACTGTATTGAAGCAAATTTTCAATCATACTCTAGTATACGTAGTTTTTACTTGGTTCTAGGTTTGAATGATAGGAGCAAATCAAATCTAAGTGTGGAGTTTAACCATGTGCACAAATGAAAATATGTTTTCACACAAATTTACAGAAAACATGAATTGTAGAATTACACTCAAGCAATAGGGAGATAGAAGACCCTACTGAATAATCTACATATTCAATGCAAATACTTTGAATAAAATTTGAAATGGCTGAAATTTGTAATTAATTTTAGTGAGCACAGTATTTTATTACCCAAATTTATTTTAATTTAGTGATTTGTTGCAAGTCTATAACTCCAAATTAAGAATGAAACTGAGAGTTGTACCTATTGCCTGAGAAACTTCATGAAACTTCATGAAGAATTTCACAAATTATTTGGTGTAACTAAAGCTGTTTGCATAAGTGATTGATAGTAACTATGATCTACAGAAGAACTGTAGACTAATCAAAGTAAACACAAGGACTTGAAGTTCAATTTGTAGCGTGCTTAGAAATGGCTATATTCCATTATTACTTTCATTTTTTAGTATCTTCGGGATTAGGGATCCTGAGGCATCCATTGGAACTGACGCATAATGGCAGGGTGCAAGAAGACAGAGATACATACAAAAGGCATATGTCAAAACTTGTTTTCTTTTTATATTTTTTCCATTTTTGAGCAACTGGGGGTTCAATGCTGCCTATTAAAGGTGACTCTTCTATGTAGAAGAACAAACATTTTATGGAAAAAAACCCAATTCAAATGGCCAACTCATTTCTATTTCAAAACAATTCTGCAAAGTTTGTATTTGCAGTAATTTCTCTGGCACACGTTTTGGTGTGCTTTTTGTTTGCCTCTGCATATGTTCGGACCTTTTCATTCATATAAAAATGGTGGTGAGATTCTGTTAAAATTCAAGAGCCACTTAACTGTAGTAGGAACAAAATGAGCTTACTTCAATTTGATGGGTCATTGCCAAGATGTTTTCCTTTAACAGTTTTGTATGATGAATATACACATTTTGGCTTTTATTAAAGCCCCGTTGAAAAATATAAATGTTACAGATTTCCACATACTACAGCAATGTGGTTCAGGCAGCTGCAAACATACCATAGCAAAGAGACCACATATTAACACTCTTTGTAATCTTCATTTCCTCTTCCCCCATTGCTATTCATTCTTAGCTGTTTCAAAGATTAGGAACTCTGTAGGGCAGGAATCATAAATTTGATCATTTTGTAAAATACCTAAGACAGTTTTTCAGTACATTTATGGAATCATTTTATAATGTCTTCTTCACATTTTGAAAGTCTTGCTAACAATCTTGGACAATTTCAGACTACTAAGAAACTATGTGGGGTTTAATATCCTGTTTCATACTATAAAATGCCCATTCAGAAAAAGCTATCGTGAGTCCATGGAAGTAATGTATTTTTGTAAGTTAATTATTTAAAAGTAAGCAAAAGAAATTCTGTTTTGAAAAGACAGGTCTCATTGTTTCAGTATTTAGCATAAAGTGGTTTTAGATGGAAAACTTTTTTGTAGCTAACCTGTTTTATGCTTCTTCACAAATACTTTCTGATACTCTGTACTTTACAGCAATTTGTTCAGTGACATATACTTCACTTTGACCCAAAGGACATAATCTAGCCATGAAAGCTACACCTGCTTTATAATAAGATTCACTTAACCCTACTCATGAAAATTACTTTGAGTTACAATCTATAAATTAGTGTTGAAATGCTGTATTTTAATTTTATTCAATTGACATTTCTTAACATTAAACCTTTACTGAAGAGGGAGATGCCCTGTAATTTGGGAGGGTGATGGGCAGATTCCACTCTGACAAGTCAAAAAAATCATTGGCACACTCTAATTGCAAGTTGTATAGGTGCATAGCTAAGAATGTCTGAATAATCTTAATTTATGTATAGGTAAATAGATTTTGTGCTGAAGTTCTGAAAATCTGACTAGTCAGAAAATTTGATAACCTAAAGGCCCAGTTCACCAAAAGACCAATTTCCATCTTACAACTTCAATCACACAAATAAAATGGATCACACACATAAGCATCTTGCTCATTTGGAAAGAGTTTTCCGGGCTTGACTGCAAATGCACTGGTAAATTATATGTTGATGCCTGTTACAGTTGTTTCAGACGCACAGAAAGCCAGAAAATTACATCATCAGCACCTGCCTAGATTAAGCTTGCTAGGTATTATATTAAAAATAACTACCACTTAAAGAATATTAGTCATATTTTTGACAAAATCTTTAAACCCGTTATGGGTTTCAGAACCTAGGAGAGAATTAAACAATGCAAGTGTTCATTTCTGACAGAGGCGATGAATCAGAGCTCATCACCTGAAGAAATGCAACCTTCTTTGGAAGCGGTAGAGGCTTTTTTAAAGGAGTATAATGTGTTTTGGCAGCACATAAGTGAATAGCAATCAAAAAAATGCTGTTCTGT
Organism: Neomorphus geoffroyi; assembly: GCA_033558235.1. Taxonomy (NCBI): domain Eukaryota; kingdom Metazoa; phylum Chordata; class Aves; order Cuculiformes; family Neomorphidae; genus Neomorphus; species Neomorphus geoffroyi. Next base: position 72,902,768 of record JAUMJM010000005.1, on the reverse strand, counting down.
TTGATCTTTAGCCAAATGATTCAGTATGTGGCTTAAAAGTCATACAGGTATTCTTTGTTGTTGTTGTTGTGGGAAGAAAAGGCATATCATGGTATTAAGTAGTCTGGATTTTTTGCAGCTTCATATGAAACATTGTGTGTAGTTAAGAAATTAAAACAGGACTACACTTTTATTAAAGGAAAATAAAATATTTGGGTCAATTGGCTTATGAGCTAAAAATTGACTTATTGGAAAAAATCCTGTTGTCTTTCTGGAGCTTGGTTCAGAATCAAGTGGCAACAACTTCATTATAAAAGCCTTTATGGCTCAGTTAATTCATTTTGGAAATTTGTACATATTATTACATCACTTCATATGGAATGATCTAGTAGGAATGACAGTTTCCATTTTAAAGAGCTAAGAAGAGAAATGCTAGGCTGAATTAATTTTGCCACAAATAAAAACAGAGGTCATAACAGGATAAATCACACAAAATTCCCACTTCTGCAGCCTACATAGTGCCTCTGTGGTAAAACTGGTATTCTGTATTAGTAATGCCTATAATTTCAATTGTCTGTGAAAGGTCTGCAGGTACAATGCTAGGGTTTTGTATGGGTATGCTAAGTTTCCTTCATCACAGTATTCAGTGTTTGTCTTTATTGACAAATCTGTGAATATATTTACATTATGTAGCTCAATAAAGATGAAAAAAGTCTGAAAAAAAGAATTATTTTGCTGTTAACCCTTCTCTGGGAAATTATAAATGCTTATTATTCAGTCCACTGAAGTCAACAGGGTTTTTTATTGATTTCAATGAGCCCAGGATACCACTCTTCATTCTAAATGGCACTTCTGTGTTCAAACTGCAAAATGATCCACGCTGTATTCTTGATTGTTATAATTTTATATTAAACAATATAATTATACATCCATAAAATGTTTATCACTATAGCTTATATATGACCCAGTCTTCCAGTTGTAGCTTTAGAATGCAGGTGGGTGGAAAAAATACCTCCAGTTTAAAAGCCTATTTCAGAATTTGAAACAGATAGAAAGCCTGATAAACTGTAACCATTCACTCTCTGTCATTTATGTCCAGTAGATTGAGATTTTAGATGCAAACCTACAGGATTGAAGGAGTCCTTTACTTTGGGTTTTTTAATGTTTGTTTTATCAGAAGATACTGAAAAAATGGATGTGGGAGAACGTCAAACAGGCTGTTCTGTGTTTCTCACTGGAAGACTAATAATAAGCTTAGTTTGCTTAGCTAATTATTAAAAATAAGATCAAGGAGAAATTTAATCACAGTGTGTTACCATTCTCACTAAATGGCTTTTGATGTGGGAGATGGTAGAATATAGAAGAACAGTGGATGGTGGTTAAAACCAGACTGACGAATAAGCAACACAATGGCCCCGACTTCTTCAGGGCCAAAGCACTGAATTCTTCATCATTCTGTGTTCTGTGTCTTCAAATGCTTGAAACACGGGGCCCTGACAGTGCCTTTCATTCAGTGGTGCAGGTTATTAAGAGCAGGTTATAGAAAGCATAAAATTATATGGCTGTTTTGTTCGAAGTAACTTGGATGATTTCATGGTCCTCAGATATAGAATCTGTTCAGTGTTCCTATGTTCTTGTTAAGTTTTATTGACCTAGACTGTGCCAAAAATGTTCCACAGCCAGCCTACACCTGGCTTATACTTTCCTGCAGAATGCCACGCAGACGTGCTGCTGAAGAGGCAGGGATATTCACTGAGGTACCTATTCCTAAACCTTTATGTTAGTTTTACAGTCTCTTGGTGACAACTGAATCTACCTGAACTGGTTAGGCTTGCTCGTACGTCTTCTTCAGCTAGCACCTTTGGTCCCTCTCTTTTCCTTGTTTCACCTTGCTAGAGGGTTTAGCCCCAACAAGCTGCTGGCTCAGCTGCTCCTGCAAACATTTCCAAACCAGAAAGACAGAGGTGCGAGAGTCACTGCCTCAGCTCATGTCATTCATTGTCACTGAACAGGTTAGAGAGCACCTGTATAGGAACGTGACTTCCAGCACGGAGGTGTTAGTCAGTGACTTGTGGATAAATCTTCTTTAGTTGACACAGCTTCAGCTGAAAGAAGATTTGTGAATAAATACCTAGTGCAAGCTGGATGAAAACCACTATGTAAGTTAGACTAACTTACAGCCCCTCCTAAATCATATTATGGAAATTTTTACTCTGTCTTACTATATCTTGCAGTTGTAGACATTTTGTGCATTCTGAATTGTGTGATCTACAGTATAGTACCATATGCAATAATCCAAAATTTCTATAATATACATTATGTATAGATAATATACATATTGTGATTCAAAATTATACAAATCTACAACTTCAAAATGTCGTAGAAGAGTTGCGTCATAGAGGAGTCATGTCATAGAATGGTAAGAAGGGTCATAGAGAAGTCGTGTCACAGAATGTTAAAAAGGGTCATAGAAGAGTTAAGTCACAGAATGTTAAGAACGGTCATAGAGGACTGGCATCATAAAAGCACCGTGTCATAGAATGGTAAGAAGTGTCTTAGAGGAGTCACGTTGTAGAGAAGTCACATCATAGAATGGTAAGAAAGGTCATAGAGGAGCCACGTGATAGAGTCGCATCATAGAATTGTAAGAGTCATAGATCCAAAATCCAAAATATGAGACATCTCTGTGAGTGTACAGTAATGTCAGGATACCATGTTTATGAATAAATGTGTTCAGGAATAATCTGAGTGGAGAACATGAGTATTTCATGCTTCTAAAGACAGTAGTACCCAAAGGACAGAAAAAAGTATTTGTGCTCCATCATAGCCAGATCGCACAGAACTATGCTTTTTTTTCAGCTATACTTTGGTTATTTTCATCCTAACTTTCCCAATGTACTTGGCAGAAGGAAAATCCCTGATGAATCATCTATCTGAATGTAAAGTAGACATGTATGAACATAAAGAAATGTAAAAATGAATTTGCATTTTATATATCCATGCTAATTTTTCTGGACTACAACTGTCATCTTCTAGATGGATTAATGACTTAATTTATCTCCTTGGCATTCTTTTTAAAGCTTGCCTTTTGTAACCTGGAAAACAATATTTCATATGATATAAGAAATTGTCTTTACTTTTTTTTTTTGTTTAAGGTTACAACCAGCTTAGTATTTCAGAATTTTAAGGAAATTCTAAGAAGTTTCTAATTCTGAACTGATGAAATAAAATTTGCAACTGAAAATACAAAAAAAAGTCTCAAAATAGATGTTTTAAATAGAACTATTAAGGAACAAGAGCTTATACTTTTAGAAATCAACATCTAGGATCAACTAGATCCTAGTACCAACTTTCTCAGATCTAAGTAGCCTAAAAATTAACAGCATTTACTGCTAGCTAGCCAAATGTACATTATTGCTTGATTAAGACAAGGAAAGACAGCCAGACAGAGAATGTCAACTATTGAGAAATATATCTGTTTACCAGCTATAGCTGCCCTAAGGCACAAGAGGAGGGGTAAACGCTCCGAATGTGGCATCATTAGTGCCCTAATGTTATTAGTTGCACTAATGTGTAATGGCAGGACAGGCTGGAGTCGCTGCCTTGCACAGGAGCAGGTCAAACTCTTGTACATCTGAGAAAGGAGGGCAGCCACTAGGTTCCAAAGTCATTTTGAGGGTGAAGCCGATATTGCCATGGGCATAAGATACTTTGAGGCAGTGTGCCTGCCAAATTTGGAGTTTTACACCCTCACATAATGAACTTTTCTTTTTTTTCTTTTTTTTTTTCAATACTACATTACCTTTTAGAAAAAAGAATGATACCTCTACTAAGCATCTTGGAAGATGGGTAAAAAGGATTTAGATATGCTGGAAGAAGTGTAGTTCGTAGTGCAGGAAGTGAGTCCCTAATCCCTACTAGAACATATAGAAGTGTGAAGAACAAAACAGTTTGCTGATGATACCAAGCCGGGAGGTGCTGTGGACTCTCCTGAGGGACAAGAAGCCTTGCAGAGGGATCTAGATATAATGGAGCATTGGGCAGTGATTAACAGGGTGAAGCCCAAATGCCAGATAATTCACCTAGGACAAACTAGCACTGAGCGCAAGTATAAACTGGGACAGAAGTAGCTGGAGTGCAGCCCTGCAGAAAGGAATCTGGGGGTGCTGGTCGACAGCAGGCTCAATGCGAGTCAGCAGTGTGCGCTGGCAGCCAAGAGGGAAACTGCATCCTGGGGTGCATCAAACACAGTGTAATCAGATGGTCAAAAGAGGTGATTATCCTGCTGTATTCAGCATTGGTGCAGCCTCACCTCGAGTATTGCGTGCGGTTACAGGTCTCACAATTTCAGTAGGGTGTGAATGTTCTTAAATGAATCCAGAGGAGGGCAACAAAGCTGGTAAAAGGGCTGAAAGGAATGTCCTGTGAGGAGCAGCTGGCGACTTTGGGCTTGTGTAGGTCAGAGAAAAGGAGGCTCAGGGACAACCTCATTGCTCTCTGGAGCTTCTTGGGGAAGGGAAGTGGAGAGGGAGGTGCTGATCTAAGTTGGAAATGCCTAAAAAAGAATTCTTTCTTTTTCCAGTTATGGGATTTTGTCTACAAATTATAGCTGCGCTGGGTGTAAACTGGACAAGATTCAGACTATCACATAAAGTATTCAGACGTAATGGCAAATGATTATGGAAAATTAACTTTTTAAACTCCTGCAATGATGTTTGTAAAGATCTATGAAATAGAAAGGACTCATAGTCAAAACTGTCATTGATTAAACTTTTGTGATTCGGGGTATTTGCAAAAGAGACATCCACACCATGTGTATATATTTATATTTTATACTAGATGAACAATATCAGGAAATCCATTTGAACCATATGTATTAAAAGAAATCTGAGTGTTTGTATGTAGATATGCATTAGGTGATATATATGGTGTGTTCTTGCCCAGTTTTTCTCGGTTGGCTAAATATCCCAGTTCTATATTGTTAGTGTTTCACTCTCAGTTTCCAGTTCCTAGGCCAGTTACTGTAACACCATGAACCGACAGAGTTATTATAGTGAGGCCAGTACCACTACTTTTAAGAAAGGAGGTTATTCTTGCATGGATATTTGAAAAACATGTAAATACACACGGAGTCCAGAGAGACATTCTGCTCCTAAAGGGCATCATTTCAACAACATGGTTATAACTGAATGATAATAATGAGCAAAAATTGTAAATTCCAGGACAAGACATTGTACAGCATTCTCTGGTTTCTTATATTGTGTCTGCATTGTGTTGGTTTATTTTTATCAACTGCAAAATATTAAGTTATTAAGACATGATTTCAAATTCTTACTGCTATTTTTATGCTCTAAATGTTAAAATGATTAAACTGCTTTGTTCTCCTTCAGAGAATTATCTTTTCGTGTGGAGATCATCTAAAATCCACAAATACGGAGTATTTTACATGCTTAACTATTTCCTGAGATATTAAATTACAGTATATGCAATACAATGTAGACAAGTCAGACAAAAGCAAAACATTAATGTGATCCTGTATCTGTAGTTCTTGAGTATTTATGTATATTTTTCAATTATAAGACACAAAAAAAGTAAAATGGCAAAATAAAAAGGTAAACATGAGATCTTCATAAGATCATCAACATGTTTCATACAGAAGATAATTTTGAAGTAATTGAAATTTATAAATTCTAGCATAAATATGCAAACACCTAGAGAAGCATGTATAGGTGTATTCTGGTTACTTAAGAATGCCTAAACAGCAACATACCCAAACCTGCCAGTTTAGAGGAAAATAAGATTGCATTGCTGTAGTCATTTGGGGACAAAGAACATTTTTTCTGCTTTCTACTCATCTCCCTCTAGCGGAGACCTGTAAGTCTGCATGTGGTGAAACGGGAATTCTCTCAATTTTTTCATGCAACATAGCTGTAACATATGATGCAAATGCTACAAACATCTGTTTTCAGTAATCAAGACAAATTCTGTCAGTTCCTTTAGGGAAAAACAGCTTATGTAGTATACACAGAGACTAGAATTACAAAGCCTTAAAAGTTAAAGGTCCGTTAGAGAATGGCTAGGAATGTAATTTGTTTGCTTGCTGAACCTATTGCTTAGACTTTTAATTTTTTTTAAAGAAATTAGATTAATATAGCAGTTCTGTTCTTCCTAGATATGACAACAGTGCAGAAGGGGAAGGGAAAAATAGAGAAACAGGTGTTTACAGAGACTTCTTTATCCCTCATCCTTATGGGGTGAGCAGGCTCTCAGGGGGATAGGAAATAAAGTCTGGCCTCACCTCCCCTAATCTCCACACCACCCTGCACTCTGTTTTTGGTATGCAGAAGGAGTGCATTGCACCCCATAAATCAATGTCATGCCAAATATGCTCTTTCCTTCACACTCATGTTTTGTGCCTTCAGACAAGTGGAGTTCTCTACTGTAGAATGTCTTCCAGTTCCTGCTGCAAAGTGCTGTTACTCAGCTGCCCCAGGCTTTCCTTAGGTGGCTGTGAATGGTACAGTGAGCTGCTCCAAAAGCATGCACTGGTGATAGACATATGTAAATAACAAAATTACTTGTGCACATATTACTTGTGGCAGCCTTACACATGAGAGAAGCAAATCTGTTTTACGGATACTGTGGATAAATACTTAAAAAGCCAGGAATAAATACATATGTGCGCTCCTTCACTCACATATATCCTCAAATGCAAATTGCCAATCATTTTAAAGAAGACAAAGTAGTTGCAAGATAACAGAAGGGTGTTCTTCTGATATCAATAGCATTAATCATATATTTCACTGTGAATATTCCATTAAAACTTTGATTAATGATAGTGTCAGTGTTTTTAATCAAGTGCAAGCAACATAACACTGGTTGGTTGTGATTATTTCTCCCCTTGACCTCATCTAGCTGAGGAGGAATGTGAGTGAAATCAGGAGCATTCCATTGATGTGTACCGGGCAAGCAAGGAGTCTCCAGGGCCTGACTTTTCTCAGATGACTTCTCAAAACTTAATAGAAGGAAAAAAAGGAGCAAGTTTGGATGTTTGAAAGCACATGAAAAACTACAGTGATTAATTATAGGCAATGAAATCTCAACTAAGAGCGGTGTCTTCTTGTCTTAAACCGTGTACCTGCATATACAGATGAACCATTCCAAAGAGTTTCCAGTTGTTGCAGATAAAGCTCAGGGGGAACGCTTACAGGTACAGGAGAAAGATACTGATCTATCTGGATATAGACTCCTGATAGTATGATAGACTCCTCTAGTATGCAGTCCTGTGCTAGATCTCTATGGCTAGACTGTATCTGTCTTTTTGGCAGGGATTTGAGCTCTCATTTGCAGTTGCTTTTTTTGTCAATACAATGGAGCCTCACAGTTCTTAGAGGGTGTGTTGCTACTAGCTGCGTGTAACCCCTAGTGACCTGACACTAGTGATAGAACAAAATCATATGGAATGGCTTTGCAAGTGAAAATGACTAAACTCCAAACAGCAAATATCACAAAGGGGTAGAGGAAAAGGGAGAAGAAAGATCAGAAAGCAATTATGGGAAGAGAGAAAAAGTGATGGAGAAGGACAGGTCAGCTGCAGTGCTTATTGTTGCATGTAAAGGAAACGGAAATGAAAATCATGCACAGATTGTTCTGAAAGAAGGGGGAGAAGTCAATATTTAAAGAGCTTACAAACTATTGCAGTAGTCCCCAAACCACCTTTCTTTCCACCGTCCTCTATTTGATCTTGCCACTGTGTTGACTTTAGTGCACTCTTAGTAGTTACTTTTTGGCAATTAATAGGAAGTGTTCTAGAGAGTTGTGGGCATGGTGTTATGGTGTTATGTCAGCAAGCAGGAAGGAAATGGAAGGATTTTACCTGCCTGTGGCAGATAACTAAAAAGCCTCCTAGGGCACGTTGCCAGTATCCTTCAAAAGCACCACTTCAACTGCACCTTTACACTGGGCAGCTTGTGCTGTTCCCTGTGCCAAATAAAAATTCTCTTGGTTTCTTTTTAGACAGCTTTTGAATCATGGTGAACCAAACAAAAAATGCCTCTAATAAGTACTATTTTTTCCACTCACCAGTAACATAAAAATGCTGAACAGATTGAAGGCAGGGGGATGGGAAGGGAGGAGAGATGAGTGAGCAGGAGTTCCATTGTACTGAGACCAATTAGTCCAAAAAAAGACTCTTTCAGAAAGTCACAAACAAATAGAAACAGAAGACTGTGATAAATCGTGGCACAGCTTTAACAGCCATGCATCTCTTGATCCCCCAAAAGCTATAATAATAAGCAAATTGTAATGGGTCATACCCCTCTGAGGACTGTAATTCAATCAGTATTTGAGTACTTTGCATCTTCACTGTGTTAGATAGTTTTACAAGTACTGAATTATAATTTATTTAATTTTAAAAAGCCCTGCAAAAATATGCCACTTTAAAAAAATATTCATCTTTCTGATACCCTAATATAGCATTGACAAAATATGCTTACAGTTAGGTGTTGGAAACAAAACAAAGCATCAGCTGGAAACAGGGCTTGTTCTGTTGAATATGAATTCATCCACCTCCTTCAATTTTGAAATCCTAAGAGCCTCACATTGCATTCAGGTTATTCCCTTGTATTTCTCTGCACATTTGTGCATCTTTATACTCACAGAGCATTACATCTCTTTTCTCCCTTGAATATGTTTGTTCAATATGTTTTTCACATGGTATATCCTTCCCAAGTGTTTTCAGAAACCACCAAGCTGGGAAATGCTATAGAATCCCTGCTTTTTCAAGCACAAGATGGGGAAATAACCAGCTGATAATAATTAGAATGTGGGAGCTGAAGGCATATATGACATGAGTATGTAAGCATAGCTTTCAATAGAAGATGTTTAAATAGCTAACTGGAGTGGATAAATCTGTTCTGAAAATTATTTGGTGATACCTATCAGAGGCGATCACAACATACAAGTTACAATGTGGTGTTTTCTTGACTATATCTCAAGGCAGTTTGGAAGACAGATTATGTCACCACTCCAGTTCTGGTTGCCATTATTCATGCTTCTATTGAATTCCATCTATTTCTGTTCTCATCATTGTTCAGAAATACTGGATTGTGCCACCACAGTTGGGAATCAGTAAGGAGCAGCATGCCAGTTCTAAAAAAGGAAAGCGTTTTGCTTTCACAAAAAGTCTTTGTTAATTAGTGCTACACAAGGAGGGAAATGACAAAAGTCCATACTTTTCCATTTAAATGTTTGTAAAAGTGATTTTGTTTAAATTTCACTGAGTGTAGCAGGAAATGTTAAAGCTGAAAGAGACCAGACAGCACATGCTAATGTCTTTTGGGGTGGGAATGAGAGAGGGAAAGGGACTGAGGGTTATATTTTCTTTATTTATACTTTCCCCTTTCCACTAGAAAACTGTGAAACCTTGTTAAAAAGAAAAAAGAAAAAAAAAAAAAGGTTTGAACTCTTCTTTTCATATAGAAAGCCAGCACAACAGTACCAAACTCCTGTTCATTGCTGGAGCCAGGCCAGCACCTATGCAAAATGCCTCCTTGCATACATTCAGCATCAGGATACATCTCACCTAATTTTTGGTATCTAATTTGAGGCAACCTGTTTACTTAGTCTGTGCAAGCAGTAGCTAAAGAGGATTCTTTGAGAGCATAAGTGAATTCTCAAATAGATTCTTCACTGGCAATAGAAAAACTGCAGGAGGCATCTACTCCTAATGTGGATTCTTTAGTTATATGCCCAAAATTAGGTAGATGAATCTAGATCTTAGCATATCCATACAAGGAATTGGTGTTGAGTAGCACATGCTAGTTCACAGTGTGTTCATTTCCTCATATAGGCAATACATAACTCGCAAATGCAACTGTTGTTTATTAGGATTGATTATATGGTTCTGTTGCAGCTATACAAGATAATTTCTGGAAACTGTGTTACTCTACTACCAATAACTCATGCTCTGTAAACAAAAATAATGCGCCTTAGGTACAAGAAAATAGCTTTTTTTTCTATAGAAGCAAATCTGCGGCAGTAAAATTAAGTTTGCATTTGACTAGTCCTAAGAATACTATTTATTTATTAGTGGAAATGATAATACTTATTTTGGCAACCAATATTGACCTAATAAAACACAGATGTGTGAATGTAGCTGTAGTTGCTTTCATACAGGGTTCTGCAATTTATAGTCACCTAGGGGCTCCCTGTATCCACAATGAGCCACAGGCATTGGCTCCACACTCAGCAAAGCCACGGAAGCTACTCTGTTTGGACTTCAGCTTCAGAGAGGAAAATGTGGATGCAGCTTTCATATAACTAATTTCCCTTTCTCTACCTCTTCACTTTTTTGCTTGATTCATGAGAATCCAAATCCAATCTCTTGTGGCCAGCTAACTTTTCTTTTTAGGTCAGAAGTTAAACTGCTAATATAAAGATTAATTTTCTGCGTTGAAACAAGGAGAACAATTTTTTCCCTTAGCCTTTTCTATTCAAAGTGGTCTCTCCTCCACAATATAACTAAACGTTATGCCATATATCCATCCACCAACTTTCTGTCCTGGCAGTTGATGAACATGACCTTGCTCCAGCCCCATTCACCCTCCTTTCACCAAATATGTACTTCCGCTCCACTGCACCAAGGCCTGCAAGTATAAGGGACCAAAAGAAATGCCACTTGATGATTTCTGCAGCAATCACATCTTTTGGTATTCATTTGCTCCAGATATAGGCAAACCTGGTGCCATAAAAGCACTTCAAAGCAAACTTGACTGGGTTTGTAGTTCTTCTGGCCTTTTTATCCCACATTACAGCTAAACAATAGGTGTTCATACTTGCCTGCAAAATTTTAGAATAAATTTCATGTTTTTCATCAGTAATTTATTGCATTAGATCATGTTTGAGTGTTTCCTCTTGTCTTCAAAACACAACATAATCCGTTTTGGTTTGTTTTTTTCTGTTTTCTTTTATTCTGCTTTGTTCCATTCTGGGTTATTTAATGGTTGTGGCTAATTAAATGGTAGCATCATTAACACTATCGCTATCTTAGCTCTGCATTTCGGAGTCATCCTCAAAAGTCAGTTGCATCCCATAAGAACAGGTTTGGTTCAAAATACCATTGTGAAAAAGAAAATGAGAGCAATTTGCTTGGACTTGAATTGAGGCCACAGTTTTAAGGGAAAATCTAATCTGTTAACCTAGCTGCATAAAAAAATCCTTGAATATTGACCCTATAGAACTTTAATTTCCTAAAAATTCTTGAGCAAAATTGTTTATCCAGTTTTCTAGAGCAGGACTGAGTTACTGGTTTTGCATGAACTTTTGGTTCTCAGCAAATGTTTGTTGCCAAGCAAAATTCCACTGCCTATAATGACATGCATAGTTTATCTTTTTGCTAAATACCTAAGTCTCATTCTAGTATAACTTAGAATGAAATTTATTACAGCTGCTTATTCCTGATGTTTTTCCTCCTTAAACCATTTTATTTAATTGACTTCATTGACCACCTTGTGCCATCATGAGCAAAGTGTGCAGCAATTTACTAAAATAGGTCATGAATTTGGCTCCTGACATATAGGTGTAAAGCTAGCGTCTCAGCACGAGTTCTCACCTTGCTGAGTAACCTCAGGAGACATCAGTACATGTTAAAGCAGCTTTGCTTCACAGCAGAGCTTTCCACATAAAAAGTTAGTGCACAAATGATTGTGGATAGAGAAAGCCCCAAAGTACTAAAAGAAAAGTTAATTTAATGCTTCCAGATTAACTACCCTATGCGTTTCTTATGGATTCAATCTGATCAGCCTGGTTTTGATTTGATTATGTGAGCAAATATCTGTGATTTCTCATGCGACCATAAAGTACATCCATTCAAGAGACAACAGCATGCTAGTGTGCTTTAAACATGCAGCTGCATTTTGGGCTTGCATATGGTCCATTTATTACTTGATATGAAGTAATAATATACATACAAAGAACAACTGTGTTGCTTTGTCCTATGCAACTACAGCATGAAGAAACTAACTGCAGCTTTTGAACATGTCCTTTGCCCTGAGTATCTCATTAACACTTCAACCTTAGTTGCACTGTATCTTTTTAATTTTTAATGCAAAAATTCAGAGTGAAGAAGAAAGGAAAAGGAAAGTCAAGAAGGATAAAAAGGAAACAAAAGGATATTCAGATACTTGCACATGCAGATTTTATGTGGTATCTGGATACCTAGAGGGAAGGACATAACAGTCAAATATTAATACAAATGTTCATATAGCCTGTTGTGAGTGCATTGACAAGTGCAGTCATTAGATGATCGATGCAGAGACAAACATTCACAAACCATAAATTGAAAATGATTTATACTTTTTAGATCCATGTATAGGTAATGTGGTATATAGCTAATAAAGAAAAAATTTTTTTGTTGGACAATGGAAAGCCCTTGACTTCATATGTTTACTTGTTGGACTCCTTTCATTACTTCAAGTCATCCATTTCTATAAAAGGTATCTCTGATATTGTTCTATTGTTTCAGTGTCTACATCTTTGTACTTGCACTATGCATCCATTTTAATATATAGCATCATTTTTACAATTTTATTTTTCTGTTATAGCACAATTTTATTTCTAATATGTAATAAACAGCCAAATGCCCAAATTACATAAAGTAAAACATTAATATTTTCTAAAAATAAAAAACTAGAATATTCCTGAAGTGAAGATTATTGGTTTGTTCTACACTTACTTCAGAAATTTCACTGACTTCAGGAGTTTATCTCTCAATGTTAAAATGTGTGTCAAAGGTTTTGATTTGCATTTGCTACTCATGCCTAGACAAATCAATAATAATGTTAATATTTTCTTGTATCAGTTAGTACATATGCTCTGTGTATCTACACCGTATAGTAAGAAAGGGGAAAAAACAGCCCTGAAAGCCCCACAGTTCATTAAAAATGCATCAGGGTTTATTATTATTCAAAACGCGGAGAAAAAAAAAGAAAAATGGGTGAAGAGGCCATCCTCTGCAGCATGATAGAAGCTAGGCTCATATAAAACAAGCCAAAGAATTAGTTCCTTCACCAAGAAGTGACATGAAACCCTAACCATGGTAGCTGTAAAAACAGTTAAAGGTCGTCTTTGTGCTCATTAGCACCACTGTGCTGGTATTCTGTGTTGGCAGCTTTTGGTTCTGCTGAGGCAGTCCTAAAGAAAGTTGTTACCAGCCTATATTCTACAGTTCACAGGCTCTCAAAAAGGACACATTAAAACAGCTAGAATCCCCAGGACAAGTGGGGAGATTAAGTAGCCCTCTCCCTCGACAGAAGCCCCGGCAGACAAAGCTTGGCATTGTGCATTCAATACACTATCTCTTTCCAGCACTGAACTTTACTATTGTCCTCCCGGATCCTAGTTTACAAAGTGTTTGGGGGACTTTGCGTAACGGTTCACTGGCACCACCATTGACGGCCATCTGAGTGTGGGAACTTTTTTAAGGGACGTGATGCCCCCAAACTCACTGGCCTATTCTATCAGTCCTTAAGTAGACGCCAGTGGCAGCGTTTTAGTGTGAGTTTGTGGGGGTTACTTTGGAGTTTTCTTTGAGTCTCATCTTTCACAAGAATATAAATTCAGGCAAGGAGAACAAGCATGGATTATTTGTTTCCCAAAAGATCAGGCTTTTTCAGAAGTTTTAACTGTTGCACTGTGCTACAGAAGCTACCATTGCAAAGACCACAAGGTGCCTTGGAATACTTTTAGAGTTTTTGGAGAATATTAAAAACAAGCTATTGTGGGGAAAAGAAATTGGTGCAGTATTAAAGTGTTTATGCTCCAGGCATAGCATCCATGAGAAGGATTCATTATCTACCCAGTTTATTTCCATTTGCTTCTGTGCTGACATTTTTCAAAATTATTTTCAGTGAATTTGAATAAACATTAGTAAAAAGATCTAATCTGATCCTAAGGCCCATTCCTTTTGACATGCTGTTTTGAACTGAAGACCTTAAGAGAACCTGGTATGAGGGAAGCAGTCTTCCAGGAAATACCAAATTTGGAAAAAATACTTCAGCTGAATCTTATATTTCATTTTCAGCTTAGTTTATATTCCAAACAGACTAGCTGGATTTTTCTTCCAGACTCTGTGAACGTTAGCACTGACGCCTGGAAAATGGAAGAGGCTTATTCCAGGCAAAAGCATGTTTAGAAGCAGAGTAATTTCTGGCAAGGGGCATAAGCTTCCCCCTTCCTACAGCTGCTTTCCTGTTTGTCCCTTAGCCGATCTGAGGAGCTCCACCAGTAGCTGAGGGTACAGAAAGAGGAGCCAAGGTAGGGAGATGCAGAAGGTGCATAGCATGGTTCCTGTGAGGAGAGGTGCGCACTGAAAGTGCTGATGGAGCAGGAGGGAACGGACATTGGCTTGGGATTCTCTGAGAGAGGTACAAAACACAGCAAAAAGAATATGGTGGTAGAAGACCAGGGACAGTATGGAAGAGTTTGTAGGAAGCTGGAAGTCAGCGTTAAAAACTCACGGTGTAAGATGTCCTGCTCTTCAGTTACCCACTCTTGCCTTACACATTCACGGCTCTGAGCTGCTAGTATTAGGTCTGAACTGAAGAGAAACTGTGGTTTTGCATGGTTTGTATTTGGAGTATGGTGAATGAAAAAGACTGTGTTGACAGGCACATTGATTTTTACTGTGAAAAACACTGTGATCACAGTGGCGTTAAATTTGATTCATATTTATGACCGAGAAAGCGAGGGGAAAAAAGGAAAGTGGAATAAGATTTTCCATACTTGATGTCTATGATGACAAATTATGAGATCTCTTATTTTTCTTTGAAAACTGATAACTTGAGATGATAGAAAAGTAGATGTTTGATGTACTTGGACTTGGGTATGTATTTTTTCTATACTACATAATCAAAAATTGAAGTACTGTGCCGAAGATTGAAACTAGTATGACTGGTAAATTGCATAAGTGAGTCAAAGGATGATAGTGAAGGGGCAACTATAGAAATATTGAATCTGAAGTAAAGTTACAGTGGAGTTTTTAAAATATTTGTCTTTGCTTTGCCCTAGATTATTAGTTTTCCTAACCATCCTTGTATGAGAACATGATGTATGGTAAAAACTGAAGATATCATAAATACAGAAGAACATCAGAATATCATTTAGGGAAAGATGTATTTACCATAAGGACTAGCAAAACCGAAGTGAGATTGAGTGCAGTATGTGAAGAATAAGGTCAGAAATGAGGGGACTTAGATTATCTACCATAGATTTGAGAATTCAGCATTGTGAAATGATAAGACAAAAACGCCCAATTGCACCTATCAATCACCAAATGACAACAGGTACACAGGGATGCAGAAACAAAGTTAAGGAAGGTTTTTGTCCCAAAAGCATTCGACAGGAGATATTCATCAGGTAAACGGAAGATCATGATCAAACGTGAAAATGGTGTTGGCACAAAGCCAAAAAGGCTATAAATAAACTTATAAATTAGCAAAAGGCATTTATGCACAGCTTTCCAATAGGGATAGCTGGTGCAAAACCAAACTTAAAATTTAATTCCCCTGCAGGAAAGTTAATGTGTGAAATTGGACTTAATGTTTCACACATCAGTTTTTCCTCTGAAGTGGTGATTTATCAAAATCAAAAAAATTCAGGTGAATAAAAAAAATCAGTTAAAAAGGGAAAATAAAAAGTAGTGTTTTACTAAGGTAGCGGAAGACATTTAAATGTTCCTTTTTTAAAACCCTTCTCATACAATTTATTATGTACTTTAGTAGTAAAGAAAATTGGAGAATGTTGTCTTTAACTAATACTTCAGGCTTTGTATATTCTTTTTATTTGATTTCTGAATAGAAAAAAAATACAGACTTGCAAATTTCCTTATGAAGCCACAAGTACAGTTTTCACACACCTCTAGTAATCTGCTAGAAACAGCAGGTTTGCGGATGGTAATTCTGCCAGAAGCAGTCAGATCAGGGGGACTACTCTCTGGCCTCGGTCCAGCTTGCCACAGATTCCCAAATGAATAGATGCAGTGGTATTTGGGAAAAAAATAGTACATTGCTATTAAGAGCATGAAATGCACTAGAGAGCACTAGCTGACTGTGTGCTCTGGGGGAGAGCTGACTCAAAGCAGCCATTTTAAGGCAGGTGGTGTTATTGTGGACCCAAGGAAAACCACCAAATGAATGCTTGCTCCAGTATATTCTGAAGCAAAGGGTCTGTTAAAAGACTCCGCAGGCATCTAGCCATTATGTCCATAGTCTTAGCAATATTTTAGTCTCTAATTCCTTTGTAAACTCATGACTACAAGACAATAATAGGAATTCTGTAATTTATAAATAAGATGTTCTTCAGAGGGTTATTATTTTTTAATATATTAATGATATGGAAAATTAACCAGGTCCTCTTTTGTAGATTCTCTAACTTCTTTTGTACTTGTTCCTGTGAGGGTATATTTATTTATAGGCTCATAAATAAAAGCTTAAACTGGTATTAGTTGGAAAATATGTCACTTCTGATCTTGAAACTAATTGGGTTTGTAGAGACTCTGTTAAATTTGCATAATTTCCTCAGCATGATGTTTTACTTTTCTCCCAATTTTAAGGAAGAAGTCTTTATTTCAATGAAGAGTTTAAATGAATGAAGAGTTTAAAAAAATAAGCCTTCCAGCGATTATAGGTTAGGTGTACTGTTTCATCTTGTAGTAAATGGATATATTTCTGTCACGTACTTTGAGACTTGGAATTCAGTCAGAGGCTGAAAATATAATTCATAGGCATGGATCCTCGTTAAATAAGCGTTACCTTTGCTTTACCCCTTCTACACTGGGGATGTACAGCAAAATGTTCATTCTAGTGAGCCCTTACTTCCCCATGGCAATTACTGGAGAAAATCTGACTGGAGAGTCTGTTTCACCCCATGCTAACTCCCTGGCTGTGTTCCCCCACACCAGATGAGAGGTAATCTCCGCTTCCTCCTTATAGCTGCCTAAATCTTTCACTTGCCGCATCTAAGAAAATAACTCCAACTGAACTCTAACAAAATAAGCCATTTGTTGCATTTGCACTATTTCTAAGTAGCCTGCAGCTGATGCCAAAGCAGTTCTTCTAAGTAATTGATAATTTCAGACCTCCTGTTCCTGGCTAGCAGTAGGACTTAGCAGTTCTGCTTAGTGGTGGCACTTTTGATTTAAAGTAGCTTTAAAACTAATACTCTAAAACCTGAGGTTTAGGAAGCTTAATGTACATAGCTCTCAGTTCTCCGCTGCTTTTTATCTTTTCACTTTAAAGTGCATTTACACGTTCTAGTGCTAATAAAAGAGCGTATATTTCCAGAAGTCGCCACAAAATGGTGGTACAAATAACGACTGAGTATAATTCCATTCCATGTGGAAATGGAGAAACGTTATGCAATTGCACACCCATTTCTTTAACATGGAACTAATGTTACAAGAGTGGCATTGCTTGTTAGCTAACCAAAACTTTGGGTTTAGCTCTGTTCTTAGCATTAGCTACTACTATGTCTGTGACAACCACAGCGCACATACGCAAGAAATAAGAGGCCAAGAGCTGCTGAACAGCTCTCCTGTGTCTTGTTAGCTCAAATGTGAAATATTGTTCTCATTCACTGTTGGAATATAAACCATATGACTTGTTGTCACATAGTTCTAATATGAACATGCCTTGGTTTACTTGAAGGAATAAAACATGTATTAAACCTGTAGTTTTGTAAGTAGACCCTTAGGCTTGTATGCAACCTGCAATTCAACTTTATATATGTAGATGATGTTGTAAGAGTTGATTGAAGTTTAAAATATTAAACTGTGCTTTTAGGTCTAATCCCAGCCCTGATACTGTGCTCCTCTTATTGTCTGACATAATGAAGTAGTCACTGTGCAAAAATCATTCTATTTATGCAACTTACCTGCTTCACTGAGATTGTTAGAAAAGGAGATTAGGAAACTGCAGGAAAGCAGGATGTAAATGAGAAGCATTACCACTGTAATTTTGGAATATGAATAGAAAGTAGAAAAGATTACTCTGCCAGAAGAGAAAAAAAAAAAGACTGATTCCTCTTTTCCTCTCTTAGTATCACCTCTTGTTAGGTGGAAGTGAAAATGCAAACTTACAGTGTAAGCAGTGCAAAGAAAGTGCTCACCCACATGCCTCTGCTCCTTGAGAAAATCCTTGAAAAGGCTAGGTTAAAAACGACAATACTCCACAAATTTGTGATTAAATTGCATTAACATCAACTGAAATTGGCAGAAGTGAAAAGATTATTCAGGAATACAGCCAAACAGAAATTGGATGGCCATATAAAAGTACACATGCTTTAAATATCTAGCATTGGCTAATAGGTGAATAATATTGCTCAGAATGAAGGGATCTACGGCAAATCCTGACTTCAGAACAAGAGTTTTCAGAAATCAATTTTGCAGTTTGGTATAGAGACAGTTCAGTTTGCCAGATTTCGTGTAATGTGACCAGCATGTTGAAATTCAACAAAGCCACAGCAAATCTCACTGAGAGTGACGAAATTAAATACTCATTTTACTTATGCATCTCCTCATGTTTCAGTCCAATTAACAATTTGAAGTCAGGTTTGACACTAATTTCTGGGCTTTTTTCCTAGAAAGGTGAAATGAAATCCAAATGTCTTGATTTATTTTGTTTTTGTTATTGCAACCCACAAATCATGTGACATATATTAATCCCAAAGTAGTATTGCATAACTTAACATACAATAGCTGAAAAGTGACATATCTGTCACTGTGCTAGAACACATGCATGATGCTGTGATAAACACTCTACAAAGCACTTGTAAAGGCAGACCTTACCCCTATGGAATTTACAGTCTGGGAGACAGAGAGAGATAAGATAAGATGCACCTGGTAACTAAGAAGTGATGCTATTTACATTTTTCTTTTCTGTTTGCTTTCTTTTCCCAATGTTTCACCCTGTTTTATAATGAGGTGCTGGATTGGTTGATGTGACACTTGTGAGTCTCTAGGAAGAATTTAATTGAAGAAGAGTGGTGGCTGGCATTGAGTTTGGGAAATCACATTTTACGAGATAGGCAGTAGACAGGAAAATATAAAAACAGTGATGGTTGGAGACTATTCTTAGGGCCCAGTCCCTGTCAAACACTAAACACTTTAACTCCTGTCAAAGAAAATAAGGAGGCGAGTATGCTTCAGAAAGGCATAGGAACTCCTGTATGCTCAGGGGATGATTTTTTTTATTCAGATATTTAATACATAATCTAGTCCTTCTCTCAACAGTGCAGCCTTTTGATGAAGAGCAAGTAACTGTCATAACACTGGAATAAACACTCGAGTGGTGCTGTTCCTAAAGATTTTCATTTGCCTTAATACCAGCCAGACTAGACATGAGACCTTGTTCCCAAACGTCATTAGGTTTCTCAGAGTTATTGCTACGCTACCAGACTTGCTGAAGCTGTTCTAATCCTTTTCACTTCTCTTTAGAGCATTGCTGTCACTTTTTCTCAGCTTCTGCATCAGCCTGTCCCCTGGTTTCTTTCAATATATTCCATCCTCAGTATTGCTTCCTCATTTCCCCTCCCCCACTTTTCCCCTTATCTCCCAGTGGTAGCATAATATCATAATGTGAAATTCATGGCCAAGTTTTCTGATTCTTTTTTGCCTGCTCCTACATCCTTCTCTCAGTGAGCGCTTTGTACGGCTGCACCCTACAGCATCAGCCAAGTCACACCTTATCTTTTCCTATGTGTTCTTTGCTGCTTGCAAAGCCTTTTAGTAGTCTCAGCTTGATTGTCTTTCTATTCTGCAATTAATTTTGTTGGTGATGCTAAAAAATAACAGGATTACCACTCACTGAAAGTGCACCTCACTGGAACCTATATGTTTTGAATCAAAAAGGCTTTGATTCTATCTGAATAAATTTGGTTCCTATTGTCCTTCTCCAGTTTAAAACTTTCCCAATGAATAATGAAAATAATATCTTTAGTTCTTACATCTCCTGCTAACAGCCAGCTCCCATAAGAAACTGGAATAAGTTTGAATATATAGCATTGGCTCCAATCTTGCAATATATCCTTAACAATTGCAATATGTGAATGTACAGTGATAGTCAAGCAGGTACAGCCATGATACCCACCTCAGAAATATTTACTGTATCATTCGAGTGTAGTCTGCACAGACTAATAATAACAACATGCTTTTATGCTTGGTTACTGCAGCACAGTAGGTGGCAATGATGATGAATCAGGTTAAATGTTATCCAGATGCACTATAGCTGTTAGAGTATAATATTTATGGTAGTTTTGAAATGATATAATATCTATAACCAGTCTAAAACCTCTTAAAAATGCCTTCAGACATGATTAGCAGTAATTTATCTGAACAGAACATGAACAGATAAGCACTTCAATTGACATAGTTAAAGCAAAAAAAGAATTTGATTAATATAAAGCATCTGTACTCTTTAAATAATTTTAAAGATGGCATTTGTTTACTTATGGGATTAGATATATATATACTATCGGTATTTCACCTCTAGTCTGCATGTTTAATAATGTCAAAATTAGTATAACAGAAGTCTATAATGGAATGGATTTGAAAGAAGATACAGAAAGACAGCAACACATATGTTTTCATAATAGCATTTTCACCATTTATCTAAAAAGCTTTTGAAGAATTTATCCATGGCTTTGAAAACAAGCAGTAGGGATTAAATACTTGCTTGGGTCTTAAAACTCAAAAGATATTTGAAAACAGAGTAAAGCAAGGCACATTTTTTTGTCATTATCATTATATATCATAAGCACTGTACAGAATGTGGCAGAACACAGGGAGCTCTTCTGGTTTCCACTAAGAATAGCCAGATCTATTATTCTTTTGTTCACCTGCTTAGTGTCTACGTGTAGCATGTTTGGAGAATAAGACTTTATTTTGATGTTGATATTTTTCCATGGATTCACAAAAATTTCTCTGTCATCTTCACAAATTTCAAAGGAAAATACACCTTCCAAAATGAGGCGCAAGAAGAAACGTTTCCCCTGAAAAAGATCTCCTGCAATTCCAGGGACAGGGCAATAAAAAAGTCAGCTTTTACGGGAAGAATGAATAGCACCATCATGTGCCTTATTTGCTCTATTAGACTGTTGGTGCAACTTTCGCACTTTGACAATTTAATTCCTATAAGCCAAGAAATCATGCAGGTTTAAAGAAAAACATGGAAAGATTTGTTTTGTTGATAGACTGTTGTGATATTCAATATTAAGGAACCAGCCATCTCAAAGGAAGTTTAATTAAACATTTTGTTCCAAGGTTCAAAGGGAATTGAGACCTAATGCAGACATTAGGACAAGATCTTGATTGCACAGAGAGTTCATTATGGTTTCTTTCTGAAATACAAGAATGGGTAAATGACAAACAGAGACAAAAGGAGAAGCACGCACATTGTGTACGTTTAAAACTCAATAGAAATCCTCTACTTTGGTTTGAGCAATTTCCTCTCATACTGCAAAACTGCTGGCCAGGGAAATATAGTTGTGTTTGTTCATCCTTGCATAATAGTAGGAGAAATTTAATGGTGTTAAAAGAAGCAGCAGAGTAATTAGTCTATCCCTTTCTTGTAGCCACTTCAGTTGTTAATTAATTTGTGGATGCAAAGAGCTGATTTAGAATTTTCTGCTAAAATCATCAAGGAAACTGTTTGATTCAGATGATTCAGTAAGATGACTTATGATTCAGCCAAATCACTCTGATTCAGAGGTCTCAGAACTTTCACTACTTCTTCACAGACTTAGTGTACAGCAGAGATTCCTAATTCAAAGACCCTTGTTAAATATAGCCTTTTAAAGGTAAGCATTGGAGATGCCTTTGTTTGAACTCATTTTCCAAGTAGAACAAGGTCTTTCACTCAGGCAGACCTCTAGTATTACATGTAAATGCTGGTTTTATCTTGCCAGGTGTACAAAAAGTCATTAGGCCAAGTCTAACCCAACCATGCATGCCTTTCTGACCAAGGGGACAGGCACTTCCAGATGATTCATCAATTCTAAGATACATGTTAAGATCCATCCATTAAAAAGCCTCTGGATGGAGTGGCCCATTTTTGGCGTTGGCTTTAGATGGAATAGAGACAGAACTACCGTTTAGACAGCTGACCTTCTGTAAAACACTATTTCAAACCAGATACACAGAAGTCAGATACTGTAGAAAAGGAAATGCTCTACAAATTTCCACTTTGGCTTTAAGAAAAACTTTTGAAAAACACAGGAGTAAAACATATGATCTTGGCATTTTCTGATGCAGGTAATGACTGATTCTTATGTTCATGGAATGGAAATCTGGTTTGAATAAAACAGGCTCTCTTTTGATTCCTGGGGTAGACAGAGCTGTACTGTGTGTGGTGGTGTTGCAAATACATCAATAAACTCAGGTTGGGAGCTAGTGCTGTACTTTCAGCCCCCAAGATAAGGCTGTGAGTTGGAAGAGTATACACAATACTGGCAATATATTTTTTTGCTTAATTCAGTTTTTTTCACTAGACAATGTATTATCTGCAGAGTTACTGCATTTCCACCTACCTGTTTCCAGTGCATGGAACAGTAAAAAAAAAAACCCCGCAAACAAGTTGGGGGAACAACCTCACTGAGAACAGCTCTTATTCTCTATATGTTGTTCTAATTCTTGGGTATAGTGATGGTATTTGAAAAATCTTAGAAACTTCTATATTATTTTTCTATTTTATGAAGCAAAAAATAGATTCTATTTTGATAATAGAGATGTCGAGATGCTGGAGTGTGTCCAGAGGAGAGCAACGAGGATGGTGAAGGGGCTGGAGCACAAGCCCTATGAGGAGCGACTGAGGGAGCTGGGGTTGTTTAGCCTGGAGAAGAGGAGGCTCAGGGGAGACCTTATTGCTCTCTACAACTACCTAAAAGGAGGTTGTAGTCAGGCAGGGGTTGGTCTCTTCTCTCAGGTGACCAGTGACAGAACAAGAGGATAGGGTCTCAAGCTTCGCCAGGGGAGGTTTAGGCTTGATATTAGGAAAAAATTCTTCCCTGAAAGGGTGACTGGCCATTGGAATGCGCTGCCCAGGGAGGTGGTGGAGTCACTGTCCCTGGAGGTGTTTAAAGAGAGATTGGATGAGGCACTTAGTGCCATGGTTTAGATGACGAGTAGGTGTAGGTTTTGGGTCATAGGGTGGACTCGATCTCAAAGGTCTTTTCCAGCCTTGTGATACTGTGATACTGTGCTATTATCCATTTAAAGGAATTTCCTCCCTGGTTTTGGTGGAAACTGTATTGTAAACTTAACACCTGAATTTTGTTGATGATGTTAAATCTAGGTAATATGATATAGCTTCATTTCAGACAAACATTTTCCTACTCAATATGCTGATTCCACAAGCATATTCCGTCCTGGTTTTACTTTTTTCCCCTGGCCACCAAGTTCCACATCAAAGCATTCCAACCTTATGGCAAATTAGCGATTTGAAATAAACGGAATCTCTCACTCTAAAATGGGAGAAAATGAGAAGCATTCTCTGGCATACGCCTATTGCTGTGATTGAACTTACAAATTCATAGCATACTGACAAAAGCTTCTTTGTCTGCTGCTGCTGCTGTAAGTTGTTTAGTAAGTTGGAGAGTATATCCGTTTTTATATATAAGGTTTGCTTTCAAAACTACTCAACAGTGTAAAACTAGGATAAAGACATAGAAATATAAACCTTTGTTAATGCTATACTTTCTAAGAAAATGATTCTTTTTATGCCAGTCTTAGAAATGCTACAGCAGAAAGATCATACAATCTGACCGTCATCAGACATTATCTGATGACACTTTATACTTCAAATAGTTCAACTTGACACCCTGTTTGGGTTACCCTTTGCTAAGATGGAGGTTTTACCCTGAAATGACCTTTTTGGCTTCGCAGTGAATTGTTTTAGTAAACAGATGGATCATTTGACTCAAAGAAAAAATCCTAAAATATTCATTTAGATCTGCAAATCTTTTCTCTGAATGAGAACAGTAAATTCTAAGTGCCTGAGGCGTCAAACCTTTCAGGAGTTGGAATTTTGCATGAAATTGGGTTGTTAGTGTCTTGCCTTTATTCCTTGTGATTTATTCTTTGTACTCCATGAAGCTGCATAGTAGAAAACCTTTAATTACTTATTTCATGGAAACATTTGAAGAGTTATATTTGTTTCACTTTACTGGCAGCTTTGCTGAGCAATGTATGATTGTATTTAGTACAATTGTGTCACATATTTCATTAAAGGATTTGTTTTCCAATCTCACTTGTAATCAACTGAAGACATTACTTCATTGAAAGATATGAAAATGCCCTTAACTTTTATAATTAGGAACATGAGTGTAATTAATTTGTGTCTATAAACCACAAATTGAAGAGGTGTGAAATCAGTAACTCACTCCCGTTTTGTGGGTACAGACTATCGTGTTTTGGATCTATGTACATTTTTGTCAGTAGAACAGAAAAGAATCTTTTGCAAGCTGTGGCATGGTTATAGTTGCAGACAATATAAAATGTTTTGAATCCGTTGTTGTGTATAAAATCTTTAAAATATTGGTGTTCATCTTCTATATAATGTATTGTTTAGTATCAGTTACACGATTTGTGGCTTTGAAGATAGAAAAGACCACTTGATTAACAAGTACAATCTTATAAAAGTCATTTAAACTTCACCTATTTAGACCCTGTACTAAGCTCCATAAGATAGGTCTGTATTTGCTTAAGGCTTTCAGAAAAGCATCTTATCTTAATTTGCAGGGATCAATAAATGAAGATTCCAATTCTTCTCTTGACTCTTCAGTACTGTGCTTTTATATGTTGTTTGTAATAATAATAATAATAATTTATTTGTAAATATTGATTCCAGAAGCTGGTATCTGATTTCAGAAGTGGAGATCTATTTCATACATCTTACTGAACTTGTTAACAGTTTGGCATAAATGCCTCTAGTGAGCTATTTACCTGTTTTTTCCGTGGATACAAATACAATGTTCCTAGTTTTTCCAGGATATGACAGAAATAATACTTTCACATTACTCTGGAAGTCATGAACCCAAACCTCATGAGCTAAAATTGTCCTGCTCTTCTTTGGACACAGCAGTGCTTCAGGTGGCAAATATTTGAAGCATGAGTGGACAGAACATAAGTATTTTGTTATTATTTTGTTTATGGCCCTGGATCCAACTTTATGGTTATGGAATCTCTCAAGGGATGGTCATCAGCAGTCACAGAGTGTTGAAGAGACAAGGCCTTTCAGTTTTCCTTTCTGCTTGCTGCTGTTAATGTGTGCTTGATTGGGAGAGGCAGGGAAGACTTAAATTTATGAAGTTTACCCTTTACCTAAACAGCTTTTTTTTTCCAAAACCTAGACCTATGCTTTATGTAAAGTCTCATGGCAAGCATGAGAACATTTGGGTGGGGATATTACATGATTGTGATACTTCAATTACATTGTTAAGATGGCACAACAATCTATGTGTGTTTGTGTACCAAGATTCTAGAAAGAAGTCCTCTTGTCTTTGTAAGATGTTTCTTCCCTGTGTGTTTACTTCAGTCTCTCCACTATTCAAGTGAGAAATCGGTGTCAAATCAATAGGTTATCCTGAATCTAATGGGTAATAAAAGAATATGCTGTTTCTTAATGATGTCTTGTTTTAGCCACTAGGCACAATACAAATCTCTTCAGAAAGAAATGGTTGCATATAATTGGGACTAATATCACCTGCAATACATTATTTAATACAGTGGAGGTAAGAGATAATTCAAGAATTTTACCTTGGTAGGCTACATTGGGCAACGTCTTCCAGAAATACAATCAAGCAAATATCATGATGGCTAGACATCACGTCTCTCTGATAAGAACTCTGATCAAACTGTTTCCTGTAGTTAATATGTTAAGTTTAAAACCTATACACAAACAAACAAAATAGAAACAACTACAGTCCTCATCAGACCCATTTAAAGTTTGTCTCCACTTGTGTCCTCACTGTGGTTTAAATGACATGGATAATCAAAGATATGGCAAATCATTAAAATGTTGAGGAAGAAAACAGATGGACTCCAGCCTTTCATACATATCTGAAAAGTGGCAGGCATGTTTCCCACACCTGCTTTCAGGCAGTGGATTGTCACCTCAAGCCACTGTCAGCTTAGGACGCAGCAGATCCAAGAATCTAAACCCCCCTAAGGATTAGCCTAAATCTACACAATAGTCTTGAATGCTAATGTTTGCCTTTAACATGTTTATTACTGTATCTACATATATTCATTTGGATCTAATGCCATTGTGTCATGCAGAAGCAGAATGTTTTTGCCATCTGAAACAAGGTTGTGTCAAAACACTAAGATGTCACCTATTGTATAACAATTTGTCTCATGAAAGCATTTTAGATGACTCAAGCCCATGTTTCTGTTGCACTGAAATTGTCTGGTTTTCAATTGTGAGACATACTGTGCGCTCAAATATGGAAGAGACAGCCTGGTTTTGAACAAAAGCAGCTCTCCAGAGAAATGCATGTCCAAACTGTAATCAAGAAAATCCTTCATGTCTCCTGTTAATTGGTGATTTGCCCTGCATATCTGATGGGAAGATTTATGGCTTCAAGCAAAAATCTCTTTCAAGGGATTCTTAATAAAGGTTTAAGGGTGGGATTTTCAAGAATACCAAGGGGAGTTCTTTCAATGGCTGTTGAACATTCTCCTCTGCAAAGCACTTTTGAAACTCTCACTCGCATTTCCAAGATGCCAAATTCAGGCCAAGTTTATAATTTTTACTCTGTGTTCAGAGAGAACTGAAAGATAAAACCAAGAACATCCTAGACCTTATCTTTATCAGTACCCCCTCTAATTAAGGCAATTTTAACCAAGCCACTAAGAAATACATACTTCAAATGATATGGGACTTCAAAAAAAACGTCACTTTGATTAATCTTCCTGCGCAGGAGTTGTTTGTGTGTTTGATATTTATTCACAGAAAGTATTAATTAACTCCTTGGGAATGGGCAGCATAAGTTTTCTGTAAGACAGTGCTTTAACAGTGCCTTCAGTCTGTGGTTATTGTCACATGTTGGCTGAGTAAAATGTAAGCCAAGACATTTGAAATTCCTTTTGAAATAATGAAATCTATCAAGACTAGACTGATAAGGTTTTCAGTCTTGATTTGCTAATGCAGAATTAAATTTTTGAAGATAAATCGATGTCAGTTGTAGCTCCTTATAGGTTCTTCCTTTAGCCCTGGAATTTTTCATAGAATTTTGAGTATTTAGCAAATAGTCTTTCTTGAGAAACCTTGAAAGATCTTCACAAATTTGTTAAAAATGTATATAAAATTTGGTATTGTTTAAGATAAATTTGGCTGGTTTTACTTAAAAGTCTCTTACAGAGTCTCACCAGCCTAGGGTACTGGTAGAAGTTCATAGTCGTTTGAGCCCTCAGTCTTTCAACTTTTTTTTATACCTCTTTAAATCACCTAAAATTGAAATCTAAAGTGATTTTACCAGTTTAATACCAGTAGAGGGCATTACAGCATAGTTCACTAAAAACTAAAATCGATGTTAGTTTTTGGAAACAATCCAGACAAGAACAGATAAAGTACATCGGAGGTTTGATAAGTACTTTACTGAAAGACATGTAGACTCTTTAATAATTGCATTGAACTGACTGAGAGAATTTCCCTATTTTAATGATAAAAATTAGGGGTTTAAAACCTCATTTTCTTCTTTAAATTAAAATGCAAATGTTGCAACACAAGTATTTTTGCATACCAAATGTGTCACAAAAAGTAAGCATGTATATTTTCTTAAAAGTTTGGAAGCAAATTTAAAATTTTACAATTTAAAATAAAGTTAGTTGGAATGAGAACCAAATGTGTACATTTGAACAAAATCTCTCCAACTTCTACTCAGGTGAATAGTTTCCCCCTACCAGTTAGGAAGAGGTCCTTTGGTAGTGCCACAATTTCATGGCAATATGCAAAGTTTGAATATTGAATACCAAGACAATCTTCTCTGGCCTGAGGTTGTTATCTCTATGTTATCTCTATATCTCTATTAATTCTGAACACACAAAAGGGACAGTTTCCCAACTCCATCATTAGGAGGCAACATTTAAAAATGTCAGTTAAAGCTAAAACCAAAACCAATTTATTAAAGAAATAATGTAAAAAGATTGGAAATATTTTTCTGCATATATGTGTATAGGTGTAGGTTTAGAATTAGGTTTTTAGCTGCTGCTGTTCTACTTACCTACCTAAGAATTACAGCTACAGGGATCATACATGGAAGGGGTGGATCTCAGGTAATATCCTCCCCTATTGTGGTCTATAAGATCTTCACCTGAGATTTCCTTTGGTCTGAGAACTTATTTACCTGGATATTATTATCTGAACTGCCATGCTAGTGCTGTCTCCTTCCGGCATTGAGACTTAAAGAGCAGTTTTGCTGTTCTTGTTGCGTTCTTTGAGGTTGACTATGAATCCATGCAGCTCTGACTGTGTCCTCCAGCTAAAAGTAGGCTGTTTGTCCAGCAGTACAGTTGAGAGTAAATGCAAATAAGTTGTGTCTACTCAGTAACAACTGGGAAACCACAAAACTTGTCCATTATATAAAAGAGAAGAGTGAGTTTTTCAATTTTTATTTGAAAGCAGATTGCTGCATTTTTAGGCCTCCTCCAGTGCTCAGTGTGTAATTTCCTCTTGTATCTTCTCTGTTAAGAGGTGGTAGGAGAGGAAACTGGGAATTGTATACTTATGCTATCCTTGCTTAAGGTTGTTCTCTTAGGAAAATGCCACTACGGTGTTAACAGAAGTGAGCCTCTGACCTAGAAACAGTCAGCACTCCACAACCTTTCACAAACATACTATTTATTTAAATATTCTTCTTCTATGCCAGTACAGTTTTTTTGAGAGAAGCAGCTGCTGGCTTTAAAGTAAATGACAAAATCTCCG
Source organism: Neomorphus geoffroyi (assembly GCA_033558235.1). NCBI lineage: Eukaryota > Metazoa > Chordata > Aves > Cuculiformes > Neomorphidae > Neomorphus > Neomorphus geoffroyi. The sequence goes on along the minus strand of JAUMJM010000005.1, from coordinate 72,873,816 downwards.
GGAAGAAGAGGAGGAACACACTGACGGCATGTCTACACAGTCAGGAACAGATACTTAAGTGCCTGCTCCTCGCACAGGGCAAGCCAAGCACACAGAACCAGCTGGAGTGCAGCAGCCATATAGCCATGTTATTATAGAATGAGCCTGAGCTAATAAGGCCTGTTGAGACACAACCTGTGTTAGCTCAGGCTTGGCACTGCGATAGCATATTTACTCAGCTTCTGGATTGGAGCTGGCTCGTGGCAGGCCGTCTCAGAGAGTGGGAGGAATAGTTTTGTTACTGGATGCTCCTAACAATGTAGACATACCCTGAAAGATTTGTCCTTTGGGAGGTTTTAAGAACATATGCAAGACCAGTTTTCTTTTTAATAACATATTTAGCTGGCGCACAAGGCCTTTCCTCTAGTTTATTTTTTGATTTGGGTGGGGTTTTGGGGCTTTTTTGGTTTTTGGGCTTTTTTATTCTAAAGAGAAAAGACATGTATACAGTATTGCAGACTGGTACTGCTGTTCCCTGCACAAAACTGGAAGTACTATTTTAAAGTTAATTAGCCCACTGTATGAATGGGTATAGAAGATTCATTGACAGTATCCTCTCCCTCAGCAGTAATCCTTACTTGCCCTGCAGATTTTGTACTTTATCAGTGTCGGCTACTGAACTTCACAATATAAATCACCTGGGAACTTCTCACCAGAATCCATTAGGATCTAGACCAACAGTTTTGAGGGGGGAAAAAATAGTCAAAAGAAAACCCCAAAATAACTCCATGTCTCAAAGAGGACAGAATTGCTTCTAAGAGCCAGAAAACATTTAATATCTAGCATAACAAGATGCTTCTAATCAACAGAACTCTGTTCTCTGGTTTAGGGGTGAGGGATTTAACTAATCTTTTTTCCTTTTTTTCCCCTCAAAAAGTAGGGTTAGTTTGGTTTTACTCAAAACACTTGGAATGCTTTTATACAAATTTTGATATGCTAATTAAACTAAGTAATATTTATTTTCACAGTTCTCTTCAAGTGGGGTTTTCCAAGTTCTTAGAGCGGTTAAGGAGTGTTGGAGTCTTTATACTTTTTCACTCACAGTATTTTGCAAGGAATTTTAGATTGTCTGTATGTATTCTGTATATCCAAAAAAAGGGTAAGGCTGAGCTATCCCTTATACACAGGGGAAGGCAATTCCACTTCAAGCAAGGTACGAACAGCAAGGCCAGCAAAGCATACTGGTAGTGTGAAATTTTTGCTGTTGCTTCCAGCAGCATACTGTGTCTGCTAACAGGTAGTATGTACTTCTGACACCAGCAAATAAGCATACCATCATGGGGCAAAGACTTTCTCCTCTTCCCATGCCGGTCACACACCACGCACTGAAAAATTCCAGGGGCTGTAATAAAATGTATGCTCTAGGCACTAAAACAGGATGTCTCTATCATCTGTAGTTCCATCCTTACTTTTTTCCCTTCCTCCACTCAAGGGCAGAATGTAATATTAAAACCATAGTAAGCATTTTTTTAATTAAAAGAGGTTAAATAAATGGGATCAGATAGGCTTTCATCATGCAATTATAAATCGTATGCTGGTTGTTTGAAATTTCAACATGCAATTGAAATGGTACTGGGTGAGCTGGCTTGGGTATCTGCTTTGCATTTGACTGAGTTAATTCACTGCAGGTATTCAGTTCTTAAGTGGCGTCTGCTTTAAATATGTGCAGTAATTCAATCAAAGAAATAAGACGGATAGTTTATGTAATCCTTTTCATCTCCAGATTGCTACGGTTAACCTTAACTATTCATGAATTATAAATGCATACAGAAATCTCAAACTAATACATGCAAAAAACTTTTATTTGATGGCCTGTTGAAAATCATGGAATAGTTCCTTCTTTTAAAATATAATTGATGGAACCTACAGGCATTATATATCATTCCTTGCACGTTTTGTGCAACTTATTTAAATGGTCATCTGTGGTAATATTAAACCTTTCCTCTGAGCCAGGAACACAGGTAATTTTCTCTTCAAAATTTTGGATGCATCATTCTTACAGCCCCTTTCCAGTGCCAATAGATTCTATGACATGAATGGGAACCTAGAAGCAGATATTACAGAACAATAACGCTCTGTTGAAGCCTTCACAATTCCTGGAGTAATTAAATAAAGAAAAAAGAATCCTTTCTCTTTCATTTTGTTAGTTCATTCAATGCCATTTGGATGGGTTTGCTTGTTAGCTTTCTTACAGGCAGTCCGGACAATCCACTAGGTGACACCCTCACACTCTTCCTATAGTCTGTATAGAAACAAGGAGACAGTGAGTACTGAATGGCTCATTTGTTAAACATTTAAACCAAATACTAAGATTTCAGGGACAGGTCTCTCTTTGTTTAGTAATATCAGAGATAACGTTGGTTTTGTAATAAATACTGTGTTGTTTGTATATAAATTACATATTAAGCAGATAAGCATTTTGTCATTAACAAGAACAAAGCCACAAAGCAGAAGTTGTACGTAATATTTCCTATAATTACAATAATTTTTAAAAAGCATTTCAGCTAGTCTGCTGAGTAGACTGAATAGAAAATATATGCCCTTAGCATTTTTTCTGGCAGAACAGAAGGAATACAGCGTCAGTAATTTCTTTTTTTTTCCAGTGGGGATGTGCTATAGCATCTTTCAAACAGATATGAAAAGCTGCATTCACCCCTAATATAAAGGAGTATTAAAGGATAAACATCAATGGAATTTTGCATGTTTATGCCAGTGGTGAACATTTCTTGTAGTCCTTTATATTGATAATGATGTTTTATAAATCCTTTGAAGAAAGAATCTTTTGTCATGTTCTTTTTATACACCTAGCGTAATGAGGCTTCAGCTTTTTTAGGGTCTCTATCTAAAAATTCAACATAGCAAAAAAATCTTATATTTTATTGCTAGTATTCCTTACTCTGCAATGACTATGCCTATTATTGTAGATGTTACATGTACTGAAAGACATCGGAAGTCTGAATACACAAGTGGTGTAATTAGGAGTAACATCAAAGAAACAAGAGTTACATCCCCAAATTAATGTAAATAAAAGCAAAACCATGTTAAAGCCCTAACAATCAAATACACGAAAATAGTTTCTTTGAATAGTGTTTTTAACCAGTAACCAGTAAGGACAAAAAAGAACAGAAATTGATTTATGTGGGCATGGAAATAATAACATTTTTTGTTTACTCATAATAATTATCCCAATTAATTACATGGCAACTGTAGGTTTTCAAGCTTTTGCTATCCATGCACTTTTTACATTAATCTACACTTATAGTGCTCCTTCTTATCACAACTGCACTGATTGTTTAGCTTTAACATAGAAAATACATTTTTTTACTACTGAAACCTGCAAAAAAAATAATGAGGTTATATGCTGTTATGCTGTCATGTGTGTTTATTGACTTCAGATGGGATTCCTACTATGGGTTAGGCTTATAATACATTTAAAGACAAATATATAAATAGAGATGCATAATCACTTGTATTTTTTCCATTTTATTTCAGCTTACTAATGCTCACACTTAGAAAAAAAATATTTTTAGTAGGTTTTTTAATAGAGTTTACTAAATAATACAACTGATCACTTCTCTGGTGTCCTAAACATTCTGGGAATAAACAGTTTTTAGAACTTATTTATATCTGGTAGGACAATGGCAGGAATACAGTGCATTCATGAGTCTAGCTGGTAACACTAACAGTGCACTCTTACCTAACTATTTCTCTGAGGTCAATGGAAACGTAATTGTAGCATATAGAATAATGTTACTGATTTAGTTATCCTCACTGCCAGCCTCAGAATGCTCAAGAATGATAAACTCCATGTACACAGGCAGATGTGTGCACATGTGATCATGTATAATGTGCACACACATGCACAGAGATTTTTCTGGCAGCCAGCTCTCAGAGATAACTGGAAAGCTGCTCAGTAGCTTTATGATCCGGAAGGTAAGAGTCATTTGAAGTTCAAAAAGGTTTGTGGAGAGTGTGTGCCCATAACATAACGCAACAAAGACATCATGTGCCTATCTCTGCCTTTAGACAGAAGTACCCTGGGATCTTCAGGATCTACAGAAATTCAGTTTTTTTCTGGGTAATGTGAAATAAATAATCTCTAAAAGCACATTCTGCTTGTGTAAGAGGTAGCACTGGTTTCAGTCACTTCGAGGGAAGAGTGCCATCTGCTGAATCACAAGTATCAGTTCTGTAGAACCTTTTCTTTTTCCTCTCTCAAGAGTCCTGAGCTTCCAACACAGACTGTATGTGTAATTTCATGTATAGGAGTAGTCTATACATGAAGTGTTTGTGTATCTTAAAAAAGGGGAGGGGGGAAGGACATTTGGAAGAAGATAAATACGAGATTAAAAAATCAGCCCTTCAACTCTTGCGCATTCAGTACTGCATGAAATTTAAACAGAAATATAAATGCTGGGAATTATAGCTAATATTTCACTTTGATGAATGCAGTAATGTATGTTATTGTACAAAACCTCTATTTTCTGTAGATTTAAAATTAATTTAAAAACATGACTTTATGTCAGTGTAAGTGGGCTATTTTTTTCTATGCTTTTTGGAGTCAAAATTTATCCATTGAAATAATTTAGAGTGGAATGTAATTTTGTGATATTTTTGCCCTCTCCTTTTCATATGCCACCAAATTTGTTATAGCTTATCTGATTATTTTTCAGGTATTCACATTTTACATATTCCAGACTTAACACAGCAAGAACATCTGCATTTTAGTGCACATAAAAGTAGTTCCCAGATCAGAAGAGGTTAAAGCCATATTTCTTTTCCTAGAAACATTTTTGGACATATATATGTGTGTGTGTCTCTCATATCTATGTAGATATGTCTCAGTGTCAAGGACAATAAGGATGCCTGAAAAAGCCCACATTTTGTAAGAACATCTGCAGAATTAAAGATGATGTCAATTACTTATAAGATATTCTGATGAATTTCTGTAAGCTTACAATTTGAAGAGATTCACTCAGCCGTGCAGCTGTTATATATTATTACAATCTGAATGAATTTTAAAAAAGATAATTAGAGCAGTATACATCCACTCAGTATCTTTTCTGAAGAAAACACTGATAGCTAAACATTGTGTTATGAAGTATCTGAGCCAGTACAAATTGAACAAATCTGACACTCTGGTGTACTTCCATTGTACGTACCTAAAGTAGAATGCATCTGTACTTCTCAAAGGATAAAGATTTCTTTATAGTGATAGAAACAGTCTTAGAAGCCTGTTAAAGATGGGATAACTGTGGCACAAAAGCTTTAAACTGTTTTACTTCAACTCACCTCATGATCACATGGTAAGGTCATTCAAGCTTCAGTCTACCACTGTATTTAGCGTATCTCTGTATCTAAAATGTGAAATTAGAAAATTAACATCCAGCATATATAAGACTTCAAAACAGCATAAAATTTTACTGAACCTTTTTTGGAATGACCTAAGCAAAAGAGTGTATGAATCTAGAAATCTATTATTTCTCTAATGTACAGGAATTGTATTTCCTTTGAATAGAGGAAACACTCTGGGAATTAGCTAAATGCTTTATTTACCTTCTCCACATCATATATACCTGTTGCCAGTTACAAATATACTAATTTATGTTGCTAGATAATACATATCCTATAGAAATGAATTAAAAATGATGTTTTTAAAAAGAAAGATTACAGGGAATATTGACAACTTCATGTAAAAACAGGGATACATAAAAACGACACTTTACAAATTAATAAACACATGTTTATATAAATAATATGTATGTATGTACATTCACAGAATACATAAACCCATTTATTCCCTATAGAGTGACCTATTTGTAGATTTGTGGGTTTGCATTTTTAACAGAAGCAATCAATTGAAATACGTAATTTGATACGATGTGAGTGTGTCAAGTATTGATGATACTACAGAAGGAATAAAAAATGTTATTGGTGGTTGTAATGTTTTTTTCCACCGTGAATACTATTTAGTCTAGGCTTAAAAAAAAATAAAAAACAGACTATGTAGTAACTAGAACAGGTTACCTAAAGAGAATATGAAATTCCAGTCATTAGAAGTGTGTAGTAATATGGCTAAAAAATACTTGCTGGTGGTAGTCTGCTTATACTTGATTCTACCTCAGAACGGGAGGTTAAATAAATGAACTCTTGAGGGTCATTTTCAGCCCTGCATGTGATTCTCACTTATTGAATTAAAAAAACCCCAATTCTCTAACTTCTTTATTGGGTTCAAGGACTATTTAGGATCTCTTTACTGGTTTTGTGGTGTGTTTTAATTTTGGAGGTGCTAATACAGTTTTCTTCCATAAAGTGCAGAACGGTGGCATGAGGTCCATCACCAGAAAGAGAAATTGTTGGCTAAGGTACAGCTTGAAGAAATCTGGTCATATCCAACAGTATTCAGTGTTATTGATTCCATAGTTATGACTGTTTTCTAAATGTGTCTGAAGTAGGAGAGTAATTCCTTTTTCTCATTGAAAAGTAATATCTGATTGGTGTTAAAACACCAGATTATTTTTCTAACTTTTGAATCATCTAATGTTTGGTCTGTTCTTACCAATTTTAGTGGGAAATCTTGCCAGTTTGGCTACTCCTGATATATATACACTTACAAACCAGGAACTTCCTTTCCCAACATAAATGATTTTTGCTTTATTTTTTTGAAAATTTGTCTCTACAGGTCTCTCTTTTAGTGGACAGATTCAGTGCAAGCCAGATGACTTTCTGTTCTTGGATTTTCAGTCAGGATTTGCCTAACACCACTCTGAGGGAGAAAAAATGGGGAAAACATAGTGGCATGCCAGCATGAGTGCGGTTGGATTGATGGTGGCTGAGAACATCAAAACCTGTTTGGCTGATAACAGTATGGGGCACATATAAACCCTACACAGGGAAGTAAAGAAAGGTTCTTTCTCTGGAATTTTATGATATTGCTGCAAGAAAAAGCTGGCTTGCAATGGGGTTAATACCTTCAACATTCTTTCTGGAATTGAAATTTCTTTTTACATCTCATTCAATCCTCATAACTTAATGAATCAAACCTAGGAATAGCTGGAACTTTGCTGTGAAATGATAGCACTGCTCTATGTCTGACTTAGTGGGCAGCAGTCTTTCTTCCAAGTCCACCTTCCCTTTTCACCTACAGTGTTAAGCCTTCCTGCTCTCATGACGTGAGATAAAGCTAACGTGACCATGTGGAGTTGGCTGCTTGAGCTGCTCATGTACCTCTGCATAGTTTCTGTCCCGGAACCCAGCTGCAGGAGCGTGGATTTGAGGATGCTTGTGCCAGAGGTTTGGTCCACAGCTGGAGCACGGCCACACCACAGCATTAGGGATCATTTGGTGAACCACAGTCTCCCTGCTTCTCTGGGAATACCAGAGAACGCTGGACCTGCTCACAATACCTCTTGGTAATGCCATTGTTCATTAGAGCAGTGGAAGGGGAAGTGAAATAGGCAGGTAAACTGTGAGGGAAAAGGTTGGCTGTGGCCCTACCTGATGTGGGCCCATGTGGTGATGGTGGGCCTGTGTGCAATCATACTCATAGAATCACAGAATGGTTTGGGTTGGAAGGGACCTTACAGCCCATCCAGTTCCAACCCCACTGCCATGGGCAGGGACACCTCCCACCAGCCCAGGCTGCTCAAAGCCCCATCCAAACTAGCCTTGAAATCCTGGCCAGGGAAGCAGTCATGGCACCAAGTCTGCCAGTATTCGAGAAGCATTTGGACAATGGTGTGAATGTTCGGAGCGTCCAATGTAGGGATAGAAGTCGGACTCCATGAGCCTTTAGGGTCTCTTCCAACTCAGGTCATTCTATGATTCTGTAATTCTATGATTTCCAGGGAGGGGGCATCCACAGCTTCCCTGGGCAACCTTGTGCCAGTGCCTCACCACCCTCAGCTTGAAGGTGTGAATCGCCTCGCCCAGAGACAGTGAAACAAATCATCAGTGACCTCAAGGAGAGGTCTCGACACGCTGTTTTCCATCTGTGATTTGGGGTTCCCCATTGGGGAACAAACAATGGGCCTGAGTTTGGGGTTTTTTTGTGGGTTTTTGTTGTTGTTGTTGTTGTTTTTGTTTTCTGTTTGTCTGCTTGTTTTCAGAGGGGGAAGTGACACTTTTTTCTGTGACTGATGCTACCCCGAGCTTAGCCTGGAGCGGAGCGGAGGGGGCAACGCCGTGCCCCGGGGCAGGGCCGGTGGCGGCGGGGGGAAGGGCGCGGGGGCGGTTTCGGCTCTGTGCGGGGCGGGATGCGCCGGGCAGGGCAGAGCCGCGCCGGGAGTGCGGGGGCCGTGTAGGTGCGGCTCCTTTAAGGGTGTCCCGAGGCGGCATCAGACCTGCCGCGGCGGCGGCGCGGGGAGGAGGCGGAGGCGGCCGGGAGGGGGAAGAAGGGGAAACCCGCGGCGACTGCGAGCGGCTCTCAACGTGACACCAGAAAGTTCAGGCGCGGAGGGTTCGGCCCTAGCCTGACTCGTGCACCTCTGCCCCGGCGGCGGGGGAAGGCAAGGAGCTGCTCCTCCTTCTTCTCCCGCTGCACCGAGGGCGGGCGGGGTGGGTGGCTGGGGGCGTTGGCCCAGGGAAGTTTTGCTTGCCTTCTCTCTCTCTCTGCTTCCTTTCTTTCTTCCTTCGCCCCTCTCGTGCCCTCCCCCGGCGTTGGGAAGAGGGGCGGGAGTGCAAATTGGGGGATTCCTGCGTGCAGGGGGCGGCGGCAATGCTGGGCAGGGCGAGGGGCTGCAGCCGGGGCTCCCCCGCACGCCTCCTTCCCCCGTGATGGGCGCGGGGGCTGCAGCCGCTCCTCCGCCGCCACGATCTGCCCGCCGCTCGCCCCGCGCTGCCGCTCAGTGACTCGGTGGGGAGAGAGCGCTGCCCTGCCCGCCTTTCGCCTCCTCCTCCTCGGGAGGGCGGCGGTGCCTGTCCCGGCCGCGCTCCCGCTACTGGCTCATCCCAAAAAACAAAGTCTTGGACCGGAGCAACAACTTGTGCTCGGGAGGCGGCGGGACTTCGGAACGCGAGGATCTTTTGTTTTCTCCTGTCGCTCTTGGATGGTCCTGGGAAGTGTCGCTTAGGAGAGGGAAAGCCCCGGCCAGGAGCTGGGGTGCTGCTGGAGCCCCGCGGATCTGACAGCGCCCTCCCCGGAGAGGGCTCGACCTGGGACTCTGCCGGGATCAGGGAACCTCGCTTTGCGTTGAAGCTTCTGTGGAATTACAACTGGGGGGCTCCTCGTTTCTCGCCCCCGGCTCTTCTGGCATGAGACTGCTTGCAGGCGCCACCCGAGGACAATGATCGCGGAGTTGGTTCACTTTTACCTCTTTGGATTCATATGTCTCACCGCAGGTAACCACCCCACCTGGGCGAGCCGCGTGCGGGTCTGCGGCGGTGGTCGAGCTCCCGCTGCCCTTCCCCGCTTTGGCGGGGGGCGGGGTGGAGGATGCGCTCGCCAGCCTCTCCGCGACCCCTGCCTTTCCTTGGAAACTAAGCTTGATTTCAACCCGGTGGGCGCTCAGGCCACGTTCGCCCTGGGCTGGGTGTGGGGATGGACGGGGATGGGGGGATGCGCATCGCCGCGTGCGGCCCCAGGGATGCAGGCGGTTGCGGTGCCCCCTCCCGCTGGCAGCTCCTAAGGGTCGTTTGATGTCACTACGGCTGGTGATGAGCCCCGACGGGGAGGACACAGCGGGAAGTGACCCCGTTCTCCCGGGAGGTGGGCTGCGCCTTCCGTTTGGCTGGGACTCCCCAGGTTTAACGCGCCGGTACTGCGCCCCCTCCCCCGTGCGATGCGTTACAGGCTGTGCCCCCATCCTTGCTGTCTGGCATCCCGGGATGCGGGACCACGCGTGGAGTCAAGCCCCTGTACCTGCCCCGAGTGGGTGGCATGCAGGACACGAAACTGGGGGACAGGTTTTGGTTCACTTCGGCGGTTAAAGTTTACCTATGTGTATGAAGCGAAGCACCAGCGTGATAAATGGGAAGCAGGGATAGATGGCTTGGGGAGATAGTGGGGGGATTAATGGTCATTAGTCACTGTTTGCGCGGGGCTTATGCGTGTTGGGGCACCTTATCGTGCCTGTAGATTAAAGATAGGGTCGTGCTAATAGGGTATTGTGGATAGCAGATTTTGCTCTGTGTAAGCACCCTATCAAATCCCGGTGTCAAGGAATGTGATAAAGGGCTGCGTAATAAGAACTTGAAGCAGGGGCGCGCATCCCGCAGCCTGGCCGGGTACCGCGGGGGGGTGGAGGTGCTCCGGGTGTGGGGTTTTGTTCCTGCCTAAGCTTCCTGTTGCTCTCAGGAGGCCGGATTTGTCTGCCTCCAGTATGCCTTCCCGTTCTCAACAGCGCCTTTTGTCATACGGATAAATGCACTTAAACTTCGTGCTGTAGTTAGGGTTAGTTTGGGCGCTAACTCTTGGGGCTTAATTGATTTTTATAAGTTTGCTGAGGACCTCTTTGAGCCATTAAAGTTGTGGTAGCTTGAGACACCTGGTTAGCAAGCGAATGAATGAAGTTTTTGAAACGCTTAAGTACATTGCCTGAAGCTTTAAGTCTTAATTATGTCACCAAATGCAATAACTTATGTCTGTTTCAAGATAATATCATAAATTTAAGTATTACAGTTTTGCTGTTAGGTATTAAGTTTGCTTCTGTGGCTTTGAATATGGAAAGCTTTGCATTTCTTTCTTTTTAAAAAAGAGTAACCCTGGTCACTTTTGACTGTATCGGTTATGCCATCTTTAATTTGATTTGTCTTCTTTATCTAATGGATGAAACAATTGGAATGGATTAGAGCATTTTCACCGGTTAGCTCTTTATACATTTTTCTACTGTCCCTATTATGAAGAAGTTTACCTTATAAACAATATTCTCTGTAACCCAGTTCTGTACTGGGGTATCTTTAACCCCAAGTTAAGAAAAAGGGATGGTAGGAGTGATGGTGTTTGGGGAGGCATTGTTATTATTATTCTCTCATGTATTTCTCACATAAATACTTAGAGTAAGATGGGTATAAGTTGGGGTTTTTTTTGTTTTGTTTAGGGTTTTCTTTCTTCTTTCTCAGTGTAGGGGTGTTCTCTTTATTAATGTTGATTCCAGTTGGTAAGTTGGGCAGGGAAAAAAAAGAAAAGCGTTTTTTTGTTGTTTTTTTTTTTATAGAGGTTTTGAATTTTGCCTCGTAAGCACAGTCAGGAACAGTGATAGAGACAAATGGCAGAGAATAACTGCTCCAAATCCCTCAACAGAGTGGTTTCTTTTTCCTTCAGTTAGAGTGTGGTCAAATAGTTGGTGTTGTGTCTAGAACAATGGAGTTGCTAGAAACCTTTGGCAGGATGAAGTCTGAGGGCAGATGGCTGCAGCGCAGAAGGAAGGACAGGAGTCATTTACAGCAGTTTCCACACTGAAATCCTTTGAGTTCTACTGACAGCTGATCTGCTTCAAAGTTGATTGATTCTTTCCTCCCTTTTCCACTGAAGGTTTTCACTTCCATCACATCCAGTACTGAATCAATGGCTTCTGTGGCCATGCTCTAAATGAGATGTTAGGAACTTCTACTGAGAGGTGAGAAATAATTGGCGGATGGGGAGGAGGAAGATCTAAATAGAAAGGGAAGTGGGTTAGTGTTTGTTAAAACAGTAATTGGTAAACCACTTAGAATTTAAACCCCCAAATTTTTTACCCTGGTGCTGCCTCTGTGCAGTCCTGTGAAGTACCTTCTTTCATCTAAGCCTGTGATTAATAAATGTTGAATGAATTTAAATATTTTTGAACATTGAAATATAACAGCTTTCCTCCATCCCAGTGTAATTTCAGTGCTTCTTTGCATAAAGATAAGAAAAATTGTGTTAAGGGATAAATTTCTAGTGTTCTTGTTTTCCTGAGTATTTTCTGTGCTTTCTCCTCCAATATGAGGCAATCTTTCCTTCATAATTCATGGAGTTTTCACCTCTCCATGTCCCGAGAAACAGTAGCATCAAATTCATGTGTTTGGAAAATAAAAGCTTTCAGTTATCTGGAGAGAGTAACTTGCAGAATGGTTTTGCTGGGAATAAGGGTGTAAAGGTTCTGGTTTTCCACTTGTATAGTCACTGCTCTAGCAGTTCTCAAGGCTAAGTATGTTACTGTTTGATTTTTCTGATCCCTTCACAGGATGCTGTATATTTCTACAAAGTATTTCATTGCATTGCTGATTCCCACATATGCAACATGTTTTCCCACTTTCCCATCAGTGATATCCTGTACTAATTACTGTACTTCATATGGGATTGGTACATTTACTCAAGAGGGCTTTTCATGCTCTATGAAAGAGAAAGGTCTGACAGCAGTGAGGCAGGCATGGTTTCCAGCGATAGTTCTAGCCAGTGGAGGGCAAAATTGTCTCCTGTATTCCTTCATGAGAGAGTTATCTTCTGATGGTTAATAGTTTAAGGGGTGTCCATGGAGTGTCCCTGAAGTCCTTTCCAGTTGGCCTGGAATAAGTAAATCGGCCATTTCTATGATACGTTTTGCAATTTGTTTTGCAAGTTTGTAGGTAAAGAGGGAAGTTTCGCTTTGTGAAGTGGTATTAAGTGTATTTCAGGAAATGTTTCGGCTGGTTTTCCATATTTGCTGTCTAATACTAATAAACTAAGGTTTTAAAAATATTACACCATAATTCAAAAGGTTACTAATATCTAAGTGCATAATCTGTAAAGTAAATAAGTCACACAAGAAAGCATAAAAAACGTGTTTTTCACCCACTCCTTAAATGCATTGTGTGCTGTTTTAAGTAACTTCACAGTAAGAACGTTTAAGAAAGACTAAGTCAGCTACTTACAGTTAAAGAAGGTGGCCATTCTTGCATTGTGTTTGAGGACTTCAGACTGGAAAAGAAATAACCACATGCTATCATATGCAGAATTTTCCACTGCAAATAAGAAACTATCCGGAGTAACCAAGTGTCTGTCTGTGGAGATCAAACTTGAAGTTTTCTTGAGTTTGCATTAGTGTGGGTTATATTACTTTTCAACTACAGCAAGGCATTTTTTTCGTGTAGCTTGGCAATTAGTTTGGATACCTGTTTTACACGGAGGACCACTCAAACTGACTTTTTTGTTCTCAGCAGTCAGTGTTGGTTGTGAGATGTTTTCTTGCTTCTGTGTCATGTAGTCCCATGCCATTGTCCTGAAGCAACATAGTTTTCATTAGCAAGAATCATCTGTAATGTTCAGGGTACTGAACTTTAGGGGATTACAATATGATCTGTAAGATTCTAATAGAGAACATAAATTAATGTGAAAGATATTCCTAAGTCTCCTGCCCAAAACCTAATGACTAAAGGTTCTAATTGGATCTACAAAGATAGGTGGACCATTACAAATATTACCAGAAGCTAGTGACACTGACATAACAGCGTTGTTCAGTGTCAAATATTAGCATGTAATATCTATGTCAAATGATGTTTTATTATAAATTGCTTTGGAAGTGATCACTGAAGAGGCTCAGTGGGGGCTCAAACACAGTAAGAAGTAGAGAGAGAAAATATTATCTTTAGCCTTTGAAGGCAGAGAAGTACTGATGTACTTAAGAATTTGAGAACCTATTCCCTTGCTTTCAAATAATATTGCTTTTGGTTCGGCATTTCTTCACTGAAAGAGTGGTCGGGGATTGGAACAGCTGCCCAGGGAGGTGGTGGAGTCACCATCCCTGGAGGTGTTTAAAAAATGAGTAGATGAGTTCCTTAGGGACATGGTTTAGTAAGGAGACAGGCGTGGTTGGACTCGGTGATCTCAGAGGTCTCTTCCAACCTAGTGATTCTATGATTCTATGATTTAGTTTTCCTAAATAACTGAAAGACTTTAGTTTCACAATCCTAAACAAGTATAATATTATGTCTCATTAGGGTATAGCTTTGTCTAATGAATTTAATAATATACTGGGGCTAGCAAGTTCAGTCACTTTCTCAGCTTTTACAATTTATTATTTTTGTCATTAAATGCGTTGTGTGAGTAACAGTCCCTTGGCTTGGTGTTGTAGTTGGTTTAGATTCTTCATCAGAATAGTTCTCTTTCTTAGTGAAGATCAGTGTTGTTAATGTATAAGTTATTTTTGCAAATTTGTTGGGGGGTTTGTATACTTAAATGTCTAGAATTGAGGCTTTTTGTTCTCAATAGTAAGTAGAGGTCGTTTTGTGGTCACAAAGTTAGTAGGAACCTTGCTTTTTCCAAGCAAACTGAAGGGCACTTAAGAATTTTATATGCTGAGATCCTGACACATTTTATTTGTGTATTCTGCTGTATAATCTCATTTGGTGGTGATAACCTTCCTTAACTTGTTTGCCTAGTGCCTCTTTGTAAAACTGTAAAGTAAATAGTGAAATAACTGAAGTAGAGACCGAGGTGTATTTTAAATCCAATAAATGTTGTGAACAGTGGAAATAAGACTATTTTCCTGTTAGTGACATGAAGCTTGACCACAAGGTGAGGGTACACCTACAAAGAAATACTTTGAAATGTCTTGAAAGCTAGAGGTGCTTTTAAGGGCAGATAATTTACTAGTTCATACCTTCCCTTCTTTAGGATTACTTGTGTAGGTCCTTGTATCACTGTCTGACTATAATAGCAGTGCCATTATCCAAATGAGAACTTGAACGCTTTTCCATCTAGCTTTTAGTCAAGTGATGTCAACATGTTGCTTGCTGCAGGAGTGAAGGCTCCAGTGGTGTAGCTTGGGCATGCAATTCACCTTCTGATGTAAACGTCCAATATATGGATTTTGATAACGGCAATAGCATTTTTTTGTTATCTTCAACCTTGTTTTTAACACATTTTGTTGTTTATCTTAAAGGGTTTTTTTATATGAACTCTATGCAGCTAGTGCATAAAAACATGTTTTCATGAGAAGACATCTTAGGTATTCATCTTCTCAGTCAGAATGCTGACAAAAATGGAATTCTTGTATTAGCATATATACTTTTACAAAGAAAGAAATCTTCAGCGATATATTACTTACTTGGCTTTCAAATAAATTCTTTAACAACTGGATTTTGCACAAGAAGGGTTTGCTGACTGGTGGTAGAGGTAAATTCCACAATGTTCTGCTGCCAGACTATGCCCATTAGAAGGGCGTAAGACTTTCTGTACTATGTCAAGCGTTTATTTACATTTAAATAAATTAGTGTAACTTAAAACATTTATCATAGAATCTTAGAATCGTTTGATTGGAGAAGACCTTTGAGATCATCACGTCCAACTGTAAATTTTATTTAAGTGTAACTTACTATAAATTAAGCTTAGGCTAAAATAGCTAGTTGAATATAATATTATTGAAATAGTATGAATATTTTTTTAATCAGAAGACAAGCATGTTTTCTGGAGTGCTGCAGCCTGAAATACATATACATTCTTTGAGGAAATGCATAATCAGATATGCAAAATTATTCAGGCTGCCCTTTTCTGTTGGCAAGTATTTGCTCAATATGATGTTGCATTACCTTAAGTCTAGTGCTAATATAGCTATGATTAAAATCATATGAACACCCATTACTGTAGATTAAAGATTTGTAAAGATGATGAGCCTGTGCTGAGCTCTGGATTTTATTTTCTTCATCTTGCATAGTGAATTGGCAGTTGGCTAAGCTCAATTTTGGAACAGATTGTCTTCTCAGATGTAGAATACAGGGTGTAATGAGGGTTAATTTCCAACCAATGAAATCTGAAGTAATTTGTGATGGCCATGTGAGAGAACTGTATAGTCGGTACACTTTTGACATTACTTAGTATTGTAGCCTTGGTCTTCTACTCCTTTAACTGTCTTGTACATAAATCAGAACTGTGATTTCTTTAGTACTGTTGAACTGTTTAATTCAAGTATTGCATTAAAACTTGCTTGGCTGGCATTTTGTATGTGTTCTGAAATTTGCATGTCCCAAGGCAAGGTATTTATTTTGCGTTCCGTTAGTTGCCTCTTATCAAATTGCTTAACTGCCTTTACATTGAAGATTAGGCGTATAAAGCAGTTCATGGTTCTAAATTCATATATAGAAGACTTTAATTTTGCTTTTTTTTTTCTACAGTGGCATAATAGACATTAACAGTTTCTCATCTGATCTTTCTAATCTTACATGGCCAAGGATATAATGTAGGCCTAAAGATGTGTACTAGATGAACTTCCCTTTCTTTTAGAAGTAGTTAGAGGGGGAAGAAAATTGGTTTTTTCATAGTGACCAGATGGGTGTGCTTTAAAGTGTGGCTTGATTTTCAGTAAACACTAAAACTCAGGTTCTTGTAATCCAGGACATTGTGAGTTGGTGAAGTTGTGAACCTCCAGCCTGAATATAGAGCCACTCGAGATCAGTAGTGCCTTTTGAAACTCTTGATTCTTTATGCAATTTAATTTAAACACAAGTGTTTGACTTCAGTTGTGAATGTTTATATATAATTGTAGGTACCTGGCCCATCTGAAAAGTGTGATTGTGGTGAACATTTCCTTAAGAGCCAATTACCTTAAAAAGCTGTATACCTTTGAATTTGCATGTGCATCTATATTTCAGCCTAGATATCTCCTGTTGGCCAAGTAAGCCCAAGCATGTAAGACCAAAATGAGGATAGCAGCCCCAAATCTAAAAATAGGTTGTGCTAGTGTTTATTTGGTGAATGTATAATATGTAAGAGTCACAAAATACCAGGGGTTTGGATCAAATGTTGAGCAATGTCACTACTCTCTCTTTTTTTTCTTCTATTAAAACCCGTTAACACCTAGCATTAAACTCAACACTTGCTCTGACTTTCTGCTGGGAGTTCTCTTGGATGCTGGGCAGGTTCAGAACTGACATTTGCAAATTCTGAATGTTTCCCCCCCCCCACCTCCCACTCGCAAAACAATTCTGTCAGTGCAGCTTGTGGTTTTGAAATATAGCTGATGCCCTGGGTACAGCAGTTGACAGATACTTCACAGTCAAAGTGTTTCATGGTAGGAGGTGATAAAGGGAAAAAATAAAAGAAATAGTCTGAGGAAGCAAGGAGAAAAGAAAACAATGTAAAGGTAATAACAAATTATTTTACTTTTTGCTATACAAACCAGGAGCTGTCTCTGGAGAGGGTAGAGCTCTGGACTATGATGCTGTAGCAGCAGAATGTAGGAGAGAGGATGTATGTAATAAACAGGTTTAATGAAAAGGTGGCTGATGAAACCATGACATGGCACTTGCACTGTGCCAGTGCTCAGGCATAAAAGTGATTGGCAGTAGGCCCCACGCATGGAGTAAAATCCTGTCTCCACCAATGTGGAAAATTATGGTTTCGACTGTAACAGGAGTAAAGGTTGGAAGGAATTAGCATATCTCTGGCACTGAGGGGCATCTGGAACGAATGGTTGGGTTAAATCATTCAGTAGTGATTAATGAGACTCATTGCTTAGGATATACAGCCCTTAAAAATTAAAAGGAATAATTTAAAACCAGATGCAAAGCAGAAAGGAGGAGCCATGGCTACTATATACTTCTTGAATAGAGAAGACCGAAGGAAGGCTTCCCTACCTTTTGACACAAAGAGAAATATGTTAAGTGCTGCTGTTAAGTTTAGAAATTAGAAATTAACTTTTGAACAATTGTTCTGAGGAACACTTTGTGGCTTGAAATGTGTGTGCAGCAACGTATGCCTTGAAATGGGAAAGGTGTGCAGAATAGAATTTTGCTGCCGGTGAGCACTTCTTAAAAAACTTCAGAAAATAATTATTTCTGTTTTTTTCTTCCACTCATGAGTGTTAATCTGTGGTGCCTGCAGGGAAAGGAAAATATTGAAAATATAAAGTGAAACAAGATTAGAGACATACAGAGCACTTATTTTAACTTTTCTCAAAGCAGTTACTGAGCTGAATGGTAATGTAGCTTGGTATCATACCAGGAGTAATGTTCAAAATGTTCAAAGGCTGTCATTCCGTAGGAGGATTATAGTACTGATATAAATACACTTCTACTTTCTTCCAAGTTTTTAGTGGAGGGAAGATAGAAACCAGTGAAATGTGTGTTCAAGTGTTAACTTTTTTAAAACTGTAAAAAGAAACAACAGTGGCATCGTTTATGATGACATGACTATTGCTTAAAATCGTTGACCCTTCTGCAGCAAATTCACAGGAGTAGAAAATAAAAGGAAGCTAGGCCCTTCAGGAATAAGGTGTTATCCCTCTGGGGCATATTGTTGCAAATACTAAAGTAGAATTTAGCTTTAGTCTTTATCAGCTAGAGGCTGAGGTTCCCTAGATGGCATTGCTAAAAAAAATCTCTGCTCACAACATTTTTTGGTTTCTGGATTGCCAGTTTTTCCACTTGTCTTGGTCTTCTTTAAAATTTTGATTTGTGTATGTGTGCATCCAGCAGAAAGCAAGAAAGTAAGTTGTTTGTTTGTTTTTTGTGTTTTTTTTTTTTAAAGCTAAATGATTGCTTCTTTCCTATCCATACATTTGTGTAGTAGCCTTTCCTGTAATGTGGAATGTGAGTATTTAACTTTATTCCACTCAACCCCTAATACTTCATATCAGATGGGGATCTTTTTTCCCCCTGCCTTTTCTAGGACAGCCAGGCTAGGAAGTTTGGCGGGCTTAAGTTGACCAAATGCTTTACCATTGTGACTAGGAGTGAATATTATTTATACAGGCAGCTTTATTTATTTATTTTTTTCTTTCTTTCTTTTTTTTTTTCTTTCTCTGTCTATAAGGATTATCGATAATGAAAACATTTGATTTTTAACTGATAACTGTGATATTTTTTTGAGGGAAATTGCTATTTAGAAGTCAATCGTTACTAATTCAAAAAAATTGGCTTATTGTCTTTACTCAGATTATTGTCTTCAGGATTTAGTATTTTGATCTTTGACAGGAATTCGGTTTACTTGACATCAGTTTACAGAAAGACATATATATTTTGTTTACTTGTTACCTTATTCCAGGAAGGAAAGCAACAACCTCGCAGCTGAAAATGCGTGGTGACCTACAGTCCAATAATAGTTAGAATTAAGCAGTTAGTCATTTAACTTGGTCATTTCATCACAATTCCTGCAGGCTTGCAGCTGATCATTTTGCATCTTATAAAATGAATTTTTATTTTATTCACCTTATGCAGGTCAAGTAAAAATCCACATCAAGTTAATGAGTTCTTTTATTTGCAATGAACTGAACGTGGCATTTGTTTTTGTTCTAGCAGTCATGAAATCACAGGGTGTTGACGGCAAGTCCATTATTGGCTCTGTGCACTGTGTTTCTGAGGGCTTTTACTCCACCCAACACATTACGTGTGCAGACTGTAGCATACTTGTTAAAGCTTGTTTTAAGCTGAGGATTTTTTTTTTTTTTCAAGCAGTAATAAAGAGAAAATAAAAATAGCTCCGTGGTCTTTATTAGAATAAATGCAAGAGAAAAAGCAACTCATTCCTTTTGTGGCCTGAGGAATAAAACCAAAACCTGGATGAGTTCTCAGCCCCTCAAAGTCAAAGGAAGTTTAACTACTGATTTCAGTTTTTACCTTGTCCTGCGAAGGCTCAATTGTGTCAGCTCTTTCACTATGTGGGATTACATAGAGAAAAAAAAACAGAGAAAAAGAGATTATTCATAATGTCACTTCTAAACTTAAAAAGTGAAGAAAATTTCAAGACTAATCAAATTCTGCAATTCTGCAATTTAGGATCTGATTTTGTCATTGATTCCACGGTTGAATTTATTGCATGTTGAGTTGGTGCAGTTGGTGTCTTTCTTTGGCAGTCAGTCATTCCCCTACTTCCTCAACCCTGAACTGACTTTGTTTTAGCTTCTCACTTTTATCTGCTTTGTTTGTCTTTGGGTTTTTTTTTGTGTGTGTGTGTCTAATACCTTTATCAAAGCATTTTTGGCTTTGAATTTTCCTGTGCTGTGTAATATCCTTTTTTTTCCTGTGGCGTTGAGCCAGAATTGAGAAAGTAGTATAATACATAAATCTAAGAGTTTGCTTTAAATAGTTCCGATTCTTTTTAGATGGCAAAAATGCTGAACTATTGCTATTGCTCAGGTTTGAAAATGAATACAGTCCGGTTCCTGCTAGCACAATATGGGAAGGCAGCCTTAATATATTATAAACTAAGTGTAAAGCACAGATAATTTCTTTAAAGAATGAATGGTGCCAACCATTTAAAACAATAACAAGCTCGTCAGCTTTTAGAATATACTATTTCCAAATCTCTACCTAATTTCATTCCCCCCCCAAGTTTTAAATTACAGAAAAAACAAAGCTGGATTTCCTCTGTGACTAGTCTTTTAGGGAGAAAAAAAAAAAAAAAAAAAAAAAAAAGTACCAGGTGTCCAATCAATAGCATGTGCTGGGAAGCATGAATCTCATCTCTGAGGAGACTTTAAATGCACTTATTTTCAACTTTCTTGAGCTACAAGTTGTATGTCTTGTTTTGTTTTCCTTTTCAACTGGGCAATGTGAGGTAGAGTTTTGTTATTTCACTCCTGATTTAAGACACAGATATGTACATATTTTTCTTCAGGCTTTTAAGGGCTCAAGTTTAAGTGGTAGATCATTATTCTACGCATCAAAAGTGAAGGGTGATTAACTCCGTCTGGGTGCAGGCAGTGTAATTTTAGAGGCTACAAATGTTGTTACAAGTCAGGTTAAGGTTTAAAGGTGAAAGTTTGTCTGAATGAGTTTTACAGCTTTAGGTTAGTGTACGCAAACAAAGAAACTCTTGTTTTCTACTCATATGTCTAGTGAGCAAGTAGCTCGTGGTACAGAAAAGAAAAAGTGAAGATTGTGCCATAAAGTTCAAACTACGTACTTTTTATTTCAATTTAGAAGTTCCATTAAATAAACCGAATCTAATACAATTTTTATTTAGGCTGTTCATCTTCTAATTGTAAAATGAAGGGATAGTGGCTTTAAACTAAGTGATAATGATAAACTAAATGATAATGGCTTTAAACTATTATAGCTTAACTTTTAACATTAATGTATTTTTGTAGAGTTGTTCATATGCCTTTAAGTAATTTGAATAACTTGGTGAGATAAAACCCTAATAAAACTCTCCTAGTGTGTTTAAGTTTTTATTCTAGATGGTTGTACAGTTGCAATGGTAACTTGGCTTTTCACTTAATTCCCTGCCTTATCAAATTCCTGAAAACTCAAGTTCACCAGTATGTGGGAAGAGAATGGGTGGTTTTTTTTGACTGACAGGGAAGTTATACAGAAAGGCTGGAATTTCTTTTAAAGTTATCAGCCTGATTGATGATGTTAAAATTATAAGTAATGAGGTTAGAACCTGTCCCCTGTCTGTGTGGCCTGTATCTGCTAAAAAATTTCCTAAAGAACCAAGCAATTTGGAAGCTTTCTTGAATTCCTGCGATCTATTCAATTTACATCAGTTAAAAGCTAAATAATGTGGATTTTTATAGGGCAGTTTACTAGTTAGGAAGCTGTTCAGCTGTGTCTGAAGAAGTGATCCAGTCTGATAGCAATTCTGATTGCAAAAGCCAGGGCGTATAAACGGAATAAACCAAAATGGAAGTGATTAACAGGAATAAAAATAAACAGCTTTAGTCTCGGTAAATGACACCTGTAAAGCACAGCAGCCTTGTCGAACATAATTAAAGTTGTAAGAACTGGGGTAGTGTGAGTGGACTCTATTCTCTGAGGTCATGATAGAAAAACAGAGGTCAGGGTTTTGCACTTAGTCTTATGTAAACAATGTCATGCCCTGGTGAGTATAAGAATTGATTTAACAAGGTTAAGCTAATTTAAAAAAAAACAACAAATAAAGGTGCACTCATTTGATACAAAAATTTGAGTGCAGCCTCTATGTCCTCATTTAGCCAGTTAATGGGAAAAAGTGAAGAGATAAGTGAGAAGTACAGGCTTCTGTTTGTGCCTTCTTGAGGATGCCTGTTGCTACCAGGTGATTCTGGGGTGTCAGACTTCGTGCAATAACAGTTCCGTGGCTTTCCCAGAGCCTGTTCCTTAAAATCTACAGGTAGGTAGTTGTTTGGTTTTGTCTCTAGTCCAAAATGAGATGACTTTTTAGAACTTTTATTTCTAGTTATGTTATTTTATTTTTCTGTGGAGCTTCTGCTTATCGTTGCACTCTTGAACGGTGCTGTATATTATCCCAAGTATATTAAATCTTTATTTAGTTCCAGTTGTTGTGGGCTTTGGTTGTTTTTTTTCTTCCCTTCATTAGTGGTTTGGATTATGGATTCAGACCTACATTTATGCGTGGTAGAAAAGAGATTCAAGGGTGTGAATGTATCCTAATAGTTCTCCCTTCTGAATTACAAAAACTTTCTTTATTTCTCTCTGCCTCATCTCTGACTCTTTGTGTTGAGTCTCCTTTCATTATGGTATACTGCTGGCCAGAAGGAACCACCAGCTCCAGACAGAACATGTCTTTGACTGTTAAAAGAAGGATGGCTGGCAAAACCCTAAGAATTCAATTGAAAATGGAGTTCTGTAGTTTGGAATGGCAAGCACAGGCACCACTCCTTTCCAGAAGTTTCAAGGGCCATGGCTGAGGCCTTCACACACTTCATCTAGTGATCCACCAGCTGTGAGCTGGCTGGGGCTGACCAGTTAAACTGCCGGTTGTATAAGCTGTCACTATCATTGCTGTGGAGTAAGGAAGGCTGCAGGCCTTCAGAGAAGAGCCTGACTGGTGTTCAAGCAGCACAATGATTAAGTCTATGGAAGAAACAAAGACACTGCAGTTCCTGGCACCAGCTGTCTTTAGGCAGGTCTTCCTTGGTGTGAAATGCTGCTTTAACCTAGGTCAGCTGTAACTGTTGTAAAGGAGTGTAGCTCTAGTGAAGTCAATGAGCCAGTGTTAATTTACTTCACTAGAAAATCTTCCCAAGTAGATGAGCAACCAACAAACTCAAAGGCAAGCAGTTATCCTGCAAGAAAAGTTCAAATCAGTTAGATGGTTTTCTTTTGTTTTCTTATTCCTGTCTTCTGAGGAGGAAGTTACATTCCTACATCTTGATTGTGTTTATTGCAAGAAGAATTTTATTCACAAAAGAAGAGTTTGTAAACAGTTGCTGTTTTGGAAATAAAGGTGGAATAGGTAATTCAGGTTCCCGTTCCAGATCCTCTGTTCACTAATAAAACAAATGGATGATCTGAGCTCAGTTGAAGACTATGTGAGATCACAAACTGTCAGTCATCATTCAGCATGACTGACATAATTAGCAGCTTCTAGGTGGAAAAGACTGAAGATTGCTTTTAGTGAGACTGCTAGTGCTTGCCCTGCCCCATTCAGAGAACAGAGACATTGTGTAACCCACGGTTTTTGTTATGTCTAGTGAAAGCTAAATAAACACTGGGTTTTTTTGCCCCAAAAGAGCATACTTTTCTGTGTTATAGTTAGTGTTTGCCTGATATTCTTGCACAGCAGAAGGAACAGGGTACATACTAGTTAAGCATTTGATGTGGCTCCACGAGGATACATGCTCAGTCCATTCAGAGAATTAGACAGGCTTGGATCAGCCTGGTCCCTGTAAATGCAATTGTGTGTTACAGAGAACTGTAGGAGTGGTAACAAAATTTTCAGTCCTTGAAAATTACAGGTCAACTGAAAATTGTGGCACTTTTAGCAAGGTAGATGACAAAGCTGGTGAATTCAAAACCCACCAGAGTAACTAAGCCATTAGAGTCTCCTAATGTTATCAAGTAATGTTGTTGGGGTGTCAAACTCATGGCTCCCACTGTTCTCCTGCCCCTACAGCGTAATATGCATCACACGCTGCACCTGTGACCAGTGCACTGGCAGGAGCATAGGGGCAAGTAGCTTGGTGCTGCTGCCAGGTAGAAATGAGGTGCCAGGCTGGATAAAACAAGGTGGAGGGCTGAATTTGGCCTGTGGGCTGTGAGTTTGACACCCCTGGACTAGACCCTTCCAACTGATGTGATGATTTTGTTACCTGGATTTAATGTTGTTCTAAGTGTTTGCAGGACTGAAGAAATCTATTGCTTCAATTGCAGCGCTTGACTGTCTGGTGCTTTGGTTCCTCCTGTAAGCAGATGTATTGAAGTTTCTTATGTGAGTTGTTCTGAGTAGTAATGACTGCATTTATACTAGGTGCAACTATGTATGATGTTTATACTTTTTAATGTGTGTTTCCTGTGTTTGTGATCAAGTAGCTGCAGGAATAAGGTGATACTTGAGATTTTAAATATTAAAAAATAATTGGGGAAGAATAAATGCAGTAAGCCAAAGACTTAGTGTATACAGAATGCTACCCCTTGTCTCAGATCAAGAGTAGGTGGAGCATTATTCCTTTCCCTCTTTTACAGTAATTTCTAATGAAATGTTTAGCCTGGAATGTGTTCTGGATATTTCCAAATGGTATCAAGTATCATTGCATTACTTTTTTGGTGAGTAGTTAACAGTCCTAGACTGAAGGCATGATTGCATCTTGGTTGACTGTGTTAGCCTTCTTTTCTATCAGGGACTCACAAAAGGATCTTTGAATCATCAGACATTTCGTCTGCCAGATGTATGACTTCAGTGAACGTAAGGGAAGACATACCCAAATACAAAGAAAGAATCCTTAATATTTCTAGAAGATCTGTAATGTTCCTTGTATATGTAAGAAACTGAGGATCATATGTGGTTTTGTGTTTAGTGTAACCTAAGCATGGTTTCTCCTCTTAAAATTCTCAAGGGTTGCAAACAGGGATACGTCAGGTCTCTGTCACATTTGTCTGTGATAAGCAGGCATACTCCAGCACAGGTACCTATTTTGTTTCAGCATCACCTTCACAGCATGGAAATCCTCTTGCCTTCTGTCCATCAGATGAACAGGAGCAGTCTGAAGGTCTGCCCGAAGCTGTGTGACTGCTGGTTGGGAAGTAATTTCCTAGGCATTTGTCAGTGGGGATTTGAGAGCACTTGTATGCTGGCAGTTCAAGAAGCAGTGTTGAACATAGCAAATATGATAGTAAGGGTGATGGAGATGGAAGTAAAGGGTTAGAGACCTATAGGTCCTCAGAAACGTTATCTCTGCTAGTTATTCAGAATCAAGCCTTGTATGCAGGACTTCCCCAGCAGTTCCTGAGTGGAGATTCCCTAGTGTTGACAGTGTTGTAGAAGAATGTAACAGAAAATGCCTTAGTTCGTTGTGTGATTGCTCTGTCATTTAAGGCTTCACTTAGTTTTTTCATTTAATTTCTTTTCCCCCCTTTTTTTTTTTTTCTTTAAATAGTCTATCCAGACGTCTTGCTTGCCCTGCCCTACTTATAGGGATTCATTTTAATTACTGCTTGAGTTAAATTTTCTTTGAACACGTTAAGATATGTCTCTCAAATACATACTTTTTTTTTTAAGTCAGATATTCTATAATGAATCTGGTATGTTTTGGAACGTGCATAGTTCCCTGGCAACTGCTAAGCGAAATTGTGCCTTTATGTATATTGTAGCATAGAAAATTATTATTTTACTCTTAAGTTACATACCAAGTTAATTTTATTTTATTTTTTTTTTTAAATATGAAGTAATACCCTTGGGGATAAAGTAGAATCAAAAGTGGTTTCTATTCAAGAAGTTAAGTTAAATATTGTCAGTGTTAATACTGCAATTTTGCTAATATTTGTACCCCGTGTTATGACTTGGCAGTCTGAGGGCTAATACTCAGTTTTGGGGCAGGTGTCAGACAACTCTTTCCTCTGAAACTTTGTTTCCTATGTCATTACAAACCCAGTTGGAATAGTAGAGGCCTGTTAGTATCTGGGTGAATTACGCTACAGGGAACAATGTTTCCCCAGATTGGTTGAGTAAAGTGTCAGAAAGTGTGCTGGTGTATGCTGCGCCTGAAAGTTTGTGTGTGAAGCTTCTCGGTTTTCATGGATATGGCTCAATTCCAGAGATTTAATATATCTGGATTCTAAGCATATAGACTTAAAAATAGCAACTGAACAAAGATTCTGGGAAACTTATGAAAAGAAAATTGGAGTTTCTTTCTGAAACGTGACTAAGGGATTAAAATCTTTAGTTTCTTTTGCAAACTGTATGTTTCAACAGCCATTCAGTTCTTGTATTCTCCACTTCTTGTTTGTGTGTTCATGTGAAGGATATCAGTAGGTCTGTAATGTAAGGACTTTGTATGTTTTAATTAACGTGAATCTAGAAAGATTTATCAAGCAGGAGTTTTCTTCACTTTTGTTTCACATTGAGTAAAGATGCTTTTATGGGGTCTTTTGGTGTGACCTCCTATAAATGGCCGCTGGTTTATGCAATGGCATAGTCTAATGCAGGGGTGTCAGACTCACTGCTCCCACCATTCTCCTGCTCCTACAGTGTAACATGTGTCACACACGCTGCACACGTGACCACCACGCTGGCAGGAGCACAGGGACAAGGAGCTTGGGGCAGCCACTGGGTAGAAACAAGGTGCCAGGCCAGATAAAACAAGGGGGTGGGCTGGATTCGGCCCACCGGCCATGAGTTTGACACTGCTAGTCTAACTTCAGGTTGGTTTTGTGGGTTTTTTTGTGAGTGGTGGTTGGGTTTTTTGCTTGGTTTTTACTGGGATCATAAAACCACTGCGTGGGACTCCATGAAAGTGATAGAAGAGGACCACAGCACCCAGCCATCAGAAGCAGTGGCAGGAACACCACCACAAGGGTAAAATTACAAAGTGTATCCGATATTCCGATGTTGTTTTGCCGTCATTCAGAAGTGGTTTTAATGTCACAGTTGAAGGAATAGTGTGTTAGGGATTAATATTTTATATATCCTTTAACAATGAAGCACTAGTTCTGTTTGCTTTTGTGTGTATGTATGTACATTTGATTCTATGACTTGTTAGTATATTAGTTCACTTAATCTTCCCTCCTTATATGGAGGATTATATGGAACTCCACTTTGTTTTTTGAGGTGTGCTGAGTACTGTTACTGTGATAAGGTTCAGTTACTTCAAGATATAGCTGTGAATATGAATTGGATTTTTTTATCCGTGATAGGTGTACTAACATGACATTAGGTTTACAATAGGCAGAACTATTACTAACAACAAAAATTACTTTTTGCTTATGTGTCAGTTTTTGTTACTACCTTATACTTTCTGTACAATTCCAAAATAATCATACCCATTTGTATAATCATATAACATTTAGTATAATATTTGTGTTTGAAGTCTAGAATGTTACACATTTTCTCAATTTTTTTTTAAAAAGAATTTTTACATTTTAGGAGGAACAGGAAGAGAAGAATTCTCTCAATTATATTTAGCAACTTTTTCCTCTCACTGAATTAAGATACCTTCACCACAGTGATTAAATCTCAACTATTTTGATTATAGTTTTCCATATTGCTTTTCTCACTTTGAACAGTCTTAAGGAGTAAACCTTGTAAGCAGAGACTATATTAGTTTCCGAAGATAAGCTCTTCCTCTCCTTTTCTGCTTTCTAGGAAATGAAAACAATTTGTCATGGGAATAGACTTCAAAATTAAGTCTGTAAATTTGATAAATAAAATCATGCAAAATTCATTAAGTACTTGTTAGGACAATCAAGTCAGAGGATCCATATGGCAAATGACTTTGGTGCACTCTTATTTCGGTAAGTGTCAAAATTGAGAGAGAACTGAATTTGGGAACAGGTAACATGACTAATTTAGCATAACATGAGTTTTCGATTCCAACAAAATTGGTAGTTGAAGTTGTAGTATTTTGAACAAGTGCATAAGTAGCCAGTTATTGGTTGGTTGTCAGTTTCAAATCCTTAATCAGTTTTATCTTTCTCTGTATTGTATTTTTTTAAACTGATTTTTTTTGATACTTGAGTACAGATGCTTATAACTGTTTTGGACAGCTTTCTTCAAGTACATTGCCTTTTATCCAAAGGCTTTTTGTGCAAAGGAAATAAATCGTACTGAATTATTTTGGTATATGCTAAACATAAATGTAGTAAGAGCAATATATATATATTTAAGTATCAGAGTTTGCTAGATAATGAGGAATGTTTCTTAAACAAAGTTTGTGATTATGTTGTTTAGTACTTCGATGTAATACTGTTTTAGCTATGGAGCACTGAATTGTTACTTATAGGATCTTCAAATACCAAAATCAAACACAATTCATTGTCCTAAATAAGGTAAAAATGTCTGTTTCTTCCTTTCAAAATCTTTATCTGGTCCAAATTCCTTCTCTGATATAGAAGAAAGAATTAAATTGTTCTTCCAGACCACAAAATGCCATATTTTA
The DNA here is from genome assembly GCA_033558235.1 of Neomorphus geoffroyi. NCBI lineage: Eukaryota > Metazoa > Chordata > Aves > Cuculiformes > Neomorphidae > Neomorphus > Neomorphus geoffroyi. Next base: position 72,845,590 of record JAUMJM010000005.1, on the reverse strand, counting down.
TATTCAGGATACCTAGTTATTTAGTTTATAATAGATTAATCCTTGCATAAAGTCCATTGTGATTTCCTCCCCACCCTTCTCCCCCTCATATTCTTCCTTCTGAATAGCCAATAGTTTTGACAGTTTTCAACAAGTCATTTTAGACAAGCCTTTAAACCTCTGCTACTGCCTGTCTCCATCATTACAAGTTCAGGCATGCTAGAGAAGAAGGGAATGTTTTCTCTGAGACAATATTCATCCTTAAACAAAAAAATGAAGTGTCCTAGAGTGTTATTAAAATAAGGAACCTTATATATAATTAGAAAAAATACGTATAATCTTTCATGTGTGTATTTATGCAGCTTGGTATAATTTGGGAAACTTCAGAGAGGGAAACACTGTTTATAAAACATACTTTCTGTTCCATTAGAACATAAAATGCCATTTTAAACATGTAAGATGAAAAGCAATTAATTGCTAAAAATTTTTGTTTGATTCCTTCTGCATCTGTTGTTTGAGACGTTAGTTAGAACATCGTTATGTAATGCTGCAGTTTCCTTAGGAAATGCCACTCTTCTTCCTGCATCCACATCCTCTTCTCTTATCTCTCCATCTTATTTGAGTCTGGCCTTAGTATCCCTATGCCTTTTCCTTCCATAGAGGAAATGCTGGTCCACAGCATAAAACACTGAGTGAATTTAGTTTTTACATAACATAATGGTTACAGAACAGTATTGTTGTGGCCTTTTGCATAAACAACATGAAATGCCAAGAGCTGACTTTTCTTTTTGTTTTTTTTTTTCCTTCTGCCAGGTTGTGGTGCTACAGTAGAAAGCATTTTATTTCTCAAGTAAAGATACTTGACTCAAAAAAATAAGTCTGGAATTAAGTTTTATCAGATGAATGGTGAAAGTTTCAGTACAGTATTTTACAAATTGTTTATAACACTGTTCTTAAATACAATTTGATAAGCAGTTTCCACCTTTTTTGAATTACATTACTATGTAAATGCAAAAAAGACTTGTACGTTACTGTGTATACACCCCATTTAAATGAAATTTAATGGAAAATACTGAAAAAAAGACAGTGGTTTCATATTATCCGTATGGTTCCATCTTATCAATCTGTGAATCTCTTAAAACAACTTCGTGTGGGGCGGTAGTGGTTTGCAGTTTACAGTTCAGGATCCTTCTTCAAAGAAAGACCAAAGATGGGGCTTCTCTAATGACAGATAGTAGTGGAAAGGGCTTTTGGAGCCTTGTGTCACTGGTATGTACTGTGTGTACTCCATATGTATGTATTGTTTGGTTGGAGTTAGATCTTATAAGCAGGCTAAGGTCTCACTGACTTCCTTAATCCGAGCATGACCCCATACTCTCACTCAGGAGCTGTTGCCTGTCTGCTTTCAGAAGTGCTTTCCCTTCTAGCACAGTAACAAAGAGAGAGGGAAAAAGCTCTTGAAGATAGGTTTGCCGTGCTAGTGGGGGCATAGTTACAAGCAGTGAAACTTTGGTAGTTTAAACAGCAACTGTATGACTCAGATTTTGTGCTAGGCAGGTAGAATGCTTAGTAGTGGTTAATTAAATTACAGTTCTTCTGTTCATAGATCTCGACTGTTTTCCAAGGATCTTTCCGACCATATGCATTATCTGTGATAAAACCAACCTTGTTTTTGCCTTATGCATTCCATTTTACATGGGTAACATCCAAGATTATCAGAACTACGTCTGTCCTCTCTGAGGATGGACGTTCTGTGTTAAGCAGCTGCCTCCATCTTAAAAAAAAAAAAAAAAAAAGAGGATTCAACTATTGCTTTCAGTTACATTTCTTATTGGGGAAAGAAAGTAGGGCAGTGGTATAGACTCTGACTTTCTGAAAGTTCTAAGTATTTTCGAGAATTAAAATTGAACCTTTGAGACCCTTGCTGCCAGAAGTGCTGTTTAACATTATTGCTCTGAACCCACAATGAAGAAGAGAGTAATCCTTGGCATATGTGTTCTTAAAATATTATAAAATTTTTAATAGAGTGGCATTGTTTTACATATAGGTGTTCAACTTAGTCAGATATATGCCATTTAATAGCTAATACGTAATTCTGTGTAAATACAAAGTCAATTTTGTTTCTAAGGCATGTAGCTAAATTCTAGATATCTTCAACCTGTCAGGCCCTATGAAAGTACCTTGTGCTACAATGGTAATACTTCAATTCCAAAGTCTAGGGGGTTTTGATGCTTTGGTTTTTTGTTCCCTGCAAGACTTTCTCTTGATAGAAACTAAGTTGGTTTCAGAGTTTGTGAAGGATTCTGAAGTCATGTGTTTTCATTTAAGACTGCCTCAAGAATGCCTCACTTATATCTGTTGGAATCTGAATGTAAATTCAGAGACTTAAACCAGGTATATTCAGAATTAAAGCATTTAAGATTAAGGTTCAATTACTTAAAGTTAGATCACCTTAGTAGGAGGTAGAGACCTTGCAGTAGAGAAAGAAAGAGTATGAACATCTATGACTTCAAATTTTGAACGATACTTAAGTGAGAAAACAGCACTATATGTCATCAATTCTAACAAGCAAAAGCAAAGACACAGAAAGACTTTGATAGGAAAGCCATTAGGTCTGAGCTTTTCACCTCTTAAGGCCAGGTGTCCCGTATGGGGTTTTGTTTTAAGACCATTTCTACTACAGTCTGTAAAACTGCAGCAGAAACTGCAATTCACAACACTAACAGTAGCTAGTTTTACATGGTACATGGGAAGAAGTGTCATGTATTGGAAGGTTAACTTCGTAATGTACTTCTCTTGTACTTACATTGAGTTTTTAAGTGGCATCTTAGAAACCCCATCATTGTACTGCTACTGTCAAAATGACCAATAGACAGCTCTATTGACACCATCTGTCTAAGGAATCCACAGGGACTTTCGAAGTCTGCTTTAGTTTTCAATAGAAATGCATTTTTTATATGAGGGGTTATTTCTGTGTTCCTCTCTGCTTTCTTTTCTGCTTGCTGTCGCCTCCCAAGGATCCTCAGTGGTGATTCATAGTGGAATTTCCCACAGCTCTCCCCCAGTCTTCCAGCTTCCTTTTGCACTTTCTGTAAATTTCTCTGTTGGTTCTCCAGTAATGTATGATGTGTTGGCATGTTTTATCACTGTGTAGAAGCTGTAGGGCAATCTGGACAGAAATAAAACATCAGTACTTAATTTTGCAGATAATTCTCTTATTGTTTTGTTCTTCTGGAAACTATTTGATGTATGTAGATAATGCTTACAGAAAGGAACTGACGGTGAATTAACAGTATTTAATAGTGTGTCTTCTGAAATACTTCTCTTTGGTCACAGAAATACCTGTTTCTGCAAGGTGGAGTCAAATTGTACTTGGAATATACATTTCTTTAAAAATTATTCTAGTTGAATAGTGTGAAGCTGTTTAGGAGGAGGAAAGCATGCAGTTTGACATGCACTGTTCCAGTAGTAGCTAATGCTGTATAGTCTGGCTATTTGTGCTTGGCTGAAGCAACGTGATGCTCTAGGCAAATTACGTTGCTAATGCTGATGATTTAGAGGGACAATTATATACATTTATATTAAAATGTAGACTTCTGTAAAGAAGACTTCTGAAACATGGAGCTTTAGCTTGTGGTTTACTGAGCCATTCACCACTACCTATGAAGTGAAAATAGTATGGTCAATCTCCAGAGCAATAGTGATTGTGCTCACTGGAAGTTCTACCAAGTCAAAGCACTGAGAAGTTGTGAATGCTGCATCCCTGGAGGTGTTCAAGGCCAGGCTGGGTGAGACTTTAAGCAACCTGGTTGAGTGGAAAGTGTCACTGCCCATGGCAGGGACATTGGAACTGAATGATCTTTAAGGTTCCTTCCAACCCAAACCGTTCCCTGATTCTACAGAAGCTGTAGTTTTGGGCCAACTGTGAGCAATGGCATTGAGCTGATGATGCCATTTTCAGTGCTAGAGATTCTGGGAAGGAGAGCTAACTTCTCTCAGGTAGTGACTTAAGGTCAGTTCTTCAGAGTGATAAAGTTTCTTCTGTTCAGCTGGTGTGTCTTTCTTACTTTTCAAATGTTTAACTTGGGTTAATATTAAACAATCTGAGTCCTTTAAGTTATAAAGGGAATAGCAATGTTGCAGGAACTTTCTCAGTGGAGCTGAGCCATGTAACTCAATGGTAATTAGGAATCTTAAGGTCTTCTGCTTCTATGTTCTGCGAGGCTATACCTTTATATTTACAAAAAATCAAAAAAAAAATACGGGCCGTTTGTGTCCGTTTAGTTTCTTCAAGGATCACAGAGAAAGAACCAACCTAAAAAGGATTTATAGGTTTCCTGCACTAGTTTTCCTTGCAATGATGCTGTAATATCCTGAGATTCTTGTTCTCCTCTCCTGGAGGACTGGGTGACCTGCTATTTCTGTAGGACTTTGTGGGACTTATTATTTTCTTGTTAGGTTTGAAGGGCAGGGGAAAGTAACTGTATTCTGCTAAACTTACAAAATTATGGCACTAAAATTAGCTATTGGTCATGATGATGGGAGCAATATGAAGTCATAATAGGTGTCTTAATAATTTAATCTTTCAGCTTTTCCCCTTGTTTGTGTAAATAGTTTATTTCAGACATCTGTCTGGCTGACACCTCTTGGACACTTCTTTTAGTTCTCCAGACTTTGGTAGGTCCTACAGGAGTTATGCTGGGAACATTTTAGGGGAGAAGAGAAATATTAGTGTCTTTTTGAAAACCAGGTGTTCAGAAGTACTTCCAAGAACGTTCTGACTTTTTTTAAAATGGCTTTGCAGTATTCAGTCATAGCTACCACTGACAAGCAAAAGTGGTCCAGCAGTGGCTGCATCAAAGATATCAAAAAGCCTACAACTTCAAACTCTTACTAAAAAAGGAAAGGAATATTTGACAATGTAATAAATTTAATAAGTAACGTTCAGCATCACCCCATATTACTTTGGATGGAATACAGATTTGTACTCTGTTTCTAAATTCGATTTCTGTCAGTATTACGTAAATTTTTATAAAGCGTGCATAGGAATTTGTGAAGTTAAACTGCATTTTCTTTCATACTTTTTCACTTATTTTCTTCATGAAGTGGTTTCTTCAGCGTATCTTCACATGCAAGACAAAAATCTGTCATTTGTATGCAGCAATTTGTTGACAGGTATAGAAAAGGTGGAGGTAGAACCAACGTATTTGTAAATTTTTAAAGCATTCTCTGATGTGAATTTGGTAGCTGTTCTTTAACTATGTGAAAAAATCTTTCATCTTGAGAGTAGAAAAATTGTAAAAATTGTAATGCCACTCTATCATATTTTGGTTGAAAGCTCAACTTAAAAAATACTTATTGAAGGAAATGGGCAAGCTAGCTTTACTGTTTCAACTGTTATGTTTTACTTTAATAATGCTTATCTTTAATAATTTATAGAATTGTGATGCACGTTTTAATATTTGATTCAGAGGTGGGTATTTTTAGTAGTGTACTGTCTTTTATACATTGGAAGCAATACTCTATTTACCACTACATTTTTGTCTATCCTTGCACATTTTTTTTTACCAGCAGTTATTAATAGAGTTCTGTCTCAGTGGAGAGCCAGCATGCTGAAGAGTGAGTGATAGGTATTCATAAGAAAGGGAGTCTTCTTAATGGAAAGAAAAAGAGAAGATTATACATTAGTGAAGGAGAGCAGATAAATAGTTGCATGGAGAGGGAGAGGGGACTACAATGAGCAATATTAATGAGAATGCAAGGATCTAGGCACTTGGCATTCACAGCAGTGGTTTTTGGAGATGGCCTCTTTAGCATTATTTGTCTTTTTACTTCCTGTCCCCTGATAATTCATTCTTGTCATTGTGAAAGCTTTTAACATAAAAGTAATGATTTTTAGTAACTCACTCTGGGCTTTGTGACAGCATTAACAGGAAAATAGGGATTTTTTTTCCTCCTGAAATATACCAAGAAAAGGTTCCATCAAGGTCAGGAATGATCTTTACTATGGCTTGATTCTACATGTTTATATGAGTATTCATTTTGTGATTAATGACTGAGAATATTTATTTAAACTGGGGTGAAAGATATTTGGGGTATCTGTTATTTTACTTCTGAACAGTAGCTAAGTTTGTGTTTTGTTTTTGAAATTTATGGCAGTGTATGAGAGAGACTAGTCATCAAACTGACTTCTCGTGGAGGAAAATCTAATTAAGAAGTGTAATTAAGTAAGGCTGAAGAACTGCAATTCTGTGATTCTGTGTTTTTTTTATTTTTTTGTTAAAGGTGGAATTTCAAAAAACTATAAGCCAATATTTTATTGATGTCAAGGAAGGAGATTACTCTTATTTAGTAAATGAGGAATAGAAAACTATAATTCATATCTCAGTTTCCTTTAGCCCGTCTCGCTTAAAGATAGGCACTGTTAGGCTGTAAGAAGGATGGGATGAGATACTCAGGATACACTGTTTACTTAAATATATATACAGCATCCTCAATGTACAGCTTCATGTTTAGTTGTTTGTTAGTAATCATCACATATTACTTTCTCGGAGCTTGGTCAGTGAAACCTGTATGAATATTGCAAATGCTCACTGATGGCATGTATTTAGGCACACTCTTAACAGGCAAAGTGTTCTATGGTCAAGTGATATAAACTAAAAGAAACAACAACACCCTTTTCACACTCTTCTCAGCAATGTATTAAGTTTTCCAGTTTTTAAATCAGCTTTAAGGATTTAGGCACTAGAATTCCTTGAAATGCCCAGTGGACTTAGTATTTCATAGAACATTTTAATGCCTAAATTTGTAAGTTGATTACAGAGTAGGTCTGTGAGATCCTTTATTTTTATTTCTTTAGAAAAATATTTTATGTGATTACAAAAGCCCAGACAAACATGACAATTACTTGAATTGCTTAGAACAGACATGGTGAGCATCTGTTGCATTTCTAATATTAAGCATGTTTCAGGACCTTTAGAGAATGCTGTATACTATGCAAAACACTTTGTGCAGTGTGTATAAAGTGTATAGAATGACAGCTTGAATGTATATTGTTTAGTATCTTCAGTTTATGTTGTTTGAAGAAAAGACTTAAATGCTGTGTGGCTTTTTTCTGTATTCAGAGTGCTCTAGTCTCGCATGTGAAAAATGTCTGTTTGATTCCACCCCCCCCCCCCCCCCCCATTATTTTTTTGTTCCTAATTGAACCCTAGTCTTATTTCTGATGTATTTCTCAAAGTAACTTAGGAACTCTTGTTTGATTCAGCATTTTATCTGATGTTATCAGTTTATCTCCAAGACATTCTTCCATTTACAGGTTTTTGTTCATGTAAATAATACAAGGTCAATGCTTCAGTAGTTGGGCTTTAACCCAATCTCCCATGCCTTTCTTCATCAGGTAACAGATGACTTTTGGAGAATTATGAGTACAAACACTGAACTTCCTTGTCTCATTGATAATGCTGCATGGTCAATCAAGAGCTAATACAGCAACTAGATGAAAAAATGATCCTCTTTAAACAAGAGGAAGGCAGAGGTTTTATTTTTTTTTTTATTTTATTTTCTTTATTTATTTTCTTTATTGTCTATGTGTCCTAACTTAAATATGAGAAGTTTTCAGCTTTGGTTCACACTTTTCTGTCTTTTAAAATAGAAATCTGTCTTGGGTAGACTTCTGTAAAATTGTTGCGAATTCGTCAGCTCTTCCATTTCTAATTATATCCCGTCTTATTCTTGTTTTCGAAAGTTCTATAGTGTCTTACTATTTTGGGAAAACCTGTTTAATATGCCAAACATCTTTGCAAAGGGAATAAAGCTGTGCCACAAAGAAGTTGTGAAATTGTAATGTTGACTTGTGAGAAGAGTTGCTTGATTGCACAGACGATTTTTTTTTAAATTTTTTTTTTTAGCAGTAATTTAATACCAAGAAATATTTAATACTAAGAAAATTTAATACCAAGAATACCAAGAAAAAGGGAAAAAACAAACAACATATTTACTGTTCAGCAGTTAAGCTTTATGAATCCGTGTTGCCAATTCAGCTGTTTTGGCTGAGACTTGAGGTTTCTGGATATTCTGAAAAGTGCTTCTTGATCCTTTTAATATCATGGCATAGACTAAATGACACTAAAACCACCATGGAACCACCATTTGAGGTAAAGGAAGAAGAATAAAGAGTTTTGATAATTTCAGTTAGATTCAGCATCCAACACACTCTTCTCAGGTTTCTGGTTTAGGTCTCCATTATTTATAGTAGTATTTAACTAGCACTGTGCAGATGTTAGTACGTTAGGCTGCTAGCAATTCCTGTGAATATCTGCATCTCTTTTAGAGTTGAAATAAGCACTCTAACCAAGTTAGCATCCGAAAAGGATGTAGATACCTGAAGTGGAACAGTGCCTGAGCTTGCTGTTCTGCAACCTCCATTATTTATTTCCCCATCACAGGAAAGCCTAAATGCTGCCAGACACATTCTTTGCTTCTCTCCCCAACTTTCTGTGTCCATCTTCATGCCTACTACACTTCTGTGGTCTTTGGGGTGTTCAGTCCACTAGTATGTTGTGTAACTGTCCCAGACCTACTAGATTGGGTTTCATAAACAAGGTAAAATAGCTTTCTTCTAATATTGGTGTTTTAACTGCTTTATGTAAAATTGATCAACAGCCCTTGGAAATGGATTCTCTTCTATTTGCTGGGCTCCTCTAATGGCTGATACAAATGGGCTCCCTTATCTTCTTCAAATTCTTCTCAGAAAAAAATATTCTTGTGTGGTTTTAAAAGAAAGGGTGGAACCACCTGAAGGCACTTGAAGTCTATGGACTGTTCATTCCAGGTGGAAGGAGGTGACTAATACACCATTACATGTGCCTAATAGAAAAAATTTGATTCCTTCTCCCTCCACTGCGATGGCCAAGCACTTGGTTTTCACATGAAGTGGTTTCACTTAAGTATATATCCAGAGAGGACCTTGAGTGGCTTCTCTCCACGTCACTCTTAAGATGAAAAAATGTCTTTACTGAGAGCTCTGAGGTTTCCTTGAAGCCCAGCTCTTTTTTTCCTGATGATAACACATAGGATCTGGCCTGAAATATTTTAGAGACCTTTTTCTTCCCTTCTTTTAAGTCTTACACACCAGTTTTTTCCAGTTTCTTCTTCATATATTTTTGATTCGATTATAATTTTTAAAATTGATGAGTTAACTCTGTTGCTCTTTATATGGCGATGTTTCTCAATGATCATGGAGTGCTGATAAAAGATTTAAGCAGGTGATGCAAATAATGATTTCCTAGTCTTTCCCCAGTGTTTCCTTCCTAACAGTCTTGGAAGTGAGCTGATTAGCACTGTCCTTATGAGGAATCAAGTAGTGTTGAATCTGTCCTGTGTACCTTGACTACTTTTAATTCACTTCTATGAAGTCCTGTTGCAGTATGGTGTTCCTAATAGAGATATGCCAGCTTATAAATACTTGTGGCAATCATGAAATCATAGAACCAATTAAGAGTATAACTCCTGCGTAAAGTGGAGAGAACTGACATTTGCGGTACAATCTCTCAAGAAAAGACTTGTTCATTTTTAATAGAACTCATTTTAATGCTATTTAGTATTTTGCTTTACATCAAAACAGTGAGGAAGAATTTCCTGTTTACTTAAAGTACAAGTTTAAAATAAGGACAGATTAATTATCATTAAAAAATCTTTTAAACAGATGGATATATTATAATGCCTGCTATTTAGTCACGTAATGGTATATTAGAGAACAAAAACATTGAGATTATGGCTCTACCTGTAGAGAAGGGACAACCGATAACCATTAATCAATTTAAACCCCTAACCATGCATTTAATTCTCAGCCTTTGCAGAGGGCACTGGTGAGCAGCTGTGAGCCTCAAGGCCTAGTGGTTCGTTTAATTAGTCCTACTGAAGGTTTTCAGCCTCTTCAGGAAGCCTTAATTTAGGTTGAGGGGTTTTGTTTCGAATAGCTGGTTACATGAAGTGGAAAAGTCTCTGTATTTGTTGCCTTTTAATGTTTAGAAAGTATACAGTATTTACATTCATGATAAAAAAGGCAGTTTAGCCTTGAAAACCCTATTGCAAAAAACTGCTTAAAACCTTGGGTAGTCCTTTGCAAGGATGCAAATGAACAAAAATTGTAGTTCCTTGTATCCACCTTTCGAGTCGTGCTTCATAGCCTTCCTGTGCTGTAACAGAGGTGGATTTAACTACTTGAACAGTGTAAATTCTTAGTGAGATTAACATTACGTGCAAAGGTACCAGCCTGCTTTTGTCTCTCTGGAGGGACTGGGCACGTTCTACATGGAGTAGCCATGGACAGAAGGAGGCAGGGGGAGGAGATAGTAATTAAAACTAGTCCACTTTGTATTATAATAAATTAGAGAGGAACATACAAACTTAGTGAACAGGTAGCTCCCATGCATAATAGGAAGTATTACCATAATCCCGAGCAGGACAAGATGAGATACTTGAGATTGAGTTTGTTTCTTTATATGACTATAATTAGCTCTTTTCCCTCAGCATTTCTATATCCTTGTAAAATGTCGTTTAATTTGTTGGAAGGAGAACTCTAATAATTATCATACCTTGAACTCTTACAAACTGGAGAAAAATAGCTTTCCTTTGCTGAAGGAGCAATTCTTTGACTCTAGTTGCCCGTTTTTTATAGGTTTTTGCTGTTCTTTTTCCACTTGCCTCTCTGTACATGGCTGTCTTGTCTTGTGAAACAAGCCTTGTGCAGACAAGTAATCTCTTTTATTAGATCTACTGAGAACGTTACAAAAAAGATGGATAATATTTTTGGGCATACATACTCTTCTAATGCTTATTAATTCCTGGCATAGTTTATTTTTCTTTGCTGTTTGAACCCCCTCCCCATCACATATTGACTGCTGCCAGAAATAATAACAACAAAGATTCCTTCCCTTATTTCCAAACAGTTATTCTCCTTAAAAATTCTGAGGCTTTGTCATTTTTTGCATGTCTATGTGTAAACTATATAAACCTCTGCCTCCTTGCCTGTGGTGGTATAGTGTTGTGCATTACAATCTCAAATCACACAGCTCCATTCCTCTCATTTTCATTTTCTGATTTGTTATTTTTTTTTATATGTTTTTGTGCAGCTCTGCAGAGCTCTTCTGATATCTGTTTCTCTTCCCTTGCTTGCTCTTTATATTCATCTGTTATTTTTGACTCAGCCTCGTGGTTATGTAGTACTGTGTCTGTATCTTACCTCTCCCCTTCATTCGTTTTTCCATCTTTGACCTATGAATATTGATCTGTTTTTTTTCTCGGCACTCTAATCCCTTCACCAGAACCCCTTATAGTAGTAATTCAAAAGCTAGTTTTTGAACTAGCTATTAAAAATAATTAGAACATAATTAATATAATTTACAAATATCCCAAATAAAAATATACTCCTGTCTTTTTCCTTTTGATCAGATAATTATGTTTTTCTAACTTAGACTGTTACTGTTCTTCACTCATTAAATTTCATCCTCAACAACCATGAGTTACTGCCATTCTTGAATCTTTTTTTCATTCCATTATAAGCTTCAATAGGCAGAGACAACAGCTTTTTTGTTTACCTATAAAATTCTCACATTTAGCATGCTATGTATGGTATAAACAATGTCTTCATTAATGTTCTGGGTATGTCAGAATTTGCTTTTAAGGTTGAAAATTGACTGAGGTGGGCTGCATTCCTCTAGGGATTTGTTACTAATCCTTTAAAAGGCCATTTCAAATATTTTGTTTTCTGAAAGTATAAATGACTCCAGACTATTATCCTTAAAATTGTGGTTCAGTACTTTTTCTCGAGGAAGTTAAGTCACTTAAAACCTGTGCTATTTAAATATCTTCCTTGGGTATGCCTATCACATAGGACATCTGAAAAGCTTTGTTTTAAATGCTTAAATACATGTCAGGCTGCTGAGCACTTAGGCTATTTGCCACAGGCTTTCTGAAGAATTAGCTATGGATGTTCAGGAAAACAGTCTTAACATTTCTTTTTGAGTTTTAATCAGTAACAACTTGATAGAGTATGCTTTTTCTTTTTCTCCTGTTTTTATAGAGGGATGTTAAATATTATTTTCATGCTTGAAGACTGAAGATAGTGTCTACAGAGTGAGCTTTGAAACTTATATTTGCTTTGAAACTATTTTCTTGGAGTTCTTTCTTTCTTTGTTCACAGATTGTGTTAAAGTATAGAAACACCATGAGGCAGAAACACTAAAAGTCACATTGCTAGCTGTATTTTATATATAAATATATGTGTATATGCTGTAGAATCTTTTATCAAGAAGGCATGCTGTTATTTTGAGAAAATTGAGAGGTTATTTCAGAAATCTTATAGATTGTAAAGTAAAAATGAACGTCCTTTGTACTTTTCTCTGTTACATTTATACCCATGTGTTTCATTTGGCAGAATGTCAAACTGCTAGGTGGGGGAGTACTGCTCATAGCAAGTACCATGATCTGCCTTTGTCTTCACTCTTCCTACAGGAAACATTCAGCTTGTTGGATCAAACATCTCCCCATGCTCAGCTATGAGATCATGGAGAAATTTCACTGAGCTACTTGTTTGTGCTCCTCCACTATGCTTAAGGGTGATGTTTTCTACCACAGTCACTTTAACATAGCTCTTACAGCAAACCGATTTTTCTTCTGTATGGGTCTTACTGATAAATTTTGAAGCATGGGTTGGTAAAGGAGAGGTATATAGAGCTCAGTGGATCCCTGTGTGGCTTTTATTTCTTGGCGTTTTCTAGAGAGATTTCCTCATAATGTGATTAGAGCTCAGCGTGTGAGAATACTGGATGCAAAGTTGTACGTGATCAAGATGACTTAAGGTTTATGTACACAGGCCTGATAAACAGAACTTCTCCAGGGACTGCTTTAGGGAACTTTGTGGTAGCTGCTGAATGATACCAAAGTCTTCATTGTGGTTGTGTTCAAGTTGTACCATTTTCTCTTCAGCCCGAGCTAAAATCCAGTTGGAAAGGTATAGGAGTGGTAGAGGTGTTGATTGAAATTTTTGATGATTTTTCCGTAGATGGAAATTCAGATGATACCATGGATGATAGTGGAAACATTAGTTCATCACTTAGAGGAGAAAACTCACTGAGAGATAGTCTTCTGGGCCCGTGCTATTGTACATTTAATGAAGTCCTGGGACTTGACTTTCATCTGCAGTTGGATTCGATGTTAGCATTGTAAAGTTATGCTTTATGTAATGGATTAAATAGAAACAATTGTAAAAGAAATGGGCGTGTGAAGGTCTCTGTCAGTTAAAATTTGGAATCAAAGAAATGTTTGAAAAAAAGCAAAAACAAACACAAAAATAGAGAGTAGTGGATTTTCTGGCCTGTTGAGGGACAGGAAATTCAAACACAGTCAAAGGGAAAACACTGTACAGTTGCTTAGAAAAAGGATTTTTTGGCAATTATAGATGGAAGGCTATTTTAAGTTAAAATTTGTTTGCTTTTTTGACATATATTTCTGATGCTATTTTTCACTAATGATATCTTCAGTCATCATGCAGTGAATGCCGTGTTGGTTTCTATGCCAAGCAACTCATGGCTTTTTAGTACACCAATAAGCTGAAATGTATTTTGAGGAGTATGTGATTTAATCTGCATTTATATGGGAGGGCAAAATATTTCACAAGATCTCTGAAAATACTATATTAGTTCTAGCCTATTACTGCAAACAGAATCATCAGTTTCTGAGTCACTGACATGTCAGTGCCCAGCCGTCTGGTCTGTTTTGGCTAGCAGTGCACTTACAAGTTCAACAGATGTCTAATTTCTGAACTGATGGGATCAAAGTTCTTTTTCCTCCTCCTCTCAATATGTATTTGTTGCTTTTCTCTGAGAACGTATTATCTTTTATGATTTTCATGCTTATTTGGTTAGCTTTATGTTTGAACAAAAGTATGTGTTGGAAGGAAGGCTAGGCAATTTTTAAATAAGTGGTTATTTGTCAGGGGGTGTGGAAAATGGTTATAAAATCTTTTAATTGATACTGATCTGTACAATTAGCTGGAACTGTAAACAGCTAATTGAATAAAGTTTTTCATTTGGATTTAGATTTTCATTCTTTATGCGTCTAAAACATGACAGTAGTGTATTACTGCAATAACAACTTGTAATTTGAAGTGTCTGGCCTTGTTTATAGTTGTCCAAACTTAACGTTGTGCAAAAGTCAAATAGATTTAAATGGAGTGAAAGAAACTTGTTTTAATCCAAATTTTTAACACATTAAGATAATAATAATAATAGAAGCAAGGGAACTGAGCTACTTAATAGTGGTGACTCATGCCATTTACTGTAGTTGTTTTTTCTTCTCGGGTGCCCTGGTGAAGCTGCTAACAACAGGTTAGAGCTGTTTGGCCTTCTGAGTCTGTCAGAGAAGAAAAGGGCAGCGGTGATTCCTCTGAGTGTTCCAGATCTTCCTCCCGTGTCCCAATTCTTCTTTTCAAGCAATGATCATTTCCAATATCTTTTCAACTCTGTTACCCACAGAATTATCCCATTATTATCAAGTCCTGTTATCTTAAAAATTAAGTATCTGTTTCTCTAATGGTCTTCTAGTATTTTTTTTTTTTATTTCAGTTCTGCCTAATATTTACAGCCTTTTGATAATTTTTTTGCCTTCTTCCCACCCCCCTCTTGATTGCCATTCCAGGGTCTGTGCAACTCTAATAATGTCATGGCTTTCACTATTTCTACTTACTCGCTCGTCCTGCAATTTAGTATGATTATCTCCATGCATTTTGTCATTGCCAGATTGTCACATCAAATCTCCGAAGACAAGCTTACCTTCAGATGCATCTCAGCCATTCTCAGTCTTGTTGTGTTCCACTTCTGAGTATCATCCCAGTATAGGAAATGCCTCCCAGCGTTACTCCAGCCATGCAAAACCAAAATGAAATAGGCTTTATTACCATTGTGTTTGGTTTTGAATACAGTGTGGTTGCTCACTGGATCATAGCGGATTTTGTATTATTAATGGAAATATTCCTGTAATTTCATTAATGTTTTCTTTAAGGGAAACTGCTATTCCCAGCTTGCTAGTTTGCTATGGGATATTGTATTTTTTGAGTGAGGTTTAGTTTCAAAAGTAAGTGCTCTAGATTCTGCTGTCTTGGACTACTCCACTGAAATCAGATGAGATAAATATCTTTCCAGAAAGCAGAACTGGGGTTAAAAAAGCTAAACTGAACGCTTTCTTACACTGGGAACATTGCCTTCCTGAGGTTTTATGTAAATGTCTACCTCTTACGTAGGTCAATATAAATACTATTATTTTAAATTTATATTCTAGCTAATTTAATGTATAACCAGGTCAGGACTTATGCTAACTGCTGGACAAAGCAGTAGCATGTTTTCATGTAATAAAGATTGACTGTATAGCTACGTCTCTTGAAAATAAACAAGTTTGTTCAAGAGCATTTTTAGAGTTGCATTTAATTTAGGAGTAAGAAACTAAAGCATGACTCTTACTGTTGCCACTTTCAGCTTCATTGTTAAACGTGATTATTTCAGAGAGCTAGTTTCTCTTAGCATCTCCTGGGAAATATATTTTTAAGTATTAAAACAAAGACTCAGTGTTAGTATCTGTGCAATACAGCACCTACTATTTTTTTATTTTTTTTTTTCATTCCTACCAGGCATAGTATTTATATTGGTATAAGATGAGGCACATCTTTCCAGAAGTCTTTCTGCTAAAAATTTATGACTTTTTCTGACCTAATCATTTATGTTGGGAGTTACTTCAGAATAAGGAATAGAAACAAACCATTCAAATCAACATAATGTATTATTGGTTTTATTTTTCTCCTTTGTTATTTGGCGTATTACTATAATGCTTCAGCTAACTCCTCTTCAGTCGACCAGTGTATGAGTATTGTCTGAATTCAATCTCTATAACTTCCAGTGTTTGAGTTACAGCTTCTCTCAGTCTAAGAGCTAGGCACAAGATCAGTCTGGATTTGAGGCATTTTTAGTACAGCTCCCATTTAATCTTGTTTCAGAGAGACAGACAGACGTGGCTTAAAACTTCAGGCTCTCTGTGGTTATTTTAGGGTTTTTTTTCAGCCATAAGCGTACAGTAAATTACTGGTTTCTGACATCTGCTGATAGTGTGGTAGCCGTGACAGAAAAGTAGTTGTAATTCATGGTGTCTTAGAAACATAAAATACTTTAAGATTATTGTTCTAAGTAGGGAAAAATGTTTTGTGGGTACTTACAACTTAGGTTTAAAAGCCATGGCCCACAAAATTTCTTTTTATATTTTATAATCAGGCTTTGTATTTGAAGTACAACTTGCTTTACTAAAAAATATTCCTTACTTACTGAAATAGTGAAAAAGAAGATTTATTAATGATTTAGTCTTTCATTAGGATTAAAGGACCTTCAGTAGCAGTTAATGGAGGGAAACAAAAGGATTCACTGACGTAATGGTGTAAACTGAAAAAAGAGCAACTTATCTTTTAGTGAACATCCAAGTGGTTTCGTGGTAGGAATGTTCAGTTAGTGTTCAGTGCTTTTGCTTTTACTCACCTGTTTTCCATTTTGTACTTAGAAAAAGTAATGGAGATGTTGCCCTTCCTAGGGAATACGTAGGGGAATTGCAGATTCTACTGCTCCAATGTGAGAGCCCTGCTTGTCACATTTTATGGTATTTAAGTTATCAGAAAGAACTGGACCTATTCCCAGTTCAGTATTTGGAACCATTAAAGACATCTTAAAATGCATTTCAATAAACCTGTAGTCCTGGGTGGGCATTAAACAGTTGACTTAACAGTGCTGTAACGTTCCTATTAATTGCTTTTCTCCTTACTATACAAATATCAGCTCGCTTGCAGGACTGCAACACCTCCATCACTTGACATTTTTGTTCTTAAGGGTGGCATCCTTTTAAAGTAGTTATGGAAATGTTCACGGTTATGACTATACAAAGTAATGGCAGTATTTAGGTAAAAAGTGTAACTTTACTTTTTCTAGACTGTATATTCAATACTCAATTGTTAGAGATGAACAACATTTGTAAATAAAACTCTCTGTGTCTAGAACTGAGTCCAAATTGATACAATGCCTAAGGATATTCTCAAATAACTGTTTTGGAAATATCAGTTCATTGCAGTTTTGGCTCATGTGCTTTATGTCAAAATAGAATTCAAAAGTGAAGTTTCTCTTCTTAAACAGTTGGCTGTTTGGGGAGAATCCAAAGGCATTACTGCCTTCATTAATGACATCATTAATTATGGAGGAAAAACTGCAAAACCTGTAAAGGAAATTTCAAAATAGTTACTTTTTAATACACTCTATTTTTGCAGGCTACAAAGCTCAGGAAATCACATGTTTCATTTAGTCTGAACAGGGGCAGTATATGAAGAGTAAGAATATTAAAAAAACTGGAGAAACTGAGAGAAAGTGTATGGGACAAGATCTCTATGGATCTTCCTTGTCCTATTGTTTTTCCTTGAAAATTGTTGTCTGTGTGAACAAGTAAACCCAATAGGTTAGGATAGCTTCATGTCTTCAAGCAGAAAAAGCCTCTTTCAGAAAAATACTTTGATTTTTCCTTTAGTTATTTTTCCCCTGTAAGATGATGTGACATTGCTTTTTAATGTGTGCTTGAAGTAGCATTCAAAGTTTGCTTGCCTCTTAACTGTTTAAGGATTGGGTCTTATGTCTTGCACATTCGAAAAGTATGAACTCAAACTAGAATTTAAAACAAGGAAAAGGTGAGTGAATCTTACAAGGGGAATACCAAATGAGATTAGTTTGATTTCAAAAGAAAACAAGAACACAAAATCCAAGAGCATGTCAAAAAAGGATAAGGTTGCAATCTGCATGACAAAGGGGTAGAATCCCAAGAAGTGTGTGGAGAGATCTAGATGAAAAGGGCAGTTTGAGCAAAGGAAGAAATGAGGTGTTTACTTCCCAGAGATACGTTTAACCTAAGGGTTAGAGAAAGGTTTCTAACCACTAGAACGAGAGAGTTAGGGAACATCTTTCCAGTCAAAGTAAACAAAACCAGAAAATTTCCCTCCACTTTGTGAAAAGTGTTTGAAAGAGATTAAGTTATATATAGTGAAAATACTGGGAAATTAGGAACACTTATGTTCTGATGAAGTATAATTGCAAGAATCACCTAATGCTAATTTTAAACCTATTAACATTTAACTAATAACTTTGATAACAGTTAGGCCAGTTATTCAGATCTTATGTTACAATGTAAAGTGTTTCAATGAAAGAAAACGGCAGACATCTTGTGCTCTGAAAATCAGTGTTGAATGCTATACTTTTGAAACGGAAAAGAAATGAGGCCAGGAGTATACTGACTTTTTGGCCCTTGGCTAACGGCACAGTCTGTCGTGCAGCATTTTTGTAAGATGTAGGATAAATTATTATTCAGATATATAGATCTTGGGAAATCAGGTTTAGCATATCCATCTCAGCTGAAGTTTAGATCAACTGTAGATACATTCTTGACTTTTAGCTGTCCTAGGCTGCATGGTTCAAATTTGAGACACTTTGTTCCCACAGCATATAACTTTTTTGTTTTCCTCCTAAGGGAGAACAACACAGTGTTTGTACCTGTGATTATTAGCAGCTTTCCCATTTAAACATATTCTCTGCTATTTTTCAATACATTGTATGTGTGTATTCTACCAACAGCAAGTTTTAAGGTGGGAATAAAGGCAGCTCTCGGAGTTTAGCATTCACTTAACGCTATCTTTCTTTGAACCTTCACATCTGTTTATTTCAATGTTTGAATTCTTGTAAAAATAGTTGTGGCACAGTCCAAGAAACTGGAAACATGATTTCATGTAATTGTTCTTTTAAGTAGCAGCATGAAATAATTAGTATGGCATACTTTTAATTGGTGGCATCCTGTTGACTTTTTATGAAAGAGTTGAATTATAATCAAAGCAGAGAACACAAGTTGGTTAGTTCCTATAACCTAGTGCTGTCATCTTGAGAGGGAAGGAGGGGTGGGAAAGCAGCTCTGTTCGATATCTAATGGCAGTTCCAGCATATAATAGGTGTTCTGCTTCTATTTTTTTTTTTTTTCTACCAAATATCCCCTTGAGAAGGATTTTTGACAGGAAAATTACAGGATTGGTGCCCACTGTAAGATTTATGTTGATAATTGAAGCTGCTTCTTCTCAATAAAGCGTAAATGCAACTTAAATAACTAGGCAAAAAGGAAAGAAAGATTTCTAAAAAAGTAAAAATAAAAGCATGTAGACATGTAGAAAGATTATAGCTTGGTTGTCAAGGCCATTATAACCCTTAGGCAGTTGTGACTCAATCTGTGATTAATGCTCACTATGTGCCAGTCAAATACTTGTGCAACTTTTGCCCCTTTCTGCTTCAAACAATTTTATGAAATTTTCTAGAGAAGTGCTACTTTATAAAACGCTAGGATTAAAAGAAAAAAAAAAAAGCTGTTTTAATGGACATTTCTGTCATTTTGACTCCTCTAATATTACTTCTAAAATTTCTTTGGTGGGTATATGAGCATTCCTGGAGATTACTCAGGACTTCCCTCCTCTTCCCTCCTCTTCCCCCTCCCCTCCCCCCTCTCCCCCCCCCCCCCGAGTTTTCAGTGTTAGTTTTCAAGAAAGTTTAGAGGTCAGTCTTTAAACTTTCATTCTGTACAGTACTTGAAGTTAGTGTACAGTCACTTGAAAGTCTATATGGAAAGTGTACATACATACAATATATCTGAAAATGGTAATTAATTTGTTTGTGGTCTGGGCCAGGCTGACAAAAGAATAGGAGGCTTGTACGATGTTGTGTGCTGGTTAACTAATGTAATCTGTAAAATACAAATGTGATACATACTAGTGTATGTGCAAATTTTTGGGTTTTAAAACAATTCTTAGCTATCTTTAAATGTTTCACATTGGAAATATAAAAATCTGAGCTCAGAGTGACATATAACAATTTATTTTAATTCTGTAATAATTTGTTTTGATACCTTTCCTTGTGAGGCATAAGTGAGTAAGGTAAACAATGTAAGGTTTTTATTCCTGTCTAGGCATTTTTACCTTAGGAATAGGAACTCAAGTTGGTCACCGCAATTGTGAGGGCAGGATTATTTCATTAGGGCCTTTTCACAAAAGTTGTGTAAAAATTCAGGATGAGCAGACACACATGTAGTTCTCAGTGAGTAAGGTATGTCCTCATGGCAAACAGAAGTATATTAGAGGCTTTTGTAGCTACTGCAAAACGCCAGTGCTGGCTGGCATACTTTTCTTGTACTTTCAGCTCTCCTCTCACTAGGTTTAGCCTGTGCCCTCTAGGAAGTGCAGCTCAAAAATCTGGCTTTGGAGTGACGTGCAAGGCTGGACTGCACAGTGGTGTGTAGCCAGTCAAAGGATTCATGAGCTTCTTGGCTTCTGCTCTGTCTGCCCGTACTTCAGTTTTTATGTCACAGGCAGTTAAAGTAAATGTAAAATACAATTACTTGTTTGCTTTGGGCGCTACAAAATCTTACAATATCGAAACAGAAATCTGCAAATTAGATAAATGATGAAATATTTCTTCTAACTTAGGAATCTAGTACTAAACACCGTACTACTTACGTTACGTTTCCTTAAAGGACTAAAGAGTAGGTTTGTTGCTGAGGTACTTTAGTCAAGCCATACTACCAGAGGTCTGAGGATGTGTAGTTAGTGCTAGTTGATTAGAGTAACATTTAATTTGCATTAATTATCTTGAGGTGAAGGAAATGTGAAATAAACTTTACATGAAAGTTCTACATTTTAGAATATTTTGTATATAAAACATAAAATACATATTATATGTTCTCACATGTAGTATGTATTTAAAACAGAGCTGTCTCTGGGACTGTCCTTCCCTTTTTCTGTATCATACTGATTTATAGTTTATCAACCTGCAGTGAATAGGTCTTCATATTCATGGTGTCAATCTGCTAGAGGGTAGGAGGGCCCTACAGAGGGACCTTGACAGGCTGGAGAGATGGGCTGATTCCAATAGCATGAGGTTTAACAAGTCCAAATGCCGGGATCTGCACTTTGGACACAACAACCCCATGCAGAGCTACAGGCTGGGGACAGAGTGGCTGGAGAGTAGTCAGGTGGAAAGGGACTTGGGAGTGCTGGTGGACAGGAAACTCAGCATGAGCCAGCGGTGTGCCCAAGTGGCCAAGAAGGCCAATGATATCCTGGCCTGCATCAGGAACAGTGTGGCCAGCAGGACTAGGGAAGTTATCATCCCCTTATACTCGGCACTGGTCAGGGCACACCTTGAGTGTTGTGTCCGGTTCTGGGCCCCTCAGTTTGAGCAAGATGTTGAGATGCTGGAGTGTGTCCAGAGGAGAGCAACGAGGATGGTGAAGGGGCTGGAGCACAAGCCCGATGAGGAGCGACTGAGGGAGCTGGGGTTGTTTAGCCTGGAGAAGAGGAGACTCAGGGGAGACCTTATTGCTCTCTACAACTGCCTAAAAGGAGGCTGTAGTCAGGCAGGAGTTGGTCTCTTCTCTCAGGTGACCGGTGACAGAACAAGAGGACATGGTCTCAAGCTTCGCCAGGGGAGGTTTAGGCTTGACATTAGGAAGAAGTTCTTTACTGAGAAGGTGACTGGCCATTGGAATGCGCTGCCCAGGGAGGTGGTGGAGTCACCGTCCTTGGAGGTGTTTAAAGAGAGACTGGATGAGGCTCTTAGTGCCATGGTTTAGATGACGAGTAGGTGCTAGTGTTGGGTCATAGGTTGGACTCGATGATCTCAAAGTCTTTTCCAGCCTTGTGATACTGTGATATTTCTTTCTGGTGCTTACAGCCGTTCATAACTCATGTTATTAATGTTAATAAAGAATCTAGGCATCTAAAATTTTAGTCAGGAATTAGTGACCCAAGAGACTAATTCTATTCATGGCAAGGTTGTATATCAAGAAAGACAGAAATAAGGAAAATAATAATAAGGAAAATAATAATAAGGAAAATAATAATAAGGAAAATAATAATAAGGAAAATAATAATAAGGAAAATAATAATAAGGAAAATAATAATAAGGAAAATAATAATAAGGAAAATATAATAATAAGGAAAATATAATAATAAGGAAAATAATAATAAGGAAAATATAATAATAAGGAAAATATAATAATAAGGAAAATATAATAATAAGGAAAATAATAATAATAAATAAAAATAGAGTCAACAATTTAAAGCCTGAAAGTTTTACTAGCTGCTTATTCCTAACTTTGAATTCTTGGGCACCCAGTTGTCCTATTCTTCTGTAGTTTATATCTACCAGATGATTATAGTGTTTTTTTCATGCCAATTATCAACTTGTAGTTTGAATTAGTTTGAAATCAAATGCTTTTATAGACAAGTACCTTGTTTGCTTGTAACTTATTCCTGGTGCTGTTGTCTCGCATTGTACCAGAGCTTTAGATTGAGACAGCAAAAAAAGTATTTTTATTTAATTACCTAACATGAGGCATAAGAAGCACTCGGGCACTCCATGCATTTGTACCTCTATAGTACTGCTTAACAAGTGACTAAAAAATGCTGATAGTACAAGTAAAATAACAACTTTGTGAGTGCTGACATGACAGACTTACTCTGTAGACATTGTATGAATTAGTGGGAGTTCCAAAAAGTCAAATGAAGTTGGCTATGACTTTGTGTTATGAGTTAAAGCAGTACCAATTTTGCTGGTAGAGATGGACTGATGAATGTAGAGTATCTGTAGGATTGTTGAGCTACTGGTAAGTGTCCAGTAGAGGGCTGCAGAGCTGGTTAAGGGTCTGGAGGAGAATTTGTGTGAGGAGTGGCTGAAGTCACTTGGTCTGTTCAGTATGGAAAAGAGGAGACTGAGAGGAGATCTCATAGTAGTGTATTGGTTCCTCACAAGAGGAGGAGGAGAAGAAGCAGGTGCTGATCTCTTCTTTCTGGTTGACCAGTGATAGGACTCGAGGGAATGGCAGGAAAATGTCAGGGGAGGTTTGGGTTGAGTATTTGGAAAATGTTCTTCACTCAGAGGGTGATGAGGCACTGGAACAGCTCCTGAGGGAAGGCAGTCATGGCATCAAGTCTGACAATATTCGAGAGGTACTTTGGACAATGCACACAGACAGGAGTTGCACTTGATGATCCTCGTGGGTCCCTTCCAACTCGGGTCATTTTCATACTTATATATATGCACATGCCTATAAATGTATCTAGGTGAATAGATCAATATAAAAATGAATGTGATTTAGGAACATGGCAGTTTAGTTCACTAATGTAGGTCGCCTGTTGAAAATATGTGTTTGAGTGTATTCACTTGGGAGAACCTTGCACACAATGGAATGCATAAAGGCTTGAGAGTTTCTTTCCCATTTAAAAAAAATGTTAATAACTGCTCTTATTTAGTGGTGTACCATGGGGTAGTGGTTAAGGAGTTGTATTGCAAAACACAGTGACTGCACCTGGCAATGAGCTCTTAAAAGTTTTGCATTTTTATCTTGCAGGCTCCCGCCTTCGACAAGAAGATTTCCCACCTCGAATTGTTGAACATCCTTCTGATTTAATTGTTTCCAAAGGAGAACCAGCAACTTTAAACTGTAAAGCAGAAGGAAGGCCAACCCCCACCATCGAGTGGTACAAAGGGGGTGAAAGAGTGGAAACAGACAAGGATGATCCACGTTCCCACCGCATGCTGCTGCCTAGCGGATCTTTATTTTTTTTACGCATAGTCCATGGACGCAAGAGTAGGCCAGATGAAGGGGTCTATGTCTGTGTGGCAAGGAATTACCTTGGGGAAGCTGTAAGTCATAATGCATCTCTGGAGGTAGCAAGTAAGTACATCTTTTTTTCAATTTTTGGTAACAGTCACTTGCTTTGAAGTTATTTGAAGATAAAAAAATGCATGAGCTACCTCTGAAGCGCTGACTTAAAAACAATGAAGTGGTTGTGTGGTTAATTATTATTGATACAGAGATAAATGGAAAAATAGTCATAGGGAGGTATCATATCACTGTAGAAGCTTAGTAATTTTTGTGTGTTCTCACTGCTTTTATGCTTCCATGTAATTATGATTTCTTAATGTGTGTTAGATTTTGTATACTTGATTTCAATTTATAGATGTGTTTTTCCTGTCTAATAACTATGCAAAATGCAATGTGTACTAGGAGGCAGGATAGCCAGTATTTGATCTAATATGTTACATCTAGGATTATTGTTGCAAACAAAGAAACACGAGAAAAAAAAATCGTGGCAGATTTGGAAACTTTTTTTTTCTCTAAAATAAGTGGCCCACAAATCATCTCTCTACTTCTAAGTATTTGGCCAACGGAAGGAGCAGTTAAGTATGTTCACATCGCTTTGTAATGCTTATCTTTTCCTGTATACCCTTTAAACTCTACTTATTTTAAAGGAAGAGAGTGTACATGAAAGGATTTTAAGCATTGATATAGAGGGACAAGCGTAGGTTAAAAAATATCAGTTTTGGAGCATTGAAGCATGAGAAGAAACCTTCCAATTCAAAAGTTAGTTATCTATTTCAAGTTGCTTTTATAGACTTCCTTTGTAGACATTGATCTGGTGTCATGTTGAAAAGCTAGCGCAGAACTGAGTCACTCTGTGCAAATGCTGATCTCTCTGTTGCCTAAACAATTCCTGTTGTTAACTAGCTCTGACGAAGCTCCTATGTTTAAGGCAAGTTATATGCATTAGTGTATAACTGTGGAAGACTGACTAGATTTTCATAACTCATGGAAGGCAAAGGAAATAAACTATAAATTTGTAATTTGTGCATTTACTTGAGTCTTAGTCACATTCACAGAAAATCACAAGGACATTCATCATTCTTATACCAGAAGGATCTTGAGTATCACATACAGTACAGTAAATGCATAATATTAATGTCTATAAACATGCTGTTTCTTTCTTACTGCTGGCTAGCTGGAATTATTTATGCAGTAAATGTATATAACCTGTTTAAATTAGATCTTAATTGGTTACCCAAATGTTATATGCAGTATCTCTTTTGAGTCAGTGTTAACAGAGAGATTTTGATTTTTATGTAATTGCTGATGTTTACTTTATAGCACTGCTTAGTGATTCTTTAAATGAGTTTTAATGTTCTGTCTGTGCAGCAAAGCAACATGGACAGTAGTGCTTACGTCACGTTCTTTTGGTTTATGGTGTACCTTGAAGTAATGTTTGAAATGTTTGTTAGTGTTTCTGTGTCTTCCATGATTTTTCATCATGAGGTAGACTTCGGTGCTTGGTACACTATGGCATATATCAATTTAACTGGTATGTAGTTGCTAAATGCATCTGTTGCCCCTGCCTCAAAGTCATCTTCATGTGATTACAGTAGAGTCTAACTGACAAGGTCTGAATGCAGAATACTGATATCGCCACAAATTTTTCTAAGAGCCTCTGTCAGTGCCCCAGACAAACTCCCAAAAATTAGTATCTTATAAAGGGGTTCAAATGTACACCACCTAACGGTAGTATAGCATTAAATTATTAATTCAGCTAAAAATTGCTCTCTTATTGAGGGCTAGTATCAGAAAGTAAACACCAATAACACTGTAAGGGAAAAATAAGATTTGTAGGTCTAATGGTATGCACACTTAACTGTATACCAGCAGATCATTGACAAAGAATTTTAACCAAAATGGTTATGATTTTAATAGAAAAGGTAGTTATGTGGCAATGCACAAGCACCAGAACACTTTTTAAATATCACAGAAGAGGTTAAGAGTAAGGAAAGAGTTGAAGACTGGTGGAATAAATTTGCAGTAAATTAAAAATCTGTGCATTATAGCTGTAAAGCTGTTGGCATTATAAACTGTAGCTACATTCACAGTGGCCTGCTGAAAATTAGCAAACTTTTGATAAGCCTCTCAGTACACCTGTTTTGAGCATCACAGCATTTACATTTGGATACATGTAGTCATATACAATTACTGTTTAAGGAATCCTCATGTTATTGTTTAATTTTGGTATGTTTGCAGAGTAAAATTACATTTATTTGATTTCCGTTTACACAAGTACATAAGATCATTTAGAGTAATGCTCATTTGGTTATATGCTTTGATGCTGCAAGCTTAAACAAAACCCTTTTGTGAAACATGGAAGACGGGTGTTTCTTACACTGTTAACAGCGCTCTCATGGGAAGAAGCATCTTCTGTCTGCACCAGTTTGTGTCATAATGTGATAGGGAATTTATCACAGTGTTTTTTCCATCACATCTTATAGTAACAGCTTCAATTAGATGTTCCTTCACTGTTCAGTGGGTATGTAGATTTGCCTTCAGATTGAGGTTAATACTAAAAATAAATTTTCATGTCTGTTATTCCTTCATGCAGATAATTTTTTCTCTAAAATATATTTTTTCTCATGTTTGAGAAGATCTGCAAAGAATTTGTTGCCTGTGTAAAAAGATGGACATGCTCCCTGAGTACACTGTGCATAGATTTCGCAGTTGCAAAGAAGAAAATGTAGAGGGATTTCAAATCTACAGAAACTGCAGAAGAGTAACATCTTAAAAGCTGTTTTATTTTATTACATACAAATAGGTTTAGATGTGATAATTACCATGAAGAAGAGACTAAAATCATAAATCATAAAATTGCAGAGTGAGTTTACCCTCTGCTTTGTTCGTTTCTGTTCATCAGCCTCTCTTCGGTGACTTGACTGACATGTGCATACCAAAGAATGCTGCATTTTGTTCCACCGATGTGTGTCTCAGGCATCGTTGTGTGGTTCTCAATTTAATACAACTGAACGTGATTTAAATACTATTTAATATCAGCAAATTGAATTGAGTAGGTCTTTCTTATTAAGTCTCTGCCTCCTGTGGTGCTTCCAAATTGTTTGAAGATCCCATGTGTCTACTCATAGCATTGGGGATTTATTCTAACTTCTACATAATGCTATTTTTTAAAAATAATATAATTTTTTAAAAAAAATTATATAAAAATATTTTTGTAAATGTATTTCCTGCAGTTCGTGCAGTTATTTCCTTTAAAGTGTGCAGCACCCCTGCTCTCTAAAAAGCCTTAAAAACAGAATGCTCCTTCTGGCTGGTGAACACTTGTATCTTAAATCTATGAAACAAGTGCTTGAACCCCACTGACTATATTCTGTTTGATTATGGTGCGGGGACTGTAACTTTTCCTAAATAAATAACTAGCCACTTGATATTTCAAGAATTAGAATCTCTCAGGCACTATAGAGACCAGTAAAACTATTCTAAGCTACACAGCTCTGCACAAAATAGCTTTGTAATTTAATATTACCTGACATTTTCTGTGTAATTTAGATCTGTAATATCTTCATAAACGGGAAGGATATAAATTTGCATAAATAGGAGCTCAGCAGAAAGTTGAATTACAAGTCAATTAAACAAGAGTTGTAACTCCCATTTAATTGGGGGATTTTTTTTTTTTTTTAGTTGACTAGTTTTGTCTTTATATGAAATGTTATCCCTACAGACTTTATGATAAGGAGACCTGCTGTATATGTTCAAATGTAATTTGCAGTAGAGTGAAGTTTCAGTGGGGTAGTCCAGAAAGACTGTGTGATGGGATGATCAGATAACAGTCTGTAGTCATCCTTCAGACATAGGCTGCTATAGGACCATTTGCCTCCCTCCTCTTGACTTTCTGAACTCAGCCTTTTGATTACTGGAGACCTATTTAAATTAGCTCTGTCTTTTGTTTTAGAGGAATGTAACTGGTTTTGGATTACTGCCTGCCAGTGACACATTCTCCAGTGCTGAAAGGTCCTAAAGCACGTGAAAAAGGGCATGTCCCTGTCAAAGTGAAACTAGGTAATTGTCTCTATAAATGTCAGCTTTTACAGGTGGGAGCACAAATTGAGCCATGCATGATCCTCAGAGCAAGAACTGGAGACTGTATTGGCTATCACATACAAGAGCCTGGAAAAAAAAGTCATTTTTCACAGTGGAGAAGTAGTAGTAGTTTTGGAGAAGTGGAAGGTTACCCATTAGCAAACTGGAAGGTGGCCTTTGCAATTCTTTCCTGCAGAAGAGGTTATTCAGCTGCTTCTGCTGATTGGTGAACTGGTAGTTATTAAAACTGACAGAAAAAAATATTATTTCAGTAAGTTTCACACTTCAGGAAGATAAAAGAATTTGGTCTGAAGTAGTTTCAAGTGAGGTAATGTGGCCACAGAAAGCAGAGGGGAGTTGCTATTTGGGCATGTAGATGCTTATGTGTGTACATCTGTGCACAGTGGAACATGCACAAAGCAACAGGAAGGTTAAAGAAGCATTTTTATTTTTAATGCAAAATGTTACGTATAATAAAACAACATGCACATTACAAGCTTACTATGCCATTTGACCTACATTTAATTCTTTGGTGTGGCGTATCTTAGAATTTTGGTTTGAAGACTAGATTTTAATGAACACATTTATCAGTAAATCCTGTGACTTTTTTGTTTTTTTTTCATTTTCATGCTATTTTACCATTCACACCTCATGAGATCAGGGAAAAAATACGCTCAACTTTTTCAGTACCTTTCAGTGTTCCTTATCGTATTTATTGTTAGTTTTAGTATGATCTTTTCTCTCTTAGTCATGGGGAGGGCAGCCCCCCTGGCTTGCTGCAGTACTGTTGCTATTGGAGCCATGATCCGTATTACCCCTAAAAGGCTTCTTAACTCACTTTTAACTCATGATCACTTTGCTCTGCATCCTCTTTGTCGTGGTACACACGGTGGTGCACAATGCAGCTTCCATTTAGTGCTTGATAATCGTATTAGAAGAAATTGTACTTAGCAACTCAGTATTTCTTCTAGAAGTATTAATGAATTTAAAATCATTTCCATTTCAGCGATGACAGAAAGAATTTCTGTGTAAAAAGTGTGCATAAATTAAGACTCCGTGTCTTTAAAGGCATTGCCTCCACATTGATTGTTTGAGGTCAGATCTGAAATACGGGATCTGAAACAAATACTCCTATAGTGAAGATAGCCAAGATTTAGTTAGTTGCACAGGGGTTCACTTGGAAGAAAACGTATTCATGCCAAGTTGAAAGCAGGTCATATTTATTCATTTTATATTTTTATTGCTTTTTACTTCCACCATAGATTCTGGATCTTCTTTCTGAGCTTTGTTGGCAGCAGTGAACATACCACAGTAAATTCTTTGGAAAGAGATTCTCCTGAGTTTGTAGGCTGCGAAGGATGGGTGATAGGTTTCAGAGTATGCTGGTACAGAGGTTCGTTCTAGAAAGAGCTGTTTTGCTGGAAGCTGTATATAATACTTTGCAGCAAGATACAGCAAAAGCCTGCTTACGGTAAATGTGTGCTGTTTGTGTTGATTACAGTTTGATTTGGTGAAGTCTTGTAAAATTTGTGGATGGTTCTCATTTCAAGTATACGGTTGTTTTTAAGATATCCCAAAAGGTCTTTCTTTTTTGAGTTTTTTTCATTTATCATTTTGTTCAAAAACTAGGTTACTTTCAGGCAGATGTCCCCCTTTGTGAGGACAGTGGAGGAGACAAAAAGAGCTACTTTTTTTAGGGTTGCTTGGTCTTGCCTGTACTCATGAAATCAATGAATAAAATAATGTGCTTTATCAGAGTTACTGCATGTTCATGCGGTAGAGAAGGGTTACAAGGTTAATTCATTAGGTGAGGATTGAAATTATATACAGATTTAAAACGAAGTAAACAACAGAAATCCAAAACACCAAAGCTTGACTAGAAATGCTGTAACATAAATTTGCTTTCTAGCTGATGAAGTTTGGTATGGTAGAACTTCATTTTGTAGTTATTTCTAAGTCTGTTCTTAAAGGAAAATTGTTATGCATGTTATCTAAAATAGAGCTTGGGAACAAATAAGAGTAATTTTTAAAGATCTGAAGATTATATAGTCTACAGTTTTAAGATTAATTTTTAAGGATTTCTGTGGAGATGTTTGGAAGTCCATACTATCTTTCATACTAGATCCTCAGTGCTAAGAATCAGTATAATTTGGAAGCAGACTAGGAGGATTTTGTTGAGGATGTGTGTCAACATATTTGAGCATTATAGCTAATTCTGTGCTCAAAGCAGTGCACGGTTCGGTGGTGTTGTTAGCAGATAACTGATTCTGATAAAACAAAAGCTTTTTCTAGATGCTGATACATATGAAACTTACACAACTACTGTGAAAACAGCATGTAAAGAATATATTCCTATTCAATGCAATTATCTACTCCTGTTGAGGTCAGGGCAAATAATAGGCTACATGAGCAGTTTGTCGAGCCCAAGAAAGCTAGTCTTAGACGCTTGTGTCTTTCCAGAAACTGTGTGGAGCAGAGGAATTTAGATTGCCTTTAGCCAAGAGAGTTCTTGATTGGTTGTGATACTGTGACTATACTGATTATTCTTAGGCTAACAACTAATTTAGGATGTTATGGTGACCATGCTGGGTTGGGTGATCAAGGAAATCATGCATTTTGTAGTCCTGCCAGAAATTGCTGTGCAGCTCAGCAAATTCATAAATCAAAGAATGTGGTGGCAGACTGTCTGTGGAATTGACGACCTCGATGGCAAAAGATGATCTGAAAACATGAACCAAAATTGCATGAGTTTGTTTTTAGAACAAGGTGAAAGCTGTGCCTTGCAGATTTAGACTCATTGGTCATGAGTTTCAGAGGAAAAATAATTGATTTTAAATGGTTCAGGATTACAGGACCCTCCCTTTCCAACTGTGAGCCCAAGACAGACATATACATGGAAGTCATTTTCCTGAATTCAGCCAACATAGTGACCTGATGACCAAAGCTCTTAGTTTTACTGTTGCTAGTTAGAAGACTGTGGAAAACAATTCAGACTGTTAACATCAAGTATCAAAAACAATAAAGGCAGACATCCTAATCATGTGAAGAGGGAAAGAGAGGCTTTGATACTGCAGTGTGTTTTCAGTCTCTGCTGTTTACTTTCCTTCCCTTCCCTGGTGCTAGGCAATGTGCTGTTCGGTACATCTCAAGCCTGTATGCACTATGGGCTATGAAAGAGCCTCAGGTGGAGTTCAGAGACAGGAGCTGGTGGAAATTATCACATAAATTGGGACCATTGGCTGTCTCTCCTCTTTTTTTTCTGATTGAATTTCCTCTGGTCCTAGGGAGTTTCTGTATGTGTTTTTTGACTAACAGATGCTTTTTTTTTTTTTCTCCAAAAGTTTCTGCTTTAAACTCTGGTCTCCACACCACCACTGTCTGCACCTCCCTTCCATCCCAACATCTTGGTAGAACTAGATGAAGTGAAGGACATTATTCCTATTTCTATTAGTGTTTACATTTTCTACATGATAATGTAGGACATACACTTGTAGGCAAAAAGATACAGGCAAAAGAATAAAGTTGGACAAATAAAATGCTGACTAGTGGTCCTCATGCATTGGTTGTTCTGATGCTTCCCCCCCTCCCCCCCCCCCCCAAATCCTACATTTTTAAACCTGTCTTCCTGAATTACTGAAAGTTTTGCTTGTAAGCTAAATTGCAGGTAAATTTGCATTGTACCAATGCTGTGTAAATTTAGAACCTTGGCAACTACTTCATATCAATGAGCTACTTCTTTATTATTATTTTTAATCATCATTCCCCAGGAAACAAAATTATCAGCTGTATTTCAAATTGTGAAGGAATTTATTTTCTTCCTTTTTACTGTCATCATGTTAAAACCTTAAAAATCAGACTGCTGACAAACACAGATTTGCATCTTTATGTCTGTGAGCTGCTTTGATGTGAACTGTCTGACTTAACTTGCATCCTGTATGTAAATTGATTTCAGCTGATTGCTTTGAGTTTGAAAGAAATTTAATTTGAAAGCAGCCTTGTTCCACTCCCTGCGGTAGTAGATGTTTCTCTACGTCATCTGTTAAGCAGTGCATAGTCAGCATATGGCTGTTCCTCTCCTATTTAAACTGTTTTCTCCAGAGAAACAGAAATTCCCTTTAGACCAGACAGACATCTGCTGAGTCTCTCCTCCTAGCAAGGCAACTGAAAAGATATCTTTCCCATGATTAAAAGAAATACGTCTGGAGGCGCTTAGGTTTGGTTCAATTAATCAAAGATTAAACACATGTGGACTCTCTAAACTGGGCTTCTTTGTGCTTCTGTGCTATCAAAAGTGATTGGAGGGGAGCAGTGTGCTAGAGCTGATTTAACTGAAACTTAATATTTTATCAGTATGCGTTCAGTTCATAAAAGAAGTGGGAAAACGAGCTTTTTTATTTTTTATTAATTTTCAACTTTAAAATATTTCAATTAAAAATAAAGGGGCAAAAATGTCAAAAACTTCTTCTAAGTCTTGGTTTTTGTTCTTTTTTTAAAGAAAACAAAAAAGTCCTAGAGTTATCTGACTGTGCTATTTTTATACACAGCTACCATTTTAGTTTCTGTAACCATTTCCAGGTGTAAAGGCATTCTTGGTTGCTTTTGTTCCTCAATTCCTGTTAGTAAAAACTTTACTGGCAGAAACTGTGGAGTGTTAAAGGTCTTGTATTCAATTCAATGCCTGATCCATAGTCAACAATTATACTACAGATAGACTGTTTTGTAAAAACCAGAAGGTTTTTCTCTGATGTATATTAAAAAAAATGATAATTTTGTTCACCCTAAAGTATAAAGGATATGTAGACTAAAAATGCCATGAGTAAGATGGCAATAATTAAGCAGATTTCTTGAATACCATGCTGCTCTTAAATTTTTCATCAGATACTAGCAAGTGTCTCTTGTAGACATGTTTATCTAAAGATAATTTGTTTGGCTCCGGTTTTATTAGTGGAATTAGTTCTTTGGAGTAGTCTATGGCAAGGTTTTAAAACAGAAAAGGTTTCACTGATAATGTGACTTTGCTAAAGTATTTTATAGAACTTTGGGCAGTTCAGACAAAGACAAGGTTCTATAAAATACCTTAGCAAAGTCACATTTTCTTCAAAATATATGAAAACTTACCTCTATACTGATTTCTATATAAACATAAAATACAGTGGAAAGGTCTGTCCTTTCGTAAATAGGCATCATACAGCATTTTTGGTAAGATGCTTACTAAGGTAGCACAGTTTCCTTATAAAGTAAGAAGTTCTAGACTAATATAAATAATTCTTGAAGAATCAGACAATGAAATATTCAAAACTGCCATCATGATAGTAAAAACATCCTCGATATGACGCTTTTTCACTATTAATGGGCTGAGCCAGTCATTTAATGTTAATAAAAGGTGTAATGGTAGGCCAGCTAATTTTAGTAAATATTGTCCGTGTACAGAAAACTGAGTCAATGCATATACTTTGATTTCTGGTATCCTGTCGTTGCTTTGTGATGTTTTCTTTTGTACAAGTACCCTGAAAAGAAAGTCCACTTGTTTTTTCTGTAAATGTTTCAAATCAAGTTTTTAAAAGCATTTTGTAAATCTTCAAATAGACTTATTCTTGGAGGAAAAAAAAAAGGGTGTCTTACTATTGCAGTTTTCTACACAGAAAAACTGAGGCAGGAAGAAATTAAATTTTGATCTCCAGTGGTCACAAAGATGTCTGTCAGTCATGGAGAGACTGAGAACTCACCCATTGTTACGTTTGTTCCTCACAAGACTGCCCTTCATCACTATTGAAATGTTTCATAGCTATTTTTAGCACTAATTGTGAATAACTTCGGAAGTCCTTTGAAATGTTCCAAAAATTATCCCTTTTAGGTGGTGCTGGGATATAAATTTTGTTCTCTGATGTGTAATTTTCAGTTTTTCCTTCTATGGATTTATTCCTCTAGAGCTTGAATTGCTGATTCCCTATGATTATGGGCAACCCTTGTTTTTTCTTCCTCCCTGATCCTCACCCCCTGCCAGCTGCTCATGGATCGGATGAATGTATCAAGATGATTGTATATTTAACCCTCCATTGTGCAGAGAGGGAAAGATACAAAAGAGAAATCTTAACAATATATAGGTGCTTAACAATATATAGAATACACAGGAGAGCCTGGTAAAGGGTTGCTTATTTTTCTGACTTCAGTTTAGTGTGTTCCTGCTGGATTTTGATTTTATCCATGCTCAGGGAAAGCCTGTGAAGTCAATTTCAGCCCCTTTGCTTTAGTATATAATAAGTGCAAAGAGGAGGACTTCACATCCACACCAGGAAAATCCAGACTGTGTCTCTGCTCCAGCAGTATGACCTCCCTTTGGAGAGATTGTAGGTCCCATGCAGGAATGGTGCTACCTTCCTGCCCTCTGTTTGGAGGGGTTCTTGGGACACTGATTCACTCCTGGTCCACCCTAATTATCTAGTAGATGTAGCAAAACTACCTCTTCCAAGTCTGTTACAAAGGGCGTGTGGGCTCTAGACCCCAGTGTGGTTTTCTGAGTCATTGCAGCAGGAAGTGATCTCTTCTCTGGTTTAGCCCAGATTGGGGCAGACTGTGTGAAGAACCTAGCCTACCTCCACGCTAGCTGCTCTCCGACCTTCCTCAGTTGCCTATATGGAAAGTGCCAGAAGAGTTACACTTCCATTTTTAGCCCATTAGCCATCACTCATGCTCTTTTGTTCCTCTTATCCCTTACTTCTCACTCCTTTTTCTTTGTTTCTTTCTCCCCTGTGGTCTAAGCAAAATTTTTAATGCAGTACATGCTGTGCAGTCTCACTCTAGGCCATCTGTGACCTAAGTAAAACCGTCTTGTGGGGCTGGATACAACCTTCAGGCTGTCAGTTAGTTACCCTATTCTAGAGGGAGAATCACAACTCATGCGTATTTCTGCTCTGTGTCATGGAATAAATGCAGAGCTTCAAAGTTAAGAGAGTAGAAAATGGGACCAGTAATTAGGAGTCACAGTCCCTGGTTTTGCTCCTTCACTATGCTGTCATCATTTAAATATTTTGTTACTGTAAAGAAAAAAGTAAGTTTAATCTTTTCCTGACTTCAATTATGACAAAAGGAAACTTGATTTAAACCAGTGTTCATAAAACCTTAGATGAGTGTAAGGGGTGCTTGTCCATAGAATGTAAACTAATGGTGGAAAATCGATTTACTTTTCTTCAAATTATCTGACAAATTTCTATAAAGAATCAAGCAGTGACCATTTTCTTTAAAAAAAAATTTAAAAAAAGTTTACAAATATATGTAGAAAGAGTCACTGAAGTATTAGAAGTACGTAGTACAACGTATTTACCCAATAATCATTAGTCACAACTTGCAGGATTTGCACATAAGACAAACGTTGACAGATGAACAAGTAGTGATAAAGCACATTTGAACTGAATGGCTTGGCAAGTATTTTTTCTTGCATTCAAATACCACATCATATGTCCAAGCACAATAATCATGTGTTCAGAAGTTTAGCACTATGGAACCATATTCTCCAAGACAGTGATGATGAAACAGACCTGGAATCACATTAGACAATCTAACAAGATTTTTCAAAGTTATGCTGGGAAATACAAGTAGAAATGTGAAGTACAAGTGACTCATCGGTGAGACCATTATTGGGATACTGAGTACACATACACACGGAAAAGGACATTGAGAAGTTGAAATGGGCTCAGAAAACAGTTGCACAGATTATTCCAAATTTAAAAAGCTTGATACAGGAGACTCCTGCTTAACCTATTATAGTTTTATTAAAGCAAATGTTAAGCTGTAACTTGAGGGGGCAAGTCACTCATACTGTAGAGGTTCCAATTAGTACTATATTTACATGAAAGTAGATGCAGGGATTCTGTCTCTAAGAAGCTCTGTATGTGCATACTACTCTGAATACAATTACAACATTGAAGAAAATCTAGAGTTTTGTGCCTAAAAGTAAATCAGTAAGTAAAACATTGCTAATTCTGCTGCACTTTGACTTTCAATACCGCTCTGGGAACTTTAAGTAGCACTGAAGTTTATTTCATTGCTGTAATTTATTCTTCAATTAAGAACACAGTAAAGGAAGTTACAAGATGTAAAACTAAGTGTGTGATTTGCTGTTCAGACTGTTTGGTCTTCCTAAGTAATGTTCATGTCTTGAAGGAAGACAGGGTTATTCATATAGTACACAACTTGGTAAATCCAAGAGTAGAAGAAGGGGCAAAACAGAATTGCAGTTGAAACTTCAGACATGTAACTTGTCAGCACACAGCAGTAGCTTCTAATATGCTTTTCTTCCATGGGAAATGTAAGTTTCTTGGTTCATATTTTACTGAGATGAGGAGATATGCCTTTTTAGGTTTTTGGGTTTGTGTTTAGTTTGTGTGCTTGGGGATTTTTTTTAACACTTACTTGAAATATTTCTGTCTTGAAGTGAGCTGGAGATACCCAAGACTGGCCAAAGCTCTATGCAGTCTCTTTATACTTAAAGGGGAGAGTAGAAAGTTTAAATTGATCTGTGGTATGCATCTAAAGACATTAACTATTCACCAGACTTTGGTTACTGTCTCTGCCTGTAATTCATCGTAATGGCATCTTTTAAGTCCATAGACCACCAAGAGAGCAGGAAACTGTCGAAAATAACTGGTTATGCACTGCAGTCTTGCTCAGCAGATTTAATTTTAAAGTGTCTTGATGCACTCACAGTACATGGAACAGAATTCTTCAGCCACCTCAGCCTGTGGGCATTCAGCTGCATCAGATCTCCCAACTGGACTTTGTAGGAATATGAAGTGCTCAGCCCAGTGCCAGAAGGTGCCAGGCCTTCAGGGCTTCATGCCTCCTTCCTCTCCTCCCTGTGCCCCCTGTTTCTGGGGGCTATTTAAAGTATATCTGTTTTCTGATAATGCTGTTTGTTTGTACCTGCAGTTTTAGTTCTGAATGAGCTGTCCTTTGCGTTCACTTCTGGATCTTTGACATTGGATAGTCTTCAGAGTGTAGAAATGGGACTTTGGCAGCCCTTCACAGCAGGGGCTTACCCTTGGGCATGGGCTTCTTGAGCAGGTGCTGCTACTGAAGGGTTTGGGGAGGGAACACCTCTCATGGCATTGGTTTGGAAAGACAGCTGTATCTCTGGCCTAGAAATAGGATCGTTACCCACAACAAACCGAGAAAGCTGCTGTTAATGGATTTCTCCAAGCCAGGTAAAATATTGTCCATCTGAAACTGACAAAGATTTATAATTTTTTAAATTGTATTAATGGCCTCTCTGGAACTCAGTAACTTCTTCCTCTGTGAAAGCAAATGGAGATTGTCCCTACTGGTATGTGGTATTGGCCCTATTGTTCAGCATTGTAATGTGGCTGAGACCTGAAGCACGGGAAGGTAAACTAAGAGTACTGATCTCTGACCTGAATCATTTGAGTTTGTGTCTTTCTCTTTAAATGATTTTGAGAAATAAAAATTAATTGGCGTTTTTGTTTTTCAGTGATTTTGAGAAATAAAAATTAATTCCCTTCAAGGATATTACTTAGGCTAAGATGATTTGTGGCAATATATAATCACAGGTTGGCTCTTCGTGTCAGTTTTTTCTGACCTGCTTTGCAGAGTGTCAAACTTTGGAACAAGTTGCTTTGCTTTTATTAATTGCAAGTAGAAACAAGTAGAAGCAAAACAAGTAAACAGAATGTTTAAGGCATATCAGTGTTCACATACTTTCGGCTGTTTCAATAAACACTTTAACTTTAGATAACATGCCCTACATCTCTTGTGCTGATCTTTTAAATAAGATGTATTCTAGAATCTTGTTTGGAAAATGCTAATTTAATTGAACATATATGTGTATATTATATAGGTTTCATATGTATCTCACTTGAAATGAACATTCTGCACAAATTTATTCAGGTATATTGTTCAAAGCACTGTTAACTTAATACACAGAGAAACTCTACCTTAAAAAATAAAATACAAAATATATTTTCAATTATTATGTGCAATAAAGATCTTTTATGAGCCTGTGCATTTTATTTTTTTTAACTTAGATTTATTGTCTCAACTATAAAGAAAGTAATATGGGTGCTATAAAAAGTTATGGCAGGTTTTGCAGCTATATTTAAGGCACTGACTGGGACATGTTACAGATTTCACCTTCTTGAGGAAGCCCAAGGTGTCCTTAGAAATGGGAGCACTTCTACAAGAAGAATTAGGAAGGAGTAGTGCTATACTAGGGCTAATTAGAGGGGAAGAAGTATTCTTTATGAAAGAGGATTTTTTCCAAAATACATTGGAAAATACTGCCTGAAAGCCCTCACCCTTTTTTATGGGTAGAAATAAAGTTAATGCTGACAGATGTTGTGTTTTGCTGTGGTGGGGAGATGTAAGTTTTATGGTGATGGGAGGGTAATTGTTTCTTTGTGACAACAATAATATATAAGGTGGGATGATTTCTTTTGGTAAAGTAGTAAACTTTTTTTATTAAGATTGTTAAGCATGCAATTTCAGTGATGATTAAGATGGTCAAAATACATGAATGCCTTCTGAGCATGCTTTCCCATTTTGTTTAGGAAAATAGTAGTCACAATGATTTTGAACTAATTCACCTTAAGAGTTTCCTAGAGGAGTATTATTGTTTCTCTTGCAGTTTTGTTCTATGGTAGGGATTACTAATGATGTGAAATAAGATTTGTTAGTGAATAAAAGTCTCTGCAATATAGTTTAGAATTAAAACTGGTGATAAATGTGATGGTAGGATGTGGAGATGGTATGACCTTTTCATTTCAGTGAAGGTTAAAGAGATTTTGTTTACAAGGAACTTTTTAATTAGAATTTTTTTCATAATTATTTGATGTCTTGTGAGCAGTACAAGGCTTCCTTTCTCTTCTAGGATTTGGAGATTATTTTGGAAATACTAAATTTTCTATTTATAAGTGAGACACTTAGTTACCTGTCTAGCTATTTATGTACCAGTACCAGCATACGTGTATGTCCTAGGAAACTCAGCTTTATTATAGGCACCTGAATTTTTTCATTAGTGGAGCAGAGGCCGAATCTCTGCAGTTCTACATTGATTGTTTGTAATGCATAGGAAGACTTTGGAAGGAATGTAATATGAAGTCGTCTTTGGCTGTTGCTTAACTTATCTTCATGAATATTTTAAGGAGACAAGGAATCTTGCTTTTTGTCGTATCAGGATTCTAGTTCAGATGAAGTACAAAAAGTTGAGGACAAAACTGATTTATGTGCAGTCTTTTAGTGATATAGATATGCTCTTCTGTTAGTGAGTGGAGAGAAGGTTCTTTTTAATAGGAAAATCCACCAACTTCTCAAGTATTTGCTTGCTTTCTGGTAGGCAGGAACAACAATACAGTATTTGGATTGATTTTGTTGTATGTCATCCCCTCCCCTCTGCTTTAGTTAAGAATCAGAAACACTGATCTTGCTTTTCATTTGCTTCAATGATGTGAAGAATATTTGTGTTTTATCTATGGAATCCTCTAAAAAGCTTTTACTTGAGCCTTGGGCATGTTTCCAGTAAAAGAGCCGTTAATCTCTATTACAACTACTATTTTTCATTCTTCTTCTGAAGACCTAATTA
This sequence comes from Neomorphus geoffroyi, assembly GCA_033558235.1. Classification (NCBI taxonomy): domain Eukaryota; kingdom Metazoa; phylum Chordata; class Aves; order Cuculiformes; family Neomorphidae; genus Neomorphus; species Neomorphus geoffroyi. The sequence continues at coordinate 72,806,172 of JAUMJM010000005.1, read as the reverse complement.
TCTCACAGAATTCATCTGCTCTTAGAATCACTTCCATTTTCTATTTTTATTTCTTCGCAGATTTTAGTTCACAAAACTGGCATTTAACTCTCCATGAAGTGATCTGTATTAGTCTGTATAAATAGACTGATACAAAGGCTACAAACTAAGTCTCAATTTAATATGAAATATTTGTGAAAGTCAAGTTCAGTGTGATTTTTGATAGCATTTAGCAAGCCAAGTAATGGAGATTAATCTTCATTTTAGATGCTTAGCAAAAACATCCTAGTTACTTTCAGCTCTGTTTTCATAGTGGTCGCCATTTATCTATCTCTCCTTTCATTTGTGAAACATTGGGATAAATGTGAATTTTTATAAATAAATTCCTATCCCAATTATTTATACTACCTATCACACATCTTTGTATTGTTGTTTTTCCCTTTTTGAAGAATCTGTGTATGTACAACCTCAACATTCAGTATATCAAAGTATTTGCACATTTGAATGTACAGCAGAAGTTATGGTATTAGATGTTATGGTATTAGATGTCGTCTTTTAAGGTTTTTGTATAAATCAAATAATACCATAAAATAATTTCTATTTGTCCTAACTGTCTTAAAAAGTGACAAATTCATTAGTATTTAAAACCAATGTGAAATATACATTGGAGTGTATTACTGCCTATTTAAAAATTAACACAACTTGCTTTAGTTTTCAGAACTGTATATATCAAGGAAATCTGTATTGTGTCTTCAGTTTTAAAAGTAGATGGTACTGCAAGGGTGAAACTAGCCTAAAAGAAAAAAGCTAAGTTTTTAAAGGAGTTATGTCAGAGAGTACTGGGGACGGGAAGCCAAGCTTGAATGAATGTGCTTTGTGGCCCTGAACTATTATAGCTTTTCTACCCTAGTCTTAGTAGAACATGTATCTAGAGAGATATACCTATATAGAAATACCTTTGTGTAGGAGTTCTGTGCAACAAAGGCAGGGCTTTATTGAGTACTTTGAGGAAAAAGTGCCAACTGAGTTTTTATTGACAAGTATTTGCGGCAGGTAAGCCATTCTGCTAGGGCAGCTTTGTTATCCAGTAGAGTTTTACATTAATTTCTTCAAGATGCTCTGATATTGGGGCTTATGAATTTGAACAGGAATTTCGAGTTAAGATATATAAAAATGTCGATCTTTAAGGTAATATTTCTCTTTTCTCTTAATTTGCAATCATTATTTTCCCAGTTCATTTAAGTAAAAATGAACTCTAAGGACAGAAAAACACAGCAAGACCTAAAGTTTCCAGTGTTTTCGAGTTGTTCTCAGGAGGAAAATAAAGCCTCTTATGGAAGGTGGTCTTCCTCCATTATGCCATTTCAGCCTTTTCAGTTTGATGATTCTCCTTGAGGGCACATCAGTTTTTGTGTATGGTCAGCAACGTGTTAGTCCCCTGTAAACCACATAGCACCTACAATAAAATGAAATTAATCATAATTTTTCTTTAAAGAGTATTTCAGATTTGGTTTATATTTGAAATAAACACATGCTTTCACTGAGGCTTTTACTGAGGTTGGTTATACAACTAGCTAGAGAAAGTGATTTGTTAGATTCTGTATGAAATGGCCTTGTGTGTTTATTGTCTTTGTGAACAGAGTTGAATATTCTGTCTAGTGTGCATTAAGGTCTTCTCCTGCAAGGTTTGTTTAGTAAGAATAGTAGTTGAATTATTAAAGATTTAATAGAAAATAAGTCTAGAAATACTTTTACTAATATTAGTTTTTAAAGAGGTACATTTAGCAGAGTATTGTTTCTAAAACAGCCTTGGAATAGCTGTGGTTGAAAGGTTTCTCTGGAGAATGCATAGTTCAACCCCTCTCCTCAAAGCCTGTCAGTTTTTAATTGTGTGGAAGGAGTTTAAAATAATGTCAATGTCAACTATGTCTGAGTTTATAGGGAAAAGTAATAGATTTCAGACTGTCATAAACCTGATGCTATAAAGCATCTTTCTTAGCTGTGGCTCATAGCTTACTTCACTACTTGCTTACCTGAGTGGGAAAGCAGGAGATGCGCTAAGGGAGCTCTGTATTGATCCATCATAGGTCTTTTTAGAGTTATACTCTTTCAGATATTTTTAAGTGGGTTTTTTTGATGCCTGGTGTTGTGTGGGAGAAAATTAAAATTCTGGTAAATGCAATGTGAGCTTTCTTTACCTTATCTGTTAATTAGATAGAAGTCTATATAAATCTATTCATTTTTTATCAAGAGCTTATAAAGAATATTTCAAATAAATATTATAGGAAAAAGTTGGGATAAACCACTTAAAAATATGTTTTTGTTCTGCCTATGTTATTCCAGGAAACAGCGGAAAAGACTTAATTCAAGGAATCCAAATGAAAATGATGTGGAATTTTGTACTAAATGTCATTAAATCATGAAATAGGAGAAAAATATTCTACTTTTTTGAGATCATTAACATCTTTGGCTTATTTTTATTTACTTTGCTGTTTTCATATAATGATATCTGGCATAACTATATCTTCTTATCTGTATGGAAATTCTTTAGTATTAAAATGTAAATCTTTGTGTGGTTAACGTTCTTCCAATTTACAAGTATCGTTTTTGTTGTAGTTTTAGAATAGTATTTTATTGTCCTTTTGTAAAATCAGAAATAGAACACAAAAAAATTTGAAATTTATAGGCATAGATACTGACTAAATCAGGAAGGCATTAATAAAACTTGCTAGGTTTTCAGCCTTCTTTTTTATGTGGACCACAGAATGAAATCCCAGTCTTCACAGGATCAAAAGAACTCACAGCCTGGCCTATGAGCAAGCACGTGGGAGGAGATGAACAGACTGCACAGTGCAGAAACGTTGTACTCTTTTAAAGTGCTGTTGTAGATACTTTGCCAGGCAGAGGTGGCAAGTGCTGGTAGCTGAGTATCTGAAGAGATATTTAAGTTGGGCTTTGTACTTAAACAGCTTCCCACTAGCTTGCAATGAGAGATGCTTAACAGTCTGAACTGAGTCATGGACATGGTCCAAACCCGTTAGCTGCTTGGTTTGAGGGCATCTCTAATTTTTCAGCTCAGATGCAGACTAAACCATCCTACTGTTGCAGGACTTGTGATGCTGTGCCACAACTCATTTTGTAAGTATTTATCTCATGGTGAGATAAATAACCATTCTTTGTGTAGTTTCACGGGAAAATGGAGCCCTGTGGCCATGTAATTGCCACGGGAAAACTACGCCTGGCAGACATTGTCATGAATGAGAAGAAGACCAGGTAGATGTTAGTGTGAATGAGTTTGTCTCCATCTGAAATAAATAACCTGAATATAGATTTGAAGGGTTTGTAATCTTATAGGTTTATGTGAGATAGCTCAGCCTGGGGGTCTGTTCGCAAGAGTTGAGACTGCAGAGAAAACCCATCAGTGACAGAGGACTAGTTCTAGCCTGCTGTAGGTTTGGGTTGCTACATCTCAATGACAACACTGTAGGAGCTTAGAAGTGGTATTATCTATAGAATAGTTGCGTAATATAGTAGTTGGTATAACAACTAAATACTTGAATGACTATATATGCTCAAAAAAGAACCACAGCAGAAAAAGACTATTCCTTTACAGATGCTTAATCTTTCTTTGGAAATCTTCTGAAAAGAGATTTTTTTTTTATTTTTTTTTTTTATTACATTTGAAAATGCCAACGAGCAACAAGCACAGTCTGTTTTGGATGCATAGCGGAAGAAATTCCAGTACTGTGGAGTTTCCTTCTCTAGGTCCCAGCTGCTAAGTATTAACATGTCATGCCAGGCGGACAATTCCTCTTGTTGCTGTAGGGCTCAGAAAAGTGGGGACTAGGAGATAACCTTACCCCTTTTCTCTGCATGTGGGACCCCACAGAGGTAGGGACTTGGCTGAGTGTGATGTTAACTGGTTTTTTGTTAGGTCAGTTGTGCTATTCTGGTTACAGTTAAGCCAAGTTAAGAAGTTTCAGTCCCAGCTGTTTGCTTCTGTTCTCCCCTATGGTTATTACAGCCTGACTCGGATGCAGCATAACTTCATGTGTAGCGACTGTTAAGATGATCTGTTTTGAGAAAACCTCAACTATGCTATTTAAACTGTACAGAATGATTTGGACAAAACTAAGTTACAACAAGCACATAGCCTTTCTGATACTTAGCCTGTATTTAAACTAATATGCTTAAGCAGATCTTTATCACAGAGGATAGCTATTGATAAAGGAGTGTGAATAAGTAGCCAAATGTGGTAATCTGGTCTCATTGTCAGGGCAGCCTGCAGAGCTATAGCGTATTTTTGCCAGACTGTAATAATATATTTGGTAAAGGTATGAAAAAATTGTATTCTTCCAGATTTCATCATCTTTTGGAGACTTCTGTCTTCCTATAGAGTATTTGTGCCTATAATTGTTTCTTCTTGTTTGAATTTTACCCAGTGATCAATTGAACTTTTAAAATTCCACCTACTGATGTTCCTTATTTTCATCTAATATATTAGCCTTAAGCAATGACACCTGGTAGCAACCTCTCATTCTTGCCTGGATTACTGAACTGTGTTCAGTTACTTGAAACAAAGGTCTAATCGGACTTAAGCAATAAAGTTCTGACTGTGTGAAAGATTTATTTTTTAAATGCCTAAACTAAGGCTACTTTGTTTATTTATAAGGCCGTGTTCCAGAAGAAGAGTTAGTTAACTTGATTGACTCTTAAGAAAACTTACACGTTTAATGTTGTAGCTAACTCAGAAATTTGTGTTTACAGTACTTAGCATCTAATATAATATAGTCACATCCTGCTGCAAGTTTTTAGGTAAAATATTAGCTAGCCTGTTCTGTAGGCAATAAACTCTTATGTATTAAATCTGAGAAATAACGTAAGGTTTTTAATGGTAAACTTAATTTTCTTGCTCTTGAAAGATATTCATATGTGTAAAAGCGCTTGAGGCATTCCTTAATTTCTGTTAAAATTGCTGTAAAAAGTCCTGTTTATTTTTTTATCTGTGGGGCTTTTTTGTCTATTTATAATAATCCAATACTGATTTCTGAGTGCAATTAAGTATTATAACCATTGTTTAATAGGCTATTGCGGTTAGACTTGGTTGGAGTTGCAAAACCTACCATTTTGCAGTTGAAGCAGAGCTCTGTCTTTGGCACTCACATATTTACTCTGGCACAGGTGGTGGGGGCACAGGCAGGGTGACACACTACCGGGGTTGAGAAGCTAACTTAGCAGTTGGTCAGACTTGAGAGTATTTATAGCTAGCTGTATGATTAACTTGTATACAATCATTTTTATATGCAGTTGATTATGCTCAGAGCAAACATAATTATGTTACATAATTCTGCATGTATCTGGAGACAGAATATGAGTGAATAATGTATCTGAAGTTCAGGAATAAAACCTATTTTGTATTTCAGTAGACTTGCAGGTTTTATTTTAAAACTAATTTAAGGAATGTATATTAGAAAGATGGGACCAGACTTTTTAGTAGGACCTGTTTTGGTAAGGCAGGGGCTTTGAAACTAGAAGAGGGTAGATTTAGACTAAATGTAAGGAAGAAATTTTTCAAGATGAGGGTGGTGAAACACTGCAACAGGTTGCCCAGAGAGGTGTTAGGTGCCTCATTCCTGCAACATTCAACACCAGGTTGAATGGGACTCTGAGCAACCTGATCTAGTGGAAGATGGCCTCATTGCAGGGGGTTTGCACTAGATGACCTTTAAAGGTTCCTTCCAGCTCAAACCATTCTATGGTTTCTTGATAGTTCCTTTGTAAAGCAGGAAAAAAAATTTTAAGAAGGTAAAATCTTTTATATTTAAAAAAAAATATACCTTCAGAGCACTTGAAGCTTTATTGAAAACAACATGAGAATTTCAGTTGCTGTGTAGATCAACATGATAAAATTTATTTTATTCTCAGCTGAAGCGAGTCAAGGCTTTTATCAGCTTCAATGAAGTGGAAGCTAATTAAATGACTAGATATTTTAAGGAGATTTGTAAATAAATTGTGCATCTCTTTCATGCTGAGCTACATTATAATATGTTTTAAAATTGAAACTTCCCTTGGTTTAATTTTATGGCAATTTTATGTTCTGTTGCGTAGGAATTTCTAGTAAGAAATTTTATATTGCTGTTGAAAATCGGATTTGTTTTTGAGTGGGAATTAGTTTTTTTCTTATTTTGTTAACTTAGCAACTTAATACCAAGTAAGTGCAGACAAGAAAGAAATTAAAATATGTGTTATGAGTAAACATGTCATGACATTTTATTGGTTGAAAAATTCTAATTTCAAGATACTGAAAAGGCTACGTGGTGAACTTTCTGTCATTTTAGTAAAAAAGGTGGGGGTGGATAGGCTGTTAAGTTTCTTCTCAGTTATCACAGATTTCACACCTGATGCAACAGAATGAGTTGCATGAGTGAGTGACTAGAGCTTTCACAGGGTATCTGTGGTCCTTCCTGTCAGTGTGACTCTGTCAAGGCTCTGAGTCTTTAATATTTTCTAAAACTGAAAGCAGCATAAGTGAATAATTGAGTCTGGGTCAAAACCACAGTGCATTGTCTCAGAGCCGTGGAATAACTAGCAGTTTAGACCATGATGCAACAGCTTCATACAAAATAATTATTTCAACATTTTTTGTAAACATTTGTTCAAACAAACATCTGAACAGCTGCTAGGACAAAGTATTTGCAGGGGTTGAGCAAGGCTAGAGAACGCCTTAAATCTTTGAAGTTTCAGAAATGCTCAAAATTTGAAATACTTCATCCCATTCCCCAGTGTTGCGTTCACACCTCCTATTCAGACATCCCTGCTATCCCTTGCAAATGATGCAGCTTTTAGCCGCTAACATCTGGCTGACAGACAACAGGCAGCTGTATCCCATGCCAGTGATTCTCAAGCACCTTTTTTTCCTTTTTTTTTGTCTTCAACATGGAGAATGGCAGAAAAAGAAAGTATGAAGAGCCAGAATATGCTAATACAGTTTGCAGCTCCCATGGGATCTGAGGGTTCAGGTTGAGTCTGCTTTTTTGGCAGAGTGACGGCTGTGGAGATGGCGGAACTACACTGTAGATTATTCTCTTGCTTATTTCTTTTTATAACTAGGATTCTGTTATAAAACTAGTTATTCAGAGCCACATTTCAAACATAAAAACACTCACTTAACTTGCAAATATCAGTGTCCAAATCAACAGAAAGTTATTGCTGAGTTTCTGGTTATCTGCTTTTAGAAAAAAATAAATTGCAGATAATGCATTGTTATCATAAATATCAGGTTCTACTAACAGTGTAAAACTTACTGGAACAGATTGGGTTTTTTCCCTAGCTGTATAAAATATGAGAAGATTTTTTATTTATTTATTTTTTTTTTCTGATTGGATTTAAAGCTGCAACAGTATTTATGATATTGTAATACCAGTATTTGATGTGTTGCTTAAAATGTAAGCAGGACATCTCACAGTATATGCAACAAAGTTTGTGAAGTGCTTTTTTTGCCAGACTGACTTGAAACAATTCTTCCCTTTTTCTTTAAATGATTTTCTTCTCTTTGTATGTGTATGTATGCGTTCATGTGTGTGCGTATGTGTTTGCTCTCCACTGTTTGCCTAAAGCAGTGATGCTAACATAGCTCACTGTAGATAAAGGCTCAGGGAGCTAAAGGAAACGTGAAGTTCAGCCTCTAGCCAAACAGCACCACTTGGCTAATCTACAATCTACAACGATCCATCACGAATATTTACAAGTAGGCAGAGTACAGAACAAAATTAAACAGCATATGGGTATAGTTATCCCTGTTAAAATGACCAACATGCCTTGTATTGTGTATGGAAGATAACTGGACAGGTGGTAATCTGTCTTCTCTAAGCAGAGACAGCTGGTATTTTCCTTCAACTTCAGTGGTGCTTTTCTGTATGGTCTCCCCTACCAGCTGATATCTTGCTTATTAGAACAATACCAAGTATATATTAACCCTTTTATCTATTGTCATATGATGTCCAAAGGGGAAAGTGTCAGACTGCCTGTCCACAAGCACGGTGATGTGATGTTTCTACTAACATAAGGTCTTACTGACTGCTTTATGTGAATTACGGTGATATTTATCAGTAGATACAGTAGACAAAAATCTCAGAGTTTATAATTTATATAGGTTTTTTTTAAATGTCTGGTGCAGTTCCACTCTGAAGGAATGTTTGAGAATCAACCTTCTTTCACTTAGTTTAGGAGAATCTGAAAGGTCATGCAGAAAAGAAAAAGAAAGGATTTTGTAATTTGTATTTACTTCCAGATACTATATAATATTCATGTGTTGTTTGTAATTTTTCCTTTCTGAACACATTAATTTGGTTCCCAGCACAAGTACGATGGGTTGGCTTCCTTCCCCTTTCCTCACAAAGGAGAAATCGGTAACAAATATTGTATTGCTTACGGTTGATATTACTCTTAAGTATTTACTAAATCTCTGGTTGTGAGGGAACCTGGTACTCATGTTTCAAAAAAGGCAGTGGGTGCTGTTTCTGCTTCTGAGAGACTCAGCCTTCTGTTCTTGTGCCCTGCCAAGTAGGAGTCAAACTTGCCCATCTTTACATGTGGCTATGTTCAGTTAATTGATAAGATTAATCATCACTGAAGTTATTGTGTCACAGTGATGTTGTGGTTAGAGCCTCAGACAAGCTCTGGTAATGTTGAGCTTCTGCATAGGACAACAGGACACAGCATGGATGGGTCAGGAGCGGAGAGGAAGCTCTAGGAATTGTCATCGCAGAAGTTATCTTTAAAGCTGTATGAGTGAGAAAAGCTAACAGTAATCCTAGAGGAAGGAGGGGAAAGAAGAGAGTCTACTGAAGGATGAGACAGGGTGAGGTGACAGGGATTGCAGGGACTGCAGAGGCTGAGGTCAGTGTTCGGACGCTTTATTTTTAGTTGGGGTTAATGAAGTATTTCATGTCTTTATCTGAATAGACTGGTTAGTGGTGGTGGCTGTTGCTGTTCTTAGGTTGTTTGGTTTTTTTTTTATTAGTAATAAAAACGAATGTAATAAATTTGGAGGAAAACAAACCAACCTAGATCTGAAACTGTGTCTCGAAGAGAAGCATGAGCTTTGTGAAATTGAAGCTTAGTAAGTCCAAGCAGAGTGCTTGTCAAGGCTTAAATTTCTAATAAAGATTAGATAGGTAAAAGAAGAAATTATTTGGAAATTTTGATGAATTAACTTCAGAAGAGAAAATTTCATATAGATTAAGAAAGTGGTCTCAACTTTGAAGTCTTCATCAACAGCTGAATGTATGATCTTACAAAAAGTGAAAAAGATGCTTTAATGGCCTTACTAGAATGAACCGATTACCTAGAGAATCTAGAATAGAGGAGATAAAACTAAATTGCTTAGGAAAATATACAGTTTTGCCAGCATTTTTCCTGATTAATTGCCATTTGGTAATTATTTTTTTTAAATCAGATTTTTTGTAGACCACCTTAGTAGATATTGTTTTCTCCTAAGCAAGTTAAGTTAAGAAATATCAGCATTGTTTTGAAATTTAGGAATGGATCTTAGATTTTGCAAGTTAATCTTTCCCAAAGAAAGACTCCTTTCTTTTTTTTTTTTTTTTTTTTTTTTTAGTGTATCTATATATATGGCCTGAATCAGCCTGGAATAAAAAGAATATTAACAAGTCTTATTTAACTGAATAAGTAACAATATAGGGGTGATTTTCATATCATAAAAGAGAGATTTTTAAGTTTCAAGCATGATCAAATTAAAGTTTTTCTGCATAAATAGAGTATGACTTGTGGTTGTTTTATAGTATTACTTTTCAAATACTTTTCAAATGACCAGTCTCTTGGAGCCTCAATAGAAGACCAAAGAAATATTTTTGTCTTGACTAGTAAATATACATTAATGTTACACTCAGTGTTGTACTAAAGCTCTTGGAAATGGTGGTACACAGTCTTTTCTCCAATGTGAACCACGGAAAGGTAAGTTTTCACTCCTTATTGTCCTGTTGTGTTTTGTTCATGTATATTTAGGCAGCATGTAACCACTGAGGGGGGCATGAGCAAAACTTTGAGGATCTTCATGAATTTCACTTGACTTTGATTGGTCCCAGCTTGTTAATCTTGTGTGTCCTGGAAGAATGGCTTTTTTTCTTCTGTCTCAGTACTGCTCATAGATCCACATGTAGCAAGTATTTCCTAAGCATGAAAATGTCTGTACTGTTCTGTTCATGTATTTTTTCACCCATGATCAGCTAAAATGAAGATCCTTCTTTTTTATTTCTAAAAGTTACATTATAAACATCTCATTTTCTGCCTAGGCTTCCAGAATAAACTTTGGCTGATTTTTCATGTCCAATATTTCATGAGCCAGTGCACTTAGATGATAATTATGTTCACTGCTGCTTGAAAGCTAGGTTTTGGCCATAAAAGGGATAGCACAATGAAAGCAGTGATTCATAGATTTAGTCCCTTATGCTTTATTAGTTGCAAAAAAATTAAGCTCGGAATTTATCTAGCAAATCGCAGCAAACTAGTAAAAATCCAAAACAAAACAGAAAAACCTGACTCCCAATCAATTTTAAGGCCTCCAGACCTATCAGCTCTAGTGCAAGAAATGTAGTAAGACATTAGAAATACACTAAGCCAAATTCAGAATTTTTTTATCACTTTATTTTCTACCTCTGATATAAAATGTGTCTTATTTTAATGATGTCTTCCTTTCATTTGTTACTTAAATTGGCAGCCTTCCCAAGAAGCCTCAGCCTTTGACCAGTGTACCTTCATTTTCATTGTGTAAAAATTACTATATTCAAGTAGCTTGAAAACTTGTAATCAAAATAAAATGGTGAAATCTGTAGCCTGGCATTCTGGGCTTTTCTCTACAGATTTTTTTTTTTTTTTTTTTGGTAATAGAATTGATTGGCACTCACTGCTGGAAATGCTACTGTAAGAAGGTGTAATTTCTGTATTCGTTTGGATTCGTATACTTCAGTTGGTCAGTATGCACAAATATGTATCCGCTTAAAGCACAGTCAGTGAAAATTCGTTCCATTAGCCACAAAACAGCATGACTGTAACTAAAACAAGAGTCACACTGGCTCAATGTGTTACAGAAATATTGGTGTTTGGTTTCATAAACAATATATAAACAATTTCATGTAAGAAATTAGAAAGGTGGAAGAAAGATCAAAGGTGGCAAAAGCAGGTTCGCTGAAACAGAGCAAAGGAAATGTGAAATTTATTTTGAGCCGGTTATGAGTTAACTGATTTTTTTTATAACAATAATTCTATTTATTTGTTTATGTCACTAAGCTGACTTCAAACCAGTCCAGATGGCTAGGGAGATGGTCCTTGAGGCTGTGGTGGTACATTATGAAAACTTAGACCACTGAGCTACTGACTGTAAAGAAAGTACAGTTCCAAATACTGCTATGTCTAGGCAGAATTATTCCCTTTTTCTTTTAAAAGAGGAATTTTGTGATCTAAATCTAGAGAATTATTGTTTCTCAGTTCAGTGTTGAAACATATGCCTAAGTCTCTAAAAGACAAATTTCACGTGCTCCTTGTTCGGCATATGCTAGTTTCAGCAAAATTCTTCTGCTTTGGCAGTTTTAGTGAATGGTCTAGATTCACCAAAGGAAAATTTTGTTTAAAGGAAGTCATAAACAGGATTTGTATACTGAGTCCAGGAGTGCAATTGTCAGAATTCTTTTGTGTGAATCTGGTTCTGAGCCATCTCTTTCTCTTCTACGGTGACGTGGGAGCTAAGGCGAAAGGCAGTAAAGTCCAATGTGGAATTAAAATTAAGATGTCCTTTTGTGAATCAGATCTTTAATTTTGTATGAGTGAAATGACTGTGTGGCAATACTTTTTTTCTGAATCATTTGGCCTTTCTTCTGTCTGGGCATCCTGACGAAAGAGGTTTATATTCCAAAGTGAATAAAATTTGTGATTTGCCTGCAGTAGAGCAAAGCTATAGACTGTTCCAAATAACTTTCCTACATAGACTCATCATCTATGATACCTGACAAATCATTAAGACTTTCTCCAAGTGTCACATCAGGGAAATGAAGCCACAGTCAGTGACAAGCTTTATGCTTCTCCTATCCATAACGAGTTATTTAATGTATTCCATTTTAATTGTTATTTTGGAGTCAATCGTGCTCTTGCACTACAGCTACTGACAGGAATCATCAGTTATGTGCATGGTGTTTTGCAAAATTGCAAATTCACAATGCATCTCTCTTCAATGGCAGCAATGTTTAGCTGCTCATTAGCTTTTGGGCTATGCCTTCTGGTCAGTAGATATTGGAAGAGACAGCCAGCCTAGTTGATTTGCAGACATATATTAGTCAAGATGAGCAACCAGTATAACTGAAAGGAAACACAGTAGAATAAAATAGCATTTAGAGTAGACTTGAATTAATTGAGATTTTAAAATGATAATTAGAATGAGTTTTAAAAAAGAAATAAAGATAATTTTTGACTTAGCAGTCACTCTCACAAAATAGCTTTTACTGTCAAGTTTGATGTTTTTGATTATAAATTTGAAAATGATCCAGTTCATCAATTTATAGTTGATGAAAACTAAACATAAAGCTAGAAATTGTACTGCATGCTTTTATATAAACAGTGGAGTAAAATGTAACATCATTAATAGATCACATGTCTAATATACAGGAGAAACCATGTTCTCCATGGCTACAATTTCAGAGGTTTTGTTCAGATTTGATGGCTTAATATTATTTTGGTGAAGAAGGTGTACTGGAATGGAATTGTATGGTACTGGATAGCCACTGTAGACATTTTTCAGTGTTTAACAGCTGAATGAGTGAGAAGAGGCTTCAGTAATTCCGACAATAGTAGGATCAGTAGGAACTACTACTGAGGGACTACAGGATACTGTAATGGGAGAGTATAGTTGGAATTGGAATGTTAGCACTTGAAATATGTGAAAGGTATGTTAGTTCAGAAGAGACTAGGACTGGATACATTTCTTAACAAGTGGATGTCGATAATGAAGAGAATGAACGTGAAAGAAATTCTTGTCGAGAGAACCTTTTTATCCTTTTCTTTCAACTTCTTTTCCTTCTCCTTTTCTGCACTTTTTGTGCTGATGTGAAAGGGCCAAAAGTCTAACTAGCTTGTATTAAATGGTAAGGGGGGAAAAAGGTTTAATAAACATCACTTGGAACACTTTCACAGCATCTAGTTGTGAACAGAAGCTCATAGCTAGAATTTTTCTTTTGAATGCACTTACATTTTGGGCTTTCATATTACTTTGAGGAGATCAAACTGGCAAAGAGACACCTCACGAAGTTCGATAATGGGAAGTGCAAAATCCTGCACCTGGAGAAAAATAATCAGTTACAGACTGGGGACTGACAGCCTGGGAAGTAGCTCTGCCAAGGGGGATCTGGGGGTCCTGGTAGACAACAGCCATAACCCAGAAATGTGTCCACTTGGCTAAGAAGGCCACCAGCCTTCTGGGCTGTCTTAGGAAGAGCATTGCAAACAGGTCAAGCAAGTTGATCTTTCCCCTCTGTTTATCCTTAATGAGACACATCAGGAGTTCTGAGTCTGGTGCTGGCCTCTCCAGAACAGGAAAGATATAAACTTACTGGAACAAGCCCAGAGAGCCACAAAGATGACTGAGGGACTTGTGTCATGTAAAGAAAGACTGAGAGAGCTGCGACTGTTCAGCCTGGAGCCCAGAAGGCTTAGCCATGTCTGTATATACATGGTGGAAAACAATGAATAACAGGGAGCCAACTCTTCTCAGTAGTGTCCAGTGACAGGAGAGGAGACAATGGTCACAAATTAAAACACACAAAATTCCGTCTGAACGCAAGAGAGAACTTTTTATTGTGAGGATGGAACAGGTTGCACGGAAGGGTTATGAAGTTTTCCATCTGTGGAGATAATTCAAAACCTGACCTGAAAAACCCGATCTAGCTCACCATCACTGAGCAGCAGTATTGGACCAGAAGATTTCAAGAGGACCATTCCACCTTGAATGATTATTAGAATTGTGGAGCTACTTACAGCATGTACTATGTTTAGAAATAAAACAGACCCACAAAACTTATTTTGTAAAAGACATAAGCAAATATGCTACTTGGTAATTTTTTTTCTTTTTTTATGCCTTCTTATACTGTTAAAACTGACAAAATTATGAATCTCTCATGGGACCTTTGGGTAGTTCTTTGTCAGCCACAAGCATATTATCTTTTTAAGTTCTCTTCTGATGTTGATTTTTTTAAAAATATACTTCTAGTTGATTTCTGTAGTTCACCTTTTCATTCTAGTGCATTATTTACCTTTTGGGACTTCAATAGTAGTGTGTTATGGTCACTGTATTAAGTAATTCTTCATTAGTGATGGTCTTATGCTTGAGATCAAGTCGGCAGTTGTTTCTTTTACATTTTGTAGAATACTTTAAGGACCCTGAGCTTTGTCAGCTGTGCTTGACTCTATAAAAAGATGTATCTTCATTTGGCTAACCAGCTGTTATCTTGTGATCTATTATATGTCTGACTTAGAATGGATGAACTTAAAATGTTTTTCTTGTTTTTTATGCTTCTGTAAAACCCAGAAGCGTTCTAGTCCTAACTCATTACCCCAAAGACTGTCCAGTCATACCTGTATCGTTACTGATGGATGGTTGCCTAACTACTCTTGGAGACCTCCTGTGAGAAGTCTGTAAACTCCCCAGGCATTCGGTAATTCTTTGCAGTCTTCAGCATTACAAATATTTTCATAGTCTTTGACCTTGCTGTATCATTATTATTGGAATAGCAAGAATTTGTCAGTATAACGTGGAGATGGAGACTACAAGTGTCTCTTTCGGAAAAAGTTTTTCACCTGCTTGAAGACCATTATTATTTGTTGCACCTAAGCTGTTCCTCTGTTGTCTAATGAATCCTAACTCTTTTATCTTTCCGCCTGTATTGAGTTTTTCATACCTTCTGGTCATTCCTGTTATGCTCCCATGGACTGTTTCTGATGTCTGATTTCTTCTTTTTTTTTTTTTTTTTGTTCAAGAGAGATACACAAAACTGGATACAGTATTGAAACAGAAGCCTGACTGATATGAATGTATGTGTAGTCTCACAACTGCCCTGTATTATTGGCTCATCTTCTCCTCCCCTACAAGTCCATACTCTTAAGATTCCAGATTATACAAAGAGTTAGGACACTATGGGGAAGAAGAGTGGATTTCATAGATTTGGAATTGCACAGAAAAGATCTCTTTCAGTCTGTGAGTTCAAATCTTGCTTATTGATATGTGTCATTAAATAAGGACCATAGAAGAAGTTTTGATTAACAGAATTTCAGTGTGTTAATATTCAGTCTGGCTGTTCAGTCTATTCAGTGAAAAAGCCGAGTTTACTTACATAATGTGGTTGTTACAGTAAAATAGTTTTCTGAGCTGAGTCTTATTTTTCTTCTGTATCTACTGCAGATTGCCTGACATGAGTTTGTACCTGTAGCTTCCATCACTGCTGCTTTTGCTAAGAACTAGATAGTCATTTCATCAGTAGACTATCGTTATACCTAATCATAACTGAGCCTGTATTAATTCATTCTTCCTGAAATGTGTTGTTTATTTGGTTGGGGTTTTTCCTAGTGTTTGCATTGTTAAGCAGGGTAAAAGTGTTGGCCTGGTTATTGAAAAGACAATCCCAGAAATATTTGATTCATTACTTTTGCTGGAGCAGCATGTGAAGCTCTAATTGAAAAGGGCCAAAGGGAAATATATAACATTTAAAATAAATTCATGATTATCTTTTTTTAAATGTGATATTTTGTATCATTTGGTGATATTTGTATCATATTTGTATATGATACAAATGTGTTTTATAAGCAATTGATTATTCACTTATTGATTTGAGAAAAATAAGGAGCCAGACTCCCTTTAAGGTCTTTTGTGGCTTTCTGCTATGTTACATCATTCCTTTTGGCTTGATAGTGATTGTGCATTTCCAATAGAGACTAATAAAGCTTGTAAAGCTGTATTTTTTTTTTTTATAGGCAAGTTAAATATTCTTTTGTTCTATTCAATTTGTCCATTTTAGGTAAGAGGTTGCATTCTAACCATTAGGACTGATTTATTGCCTAGTGGCCTATGTGGAAATGAGCAAGTGAATATCCACTAATTTCTGGTGCCCAGGTGTTAAAGTTGTATATTAAGTGCTGCAGTAATTTGCATTAATTGGCAAGCTGTCATCAAGGAAATGCCAAATATTTAATCAATAATTTCGTAAAATGTTGAAGCTTATTCTTATGTTGCTTTGAAATAAAAAAGTTTTAAGTATATCAAACTTCTTGCTGAGTATGTATCCAAGTCTTTTGCTTAACAGGATCAAATTGCTAAATTAGAGCGTGAAAACTAGCACTGAACCGTTTAGCTGAGAAATCCCTCCTTTGCAATTATGGTTTAGACAGATCTCGCTTCTAATTATACAGAAAAAGAAATCTTGTTCTTTGCTGGCATTATTCTGCCTCTGTTACGGGTAAACAGAACATAAGATACATAAGATTCCTTTCGAACTCACATATCTTCATTTCTATTTAAAAGTAATTTTCTTCCCATACTGTAGTCAGTCATCAGCAAGTCTGACATGCCTTTAAAAAATAGATTGTGGCTATTGATGATAGTATCAATAACATCACGTGAAATGCAATAAAATCTTGAAACTAAGATAAAACCCTATCTTTACAAATATTATTAGGAAATTAACTTAATGACTGTCACAGCATATCAAAAAGCACTTTTTTTTGTTTTCAGAAGGGCTACCTCTAACCAATTTTTTATTGTTGTGTTTTTTAAGTCATAATGAAATAGTATTTATAATGTAGAAAATGATGGATAAGATATAGTGACTTTACACTGGAATTAATCAAGAGGTAAACTAGAAGGTGAACCGTAATAAAACCTAATAAAAACTAAAATCTCTAGTATCAGTTTACAGATTTCAAAGATAATTAAGGCTACTGTTTACCTCCTTATTTTTTGCTGCTTTTACTTCCTGTTAATTCTTGATATTAGCGTTTATAAACTAGAAATTTCTTAGCTTTTGTCTTCTGAATATTTGTAATTACTGTTTTCCACAGATGAGTGGAATGGTAGAAAGAATTTAGTGAAAAATCAGATTTTCATGATGTAAATTTTAAGACAGTATGAGGAGATGTGTGCAGATAGAGCTCACTTTAAAATATGGTTTTTAGTCAGTACAAACCTAGTTAGAATTGTGCCAACGTCTTAGAAAAGCAATAATATAAAATCTTAGTAAAAATATTTTGCTCCAGACTGGGTGGAGGTTTAAGGTTATCCAATGCATAGTGAAGCCAACAGAGGATAAGGAAAAGGAAACCAATTATTTGTACTAGTTTTATAAATCTCTCTTTATTGCCTAACCTTTTCAAACAAGAAATGGATTTATCCTCTGTGGAGACAGTAGTATAAATAATGTCATTCTCTGGCTAGAAATGGCTCTAAAATCCTTTGATCTGAAATAGGGTTGCCTAATTCTAAGTACATCCTGTTCTAGTATGTGCACTCTAACTAGATTTAAAAAGAAATAAAAAATCCAGCTCTTAAAATTCTTGTCAAAAATATATTTCCTTTAGACCAATTTAATAGTTATAACAGGGTACAGTTATTGGTGTATTTAATTTCTAATAATTCCTTTTGATATTTTGGACTTTTTCTGAAAACTAGATTTACGTTTTCTTCTTGAACTTTGTAAAAAGGTTACAGAAAATGTTTAAATGAAAGATTAATGAGAAAAGTGTTTCATCTATAAAGGTTGGACTATAGTGACTCTAGAAAAAAGTAAATTTTTTGGGTGTTCAGTTTTAAATTCTGGTTAAAGAAATCAGTATATTCACTTTCCCTTGGACATGACCTTCAAGTGTTGTGCTTTTTTTGTTTTGTTTTATTGAACCAGTATTGGGGGAGGAGGACACAGACAAGGCATAAACTGACATAATGAGAGAAAGAAAACAAGCATGAAAATGGCCATTGCAAAGGGAAAATAGGGCCTTCACAGAAGTTATTAGAGGAGACACTTGATGTGGTCTAATTTGCCAAAGGTATGGGTGTGAAGAAACAATAGCTAATGTGTCTCTTTTATATCAGAAGACAGGAGCCAATTCGTGCCTGTCAGGATAACATTTTATAGATTTAAATCATTTTTGTGCAAGATTGTTTTAACCCAACTAAACAAGAATTTTTGTTTGCTATCAATTTTATAGTATTTTGCCCACCCAGCCACTTAGAAGTTGATTGGAATGGGCAAATTTTTTTACAATAAATATTATTGTGTTAAAATCACTAGTATTGTGCTACCTGGCTGAATTTTTATTAGTTTTTAGATGCTGCTTTTTCAAAGTTTTTTGAGAGGATCCTGTCAAATTTCATTCCTTCAATGGAAGTGTATTCATCTTTGCTGTGATCTTCTCAAAATTTCTTCTTTTTCAAAATATTGTATTTAACATGAATCACGACTTTTTATGTTCTGATAATGTATGCTACTGCAAGGTTATACTTTAATGAAATGCTTCTGGTTGATTAACTCTCCATGACATGCAGAGGTGACTGTCACTTCTTGTGGCCATCATGTCATCATGAAATTCTGGGTACGAGCTCTTGTTAGAGGGGGCAACTTCTGAGTTTCCACACTGATGTCTACAGAAATGATGGCCTCTGGGTCCCGGAGATCTTGCTACAATATGTACTCAATATATTATTTATTCTAGCAGGATTAAACCTAAGATACCTCTATGAAATAACAGTTTATTAAATATTGATCTATATATTAAGACATTTCCACTCTAAAGATACAGCATTAATTGGAGGGGAAAATATTGCCAAAGAAAGAGAAAATGTAAGACAGTAAAGCAGATATTTATCGAAGTCCCTGCTTTTATTTATTTATATATTCTTTTTTGTTAGATTTCATAGAAAATACAAACATTTGTTCTGAGTTTTCAGATAATAATTTGTGTTTTTCTTTTAATTTAATCTAAGAATATTAATGATTTTTCATAGACTTGCATAATTTAAAAATATCACCTGCAAGTATGAAAATGAATGACAATGAAGTAGTCTTTTTTTTTTCGTTACATTAGGTGAATGGAATTCTCCTTTGGTCATTGAGTCCTTGGTTTTGGGTTTTGTTGGTATTGCAAGTCACATCTTCAAACTCAGAAACCATCCATATAAAGCAAGAAAATTTGATAAATTGATACCTTCTCTTAATGTGTTTTTTGAGGGGTTTTTAAAATTATTTTGTTTTTTTAAAAATCTAGATGATAAGAGAGGAGGAAATATTGTCTATCTTCCAAGTTAAAAAAAAAATAGATTATTATGTGTAAAGTCAGCAGAAATCATGAGAAATGTTTACAAATAACATAGATGATTTAGGGGAATATTCAGTAAGGCAGAGCAGTGTTCAGGAGATAAAGAAAGTAACATTAACATTAGACTCCTGCAATTGCTTTTTGTATATTTTAAGTATGATACTTTGCCAAAGTCTTGTTAAAGCAATGATTTTGAAGATAAACTTGAAATTGATACTGTTTTTTCAGTCTTCTGGCAGCAAATTAGAGACACAAGGATGCCACATATCTGTGTTTTGTCTTTCTGTTTAAATTAATTTGAAATACACTCAAAGGAAACCAAAAATACCTTCTCACTTCTATTGTACAAGCTGTACCCTAGCTGGACTTTTGACACATTTAGGACTCCAACTCATGAGGGTTTGTAAGTGTTACACATTCATGCATATGCACTTGCTATGCCTTGTTTACTTTTTAAAGTAGGTTTTGAAGCTGACTTAATTGAAGTTTAATGCCTGAACTGATTGGCTTATTTCTGTGTATTTACTGATGTGTTAAAATATACAAGTCGATGGTAGAGCTGTTAAAGTATGTCAATGTGTGAAGTTGAACTGATTTATTAAAGCAGTTCTGCTTTGTATGTGGACCAGACTTCAGTTTCGTAAAGGATAGTCTTTGGACAACTACCCCTGTGCCACTTGCCTCCTTCCTCACCCCTCAAATCTGTGCCAGTAGTACCAGAACTGAAAATCACATCGTGACTTCAAATACCTAGATGTCAAGACGTTTTTGTTCTAAAATCCAGTTAGGAAAATAAAAAAGTTATTCATCGTTAACCAGCATGCATTTTTCCAGGATACATATCTGAATTAATTTTGTGCATGTTGGAGAACAGGTTACCTTGTGAAAATGACCTTGCTTGGAATAAAAATAAATATTAATTTAGCTGTTTTATGAAGGCTTATGTGGTAATACTGATGTCATTCCAAGAGCTGCAGCTCTGCGTACCTGCGCTTTCAGAGTTCTTGCGGTTAAAACTGAAATCGCCCTGTTTTCTGGTTTCTGTGTTTTCTTCGAGCCCTGATCACGTTTCTGTCTATGAAGACCTAGAAATAATAGCCTTACACTTTTCAAATTCCCACAGGCCTCTCTGCTTGCTTTGAACATGGACTGTTATTCTTGAAAGCAGGAATTCTTTTGCTGGCAGGATATGAGGCAAAGCCAGTAGCTACTTTTGTTCTCATTTTGAAAGATTTTTTTTTTTTTTATTACTTAATTTATTTCTGTGTTTCTTACGCATAGAAATGTTGTAGTAATTTTGATTTACAGGGGTTAGTAGTCTTCCTATAACTCTTACTTCTCTGAGTAGTATCAGTAAAATCATCTGAGTTGTTTTGTGACCGAAGCGTATGCCTGCGGTGAATGCTTTTGTAGTGCTTCTTCCATGACAGCCCAGGTAATAAAGACTAAGTTGCAGCTTTTATGAATTACTGACATGGATTCAAGAACTAATAACAGTTCTGAAATCAAGAGACTGCATCAGTGTTCTTTAAAGTTTGAGCACAGTAAACTGACTCCCATTTAAAAAAAGTGAAAGGGGGACAGGTGAGGAGAGAAAAAGAACTTGGGGTTTTTTGTCCATCAGTGAGTTAAACCCGTGCCTATGTATGTAAAGTACATGCACTGTGGCTAACTCTGCTTCTCACAGTTCAGCCATGTGACAAACAGTTGTGGCACAGAGGAAAAAAGAATTTAATTCCCATTTGAATGCCTCATTTGCTTTTTGCTTACTGAAGTGTTTCATCAGGTCTTATTTATAGATTCTGTAATCCCGAACAACTTCAAGAAAATGACAGATCGATGTGTCTTACCTTCAAGTGATGTGTTTCTTCTACAAAAATTACATCAGCCCAAATATGAATTACTAGGCAAACTAAATAGACAAGACCAGTATCTGATTTAAAGTGGGTTTCCCTTCCATGCATTTCCAAGTAAGGCTTCACAACAGCGGGGAGAACAGCACATGCATTGAGCTGTGTCAGAGTTATTCGGGAAGGTTGTGCTGATAGCTCTTCCTTGCAGTCCCTTTAACTTCTGCATCAGTAAATGGACATTAGGAGTGATGGCCAATAATGAACTATGCAGATTTCACAAAGAGCAATGGGCACAATCATAGTTTTAAGTTTTTTAACTAAAACCATTGTTAAGGAGACTGTGGGCTGGCTGTGGACCTGCAGATGGACGGGCTGCGCAGCCTGGGAACTGCCTCACTGCCCTGTTTCTCATTCAGGTCCATGCAGTGGGATCGGCCTGTCTGATTCAAAATTGAACCAGACCAGGCTGCAAGGCACTAAAAGAGTTCAGTGCAAGGTACAGCGGCAGAAACAACAGTGTTGTGTTTGAATACAAAGGTTTTTGGCATATACGTGAGATCACAACACAAGTAACAGTGCAAAAGGTCCTGTCTATCATCACTTGTATGCTAGAGTCCTGAGTCATCAATTCTTCATTCTTGATGTATAATTTTTAAAATTTTAAATACTTGGAGTGAAGCTAGCATATAAATGCTTTGTGAATGTTTCTTCCTTTGTCCCAAAAAGTTAATTATATCTGATTTTATGTGTGTAAATTTATTCTCCTTTCTCATTGGCTTGAATAGAACTATTCTGCATATGGGTTCTTGTAGCTTAAATAAAATTTGGATGATTAAGAGACGACCATTGATTTGATTTTGGCACGCTGTTGTTATTAAGACAAATTCCTTCAATTAAAACGTGTTGTAAGAACATAAGTTGACCCATCAAACATCTCATCAAGCATGGTCTAAGATTGTTCAATTTCACTTTTGAAGGACAGCTTACGTGGAGATTTATAAGGTTTGGAAGAGATCTTTTGTATTGTTCAGTAACAATAGATTGCATGTCTTCTAAGATTCCTCTAGGGCATCAACCCTGTTAACCAGACAACTCCACAAATGAATGGGATTTATGGTACCAAGAGATAGGATTAAATTAAAGCAGTTTAAATTGAAATACATACATAATTCCATTTTGGAATTATAACTAATTTATATTTCCAGTGTCAAACAAAATTCTCTTCTGTAATGACTTTTTTTTAAAAAAATCTCAAACATTAAGGTAAAAAGTTCACTTTCAGGGTTGTTGGGGGTTTTTTAGCAGTTCCTTAGAAAATGTCATCTGCAAAGGTTCTACTTGCTTTTCAATAAAATTATTCAAGAAAAATCAGTCTTGGAAGACATAATTGTGTAAATAATACTTTGGGGATAAAAATGTAGATTTTGTTTTCTAGCATATTAGGATTTTAAGTTTTAAATACAAACTACTTCAACAGCTTTCCAACAAAGAGTGTTTCAGAGTTTCATTAACAAATTGTTTAGTCGTCTTCCAAGTATCTCAAAAACATTGATGTGCTGTAAGTAAAACAAACAAACAAAACAAACCCACCCCCAAAAAACCAAACCAAAAACCCCAAACAAACAAAAACAAAACCAGCACTGAAATACTTCACCTCTCTGGATGACAGCTTATATTTTAACTATTTTTTTTCTGAAAAAAATAAGTCTGAGTCTATGTGATTTGCTAGTCTTTTTCCTTCTTTTCTGTTCTACTGGAAGTGCAAATCATAACAGTTAAGAATTGTACCTCTCTAATTTAGAGAAGATGTTTTCAGAACTTAAGGTTGGAGGATCTTGTACGTTTAACCCCTAGGTTTCCATTTCAAATTGGTCCCGCACTGACAGTACTCAAACTTAGCAGTTTTGCAAAAATCCTCTTATTGAGCGACAAGGGTTCTTTGGTTTGAACACCTTCTCATCTGCATTCCAAAACCTTGCTTTTCTCAATAGACGTGGTGGAGACCAAGGAGCACCTTGCAGTGTAATACTCCTGCAACTGTAATTGTACACCCTTAAGTTTAGAATTTGCATCAGTGGCCAAACAGAGGGCGTATTTGCATGGGTACACAAGTTCTTACCTGTTGCATTCTAGGTTATGGCCTCCTAGTTAGAAAATTTATTTTACCTGAATTTATTATTCACTGTCAAAACCTGTGATGTAACTGTGAAGCAAACACTACCCTTTGTATGCATAGTAAGAGCTATGTATAATTTAATTGTGGCCATTTGAATGGTATCAAGTGAATACTACTTCTCTAGACTGTTCCTGTAGTTAATTAGTAAATAGTATGTGCTTCCAAAGCTTTAGCCTTGAGTTGCCTGTTCTGCTCCCTTAATTTCATTGGGGAGCTCTGCAACAAGCTAAAGCTAGTAGACAAACTTCGCTAGTTAAGCGAGGTAAACATCTTTTTATCTGGAGAACTTAGATTGAATTAGCTTGATTTCCTGTGGCTGGAGCTTTGATTTCTAAGTATTTTTTAATTTATAAATTATATCCTCTGCCTTATTTCAACCTGTAGTCTTGTTTTGAAAAGGACACTTGTTTTTAGATTTTTCCGTCACTAGATAAACATTGAAATCTTGGCTCTTTATAATCCTCTTTATTCTTGCCTTTTTTTGGTCCGAGACTGCTGTTATTGGAGTAACTGCTAAATGCTTAATGGCTGTTTTTAGGCTCTGTGTACTTTTATACATACATGATAGGCCTCAGACTTGCTCTGGTTTTCTTCCCTCTTCCTTTGTGTTGCCATCATTCAAAAAAGTAGAGTTTATTTAAATAAATACCATAGCGAATATGTCTATCCAGATTTGCATCAGCTGCAGATTGACTCAAATAAGACTGTCTGCATTTTGTCTCATAATTCTAATTTGTACATCCAGTTGTATTAGAGAATCTTACGCTAGTGTCCTTTCCAGTTTTTCTTTGAATGAAGTAAATATTATTGTAGTTAATGAATCCTCATATGCAATACTTTGATTTTACTAATGGCTGCCTGAAGCCTGCAATCCTCTTGATATCAACATTCTTTGCTTCTTCATTGGAGTTTTTCTTGTGAATATGTTGAACATTTTCCTGGCTTATTCCAGTTTCTCCGGTATAGTTCATAAAGTGAATACATTATTTTTAACCTCAGTACAGAATATATTCCACCCACATGCCTGATTTTGTTAATGCATTTCTTCAAACATGATGCATTTCTCTGTTTCTGCTCTTCAGTGCTTTTACTCCCCTTAATTCCACATCATTTGCAAATATAATGATTACAATCCTGCTTTCTTCTAGGACTTTATAAGACCTAAATATGCTGTTCCTCAGGGAGGTAAATTTTTCTAGTTTCTGTAACTCATGTTTATTATTATTTTTATAATTGCTCTACCTTGTTTTATGCTTCCCCTGTCAAGTAGGTTAAGATATTTAAAAGCATATATGTATGTGCATGTTTATGTTAAGATTTACTAATATGTGTTATATTCATAGCCAAATTCTGGAAGTACTTTTGCACTTTATCATATTTAATTTGGCTAATTTTAGAAAGTGCCATAAACTTTAAATTGCTTTTGTTTTCATAATTCAGAGCAACATCCTTTCTCTGGGAAATATTTTATACCTTCTGGTTTAAACTTAGTACTGAGATTAACGTTGTCATTGAGCAGTCTCATTGACTGTAATGGAAGAAAACCCTGTGTTTTGTGTTTTATTTTATTTGTGTGTACATGCAATGTATTTGCAAGTGAAACTTAGAAATAAAATGCATAGGGAAGTTCATTTTTTTTAATATCTTTAAAGAGAATTTTTAGATGAGAATGCATGGATTAGAAATGTTTCTTTAGGCTCTCAAATTTGAAACTGTTGCTTTAGGAAAATACTTAAGATTTTTCTGAGAAATATTTGTTTGACTATATAATAAAGTATTCCCATAAAGCTTTGTGCAAATAAACGTATTGAAAGGATCAAACCAAGAACCTCAGACCACTATACTTGGATAAAGATGTTGGCTCAGATGATGTAGAATTTGGGAAGAAGACTTTTTTAGATTTTATTTTAAGGACACACAGTAGACACTGAGGCAAACTCAGGGTAATATTAATAGGTTTAATGATGTACAGCCAAATGCTGCATCAGATTTTGCAGTGTTCTTTTGACAGCCAATGAAGACACTGAAGTCTATGTGTGTGTGTGTTTTATTTAAAGTAGAATTATCAGAGCGATTGTATCCTTTAAAGCAAAATAATATTATTCAAGCTAATGCAAAGACTCACTCATGGAATGGAGATCACAAACCTAAATTTCCGAGAAATAGCAGAGTTTAATTGTCCACAGGCTGCGGTTATACTACTTCCGAGTTTTCAGACAAATCACAACCCCCTCCATTTACATTTACATACATTGCACAGATGGCACTTTGCAACATACATATTTTGGGCTGATGTCAAAGCTTATTGGGTACACTTTTAAGCTTGTGACCTCTGGCGATTATCATGGTCTTTGTATTTTGAGTTGCAATGATTTCCTTTTTTCTTGCTGAAGCAGTTTTATTGTTTCTTTATTGTGCAATACATGTGTGTTAACAGTTCTACTGTGTAGTTTCTGTTCTTTTTAGTCACATTAGACTGATTTGTATCTTATGCAAAAATCCCCTAACTCTGAGGTGTGCTACAGCAGTATTTTTGCTATAAAAACAATCTGTACGCCTTGTAATAATAAAGTGCAATTGCTCTTTATAGCATTTGTCATGAGGAAAAATAAGAAAGGAGAATTTGTATTATATATTTGTAGTTTTTTTGATCAGAGAGCTTTTTGTCCTTCCCCTCTTCTTGAGTACTATTTGATAGGACTAGATTTGGTAAGAAGATACTACGTTGTCATATGTAGTGTGGGGCATAATCACATAAGCAGAGTAAAGGTGTTTTCAGAGATAATTTTGGTTAAAGTTTTCAACAGAAAACCCCTAGTCATAAAAAATGAAAGATGCTTCTGAAACTTCCATCTCAAGGTTAAATTGAAAAAACTTACACAGGAATTCTAGTACGATAGGATCATGGAAAACTGGTTCTATTTTTCTGTTTAAAGACACAAAGCTTTACAACTTCCATAGCTGCCTGAGGGAGGTGTAGATATCTTAATTTATAACCTCAATTCCAGGCACTTCTAAATGACATTTAGGACATTATGTATATATAATGGCAGTATTCATGAATGCATGAGCTTTAATTTTCTGGAGTCTCAGCAATTATACAATTCTGCTAATCAAAATGAGGCATTCAGTCCCTTGGGACACTTTGTGGATGTTTGTTGAGGTGATTGCCAACATCATGCTTCCGTTGCGTGGCAGTTAAATGGAGCTGGTTTGACTTGTGTCTTCGTACGCCCACTGCCACATCCTCCTTCTGTCTGTTGGTGGCAGCTTCCAAAGTACCAACTTGTTTCATGTCGACTGCGTGTTGGGCTCTTTAATAAATCACCAATGAATAGCCAGCTCTGTACTTCTGTATTTAAAGCAGTCCTGAACATTGATTAATGTGGCTCTTCAGAGTAAGAACAATGCTTAAGGCATATATGCACATGAAAAGAGATAGCTTTGTCTTGCCTGCTCCCCACCCTTTCCTTTAAATGAGCCTCTTCTGGGCTGGCCTGGACCTCATCTAATTGATTAACAGATCTTCAGGCAGGCTGAGTTAGTCGTCAACCTTAGGGGGTAATAAGAGCCCTTGGAAATTCTGGCTCTTTGCTCTAGAGGGGCCAGTGGCATGTGTCTCAGCCTTGGGCATCACAGCCATGAGGTCACTTATTGGTCTGGTCCCTGGCTATATATAATATGTAATCAAAGGACTTCTGTCAGAATGGATAATTAATTTTAGTTGGCAGATGACTAAATGACTAAGACTAAATTTAGATCAAGGTGTTTGGTTTTGATTTGAGTTTTTTATGCCAGTCTTTGTTTTAGTCTTGGAAAAGGTGTGGAAGTAAGGAATGTGGTTACATGAGTTCTGTAGTTCTCTTGCCTTGTGACAAATTACTGTTCCTAACTTAAGGTCGTTCATATGCTCCTGCTTCTTTGAAACACACCCTTGTGGCAAGCCTTGGAGAGTCGGGCATTTCCTGTCTTTGGGAGGCACCTCATTTCGTTAGCCTCAATTAATCTTCTGAAACAATCCTGCACAATTCAGCCAATTAATGGAGCTAAGCCAACACCGAACAGGAGAGTATTGTTACACTTTTTAAAACTCTTCCATGCTTTCCACTACTTTATTTTTAATTATCTTCTTACAGAATTTAAATATATGTAAAAATAGCTATAGAATCACAGCTTCTTCCTGAATGTGAAATGGTTGCTACAAAGTAGTGACTATATAAAATGAGCTACCCTCTTAACTTTTTAATTGACAATGTTTTATAATTGGGATACAGAATGCTTCTTCAGAATGCTGAGACTTCTGTATAAAAACTTTTCACCGTAACCAGTTAGCAGCTTAAATCCTTCCTTTTGCCTGTGCTCTGTGAAATGTGGTATGACAGGAGAATAAAGAAGAAAGAAGTATCTTTAAAAAAACTCCATATGCTAATTAGAAATGGCTGCAGTCTGAAATATAATTTTGCTGTGATCAGTAAAGTGCATACTTTGCACTGTAAGTGTACATATATTTCTTGCTGTATTTGTACAGAACACAAATTGTGCTTATTTTTGCCTATATTGTGTATTTCCCTCAATGACTCATGGATCGTATATATTTTATTATTTTCTTGAGTATACACGAACATATTTTTAATTTCCACCTTGCCTCCGGAAGAATTAGCAATGTCAAGGTGTTTGGTTTCTACCAGAACCCAAAATTTCTCTGAAAGCCGAAATTCTGATCATTTCAGGCATTTTCTTTTACTCCCTAGTTTTTTCTTCTTCCAATTTCTTGTAGTATTTTGTATACAGAAAAACGCAGCAGCTTCTCATCTGTGTTCACCTTGTCCCCAACTCTAGGAATTTTCATTGATCCGTTGGTTCAATACTTGGTAAAAGAAAGAATTCTTTATATTTTTGTTCTTCTAAGATTTCTCACAGATAAGTTTTGGGTTTTTTTTTTTCACAAACAAGACATAGTAAATAGAATGGAGTTTAATGTAACTTGTAACTCTGAACTCCAATTCCTTTTGCCTTCTCTAGTTTTCAGTGTTCATCTCATCTATTGGTGACTTTATTTTTTCCTTTTGGAAACCTCCATGTTTTTTAGGACTGTTTTAATTTCGACTTGTGGGTAGTATTTTGGGGATTTTTGCTTGTTATATCTTGAATGTGTCTTTAAATCTTTTTCGATGTAGAGAAAAAGAAAAGCTGAGATCAGATGTACCAATATTTGATTGATGTGCCCATTATTTTAATCTTTTTTATTTATCTATCAAAATGTTCTGATTATGTTGTAATATGAATTTGACATGATAGAATGCTGTAATTATCAAGTTTTGAAATAGCCCGGTAGTTCTGTCTGAACTTGTGTTTAGTTTCAAAACCTAAGTCCTGTTTTCTACTTAGAAATGCACTGGTGGTGCTTGATGCAAGAGGCAGTAACATGCTAAATAGATTTTGCTTTGGGAGTCTGGGACTGCTGCTGAAATCTCTTGACTTTTAGTGTTTTGCAGTCTGTATCATTTGGAATCAATATGGCAAAGAATGCGAATGCTCTTGCAGAGAACTGTTTGGAGGGGAAAATGGTCAAAAATAGGTTTGTGTAATGACATCTTTTTTTTGAGTGTGATAAGCTTGTGGCACTTCCTGAAGAAGTACTTTGAATATGAGCCTAAATCTGCATTGGAAGACACAACAGAAGCTTCTAAAAGAAGACCCATTATATTTCTTCTCTTTCACTTAAAAAGAAGGAAGGGACTGACTTGGAATATCCCAAACCTCCTCCTGTCATTAGCATCTGAACCCCTGTTACTCCCTCCTCCCATGTGTCTGCTTGTGCCTAGCTAATGTTGTCTCCTTGATGTCCAACATTTGTGTAGTATATGAGTTTCCACTTTCTTTGGTTAAACTCTGCCAGCATAATCACCAAGGTGTGAAAAGGTTTGGGGTAAGGCCCCAACATCAGCTGTTTATTGTTTTTTAAAGATTCTTCTTTAAACTAGGTCTGATCCAAGTGCTTGGCCTGAATCATGTTATCTCCTCTTCAGGACCCTGTCTTCTGTCTTCGCTTCACGTGAAGGGAATCTAGTTCACACACTGCAGGACTGCTAGGTGATGCAAGCTAAAATGGAGTAAGCGGGATATATGGGAGTATATTTCAAAAGCAGACTTCTCTAAATCAAAAAAATTAACGTATGCAGACGATTTGAGGCATAACAGGGGTACAGAATATCTTGCTGTGTAGCTGAGCAGTCCTTTTGCTGCTGAAGGTGACCTAAACAAGGAAATCCATCCTTAGTCTACAAAATGAAGAAAAACAAAGTAGTCTGAATTTCATCTAGTCCTAGATTATTTGTTTATTTGTTTGCTTAATGCATCTTCTTTCCTAATAAATCGTTGATCAATATCATGTAAGGAATTGAAATCCATTACTAGGGAGACTGTTAGGAAGCTTTTCCTATGTACGTCTCTGTCATCATATTCCTCTACTTTCATTGCAGTCTTGTTACATAAGAAAAAATACACAGAACCTTGATGAAATCCACTTTCCAAGGTAGTATTTCTCCCCCCTCCCCTCCCTCCCCCCAGTGGACTGAAGTGATGGACTCTTGAGAAACATTCAGAGAGATGCCCTTTTACATGGATATTCTTGTAAGGTGTTCATGCATTGGCAGCACAAGCTTGTTTTGGCGTTACGTGAATAAAGTGACCAGTCCATTGAAAATGGACTGTTGATAAAGGAATCCCAAGGCTGTGTCTGAAACTGGATTTTCAGTAAATTAGCACGTTATAGTTACTCCCTGAGCTCTACATAATTAGCTTTTTCTGTTTTCTTATGTTCATCAATTTGCATTCATTGAAGGATTTAGAAAATTGGATAAGATACAAAGTCAAAGCTTAAACTGATACTTAACAGTGAAAGCGTTTTAAAAATATCATGTAGACGCAGTGGCAGTTACTGGCTGAAGCCAAAAAAAGGATAATTTTGCTCCATTGCTGATTTCTGCACCCAGCCATAAGCTTCATGCCTCTCCTAATTAACTTCATGCTGGTGAGCAGATTGAGAATGGCTCTAGTCAGCGCTAAAAATGCCTGGAAACATGCTGTTTTACAGCCGTATGCAAAGTTGCTGAATTTTTTTTAAATCGCTGCCAAAAGCCACAAGACATAGATGCATATGTTTCATGCTAATCACAAAATAATAAGGTAATTGATATTCAACAATTTAAAACAACAAACAGAGCGCATACTCTAGATCTTTCTGGCTGGTTTTAATTAATGCTGTTGCCCACTGTTTGAGTGGAACCACAATGGAAGTGGTGGGAACTTGGTTTTGGAAGAGAATTCTTTTCCAAAATGTTGATAATGCATTTAAATAACTCTTTATGTGTCTAGGAAGGCAGCTGAAGTACTGTTTTCCTTTATCTGTTCCTTGCAATAAATTTGAAAAGCAAAATCAGGGTTCTAGGAAAGTTGAATCCTGAGAAGGTCTGGGAAGAGTTTTGTTTCTTCCTTTCAGATTAGCCAGTGCCTCTTAAGGAACTCGCCCCAGCATTTGTTCAGATTGTCTAAATGATGTCTTAAAGATAATTATACCTGTTCTAAGGGAATATCTGTGAAGTACATTCAGTTATTTTTGAGACTGCTATTCATCTGCATCACAAAGGTGCTGAAACTAGCAACAGTTATATTGTTGATGGAAAAGTAATAAGAAAATGAATAGTGTTTACTAGAAAGGAAGAAGGAAAAAACTCCTGGCATTGACAGGATAGAATTCTGAATCAGCTCTTGAGCTAAGGGAATTTTATGGAGGGGTTTGAGTTGTAGCAATTCTGTCAGCTCTCGTAGTCAAAATTCTAGGCTAGCAACAGATCTCAGTTTTTTTGGTAGCACTCAGCCCTTCCAGTCATACTGACTGGTAAAGGAGCCAATAAGTGTGAAAATTTGAATTATACATCTTCAATTAAAAGTCATATTTCTATTGCTTATCTTTTCTATGCTGGACAATAACTTTGATAAAATCTGCATTCTCTATTCTGGAAGACTGCTAAAAATATCTTAAATGATTCTGTTCTGCGATGTATTAGACTGTACCCCTTGTTTGCTCAGCTAGTTTCGTTTAGTTATTTGTCTGATTTGTTTTTCTGTTAATGTTCTTCTGTTTTGTTGTGTGATTGTTTTTAAAGAAAGCGGGAGAGGACAGCCCAAAAAATGTGATGAAGAACCTTTTGTCTTCGCTGTCTGCCTATCCTCCTCTGTGGTAGTGATTGCCTTGTAAAACCTAGAATTTTAATATATAAAATGGTTGTTGCAGAGCCCTGAGATGAATGATATATTATCTGGCTAATTCCAGGCAAATTGATAAGATTCTTTTTCTTTGGAATAAGAACGATGCTAAAATTCTTTAAAAGCTCTATTCAAGGAGGAGCTTGGGTAATTTTACTCCTGGAAATACACTGAAAAGGAAGATTTTGTTTGATGGCCACATTAAACAGTTACCAGAACTGAAGGACTTAAGGGTCCAGTATGGTTATGGAAAGTACATTTCTACGCTTGTCTTGTGTTTTGACATCCTGCATGTGACAATCTAGAAAAAATCCGTCACTCCTTTTTAGTTATTAGAATTAGAATGTAATTTTTAAAGATGACATGGTTTGCGAGATGACTGTCAGAAAATGATTTTTGTGTTATTCTTTCGCTCCCATTAAATGGAGAATGAGGTATTCTTCTGGAGAAACTCTGAAGAAAACTGCAGACTTACTGAATTGGAGAATCTCAGCCTGTTTTTTCCTTCTAGCATGATGAAATGCCTTTATTGGTGCACCATACTAGTACAAACTGTTTCCTAAAGGAACTAAATAACTATGAAGAATAGATCGGTCAATGGCTACTAAATGTGAAAATTCAGATGCAAACTCTTTGGAACCACCATTTCTGACTGCCAGAAGCTGAACTCTACATATTAGAAAAACAATAATTCCATTAAACCTGTTACTTAAGAATCTGCAACTCACCACTAATGGGGACTGGGTAAACTGACCTTTAGCCTAGTTCTGCAAGGAAATATTTTGTTTAAGAAGGTTTTATAGGTAAAGGTAAAGGTGTTTTTGCTGCAGAGGTTAATGGAGAAACAACAAAGAAAATTATTGTACGTGGCATTTTTTTAATATTCAAGACAGTTCAAAAACCAACATGAAGAATACAGCCTGGAGTCAAACTGAAGAGGCTTTATACAGTCTTTGAGCCTTTCAGACCCTTTGTTGCCTTGGGCTTAGTTTCATTACTGAGCTTACTGGGTCCGCTGCATGCACCAGTTTTCCCAAGGGTGCAGAATCTCAGCAACCTCAATGGAGACTTCTCAGCTACGGAAGTAATTGTAGTAGTTTTTTTTAAACAGAAATTTTAAAAGTAGTATTTAAGAAACATAATTAAAAAGAGATGAGGTACATTATTAAAACTAAAGACCTGATGGCTTTCTAGAGGTGATCTACAGACAGAAATGCTGAAAATCTCCCATGCTTCTGTTGTTGCTCATAAATTTAATTTCTGCTGGCTTTTTCTAGTAAATGCTTGATAAATTAAGCTGAACTCTTCTCTCCTATACCAGTTGCCTTTGTGAGAAAGGAAAAGAAGGTGACAGTGTTTTGCTCCTTAGTCCTTCACTCAAATCCATGGCCATGCAAAATAACTGAGCACTGATGTTTGTGATTCTGCAACCATCTTTTTGTGTCTGTCATATCTTCTGAGAATGCTTGATTTTTGAAAGAATGAAACAAACCTTGCTTACTCTTGCTGCTTCAACTATAAGGCTTGAGTTACCAACACTCTGTGTTGCCTTTAGACCCTGCAAAGGCCCGGTGTGACAGTCATGAATATGGGACTTTTAGTAGTGTTGGTGGAGGAAGTAGAATCTAGCAGATTGGTTCCAGTTGTACATTGTTCATTTATCTAGCTCAAGAGCACTTTTAATGCTACATTTCTGAGAAAATAATAATATGAAGTTGTAAATATCAGGAAACCTGAAATGGCGGAAATTGTAATAAGCAGTCTAGTGAGGATGAATGTAAAGCTGAAAGTGTCAGCTGAAAAGCATGCTTGGCAGAATCAGGAAAAAGAAATAATTAGGTTCCAACTCATCTTTAGAATATTTTTGCTGTAGAAACTTTAGGAGTTAAAAACAAATGATTTCTAACAGGTTTCTGAATTATCTAATGATTCGAATTAGTGGATATTTCAAGGTCAGTTTAAGGTATCTTTTGTTTAATATATCTGAAGTCCAGAACTATGGGCTTTAACTAATAATTCTTTGTTTACTATTAAACATGAAATTATTTTTGTATCTGCACCACTGAAGATTGTTGTTTTCTTTTCAATTATGTTGTAGACAGAGTTTAGATTTCCATTTTCTCCCACGTGTAAGCTCTCAGAGTGTCCTTCAGAGATTTTTTGCTCAATGATTTTGCTTTTTATAAATGTCCATGGAAAAGCTAAAAATGCAGGTCAAGGCTGGGCAAAAAGAATAATAGCACTGAAGAGGCTGAAAATTTTCTGAAACCCAAAATATTGTGCAAATTCTAAATCGCACTGTTAGATGCACTGTAGGAACTGTGTAACTTTGGTGTAGAAAATACATACGTACATAAAGAAAATAATAATTGAGTACAGAACTTTTCATATTTCTTTCTCTGCTGAGCTCAAAGCAGGAAAACTTGTTTTATATTGCCTAGCTTACAGTTTAGCACTTGAATACTCCCACTGGCGGTAATGCTTTTATCAGCATAAGAGGAATGAATGTTGCTGGAGAGAAGTTCCTTCTCATATGCAGTACTTAACCATTTGAAAGGTCAGTTTGTAGCTTCCTTAATACACGTGTTGTTCTTGAGCATTTGCAATTAGACATGTAGAGGTTTTAGTAAGTTCTTGGCATTTCTTTCCTGTGTTTGACTCTGACTGTCCAACTAAAATAATATTTAAGTTTTATGAGGTTGGAGAAAAAAAAAAAGTATTGCTGCAGTAGCTTTTTCAAGTTGCTGTCAGAGTTTAGCTGTGGTATGAATAAAGTCAGGTATTTTAACATAAGTAATGTGGTGGACAAAAGATCGAGAGGGCAGTTGTGTTCCAGGTGCCCAATTTGTAGCAGTTTCCTTGACTCAGCAGACAAGTAAAGGGGAAAAAAATCAGTTTACTGTCGCCTTGGCTCTGTATCATTGGTTTTCAGATTAGCAAAGAAAGCTTCACTTTCCCAACATACAGCGAAGCATTTCTTCTAGGTAAGATAGGGAAAATGGAAGCAAAGTTGGTCTATCTTTCATATTTTAGATCTTGTTTTCAATTTTTATGTTGATAAAATAAAATCAACCATACAGAAGTTGAACAGCAGTCATCTTGAAAGAATTTCTGCTGAAAAAAAAAAAAAAAAAAAAGCCTTTATAGTTTAGAGCTTTGGAGAAAAGGTTCCATAGCTTGCACTTTATTTGATTTTATTACCCTCACTGGCTAGCTTTGTGTCCTTGACTTTAAATGTGTATATACACTGTCAGTAACAGTTTTCTCTGTGTAAACATTTGAAGAGCAAACAACAGTATCTTGTAAAGGCTAAGTGGAGTTTCTGAGGTGAATACCCTATAGGTAATGTGGACTTGAAAGAGCATTCCAGCAGAGCTCTGGCTTTTCCAAGGCTATCTCCAGTGCTCAGTTGTCCTCAGCTTTGCTCAGAATTGTGCCATTGGTATTTTCCTCAGACTACTGAACAAGCAAATAAACTTTGCCTTTACTGGGATTAATTTACTACAGTCTGAAGCTGCAAATCTCTTCTGGCAACCATTCATAAGCTGAGTAAGCAGCACCCTCACATCTGTTGACAATGTGAGTTCATTGTAGAAGCCCGTATCTGAGAAGGCATTGGAGTGTTCAGAATGGGAGAGGGAATTAGTCGCTAGCAAGGAAGGCCTCTGAATTTGAGCACTTGGAGTCAACTACTGACATGGCTGAATGTGGATATGGTATTTGTTGTCTTTCTCTGCTATTTATGTAGCTCGGCTGGAAAACTGAAGATCACTATACTGGGAGAAGCCTGTCCATTCTGGCTTGATTAAAGTAATATGTTTGATCTTAGTGAATTTACTGACAATTTAATTAAAGCAAATCTTTTCAGGAAATTTAATAAGAGCCCTGATTTAAGAGCCTTGATTTTTCAGAGCTACTTTAAAATCTACCTGAAGTAATTAAATAAATCATATTTGAGGATTTGTTTTTCTTTTGAATTGCCAGCTGTATCTTACCAAATCCCGTTAAAACATCACTTCTTGTAATCAGTATTTGGTCCTCCACAGCAGTGCTAGACTAAACAAGGAATAACATCGAAAATTTAAATTAGGTTCAATGATGTAATCGTATTGAATGCTTCACCATTTACTGACTTGAGTCATTTCCTTTTCCAGCTTAATTATTGCACAACACTGGTCATCTTTAAACAGTGCTTTCAAAAGGTACTTGCATTTTATCTCAGCACTGGTAAATACCTGATCCGGTGTTGGCAGTGCTCCTACAAGATCCTAGAGACTTGGCATTTCGCTCTGTCCCCCCGCCCTGGTTGGTTGTTTTGTATAATGTTGGTATATGACTTTGACATTGCATGGCATTCTCCTAGCTATCAGGATGGCAACGGACATTGCATTTAATATTTCCATAGTCTGGAAATATATGCTACTCCCACAAAAATATCCTGAGTTAGCCTCAAACTGGAAAATGTTTTCACAGTACAAATTCTGGTCAGTGATAGATCTGTATGTATTCAGTCAAAGAAGCAGGCAAGCTGCATAATTATGATTCATGACCAGTCTCCCTTCTTGATTTTTCTTTAGTCAAAGTGAACTATTAGCAGCCACTACAGAAATCGTAAAGAACTAAAATTAAAAAAAAAAGTATTAAATATATTAAAGGAATAAAACTCATCTATTTCTGAGCATTTGCTGAGCCAAAGAGAGGAAAAAAAAATACATATTAGTGAGTTTGTTGCTTGGCTCTACAAATTTCTGTCAAACTGTTGAATACAATATAAGCTGTTGAAACTTGTCAGAATTCATGTTCAAAATACGTAGATCTGATTTTCCTTTAAGGGTTTTGGTTGCGTGTTTTTACTAGCATTCATAAATTATCTTGTGATTAAGAAAAATGACGTGGCAAATAGAAACAATTTTAAATTGGTGGTGAAGCACGTTCATTAGTGACTCTGTTTTAAGAGAAGATAGCTTTGTACATTTATCACTTCTGTTTCTAGAATTAGGTGGTTTGAAATGGATCTTTGGTTTTGTATGTAGTCAGACTCTTTTTATTTATTCAGTACAGCCTTTACTTATGTTTATACCTCATTTATTTTGTTTAAGAACTACTTATGTGCTTTTATCATTTAGTTTTCTATTGTTGGTGCCAAATCCTGAAAAATTGGTCCCTGTAGTACGCTGCAACCATTAAATACCAGTCGGTTGCAGAATATCATTTGAACTTATTAAAATGTGATTCATCTGGTGCCAAGTTTATTCACAAGCCTTGTGCTGGGCCAGGCATTATACATCAAGGGAAAAAAATGCAGACTCCCGTGGGTAGAGTTGGACAACTAAATTCTGTGAGGTTAGTTAACTGCTGTCTACACTGGATCCAGGAGGGTGCCTTTTCTCCTCGTCTTTGCTTATGTGGCGAAGGGAGCAGGCGTTTGAACACGTGAGCGAGCAGAACTTCTGTGGTCCTAATCCTCTAATTAGGCTATCTTGCACAGATGGTATTTAGATTCCTTTTTGTGTGTGAAGAAAGCATGTGGTAACAATATTCATGAATTTTTATAGGATCAAACATGCTACTTAGGTTTTGCTTGCATATTTCTTAACCTTG
Organism: Neomorphus geoffroyi; assembly: GCA_033558235.1. Taxonomy (NCBI): domain Eukaryota; kingdom Metazoa; phylum Chordata; class Aves; order Cuculiformes; family Neomorphidae; genus Neomorphus; species Neomorphus geoffroyi. The sequence continues at coordinate 72,768,933 of JAUMJM010000005.1, read as the reverse complement.
TATTTGGGCCAGACCACTGGGTGGAAACAAATGTGAAATTGAACCTCAATACACAATGAAATTCTTACCAAATCACTTTACAGCATGCAATATATAAGTGAATGCATTACACTATACTAGCAGTATTTGTGACAAGGCAACAAGTTTTTTCATTATCTTGGTCGTTGACCCCAAAAAGTAAAATTCAGTAAAGTTTTCATTATTGCACGCATTCCAATGTTATATCTAATAGCATCTTATAAAGGAGCTGTGCCTTACTTTTGAATAATAAATGCTGACAAAGATATACTGAATTTTCAAATTTAAAATATATATTAGTTGAATTTTCTACAGAATTATTTAAAATTTTGGACATAGAGATTATATAATGTAGATATCAGAGGAAGATACATTATTTTAAAGCACTTGTACTGGGAAGTCATTTGCAGACAATTTTATTTTTAATCTTTTACATAATTATCTCAAATATTATAGATGAGAAAAGTTAATGACTTGCTTTAAAAATTGCTCCAATGAGGATAGCATTTGCTTTTGCATCAGCCATGGAACCAAGAAATAACACATAAATAAGCTATTATAAAAACTTAGACTTTCTGTGTTTAAATCTTATATTGAACTGTCCAATTACAGTGACAGTTTCTCATTCTGTCTGACATTTATACAATGTAGTTGGAATCAAATTGCAACTTTTAAATTGTGCAAGATGGACTTCCAGTAAATTAAATGGAATTTTTCCATATTATTTTGATGAAACACTGACTTTACCTAGTTTTCTCACTGAACATATTTGAAGTTTTGAAGAGATTCACCTAAGAACTTTAAAGGAAGAAATGAAAGAAAAATAATACATACAGGTAATATCCAGAGTACAAACCCAGAAGATATGGAGAGGTAAAGAAAAGTCAAGAAGTAATGGTTATAACAAAATGTTGTGAACCCAGCGCTAAAAGAATTTGAGAAAATTATGTATCTTCTAATTTTTTTTAACAGTAGAGAGTGAAGATTCTAGATGAGGATAGGAGCTAAAGACGTGGATTTTGAGACATTACTATCCTTTGTGTAAATAGTATTTTCATAAGTCTTGTGTAGCAATTACGATAACAAAAGCAAGAGCACATTTTCATGTAACTAAAATAAGTGAGTTTTTGAAAGAACAACTCTGACTTTTAACTGGGATCATCTGGCAAGATGTGAGGAATGGTGAACTTTTGATGGGGTGAAAATGGCCCTGCAGCTCTGTTGGCAGCAGAACCCTTTGCTGTTTGCCCTGCCTGTTAGTCCAGCTTGGCAACTCTCTTAGGTCTTTCTCCACATTGAGAAAACAGAGTGGTTATCTCCTGGTGCCCTTTCACAGTACATTTTGCACATAAAGCATACCCAGAGCGCTAGAGCTATTGCGTTTACACCACAGTAGAGTGAGCTGCGGTGGGAGATGGGACATGTCCTTTTCTCTGTTCATTCCTGCTGCCGAGAAGGGACGTGAAAGAATGAAAACATGAGTCCAACACCAGATGGAGTTACAAAGTTTGAGGCAGTATGTATCAAAACACTGGTGCAATATTCTGAGTACCACTGAACCAGTGTCCTGGTTTAGCCCACCTGGTTCCCCCACATGGAGAGAGGGAAGGGAAATAAGAGAGAGAGAACTCATGGATTGGGAGCAAACAGACAGACGAGGTTGTCTTTTTCAGCCAGTGAAGAAGAACTTGACCATTGTGATCTCTAAACTTTATACCGAGAATGACATATAAGGAATGGAATAGTCTGTTGGTCAGTTTGGAGTTGCCTGTCCTGTCCGGTCCTTCCTGCAGGTGTGACTCTTGTTTGCCCCTTTCACTTATGACATTCCAGCAGTTTTAGGATGGCCTTAATTTCTAAAGGAAAGTGTAACTAAGGAGCTCTTTGTATACCGGTGCCCTGTTCCCTTGGTGATAACTATAAATATTGAGTATTATCACTTCTAGAGGAAGACACTGTCTGAAAAACATGTTAACTTTCAGAAAATGAAATTACTTAGAGGCTTAGCTGAAAAGTCAGAGAATTGACTTGGTATTAGTTCAAACCAGAACAACCAGGTAGGTAATGTAGCATGTGCTTTCATAGTAGGACCATTCAGTGTCCCTCCAGAATATTTTTTGTGTGTAATATACTAGTACTAAAAATATTCCAGAGGAGACTGTTTTGTTAAAAAGTTGCTTGTGGGTATAGAAAGTTGGTAAGCGGACCGCTAAGATTTTCTTAACTTGCTTCCAGAAGACAGGCAGATGTTTTCAAATGGCATAAGTGACAGAGTAGCAAAACCTTTGCCGCAGGAAAAAATAAAACCCATGGGAGTATGCCACAGTTGTAGAATCATTCATTGAGAGGACAAATACTTGTTTTATCTGTCAGGTGCATTGCACAAAGGTGAATTAATTCATTTGGATGTAGTCACACTGGGTGAGAGGAAGATCACTGTGAGATCAGATTCTGCTGATTCAGAAACTTGTTGGCAAGGCTTCCGCTATTGAGGTGTCTAATTTTTAATCTTATCCCAGGGCTGGATGTAACCATGAAAGTAATCTTGAAACTGATGCACTTTTTAAGCAATGGTTTAGTGATCCCAATGGTATTGAAATGTGTATACAGTAGCTTGGGAAAAGAGGGAGACCTGGTATAGGCGTACAACTATAGACAGAGCTTCAGTTGATGGACAAAGGAATACGGACAACCTAGAAATAAGATCTAACAGTTCAGCTAGCCCATCTATTTCTCTATTGATGGAAGAGAGACAGCAAAATCTGATCTCTCCAGAGGGAGATGATAGTGCAAATGAAACAATAAATCCTTCTGAAAGTCACACAGTTACTTCAGTTCTCTTGAAAAGGTGAATAGAATAAATCAAACTTCTAAGAATAACACTCTTTGTCAAGCGTTTTCTTATTGGAAAAGGAAGTAGAACATTAGGATTGAAGAAAATGAGAAAAGGAAAGATATTTTTAATGAAGTCTAATAGTTCAATTCAGTAGATGAGTAGTTTAATGTTTAGAAAATTTTTGAAGACCGATGAAGTGAGAAAAGGATCATGACTTTTCCTACTCTCTCTATTTTTTTTTCTCCAATAATGAAAAGTATGGGAAAATTGAGAGTTCAAAGTTAAAAAACAGAGTCTGAGAAGTGTTACACCATCAGCAGGAATATCACTTGGTTTCTGGTGGAAGAACTTTAAAATTGATTTTAATTAAGAGAAGAAATGGTTATCCTGCAGACAATTTCTAGAATTCTTTCAGTATTTTTTATATTGAAAATATTTGAGTTGTAACAATAGACATTGAGAAATAATTCAAGAAGTGGAAAGGTGAAGTTTGAAACCAATAAATAGGTCAGAATCTTACAGCAAGCACCACGTGCCTTAAGATCATATCTTGTAGAGAGGTGTTTTTACATCCAAATCTTCCTCTGCTCTACAGCAGTGACAGCATGAAAAATGTGAATTTTATATTCTTGAGAGTGAAGCAAACTCCAAAAGACCAGTCTGTCTTTAAATTAGTCTGTGGTTTATGGTAATGATCCATTATTATGGATTTGCATCTTTGTAAGCTACTGGTTAGGGTCTGTCTTAGGGAGAATCTAAGGTGCCTGCATTAGTAGTGGGGTTTAAGATTGTTTTCCTCAGTGTTTCTCTGACTAATGACAGGGAAGTTTCCACTGAATGTGCTGACTTTTTTTTTTTTTTTTTATCCAGTGTGATGGCTTTTTGACATCCTACGCTGAATATGTTTCTTTTCTGTCAGTAGCATCTGATGAAAACACAAAAGAATAACCCAGCTTTGCAAATGTCCGACTCCCCATTATCCTTGCCTTCAGGATTTTGTTTCAGTAATGATTATGGCAGTGCCAGAGAAGTAAAATGGACTTTTTACCAGGGAGGTAAAATGGACGTATAAAGTAATTTGTTTTCAGTTTGGGAAATTGTTTGGGGTGGTCCTTTTTTTTAATTTATCAGGTGAATATTTGATCATACCTCAGTCTTTCACCCTTTTAGTGATCATATGTTTTAATACGTTTTAAGGGGAAAACATAGTCACCTTTTATTAAATGAGATTTTTTTCCCCCTAATTTTACCTTTAAAGCGTTGTCATTTTAATAGCACAAGACTACAGATAATAGTATTAGGACTTCAACCAGTAGAGACGATAAAATTATTTTAAGTTCACTATTGGTTCAAACTCCAAGCCCTATGCTAGAATGATGAGCAGGAAGTGCTGCATTTAGGGTAAATAATAGAATTGTCAAATACAAGCAATGATCTTATAAAGCAAAAGTGATTGAAAACAAGAAGGTTTATCGTGTTATCAGAAGATGATTGAACCTCTCTTGAGATTCAGCTTAAAAATGTTTTTGTTAAGTAGGTAAGGAGACATTTGTGCCATTGTAGAAAGCCTAGGTGAGACCTCATCTGAAATACTGTATACAACTTTTATCTTTCATGTTCCAGAGACATGAATTGAGACTAGAAGCGATGCTAAGGAGAGCTACAAGAATGACTGGAAGAATGAGTCAGGGTTGTAAGGAGAAACTATAAAAGCAGCTTTACTTGAATAGTGAAATTGAGAGCTAAAAAGTCTATACTGTATGAACAAAGTAGAAGAGGAATGTATTTCCTTTACTTCCCTTTCATAGTAAGAGATGTGAGGCTTTTGAGGAAGCTTCTTTGTTGGAGTACTGGGGACGAAGGTACAACTTTCTAAGACAGGTCTCAATAAATAAATTGGAAAGTTTATATACTTTGTATTGGAACTAAGGACTCGCATCATTAATTCAGAACATCTGTACTAATTATCTCTTATGAAATATATGATTGTAAGGATACATCTTTGAATAAAAGAAGGAACATATTTAAAAAACAATACATTAAAAACTACCTGATTTAGTTTGCATTTAAGTAAAATATTGAAAGTGTTAAGAAAAACCTTGTATCCTGTGAGTAGGATTCTTGGTATTTTTTACTGCAAATGAATGTCATATACTGGAAGAGTACTATACACTGTTGCCTTATAACATACAGTTAGCTGTTGTTCCTTATGTATCTTTGTTCATAGCGTGGTCTGCACATGGATTATTATAGGTAATGGAAGACAGCTGTGATGTACCAAACATACTTTTTTCCCCCCTTTTATCTCTTGCATGAATGGGTAATGTCTATGACTGTCCCTCATAGCTGTGAAAGCTATCGTCAAAGTCGCAACTCAAATTCCATTGTAAATCTCTGGTTTCATTCAGTTATGAATTTCTTCCTTGGAGCTTAAGCCGGATATTTTTTCATATTTTTCTTCTGCTGCTTTTGACAAAGTTGATGTTTTTTCTTTTTAATTGCATACTTCAAAATATTGGAGCAATGTCCATCAAGGACCCTAAATACCCAATTGTCTTTATTTTTTTTTTTTAAGTAGAGACCTTTCACTATGAGAAAAAGAAGGAATTTCTGTGGCACTATCATAAGTTCTTACATGCCTCTTTTGCTGAATAATTTTAAATGTTTATGGTACAAGTTGTCAGCTAAATAAATCTAGGCCTTTTCTTTCTGTATATACTTGAGATAATAGTTGAAGCATTTGTTTCTGCTTTCCTTGTACTGATCTACTATATATGTCAAATCAATCTTTGGTGTCCATCCTTGAAAAAAGAAATTTCAGGAACCAGGCGTTTTCTTTTGTTTCATGCTAATGGAGGTCTGGATAACTGTTTGAGTAACCTGGTCATCTCAGTCAGAAAGTTTAGTCACCTCTGTCAAATAAAGTGCAAGATAAATTCTTTTTTCATTGATGGAACTTGTACTAACAATGCCTTATGTACAGAGCCATCCTGCAGATTCCAGGTGCTTTAATTTTCTGCATGTTTGTAAACACAAAATGATCCATTAACCAAAATAGTTATTTATTCTTTCTTACCAAACTTGAAATTTACCATGAATGTTTCACAATTATATCCTACTGTATTGCAGATGCACCTGAGTTTTAGTTAATTAATTAACTAAGCTAATAGGTAAAGGTAATAGGTTCTCTGATGGGAAGGGTTTTACTAAAAATCGTAAATATTTACTAAAATCGTAAATATGCATATTCTAGAAAATAAAACTTTAAAGAAAATTGTTATGTATAACTAAAATTTGAGTTGATTGTTCCTATCTCTGAATAATGTAATTTAATTTTGTGTGATTGCCTAATTTCTTTTGATCACAATTTTATATAGTTTAGTTTAAAAGTCTTGTTCTGAGTCATGTTTTCTTCTTTTTTTTGAGAGGAGCTTTAATGGTTTTATCTATGAGTGTACGTATATGCCCCCTGAATAAAAACATTATGTTTTGAAATACATCTTGCAGCTAGTATGGTGATTGCTTTGCAAAAGGCAACATTTTCTAGCTCAGAGAGTTCAGCTTTTAAACATGTTACTCTGAATCTGCTGAAGAACTTGTTTAGTCCATCAGATGCCAAAGGGAAGAATGTGCTCTGTGGGTAAACCTAACCTATTTCCTCAAAAAATGAGGGAAGTCCATTGCTAAGCTCACTTTGCACTTAATTGTTCGTGTCTTAAAATCTGGTTTAATTGCAATGGTTACCTTACAGTCCTTGGAAGGAACAGGTAAATATATTTTGCAATGTATTGAAAGAATGAGTAAGTTTTAGTCAGAAGTAGGCTTGCTGGTTTTTTGTTTGGCTGTTTTCAGTGGTAAAGCTTGCCTGATCAGAAAGGCCTTCTGTGTCAGGTTTTTCTGTTGGTTGTTTTTTGGCATTGGTTTGGGATTTTTTTTTTTTAAAGGCTCCCTCTCACAACGTTAGCTAAAGCTTTGGGTTAAATACAGGGAAGGTACTACTTGATCTGAGTATCAGGATAGTCTAATATGAAATAGTGTTAACAGTAAATAGCTTCACTTAGTGTGGTGACTGTCCAACTCACAGAAAAGAAGTACAGCCTTATTGCAGTATTCTTTACTGGTTTCCCCCTGTGTTTGTATTTACAATTTTCCTCTCGCAAGTGCCATTCATTCAAATTTTATAGTCACTGTGGCCCTTTACTTGATTAATTATATGTCAAAATGGAAACTTTAGAAGCACAAGTGAGTAGCAGGGAACACATCTCAGCAGAGAGCTTTCTTCAAAAATCTGTTCCTTGACTATCAATCCTTTTCCATTGAGTATTTTTTCAGTGTATAACTGGGAATGTTACTGCAATTGTTTAATTAAAATTGAACTAATATTTCTCTTTCCTTATCTCATTTCCTTTGGCTTGACCTGGAGATACTACTGGTTGATTTGGTACTTTCTCTGAGATGACCTGACTTTCTTTTGCTGTTTCTTCTGGTTTTAACCCAAGCTGAAAAAGCAGCTAACTTTGGTTTTGTCTAGGACGTATGAAGAAAGCAAAGCCAGAGTAGAAGCTAGTACTATAGGCTAACTTTGTCAGCTGCCTTACAAAACAGTGGAGTTAAAGGACAGAAAAAAATGAAGTCCTATATTTTCATCACTTTAACTAGAGCTTCTGGAAAGTCTCTGGAACGAGAAAAAACTAACACATGGAATTAGAGAGGAAACCTATCTGCAGGATACTTCCCATCTGATTCATAAATAATATTTAGACTTACACGTAAACAGTTCAGTTTTTCAGTCAGCAGCTTGCTATAATTGCAGAGCGTAATAGGATCGTTCTCAGAATAGTCCCATTATCTGCTGGCGCAGCAGGGACTTGGGTGAGATGACAGGAAAGATCTTGGTTCCATGCACCACAGCAAGATTAAGTCAGATGTTTCCATTTCTATGTGCTGGAACCAATTTTTTACAGACTTGGCTTTTAGCATTGGAGTAGCAACTTCCAAAGGACTGATACGTACTGTGGTGGCTAGGAGGGTGGTCTGCTTTAGTAGCTGCCTGATGAAATATCTAACTTCCTGACTGGTAGATTTTTAAAGGAAGAGAAAATTGTTTTGTTGAAGAGCTCATTGATGGAAGCTTTATGCTGTGAGAATTAAGAAAAGAGAAATCTTCATGAGATAGATCCAGGCCTTTTGTTAGGGCTAGTGATATGCATGCTAAAGCCAGTGGGAAATACTGTAAGTGATAACTGTAATAGATAACACCTAGGAACGTTGAATGTGCCTAGACAGCTAGGTCTATATTTGTCAATACTGAAAACATCAGATATAGAGGCACATTTAGTTATTTTGTTTGTAGCTCAAGCATTCGTAATAGGGAGGGTAAGAGGAAAAACAACCCAAAACATTTTCTGCTTTCTATCCAGGTGAAAAGGCAATAGACTCTGGAGTTTTTGCTTAGCTATTGTTTTATCATTGCCTCTCTCCCTCTTCCTTGTTGTGTTTTTGTTTTTTTTTTTCCTTGTGGGTTAGGAATAATATTGGTATTGAACCCAAAGAACATGAAAGCTTTAAGACAGGAAAGACATAAAGTAAAGAAGTAGCATTCAAAACATTTTTCTTACAATAAAGTTGTTTTTAAAAGTTTTTTCTGCATTTTTCTCAGAATATGTGATCGTTTACCAACAGAAGTAAAAACCACAATAATATAGGTAAAAATTCAGTTTGAGCTTATGCTGTCAACATAAGTAATACTCATATATGCATAGTAATTACATGTAACATAGTAATTAACTTATAGTAATTACTCATATATGCATACAGATTACATTTACAGATTATATGCATATCTTCCAAGTAATTAATAGCTTTTCCTATGTACTGCTTTTATTAACTCATCAGAATTTTGAGTCTGAGAGTGTCACAGAACTTGCATAGATCCTTACTCCCAGAAAAAATGGACTTGTCCTTTCAAGTCTGCTTTGTCTATTGTGGAGCTTGTATGTTATATTGGTTCTGGCCAGCAAGATTAATATGAAATTTAATTAGTCAACTTCACTGATATGAAGATTATTATTTGCAGAATCACAAGGGCAAGCTTTAGTGGACAGTAGAGTTACACAGTTGTCACTGAGGGATAAAAAATTACCAAAACATTTGTAAAACTTTGATTAATATATGCAAGGTGGAGAATCTAGAGTTTTGGTGTTAGGTTCTAGTTTGATTTTGCAGCACCAGTAATAGGGTGGGTTTGTTGGGTTTTACCCCTGTAAATGAAGCATTTTTGATAAGTAGATTTTTGAAAGAGTAATCATGGAATTTCACAAATGCTTTACAAACATAGGTGAACTTTGGGGTATTTAAAGACACTTAGGGGCCTCCTGCTGTACATGGATAGATGCCTTGTGTGACTTTAGAAATGCCTGAGCAGGTATTTAGATGTGGGTATTTATCTAAAGTAGGACAAAGATGTTTTTGAAAGTGTGTTGCAAACTAATCGCCATTCATGCTTACATGAAAATTTACTTCTTGTAGCTGTTTGTAGGGCTCTCAGCACCTGACTAGCACTCATCTTGGGCCAAGTAGAAAGGCTGTTTCTCATTATTGAGCTGTAAAAACTTGTCTAGGAAGGAACTGGATAAAATTTGGAAGATGGTGTGGTATGAAATAATCCTGTGAGTATCAGATGTCTGTTTTCTGGCTGGTGCTTTGTATTCAAATAGTGGGTTCTAGCTTATAAGAGCAACGTATGGTTTTGTCCATCTCTGTCTCCCATGCTTCCTTCAACTTAATGACTATTTTTGTCAAAAACCCCACAAATAAGCACTGTCAGCCCCCCAAATCCAATATTTATGTAAAATAATGCAGGGAAGATACAGCTGAATGTGCTCATTTTCCAGCATGTTCAATATTTTTTGTCTGCTCACTGAGCGTGAGATAGAATTTTCACCTAGCAGTTTCAGATAGACTTTCATCTTGCAGAAACCATTTTCTGGCAATTCAGAGTGTGTGCAGTATTTGGTTGGGCAAGCTAGAAACATTGTATCTTAATGTGATGGCTTGTCGCTAGGTTAGGTAGGGATGTGCCCTGTTTGAGACTGGAGAAAAAAAGCACCAGCCTAATAAAGAAAATATGTTTTGTGTGTGAATGTGTGTGCCCAAGTACCTGTGCATATACTTTCAAGCTGAAAATAAGCATTCTTCACCTCTGCTGAATTTATGTTCTTTAACTTTCCTTGCCAGTTTTCCATTTGGCTTTGCTTGTTCTTTCTGTATGTGTTGATCTTATCCAAGAGAGAAATATTTTTGTCTTTTGAAGAATAAATATGTTATCTCAAGATATAATTATGGGTTTACTGCTTAGATTTGTCATTAAAATATACAGATTACCACAAAATATTACTGTTTAGGTTGAGTAGCATTCATGTCTGAACCTTAATGTTCTGGTTTGCATTTTGATAATGATATTATAATAGTAGTAAAATGATGGTATGTTGTAGGTGCTGAAGTACAGTAACACTTAGCTTGGTTGCAGTTCTAGTATGTGTGCAACTTACTGCAATTGCTTTCTGTCTGACTTATCGTCACCTACTGAAATGAAGAGGAAAATCTCAACAGTATTGGTTCAGGTTTGAAGGGTTTCACTTATGCTGAATGTCAGATGAAAGCACTCAAATGTTCATTTTGCAGTGTGGGGAGAAATTATAGTATGATTTTTAAGATTAAAAAATTATATGGAAGACAAAACACTTAATAGTTTACATCACTTTTCCAGACTCTTAAATATCTTGAAACATATATGGTTTTTATTTCTTGCTAAAGTAACAGAGAATAGTTTTATAGTGTTTGCAGCAAAATTAGGATAATTAAGAGGACACTAAAGATACCAAAATCTGTACCATGGGCCTTTCATGAAAGGCATATCTAAGATTTGAATTATATGTTTGTAATTTCATTTAATGCAGTTAAATAACTTTGCTTACTAAAGATAAAACTTTATTAGTGTTAGAGATGATGTTTTTCTTTTTTCCTAATTGTTTCTGTTTTCTATGGTATTTAAATTATTCTAAGGCCTATTTCAAAAGCACTTCAACTTGGAGGCCAATACAATTAGTATTTACCTTCTTTCTTACTTATTTCATAGTCATAGATCATGCAGATTTGGTTATCAGTGAATTAATACCAGTTGCTACAGATAAAGATCCAAGTTCATAACTGAAAGGTTAAATGCTTATGTCAATAATATTCTGAATGTATTTTTGGAAGAAACTGAAATTAGCACATAAGCCCTCAGAATGCATGCTGTTATTTCCACGTCATGGGGAGTAATCAGCAACACAAAAGAGTTTAAATTACTGTGTAGTTAGCACTGATAACATTTCATGGTTTTGTGCAAAAAGTGTTACTTCGTGCACACTGTGAACAGTCTTCTTGTGATTCATCTCATTTCTGTATCATTCTTGATGTTAAGGTAGCAGAGTCACAAGCCTTTGCTGAGGTGCTGTAAGGGACAGATATTCTCTGCTTTATCTGCCTTTAAATTGGATATAAAACCATTTTGGATATTGGATGAGATTTAATATATAAAAACTTTCATATTTTTCTGTACCGTGTTCTGGAATTCTGTTATACCGCTTTCTGAGACTCACTGTAAGATTATTGGCTAAGATCACAGGTTCAACCACTTGCTTGCAATGCTAGCACTCACCAGACTGTCTTTTACACCCTAGGAATACTTTAGAAAACATCTGCTTGTTAGACAGAAAAGGCAAATATTTCAGGTCTATTAGTCTATTCTAAGCTTTGCCCCTTTAGGGGAAAAGCCATTTTCTTCCAGGATTTGGAAAGTACATTCTTTTAAGTCCAAAAAATATTTTTTAAATTAAAATACTTGTTTAGTCCAATAAATCCCAGAAATGCAAAAGGTGCTACTGTCGTAGAAAGCAGAGAGTACTATTTCCTCTAATACAAGTTGGGATAACTTAATTGGTTTGAAAATAGTTATAAATCCAGGTTCCAGAGAGAGGACTCTTCAGCAAAAGATCAAAACTCAAATTCTGCTTCTGGCTTCCAAGCAGTACTTGTTCTGTACATTAGAAAGAGGGGATATGGCTACTGCTATCTGTTTCTTTTCTTCTGGGGCCCTATTTCTGCAGTTAGGATGAAGGAGGTTCAGTGGAACTTGCAGGTCTGCTCAATGCAAGTCACAATGTGAGGTATGTCGTGGCAAATCATGTGCTGAAGGCTTTCTTCTTTAACAGCTTTCCTATTAGACAGCTGAAGTGAGTGAAGGCAGGCAGTTTCATTTCCGCAAGATGAGACAATAAGGATAAGGATAAATCAGGTTATGAATTTTTCATAATCCTCCCAGTGTGTGTATGGAGGGGAAAGAAACCCCCAAATTAAAGCTAATTTTCCCATTTTATGTTGTATTATTAAAATTTACTTGGACAAAAGTAATTTAATAAAATGTTGTTCAAAAGGTAATGTGTTCTCCATAATAAAAATGAGAGCAGTAATGCATCTTTTAAAGAGAATGGATTATTTGTTACTAACTCAGCTTAGTAAAGTTTCATAATTGTTTCATTTGAATATGCACTTGCTGGTTCTTCAGTTGTTGCACTTTGTAAGATGCTAGAATTTGTCTTTCCTCCGGTGAACTGCTAAAGTACAGCCATTTTTGGCTTGGAAAACTGATGAAACAACAGTCAAATCCAAGTTCACGTGAAGGTAAGCTACTTACTGGTATACAGTGCAAATCATGTTTGCCTTCTCAATCCCTATTTTGAATACTGTGGATTTATTAACTATGCAAGTGTGGAAGGATTTTACTTAGCATAGTATTTATGCTTTCAAGTAGTAGATTAAATGGAAAATAAGTCATTAAATATTATTAACATTTAATTTCTGCCAGGTAGAGACTTACTTGAAATAACATTTTCTGTCCTGTCACAGTAACGCTGAACGAAAAGAAGGAAGATCTACTGGGTTATCTTTAAGAGTAGTTTACTGCAGTGCATGGCAATCTTTCACTTCAGTATAGGTTTTAGTGGCTTATGATGAAGCTTTGTCTTGACCTTTTCTTTATTCTTCCTTACAAAACACTTATAAACCGTTGGTCATGATATAAAGGAAACCTGCAGAACTGAACATTAATGCGAATAAGTATTTCAAAAAACCTTAAAATTATTATTGTCCTCAGTTCTATTGATCATGTTACTTTTTGCTTTGGTAAATGAAGACAACAACCTAATAAAATAATCTCTTTTAAAGTAATTAATTTTTTGCTTTGGATAATCTTAACATTCATTTCCCCTTTGCTTTTGTTTGATTGCATTATTAAATCTTGTTTTCTTTTTAATGCACTAGAGTAGGTCAGTTCATTTATAAACTTGTTTATTTCTGTAAAATGACGCCACATCTGGAGCTATATTAAGAATAGTGTATTTCCTTGACAGTGTGATAAATGTATGGACATGGAATTGCACTGAAAAAAACTTCAGCATTTTTACTTCCTTTCAGTACAAACTTCTGAATGCAATTTTTTCAGGTTTATCTTTCAAGTACAAAGAAATATTTCTTAAGAAATAATTGTATGTAATGATAAACATTTCTATATATTTTTCATAGCAATTTATTATTTAAGTGCTATTACCATGCCTGGGTGTTAATCACTCCAGTCACTCAACATTGCCAAATGATAAGAATTTAGGAAAAAAAAATTTTTATAATACTATGCAGAGAATATATTGCATGTAATCCACAGGAGTTGATACTTTATGACAGTATTTGGCTGAATAATGTGAAATATTCATTGCTAGAGAACTCGAGAGTCAGCATCTGATTAGAAGAGCTCAAATCTGAAAATATATTAAAAGCTGTTGAGTGTTTGATCTGTTAGCACTTAGTAGGTCAAAGACGTTTAGGGGTCACTGCTCTTCCACAGATAAAGACATCAGAGTAACCAGGGGGGTTGCATAAATTATTATTCCTACAGTAGTCCTGCTGGAGGATTAATAGGTTAGCTTTATCGGTTTTGTTTAACAGCTTTTAGGGCAGTCAGATGACTGAACTTCTTCCACTGTTTATTTAGTTTGAGGGTTTTTTTTTTCTTTTCGTATAAGTGTTCTCCAAGTTACAGTGAGTGAAAGGGACGTTTTGTTCTGTAAATCCTATTATGAACCTTGCCCTTTCCGCTTTCTCCATTTGGAAACATTTTGTGACATTTAATGAGCATGAGCACTGGATGGAAGAAGATTTAGACTGCTTGTATACATGCTCCTGGCCCTGCAACAGTGACACAGACAGAAATGAAAGTATGTTGTAAAGTAGAGAGTTTGGCACAGGTCTTGCCCAGACTTCCTAGTGGCCTGTGGAGATCAGGAGGCTGTTAATGTTTCCCGCCTGGAAGTAGCAACAAAAAGTCAAGTGTCTGTTATCCTGGCTGCACTCAATCACTCAATGCCATGTGTAAAGCTATTGCACAGGAGTTTAATCCTGCATGTATTTAATGGTTTTAGCAAAAGCACATTGGGCACCTTTCTCTTTTTCAACTGTAGTGAGTTGTTTTCTTTTTTCCTTTTTTTTGTCTTTCTACCCATCTTTCCCAAAGCAAGTGTTCTCTATTCAGTACAGCAGAAATAGCCTGATCTTATTTGTATGAAATGCCAGATTAAAGAAAGAGAGACAAGTTATTAGTAGGCTGGAACTATTTACTGATATTTATGGGTTCTCAGATGCCGTTTGTTATACCAGAGCAATCACAGCTGAAAGATACGTGCAGGATGTACAGTGTGTAGCACGATGTTATGCCAGTTCAGCTTCTGCACGCTTGGCAGAAAAACTGCAATGATCTGTTGCCAAAATGCTAACAAGGGCCTGTGTGTGTGTCTTTTCCTCTGAAATATTTTCTGAAACACCAGTGATCCATGTGGCAGGCGCTGATTTCAGAATGCTTTGTTCATGCAAAATCCACTAAATCACAGTATAAATTCCAAAGTCATATACTCCATCATCCCTCACAGCTCTTTCATCATCTCAGTAAATGTAAATATTGCAACATTTCTTTGTAACTGGTTCCTGGATGGAGGGGGAGTCCTCCAGGCATGGAGTAAGTCTTGAAATTTCTGTGCACATCCGTGATGGCGTGTGATTTGACTTCTGATATTTTGCATAAAATCACTGATTTGCGAATAAAAGCAGAACCTTTTAGTAGTGGGATAAATGCATTTGCCCATTTTAAACCTTAAGGTCTTTCCTGGAGGGAGGGGCCCACTTGATGCTGGTAGGCCAGTTTGCTTTTGTAGCAATTCCATTGTACTTTTGCGCAACATAAAGTCACCTTAGGTTCAAGTATTTACACCATTATGAAAGATTCTTGTGCTACATTGTAATCTTGTGAAATATGCTTTTACAGAAAATAATTATCAGTAATTTAATATATTACTATATATTAATATATATAATTATCAGTAATTTAATATATAACCTAATACTTCATAGACATTTCTGCGTAGAAAATCATTACTTGATATGGCAGAGTCCACACTGATGTGCCCTGCAGTGGAGGTGTTGCTGAAGACTGGCTGGAGAAGCAGGTGTTCCGACTGCTTTTCATTTTTCTGTTTCTTTTTAACCCCAAATAGAATAGTATCCCAGTGAATAAAAGTTTTCCCTCATTAGTCCTTGGAAGAACTCCACAAATCGGTTGTATGACTGAAACTAGGAAAAAAATACCACGAATGCTAAGCAAAATATATGCACTCTCCTTTTTCTTAAGATGTTAACTCTCCTGTTGTCTTTCCATCTCTACTGCTCTCTTTCGTAAATGCATATAAGAGACGTGTGTCATTTGTTTCCTGGTTTGTTGCCTGGTTTATTTTTTGCAAGTATGCTTGCTGTGTGCTGCTGCTGGAATGACAACATATTAACTCTGAGATGATGAACTCCAGGACAGCTCTGGCAGTTGTTGCTGTTCTGAACTGTAATGCATTTGCTAGTTGCGGTATCCTTTGATGCTTCAGAAGTCATATCCTTTCTAAACTGACAGATACAGATAATCAAATGTTATATTTTAATTACAGATAAGAGCAGTGCTTAAGTTCTTTTGGACAATAGCCATGACACACTTTCATGAAAGTCTTATAACTTTCACTTAACACTATTTTCAAATCAGTACAAGTACTTTCTCTCCTACATAGAATAAACGTAAGCCATACAGCTTAATTGCAAATTCTAAAAAAATTCAGATTTATAGCTGTCATGTAGGAGAGTAATCACATATCTGAGTTATTCTCAACTATGTTTGGTTTCATTTGGATTGGTTTTAAAAATTTACGGATTAATCATATTAGTGTGCTTTTAAGAGGGAAGAAACATTACTTGTAATTTATGTGTGATTGTTTCACACCCAAAGAGAAAATTAGCGTTCAGTCTTTTACCAAGAACAAATAGCTCTTCTGTTATCTTCTGCCTGTCTTCTGTCCCCTGTCTGCTGTGAGGGAACAGGTGACGATCTTGTCCTATGGTTTCTTTCTATGCCTGTTAACCTAATTTCTGAACACATGTGCTGTCATTTTGTCAAGGTTTGTTGAGTGGCCATCTCATTTTCTTGGCAAGATTTATTTTCCTGCTCACCTTCTCCTTGTGTTCCATTGAAGCACTCTCCATTTTGCCATGTCTCCCTTCCTCCCCGTTTTTACCCTTTATGTCTTCAACCCTTTGCCCCACAGTCTACAAACCCTTCGTTTAAAAAAGAAAAAAGAAAAATCTGTTTTGCCTGTTCTTTCCCTTGTGTTTGCAATATCGTAAGCACTTTGGTCTTGAGTTCTTTTGAATATAAATTCTGCTATATGATTACTTATCCAAGATCTGTAATTAAAATTACATATTTTTTATTTTAATACTATACGTAAATCCCTTAAATACCTTAGATTAATGCTGCATACGTTTTTTTTTGTGAAATTAAAGTAGACGAGTTGGGTTAATTTACAAGTCTGAAGCAAAATGTGCAATAACCTTTGTTAAACAATGCAGGTTTTACCTTCTTATCTTGTTGAGTTGCACGGATAATTATAAGAGATCGTCAGACTTGTTTTGCTGAAGTATTCACATAATGTTTCTCTTGCCTTTCATTGTTTGCTTTAAGTTATTATTCCACTATGGTTATGTTCAGCTGTCTGCACCACAGTGCTTCACAGGGCTGAATTTTGAGCTGAGGTATAGAATATTTTAGTAGAAACAGCATGACAACATGTCCAAATTCAGTTTTGTTTCTACTCTTTCTTTTTACTTATTAGCAAAACAGTACTTACGTACTTCAAAGGAGTGTGGTCAGACTTTTAACTGTCACATTTTTAAATATCTACAATAGTTCCATATGAAGTCTGATTTTTTTATTAATGTAAATGGAACGTTTATGTTGGTAACACAAAATCACTGTCATCTTTTGAATATTTTAATGGATTATACAGAAGTCCTAATGGTTTATATTAGTTGTGCATAATAAATTAGCGTGTTTGCCTTCTTAAGGGCAATGTAGTCACTTAGCTTGTGAATCTATGAGATCCAGGGTCCTTGTCTATTGCTAGAGGGTACCTGGATGGGAAAAGAGCTTGCCTTTAACTAACAAAGGAGTAAACTATATTTTTCAAAAGCCGACAATGAGTTCATTTCCCCCACAGGTAGAAGGAGTTGGCTACCTTAACCTTGTGGGCCAGCTGCTGACACTGGTGAATCCTTGCGTCAGTGACTAGTTTTTTTCATGATGAGAAATCACAATGCATATTGGATTCTTTAGCGGATTCTCTTGTTTGAACTTCTAAGATGTGTGCCCGTTCTGTAAGTTTCACCATCCTCATTAAACCGTTGATCATCATTTCTGTACATAGCCAAAAGCAGCCATGGTCTCCATGTCTATGATCTTGCCATCTGAAACGAAGAAAAATAATAGACCTTCTAAATATTATAAACCAAAAAAACACTAGAAGTATTTTACTGAATTTACTTTAACTTACTTTAAAAAACTGGAGTACGTTCTATTATGATTTAACTCTATTTCAGACTTTTAAATACCTATTGCAAATTTAAATTACAAATCGTGGCTTCTTTCTAGGGGAATTGAAAAGCAACACTGGAATGTGTTTCTAGTGCATAAATCTTTACAGGACTGAGGTCTAAATTATGACAGTGATAAATGCTTTTGAAATTGCAGGCAAGTTATGAAATAAGTGTAGGTTTACATGATTAAAATTCATTGTTGATTGAAATTAATGATAGTTTTATTATCTCTTGCAAAAGCATGCAGCTTATTTACTTAGACGATGATAAACTTTCTGTTGTAAATGACTAAATAGAAAATGCTTATTTGCATGCTTTCATTGAATAACTGCAATAATTATCCAAGGATTGTTGGAAGGAAGGCAAATAAAATGACATATAAGACTTATTTCCAAGACTGAGGTCAGAGACCAGAGCCATAGTGTTGCCATTAATTTTGTTGACTTTTGGATCACTTATAGACATATTCTTCTCTCAGAAGTAATTTCCTTTGAAAACATATATAGGTTGTTCTGATGCTAGTGTGCTGAAAAAATATTTACTTTATCATTTACAGACTTAATAATATTTTAAAAATATTCTTCATAGAATGAAAATGTAAATAACAGTTAAAATGAAAGAGGAACATTTGGAGTGTTAATGAATGTAGTTTAATTGTAAATTACTGAATCAACCAAATATGTTTTTGGTGGAAAATTGTTTTGATAAATGATCTTCTCAACCTTCCATATAATATACTAAAACACTTATCTTAAATATAAATTTGGCGTAGTTCTAAATATGAACCTGAAATGGTTTTGACGGTGGTTGCAAATTGGTTGAAAGCATTAAAAATTTTGACTGCCTACCAGAAGTTTGTTTAATTTGCCAGTTTCTTGCATTAAGTTAAAATCCTTCACTGATTTACAGGAATGTCATTTGAACCATAGGAATGGGCTTTGGACTCGTGTTATATACAATGCAGAGCATTTGTGTATTAATTGTAATATTTATAAGAAATGCTTAGTTATAGAAGGTATATAACTGTTTCATATTGTAGTTTTTGCTGTAGCGCTTATTTGAAAAAAAAAAAAAAAAGTAGATACAGTACCAGACGTCAACCTGTAAGATTATCTTGTGTATGTAACTTCCTGTTACGGTTTGAGTTAATTGGGCTGACTCTGACACTGGCTCAGCCTTATTTTAAAGTAACTTCATTTTCTGAAACCTAACTGCATATTTTGCAGGCAGTTTCTCTCTAGCAGTGATAACATGGAACACTGGTATGCAGAAAGGCCAATGTTTATACTTATTGCCGTAGTAACCTAAGGCCATGGTTACACACATACATACGTACTGGGTTACATCCTTGCTAGCCAGTCGAGGGAGGTGATTGTCCTGATCTACTCAGCACTGGTGCGACCCCACCTCAGGTACTGTGTGCAGTTTTGGGGGCCACAGTATAAAAAGGACATCAAGCTACTGGAGAGTGTCCAGAGGAGGCCACCAATCTGGTGAAGGGCCTAGAGGGGAAGTCACATGAGGAGCAGCTGAGGTCACTTGGTCTGTTCAGCCTGGAGGAGACTCAGAGGGCATCTCATAGCTGTTTGCTGCCTTCTCACAAGGGAGGGAGGTGAAAGGTGCTGATCTCTCTTGTGACCTATGATAGGACTAGAGGTAACGGCAGGAAGATGTGCCAGGGGAGGTTAGATTGGGTATCAGGAAGAAGTTCTTCACCCAGAGACTGATGGAGCACTGGAACAGCTCCCCAGGGAAGCAGTCATGACACCCAGTCTGCCAGCATTCAAGAAGCATTTGGACAATGTCCTCAGTCACATGGTGTGAATGTGGGGAGTGTCCTATGTAGGGAGAGGAGTTGGACTGGATGATCCTTTTGGGTCCCTTCCAACTTGGGTAGTTCTATGATTGTGTGATTCTGTGATCCCAGAGCTGACGAAAAAGGGTGCACCATCAGGGAGGGGCAGACAGGACAGGTGACCCCAAACTGACCAACAGAGTATTCCATCCCATATACATCATACTTGGTATAAAATTGAGAGATCATGAGGGTCTCACTCTTTCTGCGATGGCTTGATGTCCAGTGAGGACCTCATTTGTCTGATTTTTCCTGACCCCAGATCCGTACATCCCTGAATCCCATTCTGAGCTCAGCTCTCTCCTAGCTGTGGACCCATTCCCTCGTGTCTGCTCTACAGCATTTGTGACGTACAGTCATCGAGGGGTGGGGTGGGGGTGCGATCTCGGATATTTTTACATATTTCATTATTTTTTAATTATTTTAGTCATTAGTAGTATATTATCATCATTTCATTAAAGCTGTAGCTTTAGTTTTCAGTCCACAAGCCGTTTTCCTCTCATTTTCCTTTCCTTTCCCTTGGGGGTGAGGAGGTTGAATTTGGGAACCCAACTGCATGATTTTAGCTGCCAAAAATTTATCTGGGTAAGGGCTAAACCGTGGCAGTTCCTTTTAGAGATGGCATTTTTAAATGTCTGATATTTCAGATGGGTTCTGTGTGGCTTGGAAATGGAACTGGGATTTCATGTACTTAAAACTTCTCAATATTGTATGCTTTTTGGGGGTGGAGGGGGGATGGGGAAAAGAAGAAAAAATTAAGGGGTACTTAATGAAAAAGCCTGTCTGACAGATAATTACTCTAACTCTATCTTTGTCCTAACATCTGATTTGAAGCTTTTTATTTTTCTGCTCTTAATGCACACCTTTTGAGTGCAATGCTGAGGTCTATGACAAATGGGCTTATCTCATTTGCTTGTTTTTGTAATCTGTTTAAAGTTGGCAGATTTTGTATGAATACAAGTAAGAATACTATAAAGTCAATACCCGTTCCACCTTTAATATTGACTTTAATTCAAGTAGTTCTCCGTTAGTTTGTTAAACTTCAGTCTACATCAGTTTATTACAGAGACTGTTATTTCAATGAATTCTCTTAGAAAAATAAACATTGAGGTTGTCCACTTGGAGAACAGTCTGCTTGGGTTAAATAAAAATTCTGGAGGCCGTAACCTCATGCAAAGCCCACTATTCAGTTGTTGGGTTTGGTGTTTAGCATTTGTCAGATCCTTGTTCCGGACTTCATAGTTTTGGGTTTAGCCAGTATTTATCTTTTGACACTGAGGGTGAGATGAGAAGGAGCTTTCAACTGCTTTTCCATGGGAAAACCTCTTGAGAAATGAAAGGAACAAACAATGTAATAGATCTAAGTAAGGATTGAGAAAATACAAGAGTATTTCTTAGTATTTTATTTTATATACCAATGCTTTCATTGAAGTAATGGTGACTATTTTGTTTTTAAATGCTAA
Organism: Neomorphus geoffroyi; assembly: GCA_033558235.1. NCBI lineage: Eukaryota > Metazoa > Chordata > Aves > Cuculiformes > Neomorphidae > Neomorphus > Neomorphus geoffroyi. Next base: position 72,747,710 of record JAUMJM010000005.1, on the reverse strand, counting down.
GTATCCTTACTTAAGTTGTGGCAGTCAGTTGTTGGATGCGTCCCAAATGTCAATTTTGAAGAAGGAGATAATTTAATTGTCTTGATCATTCGCAAGTGAAAATATTGCATTTAATGTTCAGTAGCCAAGTGGATTTACCTGATGCTACCCTTGATTTACAGAAGGAATATAAAACCCAAGTAGCAGTTATTTTGGGTAAGGCAGACCAATCTCAGTGGTAATTTTTTCAAACTTACTTCACTGCTGGATATTTAAGGGATTGTATTTTCATGCCAGATATTCAAAGGAATTATTAAGCTTATGACACGTTAGTATTCTAGTCCTCTGAATTAAAAGACTTTGTTGAGATACTTATTCCTGATCCAAGACTTGCAGCTGTGTCTAGATGTGTAAAATGCAGTGTATAAGACTGGAAAATAATTGTTCTTTTAAAATTACCATGAATCTCTGTGCACCATAATAGTGTTCTGTGGTGGGATTCCTGACTGACCAGGAATATGAGCGGTGAGAACCAAGTCTGCCTACCATGGAAAATTAAGGTTTTAATTAAATACAGAAGTAGAGTAGAGTAGCAGTCTTCTGCTGTACTTCTTACAGGCTGGTAGATGGGTGAATCCGCATCAGTGGAGGCTTTGTTTTTCACACTGAAGTACCAGTAGTGCAACTCATTGGTACAGAAAGCTTTTAAAGCCTGAAGTGAAAAAGCCAAAATATGGGACCAGTTGCTAGCTAGAAAGAAATATACTTTTGAAGATTAGAAAGAATTTCTAGGCCCACGATTGCCAATTGTTGTTCAACTTACTGCAGATGAACTATTTTTTACCTCCTATGTCCACACTTCCAGGAAGATTGTGCTTTTTTTTCTTTTTTTTATGAATATATCTTTAAACTTAAAATTGGACGATGAGTCTGAAAGCCGTTTGTCTGAAATCCAGTTTCCAAATATAGTCTAATTAAAACAGAAACATTAAAAGGAATTGCTTCCCACACTGCAGAAACAAAAGCTTCAAGTATTCACACCTGCCATTTGAAAGTATAATTATTTATCACTGCCTTCTCTGTGAAGTTCATTTCTTGAGCATCTGCAATAAAAGGTACAGAATTCTTTTCTAGACACAGAGTGTTTTTTTTTTTTCTAAAAAGAAAATTATATCGTTTAGTAACAGGAAGGAAAAATAATATCTGTTTATGTTAAAGTCTGCTTTATGGAGGAAGAAACCCCAAGATTGGATTCATTTCAGACAAGTCAGATTTCTTCAAGAAATTTGATGGAAACATTACTTAAGACTTTGTGTATGGTACTTAATTAAACATATGAAGTTTCTTTCTGTTATATCAGTTTATGCAACATCTGTTGCTTGGTGGTTCTTAAATGAGGTTTACTGTTGAGAAAGACTCTTCATTTTTGCACTGTTTTAATTAAATGTCATAAAGCAAGAATGATGATTTTGTAAAATTCCATTTTCTGTCCTGTGACATAAACCAACACGGATCATATGACATTTAACAAGCAAATTGTCAGTAAATAGTTTTTGATTTTTTACTGTCCAAATGTGTGTTTTCATGCATACTGACTTTTAGCTTTTAGTTCATATTGATTTCCAACTTTCCGTGTGGTTTATTTAACTTACTAGAACCATCACTACTTTAATACAAGTGGTTATTTGCTTTCATATTTTTCACTATTTACAAAGTCTTGAAGAATATCTTTTCTCTTAGACAGAGATGAGTTTCTGAAAAAAAAAAAAAGGCATTAAAAACTAATTAAAAACAAATTAGGGGTAATTTAAAATACAAGAAAATCTTGCCAGTTTGGCGGATGGCAGAGGAATCATCAGCTTCATAAGCTATGTTTTAGATGACTGAAGAAAGAAAAAGCAGTTTTCTGATAAGGCTGGTGCAATATCGTTATATCATCTTTTAAGTACAGCTGTTGAATTTCAGTCCGCAAGTTTTTCTGTAATTTTTCTAGATAGTTTTCTTTCTGAAAAATTTCCATAACAAAATAATTTCCAATATCCTTTAAAAGATTTTTTTGGTATTGAAAAAGCATCACACTTGAAATACATTCTCCGTCATAAAATTGTCTATAACAGTGCAAAATACTTCTACCTATGACTGCAGGTGTTTTCTGAGGAAGCCATTGATGATATTTTTTGAAGATAGCATTTATTTTTTGTCAAACACTTGGTTGCTGAGTGTTGTGAGCTAACCCCAGTAGGGACCTAGCTGCTTGCTCACTCCGTGCAGTGGGACAGGAGAGAGGATCAGAAGTGTGAAAGTGAGAAAGCTCGTGGGCTTAAATAGATATTTTAATAGGTAAAGTAAAAGCTGCACACACAAGCAAAGCAAAATGCTTTCCATTGGCAGACAGGTGTTCAACTGTCTCCAGGAAAGCAGGAATTCATCATGTGCAATCGTCATAACTCCCAATGTCCCCTATCCTGCCCTTTCCTCCTTCTTCCTCCAGCTTTATATGCTGAGCATGATGTCTTATGACATAGAGTATCTCTTTGGTCACTTAGAGTCAGCTGTCCCGACTGTGTCCCCTCCCGATACCTTGTACGCCCCCAGCCAACTCACTGATGAGGGGCTGTGAGAAGCAGAAAAGGCCTTAACTCTGTGTAAGCACTGCTCAGCAATAGCTAAAACATCCCTGTGTTATCAACACTGTTTTGGTCACCTATCCAAAATGTAGCCCCATACTAGCTTCTGTGAAGAAAATTAACTGTTTCCCAGCCAAAACCAGTACACTGACCAAGAATACAAAGCTGCAGAAGGCAAATTCCCAAAGTGGCTCTGTTTGTGTTTAAACACCTCAACTGAGGTAGTGTCTTCATCATTATTATTATTATTTTATGTTCAACAGTTTGCATTGTTCTCATTTTTATAAATTAAACCTGAACATTTGAATTTGAGTTTCTGGTTTGGTGCTTTCATCTGTGCTTTAACAAAGTTATTTTCTGTTCTACGATCTGGATAATTTCAGTTAAAATAGTATCAATTTCATGTTTGTTGAATAGACCTGAACGCTTTCACAGCAACTGTGACATTATGTTTTAAAACCAGTACTTGCTTACAGATAAGTTCTGAAAGTAGCAGTATTGTTGAAATTGCATGTCATGTATGGAATGGGATGCTTATTTTCTCAGAAATCTGTATTTATATGTTTTCTCTCCTCCACACCTCCCAACCTTCTCATGAAGTTCCTGGAGAGGAATGTACAGGGTCACACAATCACTTGTACTGAACAGTGAACCTAAAGTTGTCCGGTCCTTTCCTCTTAGGTTATTATAGCAGTTATTCTTTGACCATGTACTTCATACCATACTTGACCATTGCATCTGCCTAGATCAACATTCTGTAAGAAACTTCTGTAATTATTTCATATATATGCTACTTAATGTCAATAAAAATGCTCGGGAGGTTAATCTAAACAAATGCTGGTCATTTTAAAATATGAAAATATTAAGTACTGACTGACACCAGCATTTTCATGTGGTGGCGGTAATTCAGTATGTAACTGAACCCAGTTGCCCTAAAATCAGCCCACTTCAATTTCCAGAGCTAAAAGCCTAGCATTTGATTAATTATTTTGAGTTTTCTTCATTCTATTTAGGGACTGTTTTCGTTAATGCATTGTTCAAACCAAAACACAAAATATTATCGCTTTCTCAATCACTGTGGTAAGTGTTGAGATCTGAGAGGAGCAGCTGTAGCAGCTGTGTTCCCCCTTCAATCTGGAAGCTAAAAAACTTTCATCTCTGTTGCTGTCTCAGCTGCCGGTCTCAGGCTGTGGCCTTCCCATAACTCAAACCAATTTCAAAGCAATGTAAGTAACCTCGTTGGAATGCTTTTGGAAAACCACAGGAAGATTATTTTTTTCTTCCTCTTCTTTTTTAAATACCTTTCCATTTTAAATGAAAGTTTCCATTTTAAGGTAATCTGCACATGATGTCTGTTGTGAAGTGACAGACCCATGCTACAGCCAGGCTAGGGATTTTGTTGCTATCTTCTAAATGAGGAAGAAAATGGAATGATTCCAGCGGGACACACAACACATAAAGACTGAATTTAAGAGGTTTGTTTAAATAATTTTGATATTTGTATATAAGAACGTGACCATTGATTCAGGTGGTACACAGTTGTTTCAGACATAATTTTGCTATAAAGAGAAGATAACATTCCTGAAAGATGAGCAAGTAGTTTATATTTTACATTGACACAGGGTAGAAATGCATTAAACAATAGCAAAGCAGGGAGAGGACAGCTTTTGAGACCTCATGGTAAGATCATGCACTTACACAGGAGTTATGCGCTTCTTGATGGTTCTGACCTCAGAAAGAAACTCAGACTTTCTAACCTTTCTTGACTGACTCCAGTGAAGTGTAAAATAATAATAGTGCAGCACTTCCGAGGAAGGTAAAATTTCCCGCTGCTGACCTTTGTCAAAACTGAGAGAAAAGCACTTGTTTTTTCTTCTGAATCCTAAATCTGTGATTGCTAAGGTGACAAAATACAGGAGAAAGCCTCTCTCTCCCCTGCAGTGAAGTGACAAAGTGGCTTACAGTCTTGCTGATAGGAATCTGTGAATAGGCAAGAAGCTGAGCTAATCAGAAAGCTGAGTCAGTGGCAAAAAAATGTTGAAACTATTCAAGTTTTAATAGATGAAAAGAAATGATCAGACAAGGCGCTGTCTTTTTCAATGCATTCACAAAGTAAACATTGGAAAGCCCAATTGCAGAATATGTATTGTTGGAAGAACCGGTGATGATTCTTTAGCTTATATAATTAAATATTTTATGGTTTAATTTTATCCAATTATTTGCAGCAATTTATCTCAAGATAAGATATGTCTGTTCCAAAAGATCTGCATGAATTAGCTCTATCTTTTCAGTGTAGACAATGAACACATTTCTGTCTCAGAAAGGGGAGTGGGAGCTACTCTGGATTCATTGAGATGCTTCTATGTTCAGAATAAATGCTGTCTTCTCGCCTAGCCTTGAGCTTCCTCCTGTTTGACCTGGCTCAGAGCACTGCTGTGTGATGGGATGAGCAGGGAGGCAGAAAACATTAGCTGGCTACCAGAAGGTTTTGCAATGTTAAGACCCCCCACGTCCTTGCACAAAAGTTTAGCTACTACTGCTCCAGTCATCGCTTCTCCTCCTGGAATTGCAGCTGCATCCCATCGCTAGTGGCTCCTTGCAGATGCATAAAATTTCTCTGCGTGGATAGCAAAAGCATGCTTGAGTGGCAGACTGTCACTGCCATCTTTCATTTTCTGGCTATTGACCCAATTAGTAGCCTCATGGTGAATTCCAAATTAAGTGGTGTTTTACAGCACTAGCACAGTTCTAGTAATCACTCTCTTAGGCCAGCAGGGAAAGGCATCATCCTCTTAATTTCCAGTGTCAGGGGAACTTTTGGAGCTTATGGATGATGAATTCTGTCTCTCTACCGTTTATGACTCGTACCTGATTGATTTAGAGTTTATCATTTCATCTTTCTGTTCAGTGAAGTACTAGTACAGGAGAAGTGTATTTTGGGAGTATAGAAAAACCAAAGAATCTAAACGTGAGATTTCATTACTATTCTTTGAACCTTCTAAATGATTTGACCTTTATCCATAAAGTGATCACTGTGGTCAACAAAGGCTGGTATTGATTTACAGCACAGCTAACCTGTCAATTCTAAGCTCAGCCTTTGACCTTTTGTTTTGTTGCTGGAAAAATTATAGTACATGCCTGACTCATACTGCTTAATAGCTTTTTTTCTATATGCAAAAGGCCAAAAGACTCATTCTAAGTAAATCAACCAGTTTAATAATCTAGATGGCAAAGGAAAGCAAATTGTCCATAATTAAGCAGTTCAGAAAACCCGACTGCCAAAAATATTTCTCACAATTAAACAATGAGGTTTTTTCAGGAGACAGTAAATGCACGTTACACAATAGGTAGCCGCCTTCTGTTATCACATGCATTTTTTTTCCTTCTTGCTTGTCTTTTAACTCACATCTATAACAAGTCGTGGGGGAGGGGGAAGTGGGCAGACAAGATCCCAATTGCTGCATTTTTCATGTTTTAAGCTTCCTTAAGCTTCCTCCTTTTTAGTCTTGCTTACAAATAGAACACCACGAAGAGGATCTGTTTCCTTCCCACTTCTTCATAGATAAAGTATATGTTTGCCCTGTTCCCTAGAGCAAGATATACCACTTCACTTTAACCTCAAAGGCATGAAAGATACCTATTTTTTTTGCCCTGACATCAGCTCGGGGAGCTAGCATTTATGTTGCTTAGTAATATGGCTTTTAGAAGTTAAATGTGCTGACTGACCATATAGTTGTGCAGATGACGTCTTTTCATTGTTTTGTCTTTGTCTTTATTTGGCTTGTTTGAAATTGTAAAAAGCAGTTAATGGAACTAATCCAAATGAATTACAGTTCTTGCCCGTGCGCCTTCCGCAATAAACAGACCAAGAAACAAACAAATAAAGAACACCCAAAAGTATTCAAAAAAGTAGTTCTATACATTGGATATCAGTTGTTTATTTCTGCAAAGTAGGTTATGGTATTATCATTGGGAGTGTATGAATATATAGCATTATGCATATAATAATCATCACAATCTCAATAGTCTTAACATTCCAGGTTTATTAATAGAAATTACTTCCATTAAAAGGTGAATCAAATTTCTGGGGAATACAAAATGTCGCTAAACATCATTTAGAGCAAAATGTAGCTTCTGAATTTTGAATGGAAGAATGTTACTGGGTTTTAGAAAAGGCAAAAGCCTTAACTGTTAGAGTTCTGAATTAGGTTATAGTTTCTCCTTCTGAAACCACAGAAAACAGAACTGTCCCATGTCCCTGCCAGACACCACTTAGAGTCTACATATACTTCAAAAAAGCAAAAGAATTTTTTGTTACTCTGGATGTTTTTACATAATTTACATGAAAAACAAATGCTCTTTTGTTTCTTTTAAGCTGAATAAAAATCTCTTGTTAGGTGTCACAGGTAACTGCTAGTATCTTCAGGAATATTCTTTTTGTTGAACAGTGAGTCTGTCATTAATGCAGTGTTGTGCGTATCGAGGCACCCCCTCGTCCCCACCCCAAATCAGTCATCCACAGATTCAGGTATCCTTGCAGTTTAACTTTCATCTAGGACTCAGTCCAGGTCTGTATGATAGAGGATTAGATACGCTTGCAGGAACACACAGCTGTACAAAAGAGTTTGTCAATACTAACCTCCTTTTAATGATCATTCATTTTGAATTCCAAATTCAAATTGATGCTTGGATCTTGTTTCCATGACTACAATTGCAGTTCTCTGAGATTGGTAATTCTAGATGCCTATTTATGTCAGCAATTCATGTACTAGAAATATGTAGATAGGTGTAAATTAATATCAGTGTAGATTCATGCAAAGTCTGGAAATGAATATCAAGACAACCTAATAAATAACTAGCAGGCATGATGCTAGAATGCAATTTGAGGATATGTAGTTCTGTGCTATATTAATATACTGAAAGGAGTCCTACCTAGACTTGGCTGATTTGGTTAGGCAGGCAAACTCCCTCATTCTACTTACCCCAGGGAAAACAGATGCCAATGCAGAGGAAGAGCTTTAATAATAGCAGTAGATTTGCCATCTGTCACCTTGCTGGACAAATAATCAAGGATTAAAGATTTAACGCCTGAGAGGGATTTTGATTTTTATTTTTTTTTTAAATTTCTGTTCTGGATTTCGTATATAAATCCCTGTGAACACTATAGTGGAGTTTATTGTACTTACATTTTCCTAAGGAGAGCAACTTTCAACGATCTTCTGAAATCCCACCTTTTGTAAGCAGCTTTGGAACACATGTAGTTATGAAGAGGTGCGTCATGGAAGAGACTGTGTGCGATTCCTTTGCAGCGAAGTTTGTCCCTCTTTATTTACGTGGAACAAAAAGATGAGTGTTCTTTACTATGTGTTGCTACGGAACATGAGATCTGAAAGCACTATTTCAAGGAGTCTTGTTCACTGGCATCAAGTGCAAATTTTGAGTTTGTTTTATTTTTATTTCTTTTACAAATAAACCCCAAACCCCTATTCCTGCTCTAGTTTTGTATGACCTCTTTGCGTGAAAACTTTCAGAAGTTTTAACTTGCTGAAAGATTGGACAATACATCTTGAATGTGGGTGTTAAGGATGGTCCTTGCTTTTGGGAGGGGTGCTTGCCCCTCTATCATTTATTAAGACTGCAATATGCAGTTGCTGTAGTTTAGTAATTTCAGTTGCTAAATAGAGAAGGAAAACAGGAGGAGAAGAAACTGTACACAATATGTGCTGAATATGATACCACGCACACAGCAGGTAGGTCTATGATGATAGTAGATGGGTACAGAAAAAAACAGCCAGAGGAGGAATATAAGCTAATAATGAAAGAAGTGAATGGTAAGTGACGATGACAGCCCATCAGCAGCCAAGTAGATTTTGAGTTCTGTGTAAATAATGTAACAGGCCAACTTTGATAAAACTGCTCTCTGACTTCGAGACTTGTGGGAAACATTACTTATTTAGAAATCACAGAGTTAATTGTTTGTGGGGAAAAACTGAGTACAGGAATTACTAAACAGAAGACAAATGGCAGAGTAAGATGTTAAGGGGCCTCACAAGGTTATCATAGAGAAGCTCTTGAACTGTTATCATCGTAATAAGACTGTGAAAATGGTCTACACATGCACCTTTCAATTGTGTGACCGAAGGGATAAAGGGGCAGAGTTTTTGTAGACATCTGATTACAGTTGTGAAGCAGGTTCTGAGACAGATTCCAGTCTCAAATAATAGAGATTGAAATAGTTATTTCATGTTTTTGGTCTCAGTTAAGAAGTATTTTGTTTCTCTGGGGCAGAGATGATGATATGCCATTAACTCTTTTTGATAGAGTTTAGCTGTTCCTGTTATGTTCTGCATCTTTATATAATAAAATTAAACCCTCCAAGTCACGTACATAACATTTTCACTTTGTTTAGAAACATTTGGCGCAGAGAAAATGTCACAGAAGTGTAAGAAAGGTGTGCAGTCCTCCAAGAAAACATTCATTTGTGATGCTTTTCTTTGAGATATTGCTTTTCTCAAGAGAAACAGCATTGGGAGCTCCTTAGAATTCCTTCAGGGCCCTTGGGAGAAGAGGGTTTCTTGAGTTCTCTTCAAACTTATCATAACCTTGACCCTTCAGTCCATTACTGTTCTGTCTGATCACCTGTGTAGTCATCCAGGAGATTGGAGTATTACCCGATACACAGCTGGTCAAATCTGTTTTCTTTTCTTTCTTTTCCTCTTCAATTCTGTAACTTCAGAATATCTTCAAGAGAGAGGCAATGAGCACTAAGTGAGTAGGTGCAAAACACACGTTTTCTACAAATGTTGTTGGGCTTTAGTCTAATACTTAAGTAGAAAATGATTGCCACATATAGAGTGAGGGTTTGCAAACAAGGTGGGAAGGGACTTCAAAAAGAGGTTTGCCTTTCCAAACAGTGTGAAATATGGACTACCTGATAGAGTTCTCTGATTACATTACCTAATCAATTCTTTGACATTTCAGTGCTTTGGAAGTTCCGTCTCTCCAGTTCTTTTGTCTGTGGTACAAAACTGCTTCTAACAAATGGAAATGTTTTGGCAGAGATGAAGCTAGTGGTTTTGGTTTTACACTGTAGCAATTAAAACTAATGATACTAATGCAATGTTCACTTGATCTTGTATAACTGTGAATATTGTACTCCTAAAAGTTGATACCTTCTTGCTCTTTATGGCAAGAAGTCCCTTTCTTTGCTTTCAATGTATTATTTACAGTGGGAATTACAACTTCTTAAGATTAACTGCAAACTAGCAGAACCAATATTTTCAGTTGTACAGTTGCATTAAGAGATGAATATATTAAATTAACAGTTTTGATTTATCTAATGAAATATTAATTATACATTATAGGTATTCATTATAATTATTATTAATTATAAATAATACTATTCTCTAATAAAAATCAGGTATTAAACCTGTTTATGGTCTCCTCTGGTAACTTTGAGGATAGTTCACAGGTGAATGGCTGGTTATGAATTAGTCAGCATATTACTACTTGCCTTAGAAAGAGGCAGGATTCTTTTTAGGTTGTGTGACTTTGGAAACTGGGGTTACAGGCCTCAGCTGGGATGTTCATTGAGAGGACAAATGGTATCCTCTGGAGCTAGTAGCCTCATTTTGCCTAGAATTTTATTTTCTCCCCTTCTTTTAATTACTGAGCTTTAAATTTACTGTGTGCAGAAGAATTAAGGAGTGGGATTTTCAAAAGACTCAGCAGTGGCCTAATCTGTACTCAGTGAAGTTAGTGATAAAATGCTCAAAGCTGGATTTGATAGGATTAAGCCGATTTACACCATCTGTGAATCTGGCCCCCATTAACTTCAGTGGTAGCAGATTTAACCAACATTGAGAGCTTTTGAAAACCTCATTCTGATTTTGTAGTAAATACTCTGTATAAGCAGTAGATGTCAAAGAGGAGTTAAAAATAAATCAGGTATTTCCAAAGCGTCAGGGGAAGTTTCCTGTGGTCCTTTGTAGTTATATCTTCGTTTCTGTTTTGTAGTTCAGATATATCATGTGCATAATTATGTGTAGATTATTTTTTTTTGGCTACTCTTGTTATACTGTATCCAGTCACAGGCAGTCTTTTAATCAACAAGTTTACAAACAGGTTTGTCTGTGGAGCCAAAGACACAAAGAGTTGATGTTTGGGGTTGGTGGTATATGTTTGTACACTTGTTCTTTTGGAAGAGGAAGGAGGACAAAAACTTCTCTCTGACAAAACAAGAATAGTGTTTGGTTACTTTATTGTTATTTCGACAGTAGGTATTATCACACAACCACATAAAGCTAACTTGCTTTCTTTCTATATACATGTCTGCATATTTCTGTGTGTGTAAGTATGTGTATATATTTTTATATATCTGTTGGAAATAGTTCAGCTATATATTGGTATTGTCCATGCCCGTTTATCTTCATCACTCTACAAAGTCTAAGGAATGCATTTTATAGCAGTACTTAAAGGATTGATGGTATGTCACAAGAAATTGTGTGAAAATAGTTTTGCTTTTTGGAGTCACAAAGAACTAAGATAAAATGTCAAGTACTGAATTTCATTGTACTGCTGTAGAAATCTTTGCTACATTGAAAGCAGTCTAGTACTGAAGTTACTGCCTATTTCACTTTGTGCTCAAATTTGTGTTTGAGGTGATATAAAGTACATATTTAGTGTTATCTTAGCTCACAAATATTCTGTAATTAAAGTCAGCAGAGAGAGTTTTCCACATGCTTGGGGTTGACTGCTGCCTCTGCTATAGATTTCTATTCAAGGCAGACCAGAAGCAAAAATGTCTTTCCAACTTAGTAATTTGGGAGCCTTTTCATCAAATCAGAATGGCTTTTGCATTTCTGTATTAGAATCTATCTTGAGATATTTAGCATTGACTGGAACAGTTTCACCTTTTCAAGTTTTTGAAAAATATTATGGTCGTTGTTCTGCTCTCATTTGAATGCAAGTTACTTGCTCCATAAAGAAGGAAGTATCTTGCTGTAGACAGCCTTGAGAAGACACACGACATAAACAAAGCCTCCATCAACACTTCAATTCTCAAAGTGGTAATTGAGATTTTAGCAACAAGACTCTGCTTGACTGTAACCAGAGTCAAATAGCTAAAACTACATTTAGATCCTTGAACACTTACTCATTAAGGAACTCAGAAAATGAGCTCTGTGTTTGCTCAAATGAGAAACAGATCTTTTTGCACCTTGGGCAAATTCACTTCATTTGGCTATTTAGTGTATTCTGCTTTAATCTTGATTTCTTCAGCAAATGTGTATTAGCTTGGTAAAATTGGAAGTCCTTGAAAGAGGGTTTTTTCTAATGCTGTAGAACTAAGAGATTAAATAAATTTACTGCTTTAATCTCAGTTCACTCTATTTTTTAATAATATAAATTTCCATGTCATTGCCATGGTGGAGATTATGCATATTTAAAAGTAATTTTAAATTTAACTAAAATACACCATGAGGTCCTGATACTTTTAAACTTTTTTTTTTTTTTTTTTTTTTTGCATGTAGGTAAAAAAATGAAAAGCAAGCACTGCAACTCCAGAGGTGTTTTTAATCTGATAGTCTTTCGTGGGCTGTAAAGCAATGTTCTAGTTCAACAATTGAATAGAACTATATCTGTAATCTTAAGAGGACATTAGTACTGAGTCTTAAGGAAAGATTTCAGTGAAGTTTATTTTCTATTGTTAATATAAATTGTTTAGTTATGGTTAAAATGAAATATGGGTTAAGAAAAATTCCTTGAATAGTGTTTTGTGCGTCTGTGTGATGGGGCTCAGCGAGGTCATCAGTGATTGTATCACATGGCCTTGAAATAATCTGTATTCTCATAGAGATGTTAGAATTATTCTGGTGGGCACAGTAATGCAGTGATGAAGCATACTTTTGCTTTCAAGACCCAAACTGGCATCTTTGGGCTATGTTATGCTAAGGGCTTGACCATTTGATTCAGAGCTAGTTTTTGGGTATCTCTTACATAGTCTTTGGAAAAGCCAGAGCCAAACATACAAAAAAGTAAATAATACTTCTACTCGATTTCTGATATTTCATTATTGTCCAGTTCTTTTATGATAAAATATAGCCGTCTCTGTTCTGTCAACTCTTTCAGTCCTGTTGTTATACATTGTGAATGTTAGGAAGATTTCAGTCTGCAGTGTTTTGTTAATAGGCTTTGGAATGGATCTGAAATTAAACGTCATAGCAGAAGATGCCCTTTTGAGGGCCAGTTGTTAATTGACACTGAAGATGTCAAACTGATAAGTCAAAACATTCTTCTTTATGAAAAAAAAAACCACGAGAAAATATAGCAATGAACTGTTCTGACTTATTGCCTTTAATTAGGAGAAATGGAAAACTGAGCTAGGTAGCTATGGACTGTTGCGTGTATAATTACCTCGAAAGGGACACAAATTTTCCCTGTTGTGTGGTCCTTTTCTCAATTGATTTGCTTATTGAAACTCAGTATCATTTACAGCAAATGAATAACACAAAATAGTTAGACCATTAAACCCAAAATCTTCTTACTGATATATTGGTTTGGTGATGTTTTTGAAATGTCAAGAATCTCTTATATTTATGTAATGGTACCTTCTGTTTGCCATGGAGTCTGTTAGTGTGCGTGGAACTGAGCTGCTTACAGCAACAGGAGAAGGGGTTGGGAGGAGAAGTATGTCAGAGGTATTTTCTGCCTCTCTCTAGTTACTCTAGAAAAGCATCATGGGAAGCTTTCTGAATTTCAGGGTTGCACCATGGAGTGCTCTGTCCTGGTATCTGGCACGCTTCTGTTAAAATCCTAGATCTACAGGCAGGCAAAGGCAAAAATAGGGGAAAAACAAGTTCTGATGTTTGTTTCCTGATCCTCACTCAACATATCAATAGCTACGCATGTAAACCCGCTTGATTTTGGTGTAGTCTGTGATGCTCAGGTAAGCCATGGCTATTGTGATTAATGTATGTTTATGCTGACTGGTGAGCCAAATACTGCTTAAAAGCTTTGATTGCCTTTTTCTTGCTAAAAACAGTCCTCTGGCTCTAGCTGCTCATTTTCACAGAACTTGTAGGAGTGTAATTATCTCGGAGACCAGAGCCTGATGTTAAATTTGGTTGAAAGTGACTGTATTCCACAAAGTTATTAGAAAGAGACAGATAGGCAACCTATCCATTTAAACGTTGTTTCTTTAGAAAAGCTACTTCTATTTAAAAGCATCGCTCACGCAACACTGAATCTTTCAGTTCTTCTTATGTCCTGCAGGTATAGTAGGTGGGAATTGTGTAGGAACTTGTTCTTACAGACTGCATCCTGTAGGGTGGAAATATCCCCTGCAGCAATGGCAATATTTTCTGATTGAAATATTGAACAGTTCTGCCTTGTATTCGTTTTTTTACCATTGAAGTGTCTTCGAGTTATGCATTAGGTAAAATGACAGGGTTTCTCTTATCCCTCTTACAGAAATGATGGTGTAGCAAATATCGTATTTGACTTGGCTATTCTTGCAAATTTCTTTTTATCTCATATTAGCAAGAAAGAATAAAATGCCCAATGAAAACACGTCTTGTATTTGGATGCAGAAGGGCCTGCTTAGAATACCCCTCCCAATCAGCATAGGGAGCTACATATCAGTCAAGAGCTGGCTTCTTCAATTAACTTTGACTACCATTCATATAAATATTGTTAATTTAGCTGTATTTGTCTAGACCTATGTTTTTCCATCATCATACTGTGGATATTTTGAGACTTTCTAATCACACACATGTACATGCATGCATATGAACACATAAATCTGAAATGGAAAGATTGTTCACTGTGATAGTGACTAACGCCAGTCTGCTGCATTACATACCTCTCTATATAAAACTTGTTAAACCTTTCAGTATAGTTATTTTGGAAACTATTGTGAAACCTCTGAAATTAGCATTTAACATCTGTTAACTTGCTGACACATCTCCACCTTCATCCAGAACAAATTACCAAAAAAAAATGAAAAGAAAAAAAAAGTCTTCTGTCTCCAGACACTATCATGACAGACAAAACCAGGTTTACTTGGAGTCATTGCAAAGAATTGTGGGATACAGTTCATAGAAGCTGGAACTGCTGTTATCATTGACTTGTTTGTTAAATAATATAGTCTTAGATATGTTTTTTCTATTTTTGTTACTCCAAGTAAAGATATGAAGACCACTTAAAGAAAATAGAATAGAAGTCACAGTTTATGCATTGCACTATATCAAATGTTAATTCATTCTATGACAGAATTTTTGGATCAAGATTTGTTAGATCATTCTTCTAATCCATACCTCCAGAAAGAACAAGCCTCAAGGGATCATCCTGTTGTTGTCCTAACAGAAAGTTCAAACTTGAAGAATTAAAATTAAGCAAATCAAAAGCAGAGGTTTTGACATTTGAGGATGTCATCCAGCATAATTTTGGCTGTACAATAATTTTGCTCTTCATGTTTTGCATGCAACTCAGAGGATGCACGTTTTATAATGGGATGCAGGATTTGCAAGGTAACCTTTCTTCAATCATTCACATCAAGTCTGATCCCAAATCTTGCAACAGATAACTATGTCCAACAAAAACTTCTCAGCAGTGTTTAAGTAACTGAAATGTCTGATGTATTACTAAGTTACAAGAAAAGAATTTGTACAAAAACAAGAGCTGTTCACATGTCTCCTTCTCAGTCTTACCCATTCTTTAGAGCACTCCTGCTCCTTTTCTTCTGAGCATACATCTAGACTTTCTGGTTATCCTGTTCTTTTTTTAACTAGGTAGAGGGAGCTGACATATTTTCTGAAGTGTGATGGCAAAGCTCAGTCTCTAGCTAAAACCTTGCCAGACTAATTGATTAAAGTATTTAAGGAGTTTCAGGAGACAACCAAGGTTTTTGAATTTATGTCACAGATGGATTAAATATGGATATATTTAATGAATTCTTTGGTTGAGAGAGCAGGGGTAGGGATTTGAAGGAGAGATGAAAGACACCATTGTTTTTATAAAGCTAATGGAAATTTCCTGTTTCTGTTGGTCTTCTTTCTGCTATTCTTTCATGAAATATTCGTCCAAATATATTTTGTTGATTAGGAGGTTCATAAATACATGCGAGCCTATCTAAATGATATGAATAGTATCATAGCTAGTAAATATTGCCACCTGCTCAAGTGTGAATTTCTGGAGAATTTATCAGTGGGTCATTTACACCTAAGTCTGTGACCCTGTATGTAGGAAGATGCCTTTAGAAGCAGAGATTCCTAAACATTTCCCATTTTCTTCTTCATTTCCTTCATTGTCTGCTTCTAATGTTGCTCGCTTTGTGATACAGATTCTGCAGTGCTGTCCCGTAGGTCTTCTACGTGTGACATTGTTAGAAAGGGCCACCTGCTGATATCCAAGCCTATTTTACCCAGTGGGACAATAAAGAGAACTTTTGTTCCTAAACCTACAGAAATGTAAACAAATGACTTCTTATTATGCCCAGATTAATGCAAGTTGTAAAACCAGAATAATGGTGGGAGTGAGGCGGACTTTCTGAGGAGCTGGATTTGCTCTACAGAAGGGGTCATGTAAACAAGGTGGCAAGCTAACTCTTAGTTGGCTCATCCGATTGCCTCCTATTGCTTTCTTTAGTACCATTCAAAATGTAGTAAAACCAAATATCTTTTGTATTTTAATTAATCGGTCCTTTTTGTTGCACCAGAATTCCTAATGAATACTTAAACTTTCATAGCAGGGAATGTCTTTAACCCAAAGTTAAGATATATCACTGCGCTGTTCCAAAATGTTTAATTTGACTGTCTGGGTAAGTTGAAATATGAGAGATTAATACAGCATTAAAAATACAATGAAATGTGCATTTCCCAGTTGGTTAAATACAGGCAACTTGGAACTTTTAAGTTGGTATAATTAATCTGTTAGACGTATTGCCTCTGTAATACTCAGGTTATACTATTTCCCAGTAGGATTTTTATGTAAAAAATTATTGCTTTGTAATTTAACACTAAGTGCTCCCTGTAGAAAAATTAGAATGCAGTCTTGTAATGTAAACAATGTAGATAACTGTTATGGAGGCTTAGTTCACTCTTCTTTGTATTTCTGCTATATTCATGAAACTGATTGTGAAGCATATGACACCAAATCAATTATAAAGTTGGTGGACAGAATTTTCTAAACAGTAGTAGTCTTTTCTCAGGAAACTTTTATTGTTATTCTCTGGAAATCGTCCATACAAAGTCATTGCTTTTTGACTGCCTTTCTAGAGATTTAAGAAACAGGATTTTTCCTCAGTTTCTTCAGAAAGGCAAAATGCTAAAATGTTTTCCAAACAACCAAATTAAAGTACATACATTTTAGTGAAAGAGACACATTTCTATCATCTGACTCTAGTTAAAAATAAGGGTAAAGTAGCCTTTCATAAAGAAACAAAACTTTAGCTGGTTTTTGTTTAGCTATAGCAAAAAACCTATAACCCGAACTGTTGGCATTCCTCTTGTGCTGATTTTATTCTCGTCCACTCCCATTAATCTTTTTGTATACACAATTTAGTAAATAGTCTACATAGACACACTAAATAGAAATGCAAAGCGGATAAGTGACCTGGGGTTTAATCCTCATTACAGTTTAATTTTTTTTATTGGAGATGATTTCTGACCTTGATTTTTTTTAAACTGCATATTTAAAACCTTCTGGCATAGGAAATATATAAAATATATATTTTGCTTTATTAATTTATTATAGTGACAGGAAAAAGATGTGAGTACCTTGAACTGTTGGGTCAGTATAAAACTGTGTTCCTGAAAATGAAATACTGTAATTAGAATTCCTTGGAGGCAGTGTTTTCTTTTTAACTTGATGTTACAAGAGAATGACTTCAAAGAGTTCTGCTACTTCAGCTGATAGTGGAGAAACTCCCTAAGGCGATCTCAGTTAGACAGCTCAGGGTTGGTCATTCAGTAGTAGATAAGAGAGTCTGTGAAGTTAATGAGTAATTCTGCCATTTAAAAATGTATTGCATTTTTATTCACTGCTGAAAATTACAGCTTTGACATCTTTGTTTAAAGTTGAGGAGGAATAGGGCAATAGTGCTGGTATTGTAAGAATGATCAGAGGTGATAATGTCATAGCACTGGCAACTAAGCATTTTAAAATTAGATGTTTTTCCTTCCAAAGGCTCACAGAAGAGAGAAACTTCTTAGATCATCCCATCATCAATTCAGTTACTTCCCAAAGGAGAGTAATCAAGTTAACGTTTAAATGACTTTAACATTGGTGCATCTTTTACATCACTGGAGCAGCTTTCCACAGGCTAATTGCACATTATTTGATAGTTTCATTCTTCCTCTGCCCTACCCTTTTTTTTGTTGTTGTTGTTGATGCTGTTGTTTTGTTTCCTAGTTTCCTATAGTTTATTTGATTCTTTTGCATTTATGTAAACAAACCTATTTGGAGAACGATCATATTCCAATGTATCACTTTGGAGCTACAAAAAGCAGCTGGGTCAAGCAAGACTGAGATATTCTCTGTGCGCAGCACATAACCCGTAACAGCCTGGCTCCTGTGGGTCAAAAACTTTGTGTGGTACGGGCTGCAAATGCAGAAGGCAGTGCCAGCACACGGGGTGTTGATAAGCTGCCCAGTGCAGCCAGGCTTTTAATGATGGCTTGGCCGCACCAGCTGAGCCAGGATTGAGGAGAGCTTTACACAGTCGGTTCTAAACTATGTGCTTTCTCTCAATACTTTGTTCGGACAGGTTCCTGTTCTCTGTGCTCCAGTGAATTCCAAAAAGTTGATATACTAATCATCAATCATAGACTAGAGCTGGGAAGGTGCAGGAGAAAAATCTGGATGGAAAGGAGGGCGTTTGGGCTGCAGTGTCTCTCAGACACAGATCACTGCTACCGGGGCTGGCAAACGATGTGGGAATTTAACCTGGGAGAACAGGTTATCCTGAGCTGTTTGTTTCCGGAGTTCTCCTTTTTACATGGGCAAGGTCTCCTCTGAAGCAGCCCACCTTTCCCTGCAAGGCTGGTGTTGCTTATCCTGGCTCCACATCCTTCCGACAACTGAATAGAGGTGAGCTACCTACAGCTGCCAGCCTGGTGCCAGCCCACTAATAACAGGAACAGGAGTGGAGGGTGAAGGAAGAGTTTCGTAACCCCACGGACTTCAGGGCATCTGTGTGCATAGCACGTAGTGCTGAGTCAGGCCAGCTTGGCTCATTTCTGGCCTTGGAGTGTCTAGGGACTCCGGACGCCATAGCTGGTGTTTGATAGCTTATGCAAGTTCTGAGCTTCAGTTTAAAGTTCAAAGCTCAGTATGACTATCGGTGTCAATAAGGGTACAAAACTAGTACCCCAAAAAGACCCTCTCTTTTCTGCCCTTGGTACTCAGTTTGCATGATAGTTATATTTCATGTGGTTGTAGCAAAGGGCAAAGTTAGTATGTCTGCATACTTCTGCATAAGCCATTCCTGTAAGTCTTCCAGTATGTTTTTTTATTGCTTTTAAATTCTCATCATTTTGTTGAGATGCTTCTCGCTTATTGTGTGGAGTGTTCTCTTTGTATCACTTACAGCACTATATGTAAAGAGATTGAAACACCTTCATACCATGTCACAGAAACTATTTTGCATGCATTTATTAGGAAACTAATTTAGTTCCATTTTCTGTTAATGGGAAGGAAAATGCATCTACTAATCTTTATTGGTAATAATAATACTCTAAGCTATTCCACAGAATGTTAGAATAGTAAGCTGAGGTCATGTCTGAAAGACACAATGGCAGATTGGTTAAGTAGAATTTATTCATCTTAAATACTGTAAATAATTGAGTTTTTCTAATTCATTGGCATATTTTGTAGGACATGGCTACTAACCACTACAGTTAGAAAAGTGTTGTCATACAAGAAAGGTAGATTATCCTCTTCATTTAGAAGAAAGAGACTGCAGTCTATGTGCCTGCGTTTGTTCATTCTTTCTTTCTGACCCCTGAGAACAGGCATTGACTTCAAAATTCACAGAAATCAAATTATATGCTACTTACTTTTAGAGTGCCTTTCATCTTGTTATAAATGTAGACCAGGAATGGACCTCCTGCATAACAGGCCTTAAAATTTCACTTAGTAATTTTGACATCCAACCTGCAATTTGTGGTTGAGCTAGAGCATATCTTTGACAGACATCCAGTCTTAATTAAAAGATTTAAAATGAGGGGGAATCTACTACATTCCTTGACCGTTGAGCTTTCTCTGTATTTTCTGGACCTAATTTGTCTAATTACAACTTTTGGCAATTGAATTTTATCTTTCCATTTGCCAGATTAAAGTATACCTTTTCGTTACTAGAAATATCCGTCTCTTTAGATAATTAACCAGGCAATAGTGTTTTAGGTATGACACCCTGAAAACATAATTAGGAAGATGTTAAAAAAATAATTTATAAAGTGCAGTACTTAATTCTATTTCTTTACAGTGTTAATAGTGTGCAAAATCAGTTTACTTCCTTATATTTTCCATCCATCATAAATATATAAAAAGGAATCCAAATATATGGGTTCCTATTTATCTACATGTCTAGTCACCAGAAAAAAGCTATAAACATACAGCATAAACTCAATTTCAGTGTTTTGTACCATAAGATTCAGCTTAGAACAAAAATGCCTTTTTTTTACAGACTATGTTGTGTGCTATTTCTTAAATCTTATTTCTTTCTGAACTTTCATATGGTCTTGCAAATCTATTGTGACAATATCTTCTTACCAAGTTTCAGGTAAAGGGCAGGCAATACAAATGTAGAAAACACAGTTTACTTCAATGGAAGGAATTAGATTTAATATATAACAACTCTGACATATGGCATGACAGGAATCCTCCAATATGCAATGCCCATGCAAAATTTCATTAAACAATAACTTCAGTATCTGAAAATTATTGTTTATCAAGTATTATGTTCCTTCTACCTATCTTAGAACTATTAATCAGATTTTTAAACCAATCTAGTTTGTCATGCATTTGAAAATCTGATCAAAGATGGCAGGAATTTTCATGCCTGTAGCAGTTATTTTTGAAAGGAAAAGCATTATTCTTTCAATTAAGATAAACTCGCAATAAAATCTTGTT
Source organism: Neomorphus geoffroyi (assembly GCA_033558235.1). Classification (NCBI taxonomy): domain Eukaryota; kingdom Metazoa; phylum Chordata; class Aves; order Cuculiformes; family Neomorphidae; genus Neomorphus; species Neomorphus geoffroyi. The sequence goes on along the minus strand of JAUMJM010000005.1, from coordinate 72,726,975 downwards.
AATGGCATTGCTCTGACAACAACATCCACAGGCTGTCTTAGCAACAAGATGGAGATCGACAAATATATCTCCTGACGCAAATTTCTTAGTTATCTTTTATTGTTTTGGTGAGGTTTTTCTAAGAAAACAGTAAGGTTTAGCTTTGCTTCATATTGTCATAGAAAAGGTGTTCTATTTTAAAATTTGCAATTTAAAAACCCCTAGAAATTCTTTTAAAATCTCCATTATCATTACTCTGGCTGTAGCTTAATCTCTAAGGATTGCCATTTTAATGCTAATTCCAGAAGCAAATGGAGCCAGCTGACATGTGCAGTATCAAGAGAAGAAGGTCAGTGAGGCAGCTAGAGACAGAGGAAACAGCAGGAGACTGCATTATTACTCATTACATATATTACACTAGACCTTAGGGATTCCTGCTGTGACCGGGACATTGTTATGCTGGATACTGTACAAATGCAGCAAGAGCAGTCCATGGGCTGAATGATATCAAAACAGGAACAAACAAAATGTCTGTAAATCGTTCTTTTTTTTTATTTATATTATTTCTAACAGAAAAAGCCCCAAACTCGCATATATTAAAAACGCAGGTCTTTTGCTGTCCCCTGTGCCTTTGCCTATGACTCAAATCTTTTGTCTTGCTGAATGGCATTAGAGGAAGAGTAGGGCAATCGATGGTTTATGAATTCCGCCTGATGGTATACATATCTACGTGTACTGTTGTAAGCATAAATGCAGTAAAGAGCTTCTCAAACTCTGTGATGCATCTGTTTGCCTGCTTAGTCAAATGAAATTAGTTAAAGTGGAAATTATTTTATATTGCATTGATTTATTTTTTTTAACCACCCTTCCCCCCAGTTGTCTTTAACCACGATTGTTGTTTTCACCTGGGGATTCATCATAATTCAGAGCTGCCTGCTATGCACACTAGTTCTGGCTTTCATAATGTTTAAAACTGGGAAGGATCAATAAACCATTTAGTCTCATAGGGACCATGCACATCACATCTGTTAAATTTCACCCAGTTATCTGCTTGCTAAGACTGGCAACTTTATATAAATAAAATTATTTTTTAGAACAGATGAAAACGGAAGAGACTTAGAACGTAATCAGTTTTCAAAGTCTGAACAAAATTATTAGTTTACTAAGATGATCTTGGCGGGTGTGTCATGGATGCTGGAAACAGATGATTTGTTTTCTCCCTCCCTTCCTATCAATAAGACCTACAGTATACAGCCCATCTGATTATGCATCGGGGTATCACTGTTACTCACTGTGGGCAAGCAATGCACGCAGGCTGGTATCTAAGAATAGTAATTCTTTGCTAGTTGGTGACCAATATGTAAAATTTTAAAAGCTTAGGAGTTTTCCTTTTATTCCTCCTTTCCACTTCGCAGAAATGGAAAAAGAATAATAAAATGTGAAAACTGAAAGCAGTCATACCAGAATGCATATGGTCACTCTTACATAATGATCTAGAGTTGCCGGGAATCAAATGAAGAATGGGATTTCCTTACAGTCCTAAGTTTTTAGCCTGGAAGACTCTCCCTTATGACTGAGAAGTGACAGACTGCCTTCTGCCACTGTGTAAAGGTGTAGCCAGTGCTTCCCTTGCACTTGAAGTTTCTCTTTGTACACAACCAGCGATTGTGGTATTGCTTGCGTTTGGGGGTTTTGCCTTTTTTTGGTCACCCTATTACATTAGAAACACATGTTACGGCAATTGTCTGCAAGCACTGCTTTATGGCATGTTTTTCTTGATGTGGTTCTGGAAGCAGTGGAGCTATTTGTTGGCTTAAAAGTTGGTCAAAGCCTGTGCTGCTTCTGAAGGGAACGGGCTGTTCTTGCTTAAGCCACAGCCACACGTTCCCATTCCTCGTTCTGCGCTGGCTCTTTTACCCGAGTTGTAGCACTGTGAATCAAGTTTGCTCATCTGACTAAAGCCACCACAGAAAAAGCCCTACTCTTGTCTTCATTTGAACTGGCAAGCTGATCCAAGCCCCCGTGAAGAGCACTACAGCTGCCTTCTGGCCAGAAATAGAGAAATTTGTAACCCCTTTTCAGTGGTAGTGTAATGTTAGATTAGTTTCACTTGCTTGTGACCAGACTGTCTCCCAGAGCAGTATTGTGCCAGGGTTAGTCGGGCTCTGGCATTGTGCCATATTGTTCCAGCTATACTTCTTCCCTTTCCAACAGTAGCTTTTTTGTGGGCTTCCAGTCTGTATTGTTTTAGTTGTGCAGTACGAAGACTTTCCAGACCTTAGGTTTTATTCTTACACTAAGTTGTGTTTTAATCTCAAAGATGTTCTTTTTGATTTGTCAGTATAAAATAAAGTTTGTTGATTTGCAGTTGTTTGACCCAGTAGATTATTCTGTAGCAGTAGACAAGTTGCTTTAGCTCTTTAATTATTTATGTACTCACTGATCTCTCTGTTTAGATCATTGTTGTTTCTTTTTTCCAAAAAAACCCTCCCACCAACCCTCAACCAAAACAAACAGAACTCACAACACAAACCAGTTGGAAATAGCAGTATACTATGAACAGAACCCTGGGGACCTTAAAGCACTTCTGCTTGTTCTTTGTGAGCCAAAAAGTCATAAAAGAGAAAACATATAATGCAGGTATTTAATAAAATCAAGTTCAACTATTAAAATGGAAATGAAAATCTGGGCTATCAACACAACACAGACCACTAACACCATCACGAAAATATAACAAGTTGGTTTGCTAGTCTTGCTGGGTGATATTATTGATATTTGAAGGCCCTAACTATTTATTGTTAGAACAATGAATTTACTTTGCTTGTTCATAGTTTCCAAGGTTTGAGCTTTTGGAATTTTATTGTCTAATAGTATTTACTTGGCTTGCTTGCTTTTCTTTTTCCTACTTTTTTTCTTTTTTACTAGTGTAACTCTTTATTTTAAATTATTTTAAAATATAAGGGTATATAGGAAAGTTAGAAATTAAGCCAGAAAACGTGAAAATCTTTGTGTGGCAACAAATGTCTAAGAAGTCTTAGTTAGAATCACTGCATTGTGTCTCAGTGATTCTGTCTTTTTCTTAAGCAGTCTAATTATTTTCACAGAGAATCAAATTTTCTATTAAGTGTATTGCATTCCTAATTACCAGTGTATATCATAATTAAAACTCAGTATCTATAAATATCAGTCAGCTATTGAAAAATGCTTATTTCTGTTGTGGCTGTAAACAGAGCAATTTTGACAAGTATACTAGCTGCTTATTAGAGATGATTTAACATTGAGTGCAGTTTTACTCCCAGCCACAGAAGAGTATGAGAGTGATCTTGAGCCGTACAGCATTGAGCAGAGTTGAAGTTGTTTAATGTGTTCTCATTTTGGATATAAAATCTGGAAGAAACAGGTCTTCAAATAAACCTGTTATAATTGGGAAGTTCTGTTACTTCTATATCGGGTGATGCAGTTGCTATAAAATTTAATTTGGCTCCAGCAAATTCTTTAATATATTCCAGCTGACTGACTTTATCAGTGTAAATAGAAAATACGTTCCAGTTTTGTCCGTTTCCTGCAAAATAATCTTATTGGCTTGAAGCCAAGTCAAAACACTCCAAATAGCCTTTTTGACATGCATGGAGTTTTATAGAGTGACTCTGGGGTTCCTGGTACCAGAAACATGAGTAAGAGATGGGGGAGAAAGTTTTGGTTTGCAAGTAAAAGCAATGAACCAAATTAGATAATTTTTATAGACAAAGTCTAATACTTTAAAAAAAGAATCAGTGATCCGTGTATCTAGTAGAAGTTTTTGTGCACAGTTGAAGTGAGGTACTTATAAGCATATTGTGTTTTAAATCTTGGGCTGTATCCGTAGCCCAAGGAAACAGAAGGAGTTTCACTGATTTCAACTTCAATATTTCAGTGAAGTTATGCATATGCAAATTAGCTTTGTAGGTGAAGTTAAATAGGAAGCAACTACCCCCGTCCGTACCTATTAGACAATATACATTTTTGGGTCTCCTAGTCATATACAGCTTACAATGCACAAAGGTGCATTGTACATGCATGTGATTCCAGGTTAATAGAAGAGACAAAGTGACATCTGTTAAATGAGTCTGCCTTGAATCTTGTCGCAGCTCAATATACTGAAAACTCTGGTTGACATCTTAGTTGCTTTTGGCTTTATTGGATCGACAGAACATGGAATTTTTCCCAATGAGGAACTCTATTTGTTCTTTCTCCAAATACAGTGCTTAATTAATTCCTTAATATACTAGCAGATCATTTTTGCAGTCAGTCAGTTTTATGCGTAGTTTGGTTCCAGATTAGGATACCACAAAGTAGCAGTTTACAGTTAAGAGGAAATCAAATAGCTAAGTGCATACTCTCCAGACTTGCTTCGCTGTCAGAGCTGAGGTCCTCTTCCAAGGTCTCCAAAGCAGATGAATTAGAAAGCACATCTGGTGCTTGGTTGTCCTGATTTCCCAATTCATTGACAAATGGGGTGACTGTGGACGTGTTGTCTCATCTGTGCTTCAGTCCTCTCTGTAGAAAGCAAATAAAATTGTTTTCCTAGCTACAGAATTATTGTGAAGCCTCCGAGTGTCATGAAAAGCATGGTCAGAACAATGAAATTATTTAATTGCTCATCATGAGTTATGCATCCCCTTGATGTATATTGTGAAAATCCTGTTTGGCTCCAACTGCATACTCAGGCATCAGTCTTCTGGGAAATTCTTCCTTAAGGACAGAATAACACTCCTAGAATAATATTTCCCTATTTCCTATTTCCAGTGCATCATGAGATGAGTTGAATTGCATAGCCTTATTACAGACTCATTACAGTCATCTTTCTTATACAGCACTGACCTCAGAACTGAGTACTTTTCAGTGCAAAATGGCTTTCACAGCTCCACACTGAAATTTTTTCTTTATTTTTAAACATATGAAAATTACTTTAGAAGGAAAACCTCTTTCTCCAGTGCCACTCTTCTCAAAATGAAGTTGGACACTGGAAAAACTCTTCCTTGGTAGTTCCCTTCTGTTATCATATTAACATTCAGCATTCCAACAGTTCTCGCTCAATGGGAGCCTTTCACTACGTCCAGCTCAGAGGAAAGTGGAAACATTCATTTTTGCTTTTCCAAAACTGCAACTATGTAAAAAACTTAAATGGACAAATAATTATCGATATAAAAAAGGAACTGTACTTATGCATTAGGATCATATACCTGATTTTACAGCTCAATGCTAAAGCAACTAATTCCTATAATAGGGCAAGAATTGTCAGCCACTGAATATCCAGTCTCTATGCACGTCAGTGATTAAGAGGTATAATTTTTGTATCCTGTTATGAATCTGTGATAGACAGTTTTCCATGATGAATTATCTTAAAATGTTTTCAGCTGTATTCTGGCTTGCTGTACTTCCTCTTGGGACAGGATGAGCATGTCTGGATGTTGTTGTTACCTAATCTGCTGCAATTTTAAAACCACTTTTTAGCATTTCCTTACTTACATCCCATGAAAGAATACTTCGATTTGAGCAGATTTCCAGGTCACCTGGTTTGATTAAACCCAAAAGAGTTCAGGTAATTGCCAATCAGTATGTAGTCCATTTAAGAGACAAACTGTGGTTTTGTTTGCTACTGCCTACTGTGAGATGCTACATCTTTTCAAAGCTGAAGAGCCATAATTTTAATGAATTTCCCAATCTGTGACTTGCTTACATCTTCCATTGATATTGGCACTGGTGATGTAAATCTGTGCCTGCCATCTGTGTCCTTAAAAAGAAGTGGTATCGCAGAAGGAAGGAGGTATGAGTTAAACCCCCAATTTTAAAGAATTACTATTACCTATAGGTAATCCTTTATTCCATTTAATTTTTGTACTTGCTGTTACTGTTAAATGCTCTTCGTTTGGAAAATTTGCCTTTTAGGGATTAATCAAAGCATCACACTTGAGGCTAGTTTACATACAGATAGTCATACACAAATATACACAGCATTTTTAAACGTCTGTATATCTTTCAGCATAACCTCTTATGTTTATAAACACATCTGAATTAGAACTGCTGTTCGTTTCAGTAACCAATTTTGAGTTTAATGTATATATTTTAAAACCAAACATCTGGTTCTTTTGGAACACAGTCTTAAAATGTACACAATCCAATGGAACAGACAATGTTCCTGTTTTTTTTTTTTTATTTTGAGTTATCCTGAGATCCATTTTTTATGCTATTTTCAATTTGTAGCATAGACTGTCTCTAGAATATATTTCTTCAGGATATATTGCCCACCTACAGTGGAATGTAGGTCTGAAGCACCTAAAATTCATATTCTAGATTGAACGGAATCTGCAGCTGGCAGCAGATCTCTGTTGATGTATATGAAGTCCACGCAAGTGAGTTTCAAGTGTCGGTGCAGGTGTTTGTCCTTCAGCTCTCAGTGGGAAGGGGGACCTGAAGCTTTCGTATGAGCACAGAATTCGGAATACTTAAATCTCATGTCTCGCAGGTTATATAGCACATTTGCTCATAAAGGATTTTTAGAGCATTAGTCTACATAGCATCAGCTGGACCAGAGAACCAGAGGGATCTGGTTTTCTTCTGTCTCTTAAATACTGCTTGCTACTATGTTCAATTTACACGTCTGATTTCCAGAGGTATATGGCATTCCTTTGGAGTATTCCACTCCTTTGGGATCAAGAGATATGGCAAATCGAGGGTGGTTATTGTTCACAATAAAGGACATTCTTAGATGAGTTAAATAGGCAATGTGTAAAACTTGTCTATTCAGTCTGTATCAAATTATATTGCAGGCTGGGAATTCGTCTTTCTGTAGTATGTGACAGACTGCTATTTATTCTAATCAAATGTTTTTCAGTTCTTTACTTTTGTAGGGAATCATTTGTGTACTTGTGACTCATTTTGTCACATTGGGGTTACAGTTTGCAGTATATTGTCCACCGAACAAACTGTTCAAATGCTACAGCTAGTGAAAAATGATGTTTTTCTCTTCAGCGCATCAGTTAATGGTGTCCCCTTATTTGTACAGTCTGTCACATCTTGCATTTGTGAGCTCTTCAGGGTAGAAAGTATCAGGATCATGTCAGTTTTGTGATCTTAATTTAAGCCCAGCTCCTTTGTAGCTGGAGATGGACCTTCATCTCTTCAGCTGTCAGAAGTCTGACATAGACTTGCAGACATAGGTGGTTTGAACCAACTAAAGAATAGTTCTTTAGTTTGGAAAGGAAAGAGAAAAAATTATTCCCTGTAATTATTTAATATCACCTTTTTTTTTTTTTCTTTCTTTCTTTTCCAAGTAATACGGGTCACCTTTGCATTAACTATAATTCTAATGGCTCATATCCCAGTACAAAGTCACCTGAGTCTTTTAGAAGTGCCTGAGTACCAGATTATTACGAATTGTAAAAGATGTTCTTTATTAAAAGCCATTACTTTTTTTTTCTTCTATGTGTGAGTGTTTTGTGTTTTTCAGACATCTCGTCAAGCCTTGCTGTTTCTTTATGAGAATAGATGCTTAATGTAGAAACATAGACATAACTTCTGACCTGGAAAGAAGTAGTTCTAACAAAAGGTTGAATCTTCAGTATTGAAGACACTGAAGTGAAAAGTAGCCTGATTAAAGGCAGCAGTATTGAATTTTTGCCATTAGACTAGAAAGGCTGAATTGTTACTAAAAGCCATTGAGAGGGGGACTCTGGAATTTGTGGTGAAAGGAAATTGAAAAGAAACAGAACATTTGGATTCATGTTTCACGAAATAATGTGTGTGACAGAATAGGAAGGCAGTCTGAGGGAAAATTGACATAATTTTTTCCTACAACTGGGAAAGGCCAGATAAATATGTCAGTGTTAACAAGTGAACTATTGTATACTTAGAGAAAAAGATTCAGAACAATTTGTAAATATTAATTTGCATTGGCCTCAGAAGAATGCTTTATAAAGTACAAAAATGTACATTTTCTCTGTAGAATCTTTATGAGCCTGTACTAATTACAAAGCTTTCTTTGGTGTTCTTTAGTTTTATAGGAGCAGTTCTTTATTCAGCTTCACTTATCTTAGTTATGAAGCTATAAAATTAAGTATTTCCCACTGTATTTTGTTGCAACCACTCGAGAAATCGAGAAATACTATAGTATGAAGTTTTTCAAATACGAAAGAACATTAAGGAAAGAAAATAGAGATTGTTAGATCCTGCGTGTTCACTAAAAAGACAAAACCCAAACCCAACAAAGACAGAATTGTGGATTTATTATTTTTTTTTTTTCCAACAAAAGAACAAAGCACATTCTTTAGCGATGATGTTCACAGAGTAATGGAGACTACGGGTTATGAAAGTAAGCAGAAACAAAACCATGCTTTGGTAACTGAAATATGCTCTCCAAGTAAATAAAATCGCTGGAATATAAAATTATTGTGAATAAATGGAGATAGGATAAATTTAAAAAAAGGAACACAAAGCCACAACCAAAAAAACCCAAACACACACACACACCCCCCCTCATTCATCCCCCAAAAAAGCAACCCAAAAACCCACCAGTACTTCGATTTTAGCAAAAAGCCAAAAAAACGGGAAGTGATCACCCAACAAACGTTCTGAAACTTATGGAGAGTGGCTAGATTCTAGAACCCAAGTGTTCACAGTAGCAGTTTCAGGATCTTGAATTCTGTATTTCAGCAGTACAAGTGCAAATTAGTCATCTGAACTGCTTCTGTCCTTTTTCTGATTATTGAGCTGCTTAGTTTTGTGGGTTTTTTTAGCCATTTACATCTAACTGGGATGATTACAGTCTCAAAATGACAGAAATCTAAGCACTTTCTTGATGTACTTCAGCTCATGGCTTTGATCAATGGTATGTTTCAGAGAATTTCTCAAGTGTAATGCCTACTTTAGGTACATTCACAGCAAAGACAGATTTCACATGCTGAAGTTGCACGTTTTGGATGTCTAGAAATTCAGTTTGTGTAAGAAGAGGAAGAATTGAAAGCAGAATGTATTTATACACTTGACTGGATAGCGATTTTTTAACTCAAGTAATGCTCAAGTCTTTTGATTTTTCTCTACACTATAGGACATTATTTCCATCCTTATTTTAATCTCTCATTAGAGAAAATGGCTGTATTCAGATAAAATAAGGAGCATAGAGTTGAGTAATTGCCTTAAAATAAACAGGTGCAGATAGGTAGGCAGGAGGAAGTAGTATTGGAGGAAGGTTTCTTGTTTGGTTGTTTCCCCTGGCAGGCTATAGAGACTTCTGTAGACAGAAGAAAGTCTGGTTCTCTTCTGTGATGCTACAGCCTGCAAAGCTTCTTGCTCTAAAACTGTCTTCTCTGGCTTCTGCTGCTGTTTGCTCCAAGAAATCCTATAGATAAGCATTGTACATATTTAATCCACCAGCCCTGTGGGTGGCATGGTGCAGCGTTCATGACGTAACATTATTTATGTAGTTAGTTTTGGCCTTGGTGGCTGTAAAGCACAAGTATAAGCCTCTTGCCAATACACTTATTTTCAGATCTGAAGTCTGTTCCTGTGTGATATTTTCCTACTACTGTTTAGGAGAATAGAAGTACTAAAGCGATGAAGAATTGAGATTTGAATGTTGTTGCACAGAAAGAGTGACAAAGAGAGAAACAAGAAAGAGGCACATAAAATGAAAGTAACGGCAGGGCTGTATTGCAAAGGTATTTTCAATGTGTCATTTGTCGAGCAAATTCCATTGGTCAAGTAATTTGCATCCTCAGTCTGAGGGCATGATGGAGGCAATCTCCTCTTTTTGATGAAAGAATATGTGGATACCAAAATCCCTGTCCATTATGTCCTTATCATTATGTACAGAGGCAATGTGCCTTTTCTCAAGAAGGGAGCAGAAAGACTTATATAATTTTAATGAACTTTGGGAGCCCTTTATAGAACATTAACAAATGTTTGATGGCTGCTGTGTTCTTATAAACAGATTTTTTTTTCTCTTGTGCTTGAGTCCATAAACTGTTGATACTTCCAACCTCCCAGCCAAATTGATGCTCAAGAAGACACATGTGTCCACAGTCTCCAAAGAACTAGAGATCACACAGTTACATACAGGGATTTCCTTTTAAAAGTATGTTAAAGTTACTAGGAATGTTTCCTGAACAACCTGAAGAAAATCTGTGTTGGGCACTGGGTTAACTCATACCAAAGCATATTAATTTGATGTCTTCTAGTTGTGCTTTCAAATCAACTGAAAATACATAATTGACAGTGTAATTATTAAGAATACTCTTTTTTTCTTGGATGAAAATGTCGTCACAGGATTCACAATTATAAGTCACTGAATTATAGAAGAATTGCACATACACTGTTAATGTCTGAAAACCTTGGGAATATTCTTTGTTCCTTTCTTTCTCTTCCTTTTTATCCTCAGGCTTAAGAGACCATAGTGCAAACTTGCTTAAGAAGAACAGCACAAAAAAGTTCTCAGATTGTCTTTAAATATAATACTCCCATTTAGTCAGCTTGCTAAACTGCACAGCTCATCAAATCATTTTGGGGCTGTCTTTTCATATGAGATAATTTGAGGTCAGTATTCAAATTAAGAAACTCCCTTTTTATTTTCCTTTGTTATTGGGATGACTTCTTTATCAAAAAGTTTCACCACAGGAAAAGTATCATTGAATTAAAAGGTTTCTTCAGTGTAGTCAAGTTTTCTCACTTGAAAAGCATGCTCTTGCCAAACCAGGGATCTACTTGGTTGCATGTTGTGGTATGAATATGCACAAGAGGAAGGCCTCACTGCTTTTCAGAGCATGTCATACCCTCGTGTTCGCTTCAGACTTACTGTAAATTTTCTTGCATTAAATGTGAAACACCCGAATTACGTTAAGTAGATTATAAATTAAGATTTACGTGTTTTATAAGATTTAGAAGAGTTGCATATTAGGCCAGCATTTTCAGTATTTTCATTTCTATTTGCTTTTCTTTCATTTGGGCTTTTTAAATGTCTTGGTTATAAGTGGAATGTTGTTTTGAAACCAAAATGTTGGATAAATTTAATATTATTTCAGAAAATTAAATATAGAAGAAGTGAAAGATGTATAATCACTGCCCCAAGTGTGTAACAGTCAAAGAATGCAATCACAAGAAAACGAAAACATGCACAAATGCAGCTTTGTAAAGCATTTTTCCTTCACTCCATACTTCCACCGTCACATTCATACTTCTATTGAAAATACAGGCGAAGATTTGTTCTGGAGGGAATTCATTCAGATATAGTTTTCTAACAATTGCTTGCAACCTCAAAATGTGCTAGCTTTTTAGCTGAATTCTTGTATTTTAGTTGCTTATTCTGTATCTTTCATAGATGGTAACAATCCAGATCTTCTCTGAGTCATAAGGACTAAACAAATTATTTATAAGTATAGATTGACAAGAAATTTTCTGTAAAACGAATTGTCTGTACTTTGTAAAATTTCACTTAGTTAAGATGGCTTGTTTAGTAATTTTATTTTTCTTTCATTTTGGTGTGCTTGGTATATTTATTTTTTTACTCAGACCTAAAAAACTTAACTTACACTCTGAATATTATGTGGTGTTATTTTACTTTTATTGCAGCTCTGCTATTATCTTCATTATCTCTCAGATCGTCTTTCTTTTCCTTAAATTTTGAAATGTTTCTTCCATATCCTCTGCTAACCTTTATGTTGCCACCAACATTTAGCTTCTCGTAGTCTATCTTCCACTTCTTTCTACTCACTGAAGAATGGTTCTGTTACAGAATTAAACACATTCAAAAGTAGCTCGAAAAGAAGTGGATGTAACAACAGATACTTTTTGGTTATGGAATTTTTTTAATTAATTTGGTTAATTAAAAGGTAGCATTTATTTACTGTGACCAGTGTCCTCGGTTACTGTAGCTGAGACCAAGGAATCAAATTAGGAAAATGTTGGTTATATTTTATAGAATTTCAAAGCTGAGTTCTTTTGATTTGAGTAGTGTTAGAAGAGACAGCTACATTGCTGTGCAGTAGCTTGATACCGTATTTCGTTACCTTTGAAAATTTGAAATTATTTGAAAATAATACTCTATATCAAAGCTGTGATTTCAGGAATAAAAGGAAAAAAACAGGCATACATTATTTTTTTAAAAAAGAGAACTAAAGGAAAAGGAAGGCATTGGACAATGTTACATGTGCAGCTGATTCTTTGTGGGAAGAGATTTTGTGAGGTAAACTTTGACTGTGCTAAGTGAAAACAGTGTTGATTAGGAAGAAGTAGATGGCAGTTGGTTGGAAGTGGGCAGACTCAAAAAAATGTCCCAAACAACTTAATAGCCTCAGCCACATCTGTTGCTGTTTTTTTTATTGGGAATTTTCACATGAAAACCTGGTTTGCAAGCTGGAGTTTGGAATAACTTTTCTTTACATTGGACTCTGACTTTCCTGCAAAAAGCAATTAAAACCATATGTGTCAGTTTTTTTGGATGCAAACTTCCTTTTGTGCCGCACAGACCTGGGAGCACTGCGGGTAACATAAGAGCTGAATTATGAAAGCAGTTACAGAATAAAGAATTTGCCAATGCGTTTTACAGAATAACATTTTCACCAGATACATTTGCTTGTATAGATAGGGGGATTGGTTTTTTTTTCCTTTTCTTTTTTTTTTTTTTTTTTTAAGCAATGCAGAAATCTTGGTACCGTGCTTCTGCGTTGGTATTCCTAGGAGCAACTATTGGCCTTAAATGATTTTTAAATGCCAATCCTAAAATACATGCTTGGTTATTTAACACCTACTGAGCGATTAGGCAAATGTCTACTGATTTGTATGGCTATGAAAATCACACCAGTGGAAGCCAATCATATTGATCGCTTCAACCAATTATACTTGTGCAGCACATGGTTATCCCATTTTATTCACTAATATGCAGTAAAGAATTCTGGCAGCCGAGAGTTTTTATAGGATGAAAGCCTCTTTACTTACTAGTCTGATATCACTGCTATGAAGGACAAATCTTGTAACATATTTAACAGTCTTTTCAGGAATAGAACTCAGCGTTGCTGAGACAAAAAAAAAATGTTGGCACAATTAGCGTTTGGTTGAGAAATCGCAGTTTCCAGCCAAATAAAATGTTTTAGATTAAAGTTTGGATTCAGCAATATATTTTGAAAGGAAAACTGTTGACAAGGATACAAATATTGTGAAGGACTGTTGTGCGACAGGCCTGACCTGGAGTGGAAATTCTGTTTGTCTTTGAGAGTTCTCTTTGAGAGCTTTGGAACTCATATGTCTTAATGCCTCAGAAACTAAAACTAGCCTATAGTACTAGCTTTAGCCAGATGAAGTGTCAGGGACTTACTTAACAATGTATGGGTCTCGTTTCATTCCAGTGGAGGCGCAGAGCTAGGCCTTAGCTAAACAGAATTGCAAAGGAGTTAAATCAGTATGCAGATGCAAATGTGCTTGGCTTGATATTTAGCTAAAAGTGAAACACTGCCTGCAGTCATGGGTATTAATTCCTTCATATGTTGTCATCGAGGCTCCCTCTTTTCTTCTGCAGTAGGATTTGCTGTTTTATAAATCATTCAGTGGGGCTAAGATCTCCTTTTCAGCTCATTTGAGCTACAGTATTAGGGAAGAGTACCCTCCTCCAAAAGGACAAGCTTGTTTATTGTCAGTGAAAAGGTTTTTAATTTTTTTCTTCTCCCTTTAACCTCTAATTCCATCCCTCCTCTCTGAAATGGCCAACAAGAGTACTGTTAAAATTTACATGGCTTAACCTCTTCTCTGTGAAAATGGCCTTCAAAGCTACTATTCCAAGGCCCTTCCTGAGCCTGCATGCTCTATCCTGGTTAGAATAATCTGTTTTAGTGTGATGATTGCCAGAACATGATGTGGGGGAGGAATATCACACAATTGTAATTTAAAAATAGTATCTCAGGAAAGGTTGAATTAGAAGTTTATTAAAATTGTTAAATACATATTTTATGCAGGGCTTCAAATACCTGAAAAAACCCCAATCCCTTAATAGCTTAAGATTCTCTTTTTAACATGCTTTCTTAATGTTTTATGTATGTGGAATTTATTAGGTCTATGTTATCCATCATTTCTCCATTATGAAATCTTAGTTCATTAAGTCTTATCTGTAGCCTTTGAATAGAATGCAGTCTTCCTTTTTCTAGTAGTAGGGCAGGTTACTCTTTATCAGCAGTTAGACCTTGCAGATGTTTCCCTTGTAGCCATGTATAAAATGGCTGATACAGCATGAATCTCTGTATGACAAATAACCTTCAAATGCTAGAATCCTATTTTAGATTTCACTTCAGCTCCTAATCGCATAGAAATCTTTCGATGATATGACAATTCAGGTTACAGAACTGATTGACTAAATAAAAAATATTTTATTCAGAAATAGCATTTTAATAAAGAATGCATAAAAGTAAGATTGATAGGAAACAAGCTATTGCATTGTTATGCACTAAAATGACCATGCTGTGTCAGAAACTGTAAAGAAAGACTTATTTAGATCTTTTTGGTGGTACGGTTGTCTTCAATATTTAGAAGTATAAAATAGCAAGTTGGACTGGTAACAAGTGACAGCCTTTGCTCCACATTAAGAAAAAAAGATCTCCTTACATTCTTGAAGTTAGGTGCGTGCCGAGTTTCTTGTTATCTCAGAGCTTCAGTAGTGACATTCAACTGTTGCTAATTCCCAAAGCTAACAGATACTTGGTGGCACAGGAAAATTATAGTATGAAGGCTTTTCATTCCAAATTATATGGAAGAGATGCCTTTATGAATTTGGTTCTGCTTTAGAGGTCTTTCTGTAACAGCAGCAAGCAAAATTATTGTATATAGGTACTACTGGATTTATAAGTCAGATATCTTGTCTTTACAACAAATTTAATTTCCTCTCTCCTTTAAAGGTATTCTTCCTCTAGGTTGCTTATCCTCATTAGCAGCATAGATTTGTTAGAAGAGTTCTGGCTTCCTTACATTCATTATGGGTGCATAGATGCAAGTCAGAAGAAGGAGACCAAGACTGGGCTATTTT
The DNA here is from genome assembly GCA_033558235.1 of Neomorphus geoffroyi. Classification (NCBI taxonomy): domain Eukaryota; kingdom Metazoa; phylum Chordata; class Aves; order Cuculiformes; family Neomorphidae; genus Neomorphus; species Neomorphus geoffroyi. Next base: position 72,711,959 of record JAUMJM010000005.1, on the reverse strand, counting down.
ATTATACTTATTGGGATCCAAATTCAGATTCAGATCAGTGTTCCATAGCTGCATTGACATTTGGGGCTAAGGGATTGGTGGTGCTGAGGGAGAAAGTATGCACATGCAAGTGAATTTTTTTGGTAGATGAAATCTAAAGCAAAATCTCATCTTTCAAGTATGTCGTGCCATATTTTCTTATCAAACTGCAACCGTTTTCTCTGCGTGTGGGTTTAAGGAAGGACCTACATCTGAAAACTTGCTGGAAAAGTGAAGAGAGTCTGTAGTAGAGCACTACTAGAGAGAAGGAACGAGCCTTGGAGGAATTGTGAATTCCAAACAAAAGGAAGCAAAGCTGCTGCTGTCCTCCACAACTCATTTTAAAGCTTAGCCTCATGTAAGATTCTAAGCAGAGTACTGCTACTTAAAATAAGAGGAAGATGAGGGCAGCTGCTGTGCTGAGACTTGCACTACAGATTGACTCATTGCTGGAAAGGAACTATGAAAAAAATGGTGCCAGAATCAGCTCAGAAACCAGAAGAGCATGCAAAAGGCGGGAATTGTGAGAATGCTTATGAGTGTTAAGCATTTGGAAACCTGATCCAAGAAGCACAGCAAAGAAATCTAGAGGAATGCATAAGGCAAGCTAGCCCAGAGATGTCTGAGCTGTCCATAGAAAAAGGCATCAGGAACCACAACTAATGGGAAGGCTTCCAGGAAAAGGGCTTTGGCAACACTAGAAAGATTTATTTTTTTTTCCCCCAGTGAACTAAGCAGCCAAGCACTGGCAAGCAGGTCTAGGATGTGCCAGATCCTGAGGCAGAGGCAAAATGGAATGAGTTATATTTACTGTAAGGAGTCACCGAGGAAACAGAAATTTTCTTTCATTGTAGGTTTTGTTTTATTTCTGCTTTTTTAAACTGTAAAAAAGTTGTTGCTACTTATTTAGAGAGAAGCTGAAATGATATTCTGATGCGTAACAGCACTTGTGTGTGAGTTGTGCTGCAGAGAAATGAAAGTTCCTAATAATTTTCTGTATGTATGAATATGCAATAATGAAAGCAACCAAAACAATAAGAGGGAATTTTTTTATTTTCCTTCTTCTTTCAAGTAATTGTAGCAACTATTGTTAAACTTTTCAGAGGGATAGGTAACTGTCTCGCGAAGGTAATGGGGTCCTCCTGGCATTGTGATCTGGCTCTGTGTTCTCTGTTACATGCAATTGTATATCACTTTGTGTGCTGCAGTGAAGATTGCATTTCACCAGTCTCAAATTAAAAACCACAGCCCGGTTCTGAAGAGTCCAAAACACATCTGGGAGCACAATAGTCACCAGTTAATATTTACATAGTTTGAGCAGAGGGAGTATCTTTCTGAGAAATAATGTTTGATGACTGTCAGATCATGTTGAGCTTATTCTTATTTTACAACAAGATTATAGACGGAAAGAAGTATATCCTAGCAAAGGCATGTGCTTATAAATTTAGTATTGATACTGGAAAAAAGAATGTTAACAAGATGTAATTAGAGCACAATTCTAATCCCCAATGCTAAACAAGATTGGGTACTAGTAATCTTTCTCAACAGGGAGCACTGATAACATCACTCAAGCATGCGCACTGGAGACCAGCTTCTCAGATCGACCTCCTTCCATGATTACTGGCTTCTAATTATATTCTGAATACATCAGATAAGCACTGGCAGCTAATAAGCCTTCAAAATTAAACTGGGCACTCTACTGTCTCTGCAAATTTGGTGACATCATTATGAGTTCTGTGTGTTACTGAAAATGTAGTTGAAATGTTAGTAGAGTCATCCTAGATGGAGTTAATTTCGATGCTTACATTTCATATCTTCATTTTCTGGCTTCATATGAACTTGTCTCTCCCTCCCCTTCCTAAGTAAACAGAGCAGTGAGTGCTCACCTTGGAGGTGGCATGCCTTTTATCAGGCAAAGCACCTACTGCATTGTCATCTCTGTTGAAGTACTTTAAATCACATATAATGTAAGAAACATTTACTGTGGAAATTCTTATTAAGAATCCAGTTGTCATTGTGCCCTCAACATTTGAGAGAGATCAAATATGACAGACTGAGGAAAGCTTGTAAGGCTGAGAATGGTGTTTCAAATGGGGATGCACGCAGGCATTTACGGAGTTGCACTCGGTTTAGGAGACCTTGTCTCAACAACTGCTTTAGTCACTCATTCGAATGTGGGAAAATAGAAATTATACCAGCAAAAAGCACATGGCGTGTTTTCCTTTTGGAAAGAGTGAAGCAGTACTTAGAAACTTCAGAGTGAGCTAGAAACGTTTCAGTTAAAGTAACTAATCTCAGTTATAATATCTAGGCTAGTAATCACCAAGTCTGTAGTGCACTTACTGCTGTTTCTTTTCTGAACGTTGAAAAGCTGTGATATTGTAAGGTATCTGTGCTTCGTTCTGTGTCCTCATAGTTTCCATTTTCAGTTTATAGACTGAGGACATATGACGGCCTGTGCCTTCAGTATTGCATGCATGTAGCTTTTCAGCTCTTTTGATTTCTACCCTAGCAGAAATGACTGAGTTTTACTTGAGTGATACTTCATACTAAAGAGACACTGTTAGATTCAAGAATGCAGCTTGTAAGTCAGGTAGTTGTTACAATTTTGATTTTTCCATATATTTTTGTTATTATTTCTATGTCCAATATTTCTGTTAGGCTTTTCTATTTTACTTCAAGAAGCCCAAATGCTCTTATCTGCTATAAAACTGTCCCTCATTTCAAAGGAGAAGTTTCATGAAACCCACTACAAATCCCAGGGAAATAAGAGTTTAAGAAAAGAAAAAACCCTTATATAAAAAGGAGGCTGGACTAGATGATCTTTAAAGGTCCCTTCCAATCCAAACAATTCTATGATTATATGGGTTTTTCATGAATGTCTAACAGTATGGTCAGTACACTGCAATACTGAACCCTTGTTAGAGTATTTAAAAATCTAATTGTATTTTTAAAATATTTTGTATGTTAGCCATAGAAGCTGTTAAGATATCCCTTTTTACCTCTGGAAATTGTATAAAACCAGCAACTAATGGTGTAGTTAGCTGAAACATTCAAACTATGCGTGTTCTGTAGAGGAATCTTTCCTTTAGGAATACTGAGGAAACTAATAATGTCAAGCCATGTATAAACTAATATTTGGAATAAATTCTTTAACACAACATCTCTTTTTTGGGTTAAATAGGATGCTAGCTTTGATTTCTTCTTGAGTTTTGTGCAGCAGATGAGAGAAGATATGTGGGGTATATAAGGTAAGTATGCTGTGGACTTCTCTGGATCAAATAAATGTCTCTTGCATAGTGGGAGAGAGGAGGATGGGGCTGGATTCTGCTGCCTGTCAGAATCCCTCACAGTCCTGTGTTTCTATGTTACCAGGATGACACATGCCACAGTATAATTTCCAGATGGCTTTTAGAAGTTGGATGTAACAAAGTGTTTGCTAAATGACTCTCATATTGGTCTAAGACATCCCAAGCTGCTTTCCTGTGTCAGCACCAGTGAAAAGCTCATCTCTCTGGTTAAGACTATAATGCTGGTTTGTGGTGATACTTGTTTCCAAATGTATCTGGGCTCTAAGCCATTTTGTTTCCAAGGATTTCATGCCTATTTTGTTAGTGGTAGATTTTGGAATTTCTCAAATATATTCATATATGGCGTGAAGGAGGTAGAAAATGTATTATTGATATGTGTAGGTAGAGAAAGGGGAGGTATGAGCACACTGACAGAAATTATATCAATGTATTCATAGAAAGAAATCCTGACTGTAGATTTAAAAGTCAGAGATAAAGCTTCTGTTGACTTCAGTAGGTAAGAATTTGACCCAGAGAAAATAAGATACATGTCTTAAATGAACTGAAGTCAAGATGCATGTTCCGCTGCCCCACAGAAAGAGGATATTTAAAATATTTATGTAAATATTTCAAAGGCTTGCCAATTCAGCTTTGTTAAAGAAACCTGTATGTGTGTTGACCTTATGTTTGTTTGTTTCATGAAAAACTCATGCAGCTGCTTCTCATAACTGTGATCACATCTGCTGTTGCTATGTCATTTTTAGCCTGGTTTCCAAAGGAAATGAGATTTATGTGATTACACTATGTGTGCCTGGGTGTGTGTGAACACGTACATCCACGTGCTTATGAGTGTTTCCCACAACAAAACATTTTTTAACTCACAGACCAATTTCAACCAAATTTGAGGGGTTGAAGGAGGGCACAATTTTGCAGATACTCCATTCCTACAAATGTCCTGAAATGCAGGCATGTTAAGTAAGACAGTCAGAGAGGAAGAGACCTTGGAGGGAGTACTCTGCATGAATTTAGCCTTACAAGACAGACACCAGAGAACAGAGGTGTTGTAATTGACCTAACTAGTAGAAAACTGAAGTTTAAGTTGCCAGCTTGTTAGATACTGGAATGACTGGTTGAGATACAAATCTACAAGAAATCAGGCTTTATTAATTTTGCTGTTCACAAAATCGTGTTTTATATTTAATTGACTTTTTGTTAAAAAAAAAAAAAAACAAAACGCAAAGTCTTGTCAATTTTTTAGTAGGAATAACTGTAGACTATTTTATATAAGAGGAAATTCTAGATTTAAAAGAAAGAAAGCATGAAAGGTTGGTAGTAATTTTTATAGGCAAGAGTTTTTGATGGTATTGCATGTGAAAGCCATAAGTTGCTTCTGCTGTTCATCCTAAGGAAAGGCAAATAAAACCTTTTATGTTGTATCAGAACACCATGAATTCTCTATGTACCACATAATTTGCATGGAAGAAAAATCTAGCTTCATAAAACTCTTCTTGAGTTATTTCTCAGTTGCATTATATTATTTCTCATATCTTCCTTTGCTTGACTGAATTCCTGTCATAGAATAAATCCACCTGTGTGAAACTAGAAAAGAAATTAAAAATATATGCAGTAAATTGTCGAAACCTTTAAAAATTGCCTAATATACATTTTCCATAAGTTTGCTGTTGAAAAAACGCAATTAATATGTATATAGAGATGAGTGTTGGGCTGAGTGTATATATGTGTATATATGTACAAGCAGAGAAAGAGAGACCAACAGATTTTATCTGTGCACACAAAAGTTTCTCCGAGGAGAATTTAACGTACTAAGAAGTACCAGGAAGCCTTTTGAAAGCTAAGGGGAAAAGTCACTTTAAAACATGTCATAGTTTAGTTGCAATGCCTCACGCTGTAAGCTCAGGCTGCAGAGCATTGTTTGAATGTAGTTCAAGTAATGGGAAAGGAAGAATATTAGCAGTCCTGCATCTCTCAGTTATCTGAGCATCAGCAAATAGTCACTTCATTTGATATCTTGACATTTCTTTGGTTTTATATACTTGGCTGGTATATATCCAGGAAGATACAATGCAGTTTCTTTGAACTCTGTTGCTGAACATCTGTAAAAGTTTATTTGGCACATGGTAGCAATTTTAAGCTCTGTATATGGCAAAGATGTCTGTGTGTTTCTGTACAGAAGTTAAACTGGTGAATCTACCGCATTTCTCTAAAACATTTAATGCATCCAACTTTTTTTAAAATGATATATCAAGTTAAAAATGTTATATTGAAAATAGTTTTTAATGCTTAAGTGTACCTTTGAATATAATGCTGAAAGAAGACCCTATCTGGTATTTTGGATGAAGGCACACACACATGCTCGGTGATTGCCTCAGTTTATGGCTGGGCAGAAGACACTGGAGATATCTCGGAACTGGAAAACAAGGGCTATGAGAAAAACTCATGAAAGGGAGCACAGAGGTGACCGTTGAAAAGGTCAGAGAGTGGAGCACTGGAAGAGAACTGGAAAGGAACTCTTCTGCTTAGAGGCTGGATTCAGTGTTTGGCAGTAGATATTAATTTGGCTTAGGCTGAAGCTTCAGTTTTGAGTTGTGTGCTATAAAAGTCTTTTTACTCGTTGATTAAACTATTAGCAAATCAGTCTTCCCTCTTTAAAGCCAACATTTATTGCCACTCATTGGGCATTTCTTTGAAAATGAAGTTTTACAGATGTATCACTCATTTTGATTATAACTGGTACTAATTTGTAACTACATAGCGAATGGTGAAACACAGCACTAAAATGTTTGGTAATTTCAGAAAGGTACTTGTATTTTAATGGCAGGTCCATGAATGCAGAGCACACTGTGTTACATTTCTGTAAGTATTTACAGAAATAGCTATATTTTGCAATAATCCATCTTGCAGGTTTATATTTTATGTTAGAAAATCTGCAAAGACTTCAGTGAAAGCCTAGACATTGACCTTTTAAATTCCATAGCAGAATCATCAGAAAATATTGTGCTTAAACTGAGTGTAAAATGCAACACTCTCTATACTTTTTCCCGTGGGGTAAAATGCAGTGCAGGTCCTTGATGTCGATGTTCTGAGAGTCCAGTATTTGCATTAGGAAATACTTCATATCTCCTAGTGGGAATAATTAAACTGGATTCCTGTGGTGTGAGTAGATTCCATAGCTTTTATTGTGCTCTATTTTTCCATGTGTAATTGAATGACTTTGTAGTAAGAGAACAAAGGTTAGATGTGTGCACGTTTATCTGGATACTAGGTTTCAATTAGAGGAAACCCCAATTCATTCAACTTTTTCCAGGTTGTCTGAAGCTTGTATGCAAAGGACATGCTAATTTTCTCCTCCAACACTACAGTGACATTGAGTTATTTTTTTATTTTTTAACCAGGATTTTTCGGCCTCAGATCCTAGATATCTGGGAAACATACAGGTAACAGAAGGTGTAGTTAAAAAGAACTTCAGGGCCATCTCATGAGGTACTTATAAAAAAAAAAAATCATGACAGGTGATATTTGCTATTTTATGATCATTCAAGCTAATATACAGCAGAGCAGAAAACCTTCAGGAACCAAATGAGCTGTGTCCTTTGCACAAAGAGGCTTAGCAGATGCACTGTTACTTTTAAGGAGATGTCATTATTACATTAGGCTGCAAATGTTTTTGATGTTTCTAAACTAACCTTTGAAGAGCTCCAGCTTCCTGTATGGTGATACAGTCAGGAGTGCGATGTGGCCCAAGCAGTTTTGTGTTGCAAAGCATCTGCCTCTAATATCCATCCTTGCCAAAAAAGGAGGGGTTGGATTGATTTGTTTGGTTTTGGTTTTTTGGGAGAGGGAACCTAATGTCAGGGGAGCTTGCAATTTCCGCAAATGAAATCTAAGACTGAATCTTTGTATATTGTTTTGGAAGAGTTTTTCTTGTCGTCGTTCTGTTTTCACACCTAGAAGTTTTTACAGGAGACCCAATTTATCTGTCCATTATGACATTTCTGTATAACATAGTATGTGAATTTTATTTTAAAGACAGCTAAACTATGAGGAAAATTATGGGAGTCCAGTGGCTGTAAAATTTACAAAATCCAGGTTAGAGGCAACACAAATATAAACACCTGTGAAAGAATAAATCCGGTTACAACTCAGTACAGTAACTGCACTTCGACAATGCAATTCTGCATTTACTGATGTGGAGAGGCTAAGCATGTGTCTCCCAAGCCTTTCTGGCACAAGTGAGTACAAGCAGTAAGCGCAGCCACTCTTCATGACTTTGTGTGGAAGTAGTGTCCCTCTACATTCCGATGTTGGGGCTTGGGGCGGGCAGGGCAAGCCTCCCCCTGCACCCACTAGGCTTCCCCACAACACTCTGGGTGTCCATGCTGGGCAGGTGCCCCAGACCCCTTACTGCACTCATGCTCTCATCTCAGCAGTTAGAACATGGAGGACAAAAGGAATCCAGGGAGCAAGAGCCATTAATTCTGCCAAGTTACTTTTGTAATGAGAGGTGCATCCACAAAGATTGGCTTTTGCCACCTTCTGATTGTACTGGGGTCCAGAGATCAGTGCAGCCACAAAAGGACGTGTCACAGTTGGTTTGTGATCTGAGTGGCGTGTGAGTTTCCGTGAGGCCAGGGAAACAAAAATGGTTTTTTGTGTTCTCACTCAAGCAGTAAAACTTTTAAATGCACTGTGTTTCAAGTTAATGTTTTCAATAGGTCAGGATTCTTCCTATTTTGAATCCAGGTGAGCAACAGCGCTGGTGGCATTACAGCATTGCTCTTGGTAGAAGCAGTTAGATGTGGTAATACCCTCAACCTTTCAGGGGTATTTTGTACAGTTTTCATAGCAAATAGTACTAGAGAGTTTTTATTTAGGCTTTCCAAGCAGAGCTGTTGAAGGCTTTTCAGGGATATCAGTGTTTCCATTCAGCTTGGAAACTGAGGCAGAGAGATGTGATATGAGTTGTTCAAAGTGTCAGAAAAAGCTGAGTCAACTCCAGCCGGGTCCTCTGACCCCCAGTCCAGTGCCCCTTAGAATAGAGCCCCTTGCTACCCCAGCACAGTGCTGGAAACCAGTGATGAAACCCTTTGTTTGGTGTGGAGCACTCCAGGCCCTAGGAGATTTGCACGCTAATCCTTTGCGTGACAACACTTAAATCTCAGGCTTACAAACATGGGGCTGATGAGTGTGTTATGAGTGTTTGGATAGATAAAAATAAAATAAACTGTTAAAATGGCTCCATTTTTTAACTTGCAAGAAAGTCTCAACAAGACAAGATATTGCCAGTGCTAAGAACAGCTCTGAAAGGATGACAAGATAGTGCTGCTATCAACATGAACATTTGTGGTGATTCTTAAAGAAAAAAAAAAAAAAGCTGAGAAACAGTTTTTATTCATTCTGTCCGCTGGGGACAGGCTGACTAGTGATGACTTGTCTGGCTCAGCTATGTGTGGTCTAATTCACTTCATTTGCCAAGATCAGTCAACACTCATTAGAAGTAAACTTCAGCACTTAGTTCAGATTCAGTAAATAGGTTTATTAGTTTAGGTGAAATACTCTTAAGTCCTCAGCCTCACCCAGATGACACAGTAATCTGGGTGTAACAAGGAGAGAAACTATTCATAAATCCTTCCATTATTTTAATTTCACTGAAATGGAGTTCGACTTTATAAATTACCAGTTTGGCTCTTCTTCCACGAAGGTTCTGCTGTTACAGACCCAACATTCACTCACTTTATCTAGGTGTTAAGTTTAATTTTAGTTCAGAAAATTATTCAGTCGTGTGGTTATAGTTGTCTAATGCAAACCTAAATGTAGGCGAGAGTAGAGTTTTTAATAATCCTTCTGTATAAGAATTAATAAAATGAATTAATTTGCAGAATATAGATGATCTATTAGTGATGACAAAGTACCTGAACACAAAGCTTTATTGATTGTGTTAAACACACATTGCACTCATTACAGATATGAGTATGTTTGTACTTGAGCTACAAACTTGTTTTGGGAACCAATTTTGAACCACTTCAAATTCATAACGGGCTGACACCCAAGAAAACACAAGGGAAAACAGTTGTCTTTTTTGTGGAGGTGGTTTTATATAAATCGTGGAAATTTAGTATCATCCACTGGTGTACCCAATTATAAAATCCTTCATAGTTATTCAGCACAATAAATAATGAATTATATTTCATCTTAAATTTTGAATTTGTTTTGTTGGTATAAACTTGGTGATTGAAATTTGTTCTTCTCTTTCCCATATTTTTCTTTAAAAAAAGCATTCAACAATGTCTTGCGAACAGCGAGCTTGTAGCAGTGTTAAAGAGACACAGCCACAACCACAGAAGGAGTCATCATAGTTAGCTGAAAAATGTTCTCAGGTAAATTACATAGGAGCTGGCTTGTGCATGAAGATCTTAAAATTATTTTTTTTTAAAAATCAACCACAGATCAACAAAAGGAAACCCCATAGTATTCTTGAACACAGGTTTACTTGGAAACACATTCTTGTGTTAGGGCTAGTGTAGCTGTTATGACTCCAAGGTCTCCTCCGAAATTGGAAGGACATGAAGCCACTGTCAGGATCTCAGCAGGTACTGGGAGTTCCAGGGCATCATCTACTTTTTCAGAACTAACAGACAGGCATATTATTTTGCATGTGTATATAGAAATAAAGTGCTGAGAGTTTTAAGCAAGTGGAAATGTTGATTCTTAGTTTGGGCATTTCGTAAGTGAAGAAGGGGTGCAAGGCAATAAGAAAGATTTCTTCGATTTATGATCTGAAATGAATCATATCTATCAAGGTGCAGATTCTGATAAGACTGTGAAGATTTGTCTTGTCACTGAAGATTGTCTTTATTTAGGCAATTCAGAACCATGGAAACCATGAAGAGTCAATGCTTGTGCATAGTCCAGCTCCATGAATATAGTGAACTGCTCTCTTTCTTCCTGTCGCCTCTTGTGGCTATTCCTGAACTTTAACAAACTGAGTTGAAATCAAGTTAATGTAAATACTTATAACTATAAAGTGCAGCAATAATTAGAGTACACATAATGTCAACAGAGCTTCAAGGATCTCGTTAAATAGTGTAAATTTAATTTGAGCATGCATAAAATGGTAGCCTAGACCCAGGTATGGCAGCAGTCTCATAGTCCAGTAAAAAACAGTGATGTAAAGTCCTCATGTATTTTGCCTCAGGAATCTGACAACCATTTACTCTGTAGGATTTGATAATATTGAGAGCAAATGAAAAGATGAGATTCCAATTATGGTGCTTTTCATTTAGATTGGCATCTTTTATTAACCTCTTGCTCCCATTAGAATAGGTGACTGGAAATTATCAGATCTATATCACGTAAGTGATTACAGTGCTTTTTATATTATAAACAGACCATAGAAAAATCTCACTTTTACAGTTGCAATATTATTTAAATTTATTTAATGATTGGTTTGCAGGCCTTCATTTCAGAATTTAATGTAGATATAACAAACACAGTGAAGCATCTTGTTAATACCTTCTCATGTTAACATATTGATAGTGCAGTCAAAGAAAATGTGCCTGTCTTGTGGCAAAAATAGGACCTTAGGCACAAAAAGCTATGAATATGTTGGATTTCTTAACATATGTGCATGGACTTGTGGCAATATGGAGAGGATGGAAGGATTTTCATTAACATAAAGCCAGTTTAGTTTCTGAGGGGCTCAGTGTTCTAAATCCTCTCAGTATTTATCTAGGTTTCCGTATTTATGTCTAGATCTAGGTCATGTTCAATATCTATCTGAGGTTTTGATATTGCCTTTGTGTTTCTAATGTTTTATAACCTTTAGCTGTGTGATAAGCCATATGATGGAAAACTGAGACTAGAGAAAGTAAAGGCACGTTTATAATACAGAGTCAATCAATGGGGTTCTCTTCCTAGATTTGTAAACACTGATGAGCAGGTTTGTTATCTCAGGTGCTGAATTATGTGGCCTCGCTGATTTCAGACCTGCGGCAGAATTCCCACATCACTGATACCACACTGTAGGGATGTGCTGATTTGATTGCAGCTGGAAGCAGATACACCCTGAGTGGCCCATGCAAGGTGTATCGGATATTTAAAATGGCACAGGAACTGCATGTAGGTGATGCCCTATTGAGCTGGTCTACTCAGTGGAAAATAATCCTGCATTATCCATTTCTAACATTGCTGATTTTATCCAAGCTTTCAAACAAAGTTATGAAACAACAATAAATGAACCTGAGTGAGTCCTGGTACTCTCATTTCGGTACTTTGGTACTGATAAATATGTACTCATTGATTACAACAGAACAGCCCATTTCTCGGAAGTACCAAGAGGTTAGTGCATCTTTGTGACACTGAAGCATTCCATGGTGTGCACATTTCACTGTTTCTGTGAACACAGCATCAGAAATACAGGCCATGTCATAGTATGTTTTATTATAAGCTAGAAGTACTACTTAATAAATTAGATGCTGACAGGCTTGCTAAAGGAAAGATTTTGATAGTATTAAAACATTAATTTTCAACACCAAATACTTAAAGCAGGTTGATGCCTAAACCAGCTGCAAGCTAAATTACTCCAGTTATATCCCTAACTTTTTGTGTAGAACAGAGCTCGCAAATAAAACTAGGATGGAGCTGCCAATACTAAGGTTTTTTTATTGTTTGTTATCACCAAAAGCTTAGTGTTTGAGACATTATTCAGAAAGACAACATTAAAAGTTTTTCCATGAATCACAACAAGGAGATACGAGCTTCATTGCTGACGTCTCAGGTGTGGGAGATAACCTGCATGTGCCACCAGCATGTGTCAGTGTTAGTTGTGAGGCAATTTAAGTGTTGTTAATATGACATTCTTGAAATTGAAATGCATATTTGTTGGAGTCATTCGATGATTTAAGTCAAATCAAGAAGTAGTTCACAAAGTTTCTGAAGTTAATGCTTTTTGCAGAAAAAGGTATTTTCAGCTGTTCTCAGAAAAGTGCAGATTGATCAGCTGGAGCTGTGGCCAGGGCATGGAGAAGAGAAACACACTGTTCAGTGCCTAGCCTAACCAGACATAAGTAGCTAAAATCCTGCACTACAGCCTGGTTTTGGGGGGCAAGACTATGCCTCAGACTTACTTTCGTTATAAAGCCGTAAGTTGTTTTGTGTTTTGCCCTTCTCCATTCTCCTGGAGCAAATATTTGAAAGTTTAAGAGGATGACAGAGATCTTTCAGTCACCAACTAGGTCTGTGGTGTTAGGTCATTACTTAGAAGTGAAGTGTTTCTTCTGACTCATTTTCACTTGCATATTTGAGAGAAGGTCCACATCTCAGGAACCTGTCTTGACCAGCTGGTTTAGAGAGAAACATAATCCAAAGGATGCTATATTTCTGTTTTGATTGCCTGTAAAGCTGAAATACAAATTGACAATAAGCTTAGCCTGTACTTAAGGGTATGTGCTCTGCGAAGGAAACAAAAAGGAACTGACTTTCTTCCAGATAGGTAATGCTATGAAGTGCTGAAAACTAGTGGATTTACTCTTTCTGTCTGCAACTCTCAGTAATTACGTATTTGTTATTGTTAAACACTTGTCAGATGTTTTCAATTTCTTTATTCTAAATGAGGATAAATAAAACACATACTTGAGGCTGATAGGAAGAACAGTTTCATCGCTGTTTATGGTTAGAGATCATACAGGAATATGCATACATAACAGTGCATATATTGCTGTAAAATAATTGCATATTGTGTTCTCTGTCATTATTCAGAAACCTTAGGGAAAGGCAGTTCCTGTAGTTCTGCTTCTGTCTAACCTAACACTGAGCAGATGGCTTTTAGCATGATTTGTAAGAAGACATCTGAAAAAATATGATTTATTTTTAGTTGAAGATTATACCATACATGGATGTTTATTGCCTTTCTGACACATGATGTTTACAGTGAATAGCAAAGCATTGCAGAGAGGCGGTGGTTATAGAATCATCATAGAAGCAGTTGTAAAGATTGCCAGCAAGCTTTCATGCAGCAACTTCAAGCCTTGCAAGATAGTCAGTTGTGAACCATGAAATAGATACTGTATTTCTTGAAAAGTGCTGATAAATTTATTGGTTATTCTCATTTGTTTCTCTTCAGCTAGATGCATAAGCATCCGAACTTTGTGAGAAATGAGGCTGGGGATAGCTAATCCACACCTAGTCCCCAAACTCATGTTGACTTTCGAGTTGTTCTCCCTTCCCTAATAGCAGGCTTAGATGTAACTAAGCCCTCGAGATAGGTGGTGTAGCAGCACGCTGTCCGAGTGTGACTTGAATGCCTCTTGGTCTTTTTCATATTTATATTGAATAAGAAAAGGTATTAACTGCGTCCAGGCAACTCAGACTAGGACAAAAGTCTGCTTTAAGACATACAACGGTAAAGCAGTGTTGCTTAGACTATAGAAAGTGGACAATGCTTATCCTCTGGCCTGTGCCTGCATCACCAGAATTTGTTATGCAGCTGGTTTGAGATGTAGATTCGTGCACCCTTCCTGAGAGCACACTTTTATGCATATAAGAAACTCGTTAACTTTTATCTTCTTCCTTCTCAGATGCATATACGTCCACTGATGAGGGACTGAAAGACAGGAAATGTAACTTGTTTCTCAGTTATGTGTAGATGTGTAGATGTGGCACTGAGGGACTGAGGACAAGATGTGTAGACTGAGGCACTGAGGACAAGATGGGAGGAGGGCAAAGACTTGTGAGATTTGGAAGACCGATTTCATGAGATGTTCCTTCTGTGGGCACAGTCCTGCAACAGTCTCTGGTGAATGCATAGGATCTTACTCATGATGACCTACCTTTATCACCTTAAAGTACAGTTTCTGGGCTCAGTGATGGGGACCAGTAGATGTGGCAGTAATAACAATTGCAGGCAAATCATTTCTATCCTGTCAGTGCTGAAATTGCTTGGTTTTTGTCTTTGCATGCATTTTCTCCAGTTTATCTGTCCTACTTTGGAAACCTCTTCAACAATTTGTTAAGTTAAAGTATCATAGTATACATTCTTATAGTTTGCAAACACTGAACATTTGTTTTTCACATGTTGAAGCTTTATTAATACTCTATCTTCCTTAAAACCTAATCTTTTCGTGTACTGTCAGTGGAAGAATGTAATCTTCTGTTAGAAAAATCTGTTGAAAATTCTCATTATATTTGTTTATGTGTGTGTGAATGTGTATAAAACAGTACATTTTAAATAGAACTCATTATGAAACAGGAATTCTTTGTTTTCTTTCATTTTGTTTGGTCAACTGAAAAGGAACATCTGTACCATCATCCTCACTGCAATTTTCCACCCTGGCAATTTCCCACATGAGCAAAGATCATGTGCTGTTTTAGAGAGCAGGATATAATTGTGCAGAGTTTCTGTTGATCTGGGTAATTTAGTGGAAAAACTGATTAGACTAAGCTTGCCAAAATGTAGTAAGGGACACATTAGATGGCTTACCTGTAATATAGATTTCTTTTAGGCTAGCTATAAATTGATGTTTTGTGTACCTAGAAAGGCATTAGAAAAAGATGTATTATTCATAGATACTGCTTCCTAATGGAAGCTAAAACTTTTCATGCATAATGTATTCTCTCTAATGCAAATATGTCCAGTATTCCTTAAATGTCAAATATATTTAAATATTCAAAAATTAGTTGAATTTTTGCTTCATTTAGCAATATATTTTAAAAATACATTCAGCATTCTGAGTTGTTTTGAAAACGCGTTATCCAGTTGGCAATTGAATAAAATATTTATCTGATATGCTGATGTAAAGATGCAAGGTCACTGTAGTAAAATTCTTTTTATAGAGGTCATAAAGTGAGGCCAAAATCAAATTACCAATCATTCCTAGCCACAGAACAAGATTACTAGAAGGTCGCTGCTTCTGAATAAATACAGTAGCTGTTACATTAGAAAACAAAGAAAGCTGCGCAGTTGAATTTTTAAGTGTTTATTCTTTGTGCAACTTGTAAAGAGTTACAATTTTTGAATCATTTTATTTTGTGCCTTGCAAGCTAGAGTAAAGGCTCTAATCCAAGTAATGTGCAATCATTGTGAGGATTAGTGCTTGGAAGGACTGGTTGGACCTGGCCTATTCTATTAGATGCTCTGTCATTCATTTTCCAAGACCTTTCAGACAAATACGTCTGAAACATCAGTTGCAAAACTTGTTGTTTGTGAAGCTAGAGGTACTACTGCCATTAAAAAGTCTGAATCCGCTTTCAGAAATCCTGTAGTTTGCTGCGATATATGTGTCATTCAGCCATTATAAACTGACTGGGGAAATGGGCCTGTCTTGACTTCAGTGAAACTTTTAAGTGCAAGGATAGAAAGCTCCTGAAGAAGACTGGAAAATGAACCAATAGACAAAATCAAGTGCAGGTGCAATCAGGAGTGATAACTAGAGAACAAAAAACTAGAAAAGAAGAACACAGTGCACAGATCTCTCCTTCACTGGTGCTCTCCTTCGGGGAATTAAGGCAAATCTGACTTTCAGAGGCTATTGCATTTGTCCATGGGAATTTGCCCTTCTCGGGAATCCTATTTTCAGATGTGTAAAGCAAAAAAGCCTCTCACAGGAGGTAAAGACGGAGGATAGCAAGGGGCTGAAGTGAACACCACCAGTTGTTGATTCACACTCAGTGTGCGCCAGGTCATGTTTTCAGGAGTGCCCAGTTACTATGTCCATCTGTCTTTCCTTCCCTCAGCCCCCCTCTGTGCTGAATGCTTTTTGTGCTTGAAAGGTTTCTTATTTTATTTTTCCTGGGAATGGTATTTTGAATGAGAATGGATTGATGGGCTGAGACCATTGGGTTGAGGTTCAACAAGGCCAAGTGCAGAGTCCTCCATTTGGGACACAACAACCCCGTGCAGTGTTACAGGCTTGGGGAGGAGTGGCTGGAGAGCTGCCTGGCGGAGAAGGACCTGGGGGTGTTGGTTAAGAGCCGGCTGAACATGAGCCAGCAGTGTGCCCAGGGGGCCAAGAGGACCAATGGCATCTTGGCCTGTATCAGACACAGCGTGGCCAGCAGGAGCAGGGAGGTGATTGTGCCCCTGTGCTCAGCACTGGTGAGGCCACACCTCGAGTGCTGGGTTCAGTTTTGGGCCCTTAATTAAATTCATGTCTGAGAGTTCTGCTGGTATTACCCAATTCATAATTCAATTTAGGAAGCATATCTGTTGTTGACCCTATCTTATATGGGTTTTTATTTCCTTTTTTCTCCATTCTTATTAAAATGCTTGGGACCTTATTTTCAGTGATGCTCCTTAGTCAGAGCTTCAGTAGTTCAGTGAATAGGTCTGAAAAGCAGGCTCCTTGCATGCATTCTGTTGAGCATCAGCTCTTGTAAAAGACATGAGGATGTCTTCCCCAACCAGTCTTGCAGAAGTGCCTAAGAAACAGATTTTGTTGAATTAGTGAACTGTTGAAAATCCAGTATGATTTCTAATATCTAAAGGTACTTAGGGATGCATATTTTTCATGCTGGGACACTTTATTTCTGCTCTTGTAGAAAACATTGATAAACTTTTTTTTTTTTCCCACTTTCAAGGAAATCTTTCATTCTGTAGTTACTGACTGGGACACCACTGCTTCAACTGCACTCTTTATAATGTCATTTAGGTCTTTTCCCTGACTGCTATGATTTAATTTATTACTAGTATGTATACATGCATGAATAGTTCAGATTTTATTTCCTAGATGGTAATTTGCACGTCAGCCATTTAATTTCATTTGCTGTTGTGTTGTCGGTTTTATGGTTTCTGACTGGCTTTTCCCTCAACAAAACACTGCCAGCATGAAATAATTGGTATGGGAAAAGGCTGCGCACATGGATTATGTATAAAGGGACTTAATCGATTAGCTCTGCAAAAGATCCAAGCTTTCCTTGCTGCACGTTTGCCCCACTTCAATCAATGATACCAAATTTTTTATGGATGGGTCAGCACATGATAAAAATGCATTCTCCTTTCTCATGAGAATGGATGCGTAGCCTTCTGGGATATAGACCTGCTAAACTATGCTTTGTAAAATAAAATAGAAATCGAAATAGATGGCAAATTTAAAGTTTTGTGAGTTTTGAAGTTTTTCTTTCTTTTTCAATGCCAGAGGTACTGTTTGTTCTATTCATACCTGTGCATTTTTTATTATAATACACCTGAATGCCAAATTGCATTATAACTGCTACAGATTTGCATAACAGCACTGCTTTAACTTTTCAATGTAGTCTCTTCTGTATGTATTTTCCTATATCATATCCAGCATTCACTTTGCATTTTATGAAAAGTTTAGTTGACAAACTAAAATAAGATATTGTTAATTTCTCAGTAATAGGAAAGTAAAAAGGGACTTGTGTGGTTAATAAAAGTTATGAAGACACTTCTAAAGTGTTTGTTTCAGAACATTTCTGCAGAAGCTTTTTTAATCAAAGAAGTATTTTTTTCAGTTTAGACTTGCCAGATAATTCACGGGGTACTTTTTTTTTTCTCCTTTGTGCTACAGTCGAGCGCTTGATAAGACAGTTACGAATGTAAATAAATACAAATCAATAGGAACACTGGTTTATTATTTCACTGGGAATTTATGAACAATTTGAGAACAACTTGCTACAAGTTGAGCAGACAATTAAGTTTAACCTTGGTCTTAAGCAGCTAGGTTGGCTTCCGTTCTATCAGCAAGGGACTTAAATTTACTTGGACACATTTTAATTGGCATTTATGCAACATGTATGCACAGATGCTGAATTCATTGAGAAATCAGTGTGCCATCTGTTTAACTCTGTTTCCTCTCTATTAAAGTATAATAAAATAAGGCCAGATCCTTCTGGCTTGCTAATATATTTATCTTTCAGAATATAATATTTTAATTATCACATCAAAAATGTGTTATTTTGTGCTAGATATTAATTTCTGTTTTTAATTAAAAGTAACCTTATTTTCTTTGCTCTTTTTCATAGCTGTTTCCTAAAAAATATTTAAGTCAAGTATTTCAGGGCAGACTTCAGACTTTTCCGTGTAATATAACATGTCTTCTAAAATACTGGGTAATTGTTTCAAAATTTGCTGAATTTGAGTGTTACTAATATTGACTTACATGGAAAAATAATTAAGGTTTTTAAGTAACATCCAGACTATTTCAGAAAAGTTTGGCTGCCTTTAAAAACATATTTTGATTGTTCATGATTGATCATTTTGCCTAAACTAAACAATGTATGAGTTCTAGACACATTTTATTTTATATACATGTGCAATACATGCAATATATGCACGTGCAAGTACATTGTATTTATTTTGAAAGAGGAGAAACACAAGCTATTTTGATTGAGTATCTGGACAGCATGGGAATATATATAAATATACAAAATGATTCGTTTTAAAAAATTTGCAACATCATTATATGCTGCATGTAAAAAAAAATATAATTCCTTGTATGTATTTCCTGCATGGACAAAGCTTTTTTGAATCCGTGGTATCTCATGTGGAGCTGGATGTTCTTACTGCACACCAGGCCTCAGTGACTTTGGGTTCAACTGTTGCATTCTGAATAATGTTATACATGGTCCCTGGTGTACAGTCACGTGTGGGATGAAGCAGTGCTGAACGCAACTAATGTAATTGTACATCCCAATGCTTATGTAAGAAAGTAATAGAGAATGCAGCTACCATTCTATAAAAATTCTGATTCTTACTGTTACTCAACATTTTGTGGTAGGCTTTTGGGGGTTTTTGGGGTGGGGGGAGTGTAGAGGAGTTGGTTCATTGTTCGGTTTTGTGGGTTTTTTTCCTCAAAACCCATATTTGTACTTTAACAAGATTGAATATCTTTTCCCCGCTTTTGACATTTATGGGGAGAACTAACAGGTCTCTCACTAACTGAAAAAACCTTTTAAGCATATCTTAAATTTGTTGTTGCTCCAGAAACATTGGGACATGTTTGAGTACTTTTCTGACTTGGATTCCAGTACTTCTCACTTACTTTTGTACTGACAGAAATCATGCAACTGATTTAATATACAAATTTTCATGACAACGAGTAGAAGGACCCTCTCTTTTTACTTTAAAATTAGTCACCTTTTGTTTACATTCTTAGAGTAGAAGCTGTTTAATGTAGTCAGAGGTTTCCAAAATTGCTGCTTTAAGTCATACTCCTACTTTTGCACATGCCACTTTCTTCATAATTCTTTTGGCACTGTTTCTTGCTACGTAAGAAATAAAATTACGATATACAAATTCCACTCATTTTAGAAGATCCAAGTCTAGTAGTACTGTTAATGTTTCTAAGTACACGTGCATGTATGTATAACTGCTAAAAAAGGCTCCAGTAAATTACTACGGTAAATTCCTGAGATGTATAAAATAATTTTCTAGAGTTGAGAGGTTTTGAAAAGATGAAGTAATCTAAAAGGAAAAAAAAAAAAAATGCTGTTTTGATTCTTCAGTGTTTGGCTTTCTAAAATGTTATCACGAGATCTTTAAAACATAAAAGCTTTATTTCTAAGTGGATAAAGAGCATCAAATATGACTATTTCGTGTTAAATGAAACATACCTCAAGTGCTGGGTTCAGTTTTGGGCCCCTCACTATAAGAAGGACATTGAGGGGCTGTGGCACTTCAAGAGAAGGGCAACAAATCTGATGAGGGGGCTGGAGAACAAGTTCCTACGAGGAGAGACCGAGGGAACTGGAGTTGCTTAGCTTACAGAAGAGGAGGCTGAGGGGAGACCTCATCACTGTCTACAACTGCCTGAAAGGAGGTTGTGATGGGGTGGGTGCTGGACTCTTCTTGCTGGTGACAAGTGATAGGACAAGAGGAAATGGCCACAAGTTGCACCAGGGGAGGTTTAGACTGGACGTTAGGAAGAATTTCTTCACTGAAAGGGTGATCAGGGATTGGAACATCTGGTGGTGGAGTCGCCATCCCTGGAGGCGTTTAAAAGGTGGGTAGATGACTTTCTTAGGGACATGGTTCACTAGGCAGACGGGTACAGTTGGACTCCATGATCTCAGAGGTCTCTTACAGTCTTATGATTCTGTGATTCTAAATCATCAAACACTTTTTGCCATGTAGTTGTCAAAGATCTTTGGAATATGTGGCTTGGGTTTCTAGGTAAGTAGATGGTCTTAAATATGAACATTTAACGAAAAAAAATAGCATTTCTACTTTGTTATGATCAAGTTTTCTTATTATTTTCTCTTTTGCATCACTGTATTTTTTTTTTTACTTTATCTTTTACTTTACCTCTATTATAGGAAAACATAAAACTTGTACAGGGTAAGGAGATTCGAGTGTGAAATAAATAGCAAGTACTCTGAGTTAATAAGATGAAAGATATATGGTGAATCTAACCATGAAATCACATACCTTCTTCATATCTGCATTCCTCCCCCTCCTCCCTGGGCTTTTCTGTTCTTCTCTTCTTCCAAGTTTTAGTTTGCAGCCTAAACTGGCTGATATGTGAATGTAATTGTTAAGGTTATAATTATTATTTTTTAAATTTTCCTATTTTACCTGTGCAAAATATTCATCTTTGATATTGCATTTGGAGTGCTGTCTTTATGTAAATCTTGTTACAAGAGCCCCTCAGCTTTCATCATTTCTCAATGGTGGGTTATATTGAAATAATAGTAATTCCCTTGCATACTATGCAATTAGCCTTGCTAGATGATATTGGATCTAGAGGTTCAGTTTCAAAGGAAAGGTTAAGACACCATTGAATATCTGTTTCCTTTGAAGTAGGCTGTTTAGACTTCATCTGGGGACAAAAGGGTATAGGCTTCTAGGGCAGTGAGGGCTAAAAGAAGAATGCCCATCTCAAATACAGGCAAATCAGATCATTTCCATCTCTCTGTAAATAATGTCCTATAAAACAGTGAAGCTTCAAAAACCTGAAGAGCAATCAGATAGATGTTGATGGATATTGCAGGCTCAGTGTCCAATCACACCAGAGGAAAAAAAGCCCTTCTGAAAAAAAAGTGATATAAAATATACGTTCACATAATAGGATTTCCTTGGTATTTATTTCTTTACTTGTTACCAGCACTGCTAAGCTAAGTGTATTCCCACTTGGGAAGTATCTTTTTAATTATCCATCTGTTTTTCCCTTACCTTTTATTATTCTGTCTGAATTGGTGGTTCTGTGTGCTTCAAATGGTATGTAGATTAATTTCTGTTCTGGTAGTCTTAAATTATTTATACTGTTTGGGAATAATGTGCATTTCTTTTGTTTACAGCTCTGGTGTTTCTGATTATGTAGCATCACTCTTGTGTTGCTGAGAATGTCCTCTGTTGATTAACTCTCTAGATAGTTTGGTAATGGCCTGTATCCAAATGATGTATATACAAATCCCAAATGTTTTTATGAACCTTGGCAGAATTTAGTGAGGTATTTGTTACTGGATTTTTAAATGAATATGTATAGAGTTACCACTTTGCTCTCTAAAAATTTTTCCTCTGAGAGATCAGATACTTTTGTCTGCTGTACAGCTTTCCATGGTAAAATAACAAAAGGCTACCTAGGCATTGTTCATACAGACTTACAGTGAAAACAGAAGTTTGACACGAAGTTGAGAATAAATTCTTGTGGCACTGCTTCCTTCTCTCTACTGGTAAAAGCACTCACTTTTTTCACCCTGTTTAGTATTCCATTCTGAAGGGTTCCCATTTTAGACCAACCAGGTGCATTGGTTCAATGGATTTATGGATGTATAACGCTATTATTTCTGTGGCTTTAGCAAGGATGCAGCAGATATGCTCCTTTCCCCCAACAAATCCAAAATATGCCACTATATTTTAACAGTTTAGCTGTAATGTACATATATTGTGGTTTGGTACTGTGTAATACACTCTACGTATTTCAGTTGTGAGATAAATATCTCATTACTGTAAAGCAAGCAAGAAACATAGCACAGAAAACTGAGTACTTATATGCACCATACAGTTTGTATAAACATGAGGAGTGTCTGCTATTTAAAAGGATTTTCTACATGAAGTAACTGTAATGCCTCAGTCTCAAAGGTCAGGAAAGCTTCTGAGTAATCACTTGTCATGGTAAGCTACTGAAAATGCCAATCGATTACATTTAAACACGCAAGCAACAACGAAGCACTTTCTTTAGCAAAGATAGTTTCTCATTTTTTTTTAGATTCTCATATATAGGCTAACATGGTGATTTTGAAGATTCTTATTTGCTGTTTTGTATTTTCTTGTTTCCTGATGAGAGGAGGCTTGTATCATATTTCTCTTAGCCCTCTTGCTCCTAATTGGTTTTGTAATCACTGGGCAAAACCTCATACATGGATACAAACACTGAAAGAAAACTTGTAATATGAAGTTAAAGCTTGTCTGTCCTTTTTGGCATCTTGGCTGGGCAAGCAGTGTGTAAATATTGTCAGTAGACATACAGCTTCTCTTACCCTGTAGTAATTTAGTGGACGTGTGGGAGGAAAGGCATGGTGGTGTTGAAAGATCTGGTGGACAGGCCATGGTGTTGTAGCCAAAAGAAATGGGGAGAGGAAAAGATAAAATTGTTACAGTGGGTATTAATAATGAATTTTTAATCTATCAGATGTTCTTAGTTCTGGTGTATGTACATTATGTCTACAACAAGTAGGTACAAGTAGCACAATCCGACAGAACTGTATTCACAGAGGGAAACAATTTGCCTTAGAAATGCTGTCTACACTGTGCATGTTTCATGAGGACTCCAGTTTGGTCTGTTGCCTGAACATCTGTTGGAACCTGATGTTCATCTTCTGGTCTAGTTCCATGCATTCCCTCCCAAATAATCAGTTTGTGCATTCCAAGCACAGTGCAAGATGCAAGTCAAAGCCAGGTTGTTTGAGAAGATATAAAGATTTCCTGCATGGTTCAGTCCTGGTACAAACTCAAGTATTGACGTAAATGTATCCACAGAGGAACTTCCCTTTTGCTTTTGAGTTTGTTCTTGCTCTGTTTGGAAGCAAACTGAAGAGCAGCAAAAGAAACCAAAAGTAAAATTTTGTTTCTTTTATACCTTCTGTATTTGCTAGTGGCCCACATAAATATGCAGACCAGAAACCTAACAAATTAATTGAAATCTTGCAAAGCTTTCAAATTTGCTGCCTTGTCTGTGTCCTTTTTATGAAAATTAGTCACAGTGTATTTGCTATTTAAAACTGTCCCGAGTAGGTATGACTTTAAATTTTATACATCTACCGATAGTCTGAATCAAGTCTCACACTGTTTTCAAGAATATTCATAGAATCATAGAATCAAAGAATTACCCATGTTGGAAGGGACCCAAAAGGATCATCTAGTCCAACTCCTCTCCCTACATAGGACACTCCCCACATTCACACCATGTGACTGAGGACATTGTCCAAATGCTTCTTGAATGCTGGCAGACTGGGTGTCATGACTGCTTGCCTGAGGAGCTGTTCCAGTGCTCCATCAGTCTCTGGGTAAAGAACCTCTTCCTAATATCCAGTCTAAACCTCCCCCAGCACATCTTCCTGCCGTTACCTCTAGTCCTATCATAGGTCACAAGAGAGATCAGCACATTTCACTTCCCTCCCTTGTGAGAAGGCAGCGAACAGCTATGAGATCCTCTCTGAGTCTCCTCCAGGCTGAACAGACCAAGTGACCTCAGCTGCTCCTCATACGACTTCCCCTCTAGACCCTTCACCAGATTTGTGGCCTCCTCTGGACACTCTCCAGTAGTTTGATGTCCTTTTTATACTGTGGCCCCCAAAACTGCACACAGTATTCAAGGTGGGGTCGTGCCCATGCCAAGTAGAGCAGGACAATCACCTCACTCGATTGCCTAGCAATGCTATGCTTGATGCACCCCAGGACATGGTTGGCCCTCTTAGCTGCCAGGGCACACCGTTGGCTCATGTTCAACTTGACATCAACCAGAACCTTCAGGTCCCTCTCTGCAGGGCTGCTCTCCAGCCTCGTGCTGCCCAGTCTGGACGTGTGTCCAGGGTTGCTGTGTCCCAGGTGCAGAACCCAGCACTTGTCCTTGTTAAATTTCATGCAGCTGGTAATTGTCCAGCTCTCCAATCTGTTAAGATCCCTCTGCAGGGCCTTTTTGCCCCGAAGAGTGTGGACAGTTCCCCCCAGTTTTGTGTCATTGGCAAACTTTGTCAAGAAACCTTCAAGTCCTTCATCCAGGTCATTTATGAAGATAGTGAAGGGCACTGTTCCCCAGATGGATCCCTGTGAGACCCTGCCAGTGGCTGCAAGCCAACCTGATGTATCTCCATTCACTAGTACTTTTTCTATTTCTTGTGTTTAGACATAAAGAAAATAACCAGTCCACTGAACTAACTTGAAAATTTAATTACATTCAGAGTTCAAAGAGAAATAAAAGAATCCTGGGCTCGCACCATGACACATTTGCTTTTTCTTGCTGTAACAATTCCTAATGGAAATCTAAGAGTCTTGTGATTTACCAGGAAATTAACCTGGTAGGTTTATCAGGCTGCTTAGGATTGAAAGGAATTGAATTAACAGAGTTGGTAAGTCTTTCTATCATGGCACTGCACAGCTCAGGTTTGTAATGGCAAGGGAAATCGAGTGTAGGTACTTCTGCTAATGGTACCCCAACTTGTACGAAATCAAGAAATACAGTCTCTTGAATTTTGGACAAATTTAAGTTTCATCATTAAAAGTTAGAAATAGCAAAAAGAAGAGGAAAAAAGCCAACAATTGAATTACTAAAATTACATTACAATTTCTTTACCACCCTTGTTTCCGAGGAAGTTTTTAAGGAACTACCCTGTACTGCAGTCTCTCACAGGGTGTAAGACAATGATGAAGACTTGATCCTTTTTAGACTTTCACAGCCATTTCCGTTACATTGGTTTGTTTTGTCTTGAATGCATTTATAAGTTCCTATTTCAAACTGACTAAGCTAATGTTACAGTCAACCACTTTCCTTTTCCTTGGTGGTGAGTACAGATGCATTATCGTGCATGCCGCCAGTTCCCTACCAGTCCATGGTGCCTCACAGTGTTACAAAGTTGGACAGCAATGCATGCCAGCATCTTTTTTGTAGCTGTTATTAAAGATGCTATCTTTAGCCACAACACTGAAGTTACACAACTTACTGTTATTTGTTTATTAAAATATTAATGAAACCAGAGGGTGGAAAACAATAAATATGGGTGACCCAATATAAAAGGAAGCATTTAATCAAAATTAAAATCTTAGTAATGAAATCTGGCTGGCTTTATATGCACTTGTGTTCATGCTGAGCATCGCCCTCTATTTCCTTTTGTTAATTCTGAATCAGAATTCTGACTGCTGTTTTACCACATGGGGTGATCCAAAACTTCACGTGCTCCTTTCTGCCAGCAATAAGGCAGACTCTACTAACAGGCAATGTTTCTCTGATTTTTACTCAGTAGCACTTATTGCACATTAAATGTTAACATATTGATCAATTGGCATGTTGCCTCTGAATATCTCATAGAGACTGAAGCCAGAGAGGGAGTCCAAATGCAGTCTTACTTTTCTGTGTGATTTTATTGTCTTTTGCCATTTGTGATAGTGTATAAATCTCCAAGAGATGCAATTCAGAGTTCCAGCTTGGTGAGTTTTGTAAAGTCCATTTGCTTACAATACCTTTTTTCATTGTTGTAGCTATTAACTTTGCAACTATTTATAATTTTCTAGGTAGAATTTTACAATATTTGAAGTCTTTGGATTGTTGTCTAAATGAAGAGCTCGCATTCTAAATCATGAAAACTTCTGTCTAGGAATTTTTTAAATTCTGAGCAAAAAACATTTGAGAGTATGATATTGTACTGGGCTTTTTCATACTAAGAAAGTAGAATGATTCATATTTTAGAATATGTCTGAAATAGAACAAACATTTGCCTGTACCATTTGGAATCTAACTCACAGCAGTTAATTGAATTATTTGAAGACCTCTGCATAAGGCTATCTGCCATTTCACCCTGAGGTGTTTTCCTGGAATGTATTCCAAAATCAATAAAAATAATTTGAAAAGTATATGATATTTGGCATAAATGTCATTTTGAAAAAGTTAACTTGTTTCTACTGTGGCAATCTGTTTTCAGTTTACATCTTGAATGTTTTAAAAGGTAAAGAAACAATATAACATTACTATAGGAGTGATATATTCATGCAGTTGGACGTGCAGAGTGTAATTAAGGAAACATCCGCTGTCTGACTGAGGTGTATCCTGCAGTATAACAGTCCAGAGAAGTGGGAAAAGACAGTGGATGTCTGTGATCTGTAGTTCCTTTCAATAGAATGATATTGTGTGTAATAAAAACAGAACAGTAAAATGCAATAAAATTGTATGTAGTATTTCAGCAAATTTTTTGAGAAGTGTGGCTTTGCTACCTGTAGTGTCTGGTGTCAACACATGCTGGTTTTAGCTCTGCTGTTATTTAGAATTAGCCACTCAGCCGTGTAGACTGCCTGCATCTTGCACCTTGTGAATTATATTTCAGGCTTGACCTCAGATGTAAAGGTAGAATATAATCTATCAGAATATGAAAGTAGGAGTGATTTAGCTGTTTGAGTGTGATAATGATACTGTCTGTTCTCTGATATTAAAATGTCATATTTTTCATCTACTTCAACAGCATAATGGGGATTTTTTTTCGTGGAAATAGGTTCCTTTCAAAAAATGTTGATAGTTGTGATACAGTTTATAGCATGCTAGAATTTGAATGCTAAGCAGAAGGACACAGATAAAATTGTTGTCCTGAGGCAGAACCCTAGCAAAACAGTAGAATATTGCATATGCAGATTTAGGGCTATGCTGCAGAAACATTGTTATCGCAGGTATGTGTATCTGTTTTTCTGAAAATTACTTCTCTGATATGTTTTTGGCTTCTTCAGTGTGAAAGGATGGTTATAAGCAATCTTACAAGCATCAACCGTGAAGTCTTGCCTGTACTACAGAAACAGGGCTGCCACAGTTTCTTTGGCAAGTCTGTAGAGTAGTTGTATCTCCTCTTTTAACAAAACAAGTTAAGACAATGAAGTTTCCTTCAGGTTTGGCCTAGTGAGGGATTTTTCAGCTTAGAAACTATGGGAAGAGTCAGTTTTTCAAATCTCAAGACAGCATAGTTTGCTATTTAACAACACCTTTTTGATCATTTGCAATCTGGCTCCATTTACCTGTGCCGTATATCTGAGTTTTAAGCCTTTCATTGAAAACTGGCTAAATGTTTGCTTCTGTCCTTGCTGCCCTTTATTTTACTTCCTGGAGTCCTGAGTTACAGGACACTCATGTTTCTGGGTTGGTTTGTGTCTTTTTTTCTTAAAAATCATTCCGCTCATGAAATAAGGTTTGATAAATAGCTAAGGAAAACATTGGCATTTTGGTGAATTTGGTCTTATTGCCTTTTCTTTTTCATTGTTTGGTCTCTTTCACCATTTCAGTAACCTCTTTAATGTGGAGGGCCAAGACAAAGTCTCGCTGCAGTATCTTATTCGGATTCTATTATGATCTTCATTGAAGGAGGGCTAGTGCAACTAACAGTTCATTGCAAAACTGGACATCAGGACCCTGACCTGGAGTGTACAGGAAAAAAACCCTTTATTTACAGAACATACCAAATCCCTGGATTTAAAGATGTAAACCTTTCTTTGTCTAGGGAAAACTAATTTGTGATCTCCCAAAGACACAGTTCTTCCGTGAGCTGTGTCTAAAAGGCCTTCATTTGTATCTGTAAGTCTGGAAATCTGTTGTGTTAGTTATGCTAAAAATATTGTCTGTAATAAGGCATGATTCAAATAACCCCAAAACTCTGAATTGAAATGTACAATAAAAGAATAATAGTAGTAATAAAAAAAGCAAATAACTAAATCGTTAGGACAAGTGAGTAACTATCTCTGTAGTCTGTACAAATGAATCTACTCTTCAAGGAAGTAAATTCTGACCTACAGGTAGTAAATGGCTTGTCCCAGACCATAATATGTAGAAGGTACTAAGTGGGATCACGTTTTGTACACAGTCAATCAAATTAATAATTAGGTCCATTCTCCTTATCTATTCCCAATTTTCAATCAACCTAAGGGACGTTCTCAGAGTCACATGCCTGAGGCATCACAGATCCTTCAGGGTTTAATTAGGACTCCCAGTGCTGCAGCGTGCTCTCTTAGGCCTGTCAGTTACCTTTCTCATAGGAGTTAAAATTACTCTTTATGTAAATTATCAGATTTCGTCATTTAATTGATTCCCAATTCATCATCTAATTCAGTTACACATTCTTTTCCACACAATGAAATAACTGTTATGAGATGACAGCTATGCTGCCCAGTAAGATTCCTGGCAATACTTAAAGCCCAAATCAGACCAATTGTTAGTGGTTTCCATAAATTTTTGTAATTGTCTTTGATAACTTTCAGCTAATGTTTTTGCAGAAGTCTTTTTTTGGAACCTACTCACTAAGCATGCATTTCTTTCTATTAACAATTGTGAGTTTCTTAATGAATGAAAATTAAATAATGACAAAAAAATATATATTAACATAATTATATGCATTCAGTATTTTTATTGCCAAATGACTCAACATTTAATTGTTTCTGCAGTGTAATATAATTTTTGATAATTTTGTAATATAATTTGCTTGTATTTATCATCAGCACCTTTTAAAAGATGTAATCCAGTAGGTGCAGCATTCCTTGATCACTTGCTACATTAATGGTTTAGAAATATGCAGGTGTTTTATTTGCTAACATGTTTTTCTTAATATAGTAAGGAATGACTTCTTTTTTCCCAGAAAAGGTAACTATTGACCTTCAGTAGATATTAGATATTAAGATCCTAGTTATTGGTGCTGTATAAAAAGCAATCAATCAAAACCATTACTCTTAAAAGAATACATTTTAAAACAACTTAATGGTTACAGTAATTGTGGCAATATGTTTTGTTAACATTTTAGAAGTGTAACCTAATTTCATTGATGCTATTTCATATATCTAACTGTGCCTTATGATCCATCTCCTTGCGATGAGCAGTCTCTTATCTCTGCAAACCTCTTCAGTGCAAGTTGTTAGAATGTAATTGGGGAATTCCTGTGTTGTAGGAGGGCTGACTCTGTGAGAGTTAAACTGTGGAACATGAGTCTAGTTTCTCTTTGCTTCTGTGTTTATAGGATTGTAATGTTTATCCCATTTTTCATTTTTCTAATCTTTCAGCATTTTGCAGCATGTGCTCATTGTCGTGGTTTTATTCCTCGTATTAGATGGAAACTTTCTTTTTCTTTGTATTACTGTTGTATGGGAGGAGAGAAATACATGTTATAAATTCACAGCAGTTAAAATAATAGAATCGCTAGGTATTAAAAAATTAAAAGGGAGGGCAGTGGACCTTCAGTACGATTGCATTCTCAGCTTTAGCACATAGTTTGATATTACCACATTTTTGTTTGCTAGGAGGAAACCAATATGTTAATTGAGGTTTGGTGTTTTGTAAATTAATGTGTGGAACAAGCATTTCTTCGGTTTAATTCACTTCTCCACATTGTTGAGGCATGTGCTACAATACAAAGAAATATTTAAGTTATCTTCATGCTGAAGGAGTTGAAATTGTTGGAACCTCTTTGGTTGTCTAATCGTGTGATGCTTTAGCTCACTGATCTCTCTTCTGCAACTGGCCTTGCAAAACCAGCGTGCTTTGTCCAGGGCAATGCAGAAAAGTTAGTAGGAAGCAAGTCTGGATGATCTGTCTTGGAAAAATTGAAATTGATTAAGATTGTCTCAATCTGATTATGGAACTGCCCCCCAATCTTCTTCATTTCCCTCTCTTCCTCTGTTTACCAGGTAACCATGGATGTAATATTTTGGTGGATTAGGGATCCTGGATATATATTGGTGCACTGCTTTGAACTGATTGAGCATGACATGTCCAGCCAGCCTTGACTAGAATAGACCTGTAATCAAAATTTCTAGGACATTTTCTTATTTCCAGTTCTTAAACGATAACCCCTATTAAGACATGTTATCCACAGTGTGTGATGGTAATTACTGTGATCCTTACAAATGAATTCTTTTTGCTTGTGGACTAAAGCTTTCTGGTTAGTTTCTTTTTTCTTGTGTTTTGCTTTTTTTTTTTAATTGTCTTTGAACTAGGTCACAGTTATTTAAAAATAAACAATAACAGTAATCTTTCTTAAATATCTACAGTATGTATATGCAAAAGCCCCCTGCCTACCTACCTGCCATTCCAGCCAATAATGACTCTACGCTTTGTCGCAGTGGTCAGTGAAGAACTTAAGTAAAAAACACAGGGTTCTGCATTTTGAAAAGCACTGTTTAGGGTTTACACAAAAAATGCTGTCTTTACTTATGTTGCTTGTCAATAAAAATTTATCCTCTGCCTGCTAGTTCCTTTTCACTCAAGGAAAGATTCTCTGGGGAAAGTGTAATTGCTTTATTGATTGACTAGTACGTGATTTTAAATACTTGTAGGAGTAGTTGACTTTTAAAGTGGAGTTACAGAAGTTACTCTTGAACCTTGATTGGTTCTGCAAGCATAGCATAAAAGTGTTTTCAGCACAAACATGGGCGTTCAGAGTTCACACAGCAAGATCATGCAGTTGTCCTAGCTGTCCAATGACAATAGTTGTGATCATTATTTGTTGTATTTTAGAAAGTATTAGAGTACAGTGTTGGAAAATCTTACACACAGTAGGTCAGAAATGTAGGAGGGGGTTATATTTATGAAGTTTCTGCAGTGAATTTGTTAAAAAACAAACAAACAAATAAACAAAAAGCAAGCATCCCCTTCATTTACCTATTTTCATTCCACCTGCAAATATACAGGAAAAGGTGGATGTGGTGAAATTTGACCCTTTGGTGACTGAAAGCATGTACTGTACTGGATTACAAATACTTCTATACTTCCAATACATCTTCAAAAGGAAATGTATTCTCAATTTACAGTTAGCCTTGTCTAGGAAGGACAGAAAAGAGTAAGGGATAAAAATTTAAAATTTATAACCTTATGCAAGATTGCCAGGGCCTGAGGGAAAAAAACAGAGCATGTATCTACTTTACAGCTGCAAAAATAATTACATGTTGACTATCTGTGGAGTAATCTCTAATGGATTACATTTTGTTAGCATTTCATTATGTAATGTTAGAGCTAAAATTTTTTGTAGTAAAAATAAAATGCTTGGTTTGATGTATCTATGGCCTGCACCTTTGATGTCCTCCTAAGGTATTCTGTTATGCATGGTTTAATTTGTGAAAGGTCTTAGTTTACAAACAAGGTGCTATACTTGTAAAGCTGATCTGAGACTAAGGAAGGTAGAAACTACTGCAGTAATTTGTTTTTATTATGCAAGTACTGGACTTCTTTGTTGCTTCAAAGGTGCTAAAAGCCATCTGAGGTGCTATCTGATAGGCCTTCCTCTTAGATTTACAAGGACTTTCAGACTTGAAAAGCACTTATGGTTTATTAAGATCACTTCACTTGATTTTCTTTTTGTTGTGTTTTTTTTTTTTTAAATCTTAAGGGCACTTCTTTTTATATATATCTTCCCTTTATCCAAGTGATACAATCTTCATCAGTAATAAGAGACTTCTTACTCATGGTCAAAACATGTCTTTTATTGTGTTGCAATGGAACTGTGGTTTAGGAAATATACTCTTCCGCACTTTCCTGTGCTATTGGCACTGGGAACTGGATATGTGGGAGGATTTTAGTAACTTGGTGCCACTTTTGTTTCTTTTTCTTTTATGTTCTTTAGTTCAGATAAATGAAAAAAAAAAGTTATAATATGACTAGTGGCTCCAAGTCAGATCATGTCTCTATTAAAGTAGATAGGAAGAGTTATTTGACTTCAGCAGAAGCAGTGTCAGCCTAGCTACTTAGGCTACATGATTTACTGTATCTGGGTGGCTTGAGGGCTACTTTGGAACACAAGAAGTTGCATCTGGTTATTAATGCCATATTCAGTATAAATGGAATAAGTCCATATAAATATTTCAGTGTATGTGAGTATTATTGTAATGCTGTCATAACTAAAATAATTTCATGTGCCCAATTTTGATGCATCAGTGTTTAAGGGAATGTAGTAAGGAATCTGTAAGAGAATGAAGGTTAATTTAATAAAGTTTTGTTGAAACCACAATGGAAGCTAAAGTATTGGTCTTTTGACTTTCATTTCTGAATAACTAAAAATGGCGTCATTTTGGTTTCTGCAAACACATTATTTCCTTTAGATGTGAACTTGATTAATTTTATAGCTGAGAACATTTTTAATTTTCCCTAGTCCACAGAGGAAAATATCCATGTGTTTTGCTTGTTAGAGAGAGAAATTCTTTGTTCTTAGACAGACCACGCTCTCTCAGGTTTTTGTATACCAAGCATGCCTTTTTTATTTTACTTAAACTTCCTAGGATAGGTCTTTTTGAGAGACCTGTTTCATCCATAAGAACATGTTCATCCATATAGCATTGCAGAAAGTAAGTGTGAGGTATATCCAAAGCAGACGACCCATTTGCTCTCAGACCGTTTTAAAGGTCTGAACAGCATGAAAGACCTTACATAGAGGAATGGTTTGGTGGTAGTGCTGTACCTGCCAATTTGTAAGCATACCCACATTCCTTAATGTCTAACAATAAATCACACCTCACTTTGAAGCAGCATTAACAACCAAACTATTATTCAGTAGTGAATGTCCCTACATCTGTGGTCAGTGGCTTGGGCGATATGTTTTTTGCTGCGGAGTCTTGGCACTATTCACTGTTGACACAAGATTGTTGCAGGTAGCAAGAGTGACAGCATTGTCAAAATCTTGGAGTCCTTTGGGTGTAATGTACTTTTCCATTACTGTGTCCTTTGTTCAGTGTGCATGGAGTAGCAGCTGTGGAGAGGTCTAGAATGTTATATTTGTTATAATTTGAGATATTTATTTTTACATTAAACCTAATGCCACTTACTTGGCAAGACTTGGGAATGCCATTATTCTGTTGAACTGTGTCCCTGTGTAGTGGTCTGCTGAGCACAGTATGATGTCTCTCCTCTCCTAAAAAGAAAAATAATCACACAGCTATTGATAAAACGCGTAGTGGATGATTTGAGGGAACTAGAGTTTCCTAGGCTTAGACTTGGCCAAATGATGAGAAAGAACAAATTCTAATGAAGCTACAAAAATTGCGTTTCTGTGAAAAGGCAGTAAAATTTACTTCTTCCAAATTAAGGGATAACGCCCAGAGATCATGGAAGTTTTGGGGTTTTTTACTTGAAAAAGACACCATCCAAATTATTACAAAGATGAGTTTGACCAACACTGCACAAATGTTATATGTTTTATAATGTCATCAAAGAACTGGGAAGTTTAGCTAGCTTCTTCATTTTTTTGCCATAAATTGAGGGGTATTTGCAATTCCTATGATCAGTGGCCGATCTTGAATGAGAAACCTTTGAGTTAGTGGTAAGATGACCTTTTGCCTCAGAAAAAGAGGGTCAGAAAGCAGTCACTGCCGTGTGTCTCCCCAAGTGATGTTCTACCTGAGCAGAAAACGTTGGGCCTTCTTTACCTGTGATGGGAGTCCTGTGCTCACATGCTAGGCAGACACCATGCCAACTCCTACCAGTGAGGCAGCTCGTATGTGCAGACAGTCCTATGTTTGAGTCAGCCTTTCATCTCTGTCCATGTTAGTCACTTTGCATGAGTATTGGAAGTTAAATATGAGTTGTACATGGATTTTCTCTGTTACTATGTGGAAGTACCAGAGATCATGCACGGATCGCAGATGAAATTTGTTAACTAAATTGTTAATTTATATAAAGTACAATGACAACAGGGACCATTAAAGGCCAATACAAAACACTTTGCTGTGCCATCGATGTATTGTTGGGTAATTTTTTACTTTATTTTCTTCATTCTTTCAGTTCTGCGGGATGACTTCAGACAAAATCCATCAGATGTAATGGTAGCCGTGGGTGAACCTGCAGTGATGGAATGTCAGCCCCCAAGAGGTCACCCAGAACCCACTATATCATGGAAAAAAGATGGGACCCCTCTAGATGACAAAGATGAGAGAATTACAGTAAGTATAAAAAGTTTTTCAAACAACATGTAAATCAACTAATCTAATATTACTTATCTTTTGAGCATGTCAGCGTCCAGTACTTTCTAGGATCTGTCTTTTTCTTACCTTAGAGGCAAGATTACATTTAGCTCAGAATGCATCCTCTAGCCTCTTACTACTTCATTGCAGGGTATGCATTTGTTTGTTAAAGAGGATCATGCAAAACCAAGGTTCTTTTCTTCCTCAGAGGAATTAGAAGCTTGTAGAAATGAAATTCATTATATGAGCCCCTACACAAAAACCCCTGAGACTAAACCTGTACCTCATGAACCAAGAGTGAGAGGGAAGAGACAAGTAGATGATTATTGAACAGGGTCTAATCTGTCATAGTAAGCAAAGGCTCAACTCAATCACTTCACTCAGTGTGAGTGGACATGGGTTCAGATATAGACATTTTCTTACCCTAGGTTGGATAATGTTGGTGTGCAAGAGTGAACAGCGAGTTAACACCACTTTAACTGTGAAGCAGTTTTTAGCTAATGACATCATTGTGCTGGAGCACCCATACTGTTCGCCAAACCTGGCTCCCAGCAATTTCTGCCTATTCCCAAAGATCAAGTCAGGGCTCAAAAGAACGCTTTTTTTGTTGGTAGAAGATATAAAATCAAGACTAAGGGAGATCCTCAACAGCTTTTCAGAAAATGATCTGAGGAATCGCTTTAACGTTGGTAGCATCGCACACAGCTCTGTCTCAACTCAGAAGGAAACTACTTTGAAGGTGATCGTACTTGGTTTTCTTTATTTGTTAAATAAAAAGAGTTAAAGGTACAGTCTTTTTTTTTTTTTTTTTGTCAGACCTCCTATTTGTCATTGCCCTATAGTTTTTTGCCTTTTATCCACTTAATAATTTCTGCAACCTGTAATACAAATTTTGTCAACCAGTAATATACGCCTTCTTTGCTTGGAAAAAGGAACTGCTAGTAGTCTAGATGACTCTTTTGTAATTCTGTTGAAAAGAATCGCTGCAATAAAGTGTAGTAAGGCTTTTGGGACAGTCATATTTCTTTAGAGAGATGATAGCTTATTCTGCCTCTCAGAATATTCTGTTTTCTCATTAGAGGTATTGTCATACTCATTTGTATCTTGCTGAATACAGTGTGTGAGTATTTCACGGTATGGATCAAGTAGCTTCTCAAATCAGAAAACTATCATTCTTGTTAATTTCGGACTCTTGTAACAATAAGTTATTGAGCTGAAATGGCTTGAATAAATGGCAATAAAAAATGGAGTTCAAAAATCATTTATATGCTGCCAACATGGTGATACAAAACATCTTTCCATATGGTGAGAAAGCGTATCATCTGAAAGCTAATACCATATAGAATCCTGTTGGTACTAGGAGGATTACTGGCATAAAACAAGATCAGAGGCACATGCAATCTATATTCCTCAATCATATGCTGAAATTAGGGAAATTTTAAACGGAAGAACACTTAAACCTCAGCAACCTAAGTAAACAATTACCATTTTTGTTGAGATTTAAAGTGACTGTTGTTCCATTTGTTTTTGACAAACAAGACAAAGCTCAGGCATTTTGTAGTTGTGGCATATGCATACATTTAAATTTTTAAGTACCTTACCAAACCAGTACTGATTGCTGGCTATTAACTCAAGTCTTCCAATCATTCTTGCAAAGAACTTGCAATTTCCTTTTCAAATCTCCTTCCCACTGTGACAAGTCAATTGACCTGAGATAAAGACAAGATTCCATTGCCACTTTTTTTTTTTTTTAAGGAAATGCTTTCTAAACTTGCATTTTTTATTGCTATAGTTCATTCTCTTGAAGGATTATCAGGTGTTACCTATTAAGTACATTTCTTTCACTATACATGCAAACAGCTGCCGGAAGAAAGACATAACCAGAACAAAAGCTACTTTCACTGACTGGCAGTGCCACCTGTATTTATTAAAACTGTGCTTAGGAAATGAAGACCCACATTTTGGTTTTCTGTTCTGGTGATTGTATCAAGTACTCACCTACATAGTATTCTTTCACCATGACATCTGGTGGAGTTATCTTGCATTATCAGTTTCTACTTCAAAAACCAAACAAATGAAAATGAGTTTTGATGTAGGTGTAGATATACACTTGTTTCAAGTGCCCAAATGAGTGTTTGTTTTCAAAGGTGCAAATTAACAGCACTGGGATAACTAGTTCACCTCCATTCATTTATGTCATGTTTGCCTGGCGTTTTCTTAAGCAGCACTGTTATTATCGTGGCTGCTTTCTCACACAGGCAAGAGACTGAAGCTACATTGTAATGCACATTTGCATCAACTTACAGCTGTTGAAGGATCTTGCCAAATGGATAAATATGCATTCAGATGTATGTCTTAACAGCTTTGCAGTAACCATCTGTATTAGCTTGCTAGTGTCTGAGAGGTGATGGGAGATTGAGACCCTGAATAGACAGCAGGCTAAAGTACAGATGGGCAAAAAATATTAATTTTGAAACTTGACTTATAATTATTCAATTTCTGTTAACTTATGTCCTTTAGATAATTTCTATTAAAGTTTAGCAACAGGAATATAAAGACTTAAAGAGAGCAACTGCTGAAATAAGGATGAAGTTTTATGTTTTCAGTGACAGATTTCATCTTTATGTGGTATCAACCTTTTTAAAAAAAAAATCCACAAACTTTTTTCTGTTAAGTGCCTGTATTTAAAATGAACACTTACATTTAATCTGATATCAAAATTATCATTGACTCAGTGAGACTAAATTTCAGGTAATATAGTTTACAAGTGTTACCTTCTTTTTAAGCCATGAAATTACTAGATCAGGAAATGTCAAACTCTTAAGTGTTTGTGCTCAATGTATATGTAATACCATAGGTATTTAATCAATGAAAATACTTTGGTACCTAAACTTCTAAAGAATTTCTAGTTGTTTTCATTCTTAAAGGGTTGTTGATCTTTGACTCATTGGCATTTTAAGAGTTCTGTAAGCGTGAAAAGCTGTTTAAAAGCATTTCGTATTAATGCTTTGTTTTCTGAACAGATATTTAAAATAAACATTGAGATTGTCCTTTTTTTGGAATAAGGGATGATGCTTGACACCTCTTTTTTTGTACTTACTTCAACAAAATGACAAGTCCATGAAGCAACCTTATTTTTAATAAATGGAAGCTTTTTTTCTTATCTGCAATGACAACGTTGATCTCTCAGTCAGCAGAACTGGGTTTTACAAACTGAAGGTTAAGGGTGCCGAAGAAACAGAGATGGTAGCTTGATTCCTGACAGAATGTTTGAAGCAAGAGAAGTGGATAAATAGAAGTCAAAGAAGATCCAAGTTAAAGCACAATTTACTCTGGAATTCAATAAAAAGAAAATATTATTTTGTCGTGGTAGGGTTAAGGATATTGATATGCTTACGTAGGTGACGTAATAAAAATCAAAGTTGTCTTTGCATATTTTGGGTCCATTTGTAGGGCAAACAAATATGCTTTGAAGAGAAATAAATTTATATGTCTTTCAGGTTATAGGAAGTAGTGAATGGAACAAATAAGTAATGAAAGTAAGCAATAAGTAATGAAAGTAAGCGTGTGGACACAGCAATCCGTGATGGGGATTATAGAAACAGACCTTTTGAGACAACTCTTCCAGTACTGCTCAGTTTCAGCACAAGTCAGACATGGTGTAGGCTCTTTAGTGTACACATATCCACCAGGTACATCTGATGAAGAAGCATAATCAAAACAAGTTTTCTCTCTGCTTTTGAATATGTTGTCTATAAATGATTTTCTCAGTGCACTGGAGTTAAACATGGGGGGTTTTATGTGTATTCTTTACACCATGTGTGAAAGCATATGCTTGATGTGGCTAATCTCTCTCTGTGTATTACAAATGAAGCGGGACTGAGTCTTGCACGTGAAGCAAATGCTTATCTTGAACTTAATTTGTTGAATTGAAAAACAATTATCATGAGGGCAGAGCAGAAGTAGTGTGATTCTGTGCTCATCTAGTTAATTTTTCTTCTGGGATTACTGTGGAATCCAGAATCCCTCCTATAATACATAGAGCTGAAAAGGAGCGCTTCAGTGCAGTCCAGTGGATAGCTCTAAATTTTCCCTGCAAACAACATAAAAATAAAGTGTATTTTCCAGTTTCTGAAATGTTCTGTCTGCACTAGGAGAGGCTGTGCGACTCTGCTTGGAGGTGAGATGCTCTAGAAAGTGAAGATGCAAAGCCTTGTCAATGAGTAAGAGAGATGGGAGCTCACCATGTGGGAAGTTCCTCATTCTGTTTCCAGCCCTTGGTGCTGTTTACGCGTTTGGAATTGCTGTCTTACCAGGTGAAGTTCACAGACCCGCAGGTTGCTTGGAGCGAGGATCTAGGCCAGGACTCCAGGCTTCTAGGTGTCCTCACCAGGAAGAGG
The DNA here is from genome assembly GCA_033558235.1 of Neomorphus geoffroyi. NCBI lineage: Eukaryota > Metazoa > Chordata > Aves > Cuculiformes > Neomorphidae > Neomorphus > Neomorphus geoffroyi. The sequence goes on along the minus strand of JAUMJM010000005.1, from coordinate 72,673,164 downwards.
CCTGCTCCCAGCCCCATCAGTCTCGCCATCTCCTTTGCATGACAGCACAGTTCGGTTAGAACGGAGCCACCTGTTTCAGGCACTTACCTTAGTGCTCAAATGTATGAGTTTGCATTCCCTGGGGCTGAGGAGGAAGTGCAGTCAGTCTCCTAGTTTCTGCTGACTGCTCTAATCAGCCGGGCTTGGTCTTTCTAAATGTGTTTTGTCTAGATGTAGTTGGCAGGAGCATCCATGGCTGCAAGTACCATTAGGAATGAGTTGCTTGGGCACTCAGTGCAATTGCAGCGAATGTTGGTTGGTTGCAGGAGTGTGAATACCTCCAGCATGCCTCCATTCACTGCTCAGCCATCTGCCTGTTGTACCTGAAAACCTCCCACTACTTTTCATAGGGTGACCCACTGCCTTCCTACCACACACCACAGTGATGAAATTTTCACCTCATTCCCCATCCATTTCCTCCATTTCACAACCTGCCCTTGCATCCATCCAGCCTTTTCCTACCACCCATCTAGCCCCACTCTATCATCTGATTAGTGCTAACTGCTTGTGTGGAGGTATCAATTTGAAAGCTCAGATAAGCAAAACCTCCTGCTGCATGCTGTAATGTAAAGGCAGTCTTCCTTTGGCTTTGCTCTTAATGTAAATGGCTGGTGTGCTGTGATTTGTAATGAATGCGGTGTTGTCTGTCTGCCTTAGGTTTGTTCAGGCCCTCCCTTAAGGAACTGTGTTGCTGCTCCATCTTCTTTGTGAATCCTAAATGCAATTTTCTGCATATAAGATGCTGACATCAGTAATCTAACCAGGATGATGGGGCCTTTGAGCATATCTTTAGGCAAAAACTGGCAATAATTACAGACTCTCAGGAGCGCAAAGTGTTCAAAGAGGATTTTGTGGATCTCCTATCTAGACAGAGCAACCTCCCTGTGCTTTTGGGTCTCTCTCTCAATGTATCTTGTATTTTAGGAGCTATGCATGCATAACGAACTAAGCCTCAGTCAAATCAGGATGCTGTCAGAGTGCCTGTAATTATCAATACTTTCCCAGTGGGAGAATGTATATGTATCTTGTGTAAGCTCTGGAGAGATTTGATGTTTGAGCCAGGTTTGGAGGTCAGGATTTCACAGCTGTCTCTGTTCTTGCCCTGTGACCAGTAGTAGCCCATGATTCAGAAAGCTTCTGAATTGTTCACATGAAGTCACAGTGTAGGTGGTAGAAGAAAAAAGCTTTTCAACTGAACATGCAATTTTAATAGGTAAAATCTTTTACATATACATGAAAAAAGATGTTGGTACCTGAAAAAGAAATCCTTTGTAATTGGACACAAAAAGCAAAGCCTTTACATTCAAACTTTGGTGCAGTACTGTGATTGCAATTTCCCTCTCTTTCATATTAACTCTTACCTTTCATTTATCTTGAAATATCCTTATTTGATTTTTTTAAAGAAAAGCTTGAGAAGCCATTTATCTTTCCTTGTTCAAGTTTCTAAGCTTTTAAGATCAAAGTTACAGAATGAATAATGCATACAGGTTTTCATTGCTTTTTTGTGTGGCTGTCTTGTGACATCAGCAGTTTTGAATGACTTACACTCTTATTTTAGATAAGTTATAAGTTGAATTCTTGACTTTTGTTTTATTTTCTGGCTCTCAAATAGTACATCAGAAATATGAAGAATATACTGTGTCTTGCACAATGCTATTTTTAGATGTGTGCTGAAAATGTTTTCTACAAAATGTGTAAACAAAGCCTGTGATCTTCTGCTGTGACAAAAAAACCACAACTCCTTAAAGGTATCATCCCCAGAAAGACTTTTTATTTGCCCAAAATTTTTTGTCAAATGAATTGCCAAAGAGAACTTGGTTCGTTCTTTGTGGTGGAGACCATTCACAGTCTCATTGTTCTTTGGCAAGTTTAAAGTTACATAGGTGATCCCAATGTGATCTTGGTCACAAGAATGGAAAAAGAAATGGAAGGAATTACCATGGCTATCAGTTAAAAGGGAAAAGAGAAAGAGTTGTTTGTATTGGAGGGAACAGTGGAAAATGCAGAAATTAATTCCCTGTTTAGGAAGAGGCCTTTCCTTCCAAAGTTAAATTGCAGTGGGAAAAATTGCAAAGGGGAGGTGAATCAAGAAAAAGGAAACAAAAGCCGATTGAATTTGTTGTTGTGTAGGAGTAACAATCTTAACCCTTTAAAACAACTGTGTTCCTGACACAAACCATACTGTTGTGGTGCCACTCCAAATTATTTCAAGATGTTTATACTTATTTCTTTGTTCTCCATTTCTCTCTTTTTTTTTTTTCCTGGCCTTGTCCCTTTTTTTTTTTTCATTAATTTATTAATCATTAAACTCTAAACAACTTAATCTCCCCAAAACTGAGTATTTCAGATTCACAGCAATAGCATTTGTGTTCCTTGTGTGTAGAAGACATAATGCTGATGGTAACATAGCTTGCCCTATGGAGAGCAGCATGAAAGATGGTGGCCGGAGTATATAGCACAGAAAACAATGAGGGTGAGGGCAAGAAGGGAAGCAAGTACCTACGGTTCAGGGTTTTATTTCATTTTAATTGTTTTTCTTTTTTGGAGCAGATTAAAGGGCAGGCAGCAATTTCCTATATGCCCCAGGAGGTTTAGGAAGAGAAGTGTGTTTTTTCTTCTGGTTCTCAATATGTATTTGTTGCCCCCCAGCAATTTCCTTTCTTTGCAATCCTTTTTCTTCATTCCATCTCTTTTTCTCACTTCTTGAGAGAGTTGGCTTCCCACTCTACTTCTCTTTTTCCTTCATCTGCTGATCCATACAATGGTTGCTTCCTTGAAGATCAAGGGTAGTTTTTTGTAAATTATTTATATTTCTTTTCCTATTAATATTGTTTTCTCTGGCAACACAGCTAAAGTTGCTGTGAATTAACTTGGCACCCCAAGGGAAAAAAAATGTAAAAAATTGTGAAAAACAATTTGAAACTGCACAACTGTCACAGAGGATAGTGAGAATGACTCTAAATCCTGCTTTTAGTTTTTCCAAAATGTGACATTGTTTTTCTGTGTTCACACTTGAAGTTCTGTTTCAGGGTCCTTGTTGCTCCTGGAGTTTCTCTGCTCACCAGATCCCACAAATTGTTCAAAATGTGTCTTCTGGATTGTGTCCCTTGTTTTCTGCTCGGACCATGGCACGTGCTTCTGTCGTCTCCTGCATTTGATCATCAGGGCGCCTTTCCCATCTTCCTCCTCAGTTCTCTCTGCGTGCCTACCTTCTCCCCTGTCATGTCTAAACCACTCTGTTTTTCACATCTGAGGAACCACTCTTCCTGCGTTAAAGACAGAGTTCTCAAGCTATCTTCTGCACGTCATTTTTTTTTTATTACAGACATATCTGAGCTCTTTTCAGTGGAATGCTAATTTTTGATTAGCATTTGTTGCATGGTTTTGTACATTGCTTGTGGTTAGTTTGACTGAGCCCTGAAAAACGTTGCCCTCTTCTACAAAGAAACCCGCTCTTCTTGGAAGACTGTACAAAAGCTGACTGATAGCCTGGGCTAACAGAAAGAAGAGAAAATATCTGACATAATTCTGCTTTTGTATTTGTTTTCCACTTTCTGATCTTCATTCCTATTTGGAGACTTATCATACTCGGATCATTTTTTAGAGTCAGCTCTTTGAGACGAAATTTTTCATCTCTAACATATCCACGAGCAGTTTCCAACCCTGACCACAGCTGTTAATAGTGACAGCTTGTATTTCTACAAGCACTGAAGTAAATGTGGATTAAAAATCCTAACGTATTACAATATTCTCTCCTCACAGCATTTTGCAGGTTTGCCATTTTAAAGAGAATTGCTGTGCAGACTTTGTCAGGCAGATGTGAGCTCGTTCAGTTTGCTCTTTGAATTGACCAGAAACCATATGGCAGCGGTTAATGTGGCGCCGAGCCTGAGCTAATAAGCCCTGCTGAGAGACAGGCTAGATTGGTCCAGCACAGTATTGTACTAATATGGCCACACAGCTTCTGTTGCACTGAGGATAAGGGCAAAATGAGCTTGCGTTGGCCTGAAGTCCCCATGCACCAAGCCAGGGCAAAATTACCTTGCATTGGCTTGAAGTCCCCATACTCCAAGCCAAAGCAAATGGCTTGAAAATGCCCTTATGGACATTCCCTCCCTCCTGAATGGTTTAAATGACTTATTACTAACCTGGAATCTCCTGTGCAAGGTTTCTGAGTAAAGTGTGGGACAGGGTAAACCAGCATTGGTTCACACTTGATGTAATATTCATTAGACATCTCAAAAGGGTAATATTGGTCTTTAGTATTTAGTGGAAAGGGAAGAAGCATCATGACACAGGGTAACAGGGTGGCTCAGCGTCACACATCTGTGGACTTGGGAGGATACCAGGTTCTGGAGGCTGTCATAGAGCCTAGATTTTGCATTTAGGACCAAGCTGACCTCCTGTGTTCCTAAGGGCGTGCCTGCTAATAGTGTAATCTACTGGGTGAGGTTATGAAATTTATAGATTACGCACACTGTAACGGAAACTACTGGAATTAAAACTGATCATAATTTAGTGTTCGATTAAAAGGCTCTTTATGGCCATTTAATTGCTGGCATTTTAAAACAAGTTATCGCTGATCATATTTTCCCTATCGCTAAAACATGTGTTCCTTCTGTCTCTTCTAACTTTCAAAAACTGTTCCTTTACATCATGTGCATTGCTTTGATTTTTTTGCCTTCTTGCCACTTAAAACATTAGGCATTAGGCATGCATAACTATGGTTTCTCAGCATTGCTTGACCCAGCAGTAGTGGAAAGTAGTCCTTTAATGTGAACTAAGTATGTGTTTTTCTATGGTCAACTTTATTTTACACTGATTTCTACTTCTAAATATAAAAGTAAAGTGAAGAAGAATTAGGTTCTTTTGCAGGTACTCTGTGGACTTAAAGGAATTTGACAAGTCCTCACTAAGTCAAAATTCTCCATGGATTTCTTTTGTCCCTACTCATGAACTGATGACCTAGATAGTAAAAGAAAAAAATTCCTGCAGGAAACAGAGTATGTGTTAGATATCTGAGTTTTGAGACTTCCACAGGCCTAGACATTAGACTATCAGGATTTTCTTGTTAAGAGTGGCTTATTGAAAGTTTTGAAGCTCTGGGACCATCTGAAATTATAGTAATAGAGTCTGGGAAGCTTCTCCTTAAAAAATAATAAAAAACCCAGGTGGTTGTTATCTCAGCCTAAGTTACTTGAGCTATCCAGAGCATGTCATGCTTTATGATTTGAATGGTTAGGAGTGAAGGTGATTTATTATGCTGAGAAAGTAAATTCTTTGTTTTGTTTGGCTGACAGTCTGGTTGTTGGGGTTTTTTGGGATGGGTAAGGGAGATGAAGAAAGGATGTGGGAGGGAAATTATTTCTTCATTCATTTTATTCTCTTAATGAAAAAGAAACATTTTTGTTTGGTTGGTTTTTTTAAGCAGTCAGTAAAGAAGCCTTTGCTTATATTACAGACAATAAAGTTGAAGATTTGGTTTAGAAAGTTAATTTTTCTCCTCCCTTCCCTTCATCAGCTGTATGGAAATTCCAGATGTAGAATGTGGACATCCTCCTCTAAATTAAAAATCCATTTCTGGGGACACTGTTCTTCCCAGCCCCTTAGGGACTGCTGTGCTGTGTACCTTCTCTGATTCCTCATCATGAGCAAAAATAATGAGAAGCAAAATAACATTTGAAGAATCAAACTTTTAAGGCCTTTTATGAATCTGATACACCAAACATTAAGACTCACACTAGGAAGCATGCACATAGGCAGAAAACACATTGAAAGTTCATTCTATTGAGCATGGGACTTAGGATCTCTACAGATCAAATGTGCAAGAAAGCAATAGAAATTTTCTGCATTCCAAGGTTCTTAAATGCAGACTCCAGGAACTGTGAGCCTTTTACTTTTTTTTTACTGTATTTAAGTTTATTTTAGAGTCATATACAGAGGTATTTCCATTAGTGAAGCATGAAAGACCTTTTAGCACGCAAATTTCCTATAGAAATCAATGTATTATTTGTGTCATTCTGTCTCAGTGAAGTGAAGCAACGCAGCTCTTTACTGTGTTCACTGTTTTCCAAACACGGAAACCTTCTCCATTTCAGGGAAAAAAAAAAGAGCACTTTTTTGTTCTTGAAAGTCTCTAGTGGACCTTATAAATTTGATTGTTCTTGGCATTTTTTATATTCCTAGTCACTTGCACACCGCAGCAGCCACATGTTGTCACTTAAAATCTAAATATCGGATAACTGCTAACTGAGACTTTATTGTGTATCCTGCTTTTCTTAGGAATTAGTTTTGTAAAGTAAAAATGACACTAACTCTAAAAACATGTTTAATAAAACCTCAACAATCTATGTGCTGAGTTTGCACATATTATGTTCTCATAATCAAAAGAAAAATGTAGAATAAAAATAGTAGAGAAGAACAGTGCCCATTTTTGGAGCCTTGAGCAGATGTAAGTGATTAGAGCTTCTTGTTTGGTTTGCTTTGATTTTTTGGTCTGCTTTTTGAAGGTTCTGTCAGCTTCATTTTTGCTTATTTCACTTTGTTTGGATAGTTTTGCCTTACTGAGTTTCCTGTGATGCTTCTGGTTATATGAAAAGTCTAGTCCAAATCACAGCACTTCAAAAATAATAATTTTTCAGTTCTTGGGTTTCCTCAGCCCAACAGAGTACTTCTCTCTCTCCAGGTAATAATATACTCACAATTACCGGCTGCCAAGTTCAGATATTCACCATGTGCAGTAGTGTGGGACTAACATACACATTGCAGGGTTTTATTCCAGACTCTGTAATATAATGCGGGATGAAGTCTGTCTTCTTATGGTTGCCTTTCTTAAAAGGGAAAGAAAACAATCTATTCCTTATCTAGCTGTAGGATAATTCTTGCTAATATTCATGCTGCACTGAGCAATTAATTGATTTTTTATTTTTTTTTCCTTCTAAAAGATTATTATCTAACAAGAATCTCTCTGGCACACGGGTACATAAAGATTGTTCATTTATTTAACATGAAAATCTGGGTGGTTAGTTCTACTTGGATCTGATTATACTCGTTTTCCTCTCAATAGCTTTGCTTTTGCCTCTGTTTTTGCTGCTGTTGTCAGTTGTCTACTTGCCTCTACTAGGCCTCCAAGTTCTGGCTGCATGGGGGAGAACAAATTACAGAGATAAGGGGCGTGGAAGGGAAAGTAAGTTTTTTTCCCCCAAATGCTTAAGAGAGAATAAAACCCACAAAACTTCCAATGAAAATAATGACATTAAAAAAAGTAAAATTTGAGAAAGTGAAATGCTTTCCTAGTGTATATCTTTATGTAGCACTATATTTAGTGAAATACATTTATGAAATGCATTTAATTTTGAAACTACCCATAGAGATGTATGCTTGAGTAACTTTGCCTTTCCTCACAAAATGTGAAGTCCGGTTTCTTGAACAAAATGATTATGACTCAAGATCTCTTAACTGTAAGTTTGTGTGTTTTGTATCATTGCTTTTCCAAGTGACTATGCCATTCAGAATGCCAAGTTTTTGAAAGCAAAAGATGTTGATGTGATGGCTTGAAATTCCCTCCACCATGACCCACATTTCAGACTCTGCAGATCTTGCTCCTCCCATTCATCTGCATTCATTTGCCTCTTAGGACTGCTTTGAACTGTGGTGTTAAGTTTGAGCATTTGTCTTGGAATAAGAATTGACATAAAGCAAGTAGGAAAAAAATGCTTATTCTGGGTAAAGTGTTGGCATAGAAGCTACAGGTATCCGATTGAAGCTATTTTATGGTTTGTGGTAGGTATTCTAGACTAGGAATTAATGCTTCTGCTCTCTGGCAGGCCTGTACACTGAAAAGAATTAAAGATCATTTCATGGTTTTACCATGAAACTACACAGTCATTGCAACACGTTTTTTAAAAGTGAGCTGCAAAACATTATCCTACAAAGAAAATTACTGTACAGTAAAGGAAAGATTGCCTTGAGGTGGAAAGTCTGCAAGCTAAGCAAAGCAGGTTGCTGGGCTGCTGCAATGTGCCTGTGTCATTTTGGGCAAGCCTTGAAATTAAGTGCTTTATGTTCAGCATTTCAGGAGTTGTGGAGCAGAATTTGTTCATACGTGTAAAACAGCCTGACGCTATTGCAGCAAAGCTGTGTTCTGTCACTTTGCCAAAGTGCAAAGTGTTACTGCATCCTAAAACATGAATGAGCTTTTTTCTGTAGAGAAAACAGTGGAATAACATTTTCAGATACTCAGGCCATGCTCCACTCTAGGTGTTTGTGACTGAGTAATACAGGATCTAGCTGAGGTCCTACATTTGAAGTAGGACATGGGAGAATAACTTTTAAAATTTGCAAATATTTTGAGATTTCCTTTTATTTTAAAGAAAACATCTCATTACCATTCAAGTTGTATGCTGAAGCTTCAAAGTGGTTTTGAAATAATTTTCTGTTATACTCAAGGATCTCAAATGTTTATTAATAAACTCGGAATGTCTTTATAGTAGGTACTTTTCATGTTTATAACTCCAGCAGAGTTTGCATTCACAAAGACTATGATTAGTATGTTTCATGAAAATACACTGCACGCATCTTGAACTCTCATTCTGGCATGGCTGGAATCAGTGTATTAACATTGTCTTCACTGAGACTAGTATTTCACCCTTCCTAAGAAAGTACGTAGTATAATTTATAGCAAGGGAGAAGCCCCTTTTTGAAGTGGTAAATGAGCTGACATTCTTCATCTTTTTGTTATTATTGTTGCTGCTTCACTTCTTGTTGGTACTGGCTTGTTTGTCAGTAAGTTGCTTTCCTTTTGCCAGCTGGAGCTTTACGGACATGCTCCATTTTACTTCTCAGTTTCATTCTAATAAGACTTTCTGCAAAGAAAATTTCCTTGTTATATGCTTAGCTGGTATCTCTTTTGTTTGTAATTCTTAAATATTAGAAAGTACCCAACTGGAGGTGACAGCTCCAGTTACTAGAGGTAACTCTACTTTTGTCATGCAAAATCAAAGGCTTTCGACCACCAGTGCAACAGGTAATCTATTTTATCTATTATTCTTGAAGCTAACAAATGTAAGTGGTCATTACAGGTTTTTCAGTAATTTTAGCAATCTGGACGTTTCAAGTAGGACATGGGAGAATAACTTCTAAAATTTGCAAAATTAAGAGTAGCTGAAGTGACCAGAGCAAGTAAACCTGCGAACCTGCTTTGCTGTTTTTTTCTGTTTTGAAAACAGAAGGTGGCCTTTGAAAATATTCGCCTTTAGGACTTCAGCAGGTGAAGAACTGTGTTCTCCATCCATTTACCATCTTAACAAAGGCCATTTCTTCTGCTGCAATGAATATAAAGTTCAAGAAAAAGGCAGTTCTTCATCTTTGTAACATGTATATTTCTTAGACTGCAGTGTCAGTTTTACTGTGCTGCCCTGCCAATGAGTCTCAAATTCACCTTGAAGGATCATCCCCAGGGATGCCAGATGAACCTTTGACCCTTTTATTCTGACTGTCACCAAGGTTAACACATCATTACAGCTCCTGATGTTTGGGATACCTGTTCATTTGCAGCCTCTGTCAAGCTATACTGTTTCAGATAACTGAAACAGAAGCATCACTGTGACACTACTGTTTTCATAGGAGTATGTTTTGATGTTTTTGGAGAATGAATGATTTTTCTTCCTAGTTTTGCATAAAAATAGATGTAAAATTTTAAAAGTCACATCTCTGTTTTTCCTAAATTATTAAAATAACAACTGTAAGTTTATAAGCAATAATGGAAAAATGAGGAAGCATTTTTTTTTTAAATTTGAAAATGGGCAGATTCATACCTGAACTGTGACTTACAGTATTACATTGCTGCACTCTGCAAAGGAGTATGTGGTGACAGACAAAAGGGCATCACTAAGTGTTGGCTTTGTGGGATCAGTTCTAGCCACTAACTGGTTAAGGACACTGTTTATTTGGAATTGACCTGCTGAGATACCATGTTGGATAATTAGCCTGTTATAATTAAACTGGGTTTTGATTTGCTAATCCAGAAAATTATATTTGCAAATACCGTTCTTGTCTGTGGGACTGATACCTAGCCAAGGGAACTTTTATGTTGACACAGACTTTCCAAATATGCATTAAAAATCATTATTTTAGTACATTGGACTCTATAAATGGGCTCTTAGCAAAGTTTATAATTTTTCCAAGACTATCCTCAGATAAAATACCTAGGTCATTTGATTGGCTGGATCTCCTGGATACCGTTAATGGCCTTCAGTTTTGTGTTCATGACCTAAGAAAAGGAACAGGTACTTCAATCGGTTTTGTTCTCTCTCTCCTACATTGTTTCTTATGACTTCCACATATTCTTATGGGAGAATTAACACTAGCTAATGTTGAAAATTTTCATAAGTTAAAGATGATTTATTTATTCAGGTACAGTGGAGAACGTCAATGCTTTTTTTTTTTTTTAATTCCAAGCAATGCATAGTCTACATGATCTTATATGTGTATTTTTTTCTCCTTACTTTAAAATAGTCTTGCATTGCACTTAAATACTTATCTGTAGCATTTACACTGTGTTCAAAGTTACACTATGTCCTCTATACATTCAGTTGAGAAAGTTGAGATATTAATGGGACAGTTCTGTATCCTTTTCTGTGTTCTATGTAAACTTTCTGAACACAATCATTCAGGTAACAAGCCTTAAATCACTAATTCTTTTCCATAAGAATGAAGACATTTTCTTTCTTAGACTTGTCTGAAAGCTTGTATTAGTCAGTGTAACAGCTACATAAACACCCGTTAGGTGTGATCCCATGGTTTTTCTCTTTGGGAGCTTTTGAACAGTAGTTGACAATGACACAAAAGAGCTTTCTGAAAAGGCAAAGTATTGTTTATTCAAGCACATGATCATATCGAAAAAGAAGCAGTACTTCAAACCACTCTCATACCTATGTGCCTAGCTGATTAATTTAGCATCTAAAATTTCTTTCTGATGGAATCCCATATGTATGCCTTCTCCTAAATCCCCATTTAATAAGTTTCTGGTTTTCCACTCGTCAAGGAAGTGTGCATCTTATTAAATCCCTCTTCCTGCTTTGGTTTCCATCTCCTCCTATGTCTTAAGAACCCAGTTGCACCTTTGAGCTACAAGTATGTCAGGCTAAGCAAGGGTCCAGTCCTAGTCCTCCGCTTCAAGGTGAATTTGTCCTAAGCATTTGTTCAGAAGTTACCATTTAGGATCATAAGCTCATACCTTTGTGGTATGTTTCCAGGTAATCGTGCTATGAAATTAGCTTGCTGTGTAAGCAGAGTGAGCCTAGATCAAAACCTAACACATAATTGAAGGGAATCCAGAAAATATAATATTTTAATATTCTATACATAGAATAGCCTAAATATCAGATTATTCTTTGCATGGGTGTTTGAAAGTGTCAGTAATAATATCAATTCTTACAGATCTTGAAGAAAAGTTTAAATAGGATATTCCGTAATTTCAGAATTCAGTATTCTAGAATTTAAGGGATTATTTGAGCATTTTTTTTCTGAAATATAGTAGAAATATTCATATTATATTCCACCAAACATTTCTTGCCAAACTTTAGGTCTGGGGATAACATGTAGCATTTCACTGCAAACCACTGAAACCACTAAAGCAAAACAGCCTGAAAATGAATTTCATCAAAGATGAAACTTTTTGAGATTTTATGGCACTTTTGTCAAATGTATAGTAACACATGGAACTGTTTGAAAGGTGAAGAGAATCATCAGAACACTTTTTTCCCTCCTATATCAAACATTCTCTGAAGTTCTGACTTTTTTGGTCATGACTGACATCAATTTTCAGTAGATTTTGACTTTCTTTTTTCTTCAAAAAAGTCGACAATATGGCTATCATAGAAAATTTCTTTGCTGTTTTTACAAGTCTGTTGCACCAACAGCAAATTGCCCCAAACAGGAGACACTGATGTCCATGCAGAACTTGGCTGGCTAGGTTGACGTTTACTTTGCTTTGTAAGTACAAACGGAAACTCTAGGAGCTGATATTTCCAGTGTCCAGAACGGTTTCTCCCCCCTTCCAGCTACTTTTCTATTTCTCCACCTTTTCCATTGGTGCAGTTTACAATACCCTTTTAACAGCAACAAAAATTGTGGCAGGAGCTTAAACCCACCACGGTATCCGAGAGGAATAGCAAGAAACTGCTGCAAAGGAAGCAATTATCCCAGCAGGGCTCCAGAGCCCCTGTGAATAGCTCGGGCAGCCCCCAACCGCGAGCAGACAAGAGCCAGCGGCGCAGGCGAGGCAAGGGGAGAGGCACCATTCTTCAGGCTTCAGTGTCTTCGGTCTCCTTAGTTATTCGCAGTGCAACCACTTCCATTTACGCATGGAGCAATAAGCGGTTCACTGCTCCAAAGACGAGGGCTGAGTGGGAAGAGCAGAAATGGTTGGCAACTTGTTCCTGCTGACACTGGAGCCGTATTTCTCAGTGGTGAGCATGGCAGTCGCTCACAAACAAGAACTCTCAGAGGATATCGTAGTTAACGATGGGAAACGTGTGGGCACCAGGGAGCAATGATCCTGGTACAAGTAGGGAATGGGAACAGCGTATGCTTTGTTTTGCTTGATGGCAACCTGTGCTAGCTTATTTTAAGAGTAACAGAAACACCAAGTAGGTCCTGGCTTCACTGTCCATTGCTGAAGATCAGCCTATATTGTATGGTCCCTCGTGGGCTGAATATTTGTTAGGGGACTGAGGTCTGCCTCTTGCAGGTTACTGCCTGTCTGGAGGCTATGAAGTAGAGCACAAAAGTAAGAATAATAATGCAGGGCTCATATGTGGGCTGAGATTTGATCTTTACCTCTCTATGCATACATTGCCCTCCTTATTCTTTGCGAGTTTAAATTTTAGCATCTTCCAAGCAAGGACTTTCTCTGTAGCTGTAATGTCTAGCCTAATGGCTTTTCAGTGTTCCTTCAAGAAAAATGGAAGTTACAGTCAGATTTGCTTGTGGTTGCTTGTGACTGCAGGTTTTTTCTTCAGTCCTGTAACACAAAGCTTGTATGCAGACCACAAAGAATAAAAGGAAATCTGTGATTTATGATTTGCATGTGCTGCAGTCAAAAGAGCTGTAGTGGTTGCTGATGGAAGAGTGAAATGTGACAGATTAATATATGACTTTTGTGTTTAACTGTTCATGAAAAATGAACAATGCGATGCATGTGTTCCTTTCTTGAAAGTGTTACACAAATGATGTGAGTGGCTTAAAGTTTTCACAGCTCTATATGTCCAGCATAGACTTAGTATAAAACTTAGAGTTGCACTAAGCTTAGATGCAGTCAAAGGTAAATGCAATAGGAACTTTACTCAATATTATATGCTTTTTTGAAGTGTGGTTTCATTTCCATGGCATGTCATCTTGGTCAAAAGTCAAAGAATCAGTAGGTTTTTAGTCATTTTGGAAAACATTTTGTATTTTTTCAAGGTTGTATTTTGCACAATATTTGCATATTTGTAGTCTTTAGTTGGTAGAACAAATACTTCTTTGGAAGAAAACTTGATTGTAAATTTTTGAAAGAAAATGTTTTGAATGAGATGTCAAATATGTCTCCAAATTTAAAACTGTCAAAATACCAAGTTGAAAATATGTGAAAGGATCCACTGCGGTTTTGCCATGTGACAAATTTTATTTGCTTAGTTTGCTTCTCAGTTTGTATTCTGTGCTATAAATGGCCCAGGTTTACCCCCAAAGGAAGGCAGAAATACCTTCTTCCCTTGGGAAGCTGCTGCTGCTGCAGCTCCAGGGAGGAAAGCTTTCACAGGCAATTGAGTGCAGGAAGTGCAAAGGTCACGGGCAGGATCCAGGAGCCTGTAATTCACATCCCTTTCAGTGAGGAGCCAGTGGTGGACAACCAGTCTTAGAGGGGACATACCCTCTCCTCAAGGCAAGTGGGAGTCTGAGCTAAATTTGCTGCAACTCAGAAAGTCACTGAGTGACTGAAGCCAAAGCTGAAAATAATGACCCGCTGCAGAGACCTATGCCAAGAGAAAATTTTGAATAATTCTTTTGTATTTGTGTTCTATCTTCTCAACCTGTGATGATTTTGTTAGTGGTGGTGTTTCAGAATTGTACTGTTATATCTAGGAGAGCCTTGGCCTTGCATGTTAAATGCATTCCAGTTTCTTGTGGGAGACAGTTGTAGAAGGATACCTATGAACATCTATTTCAAAGTTTTTGATAACTTGAGTCCTGTCTGAACAGTTCCCTATTTCTATATCAGGGCCTTGAAAAATTCTGTATTTTGGCATGATGGCTGTGAAAAGTCTGCACTGTGAGAAATGTATTTCATCAGATTACAAGTCTTACTGAAGTTTTATCTAGCTCTGCTTCGAGCCTTTGAACCTGAAACACAGGAGTCTGCTGTTGGAGACTAATGCTCTGCACAGCTTGTCTTTCCTTAGGGGAAAGCAGGAAATTTTCTATTGAAGAAATACACCCCATGACATTAAGTTATATAAAATCCATGTCATTTTCATGCCAAGATTAACTCCAGGTTTATGAAAATAAGACTTTATTGATCAATACCTACAATGACAGTTAGGAACTGAAATCCCCTTGAAATCCTCAGCAGAGTCCATACCCTTCTGAAATGACATGGTAGAGGTACTCCACACCACGTAACACCCCCCGCTCAGTTCTGTCTGCAGGGTTTAGGTGAACTCTGGCATGCAGAGACACTGCAGAGTCTGGTCTAATTGTGTAAATGGGCTGGTCTGAAACCGCCCTTGGATTAATTCTTGGTGACTTTTTTGACACAGCTCCACAGAGTAGCCTTGCTTCTGACTTTTGCAGACACTTTTGTCACTCTCGTAGATTTAGGCACTGTTGTTTCTTTTATGGCTACCAGGTAGGAATTTTTTATGTGTTAAAATTTTTGGTTTGTTAGGATTATTTTTCCATATTACATTTGTGATACTTCAGTAACATAACAAAAACTGAGAGATTTTGTGTGGCAAATTAACCCCAGCTGGTCTGGGATTTTATCCTTGGAAGATGTGTAGGTAACAGAGTGATGGTGGTGCTTAAACGAAAATTCCTATGTAACAGATACTTCATCTGACTTGCTCAAGGGGAGAGAAATGAAGACATACCAGACACTGAGTTCAGTTCAAGTTCACTTTTATTTCTGATTTCAATCACTGATTGCAGTGAAAGCTATATATGCACCAGAACATCCAGGGGAGATTCATGCGTGAGCCTAAATTTACAGTTTTACAGAAATACTGTGGTTGTTACATGCGCATACTTTCCACATTAGGCTCAGTTGGGCTTTCTTTGGGTGTTGCAGAAAGATTGATTAGTTCTATATATTTTTTACTGACCCATAAGATGTGCTTATGTATTGCCCATTACTTCAGTGGCTTCTCTGTATGCAGTAAATAGAATTGTGAAGAAGGTTTCTGAAGCAAGCATTTGTTACTTTCCTTTTTTTCTCTCCTTTGTTTTATTTTATTTTGTTTTGTTTCTGAGGTCTTAGTCGAGCAGATTTAAGGCCATGACGGTACTTGTAACGTACTTTTGTTGTAGGAGGATTTTAATCTTGTTTTATAATAAGAAAGGAAGTATTACATAGTAAATGTTTTGTACTGTAGCAGTGAAAATGTTTCAGGAAAGTGTTTTACTGGTTCAAATATTTTCATATAAACATAACTGTTTGGAAATTAGTTCTTATTAATGTGAGCCAATACGGCCTATTTTGATTTAAATCTTCCTTTGTGATTAATAAAAGCCAAATGTTTGTAGAACGTAAGTTTGGGATTGTTACCATTTTAAACTTCTGAATATTGTATATGCTGAATTATGGATTTTTCTTTTCTGAAGTTGATTTATGATATTCTGCATATATTTTGGCCCCCATTTCCATGATCTTGTTTGTTGGGTGAAGTATCAAACACATGTGGTTATTCTGATATTTGGTGTCTTGTGATAAAGCCAAGTGCTGAATAGCCCCCAGCTCCCTCTGAAGTCACCCAACAATTCAGGACAAAGATAACCCTTAAGCCTTTGTAGATATACATCTTCTTCTAGATATAGCCATTAATAACGAGGTCATAAAAGAAGGGAAGGCAATCTCAGGAGCGGACGTGAATCTGATTCTGACTCTGATGTATCCAGGCCAGATTGGCAGGGAAGCCAGAAGCAGCAGCTTGAATCTATTGTCATTTTTTCTACCTTGAATGCTCTTTCTTTTTAAATAAAGCTGTCTTCCTGTGCATTTTGTACCATCCTTTATAGACCCAAAGGTTGGGCCTGTCATCATGGCAAGACTGTTTTCTTGGTCTGTGTGGTAGGGGGGAGTAATTGACTTGCACTTTGTCATGACAGATTTATGGCACAGAAAGACCACTTGAAAGTATGTTTTAAACTTCTTTCAAATAGAATTTTGTGTGTGTTTGATCTGGAGGAGGCAGCATGTACCTTCCTGGGGTCCTAGAGAATGGCACTGAAAGCAGGACAGACTCCTCTGTCTGAACTTTGAAGTTGAGTGAGAACAAACTTTAATCATCTTTGAAGACCTATTCCAAACACGTTTTGATGTCTAGTGACTGATATTAAAGCATGCTATAATAGGTAGGGAAGAATGCATGGTGTTCCAAGGCTTGGAACAAGATACACATTTTTTTAAATAAAAGTATGAGATAGGTATTAATTAATACTGGGTTTTACTCAATTTCATTAAAACTGCAAAGTTGTCTTCTGTGCTGACATTCCATGCCTTACAGCAATGGTAAGTCATAATATGGATATCTAAATCTGGTTTGGAATGCTCGACTGCACAGAGGGAAATGAACAAACTCTGGGTTTCCTAACTAAGAAATATAAGCTTCTTTTTGCCTATATCTACCACTGGTGATACTATTAATTACAATTGTCTGTACTCACCTTGTTCTCTAGTGGTTTTATTGTCATTTATAATTAGAAGGTAGGCTTTTAAAGCAAAGACCATGTCAGACAGGTTAGTATCACATGCTCGTCACATTTTGTTTAAATAATATGTGATATATATGCTGTACTATAGAAGAATGAAATATGTGAAATTTATGATATT
Source organism: Neomorphus geoffroyi (assembly GCA_033558235.1). Lineage (NCBI taxonomy): Eukaryota > Metazoa > Chordata > Aves > Cuculiformes > Neomorphidae > Neomorphus > Neomorphus geoffroyi. The sequence continues at coordinate 72,656,036 of JAUMJM010000005.1, read as the reverse complement.
ACATATGCAGAAACCCTGGCTATACAAACAGAGGTTACATTCTAAATTTCTTTTTTTTTTTTTGTGGATTTAAGTTTCCTTTAGAATTATTTTGCAACAGAGCAGATTTCATTTATGAAATAGGATGAAGCGAGGAGCTAAAAAAAAGTTTAAAAAAGTATCAGTCACCTTTCTATTTGGACTTCCCGAGCATTTCTCTCATGGCTTCATTCTTTCTCATATATCATAGCACATTTCTGGGAAAAGTAAATGAATCACCCACATACATAAAAGTATTTCTTAACACAGACAGATGGGTATGGATTTATACACAGAGAAGTTCACACACACACATGACACATAGGTATATAAAATGTGCTTTTAGGATAAGTATATATATGTGTACAGCTATATTGAATACTTGGTGGTGTGTTGTAGAACCCTTGGGTAAGATTTTATGGATTTGATTTATTGGCTGACTGAGTTGATTCATTATTTGTATTTTTTTTTGCTGCTGGGTGGCCATAATTTCCAATTCTGGACCTAGTTAACTCTGTGGGTGCCTAGAGTTTTCTGTATGAACGTCTCCAGCCCTTGTTTAAAGAAATAAATGAAGTGGACTTGCTTGAACAAACAATTTGCTCATGAGGAGCAAAATGTGGTCAAGCATGCAGGTCATAGAAAGTAGTTTTCAGTAAGTCTTTGAAAGTCATTGTGCTATCATATATTCTCCTCACATATATACAACAATCCATACGTGTCACAACTGAACATCATCTGAGAACCTCTAATCACAGTCTTTTTCTCTCATCAGTATTTAGTGCTATTCTTGTATTCCGTGCTTGCACAGCCCTGTTAAATTTGCTGGTAGGCACAAAACAGAACAAAATCCTGAAGAGGCGTGAAAAGTCACAAAGTGCCTTGGTATCATTTTTGTGTAAATGAAACATGATACTGACTTCCATCATTTCAAAATTGGAATTAAGGCTTTGGCAGTTAGCAAAGCAATTATTTTCCCATAATATGTAGGATCTGCCAGAGTAGTGTAATAACACCGTTTGCTGTATCTTATTTATTAGGAAGAAAGGTCCTCTCTTTGTGTTCAGTGTGGTTACAGCTCTTCTGGAGGTTTGAGATAAAATGTTACACTGCCTGTCACTTTTTCAAACCATTATAGCATTTACTACCATAAAGTCCAGCTGGTATATTCTGAGGAAGGGGCACAAATATGAGAAAAGCCAAAGCACTCAAATTAAAATGCCTTGATTAACTGTTAAGTATCCACAGACTATGAATAATTCTAATTTGCGTGATTTCAGATACTGCCCTCAAAAGCGATTTAGCTCTTTAGTGCTCCAAATACTGGATATGAACTTACAGTACAGGACTTACTGTGTGTAAACTTGGTCAGACAAAGAAATGCTGCAGTGATGTTAATGTGTTCCTACAAGAGTTCACACGCATGTATTTAATTGTGTACTTTCTTAGTTAAAAACATTGGTCTACAGATGTTTCTAGGATTTCCTGTTGAGAGAAAAAGTGGCAAACTTTGCATATAGAGAACATAAATTTGTCGCAGCTGCAGACTCAATTTGCAATGTCTTGTTAATAAATAAGAGGGCTTGATCAATCTCACTGAGATAGTGGGTACCTAATTGCTAAAATTAATGGAAAACTTGGGTAATGACCCAAGAGTGGAAGTACGATTTCTTTTGGCCGTCTGTGAATGCTCTAGTTACAGACATTTGTAATTCCACGTGCACTTGTGGTAAATTTTATTGTAACTGTGTAATTCATCACAATTTAATTTGGCATAGCCATCATTGCAGCTAAAGTTCTAAACCTTTCTTCTCCTTTAAAGAAAACAGAAAAGATCAACAAAGGAAGATCTCCAGGAAAAATAAACTAAAGACATTCAGATTTCCATCTTGGAAGTACAGCTTCTTTCAGTAGACGTGTCATGTCTTTGGAAGTCTGCCTACATGTCCGTGAGGGAATGTTTCCTTTGCCTCTTCTTCCTTATGTAAATCTCAAATAAATTGGAAGAAAATTTTCTTTCAATGATTTTTCAGTTGTTCAGTTGTTTCTGTTTAATTGCTTCTCTCCATCTGTGCATTGACAAGAGTCTTGTGGTGATTCCTAGAAATTCCTAGAATAGTTCTTGCTAAAGGTTACAATTCGTGCAAAACATAAAGTTGTGTCATATTGTAATGAGTTCAAATGGAATTTTCTTATGTACCTAAACCACAGAGTAGCAAAAGTGCTACTGAACGTCAGTAGGACTTAAACCAGGGGTGTTAAACTTACGACTCCTGCTGTTCTCCTGCTCCTGCAGCATAACACGCATCACACACGCTGCACACATGACTGGTGCGCTGGCAGGAGTGGAGGGGCAAGGACCTGGGTAGAAACAAGATACCGGGCTGGATAAAACAAGCTAGAGGGCTGGATTCAGCCCACGGGCCATGAGTTTGACATCCCTGACTTATATTAAGACATGTATGAAAATCACTGCTCACAGTTTACATGGGTTTGGAATCATGAGCTGTGTTGGTAAATTCTTGTGATATATAAATACATCTCTTTGTTAAATCTAGTGCATTCAATATTGATATAGATACAAAGTATATATTTCTAGATATACAAATACCCCTCAATACAGGTGGAGTTCTTTCTAAAATTGTTTTTTAAAATCCTTTGCATAGATTAATTGGAAACAAATACCTTTCTGTGATTTAATAACATGTAAAAAAGGAAAAAATATAAATAAAGGTTTAGTGATATGTTAGTTTCTCTTCTCATGCTTGCCATTTCAGGTAGTTTACCATCTAAAATTGCACACAGATTCTTGAAAAATGTGTATTTGCAGTTCACTTTTATTTTTCATTCTTCATCCCTCAAATCCCCACTGAAATTTCAGCATTACTAGATTTCTGGATGATAAAGGGCATACCTTTTCTGTTCTCAAACAATGAGTGCCAAAGGAAACAGAATGAAATTTGTATGCAACACTATCTACAATACATGTGCATGTTCATTTATCTCAATAACTGACTGTCATCTTTGTGTGCATACATCTTACAATGATAATAAGAGCCCAGCACTGCTCAAGATGTCAAATTTTCAGGGATAGATTTCTAGCTGCAGGCAAGTTGAACAAAATACCTCATACTAAGAACACTCTTCTCCTTGTCACTGACCACGTTAGATCCTTTCATATGTGGCTTTTATTTATTTTCTTCTGCTCATGCCTCCGACTGCAGTGGTTCTCTCTTATGTGATTGGACTCATAAGTATATGTTCACTTAAAAATGAATGTAATTAATGTAATTAAGTAATGTTTTTTGTATATTAAAGTAAATGGGATACATATTCAGCTGCCTACGCAAACTTTGCTGTGTTTTGGTGATCTTTGAAACTTGTCCAACCATTTTGTCAATAAAACGAAAGAATAAATACTTTTAAAGGGAGATGAGATGTTTTCATTTGCATTTAATATCTATTTTTAAATAAAATATTAAGGTCTGGAATCACAAAGGGGAGGCATTTTTTCTAATTTTGGGATTATTGTAATTGTGTTATCTTCCAAAAATTAAGAGCATGAAGTTGTTCATTTCCCCGTAAGGATTTAATTGCTTCTGCCCAGCTGCTTATCAGCCTTTAAAATTAGTAATTTAAAGGTGAAGTACTAAAAAATAAAAAAATTCCTTTACTTTCTTTAGAAATGAGAACCAAAACAAACACAAAATTAATGAATAATAATGAGCATGACTGACGGTAGGATAACGAAGGCATATTTCTTGTCAGGAATAAGCAATTGCAGCACTTGATGTGAAGATGGAATTTATGCCTAGTGCTAATTTTTGCTCTCTACCTGATTATATCAAAGTGCACTAGTACATGGGGAGGAATTGTAATACTTCTGGCCAGCAAGCATTAAAGAGGCTGCTGAACAGCCAATATTGCATTATGCAGAACGAAGAAAAGAGTAACAAGTCTAAATCTGAGACATTTTTAAATACTGATGTAAAACTAAAGGCAAACTTTTCGCATAAAAGAAGCGAACAAGGTTAATAGTAATATTTTTTCCTCACTTTTTCATACGATTTGGAATTATCACTGGGTGTTTCATTATCTGTAACAAAACTTTTTTCAGGTTAATAAATTTGAAATTGTTAGTTCGTATTAAAGTATTTTTTATTGTCCTTGGTTTGTCCTAGATCAGAGGAGGAAAGCTTATGATCACATACACAAGAAAGAATGATGCTGGCAAGTATGTTTGTGTTGGAACAAATATGGTTGGAGAACGTGAAAGTGAAGTTGCGGAGCTCACTGTTCTAGGTAAGAACTCCTCTTTTATTACTGTGTTAATGAAAATGTCCGACTTTGGTTTTCCTTTTATTAAGGATCATTCTCATCTATTTCCTTTTCAGTATTTATGTTGAAAATGTTTTTGTTGTGGTTGCGTTCTACCAAATGGATGGCAGTTAATGGCTTTACAATCCACCCTGGACTGTTTTGACTGTTGGAATATACTTTCTTATTTAGTTCTTGAATTGAAAATAATTCCAGTGTCCACTGACTAGAACATTATTTTAATATAATAGCAAAACAAAAATTAAAATCACTAAGAAGCAGAGGCTTAATTTTTCCCTCTTGTTGAAGAAATCAGGATTGTTCTAAATTTCTGTTCTAAATAATTATCTTTATAGTTGTGTGTACTGAATGTTGTAAGGATACAGCATGTCTAGTTATTCAAGCGATCCTGATGATTGTTCCTCTAGCATCAGAAAATAAATTCTCATTTAAGATAACCTAGCTTAGCTGAAAATTGCATTTTCATTGCTATTTCAGAAAATAAGCTGTAACTCTAAGTGCAATGTCAGAATACCTTCAGCATGGGAGAATTGCCTCCTGATTATTGTAGATAAGACTTTGGTAGTTTTCTTTTAAAATGTGTCCCATGTTACTTTGAAGTGTGGAAGGCTTGAGATATCTTAATTGTTTCTGCAGAAGGAATAGATGTTTTATTATCACAGGATGAGAATGTCCAAACCATGGTTCATAACATGCTGTTTTCCATCGCAGTGCTACTGCAGTAGTCCTAGCTTTGCCTTTGTGTTTGGTTGGTTACTTCAGGTTTAAGAGCTGTCTTGTCAGTCTTTGGCACTTTCATCTGTCTTCAATATGTTTTAGAATTAGGACTCGGGCAACTTGAAGTCCTGTTTAGAGTTTTATTTGAAACAGGGTCTCTGTAATAAAGTGAGATTTTATGCCATTTTAAAGTTGTTGAAACTGAATGTCCAGCAAGGTAGTGTGTAACCTTTTATAATCTAAGGAAGACTTCCTGTGATCTACTATACTGTGTTCATTGGATTTTTTTTAATTTTGAAGATACCTTTGAAGCACTTTGGGAGGAAGTTTATTACCAAATAGTCTTTTAGAACTTCCAAGAAAAATCTAGAATTGAAAGAAAGTCATAGTTACATGAGTAATGTCTTGGCGTTGGGCTTCTAGTTAACTGTACCGGTTAACTGCCCATCACTTGTCCAATACTAACCAGGGAATCATGGTATGGACTGTTACGTACTGTTACTGGAAAATACTACTCTTGCCGAACACCAGCAGGAGGGTTGCATTGCAGAGAGACAACTGTCGTTACCTTTTTTTCATCTTGTTTTCGTGTCAAACATATTTCTAATTTTCAGCCTAGGAAAACTAGTGAGGTTTTCTTTTCAAACAGGACAGTAAAGCTTTGCACGTCTTACCAGTCTGTGTCTAGAAATCTTTATACACCTTATTCTTTCAACTCAGGCCTTAGATATGTGCGCAAAAGCATGAGAAACATGCTGACTTCATAAATAAAAATCTTAAAACATAAATCTTCAATTTATGAGTTTTGGTTATTTAGAAGCTGAACTTTTCCGTTTAGGTCTCTGCTTTAGATCAGAGAGCGGATTGCATGCCAGAAACTGTAATATTAGAAAGTTTCAAAGTGATCTTTGCTAAGCTTTCCTTGTATTTACCAAATAATCGTGTGACAAAGATATATACTTAATTTGTGGCATATTTTTGGGTATTCACACACCCTGATTGTGGCAATAGCTTCAGACTCTTCCAGTTCCAGGGAGATGATATTTATATCTGTAATACATACAAGTCAAAACAGGCAACTGTGTTCTCAACTCCCTCAGAGCTTTCACAGGTTTATAGGCAAGAAGGTCATATGCCTTAGGCAAAGGAACCTGCCAAGCACTCTCCTGTTAAACCATCCCTGTTCTTTTATGGAGATCCCATTGTCATCTGGTGCTGCCTTTCAAGATGGGTAGTTATGGAGTATCCCAGAAGTTGTTAAATAAACTTTTCTTCCTTGTGCATGTGCAAACCTCACTGCACTCCAGTCTAGTATGGAACTGTGGAACTATAAAGCACCATAAAGCTTTGAACCCAGTTAAATGTAGAAAAGTAAGTCAGTTCCTTTCCTGTAATTTCCAGCTAGTAGCTGGGTTGCCAAAATAGCACAGCCTGTACTGCAATCCCATTTTGTTTCAAAAAGCCCGAGAAGAAGTATGCAGCAATTAATCCAGTGAGCCAGGACTCGGGTCGTTCATGTCCTACAATATAAGTCAGCAATAACAGCAATTTTTATGAACAAAAATTATAGAGGACATTATGGGAGGTTTTACCCTGTTTCATTTTACGTGTGCTAGTGAAAGAAAATGTTATCTTTCTAATGTAGCATTGGAAATGATTGCACTAAACACTAGCTGCTACTGACGCCTGCAAGTAACCTCATAGAGGTACTGTGATTGACCTTACACAGCCTTTGCATTTAGAGGCACTGTTAAGTCAAAACCTTTAGTGAGACAGTGATTGGTTTGTGCCTTCTGTCTTTTTGAAGCAGTGCAGCAGATGAGTGGTCATTTGTCTGGGTCCTTGCAGCAGGCCTGCTTCCATCTGAGGATCAAAACGTACTTAGATATTCTTAGACTATGTTTTCCTTCAACTATATCAGCTGGGACAATGATACGTAACAAGTAAGGAATCTGTGCTCAGACCCTGCGACACTGTTGAGAGCGTCTGCCTCCTGCGCTGAGGTTCACAGTGCTGACCGTCTGCGGGGCTATGTAACTTCTGCCTGGGGCTGGCAGCTAGAGGACCAGCGGCAGAGGCACCTCCGTCCGTTTCATCACCTTGCTTTCCCTGGTCTGAATTCAGGGAAAATCCCAACTCAGGCTCAGAACTGCTGCACTGATCCTTTTTTTTTTTATCCTTTCCTTTTAGAGAGACCGTCTTTTGTGAAGAGACCAAGTAATTTGGCTGTAACTGTGGATGATAGTGCGGAGTTTAAGTGTGAGGCAAGAGGTGACCCAGTCCCTACTGTAAGATGGAGGAAAGATGATGGGGAATTACCAAAAGCAAGGTATAGTACCTGGAGTTACCTTTTTTATGACATCTAGCTTGGTATATGGTGTAGCCATTCAACATTTAACAACTAGCATTTCTTTGTATTGAATGTAGAAGGCCTGGCTTATCAGTCAGCTCTGTTTGAAGTTATAATTTAGATTGAAACTATAGATTAATTTTTCACCTCAAGAGTCTTTTGTAATTACTAAAAGTTTTGGAGAAAGCATTACAAATAGTAAATTAAATTACAACATCAAGAAATATGTACTGGAACAGCAATTGATATAAAATTTAGTCTGGTAATGTGGAAAGCTGCCTTGGTTATACATCTTTTTGTTACTAAGTTTCCAATTAACTTCTTTTTTTCTTCTGTCATTGCTGTATTTCAGGCCAGAAAGTAAAACACCTTATACATTCTCTGAGAGACAGATTATATATTTATTTATTTTGAAGTCCTAATCATCAGTTAAAAGGCTATTAGGGAAGGGGATTGAAAGAAGAAGCCCTGTAACAGTTGTCTCCAGCCGTCCAATCAAGCTTCCTTCCAATATAGTCTATAGCTTTAGTAAAAACTATAGCATTTTTAAGAGAAAAATCTGCTTCCCATGAATATAAACACATAGACTGTCCAGGGAGGTGGTGGAGTCACCTTCTCTGGAGGTGTTTAAAAGACAGGTGGATGAGTTCTTTAGGGACATGGTTTAGTGGGAAGACAAGGTGCGGCTGGACTCGATGATCTCAGAGGTCTCTTCCAACCTTATGAGTCTATGATTCTATAGAAAGAAGAGAAAAACCTGACTTGCATTGCAAATGAAATCAAAACAAGGTTTTCAAATAATAAGATATATTTTACTTTTAAAATTTTATTTTTACATTATCAATTTATAAGTGGTTTTGTTTTTATCTTTAAGGAAAATGTAGGAATAAATATGTTTGAGAGGAAATCTACTATGTTTTTACCCTTAAAAGGAATTATACAAAGTTCTATTATTCCTATTAATTGTTTATTGCTATGTATATTTAAAGATATGAAATCCGTGATGATCATACCTTGAAAATACGGAAAGTTACGGCAGGAGACACGGGCTCATATACTTGTGTTGCAGAAAACATGGTTGGAAAAGCTGAAGCATCAGCAACTCTAACAGTTCAAGGTAAGAAAATTTCTTTACATGGTACTTCAATGTAGAACAAAGTTGGGCGTTTTTTACATGGCAACTTTATAGAGTTGCTATACACAGACTAGTTGAGTCTACACACAACTATGAGAGTTGTGACTTTATGCAGGAACTCTATGCTGTGTTGTAAAAAAATGTGAAAATTTAAATTGGATTTGAGTTCTATTCTTCAGAAATTGAAGCACTTCACATGTAAGTTTTTTTGTAAGAAGTCTTTATGGTACTCAGTAGGGAACTAAATATGCTTTGAACTTCAGTCTGATCAGAATCATGTCCATTACAATCTTTGTATCTGAAACCCTAACTGAAAGAGGAAAATGAGTCTTACCAAACTACATGGTTTTAACTTGAAAAGAAAGAGTTAAAAGTTGAAGTATCTGCCAGATTTTTTCAATTAAATATACTAAAGAAGCAGTGAATGATAAATCAGTATATCTTTTAATCCACTAACCCAGACCACTGGAATTCCTGTTGCTTTTTCATTATAAAAGTGTATCCTAGCACTACTGTTCCTTTGTAAGATAAAAAATCAGTGGAACTCAGTGAACTAGCATGTATAAAAATCCTTCATTGCCTTTATATACACAATCCAGATGTTCACTATTCAGATAATCCCTCTCTTCCTTTCCTGGCTAGCAGACAGGCAATGATGTCAGCCTGATGCTTTTTTTCTGAGCACTGATGGTCCTTCTGTCCTTTTCTCTGTTCACTGAGAATTAGCCATTATGGAGTTCTGGGGAAGTACAGGCTTAAAAAGTATTTTATTTGGTAACAAGCCTCTATTTATAAACATTTACACTAACAGGAAACTTTTTGTCTTTAACCTCTCCTTTTTCCTACAGAAATGTTTGGTGTCCCAAACATCTGTAACTGCTAGGAAAATGGGAATTCTTTTGTTGAAGCTCTCATAAAACCAAGAATTTTGAAATGTTCTGGTTTGTTAGTCACTATTATATTTATACATCAAAACTGATACCTTGTGTTTGCAAAATAACCAGCTGTTATGCTCAGTATTTTAGAATAAGAGATTAAAATGTGAGCAGTAAGCACAGTTTATTCAAAGAAAAAGACTGAACTGATTTTTAAATGACAATTTGTTCTGAAGATCATGTCTTATATCAACCATTAATTTTATAAAATGATGGTATTAAGAAAATTTGCTTCATGACTGGTTGAGTAGTTGGATTTGTGGAAATAAGCTATTATTAAATAATCCTTCATAGTCCTATTCAAAATAATAAGCAAAAACATTCTTGTAATCCCATTTATGTTAAGGGTGCTACTTAGATCTGAAATGGCATAAGTATGTAGATGTTGGAGATGTAGAGACCTTTGAATTCTGATAATAAAGTGGTGATTTTAAGGAACATAATCATAATCTAAGTATTGATTCAGCAAGATTCTTATTTTTTTAGGTACTTGTATTACATGGTAGATATTTACGTTGTAACAGCTTTGCTCTGCAGATATTGTTATGGGATAATTTGCTTCCCAGTGTGAATGGATTACCTCCTGAGCCGTTTGCCTGTAATAATGTCTTTGTAGAAGGGATTGATATGAGAAACTGTGATGTGTGAGGCTAATTTGTAGTTGGTAATATAATAAATTGTGATCAAAATCCATTTATTCAAGTATCCAGGAGACCTAGTTTTGTCAGAAGGAAAAAAAAGACTCTTCTAGAAAACATGCGTTTTCCATTCAGAGTTTTTCACATTTTTCCTTTTTCTTTTTCTAGCTTCTGCTCTTCTTCCTTCCTCTCCCCTCCTCTTCCCTTGTTTAAAACACTTTTTTAAAAATTTTTTTCTGAAGGGCCAGCTTTTTCACTGTGCTCCATCCTAGAGAGGTAGATTTGATCCTGTTTCAGTGGTAAGATGATGTCAATCTGACTATTCATGGATAGATACATCTTCGAGGAAAATATAGGAATAGTAGTTTTTCTGGACAATTCAAGGAATGAAAATGACAAGTCTTTTCTGCACCTTTGATAATTGTCACATGAGCTCTTGACTGTAGGGTTTAATAAATGCATTCTCTGCTATGCCAAATAGAGTTACTTCTGTTACATATTTGTAAATAGAGAAGCTGTGTTGCAAGTCATGGCCTCAGAAGTTAGAGTTTCCACATGCAGATTTGTTAAATTCAGCAAAGGTCAAAGAGGGAGTTTTGAGTTTGTCTAGGGTTTTTGAGGGGGAGGTGGTGATGGTTGTGTGTGTTTGGGTCTTTTTCCCCCCTCAGTATCTCAGCAATAGGCTGTGATATTTTCATGCCAGACCAAAGAAAAAAGCTGAAAATTCTTAACGGTAACCTCAGAAGATGTGTACCCGTGTTAGGAAAGGGACAGTCATCACCTGTCGAGTATCTGTACAGTGGAAGTGCTGCAGTGAACGAACGGCACGCAGCAAGGGCTGCAGGCAGTGTTCTTGGGGATGCTGCTTGGGCAATTGGGTTAGTAGCACTGCTAAGAAGAGGACGTATCCTCTTCTCTACTCCTCATTTTTCAGGCATCAAGCTCTGCAACTGACCTGCATATGTTCTGCACTATACAGAGTTATCTAGTGTATTGAAAGCCTGAGCGTGCAGCTGCTGGGGCTAATTGAGATACCTAAGTGTCAGGGATGTGTTGATGAAATGCAGCAAATAGTTAACCTCGTGTCTCATCAGAGACCTGCCCTGGATCTGTCAGTGTCATTACCTCCAGGTCAGCTCTGGCCCTGCTAGATCTAGCAGATGTCGGAGTTCATAATGCCTGCCCTGCTGTGCTGCCTGTCTGGGGGAGCTACGCAAGTGGGCCTTGTCTGTGTCCATCAACTGGGAACTGTTAACTCAGTTCAACTATACATAATAGAATGCTAAATGTAGAAAATACAAAAGAGAGGAGAGGATATCAGTTCCATTTTAATGTTCTTCCTGATCATGGCATCAGCATCACAGATTCTGATTACAGGAATTACTATTTTCCTTTATGCAGACTCCTCACTTTCAGAATTGTGTTTCCTGTATGAAGTAGAGTTGTTGCATTTTTATTGTCATTTTAGTCATATTCCTAAACCAAATTTGGAGTTCTGTAATGACTTAGAAGTTTGAACCACTCAGTCTTTTCCTCTAGCAGTAGAAAGGCATTTCTATCCTTGAAACTTTTTGTCACGTTATCTTATTTTCTCCTTGGAAAATTTAATAGTTAAGAAAATGTCATCCTACTGTGGATTGCATTTTCCTAAAATTAGTGTCTAAGTTCACTGCCTTCATTTTGCAGCCACGTGTAGTGCATGTGTGAGACATCCAGGGATGTTGCTAAACACACGTGGAAGCATTTCATTCAGGAGATGATTAATTATTAAATAAATACCTCAGTCAATAGAAACTAACGGGAAGCAGCACGTAGTACAATACATTATATTTTACCAATACATTATATTTTACCAGGTAGCTGATGTGCTCCTGAAAAGGGAAACAATGGCCAAAATACATCTCTGGAACCTGTAGATTTCTCTCTTGTTCTAGTACTCTCTGGCACTAAACAAGATGGATATAGTTGTTGTGTATGTATTCAATATATATGGAAGATGCTTTTCATGTTTTCATGGAGATTTCTATTATGTGATTTGCCTAGTCACATTTAATCATAAAAATGCTTTTGAGTAAATCTAACAACCAGAAGTTTTACATATTTTCCCATACTTCCATATGCTTCACTTCCATTTGCAGTACTTAATTAGTCTTTTTAACATCTAATTTTATAAGCAGTTTATGCTGCAATGAGCTTTCATCTCTGATACAAGTGGAAATAGCAATGCAGTGTAGTTGCTACTCAGCGGGAGTTAAAAGAGAAACAGGTCTACCTAAGTAGATTAGATGAGTTGATGTCTTCGCAAGAATAATGGCAACGCTGTGCCTGTTGGTGATTTTTGGTCACGCACCAACAGACTAGTAGTGAGCAGCAATCCACAAAATTTAAGTTCTTTTTAACACTTCTTCCTCCAACATTGGCTCAAGTTCACAGTGCTTGTTTCAGTGTGCTGCCTCATACTCAGCTGAACATGCAGCATCAGTGGCTGAACTGTAAAATTAAAATTTACCATTCAAAGGCACTGAACCCATTCAGTGTTATCAGTTTGGCAGAAAAAAAGAAGAATTCCTATGGAAATTACTCTAGCCAATTCATATTTACAGTGGTGGTCTTTGATGTCAAGGTTCTTTAGCTTATGGTGTCATTAATTTTAGGTTTAACAGAGCTTATCTGCAAGGTGGACAGTGAGCAAAATTTGCAATTAGTGTTTTGTGGTTGTACTAGTCAACTGACAAAGAATTTTAATCTGAAAAGGTAGCACATGCATCAGGTCTGGAATTTCCTCCTCCTTCCATCCCCTCTTTGCACAAAGTAGCCTCAGGGCACGCCATAAAAGACATCTTTTCGATAAGGCTTCCGGATAGGGCTGAGAATACCACCCGGAATGGAAAGGAATAGGATTTGTTCTTTTATCTGTCAGATACTATATAAGTATTTCCACTGTGTCAGGCCTCTGGTACACATTATAAGTTGGCTGTAAATGTAATTGCTTTATAGGCATATGAGCTACATACATTAGAATAACAAAGATAAAATTCAGATTTTTATGGGATTACAAAAATGCTATTGAGTTATAAGGTGGTAATTATGTGTTGCGGTGAACTCCTCAGTATCATGGGTGAATTCAACCATTTGAATTTTAAAACTAGGACTTGGATTTAAATCTGAGCTTGTCTACGTAGTCTCTCTTTGAGTCAGTATTTTCTCTTTTTGGAAGAACTAATTTCTGTTTTCAGTCCAACGGAATAATTGCGATTGTCCTGTGAACTTCAAGATTTTTTTTTTAATTAATAAACTTTTGGCAGCATGAATGAGAGAAACCATCTCTTATGATTTGTATAGCTTAAAGAGACAGACCTTTCCCGCTTAATGACTGCTGTAAACTGTGACAGCACTTCAGATTTCTATCAGGGATCTGAGGAGTTTGACTGCCACCTATTTCTGGTGAAAGGATATAAATCTTAAAAGTTAATCAGAAGGAACTGAGGAAACTATCTGAAGAACAGCTTAGTGCCCTGAAGGTGCTTGTTCTGCTGATGCAAGTGATGAACACTAAGATTCCTGAAGCATTTCTAAAATACAGGTAAAAGAAGGAATCAGTAAATATTTCAGCAATTTTTTTTTTTAATAGTGATTTATAGGTGCTTCAAATCTGTGTTACATTTTAATAAATAACTGCTTCTGTAGTTTTAAAGTTTTTAAATGGAGTTTTATTTTTTTTCACCTGGAGTCTCATGACAGTGACAGCAATCGATTGAAGGGAAATAACACTGAAAAACTTTTAAGATTTCTTCCTGCAATTTAGTACTTTGAAACAAGGACTTGAGGCAGAAGTTTCTGAGCAAATAGAAAAGGAGTCCAAGTAATTTGGAGGAATATTACTACAAAATAAGTTGAAACTAGAGGCTTTCTTCTGCTGAAAGGGTTTTATTTACTGTAAAGTTCTTAAAAATTCTGCATTTTAATCACTCACCGCAGGGAACTGAAGAAAGTAGATTTGTGTAGCAGACTTCAGAACTCAAAAGTAGGAAGGAAAATCTGAAGAGTGTTTTCTACTGCCTGCAATTTACTAAGTCCCATGCCTAGGAAAAAAGTCAATTGTTTTTGTATCAGTCTTCACTGTTGCAGACTTTATTTTGTGACTGCGGTTCTAAAGATACATTTCAGTAATTCTGCCTTTGGAATAGACAAAGTAGAATTTTACTATAAGTTGTTGAGTTTACAGGGTTTTGGGTTTATGTATAAAATCAACTAGACTGCAAGGAATAATAATTTTCATTGATTGTTCATTTAAAAATACTTCTGTTGTATGTTCATTTTGAAATAAACTTATACCTTATTAAATTATGCTAAACATCCATAAAAAGATAATACACATTTTATTTTTGCCTTGTTTGTAGCATGTAAGTAATTTTCACAAGGACTATGTAGCTATTATAGTGTAGTCATTTTTGTTCGTTTACATGAATCATTAAAATCAGTCATCTCTGAATTGATTCTTGACCAAAAAAATATTGACTTATAATAACAGGGCATTCACACATTATTTTGATAAGCTGTTTTGAGCACCCTTTGTTCCTAAAAACTATGTTTTGTTTGAACACCACAATAGTTTATTGTTACGTGCTGAATAACACTCAAGAAATTGTAATAATTTGCAGTCTTCATACAGGAACTACCTCGTCTAGGAGGCTCAGTATCAGAATCTTCCAGTGCAAGAAAAAAACTGCTTCTTCAGGTTAAAATGCTAAATATCAACTATACTCCCATTGCTTTCTGCAGGAGGTATCCCCATGCTCCTTTTGTTGCTGTGACCACACATTCATTCCCAAAGTTCCCAAAGGTCCGATTGCCTTTTCTGTACCTGTTCCTTCAGAGTTCTTGAGAAGTCAGATCTTGTGAGGCTTTTTTCCTCAAAGAGTATAACTAACCTAATAAAGACATCAACTCAAAACATGTCTTCTAATATCCCTAGATCGTTTTTAGTCAAGGGTTAGGTTTTGGTTCAGACTACCAGCAGTTTTTGATAGTGTTATCTTTTGGCAGAGGTGAACCACTGCTTCACTGTATAAAAATCCAGCTGACTGTCCCTGACATTTTTAGTTTTATTTTATTTTTACACATTGTATTTATTTGCTTAAGCATCTCGTTCCCTTTCCTACCTCCATCAACAGTAAAGATTCCCGGTACCTGATGGCTAATTCCATCATGTATAGGATTCTTGTATCTTGTTTCTTTTGCTACCTGTAATTAAAATCTATCAGTGTGCCACAGTTACCTTCCTGTTAACATTATTTAAAAGTAGTTCAGGCTTTAGTGTCCCATATATAGATTTGGATTGTCTGTATGTGGAGGTTGTGGTGTCCAAATAAGAAGTAGTACAGATTTTTTTTGGAACAGTATATTTTTCAGTTGACAGTATTCTGCCTGTTTGAAAAACATTATTTAATGATCAAACGTTACTGCACTGTAGAGATTTATTGTCCTTCTATTTTTAGTGTGTGTTTGGTATCCGTTGATCGTGGGACTTTGGCCACTTTTCACAAATAACTTTATTATAAGAAGGTTACAAAGGATTTCAAGTACTTCTTTCCAAGAAGAAAACTGTACTATCATAAACAGCTGGGAAAAAAATCCCATTTGGTTTCCTTTTTAACTCTACTATCTCTTACTAGAAGTAAAAAAAATGCAGTAGAAAGCTCCTAAGGATTCTTCAAATAGTATCCGGCTATCATAATCTTTTTGTACTTTTGCACAGCTTGTTTAAAATCAACCTATCTTTTTTCACTGTTCTAAAAGGCTTTAGTATAAATATTTGTAGCCACTACTACTTAGATTGCAGCAGTGCCCAAAATTACCTCAGTTCTTTTTAAACACAGAGAAGACAACTCCTCTCCAAAAAATAGAAGCCTGGGAAACAGGACTCCAGAGTTTACTACATTACTGTAGTTTTTAAGTAGATTAAATTAAACTTGCCATAAGTGTGCTCTCTAAATTGTATTTGGTTTATAGGATGGTTTAGGAGGACCCAGAGCAAGGAAAGGGGAGGGGGGACTAGGAGAGGAACTTCTGAAAGACCTTAAATTCTCCCCTCCCTCCCTCTCTCCCTCCCTCCTTCCCTCTTTCCCTCTCTCCCTCTCTCCCTCTCTCTCTCCCTCCCTCCCTCCCTCCCTCTCTCCCTCCCTCTCCCCCTCTCCCTGTCTCCTAACTCCCATGTTTCAGATTTCTCTTGTCACTTAAAGGCAAAGACTACAAGATTTATAAACATTTTAAACTGCATACTACATATGTTAACCCAAGAAGTGCTACCTTTTTAAACCGTGCTGTCTTATGTCCACATTTTCGATTTTTATCATAGAAATCTTTGTTTACATCTGCAGGAGGAGAGGTTATCAACTTCCTTATTTTGTAGTTAGTATAGCAATATCAGTTGCAAATCAAAAATCTCATGTGAATGCTGCCTGTGTTGTGATGTTTAATTTTTAGATACACGTTCTAAAGCCATATCCTCACCTGTGTCTCCTTGGTATGTGTACCAGATCTAAATGCAATTGCGTTTTCAAGGCTTTATTTGTAGTGTCAGCACCCAGGAGCGATACTTGCCCTTTTTCATCATTAGACCACTTTCTTCTAGAGCACATTAGCTCTCCTGATTACACATGGGCACCTGTGCTTTTTCTCTGCTTGTCAAGTCCTAGGTGTAAGTTAAATCCAGCCCTGTGCTGAAAATGAGAGAACATATTCTGCCTTGCATGATCAGAGTAAGTGTCATGGTAATGTGGCTACCAAGTTTCCACGCTGCAGCTGTTTCGTGACTGCTGACTCATAGTTCAGCCAGGTAGGCGCACAGCCCACCAGTACCCTAAGAGTGCCACTTTCATGTAGGACACAGACTGTAGCCTACCTGTTTCTAAATTGCTGCCCAGCACATGAGAAGTCTTCACTATTCAGACTCTTTACAGAGGAGGTAATGTAGGTGAATTGTAAGCAAAAAATAAGGAAATACAAATCAAAAATAAAAAGTTGTCGGGAAGTCTGTTAAGGAACACAACAGCTAATTGATGCTGAGATTATTCACTGATTAACTTTTCTGTGCATGAATTTGGAACATCGTTACCCCTACTTCTAAAGGTGACCTTACTGTCAGAATTGTTTCTCTTAATATTCAGTCAACTGCTTGCTTTCTTAATTTGATCCTTTTACTTACAGTATCATTATAGAAAACAATCTTTTTCTTTTCCAAATAGATTTCTGTTTTCTTGCCTTTGGTAACTTTGAAGTTACCATGGTCACTTGTTCTTTAAAACTAAAGAAGTGCTTATCTGACACATCAGCAGCAATCCAAACCAGTCATCATAAATGTAATAAACCACAATCACTCCCTTGCTGGGGTTTGGAATTGCAAGTCATCACTTTTGATCTGAAAGCTCAAAAATCTCATGTAAACATTTTGCCTCAATTGTATGACTGTGGCATACTTGGCACCAGGCTGTTATTCCTTTCCTGAGAATTTTTATTGCATTATATCCCACTTCATACTCTGGGATGATGACCTTTAAAGTATTCATCATGAATAAGTGTGTCTCTGTCTGGTCTTATATGAATGTGAATTTTAGCAGAAAAATTAGCAAAGCATGGATTATTTATATATGTATCTAGACCTCAAAAAGCGACAGTTGAAAATAGAACAACCAATGAGGATGAAAAGCGATACAGTCCCAATTCCTTTGTAATGTACTTGCTATTATTTTCTTGTATTTTTCACAGGTTGAAGCCAGGAAACAGCAGAATGGTAGCATTTGTATGTTTTTTCAGAACATGAGATTTTGGCCTTTGTTTATTCCTCTGCAGAAAGTGATGCTTTCCACAAATGACTGCAGAGAGATGTGCATATAAAGGATATTGGCTGTGTCAGATTGCTTTGATAAGAACAAACAGCCTACAAATCACTGGATGGGAAATGAAGCATGGCATGTTGTCTTAAATCTCCCTCAATAATAGTTTTTGCTACACCAACATAAATTTCTGGTAGTCGTGTTGCAGAAGGGCATTCAGTGGTCCCTGTTCAGATGTTTGAAGGTAAAAAATAGTAAATTAGAGTTTAGCAGGTTTAGTAAATTAGACTTATTTATTAACAGAAGAAACTGGCAGCTTTTTAGCTGGATTTTTGTTTGGAATTAGGGAAGGAGTAAAATTATGCAGAATTTCTTTTTTTTTTTTTTTTAAGGAACGAGCAGTCAGGGTTTGACCATTTGTTAAACATACTCAGACTCTCACATTTCCTCTGCATATAACTCTAGTATCCACATTTTCTGTAGCCACTCATTTCAGACCGAGATTATAAACAGCTGAGTTTCAGCCATTCTGTAGAACAGCAGTGCTCCATCACAGATAATGTAGCTATCTCTATGCTATCTTTGTTGCTAGTTCTGGAGTTTCTCCTCTTGAACCTCTAGTCTCTACCTGGTCAGCCACATCAGAAACGCCTGCTCCTGAAGTCCACTCTCTTTTCTGGTACACAGGCTTATACCCGCATCCTGTCTCCTATTAGTTTGTTTCTACAGGCACATTCAACCTTTGATATTTTTCACTTAAACTGGGATTTATGTATCACAAAATTAATTGAAAGCAATCTAAATTTCATTATGACTGCTGTTTCATAAATTAATCACATGGCCAAGGATTTATAGAGAAGCAAAGTTTGTATTTGAGCTTGATGGTGGTATGTAATTATTGGCTTCAAGATTGGGGTTATTTCATTTCTCTGGAGTAGGATTATACTTCCTCACTTCCTTTATAATAACTTTTGTGTACTGTAAGGGTGTAAAGCAGTCCTTGAAGGTGTGAAAATTTTTTTTTAAATAATCAAAAATGAAAGACGTTGAGCTTAAATCAAAAGTATACAGATTGTGTCAGTTGAATAACAAGATATACTGTGAGCACCTGGAAGGTGTTCATAAATAGTAATGAGAACAATAATTAGTATTTAATATGCAGAACAAAATACTGCTTAATAATTAAGTGCTACTTTGATTCTTAGGATCTCAAAAGTACCTTATTAGTATAAATGAATGAAAATTTCTGTAATTTTACTCTTTTTGAGATAGATAATTACTACCACAGCTTTGAAGAATAGAGTACTTGAAGTTTATAGCTTGTCCAGTCAGACTAAGAAATAAACACAAGTCTATAATATTTAATTCTAGGTATGAACAAACCAATGAGTTACAGAAATACTACATCAACATTTTCACCTTTGTGAGAAGAATTACTCAATGTGTTACTTAGACATGTAGGCATTGCATACAGTATGTTGTGGTCTCATGTAAACATGTCTTGTGAGAAGGGCTGAAACAACGGTACCTGCTCAGCTTGGAGGAGAAATGGCTTCTGGGCAGGGGGGAACAGAACAGCAGCCCTTCCCCACCTGCCCCGCAGTACCTACAGAGAGGTTTTTGGTAAGACGGGGCCAAGCTCTTTACAGTGGTGCATGGCAGGAGGACAAGAGATAATGAATGTAAGTTGAAACAGGGGAGACCAAGGCTGGATTTAAGGAGAAATTTCTTTGCTGGGTGGACAGTCGAGCAGTGAAGCAGGTTGCTGACAGAGTCTGTATTCTCAGTTCTTAGAAGTTTTCAGGACAGGATCAAGCCCTGTGCAACCTTGTCTCACCCCATAGCTGGCCCTACTCGAGCAGAAGCTTCGACTAGAGACACTGTGGTTGCATCCAACCTGATTATCCTATGACCCTGCAATACTACATCTGTCAAATACAATAGGTGCTACACTAACATCTGGCAACTAGCCTAGTCTTAAAACTACAAATTCCTACTCCTGCAAGTGGATTTAATGATACGAATAGTCCCACTGAGAGTGATAGGATTGCTGGCAAGAAAAAGGCATTAAAAGATCACGTCACTAGTCTGGAAACCACTTTCTTTTGTTTTTTTGTTCAGTGACTGGACACGTCTTTCCTGAAAAACCTCACATGTCAAGGAAATTATTTGAAAGGCAAAAATAGTATTCCATTGGTATTTGTGGTTTTACATGCTACCTTCCTGTCTTCACAAAAGGTTTATTCCCTCTAATTACCATGTGAAAAGCCATGATTAACACAGTGAAAATTAATTTACTTTATAATTGAAAGCGCTGTCAAATAAAGTGTGCTATAATAGAGGAAAAACTATTTGCTTCTCAGTTTTAGTAACCTTAGATATTAATATGTAAATCAAACTAAGAAAGTGGTCTTTGTTATAGTTGTTACTGTTATTGTTGTTCTTCTAAACCACATGATGTCCCTCTGATGGAACTGTTTAAATTTTTCTATGAAGTTTCACCCTTTGCCCTTGCCACAGATTTGCAACCAACGCAATGCCCTGTTTCTATGGGGGTTTATTTTCATATATCAGTATCCCCTCTGTTTTTACAGGTGGGCAAAAAAATACATTTGCTTGAAAGGGTTATTTTTGACCTACATTAACAAAACCATCTGGTAAAAAGAAAAGTGGAAATTCAGCACTTATGAGTTAATTTAATTTGTAGAAACGTAGTTGAGCAACCAAGACAGATTTCTCTCTGTTAGAAAGCTTCAAGTGTTCTTTCAGTAGAAGGCTTTTCATTGTGTTGCTACCAGGAAGGCTGAACTTTTCTCTTTTTGGCACTACTCAAGTAATGGAAAATTAGGAATTTATAGTTACTTTTATGCAAGACTTGCATCCCATTAAGTCTCTTATCAGGCTATTTAATGTAGAATATGAGTTTTATGGAGGAGCATTTCTAATTCCAGAGCAGGTCAGACCATAATTGTAAGTTTTGTAGAGTGCTTTCCAGCTAAAAAGGAGTGTTTGCTGGATAACATACTTACACACAAGCAAGAGTAGAAAGGAGCTGAGTCTTGGGGATGAGCATATTTCTCTCAGGAATTGTTGTATAACATTTCTTGGCCTCTCCTCTTACAAATCATAGACTTACCAGGATAACCTGAGCAGAGTGATGCACGCTGATTTTCTCTTCGAGAAATACTGTGGCTAGCCTACATCCAGAATACTTCCTTAAAATTTGAAAATCGAATCTTTGAAAAAATGGTATTCTCAACCTCCTCTTTTTGTAATCATTTCCTAAAAAAGTCTCTAATAACATAAAATCCAAATTCTCTACAAGATCTTGTTTTGGCACATTCAGTTGCAGCTTCTTGGCTTCAACGTGATCCAAATTCCAGTATTACATCTGATTCTCTTTCTGCTTCATTTTCATAGTGCACCTGGAGTCCTCTGTATTTATTTTAACAGTAAAACAGTATTCCACATGCCTAATGAATTTTGGCAGGCTGGATATTACTAGTTTCCTCCCTGTGTTTTATCAGAGGATGGTGTATTAGAACACTTATCTACTCAGTATGAAAATGTACCCTGCTGAACAGTAGTTGTTGTACTCTCAATATAAAGTGATAAGAATGAAGTGTTGAAGGTCTTGGTATTTTTAACAAGCATTTTAAAAATCATATATTTTTTGACCTCTACTGTAATTATCTTATACCAACTATCCTTTTTTGATTCACTTTTTTTGTCAGTATCTGTTTATTTTAGAAATGCATTATTTTTACTTTTTTATTTGCAGTCTTTTCCTTTGATTAGTGATATGTGTTTGGAATGCTTTTTAACGTATCTTTCTTCCGCAAGTGAAATTAGCCTGCCAGGATCTGTGCCATTTCAAAATTTATGAAAATTTTCCATTATAGTTGAAATATAATTTAATATTACATGATTTACCACCGGGAAATTTCTATTGAGAAATATAATAGTTTGCAATAACTGTGTTTTTTAACAAAGTGAAATTGAGGATTGGCACGGGAGAATCTTTTAAAATTAATTTTTATTGTGGTTTAGTTTGCATTTACAGTTTAATACTGAGCATTGTGACCTTGATACAGTAATCTTTTACAGAAAAGATTGGTGTGCATCAGCATGTTAGTAATTTTTTAATAAACTTCCTTTGTGATGGCTATTAGCCTCAGGAAAGTCTCTTCCATCTGTAGATGTTTGAAATCTTTAGAAGGGGTATAAATGTCACTGTTGCATTTAAGCAGTGTTGCAGGTTGATATTTACTGGACAGTTTAAGTTAATTTTATCATGAAAAGCTTTGATGCAGAGAAATAATGATATGAAAACAAAGAAATTTTACTCAAGGTTACACAGCAGTTTATTGGAAAGGCTTGGAGTTGAACCCAGGTGGCCTGACCATTATTTTAGTCTGTTACTCGTTTTCCTCTACAGCCTGCCTGCTTTCAGCATTTAATAGAGACTTCTGCTTAAAAACCAAATTAAAAATGTGATGGAACATTTTTAACCTATTTTTCATATCTCAGAATATATGTGTGCTTTCTAAGGTCCTTACCAAGGTTTCTTTTTATTTTTTTTTTTAATTTTGCTTTATTCTTTGCTTTGTTTCATGTCTGTTAATTTTTATTTACTCCATGTTTTCTTTTTGTTTTGTTTTTGTTTTTAGTTGTGTCTGGTAAGTTGAAATTTTATTGGCCATCTTCTAATCATCGTATCACTGTGACGGGAACTTCTCCTCCCCTTCCCATCCATCCCCTTCCATGTCCTTGAACCATTCAGCTCCCATCTTTTACTTGTTATTGACAAGACGCATCGCACAGAATAAATTCTGCATGAAGTATGGGTAACTTAATGGCAAAGACAAAGGTAACGGGTTGCTAACTTTGTTTTTTGATGATGTAACAAGTAATGTCTTCTTTCTTCAGTGTCTGCATTAGTTGAACTTCAATGTTCTATAAAAATTATTTTTGTTTTAAAGGTCTTGTGGATAGAACTTGTTATTTACTTAAGGGATTATAATTTCAGCATGTTTTACAGGAGATTCATCACTCACCTCTCATATGTGACCCAAACAATGTGAAAGCAAACTGAAAGTTAAAAAAACAGTGAAAGTGCTTCTAATACAGTAAACATTGAATGGAATTTAGTAACAGAGTTGCACTTAACCCTGTTTTAATGACATTGAAGCTAATAGTGTTTTTATTATTCATGTTAATGACAGTAGATTTAGAAAATACACATGCATAATATGCATATATATTTAGAATAATATGCATACAAAAGATGTATTTAGAATACCATCTAGAGAGACATATACCTATTTACCTTTTTATAAATTATACCAGAGTTACCTCAGAGGCTCAATTTCACCTGACTTTTTGTGTTCAGTAGTCCCTGAACAGTCATCTTCAGGTACTGGAACCACAAGCATTCAGCTGTTTCTCCAGTGTTGAGAACCATTTTAATCTCTCTGTAGCAGTGCCCGTTCTCAAATTCAACAAAATCTGAAACCTTATAAATCCTATGCACTTTCACAGGATTTAGAAACCTTCAGTTCCATTGTGTGTGGCATTGTCACAGACTAGTGCAGAACCAGCCAAGTCCAAAACTTAACTATATGCTAAATTTATTCTTCTTATTAGAGTTCAGTAGCGTAACAAAGGTGCTTCACCCTCATCTCTGTCTTCCCCATGATACCTTAACAACCCTGTGGCAAACCCCCAACAGTTTCACCTTCCATTCTAAATGAAACATGCTGTCATGTCAAAGTGTTCCCACATCCTCTTACAAGATATTGATTGAATGTTTCAGAGCTAAATGTTTTGAAGTCTGCTAATTACTGTAGGTCAATCTCACTTTGAGTGTTTGCTTATCTAAGGAAATTCTAGGGAAGGTGGCATTTGCATCCAAAAGTATATAATGATGTGCCATGCTTGAAAAATCCCTCCCAGAGGAAGTGTTCCAGGTTGTAGGAAGTGTGTAGTCTAATATGAACTCAGTAGGATACAAGGCATGAGAAACAGAAAAATGGAAGTGTTGGCCTGCATGAACACTGAAAGCAATGTTTTTAGAAAGGACTTTGAGTGTTACTGAATTCATTCTAGATAAAGCTGCAATTACTTGTTTTTTATAAAACACATTGAGATCTTTAAATTATACGAAAGTGGAATTCAAAATATCCCTTTTATTCTCAAAGCAAAGAAGAGGGAGAGAATAATTAGTATTGGGCTGATGATCAGAAGGAATTGGAGATGAATAAGTAAATGGACTTTAATTAATATTTTTCCAGAAGTGAGAGTTAACAACCTATAAAACAAGGTAGATTTTTTTTTTCTGTGCTAGTCCCATCAAGATATCTAATGCTGTCATCTATGCTGATTTTTTTTAATTTGACTGATGATTTTTTGACATCCTGTTTACTGCTGGATGAAAGGGTTGTTGAAGTCTGTATGAATCAAACAGTTTGGACAATGCTGGCAGTATTTATAATGTTAGACTGAGCAGATGTTTCAAATTTGCCTTCATTTGCATATATATTTTTTGTTCGAACATACCCTTGCCTGTGTAAATGAGGAAGACATTTAGCTCTGCTGCTCCTTTAAATTCATTCCCCTTCAGAAATTGCATTGAAGATTTTAAAATGTTATAATTTGTTTAATAGGATTTCTGAGGCTTTTAAATTTAAATTTTTTTGAGACCCCCCACTATATCAAAAGTCTCTTAGGTTAGCAATTAAGAGCTTTTTTTTTTCTCAGCTTTCCTAAATCAAAGATTATGATTTTTGTGCATGTAAACCTGAATTCCTAGTTATTCAACATTGTTTATTTCAGCCCTTGACAAAGGGTGGCCTGTGACCAGTTGTCCCTCCAAAGATTTTTCCATTCTGACTCAAAGCTGTGCTCCTCCTTTAAAAACCAAATAGTAACAGATTTGTTCATATCAGTGACTGTTGCTCTCAAGTTGTCTGGTTAAGTTGGTAGGACTTCCTTCCTTGTGTAAGTGGTCACTAATAAAAGCAAGTGATGCACAGTCAGTATTTTCATTGGGAGGTCCAGCAAAAGAAAGGGTGATCTGAGTGATGCCAAAGCTGTGCCTGCTAGATAGTGATGTGTCTTTGTGCTGCCTCTCCCTACTAAAGAAATTAACTATTCTTTTTCATGCCATTTAAAATCCGTAGGCAAATTATACTTTTAAATAGGCTAACTTTGGTCTTCTGATAGTCTGTGATGTTTTTGGTATTTTCCTTTCAGAGCCTCCACAGTTTGTTGTAAAGCCTCGAGACCAGGTAGCAGCGCTGGGCAGAACGGTGACTTTCCAGTGTGAAGCAACTGGAAACCCTCAACCAGCCATCTTTTGGCGGAGAGAGGGAAGTCAGGTAAAACAGACCTTCCATCCATTCTTCCTGGCAGTTTCTTGAAGAGATGATGTCACATGAGAAAGAAGTATTTTAATTCTTGTTCTAAAGATGTGGAAAATAGGTCTAAAGCATTGAGATGCTGGATATTCTGTACTTCTAAGTGACATGCATACTAGGTGACGTCAGCCTTTCTAGAAAGGATATGTATGTTTGCCATGAATGTAAAAATAAATCTATGAAACAACTAGAAATATTCCCTGTTAAACTACTACGAAAATCTTTTTCACCTAACAGAGAGAACTTTTAGGAGATGCAAAGGTGACCAATGCTGAAGTTTGTTTGAAATCCCAAACACTCCAGAATTTTCAGAAAGTTTGGCTCTGGGTTTATGGTACAGCTGTTAGTTGGCCACATGTTTGTGTGTGTCTGGCAAAATAAACTGTTTGCTGTGTTGATCTGCATCACTGCATGGGTAGAACACTATTTTGAGGCTAAAGAGACCTACTTTCCCACTCAGTCAGTTGGCTGACGGGTCGTACCTGAATAGGTCAGGTTTTCTCCCAGCTATGTTGTTTGAATGAGGGAAAAATATTTTCAGCTTTTTTTGTAAAGGATCTTAAAACACAATATAGCAGAGCAAGAGAATCACAGTTTTCTTCTAGAGTCATCTTTTGAAGGAGGGATGTGACACAAAGTATTCTTTATTGGAAGGAAAGAAGGAATAGGGGATTCTGGTTTTCCTGTGAAGGAAGGAATGAATGACGCAATAGCATATGATAGGGTCCTTTGTGTTACAAAACAATAGGCCAGAGAAATTGAGCACACTTAGAGACTGACTTCTTTACTCCATTTGCAACATTTCTGTCTAAATACCTAACTAGATTGCTATCCACATTTAGATTATTATCTTCAGTGGTATTAGTGTGCCAGTAGATTATGTTTATAGTTTTGTATGACCTGGATTTTTTTTCCCCCATGTATTGTCTAGCACATAGTCTTTCTGGCTCATATTTGACTCTTAGAAGTGGTGACCACTTGTGATGACTGAAGGAACAGGAGGAAGAGGTCAATGAATAGGATTTGCTAATACTGAAGGAGAGGATGTCATGTCTCATTCCTTTGGCTGATTTTTGGAAATGCAAAATGTACTTACACAAGAAAGAGAGATTAAAAAATAGCCTCTGTGACCTTGAAGTATTCTCTTTCACAAATTGTTCAGCCAGCAGTAGAAATTTGGAATCAGTATTTAGTGTGAAGAACTTGTATAATTTTGATTGCAGTTCAGATTTTTTACGACGCTTGGTAAATGCTACGTATTTCATGCCAAAACTATCTAAGTAGAAACTGTCACAGAATGTAATTCTGTATTATAAGGCTCTTTATAGAACATGAACACCATGATTAGGAAGATCTAAACAGCATCTCTTTTTAAAAAAATGGTCCATACTTAGGCAAGTGAAAGTTAAAATACAAATAAGTAAACCAACATCTACATTTAAATGAAATAAATAGAATGCCTTGGAGCAAGTTCTAAAAAAAAGATGTTACAGCAAATTACTTATGTAATTATACTTTGTGTAAAGCCCAGCACTGACTATAGAGGATGTTAGAGCAATCATAAAAGACTTACGCAATTATAGGTGCACATCCACACAAATTTAATGGGATAAAAAAATCCTATAAAAGCTTTTCCCATTGTGATATGGGTATACTTAAGATACAAAGGACAGAATATTTTATGTATAATGTGAAAAGGTGAATGTGTTTAGGTATAAATAAGTTAAGATTATTGAAGTTTGGACTTATTTGACCCTCTTTTTTTCCCCACTTTCTTTCCTATATGTCTTGTAGAATCTGCTTTTCTCATACCAGCCTCCCCAGTCATCCAGCCGATTTTCAGTTTCCCAGACAGGTGACCTCACTATCACCAATGTCCAGAGATCTGATGTTGGGTACTATATCTGCCAGACTTTAAATGTTGCGGGAAGTATCATAACAAAAGCCTACTTGGAAGTTACTGATGGTAATGATACCTTTATTTTATCATTGCCAAGTTTTTTATTTTCATTTGAAAACAGCAGTGGAATGATGTGACGCTACTTTGGTATCTGCTTTGCATGAACGCAGACTGCATGTGTCCTCAAACCTAAAAATCCTGTTTTGCCCATCTCTGTCAGGGGTTTAAAATATTGGATGTTGTGTAACAGAATATTTCTGATTTTATATTTTGTAAGTATACTTCAGTTTATGGACTTTTGTCATATCTGTTAATTTATCTGGCTTTTTTTTACCTTCCCCCACTAGGTATAGCTTTCTTTAAATTGCTTCCTACCTAGCTTTTCATCCCTATTATTGTGTGTTTGCCTAGCATCTCCATATACCCTTTTTTCCCCACTTTGTTTTGATATTCCAGTATAGCAAGAAAAAACCCTCAATTTGCATGGAATTAGTAGAATAACATAAAAATGAATATTGTCCTACATTCTTTTTTAAGAGAAACTGGGAAAAAAATAATATAGAAAAACTCAGGGAACACAACTGCAAGCAGCAATTTATGTTGATGTGAAGCCACCTTTTCAATTATCAGAAATATTTCATATTTCTAACAGTAAAGAAACCCAGGAAAAGTTACAGTCTTAGCACTTACGGAAAAAAAAGAATAAGTGCTGTCTGTAGAGAGACTTCAAGGGATGGGAAGCTGTTGTCAGTTAGCATAAACAATGCCTTTGCCCTTAACCATGAACCTGGAATATAAAATAATTTATTTACACATACTCACAGGACTGAATCCTTTCTAGTTTCTCACAAGTGGTAAGCAAAGTTTCTTAATCCACTTTTATTCAGTTACCATTAGGGAGAAGGCTATACAAGGTGAGAAAAAAAAATTCTGAAAATAAAATTAGGCAAGAACCTTAAGTCTGACAGTTTTTCTCTTAATGACCTACACAATCTGAACTTGGAAAAAATAAATTTCTTTTAAATGTAGTTCTTCACTAGGAATAAAAGCTCTGGATTGATCTGATCAATATTTGTTTTTTATAATGTCGTGGGACAGGAATTTTTTTTGGACTTTCATAAAATTGAAGATCTGATACAGAATGATACCCTGGTATTGTTAAGGTAATAGAAGTTGCCATCACCTTCAGCAACACTTAAAATTACCATAGAATTCAGTGGCATTAGGTTTCTCCTGTAGAGCATAGATGGGTCATCCCCTTACCTTGACAACTGTAAAGCTCTTTACAAACTTGACAGTTAAGTACAAACTATAAGTGAGCTTGTTTTGACTGCCTCTGCAGAGAAAGATATTAATAGTTTCACAGTGCATTGCAGTTCATTGCTACAGGTTGGGACAAGAAGTAAAGGATAAATTATGCAGTTGAAAACACATTGTCATTTGAACATGCAAATGTAATTACAGGAGTTGGAGTTTAGCCAAAAAAAGCAGTACTAACACCCTGCTTGTTGTTACAAAAAGTAATTTAGGAATATCTGATGTTCGCAGATTACCAGAATTTCAGGTTTATATTTCTGCTACCAAACCAGTTTTTAAGTTATGTAAGCCCCCATGCCACTACTGAACAGATTCATATCATTTAAAGTTGTGTCTATTTTCAGATCATAAGTCCGTGTCATGTTGGATGGTACATGTAGAGTAGGTAATTGAAACACTATAAGATAGCTTTTACCTCTTTTTTTGATTATCCATAGGGTAGTGGGAAAAAAACCTCATGTAAGCAATCATTCTTTTTCTTGTGAACTGAGACTGCTTTATAACTTTCCATGCAGTTAATAACCTATCAATAGTGCTTAATTTTCATTGTGTGAAAGATGCATTTAAATTAATACAGACACACTGTAGGATTCTCTTTGTGCCTTTGAAGTCATATTGACAGATATGTCATCATAGAACTAAAAGTCAGAAACTAATGGAAAAATATTTCTTAGTTGAAAACTTTTAATAGTCTTATTCATTAGCTTTGTGTTTACTTTATCCTACTGCTACGCATCTCCCAGTTAGGAAACATCACCAAGATGAGTTGATGATACACAGTAATTTTTATTTGCCAGGTTATCCTGTCCTTGCCTACCTTCTTTGTCTTTGAATGCTGAAAATATGAATTCTGTTATGTAAACATGTTGCATGGTGGAAGATGAACAAGATGAAATCTGTGCATTGACAAAGAATTTGGAAGTCCTTTTTCACTCCATTATCACTTTGTAAAGACATAGGATTAGAGGAGGGGTGTCAAACTCGCAGCCCACAGGCTGAATCCGTCCCTCCACCTTGCTTTATCCAGCCTGGCACCTTGTTTCTACCCAGCAGCAGCACCGAGCTCCTTGCACCAACGCTCCTGCCAGCGCGCTGGTCACGTGTGCAGTGTGTGACACACATTGCACTACAGGAGCAGGAGAACAGCGGGAGCCGTGATTTTGACACCCCTGGATTAGAGAATGCCTAGCAGATACCATTATGTAGTATGTCATACTTTATTTTCTGAAAATAGTGTTGTGTGTCTTTTTAAAATTCTGTAGTTGCACATCATTATAATGCACCCAGTCCTGAATAATGCATGCCTCCAACTTTAATTACTTGTTTAATTATCTTTAGTTTGTTACAAAGCCTCAAGCAACTGCTGTTGCTTAGATGATTAGGAAATTGCTTCCAGTTGCAGAACTCTCTTGTTTCTTCTGGCAGTGATTGCAGACCGGCCTCCCCCTGTCATTCGACAGGGTCCTGTGAATCAGACTGTAGCTGTGGATGGTACTTTAGTACTGAACTGCATAGCCACAGGCACTTTAATGCCCACTATCCTCTGGAAAAAGGATGGGATCCTCATTTCTACCCAGGATTCTCGCGTCAAGCAGCTGGAGACAGGAGCATTACAGATACGATATGCCAAGGTAGCTTGAACCGGCAAACGGGTTTTCTTGTTGTTGGTTTCACTTTGCTGTTTTCACCCTGGGCATTTTTGATGTAGTAAATAGTACATTTAAAAGTGCTGCAATGTTAAATAATTGTATTAAAATATTTGATGCTTCATGCTTTCTGATAATTCATTATTTATGCTTAATTCCTTGGCTTATTCTGCCTAGGGCACATTATTTTAGATTTCATAAGGAAAAAATGCTTTTAAAAGTTATTAATTAAGGGAATTACTTGTTACTTACAACATGAAGGCGAATGCAAAACTTGTGTTTCAGTAAGATGAATCCTTAAATTATTTCGGCTTTAGCACTAATAGATTAAAATGATCTAATTATTGCAAATGTTCATAAAGAAAACCTTTGTTTAGCATGCTGCAGTAATAGAGCCATATACACAGCTTTTTCAAAACAGTTTCTACAGTTTAAACATATTCACTTGACAGCATAAACATAGCTTAAAATGTTTAACTACCTGTCAAATGCCTGGCTTCCTTAGGGAATTATAGCAAGTACCTGGTCAGTATTGCTGGTCATGCCTCGCATGCTGTAAAATGTTTTAAAGTGTTGTTAAGTTTTATCGTTCTGGCTATTCTCTCCTATCTTTTCTGTGGTCTTAAACATAATTCTCAAAAATTAGGCTGAATACGTCACTTTACTACATTCCCTAGAGTTGCTCTGTTAAAAGTTACACTGGCTTAGAGTCTGAACCTCTGATTTTTGAGCACTTCTTTCAGTTCATCTGCTGAGGCTGGGACCTTAGGAGGATAGCATTTCTTTGGGGGGAAAAGAAGAAACTATTTTGAAATGTGATTAAGTCACACATGGACAAATAATCCAGCATTCAGAACTGGATGAGAATAGCACATGGAGATTCCTTTTTGAGTCTGCTATAGAGTAAAATTTATATTAACACAGGGAACCCCGTATCTACAAGGCCCTGTGCAGGATATAAGTGTTGTTTTAAAGATTAAATGCTCTCCATTGCTGCACTCCAGACAAATCCCTGGGCTTCCTTTTAGGCAGAAGGCTGATAGTTGCATGGGATCTTGTCATTTGAGTTCCTTCTTCATTTATTTGTTAGGACCTTGCAGAGTAAGGATTAAATGCTACAAGAATTGGCCTTCAGTTTGCTCATTACAGAATAGGTAACATTAAATTAGAAACTACAGCTTTTCCAATTCTTTAATGCATGCTCAGAAGTATCCATTTTCATTTTGAATCACACAAAATCATACTTTCTAATGGAAGAAGTTTCTGGTTCGAAGTTTTTGCAGCCTAATACGTTTATCCATATTCATGGGGGAACATAGAGAGCTGTAATTACTTTTCTAGCCCACTGAGTGCCTGATTGTTTCAAATATTTATTCTTCTCTTTTTCCACTCAGCTGGGCGACACTGGTCGGTACACCTGCATCGCTTCAACCCCAAGTGGCGAAGCTACATGGAGTGCATACATAGAGGTCCAAGGTAAATCAATTAGTGTTTCTTTGCGTGGAGAAAATGCATAAAGGAAAATCAGAAATTGAAATGCAGAAGGTATCTGACTCTTTCATAAATTGCCAGTGGAGATGTGAATAGTATGTAGCTTACAGCTGCTTCCTGTCTGTACTCAGCATTTCTCTCTCCTTTGTTAGAGTTTGGAGTCCCAGTGCAGCCACCAAGACCCACTGACCCAAACTTGATTCCTAGTGCACCATCAAAACCCGAGGTTACAGATGTCAGCAGAAATACAGTAACGTTGTCATGGCAACCTAATTTGAATTCAGGTGCAACACCAACCTCTTACATAATTGAGGCCTTCAGGTATATGAGTCTTATCTGATTTTGCTGTATTTAACACATATGTATGATGTGTTGTTAAAGAAGCACATGCTAACCTGCTGGTGTGTGTGTTTTATCCTTAGCCATGCATCGGGTAGCAGCTGGCAAACGGTAGCTGAAAATGTGAAAACAGAAAGTTTTGCAGTTAAGGGGCTAAAACCTAATGCAATTTACCTATTCCTTGTGAGGGCAGCTAATGCGTATGGACTAAGTGACCCAAGCCAAATATCTGATCCAGTGAAAACTCAAGGTAAGCTTTGGATAATGAACATTTTAGGCATACACAGTGGCTGTCACAAGTTGCCTGAGTGATACCAGAAGCAGGAATTCTTGTAGCTTTCACCTGTGCCAATCTAGACTATACTACTTACTAGATAGTAAAATACAATGTTTAAACTCTATATAACATAGGCTCTCTATAAGATAGGCTCTGAAAGCTACTTAAACAGCATAAAGCATTGCCTAAGGGAACTGTAGTATCTTTTACCCAAAGATAGTTACATCTTGTGGAAGAGCTCTTGTTAGCAATAGAAGTTAATCTCAGTTTAAGTAAATACACAAATGCTCCAGTTCCATGGAAATGTTATTTTTCGTCCAGTGAATCAAATGAGGCTTAAGATTGAGACAGAAGGAGAAGCAACACATAATCTAAGTTGGTTTCTGCTACTTAAAATTTGAAGGAGTTGGGCATCATGAGCCAGTAAAGAAGAGGTTTTGGCAATATATTAGAAGTACTTCAACAGTACAACTATTGAAGTAAAATAGCAGGGAAGAAAGAATGCTTACAGATAGCCAGATGGAAGAAAAGCTATGTAGTAGTGGATGAAGGAGTCATTTGCTGACTCTGACTATGACTGAAGTGTGGCTATGACTGAATCCAGACATGTAAAATTTAAAATAACTTTATGTTCACTGTAGAAAATAAATTACATTTATGGCAGCATGCAGGGAATAATGCATTGCAGCTTTGCAGCCTGCATTTTTCCAGTAGAAATACTTATATTCTTAAGGATGAAAAAACTGGACATATTCTTTTTCAAGGTGAAAGTGGTAGATGTAATTTTTTTTTCTGCTTTTCCTACTTACTGAAGAAATTGACCTATTGGCTTATTAAGAATGCCTGTGCTGTATGTTTGTTTCTGTGTTTGCATAAGTGAGTACATGTCTGTTTTTGAAAGGAAGTTCCTTAAAGGAAACAAAGTATTTTCCTTTGGTGACTCTTCATTTTTTTCTGAAGTTGGTCTGAAAGCAGGTCTTTCTCACCTCCCCTGGGGTGCGAACAATTTCACATTGCTGTCTGCTTTTCTGCATTTCTCCTGATGGGTGACAACTTCGGTGGCTATATATAGACAGCAGAGTCATACCATATGGAAAATGGGGATTGCACTGGTTCCTAAGCCTGTTACCAAGGAAAGATCTAGTAACCTTCTAATGATTTCTGTATTCCTGGGAATACAGCAACATGTGTTATTATGCAGGCAGGCTGCAATGTTCATGAGTCCCATTTTTTATGCCGTGTCATTTAATTCCTGGAGACGAGATGAGGTATCAGGTCTGAATGTCCCAAGTGAACTGACCATTGCCCTGACTCTGATAAATGGCGAATGAGGCGGTGTGTTCTGTTTACTCAACAAAACTGAATGGCTTATAATGGCATGGAAAAGCTTCACTGCCTTCTGGGCATCGGGTAGAGCTGAAGACCTGAAAACCACACAGAGCCTGAGTGAAAATAACAAGCAATATATAACATTTTCATCAATAGTAAGAAATGTAATCAAGTGTCAAGTTCTTTAAAGCAGTTCCACTCTTCTTGCAATACTGTTTCAGTTTGGTGTAAGTTGTGTAATTTCCTAGTTCACTTTTATCTAGAGGGTGATACTGTCTTGTCCTAGATGCATGTCCAGACCAGGAACCTTACCTACCTTCATCTTTACGCTTTACCAACATTAACAATAGCAGGCTTAGTTGTTCTCATTAACAGTCCCTTTCTTGGAAGCTTGGAGCTGAAACAAGAAAACACACATATTGTGCTATAGCACAAATGTGCCTATTAATAGAGTCGTTCATATTGTCGATGACTCATCTTTTATGACTAGCAAAGGTAGAACTGACTTTCCTGTTGCATTTTAAGCAGGATGATATTTGGACAGCTCTCCAAACAGAAGCTTCTCTCTTTAATGCTTTCAGGCTTTGCGAGGAGTGAAATAGGCATATGGGTCGCCAAACAGTCCTCTTTACATGTGAATACATTAGTGACTCAGTGGAGGTTTTTTTGGGTTTGTTTTTTATCAGTGTTCCTTACTAAGAACCCCTATTTGTAACCCTCTGACTACAAACTACAACCGGTTTGCTTCTTTAACTTAGAAAAAAATCCCATCTTCTTGTAAATATGTTGAGGAAACTTTATGATAACATTTCAAAGTGACACAGCGTTTGTATTTCCAAATGGGAACTATTCTGGAAAGAAACTTGGCTTCATACCTTGTCCTAATGCAGTCTTACAGTGGTTTTACTATTATTTAGACAAGACCAAAAGCTGGTAAACTGTGAATGTGACCACGATGCAAAAAGCATACTTTGCAACTGTTGCACTTGCATTTAATCTTAAATATCTCCTATATCAGCATAAACTGCGCTATGCAAACCTCAGCTTTCAAGACAGTCTGCACATCTACAGTGGCTTGTACGTAAATACAAATATAAACACAATTTCTATGTACTCTGTCTTTGGCACTTATTGTAAGCAGACAGGTATGGAAATTTCTAAGGTCTTCAGAGAACAAAACCCTTGAAGATTTCCTGGTCTTGCATAGTTAATAGAGGAGGTCAGTCAGGGAAGCAGTAATCTGGAGCAAAGTTTATTTAATGCATTACTCTACGTCTGGAATTAGATTATTATTTTTTTAAAAAGACAGATAGAAATTAATGTAAGTACCTTTCCTGAGTTTCCTAGTCTATGGTTTTTAGCCACAGTCAGCATTGTATTTGTATAAAATGAAGTGATCAAAGAGAGATATAAGAAATCAATATAGAAACTATGTTACTCTGCTGTCTGTAGTATGTGTAGACACCCTATTAGTGATTGCCCTATAAATTTTATATGTCTGATAGTCATTCCATTTCAGTTAAATATGCTTTTCAAGGGTCCTTCCTGCAGAAAATATGTTTCAATTGTACAATTGCTTATTTTGAGAGGAATTTGTCCCTTCATGCGTATGAACAATTATTTTGGCTATAAGACCAAATGTCAGAAGAGTCAAGCAGCACTCAGCTGTGTTCTGCCTCGTGTTTACAGAAGTCAGTTGTCATCGAAGAAGCTGCAGCCATATGACTAATTTTTCTCTTCTTCAGTTATTACTTTTCTTTTGTAATTAAACCCAGTAAGTTTGCCCATTATCTGAAGATACAGATACTGCCTTTGCTGTTCTTTATGGGTTTCCCGGTCTCTTGGAATTTGCAATGGGTAGTAGAACATTTTCTCCTTCCATCAGGAAAGAATAAAGAGATACTGCTGTAGTCATTTACCAGAGACATCCCTGAGTGTGTTTTTTCTCTTCATGCAGCATTTTCCTCTCTGTCAAAGAAAGTGCAGTGCATCGATTTGGTACTGCTGAAGCACTGTTGATTAGCTTGGGAAAATTGTTTATGTAGGTTTCTTCTTACATAATTGGAAAGTACTTAGGGTAAACTTTGATGATAGCAACTTATGTATTACGATATATTAATTTGTATTTCCACAAACTTATTTTAACAATCATATATACTAGTGAGAATGGAATCTTAACTTGTTACAGATGTTCCACCGACAAGTCAAGGTGTGGATCACAAGCAGGTCCAGAGAGAACTAGGTGATGTGGTGCTACATCTGCACAACCCTACTATCCTTTCTTCCTCCTCCATTGAAGTTCATTGGACTGTAAGTAT
This sequence comes from Neomorphus geoffroyi, assembly GCA_033558235.1. Classification (NCBI taxonomy): domain Eukaryota; kingdom Metazoa; phylum Chordata; class Aves; order Cuculiformes; family Neomorphidae; genus Neomorphus; species Neomorphus geoffroyi. Next base: position 72,620,035 of record JAUMJM010000005.1, on the reverse strand, counting down.
AAATCGGTATCATGGAGGTGGGTGCGTATACTGCTGAATTGTACTCTGCAGTGGAGTCATACTTCAAAAAGCTGTATAGTTTGTATGATTGCAAATGTTTTTCTCTGGAATGAGTGCTACTTGAGCTTTGCTTTGCTACTTCATTAAATTCTGTCTCATTTTCACCATTTTATGTCTCCTTAGAGAGTGCTGTTTACAATATGGTGAGAGTTTCAGAGTCCTTCTCTGGAAGCTGAAGGGCTGATCAAAGCCCTGTGAGTCATTTATTTGAAGCTTTTGCAGTGCTTTCAGTGGCAAAGCGTATCAGACCCTTATGAGATAACATGGGGACTTCACCATCTGTCAGTCACCAGTGGAGACAAATACTGCATAAATCTGTTTGAAAGTGTTACTATCACCCTATTTACATACTGAGAAACACACCCAAACCCATATAGCCTCACCTGAACCTATCCTTTCACATAGTGCTGTGAGTACCCACAGTACAGGGGGAATAGATGAAAAGGGCAAATGGTTTTCAGATGTTGTCTTGATGTTGCTCTGGTGGGAGGAAGCAGGAAGTTGGCTGCGTGGAGGGTATAGCAGAGGAAATAAGAGAATGATGAAACAATACTGTAGAAGTCCTGAAGCAAAGGGAGTGGGAACACACATACAAAAGATGCACATAGGCTTACAAGGCATATGACTCAGTGAGAGAAAGGATTAGAAATGGCTTACTGGGAGAAAAAATGGGAAACCAAGAGGTGGAAGTGGAAGAGAAAGAACAACACAGGAAACTGCAAGTACCAAGCAATGAGATAAGAAAATGTAATTCAAAGAAGAGCAGTTTTAAAATAGAATGCAGAATGGAAAAAAAAGAGGATAATTATACTAGATACAGGAATAAATCCAAAGGTACTGAGCTTTGAGGTCTTTCCATCCGAACATGTCAATATATTGGCAGGGACAGTGTAGGAAAGCACAGGGTGTAGCCCCTGCTGTGGCATGGCAGAACATTTTGAACAAGAGCAAAAGGCGTTTTGGCTTTGTAGAAGAGCCCTAGCCCAATGGGGTCCTGGTCCGTGAGGAGGGCTACTGGATGCTGCAAAAGAACAAATAGTGTCAGCTCTGCTGCGCAGCAGATACAATGATACCTGCAGTATAGTCATCTACAGCAGACAATCTCCTGCTTTAACTGATAACATTAAAACAGCTTTGAGGTACCTACCATGATTCTCTTTGACCTTTACTTACAGAGCAACCTTTTCCAGACAGGCAGGCAGTCTCTTGGGTGGCCTGTGGCTTCTATACAGTTTCAGAAGTAATCATTACCTCAGTTTCAGATAACACATACATTCTTTATGTGATTATTAAAAGTGAAATGTGTTGCTTTTTGGAATAAAATTGCAAGGAAACTTATATTGTATCACTGTATGAGATTTTGAAAACAGGAAAATCTTATGCACTTTTAAAAATTTGTTATTGTTGTTATTGAACTTTGTTATTCATCAGAAATTGAAATCTGTAGTTAAAAAATAGTGAATGCTCCTCAAGAAGTGACTTCTATAAGATAGTTTTCTTTTTCAGTTATAGCCAAACACTTTTGAGTCCCATCATTATTTATCTTTCTCCAAACGTGATATAAAATGACTTCAATCTAAAAGGTGCGCAGGACCACTGAGTATCATTTTAATCTGCTTTTCATAGTTTCATCTATGTTACCATATTGAGTTTTATGAGCCTCTTCATAGGCCTCTCAGAACAGTCCTTTCCCTCTAGCAGAGGATCCTCCTGCTGTGTGAGTGGAGGTGGAAGAAGAGCTTGGACAAATCTGCCCTCTGACAGAGCCAGGCTAATCACAATGTTGGAGGCAGTGCCAGCTGGCTGCGCTGTCAGTTTGCTTTCTTCAGAAGGAAGCAGGCAGGAAGCGGTGCTCATTTCATGGATTTTGGGAGGCTTCCACACCTCAGGACAGTTGGCAGGCTCTCATCTTTGATCTCTGTATTTATCACCCTGTGTGGCGGAGCTGTAGATCCCTTGCCTTCACCCCTTTCCCTGTGTGCAACCTGCCCTGCCAAGCAGGTTCACGGAGGCAGATTTCTGCCTGTGCTGAGCTTCGTCACTCTGCAGATGCAAAGGCTGTTCATTTAATGGAGCTGGGGCATATTATACAACTATGTTATCCCCCTTTAATGCCTTCATAAATCCACAGAAACCAGTGCAGTTCTACCGCATCAAACAGATTAACGCACTTGTGAATCAAGCCTGTAATTTTCTCTAATGCAAGGAGCCTTTATCTGCTTTGACAGTGTTGTTCACTTTGAACAAAATGAACGTGTAGTCCAAGAACCATGTGTAGTGTCACGGACATCATTCCCGGTTCATATTTATTAAGGGATGTTTTGTGTGTTCTGCTGTCTTCCCAGGTGGACCAGCAATCCCAATATATTCAAGGATATAAAATTCTGTACCGGCCTATGCCAGCATCCTATGGAGAGTCAGAGTGGTTAATCTTTGAAGTGAGGACTCCAACCAAAAACAGCGTTATCATTCCTGAGCTGAAGAAAGGTGTAAACTACGAAATCAAGGCCCGCCCTTTTTTTAATGAGTTTCAGGGAGCAGATAGCGAAGTGAAATTTGCAAAGACCCTGGAAGAAGGCAAGTAGGAGCCAGACTGTCTTCATCTTTCCTTTTTGAAGTCGTAGTCTGGCCTGCTTTCCTCTGATATGTTCATTATTTGATTTTGTTTGAAGTGTGTGCTGTTTGAGAACAGCAATCTGTGGCAGAGGAGACTGTGTTGGATGGATCATTATGTGAATTGTTTGGTGACACAGAAGTAAATATTCAGAACCACGTGTGAGAGACGGAGAGAGAGGGATGTGCAAAAATCCCCTCCAACACACAATGGGAAATGCTCTTTTTATCTTCACTGCAGTGTGCGCTCCTCCCTGCTGAGTTCATGGTCTGGTCACAAGTGACTTCTGTCAGATTCAAGCACTTGCTAATCACTATCTTGAGTAGATAGCAGACAGCGCAGATCATCAAAGTGCTATAGCTGAGGGGATGGAAACCACATTTTTAGAGGGCTTTCATATCTGGATCAATCAATACGACAAAATGAAAAGATGAATGAGGGCAACAGATATAGTGGACTAAATTATGTATTTCCATCTCATACATGTGCTGAAAAGAGAAGATTCATGAAGCTGTTCCTTTTGTTGCTGCTCAGGTATAATAAGTATGCAAGATTGCCCGTGCATTTGAATAGGGATTTCAGTGCCTCTGTTGGCATAGGATGCTTTTCCCCTTCTCTCTTTTCTCCCCAGTATAAATGCCATGTAGCTCTGGTTTATTGCTGTAAGCAGTTCAAGAAGTGTGCTCTAACTGCATTAAGTATCAGCTAAGCATCCAGTTTTTTGAAAATATTTAAAATGCAAAGCATATTTTTTTGTTATAAATAAGTTAACACTAACAAATTCTGTCCTGATTTTAAAAAGTTATGTATTGCTCATTGCTGTTTACACATTAGAGGAACTGAGGTTTCACTTTCTCTTGGAGTAAATGTATAGCCTTTATCTTTCAAAACTCTTGATCGTGGATGAGGTGATTTGAGACAAACAAGGAATTCAGTGCTTGGGACCGTGGCATTTGGGTAATGGGTTTATCTGAGTTTGGAAGGTCGTGACCAGTGTGACTGCAGCAGGACTCGGTAGCCTGGCTGCGGGTTCACAGTGCTTACCTTGGTATCATTTTAGCTTGTGGGCAAGAACTGCCCTTATTGAGGATAAGGCATAAAAGAATGCATTTGTATAGCCCAGAAACCAGCTTCCTGTTCAAAAAGCTTACTGCTCTGTTTGATGAATTTAACCACTAAATCCTTCTGTCCTAACAAACAGCTCCTAGTGCTCCACCTCAGAGCGTTTCGGTAACTAAGAACGATGGGAACGGGACGGCAATTGTGGTCACCTGGCAGCCGCCCCCCGAGGACAACCAGAACGGGATGGTTCAGGAATACAAGGTACTGCTGGAGCGCCTTGACATCCTGACAGAAGAGGGGTCAATGGCCCAAGTAGAGACAGGTTAAGTTGTTTGTGGATGCCTGGCTCCATCTACTGGTTAGTCAAAGCACATGAGATACAAAATCATTTCTTTGACTCAAACTCCATATTTAGTAATTCTCTCTAGAAGGTAGAAAGCAATTAAAACACCCTCCATAAATCAAAGCGAAGGGTCAACACTCTTAATTAAAACAACTACCTTCTTGCCTTCATTAGAATTTGAGAAATGCATACACAAGTAGAAAGGGAACCATACCTATTTGAGAACTGGTTTGTGACTCAAAGACGTTGGCGGAGGTAATAAATATAAACAGGCTTAATGAGTTGAAAAGCTCAAGGATAATAATTAACAGTGTTAAGATCTGAGTAAATTATGCGTAACGGGGTAGTTAAAACAAATGGAAAACTTTTGAATAAAGAATGTGCTTCTATAATACTAAATGTATTTAGTGTATAGATTTTTTTTCTTTCACACAAACACAGTTCTCATTATGCAGTTTAATTGTTAACAAATTGTAAGGACATTGTAAAATATTTATTATTTTATGTTCGTTTAGCAACATACACTATTTTTTTCAGTTCAGATTGTTTTGTGATAATTTACATAGCAAAGTAAAAGAACCTTAGTTTTCCTACGCAAGCTACAGACATTTAAAATATGGTTGTGGATATCAAGTAAGCTTTATAGCTACAGAGAGGCAGGATCTTTGGTTTCAGCCCCCTGCAGATGCACGATATTTTAAAAAAAATTTAAATTAGAATGTCTTGACTACTTTTTCATGTTAAAATACTGTTATATACATATATTGCTAGCCATCAAAACTCATTCTGCAATTTTTTTCCTTATTAGAAAAGGGAAAAGGAAGAGATCACTAAGCCTCATGGTCAACTTAGAATAATAAAATGCCTTTCGGAACCTGGTCAACTGGTAAAAGAAAACCAGCTTATAGCTTAGTTTTGGACATATAATGTAATGTAGAAAAAAATACTTGCAGATTCCTTTTATTTGGACATAGACCTTGAGCTGAAGAGACAGAATTATTTCCGTCAAGGAACTGCATAAAAGGAATGTTAAAGTTTTAAGGACAAAACAATAAAAGTTAGGAAATTCATGTTTCGAGGTGGATGTAATACCTAACATACGTCCTAACATTCAGAGGTAATAAGCTATCAAGTGTAGGAGCAAGCATCTTGTAGTGATTGTGTAGCAGTAGATGGCACACTGGCATGCTTCTCATCTCCATTTATTGACTGGATGCCATTATTTTCATTTGTGCTTTTAACCACAGACAGAAAACAGACACAATGAATATATATGTAATGGCAATTTAAGTTGCTATATGTAATTAATTGAAGAAGTGTCAGTAGCACACACAAAAAGCCAAAAATTCAAATCACAGCAGAAGTCATTCCCTCCTTCCCTAGTGTGAAGTTAGAAATTCTCTTGTTTTACTAATTCTTTCTTCACTTGTGTGCTTATTATAGTGTGAATTCCTCCTTCCTTCGTAATATTCTAAGAGTTGGGTTTCACTTGTCTACTTCGGTATACAATCAAATATAGTATGGCAAGTACTGAACAAGAACAAGAACAAAAGATTTGCCTAAGAACAAAACATTTTTATGAATTAGTAGTGCATAGTTACAAATACGTAATAAATTGTTTTTATTGTTTGCACATGTGCCGTTGTACAAGGTGACAGTAACAATTTCAGTGAAAATTACATAAATCCAAATGTAGATTTAAATATTTTGTTCCTGACTTCATCGAGTTCTTATTTACATACATGGATTTTCATGGACCATCCTGTATGATTTAAAAACAATATTACTAATATTGCTAATAATTATACTACAACTGCTGACTCAAACAGTCTTTATTTAGTATCAGAATATATAAAAGATGCTCTTTTCTCTTCATATGCTCTGACTTGCTCTGCAGCAGGAGTTATGTATATGCTGTGTTGGGATTCTGTTTCAAAGGAGCTTAAAATATATTTCAGATCTTCACAGTGTCCCATTACTCTTGTTTCAGTCCTCGGCATCCAGAGAAGAAAAAGGGTCTTAGAATGTTCTGAAGGAGTAATAAAATTCCCACTGTCCAGTTGGAAAGGGCTTTACAGAAAGGGCCTTAGGAATTGTTCTGTACATGAAACCTTAGCTCACTCACCTAGGAATCCACAGCATCAGAATTGCACAAGGGATTTAGAGCATCTATCTGGGTACTAAGTCTTTTAAGAACTTCATATGTCAAAAGCAAACTCTTCCCTCCTGTGTACAATCAGCTTAAGTTCAGAAATGCTGCTGTTCTCAGAGAAGTTTGCTTCTTTACAGATAAAGTACTGAATTTAACTCGTTTAACTTTCTAGGTAAATATTCATTGTAGAACAATGCATTACTGAAAGGGAATAAAAAGGAAATCAACACAGCTTCATACATTTTTTAGCAGATCTAGACTAGCTGCTACTTCTGCTTTAAAAGCATTTGCAACATCAATGGTGCAGGCCTAAAGAGATAAAAATCTCACCTTTTTTTTTTTTTTTTCAAATCATTTAATATCACTGATGTAATTTTTAAAGTGGTGGATTGAAGTTGTTAGACCTATGTCCTGGTCATAAGCAAAAAATTAGATGTGATATCATGCTGTTGTCTCTCAATAGAAGATGTCATATTACTCAGTCCTTGCCTTTTGCTGTCATTTAAAAAAAAAATAAGAAATGATGGGTTCTAGCATGACATCTGTTGTGTCATCATATGATGAAAGACTTGCACTTGAGTGAAAAAAGCCTTGTTTGGCCCATGATTCTTGAGCGAGAGAATTGCAGGTTTATTTGACTGCATGCTTTTAGTTTATTGTATATGTGAACAATTCTTGGCTACAGGGCTTGCTTTATTTGTTCTGTGTTACTAATGCTTTCAGTTTTATTAGCACTGATGTCACTGGTTGAACTGTAAAGCAATTAGAATAAACCCATCAAATAATTTTAGTAGTTGGCGCTGCTGTTTTGTATTCATACAGTGCTTAGGACAGCAATCCATGACTGCAGATGTTAGAGTAGTGACAAATTCTTAATTTCTCTACCCAGCAGAAAGGAATATGTCGTCCTTCCTCCTACATATCCTTGGTGTTGAATTTTGAACATTTATACATACCATATGCTTACTCCCCTGCAGGTTTGGTGTCTCGGCAATGAAAGTCGATACCATATAAACAAGACGGTAGATGGTTCCACCTTTTCTGTAGTCATCCCCTCCCTAGTTCCTGGTATTCGATATAGCGTGGAAGTGGCAGCAAGTACTGGGGCAGGACCTGGAGTGAAAAGCGATCCCCAGTTTATCCAATTAGGTAAGCCTGCTGGTAATCCTACCTATTGGTTTCAATGATTTTTGTTTGTTTGCTTTTGTCTTTTATGGCACCAGAAATACCTTCAAGACAAGTGAAATAGATAGTGTCACTTGATCTTTGGAATAGCAGCATTTAGCATTTCTGGTTTTAAATTTGCCTTAGAACTGCATTCTAAAGGTGGGATCATAACAATACAGGGATTTTTTTAATCTTACAGTTCAGCAGTGCTTTTTGGTTATTGATTTTTCAAAGTGAATTTTCACATTTAAGACCAGGGTAATGAAACATGTAGGAGACGATGAATCACTTAATTGTTGCCTCACTTTAGTTTAAGGATCTAATTTGTCTTGATCAGATTTTATGTTTCTTAATTGAAGCAAAAAACAAGAGAATGCGAAAATGAGGCACAAAAAATAGCAACTGTATGTGAAAACTAATACAAAATCCCAGCACATTAACAAGAGGTACACAGATGAGTTTCAATAATCTTGACCTCCTAACTTAATATACACCAAACATCTCTGTCATAAGTGTAGATCAGGGCATTGTTCCTGGATGTATCTGGGAGAAATGTATCTTTGTTGTTGGTTAGCTGAAGATTATTTAAAGTAGCTTTAGGTATAGTTCTAGGCTTCTTTACCAGTGTGCTTGTTTCAAAATACCTTATCATTATGGTATATAATTGCAAAACTAAGCTCAGCACATTGCTTTGGACTTTGTGTCCTTTCTGACTTTGTATCTTTAGTAGATCTTTCTTGTTCTTTGGCCTTTTTTATTTAAAAATCTATAATTACTTCATGTGAAAAGACGACTGAACGACTAATATAGTCTCTGGAAAATTACACGTACATTTTCTTGGCTCCTAAAGCAAAGGTCATATTTAACTTACTTAACTTATTCAGTCATATGATTCTCATTTACATTAAGAGAGATTTTATGATATTCCATTAATATGTGCAAAACCCTGTAGTTATTTGTTGGATTGTTCTTTCCTACAGCCAGCTTCCATTCACAGTTCCCTACAGCCAGCTTTCTAGTCAAAGTCAAGTTTGTCTTGTATGGCTTAGATTTTGAAAAATTTCGATTAGTGAGGCTTATGAGTGTAAGATAATGGGGTAACCTTACTGTTCAAAGGCAAAGACTTGATAACCCTTTTATTTTTTTTGACTTTTCTGTGATTATACGCAAATCCTAAAAGAAGGTGAATTCTATAATGAAACTTAACCACTTTGAGGTTTCAGTAAGTGGCAAAAGAAACCCATCAGACTCTGTCAGGGTAAGATTTTTGCCTGGTTTTGGATTTCTGGCCTTTACTGACACTATGTTAGAAAGCATGAAGCTATCTCACACCTCAGAGGGTGTTCAAATGTGGAAATCTGATAAAATCCATCTATTTCCTTGTGATTTGGGTTTGCTTTCGTAGACTGTACTGCTTGCTTCTAGTTAAATAGCATGGCTAAACCCACATACACTGTAGTGAAAATACTGTAATTTGGTTGTTACATGGCAAAGACCTGGTGACAGGAGTCTTATGGAGATCCATGGCATTAGAAGGAGCAGAAAGGAATATCTAGCGAGACAGTGCTGCAGTCTTCAGGTGACTGCAGGAGGCTGCTGAAAATTAGTACTTAAATTTAAGAGGAGTACTCTTTAGGAGCACAGATCAACCTAAAGTAATCAAGGCAGAAGAACGGCTGCAATTTAGCCAGCCCTACCCTGTGATACAAGTTCTCCTACAGCCCCCGCAAAGAATCACAGTCTTAGTTCTTGGATGTGCTCCCAGCACCGGGAGTGCAGCAGACACTGCAGTTTTCTGGTAGCTCTTCTGAAGAAAGAAAATTAATTTGTTGATGTCATCGATTGGCACTTTTCACTAGCAATAAATTACATCATTACAGAGAGAGGGAAGACAGGCCAGGGAGGGGGAGGAAAGAGGACTAAGGATGCTACATTTAGGATGTTTGAAGGAGTCTTGATTCCCTGTACGTACCTGCTCTAGGAACTGCATATTTACTACTGAAAAATAGGTTCTACATTTCTGTCACTGATCCCAGCTATTCCTTCGGGGAATATTTTCCTGATATCAGAGTTAATACAATCCTTACTTTGAAAAAAATAATTCCATGTGTGGAAACAGGATATACTATGTGATTTAGTCACTTACTTTTTTTTTAGATAGTGACTTACATTTTTTTGAAAAACTTTCCATTAAAATCAAACATCCATCTCCTTAGAATGTGTTTTTCTTACTAAAATGTGAGACTAGATTGTGGCTGGCTCTGGAGCATGCAAAGAAGATGGTTCTTTTCCCTAATATAGCCTGTTGTCTTGCACAGCAGTATCGTATTTGAGTCGGCCAGTTGTGCAGTATTTGTGACTCCCAGATTTGTGACTGTAAAAAATGACTGGGCAGAGTTGGTGGGTGACAGGAGGAAGCTTCACCTTTTGGAGGCCACTTTCCAGAACAAGAGGGGAGGACGGTAGAAATGAGATTCTCTGAGAGCTGAGGCGTGCAATTGCAGTCCCATGCATCAGCTGAGCTGTGATAACTGACCTTGTGTACTCGCTTAACCTGTTACAAAGACAGGTACAAATTGTAAACTGAAAGCTCTTTCATTTTCCATGTCTCAGCTGACATGAAGCAGCTCACTGAGCTGCGGTACCCCAGACTTCCCATGCCACCAAGGAGAAGCCAACTTGCTTGTTATTCAAAATCACCTTTCAGTGTTTAAAATCATGAGATCAACTGAAAAATCATTTGTTGTCTAAAATCACTCCTTTCAGGGCTTCTGAATTTTCTTCTTGGCTTTTGAATGACTTTTTAACGCTTTCTGTGGAATTCAAAGAGCTGGAAAACCACTTGTTTGTTTTTTTTCAAATAAAAGTTGATATTTTACATAAAGAAAGACAACAAGAGCTTTGGTGTTAAGGAAAAAAATTGTATTTCATTAGAGTTAGCCACAGCTCACTATGCTGTGCTTAAAATACTGCGATGTAGAGAAAAAATATCATATAATTTTGATGGAAATTTTTTCTTCGTCACCACATGTAATTTCAGGGTATTGGTTACAAAATTGTTTTGTACAGAAAGGTGAGAATTCTCACAACAAATTATGTTTTGCTGATCTCTAGCCTAACTTCTGTACAGTGATGGGATGCTACCTATTATAGCTCGGCACTATTACCTGCACTTGTTGGCAATTAAGTAGTGTAATTGGAACACATTGCAACATACTTTGTTTGGGGTATCAGCCCTGAGAAGCCCCACAACTGCAGCTTAAACACAGTTTAAGAGTAAACACATAATTGTTATGAATATATGGTATGCAGTTATTTATTAAGAGATGTCTGCACAATTATTATGAACATTGAGTGCATTATTCAACCAGAGGATGTCTCAAGTGTACAAAACACAGGAAAGTCATTGAATCTGTATTATTCTCATTGCTTCATGTAGGAGATGTGATTTGTGAACTGCCTAGCATGCCTTCAGAGATTTTATTCTGTCAGCCCCTCAAGTACTTCTGCTGTGATAGCTATAAGGGGGTTTTTGTTGATATTTTTGTCTTGTGGCCTGCAGACAACTCGAAGAAAGTAAGCTCTTTTTTATCCCTCACAACAAGCCCTTCCAAACCAGTTTGGGGCTGTCTTCTCAAACTGTATGTTATAAGATTGAAGGGCAAAACTGATATTTTTCTAGTTCTGAAAGCATCTAGCTACAAAGGAAACAAAATAGTATATTCTTAACCTGGTAATATTTTACCAAATCATTTTCGTATTGTATCATGCCCGTATATTTGAGGAGCACTCAAGCATTATGTTGCAGATTTCGGTGTTTTGCAAGTTTTGAATTGCCGGACAGCCGTGTCAACAAAATTTACATCTTCCTACTTATTGTTTGTACTTTTTGTATGCTGAATGGGACAGGCAGGTGGAAAAGTACCATTTCATAGGTTGTACATGTATAGGGCAAAGTTAAGTTTGCTTGCACACCTGTGAACCTGGGATTTCCAGTCTTTTTTGAATCTTTGACATTCCAATCATAATTGTATATTAATCTTAATTGTATATTAATCTTTTAACATTTATCTCTGTAAATGTTAGGTTTTACATTATTATTATCATTTATATGGATATTTAACATTAGAGAATTAGAGCTCCTAGTTCTTCTCAGTGTAAATTCTGATGAGTTTTCATCAAAGTTTGAAACTTGGATGGTCAGATTGGGTGGCCTGTGAGCAATAGCCATAGCAACATTATCTATGATTAAAAAGAAGGCTCTTATCTTGGGGGAGAAGAAGAAGGAATGAGTCACTGTAATAATATGCTGGGTTTAAGGAGTTGTGGGATCAGCCTACTCCAACAACTCTGAGGCGTTGTCAAGTACTTTGAATGCTGCGGCTGCTGCTCTGGCAGTAAGATGCGCTTTACTGTAGAATGTTTATATTCACTTATTATTTTGGCACATCTCCTCGAGGAGTGCAAGCAGGAACAGGAATGTTGATTATGAACCATTTATATCTCAGTCAAAGCTTCCAGAAATTTCCTCAGGTGATAAGAAAGTGCTTTTTTTAGTTCAAGAGGTTTTTCCTGACTGATCATTCAGGGCCGTTATGGAGAGGGAAGATGCCCTTCTCAAATAAAGGCTTTCAAGATATTGTTCCTGGAAATTTTTAGTCATGAGGGGTTCACTAAATTTCATTCCCTTTGTTTTATATTTAGCTTACTTTCTATTTTTGAATTACAAGAGGAGCAGGACACGGTTCAAATGTGGCCTCTTGAAAGCCCTTCCCTCCTCTTTTCTGTGATGCTATTTATATGACTGTACATGAACACATACACATTTTTCTCTTTACTGTGTGTGTAAATATCTGCCATCTAATTTAATGTAATGACTCTAACAGTCCACCCATGTACAGCATGCCGTAAGGCTAGTTTCTTAAAAGCCCCATTATTATCCTGTTCTTATGCCTGCAATGGCTAGAAAAATCATTCCATAAAATGAATCTTAATTAAAAATTAGAACAATAAATGTTCAAAGACATTCTTCAGCATTTTGTAATCTTCAGGCATGCATCGACTGAGCAATGTAAAATGTTTGTATAGATAAAAGTACTGTCCTTCAGTATGGTTGAATTGTTGTCATGTTTAAAAAGCATTCTTATTTGGCCTTTGAGGTTATGATTATTTTTTCCCCTGAATTTATTGTTTTAAATATATATATTTAAAAGACTAGAGAAAAAAATACTTATCAACCTTCTGAATTTATTCAGGACCATAGGTTCTCAGGAAATCTTTTGTTCTGCCGACAAGGTACAAGGTAACGTAGCTGTTTAAAAATACAGAAATAGTAAGCTTACTCATTTTGAAAAGAGACTGATGGTGCAAGTTTTCATATCTTATTATGGCCTCAGCTGCAAAGAAACAGAAGATGAGATAGCAAATGACAGATTTAATTCATTGGTCACAGTATACTTTATACATTTAAGCCCATCTGGCCACTTCCATGGAACTTCACTTGGCTGTTGCCATAAAATCTGAAGCAACCCATCTTATCCTTGCACAAATAGGCATGAAATCTATAAACCCAGCAGACACAAAGGGTGTATTAGTCAGAAAAGACTGAGTCTGCCTAGTGAACTTTCAGACTAGGCAGTGCACTTAGGATCACAGAAAGTAAAGGGGCCTGAAATATGAAGTAAGATTTCCAATAAGGTAGCAGTCAAAGGTGGTGGTATTTATTCCGTGACAAAATAGGTATTTGACCACGATGTCACAAAAAGTGCAATCTGGAATTCTTCACTGGAAGAAGCTGTTATTAATTGACTCATTTCCCATTCAAATAGGTATTCTTTTCTAGAGGAGGTTTTCTGTTTGCATGATTTGTTGTATTGCAGTTTCTCATATTTTGTTTAGACTTATTTTGGAATAATGCAAGGCATTTCATCGTGAAAAAAAAAAATCAATTTACTGCTTAGTCCTTAGGGAAAAGGCATATTTTTTAAAGTAAATAGATTTTAATTTGTTATCTAGTTTATATTAATAGATTTAATAATGGCACCTTTCTCCCTAAAGCACTAATCTGTTATTTTGAATCTTGTGTCACTACCCATAGTAAAAAGCAACTAACTGTTGGATATACACAAGAGTGAAAATGAGTATTTCAAAGACTAAGCTGTGGAATGTGTAAAGCAATATCCACTCTGAGTAGAGGTTTTGAATTCTTACCCTAACCTTGTGCAGTAGTAAAATTTATGGTAAGCACTCACTGTAGTGGTAAAAAATTAGGAAGGCAGTCAGTATTTTTTTTTTTTTTTTGAGTTGCTTCATTTCAGTTAGAAAGCCTTGGTCACTGGCTGAATATTCTTACTGCTTTCCCTAGGAGGTTCTTGCAAAAGTTCAGTACAGAAAGAGCAGAAAAAATGATTTTTACAGCTTCGTTATCTATTAAAAAAAATTTGTGTTGAAAAAACACATGGTCTTTCTTTTGATGTGGGATATTTAAGGATAAATTGTTTTCCAGAAGGCCTGTTTGTGCAGTAATAATGTTCATAACTCCTTTTTAGTTATTTTTTAGCTTTTTCATCCATGTCAAGAGGGCAGGATTGGTTATTTTGTACTTTTTTGTACTTTTACTTCTTTATGTACTTTTACTGCTTCATGTACTTTTACTTCTTTACGTACTTTTAAATATTCAATCTTTTTTTAATTGAGATCAAAGTGCAAGGACTAGGTTAAACTGTGTAGTATGAGATGTAAGTCATCTGTCAGGAACTGCCAAATTAAAATGTATCCCTCAATATCAACCTCATATGAATATACTTTGAATTTATAATTCTGTGATTTTCCGTTATGAAGGTGGATGTTTGGGTAGCTGACTTCTACCCATTCACAGAGCTCAAAGAACAGACTGTGCATATTTCGTGCTTGAGCTTTCTTTTACTCGCTGTGTTCTTTGCTGACTTTCTGGGTAATTTTCTGAAGCTGATGTTGCTCTGCTAAAATAAAAGTAAAAATTAAAAAGATATAGCAGTCCCTAAGTTTGCAATTTATGAGCCTAACTTCCTAATTGTATGCCTGGTGGCCTAATTTTAGTAGTTTTCGTAAACAAACAAAAGTCAGTGAAGTTGGAGGTATGTCTTGTATGGAAAAGAAACCATTTCCATCTAGACCTATACAAAGAGTTTTTTGAAGAACAGTCTTAAGGATTTCATCTTGAAATAGCAGACTGCGATCATGTCTGTTCGTTCTTTTCATGATGCCTTTTACAGTTGCTTATTTAAATTAATAGGCTATTTTGGTTGTCTTTTTTCAGATTCTCATGGAAACCCTGTGTCTTCAGAAGATCAAGTCAGTTTAGCTCAGCAGATTTCTGATGTAGTAAAGCAGCCTGCCTTTATTGCTGGAATTGGTGCAGCCTGTTGGATTATCCTTATGGTCTTCAGCATCTGGTTATACCGCCACAGGAAGAAGCGAAATGGACTCACTAGTACTTACGCTGGTATCAGAAAAGGTGCCGTATTTCATTGTGCTGGCTGCTGAATGCCTTTTTACGGGCTGTTTACTTTGTCATCAGTCTCTTGTTCTAAGACTTGATGCAGGAATTATCAAATTACTTCAATACTTTCAGGAAGTGTGGACTAGGAGCCAGTGCAGAAAGCAACAGTGTTTACATAACGTGTTAAACCTGGCTTTAAAGCATAACTTTAGCAAACTACCTAGACTAGCTTTTCATAAAGATACTCCTACAAATGAGAAATGTAAAGATCAACTTAAGGCTGGGAGCTTCCAATATGCCCTGGCTACCTGACGCTGTGCCATCTGAAAAGGAGCCGAGAGGAGGGTAGTTCATTGTCCCTCCTGTTTAGTCCTCTGCTTGCTGCTAAGAATACTAACAGTGGTGTACATTACAGTAATGCTTTTGGTGTGTGTACTTGAATTTCCTTGTGGTCTGGAGGAATATGGTGAAGTGGATTTTTGCAAAAGCATAACAGTCAGTAATACTTTCCAAGACTCTTTCATAAATGCCATTGTGAGACCCTTTGTTGGGACTGAATTCTGGGGCTGTCACATCTTACATCTGCATTTGGTTAGAATGGTAGCTTTGGGACTAACTTAAAGCACTCTTTATTTCCATGTTTTTGATAGCTTTTATATCAGATTGTGAGTGAGCAAGCAGTGCTTTACAGTATACTCTGTAATAAACAAAACTAGAATCTTTACCTAGAAGATCTTCTGGAATAAAAACTTGATTTCTAATGATTCAATAATCTTTTGATTAAACCCTGAAGTTAAACTGAATTCAGTAAGAAATATGTTGAAGCATTACCTCATAGGCACTCATAAAGTGAGAACCATAAATTCTAGAATGAATCAGAAAATGGAATTTCCTGGTTTTGAAGGAATAGAGGGGGAGAATGTTTGATATTGAGCAATCAAAAGACAGACCTGGCTTAAAGGTACACACATCTTAATGTGTGAAAGGTATCACGAGATTACGTTCTTTAGTCACTTCAAGAATGAATGGGTGAATGGCAAGACCGATAAGCAAATACAGTACGAGTGTTTTTAAACAGCAGCAGTGTGTTGCTATGAACAAGAAGCAGTGCTAAAAATAACTGGGTGAGTGAACACATGAAAATAGTTCTGGAGTGCTGCAGAGTTTTGGTGTCCCCTATGCTATTAAAGTATCAGTGCTCCCAGTAAACTTCAGGCACAGTGTTTGTAGCAGAATTGTAACCACAGGGATAAGTTTCATCTCTGATTTTGTTCGCTAGGATTTCTTAAGATAAGACAGACCCCAACATTCTGCTGCATTGGCCTGCTCTGTTTTGTTTTACTAATAGCATGCTGCCATACTGCCTTTCTACAGTTCTATCAAACTAACATCGCTATGCTTTCAGCAGTACCTATGATTACGCAAAAAGCATACAATTTGTCCTTAAAAATGGTTCCTTTAATGACATCAGCTATTGTTCAAAACAGCTGTGTTTATCAGTATCTGTAAAAATATCTTTTGTGTAATTTGGTGGGGATTTTAATGAAAATACACAGAAAAGTAGAGTCTGAATCTCCATTATGAAGTATTCTTCAAAGAAAAAAGGCATCTTTAGTGAAATATAAATTGCCAAGTAGTTTGCCACTCTGCAGTGCATCAAGTCATCACTGCAAGCCCAACTTTCTTCAGTCTTGCATTTATTTATTTATTTTTATATTTAGCTTCAGCCTTGGCATCTGTTAAAGTACTTCACTACTCCCACACATACATATTGTACTAGCACTCTTACACACTCAGAAGGTTTATCGATAGAAGCTCTGAGAACTAAATTGTTCCTTCACGTAGTAGTGATAAAGATTTTGTTTAGTTGAACCTCTGTTCGTCTGTTCCTCAGTTCCGTAAGAAACTAAACTAGGTTTAATGCTTAGCTCACAGAAGAGTAATGAGTCAGTAGTTTAAGGATTTTTTTTCATGTCCTTGTGATTGAAAATTAATTTTGAGACACTCGATTCTCTTTTAAGTAGCTCTGGTTTAAATGCACCTTCTATTTTAATGAAAGCTTATTACTATGGTTCTGTGTTTTTGAATGTAGCTAAATGAAACTCGACTGTGCGAAAAAGGCCTATCTCAAAGAAAATACAATGGTATTCCCAAGATAAAGAGCTGTGCTGCAAATGAAACCTGAAATGGGAAAATGCTTAGAGTTTTTTATAATTTTTTTGCTTAGTGATATATCCCTGGAAATAAATTGGCTTGGTAAAAGGGAGAAAAACTACAGCATATCCTAAATTATATAAAGAGACGCTCTGGACCTCCCCCCAAACTTCAGAGTTATTGTAAAAATTAGATTAAGCAATTGTTCTCTCAGCCAGAACCTTTTCTTTCTGTGCCAGGTTTGCTGATCAAATTCTGTCTCAAGGCTACTTTTACTGAATATTGTTTCTCTTATATTTCTGTCCTGTCATTGGATTGAAAAGGGCAATGTTAGCCTTTTTCTGCCCATCAGTGATAGAAAAAACTATACTGCCTTGTCAACAGGAGAGGGAGCATGTGCTGATAGGAAGAGCAGATGCTGCTGCTCTGTATTTGGATTAGAGACCCTATTGATCCAAAGAGGATTTATAGTAGCTGTGAGAGTGAAGGTTGTCAAGCAGTGTCGTTGTTTTGCTGTTAACCTTTGTCTCTTAAAGCCAAGGGTTGAAAGGTAGAAAGGTGTTAGATCCAAGGAAATATTTAACCTTTTTTCTGTTGTGGTGTAGGAAAGAAAGACAATAACTCTGTTTAACAGTCTCGTCTATGAAAACAAAAATTAATTGCTGCAGTAGATTTTAGTGCCTTTATTACAGTGAGAGCTGGTGTCATTCTTGATTCAGAGGCAGTAAAACAGTAGTTCTCTTTGTTCCTTTAAATGATTATTATTTTATTTCCTTACTGCATACTTAAGTGTGCCTATTATTTCAGCATAATGAGCATTTACTTAGTGAACGGCAGATAAGATTCAATAGGACCTCGATAAGGCTTTGTTAAGGAATTTGTCATTCTTCAGTCTAAAATGATTAACAGTATGGGGATTTTATTTGTGCTAGGAGTGTCAGAAAACCTGAAAATACCAAACTGAGGGATATTTGAAAGGCTAAACCACAGTTCGGTCCCCTCAGAAGCAGAATAGAATATCGAGGGTTTTTTTCAGCATGGTACCTGCAGAGATAAGCTTCTTTCTACATCACAAATTTAATTTTATTTCTATATCCATGTGACTGAACTACTGGGTTAGTTATATGCATTTGGTTTATGTTCAGCTGTCTGCTAGATTTATACTAATGTGGTATGTTTCCCTTTCTCTCTTCAGCCTAATAACCAGTTTGTATTTTGTTTTGATTTTTCAGTCCCGTCTTTTACCTTCACACCAACAGGTATATATTTGCACTTTTCCCCTCTTCTTTGTTACTTTAGCATGTGTTTGTGGTACTGTTTCTCTTTTTCTGACGTAACCAGCCCAGCTTGTTCTGAAGGGTTTTTTAAACAATTTCATTAATGACAGGTATCATTATTTTGTTCCCAAAGTGGTGTGTATTTTTTTCTGTTTGTGTGTACCATTTTGTAGCATAGCATTTGGTACAAGCATGCTGCATGATCCCACCAGGTTGTACAACCTGGGCGCTCTTCTTGCATTGCAATGGAGTAGCGTGGCTTTCTGCATCTAACGATGCAAAAGGGGCTTGTAATGGAGGAGGAATGACTTAGCAGAGCCCAGATGCTGACTTGAAAAGTATTTAGTCAGAATATAGTTAGTGAAACATTTGCTTCTTTTCTTTTCTCTGAATTTGCATTAAACCAGTGTTCTAGGAGTTGTCTGCTTTGGAAGATACAGAAAATCAAAGTGTTACAGCAATTAGATTTCTTTGCCTGCTGCCTAAAACTGTATTTGTGCTATGTAATTTTTAAATAATAATCCTGTTCAACATAAACAGACGTGCATTTCAAATTCAGAGTGGGTTTAATATCATCTTATATTTCTTTTTGCTTGGAAGTGTACAAAATATGACATAACCTGAGCCATAGCCCACCAAAGTCTATGAGAGCCTTTCCATTCTGTTTTTCAGTTGATCCCACAATCTGGCAGCTCAACAGCTCTTCCTTCACAGTAGATACAATTCAACACATTCAGTATCCACCAGTACACTGCATGCATTGCTTTAACTACTGCCTGAGTGAACCGACAGGTTGTTTATTCCTCCTTTGTTCTAAATCCCGTACTTTCACAAGAGGTCTAGGAGACTTGCAGGATGCGTATATCCAGGCAGGGTAAAAACCACCTGCCCTGTCCTCTGCAGACTCACATTAGCAGGGCATGTTAGCTTAAAATCAGTCCTGCACTGATTTGGCCTCTGGGCAGCAGCTAAGTTAAATCCTTCCAAGCTGGACCACAGCTGAAACAAGCAATCTCATGTCTGTCTGTGTTCGTCCACATACACCTAATCATAACGGGTTAGATTCTTATCCACGTGCTTTTCATCACAAGGAATCGTATCTTGTTTCAAAAGCCATCCTATTATGTTCCATGGAATTGCTTACTGTTCAGCATGAGTCAGAGTGGCCCTCAATGTTTCTGAAGTCCTGTGAGATACACGGTGGACACTGATTAAAACTATAATTATTTCGATGTTACTTTAATTGGCTTAACAGAGGACTTCTATTTCAATCACAGTTGTAGCACACTACTGAAGTTCTGCAGAGGTTGGTAGGTTAGCTAACATATATATTCTCAGTTGAATTCTTAACATTAAAAGAAAATATCATGGCTCCGTAAGATACGTCAGAGCTGCAAAATAAATAGCACAGAGATTTTTAAAGAAGAAATTGAAAAAAAACACAAAGTATGTAAAACATATAAAGGAAAAAAAATCTTTTTTCAATCCAGGATCCCACTCATTAGTTCCATTGACTTTAAATGGAACCAGACCTTCTTCTGTAGTGTTACCTATAGTAAAAGACTTACCCGTAGCAATGCATCCTACATTTTAATCCTGTTATTGTAATCACTGCCAGCATTTATCTCTCTTTTGCAGACTCCCAGTTTGGAGTTCTTCTAAAGGGCAGAATTTGGCTGCTTTTTTTCTAATGCATTCCTAGTTGCAAAGTGTAGAATCCATCAGCATTTGTAAGGAGACAATCTCCTTAACCCTTTGCTAAACCCAGTGCAAACCTGCAGAATTTATACCACTGTTTCATTATGGGTGTTTGCATCCTAAAAACTAACTTTTCAACCACGATACAGTCTGTGAAGGATATGTGATCCATGCTAACAAATAAATGCATGTGGACATCCACTTTGTTAATGTGTAATGCTTCTGAAATAACTAGCAAACTGTTTCTTCTAAGTTAGGAACTATTCTTTCTGCCAGATATTTTTAATCAAGATTTATACATTTAAATTTTTAGACAAATAGTGTCATTAATAAATCAAATTATAAAATGTTATAAAATGCAAATCTTGTCTTCTGTAGTGTGCTTGTTTCGTGAGTGTAGTGCAGTAACATTCAGAAAGAGCATGTGTTTTTGCAGTAAGTTCAGCTGTAATTAGTAATTGTTTACATTGGAAGTAAGGTCTGTTATAGAATCATGATACCTCTTTAATCTTACCAAAATAATAAGGTAGAGCAAAGCTTTAACAGCTAGTCATTCATGAAGTAAACATATGACTTAAATTCTTCCACAGAGTAACTCCACTGAAGTCAGCAGAGTAATGTTAAGTTCAACCTGATGTGTGGCTTCCTGCTTTGTTGAATGATAGGTGTGCGTGTTTGTATTTTTCAGAACAGAACTGAAATGTAAAAGTTTGTCGGAGCTAAGACTAGCAGTTATCAAGCAATATGAGAACTATGTATGAGCTTGCATTTGAAGGAATAGCTTGCAAAATGAGACTGAGAATTAATGTATAAACAATGTACATTTATTGTCTTAGCTAAAATGAAACGAAGGCAAATTTAGTACTGCTATTTTAGGAGTCTTCTATGATTTTTAAATTATTTCATTTTTTTTCTTTAACTATTTCAGTAACGTATCAGAGAGGAGGAGAGGCCGTAAGCAGTGGAGGAAGGTAATTATGTGCTTTTTTTTCAAAGCTATGAATCATGTGCAACTGAATTTAAGGATGCTGTGAGTACAATTGTCCTGGTAAGCAGTGGCAGAATAATCACTTGCAAAGATACATTTTACCTTAATATAAAAAGTTATACAATTTAGCCATATATTTTTTTGTTTACAAGGGGGATTACACGGTTTGGCTTTTTAGGTTGATTTCCAAAGAATGAATCATATTTTCAGCTTTGTTAACCTGTAAAAACTGCATCTCAAAAAATGAGCAGCAGAGGGAGCACTTTAACTTCAAAATAAAGTCCTGGCTTACCAGCTAATTAAGGGAGTAAAAGTAATTAAGTCATGGCATTTATGAAGATTAAGAAATATAGCTAGTTCACAAACATTGCAAAGAAAGAAAACGTTTATTGGAAAAAATTACTGAAGACATAAATGGATCATATGGTCACTTTTTAAGAAAAAATCTTGCTGTGAATGAAGAACAGGTAAAGCATCACTTACAAGAGATGGGGCACTAAAGGACAGGGAAACAGGTAGGTTTTTAACTCAAAGCCTAGAACCTAGGTTTTTAGAACCTAGCCCATTGCAAATTCAGGATTTAACTCCCACATGTATACTGGGCTTACATTATTGCTTAATGAATGACAATGGGCAAAACAGTAATTTACTTTTCCTGTGTAGAGGTGGGTTTTTGTTTAGGTGGCAAAATAACAATTTTAGCAAAAAGGCAGGTTAGAGCAGTGTCGATGCAGTAGCACACCATTTTCTTTTTTAGGTCACATTCAAGCATGCCTTTTTTTTTATAAAAATCTCAGTTAGAGATTTGGCATGAGGCTGAAATAAACTCTAAAATCTCAGAGAGCAGCTGGGCGATAAATTCTAATATTAATTCTTGTTTCACAAGTGGCATCTTGTGATTCCTAATTTGAAAGACCATACACAAATTTCATGACAGTAAATATTAGGCATAACAGTAGATATTCCCAGTCTACTTGAATGCTGTGCAGAGGTGAGGCTGCTGCTGCTGAACCTGGCAGGTTAAGAGCAATTGCAGATATCTCTGTCCAGCACTGTATGCTGCTGTGTTGTAGCCATAAAACCATGGAGGAAAACCTCTAGAACAGTCACCATGTGATTTTTGAATGGACATATCTATAAATCACTGGGTTGCTGTCTTCACCCCAGGATAGCAAGAAAATAAGAGAGAACAGAGATGAACCCTCTCTTTCCCTGACAAGGTTGTTCAAAAAGGTATGCTGTTAACATCCTTTGTGTTCATTGTGCCACTGTGCTTTCTTGCTCTTCCCATAGCACGAGCTAGACAAAGCACAGTCACATAGACTCAGAGGACAGAAATGAACTTAGACGTGTCCACATCGAATACAGTCATTTTGTTACTGCTAGGGAAGCAGCAGCATTTTTTCCTGTCCTAGTTTTAAGGATCAATGCCGTAATCTAGCAGTGTAATTGATTCATGGTGCTAACAGATATGCTTCTTCTGTTCATTTGCATACATGACATTTACAGGATGTATGATGGTGTACCATATTTTGTAGATTATTAAACATATTTCTGCAATATAAAAATACCTGTTATTCTTACACATGAAACCTTCCTTTGATTTCCAAACCTAGGATTTTCACTTCCTTACGTGGTATTTGCAATGTTTTGGAGACGTTTAGCATTTTTGCCAAGTGCAGTTATGTCAGCACGTTAAAGCATTATTCAGAATTCAAATGTCACAGCGTTATACTTCAACACAATCCCCACTTGGGCAATGCTGAAAAAATACCAATTTCTGTGACGATCCCCTTTCTAGACAGTGTTCAAATAATGGTAATTGTGGTAGATTGGCTCTGGCCAGCAGCTAGCCACCCACACAGCCACTTGCTTGGTCCATCCTTACCCCAGACCTAGTACAGTAATCCAAGAATCTGAGGAATTTTCTGCAAAGGTTAAAGATCTTCGGAAATTATGATCCCGGATCATCACCAGGCTATGGAGCTGTAATGCAAACATCTCTTGCTTAAATGGTTCCAATTAGTAGAATTTTGATATATTTACATACCTCACACTACTTTTCTTACGTAACAGCAAGCATGACTGTAAATTTTAAAATCAAAGGACCTGTAACACTGTTCAAAAATTCAGTACATAAGTCTTGAAGATGCTGAAACATTCTTGAAAGCTTTATCTCCTCCAAATACCTTGAGGTGTTATTTTGGTGTAAGAGCAGAGCAGTAGGGGAAAAAAGCAGCAGATAGATAGATAGATAGATAGATAGATAGATAGATAGATGCCAGGGTATATATATAATCAGCTGGCCTGCTCATAGGGGTACATAACTGTACATTTATTACAGATTTACAGAAAATACTTATTCAGTGCTTGTGTATTGGCTGGTTTGTTAGCTAGCCTGACAGTAAGTCAAGCCTCATCACCTCCTATGTTGAATTCTCAGATGACATATGGAGTACAGAAGTATATATACACATATATGTATAAATCTTTTAAATGTCACTCTAAGACTATAACTTAAGCCTGTAGCACTGACAGATTATACCCCCTGCAACTAACTGCATACAGTTTGAATTCTCAACTTGCAGTTTAAGAGGATTAGCATATTTTATTTTTGAAGAGCATCACATCTAATATTATGGAGACTAGTTTCTGGAGTATTTCAAATGGGAAATTGCCTGTTAAATCCTGTGTTGAAAGAGACTGTTCCTTTTTCTTTAACACATATATATGACAGTTGCTAAAAGTGCCTATTTTTAAAAACACCTTAGTTATCAAAGGCAATTTTAAGTTTTTAGGGATGCTACTTATATAGGATTGTATAACGTGCCATTGCATTGTTAATGTGTGAACTGAAGAGGCACCAAAGATTCTACAAAACATCTATCAGAGCGTCTTTCACACTCAATAGAAAACCAATTTGAAAACCAAAGAACGCTATTTCATTCTGCAATTTATTCTAAATGCATCCAATATGCAGCACTGATATCTGGACTTTTTTAAGTTAAGCTGAGTATTCCCAGTTACTTTAAACCTGCTTAGGAGCTGCTGCTGTTCCACCCACATGAAGATTAAGTGAGCGGCTTACTCATTAACAAAGATGTATTGCACATTCAATATGCTTAGTGAGATCCAAATACTCCCAAGGAACAGCGGTTTCTGTAATCTGCTGTGTTCCCTTTGATCAGCTACAGTAGTACTATCTGATGCTGGGGAGAACTTGGTTTCATAAATCACCAAGAATTTGAGAGTATTCACATCCAAACTCAGCTCTTATTCCTGCATATCCATCTCACTTCCATGTGTGAATTTTTTGTTTGTGTGACTTGCCAATTTCTGCTTTTTTACCTTGCTTTCTTTTAGAAAGGGAGAAGGGGCAGAAAAATAAAAATACAACCTTCTCAGAAAAAAAAAAACCAAAAACAAAACAACCAAAACCAGAGTGACAGGTAAAGCTTGCACACCAACATGTATGTGTAGTTCAGCAAACTGAAAGGACACTGTCCTTGGCTGTTGATTTCAGAGCGTCATAGCAAGGAACAGGTTATATAGGAGACAAGAAACCATTAAATAATGGAATCAAGCTATATTTTCTAATGCTCAAGCCTTTAAGTATACGATACGGTTTTGTAATAGCTAACCTTTTGAGAAGAATGTAATTGCAATGTGAAAATGCTGTTGTTTAATTGTTGGAATGACCAAGCTTTGTTTTTAAAGGCCAGGACTCCTAAACATCAGTGAACCCGCCACTCAGCCATGGCTCGCAGACACTTGGCCTAACACAGGGAACAATCATAATGACTGCTCCATCAACTGCTGCACATCTGGCAATGGAAACAGTGACAGCAACCTTACGACGTACAGTCGACCAGGTTAGATATGTTTCTACCTTGCTAAGGAACCTTCTTTCTAGAGTATATTCTTTGAATAGCTGAGACTGTGTACAGGTTTGTTTGGGGCTGTGTTTCCAATGCGTTTATACTTCATGTAGTTTCTCCTCTATGTCACGGTTATGGTTTTGGTCTCTTTTTGGTTCCCTTCTTTTTTGTTCCCTTTGGATAATTTAGCAAGCTATAGGCTAAAGGAGAGGCTGCAAAGCTCCGTGTTAACCAAAAGTCACACTGACCTGATACGCTTCAGCATCTGAAAAAGAGCAGATAAGGTCATTTTTACATTGTTTTGTACATCCCTGTTGCTTGGATGGAGAAGAAGTACGAAAATGACACGAGTGAGATTTTGCTTCTGATTTGGGTGTGATGGGAAGCAAGAAACATTGCAACAGTACTTGCAAGACAGTCAGTCTATTTTGGCACATTCAAAACCTCCCTTGGCATGCCATTCTGTGCAAAACTGGATAGCTAATTTTCTGTTAAGGACATGTGGATAAAAAAAGTTAACTTCACACTCTAAAAGCAATTATGAAATGTTAGGTTAAGTGGTAGTTCCCAGGAGCATGGGCAAGACTTAGAGTGCTCTTGAAGAAAACCTCACGAGTTCCGTGGGGACACAGTTGGGGAAATATATCTGCAAGCGCTAATTGTTGCACGTTTTGTTTTAAACGGACCTTAGGCTCCTTTTGTTTTAACTCGATTTGTGTTACTGGTGAGGAAATTAAAATGAATATCTCTAGCTGGATTTTGCTAGTACCATTTCCTAGCTAGCATTTCCCAGCATTTCAGAGAGGGAGTATAATTACTGATAGTGAAGTTGCATAAGTGCAAAGCAGCATTATCTCCTGTAATTAATGTAAAACCAGTCACAATGTGATGGTGGTAATCCATCTCCTGCAATATGCTGTCTGACAGTGACCAGTGCCAGGTGCTTCAGAGCAAGGTGAGACATTTTAACATTAGAGACTTTTATCTTAGCCTGATGGCGGATATCGCATCCACAAATACCTATGTAAAAAGATTTCTGATGTGGAGATACTTAATTCTGGCAAGTACAGACATACCAAGTTCTAGTAACTAAAACTTACAAATTCAAAAGAGGAAGAGAATGCACGCTTTTGAGGGTTTTAAACTATTGTTACATCTTGTCATGAGGTGCAGTGGATTCTTTCTCAATTTAGCTTTTATATTATGCTTGATTGTGTCACAAAGTGATTCCTTCCTTTCAGGTAGAGCTTATGAGCTTGAGGGTCAGACAAGATGCTCATAGTGGTCTCTTCTGTCCTGGAAAATCTGGCAAATATTCTTAATTATGTCAGCTTGGGCTTGGCTTATGCTCTGAAGTAGCAGAGTTGGATACCCTCTGTATAGCTGTGAATATGCTAAGTAACTATAAATTTTTAATTTCTTTTAAGTATAGTACTGCCTTCCCAGTCTACAGAATGAAAACGGGTTATTCTAGAAAGTAGATGCTGTAAAAAAATCTAACAATAAATCTTCTGTTATATAGCTAAACCAGCTTTAAGTACTTTGTATGAGGAATTCTAATGCACCTATGTAAAAAAATATATCTACTGCATATACTGTATCAATTATATTGCCCTACACATAAATCAGATGTAGCTGAAAATGGAAGGAGGTAAAAATATGTGTTATAAGTGACTGTGCAAGGTTATTATAGCAAAGCATGAGATATTAGGAATGAAGAATATGCTGGATATATAATTGCTCAATATAATACAATGGACTTTGAAAGAAGGAAAGACTAGCATGATTTCAGTAGATGGGAGAAAAAAGCAGAGATGAAAACATTTTAAAAGTAGAAGTCAAGAAACTGAAGACTGTAAAGCAATAAATAACAGCCCACATAAGAAAAAAAAAGATGTATCAAACAGTAAATTGTCAAAAAACACAAGCTGGGGGGCATGAAATTTGCAATGATAAGTTGTATGTGGAATGTTCTGATACTGCTCCTTAATCATGGAAAATGTGGATCAGTGGTTTTCTTCCTTAAGTAGTATTTTATTTATTTCTTTCAGAAAATGTTTCTCAAAAACCCCATGTATATATTAGGGAATATTTTTGAAATTGCACATCCTCTATATTTAGCAGTTATTTCATTTAGTGTAACGGTCAAATCCTGAATTCTGTACTTTGTTCTACTTGGCATCCTCTTCAGTAAATTAATTGTGGCCACGTGATGGACTTCAAGTTTTGAATCAATCTCATTAGCATAAATATGACATCTTTTGAAAGAGGAAAACTATATTCCTGGTGATTGTTATGTAATTATTGATGTGTTAATCAGCTGGCAGATGAGAAATTTTACTTAGTGATCATTGAATGCTGGTTTCACTAAGCCTTCTAACTGCCGACCTACAGACTGTGTTACTCCATTCAGTATTCTTCCAGTGGACCGCATATGGAGAGGAAAAATCCTGTGGAGCCGCTGTCACGCAGAAGCAAGAGAATGCGGAAAGGCAGGCACACTGGTTCTCACAGTAGAGGCCAGAACATCAGAACATGTCTGATACACTCTGTGCAATAAGCAGTGATCTCATGAAGTGATAACTATTAGAAGAATGAATTCGTGCTGTCTATATGATACATATGTAGCATAAAGGACAGTGGTATTACTATGGTATTACTCGCAATATCCAAAGCAACTAAAATTTAGCAAATATTCCAGATTGCTTTCCTGTCTTTTTGTTTCAGTCCAAAATATAACATTGTACAAGGAAACAATGATCAAATAAAGACTTCCTACTGGGTACTGAGTTACCTTGCACTCTGTACTGTTTCTTTTTTATTCCGCTATGTATGATTGTTTTTCAGTCTGTTTTAGAAAAATCTGTTGTATCTCTGTTTCTTATCACAAGCACAAGAAAGTCTAAACGCTGTTGAGATGACATGAGATGATTGTCATGTTTAGTTATTCCCATTGTTAAGTTTTGGTTAATTATTTCTTTCAATGCATAATACTTTAATGGGAGTTATTGATTGGATCTCTATACTGCTTTGAGAATAACATCTAAAAATGTGAATGTTTATATGGCCACTATAGATGAAGCCCAGCAAGGTAAGTCATTGTAGATATGATTCAGAAGGTCTGACTTTGTAGTGAATCAAACCAGTGAACATTACTTTTGAAGTAACTTATAAGGTAAACAATACCCTGTAAATTGTTTAGTTAATTGCGGTTTCTCTGCTTCATGGTTGCAAGCCATGTAGTTATGCACTAAAATATTTTAAAGGGAATTTCATTGAAAGTATAGTGTAAGCGAACAGAATGACCTTTTCTTTTTTCTTTCCTCTGTGGTTAGCCGATTGTATAGCAAATTACAACAATCAGCTGGACAACAAGCAAACAAACCTGATGTTGCCTGAGTCAACTGTATATGGTGACGTGGACCTCAGCAACAAAATCAATGAGATGAAAACCTTCAATAGTCCAAATCTAAAGGACGGAAGATTTGTCAGCCAGCCTGGGCAGCCCACTCCTTATGCCACCACTCAACTCATCCAGTCAAATATCAGCAATAATGTTAACAATGGCAGCGGGGATACGAATGAGAAACACTGGAAACCCTCTGTTCAGCAAAAGCAAGAGGTTGCACCCATACAGTACAACATTATGGAGCAAAACAAATTAAACAAAGGTGAAGAGCTTTTAGCTTGTTTCTCCTCTTTAGGCATCAGAGGAGTTTTGACCTTCTGCTGCTGGGAGTCTAAAGCTTTCAGGTTCAGCAATTACAGACTTCTGTGGTGCTTTTAGACTTCTCTCTCTTTAGATTCAGAAATTCACAGTTAGTAGTGTCAGAAAGTTAATTAGCACCACAATAACCTTCAGATATTGAGTTTATTATAACAAATAACAAAGCTGTATCTTTAGAAGAGCGTTAAATAAAATAAATTTTCTATGGATTTGAGATTAATTCAAATGTAATAGTAGTTAAGGGATTGATTAGGACAGAGGCCAGATATTTTATTCATAAGCCAAATGCATGGTAGTCACATTATTCTCTACCTTAAATTTTAAATAGGTCAACCTACTCTTTTCAGTTGTGGATGGAGACTAATTAAATCTACATGTTCATGTAAACGAATGAAATTTTGCATATCAAACTCTGTAAAATGGTATTCTATTGTACTCTGGGGACACAAATGGAGTGATCCAATTCATTTTAGACTTGTTCCTAGCAAGCCTTCCATTCACATATTGAGAGGCAATGCTACTGCACACAGTTTTGGAAACTAAATTCCTTTGTTACCCGAACTGAAGTCTGCAAATCTAGAAGCTAAAAATAAATTGATTTTAGTGCTAATGGGAAACATTAGAATGTACTTTTGTGGCCTTGAGGGCATGTTTCTTGAATATAATGTGTAAGAGTTGGAAGAAAGAGGTATATGATTTCTTGTTAGTCCTCCAGGCTACCATACAACCTCCTTTAATAACCTGATTTGCAAAACAGTATCCCTAGGAACTGGACCCATTTTAACTTGGAAGTTTTTGCATGTATTGTTGTAGCTCAAGTGATCGCACAGTGAGAAGTTATACAGTAAAAAGACATGTTTCGTTACAGGAATGTTGATTTCTCTACTGGACCCATCTACTCACAGAGGAGTTCAAAGGGCAATATAAAATGTGACACCTTCCCTTGACATAAACATGTCAAAAGAAAATTCAGTTTTTGTGACTCCTGACTAGAGGGTGAAAGCTGTATTTTTTTGTAATTATGTTTTCTTTCAAGAACTGTGTATTACATATCCGTTTTAGAATTAAAACATGTTTGGTTTTTATGCCCTGGAAGATACCGCATCTTTCAAACTGTGTATATTACAGCTATTACAGCTGCAAATTCTCTAGCATATTGTAGTGGGGAAAGGCCCCTTTAAAGCATTGTCTGCTGACAGTCATATATACATATTTCAGAGTGCTGATTTACTGTTTATCCTCTGTGTAAACATATGTGGTTTGTAGAGCTTCAGCGTGGTCTCTGGAATGCAGCTAGGCTGAGAAACTATTACAGAATGCACTCTGGTGTGGAATTTATCATTTTGCTCTTTTTCCCCATGCTTACATTATCGCAAACATTTCTGCAGCAGATGGACTGGATTCTTAGTTTTGTTTATTTTTGTTTTGATTTGCTGTTTCATGAGTCAATATTCTGATCTTGTTTTTCTCATTTCCTAAGTCAAAACCATCTTGCTGATGATTATACCTATAGCTTTTGTGATGGGAAATAACCATTTTGATGAGTTACATGCTGTGCGTCATTGTTACTACTTAATGTCCAGTGGATCTGTTTATGATGCAGTTTTTCTCTGTAAATTATAAGTCCTTTTTGGCATGAGAGTACTGTTTTGTCAGATGAGTATATTATTTCTGATAAAGTTTTACAAATCTGGTTGCCGAATCTAGATTTAAAAGTAACATGTATATCAAGCGCTTTGGAACTGGAGAAGGAGCTTAAAGTAACAGCCATTAGCAAAAAAGGCCCTGCCTGTAGCCAGAACCTACATGACCCAACGTAAATAGAAATCTTCTTGGAGCCCGCAGGCGTTAAACAAAGACCTTGTCTGTTGTAAACTAATTTCAATGGAGCTGCATTGTTGCTCCAGCAGATCATTCAGCCTTTGTAATATAGGGCTGGTTCCTATGTGGGTTTGTCACCTTTGAAATACAAAAAGTAGCTACCACAGTCCATTGGCTGCCCTGCATGCGTAGATTAAGCAGAGACCATGGAATATCAATCAAGATGACAATCTGTTCGTATGCAAAATGCTCACACAGGTCGTATATATATCCATTGAGACTTAATCGTTTCAGACACATTGCGACAACCCTGTGCACAGATTTCGTTTTGCTTCGGTTTTGCTGTGGAGCTACTAAGTTCCTGTGATCTTCCTTAAACTTATGATTAGAGACAAGATAAAAATAAAACACGATTATAGGATTATTTTCCTTTCAAAAAATGAATTGATTTCTACCTAACATTTTCAAGAGATCTTACTTTGTGTTGTAAAGCAGGGGTATAAAAACAGATGTGTTTCTGAAGGGTAGCATTAACTTTACTATTAAACTTGCAGATTACCGGGTAAATGAAAACATTGCTCCAACTATTCCATACAACCAGTCATATGACCAGAATACAGGTGGATCCTACAACAGCTCGGACAGAGGCAGTAGTACATCCGGTGAGTATTTACTGTGTTTGCTAACCTTTAGGGTTTTTGGTGTTTGGACGCTCTAGCCATAGTTAGCACTAGTTACTGGACTTACAGAACACATGATAGGGAGGAACCCACTGATGGTATTACAGCACATGCATGGTAAACAGCGTAAAAAATGGTCTAACAGGTGCCTGTATTTCTGTTGTATCTTTATGATTGCTTAATGCCATCTAAACATCAATTAAGTAATTGATTGTCCAAAATTGTGAAGTCACGAAATGAAATAAAATTTGGGTTTCCTGATGTTAATGCCCTACTGGTTAATATTATGGCCTCCAGATGGGCAATTCATAGAAATTCCTTCTCAACTGTCACAAAAAAAGAGATTTCTAATTTATGTCTTACTTTCCTGGTACATTACTGGCTTCTTTTCCGTCTCTTGGCTCTACTCACCCAAGATAACTTTATTCATGAGTAATCTCAAGATAATAGAACATTTGAGTTATACCTAACAGAACTGCTTTAAGAAATTCTTCATTTTTTATTTTAAACCCATGCATTTAGAATCATAGAATCATTAGGTTGGAAGAGACCTCTGAGATCACAAAGTCCAATCGTGCCTGTCTCCCTACTAAACCATGTCCCTAAGAAACTCATCCACCTGTTCTTTAAACACCTCCAGGGATGGCAACTCCACCACCTCCCTGGGCAGCCTGTTCCAACCCATGACCACCCTTTCAGTGAAGAAATTCTTCCTAATGTCCACTCTAAACCTCTCCTGGCACAACTTGTGGCCATTTCCTCTTGTCCTATCACTTGTCACTTGTGAGAAGAGACCAGCACCCACCCCATCGCAACCTCCTTTCAGGCAGTTGTGGGCAGTGATGAGGTCTACCCTCAGCCTCCTCTTCTCTAAGCTAAACAACCCTAATTCCCTCAGTCACTCTTTGTAGGACTTGTTCTCCAGCCCCCTCACCTTGTTGCACTTCTCTGCACGCTCTCCAGCCCCTCAATGTCCTTCCTGTAGTGAGGGGCCCAAAACTGAACCCAGCACTCGAGGTGCGGCCTCACCAGTGCTGAGCACAGGGGCACAATCACCTCCCTGCTCCTGCTGGCCACGCTGTGTCTGATACAGGCCAAGATGCCATTGGCCCTCTTGGCCACCTGAGCACACTGCTGGCTCTTGTTCAGCCGCTGCCAACCAACACCCCCAGGTCCTTCTCTGCCATTTCATTGAATAAAAAAGCATGCATGCATGCATACACACAATTTGTATAGATTTCAGTGGCTATATGTCAAAACTATTCCTGTATATCTTTCAAATGTAGACAAATGATAATTACAGTTAAATTTTGTTTCTCATCAGCATCTCCTATGCAAAATATCTAAAAGTCCTTCATAAAATTCTTGAAACAAGACAGCTTTTTGATTGGAAAATTCTGACTAGGGCACTGAAATTGTACTCTCTGCTTTGGAACCTCAAAATATGGTTTAATTCAAAAGCTGTTGCTTCGGATCATTGTATAACCTATTCGCTTTCAGCTTTGATTTCTGGTAGAGGTCTTTGAAATGTTTAGAGCTAAACCAGAAACTACACGTAAGTTATACTGTGCCTGATGTTTAGCCCATGTTTATTTACATCAAGACATTTGTACGGTGAGTTATAGTCACAATCAGCAGCTACCTGTACTTTACATCTACTGATCAAGACAAGGATTTTTCTTTTCGCCTTTTGTTCTGCTATTGCCTTTGATAGCCCAGTAGCCTTAATCCTAACTTGTGCTCCATTTTGAACGACTGTGACTGAGGCACAGGACAGTCATATACACGTAGATGAGCCTGCTGTGCCTTTGGGTGACCTGACTTTTCAGTGGCTGGGGTGAAATAATCATGGCTTACAATTCTCCCAGCTGCTCAGGGTTGTTCTTCTAGGAGGCAACCTTTTGCCCCTTCTTGGGTCTACAACATCAGGATGTGATGCTAAGTATGTTCTCAGTGACTCTAAGACCTGAAATTCAGCATGAAACCATCTGAGGGGTATGAACCTCTGCAAATTAAAAATGAGAAGGTGATATTCTCCATGCTGACACCTATTATGATTATTCATAATGCTAACGATTTATAGTTCTATTCCAAGGACTCCGGCAGGAATGAAGCAAGGTGACCAGAGTAATAAATAATTGCGCTGAACCTGGTATATATCATGGTGCTTGGGGTAGAGAATGCAGATGATGGTCGTCTTGGGATAGTTAGGGTCTTGCTTCACATACTGAGATCCCAGAAAAATGACTGTACATAGCTAAAACGTATTTGTATCTGGCAGCTCATGTGGGACAATAATAAGCAGAACTACTATCCATAAGAATGGAAAATCTAAGACAGCAGACATAAAAAAAAAAAAGCTTCCTAAATCTCTCTGCAGCATATTTAATCATGTGTATGAGGCATATCACTGTGGTAATATAACACCATGCTTCAGCTGAAGAGAGAAATATGAAGGATTCTAAAACATAGTCAAAAATACGGTGACTTTATCTACACTTAAAGAAGTAACAGTAACAAAAAAGGATAAAAATGTATACCAAGGAAAAATGGTAGAGTCAGTTCTGATCGTAGCCATGTGCAAAGTTAAAATTCAAGACCACCTGAATAATTGGTCTTAATTCAAAGTTATTGGAACTGTTAAAGCAGCATTGTTCTATTATGAGCTATAATTTCCCAGTAATAGTAGTTGAAAACATTTGTGCAATACTTCATCGATCTTCTTTTTTCTGTTATTTTAGTTCTTCCAGCAATTATTTTCAACTGCACCTGCCCTTTAGTCTAAAACCGGTCATTTCATTGTGCCTAAAACGTTTCAGTAGACAAGTACAAATTACATATATTCAATGACTTAATGCAACAGTGGAACTTTAATAGATCATATCTATATCATATTGTATCTTAGGTTCCAGCAATTAAATACTATAAAGACACTTTAGAAAATATGTCTACAGCTCATTTGGTTTAGATGATAATCTATAATGTAATTAATAGAAGTAGGAAGCTCGCTCTTAATGATGTTGCTTATAAAAGTAATTTATGATTTTATCACATTTTGACTATTTATTAACAATTCAAGTTTTTTATCCCATGTGTTTTTTCCATGCTGTGTAAAGTTTCTGGTTAAATTCAAGTGCTTAAAAATAAACTACAATTGCAAGTTCTTTAAAAAAGGAATACCAGTTTATTCCAACTCAGCACTACAGTAGACTCCCAGAGAAGAAGGATCAAGAGGATCTTGGAGGGAGTAAAGTTATTTTGTTTTTCAAAGTGTGACGGTGAGGAGATACTTCAAAGCATTACAAATATGTACGGCTTTTTATTCATAGGGAGTCAAGGGCATAAGAAGGGTGCTCGAACCCCAAAGGCTCCCAAGCAAGCTGGCATGAACTGGGCAGATCTTCTTCCACCCCCTCCAGCACATCCACCTCCTCATAGCAATAGTGAAGATTACAGTCTTTCAGTGGATGAAAGGTAAGAAAAATGAATACATCATCCATTTCTCACTTTAATCACTACTTGATTGAACTATGATTTGCCCGACAAGCTGGCAGTGAGTCCTTCCTTCACTACTGTTCTGGCGATCCTCAACAATCTGTAGTGTTGCTATTTGAAGAGATTGCTTACTGACACGGTGTACATCCACTCAGTGCATCCTTACTAAGCTGTTTTCAAAAGCACATATAATGATTTTTTTCTGAGCTATTTATACATATATCAGATATGATGATTACACAGTAAAAATTCAAGTCCTTATTTTCTTAAAAAATTAATTTTAGCTATGACCAAGAAATTCCTTGTCCTGTCCCACCTGCAAGGATGTATCTGCAGCAGGATGAGCTAGAGGAAGAGGAAGAAGATGAGCGAGGTCCTACTCCACCTGTCCGAGGAGCAGCTTCCTCTCCAGCCGCTGTCTCCTATAGCCATCAGTCAACTGCCACTCTCACCCCCTCTCCCCAAGAGGAACTCCAGCCCATGTTACAGGACTGTCAGGAGGATCTGGGACACATACAGCACCAACCTGACCGGAGGTGTGTCAATGCAAATGTAGCAAGAAGGATGTGACAACAGTCATCCTGACCCCACTGAAAATTCCTGTTGAATTCAGTGAGGCCAAGATTTTCCCTCATGATATTTATTCTGTTAAGATTTAACTTATAATGCAGGGTGCTAGAACTATTTGTAACCTAAGAAATACGTAATTAAGTTGCTTTATTATTATACCATGGAAAGAAATGTAGTATATCACTTTACGGTATGCACGGTGCTGACACAAGTTAAATTCACAGTCATCAGGATATTAAAGTGGTATCGTTAACACAGCTTACCATATAATTACAGTTCCATTGTTTCCAATAGATTTACTGCATTATTACCATAAAATAGCATGCATTATTTCACAGTAACTGTGCAATTAACTTGTCACCAATATGTATGAATATAGATAAATATATAATTTATATAACCTATAGATTTTCTTTCTCTCATAAATCCAAATACAGGAAATTGTTGCTTGCAAAATTTTCTTAGTATTTCTAACTACCCTTATTTAAAGGAATGACCAACATTAATAAAGACAGATATTTGTTACAGGGAAATGTTTCTTCTCTGGGTTGCTTTTAATACAAACTATTTTGCATATAGACTCCTACAGCTTCTTTTCCATAAAAAAGTGAATTCTGAATGAGGCTTTTTATGTATGATGCTTTCTTGTCTTGCTTTTTGTTAAGAAAGCACAGCTTTTCCATCCCAAATTACATTTCTTTTTCTTTTTTTTTTCTCCAGTGGTTTGAACATACTGTTTATTACCACAAATATAGAAACTTACCTGCAATATTCTAGTCATACCTTTTCTTTTTAGTGAAATGCAGGCCTATCATGATGAAATTAAATTTATCTTGCCAAGTAGACAGTAGAACTTTGATCCTATTAATATATCTTGCTGGACATTTGTGGATGTATTTTCCAGAATGTTTTTTTAAAAATTAGTTCATTTTTATGTTTGCTTTTTTTTTTTTAAGTAAGCCATAGTTATTAATTTGATCTTTTAAGGGCCTTTATCTGCTTTCACTTCTGCTCCCATTTCTGCTTGGTCTGTCTTGCTTTGTTTTCTTTATGGTAACTCTTCTTGTACTGAGTGTCTTCTCTTCCTCCGTCTTCCTGAATGTTTGCCATCCCTCTTTTTATTAGTGGATGCCTAATAATATTTTCCTGTAATTTTCATTAACCCTGATATCTTGGGGCATTTAAGTGATCATTTTTACCATTTAGGTTTTCTGGGTTGTTTAAAGGTTAAACTAGCTGGACACTAACGGAAAAGGGAAATGCTGAGTGATGTGCTGTGAATGACTACCATGTTCGGAAGAGTGGGGGATACATACTGACATACAAAATAGAGTAGGCACTGGAGCAGATGTATGCAAACATGCATAACCAGCAAGCAGTTGTCTGAAAGTAGGTTTGCTAAACAAGAAGACTCATGGCTAGTCACCATAAATGTAATCAAAAGTAGTGGCAGAAGTATCTGGAAGGATGTTCCAATTTAATATCCTAGGGGGATACAACTTTCTCATTGAGTGGACTGAGAAAAAAATTATATTTATTTTTTGCTTCCTACAGTCTTAGAATCGTTAGTGACTAAATTTGTCCTTTTTTTTTGTCTTACTTTTTCTAACACTGTTTCTTTTCTTTTGCTACTTCCATCTCATTAGTTAAAAAAGATTCACAGAATTCTATTTAATTGATTTGTAAGTCTTGACTGACTACCGTTTCCATCTCATGACATTGATATGAGCCATAGCATTGCTGTTTAGGTGTTGAGTGTACTGTGCTCCACAGCTGTAGCCTATTCTGGAAGGGGGTTTTCTCTTTTGAGTATGCTATGACAATATTTTCCAATTCAGAATACCTTTCAAGTGATGCCTTTCTGTATTATTTTGGGGTGGGAGTTGTAAATGGTGGGTTTATAGTCAATATATTATCTAAAATACTTTTTGTCATAGTTTATATTAGCTTTACTTGTATTTCTGCTAAATATTATCTCAATTTCTGATCAGAACCAGACAGACAATGATGGTGATGGTGATGTTTTACTATAATATTTCTCTGTTTGGTTACCTTAATAAAGTATAGCAAACTGAAGTAGAAATCTGTGTTCTGGGAGAGTGGACAAGCAGAGAAAAAAACCTAAAGATTTAGTGAGATAGGAGACGATGTCAATGTTAAAGTGAGCACCACTGCTTCAGGTATGCCCATGAACCAGCTGCTCTCAATTAACCTACCCTTAAAGGTTGGCAGAAAGGCTGTGTTTTCAAGAACACTAACATATTTTGTAACCACTTGTCTGTCTCCTAATACCAAAACCTAGAGAACAGGAAGACTGGCAAATACGCTACAAGGAGAACTGTCACAAGGGCTTTACATTAAAGTAATAAAACTTTATTGGGCAAGGTCTCTAGTCAAAGGCAGGTAGATATTCCCATGCAGCAATGGCTTCTAGGATGGGGGGGGATGGGGGGAGGTATCAAATAATCTTTGGGTATATTGCCCTTACTGACTTTTCATTCCATTCAGTACTTAATACAGCAAGTGGAAAATAGAGGCTAGATCATGTGGGCCAAGGAGGTTCCAGCTTGCTTTTGCCAAATAGTATTAGGTTTTTCTTTGCTAAGTTTTCCTTTAAATCTTATTAAGTATTCCCTTCTATTAAAATAAAAAAATTGTGCTCCCCCCACCCCCCAAGAAATATTTAATTTATGAGAGTCACTATTTGTCTATAAGATAATAAAAGGGGAAAGCTGACAAAGGAAAAGTACTTTGGAAATCTTTGCAAAGCAGACTGCAGTAGAAATTTCTAGTAAACAAAGCCAACAGTACACCCATTGATACAGAAAGTATTTCTTCCTATCAGACAAATGGCAATTGAAGAGCATGCTTGTGGTCCTGTAGAAAAACCATTGATGGTATTACTGCCTGGGACTTCTCAGTAAAGTATTAACTAAACTGAACATTGATTTAATGATATCTAATACTTTGCCTCTTTAAACTGGAGGCATCATTACTGATGATTTAAGTTGAAAATAAATTAACCCATACATCTATATGCATTTTGGTATCCTTAAGACTTAGAACTAATATTACGGTAGGGAATTCTTTCTTTATATTATCACCTAGACCAATTTAAAAAAAATAAGAAATAAAAATGTCTCTGTTCATATCTTTCTGAATCACTGGGGTGGGTGGAGGGAAGATATGGAGCAATCTGTTTGGATGGAGCAATCTGTTGACATTGATAGTTTCAAGCTTCTAGAGAAATATACAGAGACAGTTCTTTTGCTCATACTCTCCAAGGTGTACAAATAACATTTTAAATAGTCACATGAACTGTAACAACCTCTTTGTGTAGCTGTGCATGTGCTATATTAGGAAAAATGAACAGCTTTATGCAAAATAAGCCAATTTTCATTAAAATCAGTGATAAAGGAACCCCATTAAAAATTCAGATTTCTTTGTGATAGATTTCAAACAACATAGCTGTCAATCAGTTACGTTTTACAGCAAAAATAAAAACTAAAAAAGACAACAAACCCTGAACCTTTCAGATATAAATATTGTTGATTTAAAAAGGCAAGTCAAACTTGTTGGGAAATAAATATGATGAAAATCAGTCTACTATTTTCTCTGACTGTTATGTGACTTCAGTTCTCACCCTTGTATTTTTATGCAGACGTCAAACTGTGAGTCCTCCACCCCCTCCAAGGCCTATCTCCCCACCACATACCTATGGATATATCTCAGGGCCCTTGGTCTCTGATATGGATACTGACGCACCAGAAGAGGAAGAGGATGAGGCAGATATAGAGGTTGCCAAGATGCAGAACAGAAGGCTTCTTTTGCGTGGCCTTGAGCAGACTCCTGCCTCCAGCGTTGGGGATTTGGAGAGCTCTGTGACAGGGTCCATGATCAATGGCTGGGGTTCAGCCTCCGAAGAAGATAACATCTCAAGTGGGCGGTCAAGTGTTAGCTCTTCCGATGGATCATTTTTTACCGATGCAGATTTTGCACAGGCTGTT
The DNA here is from genome assembly GCA_033558235.1 of Neomorphus geoffroyi. NCBI lineage: Eukaryota > Metazoa > Chordata > Aves > Cuculiformes > Neomorphidae > Neomorphus > Neomorphus geoffroyi. Next base: position 72,580,862 of record JAUMJM010000005.1, on the reverse strand, counting down.
GCAGCAGCTGCAGAATACGCTGGCCTGAAAGTAGCCAGACGTCAAATGCAGGATGCAGCAGGAGGTGAGTTTGTCCTCTGTTTGATGGGAGAAGGGGAAAAAATGACCGTTTTGAAATGTATTTATCCACAACGGCTTCCTGGATTCCTGTTGTTCTTAAAACATGCAGAAATTCAAAGTCAGTGTGTTGTCCATTTATGCTAGTGAAAGAGTCAGAAAATGTTGCGGTTTTACCTTGGTTTTCCTAAATATTGCCTATTTTTTTAGTCTCATTGATTACTGCCAAACCTCAGCCCTGCTGGTGAATTTGCACCCTGAACTCAATGAGAAACAAAATACTGGATTACAGAATTCTATCCTTTTCCTAGTATAAGGTCCCAGTGTTTTCAGTCAGTCTTCATGAGAGATCTAATCCCTCTGTATTAAAATGTTCAAATAAATAGTAAACCTTTAGAGTCATATTTCCCCTTTATTTGAAAAAATATTGTAGTATAATTGTTTTCCATTTTATATTATGTTGTTATCTTTTGGAGAATGCTCTTCAAGCTCCTCCTTTTATATTACTGAGATCAACAGGGTTTGTGTTGGTTTCATAATTCGACGGCTGTTATTAGCTGAAGTTTAGATTATAGGTTACAAATATGCAGCAAGGCCTTATGCATATTTTTCTTCTTTATTTTTCTCCTCCAAGTATTTAATGTTTTACAACATACTGGTTAGTAGTAACACTGGTTGTATGCAGGTAATCAGTAACCTGACTAGGCCCAATGGATATTGTTATAGTTAACTGAGAAATAAGAATACTGCTGAGTGGGATGCAGGTTTTAAGCAGATCCATGAGTGTTTTACCCATCAATCCTATTAAACTGCCAAACCTGGAAAAGAGGTGCTCTGGTACTGACGACTGTGTCCACCCTGACTCTACAGATTTGCAACCTTCCTCCCTTTTCTGATATCCTCTTGCAGTTAACAGTCCTTTGTTTCATTTCAACACAGCTGTTCATCATGAAGAGTGAGAGGGGAGGTAATTTAGTAATTCTGGATGAAATCCTGGCCAATTGAAGTAGGTGGCAAAACTCCCATTCATACCCATGGGGCCAGGATTTTATCTATTTTGTACATATATATTCATATAAATATATGTGTCTATGTGTGTGTAAATTTATATATTTAGAAAAGATACGTTTACATCCCATTACTATTATAGGCAAAATATTTTATAATAGCCAAATTCATGTTATGCAGTGATTTTTATATATTGGTATTACCTGTATCTGGCTACGCATCCTAAAACTGCAAATAAGCTGTGATAAAATGCCAGTCAAACATCCCCAATGTATTCCTGGTAATGCACTCAAAGCAACAGAGGGGGCATCTGTATCCAAGAGCTGCTAGTGGCTTGCTCTGCTTATGGCATGGGTGACCTCACACCGCCCAAGCTAGGGAAGTTTAAACCCTTTTGAGAGTTAGATGTTTCTTCGTTTCTGAAATAAGAGAAGTCTGCCTGTGCTTGCTTGCTGATGGTGTTCAGGAGTTACCAGCTACCAACCAGTTGGATAATTTCTGTGCAACTAAGCCAATCTGCTACTGATGGGATAGCAAATGCCTTTGTTCAGTTACAGCTCACTCTAAGGCATTAGATTACAGGAAGGATGTTTTATTATTGTTCCAGTGGTATATTTTCAGGTTTTGTGTAGCTAGGCAAAAAAAGAAAAGGTATGAAAGATCTTATTTTAGGTAAGAAAAATAATAGCTTTTGTTCTGTTACAATTTCCAGGCCGTAGACATTTTCATGCATCACACTGTCCTAGACCTACCAGCCCTGTGTCTACCGACAGCAACATGAGTGCTGCTGTAATACAGAAGGTCCGACCTGCCAAAAAGCAAAAACACCAGCCAGGACATCTGCGCAGAGAAGTCTACACAGATGGTGAGTCCACTGAAACGGGTGAAAACGTCAGTGAACCTTTCTAAATATGCTTTCAATGTGTGTGTGTGTGAAATTTTTCCACAGAGATAACATTATGTTTCAGAATTCAGTGATTTGTGTTTCCTGTTGTTAAACACACTGAACAGATTAATCATTTTAAATGCCAGAGTTCCTTAATACTGTACATTGCTGCATCCACTCCAGAGCTTTGCACCTGTTTTCTGTAGTGTCCTAATCGGCTAATTACTGTCATTATTTAAAAGCCCAGATAGCATAAATAGTACAGTCATTGAGAATAATGTGTGGTTAGGATTAAAATCTTTGTCCACATGACTGACTATTAAAACCTTCAGAATGTATCTTTTCCTGAAAAAAACAATTTACCATTCAAATGGTGGGCAACTCAAATCAATGAATTTTAATTCTGACCACAACACTGTTGCTATCGGTTACTTTGTGAGTAAAAGCAAAATCTAATCTTCTTCTCTCATGCCTTCACAGACAATATCAACTCTTGCTGAAAAGGTAGTGTTGTATTCTCTTGGGAGCGTGAGAGGATAATGCAAACATTGTGATGTTGTCTAGAGAGAGCCTTTAATGAAAATGCCTCAGGTGGTGCAGCTTTTATTAAAGCACTGCCTTCCAGTTTTATAAAACAACCCACGGGCTTTGTTGGAAATGCATGTAAGATAAATTCTCCGAGACTTAACCCATCTTGTCAAGTTTGCTAAATTTCCTAACGGGGGGAGGGGAAGGGAGGGCATCGTTCCTCACCTCCTGGTTCTTTGCAACAACAATCTGATTAGGACTTTCATTACCAGTCTGAAATTTTTCAAAGAAGGGCATCATTTGCCATTATCATATGAAAGCCTAATATTATAGATCCTTATCCCGGGTTACAAGAAGGGAGTTTTTAGCCACTTCTCCCTATGATTCCTGCCACTTGACGAAAAAATTTAATACAAAGCTCACGGCACAATGAGCAGAAGTAATTTAGCAATGAGTGGTTGTCCATGCTATTATCTGTACTTTATTCTGAGTATTTTCTCCAACTAGCATCCATCTGATATTAGACTGCATTAAATACTGGCATGACACAGTGCACCTGGGCCTCTTGGCTTATGCCCAGGCCCCTTCTGTCTGTGAAACAGAGCTGTTGGAATATTATTTGATTTCAAGAGGTTATTACAGTGGTTTTGTGCATGTTTGCTTCTATGAACAGACAACACAAGGTGTAAATCCAAAACTGTACCAGAAATGTTACATTTATGAGACCCTTGTAATGGCATTTCTGAGGATTTTATGGACATTTTATCAGCTTTTATTCTCTTGAAGAGAATGCTCTTAACTGAATAATCGGCTGAGAATTAAACTAGGATACAAACACAACAGCTAGAACATCAGAAACAAAATCTGAACAGGAGTTTTATGTGGCCATTTTCTTCTAACATGGGAATAAATAAGAGATGAACCTATATTTGATGACAGGTTTTTGTGAAAGTAATTATACAAAGTTAAGTCATAGAGCTTGTGGTTAGATATTGCAATAGATTTGACAATCATGATCAATATTTGTTTTTGTGTTATATAGCACGTGCTTGCTTCAGCATATTTTCTGATTGGGTAAGAATTTCCACTAAGCTGTTTAGTGTGCAATACAGTGTGGTCGTTCAGGGAACAGCAAATTATGGCTTTAATTTCTGCAGAACTAATAACACCCAGTTCAAAGGTTGAAGGGCTTGTTTGGTTTTGATTCCCCCCCACCAGTCCATTTACATAAACATATTTAGAACCTTACTGAAGATTCTAACCATTCATTTTAATAGCCCCATCTAATAAATTGTCCCTTTAGAATTATCTGTAAAATATCATCTACTAATTGTTTCCCTTAAGTGGAGATAAGCAATATGGAGTTGCGAATGAAACATATAAGCACAGCTGACCTTTCTTGAATATACTTAGATTTTTCTGTTGGCTTTATGTCACAGTCATACTTATCCTTTTCATAAAGGAATGCTCGATATAAGGATTTTTTTTCTTATAGTATGTGAATGTATGTCTGTTTGTAGTAGAGCAAAGTGGATATTCTGAACTTAAACATTCATTAGTGGCTAGAAGCATTGAATAAATACTAAAACAAGAAAAATACATTGCTTCATTTCTTTCTAAGCCTTTAAAATGGAATTTACTTTCACGTATAAAGAATTTTCTACTGTTCCCAAATTACCTGAATTAGTGTTTGTTAGCAGTTTCATGAAATACTAGTGTCATGAAGAATTTACATGATTGGTTGACAGAAAGGATATATAAACAAATCAAGTCTTCGCATGAATGGTTGAAAATGCCAAGGCTATTAGCAGCAGCAATATACGTAAGTCTTAAAATCTGTGGTTTTGCTTTATGCAGTGAGTTTTGGGAAAGAGATTGGTATTTCTGAAAGTGTGTTTCCTGCTAATGTAAAGTAAAGTTCTACTAATATTCTGCTTTAAATAAAAGAGAGTGCTCTCTGATCTACCCTGCATTGTATAAGTAGTAACAATTTTGTATTTTCTGCTAGCATTAGTTCGAATCAGTTTCTACTTTAAATGGAATGAGATTTCAGCTCAGTTGTTTTCTTCCTTGACAGTCATCCAGGCAGTGAAATGTTCTCTGTATTTGTTGCTAAAAATCTTTGCTCAGTAGGTGGTAAGGATTAAAATGTATGAATTTTTAATTGCTCTTCATCTAGCCTTTTAGAGAGTTAACTACTAGGAGTGCATCACAAGAACCAACTAACAGATGTATCCTCCTCAGCCTTGCCTGACCTACTTGCATATTTAATTTAAGGAAACAAATTTTAAAAGATTGGTTTTGTCTTTTCTAAAAGTATAGATAAGAAGGTCTCTTCTGAACTGTCTTGAATTGATTTATTAGTATTGACAAGCCCTCAGAATTGTAAGCATTTAGGTAAAAAGGATAGAAGTACTTTGTCATTGCTTCGATTTAGAAGGTCGTTCAATAGCAATTGTGCTGCTGACAGTTCACACGACACTTTAAATCCTAATTCTTTTTTAAATCTCTGAGTGACAAAGGAAAAAACCACTAAAATTCTTGTGCCTAACTAGTCAAGACTTCAATTGAGTTATTTAGGTATCTTATCAATGGCGGTGTTAGGGCAGCTGAATTTCACACAAAAGAGAATTGAATATCTGCCAAATATTTCTTTGCATTTTCACTTTGAAATGTTAAACCGTTATGAATGCTGCACCATTTGTACTTTTGTCTCCCTCTGCCTGTGCAATACAAAAAAAAAAATCTACTCTGCACAAATTTCATCAAGGTAAAACACAAATAGGAATGCATTTTGTTCCTCTACTAAAAAACAGCTTGTAGTCTTGTTGTGGAATGATGATAATTTTCAGATACCTGCTCCCTTTGCAGTCCTTACTTCTGATTCCATTGTGAGATATTTTGTAAATGTTGATTTTGTTGCTGAGGGAGGTTTTGTGGAGTGAAAATTATTTTGATCAAAGTATTATGTAAATGTACATAGAGGTAAAAAAACCCTACAATCCCAACCACCTGCTGCTTTCATACAACATACTGGGGTTTACTGAACCTATTTATTCGACCTGTTATTGTGTACAGTTTGAGCCATGCTTCTTGAAAGAAAAAGCATGAACAGAACATGACTAATAGTAGCTGAGGTTATGTATCAAGGAATCTTAAATAGTCTTAAAGCTTTACTAAGGATCAATCTTGAATTTTGCCTGCCTACATAAACATGCAATAGAGAAGAAAAAAATCACTCTATCTTCTCCAATACTGCATCAAATCTGTAACTGCTGTTTTCTTCAGGGTAAGACTGTAGAAGTCTACAGGCTGATAGAGTTTAAGGCCTACTTGCGTCATTTGTCACCACTTGCAGTTCATCTTTTTGTGCTTATTTGTGGTTTCTTCACTTCAGTTCCAAACTAACCTAGCAGATTTTTTTACGTATTGGTATTTTACTTATCCCATGATTCCTGTATATGTTCTCATTCAGAAAATTATCATCGCGCTTTTCAAAATACATATATGGAAGATTTGCCCTGTAGACAGTGCTATGAAATGGCATCCATTAATTGCTTTAGTTACGTGGGAAGCAGTACAACAGTAATACATAGGCATGAATGAAACGTGAGCACAGCTGACCTTTAACAAATACTTCTGAGTTCTTTGTATTGGTTTGATGTTGCTTTGTGATTTATTTTTTCATTCCTTACAATGGAAGCTTCCATTTTCCATTTAATAAGTGTGGCAATTTGTACATGAGGACGCAGATTGAATCTGGATTTTCTCTGTGATCTGAGCTGTTAAAATAAATACCATAGGGGTGTAATAGTGTTGACCTCTGAAAAGTGTTTTTTTGCCCCTCTGTAAAGGATTCTTCTCTGTGAGGAATACCATGTTATAATGAAGATTTTTATAGTTTCCCTGCAGGTCGCAAAAATGTTCTTGAAAGAGACTGTCCCTTTTGTTTAGTTACTACTGCACCATAGAGCTAGTGCAGTTTTATGAAACTTTTTACATCAATGCATCTTTCTTTTCCATAGTTAAGAATTAACACCACTTTGTTCATTGTCCCATGTGGCTGGATAGCTGGACTCTTGAATAAAGCAGTTTGTTCCAAGATGTATTTTATAGGCTACAGGAAAGATGCTGATTCCTTTCCTTTGGTATTCAGCCATTCCTTCCCTTTGGTATTCAACTGGTCCTTCCCTTTGGCATTCACCCAGTGCATTGCTGTGCTACCTTTGTTGGAGACTGGCTCCAAGGATGACTAGAAAGGTTGATGTGAAGTACCTACCCTGCCTTTATACCAACAGGCTCAACAGACGGGTTGTTCGGTGCTCTGATAACTTGATAGAGGCAGTGAACAGGAAATGTGAGAGACAAGATATCGCATGAACAACTGTGGTTCCAGAACACTTCTGATTTTGAGTATCTTTGTCTGCTTCTGTTTCAGTATGTCTTTTTCTGAGAGAAGACATGTTATGAGAAGCATGTTTTCCTCAGAAAGGAGAAAGATTGTTTGAATCTCCACAGACTAATGCAGAGTTTATGTTATTTTTTAAATCTTGACCAAGTTCTATAATCACTACAAGTATGCTGCAAAAAGTGGGAGCCATTACCATCTCCAGCCTTGATTTTGAAGAGCAATTCTTGTGCTTGATAAGCTTTGGGCTTGATCTGACATGCTCTAATGCACCGGGCTTTCATGGATTATATCATACTCAATTCTGAGGTCTTGAGCAGACTTCACACAATTTTTCATCTATTTGTTGAATTGTAATAGGTTCAGGTCAACTTTTTTTTTGGAGCAGGAATTGACACTTAAACTCATGTGGCTATGGAGCCTTGTGATCCAAATATCCAAATTTGCAGGCACATACTGCATTAAAGCATCAGCAGGGCGAGACCGGACAGTGAAAGCGTTTTGGTTCGCCAAAGAGTGACTAGAGCTCACAGGGCATTTTTAGATGCATAGAGGAGGTATTCCAAATGCTACTCTAATGTCTGGAGTTATAGAAAGTCATTCCTAAGGCTGTGTGTTGGACAGAGTTGCCTCTGTAAACCATGTTTGAAGCATTATGGAGAACAAAGGAATGCAGTTTTACTTTCTGTACTGTATGTTCAACAAAATCTGTTGTATTTCATGTCTTATTGAATCAGAAGTTGACCCTGGTTTACACCATTAATTTCCTCAGATGAACAAGTCTGATCCATTGCCTACAGATCTGCCTTTATTCATACTTTATAGTTTAATGATTCTACTCCATAAATAAAATTATTTTGATTCAGACACTTTATATATCCAGGCTTCCAGCTTATTTACATTATACTTTCTCAAGTTTTGAAAATCACAGTGCTTTTTCTGAAAAGATATCTGCAAGTGGTGATGGTTAAATAGATAGTTAAAATTAAGCATCAGCATTCAATTGTTTACCTTTAGCTGCTCTCTGAAAGTGACATTCCCCAAACTGCCGGCCTTTGAAAAACGAACTATGCTGCACAATTTGCAAGAACTATAAGCCCAGTTGTCCAACTTGTTCTTGGCCAAGAGCAACAGAAGGAAAAGTGTTTGTTTTTCTTGTTAAATAGATTTGGTCGCATATCCAAGCTATAAATTAGAATGAGGAGGAGTTTTCTTGGTTGCTTGGTTGGTTTTTTGTGGGAGTTTTGGTGGTTTTTCTTTCTTATATTTTAAGGCTTTTGTTTGTTTGTTTGCCAAGACAGTGGAGTTAATGCAGCAAGAATGATGTTATAGATCTCATCTACCTGAATTATGTCCAGCCTTAGGAAATAAACTTTATGACATCTTTCTTCCTCATCATCCCAGTCAGTCAATTGAGAAAATTTCCATTCTCACTTAACGTGTCAAGGGCAATTCCAAGTTCTGTCCCCAGTTTCACATAAAGGATGGTGCCCAGTAGGCTTGCATTGAGCACTACATTCTTTTTCTACATGTCTAGATCAACTCATTTATACCTTGTGTCACTGGAAAACCTCTCAAAAATGCCTGGCATCTGCCATATCCAAATTTATGCATATATGTTAGATTCCTAGTTTTTTCTTGTTCAGGAGTACTGCCTTTATTCTTAGGCCAATTTAGTTAATTTTCAGTTGAAATGTTCTCTTGAATGGGCTATGAATGAGGCATATATATAGTGATGGTGTTTGAAAAACACATTTGCTTCAAGATTTTTGTGGAAGTAGAAGGAATGAATGCACACTCATATAAAATGCTGAAGTTACATTTTTTTAATAGTGCTGTTATTTTTTTTAGCATTCTCACTTGAGAATATTAACTTCAGAAACATCTTTCACATTTCGCTTTTTTTGTCCATTGTTCTCCTATATGCATTGTTCCTACAGCTTTGTTGTGAGACACTTTTGTATTGTCCTTTCCTGGTTTGACTTATTTTTCCTTCACATTTTATATTCCACAGAGCACTGTTCCATCCTAATAAATAATTTACACATTCTAGTTTAAGTTGTAATACAGGAAAAGAACAAATTAACTAATAAAAAAAATGCATACCTTATAAATATTACTTAAAAATATACTGAATTTTACTGCCCTTTAGGCTGTGCTAATTTAAGGAGAAATATTGAAAATTTTTTTGTGTATTTTGGGTTTGGGTTTTTTTTTGTTCTTTCTGTGAGCTTGTTACTTTGTTAATTGAGTGTGGGATTTTTTTATATCTCATGATATATTCACAGGTGGCAGGGACATGTATGTTAGATTAACCTATCATTTTGAAAGAAGACTGCAATATTTAATATATTTAATGCTTAGGTATGTCATCAATGCGTCTGATATAGCTGTGGAAACCCATCAGTAGTATTAACAATAATATAACACTTTTTGGTGTGGAGAGAGGAGGGCATAGGGAGCTCTAAAAATAAATAGGGCTCCTGTTTCTTCGGTTCAATTTAATGTTATTTCTTAACTTTACGGGTGTATTATGTCATTTTAATTATTGTTCATTTCAACTTCGTAGACTTGCCACCCCCTCCTGTGCCACCTCCAGCTATAAAATCACCAACTGCCCAGTCCAAATCACAGCTGGAGGTGCGGCCAGTCATGTTGCCAAAACTTGCTTCTATAGAAGCGAGGACAGACAGATCTGCGGAAAGGAAAGGAGCGAGCTACAAAGGGAGGGATGGGGTGGATGGGAGACAGCATTCAGATGTGCGGACAAATTCGGGAGAGCGGAGAGAATCACAGGACCAGCAGAATGACGGGAAACTACGAGGAAGTAAAGCACCAAAACGAGAAGGCACACCAGCAAAAACTCATCTTCTTCAAGGTTATTTTGCATGCTCTTTAATGAAGTATTGGATGTTGATCACAGGGAACAAGAACTGTCTTTCCAGGTCTCACGCACTGTGTGCAGTTAGGTCTGCTGAAATGTCACCATTTATTGTCATTATAGGTGCTAATACAGGGCACGTTGCAGGTTCTTGTTAAGGTAGAATGGAAACAAAAGTATGAAAAACATAGGGTTTGTATGTTGCTTTCCTTATGCATCCATCGTGTATTAAAACTCAGTCTGAGGAAATCCAAGCAGAAACACTCCTCAAGAGCTGTAAGGATCTGTGTCCTTGCCCAAACTGTACATTTATAGTTTAGTTATGTCTGATCTGTCTGATTGTAATCTCATGTACAAGGGAAATGAACAAAGTCAGATAGTTCTGTATGTCAGATATTCAGCTTTTTTACCAAAGAATTGACACTTGACCCAGTTTTGGTCCTGTTTAAACAATAAGAAAGCCATAGCAGTAATGCATTAGTTATAAATACTAAGTGACATGGCATTGTGTGAATCAGACCTGATCAATGTAATCTCTTGTATGTGGAAGTTGATAAGGTTACTAATTAATGGAACAATATTAATGGAATTTGCCAACTATTCACTAAGACTTTCAACACAGATTTATACAAATGCCTGGACCTTACTTCCTACAGGTATCCAGGGTCAATATCAGGGGTGACTGGGCATTAATTTGGCTAAATGGGCACATTAATAAGAGATTGGTACTGACTACAGCGAATACTATAGAGAAATTTATTAGAAGTTTACCTTAAGAGGATGGTCCTGAAATTCTAAAATTTGCTCACTAATTTTGTTTCAAACTCAATTCAAGTAATACAGGGTCTAATATTTAGATGCAGTGATCTCCTTGCAAGTATCATGTATGTATTTTCATTTCCTTTTGCTAGTTATATTGAAAATATACTACAAGCATTATTTTTTTTCTCCTCATTTTCATGTAGAACGCAGAGCAGTGATAATAAATTAAAATAAAGTGGACAGTAATCATGAATTAGTTTTTCTCTGGTGAATGTTACCATATAAATATTATAAATTTCCTTGAGAAAGCTTCCGTAATGCTATTATGGAAACGATGTATTTCATATTCCTGTCAGGCATCACTTTAAACCTACTGAGGTTCATAAAAAGTAAAATAAATCAACTGCATGCGGATATTTTAGCTTCATAGGGTCTCTGAGATTGTAAACATAACAATGTATGTATTTGATCACACAGAGGATATCCTGCCATATTCTAGACCAACGTTTCCAACATCAAATAATCCTAGGGATCCCAGCTCCTCCAGCTCTATGTCGTCAAGAGGATCAGGAGGTAGACAGAGGGCAGATCAAGCAAATATAGCCCGAAGGAATGTTGCAGAAATGCAAGTACTGGGAGCATATGAACAAGGAGAAGAGGAAGAAGAAGAGATGGAGGTAAATGCAGTTGTACTACTGAAGATGACTTTAGTAAGTCTATTTTCTGTGCTTAGACAGATGCCAAGAAAAAACAATTGTGCACCAGAAATATTTTTCTTAAAAAAGATCAGTACATTTGTTTGTCTGTTAATGTTATGCCCAATCCAAGAAAGCAAAGAAACTTCAAGAATGTGTTAAAAACATAAACAAATCATATGTGTCATGGTATAACTGTCACTTGACTAATATCTATGGAATAGAACTTGGAAATATACAGTATTTAAATGTGCACTTTACATTAACCAGATTTTTTCAAAAACAAAAATAACATACTAGAGCATCTAAGAATAGCTTAACATTGCCTTTCACTTCTTTTGGAAGTTTATCATTCTAGATTTTAATAGATACTAAGGCATCAACTTTCTACCTTTTTTTCTGTCTAAAGATATTAATTCAATTTAAATTGTGATTATAGAAAGGGTGTCTAACATGCAACTTGCTGCACATAACTAAAAGTAGTAGTTATTGTTTAAAAGTAAGAAGTATGCGAAACAAACTTCAAAGGATAAAAATCTAACATATACTCATCTATATCTTTTTTCTTAATACAGGAAACAGAAAGCTGAAGACAACGACATGTACTGTAACAGGCTTTTAAAATCTAATCAGAAAAAAAAAAAAAAAATCACTTAAGATGCCTCAAGTCTGATGATGTTTGACGCCAGAAATAATGTTCAGTGCAATCAGAGTGTACAATTTTTCATTTTTCTTCATGCCGTCAGAGTACTAGTTTTTATTTTAATCTTTCTTTGTACACCCTCCTTACTAGGATTGGCCCTTGCCTATTCCATAATGCTAAGTGCATCACCTTTGCTGCCCAAGAAGGCAGGTAAGCTGCTTTTCATGGTACTTGGGGCAGCTGCTGCTTCAGGATTAGAACAGAAGGAGATCCCAGAGCCTGGGATCCCGAGGTTTCTCCCCTGCAAGGCAGTGCTTACTACACTGCCACTACATGAGTGAGCCAATCAATAACGTTGCAAGTAATATAGCATTGATCAAAAAGTTCCCCGAAGTGAACATCATGCAGAACATTGTTTTAATCTAGGGATTTCACTGTAGTCTGCAGTTACTGCAAATGGTATCTTGCAATTTCAATACAGACTGCGTGTCTTGTTTTCTGCCAATCTCTCGCTGAACTTTTGCAGATAATACAGTTTTACAAATGCAAGTAAAATTAATTTGGGATGAGGTGGCTCTTATTGTAAATATGTACTCATTCTAAATACCCTGTGGTGCTTTGATTTGTCTTTCCATTTTCATCATTAGGTACATTCTTATTAAAAATGTCCTTTGAGATAGGCAGGAGGTAAGCCAATGTGATTGCTGTTTGCCTAATCATGGCATGAGCAAGTTTATCTGAAACTTTTTCTGATTTTCAGCTTCAGCAATGCTTATGAGAATAACCAAGAAAATCAATGGACATTTTTAATAATGATTGGGTTAAATCGCTTACTGTTACTGGCCCAAATCTCAGACCTCTACTTGTGTCAATTCACCTTAAAGAAGTGCCACTTAAAAAAACTTTTGTTTGATCTTGACGATTAATTTTTTTGTAATGCACTGCTTATCTTTTTTTTTTTTTTGGTTTTAAAAGCACAATCACTAAACTTTGTTTGTAAACCATTGTAACTATTAACCTTTTTTTGTCTTATTGAAAATGTTAAGCATTTGTTTGGGATATTTTTCATCTTTTTGTTAATGTTCTATGTTTGTATTTGGAATATTTGAATGATGACAGATGGTAAAGTAACAAATATAAATGTGGGCCATAATCAAAACACTTCTCATTTTTCCTGGACTTACAGAAAATTATCAGTTTTGCTGTGGCCTCTCTCAACATTGGATTATCATTAAAGCTGAAATAGAGGCATTAGTTGCATTGAATTTGACAAATGATGTCCTCTGTCTGTAGATTTTATGACCTTTTTTGTAATTATAAAATTTCTTTGTCATTGGTGCAAATGGAAAAATGTGTGTTTGTTTATCGACAGCTATCAGGACTAGCCCCAATGGAAAAAAAAAAAAAAAAGAAGAAAAAAAAAGTGGTTTGGTGTTTACTGAGGACTGAAATTTTTCATTTAGCTAATTTTTAAAGAAAGGTTCCATAGAAAGGGTGTGCAGTACTAAAGGAACAATCCATGTGATTAATGTTTTCATTATGTTCATGTAAGAAACCTCATATTTTAGCCATAATTTTGCATACTGAGGATCCAATAATCAGAAAAGTAATTTTTGTCACATTATTTATTAAAAATGTTCTCAAATACATTATCTTTCTTGCGTAGTTTCTTGCGTTCCCCAAAACTTAATTTTAGGGCCAGCTTTGATCTTATTTCTACTGGTAAGAGTCAGAATCTGTTCCACTGAAATCATGCAGTCACAGGAGCATGAACAAAGTGGGAGAAGTGGATGCAGCCTAGAATTTTACATAATTACAATTGATTGCCTTAAAGATGTGATTTCTGGGTGCTTCATGAACTGTGATAACGAAAACATCTTAGCCTGCCAATTTCCAGAGAGCTGTAGAAGAAAATCTGTACCAACAAAAGCATTCACCTCAGGGGTGAGATGCATTTGTTACAAAGGAAATAAGATCCAAATACGTGAAGGGATTGAATACCATGAGTCATGTTTGTTGGGGCCTGCACAAATACAAGTTTTCTTACCTGCCTGCTGTCCTCTTGTACTGTAGCCATTCTGTGGTTGGCCCAGTCCTGCTGTGGATCACAATCAAGTAGGTGGTGATGGTCCCTTTTCTGCTCTTTCATTTTCATGTTCCTGTACTCATCCCAGTGATCCCATTTTTGCTCTTCCTTACCCTACACCCACCACCTCAAGTAAAAAAAGGGAGGGGGGGTGTAAAAAAGATAGCAAACACATTCCATTTAAAAACCATAAAAATTAGCCAGCAAAAAACATAAAAAACCCAAGAGCTATACTATAAGCAGCCCAGAGCCAGATCCTAAAGTGCTGCAGTGTATTCCAACACCAACTAGCTTACCATAGAAGATTGCCAGAGCCTTGACAATTTAATCGGGCATAAGCCTCAAGTATATATATATATTTTGATAATTATAGCCTTGAAGCAAGTATTAAGTTGAGTAACTTAAATATGCAACCTGTCTGTGTTGCTTAGAGAGGGGGATTTGTGTGTCTTCAGTCCTCATGCTTGTGTTCAGACTGCCATGTGTTAAGAGCTGCCAACATAAACCAGAGAGGAGCCCATAGAGCAGACTGTGCCACAGGAGACATCCATCTGGTCTGCACCTTTCCTTTGGAGGAGGCAGGAGAGGTTCATTTGATTAGCATCGACTGCTTCAGCAGCTGATTGTCTTTCCTGGCAGCAGGAGTGGTCTCATGGTTTGGGACCGAGCCATTGCCATCGCAGGGTGTGAAGGACAAGGTGGAGCTCAAGGCTGGGTCTCTGAGCATGTCAGAAGTTTAAGCTTCTACCGGAGGTGTAGTGGTGCATCACAAAACTGGGATGTCGTTGAAGGTGTGGTGTGTAGACCTCTGTGATGTGTACCTGTCCAGAAACATTGGTTCTGCGTGCCTGAAATCGGTACTCTCTTCATTCCTTACTGGCACGGTGACAAGCTGAAAAACAGGCATCAGATCTCCACCTGACATCCGTGTGCATCTGTGTAGCTTCTCTAGAAGTCAGACTCCAGCTGAAGTTTTGACCTCAAACTGTAGTAAGTGGTGAATCTTGCTCAAAGTTTTTAATTAAGAGTTGCTATAAATTAGTTTGATGTTTGATGATGTTCCTTGAGAAATTATTTAGACTGTTTTGTGATTGCATTCAGTTGTGTTCTGCCGTATCTTGTGACAGTGCATCACAGAATTTTCACAGGGTTCTTGCATCCACACCGAGCCTTCAGTGCATTGTGGTCTGACCAAAACCAACGTCATCATGATGAGATAGTCAGCAGCTCGGTCTTAAAATTACAACTCCTGTTAATCAATATTGATACACATTTGACTTGGTCTTTGGCATTCAGGTACTGTAAAACTACTTCGTTTACACATTGCTACTTTACCTAAAGAATTATTCAGGGATTGGAAAGGCAACACAATGGAAGAAAGTAGTGTTCAGATGTTTTCATTACACTGTATACCTGAAGAAAACAAATATTGTACTAGAAAATCCATAGCATTTTTGTGCTGAATTAATATAGCAGATGTAGAACTTTGTGCTTTTTTTTGTAGTGTGTTCTGCAAAATCCTATATGATTTACTGTTATATTTTACTTTGCTCAAAGTAAAATAATATTTGTTAGGATATTATTAAGTGTCTAAAAAATCAGAATGATAGAATTTTAGAAAGTGCCTTGCACATGTTTTTAGCATTATATGTAAGTTTATTTTATAAAGAGTACTTATTTTGAAGCATAAAAGAGAAAGGGAGGTTTATTTTAGGGTAATGCAAATATACCCTAAATCTGTATTTGCAAAAATTGCATAGGAATAGGTTAGGGGCAACTGATCATGGAACCTAAGCAATGTAATTTGCTTTAAGTCCTTCAAATGTATTTGAACTGCCTACCACCTTACTTCTTATGTTCTGGAACAAGGTATTTGTTAAAATTCCAACTTAGTTCATTTATTGCTTTAGCTAGTGTATAGTTTTTTTCCACTGTGTTGCTTTTTAAATTTTCTACTTCAGTTTTCCATAATCTATTATCTTCCTTTAATAAACTTAAGGAAGAACTAGCTTCCATGGGAAAAATGAAGGATCTATCTAACGTAATATGTATTATGCAGTATGCTTTTTCAAAAGCTAATCGCCAGCTTTTGTATTCACAGCTTCCAAAAGATTTTTTTACTGTCAGCGACAGAACCATATATTAAAAAATAAAAATACTTGATCCTTTAAGTGAAGCTTTGAAATTAGTTAAAGGATCTACTTACAAGAAGAGATATTTTTATACATTTTTTTTATTATATATGCAGATGAAAATTCTTTGCAAATAAAACTCCTACTGCTTATGTGTAAGAGAAACATTTTAATATGTTTATTGTGTACACAGGAAGATACTGCTCTCTGCAAATGCAGATTTACATGTGGATATAGTTTTGTATTTGCTAAATTAAGGTGGAGAAATGAGAGTCTGTTGCAATTACTCAGCTGAAAGACAAATATGTTTATGGATGTTTGAGGTTTACCCACACATGAATAACTCCCATTGTTGCCATGGGCATCAACCTCACTGGACGTGTCCTTCAACACCTTCATTTTGTATTGAGCTAACTGAAAATCTGAGAATTTAAATCACAACATAAGTCTTTAAAATTGATGACAGCTGTGGATCTCATTGTGAACCGTTAGCTCAGGTTTTCTTTTTTTTTTTTTTTATTGTATATGGTGATTTTTCTGTTGCCTATAAATATGTTCTTCACAGAAGCCAATGCACTGTTTTACTGCCCGTGACAGTGAAACTTTTGAAGATTAGGAACATGGATTTTTAAACTATTCTTTTCTTTTTATCAAACCACTGAATTGTGGATCACAGAAACAACCGAAGATTTGAGATGACACCATGGAAATGAGGACCCCTTTGCATTTTATGGCAATATTGACGATGTGGAAAAATTTCATCCTATTCAGAAAGAGGAAAATGAATCGGTGAAACTGGAATCCAGTCTATGAAAGCCATAAAGCAGGAAGTCAGACAGGAAAAGAGGAATCGAGGGATATAAAGAGGAAAAAGAAACCTGGAAGAGCTGAGAAGCCCAAGTTTTATTGAAGCTAACGGCAATTGCTGTTGAATTGAACTGTGCTGGAAGTGAATTACCTCCTTATGGACTGGCAAACAATAGCCATCACAGTGCAATGAACACTCGAAGAAGAGTGAAATCCTCGCTGCATGCTTATTTTGTTCTGTGTCCTTGCTAAATATATACCAAATGGGCTCATTTTAAGCTGCCAGAAGAGGAAAGTGAAGGTTTAATTCACCGCGGCATTCAGGTTTTTTTGACGCATGAGATGATGAGGATGGGACTTACTCAGTTCTAGTCTCTGTATCTGTCATAAAGCGGAGCCAATTGCTTTTCAGGTTGTTTTGGAGCTTGACAGTCAGAGCCATGATGATAAAAATTGTATTTATTGAATATTTTTTTTTCAAGCCCAAGATATATTTAGCGAGACTAATATCAGGAAATGTAGAATAAAACTACTTAGTATTGACTTTTATGCTATGGCTTTCCACCAGTCTTCAAGCACAGGTGTGGCTCAAAGTAAGCAGCAAGGGGTAACAGTGAAGGAAACCTTATGGGCTTTGATGCATAGAAGGACAAAAGCAAAACATAATTCCCCCACAAACCCAAGCCCCCGCCTTTTAGCAAATGGCAACTAATAGGGCATTCCTAAAGCAGTTGCATAGCATGAAAATAATGACCAAGAACCTTTATTTCTGCAATGTTAATTGTCACAGAATCAAAGATTTCATTATATTCCTGAACAAGACGTTTGCAAAAGAAATTGCACTGAGCTGAATACAGATCAATGCAGTTTCTCATACCTGGTAGCAGCCTTAAAAAAAGACACAAATACAGGCTCATCCTACTGATACTCTGGGAATGCAGCACCTCATGTAGTTCTTTCTTACATGCACATGTACTTAAATATTCCTCTTCTGCCTTTTACAGTGCTTTGTCCACCATGCTCCGAGGAGGAGGTTAGGTGAGGCAGCAGCATGAAGCTCGTTGTAAGGCTGTGGGTGCTGAAGAAGCCGTTATTCTCAGAATATGAGTCTCAGACCATGCAAGAAATCGTGATACCCAATCTCCAAACATTTGGTCCTCCTGATGTTCTGATCTATGATGAGCTGATGGAGCACACAAGTGCTTGGGAAGGAATTGGTCAGAGATGTTATATGTCCTAGAACAAAAATGCAAAGTTGCAAAAGGGAGGTGAGGAGGGGTTGGAAAATGTGCTGTCATGTTTCTTTCTGGTTTGTGTTGGGGTTTTTTTCCCCCTGAAATGATAACAAATAAGTACTGCTTTGTTCCTACCATATTGTATATGAAAGCTTTAGGAAAACAAACAAGTGATATTTCCTATGGAATTCACCGTTTTGGACTATCACAGTAATCATCCTAAAACTTTCAAATGAGAAATTTCAGCCACATCCATTTTTTCAACCACTGAGAGATTAATAAGGCTGTGCCAGCAAGGTACCAAGCAGCATGTCTGAGCCCCATTTTCAAATGTAGCAAAGCATCCTTGAAATAATATTCTCACTAAAATAACAAACAGGAGCTTAGCTATTTCCTGCAGTAGGAAGATCCTACAGACACTTAACTTTCGCAGCAGATATGCCTCAGAACAGTCTGAATCCCTGTGGCAATTAGAATTAAGATACAGTGGGATTAATTTAATGTCTGTCAAGCACTCTGAATACGAACGTTTCTGAATAAGCCGTAAGTAGTAGCAGCACTTCTGTCAGTTTTACTCTGCAGTCACAGTCAAGATGGTTTCTCAATAGCTTTGGGAGAGCTTTTATTTAGTTAGTTAACCAGTCCACTGAAGTGCAATAAATCTATACTACAAAAAGAAAAGAAAACAAAAAATAGATTTTTTATGTGGATTCTTTTTCTTGTTCCATGCTCACTGCTTGTAGGCTTGCTTTCTTGGATACATGCACGCCGTCAGTACAGTTTGTCATCATGCCCACACTAGGAAAATGCAGATTCCAAGTGCCAGGGAGACACATATGTACTGTTCTTAGTTACTTTATACTTTTTGTCGAGGGCAAAATATGGAGGAAGTTACTCCAGCTAAGAATAGGAACATTTTGACAAGGTTGCTAACAAAATAAATGATTTAATAAATTCATCAAGTTTTAAAGAAATTAATTCAAATATTACCATCGATTTATAGAAAGGATCAAAGGAAAACTAGGAGGAAAAATATAAATGATACTTTACTAAAGTATTTGCTGGTTGCAATACTTCAGAAATCAGAAGTGAACAGTTCTTCATTGATTCTGATTACTGTCATCAAACCAATTTTGTGTTGGTGAAGGATGATGTGTTAAAAAATTTCCCAGAAATGCTGAAACTAATGTCAAAAAAAGGTTTCTATTAAATGGTTAGGAATCTCACTCGATACATCCGGAAAAGCTTTGTGTGACAGCATGCTGATTTGTGAACAACATAAAAGAAAAATTCTGAATATTCCTTCAGGCATTATATTAGGCAGCAAAGTGTCTTTATTGCTATCCATTTCGTTACCAGCTGCTTAAAAAATTCCATTTTCTACTTACCTTAGATCATCATTCTTGTAGTAGAGTAAGAGATAGCAGGATTTTTTTTTCTCTCTCTCTTAGTCTGCAAATAGCAGAAATCTATATTTTAAACAGTGTTATATTCTCAGATACTACTCATTACAGCTGCCATAACATCATCTAGATTACGGCCTCTCAAAATAGTAGAATACTGCTTCCAGCCTGTCTCTGTCTTGTCAGTTCAGGTGGTTGGCTCCTCTGGGCAAGGGCTCTCTACTTTGCAATTATTGTATATATTGCTGCAGGATGGTTGAGTTTAGTATTGCTGCCATAATGGACATAATACAATATAATTAGTACTAAAATGTAAGGCCTAATGATATTTTGAGAGTATCAGTATAGCCCCTTGAGGATCAATTTTGGGACAATCATTTAATATTTTCATTAAAGTACTTGGCACAAAAAACAGGAGTCCAATAATGAAATGTGCTGATCGCAGAGGTTGTGAGCAATTGTCGGTATGAAGGAGGAGTGGGTCACTTTGAGGACTGGAGTAACAGAAATAGGATGAAATCAAGCAGTTCACTATGCAAGGTCATGCGTTTAGGAATGAATATGAATGCCTATTGTATGCTGGAAATTCATGAGTTGTAACAACTTGAGGAAAAAAAGGCCTGAATGTATTTGTTGATTCCAGGAAGCTTTATTAGCTCCCAGTGCAATGATATCAATAAAACCAAAGCAAAATAAATGCAAACCTGAGATATCTCATAAAATGTATTTCAACTAGAAAGAGAGAGAAATGCGGATGTCATGGTCTCAGCACTTATAAAACCACAAATGAGACACTTTGTCCAGTTCAGCTGTTTGTGGAGCTGATGCTGGAGTGAAATTTATAGAACATTAGAAGTATCAACTCTCTATAATCAGATAGTTCCTTGTGAACTGCAGGATTGTGGCAAAGAAGTTTTCATTCTTGTCATAATGCAACTTTTTATAGGAAATACTATCTACACATGGAAAAAGCAGCCGTTTGCCGTGTTTATATGTGAAAAATGCAGAATAAGTTATATTTGGTCTCAGTGTAATTGATCTGAGATTTAGTGAAATCTCACTCTTCAGCAGTAACCTCTGGACTCATCGGCAAAGACGTGAAAGCACAAGCTGCAGCACTTACCCTGACAGTGGCTTCTGAACCTCTGCTTCTGAAGCAGCTGAAATGATTCACTTTCAGAATAATGTGGTAAGGTTAATGCTTAAGGTAAGACTTTTCCATCCAAATATCAATCTAAAGATAGAAAACTGAACAGTTATTAGTTTTGGAGAAGTGGCAGAGTACCAATAGCTTGAGGTAAGCTATGATGGTCAACTTGGTTTCACTATTCAGACAATTAAATGAAGAGACAGAAAATAATAAACTTCGTTCCTGTAATAACTTATCTTTTGAAGATGGCACCAAAGTTGAATGTTTCACCCTAACTTGAATCTAAACTAGAGGTATCTTAATCTTTTTGGAAAGATGACATCCAAAATTATCTGAATGTCTGAGGTAGTTTAGAGAAAAAATTCAAGGAAGTGGAAATGAAAATATGAGGAGAAGGGAGATGAGCCCTCCAAAAGGAAAGCTGAAAACTCCCACTCAGTGGCGTGGTCCAGAAGACAAAAAGAGGATGACTCTATGAGACTACAGAAGTCACCAGGAAGCCACCGAGAATTAATACCCTGTAACAGGAATGTAGATTTTACAAGGTGCAAAGGAGAAAGAGTACCACGGGAACAGTTAGCCTTGTGGGGGGGGTTTATAGAGGGTTATCTATAGCGTTAATGTCTTTTTGTGTGACTGCAGGAGTGATTCAGGGTCCTAAGAACACATCTTTTTTAGCCACCAACTGGGAAAATAAATAATTTTCAAATACATTTAAATTATTCAGAATCCTAGGAAATCAACCATTCTAAACTGAATATCTATGCTGTGGAGGAAAAAAAAGAAGTGTTAGTTTGCATTTTAGTGGTTTAGAAAATTTTATCCACTATCAAAATATTAACTGTCATGATCTCTCCTATGGCTTTTGCCAGTGATGTTATACACCAGAGCATGAAAGCTCCAGCATGATTTTTCAAAAGGAGTCTACGTATGAACATACTCAGGCACTCTCGCTGTTAAGACATTATTTCTCTGCATCCACCTTCTGAAATTGCCTTTCATATTCAGCTTGTATCATTGAAAGAGAATTACACCCCAAAGGCTCTGGAGCAGATCTTTGGAAAAAGTACTTCTCCTAGAAAGTCCTGGAGTAATTGCCTCTCAGCAGTCTGAGTGCAGTGCCTGGTTTGGCAGTTTGACCTTAAACTCTAACATCTAGTTTTTCATTATCATTATTGTCATATCTGCTCCTCTGTCATTAAGAGCCTTTCCAGCTTCACTTTATTCATCTGGGAGCTTTAAACCCTCTGGCCCATAATTTCCTTTTCTTTTTTTGGCATTTCTTTTTCTCAGTCCTTTCATGAAACTTATCTACTGAGTGACATGCCCTCTGTAAAACAGAAACCATAATTACTCTAGGATTGCTCATACTTGGCATCAATACTGTACTTGCAAGTATGTAGCTTATAGCAACACGTGTCACATTTAATTAAATTGCAAAACCACATCTTATGTTGTCCTTCAGGAGAAAGAAAAAAGTGAGAGAGAAGGCAAACTTGTCTGAAAGAATTTTTCATTCCAGCTGCTGTGTTTAGGCAACGACTTTGCATAAACTGGACACATGCATGCGTGGATGACACATACCTTTCTCTTATTTTAATTTCCAGGATTAAATCCATATCTTACAGGTAGGACAGGGATACCTTCCTGGTTTGTTTGGGTTTTTTTGTTGTTGTGATCTGTACTCCATGGGTGAGAGTCTTCTGACCATGATTATAGCTATCTACACCTGAGCTGGGACTGTGTTATGGCTCCGTGTATCGGAGAAAAAATGACACCTTTCTGCTGTGATTCATTTCACACTAAGGTACATATCTAAAATAGGTCAGATAAATCATGCTCTGACGCTGCCTCTTTCTCTTAATTGATGGTCTGTGCCAGCGGCCCAGGAGCACAAGCTCAGACTTAAGTATCTGTACTGCTGATGCCTAAAGTTGGGTGACATTAATTTCATCTCTGTCATCTTTACTTAAAAAAAAAAATACAGTTTTAAGATACAATCTTAATTTTTACCACTGAGATAACCATTCATATTCCACTGCAAACTACTTATATTTGAACATCTCCAGTGGTGCCTTCAAAAGAACTCCTGAATAATTTTTTATTGAGTTGCTTATATTATCTTTGTTCTTAGATAATAAGTAGTGCTGTTCTAGAAGGCAAAAAAAGCATTGGTTTACTGAAAGGTGGGATTTTTACGGAGCCGTGGTTCTCCTAAGGCAATTTTCTCTTGGAAAATGCTGAATTGAATTATTCTGAATTTCTCATTTTTATCAATTGTGTTTTGTTGCTACATGTTGACATAGCAAAAATGAAATATTACGAAATTTTATGAAATATGTGAAAGGTTTCAACGTTCTCTGGAATCTTTTTAAAAATCCTGTAAGTGGATCCTGTAAGTTTTGAAATACTAACCTTTGGTTCTTACAGGGAAGAAAAACAAACTCCAAAAGAATTCTTTCTGTCTAGTTATGGATTTCTTTAGACACTGAAGCTTAAAAATGCTGGCTTAGGAAAGTCTACAATTGCAACCAAACCCTTCTGGCTATGTACAAACACAAATACAATTGAAATCTTGATCCTGATTGGAGGCCTCTAAGCAGAGTTTTCATTCAAAATCTATGTCAGCTTAGCTTCCAGACTCTAATAATGTGAAGGCTGCTTGGATCCACTGTGCCATCTTTCAGGCGACCCCTCAAACTGAACTGAACCATAGTCGGTATTAATGCAGAAAGGACAATAGAGAAACAGGCAGTTTTTCTTAAGAAAAGTACTATGGGAAATGGCTTTTATAGTCTCTTTAGTTAGGGTTCAAATTTTAACATAATTTAATTTTACTTCTAGAAATTCTTAAGTATGGCTTTGTAAAATTTCAGTGTGAACTTGACGATTAAAAGATATACTTTTATCAATAATACATAGTGCTTTGTGATGTAGACCGTAACTTTTAAAACATTTTTTAATGCTCAGAGTAGGTTTTAATTAAGAGTTCTAAAATGAGATCTTGATGTTATGTGAATCACATTCATAAATAAATTTGGCCCACCTCTGTCACATCAAACTAATTATGTGTCAGCAGTTGATGAAGAGGTCATCTTACGTACATATAAGTTAGAGTAGACTCTTTCTGTACTCCCAGGAAAATGAAAATACTATGTTATTTTAAGCATGAATTTCTCCTAATTCTTCACTAAGTATGATCAAATCATCCATCATATTTTACTCTTCTGTTCTGAAATGCTTTGGCTAAAATTCTAAAAATCCTATAAATCCATAAAAACCATGGTATATAAACTTATAAAATGTAAACCATAACAGTTTAGCCCTTACTATTTTTAAGCAATACCAGCATTTGTTGCAATTCAGACTTTTCAAGCGTTTTCTTCTCGGTGCTGTTTTCCTGTCTGAGTCCTGTAATTCACATCTCACTAATTCCTTATCACACCTGACAGCTGAAGGATTAGTGGGTGGGGTTATTTTGGTGTGTTGGGGTTTTTTTTCTGTACAGTTCTAATATAGCTAATTTAAAGAGGCATTTGACATGGAATGTAAGAAGAACTATTTCATTGTTCAACAGAACTTATTTTCTTTACAGCTGCATCTGGCTATGATAATTGACCTTTACTTGAGTGTAAAAATTAATGCTTTGTCTAACCTAAAACATAGATGATTTCCCTGCAAGTTACCAGTAGAGGTCTTTGATAAATAGTCACAGTATTTTAGTATAAAGTTACTTTGAACATCATGACAATAGGAAAGCAAAGTATTTGTTGATATGTCCCAACAGCGCATGGGCATTTTATTTTAATTCTTGGTGTGTGTGGGGGTGGGCTCTCTAAAAAACAGCAATTCAGTTGTATTTACAGATCTGCTGACATTCATTAAGCACTTTTACAGATGTTGTATTTATTTATTTTTAATACAATTCCCATCGTTAACATATCTGTAAAATACATTGACATAATATCTGCAGCTGGAAGCTGCACTAGCAAGAAAGCAGCCAACTCGAAAAAAAAATCTTCTCTGAATATTTCTTGATATGCATAAGAATTAGTGTTCAGCACTTACTAGATTTTCTTTGCTGCCTGGATATTTATTATACCCTTATTTCACAAATATCTGTTTTTCTGGTTTTTAATTGATTTGATTTTTTTTTTTGCTTAGATTCTTTTTCTAGGTCAGGGGTTTTTATTGATATTGTCATTACTCATCATTGTAATTATTTAATTTATTATTTGCATATCATCTAAAGTGTACAGAGATTTTTTTTTTTAATAGTGTGCAGTGAATATCGCTTTGGTGTTTTCTGTTCTGAATAGAAAGCTCACATTTCCTCTCTCTCTGTCACTCTACCCCATGAATCTTGTATCACTGGTCCAAATTCAATAGCGGAATACCAGCACCCTGGTTATGTATATCTTATCTCAATAATTTCCTATGTTTATGCTATAAAAAATATCTGGGATAATGTTTACTGGTAAAGTAATCCTGGCTGAACAGATTTCACTTTGGATCCACGTTACAAGCAGAAGTACTCCTCTTCTCCCCTCGCACCTCTGTAATTGTTCATCACATTGCAATCACAGCAAGGATTTACAAAGATGATTTCTGTTTGACAGAAATAACCCACGGAACTGGCGTTAGGAGAGTAAGATATACTGTGTCGCTCCCAATTCCAGTCACAGCATGGCAAACACTCAGCCTGTTTTAACCAATATTGATATCAGTATTAAAATAGTCCTTTTGAGTTGGATACATAACTGAATCACAATCTCTTGCTGCTAAGCTTACTCAGAGTCACTCAGATCATGACAAATAGATGTTATATATCAACCTCAAGTTATGCAAGCAGAACAAGCTTGTAGCTTCTCTACCACTCTCTGATACTTGATTTTTTTCATCTTGTCTAGGTCTGTCTTTGTCTACAAAACTCTTGGGGCTGAGGACTCTGCTGCTCAGACATCGGCGGATTGCTTCAGTATGGGATCACTCTGAGACTTGAGTTACTGGAGCTAATAGCATTATCACATAATTCCAGAAAAGCATTCCCCTCCCAAATGATTTTTAGTACTTAGACCTGCTGTCCTGTCTTTCTCACTTGTGTTAGTCACCTCGTATAGATACCAAAGCAGTCCTAGAAGACTACTTAGAAACTACTTAATTTCAGAAGAACTTGCTCACCTGTGGATTACCATTGATTACTAGTGATGGTATTACTGTTTTATTTTTAAATTTTGGTATTTTGACTTCTTTTTTTTAATGTAGTGATTAAGAAAACAAAATTGTTTCTTCCTCAATGAATACTTAAGAATATCTATGCTGCTTCTACTTTCTAGGCTTATGACACTTCTGTATTAACATAAGCAGATTTCTATAGCCTCTTCACTGTTACGAAGCTAAAATGGAATCTAATAACATTAATAAAAGTTGTTTAAGAAGAAATGGATTTAGGCATTTTAAAATACATGAGTGTGTGTAGCTGTTCAGTGTAATATCCTCAATAAATTATGGAAGATAGAACACAAGTAAAATCAAAGTTAAATATATCTTTTAAAGTCTGTAGCATTTGAATCAAATTCATCCCTGGTAATATTGAACAGGAGATTCCGGGTGGAAATGTTGGTGGAGGGTTAGTGACAAAAAATATAGAAAATAGGGATATTATTTATTGGATTTTTGATGAAAATTCTGTTTAGTACTCCATAACATAATTATAAAATGGGCGTGAGCTACTGTGTGATCTGATTGTCTGGAAGCCTTACAAACCATGAGTAATCAACACCATTCATGACACTGAACTCGCTTGCAGTGAATAGGGCTGATTACAGTTACAGCCCAGAACGCCATTGCTTAGTTAGCTAAGCAAGTGTTCCCAGCTAACGTTTTCTAACAGCAGTGGGGTGCAGCAGTACATGATGCATGTATTGCTGACCTAAGCCTGGCTGTACTGGTGGTGCCTGACTTCTGGTCTGAGGTTAACAAGGTAGGCGTGAGTGAATGCAACAGAGCTCACATCCCATAGCTTAATTATCATATCAGAAATAGGGGGATAGCTGTATGGGGGGATTTAGCTATGTGGGGTCCCATTAATTTCACTGGGCTTTATGTGGCTGAATCCCCTTTATATAATTTCAAATATTTACCCTACAGTGAGCAATCGGATCTGATGATATGGTTGTACTGACTTCTGTTCATTCAATCTTTCTGTCTGTTAGGGCAGTTCTGTGTTTCCTTTGTCATGGTATTATTTTAAGTAGGTGAAACGACTATATTATTGGCAGAACAATGCCACTGTCATCATTTTAGTTATGGGTTCTACCTTTTCAAGTTTCATGACTCAGCTGTAAAAATTTTCTCCAGGCGCAGGTTTTGTGTATTGTACAAAATAGGATCCAAAGTAAATTTTATTTACTTCTATTTTTTCTGCAGAAAAGCTTAGCTGGGCATTTTCCTTAGGTGGCTAAGCATCCCACTCATGGGTGGTGATCAACAAAGAGGGAGTTTGGATATCTTCGAATTTTTTTTCCTACTTACCTGCAACTTAGGCACAAGTGTGAAATAAGTCCCTATAAGTTACTTACTGGAAAACGGAATAAACAGGAGGGATCTCCACAACATTTTGTAGCCCAGTTCCTTTTTTGAACTCCTCCTAGGGAAAGATCTATTACAGACTTCAGCTTGCAAAATGTTGCTGTGCCTTCAAAGAATCTCTTTGCACATGTGGTGGGAATTTCTTCTCTGGCTAAAGGAGGTCCTGAGAATGTATCCCAGGCTGAGGTGAAAAGAAGAGAAAGGAAGAAAAAGAGAGAGAGAGAGAGGGAGTGAAAAGGAGAAGGAAATGGGAAAAAAGAAAAAAGAGTGAGCAAAAGACAGCGAAGGAGCAAGAACAAAGGAAAGGGAGAAACTTCTCTTTCCATAAAGGTTGAAGGCATCACTGAAATGTAACAGAGGAAGCCAGGTCTGGGCCAGTGAGGAAAGACGTTGTCACTTCAGGATTCTTCATTGAGCAGGTAATTACAGAAAAGCCCCCAGTGGGACAGTTTGCCTCATGCACCTCCAAGGTCTTGTTGCCACAGAGCCCTACTCTCTCCTGTCCAGCTGCAAGGGATGAGTGGAGAAATCATAGTGCTGTGGCAGCAAATTGCAGAGGCAGACTGGGATGTTAGGATCTGCTTTGGGCTGCTTTCTTTTCTCCTGAGCTAAGAGAGGAGCTTGCTCCTTCTAAGGGGAAAAAAAAAAGGGATTCTGCCCCTTTTCTTGTAGGGAAGAGTTTTCTTTAGCTTATTCTATGCAGACTAATGCAGGTTGTAACTAATTATTCATCACTGGGGGCTGAGACAGGTGTGCCTTTAGCACAAAAATAAGAAAACAGGGTTGAAGATTTATTTATGACTTTGTTTAAGTTAAAGACTCAATCCTTCATCCTAGTAATTTAATTTTGAGAAGTATGTATCTTATGGAGCAAATGAAGACTGGACAGATGGCAAACTGTGAAACAAGGTTTTTCAGAAGGGTCCAGGCTTTTACTTGAGAGCATCAGTGTGTATTGCTAAACCTTTAAAGGCAGACAAGTTTCCCCTGTATTTCTAGAAGTCACACATTACTTGGTTTCTTAAGCTGCTGTAAGTATAGATTTGAGTATATTTTTGTCACAGCTTCAAATTTGTTTACTCTTGTTTGTCAGAACTTTTCAATGTCTTAATGTCATTTCTGGTAGCTGAATTTTTCAGCTTCTATGCTGAGCAGAATCAGTTCTGCTTTCAGGCGAAGTTTTTCCACAGTGATTGACAGGAATGGATAGCAAAGGAAGTTCCAACTCAGTGCTGAAGGAAACATTAAAATGGTCAGACTGTTTATTATTTTGGATTAATACTAATACAAAGGTTTCTATTTCATTCCTGCTCTGATGGGTGGGCTTTGGGGAGCTATTACCACAAAAATCCCTTAGCGGTACTGCCCTGCATCAAGAGCTGAAAGATGTTTCCTTCCTCTGATGGACAGATGAGATAAGGGGATTGAAAATGTTTTTGCATCTGACTCATTATCCAAAAGCAAAATTAATGTTTTGTAATAGCTAAAAAAGGCCCCATAAAAAAAAATGGAAGCTCAATGCAAATTTGTGTAGGGAATTTTAAGTTTTGCCTCTGTTTTTTTAACACAGAATAGCAAGACACCGTAAACGTTGTAGGGGAAGATCAGTTTCATGACCACCTGAGGAACTCGAACATATATAAGTCTATTGGACCTCATGAGATGCATACCAGAGTCCTGAGGGAACTGGCTGATGTGGTTGCCAAGTCACACTCCACTATATTTGAAAAGTCTTGGCAGTCAGGGGAAGTCCCTGGTGACTGGAAGAAGAGCAACATTGCACCTACTTTTAAAAAGAGTGGAAAGGATGAATCTGGGAATGACCGACCTGTCAGCCTCACCTCTGTGCCTGGGAAGATCATGGAACAGATCCTCCTAGAAGCTGTGCTAAAGCATATGGAGGACAGTGATGTGATTTGAGACAGCCAACATGGCTTCACCAAGGGCAAGTCCTGCCTGACCAAACCAGTGGCTTTCTATGATGGGGACACAGGAAAAGTAATGGATGTAATCTATCTGGAGTTCTGCAAAGCCTTTGACACAGCCCTCCACAATACTCCTCTCTCTAAATGAGAGGGATGTGGATTTGATGGGTGTACTGTTTGGTGGACAAGGAATTGGTTGGATGGTTGCATTCAGAGAGTAGTGGTCAATGACTTCATGTCCAGATGGAGACCCATGACAAGTGGTGTCCCTCAGGGGTCCATGCTGGGACCAGTGCTGCTTAATTTTTTCGTTGATGATATTGACAGTGGAATTGAGTGCACACTCAGCAAGTTTGCAGATGACACCTAGCTGAGAGGGGCAGTTGTCACACCAGAAGGATAGAGTGTCATCCAGAGGCACCTGGACAAGGGGGAGAAGTGGACCTGTGGGAATCTCATGAGGATCAACAAGGCCAAGTGCAAAGTCCTACACCGGGGCGGGGGCAATCCATGGTTTGAATACAGGATGGGGGATTACATGATTGAGAGCAGCCCTGCAAAGAAATACTTGTGGGTGCCAATTGAATGAGAAGCTCAGTGTGAGCTGCCAATGTGCGCTTGCATCCCAGAAGGCCGTGTCCTGGGCTGCAGCAAAAGAAGTGTTTCCAGCAGGCTGAGGGAGGGGATTCTCTCCCTCTTGTCCACTCTTGTGAGACCCCTACCTGTAGTATTGTGTTCAGTTCTGGAATCCTCAACATATGAAGGATATGGAACTGTTGGAATAGGTCCAGAGGAGGGGCACAAAGATGACCAGAGGGCTGGAGCACCTCTGCTATAAGGACAGGCTGAGAGAGTTGAGGTTGTTCAGCCTGGAGAAGAGAAGGCTCTGGGGAGTTCCCATAGCAACCCTCTATTACCTGAAGGGGCTACAAGAAAGCTGGGGAGGGACTTTTTACAAAGGCAAGTAGTGATAGGACAAGGGGGAATGGTTTTAAATTGGAAGGAGGATGATTTAGATTAGTCACTAGGAAGAAATTACTCAGGATGAGGGTAGTGAGGCATTAGAACAGGTTACCTGAGAAAGTTGTGGATACCCTCTCCCTGGAAGTGTTCAAGGCCAGGTTAGAAGGGTCCCTTCCCTTTAAGGTCCCTTCCAACCCAAACCATTCTATGATTTTGTGATTGTACTTAGATGTTGGGGTGTTTTTTCCATATTTGCAGTAAGTGATGAAGTCTAAAGTATCATGGATGTATAAACGCCAACAAATCAAAATAGTACAGCATGAGACCTGCACTTTGATTCTGAAGTGATGCAGTCATCAAAAGACATACCTGTCTCTTCCTAAGTGCTTTGAGTCAAAATGCTAATCCAAATCATGCATTTGACCCTGTAATACTTAGAAGTGAGATCATGATGGTCAAGACTCTGTCACATTCAGACATATCTATAAAAAGGAAAGAAAACTGGTTTACCCTGAAAGATCATTATCTCTAGAAGTTTCTAAGTCAAGGAAAAGCCAAGAACATCTATGTTTTTTGCATAGCTTGAGGAACAACTTTGTTTGCAGAGGTAGTACTTCAACAAAAGATGCCGTCAATAATACACTGTTTGCCTGCAGAAAGAGGGCCAGCTCTGTATTGCATTCTTTCTCAGATTAACCCCTCAGATTAACATACACAATACCATTTAACCATGAAGATAACGTACGAGCTCTGCTTTAGCTCTCATTGAGCCAGGAATATTCTATAATTTTTTTTTAATATGGAAAACAGAAAAGCAAACAAACAAACAACAGAACTGGTAAATATGAAATCTAACTTTCCTGTGACCACTAACTTTCTTAAAAATTACAGTCAAATGTTATTGCCCCCAGCAGACAAAGAATAGAAATACTGTAGACTGAATGATCCGACTATATACTTATTTCACAGATACGTAGTTTCTAGTACCACAGTGCTTCTGCATCGCCCCTTGCTCTGGTTCTTCCACATGAGCACACAAGCACGCTCCCACTGGTACTGGCTCCTCGCTGACGTACCCAACCTCCGTTGCTCCTCTGTGATCTATCAGATCCATCATCATGCCTGTCCACTTCCTGCGCAGATATTTAATTTCAGAAGAGTAGTAGTATGCTATCACTGTATAATGAAATGGGAAGGCAATTAACCAGTCCCCACAAAAAAAAGATTAAAACAACGTATTGAATAAACAAGCACCAGTAAACTACCACAGCAGAAATGAGGTTAAAATTCCTGAAACAGAGGCCTGTGGCTGGGATATGGCTGGGGAATTCTGATGGTGGTAGAAAGTCAGAGCCACATTAACACCTAGCAAGAAATGCAGAGATGAAAGGAAGAATAATGTTTTCAACTTATAAGTTTGGCTCTTAGTAAGGTTTCAGTCCAAAATGCAGCAGTCCCTGATAAGCAGAGGAGGATACCGAATGGTTGCTTAGATATAATGTGGGGAATATAAAAAATAAGAATGTTGGAGATTGCCATCCCTTTTACCTATCCCAGAGCTTCAGGATGATTCTCCCAGTACTGCTTTTTGGTCACGGAAGCATGTTGTTTTTCTCCTAAAGAAGCAACCCTCCTTTGTAACACAGAGCTTACAAAGATGAAAAGGAGAAATTATTTTACATTCTGTCTGGGAAAAAGTATCTTACCTGAGCTCTGACAATGTGACAGGTAGCTGTCTTGCAGCTGATATTTTATCTTTATTTCCTCCATTAATCAAGCAACAGCTACCCACAAACTCATTTCACCTTTGGGTTGCACTTGTTTGTAAGCTATTTATTTCACTGACTTTTTGTCCTGACCCTGCTTTCTCTTGCCTTTGCACTGCAGTTTGCTACTGTGGCTTCTGGACCAGAGAAAATACCTGTGTCAAAAGTGTAGATCGGCAGTCTCAGCTATTACTCTGATTTTCACTTAAGAAGATGATGTAGGATTCTTTGGTCCATGAACTGAAAAGAACCTAAAGTAGAGGAGATACATTGCTAAAAGAAAAATAAATGCACATAACTGAGCAAAGTAACCAGAGAGGAAATAATAGCTGTAAGACTGTAAACCTCATTGGCCTCAAAAAAATGTTGCACTTCAGTCATCACTACATTGCTAACAACTTTCAATAGGGGTTGCTGAGAGAAAGGTTTTTGGGATGCTGTATGTGTATATTGTAACTAGCATAAAAAAGGCCCTGCTATAAGAGATTTTGAAAGGAAACTGGCTTTACTCCTCATCCTCTGCTCTTCTCACTCTTTTATGTGTTTCACTTTTTCCATTTTCTTTTCCATTATGCTGTGTTCTTCCTCCTTACCTTCCTCGCCAGCCCTCATTATAGTCCACTGTTTTGTGTTTATTATGAGCCTTGTAAATCCTTTTTTACACAAAAAATCACACTCAATACAAATTATTCTGAAGCTACTGAGCTTTTATAAATCATTTAGACCCCAGCCCTGCCAGGTGCCAACCACCCTTTTCTCTTGGTTATCTCAGCAGAGACAAGGATGCTTAACAGCTCACAACTGTAATAATAGCTGAGATTATAGTCCAAAGAGCATGGAGGTATTTTCACTCAAGAGCTAAATGCTTTCTGGTCTTTATCTGCATTTTCAATTCAATAAGCTACTCATTCTTATACGTGTATATTTGTGTATAAAGATAGAGAAAAAAAGCAACACGACAACAAGAACATAAGCCTCTAGATCAGAAAGGTGTCCTTGTACTGTTGTTGGTTGAGAATATTCTCCTGCTTGTGAGTGAAAGGATTGATTTGTGACTTGGACCTCCTCCCAGTGGATCAGCACACGCATGGTAAATCCTGGTATGTCCTTTGGGGCATTTATAGGATCGTGGACTTTCCCGCTGCGCCGAGCTGGCCAGCGTTGCATGACAAATCATGAAATCCAACTGTGAAAATTACGGACTCAGTCAAACTGTCAATCCAGTTCTGAAAAACAATTACTGGTAGAAGCGACCTTGATAAAAATATGTTCTAAATGTGGTAATGTTTGTGATCTGCAGTGAAAGGATTTCAGTGGCTAAAATATTCACTAAGCTTCTCCTGGTGATACAGTATACTATTCCTGTCAGTGTTTGGAAAACACTCGTACACAGTAAACACTGAGTGTGATGTGATGCTCACATTTCTTGACAATTCTTGACTTCTGAGTCCAAAAAACCTTCAATTTGTGGTAGAACAAACACTATAATTATACTGAACTAAATGTACCGTTTTCATAATTGAAGCTCTACAAGAGCCCATGTTCTGTTTAAAATTCAACTTCAATTAATGTATCATAGTTAATTTTCAATCTCTGTGAATTTTTATTAGCATTTTTCATTTCTTAGAACTAAATTTACTTTAAATGTATTCCAGAATTACTGGGACTTCAGTGTTAATGAACACATTTATTTTTAAGAATGTATTCTTAAAATACAGTAGAAAGCATATGCTTTTCTACTAACATGGATATAGATGAAAAAACATCTTTTAAACAAAGAAAATGAAATTAAATAGTTGTAGCACAATAACATACAGCATATAGGAATTCTTTTTTGGAGCTTCTAATGCCTGGAGTCTCCTTTTAATATATCAGGGAATATATTTCCTTTAATATATCTGGGAAACACCAGATTCAATATTTTATATTCACTACACTTAGCTAGCCAACAATTTTTTTTGAACCAAAAGTAACTTTTCTTTTTCAAGAATATTTAACAAGGCTTTGAATCTTTTTTTTTTATTTGGTGGCTTTTGTATAAGGTTGAACTGAAAAAGTTCAATTTAATCTTCTTCTTTATACTTTCTTCATTTCTCTTTTTTTAATCTTTTTTCTATTTCTAATTCATAGCACTAAAAGGAATTAAGAAAGTGAAAGACAAAGCAATCAAATATATATGTTTCAGTAATATAATGGAAATGTTATACCTCTTGAAAGTATTTTTAGAATTGCAATGATTTTTTGTGCTTATTTATGTTCTTGACTTACCCTTCATCCAGGGTTACAATCTACATTGATGGTACATTTTTGTCTTTTCAAATATGATGTACAGTGCTTGTCCCATGCTCATTTTCTAATTTATTTTCTTTTGGTTTTGGTAATTCTAAAAGATACTGATGTATTATCATGATTCCAGCAAATATATGGAAGTTATTAACAGCAGTCTGAAGGAATGAAAATGACATTTGTTCTGAATATCAAAATGGTCAGTGAAATAGACTTCATGGCTGTAAGATTATAGTATGACTTTGTAAGAGAGAATATAACATGGAGGTCTCTAGCTACTCTGCCTGCCTTTGTTGAAGCATATCAGGGCCTGATGGAAACAGTGAAGAAAGAAGTCAGTTTTGATAGACATAACTTTGGAGTCAGGCAAATTTCAGTCTTCACTCATAAATTCTTTCAGAGCAAAGAAAAAAAGTATTAATTTCAGAAGAAATTATTGCAATATGTATTATTACAATATAGCATAAAATATTATGTTATACAAACTTCTGTTGGATGACTAACAGTTATCAATTGACTTCAGATATTCCAAGGGGTCAGATCTGGATGACAAGGTTTGCCACAAATGAGAACTATGTGGGAATGGACAAAGGCTACTACCATGGCGGTGTTTGGAAGCAATGTGAAAATTATACAAATCTATGGTAGGTAAGCTTACTGTTAAGCCATTCTGAATATTTTTGTGTTACTCACTATGGTTTTAATGATAAAGTCATAAAAAGTCCAACACAAAAAATTGAGACTAACCCTATAGCTCAGGAACCAAGAGTGGAAGTGGAGAGATAAAGAGACAGTTATGGAACGTGTTCTAGTCTGTCACAGCGAGACAAGGCTCAGCTCAATCACTTCACTTAGTGTGACGGAACGCATGTTCATATATCATAGAATCATAAGGTTGGAAGAGACCTCTGAGATCATTGAGTCCAACCATGCCTGTCTCCCTACTAAACCGTGTCCCTAAGGAACTCATCTATCCATCTTTTAAACACCTCCAGGGATGGTGACTCCGCCACCTCCCTGGGCAGCCTGTTCCAACCCCTGACCACTCTTTCGGTGAAGAAATTCTTCCTAATGTCCAGTCTAAACCTCCCCCGGAGCAACTTGTGGCCATTTCCTCTCATCCTATCACTTGTCACTTGGGAGAAGAGACCAGCATCAACCCCATCACAACCTCCTTTCAGGCAGTTGTACACAGTGATGAGGTCTCCCCTCAGCCTCCTCTTCTCTAAGCTAAACAACCCTAATTCCCTCAGTCTCTCCTCATAGGACTTGTTCTCCAGCCCCCTCACCAGCCTCGTTGCCCTTCTCTGCACGCGCTCCAGCCCCTCAATGTCCTTCCTGTAGTGAGGGGCCCAAAACCGAACCCAGCACTCAAGGTGTGGCCTCACCAGCGCTGAGCACAGGGGCACAATCACCTCCCTGCTCCTGCTGGCCACGCTGTGTCTGATACAGGCCAAGATGCCACTGGCCCTCTTGGCCACCTGAGCACACTGCTGGCTCATGTTCAGCCGCTGCCAACCAACACCCCCAGGTCCTTCTCTGCCAGGCAGCTCTCCAGCCACTCCTCCCCAAGCCTGTAACGCTGCATGAGGTTGTTGTGACCCAAATGGAGGACTCTGCTCTTGGCCTTGTTGAACCTCATCCTGTTGGTCTCAGCCCATGGATCTAGCCTGTCCAGATCCCTCTGCAGAGCTTCCCTTCCTTCAAGCAGATCCACACTTGCACCCAGCTTGGTGTCACCTGCAAACTTGCTGAGGGTGCATTCAATGCCTTCATCGAGATCATTGGCAAAGATGTTAAACAGGACTGGGCCCAGCACTGAACCCTGGGGAACACTGCTTGTGTCTGGTTTCCGACTGGATTTAATTCCAAATATAGATGTTTTCATACTCTGAGTTGAAAAACATTGTTACGCAAGAGTGAACTGTGAGAACTATATTGAAGGTGATCATAGTTGGTTTTCTTAATTTGTTAAATGAGAAGAGTTACAGGCACAGTCTCATAGGGGGTTTTTGTGTTGGACCTTGTGTTACGGCTGTGAAAAACCTTTTTAACACACTTGAAGCAGTATTTTTGTAGGAATGTCTCCTACACTTTTTTCAGGCCCTTCGTGGTTGGAATGGGACAACGGGGACCATATCTAGTCCATGTTTAATTTGTAATTATTACCTCTAACCTTTAGTCCATCTGGCAGGTTTTATACGTTAGACGGTGGATGGTGGTTTTAATTATGAATGCCTATGTAGAAAAAGGCCAAAAGCTGACAAAATATTTCTCACTAGACTGTATTTTCTACTGAAGATTGTTGTTTGGTTAGATTATTTTTTCTCTTTTAACTATTTAAAATGTTGAGTTTTTATGGTCTTGTGATGTTCTAATTTTATAATGGCTTTTATAACCTTTTCATTCACAAAATACAACTGCCTACCAAAATGTAAAAACAGGCACTAGTCTACTGGAAACGAAACTGCCGCTGCATTTGTCATTTCAGAAAACATTCTTCGTTAGCACTTGGGCTGTGAGGGACAATGGAAGAAAACGAAGAGCTGACTACCAGCACAGAAGGTCTTAAAGTCCTCTTAGTATTATTCTGCACCAAGCATTTTAATTTTAACGTTGATGTTGACTATCACTCATTAGGACAAGATTTTAAAGCAATATGGTAACAGAGAGAATAGTCCCCAAAATTGTGACAAAGGTTTTACTCTTGTGAGGATTCACCCAACAATAACTGGAATCTGGAAGTCCTATGGAAGCTGATGAAGATCTGACATCTGATTTGTCCACAGGTTTGGTGCTAGGAGAGTTTCTGTAGTACCGCAGTGATGACAATTGCAGAGACAAATGTTTTAAGCAAGCTTGAGTAACTGGGATCTTTAATTCTTCTCTCACAACTGTACAAAGCTTTTTCTGGCCTTGATTATTTTAACTCATTTGTCTCTCACAAGGAAATAGAGGAGACCATCCACTTCAGACATGCTTAGAGTTGTATAACAGCAGGGGACACCATTTGAATATGCAAGTTAAGTCCAGCTTTGGGGTTTATGTCCTACTTGACTATGGGACCAGTT
Organism: Neomorphus geoffroyi; assembly: GCA_033558235.1. Classification (NCBI taxonomy): domain Eukaryota; kingdom Metazoa; phylum Chordata; class Aves; order Cuculiformes; family Neomorphidae; genus Neomorphus; species Neomorphus geoffroyi. The sequence goes on along the minus strand of JAUMJM010000005.1, from coordinate 72,543,579 downwards.
TCAAGCTCTCTTATAAAGCCAAGCATCTCCCCCTGTAATTTCTCCAACAACGGGCCAGTGCTGGTGGCAGCAGGCAGTGAGAAGTAGCACTGAATAACACAGATGGCAGTACATCTGACAGTCTGCATTATTCTACAACAAAATAATGGTTGTCATTTTTATGCTTGCTTTTATGAAACCACATGTATGAGTCTGCTTTTGAGCAATAGGCAGTGATGGGAAATATGAGTAGCTTGTGCTGAGTATTGCACATCTATACATTCTATTTGTATGTAACAGTGACATATATAGAGAGGGATATAGTCATGGACACCTGAACCTGTATGTGTACAGAGATGCATGATGAAAAGGTATTCATGGGTTTTCCCCATGAATGACAGAAAATTTTGAATTTTGAAATTTGCAAAAATATTTGATCAAAATTAATGGTTCTTAAGACAGCTTCATTTTTAAAATACAGTGTCATTTTCTGAGAAAGAGACTTCTTTCTCTGTGCTTTCAGGGGGTGGAGTACTTATTTAGTAGTTGTGGTAAATAAAGAGAGTTTGGTGTTCCACAGGATAAGAGAGATATAAAGCGACTTGCAGCCATCAGCATATTTGAATCCTGTTTCCATGGTAAGATTTTCTGGCAGCCACAACTCACCTAGAAGGCAACAGTGTTGTGTTTGCTATCGTCCGTCTTGTCACTGATACTGGTCCCCCACCTTCACCCAGATAGCTCCTCTAGGAGAGGTGCATAGGAACGGCATGGTGCTTTCTCTGGTATTTTCTGTCAAGGAAGATTTTGCTCCTGTGGATTCAAGTATTTTTTGAATCACATTAGTCCATCAAAAAAGACCGGAATGTGATGGTGGATACGATGTGACACTATCAGAAAAGTTATGGTTCCAGTAAAAGGTTATTGTTTCATCATAAAATAAAACTAAGTAGATATTGTTTTCTTCATGAAAGGGAAAACATTAAAGGGTGAATGAGCAGCAATCCAGAAGGAGGAAACACTACAAACAAAACCCTGGTCATTTGGTGTCAGATGTGCAGCGGGTCCTGTGTCTGGACTATAAGTAAAAGATAAATGCAAGGTAGGTCTGCCATTCCCTCTTAAAAAAACCCCAAACCACACAAATAATGGGAATCTTGACCCTCAGAACACCAGTTGCACTCCCAGGGAGATACCAGCAGAGAACTCTTGCTAGAGCTGCAGTGCAGAAGAGTGATCACCCCGGTACAAACATTTTGATCCATTTTAGGTTTGAAAAACTGATTCGTGCTTTTTATACCAGTAAAGAGTGTTTGTATCCTAAGCAGAGTAACAAGAGTGTAGAGCTTTATTTTCTCAGACCTTTATCTGTTTTCCTGAAGAGAAAAGAACTTCACTGACCGGAGTTGTATAAATAAAACCTGAAAACCAAATGAGGGCCAAACCCATTTTACTTTACAACCATTTCTTAAGATGATGAGGATTTCACTGTGTCATGATTTGGTCTTTATCTGACTGAGTAGAAAACGACAGCTACAGGCTTCCCTAATTCATGTGTTTCTGAAAATTCAATAGCAGGAAATCGATAGAAACAAGTACATGAATTGAGATTCAGCACACAAGCTTTTACTTGTGTATTGAATTCTTGAAGGCTGATAGTCACCTGTAGGAATTAATAGATCTGAAGGACAACGTAACTACTTCTTTCACCTTGTACTTCACAGGAATGGTGTCTTGTCCTCTTCACCCCAGTCCCTAGAAGCCTCAAAAAGGCAATGCCTTTCAGACCTTAAAAAATCTACCCTTAAATCTTCAGTAGAAAAAGAAATTACAGAAAAGACATTGACAACTACAACAATTGGACCAAGATCTGGTTTTCCGAAGAAAGTAAAAAGTAGGTCAAGTCTTGGAATGGGATCATGTCTAGGATGTTCTTAAGGTAAAGAAAAAAGAAACCTCAAAACTCCCATACCCTGGAAATTTTAATGAGCTTCAAGAGAGAATCGACACCTATGGTGCTTTGATGGACTAATTTTGGCTAGTGATTTTATACTAGGTTAAACAAAAATCTACTAAAGGTTATTTTACATTGCATCTCAAATCTTTTTTTCCTGCATGGATATGAAGAATTTTTTTGGAGAGGTCCTTTCATGTTAATATGTAAAGAGAATTATTATATTCAATGAGATAAATTTTACCTCTCAAAATATGACATGGTGCTACATCCCTATGAATCAATGAAGTCACAAGATAAAACAATCTAAATGGAATGGATTTGGTGCTGCCTGAATCCAGATGGTACAGGACTTCAACACAGATAATTTTAAATGGTAAGTGAAAAACTCAGACTCTGACATACCTGCAGAGATTAATTTCATAACCACTGAAGATGAGATTAGAATGAAGGTAAAGGTTTAACAGAATGCCCTATTTTTCCTATTGTAACTTAGATTGTACAGCTTTCAGTCTTGAAATGTAAAATCAGTCCTATATCAAAAGACTGAATTTCTTTATTTGCATTACTCTGAAGTGAGTATTATTTCCTTTTATTGAAATGATTCGTCTTACATTTATACTCATATACATCAGGACTACCATGGAATATAGCCCTATGTGTACAGACTGCGTTGTAGTCAACAATATGACTCCCTCTTAGCTGGATTTAAAAGTGTATGTAGCCTCTAAACTGGCCAAACCAGTCTGAGTGCCCATACATTAGCTGTAGTCAACCAGAGAGCAGTATAGTCTACCCTTCCTTTCATTTATCCAGTCTGTGCACTTAACTCCACATTTTATGTCTACTCATACCCAAGCAAGTTATCTTCAGATTAACTTGGAGATGGCTGAAGAAATTCCTGCTGCATGTTTCGAATTTTCTTGAAGAAGGTAAGTCGGATGATTGTAAAGCATTGGAAATAGAAATCTAAAAGCAAATCTGAAGTAGCTGACATTTTCATATATGTTGTAAGAAAGCATATCCTCGTCCTAGACTACTTAGACTCTCTTCCTTCAGATAGCCTTACTAGATAGTACTTCAGTTCCACAGTTATTTTTGCTGCCCACTACCCCTGGAATAGCCGGTATGACTATGCAGTTTTTGGAAAATTACATGTTTTGATGTAATCTGCTGAAAATCTATATAGGAAACACAGAAAAACACTCTAAAGCCAGACCTTTCTGCATATTTAGCAGTGCTAGATTACAGTTTGGGATTGGTGAAATATAGGCTGCAAACTGATAACATCTGATTTGACAGAAATCAGAAAATAAGAATGTTTGCTCTTATGTGAGAGGCACTGGAGGCTTCTGGGTGTACAAGACATAACTCTCACTGTGATTTTGAGGTGAGGAAACTTCCATTTAATTCCTCTAGTAAAAGACAAGTAGTCCTAAGGCCACGGACAGCAGCAGCACTTGGGAATTAGAGCCAGAGGCTCACCATTTGCAGCTCCAGTCTCTCAGGCACAGCTGGTAAAAGCAAACACCCCTTTTCACAGTGGCAGATAGTGGGGAAACCCAGAGGTGTTGCTCCTGCCGTTCTTCAAACACAACTGGTTGACACTGCTTGGCTTTTGGTCTTGGGGAGACCAGAAAAATAGCACTGCTGGAGGCCGTGGAGGGATACATACGTCTGTGAAGCAACACACGGCACATCAGAGGTTATAAGAATGTTATTGGTTTACAGGGGGGAATACGTCTGTGAAATCTCACCACCCTTTGTACTTACTGATTTCACTCCATTTGGCTACGGAAGGCAGATGCAGGAAACTCTACCTATGGAAAGCCGTTGCAGGAGTGTTGAACGTTGTGTATTACACAGCAGTGAGCAGACAGGCTCTGCGTAAAGAAAAAAACATCCAGCCCCCTGATTCGGAGGGACTATTGGCCAGATTTACCCTTAGTGGATGAGAGGGCTGCTCCAGGGACAGCTTAGCTCATCAGAAGCATATTGTTCTCATGAGGGGAAGGGTCCTTGCTGCTTTCGCTCTTCCCCTTCTCCGGAGACCCACCCCATCTTTTGCAGGGTCTGCTCACCATCCCTTAGCTCCTTAAGAAAAACATGCAGTGGGGCCTGAGGAAACCATGGGGTTAATTTCCCAAACAAGGTAAGGAGCTGGAGCCCAAGGCCAGGATTACCAGAGGGAATAGAAAAGGTGGGAATGGGACCCCCACCCCCTTTCAGTAGCAAGGAGCTATTAATTTGGCTCAGCCACGTCTTGTGGAACAACAGCCTGCAATCAATCTCTGCTCAGCATTAACTGCAGCAGCAGAGCGTTTCTGACAGACTAAATGTGCACAATGAATGGCAAGGCAAGATAGCAAGTGTTTTCGCTGTGCCATTCTCCAACCTTCAGGGTCTGGAAATTGGAAAAAAATGTTTTGCGCCACCCTGTTTTTGAACAAAAGCCTCACATTCCTCTGATCAATGTAAACCTACAAAATACTGACTCTTTTCACTGGAATAGAAGCAGCAAATACTGATTATTAACCAGTTTCTAAGTATCGTTATCACTGAATCATATACGTTCAGCAGAGGAATCGCCGCATCTGTTATGTGGGAGGTAGACATCGTACTGTAATGGGAAGAAACCAAGTGTCAAGTGATACAGTATTCTTGTTACAGCTTCAGAACAGATGTCATTTTGTCATAGCTGCTAACATAATTTTGAAGATAAGAAGATTTGGAGATTTAGCCCATGATGTTTTAAAGCTAAATACAGGCAGGATTAAAGCTTCAAATTTAAACATAAGCTAGATACAACCTTACAACACAGAATTATATCAAACATACTCTAAAAACATTTAGAAAAAAACACCATACTCTTTTTAATTTGTTGTAATTGTGGTACTAGTGCTACTGAAATTATTATTTTACCATCTCATATATTATTAAACACTATTTTCACAGAATGTAGCCAGAAAACCCAACCCAAGATTGCTGTTCTGAAAAAAAAGTAAAACTAATGAGGCTTGGTTTCCTTGGATTAAGTTTTATCGACTTTCATGTCTAGGATGATGTAAATTCCAATGCCAGCTTTTCTCTGTGAGTGGGACCACTTAAATGAACATCTCCTGTGTGGATTCTCTGATGTCTGCTACTGCATGAGCTCAGGCTATAGTATTTTTTTTAAATCAAGGACCTTACAGACATTTCTTTTCTCCACCCAGCTTTGTATTTTCAAACAGCTCCGCAGCATTAATAACGTTCATAATGATGAACCTCATTCATTTTTGACTGGGTTAGCCCTATGGGTTTGAGTGTATTTGGTGTGAGGAAGGAGACAGCAGCCCATAGCTGAAGACAGAATGATCACTTAACTCTTGTTTGAATACACAACATTCTTAAGAAGAGTGTGGCCAGCACGAGGAAGGAGGTAGTCCTCCCGCTCTGTTGTGCCCTGGTGAGGCCACATCAGGAGTGATGTGTCCAGTTCTGGGCTCCCCAGAATGACTGAGGGGAGTCCAGTGATGGGTTACAAAGATGATTAGGGAAATGGAGCATCTATCTTACAAGGAATGGCTGAGAGACCTGGGTCTGTTTAGCCTGGAAAACAGAAGACTGAGAGGGCACTTTATAAACCCACTTTATAAAGTGTAGGTCAGGAGGATGGGGCATTTTCCAGTGGTGTTCAGCAATAATACAAGGGACAATGAGCACAAGCTGAAACACAGGAAGTTCAACCTGGACACAAGGAAAAACTTCTTTACTGTGAGGATGACAGAGGTTGACACCGGAACAGGCTGCCCAAGGGAGGTTGTAGAGCTTCCTTCTATGAAGATACTCAAAACTCGTCTCAAGGCGTCCCTGTGCAACCTGCTCTAGGTGAACCTGTTTTACTGGGGAGTTGGACTTAGATGATCTCCAGACATCCCTTCCAACCCCAACAATTCTGTGATTCTTGGTTTATTCAGTTGATTCTATGTGGAGATGGTCTTTCCTTTAGACAAAATCCCAGTTTTGTTACATATTCAGTCTGGTTTCTTTTTCCTGTTTACTTTTTCCCAGTCGTGAAATGGTATTTCAGATATCCATACATTTATGTGCTTTTAAACAGAGCACAAAATGTTGCTGAAAACCCCCAAAACACAACTCACTTTGCTTTATATTGAATAAGTCTTATTTATTTATAATTCATTTTCATACTTGGTCTCTTTTTCCTGCATTAAATAGAAAACTTGTAAAAAAATTGAAGTACATCAGGAAAGTCATAGCTGTTAACAGAAATAACACCACTCGTACCTGAGGTAAGTGCACGTGCAACTTGAACAAAATCCCGTTAACAGTACAGTTAGACTGTACAGTCTTTTATGGGTTGAAACCCTTTTTTGGTAGATAAAGAATAAGAAATGGAGGGGATAAAACAAAATAAAGTGTTAGAAAAGATATTTTTTTAGCCAGTTGCTCAGGAGTCTTTGGAATAGGCAGTGTCAATCATTACGTAGTTGAGAGGACATGGTGTGAGATTTATTTCAGGAAAATGTCACCACGGAAAGCTGCCCTGCACCAAAGTATGAATTAGCCAGTCTTCCGAAGTATTATAGCATCGTTTTATAAACTTTATAATTACTCTGTGTTACAAAGGAAAAAAAAGGCATTCAAATTACTTCCATTATATATGTTAGTACAAATTTTAATATTATACTTTACAGATACCTGAACATTGCCTTCATGTGTGACATACACTCACTGTTGCAATCAGTCAGTAATTTCCAAAATAAATCTGTCAGTAATTTCCAAACCTTGTGATAATCTAAGACTGTTATGTAACTAACTAAATGGCATCATGCAATTGTAACAGTTGAGTTTTGGTGTCTTGTAACTGCAGTGATAGTTCTTACTAATTTTGTATATGTCAGTACATACAACAGATGATTGTTTTTCTTTCCTCCTGGATGTGGGCTGAAGTACATAAATACATGTAAAGCAACAGCTCATGAGAAAAAAAAAACCCTCCTCCTAAATTAAAGGTATAAAAGGAGGATTTCACACAAAAATTGTTTTTATTAAGGGTATTCTTTTTTTCTTGAATGGCCTATTAATTCTGAAGGTCATTTTGGGTTAGAATTCTTAATCTGAATTATGTTGTTCTTCATGGCTTCATTTTGTGTCTTTTCATCATCTTTGCCTGATGGCTATTTTAAATAGAGCTTTTAAGAACAGGATGGATGGCAACAAAAGAATGTGTTTACTTTATCCATTGTTATGACCTGATCCCACTATTCTGAGCCACACTGAGGCATGCATTAGATTTCAAGTGTCCCATTCACTCTGGAACAACTAATTGCAGAGCAAAATAGACGAAATGTGAATGAAGATTCAAAGAACCAAGTTTGCAGTAATTATTGAAGCAAATAAAAACATTTGATTTTGGTGAATTGCCTGTTAGTGCATAATGGCTAGATGTGAGTCCTATGCACTTGAATAAGAAGGGTGACCAGTGTATACTAGAAAAGATGTGATTTGGTACAAAAAGCTGAGTTGTTCAGAGAGGATGAGATCTTATGGTATTAGTGCTGAGATTTCTTCATGTGCTAAATCATAACACAACATCATAACATATAACATAACATAACATAACACAACATAGTATTGTCTCCATTCGGTAACTGGAAATATTTACCTAGTAGAAATATTTGAAAGAGCATTTATTTTACTTTTCATGAGAAAGACTAGTCAGCTTGAATTTCCCTCTATAAATTATTCAAGAGATTAGTTTTCTGTGCAAAAAAGTTTTTAGGTAGAGATAGAAAATATCTTTTACTAAAATGTCTAGTACTGGTTTTTGTACACCTTTGAGGTTTGAAATAGAAACAGCAAACTTCAAATATAAACTTAATTTTAAATAGCTGAATCTCATTAAGACCATGGGACAAAAAGTCTTGAGTCTATTGGACACAAATGGGATGTTACTGTTAGGGAGGAATGATAAAATGTAGGAAAAGAAAATGATACCTCATACCCTCCAGACCTTGGAAGAGTTTAATAGGAGTGTATGTGAGCATAAGATTAAGAAATTTGTTAAACTAACAACTGCATGAACAACAAAATTTTTAGTATTCAGTAGATTTACAAACTTAAGTTCACAAGCTTGTGTCTGGAAATGTTTTACACATTTCTCTTGAGATCAGGGCTAGGAGATCTCTGATAGAGCAGTTGATATGTGAGAAATGCTCCCATGTGAGTCTCTGGGTCTTTCTGTCCTTTAATCATCACTCAGGAGTTCATTTTAGTGTGTTAACAACTTGGGGAAGACTTTTGGTGCACTGAGTGATGGAGCTGTTGGGCCTCAGGATCCTGATGGTTCTGCTTTGGGTATGTTTGTAATGATGATTTTAAAGGTGTGTCAGCAAGTTTGATAAGATTTATGGTCTGGAATTACTCAGCACATGTTGGACTGTGATATCCTCCTTCAGACCCACAAAGAGCTTGCAGTCTGAATAGCTGAAGTAGGCAAAAGGCTGCACTAGTATCAGTTTTATTCTTTCCTCCTGAGTAAAATATAGACTGTACAATGTAAGATCAGGCACAGAAATAAAAGCTGGCTCTGAACAAGGCAAGGGGTTGGCATGGTGTGTTTTCTGTGTTCTGTGTACACAGAACAACTACTTTGTAATGTAGTAATTACTCAAGGGTGGCACTACATGATGTGGTTATGCTTGCATCCAGAACCTCGTCTAAACTGTCTGTAATCACAGGACAGTGTTCTCTGTTCTTAATTTACAGTTCTTGCACTCACTCTGCACCTCCTGCAAGAGAGCTCTTTGTCTTGGTAGAGCTGACAGGCACTTTTCAATAATCCTTGAGCAAAGCACTGTTCTAACAAGAAGTAATCAGCCCAAGAGAAAGTCACATCCACTCTGATGTAAAATGGATTATCTCCATCTGGTTTGGACTCTCCTCTGGTATTTTGTGTCCGATTTCTATTATCTGTGTCTGATTTAGAGGATAAACACTCTGGGGCAGCATTTGCACAGTACCACATCATGACAGCAGTTAATATATTTCAGGAGATGATGATCACACAGGATTGCTCCCAGCTTCACATTCATGATCCCACTATCCGCAGATCCCAATCAGTGCTAGGGAGATGGGTTTTCTGAGAGGAGCACTGTTTACACGTGAACAGACATATCTTTGAACAAGTATTTTCTTGCTCAAGTGTACTAAAACATACAAATTCATAATTTAATGAGGGTTATTTTGCTGGTCATTTACTCGTTAATAATTCAAATATTTTTTCACGTGTTAAGACACCTTGGACAGACATAGACAGTCAAGCAATAAAAAATCAAATCAACTCTAAGCAATTCCTTTGCCCTACCTCAAACCCAAATGACTTCAAAACCAATTTTTCTCTCCCTCTTGCTTTCATTTTTCCCCCTCCACTTCCCACTCACCTTTGGTTTCATCACACTCATTTTTCTCTTCTCCTTCCCCTTCAACCCAAGATTCTCATACAGTTATTCCTCTTCTTGGAAGACACAGAATTATAGCCACAAATATCCATAAACATCTCCTCCAATATTTAAAAATACTCAGGCATGACTGTAACACAAAATAAAACCTTAATTGAGTAGGATATGGTCTTAATTTTAGCTTATTCAAGTTGTCTTACAGAAGCCTGATTTTTACACTTTCTGCAATTTATTCTTCTTCCACGGGCACTAATGAAACGCAGCTCGTTTGAAAGGCAGCATTTACATTTAAAACACAGAATGTACAAGGTCGGTGGAGACTCTGTTCCATAAAGTTATTATATACCTTTTTTCCAACTCACTTCTTGGGCTTTATGGTATCTTCTGCTGTTTTTTTCCATTTCCTTTACAAGCATAAAATAAATACAGTAAGAAAGCTGATTTTCCTTAAAACCCTTCTGCTCCTAAATAAAAAACAACAAAAAATTATCTATCTCTGTGGATATGTTAAATGTTTGCAAATTATTGGACATGATTTTAATGGGCTATGCTTCTTATCTGAAATGTATAGATTCCCTTAAGTCACAAGTTTAAACCTCAGTGTTACTGAAACACTCATTCTCTGGTTTTCGGAGACAGTGGGATTGAATGCCTTTCTACTTACTTTGCAGTTCCCATTAGTGTTAAAAGGCATATTTCTTTTTGCTTCTGTTGGAGTCGCCTTGATACGCATGTGGGATCCTTTGATAACCTCTTAAAAAGACACCCTTCTGCTTTACATGCATTTTAGAGGTTTAATGATCTCACGATGTTTCTTTACGTCTCCCTGGCCAAAATGTTATCTAATACTTCTTGTAAATAATACAAGATAGCTTTTGACCTCTCTAGCACGTGCTAACAGTCTGTTTGAATATTCCTTGCCCATAGGGTATTCTGCTGGATCAAGGGAAAGTATTAGGAAGCAAAGCAAAACTGCCTTTTCCTTGCTTTTCCCCAGGTTAGAAACAACTGCATCTATTCAGCTAGCAGACAAGACAAAGCCTGCGAGAGGGAAGGTGAAAGAAGGAGGAGCCAGTACCGTTATCTTTGTTTTCCAAAGACATATAGGAGAAAGTAATTTCTCCTGGGAAGTCTCTGAATAAACCCTATTGCGCTGGAGATGTTTTATATCTACTTCAAAGGCCACTGTAAACATAACATGATGAATTGTAATGTGTGTGTATATCTGTTCCTACTTCTATTCATAGATACTGTACTTAGATCTTTAAGTCTTAATCTCACATCATATACTAGTGTCTTTGGGTAAATTTTCCATAAAAAGCATGAAATCAGAGCTTTGGATTCCTTTTCATAGCTACGTTTTAGGTCTGTAGGAAGTGTTAAACAACTGTTGAAATGCAGCCTTATGTGCAGAGCCTTCTGATCTGAAGGTATTCAAAGGAGTGGGCTATAAGGCTTTAAAGTCCCAGTGTGCCTGCGCACATCACACACTTCAGCATGGCTTTCCCCTGTGAACATAAGAACATTTGTCACCTGTAAATCACTTGAGCAGGATTGTTTCAGCAGTGGAACATGGGTGAGCTCAGCTGTTCCCCCTCTGGCTTTGACCCCCACCCCATGTTCCCTCAGCAGCACTTGGAGGGCAGCCCTACGCTCTCTGCTCTGGTCATCAGGCATCAGCTTTGCATGTTGGCACAAAATGCAAGAGAGATGGAGTAAGGGAAGAAAAACCTCCCTTCCCTCCCTGTAGTCCTATGGGTATGTCCCTGCCATGGGATCTGAATAGGAGAGGGCACTTGCCCTCCCTCTGTCCTCTTGAGACTCCTCCTGCTCCCATTCCATCGTTACCCTACGGTGAAGGTGGTTAAGTCGTGTCTTTGAAATATAATGAGTAAAAATTTGGTACTTAGCTATGTAACAGGGAGATGGTGGCTGTTTTAAAACTGTCAGCAATGGAACAGATTGCTTTTGTAAATTAAATAAACCAGGAGGGTGACCGGCATAATTCAAATCCAAGGTCTAATAGAGGAGACTAGAAAGGGTGATAACCTGCTGTGCATCCCTTTGCATGTGTGTCACGCAAGGGACACTAAACACATGGCTTTGAATTCCTGCAGTTCTCAAGCTTTGTTTTATGTTAGTGGGAAGTGTGAAAATCTGCATGTGTAACATCAGAAAGGAAAGGAGTGAGCTTCTCTTCATTTCTCCAAATATAGATTCTGTTCTGTTCCTTCTTACTACAGCTCATCAGATAATTTACATTTATCTTTTTTCCATTTTCTGTGTTTCTGGTAGTGTCTCTGGAAGAATTAGACCAACCAAATACTGAGGCTACTAGCTCAGAGAGTCACTCAAATCTTCCTCTCTCTCTAACCTGTACAAAGCTAGCATGACTATTATTGCATTTAGGACAAATAAGATTATAAAAATGTGGTCATCATTTCTGATACTTACAGCAATCCCAGTAATAACTATGTTTTAATAGTCGGTTCTTGGGTTTTTTTGATAGATACTTGCATACTTAGGCAATACATTACAATGAATATTCATTTTGGTTGCATTGCGCTTCCCCATCAATGACAAAGAGAGATTAAGTAAAACAATATTTTATTTCCTAGTTTAATGGTGAGTACATAGCATTAATTATATTATTAATCCAACTAGAAACTCCTATACAAAGCTATTTCAAGCCATTAGTTACCCTGTTGTAATTGATGGATTACTGCATTACCATTTAATTCAGTATTGTTTTCAAGGCATTACATTTGGTTTCATTCAAGTTAATTGTATAGCCAAATAAGGAAAGAATTTGCTTCACGTGCATAAGAAGTAGGCAAGGGTGAATTCTTCCTGATTTCAGATGTATAATGGGATGTGATTCATATAGCAATTCTGTACAAGGCCCTTCAGTTAACATTACTTTGCAATTTATGGCAACAAGAAATGAGGGAATGGACCAGAAGATTGCATGGCATTTGGATTCAGCATTGTGATAGTCTTCTCTGCAAATGGAAATTAACATCAATTATTCAAATCTAGTTATGCTTTCAGCCCTCTTAATTGCAAAGTGTTTTCCACTCAGTGATCAAGCCCAATTCCCTAAACATAATAGCAATTATAACTGTGCATCCAGAGGAAAATATACTCTCTTTGGCCCAATTTTCAGCTCTGTTATGACCTCTTTATGCTCTTTTTACACAGAGGAGTTGTTAAGCTAGAGCAACTGTTCTTTTTGCAGAGTGTATCCCAGGGCTGTCAAGAAACATGAACTGTAATCTTCATTATTACCCCAACATAAAAACAGGGAAAATACAATGGGTGGAATTCAGGTGCCCAGACAAAGCTACGTAGACCATTTAGATAGATGTCATTAGATACCTGAGACATCTTCACAAGGTTGACAAATGCGGTGTAGCACTTGAGGAAGATCCTTGGCAACTGGGGGCAAGTCTGGAGGCAGTGCTCTAGTGTATCTAAAATAGCACAGTGGTTAGTGGCTTGAATTAGCCTGGGGTTTGCCTGACAACTGGGACATCTCTTCTGGGCTATGCAAGGCTAAACGTACATTACATTACTCTTGATGCTGAATATTGCTTCAAGCACTGGATTCACTAGGACATAATGAACCTTCTTTCTCCCTAGAAAAATTCTTCTTTTTTATTAGTGTAAGTTCAGGCAGCTCCTGTCCATCTTCTAGCTTTCCTCTGACAGAAGTGATGATTTGAGTGTTTAGTCTGTAAGGTTTTTTCAGGATTTGAAAATACTACACCCTTTACTGAAAATAAATCATAATGTTTGGAGTGTGTCTTGAACTACAGTCAGATCTATGCTGAGCAGACAATAAACACCAACGTTTAATACGACATCCCAGTCGTCTGGTTAACAATAAGAATTTGGTCCAAATGCTCCAGGCTCTTTCCCAGCCATCTTCCCTGATCAAAATTTCTGTAACATGAGAGTAAAAAGATCAGGAAGCAGCTGGTGATCCATTTGGTATACAGAAGATGTCTTGTCTGATACTTAGGGACAATTCCAGGTGTCTCATTCAACAGTTGCATGAAATATCAAAAAATCAGTGACATGTCTACTGACAGAGAAGAAAACGTTAACCTTATTGAGCCAAGTGATCAGTTGAAATTGGTGTCCTGTGGATTATGCTTATTAGAGGCAGAAAGAGTTGATGGAGATTGGTCACTTCTTGGTGTGTTCCCTTCTGATTAAAAAAATCTCAGACTTCTGAATCTTTAGCAAACAAATATATGTTCCATTATTTTTGGCTACAGTTCACAGTGTCACAGTATCAAAAGGTTGGAAAAGACCTTTGAGATCATCGAGTCCAACCTATGACCCAACACCTGCACCTACTCCTACTTGTCAATTACACCATTTCACTAAGAGCCTCATCCAGTCTCTCCTTAAACACCTCCAGGGACGGTGACTCCACCACCTCCCTAGGCAGCGCATTTCAATGGCCAATTACCCTCTCAGTAAAGAACTTCATCCTAATGCTGAGCCTAAACCTCCCCTGGGGAAACTTGAGACCGTGTCCTCTTGTTCTGTCGTCGGTCACCTGAGAGAAGAGACCAACTCCTGCCTGACTACAACCTCCCTTTAGGTAGTTGTAGGAGCTATAAGGTCTCCCCTGAGCCTCCTCTTCTCCAGGTTAAACAACCCCAGCTCCCTCAGTCGCTCCTCATAGGGCTTGTGCTCCAGCCCCTTCACCATCCTCGTCGCTGTCCTCTGGACACACTCCAGCATCTCAACTTCTTTCTTAAACTGAGGGGCCCACAACTGGACACAGTATTCGAGGTTCACTATTTCCTACCAGTATCTAACCGAGAGCTCTCCTCTAGGTTTTACTACATGTGCTTTTGAGAAACAAGTTATTTTCTTGCTCCCTTTTCCATTTCCTAATATGATATTTTGGATTCGTTCTAAACCAAATAAACAAAAATGCCAAACTTATTCAGTCGTAGCTCTTTGGTTAGATTTCTGCCAGCACAGATTGGCCCACGTGTAGGCAGTGAAACCTGCTTCAAGTCTCTCTGATAAAGAAACCTGGTTTACAAATTTGTTCTGGATAAAGGTGGGTTGCTTCTTCAACCATCTTCCAATGAAGTATACCTTCCCAGTAAAATAGTGCAGGGATGGGCTTAAAACTGAGAAGGTGAGATCCTCATTTTGGAAACTCCTGGGCTGGGTGTGTTTGGATTTTGCTGGTGTTATAGTTTCAAAATCTTTCAGGGAATTTTTCTCTCCCTTGCCAACATAGAGGGTTTTAAGTCCCACGGGGTGGTTTGCTTGATCTGAGTTCCAGTTTGATGGCTGAGCAGAGGGGAAGGGGGAGGGAGGCCAGGGTTTTGATTCCAGTTGGTGCCACTTCTGCTTGGTGGTTGCTGTGAGCGGGAGCTCCTTTGACTCGGCCCCAGCTCCACAAGCCCTGTGCTGTCCTTTAGAGACAGAGTGATCATCACTACCTGGAATTGCTGCAGACTCCCTGGGCCTGACATCACCTGCAGAGGAGCTGCTACCCTACACCCCTGCCACACCTCTACCCTCGTCTCCCCCACCAACACCATGTCCTGCTGTCCGTAAATATAACTTCACTGAAAGGAGCAGGGATAGAACTTAATTCGTTAAGGTTTGTTTTTTTTTTTTTTTTTGCGGTAGTGTTGTATGTCCTGTTCTGGTTTTGGCTATATTTTGTTATCCTTCTCTATATATTTTTTCCTGATTAAAATCTCTTAAATTCAGATATGCATCTTAGTTTTTCTTTAAACAGAGACAGCTGGCTACAGTTTACCCTTTTAAAACTGAAATGCTGCTTCTTAAATGTATGAGAGGCTGCAAGAAGAATCGGTCTTATCTCCACTAACAATCTGTAGAGACCGGGGAAGTTGCCATGGTTGATGCCACTTTTTCCTTGTTTTCAAAGACAGTCCTTCAATTCCAGAGGATTAGCCCATGATCTGTGCAAGACCTCCTACGATTCAAGCTTCTTTTTGAGAGATTAGGGAGGATTTCATTTATGCCCAGAGGATTTCTGTTTTGTTTCTCTGGAGAGGCATGATTTTCAAGCCTTGAAAAAACTTGAAATGCTGCTTCCCAGAATGAAGCTTGAATTCCATGCTAATACTTATGTAGGCCACTTCTTTTATGAAATGTTGCTGTTCACATATACTGAAAGCCTTGTTTTGTATGACTTTATAGATACATATAGTAAGTTATTCTGTTTACTATAATTGGAGTCTAGATGTAACAAAAGACTTAGTGATTATAGTCGATAACTTACCATAGGGTGTATATATGTGAATATTTCTGGTGGAGCATATTACTGGTGTCTGGACAGTGAGCCACAAGAAATGAAAGGTATTAACTGTGATAATCAGGCTGTTGTCCTGAAACTCATTCAGTACAGTATGATCTGCTCAGTCTAATTGGTACAGTTTTACTCATTATTGCTTTAGAATGAATCTCTCGTTCAAGGAAAAAAAGAAAAGAAGGAAAAACCTGCAACAAGGAGGAATTACTCTAGCAGTGGAAACATTTGCCATGGGCATTGATTGGAGCAGTTCTCATATATTTATGTCATAATATAATGGTGCACTGTAGGCTATTCTTGTATGCATTCTGGTTCTGAGATCATTTGTCACTTGTCTGTGTAAATTCAACCTCTTCCTCATCTGAGGGAGTTTGTATATCTCCTTGCAGCTGACTGTAAACAAATTGCAAGTGCTGCTTGGCAAGCGACAGATAGATGCAGTTGGTTAGGTAAGGCTGTCACAGTCTCAGTGCGATATGAAAAATTTATGCATTTGAGAAATTCCAGGTTGCTGCTTTCTAGTGTAAGATTTGGGATATGACAGCACACGGCAAAGTTAAAAAGGAGAAGGATGAGATTCTGTGGGGAATTAAACTATGTTTTATTCTTTGGAAAAGTCTGGACACTTTGCTGGCTTGCTGCTGTAATCTGTTGCTTTATGCACACTGTGTGAAATGAGTTCACATGTGGGGACTATGTTGTTGCATTCTGCTAAGTCAGACTTTGGTTTCTGGTTTTCAGCATGTGAAAGACTCTAAGCCTTACATGGCAGTCAAGCAAAACCCTCTATCACATAAAACTGGATTGAGGTGCTTGGATTCTCCCCAGCTTCAGAGCGGCTGTGCACAAACAGAGCTCACTGCAGCCCTGGGGCCTCAACAGATCTCTGCCTTGGATGATGGAAAACTTCAATAACAGGTACAAAATTAATTTGGACCTTCTCCTAACACAGATCTTTGAAGTCAGTGGGAAGCACTGAGGGTTTTTAGTGTGCCAGCTCTTTATTTCTGTGTATTCAGCTACTATACCTATTGATTTCAGTTGACGTGAGTCACATAAGCATCTCTTTTCATATGTAAAATCCACAAGTATTTGTTGCTTCTTGGTGAGCAGCCTCTCGCCTCTCAGTCGTGGAGAAGGTGCTGTACAAAAAGAATAAATCGATAATGTAGCTCTTTGTGCCTTGCTAAGATAAGACTCTAGCCATACGATTGCAGTGTTGGGCACTAAGAAAGAAGCTGAGAGCTGCAAGGTCTGGGGATGTGTATTTGTTTGGTTTGTTGGTTTTACTAGGCACTTCTTTTAATTATTTCTTTTTTTTCTGCTCACTCAGAGTGGATTTCTTGTGATTCTGTATATGATTGTGCTAGCTTTTATTCAGGAAAAATCATGTTGTAGTCTAAAAGAACATAGGACAGTTTCCTGAGGTTATCAAGGGCAGCCATTGCCAGCTTTGTGTTATCTAATGACACTCACAGAGTTACTGAATTCTTTTTTCAGTTAGGCTCTTTTGTGCTGCCAATTACTTCTACTAGAAATTTGCTTAAAAACTTCAGTCCTCTGGAAATCTCATTTTTCTGTGCAAACCTGTTCTTGGCCATGTTTTCCCCCTCTTTGTTCTTGTGCCAAAAGATATATTGTCTTTTAGTGTAAATGAATATTTATCCCTCTCTCTCCATAATACATACATGCACATTTGCAAAATATACTTATCTACTTACATGAACAATATTTTATTATGTACACAGAGCAAAAGAAATCCTTTAGTCCTCGTATTGACCTATACACCCTTCTTTGTGTTCTAGTTTGAAGCTGTCTTCCTTGACTGTTCATGATTGGAACTACACCAAGTATCCCTACAGTATTCTACATAAATTGTCATTAAGATCTTGTATAATAGAGTTAATATTGCGCCTCCCTATGGAAATATTTGGTTTACATTGTTGTACAATCATTTTTTAAAATAAAAACCACATCAATGGTTCATCCTGCTTACATATTTAATCAATTCATCTAGTTTATACAGCTAATATAACCGTATTTTCTTCTCAGTCATTTAGAAATGCTGTTTGTGTGTAGTAAATTACTGCAGAAGGTGGATAGAATAATAGAAATATATGTAATCCAGCACATAGTGTATAAAGTTGGAGGCTCTAGTACCTGGACTCAGCAATTTTTTTACCCAAAGAAAAATCATGTGGAAAAGTTCTGTTCCAGATGGTTTTTGAAAATACGAAGAGTAAGTCAGGTTAACAGGTTAAATCAGTAAAACAGATTAATCAGATTAACAGCATGACAACCCAAGTCATGCTTCACTAGTTGAAAAAAAGAGTTAATAACTGCATTGTATATAACTTTAAAATGGCATGCAGGTCAAAACAAAGACGATTTTTCATTAGTGATCAGTCTGCAGCAGCATTTCAGTGCAAATATTCAGCAACATTTATGCTAAAGGATGAAATGTATTAGAGATTTACTTATTGTAAATGATGTTATTACATCAGAATCCATCTATTCTTACTAATAACATCCATTTAGTCCAATAATGTGTGTAACTGTCATTTTTGGGAGACTAACTTGCATCTTGAATTTACTTTCCATTTAAACCTTTACCAAATATTATCCATAAGCTTCAAAATGTACACCTCATTGACTCAACAGTCACAACAAACTATGTATTAATTTTGTCTCCTTTGCTCATATTAAATCTATTAAAATAGGTTTTAATTATGATTTTGAATTATTGTAAATGTAATTTGATAAGAACCATTACGCCTTCCATATTTGCATATTATTCTAGCAATGTATGCTTAGCCTGAAAAAAAATACATAGCCAAAAAATTTTTAATGCTCTCCATCCCTTTTTTTAATTCTCTGTCTGTTATTTTGAAACCTCTGCAAATCAGCATTGTTTAATATGCTGACCATTTATTTTGGTGAGAAAGTGCATATCTGTGTGCATATGTCTAGATAAATAAGAGTATCTACCCAAAGGACTGACTATGGATACATTATTTATTATGAGTTACTGATGATCTTATGGCTTATGAGTGACAGAGCAAAACAGAATGATGAGGTGGTATGAAAGCTCATCAATAACTTGAAGCAATAAATAATGTATTTGTCGTATGCCTATTGAATACATTTTTTATGTATTAGTATTTTTGTTCCATGTGTTTAATAATTCTTTTGGAATGAGCTAGGGAATTGCATCGTCTAGATTCAGGGAAGTATTTTTAAAAAAGTCTCCTTTTATTCTGTGGCACACCTTTGTTTTTGTTTAAATTATACAGAGAGATACTGGAGATGAGCAACAATTCTCAATGAATAATTTATTTGAATTTAACCTCCTTTTCTACTATTGGATTATTCAAACAATGGGCCACAACTTGTTCTGATTCACACGTTATTAAAATTTTATTTGGCAGATGTCTTTTTGAGTTTTTATTTTACATCTTGACAGCGATTATTTGAAAATCAAGCTATGTACTCTAATTCTATTGAAATAAATGGGATGCTTTTTATCTGATCCTTGATTAGCTACAATTGGCCTCATGAATTCCTTAGTACTTCGTGCACTAACTGCATGAAAACACAAGAAATTCTTACAATGGCATTTTATGTAAAGGTCAGTTTCTGCCATTTTTCATGCATATAACTTTGAAGCTGCTTTCAAAGAATATATTGGTCAACTGTGAAAAGCTACTGCAGGTATGAAATGAAATAACTCCCTCTAAAATTTCAAGTATTTTTCCCCTGTGGGTTTTTAACTGAGTTTAACATTGAGACTTTCATGTTTTACATCATTTATTCTACTCTGTATGGTGCAGACTGCCTTTTCCTGATATTTACCTGCCAAGTCCTGAGACGATGATCTTCCAGTAGCTGCATCTTTCACTATGGAGTGATGGTGAAACTATATGTTATGAGTCACAAAAAAAATTTAGTTCCATCTACTCTAATTCTTCTTGTATTTTCTATAAAGTCAAACCGTTTAATTAACATATAAGTGAAAGTATAGTCCACAAATCCCTGCTGGGCAGAAATTTATAGGGCCAGGTGACTTCCAGCTAATTCCAGACACATAACTGAGGATCTTACGTGAAATTCAAGAGGTGAATCTCACTCTCAAAGTGTTTATTTCATGATAGCTACCAGTTTTGTCTCCCTTTTCAATCAGTATAGAGAGAGAGACAAGGAGCCACACAAGGACAATTTGCATCACAAATGCTCTGGATTTTTCTCTAGATTATCTTGCTCACTGTCATTGCTGATCGCAATGGAAGACCAGAAGGCCAAAACCAGATTTTATGTAACCGAAACATGAGGACACCAGTGAAGTAGGTGTTTCTAGAAAATGATGTATTTTATCCTAAAGCAGCCCAATACTAAGGTAGTTAGCTCAAGGGGGAATTTCTACATTGCAGATATCTCATTTTGGGTTAAGTGAATCCTGACTTACGTTAAGGCAGTCTACATCACAGCCTTTTTTAATGCAGTGGAGCGTGTGATTTTGCACAGGAACGATAATTCTGCCTGGAAAAGCAAAATTCCTGTTGCCTCACTGGGAGCAGCACTACTCACCTCATTTCTGCTTATTGAGGTTTTCATTAGGTGTTGCAGGATAGATATATTCCTGGTCTGAAATCCAGGCCAAATTTCTGATTTGTTTTTTACTCAAAACAAGGCTTTGAAGGGAAGTAAAATGACCCCATGCTGACTCCTTAATTCGGGACATATCCTCTTGGTACGTGACAGTTCCCAGGCTGACTTGATAAGCTCCTGCTGCACTGGGGCCTTTGTTCACAATTATATGAAGCAATATAAATGATCTCATAAAAATTAACTTGGGAGTAAACTCCTTTTTCACAGATTCCCACAAAAGATTTGAGAAGATATATTTTTTGGGAATGTTGGTTACAGGTGAGCTAATAATGTAATTTTATTTTCTGACAGAAGAGCATTATGTGGAATCTCAGAGACAGACTCCCAGGTAGCATCATTTGCCATCTCTCCCTTAGATTGCCACTGTTTTATTGCAGCTCAAGAATCTGCCCATGACTCTTGTTCCATTCTGACTTTTGTGATTCCTGCGTGACTCATATATCCTTATTTTATTAAACCAAAATGAGAAGGAGAGATGGGGTTCCTTTGTGCTATTCCAGAAATACAAAACAACTTAATTGGTCAGAGCAGGCAGGTTTACACCTGCTTTATATTAACAAAAAGGCACAAAGGAGCCAGAAGGTACTACTGAAACGAGGTTTGTGGCATGGTGGATAGTGGCAAGATATATAAAGGAGTGTATGAATTGTAAATGCATTTATACTTCACAATAAACCTTTCATGTCATTTTCCTAGATCTGGACTCTATTTCAATGCTCTTTTCACTGGGAAAAAAAAATATTTGTTTGGGGAAAAGTTCTGTTCTGGAAAAAAAAATGAATTCTGTTCTGAGTTGGCATCAAGGCTCTGCTCTCTGCTGTATGGTGCAAACTGTTCCCACTCCATCACCAAAAGAGCTAGGAAGTCAGAGAGTCTGCAGTGAAAACCTAGTCAGTGTATTTTTGAGTTATAGTTACATGATGGTGAAGCCTGACAGTAGCCTGGTACAGCTGAAAGATGCTGCTTTGAAGGGCCTAAAGCACTTGTTGAAAGTAAGAGTTCCTATCAGAAGCCCTGCTATCTTTAAGGACCTTTTCCTTGGAGGAAGTGTTTTTTATTAGGCTTTGCTCTAGTTCTCAGACATTAGAATTCTGTCTACTGCAAATAAGTATTCTGAAAAGTAGAAATGCATATGCCACTTTGATATTCTCTTTATACAGAGCACCAGTGAAACCCAAACAATTCAAAAAGATGTAGCAAACTGTGGGAAGAACTTTCAGATCAGACGTAAGTGATTTTTCATAACACTATTTATCTGACATTCTCTCCCTCCACTCCCCCCTCCTAAACTTCAATATAAAAGGGGTGCAGGAGTGAGGATGAGAGGCAGTCTGTAAGCAAAAGAACCTCTGTATCTTAAAAGTGCTGCAGTTACTGAGGTTACAGGTCACTAGTCCCCAAACAACAAGGAAGATGCATCTGCTAGCAGCAGCAGTGGGGTTAATAAAAATATGTTCTTCTGTATCTGGCTTATATTCTATATCTCTGTGCTTTTTCAAAATTTCTGTAATGAGCATTTTGTGCCTGTCAGGGATAGGTTTCCTCAGTGAAACCTTCACAGCCACTTTCATCTCCAAAGTCTCAAACTTCTTGTCAAAAACTATAATTACCTCCCAGAGTCAAAACTGTCATTAATCATCTCAGACAGACTTCTGCTAAGCCTTATCACTCCGAGTGCTGCAAATGAGAAGGGACCTCCTGTATCTGTGCCACCTCTCTAGACTGTGTTGCTCTGTTACAGGAAAATAAAGAATTAACTAAAATAAGCTTCCTGAAATTACAAGGCTTTCAAATGATAATATTGTATAATGTGAAGGTAATCCAGTTGTCTGTCTTCCTCTTTCACTCGTTCTTTCCTTTCATCAAAGGTATACGCATATCTTCCATCCTTTGCTGCAATACACCTACAGCAATTAGAAGGGCATAATTTGTGAAATATTTTTCCCAGTGTTGTATTTAGCAGGAAACACTCAGTCAAAAGACTAAAAAGAGGATCTCTTTTTCCTATTGGGTTGTAAAATATTAAGATAAAAGCTGTTATCAATGTTAAATATTCCAGGGAGAGGAAAGGAACTTATTTAGAGGAAAAAAAGGAAGTACATCTTTAATTAGAGGTAATTCTTCTTTTTCTTTTCTTTCCTGTTCTTTTTCATCTCAATTTTTCACTTTTTTTCAGTTAGGAAAAAAATCCAAGGGAGAAAAAGTAAGGTGAAACACTGATTGCCTAAAAAAAAGTTCACAAAGCTTTCAGAAAATTGTAAGAAATAGACATACTTCTTTTAAGAACAAAGTTTATACTTGAGAAGAGTAATACGTATGTTTTCCAAAATGTCAGTCATCCTGAATGTTGACATAAAAATAAATACACAGCTGTGTACCCTGGTCTGCATCAAAAGAAGTGTGGCCAGTAGGTCGAGGGAGGTGATTCTCCCCCTCTAATCTGCTCTCGTGAGATCTCACCTGGAGTATTATGTCCATTTCTGGAATCCCCAACATATGAAGGCTATGGAACTGTTAGAATGGGTCCAGAGGGCTGGAGAACCTCTGCTGTGAGAGAGTTGGGCTTGTTCAGCCTGGAGAAGAGAATGCTCTGGGGAGACCTCATAGGGGCCTTCCAGTACCTGAAGGGGGCCTGCAAGAAAGCTGGGGAGGGACATTTTGCTAAGGGCTGTAGTGATAGGATGAGGGGGAATGGCTTTAAATTGGAAGTGGGGAGATTTAGATTGGACATTAGGAAGAAATTCCTCACACTGAGGATGGTGAGGCACTGGCACAGGTTGTTCAGGGAAGCTGTGGATGCCCCCTCTCTGGAAGTGTTCAAAGCCAAGCTGGATGAGGCCTTGAGTAGCCTTATCTAGTGGAAATTGTCCCTGTCCGTGGCAGGGGGGTTGCAACTAGATGATCTTTAAGGTCCCTTCCAACCCAAACCATTCTATGATTCTATTTTAATGAATATAAAAGCAGAGGAACACCTCCTTCTCCATACTGTTAACCCCCATGTGTATGTTCAATAAAAATCATTAAGAAACTGAGAGTTTCAAGGACAGCAATACTTCGGTATTTTAAGTATTTGTCTACTTGATGCGGATAATTTGCCAGCATAGGTAGAAGAACAACGTGGACAACTAATGTCACTTTCAGGGCATTTGCAGACTGAGAGCTTCATGGTCATATCTGCAACATGACAACCATTATCAGCATGTGAACAAAGGCCACTGTTAAAAAGAAGTCCTAATGACTCTCTCTTACCACCTAGCATTTTTCTCAGCACCTGGCAAATGTATTTGATTTAACTAGGATTAAATGCAAAAATCTGTCCTTTTTGTTTTGGTCTGCTTTTATTTTCTTCCTTTTTTTTTTCTCAAAGAAATGAACTAACCTCCATGTAAGATATTTATATTTGAGACATTCATCAGCCTTTTATCAGTATATTGGAGACTACTTTCAGCATTCTAGTTGGAAAACCAAAATAAAGTAAAAAGATATGACAGAAGAGCAGTGGCAGAGCATGGATGATCAGATTCTGGAATAGGAAAAAAAAGAGGCTGCTTACCCAGCCAGCCTCTGGTGCTCCTCCCAAGGCACTGCTGTGCACCTGCATGCTCCCAAGAGAACAGTTGACTTCAATGTAAAGACCCTAAATTGGTTTTGTTGGGTTATTGTGAAGAAGTTTGGGTTCAAAGAAGCAAGTGGATATGTTCCTGAGTTTGCTCTGTTTGTATTGGTGCTTGTCTGACATTGTCATAATTGAGGGCAGCTATGAACCTGTGTAAATGGACTTGAGAGACTTTGCTTTGGACAAAAGCTAGATCCTCAAGGGCCACGATATTAAAACTTCCCCTAGGTTCTCTGTACCCCAATTTAAGCCATTACAGAAGAATCCAATGATAACCTATATATTCATCCTGCCCTGCAGGGAGTTTCCCAAGTAGTGTATTTCTAAGGTACTCGTAGGAATTTTTAAGCCTTAAAAGTTAAGGTGGTGCCATCAGTTTGAGACATCTGGATCCTGATGTGAATGATCTGATAGTTCCCTGAAATTCAGAATTCTTCCAAAACTTTATTTCTAAGTCCATCACTGTCACTGAATTCTAAGAAGACGACTCTAGTTAGAAAAAAGATATAAAAACACTTTCACTGTCCAACTAGCTAAAGGTTTTGTATCCATTTGTAGATAACTCAGAGGAAGAGTATCCTTGCTGCAAAGGATGGAAAGAAGGGAATTATATCATGAACCAAGGTGAACACCACGACAATTCTGTTAGCTAACTGATCTGCATTTGGATAACCATTTCAGTAACAAATGTAACGCTAATTTGAAAATGATTGTTCAGCACAAGCCAAATGTTAGTGAAGATAATGAGAAGATTGATTAGTGAATTGAGAAAAATTAGAAAGATGAATTGGCTGCAGCTTGTTGTGATTCCTGAAATAAATATCACTTGGGAAATATGTAATTGGAAATATTTTAAAATTTATGTGTAGAATTGTATGTGCAAAAATGGAAGGGAATATAATACAATTTTATCTTATGTACTCATGGCAGGTGAAGTAAAAAAAGAAAAAATGCTTTGATTTAGGGAAGAAGTATAGAATCATAGAATCATCCGGTTGGAAAAGACCTTTGACATCATGGAGTCCAACCGTACCAGTCCACTACTAAACCGTGTCCCTAAGATGCTCATCAACTTGTCTTTAAAACACCTCCAGGGAAGGTGACTCAACCATCTCCTCTGGCAGCTTATTCCAGTGCCTGACCACCCTTTCAGTGAAGAAATTTTTCCTAATGTCTAGTCTAAATCGGCCCTGGTGTAACTTGCGGCCATTTCCTCTCGTCCTATCACTTGTCACTTGCGAGAAAAGACCAACACTCACCTTGCTACAACCTTCTTTCAGTGATGAGATCTCCCCTGAGCCTCCTTTTCTCTAAACAAAACAATCCCAGTTACCCCAGCTTCTCCTCCCTGGATATGTTCATGATCATAAGGTACATAATTCCAATAATTTTTATCAACCTCTGAATTTTGTCTCATTCTGTCTTGAATCCTGCACAAATATTCTTCATATCGTGCATGCTTTTGTGCAGGCTATGTATCCAGGTAACTTCCCCACAATTCCAGCTGTCTTTGTAGTCTTCTGCTGCCTGAGATGGTTCTCAGTTACTGCCTTACTTCAGTGGCTGGGATATTTTTCTTACTGCTGCTATTTCTCTTTCCATATTCCAACTCCTTTACTGGGACATCGCATCCTGAGAGACGCAACCCCATTTTTCAGCGACTCTGGGATCTAAAATTTAATCAAGCTGGTTTTTGGGGTCTTTTTCTCCTTCTGTATGATCTATCGAGACTCATTTTCCACTAGAAAGGGTAAGCAGATATCCATTTCTACCAACAACTTTTGTACTGACAGCAAGGGACATTCATGAACCTATGACTACAAACCTTGTAACTCGACTAAGAAAGTTAAGCAGCTTTTAGCATGGTTATCAAGTTAAATTTTGAAGCAGTTATTCAAATTCTTTTCTGTTGCATGTATGCATTTTGCCAATATTTTCCTGTGCACTTATATTATAGATTTATATTTCGTGTACTCTTTATACAGTTATAATTTTAGAAGAAGAATATATTTTTTAATAGTTTTGCAGAAATATCTTATAATATGAAGAATGCAGAAACCGTTAAAGAGCTAAGCAAATTAAAGCAGTAGTTAAGTGAATTGTTTAGGTAGAATGTTGATTTGTGAAGAGAAATATTATGGCCGACATAAAAATCTGTATAGAAATTAGAACCATAAAACAGTAAGTTGTTTCTAGGATGCGACAGAGAGGGTTTACATCCCTAGGGTAGTTAAAATGAAATAACACAGAATCAGCAAATGTTTTTATACATTGGAGAATCCTATAACAAGGAAGGATATTTGATCCTGGCAGAGTTTTAATTACTCAGATGTTGATTTGCATGCCACTCAATACAAAAATGAAGAGGAGGAACACATTTTGAGAGGTATTTCAGGATTGCTTTCTTCCACAGCTTATTGAAGCATTCAGATGGTTAGAGGCTATTTTGGACCAAGTCCTAGAAAATATACCAAGTATGATTAATAGGGCTGACGCAAAGAAACACCCAGGACATTACAATATCATTATTTCAAAATATTCTTAGGGGTTGGTGGAAGCTAAGTGAATGTTCTGGGCTGCAGGAAAGCTGACTTTGAGAAAACATGAAATACCCTAATAGAATTTATCTAGTATTTTATTGGTCAACATTTTATTATGCAGAAAGAATCTAGTGGAGACTCTACAAAGTGTTTTAGAAACAGTTGGTTACGCAATTAAAGTCCAGCCTGGTTCAGTCTAGAGGGAAAAAAGGCAACAGATGCAAGTTTGTTTAAGTGGCAATGTAAAAATAATTATAAACAGAAGGCTTCTTTAAAAATATAAAGAAAAAGTAGTGAGGGGTGGTTTGGGAAATCTCTGAAAATAAACATAAGCAAGTCAAGAAAATAATTAGCAGTACTGAACATTGAATAGTAAAGACTATTTCAACTAACAAAGGATTTGGCTGCTGTTATTTACAGTAAATGAAAAATAAAATGGGAAAGTGATCTACTCAAAAATGAGATTGGGGAATCAAAAAATCTACTAAAGTAACAGATTTTGGGAAGAGACGGAGGTGGCAAACTGCTCTGGGCAAGGATTACATTTCCTAATTAAACCAATTATCAACAGTTAATGTTGCATCTAACACATTCAGAACTCTGCACTACCTGGTAACAGATGCAGGAGAGTAATGTTAACTCCATTTTACAGACAGGGAAGCAGAGGCAGAGATGAGCTAAGGCTCGTGCAGAGATAATTGGTAGCACTTGTGAAAATAAAGGTCTTTTTAATTCACGGTTTCCTGCCTCTCTGGTCTCAGTCTTATAGCGTTGTCAAATTTTGATTATAGGCAGAAGGAGACAATAAAATGACTCAACAAAGCAAAAGAACAGGAAGGAAATTAATTTTACAAACCTTTCCACGCTGGCAGACTACTTTCACAGGCGCTATGAAGCCAGCCGTGGCACAGTTTGCAGCCACGGAGTAGTTTGTAGGAGTGTCTAGGGTTCCTGTAAGAATAGGGAACATGAGGAATAATTTAGGATATCCAAAGAGGCAGTGGCCTGGTCACTGGATAAGAGACCACATGCATGTCTATGTCATGCAAAACTCATCTTGTACGTCTAGGCTGCAAGCAGGCTTCCTTCTGTCCTTCTGTTTGTCCTTCCACCCTTCCTTTCACACTTCTACCACTGGCTGGCTTGTCCAGTTCAAAAGAAAAAATAAAGACCTGGGCTGGTAAAACACGTGTCTGACTTAAAATTGTACACGTTTCCAACAACTTCAAAAAGACCACTCCTCTGGTTGAAGTTCAGAACAACTTTGTGTGCTTAAAGGATTCAGGGCCACGGTCTTCATGATGTAGACCTGATTATAAATGAAAATTTCTAGTATGTTGAGGAAAAAGAAATAATAAATGGCAAATGATTCATAGCTGTGTGACTTCAAGAAAATGAGGACAGAAACAAATGAATTCTTCTGGAAATTACTTTCCAAATTCCTTGAGGAGAGTTCTAGAAACTTGCAAGCATAATGTCATTATTCTGAGATAGGTCTGTGACATCAATTATGGAAAAATATTAACAAAAATGTGTAGGGTCATTGATAGAGCATGCTGTGGTACTTAATTTCTTTGGAGACAAGTAATGTAAATTTATGAGAGTCTGGTATTACTTAAATAATTTGTCATTTCTCCCCCAGATTTTATTATGCGGTATTGCCTGTTTTCAGTATAGAAATAATTGACATAATTTTATTTTTTTAATGTATACCATTTTCACCCTTGACTGATTAAGTTTGTGAGGGATTTATCTTGGTGAAGGATGCAAAGATATTCTTATCCTTTTCCTTTGAAGATTGAGCCTGTTATCACCATTTTGTGAGAGGATGCTTCTAGATGCATGGTTTGGGCTCGCTTTCCTCTCTTCTGGCTGTGACAGAAAGGTGAGATGAGCACCTCCTCCCACGGGGCTCTGCATGGCCGCAGCTTGCCTCCTCATGTCAGATTCTGCTGAAATGCGTTGCTTCTGGCTTTGACATATTACCCATCACTTTTGAAAGTGGGTCTGAAGCTTGCAGATCAATTATTTGTCATCAAAGAAAACTTTTTTGTGTGATGATTTAATGATTTTCAAGTTACCAAATGTTCAAGTTACCAAATGATTTCTAGAAAATATCAGACAAAAGGTTACTTGCAAAGAAGTACAATTCTGAACGGAGACCAGCCAAATGGAAGTGTCCGAACATGTACATCAAAATAATTCAGATGTTAAGACAGATTTTGCTTGTAATCAGCTTTATGATATATTTCTCTTTTCCAGTTATTTCCTTTTCTTCTCTTCAGTAAACTTCCTAAGAGCCTGACAAAATGGTTTACACTCGATTTGGGGGAAGGGATTTCCCTGTCCATCAAACACAGAATGGCACTTATGTTTCAGAAGACTTTTACCTTCACCAACACTCTCACAAGGTTGTAAGTATAGAATGTATAGCTGTTCAACACCTGTAGTCTTCTAGGTCAAGTACTGATACCCATGCGAAAGTAATCTTGGAGCTAAGTAACTGTTGCAGGGTTACCCTTTCAGTTAGAAAGCAAATTCGTCTATAAATATTCACTATAGTGTCAGGAAAATCAAACTGATAGGCTATTACCAGTTAATTGTTATTCATGGAAATATTTTACTCTTTATTTATTCTACCTGATACTGTGTTCCCTTTCTCTTAGGTTGCAACTCTTTTGCATCTAGCATCAAGGTTTGTGACTAAGGAAGTAATATGTTTCAGGAACAGACAAACGTAATATCAAGGTAATTCTGGAAATATATAGTGATGAATCAGACAGTGATTTCACTTGTAAGAGTGATCCGTTAGTGTTAGAGTCAGTAACTTACCCATGGAGAGTGTCATTCCACTTGCTTTGCTGCTTCTATGTCCTGAGCTTTCTTTAGATGTTTGCACACATTGACTCCTGCTTTCTATTGTATATGGCTCATTGAAGATACAAAATTCTTTTAATGACAATAAATAGCTCGCTCACAATGGCTTGATGACCCAGGTAGGCACCTCACCTCATCCTGTCAAATTACATCTAGTATCAGTCGAGTGTCTTGCTAAAATCTTTAAATTGTTATGTTTTAGTCATGAGTACAAATTACTGACTGATGCAAGCTGAACAAAAAGGATTTTTGAACCCAATCAAAATGCAAGTGCACAATAACTCTGAGAGGTATGAAAATGCCTATAATGCCCAGTCAGTTCTGTTCCCGTGTGCTGTCTCTAACTTGAGCCCTACAAAACAGCATCTTCAGGTTTTGTTAGTATGGGCTACCTCTTCGTCCATGAGACTGATGAGCACAGGCCAGTTGTAATACCAGTCATTCTATCACAGTTTCTGTGACAGCACATCTAAGCAAAAATAAATGAATGGTTTGCAATAGGATCAGAAGCTGTCATATTACTGGTCCAAACAGATGAAACTGTCATGACTTACTTAGAACACTAAAATTAGTATTTTTTATTAGAATCCAGGAAGATTGCAACATTTTTGTCTTCAGAAAACTTCGTCATAGTGAATATGACCTTGATATCATCTCTTCTATTCAGTTTCTGAAGCTGCCGCAAGTAGGCTAAAGTGCGTGTTTGTGTGTGTAAGAGGAAATGGATGACAAACAAATAATAACAGCTGTAGGAAACTGAAGACACAAGTGACAAAAAAGTGGTTTTATTGTTTAACAGTCCTTGAAGTCCTGACTGCATGTAATAGCACTGGAAAAGACAAGCAGGCTATAGAGACATCTCCATAGGGAAACTTAAATTGAAATACTATTGTTTGCTATACAAGCTACTGGCTAGACTTCAGCTACTTCACTGTATTTGGTTTCAGTGACCTTTTTAAACAAAGAGTATTGCCCTGCTGAAGGTACAGAGCACAATGTTAAGGATAATTCAAAGTGATAGGAAGAAGATGTTCTTTATTGTATATAATAAATAAGAAGCCTACTCTTGGGTGGCTATATTGGGGATAGTTAAATTTATGATCAAGCAGAAGTCCCTGACATGTATGTTTGTGGGGCAGTTTTTAGGAGGAAGCAATTTTCCAACTGAATGTAAATTGCTCTAACTGGAGAAGACCAAAGGAAAAATATAAATGGAGCTTTCTTTTTTATTCTTCATTGTATAAAGCATCTCATAACTGAATATTGCTAATCTGATTTTCCAAAACGAGTTTTAAGTTCCTGACCCAAGAAAGCTGTTAAACATATTTTTTAACCTGAAACATGGGAGTTGCATTTTGCATTCAGTAGATTTACTTCAAGTTGTATATTTACTTAAGTGCGTGACGGAACCGGGACCAAAGCTCTGTGGGGACGGATTTGTAACTTTCTGTTGTTGATATTACTGCAGTGCAAATAGTAAGTAGCAGTAATTATTATGCTGATTCACAGTCATTATTTAAATAATACTTTATGTATCTTATTGGCTCCTTTGGTTAAAGAGTACCTTTTTGGTAAGTTGGATTATATAGTTTTACCTTGTTCCTTCTGGGTTGTGCAACATTTTAACTCAACACTTGCTTGTCGTTTCTTTTCTTTTGGTCTTAAGAAGCACCCTAATTATGTAGTGGGACTGTTCTAGGAGGAGTCATCTAGCAGTAAAAATTAGCAATGATAAAGTTGAAGTAAGACATTTAAAAATAACTGATAGCTGCTACTGCAAAAGTTAAGGTTTCATTGGGTTGGTTCTGCCTTCCACCTTTGCCCCCATAACTGAGATTACCTTACTTAACGTAGCTCACATATGCAGGGCTGCATGTCATCATGACACCTCAAACTAAAATTTACTATCTGACATTCAAAATTAAAAATGAAAATTAATATAAAGTAGAAGTCTCATATTTCTAACACACAAGAAGGTGCTCATGTAAACAAGTCCAGGACTGACTATCTATGAAATGCCTGCTCCTTACATTGATCCCACTTAGACAGACTAACCTACAAGAAGTGCAGTCTGGGACCCCCTATCACATTTATTGCTTATGTGCGTGCAGTCTGCATCAATGCTGAACTGCATTCACAGTGGGACCTCTACCTCTCAGAGTCAGTCCACACACGTATGACAACTAGTTGCCCAGGATTTTGTAAGCTACCTTCTTTCAATCAAATTCATAAAAAATTACTAGCCAAAGGGGTACATTGAATGGTAAAAATTACAAGTAAACTCACAGTGTTTTCATAGTAAACCCATTAAAGCTATGTCCCGCAATTACTTACCAACAGTTTAGTGTTTATTTTGTTTCCCTGAGGAATAGCTTAATGTAAAAAGCAGCAATATATTTGACAATAACTAATTATTGGCAATTAATAAAACAATTGGCAATTACATGAAGTCTGTTAGCAGTTTTGCTCGGCTGATCCTTCATATGCAAGTGTAATGCAAGCAGACATTCCCTCTTATGAGCCTCCCTTGGTTGAGATAGTCAATTACAGCAGCAGACATTTTTTGGAAAGGGAAAATTTATTTGATTGGATGAAAATTTAGAATATGCACTTATCTAACTATAACACAAAGGCAAGCTCTCAAAGTAGCTTGCAAATGGAAAGGAGGCAAATTTTTGTCAGCAATGTGCACAAAAAACATTGAGGCGGGAATCATGACATAAAATTGTGAGCTGCTGAAAGCCTTAAAAATTGCCCTAATTGAGAATGAGACTGTGAGGCACATCTAACTGTTGCTAAGACCTTGAAAGGACTGGCACTCAATCTTGTACTTCCATATCATGAAGCAAACCTGCAGTGTTTGCGACCTTGCAAAATCAGTTTGAGCCCAGCTGACTTTTAAAGCCTTAAATCAAGATCTTGCTTGAATGAGATGGTTCTTGTAAGAATGATAACTCACAGATAAGGCAAAATGAAATCTTGTTGGTTCTTGAAATGACTTGGGCAAACTCTGGCAATGGAAATGTCAATCACATGGCTTTCTGCCAATTTTAAATCTCAACATCCCCGTGATTCAACAGTCAACTTGGCAATTGTTTCCAACGCAAATAACATAGAAAAGCAAGAAATCTCTGTTAACAGCTGGTGTGAGGTGGCTTGAAATAGGCATTGTAGCTTTACTTGGGAAATAAATGTTAGAAAAAGAGGAGAAAACGACGGGTTTGGGTAGCAACCGGCCTCCGGACAAGTGGACTCAAAACACTTCTCTGCTTGCTCTTATATTTGAAATGTTGAGCCAATTCAGAGGGCTGTATCTCCTAGCTAAAACTGGAAGACTGACAAATGCTTGAAAGCGAACCTGTGCATTCAGGGTTCCAAGTAAACTGTCTTTTTCATATGCTTACCATAAATACCAAACACAGCATTTTCCCCAGCTCACACTTTGTTCCACGTTTCCTCATAGCTCTTAAGTTAGAAATGCCAATTTTTAAAATGTGAAGACATGAGAACTTCTGATGATTTGCAAGGGGGGTATATAAATAGGCTACCATTGCCTTTCATTCCACTTGTATACAGTGTCCTAGTATTTCTTCAGCGGTGATATATGTCAGTTGTTTCTAAATATGAGGGAATGACATCTTTTTTATTGATGTTCTTGTCCATAGCTGGAATGCTGTAATTAAAAGAATCTTTCGTAGAATCACAGAATCACAGAATCACAGAGTCACGGAATCATAGAATGGTTTCAGTTGGAAAAGACCTTTAAGATCATCGAGTCCAACCATTTCCTAAATGAAATGAAATCACAGCACAGAAAAAATTTCTAGTTGGACTCCAAGCCTAATTTCATTGAAGAGTGGCATTGTATTTCATTACAAGTAAAAGCAGAGAGGAACCTAGGACTCTTTCCGATGCCATGGCACCTAGTTACAAATCATTTATTAATCTTTATATTGTAAAAAAGGTAGGAAATAGAAGTAAGTTATGTGCGTACTACAAACTTTCAGATTCATATTCAAGAGATGGATTTGATATTAGATAGGTTTTCACATTTAGTGGGGAATAAAATTCTCATGCCAAAGAAACTTGTGCACACAGGTGGTCCAGGTTATCCTATCTTCCCTTGCAGCTCTTCACAGAACCATAATATCCTACAACTCCTGACCTTGGAGAGGTTCATCAGGTCCCAACAAGTGTTTTTACTTTGACCAGCCAGCCTCCTGTCAGCTCTACAGATCCAGGTTCCCCACCATGTCCCATTCTGCCACTCTTTTCCCATACACTTTTTAGTATTTACAATACTCATACAAATGGAGTGCTTCAGTAATTTGAGCCTTTCCTGGGTAACAAGAAGCCAACGTCGATCTTCATTTTTCCCTCCCATACCTGAGGCATGTCATAGATGCAATATCTTTCTAGAGATACGCTTCTGTCCCATTTCCTTCCTCCTCTGCAATTTCAAGCTGATGCCCTGTAGAGTATATTTTGCAGGGAATGCTTTTAAACCTTTTGCTGCTTTGCTTCCACTTCTTTGCTAAGTCTCTTCTAAGCAGATCAAATCTGATAGATAATTCATGTTATAGAAGGAACTCTGCTGGAGTTTTCTGAAAGGCAGAATGCAGTGCAGATCTGCACGAAAATAGAAAATCTTCAAGGCAGTTTTGCTGGAGTCAAAATCATTTTGTCTTTAATGTCTTTTTAAGTATTCGTACAAAGGAATTGTGTTGCGCCATTTGATCTGGTATAAGAAGTAGCAGAGACAAATATGGATCAGTGGCTTTGCTCTCTTTAAGAATGCTTGATTGAGAACTCTCCAAAAAACACCCTTTTCCAGGTACCTACACATTGTGGTGTTTGATGTTTCCCTCTCATTCACTGCAGAATGTAAGTTTGTCATATGTTTTACAGGATTTGGAACATGTGCCATGCCTTCTAGAATAAAGAACAACTGCAATATATTATTGATATGCCTCAGAACTGAGCCTTTCAATTTTGAGAATAAGACTTTCTCTGTTACGAAATAGGAGTGAAATTTTCTTTAGAAGATTCGTTCTTTGTTTTGTTGCATTCATGCAAACCCTTGTTCCAGTTTAAATGTATTTGAAAAAGCCACCAAATGCATAAAAAAGATGAAAAATCCCACAAGGTTCAAACATAAATGACCCATAAGAAAAAACACCTGATTTGTTCAAGTGGTGGAAAGTACCTAATTTGCTCAGGTGGAGGAAAAAAGGAGTTAGTTAAGTTTTATAGAAACACCTTTCTCATCCCTGGAAGAACTGCATGCTTATATCTGTACTAGTAAACAATGTGAACAGGAGGGCCTCTGGGCATGGATATCAGCTTTCAGAGAACAATCTAAGTTTTTGCTTTCAAAATGCTTTATCCCTGACATGAAAGTTGGCTACAGGTAATCTGCCTACCAGCACCAGGTCTAGAAGGACCTAGTTCCTTGGCTTTACCTGAGAATGCTTGGAAAAGAGTAAGAGGAGCATTGATAAAATGTGTATTGGCTCTTCTAACAGTATAACAAGATTAAACATCATATTCCAGTTCCCAGACAATGCTTTGTTTTATTATATATTTATGTTCCAAATGACAAAGAAATTCACCGTATTTCTTAACCTGTCCCCAAAACACTAGAATTTCTCATAGAAATTATGCAAGGTTGGAATGCATCTCTCACAGGTTTTATAGAGGAAAATACAAGCTTCAAAGTGGTATTTTCATTGTTTGCTTCCTTATCTGTTATCAGATGTTTTATGTGATATGTGTGCTGAATTATACTCATTCATTTATTTCCTGCTTTAGATGCTGACACTGAGTAAGGTCAGGATGGTCAGCTTACGACTTTTATGAGGCATGCAGCTTACAAACTGCTCAAGTGCAAGTTCTTCAGTTGCTGTGATTCAGTTAGCACCTCTCAGACATCATTTTGGTCTCTGAGGTATGTGTGATGTGTTAAATAACCCTTAATCGTACGATATTTTTGGTTAAAAAGTTTCATTTGCTAGAAGGGTTGTCTTTCTCTGTTTGGGTCATAAGATGCCTTGACAAGGAGAACAGGTACACAAAAAGCTTTCCGTTTTCCCTCTGCATAACAATATGAGACATTGGCATGATGGCTGGCGTATGTCCTCCCTGCCTCTCACTTCAGGGAACAAAATATTAAGAACTGGACAGGAGATGCAAAGAGCAGGCATGGTTTCCACAGCATTGTTTAACTTCGTTATAAATATATATTTATTCTTTGGAACTAGTTCTAAATACTCAAAGTAATGAAACACTTATGAACACCTCTGGGAATATTCTCTGTAGCTGAATCAATCTTATTCTCAAGTGTTTTCCTGAAACTCAGTGTAAATTAGCCTTTTCTTAATATCACTCTATAACTCCTACATGTATTCAACCTGCTTTTGAAGTATTTATCATGAAGCTTCAAACACAATCATTACTAGGTCTCCTTTTCAATGATAAAAGCCACATTCCATGCAAATGAAGTCTTCCATTACAGCTTGTTTAATATTGGCTCAATTGGCTTTGGATTAGGCCCTAAAAGACAAGCTGTGCATTAAGTGAGTAAGTGGAGAGAAGGAGTGAATTTCTGCACAAAAATATAATTTCTTAGTTTATATTCCTGAAAATTTGTAGAGAAATTATTTATAAGGTTCTGGGTCAATGTTCTCAAATAAGACACTACCTCATCCTCAGGTAGTGGCTGACAGTAAAGTACTCTGAACATCTATTAATTACACTGAAGCTGTTTTATTAGAAAACAGGCAAATCTGTGTTCTGATGGGGATCTTAGTTCCAAGCTATAAGATTCAAATATCTGAAAGATCGCCATCTATATGTATTGTTCCAAAATCAAAATATTTTGCATCCAACATGGAAGCAATCCAGTAGTAGATCTCAACCTGCCAACTAATCTTTTATCTTGAAGTGTCAAGAAAATCATAAAAAAAAGTCTCACAGAGTTATGAATTCAGGAAACTGAGTCATAGTGGTTATCCCATTGAAAATGAACTCCCAGTACAAATTATGGCCAAAAAAGACCAGTGTGATTAGAGCACAAACCTGGGAAAGTAATGAGGAGTACACATTTTCTATCACTAAGAATAAACATTTTTTGAATGCTCAAGATTAGAGCACACTCATGAAAAAAATAGTTAAATTCTAGAGAATGTTTAAATAAGAATTAAGAAAATGGTTAAAGAAAATAGATTGTTTTCAGAGATTCCATTTTATCTATTCAGTTTAGCAAACAGACATTTCACTTCGTATCCATTCTTTAGCGAGGAACAAAATATTGGTAAAGAAATCTTCAATCTAACGGAACTGATCTAAACAAGATCCCATGACTAAAAGCTATAAAATACAATTGGAGATTCCTAGTGATTATGGATGACAATTTTTCACTTGGAATACCATGTATTGTTTGGCATTCCCTAACAGTTTCTATCAGGAATTTAGGGGACATAACTTTGTTCACATTTTGCTGGTCAAATGAAAGTAGAAATCAATAGAGTCCACTGTATTGATTTGCAGATAGATGTGATAGATCTTTAATTAGAAAGCTTTAAACATCTACTACTGAGCACAATTTGTGTGGCTGCCTTATTTTAAAATAACAGCAAAATAGAAAATGGTATGGAAATAGAAGCTCAATGTGCTTCCCTATCAAGTTTTTTTAACGTCACATTTATCCTGGTAAAGCAATTTTTCACTTTTCATAGGAGCATGCTGTGATATTTTTAAAACTTTATCTTTCTCAATCCCCCTCTCCCTCTTTTTTTTTTAAAAAAAACCACAAAAATGATTAATTACTTATTGGTGCTCAGCAGTCTCAGCAGAAAAATGTGCCTTTAGCATTTGCAGAATGATTGCAACAAAAGTGTTCAAGGGAATGTGAGTAAATAATGACAGGCCACAGGCACAAATGATGCTATGTTTACTTTTCAAACACTGGAGTGTATG
The DNA here is from genome assembly GCA_033558235.1 of Neomorphus geoffroyi. Classification (NCBI taxonomy): domain Eukaryota; kingdom Metazoa; phylum Chordata; class Aves; order Cuculiformes; family Neomorphidae; genus Neomorphus; species Neomorphus geoffroyi. The sequence continues at coordinate 72,506,186 of JAUMJM010000005.1, read as the reverse complement.
ACTCTGATAAGGAAGACATATAGAAATATTGATATATATAGAGAGATATACTGTGATGCATTTCCAGTTTGTTTTCAGATGTACTCAGCTACTTCAGGAAATCAAAATATAGTGGTTGCTTAAAAGATGAGTGGAAAGACTCCATACCATTCATATTGCATATGAAGCAAATGCTATTATGAAAACTTCATTAATATGTAAATTGCAACATTTTGATTAGCACTTGCAGACCCTTTTTGTTAAGAAGAGAGATGGAAGGAGCTAACCAGATTGCAATAATTTACATAATAAGTCAGTGGTGGCAATGTCACCAAGAAGAGAACCTAAGGAAGGCTATAAAGTCTTTTTTAACAGCTTAACGCAGCATTAAAATACATTGTATGAAAGGAAGGAAAATATTTTTCTTTAAACTGACAAACTATTTTGCGTAGTAGTGGGACACATTAAAGATATACTGGAGCTTATTTTAAAATAATGGGATATACATTTGCTTGACAAAGGGATACAAGTATTTTGGGTCATTATGCAGTGGTCTGAAGGCAAATGAAGAGTTGCTTTTGCAACTGAGTTTTATTATGTATTTCTCTACAGTGATTTTGCAATGTGCCACAACATATCCATTTGGAAAGCAATGAAAATTCATCCATTAACTTCAATAGCCTCAAGATTTATTTCTCTGCTCTTGGGTTTCAAATTGGACATGTAAATCTCTCACTCAGATGATCAAATCAGTGTTATAACTGTACAAGATGACATTTGAATTTCTAAATTCTGATATATGCATCAAGATATGATCTTTTCTGGTGAGATCTATCAGTGACATCTATAGGTATACTAGATTTTGAGATATATAAGAAATCTAGAAAGTAGTTAAGGTTTTGCTTATTACTTATACATCAAAAATTCAGAATAATAAGTTAATGAAATCTCTCTCCAAGTACAGCATTTTACTTCTATTTTTGGTTATTGGAAAGATATTTTGATATTTGGATACGCTAAAGGGAGTTCAATAGCTGTCATGTTTCCTCTGCTCTTTGAGCCACTAACTGTCAAGAGACAGTGGATCACCTACAGCTGGCTTACAACAGCATTACTTTTTTAGCGGTAACCCAGAAGATGGCTCATAAGAGAAGAAAGAGGAATAAAATAGGGGGGATTCTGAGGACTTTCATATACTCTCCAAAGTTCAGAGACCTCAGGGCAACTCAGGGAAAAGAAAAGAAGATATTTGAAAGGCAAAGTTCAACAGCTCTGCTTGGTGCTGCTTGAAAGCGTGTTACAGGCATTATACTATTTTTATCAAAAAAAAAGTAACTATGATCTTTTAGAATTATTGAGCTACGTGGTATATTCTGTTTGTTACAGTTTCATAGACATCTTTTTTTTACCCAGATGACTTTTATAGAAAGGGTTTCATGATGATGTTACTAAAGCAAATATTGGTCTGCGGTAAGAATAACAATACTGCTTTTTGCCATTAAAAAGATATTCTGTTACACTGGCAAAAGAGTTTCTATGAAACAGCGTGCCTACAGAGAACTTTCGCATAGGAATGGATGAACCTGCAGAGATTTTTTTTTTTATTTGGCTTTGTTAAATCTTTAAAACATTTATAGATATTTTTAATGTTATAGAGCCCATTGTAAAATGCATGAAACTTTCGTGAAACTTTTTAAAGGTATTCAAGGTTTAGTTGAAAAAAAAATACCTAAAATAACTGGTCATGCTTTTAGGAAGGACTGGGCTTTCAGCTGGTGGTAATCAGCCCTGCTCTATTGAATTCAATAATCTTACACTGACCAGCTGGTGACATAGGCATCTGCAGGAAGGAGTCTATCACAAAAGCATCAGCCTAACTCCAGCTAATGAAGTGGTTATTTGAGTTGATGGGATAAGACTGTTTTGTAATATATAAGTATCTGGCATATAAGGATACCTGTGGCTCAGTACATCTGAAGAAATTACCTAAAAAATTCCTAAATGGAATTACTAGGTACTGTTGACCTTTTAAGACTAGTACATTTTGACTTGTCTGGGTGTTTGCGAGATGAACTCCTAGCCAGGGTAATGGTTTCTTTTCATTGGATAACCCTATCACCTTTTGTTTTTTTAAGTATGTTAATAAGTATGTATTATTTTTAACCCCTTCAACAGATATGAGCTATATAATATGAGCAATATACTAAACAAATCTTGATAATTGGCATTTGATCAATGTGTTTACAAAAAAATCATTATTAGGTCCCCTATTGTACCTTCTTGAAAGCAACATTTCCTAAAAAGATGAATGGCTGAGGCCAAGCAGTAGCTGGTGACACAGAGTGCCTGGTACGCTTCTCTCTTAGATGAAGGTGACCAGGCATTTTAGCTGCCTGGCCCAGAGTCACTGGTTTGCCTGAACTATGCTTCGTACTGGCTCAGAAGGGAAAATGTGACATTTCAGTTATCTTTCTGCTCCTTCTTTAGAGACCTGCTAGGTGCCAGTTAAATTTTTGCCATAAAACGTTTATTCTCAAGCTCGTCTGTTTCATTACTGGCAACACACAGCTGTTGGGGCCATTTTAGTATCAAGAGATTAGGAACTCCAACATGCAGGAAACCAAACAATTTATTATTTTCAGCTGCATTCATGTTGGCAAAGTGGATGTTTTAGCTATTGTGCTACTGTATATGCAAAGCTGTAAGACTCTAACGAGGGGCTGGGATGAATCAGACTTGCTAATCAGGTCTGCTGTCCACATTGCCAAAGCTGCTACTTCCTGACAGCATAAACAGTTCTGCTAGCCTTTTGTAGGTGTCTAACAGAAGTGGCTGCAATTGTGTTAGCATTTTCTTTCTAACAGGGCTAAAACTGTATGGAAGTGAATTGCAGATCATCCTGTCTTCCCAGATACCAATTTGGTTCACAGGGGTAGTCTGGTGTGTGCAACTTGAATCCTTTCAAGGGAAAGTAAGCTGGAAGTTCTCTTCCTAGTATGCACCAAATGGGCTCCAATCCTGGTGGGGGACACAGGAGTGCAACACTATGACTGCTTCACAACAGCACAGGGATATCCTGTGCATGCCAAGCATGCCTGTGCTACATGAAGATTTATACACCATTGAGATCTCTTGCAATGTTCAGAACAGCTCCTTTAAGGTATACTAAGATCCATAAGTCATACGCTCATTCAAAATTGCTGTCAGTCATACAACCTACTCTTTGTTCAAGATCCTTTCTTTTCTTTAAGTATTTTATCTTCAGCTGCTGAATTCTTTTTATATGTATCACTCCTTTAAATAATTACAACTCCTTTAGAATCATAGAATCATAAGGTTGGAAGAGACCTCTGAGATCATCGAGTCCAACTGTACCTGTCTCCCCACTAAACCATGAACCTACGGAACTCATCCACCTGTCTTTTAACACCTCCAGGGATGGCCACTCCACCACCTCCCTGGGCAGCCTGTTCCAATCCCTGACCACCCTTTCAGTGAAGAAATTCTTCCTAATGTCCAGTCTAAACCTCCCCTGGCACAACTTGTAGCCATTTCCTCTTGTCCTATCACTCGTCACTTGTGAGAAGAGCCCAGCACCCACCCCGTCACAACCTCCTTTCAGGCAGTTGTAGATAGCGATGAGGTCTCAGCCTCCTCTTCTCTAAGCGAAACAACCCCAATTCCCTCAGTCGCTCCTCATAGGACTTGTTCTCCATCCCACTCACCAGCCTCGTTGCCCTTCTCTGCACATGCTCCAGCCTCTTAATGTCCTTCCTGTAGTGAGGGGCCCAAAACTGAACCCAGCACTCGAGGTGCGGCCTCACCAGTGCTGAGCACAGGAGCACAATCACCTCCCTGCTCCTGCTGGCCACGCTGTGTCTGATACAGGCCAAGATGCCACTGGCCCTCTTGGCCACCTGAGCACACTGCTGGCTCATGTTCAGCCGCTGTCAACCAACACCCCCAGGTCCTTCTCTGCCAGGCAGCTCTCCAGCCACTATTCCCCAGGTCTGTATCATTGCATGGGGTTTTTGTGTCCCAAGTGTTGAACCTCATCCCATTGGTCTCAGCCCATGGATCCAGCCTGTCCAGATCCCTCTGCAGAGCCTCCCTTCCTTCAAACAGATGGGCACTTGCACCCAGCTTGGTGTCATCTACAAACTAGCTGAGGGTGCGCTCTATCCCTTCATCGAGATCATTGATGAAGATGTCAAACAGGACAGGACCCAGCACTGATTACTGCTAAAGGCTTCTACTCTGCCCCTCCACAGCTGAGAGTGCTGTACCTCTGCTGGCTGGTTGTCTTCACTTCAGATAACATTGCAGTCCCACCTCTTTGGCTCATTGACTCAGCCTTGGTTAGCTAGTGACAAAGCAGTTGCTGTGGTTATGCGTAATTTAACATGTTTCATTCCACCCTCCTTTTGTAAGAGGACCCCTGACTGCTCACTCACAGTACTGTGCAACAGTAGCAGAAGTAAGATTTCATCTACCCTTAAAAAGCCATTGTTTGGACATTGGATGAACTCAGAGTAAGAAAGACGGCACCAGAAATGAGCAGGAAGAGAAATAAAACTTGAACTTGTGGCCATCACAGGGGGAGTAGTGGTATGCTTCAACCTTCTGCATGGAACAGGCAAGGAGACTATAAAAGGGTTTCTAGACTTGCTGATATAGGGACCTGCATCCAAGGAAGCCAAGATTTGGGGACTGTCAACATTCTCTGTGTGTGTATTTTTTGTCCACTGGAACATCCTGGTGTGGTCTGAAGTATACCGAAAACCATATGCACTGAAAATGTAAGGGTGTCATCACCTACCAGTCTGTTAATCCGCTCCTCTTCCACCAAACTGTTTGAACTTGGCATTAAGAGACTTGTTTTCAGGTCCTTCCTTTTAGGGATTTTTTAGGAAGACCTGGCTTGTTCCAAAAGATGGCACATGGAATGATCCTAGACTCACACCTATCACACAGCTTTCTGTATCTCACAAAGGTCCCTCTGGCTTATCATATATTCAGTGAACAAAATTTTCCTTTTCCATACTTTTAACATATCCTTACTAATTTTCATGATGGACCTTCAAGTGGGATGCTTTTTTGGTTTTGAGTTTTGAGTGGCACTTCTCTAAAATTCTTGGCAGCAAGTTGAGCTGGTACATCCTCCTGTAAACGGCCATGAAGGTTCTTGTAGTAATGAACACTTCTTTCTTCCCCCTATACACTCCCAGTTCTGTAGCTGTTTGAGGCATGAACCTCCTCGCCCTGCCTAGCAATATCTAATCCTGAGATATTTTGGCTATTTTAAGATATTTTAATTACTGATACCTCTTTACAATGTGCCAGAGATGACAACCTTTTACATTTGTGTTCTGGTAACTTCAGGTTGTGCTTACAGCAGGACATGCCAAGAGGACGCAGGAGGAAGCAAAACCTGTTAGCATAATAGGACAGGGCTCTATAGTGGGGGAAACCATTGTGCAGACCTATCTACACTATCCACCTGAGCAGCACCTAGGTTTTAGCTGGTGAAAGGAAGCTATCCTGTTTTCTGCCAGAAGAGATACTGCAGGCGTGCAGTGGGGCTGGTCATAACAACAAGGCGTCAAAATGGAACAAAGAGTAATTTGAGTTGACAGTGTAAGTTCACCAATGTGTCTACTAGCTGTGACCCAGCAGGATTTATTTGACATACGCAGATGGTGCAAATGCAGTGAGAATAAGAGTAAGTTAAATGTGCTTAGCTGGCTCTTAATTTCTATACCTCTATATGATTACTTCCACTAAGAATATTAACTGTAATCTCAGCAATGAATGTCCTGAATTTCAGCCAACTTTGTTTTCTGTTATTGAAACATTCCACTAATTCCCTTTTCCCTTCTCACCCCAGAATATTGATGGATTTGTAGAAAGCCAGGTATAATGAGAGGGTCTTAATTGTTTCTCTTTCAGTGTAGGAAATTATCCTCAGTCTTCTATTTTTATTGTGAAACTTGAAAAATTCTATATTAATCTATATTAATTGTAGGGTTGGTTCATATATAAATATAAGGTTGATTATGCTGTTGAAATATTATTTTCAGCATCTCAAACAACCATTGTACCATTCAGTCTTTTCAAATGAGGAGCAGTGTTCATGTGAAAGCAAATTGTGGTGAACAACACTCACAAAACGTTAATGTGTGTAAAGAAATATAAAGCAATAACTGTGGCCTTGGACGTAAAGGCAATCATTCACTCATACTACAAAGCAATCATTTTGTTCAAGAAGAGAGAAAAATAGGTTGGAGCAACAATTTGTCCCTAAAAAAAATTGGACTCAGTTAATCAATTTGCAGTAACTATCTGATTTATTTGTGTAATAACATGACTGACAATTTACAGACTTTTCCAATAATTCTCAAATCCATGATTTGCTGCAGCCATAAGCCATTTATTTTATAAAGATGACCTTTAATCTCTCTGATGATTGATTAACCAGTATATCATAAATAGAGTTGTGAGAGGTGAAGAAAGATTTTCTTGATGGTGACCAATCTTCTGTTCCTAAAGAGCTCTGCAGGTGTGTCCAGCACACAGATAGCTTCATTAAAGACAATGGAGGAGTGAGAGGGATATGTGATGCAGCTCTGAGAGAAGACAAAAACAGTAGGCTTGCTTAATATTTGTTCATTGAGAAAAACCATGCTAAACAAAAATAATCCTCCAGTCCTAAAGAGCTAGGCTGGACACACCTGCAGAGCGGGAGATGGATGCTTAACCCCTGGGTAGAAGAGAGAATGAGCTGCGGCTGTGATTTCAGCGTTTGTTTAACCTTCTCCACTCAGGGTGCTAAGTAATTACTTTACCACATTTGATAAATATTTTTTTCAGCTGTTCCACCTAATGACTAGAGAGATTACCAGATCTTCTCCCACTTGCCTTTTTCTCCACATCTGCTCCCTAGCCATGCACTTGTAAGAGTGACTAGCAAGTAAGTATTACTTATGCTGCTAACTGTTCAGCTAATTCTGCAGCATCACCCCTCACTCTCAGGAGATGTTTTCCTGTTATGGCTTCAATCATGCAATCACTTGTCACCTCTGAAGAGAGGTTTTCTCCTTCCTTCACATTCAGCTCTCCTCTGCCATGCTCACACTCCTATTGTTTCTTTTGAGTGTGGCATATCACTCAGGTGGACTTGCAGTAACTGTTCATAAAGGAAATAGAGGGAAATAGTTGCGGGGAAGGGGGCAAGAAGGGAAAATTGGATTTATTGTTTCACTTGGTTTGCAACAACTCATATACCTAGCGAATGGCTGAAGGTCAGAGCCAGTACAAAAATGACTGTGGGAGGGATGTAGGTGCTAATAATCTTTTCCATGCAGGTAAGTATTCAGTTGGCTTAGTCAAAGGTCTGAAACAATATCCGCAGAGTCTCTAAAATACTGGTGCTGTGGTTCCTTTGCTCCTCAGTTGCATCTTCCTCGTGTCCCTTGAGCCTGTGGTCACACAGATATGTTGGCACATTGACATGGGGTGCCTGTGGCCAGCTCTTATCCTAACACAGAGGAGACAGGAAGGAACAGAAGGCTCTGGAGAGGTGTATGATTGCTTAATGGACTTTTGATTAAATAAAAGGTGCAAGTGGCTCATCCAAAGTCTTTGGCCCTTTAAACGGTGGGTTTGTGGTTTTTTGGTCAGAAGTTGCTTGCTTACTTCCAAAATTTATATTATAGATTTGTTCATAAAATAGTAAAATTAAATGAAAAAACCTGCCACTTGTTTTTCATTTGTTTTGTAGAGCTCTAAATCACTGTACCAGAAGTAGTATAATGAGGAACCAGGACCACAGAGTATTAAAATGTTACTCATGAGTGATGGCTGAGGAAAGCCTGGTAATAGCTGGGGAGATAGTCATGTGATATTATCCCAGGGCAATCTTTCATTCCTGGATTATAATTTCTTTAACTGTATGATTCATGTAAGCAGCAGATTTGATAATTCTTCTGCTGTCTGTACATATGTGGTCTCTAGAAACAGTATTGTAGTAAGACCTAGAAAGCAGAGAGAAAGAGTGAAATCTGCTGAGCTGGGAAAGGGGACAGTCACACAAAACATGTGTGCCGTGAGGGAAAACAAGGCACAAAGGGGCACTGAAATCTAAACAATGACCTTGCCTATGCTTTCTTCTCCTTCAAAAAGTCCAGTAGGCCAGACCTCTGCAACATCAGCAGCAATTCTGTAGGGTGTCTGACAAATTTTCCTCCCAAGTTTACATTATTTCTGCTACTTAGCTTTCAAATGGGGCAGATTCCTTTTGATAATGCAATCTTCTGAGATTGTACTGGCTTTACAGAGACTTAGTCAGTAGCAGCTGAGTCTTTGGTGAATGACACTCTGCAAATTTATTCATGCAAGTCTTAGCAAGAAGTTCTACTTAGTGATTCAATGGATTGGGTGTCTTGTTAGAAGCTAGATGAAGTTACAGTATCCTTTACTCATGATTTCCGCAGACTTCTCAAATCTGATTATTTCACTAATACATATGTTACCCAGGAGTATCACAAATACCTTTCACAGGGTTTTGAATTAGAAAGGAATTTCAGTTAAAAGACACAAAAGACTTGCTATGAATGGCAATGTTGCTCTATTTATTTCCAAAAGCATCTCCTACAATAGCTATGTACCATTTTATGATTTACATGTGTTAGAAGACTGAATTTTATCTAAAAAAAGCTGTCTTAATCTTTGAGTTAACAAAGTCCAATATCTGAAATCCAGGAACGTCTGCAGGGCTGGCCTGAAATACAATGATTATTGCAACTCCACCTCCTCTCCAGCAGAGCGTGTGTTTCCAACATATAATTAACTCTGGATTTATCCTCATTTAGCCAGAATTTTTAGTGAAAAGAAGTAATATTATTGTCAGTCCCATCAAACAGACGCTGCCACAGGCTCAACAATGCAATGGAGTAAAGCATTGAGAAATGACAGAATTTCTTTATTTTGAAGCTTAAGTGGAGGAGGAGGGAATCATCAAGTCACTGGGATTTTTTAGTGCGGGTATTAAGTATGCTGGCAGAATACTTCAACAGGGACACCAAGCCAACCAAAAAACCTAGCCCATAACCTCTAATCTTATGGAGCTGAACTATATTATTTGCCATTAAAATTAGATGTTACTGAATTGTAACAGATGTCTTCAGCAGACACATTTTTATTGCTGAAGAAGTTTAGGTAAATGGAAACTGAGCCCTAAATTTTACTTTGTAGATTATGGGACTGCTGTGCTTTGTGGTTGAAGCTGGCATTTTAAATGTGAATTATAAAAACTTTTAGAAACCACACACTAATTGATGCCTCAGCAGTTCTGCTGAATCACAATAAGAGCACAGGCTGTCATGAAAAGCACAGTTGCAATAACCCATTACCCAACACACTGGCTCATTTCTGCACAACGACTGACAGTAGTTAGTGGGCCCATGTTGTGCATCTCTATGGAAGTATTTTAATTAACTATTCTGAAGTAGCAAACAAGGGAGTAAGAGGAAAATCTTCCCCAAGACCTTTAATAAAAACCATGTGGAAGATGCATGACAGGATATGAAACATATTTATGAATATGCACCAACACAGGTGTGTGGGGAAAAAAAAGAGGGATTAAGATGATGTATTTATAAAAGTCAAACGAGAAAAGGTCAGAAACCACAGGAAAAACTGTTTTGACAAAGCTATTTAAGTTAGCATATTGCATTACTGTGAAACTACGCTCTTCAACTTGAGATGTGTAATATAAACCTGAATATATTAATCTTCTGCAGCACGTGGATATGGGTTCATTTGCCTCTAGCACCGGATTAGAGACCCTGGCTTCAAGAATACAGTGATATTCTTTTTCCAATTTAACAATACTATTCAAAGGCACTAGACAGTAAAATGAACTCAATCATTTCTATAATATTCCCCTCTCCCTGAAGGTATAAGGGGAACAGACTCTTAGATATATGGTCATGTTTGCGTTATGAACTTTTCAGGAAAGAGTTTGTTGTTTCTCCTTATTTTGCTTTAGGGCATGCTGTTTCAGTGATGGCAGAGGTAAAGACATAATTAAAGAAAAGAATGTCTTTTTGCTGTTCTGCATTCTCAGTGTGCTTCTGTGTGATAGCAATGAGAGGTACTTCATGAACCCTGAATAATATGTCAATTGTCAATAATATTGTCAATAATCAACTTTTTCATTCTTTTAGAATTATTTCTGTTACCTTCATAACCGAATTACGGGACAGACTGTAAAATGTGATGCTGTATGTGGCAGATACCTCTCTCAGTACTATTCATGAGAATAGAGTGAAATAATAAAACTTCCATATAAGGAAAAAATATCTGTTAACAGGGAGATCAATAAAATACGTTTGTGAGGTTATTTGTGAAGTAAATTAACATCAACAAGATGGGTAATATTGTCCTAAGGAAGGATTTCTATCTTTCTTCTGTAGTATCCTGGACCAATGCAGCCACTGCATGAGAACCTCTTCTGTTACTCAGACAGTGTAATTAAAATCATTGTTTTGCATCTTGACACAATTAATTGTTGGTAGCCATTGCCATGGTGGACAGAGAATTAAAAATAATGTATTTTCTATACTCAGTTATCTTCACTAAGCAAGTACTTTACGCAGAAGGACTTTTGTACTGCTTTAGAGAAAAAGTATCTGCTGTTTTTAAACTGGAAAATATTTCTGACTGTGAAAAGGTTATAAAGGATGTGTTTGTCAGGGAGCATATTTCAGTGTGCTTAGAATGGCTTTAGGAAACATTTATTCTCTGAACAGTTTATGAGCAATGGCTTTGTAAACACATATTAGATGTAATCTACCTTATTTCTTCATGTCTTATACATGGTAGCATACATTCTTGCTACTGGTATATTTAAGTAGACTTTACCCATAAATCTATGACCTGAAGAAATCATGGTTTAAAGAACACATTCCCAAAAGTTTCCATATTTTTTCCAGCTTTATTAGTTAGCCTCCTAAAAGATTTTATCTCTCCTTATGAAATTGTCTGTTCATTAAAAACTGAGGTTTGATTTATGGTAGCATAGTATTATCATTTCCAATAGTGGGAAAGAACTGCAAAACTTATGAGTATTTTATGCTGTACATGAATTTTCTCTCTGTGTAGCAAGTGGAACAAGGCAAACGCATTGCCTGAACTTTTGGATAAAAGGGGAGATACAGACTCCAGAGAGAGCACCACACTCCTTCTGCTGCTGCGTCTCCCCCTGTCTTTTCCAAGAGGGAGTGATGAAAAAGGAACAATACAGAGAATCTAAAGTAAAATTCAGACGTAGAGGTGCTGCTGACCACAGACTGAATTCGAGGTGCGGTCTCACCAGGGCTGAGCACAGGGGCACAATCACCTCCCTGCTCCTGCTGGCCACGCTGTGTCTGATACAGGCCAAGATGCCACTGGCCCTCTTGGCCACCTGGGCCACTGCTGGCTCATATTCAGCCGACTGTCAACCAACACCCCCAGGTCCTTCTCTGCCAGGCAGCTCTCCAGCCACTCTTCCCCAAGCCTGTAACGCTGCATGGGGTTGGACTCTGCACTTGGCCTTGTTGAACCTCATCCCATTGGTCTCAGCCCATGGATCCAGCCTGTCCAGATCCCTCTGCAGGGCCTCTCTAGTTGCACCAGGGGAGGTTCAGCCTAGACAATAGGAAAAATTTCTTCACTGAAAGTGTGGTCAGGCACTGTAACTGCTGCCCAGGGAGGTGGTTTAGTCACCATCCATGGAGGTGTTTAAAAGACAGGTAGATGAGTTTCTCAGGGATAGGATATAGTTTAGTAGTAGACAGGTATGGTTGGACTCAATGATCTCAAAGGCAATTCTATGATTCTATAATTCTATGATCTTGGGGTACATAGTGCTGCACTGTGACAGGACATGGGGAGAAAGTGAAGAAGTCAAAGAGAGCAGGCAGTGACTAAGGGATGGAGCTTAGGGGTGGCAGAAGGTTGTTGGGGCAATGGGGAGCATACACAATGAGGTGATGTCTTCCAGTTCCTAACACTGAAAAGGAGACAACTATACCCTTGCACCCATGATGTCCCAATCTTTCCCCTTCTTAAACAAGCCTTTATTAATTCTTACTTTGTCCTGTGGTGAAGAAATTTGTTTTAATAGAGCACTTTATTGGATTTGGAGATCTTAAGGAATGAGAAGGGTGACTTTTGACAAAGTTATCTCCTCTGTGGCTTGATTGGGCCTAAGAAATACCAAGACCCATGGCTCTTCACATTTTGCTGTAGTGAAATGTGCAATTTGGTTCAAAAGACTTGATCTCTATGCAGACTGAGCTGCCATCATCCAGGTGTTTCTTACTCAATATGCTTGGATATTGAGGTGCTCCTTTCCTCCTCAGATTAATTCTACATTTGGTCATTATTTGCTTTCACTGGATTTCATTTAAGGCCTTCTTAATGCCTAAGTCCGGATTTGTTCAGTAGCCTAAATTTCCTTATATTAATTGAGGAAAAAAATTGCCGTTAAGGTAGAACCAGATATCTTTCTGCAGGGGGAAACAGCCCAGAGGGCTATTGTCATTGTGAAGAAGATCTTATTTACCTAATTCCTTTAGAATATTTATAAATATTTTTTGTATTATTAATTGTTTTAATTTCAATTTTTGAAAGAGTAGCAAGTTAATCATAAATAACTCTAAAACACTAGTGGACAGGCACTGTATTCATCAAGATAATTTAAACTTCTGTTTTGATTAATCATTTAAAATTAAATAACAGCACTCTTTTTTGCCATCAACTATGTTCTTTATATACAATTATTTCTTCTGTCATATAATTAGTAGTTCAACAGTGTGCATACACAAAGAAGGAGTGTTAAAGTTGAACATACAGCCCTAAAATGGTCACTTTCTAACTTTTCAGTGCCTGACTGAGTAACCCAAATGTTCTTTTAAGGTAAGTTTCATGGGGAATGTGCTTAAATTTTCTGTTCATGACCTAGTTCCTTTGTTCTGAAGATTCAGTGCTGAGGTAAACTGTCAGAACCTTGACAGCTGGCACCACAACAGAAACCTGGCATTTTTTTTAGCTTATCTTATAGATTAATTCCTCAAAGCACTTGCACACTTGAATGGCAGGCCCATCCAAGTTCCACTTCATCACAGTCAACGCTTTGATTTTAGCTGAGAAGAGATTGCTGAGGATTCATGTGTTCTCTGCTATGTTTTTCAATACATAAAGCTGAATTTCTAGCCAGTTCTTTCTGGAAACGTATTTTTCCCGACTAAAAATTTTGAGTATTAGCCCTGGACAGTGTGGCACTGTGGGCGGGAACTATAGTGGGACAGCTGAAGTCTTCAGTAGCTCTGAAGCCTGCTTCTGTAGGTTTAATGTGACTTGTTTAACGTGACTTGCTTTAAGATAACTGATGAATTGTTTTTCCAGATTCGAGCTAAAGGGAAGGAAGTGAAGTATTAGCTGTTCAATATTTTTATGCGTGTAACTGAAGTTCATACCACACCCTCAGCTGCTGTATGTTGTCATAGCCTATGCAGTCAGACGGTCAAAGGCAATTTTCATTAATTAAGCATCTACTCCGAGAGGAGGCAGTCCAGAAGGCTCTTGGAGTGTATTGAGGACTGCTTCTTGTCACAGCTGGTGAGTGACCCTACCAGGGGTGAGGCTCTCCTTGACTTACTGTTTACCAATAGAGAAGGGCTGGTGGGTGATGTTGTGGTTGGAGGCTGTCTGGGCTGCAGTGACCACGAGATAATTGAGTTTTCCATTAACAATGGAACAAGGAAGAGCAAAACCAGGACGACCATGTCGGACTTTCGGTGTGCTGATTTCAAGTTATATAAGGAACTAGTAAGGAGAGTACCCTGGGAGATAGTTCTTAAAAGCAAGGGGGTCCAGGAAGACTGGGTGTACTTTAAGAATGAAGTCCTCAAGGCGCAGGAGCAGGCTATCCCGATGTGCTCTAAGATGAGCCGCAGGGGCAGACGGCCAGCCTGGATGAGTAAAGAGCTTTCGAAGGAGCTCAGTGAAAAAAAGAGGGTGTATCGCCTTTGAAAAGAAGGGCAGGTGAGTCAGGTTGTGTTCAAAAATATTGTCAAGTCATGTAGGAAGAAAATTAGGGAGGCAAAAGCACAGCTGGAGCTTAAATTGGCCACTTGTGTTACGGACAACAAGAAGAGCTTTTTCAAATATATTAACGGCAGAAAAAAGGGCAGCAACAACCTTCAATCCTTATCGACCACTGAGGGAAACATAGTAACTAAAGATGAGGAAAAGGCTGAGGTGTTTAATGCCTTCTTCACCTCGGTTTTCAACAGTAAGGCAGATCGTTCTCTGGACAACTGGTCTACTGAAGCAGTGGATAGGAGCGGGGTGCAATACAACCCCCCTGTCATACAGGAGGAAGAAGTTAGAGACCTGCTGAGCCACTTGGATCCTCATAAGTCTATGGGGCCAGATGGGATCCATCCTAGGGTGATGAGAGAGCTGGCGGACGAGCTTGCTAAGCCGCTTTCCATCAATTATCAGCAGTCCTGGCTCACTGGAGAGGTCCCGGGTGACTGGAAGTTGGCCAACGTGACGCCCATCCACAAGAAGGGCCATAGGGACGATCCAGGTAACTACAGACCTGTCAGCCTGACCTTGGTCCCAGGCAAAATTATGGAATGGATAATCCTGGGTGCGATCATGCGGCACCTGGGGAATGAGGGAGAGATCAGGCCCAGCCAGCATGGTTTTAGGAGAGGCAGGTCCTGCCTGACCAACCTGATTTCTTTTTACAACCGTGTGACTCACCTGGTGGATGAGAGGAAGGCTGTGGATGTGGTGTACCTGGACTTCAGCAGGGCCTTTGGCACCATCTCCCATAGTAGACTACTGGACAAGATGGCAGCCAGTGGCTTGGATGGGAATGTTCTGTGCTGGGTTAGGAATTGGTTGGATGGCCGAACCCAAAGGGTGGTAGTGAATGGTGTCCCATTCAGCTGGCAGCCGGTCACTAGTGGTGTCCCCCGGGGTTCGGTGCTGGGACCGGTCCTGTTCAATATCTTTATTGATGATCTGGATGAGGGGATCGAGTCCTTCATCAGCAAGTTTGTAGATGACACCAAGCTGGGAGGAAGTGTCGATCTGCTAGAAGGTAGGAGGGCCCTACAGAGGGACCTTGACAGGCTGGAGAGATGGGCTGATTCCAATAGCATGAGGTTTAACAAGTCCAAGTGCCGGGTCCTACACTTTGGACACAGCAACCCCATGCAGAGCTACAGACTTGGTACAGAGTGGCTGGAGAGCAGTCAGGCGGAAAGGGACTTGGGAGTGCTGGTGGACAGGAAACTCAACATGAGCCAGCAGTGCGCTCAAGTGGCCAAGAAGGCCAATGGTGTCTTGGCCTGCATCAGGAACAGTGTGGCCAGCAGGACTAGAGAGGTCATCATGCCCTTATACTCGGCATTGGTCAGGCCGCACCTTGAGTGCTGTGTCCAGTTCTGGGCCCCTCAGTTTAAGAAGGATGTTGAGATGCTGGACTGTGTCCAGAGGAGAGCGATGAGGATGGTGAAGGGGCTGGAGCACAAGCCCTATGAGGAGCGACTGAGGGAGCTGGGGTTGTTTAGCCTGGAGAAGAGGAGGCTCTGGGGAGACCTTATTGCTCTCTACAACTGCCTAAAGGGAGGTTGTGGTGAGGCAGGAGTTGGTCTCTTCTCTCAGACGACCAGTGACAGAACAAGAGGACAGGGTCTCAAGCTTCGCCAGGGGAGGTTTAGGATTGACATTAGGAAGAAATTCTTCACCGAGAGGGTAATTGTTCATTGGAATGCGCTGCCTAGGGAGGTGGTGGAGTCACCATCCCTGGAGGTGTTCAAAGAAAATTTGGATGAGGCACTTAGTACCATGGTGTAGTTGACAAGTAGGAGTAGGTGTAGGTGTTGGGTCACAGGTTGGACTCGATGATCTCAAAGGTCTTTTCCAAACTTATGATACTGTGATACTGTGATACTCCGTGGTCCAAAGCTGTTAGTGAGGTGCTTTGTGTAATATCAGGTTAATGTTAGTAAGGGAAATCCTACATTGGCTGCACACCGTGCCAATGGACAAGTACTACAGTATTTGCTCAAGTGCTGCTTGAAGAAGTAACTAAATGGTAATGTTTCTACCTGGCTCCAAAATGGAGCAATATTGGTGTGATTAGGTGCCAAGATGCACGGTGAACAATATCCTCCTAAAAACTGAACAGCAGGAATTCCTTCCTAGGCAAGGTTGAGTACCATAGTGAATGTGCATTTAGGTATAACACATTGGTTGTGAGTTCTTTGTTTGAATTGTATAAGTTACCTTAATACTGAACTAGTGAAATTGCTCTTTAATATTTGTACTTTTCAGTTTTCCCTTTGTCCACCAAATTTCTCTCCCCCTTTCAAGCCAGCTAATACTCTAACCAGGAATGAATACATTACTGTACTGAAATACGAACAGAAGGCTAATTCCTAATCAAAATAGGCACTAATTTCTTTCAGTGCAAATTATCATCATTCATTGCAAATTTGCTCTCCTTGAGCTATGCCAACATGTTGTATGAATTTCAACACTTGGAACCATGTTCTTATACGTATCAAATAAAATAATATACCATTGTATTTTACTATTTCTGCTGCTTATTTTCATGAGAAAAATAGCCTCAAAGAATTACTAAATAAATACTGCTGCTGTTACTGTTATGATGAAATGTTCCATAAAAAAAAAAAAGAACATTCACCTGAAAATGCAGAGAAACTAGATAACATGACACATTGTTTATCTCTTTCTTGCTGAAACAGACCATCCATAGGGAATATAGAGCTTTCAGGAAAGATACTGCTGAGGTACCAGTGGAGATCTTTATTCCTATACCCAGAGCATATTATTTTACAAGCCTTGCAAAGATGGTATCTGATATTATGAAAAAGACATACCTATCAGCCTTCCTGAGAAACTGGGCCTCCCAGTTGGTGTGCTTATCTATTTTACATAGCTTTTGTGGTCTTCTAGGTGTCATCACGTGTATGCCTACACATAGACTATGTCTTCAAACACCTTTTCTCAAATACAATGTATTTTATAGCACCATCTATTCAAAGGATGGATTTCATTGATCTGTAATAATGTCATTGGGCAAATAACTTTGCAATTGCACATATGGCTACAAGATAAACAAAAGATACAGCAGCTATGTATTTATTTCAGTCTTGTGTATGTGTCTGGATACAACTGGTTTTTGTTATTGCTCAGATGTTAGTGTGTGTCAGAATGAAAATTTGGAACATTTTGTTAATCACAGTTTTTATTCTTTTGTTTGCTGGTTCCTCTTGCAAGATAGAAATCACTAGTCTAATGTAGTGCTCCTTACTTGTGAAAAACAGCAGCCAAATTTTCTACTCCAAGTAGTCTAGCATTAGGGCTGTTTTAGTCATAAGACTTGCTTTTTAGGAAGAAGAAACTGCAAAAAGGATAGAATCATATACGCCAAAAGTTAAAGACATCTTGGAGTGAGATACTTAAAATTTCTGCCCTCCTTCATTGACAGTGTGTTAAATAATAAAATATTTTCCACTAGGATGTTCATACAATGTCTTTGATTTATTTGCTATTTAGTTCTGATTTTGGAAAGACACCAAAAAAAGTATGTAACCTATACAGCTACCTTAGAATCTGGGAAATTATATTGATTGTTAAAGGAAAGGGTCGTGTGATATTTCCTAAATCCAACCATGGATGCCAAATCACAAAAGAGCAAAGCTGCATTCCACTTGACAATAAGATGATCTTAAATGCTGTAATTAAAAACAAGAGTTACTTTCATTAAATACTGAACCCCCATTGTGCCGATTATCCTCCTAATGCTTTGCATAATGCTTGTGAATCTATAATGCTTAAAGATACAAGACTAAACACACTGTAAAGGCAGTGAGGGACAAAATCCCACCAACTCTGAAAACACTAATTGAGTTGGGGTTTTGGTGTTTGGTTTGTTTTGGGTTTTATTGTTGCTGTGTTTTGTGTTCTCACCAAGTGAGGCTGAACACCTTAACACTCAATGCTGAGTGTGGATACCTGTAGGATTGTGGTCACTAGTGAAACTTGGACATCAAACAGATGAATTCAGCTGATATGTATAAGGATGAAATTGCTATATACGAGTTATAATCAGCTATTAAATCTAACATTGTTTCTTGGGCCAAGCACCAAGAGAAGGACTTGGAGTCAGCAAGCTCTATTTTTTGATGAGGGCATCACTCACAGTGGACAGTCACAACACGGTCTCTGGAGCTGGCCGTAGTCATACAAGCTGCAAGTTGTAGATGTCTCCTGCTGTTTCTCCTGAACAAGAAGACCTTTTTGACAGGTGATATGCAAGAAAAAGTGCAGTTCCACCAACAGGCCTTGCAATTTCAAACACTAGGGGGCTGCCAGAAAATCTCATTGACAACCTATTTGGTTGTGTCAGTATAGCAGCAGCTGATGCATAACCAAGGTGTTCATTGGCATTGAGATAACTGAGTTTTTGGGGGGCATGTAAAGAACTATGAGATGTCTTTATGGTGTTTTATAGAGAGCTGAAAATAACGATCCATATGGCAGAAAGCATAAAGATGTTAGGTGAACTAAAAATTACTGTCATAATCTGACTAGAAACAAGATAAATTTTCAATCCTAGGAAATAGATGCCAGGTAAGGTGGGAATGGACTTAGAAAAACTCAGGTTTTGGCACAATACAGGAGAATTAATGGTGCAATGGGTAGACATGTTTATAAACTTCTTAGGTAATTAATAGGAAACAGTTAGCTACCTGGTCACTTATTATAAACATGAGTATTTACTACTAGAGGGGAACAAAAGCTTTTCACCTGGTGTTTTTCCCATGTTACAATGACAACCATTTTACAGGAAGGAGAAATCAGAGATTATTGTATTTTTCTGGTTTGGTGATGCTTGTTTTGATTTGGGGTTTGTGGGTTTGGATGGGTTTTTTTATTTTTCTTTTTTTCTTTTTCTGACTATTTTTAAGGCTTCTTTTTGCATCTTTGTGTGGAAAGACAAGAGCATCTTTTTTTTTTTTTTTTTAAGCTGGGTCAAAATACCATGTTATATTCATATCTGTTCAGTAATCACATATCCAGCAGATCAGGCTTCCTTCACTGAGGAATTCCTTAATTCATCGTTTCATCATTATGGCTTTAATTCCTTCATTTTTGCATGATGCAAGAATGTGGCCAGGCATAAGGATCTGAACCCAGGACACAAAGCATACTGTTGGTCCTTGGATGATCGAAAAATTCCTTTTGAATATTAGTGGTTTGACTAAGAGAAGCCTTTAGATGCCAAGTGAATTTACAGTGCGTTTAAGCCACTCTGCTTTGTTCTGTCAGCAATGCTTGTGCCAGAAGATCCCCACACTGGTATGTCACCAACAATTTCCCTGCTTACCTTCGAGCTCGTGCCAGCCAAGCTGCCATAAGAGACCCCAAGTATCATGTTTACTATAAATGATTAGGAAGTTACCAGCAGATAGAGAGCCCTTTAGGAAAGAACAACAGTTTCACCAGCGTAACAATGCTTAAAGGAGAATAGAGACTGTCTCTTTCAGTCTTTCATGTCATGTCTTGCACATCCCCAAACAACGAATGGAGAGAAGTGACCATAGCCAGAGCCTGTTCAGAAGATGTTAAGCAAGAAAGGGAGTCTTAGGATGATGCAAGAGGAACAACACTGTGAAACTGAGCAAAATAACATTTAGGTGATAAAGACATTTCCAGCGGTGAGCTGGAACTCTCCACTGTATGAAATGTTGCAGTAGCATTGATCATCGTGGAACCCAGTGAGCTGCAGATTTTGTTTCTGTCACAAATGAGAAGGGGAACGGAGCCCCTGGGGCAGGAGAGGGAAAGCTGTAACCTGACTCACAGCTGTCATGTCTGTGACCAGGGCTGCCAACATGCTGTCGGCTCTCATGTCAGATAAGACAAGCTCCCGTCCTTTGGCTCGCTCTCCAGTTTCCGCTGGCCCATGGCCAGTTTGTGTTCTCATCATCCCTACCATTGCCTTGAACTCTCCAGTCATTTCTTATTTTTAGGCATATGCACTTTTGGCTTATCTGTGCTGCCTAAGGCATGTGCCTTTTGTGTTCTTTTTTACTGTAATCAAATGTAGCCTGAATCCAGAAGATGCCAAAAGCCATCAGTTTCCCTTGTAGGCAATGTAAGCTGAGTGTGCCCATCACTTCCAAAGACGCTTAATGCACTTCTAAGATGGGTCCTTGAGTACCAGTTTATTCAAAGCTGATGTTCACAGGACAAAGGGCTGCATTTTGGTTTTATTGATGATAAATTTTATATTTCAAAATTAATTTTATCCATCAATAGTGAATTTTAAAACCATAATGAATGCGCTTCATTATAGAATTATGCTTGCTATGTTCAGATGAACTCGACAGGCAGACTAAACCAGCCTTATCAACTGAATCCATTAAAACTTAAGGAAACTCTTGTAGGCACCTTGTTCTTTAAAATGACTCTCTGATTTTATTAATCTTTTTAATAGTATCTTCCATACATCCTCTCCTTCTGCTTTGTTTTCTTTTTACTAGGCAGCGTCATCAATGTTAACTCAGTGTTGTCAATGTTTTGTGGTATGCCAATGTTTAATTTCATTTACAGGAAAAGATAATGTAATAATTTTTATACAGTAGCATAAGGGTTTGTACATGTTGGCAGTGGCTACAGTCTATACACACACCTGTGTGTACATGCGTCTGCATATGTGTACATGAAGATGTCCATAATTATCAGCACGCTTACTTCACGTCTAGAATATTTTGCCTGTGTGAGTGAGTTTCTAAGAAGCTCTGTGTGTATTTCTCATTGTAATATGATAATAATATCTTTAAAATAGCACCATAGCAAATTTCTGATACTAGAATATGATACCCTGCTGAATTATCTATATTGCAAGCACACAAATGCAGTATTGAAGCATGCCAAAATATCTTCAACAAAGAACCTCATATTACTTCTCTGAGTATCTAAATAAATAATGAAAAATATAAAATACAATTCATGGAGTACATAAGAGAAATGTCTACAAAGCATGGCAGATCTTAAGGAAATGTTGATGTTAGTGCTGTCATCCATCACCATAATGAGTGCCAAAACTCCTTTGAAAATTAGCTGTCTGTGATTAGGCAGGTTTCAGAGTGCAAGTTGTTTCTGTATCTGATTCTGAAATATATTAATATGAATGTTATGCTAATTTGTCTACTTTTGACCTAGAGCTTATCTCAAAGATTCAAGAGGATATTGCCTCATTAACTAACTCACTCAGAAAGTAGAACTACCTTCACCTTCTCACTTCATTAGATGGAACTGTTACTTTACTTCTTTTGGGTAGAAGAGTGGATAAACAAGAGTCCTTCAAGATGTGTTGCTTACTTCAACCTCAAGTATAGCTGCCTTGTGTGTATGTAATAGAGGTATTAAAATTAATATTCAGCTCTAATTCTCTGCAGTCTAACTGATGCATTTTGGAGTTTTTGTTCTGTCTGGGAATTTTAGTGATGAAGTAAGGCAGATAGAAAGCAGCTTGGTTTTCATAAGCGCAGTTGACCTTGCAAGAAACAGAAGTATAAAAAGTTTATTGCAAAACAGAATAAATGTTCTTAACAGGCAAAATATGTGCATAAAGGACAAGAAAAAAAGACACCTTTATAAATATCCCACAGTGGCCAGGAATTCATATTGTTACATTTCTGCAGGACAAAATCATCTTCCTACATGTATGATTTCAAGTTTGGTTTTAATATTGTAATTTTGATTTCCATATTTGCCTGACATTGCAGAGAGGACATTCATCCCCCGCAATAAGGCTGGATTGTACAAAAGAACTCCCTCCTACCTGCCCCTACTTGTAGTTTGGGATATCGTTACAGGAGAAGGCTGAAAGGTGGAATTGGTATCCATACTCTGATCGAAATTTGCCTAAAATTGAGATATATTGAATCCAGTGATTCTAGTTTGAATTTTTCCACTTTTTATTCAAAACTTTAAATAAACCCTAGAGCAATATAAAATCTTTTATATAGTCTCATTGTCTCTTTTTAACCCTTCTCTGACTCTAACTTTGGAGGCAAATTTAATTTTAAAACATAGGGCTCTTTCAGAGATTTGCCACTACCATTAAAAATAAGGTGTGCAAGTCCACTCTCTAGAAAACTTTCCTATATCTTTTTGACTCCATTTTGGGTCCATTCAACCATTACCCAACCAGACAGGTTCGTTTGTTTGATTTCAGGCCTATCCAATGTCTGGAGTGACCCTTTTGTCCTTCTCAAGGCATCTCTCTGGCTCTGGGATGCATCCTAATTTTTACTTACTCCTGGCAACAGGCATAGAAATCCAGGCACTAGTACCTTAAAAGTCTGTGCCTTAGCTTCTCTAAGTGCATCCCTGGTCCCTAAATGCTGGAATGATTGCTTATGTCATTTGATTTAGCCCAATGAATAGCACAAAGAAGATTAAAATGATTCCTTCTGCCTAGCTGAGATACGCTGCTTGGCTGAAATATACCCCCGACCTCTTTTACTGATCTGTAATATGGAGGCTAATGGCTCTTACAGCTTGTTAAAGTTTCAAAATCTTTCAGGGAATTTTTCTCTCCCTTTCCAACACAGGGGAGTGGTTGATAGCTCTGAATTCCAGTCTGATGGCTGGGAGGAGGGGAGTGAGAGGTTGCTTCCAGCTGGCGCCACTTTCTTCTGCTCGGCAGCTGCTGTGAGCAGGAGCCACTGTTTTTGCTGGGCTAGTGGAGGCATCTTGGAGGGAGCTCCTTTGTCTCAGCCACAATTCCACATGCCCTGTGCTGTCCTTTGGAGAGAGAGTGATCATCACTACCTGGAATTGCTGCAGACTCCCTGGGTGCTGACATCACCTGCAGAGGAGCTGCTACCCTACACCCCTCCTCACCTCTACGCTCCACCTCTCTCCCTCCCTCCCCTCCCCCAAAAACACTTCTGGACAAAAGGACGAGGAGAGGGCGACATCGTGTCCTGCTGTCCATAAATATAACTGCACTGAAAGGAGCAGGAATAGAAATTTATTAAGGTTTTTTTGGTTACGGTGTTGTTGTGTATCCTGTTCTGGGTTTGGTGTTTTATATATACATATATACCTGTAGTTAAGAACTGTTATCCTTCTCTATGCATTTTTTCCTGATTAAAATCTCTTAATTTCAGATACGCATCTTAGTTTTCATTTAAACTGAGACATAGCCGTTATCCTACCTAGTGTAACTGCAAAGACTTTACTTCTTCTGACTTGTGAAGTGGTTTGGTTTGCCTTTTTCTTTCTTTTTAATCTGAGTAAAACAACTTCATGCAATCTCCTGAAGGTAACACCTCATCTCACCACTCCATTCTCAGTAAATATGGCACTGTTTTCCCCTCCTTATAGCAGTGCAGTTAACACAAGTAGTTTGCTTGGACTTCTGTACCACCTTCAGCAGAGGAAGCTCTCAAGTAGCAGAAATATCCTACTGCTACTCAGGGAGAGACTGGACCCTCCTGCTGGCCAACCCATCCCTCTATGGGCAGGTGGAGCAAAAGGTTCAGCAGCAAACCTCTGCAGAAGAGCTTAAACCCTTTTGAATACAATCGTGTATTAGTTTGAACTAGTGGATCAAACGCTGTTTCCAGTCCTGTAGCACTCAAACATTTTGGGAATGTTTTAGGTCAGAAATGTGCCTTATCCCCAGTCATAAAAAAAATCCCAGTCAATGCTTTAAAGATTGTGTTTTGTCTCCAGATTGCTCATGAATATTTCAGTCACTGAGAGATCTGTGCAGGTGCACCTGAGCGAAAGTGTGTTATCATGCTTTACCTGAGG
Source organism: Neomorphus geoffroyi (assembly GCA_033558235.1). Classification (NCBI taxonomy): domain Eukaryota; kingdom Metazoa; phylum Chordata; class Aves; order Cuculiformes; family Neomorphidae; genus Neomorphus; species Neomorphus geoffroyi. The sequence goes on along the minus strand of JAUMJM010000005.1, from coordinate 72,482,276 downwards.
GCAAATGTAGACCTATGTATAGAAAAACTCTTATTTTCTAATTCTAGAAAACTTGGCAGTTATTCTATGAAGGCCTCTTGGTAGTGTAGCAAAATAAATGGTTGAAGGTCACTGTATGAATGGTAACTATCATACCGTAAAGATAGCAGCAGAACCCCCTGATGGAACTGGAAGAGTGCTTATCTATGCACACTGCAACGTGGTTGTTTATATTTGGGATAAAAAATAAATTACTTGTATATCCTCTTGGCTATCCTTTCCTTCATATGCTCACATATTTCTCATGACTTTTATGGCACAGAACAACAATGCTAAGAGGCACGAGTATATAAATCTTATTTGGGCCACTGCAGAAAGGAAGTATTTGCTTACTTTTTTTGTTGCTGTTGCTGTATGTTAAGATAATGTAAAGCAGAAATGTAAATAATTTCACAGATTAATAACTTCTTAATAAAAACAACCAAGCAACAAACAAAATCAAAAAAACCCCACAGTAAGTAGGCAATATAAAAGCTACAGCTCAGTTTTAGCTTGGCAGCAGTCAGTTAGACTTTCAGTCTCTGATATTATGGTGGAATCTGCCAGTGCAGCCAGGGGTAATATTTGCTAAGAAGTCAGTCAGATGTCAGCTTCAGCTTCTTAAAATTGCTGTATGTGCTGCTGAGAATGATGGCACAAATCTGATTCTCTCTTTCATTATTTACAGTCCACAAAAAATTGTGCTATTTTAATGATCTGTCTACTATATAGTATTTGTGTTGCCATGTTCTGGAATCTAAATTTTTGAACGATACAACAAATAATTAGATGTTATTTTCAGGAGGTTTGGAGAGGGGAGATGGTGATTGATGGAGTCACTACTGTTTCTCTAAGCAAAGTAACAATGCCTGGTACTTGTTATCTTCCTATTTCTTCTTGGTGCTTTGCAATATGTTCCTAAGGAGCAGACGTTATTTACTATAGAAACTTAAATGTCTTTATTGACAAATAGCAGGAGACAGACCCTCAGGAAGAGTGGCTTCATTAGCATGCAGCTTATACTATTTTTCAAGAATATGTTTGAGTCTTTACACTTTTTTTGGAACACTAAAATGTTGATAGTAAATGACAGTGGGAATAAGTGCAGCTGGCAGGGTAAAACTGATAATTTAAAAAGCCTCAATCTGTTTTCTTGATCTGCTTTCACCATGTGTAATATAGTTTTAAAAGCTATACATTTTAAAAGTTGGATGCAGTATTAATAGTAGTGATTTTTATATTTCCTCTTGCCAAGGAAGGGCCAAGAACTTAATTTTATGTCACACAGTTTACAAGCAAGGTATGACAAAGTCCTTTTCCAAAGAAATACTGACAGGCAAGGACAGAAGCTGCGTGAATGTGACTGTGGCTGTAACTTCTTCATTTTAAATCCTCTGATTCATTTTTAGAGCTCCAGTTTGTGCAGTCTTTATGTAGGTGCAGAATACCACAAGAGAAAGAGGATGGAAAGGGGCCAGAAGGGCTCTCCTCCACTTGTGTGGACAGTTACAGCCCCTGTGCTCATCTTACACATTTTTGTCTGGCGTGAGTTCCACCAGCTGTGGACAGCAGCAGCGCTCCTAGGGTTGCGCTGCTCCGCACCTTCGTGGCATACTCTGCTTTTCTCAGGCATTCAGAATTCAGCCTCCTCAGCAGAATGCTGAAGAGATTATAGCAGAGAGGCTGGGCTGACAGGCCATGGCCTACTCTGTAACGCTGCCTTTATACATCTAACATACAATCTATTTCCCCTCTCAATTTGTATGGAGAACGTTCTGCCCCACCCCTGCCCTGGAAGACCCTGCCAAGGAGAGCTGATGAAGAGGTGTAAGTTACTGCTATGGCCCTTTCAGGCTGTGCAAAATCACACTGAGAAGGGATAAAATCTGTTCTGCACTAGGAGCTAATAATCCCTCATTAACGAGACCTGTGGGCTATTGCCTATGGGCAGCTACTTGAATATCTTCCACACCAGTTCCTCTCCCTCTCTCTGACAGCCAAATGAAAGGAAAGTCCCCCTTACAGTCTCTTCCAATGGATTTGTGTTAAAGGAGAGAAGATATAACTCCAGTGTCTGAAAACTACTCACCTTGCCTCTCCATATTACTTCCCAATCTGGTTTACCTCTTTCTGTAGGCTGCCTAGTCCCCTCTGACTCTTCCTTTTCCTCATGTCCTCATTGCTGTTTACCTTCCATTCATCAGTCACATTATTGCAACTCCCTGAATCTATAAATCTCCTAAATGCTGTATAAACAGCTATTTATGTCAAAATAAACATAAATCTCTTTGTTAATCTAAGATCTAAGTAATGCAAAGAGATCAAAAAGGGGTAAAACTGACGTAGTTTTGGAACACTTCTCAGCAAAAAAGTAGATGATACATGTTTTGCAGCTATCTACACATGAGAGCACATGTTTCTAGAGAATAACATCAAAAAACCCAAGCATATGAGTGTCTTTGTCCAACACCTTAGTATGAAAATATGATCACAAAGAAGAAAAATACCGGCAAGACTGTAGACTCAAAAAGAAGTTTTATGAGTATTAAGAAAAATCAGAAGCGATTGAAATGAAACAAAACCAAAGGTAAAAAAAGTAAAAATTAGACCACAGCACTTTTAGTGGAAACGAGTATTTGGTACTAGGTTCTGCTGTCTAGAAATCTTGATCAAGTAACAGTGAGGATGATTTGGAAGGGAGACTGCATATTTGCAAGGACAAACTTCACGCTAGAAATAAACTGGACCAGTAATCTAAGGACACTGCCGTTTTCACAGTATTTTTAGTTGATTAACTTAAAGTTTTGTAATAAATACTGAACAGTTGAAGAAATAAATGAAAACTATCTCATGCAGACTTTTGAAAGTGTCTGGTGAAAAGACTTGCTTAGTTTTGTACAAAATAAGGACAACATACATTTACTTGCAATTGTACATCCAGACTGCTTAAAGCTATGCTTATAAAGCTAAATTTCAGTTTCCCTCTGTGATTTAAGAAATATTCCCATTTTGCTTATGGAGGAATATAAAATATGTTGCACAGATTAAATTGCATATAGTGGTAATATAAATTACATTATTTGGACAGGAAAACATAACAATTTTCCTTTGATATCAGGAGGGTAATAGTCAAAAAAAGTAGGATCCTGTTGACTTCTTTTGTAGGCTGCAGGTTATGAGATAAAATGCTCTTATGTAGAAAGTTCACACCATCAGAGATCAGACACACTGCTTGAGAAAGTCAGTGAAAGGCAGGCCACTAAGTTTTGGGTTATCCATTAAATCTGTGAGAATGGTGCCATTACTGCAAATGCTAACAATTTTGAAAAGCAAGTAACTTGTTATTTTAATATTATTGATTAAAATTAGAGTAAACTACATAACAAGACTTACAGATACATTTGCAGTCAAAAAACTTAAGTCTGTTTGGCATGCTACCTTAGTTTGGAATAAATTATATGGTACTAAAATCTGTAGCATTTCTTCCATTATATTTATTTATCTTTTCTACTTTATCTCTTTTTTTTTTTAATCCTGAGAGAAATCTGTGAGTTATGAGAACGTTAGCTCAAGCATAGGTTTACATTTACAAGAGCAGAAACATTTAGAGTGATTTTTCTCACTGATATTTTATAAATCTAATATATTGAAATAGTAAAGTCACACTTATTGATGTTGTAACAGTAAGATATATCAGCTCTATTAATACACTTAACATGAGATTCATTTTCTCCTATTGATATTATGTCTGCACAATATAAGACAAAGAGATTGTGTCTCAATTTTGAATTTTTGGGAGGGCAATGATTCTATCCAATACTGAAGCTTCCTGAGCTTTGAAACAATTTTATCATTCTGCAAGAAATTTTCTCCCATTTGGAAGAAATACAAAATTATGCTGAAATTCTGCATTTCTTATGTGAAGATGAACAAGTTCCTCGATTTTGGACTATGCTTGGGGAACATGGTTTGTCCACTTTCATGTGAACATGCTTGCTCTTTATTTGATAAGGACAAAAATTTCATTACCCAAACCAGCACTTCCTCAGAAAAATAACAACCAATAATTTTTGGAAAAATGATAACATAACTTTGTGGCTCGTTTCAAACTGACATTTTTCCCATGTAAAGGATAAATATGTTCCTCTACTTGCTTTTCTGCTTTAATTCAATCGAGTAATCATCCAGCAATTCGAACTTCCTGGATTCTTGCTTGATATTCTCTGATTTAAGAAACAAAACAAACAGTCAGGGCCTTTTCCACAGAATATCCCTTCCTGTATGTGTATACCATGCTGTCAGATAGGCACAAAGAGTATATTTAAAATTTTTAGGGTCTCCTAGGAGAGGTAGTCAAATTATAGCAATTTCCTTGACAGCACAGCACAAACCAATATAAAATATATGTGTTTATTTAAATGTCATCATGGTCTTCTGTTACTGATTTGTGATGTGCCTTCTTCTAATAATATATTTATTTACAACAAGATTTTCCATCCATCTTTAACTTATTAGTGGGTTTTGAGAATTTTTGGCATATGAGTAGATTTACTATTAACAGAAAGCTATTTGAGAGTACAGAGTTCTCAGGCTTTCTGCAGGCAAATCTTGCCATTTGGACATGAATGAACACAAATTAATAGAGAGCATTACAAACACAGAACCGTTGTGCTTCTGCTTGTACTTGTTACATCTTAGATATTCGCAGGGAATGGCATTTGATATAGCTACTCACATAGGGGTAAATGTGCATGAATACAGGCCATAACACAACTTTTAACCCTATCCTTAGGGTACAAATTCCACATTTTTTCTTTCTCTTTTGGACTAAAAGGGTTCCAAGGCTCTTCCACATTCATTCATCAATGCAGTCGTGATGACTCTGCTATCTCAAAGTTTGTATTTGCAAAATGGAAATCCATAGTTTATTAATCCTAGTTTAAATTGAATTCGGTCATGATCGCCCCATTCAAGGTTATTTTCTGCAATCAGCTCTTCTTTTCTGTCCTTGCCACTTACCAAAATCACATCTGAAAAAAGCATAAAATCATCTCTTGCTGACTCAGTAGGTATTGGATGAATAAATTCTTTTATCGTTATATCCTGAAATAAGTGCACTTTATCATTTTACTTAGCCTTAATTATTCACTCTGTATCAGTTACCCTATTTCTTTTACTTTCACTTTTTACTTTCTAGTGCATATAGCCTTTAGATTTGGGTTATAATTAATATAATTAGGATTACATTTTGCATTTTTCTTGAAAATTATGTGTTTGAAAACAAGGTTTGATTGCTCATTCTTACTGATGATTGTAATTTCCAAGCAGTTTTATCCTTTCCTCCCTACAACAACTTTGGAGACCCAGAACTTCCTCCCCAGAAGTCCATAGTCATTGCTGTGTGGTCCAGCGATTATAACCATGGAACAGACATCCTAATGACTCAAAGCAGGCAAGCATAGAAAAAAGTTTAGTGACCTTAAAAAATTAAAATTAAATCCTACAAAACTACTGTTCTGTTTCATTAGTATGTTCTCTTCTGTTTTATACAAGTATTTAATTTTGCTCTTTCATTTACACCTTACATTGCTTCACGGATGTTTCTTATTGTTCATAGCAACTTCTGTCTCCTTTATTCTTTACTGAATCTCTATTTATGTGTTATTTTTCTTTTGCATCCTAAAGCTGGGTAGAGATTTCCTGGAATCTTGTCTAAACTTCTTCCACTACTACTTTGCTTTTTGTCATTTAAACCTCATGAAATGCTATTTAGTTGCAAAATTTATTTTTTATTTGCTACTCAACTTTTGTGCAAAGGTACATTTGTTGGTGTTTCAGATGGACTCCTGAACTCCTGGAACTTGCACTTTTTAATAAGCAACCTGTATGAACACGCAGTAAGCATATACTAAAAATAAATCATGCATTTAGCATAATCAGAGTTGTTAAGAGTATCTTTAATCTTGTTATGAACCTTTTATTTCCCCTTCCCTTTTTTTACAGTCAGACTAACTTCACAATCACTCTGTCACTTAAACTACCCAGTGTTCCTTTATTACATTTTCTTCCTAAACAATTAAGACTAGAGCTCCATTCAGTGTTTGGAACAATGGTGTCTGGAATTAAGAACATCTTTTTTCAATCCTGGCTCACACAGAGGCAAATTAAGTAAGTCACACATAGCTTTTGCAATATAAGTCCTCACAGAGGAAATGTACAGCTAATTAGACAAAGAAAAATAATTTTAAATTCAAATGATCACAGTTTAATGTACTGGTTATCCACAAATTCCCTTCCCTTCCCTTCCCTTCCCTTCCCTTCCCTTCCCTTCCCTTCCCTTCCCTTCCCTTCCCTTCCCTTCCCTTCCCTTCCCTTCCCTTCCCTTCCCTTCCCTTCCCTTCCCTTCCCTTCCCTTCCCTTCCCTTCCCTTCCCTTCCCTTCCCTTCCCTTCCCTTCCCTTCCCTTCCCTTCCCTTCCCTTCCCTTCCCTTCCCTTCCCTTCCCTTCTTTTCTGCTGCCTCTCCTTTCTTCTTGTTTTTTGTATTTACACTGAAGACTAACATCCAATGCAACACTGAAGGCTGCCTAGGTCTATTAAGTCAGTACACAGTGGCGTATTCTGTTGTGCACTGAACAAGCAGACACAAATTATCTGGGAATTCTTGTTTCTTTCCTTTTTTTTTTTTTTGTCATATGAAGTAGTAAAGCTATGAAAGAACTACTGGATGCTCTATTTTTAAGACTGTATTGAAAAGTATGTAGCACAAGGTATTTTTTTGCCTGTGGCCTCAGATACTGGAAGAAAATGTAAAAGGATCACCTCAAAATCCCTTTTATTCTTAAAAACGGTGTATTTGAGATTCTCTTTTAATGACTGTTACCTATCTGGCTCTCCTGCTTCAATGTAATGATTACAAAGACATTTTTAAAATATTTTGAATGTATCACAGTATCACAGTATCATAAGGTTGGAAAAGACCTCTGAGATCATCGAGTCCAACCTATGACCCAACCTACACCTACTCCTACTCATCTACTACACCATGGCACTAAGTGCCTCATCCAATCTTTCCTTAAACACCTCCAGGGATGGTGACTCGACCACCTCCCCAGGCAGCACATTCCAATGACCAATCACCCTCTCAGTAAAGAACTTCTTCCTAATGTCGAGCCTAAACCTCCCCTGGGGAAGCTTGAGACCGTGTCCTCTCGTTCTGTTGACGGTCGCCTGAGAGAAGAGACCAACTCCCGCCTGACTACAACCTCCCTTTAGGCAGTTGTAGAGAGCAATAAGGTCTCCCCAGAGCCTCCTCTTCTCCAGGCTAAACAACCCCAGCTCCCTCAGTCGCTCCTCACAGGGCTTGTGCTCCAGCCCCTTCACCATCCTCGTTGCTCTCCTCTGGACACAGTCCAGCATCTCAACATCCTTCTTAAACTGAGGGGCCCAGAACTGGACACAGTACTCAAGGTGCAGCCTGACCAATGCCGAGTATAAGGGGATGATGACCTCTCTAGTCCTGCTGGCCGCACTGTTCCTGATGCAGGCCAAGACACCATTGGCCTTCTTGGCCACTTGAGCGCACTGCTGGCTCACGTTGAGTTTCCTGTCCACCAGCACTCCCAAGTCCCTTTCCGCCTGACTGCTCTCCAGCCACTCTGTACCCAGTCTATAGCTCTGCATGGGGTTGTTGTGTCCAAAGTGCAGAACCTGGCACTTGGACTTGTTAAACCTCATGCTATTGGAGTTAGCCCATCTCTCCAGCCTGTCAAGGTCCCTCTGTAGGGCCCTCCTACCTTCTAGCAGATCGACACTTCCTCCCAGCTTGGTGTCATCTGCAAACTTGCTGATGAAGGACTCGATCCCCTCATCCAGATCATCAATAAAGATATTGAACAGGACCGGTCCCAGCACCGAACCCCGGGGGACACCACTAGTGACCGGCCGCCAGCTGGATGGGACACCATTCACTACCACCCTTTGGACTCGGCCATCCAACCAATTCCTAATCCAGCACAGAACATTCCCATCCAAGCCACTGGCAGCCATCTTGTCCAGTAGTCTACTATGGGAGACAGTGTCAAAGGCCTTGCTGCAGTCCAGGTACGCCACGTCCACAGCCTTCCTCTCATCCATCAGGCAGATATTTATTCATATTTATGTTATTGTAGCCTGAGTTACAATTTCAGATTATTTAATATTTTCGGTCCTAGAGGTAGTCAGAAGCATGAGTGTATTTTTGATATTGTAGATTTTGGAAAGCAGACTATAAAAGTATGAGGTAAAAATGAGGGAAAAATAAGGGAAAATATTGTGGAGAGTATGCAGAGCATAAGGTACAGTTCCTAAGATAACAGAGTCCATGTGATTCTGTTTTCTGATTTTTACCTTTTCAATTAGGTTAGACAATTTTCTAGACTGAGCATTGTTAGAATAGTAGTAGCCCAAGGCAGTCAGTTCGAGATAAGAAATCATAAAATCTGGAAGATATAAAGAGAAAAATGACGGAAGAATTTAAATCACAAAGGTTTGTTGGTAGTTGTAGCTGAACTTGTTCAAAGTAATGTAGTCAGATGTAATATGTGAGCAACGTGTCCAGACAGAACATTCAAACAACAAGGCTTAATATTTACTTTGTACTCCGTGTTAAGGATAAATTATTTCTGTGCTGTCAGCTTGTCTTGTGTTGTTGTGAAATCAGATCAATGCCCAGTATTCCCAACATGCCTAAATACAGAAGAATTTTCAAACACACATATTTTATTCTTTACTTTTTTTGTTTCTATTTATTATCTTATTAATCTGGGACAGGAGATAATGTAAAGGAGATATAAGCCAATATCATGGCATGAAGTTCGCAAATATGTGAACACAAATGACGTTTATACTTGCAGAAAAACATACTTCTATTAAATGTAAAAAATCTATCAATCTGTCCATCCAACCACACATATGCACACTTACTGCCCTGTAAATCCATTATACAGCCATTTGTATAAACACACACTATCCATATATTATTAAAATCAATTAATACACATGCTATTTTTATGTGTACTTACACATGCATTTATGAATCCATAATCTATGTATACTCATTTTATGGGTAATAATCCGTAAAATGTCTCGTGGTGTTCCCAGGCTAGTTTTGAGAAGTCCTCCATTACTGCAGTCCTACTGTATAAAACCCATACAAGTTAGGAACTGAAAACTGCAGAAAAGGAATGGGATATATAACCCAATAAAAAAAGGCCTTCATGTATGAACAGACCTTTGTCCTGGAGCTCCTGGTTGAATGTTGTGTATATATATATATATATAAAATTACTGTAGTAAGCAAGGATCATGTGATGTCATTCTACAATTTTCACATGTCTGTAAACACAAATAGGTTAAAAAATATATCTAGTTAGAATCTTTTTAACTGTACACTGACACATGTGCTACTTTACCTTATATATATACACCTTATATATATACCCCACATATATATAGACTGATTTTCGGAATTGGTGCTATATAAACCTGTTGACTTCCTTCACCTTAAATTCTGGAGTATATTTCCAAAAAAAATTTTTGAACCTATACATTTTGACAAAGACTGTCATGACAGCTCAACTTCCTTATCTGACATCAGAAAATCTACACTGGAAATGTGAATGCCACACTAAAAAGAAAAACCTAGCAGACTGGAAAAATTCAGAAACAAAACACAACATAAAGACATAGAAAACTGAGTTTCATAAGTTTTAGTACTCACAAAACAACTTATTTTTCTTGTTTGCAGATTTAAAGACGTATGACTGAGCTGTCAGAGTAACCTGGAGGAGACATAATGAGCCATGATTTGTACTGTCTGATTTACTCAAGCATCTGAGCTCTCCAGTGCTTCCAAGCAACCAAAGCCTCAAAACAAAACAAGTTGCTTTTGTTCTTTTGGTTTTGACTTCACTAAGAAAATGTGACTTCACTTGCGGCTTTACTGAACAGAATAAAATAAGGGAAAGTGCAACCTTCTGTTTTAAATCTTTGAAACATGCTTAAGGAATGAGAATTACTTACAGTATTAATCTAAACATATAAATATTTAAGGTCATATTCTGCTGGGTCTGGAGCTATGCTTTCTACATCCTTCTTGAAAAAGAGTGGTTTGGTTCACATTTCTTAAAATGTAACAAGGGTGGGTGGATGTGGATGTGAGTAGTTATGAAGAAAATATACGACAATGGGGCTGTTTTGGGGCAGCCAATGTACAGATTGTTGGTTTTAAATGTTTTTAACTAGACTTTTGGAAAAAACCCGTGCTAGTCCCTAACCCTTGAATGATTGTGTACAGACTGTTTCAGTGGTTTATTTTACATTGGTTTGAAAATTAAGTTAAATTATGAGTGTTCATATATGTGTTTTATTTCTACCTATCTCCTGCCCCGCTTTCTTGCAGTTGCAGGATGGCACATGTATAGTTTTCATGTGTAACTTTTACAAGTCACTGCTGATCCATGGACCATACGCAGAACACCACTTGAGATTTCCCAGTGAAGTTTTACACAGTGAACGGTAATAAATAGAAGTCAGAAATTCAAGTCAGAAACCTAATAAAAGCAATATATTTTAATATTTCTGCTTTTCCCTTGGCAAGCCACCCAAAGTTTCATTCAATGATAATTCTTCAAAGTCTTTTCCCAGTCGCTGGTTAAAAAACTTCCAAATCAGTGATTTTTTTTCTGTAGTTAATAGTCTTCTATTAATTTACTCAGTTGTTCTTTGAATTCAAGTAAATTTTAAGCACTTATAACATCATAGAAGGAATGCTTTGATGTTTGACTATATGTTGTATGAACAAATTCCTCCTTTTCACTACTTTGAATGTGTTACCACCTAAGTTCATTTGATATCTCCCTGTAAGATGGTAAGCAATGAAGCAGTACAGTCCAAGAATCCACTGTGGTAATGCTTTAACTTGTTTCTACTGGATATAAAAAATAATCCCTTTTATTTTATAATATTTAACTCTGTTCTTGCTAATATATTGCATTAATTTTCTCTCTCAACTTCCGCATTATTTATTCCTCTTCTAAGCAAGGTTGCATGGTACAAAAAATTGGATTGGCTTCTCAGCTCTTTTGTTGCTATGTTTTCTCAGCAGCTCATTTTTTCTATGCAAAAGTAAAACAGTATGCTATTGTTCACTGATGTTATGCACATATTTACATCCATCCATACTTGTGTAGAAACATACCTGTTTCCGAAGAACCTCTGTCCACAGTAGGCTAAATAGGATGTGTTCCCATTAGTTTTTTTGAGTTGGAAAAGCAGTATAGTTTTGAAGCAAATATCCCAATTGTCTCCTTATATTGCATGCCGGTTCAGTTTTCAGAAAGATTTCACAAACCATTATACAAGTATTTATTCAGGTTCCTTGGTAATCACATAAGTTCAAGCGATATCAATTTTTTATTGCTTATTTGAAATTATAATGTATTCTTCCATACCACCTCATATAGCTGGTTGCATTTACAGCAAAGTTGCATTTTCCATTTTCTGTTTTGTTTCAAATGTTATTTCTCTCAGTTGTAGGACCTTGTAAAATCACTGCTTTGATAACTAGCAGGTATACGTGTAGAAAAATTTTCTTTTTTAGAAAAAAAAGACCAAAGAAATTTAAGTTAATGGAATATAATGTTATCGGTGAAATAATATTCAACAAAGTCTAAGTGGAATACATTGGAATCTCACAAGAGATAAATGATACATCTTTTATTGATTCCCTTTACCATAACATTTTTATTAGTTATGGAAGAGTAAGGGACTATTCATGTCAAAAAGTAAACTTCAAATTTGATACAGCTGCACTGAAGGAAAGGGCATAGACATGCAAATTAGTTCTTAGCTATAGAAGCAAAATACTCCATGAAACTGGTCATTTTGCTGGTCATATTTTGATAAAAAATTATTTTTCCAATGGATGGTGTCATAGGTCACTAATTTATATCTACTAATGATCTTCACCATGATAATGCAAGAGTGCCTAATCTATTTGCTGCTGTAACTATAGGTCTGAAATGTTCCAATGCTATTACTGAAATGTCTGTAGGAGGCAGCTGGTCACTAGTGACCACTTTAAAGTGGCCATGTTCATTCCAGCTGCACTTTGTTTGACTTTTGGTTATAATGCTTGCTTGTTTGGCAAAAGAGTTTTCTCTGCCCCTTTGGAGGTTGTTTAAGTGTTCCGCTCTTTTGTCAATCATCCTCCTTTTCAAGTAGGCACAACACACAGTGAAGGTTCAAGGACTGTTTATTCATTGACCTCTGTTTAGAGATTTGGGAGATAAATTCTGTGGATTCTTTTGGAACCAATTGCAGATTCCTGCTGATGCCTTTGTATACAATAATCCTGATGCTAAATACAGAAAAGGAAAATGTTTACTATATTGTAGTGGAAAAAAACCCCCAACAAATGCAGACACACCCCTCTCCTCCTCTTCTGGGGTGTTTGTAACAAAGTTCAATTTCCTATAGTTTTCCAAGATGAAGATCTTCTCCACATGTTGTGTTAATACACAATACACAGTTCCCACAATAGGGAAGAAGCAGAAAAATATTACTGCTTTGTTTTTTTAAATCTTCTCTTTGCAGTTTTGACTCTTGCACAATACCATTTTTTCTTCAGTGCATAACTCTTGATCCCTCTAATGTGTTCAGCTGTCCCTGGTTTTGTATAATCACAATGTAAACCTATCGTAAATCAGTGTATTTATACAGAAAATAAATAATACTACTTTATCCTTCATGAAAGGAAAGGACAACACAAAACAACAATAGCTGAAGATGTATATTCTTGCAATACATACTTTGCTGGGACTTCATTAAATGCAGCTGAGTATTAAAAGGAAAATAGCAGGAACGATTTATCAAGACTTTTAACAGAATCCTCACAAGACATGAAACAACAAATGATGAAATTGAGATCCAGTAAGTGGGCATTTGACTTATGAATAAGCTATTGTAAGGTGAAAGGCTGAATACAGTAAATAAGAACTACTCTAGTCAGGAACGTAAAATACCAGAAGGAGATCTAGACATCTGACAGTTTAAAATATGAGCCATAAATCTTTAAGTGTTTACTTCCACATCATGTAATGGACAAACTGTAAGGCTAGAGCCTGTTCCCACTCTCTGTGTGTTCTTCGGGAATGTGGTTATTAACATTTTTGTTGAAATTCACAGTGGTTTCTAAAGAACTTTTTCTGCCACTGAAATGGCCGTTTCACCCCCAGCACACACACCTATGCACCCTGCCATGGACTCTCCCAGCCTCCCCCATCTGCCCTGCTGCTGTTGGGCAAATACCTTGCCCGTTTGTAGAGAAGGTTGGTGGAGTATATCAGGACACAGTGGAAGCCAAATGTATGCTTTCTTTTTTCCTTTTTCGAATTTAGGGGCATGTTTCAGTTGCTAATATCACTGGTAATTTACCAGTACTTCATTGCGACATTCTGTTAGATAATTCAAAACTGAACCTTGAATAGTTCTACAAGCATGACTTTCATTCACTTTCTGGGACCAGGCAAGAACAGGGGTGTGGAAGAAGCATGGAAATCTGGAAGAAGGGAACAGAGAGATGGGGAAAGCAGAAAGCTGAGGATTGTATACAAGAGGGAGTGTATTCCTTTTATATTCCTTAAACAGTGATAGCTTGAAACTTGTGTGTAATTTACTGGTGGTTTTGTAGCAAAACTAATATGAATAGGAAATCTGTCAACAGAATGTATGAAACCTTCAGCTTTGAGGAGCTGCTGGCTGGCAGTGATACAGTGGTCCTCCAGTGGAGGATGGAGCACGTCTGCATGGTGGCCTTGCAGAGACATATAGCAGACCTGTCACTTTGAATTTCAAATGGTTTTCAGAGGCAAACAGCAGTAAACCCATGATGCCAGTTTTGTGAGTACTGTGCTGCAGATGCTACTGGGGTACCAGATATTTGTGAGGCCACCAAGTGAGGAGGTCATCATGCAAAAATGTATATGCTGTTAGTTTTGCCAGGTCTGTAGAATACTGAAGCAAGTAACCTCTTTGCCTCCTACCATCAAATCCACCTGCTGTTGTGGGGAAGCTGTGGCTGTTGGGACAGCTCAAGTCTGCTGTCAAAAGGTTGTGTGACAGCACAGCTTTCCCCCCTGAAGACAACAGTAGGGGCAGCAATAGTGAGGGACATATGGCTGTACGGGGAGGTGGGGAAAAGGCAAGTGGCTGCTCTGGCCTGCTGTAGGGAGAGAGCTGGTTAGGTCTGGCCATGATGGAAGTGAAAAGGAGGTGTGAGTTCTGAAAGGGAAGGTCTTTGGGACAGGTCTAGGGACGCAGACTACTTCTGCTGCTCTGCATGGCTGGGGACCACCCTGTGTTTCCTGGCCCAGGAACCAAAGGGTGCTTCCCAAGGGCCTGCCAAGAAATAAGTGGATGTAACGTAACGCTTCAGTAAAAACTGTGGCTTTGCCCTGGGTTTGGAATGGAACATTAGGCTTAACGTTTAGGATCTGTTGAAGACTTTTAAAGCAAATGAATGAATGAGGTAAAATTTATAATGTATCCTTTCTACCAGAATAACTTTCGCATTTTGTTTTCTTGCATCTGAAGAAGAAAGCCTTGAGGGTAAAAATTTAGACTTCAGAAATATGCAGGGTTTAATAGCCACAATAATAGTGGTTTTTCCTGAAGGGTCTGAAGTAGATAGATGCATTAAACTTCCTTGGAAAATAACTGCAGGTTTAAATTATGTAATAAACAACCTTTTTATTTAACTCGTGCAGTATTTTTACTTGACTTTTAAAATATAATCCTCTACATAAAGAAAATCATTTGTAGGAAATGCAGTTTTGTTCTGAAAACTTAGGGAACAGCAAATGACCTATTATTGGATCAAATTCTGTGCTGAAAACTGGAAATTCCATCAAAACTATTTACTAGCAGAAGAAAGTGTTGGCTTTTTGTAGAATCTTTTAACTTTCTCTTAGATGAGCAGTCTTTGGCTGTATTCAATACTTTGACTTTCTTTGAAAAAAAGTGGAAAAAAAAGCATCAGATTTCCAGTGTGTTTGTTCTTATTATGCCTTTTAAGTTTCACAAATGAAATATACAAGATTTTAATTTATTGGGATTTTGCTGTCTCTTGCTCTCCTGTTTGCAATAAAGATTTGCTAATTAACAACTATGTTTTCCATTCAGATCTGCTAATGACTCTTTTCTGGAATTCTTCAATGTGAATTCATGCACTGAAAATAAGTCCTTCAGATACATATCTCATGAAGTATTACTTATATCAAGACAATCCCCAAAGGGAAAGTAGACAAGTGTCTACATTTTATCTTAAATCTAACGATGTAGCAGTTTTTGATTACTGCATGTGGTAAAATTAAAACTGAGTAAGACTAAGTGAATGGTTGATGTCAATATTAAAAATGAAAAATATGGTTTCATCAATTGAAGATATTGCGCAGAAGCCATTGAGATTTCTGTAACATAGTAGAGTGACCTGCAAAAAAGGAAATGGGACAGAAGGATATTTGGCATTACTTTCTTTAGTCTATAGCCCTGGACAAATTTAATTTTTAAACACTTTTATTTTCAGTGCAAGAATATCTACTCCTAATTTTTGAAAGTAATATCACTTTTGCTTTGTCCCCTACCAGAAATCTTTGGACTTAATCATAGATGAAGTAATTTAAACAAACAGAAGACCTGGCTATTTTTATTTTCCTTTATGACTCTATATGTTGTATATACATCAAATGAGTCAAAAGCTGTGCAAATAAACTACAGATTTTAATGAAGTGAGATTTAATTTACTATATTTTAAAAAATGTCCTGTTACTCTGGATAGTATAGTGTGTCCTGTGGTTCTTAAAAATAAAGGAGATCACTCAAATTGTTTCCTGTGTTAAATATGTTCTTGACTGGTTGCGATGACAATCCTCTTCCATTTTCTTCCTTCCTTGTAGGTTTACCTCTTTTTGATTCTATAGTGGGAGTTAGCCAAGGTAAGACGTGAGAAGTTTCTCCTTCTACTTCAAGGATTTTACATTTTTAAAATATATTACAGTCAAAGCCTTAGATTTCCAGTGTGTCTGTTCTTATTATGCCTTTTCAGTTTTACAAATGAAATATACAAGATTTTAATCTTCACAAATGACACAAGCAATAATTCTTCACTTAAGAAAAAATAAATCTTCCTGTTGTCATGAAGCAAACCTCTGATGACTATGGAAATTACTTCTTCAAGAACCTACGGTAGAAAGTACCACATCTACAGAGCCCACAGTGCTTATGCAGGGTAGTTTAAGCTACTGTTTTACACAGATGCCCAGCAGGAGTTTCAGTGGTGTGATTATGCAGAGAATCTCAGAAAAATCTATTTTTGGAAAGTGCTTGATGAAAAGAATTATGTAGCTGGAAGGAAGAATAAAGCCTGGCTTTACTCTTTGCTAAGCCAGATTTACTTGTTTCTTGTTCTCAAACGTTGGAAATGCGGTATACTCTAAATCTGAAATGAAGTTGAAATTTGGTTTCTCTGAAAGTTCTTGAAACAATTTACCTAAAACATTTTGTTAGCTAAATGCCTTTAACAGATTTAGGGATTATCTTCTTAAGTGTTGGAAGGATGTGGTTCTGTGGAGACATTACTTGAGGCTTTTAAGAGAAGGGGGAAAAGAAAGAATATAGTCTGTCTTTCTTCTTTAAGTAGGGAAGGTTTCCTTTTAGATTCATGATCCTGAAGAAAGCAAAGCTAAGAGTTTTAACAATTCCTCCATCATTTCTGTTTATAAATTTCAGGTGTGCATTTCTATCATTCTTCTCTACTGCTCTTCATTCATTTAACATGATCTTTTAAAATCAGACTACCTGTTCTTTGTTCTGAAATACTTTACTGTTTTACTTTGTGATCTTTACCTATCTTCTTTAGCATCTTACCTTCTGATACAACTTCTCTCACAGAGACCTGAGAAATATTTGAGAAGGAAGTAACATAAATATCATTAAGCATCTAATACAAATGGATTGAAAAACATGTATAATAAAATAAATATTCTTACACTTAAATTTATCTTAAATGCCTCCCTAGAGCTGTGTGGGCCCTGATTAATTTGCTACATTTTTCTTAGACTCATTTTTATAATGTGCCTGGGAAATGTTTAGGATAAGAACATAAGGATAGTCATACTGGATAATGCTTAAATTCGATAAGGTAGGATGACAGTGGCTGTTAGTATATGTTTATCGAAGAGTACAATGACACCAGATAAAAAATTTCATCTCAAACTCTAAAAGTTTTCAATTCAAGGACTATTTGTGCCAAAGGTTACTTCTTTTCATACAAGTTTGCTGAATTTTTACTCCCAAGAACTTAAGCTGTAGGAGACATCTGAATATTCAGCATTCACATTATTCTCCTTCAGGAATTTCTACAGCTTAAAGGTGACAAGATCCTTTGTTTTGTGTTTTGTTCTCAAAATCTGCTAACTCTCCTAGTTCTTATCTGGGTGTATATAACAATTCCTTAATAATTCTATTTATGTCACTCAAAATTTTATTGATCTCTATTGTGACTACTTTTATTTTTAACTTTTTAATCTTAAGAGTCCTAGATAATTAAGTTCTCTTATTTCCCTTATAGAAACAATTTCATACCTTTCTCGTCCTTATCCTTGCTTAAGACCAGACCTGTGTACAATTTCATATTGTGGGTTTATTACAGATTTATACAGGGGTATAACAGTTTTGCTCTCTTTTCTATTTATTTTTTTTTCCTCACCACCAAGCATTCAGTTTAGAAATCTCACCCCTGCAAGCTCTCATTCCCAAATAGAAGTAGTCTTCTCAGAGTTGATAATTTTATATATCAAGCCAGATATCAAGCAGATATCTGGGAGATTATATGCAT
Organism: Neomorphus geoffroyi; assembly: GCA_033558235.1. Taxonomy (NCBI): domain Eukaryota; kingdom Metazoa; phylum Chordata; class Aves; order Cuculiformes; family Neomorphidae; genus Neomorphus; species Neomorphus geoffroyi. The sequence goes on along the minus strand of JAUMJM010000005.1, from coordinate 72,464,326 downwards.
TAAATCAAAGCCAATAAGGAATGTTTCTGCATATTTCTATGGCACTGTTGGTTAATTTATATGCGGCTGAATTTGGAGTGTGAAAAATGTCCCAGGTTGTTCTCAGATATGTTGGAGAATGTTGAGTCACAAATATTTCATTTTGTGTTCGAATTGTTCTTCGCATTGAGTTTCTCAGCATGGGCATTTGTTCCCAGACATTTGATAAATGCAAAAGAAACTTGGATTCCCTCCTCTCAGCTGGCATAAGAATAAACTATGTTTATTTTCAGTGTAGTTTAGCGTATCTTTTGAATTACAAATCCTACAAGTTCTCAAATAATGTCTTACCAATTTTCCTATGTAATCATAACCCGCAGAGCCCTCTGGACACTACAATTTGCTCTTCTATTAAGTGTCCACTCTCTTATGTTCCCAGGCTGGGCGAGACCTGTGAGATAAGTACTGTAATGCACTAGAGCAAGATAACACCAACAAGCCAATGAGCCATATGTGTTTCTGTGAACGCGAGTAATTTTGCTATGCTGGAAACCATATCGTAGAATCAAAGAACTATGAAATGGCTTGACTTGGGAGGGATCTTTAAAAATCATCTGGTCTAAGCCCCTGCACAACACTTTTGACAACTCAGGCAACAGGAAGAGGTTTTTATCGACACCATGCTATATAGATGAGTAAAGCACACTTTGTCTCATTGAATACATTTTTTGCCTTTGTTAACTGTCCTGTTTCTCTGCTTCACAAAAAGGCTAGATTTTCTCACAGCTGCTATCTGCAACTAAAAGGCTTAGATTTTAGAGAACTGCTTTATTTTTCCTTTGCTGTAGTTAAATTACTTAAATTGACACCTTTCAGAATCTATTTCTCCTCTTTAAGAGTCCTCCATGGTAGCTGTTTCTTGTGTGAGCATTATCCCAGATTTACTGTAAGCATTGTAACAAAGAGTAGGCAGCTGTAGCTGTGCTTTTCTAATGTCAAATAATCTCTGTCAGCATGCCTGTTCTTCCTATATAGATTACTTTTGTTTGTGTTTATTTTTCTGTTCATAGTGGAGCCACAAGGGATATAACACTAGCCCACCTGCAGTGTCTAAACCCTTACTTAGTTGAGTTTCTCAGTGTGCCTGTAGCAAACCAAACCATGCAAATCCCACATTGGATGGCTAACACAAATAAGGTTGGTTTCCACAGTGCAGCTTTGAACAATTCTAAGTATTCCTGTCATGTTGCATTTTATATAACATTGCCATTATACATGGAATACATTTAGACATCTCAGAGGTGAACATAATGGATGTCATGATGAGGAATTAGAAACCGTTAGGAATGCTTGGTGGCCCTACTGAGATCAGAAATACAAAGAATCAATTAATAGCTCTGCCAGTCAGTCTATCACGCAGATCTCGTAAGGGAGATAAAGCATTTTTGTCAATGTAACAATCACATCTACTCCAGGTTGGCCTGATAAAAATGCTGTTTACATGTTTCTTCTTAAATGACCTGTATATCTCGCGTGCTTGCCTTCTCATTCCTTTCCTAACTAAATTAAAAAAAAAAAAAAGAAAAAAAATCGTATTTTCTTCTAAAGCAAAGCCTTCCCTACAGTTGGCTCCTGGAGAGCTGGGTGGTTTTATGCCTTTGCTTAGGCTCAGGCTTCTCCTGAGGGCAAGTGAGGATAAAGGGTAGGACTCCTGCTTTTCTAAAATTTACTTTGCTAAATTTGGACTTCTCATGATTCGTGAATCACAGCTCTTTAAATAGATGGAAACGATGCTTGCAGGAGAGGTAGCAGCTCCTGCTTCTGCTGTGCTTGAAGACAAGTGGGATCACAGAGCTGGGAACTAGCTTTCTGCAGAGCCACATCAGCAGCCAGAAGGCAGCAAGACCCTGTTTTTCTGGGGAAAAACTGAAATATCAGACCCTTGTCCCCGCAGGAGGCAGCACATTTAGCTGAATGCTGAGTTCAGCAGGATATGAGAAAGAGAAGTGGCCAGAGAAGAGACACTGCTGTGCAACAGAATGGTGACAGCTGCCATCCAGGAGAAGCCCTTCCAAAGGACCTATAAGAGTGCAACCACCCCAGCATTCCCTAAATGAGTGGTGGTAGTGTGATGCCTAAAAACTCCAATCCAAACTCTAGAAAATGTATCATATCCATACTCATTTCTGAGCCTGACCGCATGAGGGCTTTCTAGACACACCTCGTGTTCGATACTCAGCTTCACATATTGTTTTTTTTCTTGAAAACCATGGCAAGTTGATGACAAACTATGCAACATTTCCAAAGTAACTTTTTCATTTATTTATATACTTAGACAACTCCTGAAAGCATTCAAGACAAATTTTTAAAGAAGTTAGATCTGCATGTGGATACGCAATGGCTGTGCTATCCTCCCTCCCTTCCGCCACGCGTAAATGTTTCCACTGCTGAAAAGCACCTGAAAGTGATATCCAAAAGCTTTCTGATACCCGTGTTATTAACTTTCTTTCCCTTTCTCTCTCTCTCTCTCTCTCTGCACAGGATAGATGTTTTATAATTTTTGTATAATATGGTACACCAAATTGAATGGAACTGCTAAGAGTGTCCTTATGGATCATATTAAGACAATGTTCTTCTATGTACTGGCAGGTGTCACGCTATGATGGTATCGTGGTAGGTTGGCCGCTTGCTGATGTTGCAGGAATTCTGTCCTGTGATTTTCACATCACAGGTGAGTCAAATTTGGACAATATTAGATCATTTTGGAATTAAGCAGGAAGATAAATTTAGCTTTAATCTAGAAAAAAAAGATCTTGTTGCCAGTTTTGAGTGGGACTAAAAAAAATAGGTCAGTATGCTTTGTAAATAATGGTGCAATTCCTTTATAGAACCTTTCATAGAAGTTTTCAGGTACTATATCAACTTTTCCACATTGTATGTAAATTATTGTCATTATCACTTAAAAGAAATCATAAACACTCATGACAATCAATAGGAAAACCTATTTTAATTCCCATTCTTCGGCAAGTGCTTGCTTGCCAGTGTAGGAAAAGGAAACATTTATTTTAACCTTGTTTGTTTGCTTTCAAATAATTACCCTGTTAATATTTGAAGGCGACTTGCAAATCTTTATATAACATTAGATGTGGATATTGTATGTGCTTTTGATGCTTACTTTTGTGGATATATTTAAAAACATCAATGTCTGTTCTTCAGCTTTTTACTGAAAACATTTTTGCTGCTCTTTACTGTAGGAAAGAAAGAATGACCTAAATAATTTCTTCATAGGAAGCTGCAGAACGAGGGATGTGCAGCGCCTATTGCAGCATTTGTTGGGTATTGTGAATTTATTCAATTTAGCCATTAAGCCCTTAAACAGCAAAATAATTGGAAGTGTTCTGAGTCTAAATAACTAAAATAAAAATCAACTCTAATAACATGATCGAATGTGTTGCCAAACGCTATCATAATAAATACTTTTGCTTTAAATTACATGTTTTACTGTAAAATACTTTCACTTAGAATATTCCAGTGATGCATCACCTAGATTCCACCTTAAAGCTTTCATTTTATCTTTCTCTATGTAGGTTATACAGTGAACAGCATTTGGATCAGAAGTCTCATTGTGCATATTAATCTGAGGGGGATTTTTTCACTGTTCATACGTGGATTTTGACACAATAATTTAAAAAGGCTGATGGGATTTTTGGTATGTCCTCTATGAATAATTAGTATAATTGCCATGAATTTGGCCAGGTGTAGCTAAGTAATGTTTCAAGCAAAGAACTGAAAGCAAAGCTTTTTATACTATAATTTTCTCGGTAAGGTTCAACAAAATGAAAACTCATCAGAAACCCTGCTGGGATTCCATCAGCAAGCATTTACTTGCAGTTGCTGATACACCTGCTTACACAGCAATAATACACTAGTGAGTTAAGTCACTATGCCAATGCAAATTAACTTTATTTTGAATCAAACACAAGATTTAAAAACATACGATGAGTAAAAAAAAAAACCCATACCAACCTGTAATACCACTAGATGCATGCAGGAAAATAATGGGACTAAAAAAAAAAAAGAAACTGAGAAACTGCACATTTATTCTGGCCTTTTGCCTTTTCTATTGCTACTCTTCTGTATGCTGATATATCCCATAAGAGTACCTAGTCTATTTATAGTACATATCTGGAACATATGCTTTTCTCCTCTGCTATAACTAGATTTTCTTTAGCAAGAGCCTCGCCATCTGCAATATTATTTTTTTCCAAAGATGATCCCGTATTTCAGTCTGGGGAGAAATTTCTCAAACTGGCCTTTTCTATCTGTGTGCTTAATATGATCTTCCCTTAACCCTAGACAAACTCTGGTTTTCATAAGATATGTTTCTCAAGTAAATTCTTGGGTTTTGTGGTGTAACCACTAATCTTAGAGAGGGATCTGACAGTACGCAAATAATTTCTTAGTGATGCAGACTGATTTGTAGTACTTGAACCCTAACTATCTTTTCTTTTATTTTTTTAATTTCCAGACAAAAAAAATATAGATTTTGTGTACTAGGATTTTTCCGGTATCATGGGAGAATCTCTCTGAATCTCACTGACATTCATCCTCCCATACAGTCCTTTGAAAATCTCAGCCATTTTCAGCAGGCACTCAGTGATCACCATGATGAAGTATGAGATACTGAAACTGAGCAAAATAGTAAGAATGCAAATGTCGAGCCATGTAATAGGAATAGAGTTCTGAATTTTTTCCTGTCTTTCAGTCTTCAGTGTACTACAAATTTATTCAAGCACTCTCTTCCCTTAAGTGCTTTTCCTTTGTTTCCAGAACCTATGCACAGTTCTACCCTGGATTCTGCCAGCACAGCTATTTCAGTCAGGAGTGTGAAGGCAAAGCTGTGGTGTCAGAACTGCAAGCAAGACACTTGTTTTGGCACAGAGGCTCCTGGCATCTTGTGTGAGCACATACAGAGGGTAACAAATGCTCAGGCAGCAGCCGCCTTGCACAAAGCTCAGACAGCCCGAGAGAAAACCTTTTTGCAGAGAGAGACATGGTTCCTGGTGCAGTAGAAGAAACCCTTCTTGTGTCTGCATGAGTCTGAGTGGTAAAATCACGTAGCTCCTGGCATCAGGCCTGGATTCTGGAGCCCCTGTTGTCTGTCCTACAGGTGCTAATTCACTCCAGGACTTTTCTTGAAGGAAATGTGAAGGTTCCCTCCTGGAAAAAATCCAGGCTTGTTCTGGAGTTGGGTACCCATTTTCTGAGAGTACTTCTTTACTAGACTATATGAATGAGACTATGTCAGGTTTGGCCCTCTCTTCTCAGTCCTCCTATACCATCCTAACAGACTCTATATTCCATTATTTCATCTTTTCTCATTAAATTATTCTACACGCCTTACTTAAAAAAAACCCGAAACAAAACCACAAAACCAAAAACTCCCAAACCCCAAAACAAGAACAAGAAATCCTAAGCTGACCTTGCTTGAGCAGGAGTTTGGACTAGAAGATCTTGGGAGATCCTCAGCCTCGACCATTCTTTGATTCTACGGTGTGCTCTCTCCACGCACTTACAAAGGTATGTGTATCGGGGCAGCAATACCAAAACCGCTGTTCTATCCGCTCTGCAGTACCTTTTTGCTATTGGTGGCAAGACCAGGCAGCATAAACATTAGATGCAGAGTAACACCAGTTTTCTTTGACTTCAGGAGATGTGCAGAGACATTCACCTCCCATTTTCACCTCCCATTTTCCTTTGTGGCACTTCTCAGGCTATGACAGCTTGCCACTAGTAATGTGCTCATATTAAAGATAAGGCTTTCAGATGCCATGGATGTTGGTTTACTTGTGTACTATTCTTTCAGTCCTACTAGGAAAGTGCTATTGACCTCATTGTTGAGTACTCACACCAAACTATGCCAGATCTGACCTTTAAACTATATTTAAAATTTGCTTACAGATAAATAATTTGCCCATAGCTAAATAAATCTACGGGTTTGCAGTGTATGTGCAGGCACAGATTGGCATCCACAGGGTTGACTGTTTCATCAGGAAACAAAGTAATAAACCACAGGACAATTTGTGTCTTGAACTAGTTTCTTTTTATGCTGCTATAAGAGAGTTCTTTATTCCATGGGAAAATCATTATCATCACCTTGTGATGACTGTGTTGAACAAATTCATCTTGTGCAAGTGGAACTATAATAGGAAGATTAATGTAACATTTTTTGCTGTGTATCAAGTTACTTAATACCAAGCAACTGACCCACTGCGGTTTCACTTGGGGTCAGCAAGTTTGATCCTGCACTGAATCTAGTAAAGCAAGTGAATCATATTTAAGAAGCTGGAAATCCTGTTGCTGAGTCAAATGTTTCAAAAGAAGCTGTATGTTGGCTTATCTGATCCCCGAGGTGCCTTATTCAAGTAAAAGGAATATTCTATCTTAGAAGATATATGATCACAAACATTCTGGCAGCAAGAAACAAATGTTATTCAAAAATGTCTTAGTACTGGTGGTCTCCAAATAATTTTTTCCAGGCTACTATGTTTCTCATGAAAGGTATGCTTGCATCATAGAACATGTATCTATAAAATTTGTTCTCCTGGGGGGGGTCTCTGATTGTGGGTCCTTCGAGCTTTTGCAAGATACCTGCTCAGCAATGCCACTCTGTGATTTCTTTGCTTGTTCTTGCATGTTATTTTACACATTTTCAGTATTTATTGAAAGCCTGTTGTCGTAACTGGTGAAAAGCAATTCTCTTTCGCGTAAAACATTTATATTCCTCTCATTAAGATAGATTAGTTTGACCAAGTTGTAAATTCATCTGCTTTCATTGTATTTGGGAATGTGAGCTATAGAAATTCATCAGCACTCACACGTTGCTTTTCAGCTAATGAATAGCCCTAAGGACAACATAGCTGGTGAGATCGGCAGCTGGATCTGAGCTTTTTGGAGGTTGTCACCAGCTGTTATAAAATAGCCAACTTGATAAAAAATTATCTTTTTCATATTCATTTATCAAATACTAGTGGAACAGTTCACCCCAACATTGTTTCCAAAGAGCAAGAGTGACAGGTAAACTATTACCAACAGCTGTAAGCCAAAGACCAAATGGACAAAAGTTGAGTGACTCTCTCCCAAGTAAGAAACAAAGAAAACAGGCAAATCTGTATGTAAATTTTGTATCTCCACTGGCTAGAGGAATATTTTCTTGTAGATGATCAACTGATATGATTTTGGTTTACTGTTAAACCCTTCACACAACTCCGGAAATACCAAAGAGCAAGTTTATCTGTGTGCTTAGGTTAAAGTTGGTTACATTTCCAATAGCTGTGTTTGCTATAAGACAATTGTGAGGGTCCTGTCCTGATGTGAAATACTTGGCTAGAACCAAGGCTTTCAAAAAACCTCAAACTATTGGATTTTTTTTCTTGAGTATATTCATCAAAATAAGAGCTGCCTTTGGGATTGTTTGTTTGTTTGTTTTGAGTGGTGTTACGCTGGCATGGCCAGTATTTAAGGTGCAGGGTAAAGTCAAGCCAAGGTCATTGTCATCTCAGTGGACAGGAACAAACCCTTCTTTCACTGAACCTCTACTAATTCCAGGGTGGAGGGGGACTTGTCAACTGGCAGGGCTGCTGATTCATCAGTTACAAAAATGAAAATTATATGAAGGATGAGAATTATATATGGGATGAGAGCCGTAGGTTCATGAGCTGAAGGGCTTCAAGGAGTAGTAAAGCTGCAATCAACGTAAACTCAGAAGTCATCAGTTCAGGGAAACTAAAAGTGAACTTAGCTTGACCTGAAAATCGGGTGCACCTCTTTATTAAGATATGCAGGTTTATGGCCACTCTAAACAGCCAGACACAAATTAATTCCAATCCAGAAGATGTATTTTCATGCTACTGAGCTGGATCATGGCAATAGCAATTGAGGAATAGGTTTTTGTTTCTCATTCTGAACAAACCCCAAATATTTGAAATAGTAGGTGTTTTCTTTATGGTTTCTTTATTTAGTATTCTTTCAAAGAAATTAAATGGTTGCATTGGCACAGCAAGTTACTTGCTTGGAAGAGAATTCAAGGTGTGTGTCTTAATGTGGTAACAAACATATCATGCAAAAGTCTGGTGTAACCATCTGTAAAGGAGTATGCCTTGACCATGGTAACATTGTATGTTTAATTAGCACACAAGAAAGCTGATGCTAATAGTTAATTTTTTGGATTTTATAGAAAATGAAATAGTCAAAGCAAATCAACACACAGTTTTACTGTATGTATTCTGCTGATAAATGTACTTTGCATATGATACTTGCAAATGATCTAGTGAGATTTATAGTTCCTCCTATGTTTCACCCTTCAGAAAAAGAATTGTCCTTCATCAACAAAAGATTATTTAGTTTGCCTTAATTTAAAGGCCACTACTTAGTTTTGTTTGTCCTTTTTTCTTTAGACAAAGAAGAAATAAAAATTTGCTTTGCTGAAATAATTCCTTTGTATGTGCGCATTTAAACGCAACAGTGAAAATAGGAAAAATATCAATAAGATGACAGAAAATAGCTGACATTCAAACTTTTTTTTTCATTTCTAAGAGATGTTGCAAAGCAGCAATATTGGAAACATATTTTCAGAATGACTAAATTTAACAACACAATCCAGAGAAAAACAACCCCTAGGTGATCTGCTTTATATAAAATACATGAATAGTTTTTTTAAAATTAGTTGTAGAAACAATATGTCTTATTCCTCTGTTTCCTTTCTGTAATAACATTGTGGTCCTGAGGGATGACAAGAAAAAATAGTTTCATTTACTAAGGCTTGAATTTTAGTGGTTTTAAATCTATAATTTTGTGACAGAGTGGCACAACACTATTTTCTATTTGCAATTTATGTCCAACACAATAAGAAAAAGTCTAGAAGCATTGTTGATACTATAGATCTTTCCATGGTTGTTTGTGCTTTACTGTTAATTCTTGATACTTTCCTCCCACAAATAATTTATACTATAACATTTACATATTGAAATCTGTAATACTGTCCTCCTGAATGAGTGATCAAGTCTCTGCTTTGGAATAAAATCTTCTGGATTTATATTTGATAATGGCTGTAGACACAAATTTCATCATGCCATACTAACACTACAAAACAACTAAGCCTGTCTAAAGAGCTTACCAGACAAACACTTACTGCAAGAAACACAGTGATTTGAGTCTTATTTATTTCAAAAATGCAAGTTCAGATTCTGTAAAGTAATAATTTGAACATACCGCTAGCATTTCTACATACAACATTTGTACATCTAAATGCAATGGTTAGGTATTGCAAAACATCTTTAGTGTATTATTGTAGTTAATTTTATCTCATAAACCACTAAATATGTGGCTGGGGTGGAGGGGAAGGACAGTGTAAATCTATTTATTCATTACACCGTGCTTGATGGAAGTTACCTCATACCTACCAAGTAAACTACAGCTGTCAGGCAAGTGATGCCATGCTTGGGAACTGTGAAAGAGCAATGAGAACACAGGAGAGGGATCTTCATAAACCAGATAAAAAAATTTGAATGAACTGTTCTGCAACAGCTTAATTTGCAACTTTAAAATTTCTAATTGTATTTCAGTATTTGGGAAAGCTTCCATGTTACACACTATTCAGACACTGAAAAATAAACTGGTAATGCTTCAGAGAAATATGTAGTTCATGTTCCGTTATTTGTTTTTTGCAAGTGTGTCAAATAAATTGATTCAATTTTTTTCAGTGCTTTAGTAAGCATTCAATGTACCCATTTCTTCAGGATACTGTATTGTTTATAGCTATAATGCTATTAAATTTTAGTGAAATATTAGCCAAAAGTAAGTGCTGAGGGAACCTCATTTGATATATATATCCCAGGAACCCTCTTTTATGGTTTTATATATAAGGAACCCAAGAGTACCTCACCATAACCTCTACAAAGAAAACTCTTATTGTTATGTTTCATCATTGAGAAATGTTTATGGGTCCCATAAGATTTCACTCAGATGTTTAAATAATTTGTGTAACCTTTTGGTCATGTAATTTATTTGATTTATCTGAAACGATTTTAGACAAGAAATTTCATCAGCTCTGTTTTATTTGAGAATTTTCTCATAAAGCAATAGAAAGAAAATTGTTCTCATATTATGCTACCTTTAAAATTATTGTAAATAGCCCCCACAAAATCTAGACAAATTGTAGGGTTTTTCCTAATTTCATCTGTGCTTGTCCTAGATGCTTGATATAATTTGATCCAAAAAGACAATAAAGATTTGCCTGAAAAAAACCCATGTCTTCTCTTTTAAGTGGAACAAATTTGCAATATCTCCAGCAGAAATGCATGTCACAGACAGACACAGGTGCATTTATGTCCTCTCTCAAGTATAAGAATTACAGCCTGTTTCTCAACACAGCTTTTTCCATGTAAAGGTCACAGGTAAGCCCTTCCAACTTCTGTTAAAATTGAATGCATCAGCATTAATATCCAGCCATGTTACTGTTTAAGTAGTATCAATAGCACCATATGTAATGCACAAATCAAGCATGACTTTAGTAGGAAGATTTTCTATGCATCCCTGTAAAACACATATTCTGAAATATTTCCAATCTCTATACTTACACTTGAAGTTTCTGGTTATATTTTGGCTACAGCATTGGCTGCTGTCCCTCCTTATAGGCACGTGAAGTTCTCTGTTGGTATGTACGTAGAAAGCAATAAGCAGTGTGGCTATGCTGGCATATAACGATGGAGGAGAGCAAAAGCTAACCTTCTGTGTCATCAACCAGCCTCTCAGGTGAGGTTTTTTTAGGATGTGTTGACTTCTGTAGAAGAACAGAAGGCACTGATGAAAGGATTGCTTAATATTAATGAAAGGGCTTAAATGTGTTAGCGGGGTATCTTGCAAACAGCAGTCCTAAGCTGTGCCCGTTCTTGTCAAGCCATCAAGGGAGTTTGCACAGCACATAGCTTAGTTTTTCAGTTCAAAGGAGTGCATGCAACCAGGGATGGTCCCATTTACAGTTTCTTCAGAATTTCAAAAAATGTATAAGAAAAATGAGAAAATCATTGAAATAAAAGAATTTAGATATTGATTATTTTCAAAACTCACTCTAAAGTAGAAACAGTGCCAGTGAAGACAGAGGAGTTATTTTGATATAAGTGCAAAGGAGTCTGAAGGCATAACTGTCAAATTAGTTAACAAAATCTTTATTCTCATGCTGATAAAAGCTCTTGACTTCTCACTATGCTTTGAAGAAAGACACTCCTAGTGAATTTATTAGTGAGAAGTAGGTGCTTTAATTTGTGATCACTCCTACATAAACAATTTTTGCTAAAATTCCTGGAGGATTGCAACTGAGCATTTTTTCTGCTAATAACATACTAACGTACCTGGACTGTTCAGAGTTTATGAGGATTCTCAGGACAAATTCTTCAAAAGTTGTAAACACCATTTATTTATGATAAACCAAACTGGTTTGCCTCTTTTCAGATTAATCATTACAAATAGGAAGAGAATATTAGTTGGTGGTACTAAATTTGGACATTGCTTTTGAGTTGGTTTCAACCTGTAAGCATGTTTTTTTGGCTTGGAAACAATTCTAACAGGATATTTGTTGCTTTTGCCATTTTCTCTTTATCCTGCTGAAAGCGCAGTCTGCCTTTGGTGGCTGCGTATAAAATAGAGTCACTATTCTGATGTAGGGCACAGAAGCAATGAAAACTATTTTACAGACAGGATACTTCAGTTCTGCAAGTGATGCTGTAGGAAGGGATGACTCCTGGGGCCATGAACAGCTAAAAGGAGTAACTCTTAATGTCCTCTCCTCTTGATTGGCCAGTGAAAAATACAATATAGTTTCAGTAATTAGGAGAGAAAATTAAACAGATTACTTCACACTAGAACAGGACAGCAGGTTGCTGTCACTTGTTCAGCTCAGCTTTAGCTTCTTGTTATCAGAGTTGCTTATACAGATCTCATGAAAGTGAAGCCTGGTAGCTACTGTATGAGTTCAACTTTGATTCATCTTTGGTGCATCTGTTTCATGGTAAGTGTTTTGATGAGTGGGAAAGGCAAATGTTAACACTTGGTAAGATGATTTGGTGTGTGAGAAAACTGCACTTCACAGTAAGATAAATAGCAACCCACCCAACTTTCCAACTGCCAAAGAAATCGCCCAATAGCCTGGGGAGCAGAGAAGATAGGTTGAACTCCAGGCTTCCTAAAAATAAAGCAGAAAAGCTGACAATTTGTCACAGCTCCTATGGATTACCAAAAATTTCATTTGTGGCCAAAAAGCCCTTGAGACTGAAGTGGTAGTGTTTATCTCTTGGAAGCACCTGTCAAAGATATTGAAGGCTATTTATCCCTTACTACATTTTAGGACCATCTTGAATTGTCGTATTCTACCTGTTCTCACAACGACAATGCATTTCACTAATAAAAACCATCAGATTTGTATCCTCAGGGCAAGATCAAGGTGTCAAACAAAATTCGATTTTTACCTATTTATATTCCTCTGAAGTGCAGACAACTCTGAGTTAGCAGCAGTATTCTGTACAGAAGCAAAGTTTCAGGGCTTCCAGGTACAGTAAATGATCCTCAACAGAGAGTTTGAGGAATACATCTGGATGTGGTATTAATGAAGTAAGCCAGAAAATTTACACTTTGGAATTACAATGTTTGTTTTATTTGAGAAGTCAAGGAGATACAAATCATATTTAATATAAAAAATCAGCATTACTTGAAATAGAATAACATTTATGAAAATTACTGGAGTTTGGTAATTAAATATGTCTTTTAAAGTAGTACTGTTCAAGCTCTTTTTTCAGCTGTCTGTAAATTTTATTTTAAAAAGTCAGTGACGCCTCAGCCACAGTGAAGTCAATAAGACTCTTGGCTTATTCAAGGGTTTTCACCAAATCAGACCAGGGAACTCTTTTAACAGCTAGTAGAAAGTACATAGACACTGATCCAAGACATTCTTTAGATTCTGGGAAGAAGTCGAGATATTACCTCCATATGGGTTGACTACATTTATTTCAATGTAATTATGTGTGCATAAAATTTTCTGCATTTAAGGTTTCTGACAACATTCATTATTAAAGACAGTATCGATGAAAATGAGTGTTATTGAATCTTTTATGCTTTCTAACTATTTAATAGCTCTCACAAAAACTGCATTTTGAAATCTTGAAAATCCCCTGCAGTTCCCTGTCCATTGGTGTACACTGATAGAGGATCATCAGATTTTTTTAAAAATAATCATTTCTGATAATAATATGTATACTGTTAAGTTGATCTACTATTGCATGTATTCCAAACCATTAATTATTCCTTTTCCTTGGCATCTGTTTTCTAGAAGCTAAAATGTCATAGGAAGGATTATTATCAGCATGCTCCTTTTTTTCTCTTTGTTTGATATTTATTAGTGTCACTTTCTGCCTCCTTTGCAGGAAATAAAAGAGAAGGTATTTTGCTTCAGTTACTTGTTCGTTTATGAGCCACCTAAAAGTTTAGTCTTTAGAGAAGAAAAAGAAATTTCTTCAAACAGCTTAATTGATAGTATAAATGCAGCTCACTGACCCTTATGCCTGTACCTAGCATTTTTTCTAAATATGTATTTTTGGCTATGTGAGGCAATTGAATTCCCAGTTTCCTCAGAGTTTTCCAGTATGAAGTGTCTAGATGTTAATGATAGAGCACTACAGGAATCTTTCTTCCAGAAACGATATCCCTCAAACGGCTTTGAATCATACATTTTAATCTTTCTGGGTTCAGGTGGTCAGCAGGCTATCTATTTCAACCCCCATGCTTCATTATCTGAACATTAGAGTAGTGTTGGAAAAAGATAGACCCCCAATGAATCTTATGAAAATATTGTGGTGTTCAAATACATTATATTATTGCTATTAATAAGATGAAAAATTAGACAGTACAAAGCATGCTATGACATTTTGCAGCTCCGAAAAAGAAGCTTTCTTCAGAACATATCTAAAGGAAAATATGACAGCAGGGAAACAGATCTGAAGAGGGTTTTTTTTTTAAGCTTGTGAACCACAGAATAACGTTAAAGAATGTAGAGTCTGGGTTAAAATATATTAGTGAAGTAACTACATATTTCATATAAACAGAAGAAAAGTCTGCATCAAAGTTGCCAAGCAATATGTTTTCATATGGAGAGGGTCTGGTAAATGAAAGTCCAGCATGTCACAGAAGTGCAAAAGTATCAAAGAATAATTGAAGTATTTCTATTTATGAAAGCAACTGGCATTTCACTCTCTGTAAAAAAGGCTGAAGCCCCCTTTACCAGGAGGAATCATATCGCAACAAAGAAAAATACTGTAATAGGAAACGGTTTCAGTGTAGCACACTACCTATAATACAAAGCTGAGGAGAATATGTATGGTATTTAACAAAGGTAATACGGTTAAAGGTGAACTTCTGGATATTTGTGTTAGATAGCAGTTTGGGGAAAGATGGTGCAGAATTTCTTTCTGCTGGTGGAGGCAGAGTGGCTCTGCCTCCCTGTACTGGCAACGGGCCTACTGCTGAGGTTACGAGACCTTTCCTGTCTTAAGTAAGTGTGACAAGGGCAGCAAGCTCAGTTCTTTAGCATGTGATTCGTATTTGTAAGACAGTCATTAAATTACACTATTAAAGGCAACTACTGGAACAAGAAGTCAAAATCTTAGCATATTAGCGAAGCAGCAACTGTTCCAACATCAACAAGAAACAGCACGAAGTCCTGAGTTGCCAGTTTTCTTGCATTCTTCTTACATAGCCACCTATACGACAACGGACCATGAAAATGTTTAAATGTCTTTTTGTGGAGTGCTCTACTATGACATTTTTTTCTAGTTTGGCTAGTTACACTTTTGATTCTTCTCAGTGCCTCTCTACCAGTGAAAGTTTTCCCATTGAATCTGCTGTGGCATACTCTGAGGGAGGTGTTATACTAACAGAAGTTCATTATTGTCAACAGGAGTTGTGTCTGCAACATAACTTCTTGTGAGTAAATCATACCTAACTTCAAAAAATAGGGAGACTTAACTAAAAAGCATTCATTCTTTTACCAACTATCTTTTGAGAACTTTTCAAAATCCTTAAATAATTTGGGAGGAAAAAGTATATCTTTTACAGTTTCAAAGCCATTTAGTCATATTCGTAAATGCTATCTTTCTAACTGTATGTCTTGGCTTTAAGAACTCTGTTGCTCTTGTCTGAAAAGATACCTGCACTGTAGAATAGACAGTACTTCTCCAGTTACATGTGAGGATTCCTTACTGCAATCCATTCTCCACTTCAGTCTCCTGTCTGTGTCTTCATTCACTGCGACATATATTAGGAGAAAAAGAAAAAACAAATATGAACAGTACAGAAGTTAACATGAAGAAGCCTTACACAAAGCTCAGTCTTCTAATTTCACTGTTTGTATGCATGGTACATGAATGGTACAATGAAGAAGATAATGCTTATTGATTCCACATGACAAAATAGAGGAACATTTTATGACATACTAATATGACTGAGCCAGCCAATGAATTGGTTCCAAACTGTACATTTGCCCATATTTTAGAATTGATGAGGAGAGTTTTACCAAAATAATTTTATTGAGCTTAAGGAGTCACTACAAGATTATATCTGCATAGGACCATTGTACTAATAAGTTATCACACTTAACAGTGTAATAGCAAGGACACACACTCATACATCCCAACAGCTGACCGGGAGAGAGACTGGAGAAAAAGAATCACTATTGACGCTAGAAACTGGACATTTTTTGTCGATACCAGCAATTCATGTGTAAGTACCAACTGAGCAACTACTAACCCCACTGCTATGCTCAATTTGGAGTGAGATATGAAAGTAAAGTCTGAAGCCACTTGTTATTCAAGCATTAATTGCGTGACTGGTGTTCCAGGCTAATATGCCTCAATCTTACTGTGTCACTCTGCTTCGTGATGGGTTTTCAGAGAACAGATTGGAACCAGAAGAGTTCTTGGCCTGGCTATAGCTTAGGCTTGTACTTCCTTTAGAGCCTGTACAAATCACCATTCTTTTGGTTAAGAGGCCAAGCACACAGGAGATTAGAGTTTAATTGGCTGAGCCAAAAGACAGAAGTATCAGTAGGATGGAACATCATTTTCATTCTGGATACTACATTCAGACCCAAAAGATACGGCATGAAATACTATAAACACAAAGGAAACTGGCTGAAAGTTAGAACACATTGGGCTTTCTCAAACATTGTAACAGAGGGAAGGGATAAAAGTGTTTGAACACTGATATTGTATAAAATAAATGCTCTATATGTCAAGCTTAAAGTTGTAACAAAAAATGTTTAGGTTTAGGTGACTTGCTAAAAAAATCTGTTTTGATTTATTCTCAGACGCTTTCCAATCCCTCTGCGAACAATTAACCTGTAGTATTAATAGAACACTACCCAATTTGTTTTTTTCTTTATAACGGGGAAAAGAATACTAAAGTATTTGGAAAAAAAATGAACTTTAGCTTTGAGTGTTTTATCTGGCTCTGGTCCAAAACAAGCGGAGCACAGGGAGAGCAGTTACTCTAGGGTGCTAAGAATAACTGTCAGGCCTAATGTACTGAATGGTCTTTGTTCACCTCTTAAAAGAAATAGTAGAGAAAGATTATATACAATAGATTTATGTTATGTATGTATATACATTGCTGGTTGTTTCAGGAAGACATTAGAAACAGAGGAAAGCAGAAGGTGATATTATCTTATTTGCTGTTGAATGTTTTCTAAGTTTAATCAGTATTTTATTTTGAGATGCTGTGATACCGATTGGTGGTCACATGTTGTTAAAGTTCCCACCTATTCCAATTATTTTTGTATGGAGCTCATTGTGAAGTTGCATAGAGAAACGTGAAGTGGCTTCTGTGACGGAGAGAGATTTCTGTCTTAGCATGGTGTTCATGTTTATTTTATCACTGAAGTTAAAATTTCTATGTAAACGTTATAGATTCTGAGACAGAAACAGGTTAGTGGACTCAAGTGAAGGTTACATACAAGGAGAATCGGATGTTGTTCATAATAGCTTTATGCCTCTTAATGCTTTCCATGACTTCTTCTAGTTAATTGCAACAATCCCACAATGAGATCCACTGCGGTCCTTCTGAAGTGGACTTCAGTCTTACACCTTAATGTTTAATTTCTTTGTTTTTTGGGGTTTGGGATTTTTTTATGTCATTTACCTTGGTGTTGTTGGGGAGGGGGTAACGCACTGCAGGGAAATGGAGTTTTGCTACTGTAGCAACCTACGTGTAATACATCGCTGTTTCTGCTCAATAAAATGTACTTGTTTTGCTCTCTTTTTTAATGGCTTGTCCATTAAGATGGCCTTAATATTCTTCATGGGTCTGATCTGAGATTGTCTTAAAAATCTAAATACTAGAAAATGTATTCATACCTTGATCTGCTTTAATAGAAGTTGTGCCTAGGGATGAGAGGACAATAGATCTTCCTGTGTCTGAGCGAGATTACTTCTTTCCAGTTTCAGAAAGGTAATTTGTCTTAAAAAATGAAGTTGTTTAAAACTGCTTTGTTTGTTTCTTAAATGCAATAAACCAGAGCTGCCAGCTGCATAGCAGTAACCAGGATCTTATAAAAATATTCCAGTACCTGGAAATCATTGCTGGGAATCTTAGAATGTGGGATGTACAGGCTTATGGTACGTGCAGAAAGAAAATCTTACAGCTGTAAATTAAACTACATAACATGGCTTCTGTCTAATTTCAGGTGTTTGTTTCCCGTGACCTTCTAACACCTGGCATCAAAATAAATTCTTCAGTTTGAAATAAAGTACCAGGGCTTAATTTTTCAGAGTAAATGTATTTTAAATGACTTGCTGTAAATTCATTGTAATGAACAGCAAGAAAACATAAAAAAATAAGTAACTACTTATTGTGGATCTCTTCCACAATAAAGTATCAAGCTTAGAAGCCATCTTTTAGTGTGGCAGTTTATGTCTCCCTGGGAGAAATTAGGGGTTTTTTAATGTCTTAGAGGTATTCAGAGGCCTGGCTTTTTATTAGTTACTTTTTTTCATTTGCTTATACTTAACAAACATTCATTTTTCACAGGATTGCCTGCTTGCATCCCCGAATATCAAACTTTGTATCCCAACAGGAGCACAGCTTCTGGTGAGATTAATTGTAGAAGAGAGATGCCACAAAAGACACCTTAAAGTTTCTGAAATACTGATTCAGTTAAAATACTGATTCTTGAGCCATCAGTTGTTACTGCCTACTGCTGTGAGAAGAAAGCAGTACGGGCTGTACATCAGTGTCTGTCCTGAATAAGATGATGTGCAGATGCATCAAAGATTAAGTAGACCAAATTTTGCTGTTAAATAGGTAAAAGTATGTCCTCTGGTGGAAGAACTAATCCCATGTCAATAAAATCATTGGCATATATCAGTTTTGGTGGCCTTCATAAGATATTCTGTGGCAAATGAGTGGTTTTTCATCAAGCATGTTCCAAGGCAATTTACAAAACAAAATGGAAATCCGTTTACTTCAGCATTCATCTGCTTCTAAGAAATGTATTCAAGATGACTTTTTTAGTACAGTTCTCTTATAATACAAGGTACATGTTTTTTCTACCTACAGTATTAAGTTCCTGTTTCAGTTATGCTAGCCTCTTCAATTTTAAATGTTTATTTTTATATTATGGTTATTCTATAACCTGTAGAGTGCAGTTAGTTTTATTCTCTAATCATTCTCCAGCCTAACTACTTTATATAAACATTTTTTTCAGACTCCTTCCCCTGAGATGTGAAGAATTCTTTTACAGTAACAGCAGGGGGAGTCTGTAAGGTCTATTATTTTATAAATCATTTCAACCATGACACGGGAAATATTTTCAAAAGGAAGACATGTAAATAAGTGAATATATTTTGAAAAAAAACCTGTTTCTTATGAGAAGTTTTCGAAGACTTAAGGCTGAAGTTGAGGGGAACTATTCCTCAGCTCCCATTTATCACATGCTGTTCGTTCACCATACAATTGCTTTGCTTAGGTGAAAAAATCAAGAGGCAGAGTTCAGTGTCACTGAAATAAGTAGCACGGAGCCCTCGCTGCATATAAGGGTCTTGTCTCCGTAAGCCTAGTCACTGCTTATGCATGTATGTCGTTTGTAAGTACAAAACTGAGACTTCAGATGGAAGCTGACATTTTCCTTTTACAGAAGTCTGTGCAAATGCTAAGGCCCATGGTACAGTACTTCAAAAGCAGGTGGTACGAGGATGCCAGTAGGAGCACATCCCAAAGGCATTTCTGCAGCATGGAATTACTCAGTCAGCCTGCTGAAGTTTCTAAATGAAAGATGGAGATATTCTGTTTTGGACAGCTGTTGCAAAAGGATTTCTGTTTTTTGGATTTGTTCTGTTCCATTTTAACCATTTATCAATTTGTTTTTTATCATTATATAGCTGATGGGTTTGGAAAAACAAGCTATATACTCCCAGTCATCTTAGCACCATTTTCCTACCAAGGAAAAAATGCTCAAAGAATGATGGATTACACCTCTTCTCTTCTACGCTACCTGTCTGCTAATTTCCTAGTCTCCTTTGAGAACAGAAAGTGATTACTGTATCACCGACTTCTGGGTTTAAATTCACAGTTTAAAAGGGATTCTGTTAACCCTCACATTTTTGTCCAGATACAGTTATTTTCAGATTTGTAGATCGCTCCGTTTAATAAATGCAATGCAATCCAGTGCAACTTACATTAAGCTGTACTGAATTAAACTTTTTTTTGTTATAAGCCTATTTATTAATAACACTTCACTATGAACTGTATTTACAGTAAGTTTTGCAGCCATTTTTCATTCAATAACAAAAATTAACTACAACTTTTTTCATTTTGTGAAGTTTTATCATCTACAGTAGAAGAATAACAAATCTAACCAATTAAATCCTAAGTCATCCTCTTTTTCAGCTTAGTATTGGTATCCTTTTGCCGGGATGATACATAATAGCTTTAATTATTCTCATTGTTTACTAAGGAAACAACAGCACGACACTTAAAAAAATCCTTTGCCTTATAATTAAAGGACAGAGTTCATGGAGTTGATGAAGGAGTTCTGAATGTAGGTGTGAAACTTCAGTGCAGCTATTGCTCTGTTTTTACAGCTGCTGATCTTTCACACCTCTCAGGAACCAATACATGGAAAATAACTGTACACAGTGATAAGGTATTATCACTAACCTCATAATTCTTCTGCAGTATTTCAGGATAATGTTTACATTTTCTTTCTACTTATTGTAATTTAGACACAAAAGGAAACAAATAGTCTAGTGGTTTCAGTTGAAAATATGTCTTAATGCCTGCTTCATATATGAGTATATACAACATGCAGTTGTGTGGGGAGGGTTCATTTCAATTATTATTATTATGGCTATGTCATTTTTATTTCTAAGATTGAATTCAGGCAATGAGCTGAGAATATTTTACTCAAATATTGATAAGGATACTTGAAAATTTCAGAAAAGACACCACTGAAATAATTCCCAATCTACACATAGTCCCAATGGATACTGTGACAGTGATAAGAATGAGATACTAGCAGGTCTGTTGACTGTTTGGTAGAAAGTTTTCTCGTTAAAATAGTTCATTACATCATTCAGTGATGGTGTTAAGTCCAAATAATGGAGTCTTCAAGATACCAAGGACATTTTCGGCAGGAATAATGATGTTTGATAAGTTACAGGGACTACAAAGACAATCAGGTGTGGAACTAGATATTTTTGTACATGACATCATTGCTTGGAAAGAAGCAAAAGTTGGGAGCAGAGTTTCAAATAAGACTGAAAGTGCAACTGAAAGTGCAACTGAATAAAAGCAAGGACAGCCTTAATCTGCAGCCAGCCCAGATCCTGTGAAGTAACTTCCATCATGTGGGGTAGGAACTAAGCTGAATCTTAGTCTGGGCATTAAAGCTGTTTCTCCAGAAGCTGATACTTCTTTCTACTGTCTCTAGTCATACAAAAGTCGCTGCGGAAATGAAGGAGTTTTTCCTTCTGTAGTATATAACCAATAATATGCTACAGTTCATAAGAAAGCATAGTAGAGCCTCTGGTGTAAATACTTATCAAGAAAGTGGGTGCATTCTAAAATTAAACCATAACACTGACAGATCTGATCTCTTTCTGCAGTTTTGGAATGTTACAACCATACTTCATAGGTGAAGAATCGATCTTTCTCTTGTAAAATTGAATCAAATGAATAATTTATGTAGTTCAATTTCTATGTTATTCCTTGCCCATTTTATTTTAAAGTAAGAATTATTTTTTCTTAGGATATCCTTATAGAAAAAAAAAAAAAAAAAGGATGGAATTAATCTACAATTTGCCAACAAAGAAAAGACAGGTTTGGATGCTTTTACTGTTATTCATGCCATAATAATTTATGTGACTTTCTAAACTATGCAATCTTGCATATGGCAGCATCGCTAGCCTAGGGCTGGTAGGCTGGTAGCTGAGGTTGAAATAAAATTAAAATCTTTTTCTTTTTCCATAATGCACACTATTCATGCTTCATAAAGCTGTGCTGTTTGACACTTCTCCAGATAGATGCAGCCTCCTGATAATGTGTCATGCTTCATTATGTTAGCAAGTTCTGTTCCTTAGAGTTAATGAAATGGCCAGTAGAATTTTCTCACATCTTTTTCATGTGTGCCTTACACAAGTTTCTTTGCTGAAGGAAGGCATTTTATATTCCTCTGAAATTCCTTTGAAAAGCAATTCTATATATGATGAAGAATGTGCTGAGGTCAAAAGTGTGGGATGCACCAAGAAGGTGTCCTGGTCCTCCAGTTGTTTACGCAGGTGCTCTGTTAATGCAATTCCGTTGTGCTTGGGGATCTTGTGTGTGCCTTGGAACTAGGCTGATTTTCAGTTATGTCACCAATCTAGAACTCCCCAACTGATATCTACAACTGTGACTTGCACAGAAGGATTGTATGAATGCAGCTCCAGAGCAGAACACAGTAGAAAAAAAGACATAGAGTTAGTAGGGTTATGAAAGTGCTAGTAGAGAAATAATATTTTATAGCTCTAGGGCTGTAATAATATATTCAAATGCCAACAATCATGTTAATTTAATGCTTCAGAACAACATAAGATCCCAATGAGAAAGTTTGGGTTATATGTCTCTGATGTTTGTGCATGTACTTTCCTTATTCCACTCTATTTTTATAACACGGTTGTCCCTGTGTTGGAACTAAAACCCAACTTTAATCAGACCTAAAATATCTACTCATGTATTTTTTATGTGCAGGTCAGCTTCTGTTCTTCTGAAGGTTGTTTCTTCATTCAGTATGAGTAAAATCTAACTTACCGCAGAAGTCCCATTGGACTTCTCTCTTAATTTTTTACTAATAGGTAGATGCAACACTATTTCAAGACTAATTAGGCCACCCTGTACTCTGGCAGCTTCCTCTTCCTGCAGGAGCTGCCACAGAAGTACCCCTGCTGCTTTAGAGGAACCATCCCTCTTTGTAGCACCTTTGGATGCTGTGTAGGACAAGAAAAATTTTGTTTGCACAAAAGCATGCCAGAATATCAATGTATCTCAAACTCATTTACATTTTCCCATAAAATCCAATGAGTACAAGTTTCTTTTCATGAACATACTAGTTTATTTATATGAAATCTCATCTCTTCCATATTTTGTTTTTAATAGGAAGTCTTTTGTATTTACATTCTCTGATCATATGAGTTAAATCCTCAATTGTACTGGGTAAATAAGCATAACTGAGACCTGATCAACTATTTATTAGCTCAGACAGAGAATGAAAATACCAAGAAGACTTGGAGAGAGTTTGCTAATATCTGTACTGTGGAAGCCACTCAGTCTCACAGCCTTGCCCCAAGCATTGGCCAAGTGTTGACTGTTGCGAAGTGTCATGAGGTTCAGCAGGCATTAGAAATTACTTTCCTAGCACTCTCAAAAAAAGAAATATACTTTTCCTTTGAGAGGGGGCTAAAATGCATTTTGATGTTTTTGTCCACTTGTTTAATAGCAGCAAACCCAACTACATACGAAAGCAGACTGAAAGGCAAAGCCTGTGGTTTCTGCTTCATCATAATTGGATTATGCCAAAAAGCAGAGCTCTAGATCTAGCATTTGTCAGCTACCTGCTGCTCCAGAACCAGTAGAGGGAGCACAAAACACTGTTTGTTTGTTTTTTAATTTCTCGTTGATGAAGTGATTGACTTAAAAATGACAAGCACAAATCCCAGAGGTTATTAGAACCCATAGGGTATCATCAAGTTAAATATTTTTCTAACTATCTGCTTAGAACTATTACTCATGGTACCTCTCAACTTCCAAAATATCACACATAACTTCCAAGTATTCCATATTTTCTTCAGAAAATCTGTCTGTTTGTGATGGGATTGATACTAAATTAATTCATCAGCTGAACTTTAGATGCTACATCTTTTGATCACCACCTCAACGACCAAATATGTCATAAAATATTTAGGAATATGTAACATTTTCTACTTCAAAATAGACTGTTTTGGCTGATGTAATTCTGGAGCCAAGTTAGCATCATGATCTTGTCAATTCCGTTTTTATATCTTTTCTGTGTTATACAGCTGTGTGTGTGTTCTGCAGTTCTTGAAATATCTTCTTCCAGCTTTGCTGCCTGAGGCCAGAAGTGTGCATTGCAGTTCTGTCTCCTAAAGAATGTCGAACATAATGAAAAAATGAACTTGCAAAAGAGGTGAGTTTTGTATGCCTTCCTGCTTGATTCTACTGCCTGCTCTTTTTGCTTCCCTAGTTCTCCTAGGTTTTATTTTCTGCTTTTGGAACTGTATCCAAAGCTTCCACAGAATGAATTACTTTTGAAAACTTCCTCATAATGAGGCTTGTCACACAAATGAATGGAGCATTGCTGAACTCTCACACTGTGGCACAGACTGACTCAACCTCTCAATGCTTACTCTCAGAATTAGCATTCTCTTGTAACAATGTTTTTTGTCCCTTCCCTTTCTACTGTTGAAGCTCGTGACCTGGTGTGTTCGAGAAACCACACTCTCAAAAATGAATGAAAAGTATAAGGATTAAAGTGAAGGTTAACTTCACAGAATAGGAGAACTTCAGAGTCAGATTGCCTTCCTTATCCATTGGACCTAAGTATTGTAGTAGAAGCAGAAGAGTGAGTGATCTTGCGATCAGTGCCAAAGGTGAAGGAAGTTTTCTTCACAAGGGGCAAAGCCAGCATGCTTTAAGTGTAACTTCAATGAAACTACTCTCATGGCTGAAGCAAACAGAGTTGGGTCATCGATGCATACTGTTCTGCTTTACCAAGGAGGACAGAAGAAGTGCTTAACATCTGTTGAGCACCTGTGCCCCTTTAGACCTCTGAAGGGCTGAACCACGAAGCAAAAAGGAGTGAGATAGCTGTTATGAACTGGTGGGTGCTGGAAGAGTATGGCCTTCCTGTCAATTTGTTGAAAACAGTAGCAGTAAATAGAAGAATAGAGGGCAGTCCCACTATCTGGAGTTTTGAGAACTGAACGATTCTCACCGGAACTCACACTCAAATTACTGGTGCTGGGTAACCCTAGGGGTTGTGGCTGCTTGCATGTGACCCAGAGTGCAGCTGCCATTACAGATTCTGGAGACTTCTTGAGGACAACATTCTTCTGAAAGGTAACATGATGCAGAAGAAAAACAAGTGACAATTTATCTGAAATCCTGAATTTCCATTCTGTGTGTAATTTCAGCCTTGTGGAGGGAGGAGAGAAGGAGACAAAGAGAAGGAACAGATAAGAGGGAAGGGAAGGGAAGGGAAGGGAAGGGAAGGGAAGGGAAGGGAAGGGAAGGGAAGGGAAGGGAAGGGAAGGGAAGGGAAGGGAAGGGAAGGGAAGGGAAGGGAAGGGAAGGGAAGGGAAGGGAAGGGAAGGGAAGGGAAGGGAAGGGAAGGGAAGGGAAGGGAAGGGAAGGGAAGGGAAGGGAAGGGAAGGGAAGGGAAGGGAAGGGAAGGGAAGGGAAGGGAAGGGAAGGGAAGGGAAGGGAAGGGAAGGGAAGGGAAGGGAAGGGAAGGGAAGGGAAGGGAAGGGAAGGGAAGGGAAGGGAAGGGAAGGGAAGGGAAGGGAAGGAAGAACACCAAGGGTGCAGTCAAGCATTTACTACTGAAAGAAATGATGCGTGACCCCCCCCCCCCCCCCACTCCACACTGATTTGGCAAACTTGATTTTAAGCCAGATATATCAAACTCACAGCCTGCGGGACGAATCTGGCCCTCCACCTTGTTTTATCTGACCCAACACATTGTTTCTACCCGGCAGCAGTACCGAGCTCCTTGCCCCTATGCTCCTGCCACTGCGCTGGTCACGTGTGCAGCGTGAGTGACATGCATTACACTGCAGGAGCAGGAGAATGGAAGGAGCTGTGAGTTTGACATCCTTGGTTAGTCTTTCAACCAGCTATCAGGAGTGCTGGAAAAGCCTAGTAGGCCCAGTTCGACAGAGGGTGTCTTTGATGTGCTGTATGGTATGCATGGCATCCTCTACAATCAGAGTGTAAAAAACTGATGACTGTTGTTTTCACATCTTGGCTTCTTCTGTTTAATATTTTTGCAAAAGAAAGCAGTCTGGAAGCATTGTCTGTGGTGGACAATATCACATTTCTTCCATGAAGTTTTAATCCCAGTTTGCACTGGTGACCTTGAACAACCTTTGAAAACCTCCATTTCTTCACTGATTAAGCTGATGGACTGAGAGTTTTCTGCTTTTTATGCAAAAGATGCATAACACCTTGCTTGATTACTGTTACAATTGCACAGAATTATTAACATTATGCAGTAGAAATGATGAAAACACAATTTATGATCATCTGGCTTCCAGCCTACTGTACTTTATTAAACCAAGAGAATATTTTGGGGAAGAAAAATAGGAAGCAGGAGCAGCGTAGCTGATGATCCCATATGCAATTCTACTCGAGGCAGAAATGAAGCATGCAAAATTAGGCCAGAATGATTAACATTCCTGGGGTTATAAACTATATGGAAAAAAAAATTATAAAGGAAATTATTAGACAACCTTAATTGAAATCTTCACTACCAGCTCATATAATAAACACAGTTGATCTGAACAAAATAAAATGAAGTTAATGGTGAATAAACATTTGAACTAAAAGGAAGATTTTACTGATTACTGTAAGGGGGGCCTGTGGGTATGACCTTCCCCCTCCTCCCCATGGTCTCTGCAGCCCTATTTTGGTCAGTGGTGGTCGATAACTATGAAGCCACTGAATTTGGAGAGGATGTACATGCTCATCCTGTCACACAGAGGAAAGCTGAAAGAAGGACATCCATTACCTCTAAGTTAGAGCTAGATGAGGAAAGAAAAGGACAAGGGGCAGAGGGCTGGACTCCCTGCCAGCCAGAGGAGGCAGATGAGAGGCCAAATAGGGAAGGGAGCTGACCTGACATCCCTAGTTGGGTTGCAGAGGTAAGCAGGACCCTGGGACGGAGCACCCAACAGGCCCAGCCTTAGACAGAATAGCTAAAGTAGAGGTCAGGCTGAACCAATCTGATTAACTTTTCCTAGGAAGTGACAAAGACAGCTGACAGGAACATTGTAGCAGTCTCTTCGGACTTCAAGAAGAATTTTGCTGTGGTGTGACTTCGAAGGCTGTTCTTTTAAACTGGTCTTGCTGGCAGGATTTTACGAGTCAAATCAGCATCAGAGGAGGCAGGTTAGAAGCTCAGTTGGATTCAGTGCTAATCACCTTGGCAGTAACCCTTTAAAATAAAAAGCATTTTTAAAATAGACTTTACTTGCAGCTCTAAATTCTGCCTGTACTTATCTAAGAAGAAACTTCAGTCAGAAAGATGAGCTTGATTGTTTGCTTTAATTAATTCTTACTAAAAGAAAAATAAAACAGATGAAAGAAGCCAGCTCACTAATTTATAAGAAGTAAGCCAAGGATTTCGTACTTAAGCTCTGGGTCTTGTAACCACAAACATCACAGTACATTTACTTCAATGTGCGAAAAGACCAATGGTCTTTGTCATTACAATTAAAATCATACTTAAAAGTGTAACTATTTTTGTTAGGAGATATTTTGTCTGCTTGTTTCAGTGAGAGTTTTGCTACTGCTGGCAGACAGGGAAAGTCTTAGGCTGCACATAAGTTGTAAAGTTGTAAAACAACGACTTTATTTTTCTTGTTGGGGTGTAAGCTGCTCAAGCACGTTCTGCCATCAGGACACCATGTTGCAGCTGTTTTCATAGAACCACCAAATTACTGAAATGTCAGTGGGGAAGGACCACTGAAGGTCTTTCAGTCAAAACCCTGGCTCAAAGCAAGACTGTCATCACTGCTGTATCAGGTCAGCTCTGGCTTGGTTTAGCTGGGCTGTGAAAAACTGATTTGCAGATTTTACAGTTCCTCTGGGCAATGTGCTCCAGTGCTGCACTACATGTCCAGCTTTGCTGTTGTTGCTTTGTTTTGGGGGTCTTTTTTAGTGTTTACCTATAGTGCTTGATGAACAGGGATTGCTGAACACTAATTCAAAGGGGGGAAACTTTATAAATAAATACACCTATCCTTCTGTTGTTTCCTACCTTAGGAGCGTGTTAGGGCTGGATGTCAGCACTGGGTGCAATGTGTTACTTTTTGTTGATTTCATCCAGTCTATTAATGTTTAAATTTTTTTTATACTTAATTATTGTAGTGCATCGTCTTGGGGCCATTTGAGGCTGAAAACCAAGACTTTAATGATGAAATACAGAAACAAAGACAGGCTATTCTTGTCAGTGTCGGCAAATAAAGATCATTAATCTGTCTTCTTTACTGCCATGCATGGTGTAACACAAGAGTCGGCCAGGTGGGAAGACATATAATATCTTTTAACCACTCTACAAGTGCTAAGAATTGAGCTGAAACTTAAACTGAAAAAATTTCTTTGATCTACAAAGAATAGTGACAGTCATTTTGTCTTGAGAAGCTTTTTTGACATCTTTCTGTTAGGATTCTGAGAGGGTTGCAGAATTGTCTGACCTGATCTGTCATTACCAGTTCTCAATGGGAGGTGCCTTACTGCCATTTGTGCCTTTGGAAACTCTTTCTTGTCTTTATACTGCAGTGGGATATTTATTCCAGCTGGAGTTGTATCTCTTTGCTGCTTTATTATTTAAAAGTATGAAGTTTTAATTGGCACACGGTTACGTTTTAGAGTGCTTTAGAATATGTCATATCCTTAAAGGCTTCCAGCAAATGGATGTTTGGTTCACCCCACACCACCTCAAAAATGAGTTATCCAAGCAATCTGTGCTAAATGTTTTTGACAATAAGGGTTGGACACACACAACTAGACTATGTGGCAGTGTAAATCAGAACTGTGCAGTTCATTTCAGTGATTTACATTGTCTGAAGATCTGGACTATTAATTATTGGAAGCCTACCTTTTTTAAAAGCAATTTTTTAGTCACTTTGACATCTAACCATCTGGCTTCAGTTTCCCTTGGTATGCACTTTCAGACATGAATACTAGAAAGCTTTGTTTAAATATGCAGATTACCTAGGCAGTGTGCAGGAGATGCTGAAAGATACAGCTTTGATTGCACAGTTAATTTCTTTGCAAGGTTGTCTTGTTTAAACTTCATATACAGGTCGGTAATGAATTCGATTTGCTGGTCTTTTTGCTATGGCTTTGTACTACTTTTCAAAAATTTAAGTAATGGGATAAGCAAAAAAATGCCCTGGCTGTGTAAGCACCTGACCTAGACCGTCTCCTTATAGTGGCACCAGGAGAAGTTCAGGAACTGCCTGTGAACCTAGCAGTCTGTTCCTCTGGGGCATCTCTGTAAAACATAGGTGTGACGTAGCACTATTCACACTAAGCGCATGTCATGGCCTATTAGGATCTATTTTGTTAGGAAGGTATTTGTACTGATTTTTCACAGGTTTCCATGTTTTCCTGTGTGTTGAAGTTGCCTGCATGTGCTTCCTGCATGTGCTCACACATCACAGCTCTGACACCACTGAGCCTCTTATCCCTAGCCAGAGTCTTAGCTCTCTTTGGCTGCCACTGCTCCATCTGACAAGGAGGCTGAATCAGTATCCTTATCCTGCAGAGCTGATAGTCCAGAGTGTTATCAACAAGTCAAATGAGTTGAAGCTGTAGATCAGGCTGTGAACCTGCACTGATCTAGATTACTTCTATCAGACAGCTCGCCAGGAACAGCAGAGCTCTGCAGTCCCTGCCTGAAATTCATAGCATGCTCCTACAAATGAACTGTAATTTTCTTTACCATCAGAGAGTAGTCTCATCTATAAAGGAAGATCAAGTGTTTGAACACAGAGTTCTGTTCCCCCAAGGGATGTGATTTTACCCAGTACAATATTTCCTGAGGCAGTAGAGTTATTGTTTGCAATGTTTTATATTGCTGCAGAATGGAAGTCTCTGTAAAATAGCCTTTAATTGTCACCCCGTTTTGTCATTATAATATGTTTAGACTTGGATTTATAAGGGAGCGTATGATACAGAATACACCTTGAAGAGCTTCAGACCAGTTCACTACTTTTTCCTTCAGTCCTTCTGCTGAGATTTTTCCCATTCATCAGAACTGGAGACAGCTTGTGGTCCTGGGTGGGGGTACATGCTCCTGCACCTTTTACAGTCTCAAAGTCACTACCTCCCCCTGCTTTCCTCCATCTCCAACGCAGGCGTGTACTCTTGTCATCTGATGTCCCCTCTAGGAGATAATGCCCTAGTGTTTCTCTGCTACCCCAGCTGCAAAGCTTTCACCACTCTTGTTGATAAAGTCTGAAAGCTTGATTTCATTTTGATTAGGAGTAGAGGGATGGTTGGTATATGCTGCCAATAAAAAACAAATCATACCAAACCAAAACCCAAACAACAAAAAACCTGCCATGCACATTACTGGTAAAGTTTTTTCTTATAATATCAATTTTGTAATATTTGTGACATCTCAAACATAATTATTTCATCAGAAGCAATGGTATATAAATGGTTAAATTTAAATTAATTTCCTTTGTCACTAGTTTTTCACTCTTCCCAGTTTAAAATAGCTATCAAGTGTCAGTAGCTTAGAATCTTAGATGCGTGTTATTAATTGAGCAAGAGAGATATAGGTTTGTATAAAGAAAACCTGCTTAGATTCCATTAAGATTCTCTTCACCCCGAAACCTGTGCCAGTGCTAAGAATTCTCTGGTCCTGACATGTGCAGCTGAATTTCGCAGCTCAATGTGTGCATCTAACAAAACCCATCATCGACCAATTGGAAGTCTGATTTTTGAGGACTATTGAACACTGCACATTCCCAGTGAGTTGCAATTACAGGAACAATTGTCCTAAATAACTTTGAACTGATGGTATGTGAACACCAACCCTCACAACTTCCCCCTTCTTATTTCTGTTTGAGTCTGACAGTGCACAGGGTTACAGTAAGAATATTTTAGGGAGTGCCTACATGCTTCAGAGATTCTGGCATTTCTATATCTGCCTATGAATTATGCCTGTGTTTTGTAACTCCATAGGCTGAATCATCTCATATTTGCAGTTGTGTTTGGTGTTGAGAAGAAAAGGGGCACCGTAAGCTTTACTGAAGGTGAAGCAGCTTCAATTTCCCTCACATAATTCCAATTCTGCTTTCAGTCATAGCAGTGTAAGTTAGGAGGCAGCAGTATGTTTTGTATGTTTCCATAGTGCTGGACATACATCAAATATAAGAGGCAGTTCACCTAAGATAAATGATAGACAGTTTCAGAAAATGTACTTCTGTTTATTAACCTTGTGAATTGTTCATTTTGTGTTTTTATTTGTCAATATTAATATATAAATTACAGTGAGACTGAAGTGTTTTACCTCCCTGAGGAGTCCTACAAATCATGTAAACAATATTATCTTTTTGGTCTGACTCTGATAAATTGATACCTGATGCCAACCCGTGGGTCACGCACTCACATGTCAGGCTGACAACCAACGTCAGCGGAGTGCTCGAGGATACCACGTCCCATTATTAGGAATCAGCACTGCCTCTACGTATTTTATATGGATCTTGTTCTGATCTCTGCTAGCCCTCTGGATCACGTCACACACTGATCACGACATAAGTTTTTCACATATGACGACTCTCGAAATGCATGTGAAATGATCAGTGGTCTCACTTTAACTCATGGATGAGCCTATTCACAGAACAGTACGTCCTTGCTGGCTGCACCTGAGTGAGATCAAAACGCTGACTAGTTGGGCTAGGTGCTTGGTTGTCTTGCCACACTTACAGCTAACCCACCTCAGGCTGGCTACCTGAGTGAAAATACAATGTAAACGTTGCCTGACCTCGCAGAAATGCAAACTTGTTACCTGCAGTGAGCACAGAACAGACTTAAAATATTTGCTATGTAATATGACTATTCAATGTAATAATTAAAAACGGCTACATAAACATACGGTAATCCAGTAACTTCAACAAGTACTTCTCCAATCCTGCTCAAGCACAGGTGGAAATACAGACTAAATTGTGCAAACCAAAGCTCCGTGAAGTAATACATAAATAGTGATGTATTGTGACAAGGTAGTTAACAAAGTGGAAGAATGAACATCTGTCTCCTGCATATGGGTTGGCAAGTACAGTGACAACTTGGAGCACGTGAATGCTTGCAGAGAAACATGTAGCATATTGCCTGTGTAAAACCTATTTCTAAAACTGGACTTTTTCCATCGTTATTCTGAAGGGGTGAACTGGTAGAACTGGAAGCTTTACTGACTGAGGAGGGAAAGGCAGTTTCTTATATGCCTGTCTGGAAGTACAGGACATTTGCATTCTGATCACAGATGAGTATGATTTACAGTTAAGATATCTAGAAGCAAGGATTGGAAGGCCTACAGGGAAGGAATGTAAAAAGGGAATCTGTTATTTTAATAAGAAATATTTAGTTATTAAACAAAATAGTACATTTGGATGTGTCCTATAGCCATTATTAAATGACCTAAACCTGATATTTGACAAAGAGCTGTTCTAGGATATTTGTTGTTTTCTTTTTCCATCTGCAATATTACAAAAGGAATGATTATTAAAAATTAAAAAAAAAAGAGACAGAATGATTTTAAGAAATTGCTCTCAAATTTGCCTGCAATCATAACCAGACATTTCAATAGAAACCCAAAAATATAACATCTCCTTGTCTTTTTAACATTAATGTTAATATTAATTCTCTATTTCAAATGTGCATATGGCAGAAGCAGGCTCCTAGTGACTCAAGAATTACATTTAAAATTAAAGATGACACTTGTGAAACCTCTGAAGAAAGACATGGTTAAATTACTAAAATGGTAATTTACTTTGTTGGGCTGAATTTTTATTCTCACGCTTGAATTTTTATTTCATCCTTTGAAAAACATGAGAAAGATTTACCATTAGAGATCTTCTGAACTCAAAACAAAGAGTTTGAGTAGTTTTAAGTAGTACTACATGTTTTTACAACAGGTAACTTTGTACCCTTCCCCACACTTCTGCTGTCCCTTTCTCTTAAGTTCTCAAGTCCAACATGAGACAGGTGAGGAGATTTTCTTAGCAACATGAACACAGGAAAATTCTCTCTTAGGCAGTGCTGCTTTAGTTCATCTTCAGTTCATACAACAGTAAGGAGAGCTCTGGGAAAAAAAATCAAATTTTGCTCACTAGAAATAAAGTTTCAAAAGTTTATTGTTCTTACAAACAATAAATGGCAAAAGTGGCAAAAAATTCTAAAATTTTCTAAATATAGGTAGCTTAGGCTATCAAATGTAACAACCATCTAAAACCTGCCATTCCTCTCTCAATATATGGGATTAGAATCACATATGGCCAAATAGAGCCTAATATGACCGTGCGCAGGATTTCCACAGTTATGCTATAGGTCAAGCCAGGGAGTATGCGTATTGCTTTTGGTAACACTAATGGAATATTTCTAGAGCAGGATTTTCACAGCAGCCTGATTCTGAGCAAGAATAAATGTCTGCAAAGAACAATGGTACTTTGAGCAGTACAGACTTACTTGTTTTCAAGTGGGTCATAGATGGTTTGGGTTTGGGGTTTGGGTTTTTTTTGATAGTAGAGGAGCACAGGAATATGGAC
Organism: Neomorphus geoffroyi; assembly: GCA_033558235.1. NCBI lineage: Eukaryota > Metazoa > Chordata > Aves > Cuculiformes > Neomorphidae > Neomorphus > Neomorphus geoffroyi. Next base: position 72,431,201 of record JAUMJM010000005.1, on the reverse strand, counting down.
TATCTAGGTGGTAGTTGCTATGGTAACCATAAAATCACATCCTCCCAAACTTTTCTGTTTAATTATATACATCACTTACTATTGAGTGGAGTAAATTTCATTTTTTCTTTAAAACTCCACAATGCAAAGGAAAAAAAATATGTCCATTGCAATTTTAACCTTTCCTTTGTCACTGATACTCTTGAGAAGAATTTTTTTTTCCTTTTTACAGACTTTTTTTTTTGCTGATGTTCCATCCAGCTTTATTGACATTGTAAATTATTGTGTTGGGCTGTAGCAATACACAGTTAAGGGTTAGAGGTTTGTCATTGTTTCTGTGTATTTATAGCCTAATTCTCCAGACTTTTCATTGATATACATGATTTGTTCCCAACCTGCATGCTGTTAGTGTTGTATTTCACCTTTGGAAATACCTGAATTGTGCTGAAATCCATGTGTAATAGAAGACTACATGAAAAACACCACCTGTATATAGAAAACTTTATATATTGCTACTGAAAACAAAGCCAAGACATAGAAATAAAAACTAAGATTGTACAATGTTTCAGACGTGCTTTCTGAATTTCTTTCATGCACTGGGGTGATTTATTTGAATGGGTATTAATACTCATATTGGTCTGTGCCCAGACAATTCAGATAACTCTTCTGATCCTAACCTACCTTCTTTGTAAAATGACAATAATTATAACTAACTGATATCTAGGGGAAAAAAAGTGCAAAATAGTATTATAATTATTTTATTTCCCTGCTTTCATAGCTTTTAAAAGAAACCCCTTTTTTATGTTAGTAGAAGAGATATATATTTGGTTGGCTTGGATATAAACCCTATATTTTTCATGCTTTTTTACAATATATGCAATATTCCAATTTATTTTTTTTTAATTTCCTCCTTTAAATAATTTTCTTTAAAATATGTTGATTTAAAAAAGCATGTTCATTTCATGTTCAATTCATGTCATTCTTTCTTATTTATTCTGATACTGCATTGTTACACCTTCCCAAAATGAATATGTTCATATTAAAAAAAGAATATTTTCATATTAATAAAAAAATCCAGGTCCTGCACAAATTTGTGGTATGAAGTTAAACTGCAGGTGCTGTTGGTGGTGTTCCAGGGAAGAGGTCACATGCTAATAATTATGTTTATTAACTACAATCAAACCTGCACATTGCAAAACATTATTACTGTTTTGGAAAGTAAGTAATAGAATTGAGGGATGTGGTAGAACAGGCAATCTCTCCTAAATCAATATACAGAATCCCCAAACAGCACACAATTTAGCCAGGTAATAAATAAATGCAATGTTTGAGTTTTGCAAAGTGATTGACTTCTAATCTGAAAAATATTTTTAAGTCTAATTCATAATATTATTTATATTGGACAAAATAATTCAGTATAAATAAAATGAAAAAAAATCAGGTCAGGAAACTTAAAACTCTAGTGTTAGTAAAGTAACGTCACCTTCATCAAAATTAGTGTTAATGAATTTATTTTTGGTAGAAATTAGCCTGTTACTGCTATGTTTAATTGCTTTACTTTCTAATGAAAAAGTACATTATATTAAAAAACAATTGGAAGTGCTCTGAAATTTATGCTTCTACTATTTGGTAAGTATTTTAAGTCTTAATGGTACTGAAAAATTAAAATTGCTGTTGTTACTTTGTGTGTTGAGCACCGGTCTTTTTCATGTTAAAAAAAGAATTCCTCCAAGAGGAAAAATACCCAGAAAAGCCCTACTGTCTATCCGAGGAAAAAGCCTAGTGGTCCTGACAAAAGCCGAAGTCCTAGCCTACAGCCTAGAAGGGTGGATCCCGTTCTGGTTTATGAATTCGTGACAGACAGACAGGTGGTTCTAGGCAGCCTTCAGTCCAGCATAAAACTTTGAGCTGCAGATGCCAATGATAATAATTTCACATCTATTATGAAATTTGGATGATCCTCAATTTGCACTTTGTTTATTATCCTACTACCAGACTAGGATTTTCTTGACTAATTTGGGAAGATGTTTTCTTTGTATGTATGGACTTTATATTATTACCATATTCTAAAACTATGCCACAGCTTGGTGAAGATATATCTTTTTTACCTTTTTGAAACACTAGAAAAACGCACTGCATTATTGCCCATTCTGCCAACATTTTCATTTTGTTGCATCCAGGTTACAGACTAAGTTGCATTTATTCCCATTTATTTGCTACACTCAAAATCTTGTTAAAGGAAAAATGAGTACGTCATACACAAACAGGGATTTTATTGTTATTATAATTTAAGTTTTAATAGATTGATCAAAGATTTACCATTAATCTGCTCACAATTGTGTTAATACGATTCCAATTTGGCAAAGTTCAGATCAGTGTACGCAGACAGTGTAGCATCTCCATGTTTCTTTGTCGTACTTCCATTGTGATTCTGGGTCCTAAGGTCTGATCAGGCTTTTGTTCAAGGTAGAGGAGAAGGATAACAGTCTGTTGTTCTGATCATAGTCCTTTTTTAGGAGACCTGTGATGTTGATGTACTTTTCCTTCCTCCTTACTTTTGGATCTGTCTGTATGCTTTATAATATGCTCTATACCTTGCTGTTTCTTCATTGTTTCATGTTTCCACATAACTGTTTGTAGTAAATATAACTTATGTTAGATGCATGTTCTTTGTTCCCTTTTTTTATCCTTAAAACTATCTTCACCTTGCTCACATGGTTTCTTTCCTTTAATGACCATTAACTAACCATTGGTGACATGTTCATAGACCTGTGACCTTTGGTGTCATCCTATTCCCACATTTTCAATATCCCTGCCATTGCCAGTACTCTTCTGCACTTCATTTAGTTCTAAAATTGCAAGTAGCTTGTTCTGCGCTGAATAACTGCTTGCTATTAACCCATACAGTTGTTCGCAAGCTAAAACAAAGTAGTTAATAGTCACCAGATTATTAGATAATTGTCATTACAGTGAAACAAGACTAAATACTGCTCCAGCTAGACCAAAACAAGTCCAGACGGAGCCTGATGGGTGTTGAGTTCTGTGTTACTAGCTTAGCACAAAGCCTGTTACAAATAACACATTACAAATCTACAAACATAGATAATACCAAAGTCCTTGCTTTAAAAATTCATGCAAGTATGAATGAAGTACCTACTTGTTCATTAGCAGTGGAACATCAACAATGCAGAACCAAATATCTTGTTCACTTATAGTTTTGTAGTAGTGGAACAGAGTTATAAAGAAATAGAATAACAAAAGACATTGATATGACCATACTTAACAAGAATCACACTCCAGTTTCTCAGGCTGATTAGGTAGTTTTGGTGAGCTGTCTCCAGGCTGGCACACTAGAGAAAGCTCTTAAATCTTAGTGTTTTCTACTTCAGCTGCCAATGTTGGTTAGAGAAGCCATTTGGAACTGTTCTTTGGCCCACAATCAAAGGATCTATTTTTTTTCTCTTTCACTTGTTTACCTATTCAGTGTTTTCCTGTTTAAGCGCACTGAGACATTATACAGTGCCAAGTGGATTATGTAATAGCTTTCCCCTGCACTCCCTAAGTTTACTTGATGACCATTTTGATTGCGTATCTTAATTAGTAGATTACTAGCTTTAGGATTCAAGCTGCTTTTTCCCCTTTACAGCCTTCCTTGAATGCATTGATTTAATTTTTAAAATTTTGTAACTTGGGAAAATACAATGGGTTTAAATACTTTGTTACAACTTTACACATATTGTACCACAATAATACATTAAAAAGGATTTGGGAATTTGCTTCTGAGAAGGAACAGTTTCTTCCTTTACAGTTCATTAGAATTCAGGAAAACCATTTTTATGAGCAAAAATTAAACATAAAAATTGGATGTTCTTTCTGTGAAGGATTTAGAGGTAGCTTTTTCCATTGGAAGAATGTGGTGACATATTCTTGCAAATTATAAAGGAAAACATAGGCAGTACTGATGCTTCTATAGGTCAAGAGTTGGAAATGTAGGCATTTCTTTGTGTTGGTCACTTGAGGAATTGATCCAGAAAGCACTGTCAAACCAATGTCAAATCTGCAGAAAGCACAGCTAGGGACAGTGTGGTCTCTTCTTTTTATCCAGCAGTTCAGTGATTACAGAACTGATCTGTAAAATGATGCTGCGGTTACTTAAGCACGTCTTCTACACTGGATGGAGTTTGCTTATAACCATATTGCAGTATATTTTGATTCATGGCTCTTGCGATCTGTCTTGCTGAATACTTTGTGCTAAAGATAAAAAACTCAGTTATCTTTGATGGAGCAGAGACTTGAATCCTATCCTGACAACAATGCTAGCATTATGTTAATTGTCACTCTTGTATTGTCTCTTTCGTCCTTCTCCAAATATTTAATGATTTGGTTGACGGGGAGGAGCTTCAAAAGGATGAGTCAGCATATTTAAGGTGACTGGATCAGGTAGGCCCTTGGCACCTGTTGATTCCTGGACGCTCAGTTGATTTCTGGACACTCTGTCTTTGGTGAGATTCCTCATTGTGGGCAAAGACGTTTCATGTCTAATTTGTGGCTGCAAATTCCATTAGGTAGAAAGTTGATTACAAGTTGTCCAGTGCAATGCAGTCCTTGTAGATCAAGGCTAATAATACCAGAAGCTTGTTAAGGCAATGAACAATTGTGTTTCGTGTTCTTTTTTTATTGATTTTGGTGGTTTTTTCCATAGTGCAGAAAATTCACAGGATAGTTTGCACCCGTACTGTACACTGAAAAGGCCTTTTTCATGTGTTTTCCCTTTCTAGACAAAAGTTAAGAAGCATCGTTTGCTCGCTATGGAGTTAGGTAGCAAAGTTGTCTGCTGGGATCTGTAGGTGTGTGTGAGAGAAACCCCTCATTTCTTTCATTTCTTTCTGCACTAAAAATCAAGCGGCAACAAATACGATGAATCCCCAAATAACATTAAGAGTAACACCTCATATCATTATGCCTTTAAGGAAACTCTGGACTTGGCACATATCTGGGGTTCCGCGTATCTCTTATCCCAGGAAAAATTTCTTCTTCACTAAACTTTTCTGAAAATGATCCCACAGGATGGAATGAAGCCAAACACAGCATTGGCCGAAATACGAGGTGATGAGTATAATTAGGTTTTTATTTATTATGTGACTTGGCATTATGATATCTGTATTATTTACAGAGGTCTACACAAGCCATATAAGAAAAAGAGCTTGCTAGTTGCATTTTATGCCTGGGATTAATCATCCATATGTTGCTTTCTTCCTCCTTCTCCTTCTCCTCTCCCACAGAATCCCATCTTGTGTGCTCTGTGTCAGACCGGTTTGAGTAGCCAAGTGTGTACAGATATTTGTAGTTGACTAGAGGGCGAAACACACAAGGCTGGAGACATTATCCAGTCCATCCAACCCTTAACCTCTGTGCAAGGGAGCTTGTAATGCTAAGCTATGTTTCCAGAGGCTACTTCCTGTGTTATGCAGCAAAATTGCACTGATATTTTTTCCAAAAGAACACCTAAATTTTAGGAATAGGCCTGTAGTTCAACGAAGGTTTGGATTTTAATTGAATCTCTGCATCTATTTTTTGCTAAATGTTAGCAGTCTTATTTTCCACTTTGCGATACACTAGTGATGAGCCCAGTTACCGATTGGATCAGTTGGTCTGCTTTTTTATTGTCCTAGGATGTTGAAATTGGTATTTTGGTCCCACAGATCACACATTTTTCCGTTTCTTTGCATTTATCCCTGCTAGCCTGTGTAAATACCTCTTAAATGTGGCATGGGAAGTACTTTTCCATGCAAAACCAGAGAGAAGTATACAATGATTAGAAATCATTACAAAAGAAATACTCCTGCAAGTTATGATTTACGTTGACAACTAATTCCACAAATATGATAGTTTCAGGAGCGAAAATATTTGAAGTCTCTTTTTCATGGAAGTCATGAAATCATGAAACCATGTCCATGGATCATGAAAAGTGAAAAATTGCTTTGTGTATGTATTTTCTTTCATGAACTCACAAATTCTCATTCAATAAATTCTGCAGAACTGTTACTTTGGGAAATAATATATTCACAGGATTAATAATGACAAATATTATTTCCATATAATTTAATTACTCAATTAAATTTCTTTTCTTTGCATACAGCCTGTGAGAATACTGTGACTTGCAAAAATCACTTGGTTATTCAGAGTAAATCTGACTCTTCAGATTGCTTGAATATTCAATATTCATAGAGTATGTACTACTTTTTCTGAATTTCTTGATTTAGCAAATGTTATTTGTGAATACGCTTTGTAAATAATAATATTGTATATACCACAACCAATATAATTATGCTGGTAAAAGTAGTGATGCAGTTACAGTCCTATGAAAGTTATTCATACCAACAGCTTTAATCCCCCCTCTCCTCGGATGAGTAGTATTGCTGATAAAACTGACTTTCAACCCAATTATAAATGTAAAAAGTTTCTCTGTCTACAAGACATTGCTGTTTGAATTCTGATGAGAATATTTGAGTTTCTAAAATGTTTCCAAATTCAAGAAATATAATTGTTCAATAGAGTATGTAGGTGTCCCAAACTAGGGAACGGGAAAAGTGTTTCAATGAGTATCCTTGCTCATGTTTTCCAAAGATGTTACTCCAAGACAGTTTGCTTACTAGATCTTCCTCTGAAGTAAGTACAAATGAGTGCAACCAAAAGAAATCAGTTTATAATGCATTTCTTTTTCTCCACCCTGATTTTTTAATTGCTTTTAGGTGAGTCTTCACAGCTCCGTAGCAAATACATGGCATTACTAAGAAGCCCGTGTTTTTCCTTTTTTTTTTTTGTTAAAATCTTTTTCAGCGATTTTATATAATTTAAATGTACAGAATTGTGCAATGAATAACTAGTGTCTTTATGACATGATCCTGACAAGCAATGAAAATAGCCAACCAACTAGGAAAGAAAATTAAACTATTTATAAAAGATTTTGCTAAGGCTGTGGAAGAGCCACTGACTACACAGTAAGCCAGTACTTAAGAAAGTTGTTATTCCTACATAAACAGAGGAAACAATACTATTTTATTTATCAAAATGTCTGCTACCCAAAAGTTTTTTACGGCTGTCATCCCTAGGCGATGGCTTTCCACTTAATAATGTTGCCTTTAGTCTTTTGGCATTATGTGGTTGTATCCAACAGTTTTGGAAGGGGAAGAAGGAAATACGGAATTTGACAATTCAAATAACTAGCAGTGAGAACACAGGTATCGGGTTTCTGTGAATGTGTATTTATACACATACACAAATACACATTTTTAAAGCTTGCTTTTGTGTGGCTCATGAAGCTTCATTAATTGTCACATTTGCTAGATCATACTTAGGTAATACATATGTAAAAAAACAGCCAGCTCTAATGCAAACAAAGAATTCAGTACCATTATCCTATTCTGTAGCATCTTATACTTGGGGCAGCGGAAAACCAGGTCCCACTAACATGATTCACGCTGGAAAAATCTTCTCATGGAGTCCCGGGGTTTAATTATCATTATTCGCAATATAAAGTCATACTCAATAGGAGTAATTGTGGGAGAATTTGCCCTAAACTAAACAAAACCCACAGGTCAGATGTTTTTTGGTAAAGTTCCTTATTGATTTCAATGGAGAACTCTGTTTCGGAAAAATGGCACCGTATGGCCCTGTGCTAATTCTTGCACACAGCACAACTTGTGAAACCTATAGAGCTCTGCTTCTTTGTACCTATCCAGCCATTTAAAATTATTAATGTCCACTATGGAAATGTATGCCTTATTACTAATTTGAGCCAGCTTTTTCTATTAACTCCCTAGCTGCATATTAAAATGAAATGGATCTCTGTGTTTATCAAATTAGACAGGAAGCCACTGGGAACCTAGCACATAACAACTTAAACACAGATTACACTGCAGCCTCTGCAGACACTGGCAGCACTTGGGGCTAGAGGAAGTTTTCTAATACACTACACAATTTTAGTCCCAAAAGATAGGCTAAAAATAAAACTGTTGAAACATCTTACTACCTTCCAGACATTGCAGATGTTTCAGTAGCAGGGCTCAGGGTAAAGACATTCAGGCTGGATCTCTAATCCAGTACTGACAACGGGATTTCATATACTACTTTGATTACACTTTATGCTTGAAGTATGACCAGCACAGTCTATCGGCATTTTTGCTGGAAAAGGACAAGGAAGACAAAGAAGGAAGGGAGATATGGAGGGAGAAGTATGATTATTGACTTTGAACAAAGAATTCTGAAACCGTCTGTAAAATCTTTATTGGATGATTGAGTAAAATTGTGATTTTTAGAAGAAGAGAAAATGACTTAACTTCTTTAATTTTCTCATATTTTAGGGAAATATTACATAAAGCAAACAAGCCCATTTAAAATCATATGAAGTTGAACCAACTGTGCCATTTAACATTTTTTATTATTAAAAATATATGGAAATATCCACCACTCAACAGTATCATGAACTCCAAGAAATCTGGATAAAGGATTTTTGGGCACAGATCAGAAACAAGGTGGAGTGGCTGAGAATCCATTTATCCTAAACCAATGTGTAATGCAATTATTTAGTGAAAGAACTCAGGCCGTTTTGAACCTCAGTGGAATAAAGGGGACTGAAGAAGAAAAGGTGAGATTTGATAGGTCTTCTAGAGTAATAAGATAAATATTTTGTGCACAAATTCATGAGGATTACTAAGATTGAGATCTAATCATCTCATTGTTACTTGGTGAGAATTAGATCCAAGAAAGAATGTATGTACCTAAAAGTTACTTTCTTCAGGAAGGAAGGAAGAACACTTCCTCATCTTCATTTTAAATTTGTTCTTGCATAAGTGAAGAACAGTTTGATTAAGAGAAAGAAGAGAAAATACGTGTAGGTTTACTAGATCAAGAAAAGAGACAAGTGGAACCTTGTCTGTGAACTTCACAACATTCATGAGGAAGAAGAACGACACCTTTTCTGTTTGTCCTTTAGCACAGTCCATTGGCAGTCTTTGATCCCCAGTATCACCATACCTCTATCTAAGAACACTTTAGGGAACGCATTCAGGCACATCTGGAAAACAAGATGAATAAACAACAGGATGGATTACAAATGATGATTTTTGTCAGTTAAAAACAAATCATCCTAACTATTTTTTGATAACAACAGGAAATTATTAGATGCTACTACATCTGACCACAATATGTCCCCAGTCCTTAGTGAGATATGTTACAAAAGCAGATGTGGTAATAACTTCAGAAATTAGGAAATTTCTGTCCTTGAAAATGTAATTTTCGTTAGGATAGACTGTGAAACTTGTCTGAATTCACAGACCTAACAGTTAAAAAATCATAGCAATAGGCTGAATGTCTGAATTACACTTTTAAAACTTGTTACTTAACTAAATATTTTCCAAGTATTTTACTCATTTGGTTAAAGTTTTAAAAGTTTAACCAAAAGAGATAGGTCTCCACATAATTATATCATCTGGAAGTTGTCTTCTAATATTCATCCTTTGCTGTGACATTTCCCTGAAACGGGTTGTCACCAACACTGTAAATCCATTTTACTCCAAATCACTAAGTTCACTGAATGCACATTAACTCCAATTAACTGCAGCCTGCTGTTGCAAAAGTAATTTGGTCTTTCATTAATTACTCAGGTAAACACAAGAAAAGCTGTTTTAGTTCGCCTGAATTCACAGAACAAACACACTCCCCTCTCTTTGATGATCCAAGACAGTCCTGTCTTTTGATGCTTATCACTTAGTTGTTCAATAAAATGTAATTAAAAACAAAGACAACAACATCCCCCATCACCAGCCCTGAGTTACAGTTAATTGTCAGGCTTTCAAACTTACTCTCACAGTGCAAAGCTTATTGCACTTTGGGTCACAAGACTATTTGTTTAATCACTTTCCTTGTGGATTGACTCTCCTGAGTCTCCCAGTGGGATTTCTGGAGGTGAAAGTCAGTTACAGCTACCTGGAGATTTTTCTTACTTCGTTTTTTATAGAATATATGCAAAATTGAAGACATTATGCAAGGTTTTAATCAAAGGCATAAATGAGCTCTTCTAGAAATTCACAGCCATTTATGACGCTTAGCAAGCCATTCGATCAATCCATTCTGCCTTTCAAAATGGAAGTAACACAGCTAAGTTCTTACTATTTGTCTTAATTTAAGGTTATTCTGAATTTCACATAGAACAAGAAGAGGTGTGGAGGCCATTAGCATGTGTATAAATATAAAAATCCAAGTAAAACCAATCTAGGAAATGCAAAACAAGTGGAGGTAACTGAAGTATCCAGTATGATCATGCCAAGAAGCCAATCTAAAGCTACTAAGGGCTTCAGAAACTAAATTAAGTAGTGTTATGGGTATGCAAGAAATAATTATAAAAATTAATGGACTGTTATTCATCTAGGTTCTTTTAATGCTAACGAACAAATTAGTCTTGCATGTGAGTGTACCACATCTGTTCGTGCCTACATACGCAGAGAAACACATCCACATGTCGCGCAAGCTGGCTTGATTGCACTTTGCAGGACATATTTGTATACGTTTTATCACCGTTTCTGTAAACAGCAGTTTCATTCAGTATGTTTCGTGCTCTCTGCCTGGGTCTTAATGGAAGTGTTAATTAGAAACGCAGTGGGAAAACAATTTATGCTTCTAAACATGTCTAGTGTATGGAGTTTGAGTAATGAGAAAAACCAGGCCAGAACATTTGTATGAACGGATACTAATTACAGTCTCTGAGTCTAACATGCTCACTATTATTGCCAAGAGTACAGAACAGAGCTATGAAAAAAACAGATGATGAGAAATTTGAAACAATTGGGGGAAAAAAGGCCAAAGTCCCCGATTTCCATAAAAGCAATTTTACGTATTTAGTTGAAGGTAAAATGATGACTTTCTTTCATAAAACCTTGTTCTGCAGTGCCTTTAAGTTGCTTCACATTCAGTATCTTCTGAGTCTCTGTACAGTGACCTTGAAATTCTTAGAAGTCTGTGGCAGGATTTTACTGGATCATAACTGTTCTTCCTCAAATGTGGTTTGCATGTATCCAAGTGTGTCCTTCCACTGTGAAAAAGCACTCCAAATAAATTACTGCCTTGTCCTGAATTAACTGAGAATTTATGAGGAAAGAGAGGGTGATAATAGGATAGAATTTCGGATGGTTAGCTAGGGAGAGTAAATTTGGTGAATAACAATATAAGAATTCCAGAAGGGGGAGGAAAAAGGAACAATAATGAAAATGCAAAAGGGAAACATTGTTAATATAAATGGCAAAACATAAAAGACAGAAGGAAATAAAAAGACAGTAACACTGTATGTGACTTCTTATTGCTTGCAAAATGGTAGAATAAATACCAAGGCTAATGAAGGGTACAGTTTGCTTCTTTACCACCTGGTTTCATTTATTTTTTTACTGGAGCTCACTGTACTTCATATATCACACACAGTCAGAGTGGAACAGTAAGTATAAAATTTTCTGCTGCTTAAGTACACTAATCACTATAAATTGAAAACTTTCAGCTTGCTTTAACTTTCTGTACAGCCAGACAAAATGATCTGCAGTTCAGTCATCCAGGAGAATGGTGGGTTCCTTCGGAATTATATGTTCTGATTAGTTGCCTGGTGTCTATAAACTGCTTTCATGGAGTGGGGTGATACAGGCATTGTTCTCTTTCTTCAGGGATGTATTCAGATACATGATATTGTATGACTAGGAGTATCACTGATTGCCCTTAATTTTTGTTGTGATCCTTACTATATTTTTGTAGGGTACAGTAGACATAATCAGAGAGCTCTAGCTAAAAATGAAATGAAATATAAGAGATGGATGCACTGTTTGTACATATATGCATATACATGTACAGATGAATATATAATGAAGAATGCACACTAATATATTGTTAGAAACTCTACACACAACTCTCCTCTGTTTAGGTACAGGAGATATTTTTTCAAATTTGCTCACTGGTCTGTTAACATGGAAGCCAACAGTAAAACCACTGGCCGCATTGGGACCAACCGAAAAATCTCCTAAGGCTCCACTAAGGACCTGGTTGTCTCATTTGGAAGTTAACTAGATGAATGAAACTTGTAATATCCCATATGAAATTCATAGTAGGTCCTTGAGGGAAGAGAAAAAAAAATCAGGGTAGGGTTACTGGAATAACAAAACTGCAAAGGGACATCTGTTCCCAGACAACGTTTACATTATAAAAACGGAGGGTAATGAAAGTGGCATTTCAGGGTTAAAGGCTGAAAAAACAGAGCAACTCTCGCTTGGATTCACATCTAATGTCATTTCCTGCTTACAATGGTACAGTTTGCCAGTCTGGGAGAATTCACACCCCATACCATGCATAAGTGCTCATGGCTTTTAAAGTGTTTTCCAATGGTGATGAAAGGTATCAAGCAGATGACAGAAGCAGGTGGACACTGTCAACAGTAGGTTCTGTGAAACAGCAATCAAGCTGTGTGGGTTGAGGAAAGGAAAACAGAAGATGAGTGAAAAAATAAGGAAGATGAGAAGGTTAAATGGAAGAAAAGGTGAGAAAAAAAGGGTAAACATAGGCGAACAAGTAGGACATGAAATGCTGAATGCTGGAGTCACCACCAACAACTCATATCTTGTCCATTGTCCATTCCTTCCAATTTCTGGATTTGTGTTTTGGGTTTTTCACAATTTTTTTGTGAATTATTAAAATGCAAAAATTAATCTTATCCCACTCTCAGTACTAATTAGGTAGACTACTACACTAGCACTAATCACCTGTGTTTCCCCTCTAGCGAGTGAAGAGAAATAAGTGTTTTTAAAGTATGATTCATCTAACGTATTTTAGGTTTTTACATTAGCATGAGACAAATTGTGCCATGGAAGTGCTTTCTTTTCTCTGTTGTCTGGTCCTTTCTCACATTACTACTTCACGTACAAGCAGCTACAATAGATCAGATTACTTGGCTCTTTTGTATCTTTGCATTTGTACAGTCTGGTGGCTTGTAATAGCTGACTGTGAGTAGCTGAGGGGTTTGGCTCACTGTCAGTATTCCTAAAAATTGCTAGTGTTCTGAGTTATTTTTTGCTCTTCTATTTTCTGAGCAAAATGAAACACTAAAAATAAAGACATATTTCAGGTACACCCAAATGTTTTACACATTCTAAAGCAAATCTTTTGGGTTTGGCTTTTATCAGTTCTTAAATATATTTTTATGGCGCCCCTGAAATATAGAAAAATCAAATCTTTTTGAAATGGAAGAGACATTCCATTGCCTTGTGAAGTGTTACGTTTGTTCTTTGAAACTCTGTGGCAAATTTGACTTAATTTTGGCTGGGCTGAAAAAAAGATTTTTTGCCAGTAAAAGATTTGAAAAACCCCCGTATTTGACCAGCTCTAAAGGCCAGATTAATTGTACTTTTTTTTGCCAAGCTTGATCCTTTTTTGAAAAACTCTCAGTTGTATATCTGTGACATGATTTTTTGCCCTTCCTGTGTATACGTTTTGCCAAGTACTGTACACCAATTTGCCTATGTAATGGTTGGCAGCCAGGAAGCAGTCTGCAGAATGTGTCTGTCTTCTGTACAAAGTCCAGAGGCTTGCTGGGGGGGGGTGTTAGTTCCACATTGGTGGCTGTGGTAGGGGACAGGAGAATTCTGAAGAGGTCAGCGGTATTCAGTGTTTGAAAGAAACTGTAGGATTCAGTCTGTTAATTTGAAGTTGCAATGAACCTCTCCACCCAACTGTTTTCTATACATTGAAATATGGTTTGGCTTGTTGCTAGGGTATGTAGCACCTGTAGCTGATGCTAAGAAAAAGAGACAGACTATAAATCCTTCCCTGAGATGAGACAAAATACTGTGTTAACAGAAGCAGTGGGCCAATGACAATGAGCTGGAGACCAAGCGGGAGCCATGGGACTGCAGCATGAGTCCAAGTACACAGCAAGGAGGAATATGTTTGAAATTAAACCAGGCAGAAAGAGACATTAGTGAAAAACCGTGTGATGTAGTTTAGACAAAGATAAATACGTATGAGTCGTCCCCACTAACAGCTGCCTGCTCTAAAAAAACAAGCGTCTTTTCATTTCCCACATGCCAATATGCTGACACGGAGTGTTACTTTTTGTTTTTTCTAATCCTTACATGCTTTGAGGTGTCACCTCTCTCTCTACTCATATCTTTGCAAGCAGGACTAGGAAGTCATAGTTTTCCCTATAACTGTATCTGCCAGGTAAATACCGTAATGACTCATTCTTTGTGTTAAGAGTTGGGCTTTCCCAGCGTTGCTGGCACTCAAGTGTTATTAGCATAATGTATTTTTAGTGAACTCTGTCAGCAGAGCACTGTATGGCTAATCAAGCACTCATTGGGGATAAATGGTAGACTTAATATTCTTATCAGGCTACCGGAGCTTAGAAGTTACCGACCCTTGTTCCACTTATATCAAAGCCACTTACAATGCTACTAGCTTGTAGCAAATTCATTTTCTGTTCATGTCTGATTGCCTATGATTGTGCTTAGAAATAGAAAACAGAAAATGGGAAATGGGAAGGAATGGGGGCCCCTGTTGCCTAAGGCCTTAATGTGATTGCAAGATATTGATCACATTGGATACTTCAATCTAATACTCACAGTTTCAGAGGCTTTGCAAAAAATGTTTCTTATAAGCACATTTTCAATAAATATAATTGAAAATGAACCTTTAGTGATTCAGAAGCACTGTTCTTTAAGAGAATCTATTTAATATTAGTGGTAGCTGCAAATTAAACTAGGGATTTTATTAATTTTCTCTAGTATTTTATCTTGTGTGCTGCTCCCATGAAATCTGGGCAGTCAAGGTGATGCCATGGGTCAGACACAGGAGCTGCTTCCCTCTAGCACTCTAGCACTTTTTCCTACAAGAGATCAGGACTGTTAGCAGGGCTAGTGACAACTGTCCAAGCGCTGAAACTCCTTCTGTGGTATCTCCTAGGTCCTGCCATATTTTATAATTTCTATCACAGTTTCCCCACTCTTGCCACAGTTTCCCCACTTCTGCCATTTCTGTACCTCTGGACTCATGGGTTTAGTTGCACAGCAGAAGGACTCCATCAGACCCTCCGTATCAATGTCACTGGCAGCACCACTTCACATTTTTTGATCGATGTGTTGGGCAGCAGGCTTGACATGAGCTTTGGTTTTCCACTGAGAAGAGAAACTACAGCCAAAGACAAAGCAGATACTTTTATTCTTTTTATATACTAAAAGAAAGAATACTAAAGGGAGAAAGTGTACAGGCTGATGCATAAACTGAGATCCTTAAAAAATCCCTTGGGACAGTGACTACAAATACTATAGAAATGGGAAGAGCAAGTGTCTCACTTATTCTGTAATTCTGATTTTGTATTTCTTGAGACAAAAGAGACCACAGTTTTCTGCTCTCCTGACATTTTACACCAATTGGATGCTGTTCAGGATTTTTCTCTGGTAGATCCAGAAAGTCTGCGACCTTCCTGAATTGGATCTACATGTACGCACGTGTGCACATGAGTCTCTGCACATTTTTGGTCACGCACATGTGGGCACGTGAGTGTGTGACTGTATACATGTCTATGTGTGTCCATGCCGTGTGTGTCAGCACATGTGTGTGTCAGCACGTGTGTGCATATGTCCCGAAACTTGAGCTCTCTCCCTGCATCTGCTTGTGTTGGATAACAGCGGCTTACAGTGAAATACTGATAATCTCTGCAAATGCCTTTTCACCTGCCTTCCACAATATGATATAGCTGTGTTCCGGAGTAATTCTTTTATGTATTCTATGCTTCAGTGAGATGCAAACCTATGCATTTTGCAGAGGAAACTCTTCTAGCAGCAAATAGTTTCAAAATATATCATGAAGAGAATTTTTTCATGAGATATTTCTACCATCAGTTAATTGGTCAGCAGATGACTTAAGGTAGTTAACATGTTTCTTAAAGGCTAGAGGATACTAAACATATTTCTGCTGCAGAATTTGGATGTTTCCACTTTTCCCTAACCAAATGTAATATTAAAAGACTGGCATTTTTTCAAATATTGATTGTGTTGTTGGTGATTGTAAGTTTGACTCTTCTAGAGTAAAGAAATCCCTTTGAAAAGTGGAAAAAGCATAGGGGTTCTTGTCCTGCTAGCTTTTGTCCAGTATTGTTAGCTGCCGCTAGTTATTCAGTAATCAAATAAATATCCTGGTGCAGTGTAGGTAAACCTGCTTTAGGTGAAGCCTTAAAGGTTTCTGAGGTTAAATAAGAATTAAAAGGTAAGTCTTGAATAGAAAATGATCTAGTTGTAGTATTTTGTCTCAGAATTATTGCTACTTCATCTGATATTTGTCTTACTTTAGATAAGTGAAACTATTTCTATATAGTGTTGAATCTGGTTTTACCTTAGAAGTGAACTAAACTAAATGAAGCTCAGTTTCAGTTTAGATGACTATTTTAAATACTCAATGAATACTCTAATGTGATTTAACAAAGCCAGAACAAATGTATTTTATTTCTTCAGATAAAACTTTTTGAGTGACCTCGACTGGACAAATCAAGCAAATCTAGTAAATCTGTTCTGAAATAAGTGTAACAGGTGTTGCTACGTGAACAAGCAGGATAAGCAAGTTACAGATTCAGTTACTTCAAAACAACTGTGTGCGTGTTACTATCCAAAACAAATAAGTAAGATAACTTATCCCTCATATTTCCAGTACGGTAAATTTTGTAAATTAAAAACTCGAGAAATTTCAGTCGAATAGCTAACACATTAGGAATATTTAATCTATTTTACTGCACAGTAACTAATATCTATAGCTTTACATTGGGCCTAACACCTTAAGTACCATTCATGAGACAATGAAGATCATAAACCACTCATTTAAAAAAAAAATTGTTCTTTATTTTAACACTAGTTGGTTTTCCAAGTACTGAAGTCAGTGTAAAATGGTATGTTTTGATACAAGGAACAAGTCAATCCTCTCCTCTCTGAGGCTGTACAGCTGAGATGTGTAAGAAAAAAGTACTCACAGTACACGCTCAAAAATCATTATCTCAGGAAGTTAAAAAATGTTTAGAATAGGTAGGATATTGTTTAGATATTCTCTTTCATCAGCTTTAATCTTTTAGAAGCAGCAATATTTCTCACAGAAACAATTTTTCCTCTTATTGATTATGTGACATTTGAGGAACAAATCTTGGAGATTTATACTTCCATGGCAAATGACTACAACTTTATATCTGTTGTCTAAGCATATGTGGCTCTTGTTGACTGGCATGGGAAGCAGCTGATATCCTCTGGAAAGGAATGGAGTTGTAAATACTTGTAAAGAAAATTCTCTCCAATCCTGACTGAAATCCTGTGGCTTCTTAGAAGAGTCACAAAAGACTCATTAAATATATTGAAAAATGTCTCTTAATATGCCAG
The DNA here is from genome assembly GCA_033558235.1 of Neomorphus geoffroyi. NCBI lineage: Eukaryota > Metazoa > Chordata > Aves > Cuculiformes > Neomorphidae > Neomorphus > Neomorphus geoffroyi. The sequence goes on along the minus strand of JAUMJM010000005.1, from coordinate 72,413,781 downwards.
TTTGTCGTGCATTTACCTAGAAAGGGATGTTGGCTGTCATTTGCCCTTGCAGGAGGGCTGTCAGTCTGTGAATTGCTCCACAGAGCCTGGTACCAGCAGAACCAGCCTCCACTTTGATGGGAGACACTATTCCCCCTCCACATCCTGGGCTACAACTCCCCTCCCCCAGGGATTAACTGTACCTGCAGCTGTGTTAGGATTTCTTATCTTCAAAGCACTGCAACATCCTAAAATTATTTCAAGATGCAAACCTTTTTGCTTCATCACATCTTCCTGAGCATATTTCCTAGAGGTTTCTTGTTCCTTTTTATGGCAGCTGAAATATTCAGAACTTAGCTAGAAGTTATCTTTCATCTTTAAAGCATTCATTATAAATCTGTTTCCAAATCTTTCATACCTTTCTTCCTATAAGTGTGTTCCATTACCTTTTTACCCACTCTTTCCTTTGCAGATGGCAAAAAAAACCAATAAAAAATGATTCTTAATATTTCAAATGTAAAGTAGATACAATGTGAAGCAACTGGGTCTAGTATATAATTTTAATATATCACACTTTTTCTATAAAGGTTATATATGATGACTTCATAATACAGTTGACAGATTTAGTATCCTCCTGCTTGGGCTAAGGAACCTTTCTTCATTTTCAAGGACTTCCATTTGTTTCTTGTTAGCAGGTATCACCTGCTAAGCAAATATTTAGGGGAAGGTATCCTGCAATTTCCAAAAAAGAACTTAATTATTTCATCACAAGTTTGTGAAAACAGGTCAACAAAACCTCCTGAACAGATACATTAAGGGTCTCCCTGTTAAATGTTATGATAATAAAAACCCACAAGCATTGCGAGATCACTATTTCATTTGACCTACTCTAAATCATTGTTGCACAGGATGCTACAGTTTTATTTTAGAGACTAGATTTTAATGAACGCATCTACCTGTAAATCTTCAGAAAATTAATTCTTCATTCAAAATGAGTGGAAATTTGATGGCAGAGTCTGTATGTCTTGTGTATGATAAAGGGATTGAATTCCAGTTTAACTTACATATGAAGCTTCACCTGGCTCTTCCACAATGAGCGCCCTGAATTCTATTTGATGTGTAGATCAATGTCCTTCAAGTACCACAAGCTAAGAAAAACATTATTAACTGCCAGTTTTTGAAAGTGTCTAATGTTAGTTGCCTGAATAAAGGAAGCTTGTCTATATACTGCTATCATTTATGCTATTTAAAACTTAACCCCTTTTCGCTCCCTGTTTTCAATTATCCACCCACCCTGTTTGACTACAAAAGGATGAACATAGAAATTCCTTTCACGGCAGATGAGTGGCATTTTTTTTTCAAATATTGCTGTGAATATCAAGAAGGTCTGGTAGCAGTGGATTTTGTTTGTATCCGTAAGGATGATGTGTATGGCTCATTTCATATATTCAGTATACATTAATTCTTACTCTTGTTTGTCAGACTTTACGTTCTGTAAATGCACAATTTAATAGCACTGAACAGGTAAACTGAAACTAAAGAGTTATAAAGAACTGAACTGTAATCAAAAGAAAACTAGGCAGAATTTAAGACCACAGTGGGGCTGGTCTAAGTGGGGAAGCTTTGGTACAAGGTGGAAACTAACTTTTTGTATATGGAAGAAGAGATTGTAAATAAGCATTTAAATATACAGTCTGAAGTAGAAAAGAGGATGATACCATATAGGGAGCTTTCTATTTAATAGGAAACTAGAGGTTTTGACACTTTTCAGGCTGTGGGAAGTTGAAATGTGCATTTGTCACAGATATTATCCCCCTCAAACATCAGACAAATTTTCTTACTTAAAATATCTGTTAGATGTAAAGGGCAGGAGGTTCAACTCTTTCACAACTACTTAGTAATTCTGGAATCGTATGTTGGAATACTTTGGTGAAGTCAAGTAGCTGAATTCCCTAAGATTCAAGATTCACATCTGGTATTCTACTGGTATTTTTAGAGAAGAAAAACTTTTTCCCAGCATGCATTTACAACTCCAGTGTTTCAGCATTCATCAAAAACAATGAGGTTATACATACTTCCTATTCCCAGATTTTTTTTGTTGTTTCCTGAAGTCACTATCAATATGTCAACCATACGCTCCAGATAGTTGTCTTTTCTACCTCAATGATATAAAGAATACTTGGAGAAAGCTAAGGATCAAAACAAATTATGAAGATAATTATGAAATAACAGTGGGCCTCCAAAGTCACGTTATTCTGGGAAATTAATTGCAACCTGCACAACAACCCTGCATTAAAGGAAGTTCATTTGAATTTTACCTTCATGTACCCAAAGAGATAAACATCAGATGGAAAAGGCATGAGATGAGGTTAACAAGAGCAGGAGTGAAAGTGGTCCGTGAATGACTCTGTATGTTAGAAGGTTAGTCACAATAAGGACAATGTTAAAAAGCTGTCTAGAGTCCAAAGAAATGTTTCTTTTGCTCTGTGCAGCTGATGAAAACCACAAACTTGATATGCAGCAACAGTAGAATACATCTCTAAACATATGAAAGGCATTGGGCTGAAACTGGACAAAGCCTTTCACAAGTCTCACCTTTCAGTTTATTCTCAAAGGGACTGCTGTTTCAGAAACTGAAAGATACTTTTCCATATTAAAAAGACCTTTTTTAACTAGTGCCTTAGTTTATTGTCAACTCATTCAAGTGACACCCAATAGAGCAACTGAATTTTATTTGGAAACCCACTTAGGGCTTAACAGTTTTGGCAGTATAACTTTCCTCTGGCTTTGGGAGATTTTTCTACAGCTTTTTACCATGTAAATGTGCCCACTGAGTGATTCAGTTAGAAATTTCCATGAGAATGTACTCTGACAGCAAAAGCCATTGCTATGCCCCAGCATACACTTTCACACAGGATGGACTGAAAAGCTTTCTGGGAATCACTAAGCATGCAAACCGATTATTTAAATCTTTTCCTTTCTGCATTAACTTTTCAAGGTGAGCATATGTCTCTAAGTATACCTACCTCTTTTAGCCATTGGTGATTTGAAGTCATTTTCCCACTGATATTATCTTGATTGATACACACTTAGAGCTTTTCCAACATAGAACTTTAATGACATTTTCTCTGCTGCTCATGCTTGTCATACTTCGTTCTTAAACAGTAGGAAGTCTGTGGTTTATTTCTTCTAAGATACTAGCCTTTCTATCATTTCTGTGTAGGCCTGAAAAGTTTCTTTTATGCTGTCTGATATTTTAACAGAGACCTATTTCTTCTAGTTGATTAATTTCGCTGTGTTTTCAAGATGCTAAACGCTACTGAGTTCCTGTGTAGCTTGACAGTATATATATATATTTAAAGGTGGTTAGAGTTTCACTTACTTCTTGACATCTGCTATCTGAGTTTTATCTTTTTGCACAGAACTACTTATAGGGGTAAAGTTTTCATGACTGAGAATTTCAGAGACTGAATCCTTCAGGAAATGGCAGCTGTGAATGCAATTGTGTAAGGAGGAATGGGCAGTTGGATGAAATGACAGCCTCATCTGGCTGAGCACTGAATGCAGGAGACAAAACTGAACAATTTAATTGAGGTCAGAATGAATTGTCTGGAAAGGAATAGAAAAATTTATTTTTAAGCAGACTGATTAAGAAAAGGAGAAGAGGTTTTGCTAGGAGTCCTTCAGTTAGTAAATTTGGAGTTTGGACTAGCAGAAACTCTTATTGGGGAGACCGACAGCTTTATTTATCATTCCATAATCATGAAGAAATACCTGACATTGGCTGAACAGCAATTTATTGACTATGGTACATAAACGTATGGAGAAGTAATTTTTTTTGGTTTTGCATGGGGATGGTATACCAACTGAAAAGAATCAGCTTAAAGTCATGTTCCTGGTGTTTCAGGTAGTCTGCAAGTGAGTCTAAATAAGGCAAAACCCCCCATCTATTTTGTTGGCTGCAGATTAGCTTATTTTACTACTATTTGTTCTTCCGGAAAGCTGTACTTTGCCATTTCTGGTAATTTTCCAGCTGTTTATTTCCTGACAGCACTACTTAACCAAATCTATAACAAGATATAGCCTGTACTGTACATAACTTGGCTACTTTTGTAAGCCTATGCATGTATATATCCTCAAAAGCAAATCAAAGGTTGCTGCCTAACTTATTTGAGGCTGAGAGGTTAATGCTAACAGTCTATAATGTCTAGAACGTCAGAGGACGCTCTGCCATATGAGAAGGAGGAGACTTGCTACAGTATATTCCTTTCATTATTATTCAGGCATAACCCAAAGGTGTCTGGCTGTTCTCAGATGATGTGTATTCAGATATGTTTGTTTTAAGTATTTCGCTTCTCAGTCATTTTGTTACATCATTCATGTCAATCTTAAAACGTTTTCAGCCATATTTGAATATTTTCTTTATTACTGTTACTGAAATCACTGCAGCAATGTTCAACAAAGTAAAGTTTTCCTGAAAGTACCTTGAAGTGTTTAGATTTTATCCTGCAGGACCCACAGTTTAAATGCTATGGGCATGAATTTCAAAGTTTAACTCCAAAGTCTGAGTATATTCATTGTGAATCTGTTGGAGACATTTTATAATAACGAGCAGCATGGTATTCTTGAAGGGCCTTGAACAGTGAGATATGAGGGATTAGGTGGTGAAGAAATAGAATTGTTTGCAAAGAAGTGTAAGATAAAGAGCAAGTTATCTAGCAAAAGAATGTTAAACTTGCTTCTTGCAGCAGTGCGTGATCGTGTGTAAGTAACCAATCATAAGTGTAACTTAGGCGCGTGGACAGCTGTGTGTATCCAATCATGTAAAATCATCCAGCGCGTGATAGAACTCTGAAGAATATAAAAATACAGCCTTCTGACAATAAAAGGTCTTGGATTCTGCATCGGAGTCTGTGTGTCGATCTCCGCAAATGGTGACCCCTGACGTGATCCGAAGAAGTCCAACGTGATCCGAAGAAGTCCGATGTGATCCGAAGAAGACCGAAGATTCAGGACAAACAGATCCTGGGATCGATAAAGCACACCTACAAGAAAGGCTGCGTCTGGGGAGGCATCTCAGCTAAACGATCGTCCCAGCCAGTGGACCTGAGCAGGACAAAAAACCCCGGGGCTTCAATCACCTGCTACAGAGGAATCAGGTGAGCAGCCGAGAAACGCGATGGGAATTAAGGTGTCAATGTCAGAGAAAGAAGAAGTTAAGATGATAAAGCATATGCTAAAGAAAAGAGGAATTAAATACAAAAATCAAGCTCTAGAGTTATTATTAGCCTGGCTTAAAAATAATGGAATGCCTGTGGAATCTCTGTATGTTTTTGATATCTCAACTTGGAGAAAAGCAGGAGATTTGCTTTTTGAAAAGGCTTCAAAAAGAGATGTAAATGCTATGCGAATTCTAACAACGTGGCGATTGATTTATGAGACTTTAAAAGATTTACAGGCTGAAAAACAAGCAGCCCAACCCACACAGAGTAGCCTCTTGAACGGCTATACCCCCCCCGAAAAGCGTTTGTCAGGGGTAATTTATGACAAGGCATTAGCACCTTCAAAAGAAGGTTTTATCTCAGAGGGTACTCAGACAGATGTTAGTGACGAGCAAAAAGATCGGTCCTTGTCCGAGCAGCAATCTGAATGTGCTACTACAATGTCGTATAAAAGTTCTAAGAAATCAAAGAAAAAAAGAGTTAAACGTACTCCGTGTAAAACTGGAAGTGATAGTGACAGCAGCAGCGACGAAGAAAAAAGACAAAAGGCTAAAACCTTAGGTGATAATGAAGCGGACAATATTAGGAACAGATGGACAAAGATAAAATTAGATGCACTTAAGGAAGGAGAAAAGATGGATTTAGCATTTCCAGTTATTCTACAACCGAATCAACCACCACAATATCAAGCCTTTGATTGGCAGTTAGTAAAGGAAGTCAGGAAAGCTGTTATGCAGGATGGATTGCATTCTCCCTTTTCACAAACATTGTTGGAAAATGTATTATGTGGACGATTGGTTACTCCGTATGATTGTCAGCAGTTAGCATCAATGATTTTAACCCCCACACAAAAATTGTTATGGAGAGATAAGTTCATGGAATTTGCGGAAGTGAAGGCAGTGGAAAACTTAGGACGCCCACAAGGAGACCCGTTATATGGGGTAGGAACAGATCATTACACAGGGGCAGGTCTGTTTGCCGACCCACAGGCACAATCGAGGCTGCTGCCAGATATTTTAAGAGAAACGGGAAGAATGGCACTCAGAGCACTTTTAACTTTACCCGAAGTGGGAAAACAGCCGGTCTCTTTTACATCTATTCGGCAGGGAAACAACGAGCCCTATATGCTTTTTATAGACAAACTGCGGAGTGCGATAGAAAAGCAAATTGAGCATCCGGAAGCCAGAGAGTCATTATTACTAAAACTAGCCCTAGAAAATGCGAATCCAGACTGTAAAAAGGTATTAATATCTTTACCTCGTAATGCAACCCTGGTAGAGATGGTAGAGGCAGCAAATCGTGTAGGCACGATGGAACAACACACGACTGTATTAGCAGACACCTTCGCAACAGCAATGAGACCTTTCGGGGCAAAACGGTGTTATAACTGTGGGCAACAAGGTCACTTAAGCTATCACTGTAATAAGAATTTGCAAGGACATCGAAGAAAGAGGCGCCTGGGAAATCAAATGCCAGGAATTTGCCCACGTTGTCGTAGAAGTCAACACTATGTCAATCAATATCGATCTCAACTTGATAAATATGGTAACCCTATTGGGCAAAATCAGGGAAACTGGAAACGCAGCGCAAGCCAGGATCGCACCAGGACACAAATGACCCTGAGTACCACACGCCCCAACAGAACAAGCTATTACTGAACGAACACATCTAGGGATAAAACAATATTTACAAAGACAAAAACAGGGGGAGTCTGGGGAATCACCAGCAAATCGATTGATGAAAGTACAATATGTATTGAATTTCTTGCGCTTAGCAGGATAAGATACAGTACCACCAATTGTGAAGCATACGCAAACCATGTCAACAGGAATGCTAGCGTTTGATGAAAATCTCATGGTGTTAATAAAAAACAAAGAGGGCAAATGGGATGGTCCATTTCAGTTAGTAACGTGGGGGCGAAGGTGTGCTTGTGTCATTACAGGTTCTGGGCCTACGTGGATACCTGCAAAATGGGTAAAGCCTGCAGTAACAAACAACTCAACTGATTTACCACGGCCTGGGTCTTCAACCTAACTCAGGCAACAGCTGCAGCATTTTCGATGGTCGCGCAGCAGAAAATAAACGTGTAGATAATCCTAGCCAACACAACGGGACAGGACTCAATATGCATCCCTGGAAAAACTGTTTTCTACTTGCCTGGATGGCCTGCCTACAGACCAGTGGCCCATGTTGACGTCGCTACAGAAAGTGTTCTTCCAACATCATGGCTGTGTAATGTTTAATTGTAGTGGGACAAATCAATCTTGTGTAAAAAATGTAAATTCATCTTTGAGGATATATAGAAATAGTAGTAAGTGGTGTAATTGTACAACGACAAACATGTCGGAGATTGTTCCATTTTATATAAGGGAAGAGTCCTGCAGTTTAGGCCCTCCTAACCTTACTAACACTAATACTAACACTAAATATAACTACAATAAACTTCACCTGTCACCACGATCATAGAAGCAAGCAAACAACACATGGTATAATAAGTGAAATATTCTTGGAAGATGGTTTAATGGTTTAGAATCTTAGATGATAGGCCTTTTAATGTTAGTTTTGTTGTGTTTAATGGGTTTTATATGTGTTTTGATGTGTCTTGATGTGTGTGGTGTGATGTGTGCAGAGGATGATTGATGGCGCCATGAGTGGAGCCGTGTTGGTGCAGATTGAAAACAAAAAAGGGGGAATTGTTGGAGACATTTTATAATAACGAGCAGCATGGTATTCTTGAAGGGCCTTGAACAGTGAGATATGAGGGATTAGGTGGTGAAGAAATAGAATTGTTTGCAAAGAAGTGTAAGATAAAGAGCAAGTTATCTAGCAAAAGAATGTTAAACTTGCTTCTTGCAGCAGTGCGTGATCGTGTGTAAGTAACCAATCATAAGTGTAACTTAGGCGCGTGGACAGCTGTGTGTATCCAATCATGTAAAATCATCCAGCGCGTGATAGAACTCTGAAGAATATAAAAATACAGCCTTCTGACAATAAAAGGTCTTGGATTCTGCATCGGAGTCTGTGTGTCGATCTCCGCATGAATCCTTTACAGAAGTGAAATTAGTGTTCAGATCCGAGTGAAGAAAGTAAACTCCATTTGCAGTTTAGATGTGCTTGCTGTGTTTAGGTCCTTTTTTTTTGCTTGATGCCCAGTTCTTAACACACCAGCTTCCAATTCCCATATACTACCTAATTTGCCTTTGCTAAATTGTTTCCACAGAAATACATAATTAGTAGATGAGTGATACATTTATACTGATCAAGGTACCTGTTGAAATGTGTCATCATGATGGCGGAAAGGCCAGTAAGGTCTAATCTTGTCTTGTGAGACAAGAGTAGATATTTTATAGAGTTTTTAAGAGTGACCACAGATGCATCCCATAGCATTGTATATTTGTTTGCTTTATTGCTTTTTTAATGAGGGGAGAAAAAGATCCTGTGATTTCAGGCATAAATCATTGAACATAGACTGGAGGAAGCTTCGTCTAAGTCAAGTCATTCTGTTACTGAGATTTTAACCTCAGGAAATATACGAAGTTAGAGAGGTGTTCCCTGGGACCTGGTTCAAGTGTGATCACTGATATGTTACTTAATTTGTTCTTTAGAAAATTAGTTGTATTGTTAAGGAGAAAGATTCCCATTTATGCTTTCTTCAAATACTAAAAAAATTAGAAAACATGTGATACTTTCTTCTGGAAAACTATTTTGCAATAGTTGTTGCCAAACCACAGAATTAATAAAAAAGCAAAAGAAACAAAAAGTCCTGCTAATGAAATACTATTCTACAAAATTTCATCAAAATAGTCCTTCAGCCATGATGAAATTTGTAGTAATATGTTCAAAGAAATAAATTGTGTTCCCAACTTCTACACATTATTAGGAAATTCTTATTTCTTTTGTGGGTTTAGTGTTCAGACTGTGTAATTGCCCAAGGGTGCCCTGGTTTTTCCTTCTTTCTCTTCTGTCTAAAATACTCTGAAGAAAAAAATTTAGTCCCTCTTCTCACTGTTGCCTATGGCAGCATATTCCTGTCCCTATGATTTTCAGTCCAGGAAAAGAGGCCCAGTTTGATGCCCTTCTTCAAAGTATAAAATTGTTTTGTAGAAACTGGTATTTCTGATTTTCTGTTTCTCAAAGAAGAGATATTTTGCATAATCACAATTTACTTTGGTCCTATCTTATATTAGAAAAACAAATTCTTAACATCTAATTTCTAGAGGACAGTATTTTCTTAATATCAAAAGTAAAGCTCAAAAGGAATAATGTTGCACATTGTAAGGAATAATGTTTTTAATTAAAATTAAATTCATAGTTACTCAATGGTTTGTGAAAACGTATAGAATCATGGTAAGTACATAAAGTAGATCTACTAGGTTAGTAAGTCATAACACTAAGTGTAATTCTTAGCTATTTTAGTGTGCTGATATAGTTATTCTCTATGAAAAAAAAAAAACAATTAAATAAACCTCTGCTGAGAGTATTTTGTAAAGCCTTGGCATGCTAAAGAGTATTGTGCTTGTTCTTTATTACAACTTGAGTACTGGTTTCTGAGTATACTGTATCTGCTGTGGGAACTGCACTGTACAGGAGAGTGGAAGAGGAAGAAGGTAGGAGTAGCTTCCTATGTACACGAAGGGAGTTGGTTGCAGCTAAGGATCATATTCACGAAAGAGCTTAAAAAGAGGTTTCTAATGGAGAAGAAAGAAAAGAGACCATTTGGAAGAGAATAAAGGTATATGCAGATCCTCAGATCATCTCTCTCTTTGGGGAAGTAGCTGATAGACCTGCTTTTTGCATACCTTTTCCTTCCTTCATGTTGTTTCTGCATCAGTAGTATCTGGATATCCTCAGATTAAACTGCAGTCCCATTCTGCGAGCTCCGGATGAGCTGTTGAACAGCTTTCCTCTGTAAATCCTCGAAAAGCAGAGTGTTTTCTCCTGAGCAATTTTAATGGAGTTGCTAACCTAGTGAAACAGGCCTCAGGCATTGCACATGGATCTAAAAACGGGAGAGAAAGAATCGGGAATGAAGAGCAGCAAAAAGGAGATAAAATATCTTGCCTATATCATGCAGGCTATGTCTTTATTGCCATTTAAAAATAACAGCACAAGTAAATGCAAAAATAGCAGCAACTCATATAGACATGCCTGAATTATCTTCAGGCTAGTGAGCTTGAACAGTGATAATTTTGCCTGTTTCCCTCACATTCCTTTAAAAAAAGAAAAAAAGCAACTCTCCTCAGCTTTTCATAAAAAGAATTCAAGTACAGTGTGATGGCTATCATATTATTCAAATAATATTTATTTGTCTAGGACAGCAATTATAAGAGATCATTGTATCTCCAAGTATAACTTTGTCTGACCTCAAGCAGCTTTCAGCAAAAGCAGCAGAATTGTAAAGATAGACTTGACACCAAAGCGTAAACAATCGGAACAGTACCAGAACATAGCGGTTCATTTAACTATGGCATCTTATCGTATTTCCATCAAAACTAAAAGACCTAAATTGGAAAAAAGCCAAGGAAAGACAACTCTTACGAAAAACAAGAGGAGCAACAGAAAGCAGGCTGATAAAATGAAGCATTGTTTAAAATCAACTACAACACACATATATAGAGAGGGCAAAGCGATGTGACAAATGAACTTTTAAGAAACAGACAAGGAACTACAAATGTGTAGTGTTTTGCCCTGAACAAATTAATTTGTCAGGAGCTTGAAGATGTCTTGATTTTTGTATTTTTTTGAAGAATGTTGTTTTCACAAAATGCATTATGTGTGCATAACAAGTCATCTAAATCAATGTTGTACATTGTCTTTAGGCAATTATTTTCTCTACTATTTGTCAAAGGTAAGAAGAAAATTCCAAGCAGTTTTGAACTGTTATTTTGTTGTAATTATCCTTTCCTTTTAAAAAGATACCATGATTTATGATGCAAAATGAGTGCTTCAGGGTTACTTTCAGGCATTCGATGTGTCAAAGAAAGAAACAATTAAAACCCAGGTACATAAGAGACTGGTAGGTACAAGAGTCTGCAGTGCAGCCTGAAATGAATTTGAATACCAAAGATTTATAAATGCCTTTTGTGTACTTGATGGTAACATTAGATCTATCAACTACTGTTTGAGTACAATATATGCCTATACTATAACTTAATTTTAACCTTTGCCAACATTAAGAACAGTCTTGTAGCAGAACGTGTGTACATGCCAGTGTGCGCATGTACATGTTTGTGTGTTCTGCGTTTCACCAGCGAGCAAGACGTCAAAATTGTAGGACGCTATAGAGCGTGGCTCAGGGGGAATAACATTGAGATTGTTGTTCAGAGATGTGAAAAAATGCACGGCAAAAAGAGATATCTTAAGAATAGTAACTAGATCTATTCTTCAGTTTATGTTTTCTGAATTTCTCTGTTTTGAAGGAACTAGGGTGTGATTTCTATTAGTATCCCTTAAGAATTTTTACAGCTTCTGCATTACAGCTACCATAAATCCCACTGGAAATACTGTAAACACACCTGTCATCAACATCCTAGCCTATAATATCTATATTAGCTTCTTTTCCCACTTGACCTACCTTACCTGTCATTCTTGGTACATAACACCACTGTACGGGTGTAGTCTTACAAAAATAAGGGAGACCATAGACTACCTTTCATTGTTTTTACCTGAATGTTAGAATATTGTCCAAATTGGAGCTTAAGGAAATTAGCTGTATGGCAGCAATCTTTATAAAAAAACCCATGTTGTATATCAGAAAGAGAAAAACAAAGCTTTTTCTACAGAGGGAAGAATAATAAATAGTTTGGAAGCTATTCTTTTCTGAAGTACTGAACAGATTGTTAACATGAGGGCATGTTCATAAAGATTAGCTTTAGTTATTAAGAGGCTAAATTCTAATTTGCAAAAGGTCTTCTAGGGACAGGTCAGAGTAAATATAAACAAGCCCTATTTTAACTCAAAGGACGATCCTCTCTCTCTCTTTCACTCAGTCTCTTTTTCTTGCTGTTGAATACAGAGCTATGTTAGGGAGCTCTTGTCTCCAATATTGTGATTAGTTAGTTAGTGGAGATGACGTTGCTTCAAGCATTGGAGTAGGATCCAACAACTCCTGAATCTGAACCTTGTCACTTGAACTAGTGACTGTTTAGATCTAACTTCACTGAAAGTATGGAATACTCTCTCTTCTGCTAAGAAGGATGTTCTTGCTTTATATTTTAGCCTTATATATTTATGCATTATAGGAGAGAAAATTATTGTTTAAATATGCCAGTCAGAAATAACACATTAGTTTTCATCTGACATGTGTACTGAAGATGTTTTGGGTAAGTTGGAGAGCAGTCAAAAGAAACTACATGTGCATTTCAGATATCATCGTGATTCCCTTCTCCATACAAGTCATCACTAAAATGATTTTGCACAATTCTCTATGTCTTATCATTAATTTTTGATTGGTATGGTTGGTGGCCTGCACATTTCTGTACACTTGAATGCATTGCTAATCAGTATATATTCACTGAATAAACAAACAATGTTTTACAAGCCTCAGGACAATTTTGAGAGTTGATGATCCAGTAGTTCCAAAATGTTTTGGTTCATTTTTATGTCAGTTGACCAACATAGCTCATTGGATCACAGTGCTCTATGCATGCCTAAACTGGTCTCCTTTTTGCCCAAATTTTAGTATTCTCCAATCTTCCTTATTTGGAAAAGTATGAATAGTATGGTGATCCCAGAAGTCATATTGGTCCATAATGAACTCCATACTTTAAGTTTGAAGAAGGATATTATTTTACTAATGTTAATAAATTTTGGGCAGATTTTTGTCTTTGTTTTCTAGCTTGTTGGACAGAAAAGAAAGATGCCAAACCGAATTATATCAATCTTGTTCAATGAATACATATGAATTGTATCTGCTATTTGAAGCACTGAGCACCGGTGCAATAACTCATTTCCTTCTCTTTATTTAATATTTGTTTGATTGATTTTCATTATTCTGATCTTTGGTTAAGAGATCCTTTGATTCATGGAGATGGACTTGCACAGTAAAGAGATTACTTGTTTTATAATTCAGGTCTGTAATATGTTTAATATGTTGGCTTTTTTGTTCTGTGTTATGTGACAAAGAATTTTATGAGAATAGACTGCCATTCATAAGGTAGCACAGCTTGAATTCTATTGTTGGAACTCGTCACATACAATTTATGTGTTTAGAATTAATGTTTGTGCTAGATCTTAACCAGAATGTATAAGGCAATATACCAATAAAAGGCAATAACCTTTCACATTACAGCAATTCTAAAACTTTGTATATTCTTATTCTATTTAAGCATAAATGACCAGGGTAATATTACAAATAGTTTGTTGAGCATATTCTCTATGGGATTATCAGCCCTAGAGGTGGATGACATACAGATAGTTAGTTAGCACTATTACCCTATTCTCTACTCTCCACTGAAGTTGCAATTGTTTTAAATTTTAAAATAAATTTTTACTAATCATCCAATACTGTCAGTCCCTATGAAATGTGGCAAGGTGGGTCTGGTAGTTATGTTTCTGTTCATTCTTTTGTCCAGCACCCTATTTTGAGCAACAGTTAATGAGTTTACAAATAAGTTCTTCATTCAAGAGGCTGTGTCTTGGTGTCTGTTTCTTTTCTGCACCATTTCATCCCTGCGTGTAACTGTCTAAAACTTAGCCAGTACTTCCGATATCGTTTACCTTTCCATATTTTTTTCTGAAGGAAGAAAGGTTTTGCTTTATGTTGCTCCACCTTACCCTTTTCATAGCCTATTTCACTTAGCCTTCATCTTGAGACTGTCTTTCTCCTGAGATCTTGCCTTGTGCCATGAATCATAAACATCCATCTCAATATGAACACTAGCTCCTGGTTGAGAAAGGCTTCCTACAGATTCAAATCACTTTATTTATTGTATGGTTCAAGAAAACAAATTATAAAGAATTCTAACAAGTACTTAATTCTATTTTCTTCAGTAAGAAATGCATTTCTTCTTTCATACATATAATTGAATTCTAAACTATACCCTCTTACATCACTAAAAATTTCAGAGTCCCTGGAGTCCCCTCATAATAAAAATTTCTTTCAACTAAAGACTTATTAATCAAAGCTCAGAGAGTATGGAACTGTGGAAGCCCCTAGCACTGAAAGACAGAGGTTGGTATTAATTATTTGAAAATAAGTTTATTTTTTAATGGGTGGAGATATAGATGATAATTCAAGTGGAAAATTAAATTTGAAAGTCAGCCATGTTTATGGAACCGTGAAAACTGAGCTTGGGTGTTGTTTTCTAGTACATGAAAATATATACACATGCATGCCTGTTTACACAAATGAGATTTCCCTCCCAGTCTGTGTGTGCATGAGTGCTATATGAACATTGTTCCCTCTCTTATCTTATCAGATAAGCAGCTCTAGTTCAGGCTGGTAATGTTTTATTGCACATCACAAATGGGAGTCAAAAAAAAAAAAAAAGTGAATGTACCAGTCACTGAAATAATATTTACTTTGTCAGTTTGAATAACATCTGCTCTTGCTGCTTCAATCTTTCTTCCAGCACTTGACCCCCATTTTCGCTCCTATTTCTACTGATTATGAGATATTATTTAAGCTCTAAACACAAAAGTTTATTCTGTTTTTTGACCTTGTTCATTCACGTATCGTCTATATCAAGGTCCTGCACTTACCTGTCCTCTCATAAATTAAACTGGATTTCATATTTATCAGATAGTCAGAAATATAGCTACAGCACAACTGACTCTTGACTTCCGGCAGACATAAAATAATCCATAATGAAAAAGTCAAACCATTTGCACAAAAGACATTATAAAACACGTTCAAATTATGGAAGGTTTCTGGTTTTTCGCCTTTACCTTTTGGATATCTTCCTATGAATTTGATGCAGATCGTCTTATACCAAGAAAATGTGACTTTTCTAAATAAAAATATAATATAGCCAGGTATCCCTCAAAATTCATGATTGGAACTAAATTTACCTGCTATTATTATTTCTAACTTAGAAGCACATCTCCAAAGAGCAGATGTCAGCCTTGGAATTATGTTAAAAACTGTAGCTATTGTGCCAAATGGAATAGTTTGGATTGTCATAGAACTGGATGGCAGGAAGGCAAAAAAGAAAGAAAGAACAGGTCAGGGAAGTTTCCTAGACTTCTCTTTCAGGACAAAGGAAATGTCCATACACTCAAAGAA
Organism: Neomorphus geoffroyi; assembly: GCA_033558235.1. Taxonomy (NCBI): domain Eukaryota; kingdom Metazoa; phylum Chordata; class Aves; order Cuculiformes; family Neomorphidae; genus Neomorphus; species Neomorphus geoffroyi. The sequence continues at coordinate 72,398,355 of JAUMJM010000005.1, read as the reverse complement.
AAGATGAAGTCTTCTTGAGAAAGTCTCCAGGAGATGGCTGCTACTGTCGGAGAAGTATCAGAAGAAAGACCAGGTCTCCATGGGAAATTTCAGGCATATAAACCCAGAGGTTTTCAGACAGGTCTATACTCAATATGTCTGCACTCTTTCCTCCAGATATCCCGTGGTCTGGATGTTAGGATACCATCCTGGTCTCTTGTTTGAACTTGCCCAGGCAGAGGAAGCAAAGTCCTCTCTCGTTCTGTCACAGAGCATGTGAGGGACCCCAGGAACAAAACTCATTCACCTTCCTCTCCACCCTGCCTGACCCCCTGAAACGGGAAACACCTAATCCACATCAAGTAAAGAGATCTGGAAATTGGCTTTAGTCCCAAACAAAATGTTTGCATCAGATTTATATCTGTAGTTTCACTACCTGATATATGAAGGAAGTTTGTATACTTCATGGTTTCTCAGGACAGTTGATAGCTGTTCTGTTCTGCTCGCAACGTGCAAGTAATCTACTCATAAAGGTTTATCTCTGAAAAAAATCACCCATTCTTTTTTGAAGTTCCATAGAACAGGTTTGTAATATTAATGTGAATGATTGAAAGCCATCTTTTAAGCATGCTAATGTGATTTCATACATTAAATTGTCTCTTAATAGCAGTAAAATTGTGTTTTCTGTCATCCAGGGTTTATACATTTGCTTTAATAATTATAAGAGCAGGCCATTTTCTAGATAATTGCAAACATTGGCAATTCACATTTAAGTTTATGCATAAGGATATTATAGGTACCGTAAATTTTATGCTTTATGAAAGATGCAGGATTAGTCTGATACGGATCTTTTATGTATAGCCATTGATGGATGTGCCAGAGACTAATAAATTTTGTCTGAAGAGTTTCACTGCAATCTGATTCTCATTCATTTGCATATAACTTCATTTTCTGAGCAGTGTAGGAGTGAACTATTTCTCAGTACCATTAAACTGACCTAAATCTGACATGGAGAGATTAACTCTGGGACCTGACAAAGCAGAGGTACGTAAGCACTGAGAAGACTCAGGATATCTGCATGTGATGCAACTGATTTTGTATATAATTCTCCAAAGAATAAGGCATAATCTGGGGATTCTAAAATCAAGGAATACTTTTAATACTAATCTCTGAATGCCGATTTTTTTTTCCAGCAGTAAAGAGGTGTTATGGTATGGTTTATGCCCGAGTAATGATCAAATCAGAAATATCCAGAGGGAAATTAAGATTTCTGATTTTGGAGAAGGATCGGACAGAGTGCAGTAAATAAATCCTGGAGACACGTATTGGTCATAATGATAAAAGAGATCTTGGATAGTTGCTCATTACATACTGTACATATTTATAAAACTGTAACAAACAGAACTCATGGGGAAAAAAATTATTAAAACAGGACTGTGTCATATAATTCATGCCAAAGTACCTGACATTTTCACCACAAGTTTTAATATTATTATTATTTTCTAACTTAAATATTTCATCCTATTATTGTAATAATGTTTTTAAATGGGTTTTTTTCAACTTGTCCATGGTTTAGGGTAAAAAGAAAACCCATCTGGCAAAACATCTTTCAGACACCTCGTTTTATGTCAGTTTGACTAGGCTTCCTCCTGTAGTCAAAAGAGAGACAAAGATAAAAAATGAGACAACTAGAAGACAATTCAGAGCATTTATACTAGGCCTAGGGTATTTTAGTAGTTAAAATCTCATGTATCATGGTACTGAGTGTGTTCAAACTGTCCATTTAGAAGCATTATTCATTTTAGCAGGTTTACTTTTCACTGGAAAGAGTTCAGCGATATCTGCCATGTTTCAAAATACTTATTAATACACAGAACCTCCAGACAGGATCGCAATAATAATAATATAATAATTTCTTGTATATTAATACAATAAAATGTAGATTATTATCTGTGTTGTAAGAAAGTTAAAAGTTGCTTTAAAAAGCAGTAGAATCTAAATCACTTTAATAACAAGAAGGTATTTTTAACTTACTAATAGTTCATGATGCAAATACTGCCTTTAATAAATATAAGAGTGGCAAATCCATAAATTGTCATTTGAATCCCGGTGTCCCTTAGGATAGGTCCATATCCTTGCAGAGAAGCTACTAAAACTAAAATATACTTTGTGAGAAGCCTTTGTAATGCTATGTCCAGAGTGTCAGTCATTAACAAGCATAAGGACTGTGATTATGGTGCCTACTTCTAAAGCCATGATGTACAGACTTTACATAAAGGAGTGCTCATTTCATTGAATGAAGCAGCTATACGAAGTACAACACAAAAAACTTGGGTCTAACCCTACAGCTCGGGAACCAAGAGTGGGAGGGGAGGGGCAAAGAGATTGTTGTAGACATATTCTAACCTGTCACAATGAGACAATGCTCAACTTGATTGCTTCACTCATTACAAATGGACATGTATTTAAATATAGATGCTTTTTTACCCTTGGTTGGAAAATGTCGGTGTGCATCAGGCCAAAACAATTTGTCTGTGAAGCAGTTTTTAGCTAAAAACATCACTGTGCTTGAGCACCCACCCTATTCGCTAGACCTGACTCCCTCAAGTCTCTACTCAAAGGAACCCATTTTTTGTCGGTAGAAGATGTGAAAGCAAAAACGACAGAGAACCTCAAAAGTCTTTCAGAAAAAGATCTGCAGAATTGCTTTAATGTTGGCGGTATCATAAGCAGCAGCTGTGTGTCAATTCAGAAGGGAACTATTTTGAAGGTTATGGCAGCTGATTGTCTTAATTTGTTAAATAAAAATTTTTACAGGCACATTCTCTTGCTTGTGTCAGACTCGTATATCATAAACCTCCGTAACTGGACCATATTTTTAAAGGTGAAAATACTGTCATGTATTTCCAATAGTCCTGACTGCAGAGAGCACATGTTAATGTGAGCAATTGTATACTTGTGTCAGACAAAGTTTGCCACTTTACTATTCTCCCACCTCCTTAATTAACTGCTGTGAGTTTTCAAGGCATCTCATTTAACCACAATGTGCTTTGAATAATAGCTGGCTTTCTAACTATTGATAAACATATCTATTTCCTGCTTTCATTTGGTGAAGTGTTCTTATTTTCTTTCTTTTTCCTTTCAATCCTTACATACAATATTCTTAAACTTGGATAATTTAGCGGTAAATTTTAAGCATGGAAGTCTAAAAACAAAGCCTCTGTTCGTTCTTATTGAATGTTATCAGACTATGACTGGGAAGGGTTTGGGCAACTACTGTAATTTCAGTCTAAGGATCAATTCGCCTTTTTCCACTGTCATGATGACTATAAAGTTAATCAATCTTAATGCAATAGTTTTAAGGAAACTATCTTGAATTACCTGAAATAACTATTCGTGCTTATCCCACTGCAGTTTCATTTGTAACTTCATTTGTTTCTATTCAGACAGATGCTGAACGTGCAGCTCATCCTCTTTGCTAGTTTAATTTTCATCTGTAACAGTCACTGCTCACCTTGCTAGGCTGTGTACTGATTTGCATGTGTTCATGACTCTCCAGCTCTGAATGAGGGACGACCATGTTCATTAGTTAATGCCGTTCTCCCTGCCTTCTCCTTCCTAAACTTATTGTGTCCAATGATTTTTTGTTTTCTTTTCACTTTTCAACTGCACAGCCCTTCTCGCTGGTTTTCAGCATAGCAAGTTAGGCCAGATTACCCTTACCCTTTTTAGTTCCTCCTGCTTATTACCTGGGTGTTTAACACCAATGAATAAGCAATTAATTTTCTTGTTCTTTTTTACCTCGATACAAATCATGTGTATTTGAGTCTGACACCTATTTGTCTTCCCTCTCCCTGACATTGTTAGTAGGTGATGTTTAAGAAGAAAAACAAGAACTGTAAGAGAGAAACCATCAAGCACAAACTGCACTTAACAAAGCATAAATTATGGAAAGAATAGACCATGTGATTACTTTGCTGAATCCGAAAGACACATCTATGAGAATAAATCCTCTTGCTGCGCTTTCCTTGTAGGCTGAAGGAAAGAAGTAGGGTTGTGAAAGAAGTCGTTACAACTTCTTAAGTTCACAGTTGCTTAGCGCATCAGTGGTATGTAATTAGTGGCACTATGGCCAGTATAAATGCACAACACAGAGCCCCTCACATAGCAAAATGTGGCCCAAAGTTCAGAAAACACTGAGCCATTTATTTCTTGATGGAGGAATATGTTACAGACAGGATTTAATGTAATTTGTTTAGACTCTGTCCCTGGTTGTTGCTCTAGTAGTTTTGTTGCACTAGAAAGCAATCATGACTACAGCAGAGGAATGAGGAAGGAGGCAGCACCTCCTCTAGTGCCAGATGCGAAGAGACCTGAAGATGCAAGGAAACATGAGAAATATGGAGGAATTCAGAAAGGAAAAAAAAAAAAAAAAAAAGAGCTGGTATCATTTTCCAGACCAGAAAAAAAATCTTTATTTAACATACTCCATATAAACAGGACACTTCTTTATTACAGAAATACATGTTTGAAAGGTGAGTAGGGAAGTGTTGTCTCCAATTTACACCTAGCACAGAGAAAGGTGGTGATAGTTGTCTGAGATCACACAGTGTATATGATAGAAAAAGGAGTCTTGCTTGTCTTTGATAGACTATCACAAGCTCTTAAGAAAAGTGAACCCCAAGAATTCAGTCATCTAATGGAAGACTATACCGGAAATCTTTACTTTAAACAAGATAACTCAGCTCAAATGTCACACAATGAAGACTTGCACTACTCTGAAATTAGATGCAGACCAGAATTGTTAATAGGAATTATTCAGCAAGTGTATTTATGAGAATCATAAATAACTCACAAACAGGAAGAAGGGAGTGAAATTAACCAAATCAGCAATTCATTATGAATTATTTGCTCACTTTTAAAGAATAACAAGGATAGAGTTTCCTCCTGTCTCAACAGTAAGGCAAAACGCGGTCAATCAGTGCAGACAGCCTGGAGGACAGGAGTTGTAACAAGAGCAAGACCTCGTCAGAGAGATATTCCAGCCTGGTTTCCTTATGTGGGTCACAGAGAAATACCAAGAAATGCAGAGGACGAAGAAAGCAAAAGAGAAAGCTGGAAACAAGCAAATAAACAAACAAAATTCAAACTCAGACTAAAACGTCTAGAATTATTTTCAAAGATTAGGGAGTTTTCCATTAAGAATATTTTTCCCTGACATTTTAGCTCAGTGTTCTTTCATTTAGTGAACTCCAGAAGGGAATGCTCAGCCTGAATATGGTCTAAATACCAAACCCGATCTTACTTTTTAGAGAGCTGGAGCCAATTTCCTTCAAAATAAATGTCAGGAAAGGAGATGATGTTTGCTGTATATCTGCTGGCAAGTCCTACGACTGTGATGGTAAAATTTTTCTACTATTCAGCCTATCTGTACAAATAATCACCTTATCCACACTTCACATTCATGTCTCTAGCCAGTTGATTTGGATGTTAACACTATAACCTCTGCATTGTCCCGTTCACTGGTGACCTGTGCTGGAAGTTGATGGAGACCATATTTTTTTTTCTCATTTTCCCCTTATATTAACATGATTAAAAATATTTTCTTCAGTTACAACCAACCAATCTGAAAGGGATTCCAATCTTGACCTAAAGTCAGCAAAAGGTGGAGGGTCCCCCTTTCTCTTGCTAATTTTCATCTGTTTTTACCTTTCCAGCTAAAAATAAGTACTGTGTTTTTAATTTTCAGTTTCAGCTTTATCCATCGATTCTTGCTATACTTTTTTCCCCCAGTAGATTAAAGAATCCTTTGTTCCCTGGTGTTTTTTTCTGTGTGCATGTGGTTATAAACCATTATCAAATCACCTTTCAATCTTCCTTTTTATAAGCTTAACAAAATGAGTGCTTTAAATTTCTCACTGTAAGTCATTAAGTCTCCAGACATTAAATCATTTTTATGACTTTTTTTAGCACCCTCACCAACATCCTTTAAAAATATGGAGACCAGAATAGCAGAAAGTATTGCAATAACAATCACAGAGAGGTAAGCTCACCTCCCTCTATTTCTGTGTTTATATACCCATGGATGACATTAACTCTTTTCCCACAGCACCACATTAAGGGTTTTGGAGTCATATATCTACTGTGACCCCTAAATTCCTTTCAGAGTCACTGTTTTCCAAGGCAAACTACTCCATTCTGTAGGTTTAATTTGTATTCCTTATTTCTTAGTCTGTTATCTGGCATTTGGTGAAACAGAATGAAATACATTTTGATTGAAGGGCACCCATCTGCCAAGTAAAGTAGCTCCTGCAATCTTCTTTTCTTCCGTGCATCGGTCCCGATCTCTTCTGCAATCTTATCAGAAGCTATTTTATGTTCGTTTCCATGTAGCTGGTGGAAATATTTCTCTAATCCCAGGCAATACAAGCAGAGAGAGGTTGGCACCACAGGCTGGGAGTGGGCTTTGTTTCAGTCATAAGCAAGGCATCATCTTACAAATGTCTCCAAACACACACCTCAAATATGTCTCTGCTTTCCACACAGCTAAATGAAGAAGACAGAACAATACTGTTGGAGGAAAAGAGGCACAGAGAAACCAGTGGGCTTGCTCACAGTCATGTTCAAATGTGAGGAATGGTATTTCCTTTTCTAGGTTTCTTTCTTTGTACTCCTTGCCTGGTCAGTCATAGCCTGTCTAGAATTTTTGCTTCTTTCTCCATGTATTTTCCCTTCTCCTTTAAAAAAAAAAAAAGAGAGAAGAAAGAAATGAGAAAAAATGAACAAGACAAAAAATTGCCATTGGTTTGTTCATCTGTCTGGCTTTCTAAAGGGAGTACGCTGGCTGAATCAGGTCAATAGGAGTTAGATACTGAGATTCTATAAGCTACTTTAAGTAGACTGTCTAATCAAGTAACTATAGGGTCTTCTTCTTAAGTTTTTGTTGCATTTAAGAATAATTTGAGTGCATTTGCTAGCGGGCACTTTCTGACATCCATGAGTTTTTGTGCACTTGAGTTCTGTGGTCAGCAGCAAAATAGGTGTGCTTGAATATAAGCAAAATAGGTGTGCTTGAATATAAGCAAAATAGGTGTGCTTGAATATAAGCCTGTTAGGAGGCAGGTGGGTGTTCAAGTCTGCCAGTTTTAGCGATGTCTTCACAGATAAAGAGGAGGATTGTAAAGGTTGTGAGAAGAAAGAATCATCTGCTTGGAGCCAGTTCTGGTGGGAGATTTATAGACAAAAACAAGAAAAACTGAAAAATTTCTGGGGAGGATGAATCATTCAAGGCCAGGAAAGAGATAGGCTAGCCTCTGAGGAGAGATCCTGGAGGAAGAAAGGCAGAACTCTCTAAATGATGGGGCAGATATCCCAGTGGAATTAGAGTACCAGGCTCAGAAACAAAGAGGCTAAGATTAGATTTGATGCTTATGGCTTCCCCCTCCAGTCTAGACTTCATTAAAACTGCAGGAACTGATTGAGTGTGTGGAAGTTACACGACCTCAAGGTCACATAATAAGCTTGTTTCATAAGTCATGTGCAGTTTCCATTTCTGCTTCCTTATTCAGCTTCATTCATGCTCCACCTTTCCACACTTATTTTGTCGCCTCCAGTCCTAAAGTTTTTCTTTGAAGTCTGTCCCATATCACATCAATCAGACCTCTTGTCCCACTGTCACTAACCTTACAGGCTCACACTCTTCTCCCATTACACCCTAACAATCACAATCCTTTCCACTGGAGGCTGCCATTCCAGTCTCTGTCTCGCAGTACCTTACCCTGGGATTTATCCTCTCATATGGCTGCTAGAGTTTATCTCCCCTGTATTTGATTCTGAGAGGTTTCTGTCTGCATCCCCCGTGAGTTCTTTCTAGGATGTCACCGAGAGCATTACAGCGACAGACTCTCAGTTTTTGGTTCAGCTACTGGGCTGGGCATGACCTGCAGAAGCTTAGAAGACAATTGCAGGGAAAGTCATTCTCAGCCCTGGTTGGAGCATTGCCAGTGCAGATGGCATCCTTTAGGAATATTTAACTGTTAAAAAATTTAACACATCGCTAGCAAGCATGTGCAAACAGTGATTTCCCAGAGGTGTAACAAGTTTGAGTAGATTTTTACAGGGGTGGCAAAAGGCAGATCTCTGACAAACACTACCTTATGCATCTAATTTCAAATTCCTGTTCCAAATCATGAAAATTCTAGGGGTTTCCAATTAGTATTTTCTTTTGAAAAAACAAAAAGTCTTTAGAAAATCATTGTTTTATCTTATGCCGAAAAGGTAGGAAAAATTTTCTTAACAGGACGAGAAAATCAGTTTGCCTGACTGTATCTGACTTTGCAATAACAATTTTGAAACAAGGAAGAAAAAAAGCTATCCTTTCAAGATAAAATGAGTCACATCATCTACTCTATACAACCATCAATAAACTAGCTTTTTGAAATTATCCAGGGAACCCGAACTAACACACTTGGCTGCTGAGGAAATCAATGGTATTTTCAATAACATCTCCGAATGCTGACAAATCATGGCTCCATGGCACCCTCCCTAAACCAGTGGTGCAATAACTTTCCAGTACTAACTCAGAGAGTCACTGATTCAAAAAACTTCCTGCAATAATTAGGTTTTCTTAGAGCGCTTCTACTCAAGTATTCATAACTCCAAGGCCTGTTTATTTTTTGATACATGATTTTAACTTCCAAATCTTTATATATATCATGTGGCACTTCCCCATTTAATGGAGATTGGATTTTTCTCCTGGATTTATCACTGTTCTATAACTATGTTTTAACTGTATTTCTCATCTATTAAATCATATCTTCTCAAACACAATATGTATTGATCTAGAATTCAATTTTTCTTAATTTTCTTTCTGATAGTATTGTGTGAAAACCTGTACAAATTAAATTTAGTACACATTATGAAAGGATGAGTTATCAAGTCTGACATCTATTTTGTTGAATAGATAACTTTTCATTTTCTTCTCTTAAATTGTCCTATCTATAAACAAATTCTCTAATACAAATCAGTATTAAATAATTAGCTGCAGATTCCATTCTTTCTGTAGTTATTCAGGTTTTTCCCTCTCTATCTGTTTACTGATAGCTTTCTTTTAAAATACTTGGAAGATTGATTTACCTGTTGTGATATTTCTTCTGAATCTTTACGAAGTGATGCCCAAACTTCATTGTATGTCAAGTGATATGACAGATAAACTCTAAGAAATCCCAAGCTTAGGTCACTACATTAGGCTGGCCATGGAAATAGCAGTAAATCCAAAATAAATATATTGATCTCAGAAAGTGTATTCTGAGCTGACAGACTTACAAGAGAAAATAGCGTTTGGCCCATTGATTTCTACCAACTATTTGTATTTGCCTATATGATCATTACACCTCACTTGTAGTTTGAAATAAAATTTCTCAAGGCTGAGTCTACAGCAAGTTATAAATCTTTAGAGTTTAGGAAATCCTTCAAGTACTTAATGTACGTTAAAATAACCATTTAACAAACGCTAGGCAGGGAAATAAGAGAAATTAGGTGCATTTTCTAATTTAAAGTCTACTTAGATAAACAAACAGCCTGAGAGCAAATGCAAAAAGTGTAGCCTGGTCTATGGTATGGTCTTTAAAAAAAATATGGCAGAGCCCTTCCCTAAATTTTTGAAAGTATATTATGCTCACTGATGTGGAGAAAGACATTGCTGGGGTAAATAATGTTCCACAAATCACCACCTTGGAGTGAGCAGTTTGCAACCTGATCCGCTTACTCTGTTGTTTGCCAAAAGAAAATTTAATTTTTTTAATTTAAATCTTTATAAGATGTTAATCTATAGCTAAAATGTATTTACACTGTTATATTTTCTGTAACTAAATGTTAATTCTACACAGACAGCAGGATATATGCAGACTACACAGAGGTATTCTTTTCAAAATTTTGTGACTAATTCTTTCTAAGGGTCCAAATTCTCAGCATTCAATTGCAATTTTGATTTTACCTGAACTGCAGTACAGATGCCACATAGTGCCTATCATTTTATTTTGATGGGCACAAACAGTGGAAATTTCTATGACCAGAAACATGCTTTGTGAATCAAAGTTTGGAAAGTATTAAAGAAGGAAAAAGAAAGTTTATCTTATTTAAATCAACAAAAACCAAACCTAATCATAGAGGTGGATCTTACACTTGAATTCCCTAAACTGCTCTTTTCTGAATAGTTGTAAAGACACTACAATAAGTTTCTGCAATCTGATTTGTGACATGCTAATATTCAAATTAATACTTATTTAATTGGAGGGAAAAGAATTTTTTGGCATATTTCTCTAGGAAAGCAAACACCAACACAGAAATGAAACAGACTTTTAATTTGGTAAGAGGTCTCATACTGCAACTTGTTTATTTATACTCATGGGACTCTGAGCTTTCCCAGATTTACCTTGTACCATAGAACTGCCTGATGTTCTTCATCAGCTTTTAAAAACAGAATTGTTACAAATGAGAACCTACAGCGGCAGCCCTGGTTTATTTTGTGCAATCCTGTCACATAATAACTGTAATACAAAAGTTTGGCAGCATCTCACAGCTGCACTAAGTCATGCTAATGTGTGGTAGCCAGTTGCTGGTGTTGACAACTGCTTCTACACAGAAGCTGAATGAATAGATTTGCTCACTAGAAAAGGCTCACTCATTTCTTTCATTTTTTAAAGAGAGGTCTCATGTTATCCAATTTATATATATGATTAAAAGTTTCAGTAAAGGGTGGGTAAAGGATTATGGAATGAAATCTAAGTGGTCACAAAAAGCCCTAAAGGAAATTTTCCGTATATATCTATTCTTAATATTCAAGAGACCAGAAAGAGGAGCCTTCTTCAGTTACAAATTTAAAGTAGTTTATGGTTTATTTGGTACCTCTGGGCCGCTACCATTTTTTTTCAATCTTACAAGTCTATCTTCTATGCAGTTATTTAAAGCTTAGCTGAAGCCTAAGTGGTTAAAGTGAGATTTAATGAAGAGCTCAGGCAGGCCAGGAAATGGCGATTGTATAGTACAGTAACCAATAGGCTGTAGGTCCCAGGGTGACCCAGCTTACAGCTAGTACCGAATGCACATATCAAAGTCCTTCCTCCTGCTGACTTCAGAGCAGCCCCTGCCTCACCTCACAGCAGGTGTCTCTTCTCCCCTCCTTTCTTAGAAGGACACCTCTTCTTTCCCTTGTGCGCTGAAACCCACACACTTCCCTGCCCATGTGGTGCAAACAGCTTCTCCTCTTGGCCATCTGCACAACTTCCCACACCTGCCCAAGCGGGTGACCCGCCTCCCTGCACAGTGGTAGCAACCTGCTTCACTCCTCTTTTCATCAGCGACTATCTGGTTTGCTTGGCATTGTGCCAGCAGACGCTCATGCCTCCCAGCTGTACGCAGCAAGGAGCCAATCTGCATGTGCTAGGGTGAGCGCAAGGAGAGCTCTGCACCGATTATTCTTCTTGTCTCAGGGAAGGCAGTGGCCAGGTGGAGAAACTTATGGACCACTTTTGACCGGCAAGTGTCCTCCCTTGCTCTTCATGAGCGGGCAGATGAGTGACACCACCACTGTTTCAAACTCTGCTTCGGTTGTAGTGCACTGAGAGGGCTCCAGATGTGAACCTGGCATTGACTCGGCAGGAAACACAAATAGCACAGCTAGATTCTGTCTCCTGAAGGAGATCTAGGCTCACCAAGTAGCTCAAGTGAGTCACAGTACTCTGCATCTGTGCATGAAGATGCTGAAATCTCAGACACTCAGAAAGGTTCAAGCTTATAAATACTACCACCTATGCAATTGGGTGGCTCTGGAAGAAACTGGCAGACACAGAAGAATTAAGCACTTGGTCAAACGTACCATGTGCAAGTCTCATAATGATGGTTCAGCCTGTTTCATTGAACCAGATTACCTAATACTAATCCAAGAAAAAGTAACAGACCTAAGTAAACCTGAAATATTTAAAAATAATTATAGAAAATCACATCCAAGGTTGCTGTTCTATGATAAATCTAGTAATATAAGTGCTTGCTCTCTGTTTTCATTTTTGCAAAACTGTCCATGTCTGAACTTAGTCAGGAATTTGCAATTCCAGATCTGTAACCCACATAGCCACCACTTTTCAGAGCATCCTTCATGGCAGGCTACATGCAAGTCTGAGAGGGCCTAACTTGTAACACAGAAACCTTGTCACCTTTCAAGGTTTTGTGTCAAATAGCTCATTTAATGTGGGACAGGAAGGAAAAGAACATTGGGCATAATATTTCTTCTTGGAAGAGCTTCCTAAAGAGCTTCTCACTATTTCTTATGGAGCTTGGGTCTTCAGTCAAGGGGACAGAGCACTGAAGGATGAAACATGGGATACAGTCTTTGACTCAAGAAGTAAATGTGATTGGTTTTGGATAAAATAAGTCTTTGGAACAGGAAAGGAAAATGAAGTTGTCTCTCTTTCCATAAGAATATTTAAACCTCCATAATGGATAGGAATTAAAAATCATCCTTCGACTCGGTGGCCCATTTCTGCTGTATTCTGTTTTAGCACACTGCATTTTGTAGCTTGTATTTTGACAAGAAAAGGCATTTGCCTGAAAATTACCCTTGAAATACTCAGATTTAAGATGCCACAGCCTCTTTGTAAAACTAGCTGTAGCATCAACAAGTCTAAGTAAGGTCCCATGCATCACTTACTCTTACAGCATTTTACTGACAGTGCAAAAGAATCATTTTAAAAGGCATTTGCTGTTCTAATAAAATATCCGAGCATGATAAGCGTTATATGACACAGATTACATCTTACAGCAATACAGTGAAATGAAAAGGAAATATACATGATTATGATCAAAGAGAAATTATCATTCATTTCTAATTATGAAATAAAAAGTAAAATACACTTCCCAGGCTATGGTCTACAGATCAGGACCAGGCTAAGAAAATAAAGCTGATATGTGCAAGACTTTTTGTTAAGAAATAACAAAGACTACACAAAAATAGGATCTTTTAACGCAACACAATATTCTCAAGGTTGAATTAAAAGATGGTTCACCTTTTAGCACTGTACAAAAGACACTGTTAAAATAAACGGTGCTCATTTAGTGTGAGGGTAAAATGGCCTGATTGACAGCTGTGGGAAATTTTTTTCAGAAAACAGTGCTAAAGAGGCGAATTTCCCTACGTTGTCATCACCAATTTACCTTATCTAGAAAGAGCTATCATAGAGGTAATTACTGTGTCAAACCAACTTGTATTTTTTTACCTTTTTTTTTGGTCACATGGCTTCTGTCTCACTGGGTTTTAGATTGACACCATTGAGCTCATTGCCTGTAGTCCAGCAAGCAGACATCATATCACCCTGGTGACAATACTTTGAGGCGTTTGACAGACCCTGAACCAAATACCAGTGTGTTTGTCTCTCTGTGAGTGCATCTGTTTGTGCACTAGTGAGATGTGCAACACATCAGGCAGCAGAAAAATTGGTGCTGACAGCCGTGCCCTTGCGCGTGCCCATGTCCTTGGCTGCACCCACGACCTGCCTGTGCATGCTGATGCTCAGACCAGCTCAGCCCAGTTCCAAAGCTCTGCCTGGGGCTGGCTTGGGCTAGGGGTGTACTCATGCCCCTCTTCAAGGTGAGGCGATGTCTGTCCATACATTCTGAGGCTCTGCCGTAGTATGAACTGTGTCATGGTAAATTGGAGCAATCACTAAATTTGCTGCCAAAAAAACACACTCCTGTTTCAGGTTAGAAGGCTGACTGCAGTGGCTCCTCCATACCGCTTAAGCTACAGGTTTTATTGGCTGAAATTAGCTGCAGCTGCAAAAAAAATAGAAGCCAAATTTTGAAGAACTGGCCCAGAGTTAAGCTTTGATTTAAACGTTTGTTTGAATTTATGTTGGATCCAAGTGTCAAGGGGTGGCCTCTGTGAGGAGTACCTAGGGCTGCCCCACACTGGACACAACCACTTCCAGCCAACTCCAACAACTCCACCACAGAGCACTGAGGAGCCCTGGAGCCATGATGATGGCATCTTGTGGAGTCTGTGTAAGGAAGAGTAGAAGGTGTCTGACAGAGAAAGGGGAGGAGAGATGAAAAAGTGTGAGAAATAGAAGAGACAACACCAAGGACAGAAGAGGAGGAGGAGAACACACTCCACAGCACTGGACCAGGCATCCATTGTAATGCATAGAGGACCCCACGCTGTAGCACATGGCTCATTCCAAAGGAACTGACATCTTGGAGAGCCCACACTGGAGCAGAGACAAGGTGTGAGAAGGAGGGAACAGCACAGAGAAACTGCTATGTGCTGACTGTGACCCCCTAGGTATCCCCAGCACTTTGCAGGTTGTACAGAGGAATCTGGAGAGGAGGAGAGAAGTTGACCTTGGGGAAAGGAGAGGAGAAATGTTGTTTTAATGTTTGCTTTTTGTTTGCAAATACCTGAATCAGTAACTAAAAATTTATTTCAATTGGCAATAAATTAATTTAATTTTCCTCAGTTCAAGTCTGTTCTGTCCGCAAAGGTAGCTGATAAGCATTCTCCCTGTCCTTACCTCAACAAAGGAGCTTTCTCATACGTATTCTATTTGCTCCCTCTCATCCTACGTAAGAGAGAGGAGTCAGTGAGCACCTGGGTGGGATTCTGGCTGTTAGCCAAGGCTAACCCACCACAGGTTTTTTAAAATTAAAATTACTTTTAAATATATATTTTTGGTTTTTTGATTGTTGTTTTTACCTTTGGGCATTTGCAATAATTCAAATAGTTCCAGCTGCAAGAAGACTACTCATAGTTAGGGATATTTTGCATTTGAATAATAACATTCCCGAAAAATTGAACCAGATAGAAACAGAGGAGGTTCTTCAAAGTCAGCAAGGGAATTTGAGTCAGAGGGAATGTTTTGTTAAGCTTTGGATGAGCCCCCTGGGGAAATTTCTAAGCAGAGCATGTGATCCCTTCATGTTCTCCACAGGTTAAAAGAAAATTTAGAATTGAAGTTAATACTCTTTGAACCTAAAATCAATACAAATCAGGAATAACACAACAGCGAAAAAGCGATTTTAATTCAAAACAGAAAGCAGAATGCATCCCTAGTCATTTTAGGTTTAGAAAAATTAATTAATTTTGACACAAGTACAAGTGAGCTGGCTCTTTGTATGTCTTTCAAAGTCCAAGACAATCATCTTAACAATCATGCTTAGTATAATTGGAGTAAATGGAGAAATACATTTGAAAATATCAGAATCACAGTCGACATAATTGACCAGAAAGGGGTGAACAGCTTTGTTACTCCCTTATGCAGCCCATGAAATGTTCTGTTTTCATGAGACTATCCCAGAGAGGTTTAAATTTAAAATGATAAAGAATATGTTCAGCAGCCTGCAGGAAATGAGATGGAATCCCATTCAGTTCTTAGAGTTCTCACTACAGATAGAGGTTTTGATGATAGACTTTGAAAAAAATAAGGTTCTTTTCCCAATGAGACATTAACTGATCTCAATTACCTTAAAGCCAATCAGTGTTAAGGGTGTTGAAAGTTAATAGTTTCTGATGGAGTACTATGCCTTACCTTTATTTCACTGCTACTTGAAAAAAGTGCTTTTGCACGTTCTTTATGCTGAAGATTAATCTTGTGAAAATTTGTGCTTGCCTGAGGAATCGAAATACAGGATGAAGCCACATGAAGAGCTTTGTCAGTCATGCAGAGAGTTTGGTTTAGATTAGAAGAAAACGGTTTCAAAATGAAAACTAAAAATAAACAAAAGCATTTTTTTCCTCAGCGTATCGTCAAGCTGGTTTGGAGATCTTGCTTGTTCATTCCTGTATAAACTACACTTCCATTATCTGCTAAATTAGTGGTCTTTCCAGAGTTCCTAACATGAATCCAGGAAGTAAATGCATAAAGATTTGAAATACTGAGTACAAGAGATGAATGCTTGAAATATACTCAGCTGCTGAAACCTTTCAAGGTACAATCCACAGAGTAATTCAGTACATTCCCAACATCCCTAGTGGTAGTGATGACATTTTAATCTTTGGCAAAATTTAAGAAGGTACACAGGCAAACTCTTGTGATATTTGATTGCCTGACAGCTATTAGTCTAACATTTCACAATGCCAACTTGAAACTGAATGAAGTAATCTTATAATTTTTTTCCTTTCAGAAAATGGATAAGACCGGACCAAAAACATAACAGCAAATAACACCACAAAGAAGCTTAACATTTACATTGCAAAATCTCTTCATTACAGCCCAACTTTCTGTGGAAAAGGTGTCTTCTTAACCTGGCTTTTCATCTGATGAGCTTAGGTGGAGCCTCCTTATTGTAAGCCAGGAAAATCACCAAGGTGTGATTTCCTTTCTTAAATCTGTCTCCTCACTGGCCTTACCCCAAGGCTTAACCTGCTAGAGAGTTCCATTCATTATCACTTATGTATTTTACCAGACTTTCTCACACTGAAAACAGGATATAAATTACTGTCTGCCTCCTGGTTCAGTCTAAGTAAAATATCATGTGTGAACAGCGATGGTTAATGATGACCAGATGTCTGGATCTCAGACTATGACATCTTTATTACGACAATGTTCCAATACTGACTGTGTCTAACATCATCTCCTTCTGTAACTTTGGGCAAGTTGATAGTGGCAAAAAGAAAACACCAACAACCCCCAAACCTAAAAAAAACCCCATAAATTAAGTTTGTCTGTCCAGCTTACGCTATCTGCAGTTTGAATTTTCAAAACGTCTTAGGCCCTCATGGAAGCAGGAAGGAAAAGTAAATCTTCAGCATGTTTTAAAATCAGGCCACACATACTTGAAGTTTGTGGTAGACCATCTCAGGTGAGAAAATGAATTGTTGAAGAGCAAGACAGGAAGAAAGCCAGGATACACACAAAGAATCTTCTGCTTAGGTGCTCAAACCAAACAATTTTGTATTGATTCTGTCCCCTTCTTACAGAAAATAAACAAGAGGAAACTGGGCATATGAGTAAACAGTAGCTCACACTTTCCTGAGATCTGTGTTGGCCAAGGACTCTGCAGATGGGTAGCCATGAGACCCTACAAGAGTGTTAACTTTTTCAGGCAAATATGCAGTTGCTCACCTGATGGAATCAGGTAGATTCAAGACTTAATGTTGTCTATAACTTGTTTGAAGTGATTCTCCTTGGAAACGGTTCCCAGAGAAAGAAAACTGTTCATACATATGGAGAAAAAATACAGCTTTGCCCCCAAAGAAGGAACAAACCCTCTAGTTTCATTTAAAACATGTGTTTGTGCTACACAGGGACAACCACAAAAGCAAATCTTTCCAGTCTTCCTTCTTTAGATACCAGCTTCAAGACAGAAAATAGAAAGCTGTTCAGCCTGGGGCAGGGATGCCAAACTCATGGCCCGCAGGCTGAATCCAACACTCCACCTTGTTTTATCTGGCCCAGCACCTTGTTTCTACCTGGCGGCAGCGCTGAACTCCTTGCCCCTACGCTCCTGCCAGTGTGTGCAGCGTGTGACGTGCATTACGCTGCAAGAACAGGAGAACAGCAGGAGCCATGAGTTTAACACACCTGGCCTAGGGTATGAGCCAAAGTCATCCTATAAATAGGACTAAGTGTAGATAGATGAGCAACTCTATGCTAGCTGTTCATGATGGATAGTGTGCACTACTAAAGTCAGTATGGTGTTTCCATGGGGTTTTTCCCCTTTCTTTTTATCCCTCCAGTTTTTTAAATGAACAAAACCATCTCTGAATGCATAGGTGAACTTAAAATATTGGCCTCAGAACAAAAAAATCTATGAAATCACAAAGAATAAAACTGTAATCTTGATTCCAAGAACTAAGTGGCATCATTATGTATTCCATTTTATTGATAAAGAATAACCAAATCTGATATTGTCACTCATAATAACTTGTGAGAATGCTATTTACTGAAAATACTGACCTGACATTTGTGCATAGCAAAGGGCCTTCATCAGTATTGTCTGCCTGTTTTGTTTTGACTTGCACATATAAAGTGTTTCTATATCCCTTAATAAAATAATCACATCCTATTAAGATATTTCTAATCATGGAACAATAGTGTGACCACTCCAGTTCCTGCTTAGTAATTATACAAGATGTTATTTCATAACTGACCTAAGGCTTTTATTTTGATGTAAAATTCTAATATATGTGTCAACAATATAATTTATAGTTAAATTAAAATTCTTAATAGTAGAAAGCCAGTGAGCATTGCAAACCTTGCTGTTAATAGTTGCATAGCCTGCTAGAATGATGATCTATTATGTATGTTCATCAAGCAGTGCAAAAGTGCCATCCTTGGGAAGCTCTTTCCCAGAGAATTAATTAATTAAGTACTATCAGATCATTATTGAACACCTTTTACAGTGTCATGCATTACAGAAACCGGCTTTTATTAACATAATTTAATTAAAAAGTAACTCTCGTACCGAAACTAATCATTTAAGAGGACTTAGTAAATAAAAGATAAGCCATGAAGAACAAAAGTCCATTGAGAGTTACTCAGGTTTGGCTATTTTCCCCAAATACTGTCTCATTGAGATGGACTTACATGGTTCTCTCCACTCAATGAAATCTATAATAAATAAAAAAATCAGGAATGATAAATCAGCAAGGCAAGAAGAAACACTAAAAATTAAATCAAAAAATTTCTAGTCATAGTAAAATTTATAAACCTGAGCCAGTGTCCACTCAGGTGTCTACAACTTGGTGAGCATTTTTTACAAGATGCAAAAAGACTCCTTTTTGAAATCTCAGGATAATAAAGTTGGTTCAAACCCACAAGGAAACACACTCAGACCCCATTACAAAAAGAGTGTAAGTCTGAAGAACTAGTAGTTCCACAATAATGTCCATAGTATACCTTTCCTCTGCTGAAAGAAGCCTATTATTTCATTAAAACTATATAGAAAGCATCCAAATGTATGGTAAAACACCTAAAAAGGGAGGTGATCATCAGAATACAGTCGACCCTGCCAGCCTCCAGTGTTGCACCTCTGTACTGCTTTTGATCCCACAAATATTGTATATGAATTGTGAATGACAATATCCTAACTGAAAGGGCAGTTTACAGTGGGCTTGAGACCAAACTGGTGGACCACTTGTACAAACAGTGTCAGTGATTAGGCTAACAGCTTGACTCCTTGACTGCATCATTCTAGTCAATAGCAGTCTAACCAACAACATACTTAATACTGATGTTGACTTAAAAATTTAAGTTTGTTAAATTTCTCATCTTTCAGATCTTTATTCCAATAACCTCTTCATATAGAAAACATAAATAGATGGAAAGAGACATAACACAACTGCACTCATGCCAAAGGACATAATAGAGACCGAATATATTCCTTTGGGTTAAGACTTCAAAGCACTTCCTGAAAGAAACGCAGTCCGATTGAATCTATATATAGAATTGTAGCTGTGACCTTTAGATGTGAATTTCTAAGCTTTTATTGAAGACTTAATGTTCTTTCAAGTAGAACATGTTGGACATGTTTCAGGGGTCAAAAATAAGCAAAAAAGTTGGTAGCAGGTAATCAGAAACAGAAGCCAATAAACTCAACAGAAAGTTAAAAATGAGTAACAGCGACCAGAAAGCATACAGGATTATGTGTATCTCTCCTGTATAAGGTGATCAGAGAAGTGTACATAGCCCAGAATAATAGCTTTCTGTCAGATTAAATGGAATTTCCATATGATTCTGCTGTAATTTTCGCTCCACCTGATTTACAAGGTACTCCTGGATGAACTAAAGGTAAAATTTTGCTCTATGGAGCAGCAATAAAGAACTGACAATCATTGTTTCTTATAGCGCCCTTCCAGTACCTGCCTACAAGAAAGATGTGGAGGGACCTTTTACAAGGGCACGTAGTAATAAGATGAGGGGGGGTGGCTTTAAATTGGAAGCGGGGGGAGATTTAGATTAGACTTTAGGAAGAAATTCTTCACGCTGAGGGTGGTGAGGCACTGGCACAGGTTGCCCAGGGAAGCTGTGGCTGCCCCCTCCCTGTAAGCGTTCAAGGCCAGGTTGGATGGGGCTTTGAGCAGCCTGGGCTGGTGGGAGGTGTCCCTTCCAACCCAAACCATTCTGTGATTCTATGATTGCTTACTATGACTTTTACTGTGTTGGCGGGTTTTTTTAAGCAGGAGAAGCTAACAGTATGATTATTCATATGAGGTCATATGCCTCACTAAAGCCAGGAGGAAATAGTTGTTATTTCCAATGGTAGCCAATGTCTCCAATTTGAAATCTGTTTTGATACAGGCAGTATAATAATAACTTATTGACAGCAAATACTAGTTTCATGGGAAGCTGAAAAATTTTAATCACTTATGGTTTTTTAAAGAGCTTTTATTACTCAGCTGAGTGGAAAAAAATATTGCAACAGGTATTTAAACAATATTTACCAGTACATTTTCTGTTACAGAATACAGAATTTTTAGCTATTTTTAAATAGCTCTATGCACAGAAAGGCACATGCAGCTGATCAGTTACCACATGTACAAATTAATTTATTTGAATTCCAGAACTGAGGGAAAAAAAGGCTCTTCTCATATCCTCACAGATGCCTCTGCTCTCACTGTTTTAAAAGAGAAGCTGATATAGGGTTATAAGAATTGTCTCCGTAAAGCCAAATAAAAGCTTTTCAGGAGTTCATCCAGTGTGGACTTTATGAACCCAAACACAAGTGAAAAAAACCCAAACACATGTCAAGTGATTAATTGTTTTAGTAGAATTTTTACAGACGTTCCAATCGGTGCAGACTTGGTCTAGTGCCTGCTTTCTCTTCCAGAGTGAAGAAATTTCCAAATAATCTCTTACTATGGAAACTATCTAGAAATTGCTTCCTATCTGTTATGTTCCCCTTGTCTGTTAAGTACAAACATATACCCAGATCTGTTAGTCTCCTGTGAATTCAGTTGTGTTCTCTAAAATGACATGCCAACACTGTGAGTGACATATCCACCCTCTAGGAATTTGTCATTGATAGATTATTCTTTAATTAAAGTTTTAAAATGGATTTTTTTGTACTCAGGAAAAGCTGGCTTTACAATTTTAATCTGGAAACATAATATAACTGTCCTGATCCATAAGTAGATGTAATTTATCAAAAAGGTAAATAAATATATATTTTTATATATTGCATTTCTATAAATACCTGTAATATATTTATCTATGTTATACACATAGAGAGACACTGTAACTCCAAAATTAAAACACCTTTATAAGATAAAAACACTGATACCAATCAATTTACATTTCAGTAGACTTGTGTTGATGTACGTCAGTTTGACATACTACTATCTGATCCAGTGACTTGTAATGTTAATAACAAGATCAACCAAGTGCCACAAAAGTGAAAGGAAAGACTACTATGGCCAGATTTGAAAATAGAATTAAGAACCACAAAACTGATTAACACTGCGTAACCCTGAGACCACTTGAACTCCACAATGACGGTATATTTTTTTGTTTAGCAAGAAAGACATGAAAGCATTTTTAGAGTATGACAAGGTCAAGCTCATCACAAAATGAGGTGGCAGACACACTTGTTTAAATGTTGGATGGAGTAGGAGATAAAACACCTTGATTTACATTTGCCTGGCATACAGCAGTTCAGACTCATCTCTCTCAAAATACCGCACTCACCACCAGGTTATCAGCTATTTATATTTTCATTCATGTATTTTACCATCATGTTACAGTGCAGGAAAGAATTCAAGACAAAACCATTCAGAGAGCAAACAAGCAAAAGTCATCACAAGCCTGTAGCTCCCGGTTTACCTCTCAGAAATGTCACACCCCAGATCTGTGCAGATCTCTGCACAAACCATGAAGTTTTGGAGTGCCTCTCATAAGTTTAGCAAGGTTACTTAAAGGTCATTAGGAGCAAAAATCCTGTAATTTTTAGGGATCAAGAAGCCTTTTGTTAGTCCCAGTGACTTCCAGTTTTTCGGGTACTACTGAGAGATCAGTGTCCTTTACAATATCTAACCTTCTTAATTGCAGCAGAAAGTGGATCTGTCTCAAAAATAACCTATTGGCTGGATTATGTTCTGCTGTCAATGACGTCTCATGGAATAAATTCTTAGTCAATGTAAGATATTCGAACTGTACATAAAATATCTTAATATTGGATGTATATTCTGAATATATCACACTATTGCACTGATGTACCTTTTTTAATAACACTGATCTTCAATGCATTTTTTACAAAAGCAAACAAACAAAACCCCAACCACCTCCACCCACCCCACAAAAAAGCATCAAAAAACTTAAAACACAGAGGGTTGATACAGATTTTCCTAAAAAGCAAGAATATGTTGACTCTTTTAAATTTTGTATTTGCCTAGACATCCCAGCCAAGCACTTCTTTACTAAGGAACACTTTCCCAGTGAATTCATTTCCAAATACCAGCCAGCTTTCTTTCCGTGTTTTTTGGCTTTTTTTTTTTTGCCTGACACAAGGTGAAGAGTTGGGAGTGAAAGAGCTGACGGATTTTTCTCTTGGCAGACAGGTGTGATTTAGGGGTATTATTTCTGTTTTCATTATGCTGTGAATTTCACACATTTGAGTGCAAGGGTTGCAAAAAATGTAATGAGTCAAACCCTTAATAAATATTTACATCACTAGCGCAAAACTAAATAAATGATAGGTCTAGAGTACTGTAACCTTTCATAAAAAAATGTAAACTATCCCCCACAAGACATGTCAGCTTCTCATACATCATGTGAAATCCAAGACAAACATTCAGGAGCAATATTATGCTTTGCAGCATTTATTAAGCTTTCGCCTTTATCCTACCTCCTTATGATTCTTCTAATAATGTATTATGTGGAAAGAGATTATTGGGTTTCTGTTGGCTTTTTTAATGAAAAAGTCACAAAATATGTGCCGTGGAGACATGAGAAAATTCCATAGTTGTTAGGAGACAGTATGGAACCTATAATGCAACACATTGCATAATTGCTGTGCAAGTTACCTTCCCTTACTGGTTTCTGTCATAATCCTAATTTGTATATTGTTTCATTCAAGCTTCCTTCTTCAATTTTAGACTCCATAGGAAAGTTTCCATTTGTCAATGGTTAATATATAATTAAAGGTTAATAAATATTTATAGAACACTTCTAGTTATCAATACATGATTATTAACAGCTTATTGATGTTTGGATTTCATAATAATGAACTATTCATTAAAACATATATTCATTTTCCTTTACTTTTTAATTAAAATTTGATTTATAAATAATCCCCAAGAAATTACCTATTCCCACTTACGAGGCAGTCTTAACTCTCTAAGGTGTTTGTGATTTCCAGAATGCTGCAACCATACTTACTCTATTTTGACTATCAGAAATATATTAAATTTATAATCTTTTGTATTTGCTGCCCAGCTTCCTCTGTCTGCTCACATTTCTGTTTTTCATCATCCTTTTCTGAACATTCATTGTGCTTCACTTCAGCCAAGGACCCTGCTTCAGTTTATACTGACCACCTCATATACAAATCATTCTATTCTGGTGAGACAATATTTCTTCACTGAAGGCTGGGGGGGAGGGAGGGGGGAAGAAGAAGAATTAAGAATATGGTTTAGATTATGAACTGTTGCCAGCAGCACAAAATAGCTTATAACCTGGTCTAGTAGCAGTCTGTAAACAGTAGGCTTCAAACATAGCTTTAACATAAGAAATCTGTATGAACATAAATTTATATTCATAAAACATACATGATCGTGTGCAAGATGTTTTAAATATTTTGTTTTATCCATTGCTTTAACAATGCCTAAGCTATCCTTTCCTTCATGAAATGTGTAATGGTGCTCTTTTAAGACTGCTGCATTGTAATTACTGCTTTGCTACTGCAGTGTACTTTAGGGAATTGTAACTCACAGAACAAAGGTATCTTGCTTTTAGTTGCTGAACAGGCAATTAGCTTGCCCCAAAATGGCATGTTCGTGTCCCAGCAGCCACATGAAGCAAGAAAAAAAGTCTATACATCATATCCTGAGCTCTTTCTCATGTTCCATAGAGTCTGAGTTTCCTTTCACACATACTACTGATCTGCATTTGTCAGTGAAAAGTCAGAGTAACAAAGCAACATTCCACTCCTGCTTGTCACTTGTCACATCTTTTTCACCAAAGGAAATTTGCATGGATCAGCTGTAGCAATCTGGGAATAGTCACCGTATAGGCTGCCTCCTCTTGCCTACCTTTTGCAGGAAGCTGCTGGTTAGTGTATGGTTGAGAAGAATTTATCCCAAATCCTGACATTTGATCATGTAGGTTCCCAGACTTTCGCATTCTGGTGGAAGATGCTTCCATGAGCAGTGCTCTTACAATTGTTTCCTGCAAAACATCACTGAAATGGAAATTACTTCCAGGAAAAAAAGAACATTGCAGATTTGTCAGCCATGAGTAAAGCTGAAACTAAGAAATTAAAAAGAAGCTTTATTCTGACGAAGGAAACTATTAAATTTAGAAGCAAATTGTTACAAAATCAAAAACAGCAGGATAAAACCAACCACAAAACAAACACAGGCATTAATACCTTTCCTTGCTTTCTGCTAAGATTTCTAAGTAGTGTGTCTTGGCAGGGAAAAAAGTCCTCCACGCCTGACTCCTACCTTTTAGAACTGACCTCTAAAATTAATGCGGGAAGCTGGCTCTTCACCTTGTCTATATTGCCTCAGGGAGCATCTGCATATTGTTTTTCCTTTTGCCTTTGGTAATCTTCCCATCCTATCTTTCCTTGCATTTCATACTTTTCTTCACCTTTTCATGAGATGCAGGTTTTAGATTTATACTAAATTTGCCAGTTACTTATGATCTTCCTTGTTCTTCAGGATTGATATCAGACACGTAATGCCCCACGCAGTGAACGTAAACTGTTTACAGTTTACAGTGCCACGGCGTTCCTCAATTTCACACTCTTAGTTTAAATAACCTTCCTACTGATTTTGGTATCTTCAGAACTCTTACTATAGAAAGAATAGGATAATTTCCTATACAAATGGCCTCAGGATTGTCCTGATTTTCCTACTGTGAACAGAGATTCCTATGAATCAGGATCAACTTTGGCTCATTGGTCTTAAATAAGTATTCATTTTGATATAAGAAATTTTTTTACAGTGAGAACAGTCAGTCACTGGAACAACCTCCCTAGGGATGTGGTGGAGTCCCCATTACTGGAAGTTTTCAAAATGCAATTGGATAGAGTGCTAGATCATGGTGTAGTTGACAAGTAGGAGTAGGTGTAGGTGTAGGTGTTGGGTCATAGGTTGGACTCCATGATCTCAAAGGTGTTTTCCAACCTTACGATACTGTGATACGGTGATACTGTGATAATCTCATGTAGGCTCCCTTTCCCATGAAAAGTCGGACCAGAGGAGGTAGCTTTCCGGGTCCCTTACAATCTGGGCTGTTCTATGGTTCTATGCTTCTAGCAATAGCAGGTCTTTCTGTGGTTCCAAAGGGAGAGGAATTAATGGTTTGATTTTCCAGTTTGGTACATGTACAACTGTGCACTGGATGCATTATATAATCACTATTATATTACACACATTGGCCAATCAATATATTGCAGAGCTCATTCTCACAGAACAGATAAGTCTTGACCATATTTGTATTATAAAAAAAAGGTTTAGACCCTCAGCTAAACTATTTTGGTTCAACAGGTTAGCAGTTAATCCCTTTTTATTATCCTAATGCCATTTAACCATTTCAGTTTTAGTTTACCCTCCTTTTGGTTTTAATATTTTCTCTGGGAAATTCTTGCACACATATCTGTATTTTAAGGCCAGTTTTATCCATTGTGCTTCATATTCATTCAATTAGTCTACATGTTGCATCAGAATATTTGTTTTTCTCAAAAAGTCAAGCTTACCCCACACATTATTCCCCATCAGTGACAAAGGCCTAACTGGAGTAATTTATAGACTTGCCATATGTATCAAAAATGACATAATTACTCCATACAAACAAACACGTGGTTTTTGAAATCAGCTTGCCAAATTATTAGGAAGGAAAGATTTATTCTAAATGTTATTCAAGAGAATTTTTCAGGGGAAAATTATGGTTCTTTCTAGCAAAAGTAATAGTGCCATAGTTACAGAAATTTACTATGTGTGGCTATTTTAGCATGATGCCACAGCTTTCCAGGAAGCTCAGGTGACAACAGGCAATTGAAACTGCTGTCAAGAAAGGAGCAACTCCTTTTAGACTCTCCGCAAAGTGCTGATGTGTCCACAAATTCAGCAAACAGCTTGCTCTCAGTCCAGCTGAAGCAAGCTGTGTCAACAAGACGGAGTTTGTATTATTACATGCTGCTGTTACATATATAGAAGCAGAAGAAGGGAGTACATGATTATGACCTAGAGCTTGTGGTTAGGGAGAGAGGAGTAGTAGCTCTTCAGCATTAGCTGTTGATGGAAAACATCTGCTTCCTTTCCCATCCCCATGAAACAGACATTTGTGAAATGCCCCCTAATGGTATCTCTCTGAACTGGGTCATTCCTTTCCTTGGAATTCTTATGCAACATTTGGATCCGCTGGGAAATCATTAAAACACGTTGGAATGGAAGCATATAAGAAACTTGGGAAGCCTGCATTTCCACACCACCTCTGAAATGTGGCACACAGCCTCTAAATATATATAAAGTGATGCCAGACTCTGTTGCTACAACTGGCAGTACAAGTTGTCTTTTATTCTTCCCTAGGAGAGGAGTGGGAAAAACCGGAATTCTTGCACGGATTACATCCGAACCCATCACAGCCTAAGTTGATAGTATTCATCTTCAATTTCAGTACGTCAAGCTCTGAGGTTAACTAACTCCACATAATGAGTGGGAGGTGAATGCTACACATTAGGGTGAAAATTTATTTCCTACTAACTAGAAATATCACTTTTTTTTTTTTCCCAGGCATTTGCTTTATTTTCAGGCCTAAAGTTTGCTCATGCTCTTCAAGGTAAACTGCACAATGTATCACTATGCAAAAAAAGTAAGGAATGTGATGCAAAGGAGTGATGGTTTTGCTTAGCCACCATGTTTTCAAACTTTGTTACCAGTACATTTAATCTACCATAAAAAAATGATCCAGGTTGTGAAATAATGATTGAAAGAGAATAAGGGTATTAAAGGAGAGGCAATTTTTCATTTTGAATCCAAATTTAACCAAAAGGGTGGCAGGATTGATTTCATGGTCTCATGAAGCAGCGCTCATGAAGGAAGAAATGCAGGTCTTCCATTTAAAGGATGTCTGATTTCAGAAAGCATGAATACAGAAATAGCTCCCCAGCCTGTGTTTTAATCCCTCAGAGTCTCAAGGGAGATATATTTTTATATATAAATTACATATGAATATACACATATATAGAGCGTATATATTCTTACAGATAAGAACATTACTGAGTCTTACAGATAAGCATGCAAAAAGATAACAAGCCTTTCTTTTATGTACCTTAATGATACACATGCAGGGATCTTTTTTTTTGTATTGTGTGAGTTTATATTAATTAGGAGATAAGTGAGGTGAGGGAGATAAGAGTTTTATTTCAAGGTGCCTTTATTTTATATGTGTAGAATGTATCAGTGTTAAAATGCCTGTATATCAAAGAGCATTTTATTCATATTGTATGTATGTCAGAGCAGTTACTATAATTGCATTAAAAGTCTCAAAGCAACTTGGTTTAAAACCTTTAAGGAATGTAGCAAA
This sequence comes from Neomorphus geoffroyi, assembly GCA_033558235.1. Taxonomy (NCBI): domain Eukaryota; kingdom Metazoa; phylum Chordata; class Aves; order Cuculiformes; family Neomorphidae; genus Neomorphus; species Neomorphus geoffroyi. Next base: position 72,370,639 of record JAUMJM010000005.1, on the reverse strand, counting down.
ACAATGCAGGGAAGCAAGTCTTAAAGTTTCCCCACATAATGGTGGACAATATGATAAAGTATCTCTTCACAGCTAGAGCATCCAACCATTATGCTTCATAAATCCAAATCTGTATTACTCACATTTATTTACAATATTTTGGGAGAAATCTGGCACCAGGCCAGAAATACAGTTTAAAAAGCAATAAATGTCAGATAAAAAAATACCTTCTGTCATCAAGTGATAAAAGAAGGAGTTTGTTAAATATGTGGTGATGAATTAAAATATTACGACTAAGACAGAGCCTATACATAATCTTGGAAGAGAAATTCTGGAGATAAAGAGATACTGTAGTACAAGCTAGCTATTCTGTAAATAACAAAACAAAATACTACAATGAGCCATCTGCTTGCTCTTAAAGAAGACAAGTGGAAATTCTTATACTGCATATATTTATTTACTTAAAAAGACATTATTTCTTTCATTTGTCTGAGTGTTTAGGAATATCAATTAAAATGCCTAATGAATACAAAAGGGGAATGGCTTTGAAGTAGCAGATTCTGACTTATTCTGTTTTTTGGTCTGTCACAAATAGATTTAAAGACACTGATTTGGCTTCCCTGATACACAGACTATGGTAGCAAAGCCAAGAAATCATTCCTCTAAATACAGACTCATGACTTTCGATCCAGTGGGGCTGTTGATCACTACTGTTGTTCAGTAATGTCTAAATCTATGATAGTGTTTTGGAGGGCAAAGACCCCAAAAAGATGATCAAGCTCAAAACTGGGATTCCAAAAATTCCTAATGTCAATTCCTGAATTATTAATAGTCCAAAAGAGACTAAGAGTAAAACTGCACAGACTGCTTGCATCCCAACGTAATAAGGTTTGGTGATGTGTGGCAGTGAATGCTGGAGCTGTCTTTCAAACTCACTCTTTTAAATGGGCTGCAAGGTACTGTACTCTCCTCTAAAGGTATTCTGGCTTTTAAAGCATTGATCAGTGAAGATCTTCTAGGATCCATAAACATGGAATTTCTCTGCCTATATTGTCCACAGAGACCAATTCAGTAAACCAATTCTACATTCAGGATCAGATGCCATAAAAGATCTAGTATCTCTATCCACGCACTTTTTCCCAACAGCATAGCCACAGAGCTTTTATCCATGATCTAAGAGACAGAACCACAGAATGCTTTGGGTTAGAAGGGGCCTTAAAGATCACCCTGTTCCACCCCCTTTGCCATGGACAGGGACACCTCCCACCAGACCAGACTCCTCCAGGCCCCATCCAACCTGGCCTTGAACGCTTACAGGGAGGGGGCATCCACAACTTCCCTGGGCAACCTGTGCCAGAGCCTCACCACCCTCAGCATCCAGAATTTCTTCCTAATGTCTAACCTAAATCTTACCCCTTCCAGTTTAAAGCCATTCCCCTTCATCTTGTCACTTGCCCTCCTGTTCAGGTACTGGAAGGACACTATGAAGTCCCCCGAGAGCCCTCTCTTTTCCAGACTGAACAAGCCCAACTCTCTCAGTCTGTCCTCATAGCAGAGGGGATCCAGCCCTTTGATCATCTTCGTGGCCTCCTCTCGCCCCGTTCCAACAGTTCCATATCCTTCATATGTTGGGGATTCCTAGAACGGGACACAATACTCCAGGTAGGGGTCTCACGAGAGCAGAGTAGAGGGGAGAATCACCTCCCCTGCCCTGCTGGCCACATTTCTTTTGATGAAGCCCAGGATACAGTTGGCCTTCTGGGCTGTGAACACACATTGTTGGCTCATGTCGAGCTTCTTATCAACCAGCATCCCCCAAGTCCTTCTCTGCAGGGCAGCTTTCAGTCATGTTGTGCTGCCATATGAGTATATTTTCTACTCTCCCAGTCTAGAAAACAAAGAGAAGGGAGTAGAAAAAAATAGGAATTGAAGGGTCTTCTAGTTGGACTGAAAAAAAAATTGATTTGGCTTCTGTTCCTTTTTGCCACAGATCCTACTTAAGGTTGGGGAGCTCTGTGGAACAAAAATGTCAGCATGACATTACTACACTTATTCTGGATGGGGAACACTGTCTTTGCCATGGACTAGCACCTCTCCTGCTGGGGTTGTAAGAGGAGGTTGAGGATACAAGCAATTACTGCTCCTTTTCAGTTATGTTCTTGGTAACCTGCGTATTATCATCCAACTCAAGCACTTACTCCTCTCTAACTGGAGCTTGGGAGTAATATTCCACGATTACCTTGACTGCGTATGGTCTTTCATCCTTGTCAGAAGAAGCTGAGACAACACAGCTAAATGGTAGTAGAGCTTCCCTGGCTTGCTAAAAGCATAGACATTAATCCACCATTTTGGCCTGCATAAAACCCAGAATCTGTGCCTTGTCTTTGAAAGCCAAGGGAGGAAAACAGAAAAATGTGGATAACACAGACTCAACAGCGAGTCATAGGATTTCCTGCAAAACATGTAGGGCAACCTCAAGCAGCATGGCTGCCAAATATTACCATCCCTGTTTTTCTGACATGGGCTGGTCCAGAAGATTGCATATGAGGCAGTTCCTTTGTTGAAATTGTTTTAGTGTGCATGAATTAATTGAATCTTCACAAGACACAATGAGAGATCATTAGAAAAGTATATTGTAATGGCAAAGAAATAGCCAAAATTGATATTCCCAATATGTACTAAAACAGTAACAAACACCTGAAGGAATGCTTTGTGGCCTGACAATTTAGATTATACATTTGATGATGGTAAAGCACGTCTTCCTGTATTTCCTGTATTCAGAATGAATGTTTTTATTGTTAGACTGACAGGGAAAATCACATCTTCCGTCTTTATCAGGAAGGTCTGGATTTTGACATCTCTTTTCAGTGGCTGGATTACAAAGCAGATGCCTGACCCTGCAATGAAGGTCCAAAACCTCAGAGAAGGAGCAAGTACAGAACATAATGATCTCTGCTGCACTTCCTGTTTGCAAACTTATTAGGATATCTGTCATGAATCACATCCTTTGACACCTGATTTGCTACACATATGCTCAGGACTGCACAAGCAGCCTAGGAGCAAAAGTCAGAACTGCAAATTCCCTATATGAGCAAAACTATTCAACACTGAGGCCGTATTGCTGAACATTTCAGTGCCTAAGCTTTTGTGTGACTTCAGCCCTGTGCCACACGAGGCACACATGGAAGCATGCAACACACAAAGATCATTAAGTTGCTAATCTGTTGCGAGGTGGCAGGAGTACGAATACTTGCAACTGAAAGCGTAGTATTCTTGCATCCCGTGAATAAGAGGACTTACCTACGAAATCATTAATATTTTCCAATTATTTTCTTATGTAAACAGTTTCTGCTGCTGTCACACATACATTATTGATGAACAAGGAGGAAAAAGAAATCTGTACAGTAAGGAATGGAGAGCTGGCATTCATAATCTATCACACTCCATAAGGATGAAGGCTACCCTGAAAAAAATACATCCCCACAAAATAATACCATAGCTAATGGGATCAAAAATATGACAGCTTTTACACTGCTGTTTCTGACACCATAGACAACGTTGCTTTAACAGGCATCATCAAAACCTTGTCTTACGGTAAGTGCTGTAAGACAAGGAACTGGTACTTTGGTGCTCAGACATGAAAAAGCTATTTCATTTCCCTGGAGGTATTGAAGAATGTCATTAAAGGACATTGGTTACTTTAGCACAATGGAACCCTCAAGGTTAATCCAGAAAGCAGATATCAATTCAGAAAAAAATATCCTATATTCCATATTATCTTCAAGGTACCAGTCAGAGGGTTACTTGAAGAGTCAAAAAGGAAAATTATGGCTTGTACCTTAACAAAGTGTACCTTAACAGGTATAGTGTTGACAACAATATGTTTAGGTGGACAGTGGAAATTGTAAAGGTCAAGTCTAAAATATATATGTAAATATTTAAAATAGAAATACGTAAAAATGTGGGTGTAAAAATATTACTGTTAGAGTATTTTTTCTAGTAGTTAAATGCCAAAATAATATAGTTTCCTTTAAATAAGGAAGTAACACTCAAACAGTAGAAAAAGAAATCTTTGAATTTATGACTGTTGATGTTTATTGTTTTTTTCTTTTAACAGATCATTAACTTCTAATGAAACACATTTCTGAGTCTGACTTAGTCTACACAGATATGAAACCCATGAGAATATATGGAAAGAGGTCTTTTATTCTGTGGAAAGCAATTGTCTTTTCTTTCTTCATTTCCTTAAATCTAACCAAAAAACTGTGGCAGACATCATCATTCCCCCTCTTTTTGAGCAGCGTAATAGAAAGACCAGTCATGAGTAAACGTGGGGGGAATAGCTAGTCGGCACCAAGCTCAGTGAGTTGTTACACCTTTGAATGAAAACATCATAGAGCTGGACATCAGAGTACTCTAAATATTAAATCAGCATCAGTGAAAGAAACTGTGCAGTGCTAGGGATGTTTTTCAAGAGAAAGACCCTTTTCTGCTCCTTCTTTATTCACTTGTACTGCAAAATATCTTTCATTAGGAAAAATACTATCAAATTTTGCTATACAATATTAGAATATAAAAAGTTTTGATGGGATCTTCAGTAAGTATTCCAAATAATAAGAAAATTACCATTAAAAGTATATGAATATATATATTTGTCTACACTAAAGTCTTTCCAGTCATAGAAGTATGGGCAAGAACTTTATTTTTTTAACTCCATTTATTTGGTATCAGTTATGTTTATTTTCAATGCTGTCTTCACAGAGGAATATTTTGGATTTGTTTGTTTCCTTAAATTGGAAAATCCATTTCTATATTCCTCCTGGGAAAGATGGCTGGAAAGCATTAATCTTTGAGCAGAGACAAATTACAGGAGAAGTAATAAAAACAAACAAAATAGTAAATGATATAGAGCATACATAAAGCACTTCTTTTCACCTTTCTTCCTTAGACATAAAGAAGGGGCAGCTAGTGAAAATGAAATTGAATTGAAATAATGAAATTATCTATGGTTAGAAGAGATGGCTAGATCTTTCTCTATATAGCTTCTTATTGCAGGTTTTCCTGCCCTGTTCTCTGAGGCGCTTGGTTTTAGCCACTTTTCCCTATAGGACATCAGGCTCTGGAAACCAGTTTGTTTCCACCAACTTTCACTTTTCTGTTGATCTGCAAGGTTTGTTTCTATGAAATTACACATCCAAACTTTTTCCTAAATATACCTCACTGTTTGTCTGCCCCCTGGAGTACATCTATCTAGATTCTTTCAGGTGACTCCTGTGGCACAGTTAATGTGATACCTCAAGATCATTCGAAGTGTTTAGATAAAGTCACACTTAGCTATTATCAGAATTTCAATATATTTTGTCAGTTCTTTGGTAGAACTTGAAAAAATATTAAATTACTCTGAGAAACTTTTGCTTTACGTAGTCTGAAGATCAATGGCAAATAAAAAAAAGCGTAGAATATGCTTGTGTTGGAGTTGTAAATTAATGTGTTACTAACACATGATTTCTTTGTATGACTAGACTAACTTACGGGTTTTTTTGTTCTTTATTACCAAAATTTTCAGTCCTTCATATGAACTGTGTCTTACTGTCACATTCAATAAAATAATCCTGCACAAAACATTTCTCACACATGTAAGTTTAATACTTGTATCTTCAGTTCCTTTCTCTAAAGGGCTGTGAACCCACTTCTCTCACCTTTCAGGTGAAGGCTTGAATGAGTATACTACAGGCTTATGTGAGAGCAGGTGCTCTCATGCCTTCCTATTTTGATTGTTCCACTTAAATATTAAATATAATATTATTATTATTCCATATTCAGTAGCCCAGAAAGAGAGGTTGAACAAACAGAAACATGACAGTATAGGTCAGCTGTTAGAGTACTTAGCCAGAAAAACACCAATGTTCTGTTATTTTCCCTGCTACAGCACCTACTGAAATTTAAAATGCTTTAAAATGCTTAAATTTTTACTGTCTTTCAATAAAACCCTAGAGTTTTTAGGTAAACACTCTTAACAAAGCATGGGAAATGTGCTTACATGCCTTCCTCTCTGGTCCACACAATATAGAACTGTTTCAATAGGAAGGATGAAGACTGAATAGTATCATGAAGGCCAAGAGTTAGAGTATGAAGTGGAGGAATTAATTAAAAATGTCCATAGAACCACCCAGAAGAAGGGAGATACTCAAATCTCTGAATTTCTTAATAGTGGAATTGGATACTAAAAGCTAACCCACTGAGGAAGTGGTGATAAAAATAGGAGTATATTTCTTTTTTCTTGCTTTGCACAAACGCAATCTAGAAGCATCTTTTAAGCAAGAGTCTCAATAGGTAACAAAAGTGAGAACTGCTCAGTGTCTCAATTTCAGCCGGCTTTAAATTAAGTTAAGCACTGCAGTCAGGTAGTTAAGTGTCTCACAGCCCTTATTACTAGAAACCTGAGAGACTTAGTGACCTTTTGAGATTAACAATGTAGCTGAGTTAGGGCTATTCGACTATCTGAACTTTACATTAGGGAAGCTAATGATAAGTCTGAGCATTAAGATGGGCAAGAGCATGCTGACAAAGACATATAAAGCCATGCCTTTGTCACCATGTTTCAAGCTGGGCCACGATAGGCAGGTAATTCAAGACAGCAAGCACGGTTTCACCAAGGGCAAGTCCTGCCTCGCCAACCTAGTGGCCTTCTGTGAGGGAGTGACTACATCAGTGGACAAAGGAAGACCTGTGGATGTCATCTATAAGGACTTCTCCAAGGCCTTTGACGTAGTCCCCCACAAAATCCTTCTCTCTAAACTGGAGAGATATGGATTTGATAAATGGACTATTCAGTGGATAAGAAATTGATTGGATGGTTGCATCCAGAGGATAGTGGTCAATGGCTTGATGTCCAGCTGGAGATCAGTGATGAGCTGTGTCCCTCAGGGATCTATTCTGGGACTGATGTTTAATATCTTCATCAATGACACAGACAATTGGGATCGAATGCGCCCTCAGCAATTTGTGGATGACGCCAAGCTGAATGGAGAGGTTGACACTGCTGAAGGATGGGATGCCATCCAGAAGGATCTTGGCAAACTGGAGAAGTGGGTTTGTGAAAACATCATAACATTCAACAAGATGAAGTGCAAGGTCCTGCACCTGTGTCGGGCCAACGCTCAGTATCGATACAGGCTGGGAGATGAAGAGATTGAGAGCAGCCCTGTGGAGAAGGACCTGCAGATCCTAGTGGCTGAGAAGCTGGGCATGAGCCAGCAACGTGTGCTTGCGGTCCAGGAGCAAATTGTATACTGGGCTGCATCAATAGAAGCATGGCCAGCAGGTCAAGGGGGGTTAATCTGCCCCTCTACTCCTCTCTGGTGAGACCACACTTGGAATACTGCATTTAGCTTCGGAGCCCTAAACACAGGAAAGATGCAGACTTGTTGGAGCGGGTCCAGAAGAAGGCTACGAAAACAATCAAAGGCCAGGAACACTTCCCCTACGAACGGAGGCTGAGAGACCTGGGGTTGTTAAACTTGGAGAAGACTCCAAGGAGACCTTACTACAGCCTTTCAATACTTAAAGGGAATTACAAGAAAGATGGGATAAAATTTTTTAACAGGGCCTGTAGCAATAGGTAGACAAGAGGTAAGGGTTTTAAACTAAAAGAGAAGTTTAGATTAGATGTTAGGAAGAATTTTTTTTTTCTGAGGGTGATGAAGCATTGTAACAGGTTGCCCTTTCAACCCAAACCATTCTATGATTCTATTCTATCAATTTTGAATTCAGAGCACAATAAAATGAAAAAAAAAGATCCACATGTTATCTTCCAGTTGACTTGTTTGCTCCTCCACAAAGCACCTTATATTGTATCAGTCACCTTGTGAGTAAGCTCTCCAGCATCAATCAAACATAGACTATTTCCTTGATTTGATTTAGTTGGTGTGGAAAGGAAGTCAGCCATCAGCCTTTCAATGGCTTCCTCACTAAATTCCTTAGCCTAAGTACAGCCCTAACTTGTGCACAAAACAAGTGATCAGCATAGCAACCCATTCCTAAAGTAATGGAGAAGTAGCAACATAGATTTAATACATGTCTAGACAATAGCAATAGTGTTAGTTTCTGAATTACAGCATAACAAACAGGGGCATATGTAGGTTAATTTGTAATAAAGTTGAACTATTAAAGCGGATCTCAGTTAATTTGTAGGTTTTCAAAGTATTTTAGGCTAGATGGATTCTAGCCAAGGCTCCAAGCTTATGAAACAGTGATTCATGGCTAATAAGGACAAATGCCCTAAAGATATGAATATTTGTTACCCCAACATGCTGACCTTTTCCCAAAAAGGCAGAAATTTAATTATCTCCTTTGAAAAGCACAATTATAGAAAAAGTCAAAACCTGATTTATGTTCAGTTTCTGCATTTGTCACACATAAATAAGTAGGAAGAAAGAGAAACTAAAGGAACATTTCCAATACCCAGAACTAAAATAAATATACTAAATAAAATTATGTGTGTGTATTTTGGGGGCTGCAGAAGATTTCTTCCTGCCATTCATTTAAATTTTGCCAGTTCTTTTGATTTTGGTTCACAGGACATATAATATAGACCTTTCTTTACAGAAAAGTCAAAACTCGGAAAGCTATCTCATCTCTCTTCCTCTCTTGCTGTGCCTCAGCTCTGGTTGGCACTATTCTATTCACTGACAATGTAAGTAACTAGACAGAAGGGTCAGTGACATGCCCCAAGTCACAGAATGAAGCACGTAGCTCCCAGTCCAAGATTCACCACTAGCAGATACCATCATATTGCTGCATTAGCAGGTCTTGCAAGGAATGCTGTTTTAACTCTGAGTGCAAATGCCAAATAATAAGTGGTTGCGATCAAGGATCAAAAAATTAAATTTTGTGAAACTTCAGAGACACACTCTTTATCTGTTTGTCTGCATGTGAAATTATCTGTATTAATTTGGTGTCTAAGACTCCTCCAACTGCTAAAATCATTAAGGTTAAGGCGTCTACATTCAAAAAAACAATAAAAAAGCCTTCTTAATTATAAATGGAAAACAAGTTGAATGCATATTAGCTGACACACTTTCACCAAGTACTCTTCTTTAAGAGTAATGTGATCTCTGATCTGCTAAACTCACACAGGACCTCTTGCGAATGTATCTCCTGTAAGATCATGTCTTAATTTGCTCAGGTAGTATTTTTAGCAATTTGATGTCTTCCTCCCCTCTTACCCCTCAACGAAATAAATCATATTGTGGTCATTAAGTAAGCCCATTCATCCAGTTCCATTTGCTATAATTCTGCCTGCTACCATGTAGCCTAGGGCTATTGATCAAGCACAGCATTCCCATCCAAGAGTGTGTATGTGAGTATGTGTTTAATTAGAAACTTAATTTATCTCAATGACAGCATGGAAACTTTTAAACACAGGAATTCTTAGCACTATTTCTAGCTCTTAAAAACACAGATGCATTCTTTTTACATCAGACAGCTTATTTCATTTATACAAAAGTATTTCCATAAAAAAATGCTATCAAATTTTATATGAAAAAAATCATTCAGCTGTTTTTCAGACATTTCCTCTACGAGCTTATGAGTCTCACAAAGGTAAAAACAAAGTTACAGAATCACAGAGTCACACAGACTCAAAGGCACCTCCAACCCTCTGCTCAGAAAAACAGGAGATTCCTCAAGATTGTGTCCAGTTCTTTGCTTAATATCTCCAAGGATGGAGGCTCCACAGATTCTATGGGCAACCTGTGAAGAGTTCAGCCACCCTCAATAATAACGTCTTTTCTTATGGTTAAATGGGATTTTCTGTATTCCAGTTTGTTTCCATTGCCTCTTAACTTGTCACCGTACTCTTGAGAAGAGTCTGACTCTGTCTTCTTTACTTCCCCAGCAGGTATTTATATATATTGACGTGTCAAAAGCCTTGCTGAAGTCAAGATAAACAACATCCACAGACCCCACTTGTTCACTGAGCCAATCATTTCATCATAAAAGGCTCTCAGGTCACTTAGGTATGATTACCCCTTCATAAATCCATGCTAACTATTCCCATTCACCTTCCTCTACTTCATGCTTGGAAATCATTTCCCAGAGACCAAAATGAGGCTAAATGGCCTGTAGTTTCCTGGATCCTCCTTCTTGAAGACAGAGGTGACATGGGCTTTCTTCCAGTCCTCAGAAGCCTCCTTTGATCACTACAACCTTTCACAAATAATGGAGAGAGGCCTCGCAGTGACATGGGCCAGATCCCTCAGCACTCGCAGTTGCATCCCGTTAGGTCCTGGGGACTTGTATATGTCCAGGCCTCATCAGGTCCTCTTCCACCAGGAGTAAGTCTATGTTGCTCGAGACTTCCACTCAAGTGCCAGGGTCCTGCGATTCCCTGGGGCAACTCTTACCAGTAAATATCCAAGTGAAGAAGGCTTTGAGCACCTCAGTATTTTCTGTGTTTCCTGCCAGGAGGTCCCTTGCTCCATTTTAGCAGCAAGTACACATTTTCCCTGGTCTTTCTTTTGCTCTTGAAATATCCGTAGATGCTGGTTTTGTTGCCTTTCATATCCCTTGTCAGGTCCAACTCCTAGCAGGCTTTGGCTTTCCCAACCCCATCTCTGCACACCTGAAAAGTGTCTCCGTACTCAGCGAGGCCACCTGCCCCTGCTCCTATGCCATGTGCACTTTTCATGTTTGAGTTTAGTCAGGAGCTCCTTTTTCACCCCTCCAGGACTCCTGCCGCAATTGCAGTCATGAAAGAGCCCAAGCAACAATGTGCCTAGCTGGCATCAAATTCAGAGGAGGAGCACGTTGTCATTTTCCAACTAAACACTGAAGGCTGTCACAATAATCTATTTTGGGCATTCCAAGCCACTTAATAATTATTATTTTTTTGCCACAGAAAACCATTTACTAGGGTCAGTGAAGCCCAACACAGCATGCTTGTTGCATTGACTTTTCCTCGGAGCACATACAGCATCAGGCTCCCACATTTCTGAAGGAAGTCACCATCTATCCCTCACGGCCGTGGCCTTTGCAGGCTGTAGGCTGAGCTGCAGGGAACAGCTGTGTGAGGGAGGGAGGGATCCTTACCTTGCCTGCCTGTGTGGGAAGGAGATGGATCCAGGGCACAGCCTCAGGTCACTGCCTGCTGCTCAGGTGCAGTGCACATATAAGCTGAACGACACAGTGAGCAAAAGCGTTAGTGAAGCAAACAAATGTGATAAAGGATGCTGTAAAAGTGACTTGAATAATACTCTGAACAGCGCTGGCTTGTCATTGTGGTATTAAAGCTTCAACAAATTTACATTCAAGGAATGTGGATTTTTTTTCCCCCTCATTTCTGGGTCATAATATTGTAATCCATTGCACAGCCAAAACTTAAATTACAAAAGGGAAACTGAGTTTCCATGCTTTTCATCTGAATTTTCAGAATTAAACTGCGTGATAGAACACGTCCCTTGCTCTTCTTCAAATAACATCTTTCCTTCACTTTCCCCTGTTCACTTCAAATCTTGCAGATGTCACTCATTGGGTATATTTCCTCCTAAAAATACCTTTTTTTTCCCTAATACTTTTGTACAAAATACAACCGTGCTTACTGCCAGAACAGAAACAGCTCACTCTTCTCTTACAAGGCTTCAGCTGATGTGCTTCTCCTAAGATTAAAGGAAAATCTGTGGTAGGTGTGCTTTGATTTGAGCATTAGTAAGACCTATCTGCCAAGATGCTTGCCTACTTTCCAATATAGTACACACTCTTCTAATTTATTACTGATTATGGATGAAGCAGATAGTACTTAGTAATAGCATTTTCTTGACATTTTGATTGTTCCTTTTCCAGTGTAAAGACCTTTCACAACCTCTTTATGTTCACTAAAGGGTTCCTTCCTCTAAGGCTATTGTTAATAAGCTGATTATTAGGCTTATGATACTATTCCAGCTAATCTCACAAATGCTGAGGGTTTTCACCACTCTGAAATGGGTGGACAGGTTTTGCTTTGTTTTGGTTTGGTTTTCTTTTGCTTTAGCTGTATAATACAAATTTCCTTACCTATTCCCTATAATGAACCTGGTAGTTCACAGACAACCCCCTGAAAAACATTATTTTGTACTATTTCTTTCCAACACAAATAGTCTTGCAGTAACTAATACTTCATTTGCAGCAACAATAAGGTGTTGTCCAAGAAATTGGCAAAGAAAAAAGCACAGTTAACCTCATGTTTTCCCAAGCAATACACCTCTGGCCACAGCAGCTAAAGAAGAAGGAGGAAGAGCGTGTGCTTCTGTCATGAATATCCCTTAACGCAATGTTTTACCCTATTCTGGAAATAATTAGGAATTGTTCCAATTCATCCATATACCACGTTTTGTCTCTGGACACTGCATCTGACCATAGCATCTTATTATATTGTGTGCTGCTTCAATCAAGAAAAAAAAAAGCAAAAATGAGCCTGACTTCTAAAAATTTTCTACTGTGTGCGGCTTTATGCGCAGCACTAAATAAGCAACTTAAATGTGGCAAAGAAATGAGAAGTACCTGTGTTCTCTACAATAATTTGACAACACTATGGATTGTCTAAGAGCCCTGCAAAATGTTTAAAAATCTTTTTTGTTTGTCATCATGGAGCAAAAAAATCACTCATGCAAAACTTTGTCACCCACTGAAATCTGAAGATGTCCCTTAGACACAAAGAGACAGTTTTCTACTAGTAAACAGATTATGTCTGACATCTTTCCAGTTGTTCAAGGTTCAGTGTTTCCCTAAGTGCATTGCAGCTGCTGAGCTGTGTATTTTTTAAAAAGAAGTTATTGGAAAATACATATACTCTCTTCCGTTGGCTGATACCTCTAATGTTTTATCTCTTGTGTTACCACAAATGATTGGATCAACTTCTCCTCCTACTTTGGGGGGGGAGAAATCTATCTTTACTACATAAATCATTGGTTTGTGGTTTTTATCTCCAGCCTTCTAAGCACGTCTGAGCGAACAGGTGCAGGGAGGTGTGTTCCTCTCACTGGGATAGACACAGCTTTAAAGAGTCATTCCTTCCCTTTAGTAGTTTGTAGTATTGTAAGACAGACAGTAAGTCAAAAGCAATGCTATAATGAAACGATTACCAGGAACAGGACTGTAGGTTCTTGAAAAGGAAAAGCTTGAATTTCTCTTGCATTTGCTATTTTCTTACTTGTTTTACTTATTTTTCGTGCCTCATTCTCTGACCACAGGGGACAGCTCCATCACAGGGGTATTTCTTCCTCTAAGACAGGCAACAGTGACTCATTTATTCTATTTTGTCCTTCAAATGCTCTTTTCTACATTTTCTCTGTTTCTTCCAATGGCATTGTATCTGTGCCAAAGTTTTTGACTCCATGCAATTTTTGACTTCTCTGTTGTTACTTACAATTAACTTAGCAACTTATCACTCATCCACAGAGGCTTTAAATAATTTATATTTCAGGTTTTACTGTGCAGTATATCCTACAAATCTTTTTGCAAATTATTCTTCCTTTAATCCTCAGAGTTCTTTGCTCATAAACACTGCCAATCTATTTTACTTAATACATTTTTGATTGTATTAAATTGGACCATTTACATGTTAATACACCTGTATTTGTATCCAAAATCCATCCCTAATGATTGTGGTACTTACCATATCCATTTTACTTAATAAAATTCAGTCTGAAGTTTTTCCTTGCTGAGTTGCCTGTAACACGTACTGATATAAAAATGAGTTCTACATAAAACTCCAGTCCTCCTTATTAATGACTGAATAAATTATACAAATTAAAATTCCCTAGATATCACTACAGTCACTAATCTAATGCTCTCAGCTATCTCTGAGTGTGCTTCCCTACCCTGAACCACAGGTGGTAAACAGTTTTTCCTTCCCCCTCAATCTTCAATTTAAACTGACTCCATATTTCCACATTGCTTTTCATTTTTAATAATCTTCATCATGAGTTGAAAAGTTATTAACTCACACTGACACTTTCTCCTGTTTTCTCTTACCAAATGTTCTGATGCAGAGTGCCCTCCAGATTCCTGATCTAATCACCGACACCACACACCACTCCAGTATTAATAAAATAAAAAGAAAGTCTTATAATCACTGTCAATAGAAAGACTACTGAGACACCGTATAGACTTTACATGCCAGTATCTTGTTATCTATAGTGTCTAGGAAACTGAGTAATCAACCTGTAGCAAATCATGTTAAGCACTTCAGAATAAGTTAACTTGCTCACCTAGTAACTCTACAAAGTTGTTGCAACAGAATTATTAATGCTGTGTTTCAATATCTACATTTTGTTTTCCATGAAAAGCCATGTATTTGCCTCACTCCATTTAGTTGCAAGCCTAGATACAAGTTTGAATGAGAACATTCAAGAAAAAACATCTTCCTCTGAATTCTATATAAAGGCAAATGCATATACACCCCAATATCCTTCTACAAAGTAATTTAAGACCAAGATTTTAAAGTTGTTGTTGTTGTTGTTTTAATAAAGAACAGGATGATCTGCCTTGTCTTTCTCCCAGAATATCATCTAACAACCTTTCCAGACCCAATAAGCCAAAGATTTTGGGCCTTCAAAGGGGAGTTTTACTGTCTTCCAAAACTCTAATAACTGCAGTCTTTGTAGTAGATACATGCTATAAGGATAATAAAGGGAAGATAAAACCAAATAAAAATATCAGCAAGTTGCAGCAGTGTCAGAGGTCAATTTCCTTTTTCCTTCCTTTGTCATCAAAACAGGTTTTGCTCCTTCCCCTCTCTCTGCCATGCAGCTCATTGCCCTGCTGCTTTTCCTCATATCCTTGGTAGGATGAACTGAGTGAACAGTTGCTTGTTAATGCATGACTATGGACAGACAGCCAAATTATTCAGACATTTCCTCGGTGAGATGTACTCATTTGAGTATCTATCCTCAGACAGCTGACAGTTGTCATGAAACTTGTGGAATGGAAATAATCTTCGAAAACCTCTGTCTTTCCATCCTATTTAGTTAAATCTGATCCATGAGTTCAAAAGTTAACAGAAAAGAGAAAGACAGCAGAGTTAGGGGACAGTAAGCAAATATAAACTTCCTTTTTTTTAGGAAATCAGGCTGAAAAGTAAGAAAATGAATTATCCCTGTCTGATCTACGCTTCATTGTGTGCCTCAGAGGGAATACCATGCCCATGAAGTTAATTTTTTACATTCCTTCTCTAAATTTAAGAGATTTACATTTCTCTAAGTATCAAAGAAAATCATGAGTATGTTCTGAATACTTGCCTTACTGCTTCCCTTAGATATGATAGGTCAGAAATCTCTGTTTCTTAAAGACTTCACAACAATCCTCATGCATTTGACCAACATCAATGCACCTTAAACTATGTATAATGAAAAATAAGTATCAAAATCAGACATTTCTTCTCATCATTCATAGAAAAAGTGTTCATTCTTCTGCCAAATACCGGAACAGTATTCTGGACAGAACAGTATTCTTTAAAAAGAAGCTACACTTCCACCTGTCTGAGGATGACTTGAAACTTCGGGATGCAGAGACGAGAAATGAGTGCCTGGAGAAGAGCACTTCCCAGGCTTATACTTATGGTCTAGTTTCAAGTAACCTGCCCAGCTGCACTGCAGGACTGTACTAGAAATAGATGGTTATCTTAAAATTAATTATAAAAGCGTATATACATGTGGTGGTTTAACCCCAGCCAGCAACTTACCACCACGCAGCTGTTCACTCACCCCTCACCCTTCACCCATCCACCCACTATGGGATGGGGAGGAGCATGGAACAAAAGTAAAACTTGTGGGTTGAGGGAAAGACAGTTTAATGGCAAATGAACAAAGAATCATAATAATAATGATAATAATAATGATAATAAAAGAATACACAAACCAAATCTTGTGCTATGCAATCAGTCACCACCCACTGACTGATGCTGAGCCCATTCCCAAGCACTGGTTGCGGCCTGCTCCACCAGGTTTATATACCGAGCACAACATCATACGGTATGGAACACCCCTTTGATCAATTTGTGTCAGTTGTCCTGGCTGTGTCCCCTCCCTGCTTCTTGCACACCTCCCAACTGACAGAGCATTTGAAGCTGAAAAGCCTTTGACAGTATAAGCACTACTTAGCAATAACCAAAACCATCAGTGTGTTATCAGCCTTATCATACCAAATCCAAACCACAGCATTGTACCAGCTATTGGGTAGAAAAGTTACTCTATCTCAGCTGAAATCAAGACAGTAAGAGGCAGAGCTTTCAGCTCTATTCCAGCTGAAATCAAGATAGTCAGCTGAAACCAGGGCAATAGAATAACCCTTAGTTTGTTACAGAGGTTTCTCCCTCCCCCAGGCTGAAATATGTTATTTTAAATCTATATATCAATGAAATTTATCTACAAGGTGTATGTGTTCAGCTATGCAACTTAGCAGCAGGCAATGAATCAAGAACATCAGCTAAATTAATGTGAGAAAATACCTTTTCTCCTCTATTTGGCAATCCTGTAGTATTCAGCGGGTCAGACGTTTGTACAGCTATAAAATAGTGTTTATCTGAAAGTCAGCACTCTCTCTTCCCACAGGTTTCTCAAACTCACCTCGACAGCTGCCCTTCTGCATTATCCTCTGAGCCACATGAGCGGTTTGCAGAGCAAGTAGTCTCCTAGTGTACCTTGTTTGCCTTGATTTATCAGTGGGAGCCAGAAAAGCTGCACATCTTGCTCTAGGTGGATATATACAAGTTTACATTTCATATCAGTAAGAAAGGCATTTGAAAGCCTGCAAAAGAAAGAGAATTTTGCCTCAGTCTAATATTGCACTGAAAGGCATAAGAATGTGCTTCTTTCTCTCAGCCTATCCTCTCTTAAACTATTAAAGGGGAAAATGCACAAAGTAAAGATACCTTGCAAGTCTTCCAGAACAATTACTTTTTAACCTTTTTTTTGTAGCAAATTACATACTTGAGGAAAAGCCTCTCAACTATAATTTCTTAATTTCCATGATACTACTTCACCATTTCTTTCGAGGTTTTATTTGGGAAGTTAGTAAATATTTTTTATTATTTTAAAGTTAGTAAAGTCTAGAAATATGACCAGAGTACTGAACTGGGACATAATCGTTATCAGTCCATGACTGCCATTTATTTTTCTATGTCATCATCTCTCTCTTCTTTAGCATCTTTTTTGATTTTTTTTCTTTTGGCTCTTCTCCTCCTCTTTCTGCAGATTTAAAATACACCAATGTTTTAAATTGATATATCAATTTTCCCTTTATTCTCTTTTCCCCTCTAAAATTCATCTGACTGTTGTATGTGCATAACTTTATAGTAATTTATGAGCTACATTTTCTTTACTCTGATCCACTTTAAAGTGAGAAAGATCTTAGTTTGAAGGGCTATCTGCAGCCATAAGACTTAGAATCTTTTTCTCTCCCTAAAATAAATGCTGAAATTGTACAGCAGCCATAGGCCTTCCACTCATGAGAAATCTAATAGAAACGAAACTGTTGCGAAACTCATGGTAAAATAAAGTGAGTACAGCAGACTAGAGCACAATTGTTCCTCCTATCTGTCTACAATGTGTCAAAAGGGAGACAATAAAAGGGAAACAACCACAACAGAAAAGCACAGGTTGAAGAAATGGGTCGGATAAGTCCCATCCTCTTGCACTGATGTGTTAGAAGCATCCCCCTCGTGGAACAACTCTCCAGCAAGCACATGGTCCTTGGCTGAGAGCACGTTTTCCTTCTAGAAGACAATTGTTTTGGATTAGTATACCACTGTATATTTTGTCTGTGCTCAGAATAAATGTACACTCACATATTTATGTACTATCAGTGTTTCATTGAGTGAAAAACATATTGTTTGAACTTACTTGAATTACCACTATTAATAAATCACATAATGAAATACATTTGCTACATCACTTCTGTCAGTAAGCTGTGGGAAAAGAAAAAAGAGATTGCTTCATGCATATGTTTTAGGGACATTTTGTTCTTGCTTCTCATTGTCTCACTTTTCCTGACTCCAGTCAGACACTCGGCAAATGAGGGCTGACTTGTTTAGCACCCTCCAAATGTGCTGAAATGAGTTTAGTCACAGCCCACACAGAAAGCTATTTCTATTTAGTGCAGTCCAAATCTGCTCTACAAGCGAGGATCATGGATCAAAGATCAGCCAGTGAGCAGCAGATTTTTTATTTTCAAATCTTGTTGGTGGAAGAAGGCAAAAAATTTGTCACTCAGCAGGCTTTACCTGTAATACATGTAAGCATCATGCAAGTGGGTTTTACATGAAATACATATAAGGATCATAAAATGGGTTGAATAAAACAGTAGGATCTATTAATCATAAAAGTGTGACAACAAATTTTGCAGCAATGTGATTGTCCAGTTGTTATAAGGCTTATTTTGTGGAATATTGTTTCAATTCATGAACTGTTTGCTTTTAGATTACACTATTAAAAATTCTATTTCCCTTATAGAAGCTATCTAAAATGCTTTTAAGACACATTTATGGCATATCTGATGATACAATGAAGTTCTTTTAATTCCTATAAATATTCTTACAGGGGTGGGTTTTGCAGGCTTTGCTTTTTCCACAACAGGTCACATACAGCTGTATGATGCCATTAGTCGGCTATCTTTAGCCCAGTCTCTCCATCAGGTGCATATATTTTCCATTATTCATTTCTTGTCAGAATGAGTGAGATTTTGCTGGTTGCTATACTGAAAGGGGCAGACAGTTGATAAAATGCTCCATGGATCTGTCTTTCCGTTCATCAGTTTCTTACAATTGTACAGTGTTTTTTTTAAACACTGTAGTTCTATGTCAGGTAAGAAGTATATACACCTGGGGGGTCTATTCAATAAGGCATAAATTCTGTAGATGGCTCTTGTTATTACTATAAAGTTGGGATGCCTTTGTTTTATTCAGCTCAACATACTACTTTATTTTTTTGGCATTCATCTAGGATCTCATGGTCATAAACAGTAAAAAAAGGCAAAAAAAGAGAAAAAACATAGCAGAAGCAGAAGGGCAGGCTTTTTTCTCTGCAATAAAATTTGTATTCTTCTCTCCAACCCTACACATGCACTTTGTGCGATCCCTGCTTAAGGTTGCAGTCTCAGTGCTCAACTTGCTTTCTGTCTCTTTATCCTAATTGGGTCAGAGTAAATGTCATATTCCCTTGTGATTGCCAGAGAGGAAAGCATCTTTGAGAAAAGAAAAAAAGAAACAGAAAGAGGAAGAAAGGAAGAGTAGAGACCAGATGGAGTTTTGCTGGATCCTAAGGGACTTGGCCAATTTGAGAAAAGCCAGTTGAGAAGCAACCTTAAAATCTTCAAATAGAAGGTATGAGCTCAGCACAAAGAACAAGTAAAGATCTTTTTGTCATATCCCCATACATATCCTTATTCTATGCATTTGATATTACAAGGAGGTGATTAACTGAAAATTGCTATAGATTGTTATTTTGGAACAATGTAAAAATTTACACACCCATTTAAACTTCAGCTTCCTATCTTGACAGATGGCTTTGTACATTTGCTCATCTCTTCTTCAAGATGAATTCTCTCTCAAGCATATGACTACAGCTCACAACCAGTTGCATTAATTGGTTGGATCCATTTTTATAGTGCCTAATGCACTTACGAAGCTGTCACAGAAGCGGTGTAGCTATGTTAATGCAGAGCTCTCCTAAGGTGAACATCTTTAAGCCAAGTAGTTATTTTATTAGGGATTAACATAAGGACATGAGAAACAGAAAATCTATTACTTATGCACACGGTTTATTATACTTGTTAATCACCTTTGCATTAAAACTGTTCTTCCTCATGAAGATTCATGAAGTTATAGTTTGCACAACTGGGTCTTTTTTTTCTCTATTGTGTTACAGAGTAGTTAGTACCTAGACATTTTTTCCACTGGGAGAGAATATCAATATACTCAAAGTAATCTCTCAACTTGTTTTTCCACAAATTAAACAAGTTGTTTTCTATAAATTGCTCTTAAAATACATGTCACTTTTTACCTAGTGTTAGCTTTATTATCTCTCCTTTTCCTGTATTTTCCTTAGCTTTTTAATGTCTTGCTCTTGTTGGACTAGACCTGTGCTAGATAAAGTCAAACTAATATTCTTTGGCTATGGAGGGAAAACTCAGTCCTTTTCCATGCTTGCAGTTCCTTGTACAGCCCAAATATTTTTCAGTCATGTCACCACTAAAATGTTTTAAATGGAAATTGATTAATTAGGAACTGGATTTTACACTAGCCCAGATTCAGGAAACATATCTTCTTTTAGCAAACTAAAATGCCTAAACTAGGAGCGCCCTTGTTCCGCTCATGCAGGAAGAGACTGCTCAGAAATTCAGCCCACCTAAAACATTAGTTTATATCTGGCATCTCTTATTACTAAACTTATATCACTGAAAGCATCTACTCCACTGCAAAATTCTTCATCTTCTTATGCAGTGGTAGAGATAGACCCATGCCTGTCCCACAATGGACCATGTCTATCTCAGGCAAAAGGTCCATACCCACACTGAATAAGATTATTAGTTCTTGTAGGGTTTAATTAAAATGTTTTTGAGGATATAAAGAAGTAGGTAAGGATGCAAAGACTACAGGAATCACAGAGGTGTGCAGAGAACTGAGGGAGCCCAACCTGCTGTGGTTGCATCCATACAGTACAAGGCCGGTCTTACGACCATTTGTTAGAGCTGCATCCCGTTTACTTCTCAAAAGGAAATAGCTCATTTGCTGGGAAAGACAGCTCAGCAGTTAATTGTCTCACATTGTGCAGAATAAGGAGATGAGGAGCCAGGACTGAATCAGAGTCTAAATTATCTGATGGTGCAGATTTAAAGGATTAATCTACTGGGCTTCCTAGGGGATATCTATTGTGCTTTCAAAAAGAAAAAAAAAACGATTAAAGAGCCTAGTCCTCTGATCTCCACATGTGGAATCATTATCTCATGGTTTGCTTTGGCCCTCACAAACAAACTGCCCAGATCAAGCTCGCCAGTTCTTGAGGACATTAGGCTTTCAGTGTCTTTTGCTTTCAGGCACAGGGATTCATTGAGAGAGTGGTGGAGCATCGAAACTTCTGCCCTGGGAGGTGCTTGCATCTCCATCCCTGGAGGAGTTTGAAAGACCGTAAATGAGTTTCTCGGGGATCTGGTTTAGTAGTGGACAGGTATGGATGGACTTGTTGATGTCAAATATCTTTTCCAACCAAACACTTCTATGATTCTATGATTCCATGATTGGCCTTTGGTCCTTTTTCAGATTTAGCAAGACAGGTATATCTCACTTAATCTAGGTGAATTCAAACTTATGCACTTTATAGTGATAATAAACTATCTGTCAAGATAGGAAGCTGAGGTTTAAATAGGTGTGTACATTTTTGCTGTTCCAAAACAACAATCTGCGTCAATTTTCAGCTAATCACCCCCTTATAATACCAGATGCATAGAAGAATAAGTGTATGTATAGGGATATTAAAAGTTCTTATAGTGATATTTAAGATGTAACATAGGTACATGAGAAACTTTCTGGTTTCTTTTGCTGTACAGAATTTTGCACTGAAGTAGCAATTCATCAAAAAAAAAAACTTGTTCTCTTAAATTATTTTATAAAGCAAATTATTGCATTTATAATCACAGTATATGACTATATTCTTTGTGAACTTTCAGTGGATGTCATGTCTCAGAAGAAACACGAAACTTTATGGTATAAACTCATCCTTAGCTCATCATATGAGTAAAAGTATAAACACATTTTTTTCTTTGTCATAATGAATCAAAAAGGTCATCTTGCTACCAGCAAAGACCTGTTTATTGCAATACGTGTGTAAATATATTTTAATTAAATTTTTATCAGTGAAGATCTTCTTTTAGTTAAGTCTTGATATGTCAGATGTCATACTGGGAGAGACAGGCAAAATACAACCTATGCATAATTTAACTTCCCTAAAGTATCTCTGCTTCTTTTTTCCCTTGGAAGAAGTGGATAACTACAAGTGGGTATGGCAGAAACACGAAAACTGTATAGACCAGTGTCTCCATTAGCTTTCAAAAATCAACTAAATTAGAATAATATGTAATTAAACACAACTATAATTTTTTTGCATCCAGACAGCAAAATTTCAATGAAAGCCATTTATATTCAGGCTTCTAAAGTCATAACTCACATCTGAAAAATTACTTTAAATTCTTATGAATTATCAAGACAGTTTTTTGAAATGATATCCAAAAGAAATATTCTCATGTTCTAGAATGATTCTTCATAAACTACAGCAAGAGAAACAACACACTTTTTCTTAGACATTGCAAAGAGAGAAGAATTAGCAAAATAAAGAAAAAAGCCATAGTTACATCGGTTGCAATACACACAAATTAAGAAGCATCTATAGAATATAGTGAGATACTTGGATTATCTGTTTAATTGTTAAACGCAAAGATATATTGCACTCACTAAATACAGAAATTCTGTAATAATAATCCAGTAGGGAGAGCTAGAGCATAATGCTTTTGCCAAGCACTTAATGCCAAAGATTCAGACTGCATAATCAATTAGAGAAGACATTACTATTATGATTTACATTTCTGAAGGACCTCTCTAAAATGCCTAAGCTCTGTTATTTCCATTTTGGCTTGCATCAGTTGCCTTAAGGGTAGAAACCAAACTTTTCTCCCTTCAGTATTAATCTGTTAATTTGCAAGCCACTTATTTTGCAACTGCCTTCAGAGACACTCAGCCATGCCCTTCCACAACAGATTGTCCACTCAGAGCTGAAATCACCTTCCATCACAACCCAAAGACTGAATTCAATACGATCTCCCTAACAGCAACAAGCTATCAGCTATGATAGTACCCTTTTGGTATGGAGTACTGGCCCCATTTTTCTAACTTTGAACTTTGCAACAAAATCTATATTTGGTCCAATCACTGTGCATCTCTTGCTTGGATATGGTCGTAAATCAGTTTTAATCATTATGTTCTTACATGGTTTCATGTCAGCGGAGTATAGAGATTTGCAGCTTCCAATAAATAGAATATTACTTGAAATTTCATGAAACCAAGATATATTGTACAAAAATAGTCTAGTTCATTATTTTCCCTTTTTTGGGTGGGTTTATGTCTCTCTGAATTTTATACAGCTATAAAAATTACAACTCTACATGAGGTAGATAGATAGATAGATAGATAGATAGATAGATAGATAGATAGATAGATAGATAGATAGATAGAAAGTTAGATACCTCTAGAATGGACAAGATTGTACAGGCCAGGATTCTCCAGTCCAGGGCAGTGTCTGCAGGTCTTTGATGCAGGTATTCCCCTTCCTGCTTTCTTCCCTACCTATGGAATTGAAAATCATATGGTTGCAATGTGTTAACAGATCTTCAAAATCTTTTCAGCTCATTTTGCATAGCCATCTAAGAAATATGATCCAGTTACAGATACAAGACCCATTTAGTGAAAAAATATATTTTCCCTGAGTTCTTGCAAGTGCCAGTTGGAGCCAGTTACAGTGTAGAGCAGAAATTCACATGCAGAACTGTGTAACAGAGCACTGAGAGGCACAGCACAAAAACTGCACAAAGGAAATCTCTGACAAACGCCTTGGCTCGGAGTGATTGCTGAGCAGCCCATGCTAATAACAGCAGGAAAATTACTGAGTAGAGAATGAAGCAATTAAAAGCTGTACTGGGTTTGGCACATTCCTGAGACACAGAGGGCAACTGAAGAAATTTAATAATGCTGCGCTCTGCATTTGTCAACACTAAAAATATCCACTCAGAAAATTTATGTCTGTCTACTGATAGCCAGTTCTGAGGCACCCAAATATTATCAGGTTTTCGTGTATAAAATGGTAGTATAGACATTAGGGTAGTTATGAACATCACGTAATAGTTATCCAGAAGGTAGAGTGCTGTTTCTCCAGAAAGTGTATTTATCTAGGGACTTAGCCAGAAGGTAAAACAGAATACTGTGGTCTGCTAACACTTGGAAAAAAATGATCAGTGGCCAGACATCCAGTCTTGTTACACTGAGTTGTGTTTGACAGGAGTTGCAATGTGATAGAAAGAAAATATTAAAGGGGAATTTGAGAAGTGAGGACCTAATTAAATGTGCTGTCTACCTGAAACATTTTGACAATAATAAAAACTACACTGTCCACAGGTGCCATCAGTCTAAAACACTATTTTCTTTCTGCAAAAAAAATAACCAAATCCCCTGCTGATAAAAAAAAAAAAATTGTACACACCAAATAAAACTACAGTTTTAAAATATAATTTGCATTAAACGTGCAGTTTTTCCAGGCAGAAATACATGCAATATACCATGATGTACAGATGCATCTGAGCACTATTACTTTTAATGGAAAGATGGAAATGGTGTTCAAGAAACCAAGCACTTGCCAAATAGGAACATGATAGTGGACATCGATTCATATTTTTCACTACAAAATAACAAACTAGAACCAGTATAACAGGTGCTGTCCCCTACTAACCTTTCATTCAGGAAAAAACAGAAAAAGGCACGTTTGTGCTATTAGAAACTGATGTCTGAGTCATTTGGGGCTAAATAAGTACACAAGGGATGAAACGCTCACTGTAATTTGTGATACCAAGAGCTGCTATTACTTTGGGAAGGCTGTATTCTCGTGTGTGATGGGGAGAAATGGCAACTGCAGCTGTGCTGTCATAACAAGGTTAACCCCGCAGTCACGGGAAGTTGTCAATCTAAATGGAGATGTATTGTGGAGGACCAGGCTCGACTTTCCCTGACTCCCTGGGGGAGGGAAACTGAGGGAGCTGAGTCACTTATCTTGCCCAAGGAGGTCTCAGCGAGACAATTGTCAACACAGGCTGAGCCAGCCTGCAGAGCTTGTGTCCATTGGGGTTGACAAAATCGAAACTAATGGATTTATTGTTTCACAGCAGCAGCGCTGCTGAAATTTTAGACCGCAAGAGATTAACACAAGAGGATTATGCTTGATAATTGATATTACCAGTACATTTGAGTGGAAAATGAAGGTGTCAGGGTCTGGATGTTGAGCTGGCTTTGTAAAGAGATGGTTGAAACTGTTAGTTTTTGCTGTTGCTCATGGGTGAGAAGTTACTCAGCACTATATGAGACAGACTACTTGGGACTAAAGACCACCTAAAAAGCCAAGACTCCTTGGCCCCTGGAGGACTGTGGCTGTGATGGAGCTTGGGAGGCCTCTAACTGCCTCCTGCCCCTTCCTCCACGTCTCCACATCCAAGTGCAAGTGAAGGTAATGAATATCCCTTTCTCCCTCTCTCTCTCTTTCTCACTGTCTTTCTCTCTCTCTCTGATATTTGTCTTAGCACCTTTCATCCAAAATGAAAAATATACCTTTGCTGATGTTTCTTTGGAAATTATGCAGCTTCAAGAGATCACATAGGAAATCAGGCTGGCTTTAACTTGTAATGAAAACTGGTTAAAATTTATGCTGTTCTTCATTTTTATTATTTATTACAGTCCTTGCCTGAGTATATTGATTTTGTGCCAACCTTTGTTCTTGTCACAGTTTTTGTCACACAAATGAGGTTCCAGAAATGTAATGCCTATATTTTATGAAATACTGTCCTATGCCATTTCAGGATGACCTTTTCAGTATTCTGCATTCTGATGGGTCGGCTGTTTCTGAGGCAGGGGCCTGTTTCCATCTACACCTTATCCCCTCAACACTTATGTTTTTAAAGTAATTTAAACAGAGGTTGATAAATCAATTCCTTTTGTTTGTAGTGGCATGCAGAGTCACTAATCTTCTTTCTACAAAATCAACGAACTCTGGACAGCTCACTCTTCTCTGTATGTTCCTCCATGCAGACTTCATGTAGGAATGTGGTTTTAACGACAGTAGTAATTTTAGTATTAGAATATGTTAAACCGATGGGACTGTTTTGCTTTCATTTCCATGTAGTTGCAAGTGTAGACTTGAAACAGCATATGAGGCACACCAATGAAAGAACAGTTTACCCAAACTGGTAGCTCTTGACTAAAGTGTCTAAATAAGAAGCAGCAGAGGCCACAAAACCATATATACAGACTTATGGATTTGTTATTGTGTCATCAAAGGGTGGCTGAAAATACATAAGATGCAAGAGAAGGACATAACTAACTAAGTCCTAAAGTGGCAAGGTGAGTCTTCACTGTGTCTGCAAGTCAGTCATCTGTAGTCAGTATCAAAATTGCAGAACATGAACATAAACAGAAATTTCTTTTAATTCCTTATTAAATTTTCTAACAGTAACATAAGAAAAAGGCATATCAAAACTTCCTATAAAAGCATACTTGATGCTTGGGGTTTTCCCTTCATGCTCAGCATGATGAGTCCCTTGCATTCTTCGTGAAGGCACCTGTTCGAGTTATCACTCCCTATCACACAGATCACAGGACCTGCTGACTCTTGATTTCTCTTATGACAACTTTAGTATGTGGCATTTTTCCCAGTAAACATTAATTTACTTTTGAACTAAATATTGTAAAATACACAACAAAAGACTCTGAAAGTACATATTCTAATAAGATAGTCCAATGGGAAAGATATTTAACCAGAATTCAGGAAGCTGAGAATTTTTGTTAGTCCCTACTATGTCTCTGGTTAGCTTCTGCTCCCTTGGTGGTACCATCCATACGTTTAGACCAGGGGTTACCAGAAACACAAGCTCAGAGGGAGCTGGCAGCTGCCTAGATTTCAACACCGCAATGCATATGTAGTGACTATGTCTCATCTGTGACAGATCATTCAGGTTTTGCATGCACTGTGGAGAAAATTTGTGTGTGGACAGTACATATAGTATATCCAGAATGTATCTGACTTGCTCCACATGCTTTTGTCACCTCTGCAGTTTGTGCAGAATTTTTGTCACATCTTGAACATATCAGATTCATAGTGCATGCACACTTTTTGTTTGCATTTATTTCTGCCTGGAAAAATTTATGAGCTGTGAGAATCTCAAGGATGCACAAAGGAAAAGCAACCCTGACAGATTTTTACCAGCTGAAGACCAGCAATTCTTTGCTAGGTGTACACAGAGTAGGCAACTTGGACATAGTACGGTATTTGTTGCTGCACAACATACAGAGGCCTGAACTTTTCAAAAGAATCATTTTATCTGGGGTGAAGAGCAAGGAGGAATAAAGCAATGTTTTTTTCTGAGTCTCATTCAGGAGAGCTGAGCAGTGCTAACATAGAACAATTGTGAGGCTGTATCATCCACCAGCAAGTACAAATCAGCATAGCATTCTACTCTGCTCGGGTGGGTGCCCTTTGCGCAGCAGCGTGCCGTGCTACCATGGCTTTGGTTTGAACATCAGTATCCTGCTGTTTCTTCTGGGCAGACTCTGCCTCACACTCAGGTAGCACCAAGGCAAGCAGGGATCCCCCTGAGAAATCTTTCAGGCACTGTAAAGCAGACCGGCTTGAGCTGATCTGCACTATCTTGCTAGAATACTGAGCCTGAATTCATCCCACTGTACTTTCTTTTTACAGCACAGGATGTTACAGAATAGCCTATTCATTGTTTAAGAAAAATTACTTTGGATGAAATATTTTGAGAATAAAATAGCAGAAGGAACAGTCAAACTGAGGGGGTATTTACACCTCACACACTCCCACGCTGAAATTATTAACAGCCTAAACTGCAGCTCAGCCAGTGGAAAAGCCTTCCTGCCCTGCCTGCACTGCTTCTTGGAAGAATTAATTAAGTCAGGGGGAAAAAAAAAATCAGTCTTCTCCAGCAAGCAATTTTTAAAACTTTTAAGTAACGTGTACTTTAGCACCTGAGTATGTAGTTAGACCTCTGAGCAGTTAGTTATCTTCACATATTTCAAAGCTATTATGGTAAAAAAGGCAAGAAAACATGAGCAAAAAACTGAAAATATATATACACATGAGGCAAAACCTTTCCTGCAGAGAACAGAAACCTGGAAAGCCTTCTAGATCAAAGAGTTTAAGGAAATACATTACCTTTTGGGGTTCATAAGGGTTTCCTTAGGGGAATTAAACACCGTCTTCTTTAGGAAAATTTAATCTTAAAAGCTGTCACTTGTCATCCACAATGCCCTGGAGGTTTAGAAGGGGTCTAGATAGTGTTGCAAGTTGGAATTTTATTTAGCATTTCCAAGGTACTCATAAAATTCAGGCAAACTTAAATGAAGGTTTCGGAAAGAGAGATTTTTTTTTAAAAACATCACTGAGTTCTATAAATAACGACAGCCAAACAGCAGGAGCAGGGTGTGGGAAGTGGAAAGTCTATAATAAATGAAGCAAGAAACTTGTGAGTACAAAATGCACAGTTATCCTGTTATCACCAACCTGGATGCTAACAATAGCAAATACTTTCAGAAAGAGGTATGTTATAGCTATGGAAAACAGTAACACTTCACTGATGTAAACATGTCAACGCTGATCTGTCCCAGCTGGACAGTACCTGGCTCTTGAGCCCTCTTCAGATCTGCCATTCTAGGGAAAAGAACAACCAGACAGTACTGGACATCCTACCAGTCAAAACCAAATGGAAATTACTGTAAATTGCACAACATGCTTTAACTACGTGAGGCCAGTATGAATACTTACACCTTCCCTGTGAGGACATTAAGGCATGAGCTTACAAACCTGGCAACCTGTTGTACGAGCTCAGCTGTAACAGCATACACTTCCAGGGGCACCAGCAAATACTCCCAACTCCTGTTGGCCTCTTAAGCCAGGGAAGTAGAGGCTGTGGTACCATCCAGAGTCTGAGAGGGGCTGGGCCAGGCAGAGCTCACCAAATCTTTGAGGTGGGTATGTGGAACAAAAGGTGCCACACAGCCAAGGCTTCTAAACTCTGGCTGCTGGCACATTGTTTGATGTGTTGTTCTTACACCCAGCTGCCAAATAACATTAAAAAGAGCTAAACCACATTAAACATCTCCTAATATAAAGCTGCCTTGAAACAATGACTGGAGTTATCCCAGAGATGCTATGTGAGTATAATAATTATTCTGTGTGATCCTGTTGCATCCACAGAACAATTTCCCTTTCAAACTGTTCAAGTTAGCTGTGGGAAAGGCAAAATGGGCAGAAAGGAAAGGAAAAATCAGGCCAGTAAATCTACTCTTGAGAAGCATAATGGGTACTGCCCTATCACCTACAGTCAGGTGGGCAGTGGCAGCTGAAAGTCAGCGGGTCAATGCTTCGATGGAGGCAACCCACTAAAGCAGGTAGATCACGTTCAGGTTCCTCCCTGGTCCCACTGCAGGGACAGCAGCAACAACACTTAGTCTCCGAGACCCTCTCTTTCCTGCATATTCCTCTCTTCATCACAGATCGGCTTTTTCTGCAGTCTTCTGCCTGTCTTTGGCCTATAAGAAAAGTCAGGTTCTGTTCACTCTTGGGAATTTTTGGGAACTTTAAGCTATTTCTGAAATTGTGCTTTATGTATTGAAGACGCTGGACAGAAAGAGGCGAAGCAAAGACAGGTCCCCAGTACCATGCAGTTTCTTTTTTCCTGAAAAAGTTAAGCGAAAAAGATCTAACCTATGATTCGTCCTTCCAGGTTGTTCTTTTGTGTTCCTGGGAATCAGGGATGTTAAATCTAACCTCAGCTCCCCATATGCAAAATGGAAAAATAAGTGCCTACCTTGCTGAGGCAAGGAGAAGTGAAATAGAGCCATTTCACGATGGAATTGTTAAAGATTACGAGGCATCAGAAGCTATAGCTATGGGGTTCCTGTAAGTAGCAGAGATTAAAAGAAAGATTTACATGCTCTAAACACACCTATATGTTTTTGGAGAAAAAAATGGCACAAAAAAATCTACTGTTATATTTTCCCTGCCCAGATGTTAAATACAACAAAGAAGCACAATGTGTTTATTTACCTAAATACTTACTCATAAAACAGTATCATTCACTCTCTTCTAGCTGAACATTATCAGAGGATGCTTTCCTAATTCGTTAATTTTACAGCTTGGATTCTTCAGAAAAGGGATGCAAACAAGAAAATTCAGTCAATGTCTAAACACTATTGTCACAAAGGAGACTTATCAGATTTTTGTGTAAGGAAAATAGGCAATTTTGAATCAGTAGCAGATCTAAAATAAAAATTAGAATATTTTACCTAATTTAGAAGATTTGGAGATACAAAGTGTATCCTGTATTGGCAAAATTGTCCCTTTACTTGAAGTCCTATTGACCAGCTTTCAGATTGGAGATGTGAATACTGAATAAAGTTACTCACCCCATAAAAATCTCTTTTTAGATGAGAATAAAAAAATTATTCTCCTCAGTGCTTGTAGGAACTTCCATATAAGACAAAAGAAATTCATGCATAAGTATCCCTCAAGTTCCCCAGTCCTCCTCTGTGCTTATGATCAGATCACCTTATATGACTTTATATGATGTGCTTATATGATCACCTATAATCAGAAGTAGCATAATAACTTTGCTTTTGGTACTGCTCCTGATGATGGTGACAGCTTCTGTAGTTCAGCTGTCCATAGTGGAAAGAGACACACAGTAGAGATACCATGTTTAAAAAAAAAATAAGATATTCATAGCATAACATAGAAAGATAATAAATATCAAAGAGGTTATGGAGTCAGAATTTAGCCCCCCAAATTGTGATCTGGTTTAAAATCATATTTTCAAAACTGAAAATGTTGAATTCTAATGCTGGGAGCATAAAATGTTACAATCTTAAAGCTTTTTAGAAAAATGTGGGAGAACTGTAAAGCTGCTTAAAAAAAAAGAAAAAAGGGTTTTGAGTGTTTCACACAATAACCTGACTCCAGAAGCTGAGATTTTAAGTGGAAAATGAGCATCACAGTGCAACTTATTATAAAGATCACAAGAACACAGAGAACACAAATCCAGTCCAGAATGAGCAGTAATTGAGTACTGAGTATGGAACTGGAACATTACTGTAACGATAATTAAAAATAAGCACAAAAATAACAAAGTAAAACTGGTTATCTCTTGTTTCTCCCAGTCCTTTTATTCTCCCAAGCAAAGTGATTTCCAGAATAAAAAGACTGACTATGATGGTGTTCTCTCTGTTTTGAAAGTGATTATTCCATAGGGATTGGTATTTCACTCTTCCTTATATTTTTAAAACTTTTTCCGATGAGTTTCAAATTAAGCACATTAGAATTGCTAATAACATGCCTTACTTAGCTTAGAATATGTCAGGTCAACCCAGCGACAGAATGAGACCAAGAACAACAGAGCTAGAACAGAAATAGACGTAATTATTCCATTTTCAGTACAAAGTATATTTGCAAGATACTGCGAAGAATGAATATTCAGAAAAAAACCCATCCTTACTAGGTAAGAAAAGGAAATAAAGAGCCAGTAATCTCTGTAAAACAACAAATGTCATTTCTGACCTCAAGGAACAGAGTGAGGAATGGAAATATCTACTTTTGACAACTGAAGGGGAAATATGATTACTAGTGAATCCAATGAATTATATAGATTGTGTTTCGTGGCAGCTTACACCATTCGTGTCCAGTCCAGAATAACAGTAAACCAGTCTGATGACTGTTCACAAGACATGTGAAATGGCTTTAGGGGTTTCTGTCTGGAACTTATACCTATGAATTCATGTTTCCAAAAATGACTTCAAAAAAATTCAGTTTAGACTAAGTAGTTTGGGCTCAAAGCCATTGGATATAAATGAATTGATAGCATATAGTTTGGTTTACTATATGCATATATATAATAAACAAACATTCATGGCCACTGTGAAATTCTTGGTCATCTTACATTTTAATGCCACGCATACTTGCCATTTCTCTGATTGTAGACACAACACCGCATCTAGCCCAGCACTTACATGGAGGATGTATATCCTATCTCACTTTACCAGTATTTCTTCCATCAATCAGTAACATACATAACATTCATAACCAAATTAGTTGTACTTAGTTTTATTAAATAGGTCAATACTGTATAGATGGCCTCAGAGCTCCAAGCACTAGCGAGGCACTAAGTCTTATTCTGAGGATCTGAGTATGTATACAGCATTCTTTGGCTGAAGCAAATACGGCTTATTATGATCTGTCAACCAGGACAAATTCGAACAAAAGTTGTAATGTATCATAGTAATTAAAAAGGGATTTACCCACCTACAGATCCTAGAATTTCAAAAAAATTATATTTCTACACATAATTTTTATTCATATGTTAGCAAAAAATAAATTAATGTCCATTTCCTTTTAATATTGATTTGATAAGCTGTACAGAGCCCCAGAGAATAGTGCTTCCTTTGGCAAAGAAGAAAGTACATTTTTGGGTACATATGTCGGCACTTAGTGTTAACAAGATGAATAGGTGGTTCCTTGCATGTTATGTGAAAGACTCAGTACGGAGGTGTAATTGTCTCGTAGCCCACCAGGGCCCAGTTCCTCAGCTTCATCCCACAACAAAACAGACTTTAAGGAACAGACAAGGTGATTTTTGGCCAAGCCTTTGCCAGATGAATCTAAGCTTAAATCACTTCTGATGGCAGCTCAGCTTCTTGTAGTGTCTCTCCTGAAAGGGGCAACTGGAAGTTGATGGTCTCACAAAACATTGCTGTGAGCATATTTTGAAATTTATATTCCAAGTAAGCTTATGAAATGCAAAGCAAAATAATTTTCCTATGAAAGACCAGAAAGGATATTTCATTGTCCTCTGATGCAATGGTGGCATCAAAACTTGTCAGTTAATTATCAAAGAGATTATATGAGCATCTTTGATTTTTTCACTCACTATAACAACAGAGCTTAGTCAAAGGTCAAATTTATTTTTACACACAATTTCCATGACAAGACTATGAAAAACAGGGCGCTTCTATCATTAACTGCAGTTTCATTATTTCTTTGTTCAATTATTTCAGATATGCCCTGAACATCAAGAAGCAATCTGAAACATAACTTGGATATCAAACCTAGTGTGGCCTTGCTGGAAGTAAAAATCTGTACCTTAATACCTAAATCTTTCAGCACTCTTTGTAGTTTAGCTCCTGGATCTTTATAAGCAACCTAATTGAGATGAGCTTGAAGCTTAATTTAAATTGGAAAAATGCCTTTAAGGCCTTGAGAAATTTTGAAGGGTAAAAAGTATTTTTAGGTCTACAGTCAGAAAGATGACAAGGTGGGGAGGATGGTGTGAAGCCTGAAAAGGCAGCACGAGTCCTTATCTCAGCCTACGGAATTAAATCGGGTCATGGGTCCAGCAGAAGACAGGAACACACATAAGCACTAGATATGTTCATAAAGGTGCCTGAGATCAACCTCAGGGAAACTTTTAGCCCTCCCATACCCTACCACAGGTGGCCAGAAGTTTAGAGTAAAAGACCAGAGGTATGGTAAGGGTCAGGAAGGAAGTGATACTCAGCAATACTGAGGTGTGAAAATTAGGCCTAATCACCTCCATCGTTCTCAGTTATCTAATTGGACAGGATACACTGCTGAGATTTTGGGCTCTGGTTTAGGTTATGAGTTAGATTTAACACTTAATTTTAGGTGCCAAAATATGAGTTAGTATGAGGGGAAGGTTTCAGGTTTGAATATAATAATTTGTAGTCCTTAAAATTAAAACCAGGAGCCTTACTTGGATCTTACTTTATCTGAATAGAAAGAGAAGCTTTCCTGTAACAGTAAATTGCACTCCACACCAACAAAGTATTATTTTATGGTTTACTGGACATTTTATTTTAGTGAAGTCTGCATCTGCATTACATTAAAGTTGAAAGGAAAGCCAAAACTGAAACTTAAATTCATATTCAAGCAACAGTCAAGTCGGCTATGAAGTTAGTAACGGCATTTGTACTGATTAACTTTACATTCTGGAAATAATGAAACTACTTCTGCTGTATTTACTTCATTACTTCATTATGAACCCAAGCAAGACAGAAATATTATGTAAAAGAAACAGTAATGTGGAATAGCAGGTTCAGGGAGAAAAAAACCAAACAAATCTACAACTCAAACAAAAAAAAAACCTCGCTCTTTTCCTCTCTCACCCCCTAAAGATACATAATTTACTCCCAGTCCATAAGGTCCTTAGTTCCGGTGATTGGGATGATGGATGGCTCTACTTCAGCTGCAGCAAAGAAAATACAGCAATGTATCACTCCGCAGGAAAAAACAATAGAGCAAACGAAGCAGCAGGACAATGCGGTGGGCAGAAGAGCCAGGGGAATTCTCTGCTGGTGGAAAAATAGACAGCCCTACCCTGGAGTTGTGTAAAACGCAGTGTGTTGGTTTTGTACTCATTGTGGCCATACTTATGTGAACCTTAATAAGGAGCGGGTGCCCAACAGCTGAAGAAGGGGGAAGATCTTTTCTGCTTGACTACTGGTGTTTTTACAGGAGCAGATTTGCCGTACCCTTGTTTCTGATAACTTACTTTATTGTAAACATTTGAAAGTGTTGGGTCAGTTCATAGTTAATCGCTGTGAAAGCTGGGTGACTTTGCAGTTTACCTGTGAAAATTAGTATTGTCTAAATCATTTTACTACAATCGATTAAAACATTTATGTTTTAATGTCAGTCAGTGTTCAAACTCAAATCCAATAAATCAACAATTGCTGAAACTATCACAGTTTCTATCACAAAATCAGCAACAAGTGTAAATATTAAATATTACACTCTTTTGAACAGAAGCAAAGGCAAAGATAAGTGGTGGTCTAGGGAAATTCTGAAGGCTTAGCAGAAATGCTTAAACCAAACAAGACACACCCAAAACGTATTAATTATCTGTGTACGCTTTCAGCTTATAATGCAGTAACAGTATATTAATTAAAAGTTGTGATTTAGGTAATATTTCACCCACCTGAAAAACTCAATTATCATTCTTTGAATAGCAATGTTGTCTGAATTTTTTTAGAGTAGTTTTATTAAATCGGGAAGGGGGAGGACAGTGATTATAGGATTTCTCTTTTGCTTTTTTCTATAATTCAACAATTTACAAAAATCAAAACATTTTTTAAATGTAAAAACAATTCAGTTAACAAAAATATCTGGAAAATCGAGTCCTGCAGAGCAGGGACAGAGCTGTCAGACCAGAGGACCGCACCTGTTCTAGGAATTAATCAAAGCCTTTCTGTAAATCCTTTACAGGGGAGACAAAGGAAACCTCACATTCAAGGTGAGGAGGAATACCATGTCCAGGATGTGGATGCCCTGCCTGCGCATTCCTCTCAGTTCCTGTGCACTAGGAAAACAGTTGATTGCAATTAGCTCAATGTTTCTTCTTAGAAGTATGGCTGATTGACAAAACGGTTGACCCTTACGGTTGCAACCGAATCAATGTTTTTCTTGCTTTAACACACAAAATACCAGTAAGCAGTCTGAAAAGCCAGCCATACATCTGAAGTTGAACATCAAATTGAGTGTACACTTTCACCTTTGTGAGCCAGCTCCCAACAACCCAAAGTCACAGCACAGGTGTGTTCATGTCTCTAAAGCACTAATAGACTAGAAGGGTGATATGAAAGAAAAGCCCATCAGGAATTAATAATCTGGGTTTTGGAGCAGAGTCTTAGCACACTGCAGTTAAGTAAAGCCTGTGACCTCATATTGACCATAAAAGATGAAACACAATATTGAATTAGTAAGGGAATGCTGTCTATTCTGTACACTGAATAAGGAAAATTTCCTATGGACACAATTTACATGTTCATGTAATTAAAGATTAGTATATTACTAAATACACGGAAGAGTGAACAAGACATAATCATGATTTTTAGGTTTCCTGACTTCTGAACACAGGATTTTACAAGTTTATTGATATTCTTCTTTCTTATTCTTTTGTATATGTTCAAGATAAATGTTCGTGTTCAACCTGAATATTTGGGATTCCAATGAAATTAATTTTCTGCAAAACGGAAATCTGCCTTCCAGTTGAAACCCGCTTATCTCACATTTTCTTTAACATCCAAATCATAATATTTCCTTTTGTTGAATAGATCTGAAACATTGATTTTAAAATTTGATTTTAAAACCTTTTTTTTTCCCTTCTCTTCTAGTAAATTGACACATCTTTCGTAAAAAAGTCATGGTCACCAATGGTAAATATGAAAATTTTTACCATTAAGCATTAGAAAAATATTACTAGAGTTGTAAAATCAAGCATTCAAATCAAGAATTTGAAGGAAGCACCTTCAGCTGATGCCTCATCTCCTTCCCCTACCATCTATTTACCTTACTCAAATTAGGTTAGTAGTCTGACAAGACATCCTTTGCAATGCTTTGTACTCCCTCTAAGACTAAGCATCTTCCAACAAAGACGATGCCCATGTTTTAACTGCCATGAGCAAACTTGGTCATCCCTTTTCAAAGTTTACATTTTGTTATGAGACAAGGTTCAGGGAAGAGGTAGAAAGGAGGATCACCATACATTCTTTTCTATGTCATAATCCTGGAAAAACTTCTTTACGTTGACCTGCTATTGGCTGAACTGGCTTCTGAATGAGACAAATAATGCATTCACTTGAATGTAATAACAATATTTCTTCTAACTGAGAAAAAAAAATAACTCCTATATTCATGAACACATCAGGTTGGTTTTGTTAGTTGCTTGGTTGATTTTTTTTTTTTGCTATAGGCATTATTTACATTTCATAAATGAAAGACTATAGATTTTCCTTCATCGCCAAAAATATCACTTTCCTTGTGTTAGGAAAGGGTCAGCAGTCACAAGGTTAAGGACTAAAACCTTTTGAACACAAGTCACGCATACTTTACTAGGTAACTGGAGGAGGTCAGCTTAGCCACAGCCTGTCTTTCTTTTATTTTCTAACTTTGCTGTGAGTTTCCATGAAATAATTTTGTTTAAATGTGTTCTGGAGTCAAGTGGGATCAGAAAGACCTCTAAAGTGTCCTCAGAATTAAAAACCCTTACTCCTGCTCATGATGCTCTCAGTCAGCTGCCGTACCTGATCACTGCATGCAGACACCTAACTGGTAAAGCCTTTGTGAAGAAAATAGTCAGGCTCTTGCTTTCTTATTCTAGGTTTTATTTTTATTGCACCAAAGAAATAATTTAAGAATTTGATTCAATCAACTCCTCTTCTAAAGAGCTTTGGCATTGGCAGCGCTCTACGTGCCCTTGGAGCCCATGTTAGACATAATGCACTGTGACATGTGGCACGTATCTGACACGGCTCCAGAAGAAGAGGGGGAAAGCAAAGAGCTGATTGAAGTCATTAGCAGGATTCTGAATCTAGTAGAAATGAAAATCTCACACTCCAAATGTTCTATGCTATCACCGTGATTATTAACTTCATGATAACAATAAGGTTGTAAGCAAATTTGTAGCTCAGCTGGGGAAAAGATTGGAATAGACTACATTCTTTTCTCTCTCATTAAACATTTCAAATACAACTGAGAGCAATTTTAATATTTAAAAAGAGAGGTTCAAAAGCTATTTATTTCTGGGCAGCTTATTCTAACACCACCTCGGCTTATTTTTACTCCCATGCATCTCTAATAAGTAAATATATGCTCACAGTTGCTGTTTAATGAATATGGAATTAATTTAAGTCTTTAAAGCATTTGCCCTTAAAGCTTCTCTCCTCCACCTTGGCCTCATTTTTCTTTTCATTTCAGAATTGTTAAGGTAGACAGAGACAAAGTCCTTTATTGATATTCATCATAAAAATACAGGATTTTCCCCTTTTCAGAAGACATGCCACTCCTTAGCTGGCTGAAAAACATCACCATGTCTCAGGCTGTTCTTCTCAAAAGAAACCTATTGTGGCAGAACGTTGTGCTGTTTAAGTTGTACCACAGAAATCCT
Source organism: Neomorphus geoffroyi (assembly GCA_033558235.1). Lineage (NCBI taxonomy): Eukaryota > Metazoa > Chordata > Aves > Cuculiformes > Neomorphidae > Neomorphus > Neomorphus geoffroyi. The sequence continues at coordinate 72,332,851 of JAUMJM010000005.1, read as the reverse complement.
CCATTTTTCCAGCATGAACAGGAAGTTTTGTGAGCTGAGAGAGGATAAGATAGTAGGAAGCAGCACCTTGAGATCTGTTCCTTGTTCAGTGAAACCACACTGGATGAGTGATACCAGTGAGACTAAAAGGCTGATGTGAGCAAGAAAGAAGAGATCAAGAAACCAGGTGGTGAAGGCTTGTTAGAATTGACAAAGCTGCTCTTTATCTCGAGCCATCATATATAGCTAAGTGGGGAAAAGAAATAAATATTAAACAACTGCAAAATTATTAGTTTTATATCTATTGATAATTTTTGACTGAACGGCTTTCTTTCACTGATCAACTTATTTTATTTACTAAGGATAGAAGCACTTCCAGTAAAGCATCATTGAACTTACTAAGCCTAAGAATAATTTCTTTTGTTTCACTTCTCTCAAAAAAATAACAAGTGAGAAAAGAGAAGTAATATTACCATTGCCTTTAATAAGGTCAAGATTATATTAAGAATAGTCCCTTAAGTATCCTTAGACAGTATGGTCCCTATTTCAGAATCCTTCTGAATAATTTAGGAAGAAATCTCTTTACAGTTACAAATTGAACACTAATAACAATTAAGGTTTACTAGAAGAGTATAACGCCATTTTCAACCATATTTCTTCCTTGTATATCGTACATATTTTCTCCAACATTTGGCTAGGCAGGTGGCCAGCAGGCACTGTCAAGATAATTTATGTCTCTTGTTTATTTGAATAATTAAAATAACAACAACACTGGAACCCTGCAATTTTTGCACACCCCCAGCTTATACAACACTTTCCTAGTCCTTCTACTCTTGTACTCTTCTCCCATAGAAAAAAATCCCATGCATAAGAGGCTCCTAATTAATCACTTAGGCCTGAGGAAGCAGATCTTTGTGAAAGCAACAAATTTCTGATTTGTTAACCAAAAAGAGAAAAAAACCTCCCGTAGTAGCTTATGAATCCACTTCCTGCCCTGTTTATCACAAGCACTCCCTTTTCCAGGGAGACCAGTGGGCACCCAGCTTCACCCAGATCTGCTACTTTTTGCCTGCTGCAGGCAGCATTTGGCCACTGACTGACTGCATGTGCAGGGCGTGTCAACAGCTCTAATTCTCATATTTCTGAAAGACAGAGAATCTGATCCAAAGAACTGTAATCCTGAATTTTAACCAATAAAAGGAAAGCAATTGAAATCAATGGTTCTGAATCTCAGTTCAGTTCTCATCCTGTCATGGCTTCTCTATGGCTGCATTTGCCCACATGTGATTGCCTCCAGTGTCCACAAGATCCCACCTGAAAGAGAAGGAGCCAAGCCATAGCAATTAAATTACAGCAATTCATTGCAATCTGGATCGAGTCTTGTGACCAGCTAAAGCATTCAACATATTTTGGGCAAAATACTTGGTTGGGCTGATGCACCTAACCATAGAACAGCCAAATGAATTTATACCAGGGCTAGACTCTTGACTTGAGTCTACATATTTTCTTTGCCATTACCTCTCTTTTCTAGACAACCCATATTTTCCTCATGCTCCAGCACATTTTTCTGAGATGGATATCTCCCTGAACTATAACAGTATGGCAAAGTTGCATTTCATGGGTGTTTTTATATCCCTCCTGTATGTTTTCAGAAGCTGTCAGGTGATTTTAAAAGATGAGAAAATGAAGTGATCTAAATCAAGGTCTTTTTGTTTTAACGTCTGCAAAATAACTACAAGACCCAACTCCTGTGCTCACAAGTCTGAAGTGATATGAATTATTTTGCTGATGAGCACATTAGCTAAAAGAGGTTTATTTTCCTGCTAGGCAGAATTAGTTTGTGCTGGTATGGGGGAACCAAACCTTTGCCATATTAATCCTCAACAGTGGTGGGTGGCATATTAATCCTGGTATTATTATTTATGTTCTTAGCTAAGCAGCGTCCAGGAATCAGAGTTATAAGTTAGCAAGCTCTTTTAGTTAGTAATAGATTTTAGATTGTCATGTTCACAGAGTTCCTTCTGGCATATTTTTTTACCCCAATATACATAAATATTTGATATGAATTAAAAAAAAAATGCAATCAATAGATAGCAATTACTGTGATGCTTGTAACATGCCATCTTGTTCCCTTCATCCAATAAAAATAAAGGAGATGCAGAGCAGGGTTTAGAATTTGTGGAGTATTATCAGTCACTCGGTTTCAAGGGTCAGAATATTCTGCTTATGTTATCTGCTGAGTCAGCATGTAACTGAATGTCTTTTTCTTTTTAAAAGGCAGTATTTTGAATCTATACATACATTTCTTTGGAAAAGTCCAGAGCAAAATCAGATATCCTACATGGATAGATAAGATGCTAAAATATGGTAGGTGTATCTTACAGTTCAAAATACATTCTTTCTTTGTTGTCTGTCTCAGTGAACTTCTCATAGAGAAAAGAATATTGTATTGCTTTATTGTCTAATAAACTGTATTGTGAGACAGATTTTTGTTCTACAGCCCTGGCAATCTTCTTGTATTTCTACTACTAGAAACATTGTCCTTAGTTTGGGACGTTTCTTGACTTGAATTCTACTTCTTTCAATGCATGAATCCAGCAACAAAAAGCTTTTATTTTGGGAGGATTCTCTGTTTCCAGAAGAATGTTTGCCTTCATTTTGGAAACCCTGACACCCTTTCTCACAGTTTACAACTGAGTATCACAGTATCGCAGTATCACAAGGCTGGAAAAGACCTTTGAGATCATCGAGTCCAGCCTATGACCCAACACCTACACCTACTCGTCATCTAAACCATGGCAATAAGAGCCTCATCCAATCTCTCTCTAAACACCTCCAGGGACGGTGACTCCACCACCTCCCCAGGCAGCGCATTCCAATGGCCAATCACCCTCTCAGTGAAGAATTTTTTCCTAATATCAAGCCTAAACTTCCCCTGGCGAAGCTTGAGACCGTGTCCTCTTGTCCTGTCACCGGTCGCCTGAGAGAAGAGACCAACCTCTGCCTGACTACAACCTCCTTTTAGGCAGTTGTAGAGAGCAATAAGGTCTCCCCTGAGCCTCCTCTTCTCCAGGCTAAACAACCCCAGCTCCCTCAGTCGCTCCTCATAGGGCTTGTGCTCCAGCCCCTTCACCATCCTCGTCACTCTCCTATAACAGTATAACAGTCTTTATATCAAACAGAGTTTCGCTTTAAGAAAATATGTTTATTTAACTTCTCTGTTAGATTTGTCTTCTGAAAAAAATTGAGGGGAGGGCAGAGAAGCACTCAGTTCAGACAAGTGGAATGATACTTTGTAAGTATTTCTATTTTTGGTATTCTGCTGATAGCTCTGCAAAACCTATTCTTTTCAAAGCACTATTCATTATCAACTGTTGCATCTGTTATTTTAAAATGGTAATAGGCCTACTTATTCCCTTACAAAGTGTCTATAATTCAAAATTATTTACATACATATGAATATATGTGTTCATATCTATTGGTAAATATATGTAAATTTGTAAAGAGAAAATGCCTCCAATTTCAGTATAAATACATTTCAAAATATACAAGAATTAATTAAAAATTAATATTTCAAGGAAATCAGTGATTGTAAAACTGCTGCCACAGTAATCTATTTGATTCAAATAAAGAATTTACCACAAATGCAAGCCCCCTGTAGCTTTTCTAGGAGTTACCCAGGTACTCCGTGTCAGTTCAGAACCCTGTTTGGCTATTTCTTTTTACTAAGGCAAAAATTACAAGGATTAGAGACTAAGCTTCAGCATATTGGAGATGGTAGGTATTTAGCCATGTCTCCGTCATTGCTTTAGGGCATGCAGACGGGTTCCCACGGGCCCTGAGCCACGGAGGTTTTTCCACCAGCAGGCACCAGAGCAGGTGCGTTTTGCTGATGCTGCAGCTCCAAATGGAGCATACCACAGGTGATGCTCATTACGGAAGCTATGGAGATATAAAGGAGAGCACGGGTTATTGCTGATGGTGGAGTGCCAAAGGTTAGTGAAAAGCTGGATTGTCTGCTGGACTAGAGTAGATAAGAACACAAAAGGGCACAGAAACGGATTTGAATACAGCCACTTATCGGTCTGCCTTTTAAACTACATTATGCTGCATATAATGGCGTGCTGTTAGCACAAAAATTGGGACTCTCCTTTTATGAGTGCACTAATTTATTAACATCAATTTGTGTCACCATTTTAGCAGCTCCTCGCCTTCCCTGAGCCAAGAAGTAAGACACCAAGTCAGCTAAATTCAGGCTGAATTCAAGTGGCTCTAGTTCTTTTCAAACAACTATTGCAATCCGCTGATGTAGCTCTCTGTTGGCCACTGTATTGTTTTCTCCACAATAAAAGTAAAGAAGCACATATAAAACAAAGATGTTTATGATTTGGAATAAATTGTAGCTTTACTGTTCTTTATTACTGGAAACCAGCCAATTATTATGCAAAAGAATAAAAAAGGATCATTTATACACCTTACTGTTAAATTTTATATCGAGTGATATGATAAAATGGCCAACTGGGACAGTGGGTGGGGAATGGGAGGAAAGCTAGATTTTATTTATGTCATGTTTATGGTTAGCTATGTTTATCTTTTTTTGTCAGTTAAAGGAACATTAAATAGAATTATCTTGGATTTATGGTAAGTAATAAAGCTGAGATTTTTTTCCATGAATGCTCAATTAGATTAAAGTATACAGCCACAAGTGCAAAGTGTGCATCTATTTATGATTTCTTTCCTGAGGCCATCTTTGTGTTCCTCTTCTGAGACTGCAAGAATTTGGAAGACTTTGGACAAAGCAGTGCCAGTGTTTGCTGTAACACATGTATGAACATAGTGTGAAGCTGGTAGGACTGAAACACGATGTTTGGGAATCGTGAAAGAGAATGAAAAGGTGCAAAAAATGATAGCACCAGATCAAAAAATACTGCCAAGTGGGGATTTCTGGCAAGAGGTAATATAAGTAAATATTGTTTCAAAAGGGCACTGGCACTGCATGGTATTTGTGAAGAAAGACCCAAAAAAGGCTTTGTTTAACCTTTGTGGTACCATGATTCACTTGTGCTAAACGAAGTACAAGCCTAGAAATCTTTGATACAAGGCAACTCGTATCTGGCAGTGTGTCGTTCTGGCATAGACTCTGACATTTAACTTAGACAGAGATCTGCTATCTAAAGCCAGGTTTCAAGCTTCGTCAGGGGAGGATTAGGCTTGACATTAGGAAGAAGTCCTTCACTGAAAGGGTGATTGACCATTGGAGTGCGCTGCCAGGGGAGGTGGTGGAGTCACGGTCCCTGGAGGTGTTCAAGGACAGATTGGATGAGGCACTTAGTGCCATGGTATAGTTGACAAGTAGGAGTAGGTGTAGGTGTTGGGTCATAGGTTGGACTTGATGATCTCAAAAGTCTTTTCCAACCTTATGATACTGTGATACTGTGATTTACATCTCTTTTCCTAGCACACAATATCCTACAAAATGCTTTTAAAATGTAAAGATACCATAACAAACCACACCTGGTGTCCTTTTTTCTTACTTTACAGTTTTGACCTTTTTAAGACAACAATCTTGCGTTTTTCAACAAGGTTATACTTGCAGTTCAAGGTTTGGGGATTTAGACTTTGCTGTTGCATATGCTCATATAAAAAATAAAGGAAAAAAGAAAAAAGACTAGCTGTTTGTATCTACCAATCTTAAAATGTTCTGTAAAACTTACACCCAAATACTGACTCGGTCTCTTGGATGACATTTTTTTATTAGCAGATAAAATCTCCAGCCAGTTCTGTCACAAAAAAAAAGAAAAAAAAGCAAAGGTCCAGATTCATTAAGATCATTTTGTGCTGCCTCTCATGCTGCCTTCAACATAATTTGAGACTGAGCTTAACTTATTGTATTAGGACTTCCCCACACAGCAGGTTTCTTATGTAGCCCAGTGATTCTTCCCAGCTCCGGGACAGAGATGCTGCCTAAAGGGAGTTACAGCTGGGAAACTGCCAGACCTCCCAGGACATAAGAAAGATGGGTAATTGATGGTGCCATGGCTAGGAACTCTGAAAATCTTCGGTTTCTCTTCTTTTCTCTTTAATCCACAGCCGAACATCATTCATGCTATACTAATAGCAATGATTATATTATTACAAATGATACTTCTAAATAGATGACTCTTACTGGCAAACAAGCGCAGACTTTGAGGACTCTGCTGTTTTATTATGTCAGTCATTGCAAAAAAGATCATTTCAGGTTGCTTTTATTTACCTAGCTCAGAAAGGTAGCATTTATTACATACTCAAGTGCTACTAATTTCTATTATTCATTAGCTATTGATTACTGAGTAGCCTAACCCTATGTGCTTTCATTTTTTATCAGTGCAGAAATATCTTGGAAGTTTGTGAGATAAGGAGGGTTATAGTCTTCAAATACTACCCAGAGTCAAGGAGACTGAGAGAAGTCTGCAAACACATTGACTAGATGTACACTCCTCAGACACATCGAGCATCAGAAACTCCTCTGTATATTACACAACAATAACTTGTTACAACAGGTTTTGCATATTGAAGGTACATAATCTTCCACAACCTCTTTCTCCAATTGGACATAAAAAATATTGAAAAATAAATAAAAAATCCCAGAGAAAATTAAAGATATTACTAAGCAATATTCACTCATATCTGAAGTTCCTACCTCTGCTCTGGGTGTCCTCTCAGCAAACAGCACCAGGGCTATCAACATCACTGAGTGCTTTACTTCTGCCTCCCTGCCAGGATGCAGAGCTGCGACATTTGGGGGCAGAAAGTCTCATGAAACAACCAGCTTTATTACAGTGTTTATGCATGGTACTGTTCAAAGTGTCTGCAAGGTCCTCTTCTGCTCCTCACCACCAGCAGTCATGATGGTGGAGGATGATTCTGGGGTTTACACCAGGCTATTTTAGGCAACTGCATCATTTTGCTGAGAGACAAAGGCCTCTTTATATCAACTGTAAAGAAAAACATGGAGAAAATACATAGTAAACCTAGTTGCCTAACACTGCTGATTCCTTTGGATTATATAAAGTGTATGCCTCAAATAGCTTAATATTCCTGGTGTAAAATGCACCCCTTCCCCAGAATAAACGTATCTGCTGACTTCCTAGAAGGTCTCAGTGGTTCTGACATTCAGAAAATAAAAAGTTAGTGGAAAATAGGTGGAAAAGTTCGTCAGAAAGAGGTGTAATGGATAGTTAATAAGCAAGCCCTCTTTCCAGCAGCAGCAATTAGTCTGTACATTAGCTTAGACTTGTGGTAATGATGCATTTGCCAAAGAACAATAACCTGCATAAATCTTATTTGTAGCTCAGGAGGCTTAACTAGAAATCTAAGCCATCTTTAAATCCTCTTTTAAGTTTTAATTTAATTTAATCTTCTCCTCAGGACATGGAGTATGCAGAGGAAGAATTTGTTATATTTTTCATGAGAGAAAAGAAAGAAAAACTTTTGGTGAGACTGATAGAAATGTGAGCCAATACAGAGGTGGGGGCTAAGGGGGGAGCTCAGTACTGTCAGCGTCTTCAGGTGAACCCTTGAGAGGAACTGACTTTTCAGCTGATGGCACCAGAGATTGTGGATGGATGAAGAAAGATCATGAAAACCAGATATCAAAAGAGAGATCACACTAAGCTATTAAAATGTACATTTATATTGCTAAATATTTTTAGGGTTGCTGAATTGAGACAGCTAGCAAACAACACATCATGGAGAACACTGATTGAAAAGCTCACTGGGTTGGGAAAGAATTTTTCATTTCATAAGTCATTTGTTGTAACCATTCCAAAAAGTCAGCATGTTTTTAAAATTAATGAGACTTGTTCGGTGATGAAGTCTGGCTTGATGGCCACTTCCTTTCCTGGGTTTTCTCTGGAGAACTGAACCTCATCCTTTTGTGACATTAGAATTTTTCGGTCAGTAACGCTAATTCATTTGGCACGTTTACAGCATGAGAAATTATCCTGTTTATAAACTCCCATACAGATACAATGCTTTACAGACATTTAAAGTCCAACTCAAAAAAACTTTTCCTAAGGAGCTGATACTATGTGTTGAATAAACAGTGGAGCAAAAGGATTGTTGTTAGAAGAGACCACAAAGAGCAACAGCTACATATTTTTTACTTATGGAGATAAGGAAGTCTACTTTTTTTAAAATTAACAATGTCTTTATTACTATTTATTTATTTATTTATCTCCTGCTGTCTGTTTAAGTTTTCAAATAAATGATAGAAATTCCCTGGCCATATTCCACTTCTAGAGAAGAAAACGAGTGTTGAACAAAAAAAATCATCATGTCTGTTAACTCTCTTATACAAAATATGAACATTTGTTTCAAAGTGACATCCAACAGATCTTAATCTCAGTAGTGACTTCCTCACTGCAGATAAGAAATGTTGCATGGGCATAGGCCTACTGCTTTTTAAAAGTTTTCCTCGTAAGACCCTGAAAAACCTCCAGGACATGACATATGAAGGTGAGGAAGCCTAATAAATAATAATAAACACCTAGCATCTGTCAGGTTGTTAGAAATCATCTAGATACTACTACTCTTCTGAGAATTAGCAAGGGTTGTAACATCCAACATACCACCTGCAGCCCGAATTGTTGTCCTGTAAGAGCTATTTTCTCTTTGTTGCCTGTAAGAGAAGTCCAGATGACAACACTATAGATAATGTAAGTCAGATGGAATAAATGCCATCTCTATTCTCTTGTGCATCAGATGCAATCTCAGTTATATTGCATTGTCACTGAAATTACCGCTGCCCATAGCATCATGTGTGCTGAAAATTTCATTTTGCTTGTGCTCGGTATTACATTACATTAATAATAATGTATATTCTGACATCCTGCTTCTGTTGCTCTTGCCTTCTCCTTCTTTCACTTACAACACCAGGAAAAATAATACAGTGATTTGATCAACTAATTTGCATATGCATTTTGCTTTGCAAATTATCTCAGTATTCCAGAGCTTTAAGCAGTCTGGACAACAATCCTATAACAGTCACAGCAACTGTTTTGGTTTTTTTTCAAATGAATGAGGTTTTTTCAATTTCTGGGGGTTTTTCTCTTCCTGAAACAAATTTAATTATGAAGAAAATAAATTTCCATGACAATCATCTGGAGCTGTTGTAAACTTCCTAAAGGTTTAATAGAAGTTTTAATCTCTAAAATTTATTGAATGGAATTTAAAAGTAAACAAAAATAGAAAATTTTAAGACAATTTAATTCACAAATGTTCTGTTCACAGAAAAATAATTCTTTCCAGTCCTCTTTCTCAACAGCCTTTTTCACATTTACACATTGCACAATCAGGAATCTGAAATTTAAAATGTTTCCTTTAGAAAGAAGATTTACAAGAGAATACACCCAAGGGTAATTGAACTTTACCAGAATCAGCAAGCTTTTTTTGAGTATTTCTATGTTTATATTTACTTCTGCCTCATATGGTTGTCATCTTGAAGAAAAGAACAAATGCCAAGGAGAAGCAGAAAATGGAAATCTTAGGAGAGAGAGATGATAGAAGAAGGGTGGAAAGATACAGCAAAATCCAACACTTTTACCTGAACCTAGGTATTTTAGCCAACAAACACCTACCTTTAGGCATACGTCCTTAAGTCCTGTTCATTTCAACAAGGTTTAAGAAGTGAGTGCTTTGGTGAATAGACTGTAGGGTCGAACTTTCTCAGAAGCAAAATGGAAAACACAGGTATATAGGGAGAACCTGGAGATTTTGGGTAAACAGGATCCTCAGAGGCTGTGCACAAGAAACAGCTGCAAATAGCCTTTTGTAGGTTTCCTGGCAGCTGTAATTTCTGGTTATTCATATCACAGTAAGCACTTTTCTTACCTCTGTTAGACTCCTTGTTGACGCTTTCTCTGTGTGCTGCCTCACTGCCCAGGGTACTCTCTTAGACAGTGAACAAGACAGAGGACAGGCATGGCTGAGGAGAAAAAAAAATACCAAAACCCTGCATGAAGGTAGGGAGAAAGTGATGCTGCAAGGTATGGAGAGGCCTTTTTATCCAGACTGCTCTCACAGCAACCCATGTTCTTGCCTCAAGTGCCTGATGCTCTTCTTCAGGTAAGCAGGTCAGGAAGACCATTTCTTCCCCCGTGCTTTCTCAAAGGCCTCTCTGCTACACCATGGTGATTATGGCTTACCTTTGCTCTTGGTTGTTTCACTGCTATTTCAACTGCTTTTGACTCTTTTACTGCCATTTTCCACTTAAAGAGAGAAATTCTCCCCTTTCCAATGCTCACACAACTTGTGTTCATCACAAATCTCACCACAAATGTCTCAGATCGGAACATGTCATATTTCTGTAGGACTGTAAACGCATGAGCTGGAGTGATTGTCATCTTTTTAGGCAGTGGCAACACACTGCCAATGAACTTCAGCTCATATCGAAACCTGTAGCACAAGGCACATCCATGCCAGTGCCATGGCATTCCAGGATCCTTCCCTTCTTCTCATGACCATATGCTAGACTCTCCTCCCAGGCCACATATCATCTGTGTCCCCCTAGGTACAGGTTTCTATGCCAGGCACCCTTCCACCCTTCTTCCCCTAGAACCCCTCTTCGCTCTCTGGACTGCATTTATATGCAAAGCATCTTCCCACAGGATGCACCCTAAGCTGCTGCCCTCATTCTTGCCCCTAACAGACTGTCTCCACTCTGTCTCTCAGACAAAGTCTAATCCCCTACGCTTTGTCTGGGCATAGACTGTAAATTCTTCATATAAGATGATGTTGCTGTCACATATTTGCTCAGGTCTATATGTCATTGCTTTATAAAGGACCGAAATCATTGCTTTCCCTTTAGAACTATTAGGCTATTCAGGTACTAATTCAGACGCTATTTAAATGACAATTGGGTTCACAGAATATGGCTTCCAAGTATTTTAATTTGATTAGGAATCAATCCTTCCTAATTACTTTTACAAATAATTCCCATTTTCCAGCTGGAAATAGAGATAAGGTTGTGGGTATATGTATTTTGCTCTGAGATTGAAAAATAAAAGGTTTAATAATTGTATATCTGATAAACCGGACAAAAGAGAGATGACAACTTTTAAAGAATTTAAAGGCAGATCTGATTCTGGTAATAATCCCTATCTAAAAGCACTAATAACATCAGCAGAAAATAGTCTGTAAAGAGTAAAGTAAATCAAGTGCATGTCAGAGGAAGGAAGGAGTTTTATAATTTGAAGGATAGATAAGTGATTAACTCAGTGAGATGACTGGATTAAAAAAAACCCGAAAAAGCTCTAAACTCACAGCAGGTTTTAAAAACCAAAGATGATCCTTTTTACTATTTTACACACATGATTAGTTTAAAGGTATTGATGAGATAGTCCATAATATCCTAAACCCAAGAAATTGAAATAAATTTTATTTTAAAATCTTTATGACTATACTATTTAAAATCCATTCATGTGAAAACCTATAAGAAATGTTTAAGCATTAAAGATCTTTTACCCTGCACACTCCCAAATGTGATATTAAATGATTCTGTGGAGGAGCTATATAAGGGATAACAGATACAAGTGTATTGAATTTTAACCACCTAAAAAAGCTAAGCCAACTATTGCTGGTTTCCCAGGTCTATGGTGGACATAGTGGGAGCAGCTATGGTGTCACACAAAGAACAGTTGGGGTGCATGTACCAGCAGAAAGGATGCGACAGGGAGTGGCTGCAATTATGTGTATAATAGAAAAATGCTGTCTCTGAGAGTGTCTTTTCCTATTGACTAAAAAAAATATTCTTTAAAGAATATTAAGCTATAGTAAATACGTAGAAGGTAAATTCTTCCGCTTTTGTTTGCCCCAAAATATAAATAAATAAACTCTTGTAGAAGCGTACAGACACATAGAGCAAAATGAAGATGTCTTGTGCTCATTTCTCACTTTTGGAGAAAAAAATCATTGAAATCACTCCTGGAATCACAGGAAGAATGTTCCTATGCATCATAAACAACAATATCTTGGAACAGAAACAATGCCCAGTGCTCACCTGATGCTATGGTGGAGATCCTTTTCCATGGCTGACAAAGCACAGAGGTAAATAACCTAAACACAAGATTATGCCCCAGTTGCAATAGTCTGTTCAAATGCAGCATAAATATAGCTCCAACAAAGAGACAGTGGCTATGATCATGACCTCCTGACTCAAGCTATAGAGAAGAAACAGTGCATGTTCCTTGGCTGTTTCCATACCTTCAAACCTCTATAATCACCTCATTGCCAGTCTCTGGCTCCTAGAAGGTAGCTGGAGTAGCCTAATAGTAGTCCCAGAGCTTTACTGGTTAACATGGGGACAGAATTAGATAAGTCACAGTATCACAGTATCAGAGTATCACAAGGCTGGAAAAGACCTTTGAGATCATCGAGTCCAGCCTATGACCCAACACCTACACCTACTCATCATCTAAACCATGGCAATAAGAGCCTCATCCAATCTCTCCTTAAACACCTCCAGGGACGGTGATTCCACCACCTCCCCGGGCAGTGCATTCCAATGGCCAATCACCCTTTCAAGTAAAAAACTTCTTCCTAATATCAAGTCTAAACCTCCCCTGGCGAAGCTTGAGACCGTGTCCTCTTATTCTGTCACCAGTCACCTGAGAGAAGAGTCCAACTCCTGCCTCACTACAACCTCCTTTTAGGTGGTTGTAGAGAGCAATAAGGTCTCCCCTGAGCCTCCTCTTCTCCAGGCTAAACAACCCCAGCTCCCTCAGTTGCTCCTCATAGGGCTTGTGCTCCAGCCCCTTCACCATCCTCGTCGCTCTCCTCATGTTTTTGGAGAAGAGAAAAGCAAGATGTCATATCCTATATTTACACTATAACGTGACCAAGCAGGCACTATCACAAAGCTGCTCTTCCACATTTACTGTTACACCAAGTCACACTTTTGAGATGTTTGCTTCTCTTTTACTTCTGCCTGTATTAGGAATTTATTTAAAATAACTTGACAGGATTTAAATTAAATACATCTATTTCAAAATCAGTGTCAAATGGCACAGATAAAATATGAAAAATCAGAACAGATAAACGTAAACACTTATACTGCTGATGCCAATACACACTTTCTTTTTAAGAGTTCAACCATAAATCTCATTCAGCAAAACACTGACTTCTTAAACCTTGTTGAAATGACCAGTACTTAATTACATATGCCTGAACTTAGGTATTTGTTGGTAAATATTTACCTAGATTCAGATAAACATTGGATTTTTCCCAATAGCTCAGTATATAACATATGCATGACTCAAAATGAATTTTGAGTTCTGTTAAACATCTACTCCAACCTATTTAATTTGTGTTAAAACTGTGGGATCTTTCCAGATGAATACACCAGTTGTTTCCAGAAGCAGTCAGAATGAGATCCATGTGCACGTCAATACCCCTCTGCATACTGCAATAGTTCCAACTGGAGGTTAGTTATGCACACAGGAGAGAGCAGATGCATTCTGCAGTCAGGACATCAAAACTGCAAGGCACATTTCGTAGCCCAGCACACCCTAGAGCATCTGGCCCTCAGATTAGATTCGGCTGTAGACACCTATTTTACATACATGTCCCTGTCTCTCTCCATTGGCGACAGATAATAACTTGAATCACGATGGTTATATACGAATCTCATTCACCGTGTGGAAGAATAGTTTTTTAGTGCTGGTTTAAGGAAGAAAAGATTTGGAAATCTTCTTACAAAGTTCAGAAATAGGTATACTCTTAATATTGGGTAGTTAATCGTGTTGAACTACAATGTCTCTGTGTTCTAGCTATTTAGATGAAGGGATATAGGATCCAAATTTAGGCTGGGGTTTTTTTTGCTAAACTAGTCCTGACACTGAAAAAATTGAATACAGGTAACCACACACATATACTCACATCTACAACATTTTGTATGTAATATATAAATATATAATCAGAGAGATTTGCATTTCAGTTATTTTGCTATATGGTGGGTATGTGTGCTTATAGGTTTTGCACTATTCAGTAAAGCTACAGAAACAAAAATTAGTTCATCAAGTCAGTCACTGAATGAAAGTGGGAGTTTATAATTCCTTTTTTCCTCTTTTCTTCAAGTGGTTTCAGAACACTGAGATGGTTTCACGTGTTCTTTGGCCTCCCAGAATGGCTTCAATACAATCTGATGCAGGCAATTGCAGTCTAACAGTAAAGGAAATTAAAACACGTACTACAGGATCATTCAGAGCTGCTGGGATTTTAAATCCCATGCCCTTTAAGGAACTTTAAAAATAAATGAAATGTTGTATTAATTCTAACAGCTTAATGTACGGAACTAATAGAGGTGTACTCCATCCATCATAAAAATCTTTGTCTTCTCCCGTAATGCATTAATTTCTTTATACAGACAGATTGCATGGCTATGTTTGTATGACACTTTTTTTCCACTCAGATCAATTCTAAGACCTCTGAACTAAAGAACATCATCTTTCTAAATAGAATACTAATTTTAGCTAAGCTGCTTTTGAAGACTCTGCTCTTTCAGAAAAAGCCAAATCTCCATACAAAAGGTAGGGAGAAGAGGGAGAGTGTAGCTGATGAAATGCAAATGAGGCTTTTCTCAGACAGCTGGCTGCTTCGGGATGACATGTGTGATGAATGGCTCTTAAAACATGAGCAGGCATCAAGCTCCAATTCAGTGTCAGACTGGCAAAACCAGCAGCATTACTGGATGCTTCCTTTAATTAATGCAACAATTCTGCATTAGTCCGGACACTGCCGATAAATGGGAAAGAACTGATATCAGTGGTAATATCAGAAATCTTTCAACCTTGAAGCTGGGATGCATTAGCCAAAAGCTGTGGTATCGTAAAAGGTTTAATTGTATTTGTAATGTACCAATGCACCATGACAAAAATGGGAGATAGTGTAGGCAGGACAGAGTAAGCCAGTGATAAATGAGTGTGAGTGAGTGATTATAAAGCAAGGAGGAGAGTGAAAACAGACAATAGACAGCAAAGGGGAGGGGGCAGGAATGGGGAGTTATGATAGCAACAGCTACTCTAATGTGAAAAGTAGGCAAAGAGAGAAACCTGGTTATAGTTTTGACCAGGGCTACAAATACAAAGCAGTTCAATATAAATCTTTCCTCCTAAATAAGTTTCATTGACAAAAATGAGATTTACCACTGCACCTACTCCTAGAAGGACTTCATGAGGAAGGCTTTGCTAGCCAGTTACCTACTACAAAGCATTACAAGTCACTAAACCAAACACACAGCATAAGGTTTTCTATTAACTGCATACCAAAGTAATAGGTTACACGCACTGTTCATCCACTGTATTTGAAATTATGTTATCTGCCACAACATACCACGAAACTCACATGCAGTTTTCATGCTGCTACATAGTCACCAAGTACTAGTATGTAATAGCGCTAACAGCTTCCTTGAGATTATTTGAAAATAAAGACTAATCTTCCACTGAAAATTTAACAGCCTGCCATACTAAAATGCTACAAAGCATTCATGTACAGAGTATTCATGTTTTGTGATTGCCATCAGTTGCAAGCATTTCTAAAGAATCCATCTTCCTAGCATGTAGGCTAAGGAACATAATTAAGATTAACAATGAGTTCTGGTGAGTTTCTTGAAAATGGCCTGTGCTTAGTGTTTCTGAGAAAGTTGAAGTATTCCCGTAATGTACTCAAAGTGATTTGCTGTTTCTTGATGACACCTTCATTCCTGAGCTGGCCTTTTGACATCATTCCAGTTGTTCTCTCCCTTTTTTAGTGTAGACATGAAAAGTATTTACTGTTTCCATTGAGTATTGACTGTGTAGTTTCAGAACTGTTTTTTTCTCATTGTAATTAAACTTTGTTCTATGAAGCAAAAACCCCACTCAAACAAAATTCTGTTGTTTTTTAAAATGAACACTAAGTTGAATGATTATCAGTGCTTGTTTTCATACCCAGGGAGAGAGAATGAGAAGAGAGAGACATTGGAGAAAGACTAACACATTTTCAGACATCCAAACCACGTGATAGAAATATATATTATGGTATACAGAGCACTTTATTCACCGCGGTGCAGGAAAAAACTCCCACCAGGTTATTTTTTAGTATCTGTACGTATGTTTTTCTGATTGTATTGGAACACAGGTGATAGACAGTGCATCAGTTAGTTAGAAAAATACCTACAGTTTAGGGTATATACATATGTATCTGTGTCCCTGAATTGAGGCTAAAGACATTAAAACATACTTCTAAACTTTTTTTTCAAGTATAGCATGCTTTCTTAAACTGTAGAAAGGACTGTAGAAAAATAAAAATATATATATAACAGTGGTTCTTTTTGCTACATTTCTAAATTGTTTTCCTTATTAAAATATTTCTGTATTAAAATATTTCTGTATTAAAGATATTACACACAGATATCTTTTGATACTAGTAGAAATGTCTGAATAGAGGGCAAGCTGTCTGGTGATATGGCATAAAAGGTTTGCCCAAGAAAGAAGTGGAATAGCAAGTTAACATTTTTGTTTCTTGCATGATACACCATTTTTGTTAGATTTTTTTAAGTCTGGTTCTGTGTCTTTTGGGTAAAATTGGAGCTACTGTGATTGAAAAATATCTACGTAGCTCCAGCAAGTTAATTGGAAAGTAGCCTGGTGTTGATTATCAGAGCAGTTGAACAGGGAAGAGGGTCAAAAGGGTTGGCATCAAAATAATTTTTTTACTAAGAAATCCCCAAACAAGAAAAAACAAAACCAAAGACAACAAAAACCCCCCACAAACCAAAAAACCACCAAAACCGATTAAAAAAACCCCAAACCCAAGCCCACAGATCTCGTAAGTTAGCAGATTTTACAGAAATGCTCTTTACTAGCCATATTTTCAGACTAATAACTTGACATAGAACTGACAACAGTAGCGCTAGCATTTATCTTACGCCTATTTATTTCTAAGGTCTTATAGCTATCCCAATAAGCTTATAAGCCTTGATGAAAAGTGTCTTATCACACCAGGGTCTTCCCCAACTGAGGTAGGGAAGGCAAATCCATGAATGAACTCCACTGTTTCCAGAATTTTGACAGTAGTCATGAAAAAGGGCAAATATAAAGACAATTATGACCCAGCTTGTCTCAAAGTTAGCAATCAGTACTTCTTGTAATGTGCATCTATTAAAATGATCCATTTTTATTCTTAATTCCCCATGTTCCAGTAATCTAGTTTAGCTCCTGTATTATTTACAAAGTGTTTTACCACAGGATAAAGAGGCTGAGATCCAGCTGTTCTCTTCAGTCTACCATTGGGAAGACCACTCACTGCTCCTTTCCCTCCCTGTTTCGTCTAATATTTAATGTACAGGACAAAGCGTTCATTTCCACTAAATGAAAGATGCCATCAGTTGTGAAGGCTGCATGCTTAACCAGGATCGGATAATGATATGCTTACTCATGCTTACTACATTAGGAAGTTTTAATAGGGCTGCGTGAGGATCAGGTGTTAATCATTGGAACAGCATCAGATCGCAGTCCATAATTTGGCTCATTCCTTCCGCAAAGCAGCTATTCAGTGCTGATGGCTGAATTCCATCCTCTGAAAATTCAGGAAGGCAAAACAAGAAAACAAACAGAATTTTAAAAGTCCCACACTGTATGGGTGCATGACCAGAGGAAAGCCATTGGGTTATTGTCCCTGCACTCAGTGATGGCTGAGGCACTGGCTGTGCAGATAGCTCCTAACAATTCCCCTTTGTGCTCCTCTCTCATGACATTGTACTTGGACAGCATTTTCCACTGATGGATGCTGGTCATGAACAAACAGCTATAAATCACTTTGGCCAAGTAAGTCCAAAGGTATGCGCCAAATTCTAGTGTCAAACAGTCTAACACACACTTCGTAATAAATAGAAATGTTTTCTTAGTAGACAACAAACAACCAGCAGCATGGTCTAGGATGAAACCATCCAACCATAAGGACAGATCCAGATGGCTCTGAATTTCCTGGTGGAGTCCAGAGGCTCCAGTGATCTGCTGTAGTGAACCTGGCCCTGAGGAGTGTGGTGGATACAAGTCCTCATGTTCTGCTAAAAAGGCATAGGAACATGATCAAGTACAAAAACTCCAACAAAAGACAAATATCCTAAAACTAATGTGTTTATAGCAATATTTTTGATGTAAGAATTCCATGCAGAAAGAACATCTGTAACATTCAATACTGCAAGAGGCCATGAGTTCAGCTTAAGTAAGTTTCTAAGAATGTAGAATCTGATAATTGTGGGCTGAAATCATTTTGGAGCAGGAGAAGTTTGGAAGAAATTTTTCCAACATTATTATAATAACAGATGCTTGAAAACATAGACTTCCCAGTGTTTTTAAGAATTATAAGCCAGGCACCCAAGCAAGGAGCTAACACTTTTTTCTTTGCACCTCTGACTAGCGCCAGATAAAAGGCAAAAAGAATATAGTAATTTTTCTGTTCACAGTAGTTTTTGTTCTTTTAATATTTTATGTTTCATACACAACAGATTCTGGAATCATAAATGGAATCTGCATTTGTTGGGTAATGTCACACACAGAAAGTCACATTGCTTTTCAGTTTGAGCTTCATTATGAAAGTTTTTCATGGAGTAATAGACACATTTGAAACCTTTTCAATAAAAAGGAGGCAGAGGAAAGCATAACTGAATATGCAAAACTCCTTTAAGCAGGAATATAATAATTGATAAATCCTTTGAAGCAGATGGTCTTCTAGACAATTTAAGAGATATGAGGTCCCTGAGAGCAATTGCTCCTGGAACATCAACAACTAATTCACATTCTTCATGTGTTCCAAATTCTGCATTCTCTGGAATGTTGTTATTTTATTTTGGCTCTGTTCTCAAGAGAAATCTAGATAACTTCATTTCACTATTAAAGTTTATTCATAATTACTGGAACAACTGAATTTTGTACATCTTCAAAGTTCTACTTATTGAAAATTTTCTATGCTTTATCACCTTGAAATTATTTTGAAGGAAATCAGAGAAGCCGTGGTTGAATC
Source organism: Neomorphus geoffroyi (assembly GCA_033558235.1). Classification (NCBI taxonomy): domain Eukaryota; kingdom Metazoa; phylum Chordata; class Aves; order Cuculiformes; family Neomorphidae; genus Neomorphus; species Neomorphus geoffroyi. The sequence continues at coordinate 72,313,834 of JAUMJM010000005.1, read as the reverse complement.
ACTTATCTAATGCACGGATGATCTCATGTTATCCCACTTCCCCAGAAGAAATGTGTCAGAGCAGATATGAGGTGCGTGCTGCAAAAGGTGATGTGAGTCAGTAGACAGCAATGGAAACCAAAAAACCTGGAGCCTGGCCTATGGCAAGTCAATTCTATTTTTATAGCCATTTCTATTTAGACCACTTTTTGGATAAGTTCTGTCTTGTGCTGTGTGTTCCTACAGCGTATTCCACAGTGCTGTTCTTAAATCAGATCTCTGGATGTTATTGAAACATAAATAAAAAATATTATGAAATACAACATCCATGATAATATCACAGTTTATCTTCAATTTCTCTTTCTGTATGGCCTGAAAGTGTCCTACATTAAGATTTGGGCATGAAACCTCTCCACGTTTTTGTGAAAGGACAGCATGGAGGAATCAACCCTTATTGTTACAAGACTAGATGAATCAAATTCAAAGAGCTATGAAAATCAAGATTCAAATAGGTATTTCTTTTGTTTTGAGCAGTTACCTTAATCCCTTATAAGTAAAAAAGAGGTACGAACCAACAGGCAATCAAATACTATATGCATAGTTTATTTGGTTTAATAAGCAAAATACCTTTAGCCTTCTAAGAGAATTCTTATTACTAAGATTGTTGTTGTTCTTTTTATTTTACAAGCCTATTTTGACAACACATTACCTAAAACACAGCACTTGCAAAAAAAATAATAAATTTATAAATCATCTTTAACATGGTGGTTTCACATCTTGCTTGGCATAAAAAGCAGTGTTATCATAATAATACTCCATCCATTTTAAGATTAATCCATCTGCACTGTGCATCACTGCATTATATGCATCATTACACTGTGACTGTAAAAAGGAAAATTAACGTGTGATAAAACCTAAATATCTTCATAACAATTTCAAGTTTGTGGATATGTAAGATGCAATTGTCAATTACATCACACATTCAGTTTAAATAATAAAATGCATTAGGAAAACACCAAACCTTGATTCTGCCTGCCTTCCAATTTCTCTTTTGTTTCTTTGGGTTTTTTTTCCCCTCAGGTTTTTTACTAACTCTCTATTCCAGTTATAGTTAGTTGGAATTAAATGAAAAAAATCTGCACATTTCTGCCTCTTTTTCTCCCAGGACTTTTGGAATCTCAAAATTTCATCATCAAAGAAATGTAAGAATTCAGAAGAGGAAATCAGTTGCTCAGTTAAGATGATCTGCCAATGCACAGTGACTTATGTAAAGACCAGAATAATTAAATATTGGTCAAGGTTTAGCAAATGCCTTATTCTTTGTAAGACTGAATTGTGGGGCTTTTTTTTATCCATTAAAAGAGAAGCACTAGTCCAAACAGAAACCCTACCTCCTTTGATCCTTATCCAAATAATTAATAGTTCAGGAAAAGTTTGGTCTCAGATTACTTTCTATTCTATAATATCTGACAGTTGGCTTAGACTGGGAAGATCCTAGTGAAGAAGCAATCCCAATATTGAATGAACTCCACAGGCTCCTAAATATCCAGTAGCCCTTTGCTCAGCGGTGAAGCTTTAGTGGTTGCAGTAGATGCATTGCTGGGGTACACCTACCTTAATTAACTGCTCAGCTCAGTTATTCTGACCATCTAGTAAGATGGATGAATGTTATACATCACCTCACCACCATCAATTGTTCACCCCATTAGAGCAGAGCAGAAGAATATAGACAAATGATTTATTCATCAAAAAAGAACAGGTTCAGCTGACCTGAAAAATAGTTGCAAAACTGGGTCAAATCTATCAAAAGGTTTCTGCTGCATTTCTCTCTCTCTCTCTCACACACACACACATGACACACAGAAATTGCCTCTAAAAATCATAAAGCCTTGGATTCACCTTTTGTTAGTACTCTGGTTGGGACAATCATGGAGGAAATGGGAGGCACAAAAGACCACTTTTCTCTCCTACTTGGATCCATAGCTGATGATTCCGCCAGGTCCAGACCACCTTACAATACCTTCTGTTACAATTGTCCTACAAGGTGTAAGGAAATAACATAATTATTTGGCACAGTGGAATGAAAATTACTCTCTCAACAACGAGTGACCTCAGCGACGGAGCTGCTGAAATGTCAGTTCCCCATGCCTGGAGTCAACGACCTTGGGTCCCACTTCTTAACTACCTCGACTCCAGGCTGACAAAGCTTCCTTCCATCTGCTGGTTAACATTATTAGAGACTCCTAAAATAGGACCAAAATATTTGCTCAGAGTCAACAGAAACATTTGATTGATTCAGAAAATGTTAAAGGAAAGAGCTGAAAGAGAAACAGTTCAAATCAATGGGAAAAAAACAGCCATGTCTCTCAAAAATGTTCACATCACAGGTCAGCAGACAAAACAGTATATCATGAGTACTCTCCTAAACTTTACTGACTTGTTCCAGTGAGTAAGATGGCAGGTGGTTCCCTTACAGAACACCAAGAACACTTCCCATACACCCTTATTCCCTTGAATGCCAGGTAGATTGGATTCTGATTCAAACTAATTTGTTCACTGGTAATGAGATGTGATACCGTCACCTAAATATAGAAATAAGTACTCAGTGAAGATTTTAATAAATGTAGGAGTGGAAAAGAGTGTCTTTTAGCTGTTCATAGCCCTTTTGAAAAACTAGACATCTAATAATGAAAGCTGTTTCTTCTAATATTTCTAATGAGATAATATTAATAGCTTTCAACCAAACTAACTGTCTCATGCTGAATATCCACTTACTTGGATCTCTTGTTTATTTTTATTCTGTTTTTACAGTAGGACACCTGGTGTGTCGACACTTTAAAGACTGTGTTCCTGAAGTAAGGTTAAGAAATCCTATTTAGATTGTCATCACTAAAAAATAGCAAATTCTCAGATGTTTATCACGGGCCAAGAAAGGACTTACATGATTTTGACAGAATATTAAAAGTCTACAGAATGCTGTTCTGTTGGAAGATCATAATAGTGATTTCCCAGATGTAAGAAAATTGTTCTCTATGTTATGAAAAAGAAATGCAAAAATTCATTGTCTTTCATTTTTGTAAAATGTTTCTAAGCTCTAGAGTATCACTTGGAAATGTTTGGAAGTTTTGGCAAGTCCAACTGCATAAACTACGAAACACCAGAGGTAATGCATGAGAAATTATGTTGATGGTGTTAGACTCTTGACGATGAAGAATCACAAAAGTGGAGATAAATGAATCATGGTCCAAGGCTCAATTTTTTAATTCAGCTGAGTCCCAAATTAAAGGTCCATCCCAGATCAGAAGTTAATCCCGAATCCATGTATCACTGCAGGCCGGTATTTGAAGTACACAAAGTTTACACAATCATGAACATGGCAAAAATGTTAACAGGTATTTGTGTGCTTTTCTGAGTAAGAACAAACACAAACATGTAGCCTACTATTTGGAAACACTTTGTGAACTTGTCTAAATCTTCAAACTGGCACATCATTCTTTCTTGCAGCTCTACAACTTAGGAGCCTGACAAAAGAACTGATTTATTTTCTTCATCCATCTGAAGAAGTTTGCTCTATAATACTTTCTAACTCTTTTTATTCACATTTTCTCCCTTTCATTGTGATGTTGCTTACTAACTTAACAAGAAACATAAATTAAGTTATTTCATATGTGCTTTTACTCAGAAGTTTTAAACCAGGATCGGTGTCTCGTTATGGTGGCCACTTGTGAGAAGACGGACAGCTCCAGGAGCTATTATCCACAGATGTCACTGATTTATGATGTGTTTAAGAAAAAGCAAGAACAAAAGGAATACAACTGTAACAGCAATGTTAACTATGTAGTTGCCTCGGCCAGCTAGGCCCGATTTAATGAGTTTAGTTCCCCCCCATCATTCATTAGTTCTTCTAATCTCCAAATATTTCACCACTTTCCTTCTTGAACCTTGTTTTACAGGAGGAAAACAAACAAAAAAACCCCACCAAACACCTGGATGGGGTCCTGTATAGATTTAAAAATCTAGGTAATTTCTAATTACCTAATAAATCTGAGAAACCATACGCAGCAAAACAGATTTTATCTGTCAATAATGAATGATTTGATTTTTGATCAAAATTAAAAGGTGGTAACAGAAAAACCCTTTATGGCTTTATATTATTTTGACTTAAGAGACTGAAGTCCAGAATGTGTGAGTTGGAAAACCAATATTATTCATTTTTGTATAAACTCTTCATATATATAATCTCAAAATTACTTTATATTCTTCATAGTCCTTAATTTTGTAAGTAAAATTCTAATGTCATTGAGCTGGTTTTCAGAGGAAAAAACTCCTCAGCAAGCTTTCCCCCCTAATTTTTAGCTCACGATAAGAATTATCCCTGATTCCAGAGACTTTTTAGTGGAACAAAACTAAGTTTGCACAATCTTCAAGGTAGTCACATTATCACCTAGATTCTGGCAACTACATTCTGTTCCTACACTCCTTATGTACCAACAGAGCCTTTGTGTAATATTGTATAAGTTTGTATTTCCATATATATAGGCCCTGATCCTGCAATCAAATCAATTTGGACAAAAGCCCTTTGTCTGTGGAGAATACTCACGATTTCGAAGTATGGCCATCTGTTCTGAGATTTCCAAACTAGGGCTGCATGACAATAATTGGTTTTTCTTACAATAGAAATGCTATACAATGCTTATTGCATCTTGTGCTTCACTACTGTAGATGTTGCAGTTGAGTTGCATTTTTATCTTGTACAAAACATTATGAGGGAAGAGACTTGTTACACTGTCAGCGTAAAAACAAATGTTGCAGATAGTTGTAGAGTGCAAATGCTCTGTACCAAGAAACCACTGATCACATATGATTGTATTGCAGTTACCTATCCAGCAGAAACAGACATGGATGTCAAAAGGTTTATGTCAGTTCTTGTTCAAACAATTAGCATTACTCCTCTCCTCCCTTCTGTATACATACACATATGCCCTGTTTCTGGGGTCAGGTTCCTTTTTTTTTGACAGCTGCATGTTGAATTAACACACATCTAGTGTATGGACATCGTGCAGCTCTAGTGTTGCATAATCTCCTTCTCCCAGGTGGTATTAATAATCATTAGTCTGTTGTATTGAATAACAAAAGAAAATCAATAAAGGATTAATCAGAGAAATTAAGTTTGGGGTTGATTTCTGAGTAAATCATAATCTATACTGAAAATGCTTTGTCCAAAGATAATCGGCAATTTTTTATTAACATTAAGTGAGAAACTGAATGATCAGGACAATAAGAATATTCTCTAGCTTCATCGCCAAATTGTTCTTTTCTAGTCAAGATGACGACCTTTATCAGTCAAGCACTCTGAAGCTCCAGTTTGCATCTGTCTGCACACTAAAAGGAAAGAGGAAGCTTGCACATGTAAGTGTATTTTTCATTACCCTCTGAAGGGCATTTTAGCTTTATTTTTCAGATGAGTTAATGAGCAAGGGCTGCAAGAGGAACATAACTTATTGCTTAAAGCAAAAATATGTCCAAATTTGCATCTGCCAGCACCTCCTTCTCCATAACCAACCTAAAAAAAGATGTAGCTCATCATTTGTAGAATCTACAACAGTAGTCAGAGATTCAGGCTTACTATAAGCAAAAGAATGGTTATTTCACATTACTTTGAACTGACTGAGAAGCAGAATCTTTTGGATCAGCGTATGTACAAAGAAATAATTTTGAAGCACTGCAAGGTAGTTTTCACAAACAATATAAGTCACAGAGTCAAAGATAAGAAGAATTATTCTGTTCCAGTATTTAAATGCTGCCATTCAGTTGAAAAGATACTAGCAAATAATTACTAAAATGATGGAATAATTAATTAATTCCATTTTTTTCAGATTTTAAAATGTGCATTTGAAAACCAGACACAGATTCACAAGGGTGTGTCAGTAGATTTAATTGTTATTGTCTGATTTGTTCCATTCTAATCAACAAAGCACTTCAACGTATGAGTGATTTGAAGGCTTTGCTCAACTCAGCTAGAATCAACACAGCATACCTCATGCGTAAAGATATTCGTGAGGGGAGATGTACTTAAGCATGCACTTAAATCGCCTTACTGAATCAGGGCGTGGACATGTTGATCTGCACAGGCGGGTTGATAAGCATGAAATCTCACTGATATCAATGAGCTTTTCCATAAATAGTCTGCAAAATTAGAGATCCATTTAGTAGGTGGACAAAAACGTGCAGTTTTATGCGGCTTTTAGATAACAAAGGAAAAAACAACTGAACACAAGAGATATAAAAACTGTATGCTTTAAGCAGTTATATATATATTTACATATTGCATGTAAATGTAAGTAATGTTACATCTGCTGGCAGAAACGTGGTTATTAAAGCCACCCACCAATAGAACTTGCAGAAAGTTAGGTGACGAATTGCAGGCAGCTGCATCTTTACTGCACAGTCAGGATTTTATAATAAGCCTGTAGGCAATGTTTCTCTGCATAATTTTCTTTCTCAGCTAAAGAAGAGGATATTTCTTGGGAAAATCTCAAGAATATCTACTAAAGACTAGGTCCCATGGGGTATTAAAAGAGATTTAGTCATCTAAAGTATCAATTAGATGTCTAATTTAGACCCCCCCAAACCACACCTAGCTCTAATAGCACTTCAAAACCATGCAACCCAAACTTTCCAACCGTGTCTTTCCTAAGTGCCTTAACATGAGGAAGTAGTCTGCCATCTTAACCATTTGGCCTGGTGGTCAGGACACGCTTAAACATAAATTCTGTAAACATAAAATCTGACAGACATCAGAGCAGCTCCAACAAATGGTAATGAGCGTGTGAAACCTCAGCCTAGGCTGGCTGCCCTGCAGAGTGCTAATTAGGACACTCTCCTGGGAGGTTTGGGTTCAAATCCTCTCAGATAAAGGATGCTAAACAGCATCCTGAGTGTCCTTATCAGCCAGTGAAGGCACAAAAAGAGCACCCACGCCAGTGTTTCACAATATAGTCTTAATCCGTCATTGGTTTTAAAAAGAAGAGACTTTCACCCAGAGTGTGGGGGATGTTTCAAGGGCAAGAGGGGGGAGAAAAGGCTGTGTATTAATTATGTCCTATCCAGAGCAGTATTTCCTGTTAACTTCCAGAAGTCCTGCATTTTTACAGCATTCAAAGCTCCTCATGAACAATATATGAAGTCTGTGCACTGCTTCGATATTCTGCAAGACTCTTCCATATTTAACTATGATAACACTCTAATCTTCTTTGTACAGCTGAATTTTTCCCAAAATATTTCAAATTGTTCATTTGGCCGCATTTCAGGCGAACTAAATATGTCCAGAGAGTCATCAAAGTATCACAATGTTTCAGCCTGTTTAAATATTTTAAAATGTACATTACAAAATAATTGCTCAGGGCCATATTAACACCAAAATTATTATGTGTAGAGAGAGCTTTTGTTTTCTAAGTGGTATTTATGTGAAAATGTTAAGAGTCAGAGAGAAAATAAAAAGCAGATAGATTCAACAAGTGAAACATAACAAGATATTCACTATCCCAGGTGCTCTATTGGCAGATCCATTTGTGCAACTCCAAGAAAAGCAGAAATGTTCCTTGTCCACACTCTGCAGTAGGTGTTGCACCATGGTAAACCCTGCAGCCCTCATTTCTAGATGAGGATCTGATAGCCAGGTCCTGGTTGCATGTCAGGAAGAAACATGCAAATGCAGCTTCACGTCCAGCTTTGTTTTAGAAGGAAATGTTTATTTGTTCTTATAGCTGACGTTGCCCATTTATCAGAGAGCCAGGACGGCATAGATCACACCTGCTCTTTATTCTGGACATGCAGCGCCACTGAAGTATCCTTACATCATTCAGTTAAGTATTTCATCTAGGGTTATACGCCTATTTGCACGCATAGCTGAGCAGTCTCACCAAAACGGAGAATAGTCAGGGAAAGTCATTTTCTCCTGTAGCTATAGGAGAAACTGTTGTTATGCAAGTAGCATCCAAAGAAGTTCATTATTAGTCTTCAAAGTATACCTGAAATCCAATTAAGGATACAATGGGAAGATGTTATTAAGAAAGTTTTCCAGGAGGTTTCTGGAATTCTGTATTACAATTACTCTGTATGTTGTTGACCAAGTTTGCTTGTCTATTAATCCTAAATGCTATAAGACTATTCTAAAATACTTACAAAGGAACTGGTAAGTGCTTTTAAATTGTGCCTTGCTCAAATGGTAAAGGATGCTGCCTTTGATTTAGGACTTAAACTCTTTGGCTGCTAAAATAAAGAAGATATGCAAGTATAGCAGAGGTAGATAGGAAAATTAATTACCAAATTAATTGCTAATTAGTCACATAAACCTGACATTTGAGCTCCTCTTTCTGAAAATGAGTCTGAAGAGAAAGGCTTTTATTCCATTTACCAGTTTTTCAGACAGGCACAGTGCCCCATTATGCACCAACAGAAGGGCTGGCTCTGCTCATCTCTCTGGTGCACTCGTGGAAGGACCTTTCAGCAGGGCAACAGAGGTTTATGCCTTCCTAGACATAAGGCACTTTACAGGTGTTGTGCCCCAGCTGCCACTGGGCAGTCTTTGTCCATTTCTTAAATGTGAACATCCAATAAAAATACTTTTGTGTCCCAGGAAGGACACTGCTCTCTTAAGCTTCTTCTGCAGGTGTCTCTCTCTCTCACCATGACTCTTTCCAGAAGGGACAGCAAGCACTGCCACTGGCAGAGGGGTGCCTCCTTAAGGCAGTCAAGAGGGCCTACATCATTGCCATGATGTTCAAGAAGATGCTCAAGAAAATGTACCTGACTGTCTAGCAATAGACAGGTCTGGCCATCAGCAATAGGTTTTGCAGGGGCCATATCCTTTCAGTAGATACTCAGATCTGATTTTAGTATAAGAATTAAGTCACTCACTCAAACCTTTATTTTCTCAGAGTCGTTTGTTGAAATGAATAACACCTATCCCATCTGTCTCCTGCTATACCACTGCATTTTACCTCTGTGTGAACTCAATTAAATATTATGTGCCTGATGTAGCTGGCAGGCACACCACTTGCCACCAGCTTCGTGTTTCAGTGCCCTCCTCCAGCAGATAGGAGCATGAGGATTCTACAGTGCAGTCACTACAATGGAACATACAGTATGTGCTAAACTATGGGTATGGTTGAACCCTTACATAGCCACTTGCTGTACTTATACTAATTAAGCTGAATAAGGAGAAATTCCAGTTGTCAGTAAGTCAACAAAACTTAGATGAGATGCAGAAGACCAGAGGAAATACATTGCACATTTTCAGACTTTTAGGACTGTTGCATATCCTAATTTTTTTTCACTTTCATGTCATTCCTTATCTCTGCATTCAAACTAAAGAAGAGCATTTTGTTGACAAAACAGTTTCAAAGCCTGTGCTAATAGCCTAAGCTCACCTCTCCTTTTCTTCCAGGTGATTGCTTCAGTTTCATGTGGTGCAGCGTGCTGCTGTCATATTTGTCTAATAGGGTAGCTTTAATGGCTAATGCTTTCAGTGTGTTAGACAATTCTTTCTTTGTTTCACCATATATGCACAGATACATTACCAAGGAAATGGAAATTTAAACAAGTCACAGAATTTCTGAAATATAGATGACATAAAAGCCACTTGCTAAAGTAAATCATACCTTGGCAACTTAATGTCTTGCAGTAATGAGAAAATCCAAAGTTATTCCTAGTGACAATTGATCATACTACTACTGTCTTCATGAGAAACGTGAGGTAAAATGGAAAAGTGCGTCATCTCTATTAGTAGAGAAAGTAACTCTGAAAGCAAGTACAGCAGAACATACCCTAAATAAACTGCCTGAGCCTTTTAATGGCATAAACACAAGTCAGATTTGGTCTTAAAATGAGATTGTTTATGATACCTGGGACTTCTGAAAACATCTAGCTTAAAACCCAAAACATTCAACTCTGTTCCTCTTTGCTTGCAAACAGATTTGTTCTGTTTAGATATGCCAAAATGAAAGAAAAATGGTAGAAGGCAGCCACAAACAGAAGATGAACTTCGCACTCCATGGTTTTCTTGCTGCTGAAGAAAAAAGGAAGGTGTCATGAATGAAGAAAGGAATCACCAGCTAAATTATTTTCTGCATATACTGTGCATGCAGCATGCACTTTTCATCTGAAAGCCCTGTGGTGTCTATAATAGTGCTGCTAACATCACTCTTTAAATAAGATTCTCAGACTTGCACAGCTTCTTCCTGAAGCGCAGCGAGGAAGATCAGCAGCATGAAAAGAAGCAGCACTGAACTGCTTTGTTCCACTAATTCCTACAATTGAAAAATTAGTATAGAGACAAAACGCCTGCTTGCTACCAAACAAGACTGCTTTCTCCCTTGCTGAATGAGGTCTCCTGTGACTGGATCAGGTGGCATCTGATCTTGCTGTACTGGCAGGATGTCAGAGCAACGAAACGGGTAGGAGTAGTTTTGATCGTGGTTTGATCATGGGAACGGGTTAAGTGCCCATGTGGTGAGCATGCATAGATTGTTCAGGTCTATGCTTCAAGTTCATGTCACTTAACTGCACCACGTTGAGGGTAGGATAGGATAGGATAGGATAGGATAGGATAGGATAGGATAGGATAGGATAGGATAGGATAGGATAGGATAGGGTAGGGTAGGGTAGGGTAGGGTAGGACAGGACAGGACAGGATAGGATAGGATAGGAAAGGATAGGATAGGATAGGAAAAAAAAGTAGGCAGAAAAAAAGATGGGCCGAGATACTTGCAAATACCGCTGAATGACAGCTATATCCCACCCTGGTTATGTTGTGGAGATTACTCAATATTGTACTTGCTGTTAGAGAATCACAGAATGATGGAATTGTTGAGATTGGAAAAGACCTTTAAGCTCATTGAGTCCAACCATAAACCTAACACTGCTAAGTCCACCACTAAAGCATGTCCCCAAGTGCCACATCTACATATCTTTTAAATGTCTCCAGGTATGGTGACTCAACCACTTCCCTGGGCAGCCTGTTCCAGTGTTTGAAAACCCTTTCAGTGAAGTAGTACCAAACAGCCCCAGTTCCCTCAGTCACTCCTCACAACACTTGTGCTACAGACCCTTCACCAGCTTCGTTGCCCTTCTTTGCATATGCTCTAGCAGCTTGATTTTTATAGTGAAAGTCCCCAAACTGAAAAGCATATTCGAGGTGCGGCTTCACCAGTGCAGATTACAGGGGGACTATCACTTCCCTGCTACTGCTGGCTACACTGTTTCTCATACAAGCCAGGACGCTATTGGCTGCCTTGGCCACCTGGGCACACTGATGGCTCATATGCAGCTGGTTGTCGACCAACATCCACAGGTCCTTTTCAGCCTGGCAGCTTTCCAGTCACTCTTCCCTAAGCCTGTGGTGTTGCATGGGGTTGTTGTGGCCCAAGAACAGGACGTGGCTCTTGGTCTTGTTGAACGTCATGATGTTTTCACAAGCCCAATTCTCCAGCTTGTCAAGATCCTTCTGGATAACATCCCATCTCTCAGGAGTGTCAACCTCACCACTCAGGTTGGTGACATCCACAAATTGCTGAGAGTGCACTTGATCCCATCCTCTATGTCATTGATGAAGATATGGAATAACAGCAGTCCCAGAACAGAATCCTGAGGGACACCACTCGCCACAGATCTCCAACTGGACATTGAGCCACTGAAGACTACCCTCTGGGTGCAATCATCCAACCAAATTCTTACCCACTGAGTAGTCCATCTATCAAATCCATATCTCTCCAATTTACAGAGATGTTTTGGGGGACTGTGTCAAAGACCTCAGAGAAGTCCAGATAGATGACATCCATCGGTCTTACCTCGTCCACTGATGTAGTCACTCCCTCATAGAAGGCCACTAGGTTGGTGAGGCAGGATTTGCCCTTGGTGAAGCCATGCTGGCTGTCTTGAGTAACCTCCCTGTCCTCCATATTCCTGATCATAGCTTTCAGAAGCATCTCTTCCATGATCTACCCAGACACAGAGATGAGATTGACGGGTTGGTAGTTACCAGGATCATCCTTTTTTACCCTTTTTAAAAATGAGTGCAATGTTACCCTTTTTTCAGCCACCAGGGACTTAACCTGACTGTCATGACTTTTCAAATATCACATAGAGTGGCCTGGCTTCTACATCAGCCAATTCCCTCAGAACTCTCAGATGCATCTCATCCAGTCCCATGGACTTATGCATATCCAGGTTCCTCAGGTCATCGTGAACCTGATCCTTTCTTACAGAGAGAGGGACTTTGCTCTCCCCGTCCACGTCTTGCAGCCCATCCCTTTGGTAGGTATTGGAAGAGAAGTTGCTAGGTGAAGACTGAGGCAAAAATGTTGTTGAGTCCTTCTCATCTGCTGTTGCCAGCTTGGCAGTCTCATTCATCAGGGCAGGGCTCTTTGACCTCTCTTTTCAGTTTACATACCCATAGAATCTCTTCTGGCCCTTCTTGCAGGTGGGCATCACATTTGCTAATCTTGTCAAGTGGGACCTCTCCAGTTAGCCAGAACTGTTGGTAAGTGATGGAAAGTGGCTTGGGGAGACCTTCTGCCAGTTTCTTCAGTACTCTTGGGTGAATCTCATCCAACTGGTGTGTGTCTAGGTGGAGCAGCAGCCTGCTAACCATTTCCTCCTGGATTATGCAGGCTCCATTCTGCTCCTGGTCCCTGTCTTCCAGTTCAGGAGGCTGGGTACCTAGAGAAAAACTGGTCCTACCATTAAAAACTGAGGTGAAGACGGCACTACCTACCTCAGCCTTTTCCTCATCCTTTGTCACTACATTTCCTTCCACATCCAATAAAGGCTGGAAATTCTTAGCCTTCCTTCTGCTGTGGATATATTCTTAAGAACATTTTATATTGTCCTTTACTGCAGTAGCCAGATAAATTTCTAACTGGGCTTTGGTCCTTCTAATTGTCTCCCTGCATAACCTCATGACATCTTTGCAGTCCTTCTGAGTTTCCCGACTCTTTTTCCAAAGATTGTAAACTCTCCTTTTTCTCCTGAGTTCCAGACAGACCTCTCTGTTCAGCCATGCTGTACTTTTTCCCACCAAATTATTTCCCATCACTTGGAAACAACCTGATCTTGCGCCCTTAAGACTTCCTCCTTGAAGAATGTCCAGCCTTACTGGACTGCTTTGCCCTTCAGGACTGCCTCCCAGGAAACTCTGTCAACCCATCTCCTGAACAGGCTAAAGTTCGCCCTTCGGAAGTCCAGGGTGACAGTTCTGCTGACCCCCTCACTTCTCCAAGAATCAAAAACTCTATCATTTCATTATCACTATGACCAAGAGGGCTTCCAAACATCACATCATCCACAAGTGCTTCTCTGTTCGTAAACAACAAATCCCTAGTTGACTCACTCACCAGCTGTGTCAGGAAGTTACCTTCCACACACTACAGAAAGCTCCTAGACTGTTGTTTCTCCAGTGTATTATATTTTATCCAGCAGACACATGGTATATTGAAGTCTCCCACGAGGCCTAGTAATCGTGAAGTTCCTCACAGCTTCTTGTAGAATAATTGATCTGCCTCTTTATCCTGGTTGAGTGGTCTGTTAGACTCCCACCGTGATATCTGTCTTGCTTGCCTTTCACCTGATTCTTACCCATAAACACTCAACCCTAACATCTTCATTACGCTCTAGGTACTCTTAACACTCCTTAACATACAGACCAGTTCCACCACCTCTTCTTCCTTGCCGATGCCTTCTGAAGGGTTTGTAGCCATCTATTGCAGCACTCCAGTTGGGCAAGTCATCCCACCATATTTCAGTAATGGCAACTATAGCATAGTTTTCCCGCTGCACAATGGCTTCCAACTCTTCCCGTTTCTTGCCCATGCTGTGTTTTTTGGTGTATAGGCACTACGGCTGGGCAGGGGGGAAAGGAGGGAAGAACACAAAAATGCGGATCAGTGTGTCAAAAATAGGTCTCCAGTTAGGAGTAACGGAAAACCACCCTTCAGTGGCAACCAAACCCCATGGAGGCAGCACTGCCTCCAGCCACCTATATCTCTCATCCCAGCTATAGCCCACCATGTTGCTGCACTTCTCTGGGTATTGCAGAGACTTTAGCTTTTACTTCTCCTACCAGCACTACCCCTTATATACCTATTGCAGTGCTACAGCAGGGATAGAGACTAACAGAAGGTTTACTAGAGGATCAAATGCATAACTGACATTCATTATTGTTCCCATATTTTCCTACGGCAGTTACCAACCTGAGGCCATTGTGGTATAATCAGAAAAGGAACAAAGGAGAAGTTGACTAGGGACCTTTTGTTGAAAATACAAGTTTGATTAAGACTATTTGACACTTAAATCTTATTTAGAGGCAGAAGAATGAGGCTTGAACCAAAAGTTCAAAAGGGGTCAAAAGACCCCTTGATTTGGTAAATCGTATCTATAAATTGAAACTCTTCCAGTGTTCTCCTGAATTTTCTTTACATTCATTACATGTATTTGTGTTTTACTCTTCAAAATCTATAATCTCGTTTTTACTGAGATTACAGGAAAATGAAATCCCAATCTTCTGCTTTGTGGCATTCACTCTGTAAAGTATAAGACCATCTGTGCTGTAAGTAATCTATCATTATTAAGACTTCATGAAGAGAGAAAACTTCAGAACAGGTAAGTCCTTCATCTGAAGTGGCCCTGAAGCCATAAAGTTTCTATCACAAACTGAAGACTACCTTCCCTAAATGTTACGAGTAACTACGTCAGGCACCATTTCTAATACATCATGATTTGGACACCGCTCATAAGATGCAATAGTGACAACCATAGACCACTGTGTGGGAGGGGCGTGTGGTTATGTATGTTATGTGTGAGTTGTGTTATGTGTTTGCGTGTACATTGGTGAGGGGAACTACCTGAATGGCAGCAATTTTCCTCTTCAGTGAGTCGTGTTGTACGCATCACTGTACAGGGTGACATACCACCCCATGTGACAAGGCAAATAAGCTTTTGGAGGAAAGGAGCCAGGCTTCTCCTATGGGCCTCAGCATGCGTTGTAAACATTCAGCAGGGTCATTCAGTCATGATTGGATGGTTAGCCCAAGCTGAAGGCCATCATATTGTTCTTATCTCCATTATAGTTAGCCCGCTTGCCTTTTTGATTATAGACCTTACAGTAACTCTTCCGTCTGGTAAGCCACAAAAATAGAATCTGCTTTTCTAAGCCCTGATTCACTGAAGCAATTTTCACTCTTGCCGATCTTTCTGCTGAAACCATCAGATCTATTCTCATGACTGAAGGTCACAGTAAAAGATTGAGGCAACTGCACTCTTTTAATACCTGACTTTTCAGAAGGCAGTCAGAACACTGCAAGATCACTGCTAGAATAATATTTGCAAGAAAACTACTGTGTGTAGTAGGGAGTAAAAAAAACAGAGAATGAGATAAACATACTGAAGGGAATACAAAAGTAAGTGTCTCTCTGCTAAGGCACAACTACAACTACACAAAGGCACTTGAACTGTGCCTTGAACTTGCGTTCTTGCTAATCAAATGCATTCTAACTGGCATAATTGGCTGGCTGCAAATCAAAAACCAGTAAAAGGTAACTGCCAAGGTTTGTTTTTTAAATGAAAAAATACTATAAAGAGATTTCAAATGGGGGCACATTGCACAGTCTCCTTTTGTAAAGAGTTACTTTGTGACCATCTTGCAAAAGATAGCAACATATTTCAGCTTTGAATCAGAACCCTGGGAGAAATGCCAGGCTAGACCAAACTGGTTTAGTTACCTACATCACTTCCAGCAGATGTCTTAACAGTGTAGATGCTTCTAAGATGCATGTAAAGAATGGCACATGATTAGAATATAAATTAGTAAATAGGAAAATGGTCCATTCCATAAATATACACATAAAACTACATAAAGAATATACGTTCAAAGACATTATTAGTACTCCTAACTGTATTACTAAAATGACATCCCTCTTCTTTGAGTTCAGTGTACTTTTCCAAACATCTATGGTGCATCATCAGCTTTGTTTTCCCCCTCTCCCTGATGGATTCCAAAACCTAGAGCTGATGCCAGCATTTAGTATGCAACTACAGTTTCTCTAAGTCTTTTCTTTTGATACTCGCTCCACTCTTTGCCTTCCCCCTCCCACCTCTCTGCCCACTTGTGGACATCTCAGCTCCATGTTCTTCTCTTCTGTCCTGGTTCCTCCACCGGTTCATCCTTGTGGAAAATTCAGCACTGAGTAGTTCTTCAGAGACACGTTTAGCTTGTCCACTCTGGCAGCAGCTGATGCAGCCAGCACACCCTGCTCATCTGTGTCTACTGTTGGCAGCATTTTGAACATTTTTAGAAGACGCATGCAGACGAAACTTTCAAGAAAAAAAATTGATGTTTTTGCAGCAGGCTGAAAAAAAAAACATTGGTGACAAAATGTCACCCTCAATTGGCACTCACACTGTTTAAGGTATTGGTGGCCAGATTTCATTTTTTGTATTTGAGAGCAACCTTTTTTTCTGTATCCTCTTTTTCTGAAATAGCACAACTATTTTGCTATACTCCCTATCATCCATCATCACTGGCTTTTTCCTATGAACTCACAGCACACCTGTATACTACAGGATTAACTGTCTTAGCTGGCAAAGCAGTTATTGCTCTCGCCCTTAAGAAAGGCACACATGAACCACCGAGAATGACTGTGAAGACCCAGATTTGGTTAAATTCAGCTGCGAGTATTCCTCACCTCCAAAAGACTGTGGCAATTCTTCTTTTAGGGAGACTCTGATGAGGGGCTGTGGGGAATTTCTGCAGTGTCAAAGATGCTTTCCTTCTGCATTGTCAATGCCATGACTTTGGTACCTGCAAGGTTGCTGCAGATCTCCTGGTGAGGGAGCAGGATCAGTTCTGTAGATGCGTTCTTCTCAGTTATTTGACAGGTTGCCAAAATTTCCCTAAGGAATCCAAGCAAAATAAGTTGAAATGAAGTGCGATAAATGTGTAACAGCATAGAGTTTTATCAGGTAAAGACAGGGCATTTTGTATAGCCAAGGGGCTTGCTTTCTCCCAGATTTCAAAGGTCTCCTGTGAACAAAAGCAGTAGCAAGCTGCTTTAAAAAAGGTTACATGCATTTAAAGTGTAGGCTTAGGGAACTTTGCTAGAGGAGTTATTGGTGGCTCCCACTAAGATTCTAAATATATCATTCTTTGTGTGTGGATTTTACATATGTTTTTGTTAAAAGAAAAGTCATACTGTGAGTTTGTTGGGTTTTTACATTTCTGGATGTAATGGAATCCAAAGATGTAAATTCTTCTTTCAAAATATTACCAACTATTTTTTTTGCCTGAAGGATCAGCATCCATGGCTGTTTCCAGCTGATAGCTACAGATCAGTGCTGTTCTAACATCATTTGATCTACTGAGATGGTACTAAGTGAACACAGTTGATGGTTTTGTGGGGTTCTAGTTGTCTGTTCCAGCTGAAAGCTAGTTGTCTGCTTCACTGGAGATATAAGCTGAAACAGTCGATCAAGAATGAGATCTTATTTGAATAGTTAAACATTGTCTTCATCTGAGCATTAACTAATTTACATGGCAAAATTCCAATTTACCATCTATCACTTAAACGACATCTTGTGAAACATTAGTTCAGCATTCTTCACTTGCAGTGTTAGATTTACATTCAAATCAGGAGAGAAAACATATGCAAAATGTGTGTGTTGGGTGCAGGCATTGTAAAACATACACAAAATGCGTATTTAGCATGAAAAGCATTAGCATAAAATATAGAATATAAACATAGAAAGTACTCTGTTCCATTAAAAAAAATAAATACCAAAAAAACTTAACTCTTTGAATTGAAAAGAAAAAAGAAGAAATATATTAAAATCTTCTCTTAATCCATAGGACCAGAGGGCTTTGGAAAATTTAAATTTGTATCTTTGAGAATAATGGTAGATTCCCACTGAGTTGTTCCTTGGAAACTGTAAATGTGCCACAAAAAAAAAGAAAAAGAGATCCACTCATTTTCTTGGAATGCAAAAATAATTGTTCTTGTTGCTTGGTTTCAGTTAGCTTAAGCATCTTGTTACATAGAAGCTGTAACTGGGTAAAATCCAGATTTAGATCTAATCCAAAATCTGTTGTCATGTGTTGGCCGGTCAAAGTTATCCACATGTACAGGACTCAGAAACTTTCCAAGTTCTCCTATCTGAAAACACCATCTGTTTGGGGAGTACCTGTATCCATTAAAAAGCTATCATGTTTTAAGTCTGTAAATTGATAGGTTAAAACAGGAGCAATTTTGGGAAGCGGGAGCAACTGTGACTGAAGAGCTATTTCATTTAAACTTTTATTGCAGAGCTGCTGGACACTCTTTTGAGGCCCACTCACAGCCAAAAGCTTAACGCAGCCTCCTGTCTGCCAACTCAAGTTCAGAAAAAGATATATTTGGACTTCAGAGAAGTTTTACATTGTTATTTTTGCTGTAGGACTCATCTGAATATATTGCTACGATGTTCCATTTCAAGGTTAAGTAATACAAACAAAATTCCATACATCCCATGGCTCCCATGACGTACCTCAGTTTTGTGCTATAAAGATGTTCATATTGCAACACTGTTCTCACTTTGTTTCAGACATTTTTTAACTCAAGAAGGAGCCTGCAGAAAATAATTAGGTTTCAGCACTGTGTGGAAACCACAGAAAGCCGTGCAATGATGAGAACTGAATGTCCCTGGCACAGGGTAGTCAGCAGGCTCTGCAAGAGGGTGGCGCTGAGCAGCACAGGCACGACCACTCTTCATCACTTGAGCCTGAGGACGGGGAATCACTAGTCCTGGGTGCAGCCACCAGTGCTGACATGCCCAATCCGCATCTCTCATCCCTAATAAAAACCTCAAAGCACATTCTGTATACCAAGGCAGTACATCCCATCTTTTGTACGCAAGTTACAAGCACCTACCTCCCAAGAGACCATCTTCTGTTCAGAAAACAATAGAGCCTTTCCTCAAACCAGATCCTAAGCATTAAAGCATGACGTCTTTTGTCACTTTCATAGGTGATTCTACAGCGCTAGCAGGTACTCAGCATCCTGCATAAAATGGAAATAAACCCACTTTTTGGGGGCGGGGGGGTAATCAAACAAGTTTGAAAACTGTGGCTCACATTTCCACATAAGAAACCAGGTAGATTATTTCTATGTTCCAGCACCTGCTCTGTGAAGAACCACAGGTCTCTGCCAGTGTGCCCTGTGGGGCAGTGCTGCCACATGTTGCCATGGTTGTGGTGGTCTTCACCCTGCAAGACTTGCTCCTGGCATGAGCACAGCAACCCAGTTGTTCAAGTTGCAGGATGATGGCTTAGCTGTGCAATGCTAAGCTTGCTTCTCCTGCCTTATAGCCTTTAGAGATGGTGAAGCAAGCTCCTCCAGCTGCTGTTTGTAGTAATGTCTGACCCAATGGTCTAGCGTGTCATGGCTTTGCATGGTTGCCGAATAAGTGTTTGCAATTAGAAACCCTGGGTCCTCTGGGTCCTGTGGCATGGGGTGGGAGTTATGGGGTAAGGTGGCTCTTTCCTCCGGTCTTCAGCTCACAGAGGGAGTTTGGACCTGGTCTTTAAACTCTCAAATGTGTTTTTCTTAAAACAGTACCAGGTATAAATAACAGACAACGAGTGCAATTGATGCCTTTAATTATGTTTTTAAATGCCAGTGATAGATACTGGTGAAATGATGGTGTTCATATCGCCATATGGGAGCACTCTAGTAAGTTGTTGCCATGATTGTACATGTTATGGCAGCACCATTCTTTTAAAAATGGGAGATGAAAAGGCCTTTTAGCCATTTTCATAAAGAATGAAATACATGGTTTTCTAAAACTTGCCTCTGAACAAAAAAATAACCTGGAACAACTGACACAAGTCACAATCCAAGCCACGTTTTGCCAAACAACATGGAATGATAAACTTTTTCCCATTTTACGTGTGAAATGCTGAATTTAACATTGTATTTATTTTGACATGCAAACCCTCCCCATTCACACAGGTAGATCATTATGAGGAATTGTGCAAATATCTCTTGCCAGAACTACCACGGTAGGAAAACTTTACTCTGTGTGACTGTGTGCTGGAATGTGTCCACTTCCAGTAAGACATATATAAAAAAAAATTAAAAACATGTGTGAGAAAAATCAGTTCTTAAAGTCCATGGTCACATTTTGGTCTTTTCATTCTTTCAAGATGCATTTGGAGAGGAAATTAAAAAGACAAAACCACATATACACAGATGAGGGAAAAATAAGTTTAGATGTAAACGTATGACCCTCAAAGACAAGAGAGAAAAAGCATGCCATGCTTGTGTTTGCCTCTGTGAATGTAACCATTACTTACGATTAAACAAGTAATCACAAAAATACACAGAAAGTGTGCCCTGTTGAGATGCTCTTAATGGACGGGGAAGAAGCTTTGCATTCCGTAGGCTGTTTGCTTACAAAGAAAAACCGCTGGCTTTTCCCAGAGGAGATGGGCATTTTGCCAGTGTTTCATTTTCAAGTGCCATTGTTCACCTAGGGCTTTAGCAAAAAAAACCTTTTGCTTATTTATTACTAATCCTAGACTACGTAATGATCCATTTTAATCCTTCTATATTTTAAAACAAATTTATCAGACAATGATACCAAACACAATATCCCCAAAAGTTCTGGCATTTATTTTTTCATTTAATAGCTGATTCTATAATTCACACACCCATGGAATTGCTTTATTGGTTCATGAAACCTGCTTCTATGAGCACGCCTTTGAAAAAATATAAATCCTACTCAGGTTGTGACGATTCTTTTCAACATTCATTAGTTATAGTCTTCACACCACAGCAACAAAGAGAAGTAGTGTTTATTGCCAACTTTATCCATCTGCCTGAGAATCTTTGTAAAATACTATGGTATTCATATATCATTCAGACTTGATATGTATTAGATAGAATTATATTTTTTTAATGATTCATATAACTATTTTAGTAATGTAGAGTAACATCACATTTTCCTATATCTTCATGTTTTGGCATAAATTCATAGAATTATAGAATCATAGAATCATAAGTTTGGAAGAGACCTCTGAGATCATTGAGTCCAATCGTGCCTCTCTCCCTACTAAACCATGTCCCTAGGAAACTCATCTGCCTGTCTTATAGAATCATAGAATGCCGTAACTATGACATAATCGTCACTAAAATCCGTTTAAGAAACCCAATGCAATCCTTGTTCTCAACAATTGTGTAATTTGGTGTACTTGTCAGTGCTTGGTCAAGAGATGCTCAAAACCAAACAATCATGGATGCCAAACATCATTTTACACATTATAAAAAATATCCTAATATCTCCATTCTGATGATTAATGTTCTATTATTGGAAAGCAGTATCAGCTGGCTACTTACATAGCTTCATTAGACTTGCATACATTGCTGTCAGTCCACAACCTACACTATAAAACAACTCACCTGTCATTTCACTAGTCTGATGTCAATAGAAAATACTTGTCAACAAATTTACATTACACGTATATGAAGAGTAGTTTGGACTTTTCAGAAGGGTGGGAATAAGAAAATTGGTACAGAAACTCCTACCAACAACAAATCCACCTAGTCTTCAACTTCAGCTTGTGCACCTCTCTAGATAGCAAACGGATAAAGAATCCCTCTACTTTTATATACATAAAGTTTTAGAAGATTATCTATATGCTTCATGGAAAAGGAGATTTCCTTGTGAAATCTCTGCCTTCTAGTTCAAAGTGTTAGAGGAAAAAAGCACCTCAGAGACAGTGCAATTTTGTGGTTCCAGTCTACACATAATCTCATCTTGGAAAAGGGAAAATAGGAGTATGGCAACTCTACACTGAGATTTATTTTGTTAATCTTTGCATCGGGAAGAAGGTTTACATTTCAGCATCCAACAAACAAAAATCAAAAGACAAAACATTTCCATAACTTACAGAAATTAACATAAACCTCTCAAAATCAGGAAGGGGAGGCAGATCCAACATATCGGATAAAGAGAATGAGACACAAAAAATTTCCTTGTTTCCAAACCCCTGACTGCCTCCCAGAGTGCCCCCAAAAATTGGTACCTTCTTCCTCTCCTTGGTCTACAAGCTTACCCCGATTGTCTTTCTGCAAGCAATGAGGGAAGGGAGAAGTTGCTTTGAGGTATTTCCACCATATCCAGCCTTAGAGACAGAGGCAAAGGCACCAGAGAAGTTCATAGGGACCTGCAGAAGCTGCTTTTTTCCAGGTAAATCTCAGCAGGGTGTAGAGTTAAAATAAAACAAACCCAAAACTTGACATTTGCTGTCTCAGTGTCACACAGGACACAGAGAAGCTCAGAATGGCTTCCTTCTCTCCAAAAGAAGTAAATGAGTAGTCAGTAGATAGGAGCACACCCAAAGCCCTGTAGGCTGCCCTCATAACAACCCCTTCATGCCCCTCATGCCCCTCTGGGACTTGCTGTCATGTAGGCACCAGCCAAAATAAAAGCTGTGCCCTAGAATGAGGGTGATTTTCCTGATGATTCTCAAAAACATGTCAGGAGATGAGAACACCACTTTCAGCTGCGCTTGAGATCAGCTGGATTCAAATATGATCCTAGTCTGCTCTCCTTTACTGTTAAACCAGTAAACTGAACCACACTGGTAAGTTACAATATCTTTGTAAAAATTCACTTCCTTTTCAATTACATTTATTTTCCAGTTCATATACTTATTCCACAAACAAACCATTGTGTTATTAATGATACAGAGTTCCCCAAATCCATATGTTTTATGGATTTTACGTCAAAGTGGACTCATAATACTTTAATGAGGAAAGAGAACAATATTTTACTATACTCACATCTTACGCTAACCAGCCAATAGGCCTGTAAGCAATTCTAAATCTTTCTGTAACAGCACCATGGAGATTACAAAAAAGAAATAGGCATTGCCAGCTTCCTCTGCCCTCGACCCCTCAAAAGGATTGATATTTTCCTGCAAGATCTTCTTGAAGAGTAAGAATATGAATACCAAATCATTAATTCCTCTCGAATGGTTATACTCCTACATAGAGGTGTAGAAAATTCTTTCGCATTTTGTAACAAGCAGAAATCAGGTACCTGATAAAACAGGGCTATCAGTCACTTTAGTAGTCAAGTGAATTTGATTCTAGTAATTTTTCTGGAGACAGCTAGTTTGCCATATGCATGCGCAGAGATTTAGCTATTCACGTAATAGAATGACATATTTGTGATAATGATTTTTACATTAGCAATGCAGACGGAGGAAAGGATGATCTTGGAAAATTAGAGGGTGGAAAGACTGGTTTTGGAAAGTAGCATGAGTTAGAAGTCGTAGACAAAGCAGAGAAAGAAGGTATTAGAGAAGAGGCAGAATGAGAAAAGCAGAAAAACATAAGATGGAGTAAAGAATTTGAAGCTGAAGTGAAAATACAAAGATTAGTAGCTAATAGAAATCACAAAATGTTCAGATAACAGCATTTCATTTACACTAACTAATAAGTGTGTTATTGTGTACGAAGTTGATGCCATTTTTCACACAATAACTTACTCGAGCTGTTGTCCCCTCACTCTTCAAGTTGTGCCGATCACCTTCTGGTAGATTAAGATACCAAAATGCCTGTTTATAACATTTAGTATAAGCTCTATTATACACACTCAGGCACATGCACAGAAGTGCTTCAATTACTGCTCATGAGATAAGGAATTTGTATAAAGGAAAGGGAAAGATTGTGGAAGGGGAGACGAGGGATAAGGGGGAAATCTCTGAGAAGAAAGGAGATATATTCAAGAGACATGAGTCTGGAAATTAGAAGCTCATTAATTCTCAGCTTCTTTTCAGTCTCTGTGGAGATTTACAATGTGTGACAGCTACTAAGCCTAGGAGTCCGATTAGAACTGGTTTCACATTACTAGTCTAAATAACTACATAAAAGCTTCATCATTTTCAACAAAGTTTGATGAACTGGTTGCCCTTTAATAGCAACATTTTATGCACTAAATTGCAACTCGACTGCTACTTTTCTGGTATCACTGCAGACAGATGAGCCCGATTATCACCCTAGATCCACCTTGCCCATGCTCATTTGGACAACAAAGACAGCTACTGTCCTGAAAGAAAACTCTAGGAAAAGTAATTGATGACAAATTACAAATTTCAATAGATTTTCTTGGAAATTTGCCAAAAAAGCTTATTGTTTATACACACCTCCAACCAGAAGTTTGAAAGCATATCCCAAGATGCCTGCTGTTCATGTTTTAGCCCTACCCTGGCCAGGTTTCTCACAAAGCGCCCAGATGATCTAGGCCAAGACCAATTTGTAAATGTCAGGTTGTATGATGATTTATGACTATAGCCGAGTGAAGATGCTGGCTACATTCTGTCTCTCCCTAAGTAGCTGTATTGAGCTGAAGCTGTTCCAAATCACTAGCTGACTACGTGGATGCAGGCTCGGAAAGGCTGAAGTTGTTTATTGAATGTCCAGATATAATCAGCATCAATAATTTTGCAGCTGAAGGAAAATTTTTCAAGAGTAAATATGAAACTGGACAAATCTGCATCATACTTCAGTAAATATAACTTGTCATAGAGGGAGATACACTTGCCTAGGAGGTATGAAAAATCTCAAATTTGAAATTTTATTTGTCTAGGTTTTTTTCATGTCACACAAGGTACCAAAGGAAGGAACATGTGAACACAGAACACAAGATAAGCCTGTAAAAGTGGCAACAGTTATATTAACATGTAGCTAATTATGGGCAACCTGTAAATGATTCTGCTTACACAGGGTGAACTCAGGTTGTGATTTCTCTTATCCAAATAGCAAAGAATCCACGTGCAATCTGTAGAGGGGCTCAAAGAACAAAATCATATCTTTAAAAAAAAATAGGGAAAACTGAAGGTAAGAAAATTAAGAATAATTAAGCTAGTACTAAAATAAGGATGCCTTACAAATGTCAGAGTCCAGACTGTAGAACACCAGAAATTTAGAAGTAGCTATGTAGGAAATGAATGACATGAATAAGGAAGTTTGAAGTGTCTTGTATGAGCAGCATGGGATAGACGTTGTACTCTGAGCAACACTACTTGTTTGGAAGTGCTGTAGGTAAAATGGTGCTTAATGTGTATAAATGGACAAAGATCAGGTCCTGTCTGGTAGAGAACGAATGCCTCTATCAGACTGTTTAATTGAAGGAAATTTAATTTGGTTTTCTGAATAAAAGATTTCTTTCTGGAGAGCTGTGAAGATTGATAAAAGTTCTATAAAGTGTAAAAGAAAAAATAACCTATGTTTTTTGGCAGCATTGGCCAAATTGTTATTTAGGTTTGGGATTTTTTTGTTTGTTTGGGAGTTCTTTTATTTATTTTTTTTTTTCCAATGCAGCCATCTAGGAGTGCTTTAACAGCAGGGCTATGCTGGTAATTGGTTACACCTCAGGTAAGAACTTGAGTCTATAGTGGAGAGGACAGGGGGGCAGGTTGGGTGTTTAGAAGGCAAAAAAAGAAGAGAAACAGAGATGGAAAATGTTATTAATGTTTCCTCAATATCACAGAATCCACTAGCAGATCAAAGTTTCATTTCAGAATAATAAAATCAATGCCAAAGAATGATGAAAAAACAGCTACCATGGCTGCTTCAGGTGTTATGATACCATTATAGCACAACAGCCTTTTCACTGTGGTTCTTCCTAGTAGGTCTTCATCACCTGTGACGTGTTTCTGAATTCACGCACAGTTCAAACCTCAAATTAAACCTGACAAACACAGAAAGTGTTTTGAGGTAACTTGTCTTCCCTTTGCAGTTGCTGATTATAGAGTGACCTGCTCTTTTCTTGTCCTACACAACTCACATCCCTGTAGATGGTTTATTGAAAGCAGATAGCTACAAGCACTGGCATTCATCAGGTTTTATACACCAGGGAATTAAAATAAGAAGTCTCTGACAAACAAAGACATTGTAAATAACATGAGAGACCCTCAGTAAACCTGTATACTATAAGAATGCAGACAGAAATTAAGTTACACTACTTTCTGAAGCTCTTTGTGATGCTCAGTTCCCTTTGTATGAGTGCTATTAGAAACGCAAACACTTAGCTGCAGGTATAATGTCAAAGACATCCACGTTATAACAAGGTTTCAGATGCTCCATAATGTAGACTTCATACGAGAGTTAAAATTATTTGTTCCCCTGTTAATTACTCTTACAAAAATCTTAAAAGTAGAAAGTTTGCCAGCTGGATTAATCTTCCTGTGTCAGTCATTTACGAAGCTTTGAAATTTTAACCATTGGCAACAATACTACAGTTGAAAAAACTCCAAGAATATCAGTTCGATGACAAACAATGGTCTACTAAATAGAGCCATGCTGTCCTAACAACTCTGCTTCAGCTATATGTTGCGATATGTGCCAGCAAAAGCAGAGAACACATTTTGTAACATCATAAAACTGCTTCCAAAAATGAGCACCCTGCAGCTATTAGAAACTGTGTGTGAATCACCAAATGTCAGTATCATGCTCAGCAACATTCAATTTAATAAATGGATTTAAGAAAGTGAAGAGCATAAGATGCTTCAGAATGCCCTTAAGACTACCATGATAATATTGAGTGCTTGACAAGAAAAAAAGGAACTGTAAAAACAAAAGGGGGAGAATTTTGTGTCTCAGTTTTGTTCCCTGGGACCAATTATGATCATTCTGTCACTACTATTGTCAGCACTAGGAACAGTGTATGAATGATAATCAATTATTTACTGACACGTCATAATATTGATGGTCCTAGGCCCACACTGAGGATAGGCCCACATTGTTCTGGCAGTTAACGTTGTTTGTTTCTGAAATATCGTTTTCTGAGACAGTTATTTACATTTATCCAAATCTAAAGTAAAAAAGTGGACAGTAAGCAAAAGTAGTATCCCCGTGTACCAGACCCACAATGTACTACAGAACTGACCGGAAAAATCCCCAGAATTAATTTTTGTCCTGAAAACTGTTGTTGAAATAGAGTGTGTCTTCTTATTGTCCTCTCTCTTTCCTTTTCTTTCCCTTGCCCTCCCCTCCCATGGCTGCTTCAGCTATGAATGTGACCAGTGAGGCGAGAGGTGCCAGGGATGTAAGCAGGCACAAAGACATCCCTGCACCAAACATATCCTGACTTACGTCAGAGACTAAAGCAGAGGAAACCTCAATTGCCCACTAAAAGGCACCGAGTTTACCTGGCTTTTCTTAAAATTAGTTTTGCCACAGTGCTCCTACTGCTAGAAAGTAATTGCTATGAAGTCATGCAAGATTTCCTTGTCCCACTGAAGTCCATATATTGGTCCAAGCAGCGGTTTCTGGTTAGAGCAACTCAGTTTCAAAGCTAAGCTTCTTCACCCGGAGAGCTCTACTGGGACTATTATAAACTGCTCTAACTCCATGATCCAATTAAGTAGAAAAGAAGTAGCTGCACAAGTACTATAAGATTTTACCCTCAGCTAAAATAGAGGGTCCTTACTGGATCTGAGATGTCTAGCACTTTTACCGTTAGTTTCTAATTGACTACTTGACATGATTTTCTATGGAAATCATGCCTCCTAAATCACTCAGTGAAATCATAAGTACAACTTAACAGCAAACAAAACCTGAAATTGGTATTTGTTCTCTTTCATAGGCCCGCACTAGACAGTATATTCTTAGTTAACAACAAGTGCTTGTAAAAGCACTTGGGATTTGGGTAACTCACAAAAGATCCAGAAGTGTTTATGGACTATGATAGAAGGAAATACTAAGCCCCATGCTTGGAAAAAGGTTTTTATGTACACCAACATTCACATACAGAAAACCAGAATGTGATTGAATGCCCCATGGCTGTAAGGTACAGAGAATAGAAAAAGAGTCTTTTGATGGGCAAAAATCTGCTAACACACTGCAGAGATTACCCTGGAAACTTTAATACTTCATCCTGATTAAAGAAAAGTCTATATCTTTACCTCAGCTTTCACCAGAACCAAGATTTAGTCTCAAGTCTATTAATACATACACATTGACTCATCCGGCACATTAGACATGGATTGCAACACATGACCTTAATCCTTCTGCAACTGTGATCGTTCACCCTGAGTTTCTCAGGTCCTATGTAGAACGCTGAAACACTCAAATCAAAACTGGTCAATGGTTGTCCCTTTCTTACAAAAGCTCTAAAGTCACCCAATGACCCAGTTAAACCTCATATTCAATGACCTTAAACCTCACCTTCAACATAGATCAAACATGAAGGTGAACTTGTATACATCTCTAAGTGTAACGCGTCTAAGACAGCTTTCTGGGTAAAGAAGGACAAAAATAGAAAGGCCTCGTTATATGCCTAACAACAAGGTAGAAAATATGTAGATGAAGCTTATGCCTGATAGGGAAAAAGAAGAGCAGGAAGAAGGGGGTGGGTAGGCTGAAGTGAGTCTGAAGCCTGTGACACTAGAGTAAATGCAAAAGATTTGTTTGTAAGTAGCTGCAGTTCACCAGGAGAACTGAGGGACTGAGGAAGTAACAGGAGAGAGAGATTTGTGTTAAACACAAACTGGTTTGGGTGCCTGTCATTTTAAGATTGGGGGAGACAGGTCTAGAGTAGTTCAGGAGAAGGTGTTTCAGGCAATTGGTGATTAATCACGCTCTGCTATGCCACATCTCTTTCTATGAAACCTTAGATAGCCAAATCTGCTTCCTAACTGGTTTTGTGTTTCTCAGTCTTCCTTTTGTCTTGCATAGGAATAAGCAATTTCTGTGCCATCAATCCCTCATTAAGGGACCTGGGATGTGAAAAGCCTTGTTTTGTTTTTAATTTTGTTTTCCAGACTTTTTGCTACATTTTATGACATGGCATTTTTTGTTTGCTTGTTGCGGTCCATTTATTTTCTGGCATCCCCTTTTCCCAGGTTATAGCTTTATTTGATGCTTTGCCTGTTGGCACTCGAGGTGTATGTAAATTATTGTTACATGCTTCACTACCACTACCTATTGCTCTTCATTTCCCCTAATGACATTCTCGTCTAAATGCTAGTGGCCTGCTCAGGTTGTACATGTGTAGAAAAAACACTTCAGCTCATCTGTGAGGTCTCATTTTTTCTCCTATTCCTATTGCAGTTTGCCTGGGACTTTTATTCATGAGGTAAGAAATACAGCTGCATCCTTTCCGCCCAGGGCAAAATCCTGCTGCCACTAGTGCAAGCAGCAGCTTAGAGGAAGAAGGAAGGGCATTCACACAAACAGCTAATCAAAGGGTTTTTAATGATACTCATTAGAAAAGAAATTCATTAACAAGCCAGCACATGAACATTCCCTGAAGGGAGAGGGATGTTATTGGTCACACCAACGCTCCCACCTGACTAACACCTTTATTGCTGTTAATAGTAAGGCCAAGTTAGCAGCAAAATCAGTCGCATTCAGTTCCTGCTAAAGAAAAAGTCAGCAAAGCACGGTTATTGAAACTGGATCAATTCTGTTTTACTGATAAGAATGACTTTTCAGCTTTTCACAGGGATATGTAGTTTAGCACTCACCACTGATCCTTTTGAATTCAAACAATTTTACATTTCTTACCCTTCATTTTCTGTCCTGCTCTTTCTCTCTCTACTTTTATTTGGGTACCTCTAACTATATGCACATTGGTGCCCGCAACAGCAGTGCACACACCCTCTCTGTGCCCTAGTCCCATGGCACAGCACACATCAGAAAGACAAACACCAGTGCCCCTTTTGGAGCAGAAGTCTGCAGAAGGCAATCTTCATTGCAAGGGGCAGTGGGGAGCCATGCTGAACTGTAGGCAGGTCATTTGCCCAGACAAGGCACCAATGCAGTCACACCAGAGTTGCATCTATTACCCAGGATAGACAAAGCCTCTGTGCATCGGAGCCGTTTCCAACTTGCAGGCGTATAACTGCCTTTTTTTATGCTCACATCATTACTTACCTATAAAGGGGACTCTATTTTTCTGCTGACTCATTTCTAGAGATTAGTATTGGTGTCTTGGGATGTTGGTATGCTCTGTAAAAATTAGGTTTTTAAATAGACTGAAACAGAAATCTCTCTTTTATTGCACTGCCCTGAAACAGTACAGCTCAGTTATTAGAACAAATTGGAGGAAGCCGCTTCCTGGTTGTTATACCCACATAATTACTACAGGCTGGTACATGAAATCACGCTTCACTCTTACACTTAGAGGCTGAGATCTCCATTTTGCAAGGACAGAGCAAGTTCTATTATGCATTTTACTGCCAAAGGAGGTCAATTAAGTTTAATTGGTTTTAATTAGCACTTGCTCAAGCTGTTATATTCTTTACCTGCATCCGAGTGGCTCTCCAAGTGCTGCACAATGGATTCCTGCTTTTGAACACAAACGAGAATTACTAATGGCATCCTTGAAGGCAAAAGATGCACTGATCAGCATAAATGGGGAACAAATACCAGCACAAATAGTAGCAGGCCTTTTTTAGGAAAAAACCCCACAAACATTTCATCCTCATCTGGCTTTGATCAGTTGAACTGAATGCAACTGTGCTCTTTGTTGTTGAAAGTTATAACATGGAAAAGACACAAATGTAATTATTCTCTACTATAACTTCCTTACAGCTGAAAGACAGTACTGGAAAGGGTGGAGAGAGAGTGTAGCAGTTCCAAAAAATAAATAGATTGCTCCAATGGTAGCTAACACAAAATACTAAGAAAAGAAAAAGAAATCCCTAAACATGTACATCTGAAATGTTTTGGTTTCTAGGATTTTTGAAGATGGTTTCAAAAGGTTTGTGGTTAAGTGACATGTTTAAGGTTTCAGGCAGGGTGGGGTGGGGTGATTTTGTGGTTCCCTCCCCACCCAATTATGCTGCAGAGAGGAAAAACCTCACTTTCCTAAAAGGGAGTGTAAGCCGTTTCAGTCCTCAGGATGTGGTGAGACGCCAGCATCAAACTCAGGATGGTCTGAGACAGACTGAATGAGTAGTCACATGTCAGAAGAGATGCTGCAACGCTGAGGTGCACTCTAAGAACATATTTTCTGCTTGGGTCTTCCTGAATGTAGCTACACAGTTAAATAAAAGCAGGCTAGGGAGTGATCTAGACCTCACAGCAACACCAGAGCTCAGAGCTGTCTCTTCTTAAATCCTCTGTCCACATTCACAGCACACAGGCATGGCCCTACATCTCTTCTGGATCCCGTGAGATGTCTCTAAGTCATACCTGTTATTTTGGGTGGAGGAGTGGTTGACAGAAGAGACGTCAGTCTGAAACGGAAGTAGGGAACCAGATAGAGTAGAGCAGATGTTTGGGACCAGTGCTCTACTGTGTTCCCTGGCCCCTCTTCAATAACCGGGCATATAACCAGCTGCCCAATGTATGCAGAGTATTACACGACCCTGCATAGCTGCAACTCTGCTTCCCCTGCACTCCTTATGCCAGGCATCCCAGATCCAAGAGACAGCAGAAACACTGAGACAAGGAATGGGGAACGCGGTCAAAAAATGTGAGACTTGCCTGACTAAGTGGTCCCAACCATCACACCACCTCACTCAACAAACACCTTTCTTGCTTTGAAAAACTCCATCCTTGGTGAACTACCCTGCCTCTATATATGCGATGCTTGACAAGGTACCTAGTGAAGGATTCCTTGAAACCGACCGGGCCTGAAGCCACCTGTGCTTCTCAGCTGGAGACTGCTGTGGGGTGAGCAGCCAGGGCTGGGGACTCCTACACCTGGAGCATACTCGAGCTTCACCGGCTTGAATTTACCACACATTTACAATACCAGACTTAGTGTCCTGAGGATCTAAGCCGCAGGTGGACTTTGGGTAATTTATTTTGGAATGGAAACCAAAAGTAATGAAGTTTATACATAACATCAACAGTTCAGAATTACATGGGAAACTGTAGTGGACTTGGCTGATTCTAAGGCAAAATATGTGGGGGTTTTAGTATTATCTTTCCTGCTGTTTGAATATACATCCTAAATGAACTGTTCATTGCCCACATGATTTTCAAATATAATTTATTTTTAGCTAGCAGGTTCCCGATAGACGGAACAAAACGTGTCAAAAAAATGAAAATGAAATTAAAAAAATCCTCCCCTCTGTAAACAAGTTCCCCCCATCTTTATAAAAGAAGGTCAGCTTTTTTCCTTCTTAGTTCCCCTATTAAATTTCCACAAGTCCATTAATCATAAAAAACCCAAACTGCATAAACTGTAGAAAAGCCAAAGGAGTTGCCTATATTTTTTAAAAAAAGAAAAAGTTCCTGCCAGATTCTCCCCCAGCCTGAATACGTTTCCTCTGCCAGTTGTGAGGACTCTTTCTCCATCTTCATACACACCTTTTCTCCTGCCTGGCAATGTACAGGCTGAGGCAAGCATAAACCACTATATTATTATTTCAAACAGTCATGTCTTCCATTTGCATTGGTGTATAGTTAAATTCCTATACTTAAAACACTCCATACTCCTTTTCTTTTATACTTTTCCCAAGAAATGGTGTTTCTTTTGTATTTCAAGTGACAACCGGAAGTTACTCAAAAGGTTTACTGCTTTGGATAAGGAGGTAAGAAAGAATAAATTAAAAAAGTGAAACGCCTGATGTTTGCATCAACGAAATGGCTGCCCACACAGCAATACACCACTGAAGCACATGTAACAGTTTATTGTTTGGTCCTTTAGCCCTCTTGTATTTAAAATTGAGCATACAGTCAATGTAAAAGGTTGAGAAGAATTGACCTAACATCTACCTGGAGATCTACTGTAGTGGGTTGGCAGTAGCTCCACCAGTACAAAACCCAAGTCCAAGGGCTCAGACCCACTGAGCAGAGGCTTTACACATCCACTGCTTTTTGGGCTTTAAGCAAAGTAAGCTGTGCACTCGCAGTCCTCACTCTACATTGAGACAGTAGGTTTACAATCGGAGGATGTTTCACTAGAATAGCTGTAACAGTGTCATTACATTGGTACAACTATTCCCAAAATAGACAGGACCTTAAACAGAAATCCCTGAGACAGGCAACGTTTATCACTGACCTATTTATAAGACAGTTCTTAGCTTAGTTCAAAAATCAGCGTATAAAATGTTCCTTGTTACTGTAAGTGGACAGTGATGATTATAGCTCAGTCTATGTTATTATTGCCTGATTTTCCCAGTTTGGGTTTTCACACTCCTTAGTCAAGGTCTTTTAACATAGATTTGAAATGTGAATATGTTTTATTTTTTCCCCAGTAAATATACAATACACACTTCAACAGTACTATTAACCAACTTTTTATGCCAATTAAACTTTGCTGCACTAACAATACCAATGAAACACATTAAGAGGTCATACTTTTTCGTGAACAAACTGTAGCCAATAAACAGGGTTTTTTAAAAAAAAAACAAATTAAAAAACAATTCTAAGTGCTGCCACAACATCCCTTTTCTTTAAACACATTATTCACAATAAATGTTTTCATTTTTTTTTAAAAAAGATGAATACTTCTTTTAAAATAGTAAATTAAATGGCATTTTAAAAAATATGTACTGTGGTTCATTGGAAGTACACTGTATAGAAAAGAGGGAGAGAAAAAAAAGAAGAGACATCACCTGGAAGATAATGGAGACAGTTTGCGATACACAACAACACCTTATGTAATATTGTAAGCAAATTATTAATGAACAAAAAAGTACAGAAGCAGATGGACAAGTTAGTGAATATCATGGTACTGCACAGCTTTAATACTGACACGCATTTACTTTCCAGTGGAAGAGATAAAACACATATTTGAAAGTAATTGGGATGGCCTTACAAAAGTCTAATGATATTGAATTTTGAATAGAACATAGTGAGTAAGGTGTTCCACCAAAGCTCAGCACAAGCTTTTGAATTAAAAGACAAAGAAAGCTACCAGCGACTGACTTAAACATTTTCCAGAGAATAAAATCTGAATTGTACCCTGAACAGTTTTCTCTTCATATGATAATATCAAATAAAAAACATACATATATAAATGAAATGTCTTCTTTATCTTGCTTGAACATTTTTGCACATTTTTAAGTAATGGTTTTAACTATAATGGTTTGACAAGCAGAAAAATTACATATATTTATTGGTCACATATATAAATAAATGCACACATTTTTTTCTCAACTTTTTTTGGTTTGTAATCTGCTAAATAACAGTCTTGACCTTAAGTTAACTAGCATTTTTTTAAGATTCAGTAGTGCTGAGTTATATTTGATGGCTGTAGTGTTTTATCTTATCATGGAACAAGTTAATGAAATGAAAAGCAACACATATTTAACACTGTAATTTACTTTTCTAAAATTCTGCCATTACTAAAAGTGATTTTAATACTGGTGAGCTCCAAGGCAATGTATTAAACAACATAGACTGGTTATACGAAAAGGGTATTCAAATGGAAACTCGTGTTCATGGTCAGATAACTAATGGAAATAAGCTGTAGGATGCAATATTTAAAATAAGCATCAAATGAGTGGGCTATCCATATACAATATTCTAAGAAAAGTTTGACAATTTACTCATTGAAATTTGAGAGGTACAGAAGATTTGGACGAAGCTATGAAAACTAATGAAGAGACAGGATGCTGTCATTAATGTCCACTTACAGAGTTTGGTTTATTCAAAAAGTGTATAAACATGCGTTATTTCCTCATCATAGGAGGTTTTGAAGCCACTCACTAAAACACAAGTCAAAGATTTTCTTTGCTTATATCCAGCTTTTTGGATGTATTGTATTGCCAGAAATGTACTTAATGCAAGTTAAAATATTTTGACTATTGCTTTCCTTCCAAACACTGAACGTTTTACTACAAATTTAGTGGATCCAGCTTCAGCTCTAGCAGACTTCAGGTAACAAAACAAAAAGGTTTGTTTAGACTGCATCAAAACAATCAAAGTCATGAATTTCAGTGGTGCAGCTCTATGCTCTATTATACTGTACATGTATTGGAAGATGAAATACGATACATTGACATTTTAATTTTTTGGAAGCAGCCTGAATATGTCTTAATAATAAATTGCATCCTTAACTACTTACTAGGTATTCCTTGAGATTATATTGTTTGTTTCTCCTGGGAAATCTCTTTCTTATATTTTGGGTTGGAGAAATTAATGGTAATAATTCTTTTAAAACTGCAATATAAAAACAGCTTTAGTGAAACACCTTAAGTTCTTTTCTTTGTAGCAAGGTTTGGTTTTCTTCCCTTTTACTTAGTGGCATAGGATGGCTAAAAACAGATACTAAGGGCATCATTCTAGTGAAAGGGTCTAGGCCATCTCATGCTACTCTTATTTTCATAGTCTCTTTAATCTCACACTTCCAGCTTCTGACCCCTTCTTAAATAGTACGAGCAACTATGTTGCTTGCTTTTAAAAGATTTAAGTCTGTCTCTAATGTTTTCACTGACATCAGTTCACTTTCTCACTTCTACACCCCAATGGAAAACCACCTAACATACTCCTTTACATCCAGCATTATCCAGTAGCTTACAGTACGTAAACCTTCACACATTCAGTCTCTTTTCTTCTTCATGTTATGAGGAGTAGAGTTTTGTGCTTATCACCAAATAAAATCGCAGTGCAAACTTTAAACATAAAAGTTACACAATTAAAAGTTAATATATGGCACCACAGCCTATTAATTCACGTATAGTACAACAGACCAATAAAAACAGACATGAATATGAACATAGCTAAAAAGAAGGTGAGCTTGCATAGCAATGCAACAAAAGAAATTATATACAGAAGGAAATCCTTTTCATTCTGGAGGGGGATTTTTTTTTTTTCTTTCTTTTTTTTATATACTCCTGACAAGGAATAGTTTAAGGTGGATGGTGTATTAAAGAGAAGAACACAAGTAAAGTATCTGTGGGATATGTGTGGCTGTGTGTCTTTACATTGCATTTACAGTTCTTTTAATAGTACATAAATAAAGAAAATGTTCATTGCACTGTTTAGTGTCATCACTTCCATGAGTTCAGACCTGATGGTCCATCAGAGCAGCTTGCAATGTGTCTTCTCAACTACTCTATAAAGAGAGAAAAAAAAGAGAGGTTGTAATAAGGAGGGGGAAAAAACACCTAAAAAAGCCTATAGCAGTATTCCTGCAGCACAGGATGAATATTTAATAGGTTGGGAGAAGAGAGTTAATTGTCTGTAAGTCGAAAAGTGATGGATGCTAAAATTCAGCATTTACCAACACCAGGTCCGAGATAGCACATTTCAAGGTATGTGGATAACCATTAGCTCTCTTACCGGCTACTGTCAGGAAGTACTGAGGGTTTGACTGCAGCAAATAGGAGGCCGGCATGCCAACAGCTACATGGCTTTTACTAGCAAACTTACTCGTATGCCTGAACTAGCTGGGATGTTGAGGTACTTCAAATAACAGAGTCAAACCTTTTGACACATAGTACTGCCATCATAAACACAGCGTTAACATGATCAAACTAGGTTTAACAGATAGTGAGTTGTAATAGCAAAATGATTGGAAAATAATTCTCTTTGCCTGGGAGGCTGAGGAAAGGTTTTGGATATACAACTGAAAAAAAGGAGCTACGCAATTGAAAAAAGAGGACCTCCATCTGTTTGTCATCACAGGCCAAACACCTCAGAAAGCAAAAAGATCTGGGCAAAATTTAATCCGTTTATCACATGCAACTTCCTCCTCCCTTCACAAAAGATTTATAATTTTTCTCTTTTTGTCTATTTGAGAGTTTGAACTGTATTTTTAGATAAACTTACATAATTCACCAGTAAACTGTCCTTGACTGTTTGATCCCACATAGCCTAAATCGAGAAGGTCACTGGCATTGCGTTGGTGACCTCCTCGCAAGACTTCACCTTTTCTAGGTCCAGTTGATCCTTTAGAAGAAGCTGTTCCTGAAGAGCTGTGGCCGCCAGGGGATGGGAAGTTGGGTTTACTATACGGTACGAGTGCCTCTTCTAGAAAAGCAAAGCAAAACAAAACAATTACCAATTAAATTCCTATAAATAGAAATAAACAAGCTACGCTTATATGGGCATCATATTAATCCTTGCCCTCAGATACCTGGTTTTGGTCTTGCTTTATAGCATGGAAATTTTACCATAGAAAATATACAACTCAGTGTTGCATCCCACAGACAAGGAAACCAGCATGAATTTAATCTTGCTTTCACGTAAACTCATAAGTTAGTTCGTATCAATTATAAAAAGTCTATATTCATTATGAAATAATAGATCATGAATCACAGATATTTAATAAAAACAGATGCACACACAATTTCCAAAATGATGCAGCTATGATTAGATTTTTGCTTCAGGCCTCCATGAATGTACTTTTTCCTTTTCTTCATCTTAAATTATGGTAACATTACCTCAATCAATTTAGATAAAGAACTGCAATATCAGCTAATCTAATTAGCTTCCAGTAGGCAGTAATTTCTAATGATTCAAAATACATTGAATATTTTTGAAACTGGTTGTGAATTACACTGAAAAGTATTATAGTATACATAATATTAGTAGTTGTAATATTTGAGGTGAGTAAATCTTCCCGCAGCTTGTTTCATGTTCTATTAGGAACAAAAGGCTTACTTTTGCTCACTTGGTTTCTTCCTCTGTAAAGACCTGTAATAATGCACTGCTTGCAAGAGCAAAATTAATAACCGTATTTCTTCATATAGCATGAAGTAAAACAAGGCATCACATCTGATTAGAGTTTCCAGGAGATATTGTTATAATAATCGTAACCTAAGAAGCAGCAGCACTGATTAAACACTAAAATAGAAGCACTATTTTATTTCTTTGCTGTGTATGATCCACTTTTATTGTCTCAGAAGCTGAAGAAAGAGACTTTGCAAAAATATATTTTGATTCAAGAATGCTTAACCTCAAACACAGGAGTTGTTCCTTCTGAAATCAGTGGGATATCTCCTGCTTGATTCTTAGATTTTTTAAAATGAACCTGAGCTGAAAGGGCTTTTTATTTTACTTTTCTGATTGTCTTCACTTCTAAACCATCTGAGGAGGAGACACATGCTTTCCTTGACAGAGAAGAGGAACATAGAAGGAAAGTAGATGGAGATGGTTGGAAAGAAAGAGGAGATAAAAATGCTTTTATTCACAATCTTGAAGCCTTTGCAAAGGCTGCATCAATAGCACAAGTAACTTAGGGAAGTGTTAATTGAGAACAAGTTTGAGGAAGAAACGCAAGATTTCATTCTTTGTGCCTACCGACACAAGTGAGTAGGACACAGGATTCCAGTGCGATTCCCATGTGATTTGCTATTGAACAGAACCTGTTTGTAAGGTAAATTTGTTGCAGAAGAGGGTAGACAGCTGATTTCTTTCTCTGCCAAAATATCTCCCTCTAGCCCTGCCCAAGGGACCAGAATATTTGTGCTGCAGGATGCAAAGGCACTATCACTTTTTTGTGCTATCACCGTATGCTGCCCTTGCTTAAATATAAAGAAATGCTTACAAGACATAGTAAAATGGCATTTAACAGCCACAGCCTCCTAAATCATGTTACCTGTTCTTTACATATCAAGCCCTAACAATAGAATCAGATACAAACCTGGTTTCCAAAGGCTGGCTAAAACATGGAACCGCTTGCATTAAGGCAGTAATAAAGCAAGCAGCATAAATCAGTTTAGCAGAAAGCTGGATACATTTTTAACGGATGGAAAGAAAAGTCACTAGCATTGCAAAAGAGTTTGAAAATGACATATATGGTGAAGTGATTTGTTTTTCTAGTTTGTGGACTCAGAATAAGGCCTCCTTCGGGTTCAATGAAATATTGAGAAAAAACAACCATGAATAAATATAAAGTGCATTATCATTATAGAGCATATGGTGTGTTAAATTATCTGTTGTGCCCTCAGAAATAAATGCAATCCATAAAATAAGCAATTGTGACATATAACAAAGGCTAAGTTTTCCACAACATTCTAGCGCATGAAAGGCAGTTTTCTCAAGTCCTTAGACTAGGCTTACATTTATTAAACACTTAAAGCAGTGCCCCATGCCCCAAGCCTGCAAAGAATATGGGGAGGCTTTGTTGATGACTTTCTCTTTGAAAGAGAGAGCATTTAATTAAATATATAATTCTAGCCCCTGTGAAATCAGGATATATGTGTGCAACGAAGTTTCCATATCCCATAAAAGAGCCAAAAGGCATTTTATATTATCAAAACAATTGTAATTTGATCTAGCACTACTTTCTTTGGAAGGACAGCAGACAATGTTATGTTAGACATGTTGTAATTGCTATTCCATAATGAAGCCATTGGCAGGAACCTGGTGATCTTGATTATACTGAAAGCAACCAGTGGAAAGAGTTTCTAGAATTAGGTATTTTTATTCTACCAAACTTGTAACCAAAGGTCTTGCTTTCAGTATTTTGCTCACAGCTTGGTAATGTCTGAATGATGCCCCCTAAACTGCAAAATAGTTTGTCTGGAATCTGATAGTTAATAATAACAACTCTTTTTGGAAATTATCAAAACTAAGATAGACTAGATTAGTAAAGGAAAAGGGATGAAGTACAATTCATATTATTTAAACCCCCCAAATTCAGTAATAAAACCCAGCATCACATATGAGAACAATTGTTTTTAAATATAACAGAGCAAGAAAGCTGTACAGCAAGAAGGTGGGATGAGAAGACAGACAGACAGATACAAAGCTCTGGTCCACCTTGTACACAAACTTTGTAACCTCCTCCTACCACAATAAAACCATGGTAACTCCTAGAGCAAGCCTCTGTCATGCACAAAGGATACACAATTGCTCTGGTCATCCTGAATCTGACAAGAACAAGCTACCTGTAATCACTCCAGCCCTAAATTCAATGCTTGGATAGGGCACTGGATGCATCAGGATCAAGGGTTTTTTAATTTAAAGACAGGTAAAAGCAGGTCCTGCAGTACGAGAATCCATTACTGTATACTCTGTATCACAGAATAACTGACAACTTCTATTTTTACACCTATGAAGCAGAAAAAAGGAGGGGAGTTTTTGCTAAACGAGTCAGAGAAGCATCTTTAATAAGTTAGAAAGAAATGTGATGCATAAAGTATATTTAGGCTATTGTCTGTGTTTGCATATGCGTTACATTGTAATTAAAGTTGCCATTTCAACAAGAAGCATGAATTTCACACAGTATTTTTAAACTGTGACTTCACATCATCATTTCACAACATGA
Source organism: Neomorphus geoffroyi (assembly GCA_033558235.1). Taxonomy (NCBI): domain Eukaryota; kingdom Metazoa; phylum Chordata; class Aves; order Cuculiformes; family Neomorphidae; genus Neomorphus; species Neomorphus geoffroyi. The sequence goes on along the minus strand of JAUMJM010000005.1, from coordinate 72,273,640 downwards.
ACAACAACTCACTTGTTTATGCATCTGCAAGATTATGGGATTTAACAGTACCATTACTACTGTATTTTAAAATATGGATTGTATTTAAAATATTTACATTTTAAATAGGGGTAGCAATATTTCCTAGGAGGACTTGATTCAGTAAATCCAGCTCCCATGACAGGTTTGCGTGCATGCTACTATTTTTTTTAGAACATCATTTCTATCAACGTGCTATATTAACAAAGAGAGTTACTGTTAGAACAAAATCATTAATATTAGAACAAAATAAAAAAAAATTGATACTAAGAGTAGTGTCACTGTGGGAGCTACACGCACACTTGAAGAAAGAGCATAGCCCTACAAAAAGCTTCATGTACAGTAGTCTATTTTTTTAATTGTCTTAATTGCCCTCTTGTATCACTCGCATCAGCCGTGAGATAATATATGATTAGTGCGTTAAAGAAATGCTCTAGTAAGGGGACCTGGAACAGCAGCTTTTACTGAGAGAAGCAATCTGAGAATGTTGTAGAACTACAACTCCAGCTCAGTATCACCTCCTGCAGATATTTTTATGGACTTGAAATCCATTTAAAAGACAAAGTCAACACTTGGCAATGAGTGAGTCCTGTATAGAAGTGAAAATCTGCACTGTCATCTTACTAGACTTAAGAGATGAATGGTATTTTGTCATCTTCTTGAATAAGGAGAAGACAGTGTTATAAATACAGCTGGAAAGAATGTCAGTAATTCAGAAGGATCGGCTTTCTTGCAGACACGTAAAAACACATTTAGAAGCAGGTTGAAAGAACTAGAAAATATGTCCCTATAAGTATAAATATATACATCTAACAGAAAATACTCTCAATTTTTTTTCCTTCCCTTTGAAGGAAAAAAAACTGCTCCTGTTTTTTCCACCCTTATGCTTGACAGGCTTATTAATTGTCAAAATACTGTAAAGAACGCGCTGAGCTAGGTGCTAATGAGATTTCATTGTTGCAGGAGGGAAAGTACTTGGATCACAAGCTCTCATTCCACTTTGCCTTTTCTTATTTTCTAGCCTGAGCCTCACCAGAGCTGGCACAGAGGGGTGTGAGATAATCCTGCACTCCTGCCAGATACACAGATCCTCAGCTGAAAAGTGTCAAGAAGCCACCTGCATTGCCTCGGCTGGTGCAGTGCACACACACCTGATCCGAAGGCTTGTTTGTGTTGGACTTTCCTGAAATCCTCTTGGCGTTCTGTAGAGCTTATCCACTCCTGGGTTTGCCGCTGCCACTCTAGTGATGTCCTAGCTTGCCGGTCCAGGGAGCTCTTTGTTTCATCTACGTTCGGTGCATGCTGCCTCTCAAGAGAGCTTCCTTTCCTCTCTGCTGAGCCTCCGCGCTGGCCGGGGACTATTTGCTGCCTTAAACCCTGACCAGGGGGCGGGTCGGGTGGTGGTGGAAGATCTAAAAAATGTGAATAAGATTTAGATGAACTAATACTTTAATTGAAACAGAAGGTCTATTTGATGCTGAAAAGAAAAGTCCCTTGCAAATGCCACGAATCACTTCACCTGCTTATTTTAAAAGGAGGAAATTTGATGTTAATCAGAAATGTGTTTTTACCTTCCACTAGTTTTTTACTGAGGTTACTATGTTGCTAGCTCTTTCCAGCCTCCATAAAAATCAATAAGCTCTGAGCCCTGACTTATATTTCTAAGCATGGGATTTGTTTTCTGTGGGGTATACTCCATCTGGCTCTTTCAGTAACAGCAAGCAATTAGGAAAGGCTATGAAAAACTGATCTGTGTCAGTTGACAGAGTAATTTCTCCCATCGCGTTGGGCCTTGCTTCCTCACCCCTATTTTTGGATTTCACTTTCAACTTGAGGTTAAAGCTAAGAATCTAAAAATACAACTTTATCAAAATGAATAAAAGTCCACAAGAAATGGGGAAAAATTATTCAAAAAACTTACTGTCATTGAAAAAGCATGAAAACATCTGTGAAAAATGCATGTTTAAATGGAACCAGCAAATAACAGGTGAGCATTTTATTCAAGCACTATTTGAAAGTTCAGCCAAAATCTGTAGTTTTCCCAGGCAAGAGAACAGCCACTCTTAAGTTTAGCAGTCTTGCAAATATAACCAATCAAAATGTAATCTCTGTTGAACATTGAAAGACATTCGCCTGGTCTCTAACAACTCTTGTCCTTTTCAAGTTTATCACTTGAACTACTAAGAGGCTTGTAGAATTGAAAAACAAGATTCTAATGACATTTGTGGAGGCAAAAGTACATTTCTTTTATTAGTCCTTGACCTAAGGTAATTATATAATCAGTGATAATTATAGTTCTAAACATATGATTTTCATGTAAACTATATGAGACTTAAAATAGTCCTCAAATTAAAAAAAGCCTCAAATTAAAAAAAATTCAGAAAAGGGGAGCACCTTTAGAATTGCAATGAAAACTCTCTCATATCACACATCTGTTTTATATGTAGTACACCTGTTGATAATTATGGTTTTGGTCCATGCATAGCCCAAATAAATCTGTGCTGCCCCATCAACCGGCCCCATAAACCTATTTCTGTTCACACTAGATATGGGTCTGTCCTGGTTTCTAGTCTTTTATACTTAGATATTACAGAGTTGTGAAGCTTTTTCTTGAACTTGACAGAAGAAGAGGCATGGAAGAGTTAGCCTCTGCAGGAAAGTTTGATGACTATAACTCTAGCGAAACTGAAATTCATTTTATGAATTAGTAAGGAGGCCTTTGGAGTGAATTTGTCTCGAAGCCTGTAATCCACTTTTATGTAATGCTACACAGACTTTTACTTCACATCCTTGTGGTTAAAGATGATGCTGAGATGTCATTCCAGCTAACATTTTTTTCATATAGAAAAATGAGGACATGTAGGTTATTTGGGTCTACAAGGGAAAGAATTTGTATCTGATGTTGCTTCTGTACCTCTGTTCACAGCTGAAGTGCTATAGCCCAAATTAAGATATCTACCTTCTGGCTAGAACAGACTTACAATAATATGTCAGTGAGCTTGGTGTATACTTTATGTTCAGCACTAATTTATTTGAGAAATTTTTAGTTATGAATATAGATGTGACCTTTCATGACAATGACTATACTTGAGTTACTGTAGGTGGAAGCGGGAGGGTATGGGAGCTTGCCAATGTTAAAATTGCTTTATGGTGTTGGCTTCCAAAATGGCATTTTTTATAATTGATTTTATTGCGATCATAACCAGTTAATGTACAGAACCACAACACTGGCATCTGCTTATACAATCTGAAATAGAGAGTACTGAAGTTGTGATTTATAAGCACTTTATGGAGATGCACTGAATCCAATAAACACAGTCATAACATGACATCTGACAACGCAATTTTCCAAGATAAAATATTTACCATTCAATATAAACAAAAATTTTAAGTAGTATCACAGCAAAAAAAAGTAAAAATCATTGCAGTATTAAACTTCCTGACATACAGTACCCTTCCTCAGAAACAGCTGTCTAATAGTTGTTATTCATTAGATACTGAGAGGGAAAGAAGGTTTGCACTTAAGCCGTACTGCATGTTCTAGAGCTTGCTGCAACTCCTTGAATTACTGTAGACTTATGCTGCTGATCTTCTGTTTACCTGACTCTTGCTTTTATGGCAAAATGGGCAGAATGATTGCCTGATGCATAGAAGTGAAATTAAAAAACACGTTTATAAAGTTCATTGGGTATTTTAGACCTGTGGATGAGTTGAAATGAAAAATAAAATTTATCTTCTCATGAAGCTTTGCATAATACTAAAAGAATTATAAGTACTACAGAACTAAAGCAAGCTGGCTCCACCCTGACTATAGACTTGCAGAACTATGTTAGACATGTCTGAGAAGGTCTGTAGGAATGGTTACTAATTCTAGCCAACGGTCACCTGACTAAAACAATTGCTTTTTCATCCTGTTGTTCAGGTTGATTGTCCTTTTCCTTTTTAACACAAAAAGCTGGAAGAGACCTTCCTTTGGAAATGTGGCCTTACAACTTAAATCCTGTAGTGCAAATTTCTGCCTTAAGTAAATGACTAAATATGCTCTGCTATCTTGCCTGGGAACATGTAAAGACCCCATGTATCTGGAGTCACAAGATTCCTCCTCCAGTGCCACACAGAACAGTCTTGCCTTTCCTCTCCTCTCACTTCCCAGCCAAACATGTCCATGCTGGGTCTCCACACACAACCGTGAGTATGCACATACATGATGGTTAACGGTTGGCATTTTGGCTGCTAGTAAAGGGGTAACAGAGGTCAGACAAGTTAGTAGCCTCAGTCCCTAACAGGCAGACTTATTAGCACATAGAGGCAAGACAAGTCATTCCAACATACCAATAGCTTCAAAGAAGTTTTGAATTTAGAAATGTAGGGACTTCAGTAGGATTTTCAGTGAAGATGCCTAGAGTGGCATCACTGATTGTCACTGTGCTTCCATTTAAATGACATTTATCTTCCAGGCACCAGGTAAAACATCCACATTGAGCTAGCAACTTACTAGACCAGTGAGATGTCATCCGGACTACCATCTGCAGGCTCTAATGGCAGGATTATCAAGCCTGCAAGGCAATTGATAAGTGCACTGATGGGGAGGTGAGGGTCTTATTGATTTAGTAATGGAGGGCTTGTGATTGAGAAGCTGTAGGACATCAGAGGGCCTGGTAAGAGGCAGATGGATGTTTGGCCTGGGATTACTCCAACCCTTTAGAAGACAGAGCATTGGCCAAATGATTCCAGTACTAGTCAAGCTTTGGCACAGCCTTTCATTATTAACTGGAAAAAGCAGCCAGCTACACAAGCAAGAAGTATAAGGACATCCTTTTCTATCTGTGCCAGTGATTCGTTTTCCTAGAGATGATAATTACTGTGGCATTTAATAAGCTTCTGAATCACTTTCTAGCATCAAGGTAAGCATCTTGTCTACAATGATCTACCTCATCAAAAATTGATTTGTAATACCTGATGGCAAGGCGATAGCAGAGCCAATAGAAAACTGGAGTTCTAGTTCTCTGTTTTGACACATAACAATATTTCCCTTCTGCCTTCTCTTTGATTTTTTTTAATCATCTTGGTCAGCTAAGGAAAAACTTTTAACTTCAGTCACACAGTTACCATATCATCACCCATATGACAGATTCCACTGTTTTGCAATTCATGAATACATTGTTTCCAAGAAAAAATGTTATTCCTTGAATAGTAGAACTAAACCCCTCCTATCTGTTTTTTATGGTGAACTGTGATCTCAGAAAGAAGATGTTTTATCATTTAAGGGATTCATAAAGTATTCTTCCTCTGTATGACTGCTGTTGTGTTCATGGTCTTTCAGAATGGGGGATTTAAAAAACAAGTTGTACAGGAAGATAAGTTCGAAAATTCAATCTACAGTCAGTCTCTAGGGGATTCTGACCTGTGACTGAAGAAAACAAAGGAGGAGGCTTTGGGGGGATTTTTGTGGATGCTGTCAAAAGTAAGCATTAATTTGTATCCTCAAATGTTGACATAGACTGGGATCTGTGTGCTGTGTAGTAAACATTACAGTTTCTTAGGTCTTTTCTTAGGACTCACGTTGATTACAGTTAACAGGGGGAAGTGCTCAGGAAGTGTAGGGGAGAGGGTAGAGAAAGGACGTGGCTAGAGCCATGACAAATAGCCAGTATGTGATAAGACTTGAACACAGAATACTAGGACTCAGTTAGATTAGGAATTTGAAGATGACTGACAAACCAAGTGTGTTCTTATATGACAAATCCAAGAGGAAGCTGGGAAGGAATGCGATGGAGACTTCTCAAAACCAAGAGAAAATGCATTGTGATCCTTGCAACTAAAGTCAGGGTGGCCCAGGGCTGAACAGACTGGCCTGGATTAGGGCTCAGATTTGCTGGATCTATCCCATGTTCTCCTTGCTTTTTCGAACTGTATCTTAAGCACAGCGGTAATGTCTCTCTTTGTAAACTCCATAGCAATACTACACAAAAACCATCCAGCTACCATTTTTCACTTCTGTATACCAGAGGTTCCTAAATTCAGTTGTTTACATACACACAGGTGGCAGCAGGAATCTTTAGTTTTCTTAATTGAAAAATGTTCTTTGCAAATTGAGCTATGAGTCAGACTTGCCGCTACACTTTAATGAGTCATATTCAATAAGAGCTGAAGTGGAAAAACTGCACAATTTGTGTTTGTTTGTTCCTGTGGTAAGAGGGGTGGGAAAAGATCTGCTATTACTCCAGGACTTTATACATTTTTGGAACATATAGTAAACAATTTAACTAGGCTTATAACAGACAAATGTTAAGGCAACAGTGTCCAAAAGCTGTTATCATAGCTGCGTTTGTCTCAGAAGTGGACTGTTGAAGGAAATGAGATATCATTGGTGTTCTGACTCAAGTACATGAAAGAAACTTCAACGACTATTTTATAAAGAATAAATAAAAGACAACAGGAGATTCCTGTTTTTAAATAAATCTTAAAATTTGAACACTTTCACTAACAATACCAGATTTTATTATGGAGCTACTGGCTAAGGAGTCATACTTCCATCTGTCTCATGACCTGAACTGGATTCTCATTAATTTTCCCATACCCACATTATTGTTAAACATTTCTATAGCAATAGTACTTAAAAGCAGAAGGATTAAGGTCCCACAATACTGAGTGCAGCACAAACTCACATGTACACAGAATTTGTGGCCCAAAAGGCTCATAGTTCAGGGTGACAGATTGTGCAATGGAATGGTTCATTTGATATATGCACAGAAAGAGTACTGCCAGCACTGTAAGTGACACCCACAATTTCTGGTTATTATTCTCATGGACACAACTACTTAATGGATCTGGGTAGCATGGAGGCCTCTGAGATACATCTGGAAGGGAAAGGTGTTAATGATTAAACCAACTCAAATCCATATGACTGGAGTCTAAGCTATTTTAAGGTGTTTCCACAAATAATACGTTAGGGAGAGCAAGCCACAGAACATAAGATATAATCAGGACTCTTTCGGTGAAGACTTTCACTTCTTGGATCGACTCTCCACATTTGTGGTCTGTCAAACAAGGAATTTGTCAAAGCATACTTCAAAATTGTATATGTACACTTGACTGAGAGGAGACCTTTGCTGTTCCCAGTGACCTCAGCCCAGCTTGTAGGCTGCTAACGTATTTTATACACATACCTAGAGTAATAAATAGCACATTATGAATAAACCAAAGCAAATATACTCTCTATTGAATCTTTTTATTACGTTACCTGTCCAAAGAAGATAATGAATGGATTCTCAAGTAATTTTTACTAGAATAGATGTTTATACTAAAATCTAAAATAATTTCTTTTTATTATTATTTTTAACATACACTGGATTTGTCAAGGTGCACTTAAAATTAGGAGACAGACTTTCTGACATCACACCCGCTCCTGTGGTCCAGACAGTGTTATGACAGCCACTGAGGCAGGTGGAACAGCCTGACTCTCAGAATTGCCTTGCTTTGATCACTGGAAGAGAGGTCATAATGAGGAAAGTGATCACGTCCCTGTGTGCACTACACTATAGCTATTCTTAGCACTTCCTATTTTTCCATTTGTCTGCTTCTCCCCTCTGACAATGTCAACACCTACAAGTGCCAAGCCAGAGATCAGAAGAAATGAGGATGAGGTAGCTGGCTGGCCACCTTCCTGTTCAGTCCTTCTCAAACAGTAAAAGGCAGAAACTGCATCTTTTGCCCAACTCAAGAGGACAGATAAAGATAATGGAAGTCTGAGCTGATCTCAGTCATTAGAAGAACAAAACAGACACACTTTAGATTTCCACATAGGAAGCGATGGTCAGAGGGAAGTGGATATGTCAAAGAGGGAAACCAAGTCACTGAGGTCAGTGCATGTACGGAATGAAGCAGAAAGGACAAGACATGGGACAGAAACATGAGAAAAGCATGGCAGATATTGGTGTAGCAGTTGAGTGGCTGTAAGAAACAGCACAAACCATACAGACTGTTGTGGGACTGGCCCTATGCCTCTCCTTAGGAATTCATGGCATACTGCTACTGCAGGTGGTGGCTGTTTTCATTTAATGTAAAATTACCTACAGGCCATTTCCTAATGTTAAGCCACATGCAATGCAGATATTTTTGGGTAAGATTTATATTGTGAACTGAGAAAACCTACGAGATGCTAACACATTCAGAGCTGAAAAGAAGAAGGGCTCCTTAAAGACTCACTTAAGCAAGCCCTGCACTGCCAGCATTGCAATATTGCTCACACAGCAACCTGGGGATGCCACTTCAACAAACAAATAATTCACTGCAACTTATACTTCTTAAAATATTGCTCTATGTTCTCCCACTGCACACCTGCTTATTGTAGGGTATCATCAGACACTTCACTACAACACTTACCGTCTGTTATTCCCTCCCTACGATGAGGCAAGGGGGGTTGGTCCAACCGTCCTCCCTTGTGTTTTTTAGTGGGCCTCGGCCTCTGGCTCTGATTGACAGCTGCACTGGTGTTGCTGTCGGTAGAAAAAGGACTGGTCGGCCGAGGTCTCTGAGAGGAAGGATAAGCTTTGCCTAAAAAAAAAAAAAAGAGATACCAGATGAAAAAATGTCAGTGCCTTGAAATGGGCTGTTCTATGTCTGTTCCAAAACGTTAAATCTGGTCTAAGTCTCAGAGGCAAACAAGTGTCCCCTTGAGGTACTCACTGATGAAAACTGCTTTAAGACACACCACAACAAGTGAAGTGAGAAACTTGGCATTCGTCTTTAACTTTTATAATTAAAATCATTCCATCTGTTGTGATAAAACTACTGTATGCCATGTAACTCCTACCTGCTCCGTGTGCTGAACAGATGTGTCATAACAACTCCTCAGCCTTGAGCAGGGGAGGAAAACAGTTCTGCAATCGTATCAAATTTATCTACTCCTGCCTTCCACCTTCATGTTTGCCGAGTCAGATTCTCATTTTAGGGGCTCCCAAATGCACTGTATATCTGGAGTAACTCCAGTGAGATAAAAGTAACTGATTTTGCAAGCTATGTAGCAGTGTTGGTTTGTATACTTAAGGGCTCTCTTTTATCATGAAATATAAATGAGGGTTATATTTAAATGCTAACATTTTCCTGTTAATTTTCAGTATTTTTATATGTTAAAAAAATGTATTCTAACTGAATTTATTCCTCAGATTTATATATATATACACTAATCAAGTTACATGATTTCTCTTTAAAAAAATAAATCTTTGATGCTGTTCTATGGAGCAGATCATTAAAAGCATCATGGTAGAAACTATAGGATAACAGTTCATTTACTACATTTACTTCCCCTTATTTTGATATTTTTATTCTGTTAACTAGGTTTATTGATAGGTTTAATGATAACTGATGAAAATTAAAGTTCATCATCGTCTTCTACTTTATTTTTTTCCTCAGTATGTCATTCTTACCTAGCCTATTGGGGATGTTAACATTTTAATTAGTTTAGAAAAGGTACTTAAAATTCCTACTTGTTTTAATCCTATATGAAGTGGAAAATGTATAAGCTAATCAGAACTTCTGCTCTTTTGGTGCTGTAGTAGGTCTCCATTGTGTAAGAGTTGACAGAAAGTCGCAAAATGTCTGTTTGTTATTGTTCTGGTCAACTGAACCCAAGCTAATATGAAGCTTTTTTAAATCTTCTGGTTAACTCAGACCAGGGTGTACCCTGGTGTCAGTTATGTTTTCTAGTAAAATCTTTCAACAGATGTGCTTACTTCCAACATGCTGTCACAAATTAACTGATCTAGATAAGCCTAATCAGGAGTAATACGCTACTCACTATGTTACTTGCAATACTCTCGGTGCAAAAAGAGGGCAAAGTCAAAAAGTAGCCATATTAGCTCTAACATGATGTTTCATATTAATATATATATGTTATTCTAGCATCTCTGTATTTGAATTTAGAGATTTCCTGACTGTCTCAGGCTTGATATTCTACCTTCTGACTGATGTGCACCCTGAGGAGGACACTGTTCTTAGGCAGGCTGTCTCTCAGCTGCATGTCACTACCATCTATCAGAGGTTATCACATTTGAAACTCTCACGTGAACATTCCCTGACACTCCTCTACCAAAATAAGCCCTACTGAACTTAAACAGTATGAAAAGATGCCTTCGCTAACCTGGTTAATTTTAACTGAAATGGGTTGGAGAACAGCCACCCAAGCAGCTAATTCTGGAGATGGGAGAAAGCAGTAATAGGCATTTGGGGGAAGGCTGGAAACATTAACCTCTATAGCCAGCACAGCTGCAGCCAGAGAAACACAAGTGATCAAGCCCTTGTTTCATAGATAAATATAAAACAGCAAATGGACACAGACAAAATATTAAAATTTCATTTTAAAAAAATTTAAAAACTAATGCAAAGAAATTCAGATATAAGCCTGAAACCCCATCCTAGCTCACAGCACATTGCACAGATGTTTTGTAAAAATAAACTCAAAATATACAACTAGTGAGTGCAAGATGAAGAGCCTTCACACTTATTCTCCTGACGAAAGCAACATAATTATTCCTTCAGAATGCTAGTTGGAAAAAAAATAAACACTGAACATTCTCTCTTTTACCCCTCCATGAAAATAAGGGGAAATAAATAGCACTGATCTAAATCAGACATGGAGAAAACACAAATGATGTGCAGGCTCCCAAAACACATTTTTCAATGCACCTAATATCTGATTACAGTAACTTGTACTTGTATGCAGCCCTTCCAGTAAGAACTGCTGAGCAGTGTCAGACTCTGCAGTAGATTTACTGTGTGTAAGCGGAGACAAAGATGAATCCACTAATTCTTGATTTAATTTCCCAAGGGTTTGAAAATGGAAAACTGTCTGAACTACATGGCAAATCACATGATGGCTTCTAGAAATTGGAATCAAAGTCTCTGGCAGGAGAGACACCTTGGGCCCAGATTTACCAGTCTCTCTTATGTTTGACAGTCAAACACACCCACACGAGGCTATCGAGTAGGACTTCCTTCGTATCAGTGAGAACATTTCACAGCTGTTCTGAAGGGGTGATAATAACTGCCCAGACTGCAAAGGAGTAAAGAGTCACAACCTTCAGACTTCCGCCAGAGGCATGAACAGAAATAATACTGCTGTTTCTCCCCTGCAAAACACCATTTTGCACTATGAGGAGTTGCTGTGATGCAGCAGGTCCATAACGGACATGTCTGATTACTCCACACTGCCCAGGGAGGTATCATATCATAATGAAACCGCAGTGAGCACTGGGAGGTCATTTCCATTTGCTAAGGTTTTTGTGAGGAGGGCAGGGCTGTTTGTCTACATGTAGGTTTTACTTTGTTTCAGTTTTACCTGCTAGATCATTGAGAGAGCAAGAGAGTAATAATCATAATAGTATGTTTTACCCTAAAGTCTAATAGTCTGTACAAGGAATTACATGTCAGTACTCATTTGAAGTGCACTTGTGACCTAATTAAACTAGGAAAATATAACTGACAAGAGGGTTCTCGTTCTTCCCTTGTACTTTCCATTTACATAGCTACAATAAGAGCTCATATTTAGTTAAAAGTGTCTGTGTGTTTATATGTCCATTTCCTTTTGTTATGTGCATGTTTGTGGTGAAAACTGTACTTCTCAATGGCCTGGTACAAATGACATTAACTTTGGGTGAACCTTTGCATTAGCTTTTACTGAGCCCAAGAACAACACCAAAAAAATGACTGTGAAAGATTTGCACCTTTCATTCAAGACTGTTTAGGACAATCTTCAAGCAAAATAATATATTTTAAATTATAGTTTGGCCAGATTTCCTCATAGTAGATGAGTGAAGGTCTACGTCAGGTTTTTTTTTTTTGTGCTTTTTTGGGGGGTTTTTTTGAAGACAGATTTACTCAAGATTCCGAGAGTGTCAGCAGCAAGTGAGGGTTTTAACTACTTTTAATGGTGAAATAACTTTTAAGGATGATTGTGTCTGACCAAAGTCAATGGCAAAAATCACAGTGATTTGAGAAAAGCCATATCTGTTCGCCCTGTAGTTTGTTGGTGTCATAGGACTTTGCCAGCAATTCTTTTCTTCATTCCTAACATTCCTACATGGCAGTGTTTGCCACGAAGGCATTGAATGCTGTTTTCAGCCCTGACATATGGAGACTTTTCTCATAAATGCACACAATATCAGACTAACAGTAAAAAAATTTAAATTACAGGAACTTTATGGGACCTGTGGGCAGGAATGGACTAAGAAAAATATGACCCATGTTCATACTTTACTATTAGATTTGTGGATTTAAATAAATAGATTTTTTTTCTATTTTGATAAGACTAAGCAAATGCAAATACATTCTTTTTTCCAGAATATGGAAAAATATTTTTTACTTATCTTTCTTGCTAGAAACAAAACATACAGAGCTTGAAAACTCTGAACTAAATTATGTTTACATTTCATTAATTCATTTTAGATGATTAGCTGTTTTCAAAAGCAATAGTCACTCTACCTCTTTTAGATTTAACTTGGCAGATTCAGTTGGCACAATTAAAATTAAATTTTATCAAAATATATTAACTTATTGAATTAAGTATTTTTAATCAGCTATTCATAAGGCTTTTTTAAACAGTTTGTATTGTTAACAATAAAAGCACACCAATTCACCCATGCTTAAAAAAACTTCACAGAAAAATACACTTTTGCAAGAAGAGATGCAACAGAAGAGCAGGGATGGAGATAATACAGTTTAAACATGAGGTTCATAACTGGAAATGTGAATGACTGTGAGGAAATTTTGCAAAAAGTGACATCATCAAAGACTGCACGGCAGAATTAGCGATCTCTTCACTAAAGTATTAAACGGAGCATATGTCAGTAAATCCATAGCAGAGTTAGCACAGAGGGAAACTGCAGCAGACTGAAGGTGCAGATTAAAAGCTTGTGCTATTCACTACTTCAAATCACTAAAAATGACACATAATGCAAGGTTTCCTTTAAAATATACTAATAAAAGTATCTCCATCCACCTTATTCCATGCATGTTAGACAAGAGTGAGACGCAAGTTCACTGAAAAGAAGAGAAGAATAGGCAGAGACACTCTTCATGCAGAAAGCATCAACTTTGAGTCTACAAACCTGTTCTTGTCAGGCTGGTTCCATCCAGCCTAAAACCAGCTTTATCTGCTGCTGCAACCAGTGCTTGTGCAAAACTGCCGCTGGTAAAGATCGAGTCATCTGAGGAGCTACCTACACTAGATCTATGACTAGAAAAGTTACGGTCCTCATCAGACGCAGAACCCCATCCATTTACCATTGAACCTAAAAACAAATGTAGGGGTCCAGTGAGTTGTGCACATTTGAAATTCTTTGATCATCCAAACTGTAAAGACCCACTTTGTCCTTTCTCAACAGGAAACCCAAAATTCATTTGACAGAGCTTGGTACAAAATGCAGAATTCATTTAATGCTTAAAGACCAACTTAATATGCTGTTTCACAACAGGAAACCCAAAGTTTATCTGTCAGAGCTTAGTATAAGAGAGCACTATCAAAGCAAAATGGGACCTCATTCATAGCTTGCTCTGTGTTGCTTTAAGCCAGTAAACAAACTGATACATATTCTCTACAAATGTGAAGGCTCCACAATAAATTCTTTTGAAAGTTAATAGATTTTTCCTGGGATTGAAATGAATGTGATTTTTTTTTTTCACTTATTATAAATTAGTATCTAATTGGATACTTGCAAAATGAAGTCTTAATTTAGGACAGCACAAGTGTAAAACTTGGTAGATATGGCTGAAATCAGACATGGGCTTCGAAGAGATGTCCTGAACAAGACTGGCATTATGTCATTTTCTCAGTCAAAACCTTAAAATGAATGAGCAATCTTAATGGCATGAAGAAGGCTGACCTCCAGTAGTTCGTTCTAGTGGATTAAAGCTACTTTTTTAAAAGATTAGAAATAATTAACATTCAAGAGCAGAGCAAATATATACTCAAATTTAATACTAAGTCAATCACCAAGCCAATGCTGGTCCCATGGTACCTTCTAGCTATGGATTACCACCATTGCAAGAAAGGAAAATGATATCATAAAAATGCAGTCAGAAAATGAGATATCAAAAAAAATGTGAAAGAAATATAGAAATATCAACATAACTAAAATACAAAGAGTTAAATAGTGAATGAAGAATTCATCTTATTTGCTCTTCATTTAGGTTCTCTTTTATTTTCTCCAATGCCTAAAGCATCAATCAGTAACCCAACAAGCCAGTACAATATATTTTCAAAAGTTATCACTTAGCTGAGGTTTTTTTTAGTAGTATTGAAATTCTGTTTCTTTTGTGGCTTCGAATGGAGTTAACGGTGTAATTCTAAAAATCATGGGTAAATGTCACAGGGTAATTCTGTACTGTGAAGTGGAGCAGGAGGCAATGGAAACTCAGCTAGCACTGAGTACTTCAGTACTTCAGGTTCAGAGAGCTACCAGACTGTTTTTGAGATCTGAGCTGCTATATGGCATTCCATACTGCTGAGTAGACATAGTGTACTGTTCTGAGATAATGCGGGCACCTATCCTGAAATACCTGAAATATGCTTTTTAAAAACAAGGGCGTGTATATGGTAAAAAGAAGCGCACAGTGAATCCGTAAGAATCTGCAGAGAACTGGTTTCCAAAGATAGGAAGACATATGTGGAGTGGTACATCATGGCTCTGACTTAATTATTCAGTTAGCACAGATGAGTTTATATAAATGTACACAAGATGTGCAGCAGCATACCTCATGTTCTTCAAAGTTTTTTTAACCCATGTCCAAGAAATTATTGTGTTCAAAATTTGTTAACTAGTAAAACAATAATAACGACCTGCTTATTAGTACCAAATTGATAGGCTAAGTAACCAATATGGTGTCAAATATTAAAAATATCCTGCAGAAATAAGTTCTCAGTACAGTAAATGAATACTGGAATTTAGTCAGTAGCACACTGTACCACAAAACCCAAGAACAATAGATTATTTAGTGATGCTGCAGTGACCAAACCTTTTAATGTCAGTAAAGTGGCAGGGTATAAAAACAAAGTCCATGCACTCCTAAGATACAAGAAAATAAACTGAGGAGGTCGATGGAGGTCTGACAGGCAGAAAGTGTGTTAAGTGCAACAGAGAGTGACAGAGTTTGATTCTGGTTGCCAAGAGCACACATAAAATTGTTATTTTCCAAACAGACTCGACCTGATGCAGACAGATGTGAGAAAGCCTAGATAACAGCAAGGGAAGGCTAAAACCAAATTTCCTCCGAGAGGACAGTTTCTGAATTAACAATCAAAGTGCAACAGGACATCACAGAGAACAGAGAGTAAAAAAGGCTTTGCAACAGTTATTGATGATATATGAAAAGAGATACTACAGATAAAACACTTCATGAAGATGCAAGAAAATGAAATACTATACTGAGTACATTTTCTAACAATTGCTTATTGACATATTCTGCAAAATATGTAAGCAAAGGGTGAATCATAAAAATACGGCTATACCTACAGATATCAAAGGATGATACTGGGGTGCTAAAAATTTAACATGTATCTTCTTAGTTTCAGGGCCCAAGGGTTTTATATAATACAACCTACTCTCTACAAAGAGACATATAAAAACACACTGCACAGAATAGGTATGGTCTTCAGTATCATAGGCACAAGACCATGGATGTTTTAAAGAAACTTAGATTTGAATTTCCATTTGCTCACATTGCTCTGTCCATTTGCTAACCAGTCACTCAACTGTTACACAACATACGATACACATGATAATCTAGACGGGATGCTTTCAGGGTATGTCTAAGAACAGTTGCTATTTTTCATCTGCTTTTTGAAGGGCTGGTTTGAAATTCACCCAGTCCAAAAAAAAAACCCCAAACAAACTATGTTTTAAGTATTGAATATGCTATAAATCTGCAAAGGCCCATAACGCTCTCTTCAACGTGTGTCCTACACCTATCATTCTACACACTCATAGACATGCCAAGTTCTCCTAACAACAGCTAAATCTTAATTATCAGTAGAATGCTCTTATCAGACCACAAATTTTTCAGGTTAACCCTATAAGCACTGTTCCTGAACTCCTTTTCTTTCCCACAGAGAGCACACAATAGCAAGGCTATAGTGGACTATGCCCATGGATCACTTCCCTTTTCTTCTCCTCCAGCAGTTCTGTTAGGAGGGACTAAAAGAGGGCTGAAAGAATTGGGATTGTTCAGCCTGGAGAAGGGTCCAAGGAGACCTTATCTGTGGCCTTTCAATATATAATGGGGGCTTATAAGAAAAGCTAAGAAAGACTTCTTACCAAGGCCTGGAAGTGACAGGCCTAGGGGCAAACGTTTTAAACTGAAAGAAGGTAGATTTAGACTGGATACAGGAAAGAAATTTTTACAATGAGTGGTGAGGCCCTGGAACAGGTTGCCCAGAGAAGCAGTGCATTCTCCGTCATTCGAAATGTCCAAAGTGAGGTTGGTCAGGGCTTTGAGCAATCTGATCTACTGAAAGATGTCCCTGTCCATAACAGAAGGGGTGGATTAGATGATCTTTAAAGCTCCCTTCTAATTCAAACCACTCTACAATTCAAAGACTCCATGATACAACTGGTGACTGGAAGCAGGAGCAAAATTGCTGCGGTCAGTAAGATGCCAAGAGACATATAGAACAATCACAGCTGTAAGAGACCAGGTAGCTCATGGTGAAATCTCATTATTTCTACTGGTTCCTGAGCTATTCAGTTTCCCTGCATAAACAACTTTTCCCCCTCTAAAACTTGCAGTAGTAAAACCCTGGCTCGCTTTGCCCTTCAGAGGTGCAGACATTGCCCAAAAGGCATGGGAGTGCTGGAGTCCAGCCCAGGCACCTCAGGCTACTACGCAGCTGCGTTAACACAGCACACATGGTAACTGCCTGTTTAAAGGCATCCACTGGCCTCTTGTTTCCAAATCAGATGCACATTTGTTTCTTTCTGAATAAAGGCAGAATAAGAGATGCTGACGTCCCTTTCAGATCAACTGTGCATTTTGAAATGGAATGGAACAGGCTTTTAGTGCCTCCTTTACATGCAGCTCACTATGTGTTTTCCAAGAGCACATTTGAGTTTTTACGCTTTCTGGCAACTGTAAATTTTGCTCTTGCTGACAGCAGCAGTAAATGCTTTATGCAGAACAAAATCAACTCTGTGAAAAGTTGAACTCTGTTTTCTTGCACCATAAAATATCTCTTGGTGCTAATGCAAACAGAAAGCTTCTTTTGCTCTCAGGGAAAGGTGAAGGGAATAGAGGTGCTACCTTCTTGTAGGCTGCATGCTACTGCTTTTCGTGGTATTTTGCAGGCAATAAAATTGCTGGGATTTTTTATAAATTGTGCTCTCGCTTTACTTTAAAAAAATAAAACACCTAATACATTTGTGAGGTAAAAGTTGCTCACAAAAACCGCAGCACTTCTGAAAATTCCATTAGATACTTTTGAGTACTCACCAAACTCTATATGCATACTTAAAGCTAACAAATTATGTCACTGGGACTTGTATGTGTATGCTTATGTGCTTTCCTTCATAAGACCTTTAAGTATATGCTAACATTAAGTCCCTGATGGAACAGAGCTAGACTGCTGAGGTTTGTGAATTATGGATGAAGTCCTCGGGGACTGATGCTACTTCAGCTGAAATCAGTTATAGAATTCCTTTAGTCTTTGTACAGGACAAAGACATTACCCACTTTTGGGTATATCTGACTACTGCCATGATTACAAAGAAAGAATGTCCACTAATTTTGGTGGAAGTGAAGGAATAAAAGGGGCAATAGTCATTGTACCATTAAAATAAGAAAGAATAATGGAAGGTGCTGAACGCAGATTATAAGTCTGACCACACTTCAAAAATTAGGCCCAGTCTTACACTTTTCCATAAATACCCCAAATATGTAAAGGTACACAACTGAAATAAACTCTTAAGTTTTAGAATTTTTATTTTGGGGCAGGAAGCACTAAAAACAGGAGGTAAAACACACGCATATGTATTTAGCACTTCACAGGTCCAACCATAATTAATGACCTTCATAAACATTTAATAAAAAATGAATTTATGCCACTTAGCCAAATTTATTTGAGTTTGTATTTTCACTCTTTCTAGATTTTTTGGTTTCCATATTGCTGAAAGGCAGAAAAAATACTCAAATTTATTCAAGCTGTTAAAAAAGAAACGCACATAGAACATTAAGTAGTTGCTCAAATGTTGCTGAGCAGTAAAATACTATGATAAAGTGGCATCTTGCTGTGTCTCTATTACTTCTTCAGCACTAAAATTAATTTATGATCAGTCATCAATTCATTTACATGTCGTTTTATGCTAAATCCATCCTTGCTGATGAATGCATATCCCTAGATCCATTAAGCTAGAGTAAAGCCTGTGCTTTATAATATGACCCTGCTAATTGTTGCATTACCATTTTTATGAGATAGAAAAAGTAGCAGTTTTCTATTTTCTGAGCACATATTTAGTTCATGAAACACATTCTTCCTATTAAATGCAATCTGTCTAACTGCTTATAAAATAGAATCTTTTGCAATAGGTATCCCTAAGCAAATCAATATAAATATTGAACTCTGCCACAGTAACATATGGTTCATGAAAATGATTTTGTGTAATTTTTAAGAATTATTCCATTTGTGCTCAGACACAATGAATGGACAACTTCTACACACAGACAGTGATCAGCGATTCTTTTAATTAAGACTAAACCATAATGGCTTTTCTTCCTTGCTATACAACCCATGGAGATATTTAAAATTTCAGATCTATATAATTATATCGAAAAAAACTCCAACTTTGTTATCTATTACAGTGGTAACATTTACAAAAATACCTCCCTGCTTCTATCATTTTTTATTAGTTAGAGAGAAAAAAGGTTTGTTCTAACTTCCATACAAGTTAATGAGTGTGTCACCTCAGACAAAATGCACTAGGACTGCAGATAAAACAGCTCTTACTACCATCTTCACTGGTAGTGCTGAGGGAAGCCAAGGAGAGGGCAAAGAAAACTCCCAAATAATACTTGGATCTGACAAAATCTAGTGATGTTCTTAGGGATTTCAGTGAGAAACAAATTAATTTCTTATATTGTCATCATATGCAATTATTTGGCTATTAAAACAGAATTACATAGCAGGCAGTTTGTGACCATTCATGCCATAACTCTGCATAATTCATTATAAAGGCAAACACTAAACACAAGCAAAGGAAAAAACATATCTCAGTATGTCTCTGAAACCAAAAATAACCGTAAATAATTGTAAACTAAAAGTCAAGTGAGCAGAAGTTTTACAGCTGTTTTCCATTTTTTTCCTTTTATTTATTTTTTTTTAAAATCAGAATCAGTAACTCGGTATCCTAACAATCTGTGCTGGGAATTAAACAAAACTTTGGCTTTAATTTCATATTCCATTCCACAAATGTTCAAATCTAAACTTCCCTTCTTGAGTATCCTTCACAGTATCTGGAAAATGTTAAGATATAGTTACTGTGCATTTCTCCTTTCTTTTCAATTTATTATACATGCCAACGTTATGTCTCTGTCACCTGTAAGAGAAAAGCTTAATAGCACAGATTAAATCCTTGTCTGAATCTTCAGATAGCCGTAACTAAAACTCAAGGGCTTGGAAGATAACCTGACTTTTAAACAGTTTAATGGAGCAACACTGTGGTTTCGGAGAAATTTAGTAGTTTGAGCTTGACTCACACAGTGCCAGCGTTTCCCCTCAGAGAGTCCCACATTTGGCACTGGATGAAAATGTCAGTCTCAGCTCAGCCATGAATAACAAGCTACAATTTCACTCCAAGAGTGGGCATCTCCAGTCATTGCTGAGGCATGCTAGCAGTACAGGGTGAGGAAACTTGCCCTGCTCGCTGTAGAGCCCCTCAATTCTGAGGAAGTCTGGACTGAGGGATGTCAGTTTAGATTTCACAAACATTGAACTCACAGGACACAGTTCAAAATGTACAGAAATATTGCTTCATCCAGGTAATTTGTTCTCATGTTGTAATAAAATAATAAAATAAGTGAAAATGTAGTATATAAAGTCCTAGGAATTGCTGGTTTAACTCACTAAAAGCCCTATGAAAAGAATTAGCTTATATTTTCTCAATGCAACAAAGAACAATTTAGTTGTTTTACAGTACTCTAAAAGCAATCCAATTAAAGAATGAGAAACGGCTGAGAAACAATGAATGCAATTTGTTATGTATCCTCCTTAAAAGCAGAAAATGCAGGATGAAAGAGTTAAAAGAAACAGATACACAAAAATTAAAATTATCTTTTGAAACAATTCCCCCAAGTATAATAAGCAATTTTCTTCCACGCATAATAAAAAACAAGCCCAAAATAAGCCCTCAGAAAACTGAGGTTTGGCTTATATAGTGACCAAAGAAAACAGAAGTAGTTTTGTTATTTGAGGAGTCTGCCATTTTACAGACCATTTAGACTAACTCTCCATCTATTTTTCTAAAGCTATAGCTCCCTAATTGTTTTAAGTCAATCTAAGTGTTGGCTGTAAGCTATAAAGGCAGTCTGTCATTTTGCTTCCCTTCCAGCTGAACATTCCCTTCCTTCAGTGCCAGCAAACACCTTGCTGTGCAGTGAACCAAACCAAGGAACAGATTCAGCAAGTAATTAAAAAAGGAAAAGAAAAAGCAAAAGCAAAACTTAATTTTCAGCTGGATGAGGCCACATCAAGATAGTGGTAGAAATGAGTGGGAGTGCACTCATATCACCTTAAGTACTTTCCCAGTCTACAATACCAGGTTCTGCCCAATGTCTTCCAAAAAAACACAGTAGGAAGTTTTACACACACCAATAATTAAACATTTAATTCTCCAATAACTGAACAAGATTCATAAATATTATGACAAGCTTGAATGTTATTCATAAAATGAGAAGATTGCAATAAGCACAGAAGTCTATGAATCAGAGCAAAAATGCAGTAATTCCTTAGTTTGCGCTAGGTAGGATGGTCCAAAATATTAGGTGAAAATGCAATGTGAAAAACATTCATTTTCTGATTTACAGATAGATCAACATTGACATATTAATACATACCAAATGAAAAATATATATCAACCTATTTATTTATTTATTTATTTATTTATTTCTGTATTACCAGTGCAAGCTCCTTCCTGCATTCCTAATGGAAAGGCTTCTGAGCCATTAGTGAGATATGCAAAAATATGCAGAATTATAGCCTGAAGGAGATTACACTAGAAATTTTAGTGAGGTGACTTAACATACTCATGCACTAATAAGTTAACCGTCTCAATACAGGGATTTAAACTTTAACTCTACGGCCTTCAGTTGAAACTAGATTTAAAATTATAGCAGCAGAGATACCATTCTTAAATCTTAATTAGATAGGCAAGCAGTCTGGTCCTAGGGTGATGAAAAACCTAGAAAGTGGGATTAAGCTATACACTATTAAATTCAACCAGGGAAAAGGAAGAAAATTATAGTTATTGATGTTCCATCACTGTCATATTCCTGCAGTGTTTTCAGAATAGCAATGTTTAACCAGGGGTGCAAAATCCTCAGAATCTCAAAGTTCCAGAACAATGAGATAAAATGCAGCAGTGCTATGGTAGCAAGTTGTACTGAGCAAGTGTAAGGTTACTTTTAAGGTAAAAGTAACAATCAGTGTTCTTCCACCAAGATCAAAGACTGAAGAGATATCCACTAGTTTTTACGAGCTATGCATGCCATGTAAATTTGGGTCTTGAGTACAGCTGTGCATTATTGATTCAGTATATTATATAGAGGTTCAAGTTGAACCTAAAGGAAAATACACTGGTGCCTACAAAAAGTACATGACATACATATAGAAGCTGTATTTTTCAAAAATTTGTCTTTCACTGCCTACATTTCATCAACAGCCATTTTATTAGTTCAGATTCTGTGCATAAGTTTAGCATGCCTTTCTATGTCCCCTTTGGTGAGCCCTGTTGTAACTTTCCAAGGCATGCAAAGGGCAAGAAGCAGTGAAGGAAGGAGTGACACAATAATTAAACATCTTCACTGAAAGGAAACAATTACTAAATTCAGCTATTACAAAGTAGGTTCAAAATACTCATTTTCCTACTTAAGTGTTGTATTTACTTTAAAAATACATGTTATACTGATCTAACCACACTTATTCTGAAGTCTTTTAAATTTTCTGTGTTTATCTGTGAGAGCATTTACCTAGCAGAATATCTAAAAGTGCTTTAAGATAACATTTTTATTCTGCTCCCGATTTACGAAATATATATTCCTAAACTGAGGTCTTCCCCCTCCTTTTTATGTAACTGACTTGCTTCTCCAGTGGAGCGAACTTTTCATGAAAGCCAGGATATAATTGAGTTTTCTTTCAAGTCTTTAAAGCTTTTTAAAATTCATGAATTTTCTTATCATTTTGCAGCAAAGCATTTTCAAATCCTTCTTTAACTTTAGTGTTTAATATTAACACATTTTAAATGTTACAGAAATAGAGTGGAATAAATTTTCACTTAGAAAGTGTTTGACTGATAATGTATTTTACTATTAGGAACAAGCTGGTGTCGCTGTTAACTGTGTATGGTTACCTGTCACAGAGCTGTCTAGATTGTCCATACTGGAGCCTGGAGTATGCTCTAGACCTCTTAGCGGCCTACTGATTTCTACAGTGTCTTCTTCAATATCATCCTCATCTTCATCATCATCATCATCTGGAACATCTGTTTCCAAATCTGAAATAAGGTTTCCAGACACATATCCTAGGGGTGGAACTGGAGCCTGAGGAGGTTGTGTATTGCTTTGGATGTGCCTACACAAAGAAACAGGAGAAGGTCATGAGAATGGATAAGACTTTGTACCCCACATTCAGTAGAAAATAAACCTTTCAATAAGTTCTGAAGTAGAATTACAAAACGTGCTTGTTAGGTCAGAATCCAGAAAAGCAATTTTGGTTATTCACCATACCTCCCAATATCAGGGTACCTGCGTGCTTCCCAGTCTTAAATGCACTTTCCATTCCTGCAAGATGGGGAAGGTCAAGATTGTCCTTTAACGGATGAGGAAGAACGTACATGGAGGCTATATCAATCAGGTAGGACGTGTCACCCACTATTCCATCTTGCAAATCACGTTAAGCCAAAATTAAATTTCAGTCCTCCTGCATAAAAAGACTGAGTGCTTTCAAGAAGAACTCACCCTAAAGAAGAGGAAATGACCAGTAGGACAGAAGAAATTTTCAAGTCCAATGAACCCATTATCAACAAGGTCTTTTTATTTTGCTTTATTTCAAGTAGTTTAAGTGATTTAATTGCAGGAATATTAGGGCATGCATGTGTGAAATTACTGCATGTAGCAATCACAATTAAAAAAAGAAAAACAAAGATAAAAACCCCTCACAGGACAGCTAAATGGCCAAAGGCAAGCACAGGACTTGGAGTTTTATCTGTGTGGTTTCCGAGAGGATAGAGTGGAAAACAACAACCGTCCGCTTTCAATGCATCACTACAGGTACACAGCAAGCTGTGTCAGGCAACCCAGGCATGACTGGCCTTGGTATAAGAGCATGTACCACACTTGAAATTGCTAACTTAAGCATGTATGAATCCTTGGGTGGCAGTCCATGAGGTGCTGTGATCTGATTTGAATAGGCAGCGCTTTGGATGGGACCCAGGATTCTGCTGGTCATCAGCACAACAGAAAAAGTCACAACTGCCTGGTTGCTTACCTAGCTCTCATATACTTCTGATGAATATTTTGTGCTGTATTATTGCCTACACTTGACAAGGGCAGTAATCCTCTTTATTTAAAGAGCTTTTTTTTTTTTTTTTTCATAATGTAAATATAAGGGATCTGAGAATGTCATGGTAAATGTTATGTACCGCTAGAATCTCTGCTCCTTGGTGTAGGTTTTGAATTATTGCTTATTCTGAAGTTTATTTGCAGAGTAAATGCTTCCTTTCTGATACACACCCTCCTGATTAGCAGGTCTTGAATACTTTTCTGCTTGGACACCAGGTTCTTAGCTATGCAGTGTTCAAAACACTGTGCTAAAAGGGCACTACTATCTAACTAACCCTCAATAAACAGTATGATTAGCTCCCAATCAAGCCAAACACTTAAGTATATGCTTAATGTTAAGCATGTGATAGAACAATTGAAGTCAATTTCTCATGTACTTGTAGTTAAGCATATACTTAAGTGATTTGCTGGATTGAGGCCATAATGATTATGTACTTTTCCAGTAATCTCTAATGTGCTTTTTCTTAAAATTCTAGTTGGCTGGTCTCTATATTTCTCTTTTGTTACTCCTACAGTAACTTCTCTGACAGGTTTCATCTTTTTTCTTTTCTCCTCTCTACACTGGACACCTTAACTTTGTGAAAAGAAAACTAAGAAATCTTCCTTCCCACTTTAAACAATGGAGGACTTTCCACTGACTTCAAATAGCATTTGCTGAACAACAAAATATGTGTCCAGCCAAACTATATCAAAGCATTAAACAATTTCCTATCACAACTACTGCAAAATCCACTTATATTTGCAAGCCTCAATATTTACCCAAACACCCTCTATACAGTCCGAGTATGAAAAAGGATTATCTCCTCGATATTTTTTTCAGAGTTTCAAGCTCCATGACTGTGACCTTACACAAGAATGACTTTAAAATCTATATTTTCCCAAGCACAATATGAAAGTTTCCAATCAATTTTAATTTCCCCAAAAAGGGAGCAAGACCTTTCCTGTCAGCTTCAAGAGGCTCTGCTATAGAGTCCTACTACGTTATCCACTCACAGACTGGCACCCATGGTTTGTAGGGTGTAGAAAGGGTAACAGCTGCAAAATACAGCAGCGATTGCACAGACAGGGTATGCATCTGTGTGCTGGCTCAGAAGTCAGCTACCTTCAATAGGCCAGGTCTAGCTGCTGCCTGGGATTTGGGGCCGTCCCACAGGCAGGCTGGGGTCGGTGCTTGGCAGCGTGAAACTGCAGCAGCGCCACAGTACCCTGTTGATTGAGTGCAGATTGCAGACAAGCCTCGAGGCTTCAATGGTGTCCAGGGAAAACAGCTGGCTTTGATTTGGCACAGCCTGCCTACCTGCCTGATCTATTTATGGTAGCTCAAGCTGAATAACTTTGTGGCTTTATTTACCAGTGAAGAAAGGCTGCTCCTCTGCTGGCAGCACGCCATTCAGTAACTAGTTCTGCTTTTCTCCTCTGGGACTTGTGGCTTTGTCTGGATAGAAAAGTTGTAAAAGGACAACTGCCGCTTAGGGAACATCCAGGAAGCAACTGACCTTCACCGTATCCCCAGCCTGGTGCAGTTGACAAGTTCTGTTTCAGTCCCTGAAGAGATTGCTTCTGTTTGTTTTGAAGGGGAAATGTTACTGTGGTATTTGCTTGTTCTTCCTTTAAATAGGCATCAAGAACTCTAAAACACTAGATCCATTTTGCAAATATGAACAACTTCCTTCCTGCTATTTTGGGGGTTTTCCCTATGAATCAGAAATTTTCATGGCATTTCAGACTAGTCAGAGATGCAAATGCTTGACTCTCACGTGACACTTAGTAAAAGCTGCTACAATGCTATTGCAAGTGACTAGCATTAATTTTAATCAGGAATTTAGAATCTCAATATTTTTGAAAATCCTAACAATATTCACATTTTTGCTAGACTGAAAAGAGAGTATTCTGAACTGTATAAAATTTGTCAGTATTTAAGTACTTAGTTGAATACATGTAAAACTTCACAGCAATATTATTTTTATGTGTTTTTTAACCAAGATTTAACATATTACTAAGCATTATGGTTTAAAAAGCACCTACTAATGTTTAAGGCCTTCACATTTTAGATACAGCTTTGCTATTTCTTCTTCCATTTTACTGCTGTGGAAACACTACCGAAATGTGGTTGAACACAATCAATATTTATGTCATCAAAGAATAAATTATTATTATGTTTTCATTTCCCAGAACACAGGTGCCCCCTTCAAACATTTACCATGTCTGCTTTGCTATATCAAACTGGTAAGCCCTAGTTAATTCATCAAGGTGGGCTTGAAGCATTGGCTGCATCTCCTCTCGTGGAGAAGGAGTGAGGGTTGCAGTTGACTGTTGGCCAAAGGAGATCGCAGGTGATGATGCTACTCCTCGGACAGGAGGTGTGGGAACACGATCATCATCTTCTTCAAGCTCATCCTCCATGCCTTGATGTAGGTAGGTCTGAACTGGCAAAGGCGGACACCAACCATCACTGTCATACCTAAAATACAAACCAAGTAAACTTAGTGTATATCAAACCTCATCTCTGATGAGCAGTAGAAGACATAGAGGATTTCTGCTACACTTTGAACACTTGCACATTGTGTGAGCTTTAGCATTTACTGAAAATAGGGACATAACTGCTTAATTATGACCCACAACTGCTTTTTTTCCCCCACAACTTCTAAGCAACTTGAACAAAATGTACAACCAAAAATTTACGAGTCCATTATCTCATTTTTGAATGGTGATTAGATAACATTACACCACAATCAACAACAATGAACTCACTTCCTGGAGAACACACGAAGATTGACCTAGACATGAAAACAGCAGCACTCCCAAAAGGCAAAGTGAGCTTTACATAGTCGCATTTAGGCATTTCCTTACTCCCATAATCCCCTTTATTTGTCTCTATATTTACTATTTGTTTTTATTTTGTAGCTTAAATAAAAAGCTACACTTTCCACATAAATTCTGGTCTTTCCACACTGCATATAGGTATCAACTATGATGTGTAATACATTCATGTCACAGCAGCACTGACCTTAAGCATATGATATGTCACAGCACCAGCTGATAAGATACAGTATTACACATGTTGACAACTCTGCCAGCACCCCAACTCCTAACCAATCTTTACTGGGACTTACCTAGACAGTGCTATATTTCTGAACGCTTTCAACATACCCAAAGTAAATGAAAAGATTAACAACTACCAATATTCTTCAATACCAAATTCTTCTGTCTTCACATATAAGAGATCTTCGGAGAGGGTTTTGTTGTTCAATTTTTAGTCTTATACCAAAGGTGTAAGAGGTGATGATGCTACATCTGATCAGGGCTAGAAACAGAAGCTTTATATTCTATTACTGCTTCTTATGCAAGCTTTCCCAGCAATTCAATCCTTTTCTGTCTTTGTCTTCATCACTGGATCTTTCAATCAGTGCTGAATTACAGTGCCATTGCAGGATCCTGTCCTTTAGAGACACCAGCATCACTCAAGACATACAGGCCTTAGCGACGGTGCATTATCTCCCCAGAGTAATCCCCTAATCTGAACTCAGCTTCAGTTGCGCACAGCTCTGCTATCACACCATTCAAATCTAAACGCTGTCTACTCTTTCCATCTTCAAAACATCCAGTCAGTCTGCTGTCCCTTGAGCATCTGCACACACTTCTTCTTAACTCCCAGTGTATTTCAAAATACCTCAGGATAGGGAGTTCTTTTCAAAAGGTAACCAGACAACCGAAAGCTCTCACAGCTCCTTCACTGTCAAACCATCTCATGCTTTTAAGGCCATTCCCCAGTCATCATCTAAGTCACTTTATCCTCCTTCCACCTTCAAGGACTGCTGCTGACAAGGTACACCCCTTTATTTCTGCAATGCAGGCAGATAATGCATCGTGTTATACAGTTAATTTCTCAAACTAAAAAAAAAGCTTCTGATTTTGTAAGGAAAGAATTACCAGTTTCCCAGAGAAAAACGAATCACTGCCAGTTTTCACAGCTGGGAAGCTGGGTTACAGAAAGGCTGGGAACACTGAGACCGAGAAGCTTCAAAACCTGTACTATGAAGAGAACATTTACATTAAGCAAAACCAAAAGATTTCTAAAATTAAATAAAAATATTTTTCTAATTGATTGTCTTTAGACTGTATTTAAAAGTACCTATGCCAGACAGCTAAAACAACCTGACCCAATCATCTAAGTCATGTGGACGACATACCTTGTGATTGAGTCTGGTATCACTTTAAATCTATATCTACATATAACCATATATAGACACACAAACATATGTACGCGTACAGAGGTGCGAATAAATTCTGCATCTTAACACTTGGCATTTAGGAGCTTTTGAGTGATTGATCACTGCCATTTTCATAACACAGATATTTAAGAAAATCTTAGATGATGCATATTCAATTCCTTAGGAGACAATAAAATCATGACTAGCTCTAATTTGTATTTCCTTGCAATATTCATTCATGACATTGCCACCCAAGGTTGAAGGGACCATCCTAACTCATGCTGCTAAAAATATATAGGGCAACAGCTCTGCCACTTACTTTTCCTCTCTTAACCTCATGCTTTGGTATAATGGCTTCTTCTTTAAAAAGGACAGGGCAGAAAGACACTCCCTAGTGATTTTTCTGTAATGCATAAATGAGCTCTGGATGCGCTTGACTTTTTACCGTACTTGCTTCAAATTCCCAAATGTTCAGCTCTATAGTAGAAAGATTTCTTAATAAAAAATATTTCTTAGTAAAAAGAATCTGCACAAGTACCATAACTTTACCTAGATTTTGTTTGAAATGGAAAGAAGCCTAAGCCTAAAGTTCAGGACACTGCGATTCAGGATATCAGGTACAAGAATCTTTTTTTTCATAATGTGAGATGTCTGAAAAGCCACCAGTTCTAAAATGCATTTTACAGAAAAAAAATCTGCATAATAGACTACATAGTAATTACACCTCTCATAAATGATACAGTTACTGAAACTTAAGGAACCAGCATTGTCACACCCATGTTCTTCCTGTTTTCTAGGTAAATACAACTTGGTGAAAATGTAACATTTGTCAAGTACTTCTTGTTAAAACTAAAGCAACTTAACTTCACTAGGGTCTTCTAATTGCAATTTCATGATAATTAAGTCCCTAATAACTTCTGGTTAACAAACATGACTCTTAACAATTTTTATTCTATACTAAGAACTTTTATTTTGTAGTAATATTTACTGGTAAAAAGCTTGGTTCATTACAGAGATAGATGTTTTTCTTCTCAAAAATAAGTTGATAGATAAGGGGCACATTATGTAACAATTCTGTTTCATTACACATATTTTTGCAATAAAGAAAGCTTCCCTCTCTAGGCCTTGCCAGAAAGGATTTTTTGGTGTAAAAGGTATTATCTTTCCTTTTTCTAAGGATGGAAAATGACTATCATCTATATTGACATGCAGCAACTAATATTCCATTTTAAGGTGTAATCAATAGTAAGAAATTAAAATAAATAATGATAACAATATGAAGACTGCCTTTACTGGGGTTATCTCAAGATCACACATATTATTGGTGAAAAGATACAAGTAGATAATAATGGATATGTAATAAGGATTTCCTTACTGTTGAGTTTATTAAATAAAGCCAAGCAAGATAATTTTTCCGAAAAAGGTGAGGAAGGGAACATGCTTGATTGGGAGCTACTACAGGAAAAGAGAAACTTTAAAGACTATGGTATATGCAACAGAAAATTAAGGAAGACAACAAGGAACAAGCACAGAGTTTGTAGAAGACCACAAAAAAAGGGGGAAAGTTTCACAGGAAAGAGCTTGATAGGAAAAAAATAAACAGACTTTCTGCACAGCTTAAATAGGAATTTAAGACATTCTGAAAGCTACCACATTATATAAAATGACTGCTTGGATTAACATGTGCACCTTTTCTTCTGTGTGTTGCAGTTCATAAAAAAGACGTGAATGCAAACCTCAGTTCTGAGGAGAAGATGGTAGAGAAAACTAAGAGTGCCTTTTTCTCTTTCTTCCTTACAAATGTTTAAGTAGGTGAATTTTTTTTCACTTGCTGTCATTGCGGACTTTCTTTTTTCTTACAATTTCCAAGTCAACAGGCCACTAGTGTTAATGTCTTGTAACCAGAATAAAGCGTCAAAACTGTTTAGTTTATTTGGGACACTCACTCATGCCAATGAAACTAACACTTGAATTAAAGAGTTATAGGAAGACATGCACTGAAAAACTCATTATTGTTTAGATGCCAACATCCTTGCCAACTCTAAATGTTCACCTTTCATATCACTTTGTGAGAACTTTAATGAAGTCTTCAGGTTTTCTGATTGGAAGTTCAATTTTCAACTGTAATGCACAATATAATTACAACTGCATGTAATTATTTCTAAAACTAAAACACATTGAAGTTGTCATACATAGTATACATCAAAGCAAATCAAGAAAAAGAAAACTTGGTTTTTAATCATTATGCCAATATTAAAGTCAACTTAAGGAATCCGGTCTATGATTAATATAATTTTAGCATGCTGAAAACCAAGGAAACAGGACCAACCTCTGAATAGAGAAAACCCATTAGTATTGCATGCATCCTCGGGAAGTATGGCCATCGCAGATTCACTGGGTTCAGTGAAGCTGATTGCAAATTACTGTAGCTGGAAACTAATACTTAGAGTCTAATCTTCACAATTTTTTGCGTTTGGTAAAATGCACATTAGAAGGCCTTGTTACAACCTCTATCAATGAGATATTACAAAAAACAGAGAAGAGTAATTCAAAAGATAATCAGAGGGAAAACTAAGTTGGAATTGTTGGGGACCTGGAAGACTGGTAATTGCCTTATCCTTAAATAACCAGTGTTGTCTTCGTGACGAACATAATTCTTTCCAGCTAAATAACAGATACTGTAACTGAGGAGTCAAGCCCTGTATCACAAGGGATTTCTTCAAAGGTATTTCCGTTTGCCTTTCATGCTATTTCATTGTCCTGAAAGAAAATCCAAGTTGTTTGCCTTCTATAGCATAATTGTTTTAGACAGCTTGTTGCACATGTGTTTTCAGGATATAAACTGATAAAGACAAATATTTTATGGTGAAACTATCTTAAATTTATTTTAGCTTTTTAGAACAGAATACAGAACATAACAATTATATGTACTTTTTACCTTGAGATTTAAACACAATCAGTAAGGTTATTAATTTTTCCTTCCATTTGCTTTGAAATTCTAACCCTAAGCCTGAATAGACCTTCATTTTAAAAGGAACTCCACTGACTTACACAGTTAGTTATTATTCATTTTAAGAGTTGAAGGACTTGGTATAAACTCAAATATTAATATTTAATTCTTCTCATTTTCATTATAAAAGTAGCGATGATCAATTCATGCTTACAATAGAGATAACACTTGAAATATTTTTATTCAATAAAGCTATTACAATGATTCTTAAAACATATGTTTCATCCTTAGGAAATATTGATTAATCCATGTATTTAAACAGGCAGAAATTTGTCCCTGACAGAACAATGATTCTCAAGGGCTCCAAAAGAGCTAACCATAGTAAACTATTTTTATATATACTCTGATTTTCTCCAGAGCTTGATAACCTGGTATTTCATATAATTTCATTTTATACAGAACATTCCATAATTGTTTGCTGTGCAGGAAAAGTCTCTTTCCTCTCATTTTATGCTTTTTGTGTGATTTTGTGTCCTTGTCCTTTAAGCTATGCAACAATAACTGTAAGGTTCCAGAAACTCAAGAGTTGGTTAAATAATAAAAAAGGCCTAAAAGAAGCATGCCTTCTTCAACTGTGAAATTTCTTCTAAAAGCCGATGAGAAGATTATTATGGACTGGTTGATCTTCTAAAATTAATCTTATTTAGTGCAGGGTTTTTTGTTCTGTTTGCTCTTATATTTTTTAAACATCAAAGCAGTGAAAAAATACAAGGAGTCAGATTATGTCATCGTTACTCACTCTGAGTCCCATCATCTGTAAGCGGTCCCAATAGAATTCAATTAAGCTACACGTGAAGCGAGATACTTCTCAGCATGAGTATGCAGAGAAACCCTATATGATGATGAAGCAAGGTCACTTTTTATTTCCATCTTGAGTCACTATTAAGAGAAGCTATTCAAACATTCCTCTTCCATAGCCTTGAATAAGTCTATAAGGATAAGATGTTCTCTTTTTTTTTTTTTTTAAACAAAACAGAATAATATTGTCACTTAGCGATTTTTTTTTTTTTTAAAGCCTCATCTCTGCAAACCACAGATTTTTCTTCAAAAGAAAAAGGAAAAAAAATTACCCTGCTTCTTGCTGATCCACCCCATAGTGTTCCAGCTCTGTGCCTGGAAGTGGCTGCACAGGAGGGGGTGGGAGGGGAACACTGGCCCAGTTTGAACCATTATTTTTGGGGGGCTTGGCAGTATTTTTGTTTTTCTTCTTTTTCCCTCCTTTGCCACCTGCAAATTCAACAAGAAAAATAAAGTGTTAGAGATATAATGTGGGAAAAAAATGCTAGCTATTTACATTTCTTTGAAAGAATTCTGATTCCAGATGGCATGCCCCGAAAAAGAAGATGTATTTATATCTCAGCACAATCAGCATCAACGTGCTAATGCTGTTACAAGGTTATAAGTAATAATAGAATGCAATCGAAAAATATTCTGAATAATTGCTGAAAATCACTTCTTTTAAAACTAGATACAATTGCACCACAGTAGTGCACAACCAACGAAAGATATGTTTTGCTATATCAAAAATATATTTACTCATTAATACATGTCTGCATTATGGCTTCTTGAATTCACTGTTAGATAAAAATATAACAGACCATAGCAAATTATTTGAAATGTCAGAATCAAACGTGTTTATAACACTGTTTTACATAATATCTTTCTGTGAAAACACAGAGGTTAAGGACACAATCTAAAAAAAACCTGTCATTAGACTCAATATCTTTTAGTCAGAATAACGAATGTAACTTGTTGAAACAAAAAGAAACAGTGTTTTGCTGATAGTAATTTAGCAAGTTCAATTTTTTAAGGCATCAGGAAGTCATCTGCAATGTTTTAGGACTGCCTGCTTCCCAGGATTCAAATATCTTGTGCCACTACAGAGATGATGTTCTATTTCTGATGTACGCTAATGGAGGATGCTGGTAGAAATGAAGCAAGCAATGCATTTTGTTTAAGCTCTCCTCTCACCATCCTCCTACTTTCTTCTTAATTGAGACACTTTCATTTGTGGGGAAAATGATATTAAAGAGAAAGACTCTCATCCCACTTGTTTAGCTTCTTTTATTTTGCTCTGACTCCTTTTTCTTATCAGGAATTCATTACGAGAAAGAATGGCACAAGCCTTTGAATCCCTTGACTGCTTGGACACCCATCTATTTATTGACATTATGTTGTGGCTTTCAAACTCTATGG
This sequence comes from Neomorphus geoffroyi, assembly GCA_033558235.1. Lineage (NCBI taxonomy): Eukaryota > Metazoa > Chordata > Aves > Cuculiformes > Neomorphidae > Neomorphus > Neomorphus geoffroyi. Next base: position 72,240,388 of record JAUMJM010000005.1, on the reverse strand, counting down.
AGTATGGGGTAGAAGAATGGTTTGTCAGATGCTTTTTCAGTGGGATACCCAACTGGCAGTCACTCATCTATTGCGTGTTGCAGAAAGCATGGTCTAATCCATCTTGCTCACTGACATCTCTTGCTAATTTATAAGGATTGGCCAAAAAAATCCCAAGTAAAAAGTTCTCAAGAGCAATGAATCAAAAAAGCCACAATTGACTTGTCAGGCAGGGTGGCACGATGTGCACTGGCAGGCAACACCCTTTTAACCATAGTTCTAGCTTTAGACATAGAGACATCCAAAAGGAGGTACAATTCTAGCAGTAGAGACAAGCACATGCCACAGGACTGAGAATCAGTGGCTTTCTTCTGTTTTTTCCAAACGTCAGCTGGACCAAAATAGGAACGAATAGAGAGGGAAGAAACAAGTTGAATTTGTGACTCAGAAGTAGCCAAGACTTTTCTTTTCACCTCCTGTTATGGCTGCTAGAGACAAGCAACAGGTCCAGCAAAGTTTCTAATCAGTCTGGCTTGCAGCATGTTGCAAACGAGACTTTGCTTTCCACTACTCAATTCACTCCTTGTCTTGGAGCATTTATAGTAAGTCCAGCCAAGATCTTGTCATTCACTATGTGCAAACTGAGTCAATATTCCATCTATTAGGATGCAAGACAGGCTCCTTTTGTAGCCTGGCAGAGAGGAAGGCTTTCTTGGAAAGGGAAAGAATGTTTCGATCAACAGAAAAGAAATCCCAGTAATGACAGGAGTGGAGGAACAAATACATGAAACTTCTGGAAGGAAAATGAAACTTTCAAAGCACAGGTATGGCAGAAAGCAGAGTTAGAAATAGGGTCATAGAACAGTACAAAGGAAGCATGTTAATTTTAATGCATGGGACATGGGGGAATTCTTGAAAAGTTAGCAGGAGTAGAAGCCATCAAGAGTTAAGGCAGGAAGGGCTGCTAAGGGAGGAAAGCACATGCATAACAGCTTGTGTGTGCCTGTGTGTTGCAGGGGAACTTAAACTAGGAGTACTCAGAAAACAGAAATACAGAGAAGAACTTCAGCTTCGAGATTAGCTGAGTTCGAGAGGGATATTTTGGAAGTGTATTATTTTGATAATCTTAGGAGACTGGTAAAATGGAGGTTGAATGTATGGGATGCTAGTATGGAGTCAATTGGATTTGAGGGTTTTGGAGAGAAAGGTCAAAGATAACGGGGCTATTAGAAAGCGGAGAGCCGAGGAACTGTTTGGATGAAGAAGTAAAACAAAGGAACTCCAAGGTCATTACTGGTAAGGAAAGCAGTCTACACCGTAGAGTTGGACAGGAGAGTTCTCTTCTGTCCCCATGGGCAGAGTTACTCCACAAGTGGAACAGAACTCTAATACATAATGCCTGATGTGTGTTTGAAAACTGTTGCACAGAAGCCTTGTTTCCCCATAGCAATGATGCTTGGTGTTTCATTGTCTCCTCACACTGAAATTCAATTAAAATCTTTAAATCTCTAGATGAATTAGGTCCTGGAAAAAGAATCTGCCAGTGGGCTGATAATCACAGCACTGACAGAAGCTGAGAGCTGTGCAAAAAGCAGTTGAGTTTTTAGCTATGTTCCATTCCACAATGGGATAGAATTTCTCATTATATTCATTTGAAAGGGACAGAAACTTAGTCAGAATAATAAGCAGTACATAAGGTACTAACCAAAGAAATGAGAGAACAAGTCCCTGCTCACCTAATAGGGGCTAGGTAATCAAAGTTGGTCTCTGACTCCAGTGATGCTCTAATTATTGGACTATTTGAAGGTCTCCCCCAGTTTCTCACGTATTACAGACATAATTAGCCTGTATTAGAGACATAATTAGTGGGCAAGGGAGAGTAAAAACTGACTCTGCAATCCAGTAGTCTGACAATCATCTGAGAATTAGGGCATTCAGGTGTGAGCTGCTTTGATAATAACAGCAGTGCCCCGGCCGTGGAAAGACTGGCTAACCTGAAGATTCTGTTTGTCACCAGAAATTGTACTTCTAACTGAGAAACACTACACAAAATATATTTCACTTGAAATATTTGTTCCAAGTCCAACTTTTGATGAACTGCTATTTTCCAATGAAACTTTTCTGAGAAAGGCAGCTGTAGCTGTCAACACATCTAAAGTGTGATACTGCCCTCTGATAACTGGCACATATGTATCTCAGCATATCAATTTCTGCATTTTCATGCAGCCAGAGGAGCAAGCTGATTTCCTAAGCTACTTACCAATACAACTCACATACAATGAACAAGAACCTTTCTTGAAGAATCGTATGAACTTAGCTCCCAGGTAGCCCTCTGTTGATGCCACAAGCCTATTTTTCTATCTCACTCAAATCAGCTAATACTCCCCACGAGAACACAGACTTGCAAACACATTTGCATATTTGAGTTATGGGCCAATGATTATAGGCTTTTAATCTCAACATTCAATTTGAACAGTCATTTAAATTGACTTAAAGAAGCCATTTTTAGGGTTGATCTGTCACTGTTACAATTGCACCAACTTATAGTGGAAATTCAAAAGGCTACAGATATAGTATAAATTTGATATTGAGGTCCCTTCAGCTCTCTCATCTGTTGGTTAAGTGAAATACCAGACTTTCACTATAATTGTAGGCTTTTCAGTTTTTGTACTGAAAAAAAAAATGACATAGCTACACACAAGCAACAAGTAAGCAAAACTAAACAAATCAAGAAAAAGGCGTGTTTAAATATAATACACAACCACATATACTACAATCATTTTCATCCAGTGAAAATGTGTCATGTTTCCAGTATATCATGCAGCACACACATAAAATTTACATTCTGTTTGTATGCACACTTGGCACAAATTTTGGAACTTCAGGCATCTTGCAGGACACAACATTTATTCCTGAGCTGCTTCACTGAAAAATGACATTTAGAAACAGCTTGTAGGAGTGAGGAATCTGTTAACAACTCAACAAAAATATTAATCTCCTCATAAAGTTTAGTGTGGGGAGACCTATAAACTGAAGACTGATACAGAAATATATTTCCTCTATGAACTGTGCTGTCAGGAAAGTGATGTGACAAGGCAAGGTTTACCGACAAGCATTGGTTGGGAGGATTCTCCAGTTATCTCCAAAGAGGTTTTACAAAAGGTATTTTGTCTTTTTTTTATTATTATTTTAGTAGAGACTAACGTGACACTATTCGCTGATGTTCCAGTGGGCAAGCACCCTCACACCTATCCGCAAAATGCACCTGGGAGATTTTCTGCCTCCCTGGCAAGCTGATCACCAACATCCCTCCGTCCCTCACCCATCCACGGCGATGAAACCAACCTGAAAGGCTGCCACTCCTTTCGGAGCTGTTGTGGGAGCTGGTGGTGCTGAAATCCTGTGACTGGTTGTGTGGCAATCTATTAGCCAATCCCTCAGCCACGCGGTAGTCAGGGATGTAAAGCAAGGCTAAGGGTTAAAGGGCAAAGGTCACAGTGGCTTCGTGTGATTAGTTGACAGCACAAGCACATGCAAAACATGCAGTTAGCAAGTCAACAGCAGATGTGGCAGAGCAGCAAGTTTTAGTTTATTTTTTTAAAATGTACGCCTATCCTAGTCTAATGCCAGGCGCACGGCTTGGTAACTAGCACAGGACAGGACAGAGGATTAAAAGCACAGAACAATATGTTTTGCAATTGTGTGAGGTTCAACACACATGCGAGGTATGTAAGCATTAGTTACAGTGAACACTATCAGTGTCTCACATACTGAAGAGATTTTCCTAATTCATGCATAGATGATACAGTATAAAGCCAAGGGCTCTGGAAAATAAGAGATGTAATTACCATTGTTGCCTTTGCCTTGGTCTGGGAGAGAGTAACCGAATCCCATCAGGTCATTTTTTTGCTGAATTGAACTTTTCCACTGAGGATCCGGTAAGTCGACAGCCAGCTCATGGATGCTGTTGGAATGCAGTATCTGGGTGGTGGCATATGGCGTGGCTTGTGTTATTTGGCTGGAACTGTTGTAACTAGTTTTCGTGGTGAAGTCAATGCTGCTGTAAATGGCTCCATCAGAAAGCATAGTAGCGGTTTTATCTCCCTGCCCTGGCACTGGAGGCAGCACATCTGTGGTGAACATAGGGGAAGGAAACAAATCATCGATGCACAGGAAGCCTGAAAGTATCAAGGTTTAAGATGAAAAATAAATGTGTCATTTTGCACGTTTGCATTTCAGCTGAGACAGGTCCATGAGCCAATGAAGGGAAGATGATGTACAACCACCGCCAAGCTATCAGCATCTGTGACAGGCCTACCACTTGTCCTTCACATCTCACTGCCTAAAACCATCTTTTTGTTTTTTTCTTCCATACCTTCAACTGTGAAACTGAAGTTTGGAACATTTCTCTACTGAAGAATGTTTTCAGTTGTTCACTCTATGTCAGAAGCAATGAAACTGTCTGGGCTTCAGGAAAATGATGAAAGGAGTGAATCTACAAATCACAGTGGAAACTTTCCCAATGAATATGTAGCAAAATTTTTAAAGAATGCCAGAGCTCTCAAAGTAATTTTTTAAGGGCATCACCTTGATTTCCTTTTATGCATCAGTTTATTTAATTTTCTTTTTGGCAATACGTAGTACATTTCTTTCTTGTTTCTTTTTTTCAACAAAAGAAAAAACCTGACAAAACCAAGTTGCTCCTGATATGCGAAAGAAAATATGGTATTCTGAAGGGATTTGAGTGATCAGTCTCTTAAAATGGTAAAGCACTGTTGATAATGGAGAACAATTTGTTCAGGTACTCCAGTACATTTACAGCATATTTACAGCACAGCATATTTAACTAAACATCTATTGAATTTTCCAGATCTTTTGAATCTTATCACACATGGCAATTTGTATCTTTAATCAGTTAGATTAGCAATCTCTCTCCTTACTAAACATTCTAGTGACCTTTGCTGGTGGAATCCTAGATTTAGAAGCTGGGACTACTGAAGTGTGAAGAGCCTAATGATGAATGGCATGATATCCCAAGGAGAACCACAGTTCAAGAGATAATCCTTTACCTGCTCTCTCAGAGGTCAATATATCAAATGGTACTATTTTTACAACTTATTTAGACTCTGAAAAGTTTCATCCGTTCCGGAATTCACTTGTTAGAAAAATGCATCATTTATACGTCACTGGCTTTATATAGCCAGACAGCAGATATGAATTCCAACTGTTAGATTGTACTTGAGATAATGTGCATTCCTATAGTGAGGATGTTCTGATCCCATTCTCAGTATCATATTATGCCCCATAGAGAAAAGATGATATTTAGCACCTAGGCAAGGGTTTAGGCTTAGTTCCGGACCCAGACATGGGGTTTATGCAACCTCAGGGAATACAGTCGATATCTCACTGTCTCAAGACTTTTCCAGTAGTGAGATACGATATCATTCTGGTTTGGGTTTTGTTTGGTTTTTGTTTTGTTTTGTTTTGTTTTTTGTTTTGTTTTTTTTTTGGTTGTTGTTTGTTTTGTTTTGTTTTGTTTGTTGTTTTTTTTTTTTTCTGGGATGAACACTTAGACTACAGAACTATTTTCTACTGTATTCATGTGTGCTACAATGAATATTTTAATATGGATGCTAATGACATCTGTGGTCTCAGGGCAACAACATAATATTAACAATAAATATGGCAATAACAAGTGCTCATAGAGAGACTGCAGAAACAGAGATTAAATTTCGGTCTATCAGTATGATCTGGTTTTGCAGACAACAACAGGGAAATGGGCCCAATCAAGTATTTAAAATGCCTTAATTGTATTAACTTACATCTGCAGATAAATTGCAAGTGCAAAAAAATTACAACCAAGGCAAACTACAGGTCATATTTTCCAATGTGCTTTTCTAGGGGCAGCATACAATCATAGAAGTGTCTATGTGCAAATACAGCACGAGATGTGAGAGGAGCAGAGTCATATTTTTCTCACATTTTATCCACAATATGATGATTTTTCCTTTCCACAATTGGTTTCATCAAAGTGTAATGAATTGAAGTTTAGCACATAAATTCTGTGGTTGATGTATAAAATGCAATAACTCCAGCTCAACTTGTGTGTGTTGGATTTGCAGACCCATGGAAGCAAAAACTAGCAAAATGTTCATCTCTCAAGTACTCAGACATACATCTATCCCTATATAGTCATTTTAAAATGGAGAACTACACATTTGCACACAATTGAAAGAAAAGTTGCATAGCTTCCCACCAGCTAAAAAATTTCAGTCATTCTTACTAATAAGCTGAGGTTCTCCAGACATTCTGGGAATTTTCATTACAATCACAGGTTACTTTTTCAATGTATACACTAAGCACTCAAAGAGCCATTAAAGTGATATTTTACAAAGTGCCATAATCACCTAGTAAAAATCAAGTGTGATATTCCCACAAAGCTGTCACAGCAAAAAACTCCCACTGTAGATTTCAGACCAAAGATGAACACACATTTCCCACTGGATGCTTTCCCAAAAACTCTCAAAAATCCAACTTGCTTTGTAACTCTTGAAAAATAATGAAGTACTTTTTGAGGGAACCTCTCTCTTGCTGCCTCAGGAGACACAGTACCATTTTGTGGCCTTATGCAACTCCAAACATAACCTGTGCTTCCCAACACACAGCCATGCTCTCAAATGCCTATCTAGGACACAAAGTGGATTTCACTCTTAAAGGCAGCGCCTGCCTCAGCTTCTCAGTTTTCAGAGTGATAGATTGCCACCTTACCGTTTTCAGAATCCTTACAGACCTTTTATATCATCACAGACCTTTTAACAAGTAAAAGAGGCCCAAGTTCTATCTATACAGTTAATTCCTGTTAAAAGACATGCGACTTTCTAGTCCATTTTTAATGCAGAAGCATCCAAACTCAACTGCTGAAACAGATAGGGATAAAGTGGTCTCAAAACAGCCAGAATAAAAGTGTGAGCTCAACTGTAACGAACATGCTGAAATTCCAAATATAACTGTTGCATCTCTTGGACAAATTTGGACCTATGCCTCATCCACATTGAAGCCAAAAGCTTTAAAACATGCTTCCAATTTCAGTCTTATAAAGCCAAATGCTAAAAGAAAATGGTGATATTTCTGTATTATGTGAGCTTATGGAAAGATGGAAAAGTACTGACGGGTTTTATTTTCAAGATATTCACAACAAAGAAGCTGGCAGCTATTCAGTTGCCTCTATAAATATTATCAAAAGTTTTGCTTTCTTTATAATATTTTTCTAAGGCAAGAGCTTTACAACATTTTTATATGGAAAATAAATCTAGATTGTTTTGTTGTAATTGGAAGTCACAGTAGCCAAACCACAGGCAAGTTTTGCATGGGAACATATAACTGATGTGAGGGATTGTTTTCAGAAGCAGATTCTGGTACAGTTCAAAACTGAATTATTTTCACATTTATCATTTTGATGTTTTTACAGATTTTATGCATTTTAGTGTATATTTGATATACAAAGTTGTCTTGACTTTTTTTTACTTGTTTGTCTTAAAAATATTTATATACTCATTTATGTTAGGAATTCTTGCTCTGAATGCAGAACTAACTGTACTATGACATCACAGAAACAAAGGAAGTAACAGAAAGATGTCAATATTACTATGACTTAAAAATCCCAATCACATATCCTGAAATTCCCATCTGAGTAAAATGTTTGAAAGAAAATAAATCCCTGTAAAGATCCATCACCATAAAAATATATCACCTCAAAGGGTGGCCCTCAATTAAAAATGGAAATAAACCCCCCAAATATCTAAATAGTTCCTTTTTATGTATTCTTTCCACCAATAAGAAAAAAAGTTTCTGAAGACCTTTGAGGTCTTCTTCATGGATCATAGTTTATAGACTGAGAGCAGACCTTCAACCAGAAGGGGATGGGTGACAGTAACAGTGTTCTTGTGTTCTTCTTCTGCTGAAGGAACATTCTTCCTACATCTCCTGAGTTCTTCTCTGTTCTTACAGACATCCTTTATCACCAGCTACACTGCCCTGCATAACAAATTTTTCATCTCCACACAAAAGGGAATGAGTTTGATTAACAGATATATTTGTACTGAGATAAGCAGATCTTGCCTCACCACTGTGGGATAAATTACAAACTAGACCTGTATTTTAAAGAAGCAGAAAGAGACAAGGCAAAATGAACATTTTAAAGTCAATTTTAAATAAAATCTTGAGTCAAACATAGAAAGAAGCATGATGATAAAAATATTGTGAGTGTTTAGCATAGATGTCAACTAACGGAAGCCTATTGTATACCATTATGGAGACTTAATAAAATGAAACCTACCTCCACGACCGAAATTGCCAAGATCATTGGGTCCACTAGTGCTGTTGTTTACCGGCAGACTTGTGGCAGGCCAAGAGTCTGCAAGCCAAGGATAACTGGGGTCACTTGCATTCAACAGACCTGGTCGACTGAAGCAGAATAAGAAAAAAAGATATACATACAAAGATAGATACATATATTTTTACAAAATTTAAATATTTGTGAGACAACTAGTAACTGAAGAGACCACATCACTGTTCTCCTAACACTCTAGGTAACAAACAGTTTAGGAAACTTTAATTTATTCCAAATTAAAATTGTGTAGCCTTTGATGATTTAAAGACCTTGAACAGTTAATTAAGGATATATACAAATCAACTTTGTCAGTAGAAGTGGGACTAGGCATCCGTTGTGATTCTGCCAGAATCCAAATGAACTCCGTTGTCTGTGTGAAACAGGGGTTAGGCAGCACCATCACGGAATCCTACATCAGGGCTGCATGATAAATTACCACCTCAAGGGAGCCATCACTCAAACTGATTGCTCCATATCAGCCATTTCCAGGACTTTGGGCCACTATTTCTTCCTTCCCTTGCATCCCAAATGCACGCCTGTCATCTACAGGCTGGTAACTCTTTCTTTGAGCACTCTTGGATGGTTTAGAGGCAAACACATTTGAGTAGGATTAATGAAAAGTCCACAGCTATCTTTATCTGCCACTACTGCATGGCTTTTATATCCCTGTAATTCACAGCTTTGAGAGCAGTATTAAACAGCGAATATGTTGAAAGGCAAGGTACACATGGGCCGTAAGGCACCATGTATTTCTCAACCCAGGATAAACAGCCAGAAATTTAGCAAGGCACGGGGATTTCAACTATTTATCAGGGAAAACAAATAATTTCCTGCAGATACCCTCTTCTCCCAAACAAAACCAAGAAACCTCATCCACAGTTCAGTAGCTTTTCTAGGTTATTAAATGCAGTCATGAAGTTGGAGCAACATCTCTGATCATTGTACGTTATAGACCCCTGCCTGGTACAATCCCTAAGAGAAACATTGGTTTCTATGGAAACGGCAATAAGAAGACACAGACCGCCTTCTTGCCACATCTACTCGCTCTCATTAGGCTTAATCTCTTTTTGCTAAAATATTGATTAAATGGGAGATTGGAAGTTATTACCAGGGCCTAATTACAATCTCCATATTGGCAAATGGAAAACAGATGCGGATATATAGGCCCGTTATCAGCTTTTATCAATTTCAATTGAATAGCCAAAGTTGTGGAATCCAGTCCTATCAATCTACAGCCTATTCATCATCCATGAATCATTTATTTTGTGATCGATTAAGTGTAATTGTTCACTCACAGCAATTTAGGAGGAGCCAATAAGGAGTCTTAAACAACAGCAACTTCATTTGCTAATGTCTAATTAATGCAATAAACATCCTGGTAACAAATGAACACGTTCCTTGTGATATTTACTACTCACTTCACCAAGGCATCTGGGAGATATGAAACATCTGGGCTTGATTCCTCCAAAGAGCACAACAGATAGGTCATTAAACCTTGTGGTAAGCTACTTAACTTCTCCGAGTGTTGTCATTCTTCCTAATGATTGGTTATTAGCTAAAGGTATCACCTATAGCATTTTTCAGATCCCTAATTTAAAACCAAAATATGATGGAAAAACCTTTATACAAAGCAACATACCTTCCATTGCTCATTAGTCCTCCATCTCCTCTTTGGAAAGTGACTGTGTTTTGGTTGAAAAAAAACAAAACAAACAAACATACACACACATGCACACACACATATAAGACAGGGAAAAATCAATTAGTAATAATTAAAAGTAACAATTCAAACTGCTGAGTGTCCAAGATCGAAGGTCTCTTAGCATGATCACATAATAAAGTACAGGAATGATAAGAAAAGGATCAAACACCTTAGGGTTACAATTTGTTCAGGATTTCACTGCACGTTATTGATTAACATCAAGTTGCTCTGTAGCTTGCAAGGCAAACCAGCCACCTGGGCAAAAGGCCTGAATTTACCACAGGCCCCTTCATATGACTTTGTGTTGCAACACTGAGCCATGTGATGAAATTGTTTTCTTGGCATGCTTTTGCTTCAGTACATAATGACATTGCACCAGTGAGTTAATAACATCATGTCGTAATGCAGTAATATAATGTCACCACACAAATATGCCACTTCCGAGGACAAATACGAAGAGGTGGCAGCTCTATTAGAGCTGAAGGGGTGAAAAAAAAGCATACAGCTGCACCGTTTCCATTAGAAGTAGAGTATAAGAACCAGCAATCACACATAAATGCATACATGCCAGTATCACTGGGAAGAAAGTGCTTCCAGTCTTGCTGTAGGGGATGCCAAGGACATATTCAGAGGGAGACAATTGTTCTAACGGGTCCACTCACGGGTGTTTGAAAGAAAAAAACCAGCAGCCTATCCCTTATCTATCTTATTAACAGGTTTACATTTCAGGGCAATATAGGTAAACCCACATTACTGGTGAGATGCTAATTGACAATATTTGATGCTCCTTTTTGTAGCACTCGCAAATATTTTGAATCAAGGCCAACAGTCTACTCTGATTCTCAGTGGCAATATCCCATTATTTATTGTCAGGCATAGATAAGCCAGACTATTAAATATTATCAATGCCCTGGACACCTGCATCCTTACAGGCCCCTGACAAGATGAGGGTTCAAATTTCAGAGAGGAACGCAAGACACTGTGGCCAGTTTAATTTAAAATAGGCCTTGGTTTGGAAATAGTATTTACCTTGCAAGATAGACATTGCCATCATTAAATTATAGCTCCCAGACTACCTGCAACATTTTCCAGATACCAGTCCGAACTACACTAATTCAGGATTAGGCTTTCTATTATACACCATTCTAATCAGACAAAATCACTACACACAATAGAAATGATGTGATGATTAAAAAAATTAGCAATGACATAAATCCCCTGGGAAAATACTTCTGATACTTTATAGAATCCTTGCCACTTTATTAACTCTTGGGATAATTTCACAGTCTACATTCAGCAAAGGGGACAAAACTGGTCCCACTGGAAGCCCTGCTGGAAGACTGCTTGCGTAAGGTGATTAATTACCCTTCATTGCAGAACAAACTAATATCAATATCAGAAAATCACTGCAGTCACATGTCATATCAAAATAGTTAATAGCTGAATTTTGAAAGGATGTAATCAAACCAATTAATGAAAAGCAAATCAAAATGCAAGTATGTGGATTATTAAATAAAAGTCTGCTTGAAAACCAAGACATGGTAAAACATTGCAGCTAATTAATTTTAGAGCCAATGCTACTTTCATTCACGTTGTTTCTAACAGGCTGTCAAATGACTGTATCACTCGTTGCTTAAAAGTGAATGATCTACAGTGCTGTGGATATTGTGTGAATATGCAAAGATGTGGGTACTGCCTGGTTATGCTTCAAAGTATGTTGGTCAAAAGTACATTAAACGCTTGTTCCCTTCTCCTCTCCCTTTCAAATTTAATATTCCATTTCTCCAACTTTGTGCATTTGTCAAAGTGACAAGAAATAAGGAAAATGAGAAAACTTACTGGGATTAATACTCATTTTGGACTTTAATCTACCAGAAATAATTTTAATGTATGTAATTTTGTCACCACTTGTATAGCACGCATAGGTGTGTGAGATTGTAACTATGCATGTCATTTGGAAAAAAAAAATAAATGTATACTTCTGGTCTTGAAAATATTTATATCCCTTGTGTACTTTATAAAGCAAAGCTAAAATGAAGGAGCTAGTAGGAGATTACAGGAATGTTTGCCAGACACACTTCATTCTCCGTGTAGTGAGACACGGAAAAAACTCAAAGGCATGCTGTGAGAAACATATCAAGAAGACAAGGCACTGAAACCTCTTCTCTAGAGCCAAAATTGCTGCAGGTTGTCTGTGGTATATGAACTTGCTGAGAAGAGACAGGTATGACATCATTTATTTTTCTTCTATCCTGGTGGTACCCTTCTATCCTGTTCCCTGTTTGTTCTTTTCTACATTAAATAAACTTTCACCATCCCAATATAAACACTATTTTCAGAAGGGTTGAGCTTAGTTTATTAAAAAAAGAACTTGTCTTGCAGTGACATTGTTTTTCCTGGGGAAGACTGTGCATGGCTTATGTGACGTGTACGGAACTGGGAAAAAATACAGGTTCTTTTGTTTACCCTCCACCCTGTATACTAATGGACGAATGGTTATAATCTTCATGAGAAAATAGACAGGAAAGTATTTTATTACTATTCTTGCTGGAAAAAACTCCAGAGTATCAACTAAGCTAGCCAAAATTCTTCTTCAAATGTGGACATATTATCAGGATTGTTACAGAAAAAAAATCACACTCCTGATGCCATTCATTAATGGGCTACCTGGATCCGGACAGAGAAGATGCTTTTCTTTTAGCATCAATATTGTGAAAGAAAAGACAGCTAACAACAGAAGATATGGTCAGGCTGCCAACACAAGCACTATGTTTATCACTCCTGCTGTACGTTTTGTCAGCATTTTTGCCCGCAGTTTGATTTCTGCAATTACAAAACAAGTCTAAACGCCTCAATAGGAGCATACTTAATGCAATGCAGGCTTGTAGATGTCACTGTAAAAATAAAACACACAGACAGCTGCTTTATTCATCCTGTCTCCACTTCAAAAAGAAGCAGAGCAATTTCAAGGGGCAATATAAGAGGAGGAAGGGAAGGATGTCCCTATCAGTGACCCACCCATCTCCCTTGCTTTTTATCACTGAGGAACCAAAAAGCTCTTTCAGCAGTCTTTGCATCTGATATATGTTCTTAGAAAGGCTGAAGACCTGCAGGGATGAGATTGGTTTTCAAAAGAAGATGAAAAAATAACCTCTGCATAGAGAGATTTTGAAGGAATTCCCACAAGCTCATACTTCAAGGACTATAAAAATGCAGAAATGTAATCCAAAGTGCATTTTAAATGCATAAATATTTAGGAAAATTACATTGTATATATCTGTATAAAGAACAGCATACGTTAAGGAGCTTCTCATATGCTTTTTATTAAATATATAAGGAGGTACCCAAATCATTTACTAATACCGTCTGACAAGGTTAAACTTAATCTTCATGCCTGCTAGAATTGGAAAAATGCGAGTGTATAGTAAGTTGACATTCTGAGGCAAGAAAGCTTTAAAAAGCTTTCTGTATGCCTATCTCTAGTAGGCCACATTTTCCTACTGCAAATGAAAACTTTAATGTTGCCAGCCAAGTCTCATTCCTTTTTCTGATAAGCTGTTCCTCAAATACGAATGTAGATTAATCCTCTTTTAATAAGCATTAACTCAGAACAGATAATCAGCACATAAAAATTCCATCAAATCTTCTGTCTACCTTTGGACTACTCTGTCAAATAATTTATCCTCATTTAACAGTTTCAGGAGTTGCACATAAAATGTATAGCAATCCATAATTTTCTATCTATTTTTATTTTGGTTTTGTTTACTCAGTTTCATGAAATCTTTAATCCCAAGGAGCACTAGTCACTAAATAAGCTTAACTACTCATAAATGAAAATAAATACATATTTACTTTACTTGCATGACCGAAGGCCTAGACACTTGAAAACACCTGAGCATTCAAGAGAGTGGGTACTGGCACAACAAGGAGTTTGAGGGCACAGGAACGATAAGCAGATTAACAAACTTAGTCTTATTTCTACAAATGGATCCCATGCTTTCGTTGTATAGTCCTTATATCAAAATGTGAAAAGAGAATTATAGCATCCCATGTAAAATAAACAAATTTTGTTCTGTCTTTATAATACAGGAATTAATCAATTAATCTATTACAGGAGAAGTGATCAGAGATCTCTTTTGTGCCATCTATTTTTACTTGTATCATGTAGAAACCTACAGTGCGTATTTATATTCAACCAATCTGAGTAAAGGGTAACCACAAAAATACTAAAGAACCAGTGCAGCAGTACTATAGATTTTACAGAAATTCCCAAAAGACCATTTCATACTTTATACCACAGAACAGATGACTGAAAAGGGGTAATATTTGTATTTAGTGTCACTGCCAGATTTGGGGTTGCTGATAAGTATGTCATGGTCCCAAAAATGTATACTTCTTGTACAGCTGCAGATTACTACTTACCAGTAGTAATCTAACAAATAAAGTAAAAAATTAGATTTTTTGTAGTCCGAATATTATCAAGATCAATGCCTGGTGAGTCATGATGGGAGAAAGGGAAGTGGAGGAATAGTGATGCACAGAATTTTGGCTTGATAACTACTGAAGTCAATTCAGTTGAAAATAAGTAAAAAGATTAAGCTATGATTTTCAAAGTCACTTTATTTGTGACCATCTGAGCAAACAATCAGTGCATATGAAAATGTTCAGAAAGACAGAATGCTTAATGAATTTAACTCAATCAATTATTCTTTGGCACAATTCTTTACCAATTGTATGACATTTGATATTTGCTCTTCTCCTACACAGAATGTTACAGTAGTTCAGTCACACAGCAGAAATTAGACCTCTTAGGAGCCTAATAACAGAATACAAACAACCAACAGTCCCAGTGAATGACCCATAGTCTGAAAATGACCCAAAAGAACATTTTTAGCAAGTAATTAGGTAACTGCAGAATCCAGACTTTTAAAAACTGTCTATAGTGTTTTAAGTCCTATACATATGCAAATGCATCTGAAGAAAAACAAAAAAACCATTTACATCAGAAAAAACAGGTTTTTGTTTTGCGCCTGAAATAGAGTAAGTATATGAATGCTCCACTAATACATTCAGTTATCTTTATTACACAACCAAATCTGAACCCTCTGCAATCGTCTAAAATCTGAGTATAGTAGAATAAATTTATTGATAGCTGTCTCTGATGAGGTTCTGAAATCTACATCCCACTGTCTAAATATTTAGGTCTAAACCCAAACTGTTTATGAATTATAATTTTAAAGGGAACAACATACAGTTGTGTCATCAAACCTCCACAAGCAGGGATACATCTGTCTAAATTATATTACTAACAGCAAACTCAAATATTAGAGAACTAATGATGTTTCTTAGGGAACTCTGAGTATAAAAATAAAAAACACGGACTGTGTTCTTTTAGAAGAACAACATTTTTAAAAAAACTAATGATTTCTTTGTTTGACTTGACTACTGGATGACTCAGGTTCTCAGTGCCTCTGGAAATAATTACACACCACGAAATAGAACTATGTGCTATTATAGTTCTATAAAGTCCATGAGATGTCAAAACTATTACAAAAAAGCAAATTTTTGGCAGTGTCTTTGACATATCCTAGTATTGCAGTACATGTGGATCAACTGCACTGAATCATGCACCGTCACTGTGGCTCCAGCACAACTCTGTGTCATGCCAATGGATGCTAGAAAGACAATGGACAAAACTCATCACTTACAGACAGCTGACAGTGGCATAACCGCAGGACCCAAATGCAAAGACGCATTATTTAATTTTGGAAAAAATCCTATGTTGCATCTCAAAGAAAAGCAAGTAAAACATTTAGGGTAGAGTGTGTTATGCTACAACTTATTTAGACTTGAACAAATCTGCCCAGAAGCCAGGAAGAGCAATTCCTGAGCCTCCCGAGCTTCTCCATGAGGACACCTCTCCCTAGCTATGTCACAGATCCTTGAGGCAGACACCACCACCTTCAATGGCCTGCCTTGAGAGTAATTTCTTTCTTGCTAAGCTAAACTCTCAAGCTGTGGCTGAATGTAAGCAAGAGGGAGAAAGCAGACAGCCAAGCATGAGGATTGGTTCAGCAGTGCAGCAGGAAGACTGGACTCTCATCACATGGATAGCAGAGGGGACAGAAGCAGAAACAGCTTTGGTAACTGCAACTGAACAGCCAAGCTGCACATAAAAAATCTTATAGGCTTCTGCTGTAAAATGCTGAGACTTATCTGCCCTTTACATTGTAACACTGAGGTATAATTATTTTTGAGTTTTTGAATCTCAAGCTTAAGTATGAGAGAAAAAGATACTTATTTGTATTAATCATTACTATTAATTTTATATTCTATTTTTCCTGGCTTTCCATATGCTGACTGAGCTGTTTTCAACCTGCTGTTTCAGCCACACTTTGTTTATTCTTCACATATCTTTTATCATGCTTACGATTACGGTCTACTGTATGCTATGTGTATTAAAGATATGAAAACTAGGATATCAGCCTTGAATTGCGTAGGCAGAAAAAATGTTAATGCTTCAATTCCAAAAACCCTGTAAAGGCAATGCATGCATAGATTAATCACTAGATTGACTGCAGATTTGAACACCTCATGGTAAGGCAGATGTATACAAAACTAACAGCTAAACTGGAAGAAATTTCCATTTCTCTAGTTAGATCTTCAAAAATGTTCGAGACTCTTTTTGAGCTTTAAAATCAAAATTCAGTTACATATGACTAATGCTTGTTTATGTTGTTAGTTCAAGCATCTTGTCTTGCAAATTACTTTCAATACTGCATTATTTTGAGGAGTGAGATGAGCAAGAAGTATGCAGAATTATAATGGCAGAGATATTAATGCTGACAGATTTTAGGTTCCCCTGCAATCACTAGGAGAATGAATGCTACATTTTTATCACAGAAAGGCAGCATAAGTGTTTCTCCTTGTATTTGGCTTTAATTCTGCATACCTCACATGTTTATAAATACTCAGATAGCTAATGTTTGCAATGATGTGTTGGTGAGGTAAGAGACAGACTAATGGACAGTACCTGCAGGGGTGAAGGTGAAGGACTGAACTGCAAAACAAGAAAGCAAACACATTGTGAGTTACACACCCTGACAACAAGCGCTAACTGCAGGGCACTAGTTTGCTCTGGAATTTACTCAGTTGTGGTTGGATATCATAAGCAGGACATAGCAGCTAAGCTTAAAGCACTAATCAGCCAGCAGCCAATGAGAGATGATGGTTGGAAAGGTGAACAGTGAATTTTGACAGTCACATTTGAAGACTTTTTATGTGGACATGCTGTTCTTCAAATTGAAAACATTAGATGAATTTTTAAGTGTGATGTTAGTAATTTTCCTTGCTGAAAGCATATGCCATTTAATAATTCTGATAATGAGAATTCTGTGCCATGATGAAATGTTTATAACACACTCAGATGCAGCAAACATCATAAGAAGGAATGAGTTGCAGGAGACACAATGTTTATAATGACTATTATAATTATTTACAGCTATGCATTTTAAGGTAAAAAACACTTTGCTCTCAATCTCTCTGCCCCACGCCCCGCCCTTGCAATGCCACAACACGCCAACTCAGATATGGGGCTAATAATTCTGCTTTTTTTAAAAAAGAGCAATCTTAGTTTGCATCCAAGGCTTAGGACTGTTTCCTAAGAGGAATAACAGTACAGCTGTTACTTAATATGAAAAATCTTGGGATTTAGACTGATATTTTATGTACTCGCATGTGTAAGTGTGTGTGATATATATTAGTTTCTCAACACCACTCCAACTCTCAGAGAATAAAAGTCATTGCTATTAATGGAGAGAAAAAAATCATCTCAGGGCAAAAAGAATAAACTATGAATGATACAGACTGCCTGATGAATGAGGTGAGGTTCCACAGTTTAGTCCCAAGAGCCACTGAAAGGGTCTCGCCTCCTGCTTACCACTCTGCTGGCTGTGCAGATCTTCATCTGATTTCTTCATGGCTGCTTTATTTCACTAAACCAGAGGAAAACTAATCCAGCAGGAGGGACTGAAAACCAACATGGAATAGTTTTCTTCTGGTTTAGTGACTCCAGTCAGGACACTGAGGAACCTTGGTAAAGGCTAAAGACAAGGTGAGGAGGCATAGGACTGTTTGGCTGGGAGCAAGGAATGAACATTGGGTTTTGGAAAGTTGTTAAAGATATGCAGTCACTTGGGGAATCTGTGTCCTCTGATTCGCATGCGATGACCAAGTAGAAGAGTACTAGTGGAATTTTAGTGGGATATAATTCAACATTCAATGTGCTGTGTCCTCAACTGTGCAAATCTTTCTCAAGGAAATGTTTTCTCTTTTTAAATGTATTATACAATAAGCACCACAGAAGAACCTAACCCAATATTTGAAGAATAGCTTTTTTTTGTGCTAGATCAGGCTTCAGAGTGACACATTTCATTTTAATTCACCTGACTTCCTAAAAGTCCGAAAGAATCCTGAAGCACAGAATAATACACAAAACAAATAGGTTGGGAGAGGAAGAAAATATTTTCATTTGGCAAATGTATACACTTTTCCAAATGTAGTTTTCAAAAGCTAATTTGTAACTGGAGAAACACATGTGGTGCAAGAGGGATCAAACTGTGAGGGCATTCCAAGATGTCCTACTTCCAACACAAAACATTCTATGGCTTCTGTCATAGGTAAATTTTCACCACATTTCTCTACTACATCATTCTCTTGTCCTCCAGCTGTAGGTAGGCAGTCACTGATTAAGTACCTCCATTCATTTCCCATGCATACAGCTTTAAAGACAAGAAATAGAGGGGAAAGGAGAAGAACCTTCTAACCTTCCTTGTAAGGGTCTTGTCTAACTCACATTTGAGCACATAAAGGTACCCAGACTACTAACAGAGTGCCTTTTGAGCAAGGAGCAAGAGGTACAATTAATCCTCCGTACTTTCTTATGCTAGATGTGCTAGAGATGTAAAATTAAAGACTGTCTTATGATAATGATGAAATGTGGTACTGGGCAATGCATTTAAAGCTTCTCATACACCAGCATTTTCAGAGAATATGTTTAAAATAAGCATACAAAATTCACCCAGGCCACTTTTGCTGTAAGTTCAAAAAATTTTTAAGTAGGTTTAACTGCACCTGTTCTCTTAAATTTGAGGAGATGTTAATAAATAGTTACTGTTCTTACCAGCATAATTGCTGAGCCCCTTCCTCTTCTTTCTGCGCCAGTACAGCCAGATGCTAAAACCCATCAGAATTACCCAACATGCACCACCGATGCCAGCTATAAAGGCAGGCTGTTTGACAACATCAGTGATTTGCTCAGTTATGCTGTTGTTATTTTCAGTGATGACAACTTCATTACGACCTCCTGCACAAAAGCAATATGACAGAACATTTTTATTATAGATTCTGCAAAACAAAAGGGAGCCAAGTACTGCCAATGAAAATGTAAAAAACCCAGTAATGAACCTCAAAATAATTTTCCACAGTCGACAGATTTAATGAGTATGAATGCACACCTGAAAACCAATGTTGCTTGAAAGTATATTCACAATCAATTGCTATTTTCCGAACATATATTTGAAAATATAGCTTTATAGCACTATCCCAAGTAACCTAACATATGACAGTCTGGAGCCTTTTTTTAAGAATATACATGTTTGTTGCTTTGTTTTTACCTAATTATAGACAGAATACAATGATGAGAAAATGGATCATAGAAAATCAATCAAAAAAAGGTAAATCCATAAATAGCTTTTTCCAAATAAGAAATCCAAATATTCTACAACATCAAAAGACTGTTCCTTCTCTCATTGTTGTCAGCACACCAACAATTCTTACTTATCTCCATTTTCCTTTCTGCATTTCAGCTGGGGTAAAGATGCGTTTTGCAGCAATTATTTCATGTGGAAAACAATTCAAACAAATCCTAAGTGCACCAGCTTTGTCATAAAGCAGAATATTGCAGAGT
This sequence comes from Neomorphus geoffroyi, assembly GCA_033558235.1. Lineage (NCBI taxonomy): Eukaryota > Metazoa > Chordata > Aves > Cuculiformes > Neomorphidae > Neomorphus > Neomorphus geoffroyi. Next base: position 72,220,351 of record JAUMJM010000005.1, on the reverse strand, counting down.
TAACTGTAAACTCTAAACAATCACAGCAACAGATGCTATTTTTTCACCTAGCATAGGCACAAAAATTCTTAACATCAACCTGTAAGAAATAATTAGGATGTGGAATACCAATTAAAGTGACTTGCATCAAAAATTACTACATAGGATCTTAAACTGTGTATATTACATTAGAAAACTACAGATTTCTCCAGATGCTTCCATTAGTTTTACCCCTCTCTTTGTCTAAAAGGTAACTTTTCTAAAGGGAAAAGCTTGGTCTGTGCCTTGAAAACAAATACTCATAAAAAAAGTGAATGGAAATTCAGGAAATGCTAAAGCGTATAGTTCTACGGGTAGCACTTTTCTACTTCAAATCTTCCCTTGTCAAAAATGGTTAGTTTTAAAATTAGGAGATGTGGAACACACTTTACTGTGAAAAATATGAATATTGATTACATGTACATTTGATATAAACTGCCCACATTTGCAGTTTTGAAATTGGTGAAAGAATTATCCATCATTTCCAGTAAATGCATGCATGTAGCTCAATCCTTGAAATGTTTATGCAGTATTTCAGATGCCTGTATGTATGCTGAAGAGCTGCAATATTAGCAACTCTACTGAGACAAAAAAGACACAAATACTATGATTCTCAGTTATCAGAGTGTATCGCACACATGTAAAGGTAGTAGAGTACAGCAATAAAACACTGAAATGGTCACTCAGAGGAAAGTATTAAAAGCATTGTAGCATTATGCCTTGCTGTGAAAACATAAGCATTCCTCTTCTATAATTCAGCAACGGTTAATTTACCATTTGCTTCTTTCAACAGAACAGCCCCTGTGTCGGCACATTGGCTTCAGACTGAAGCAAGCAAACAAGGTCATCGGCTAAAGCAGATGTGAGAATTCTGACACTTTCAGCTTTATTTCCACAGACACCTCTTTGCAGGAGATGTAGCGTTGACAGCAGCCAAGTTGCGAATAAGGATCCCTCCCAGAGGGCCTGTTGGGCTGAGAGTGCCTCCTCTGCCGCAGCCTCCAGCCTGCCTCCCTGCCATGGGACCAGTTCTGCCCAACTGATGCCTCAGCCAAAACGCAGCTTTAGTTCAGGCCCTCTGCTGTGTTCAGAGCTGAACGGAGTCAATCAGGAAGAAACGTGAGGCACTGCATTATGTTGCTATCACACTGTTAATGATCTTGGTGATTTTATTAAGCTTCCTCTCTTTCAGCACCATGTCAGTCTTTAGTAGTGATGATTGCCTGCTTTTGCAAGCAGACAGTTGAAACTTCGCTAGGGCTCCGCTAGCTTTCAGTAGTTCTACGCAAGAAACAAAACAGGCTTCCTGCAAACAAAATAGGTCCCACAGAAGGATGCTGACAGACTATCCTGCTAATGTATAAAAAGGCAGTAGTCCAGTCCTGGTACCATGTACCAGTCTATCCTGGCCATGCTGGTAAGCTTTACAAGTGTCAGGGTCTGGTAGCTGCAGCCGTCCCTTCCTTTACTTTCCTATTTTGTCTTGCTGCTGTCAAAGGCCCAGCGGTTTCCCGTCCTGATGCAGTAAGCAAGAATAAAACTCAGCGAGTGTCAGAGACAAGGAAAAGAAGGGAGGCAGTGGGTGACTTCTTGATTGGATTTTTCATTTTGTTTTACCCATGGAACCAACCCATAGGTGCACCCCAGTGTTGGAAGAGTAAATACTGAGAGTAAAACTAATAGAAAAAGGCACTCTACAGCACACTCTTCCAAGCACACAATTGATTTTGTAGTAGAAATCAGCATGGGAATTGATGTTGCTCTAACTGCAATTAACTTTCAGTTAATTTCTGTGCCTTTTTGGAGGCAAGGTAAAGGCAGCGGGACAGTGAGGAAACAGGTAATGTCAGTGCTGCTTCCAAGGCAGTCATGCTACAAAGGAGATGACTGGGCAGAGAAGTGCTTCAGAGACTCAGGCTTCGGAAGTGGACACTCCTAGACTTAAGAAAAGAACAACTTTCTACTAAAGCCTCCAAAACGTCTGAATATTCAGTTTTCTTCTCTAAGGTCAGAAGCCAATCTGTTGAGAATGAAGCATGTGAAAGCAAAATGCAGAGCGCCTGGGGGGTGCGAGCTTGAAGTGGACTTCATACTCTCCATCTCTTCTAGGGGAAGGTGCAATCTGTCTCTAAATTACCTTCTGAAGCTGGCAGTCTGGCTGCTTGCTCTTACCCTTCAGTGCCTAGCAATTACAACTGCAAAACTAATAGTTCATTTAAATGCCCAAACAGTATATGCCTTTTGAATTCGGTGACTGAAAAGTAAATGGATACAGGTGAAAGTTACTCACTGATGTTTGATAAAATTATTATAGTTCATTGGGTATTGGGGAAACAAACGGCATTAATTTTATATTTCTTTATATACTATTTACGCAGAAGTAATAAATATGTCATCCAAGGTACCAGGGTACTATTTCTTATACTGCAGGTGTTTCTGTAACAATGCTGTCAGTTCAACTAATTAGAACATAGACAAGGGAAGTGTGTGACCTGTAACGCTCCATTGTTCCTGAAGACAAAAACATAATGAAATATAATGTCTTCCTCCCATTGGAGAGTAATGAAGAACAAAACTAATTTATCGGACCAAAAATTAATTAGACACATCAGATTCGATTGTACCTATTACTGTGAAAGTTTGCAGCTGTTCCTCATATTATCATGTCAATGATGGAATGTAAGAGTGAACAGGCCAACTGATGAAGAGAAATTACAGCTATACGATTAACCAATGTTGCCATTCTCTCCAATTTTATCTCTGGTTTTCCTAGTGAAATTTTTTTTTGCATATGGATAACGATCATAAAAATTTTATTCTTGATTCTCTTTGAGACTTACACAAAATTCTAAAGGAATAATATACTTCCTATTGCTCCATATTCTCCTAGTTTTACTTTCTGGATCGTCAAATGTCCGTTACAAGGAATTGGTCTGAAAGTCAGTAGTTGATTATCCATCACGAAAATCAGTTATTTTCAGAGAAAAAAATCTCCTTACAAGAACATATAATCTCTGTATTTCATTAATCATAAAAGTCACACTGTTTAGCAGCATGGTTTAATTATTCTGCATCACTGACATGCTCTCTCCATAATTCAGCATTTCTGTTGCTGTTCATTCTGGTTGCAAGCTCTTAAATAGTATAACTAAGCACCAGGCCATGTAAGATTCTATTAGAATACAATCACTCAATAATTTTTTTCCCATTCATGATGATGTTTTGAGGTTTATTCATTAGCTCATTTTTAATCAAAGTAGTTATCTTATTTTAATTTACCTAAAAAATATTTTTCTTATTCCATGTTCTTGATTCTGAGTCAAACATCAAGTGACACCAACTCAAATTTTCCAGAAATAGTATCACTTTAACAGTGTTATCTTTATCAATTGAATTCATCGTCTAAGAAATAACTGCCAGCAATTCAGAATAAATAGAAAAATGGGACCTAAAGTAAAGGGAGATATAGACCATACAAGGAACAACCACATCCAGCTTTGGTTCCCCAAAGGGAAAACAGAAATGAGAACAGAAACACAATCCCAACAGAAAACATTGTCCTTCACTTTTCATATAAACAATTCATAAATGTGCAAAGATGCCACTAGACTGACTTGTTGAAATACACATTCTGGGCTCATTTAGGGAACAAATAAATATTACGGTAAGTTTAACAATGCAAAATTGTCTCTAAATGCCAAATAAGTTTTTTTCTTTCTTTATATTTTATTTGCATCCTAACATCCATTTCCTGTAACAATACAGATCTCTCCACATTTGACTCTTGATTATACCAGTAATTTTTTGTAAGGAAAAAGTCAGGATGAAGGGCTGTACGCAGACGAGAGGCTGAACATTCTGGGAATCATCCAGTAAAGCACTTTATGCAAGTTTAACTCACAACACATTAAGTGACTTAAGGCTACTCGTGCTTAAAATGCAACACACTTAAGTGTTTTGCTGGATCAAGCCCAGTGTGCCTAGTGCTGAGTTAGATGGACGCTTCAGTGAAATAAGAAAAAGAAGCCCTGCACAAAGTGAATGCAAGGACAGGCTAATCTCCCAACATCAGTTATTTACACAGAGGTCCAGAATTCAGGCCTACTAGATGACAGGTTTCTTATATTTTAAAAAATAATTATTTTGCTTTCGATTCTAGAAAACTTCTTTCCTCTCTTTTATTTGAGCCTGCCTTTTTCAAAAACCAGTGCTGCCTTCATCTCCATTCTTGTATTATCTTCTCCAGTGACAACACATTCAAAGCTGATATATCTCAATTTCTGTTTCTATGCATAGGGAACCTGAATATCATTAGACATTTAAGCAATTCTTAGGGGATGGCCTTTTCTAACCGAACAGTCCATGTTTGGGATATTGTATTGACAACATTTTCTGGAAAGAAAATATGTAATAACAACAAAAGACCAATCAACAAACAAAAGCCCATTTAAGTAAAATCTAAAAAGATCATACAGATAAAAGCAACAAAATTCCCATTGAGCTGCTCTGAACAGCTCAATTCAGTTTTGCTAAATGTGGTTACTTCTATTCTTATCCTTCTCATATTGTTCCTGCCTTTATATTTTATACTTGACAAGAATTTCTGAAGAAACAGTGTCTGTGCTTCCCTTGGGTCTGGAAATTAATTCAGAATGGAAACCACCACTCCGAAAGAGTCATTTCAAAGGCAGAGATGATAATACTACTTTTGCTCTCTATTTGGACTAGAGGCCACTTATTCTTTGACACAGAAAGCTTGTTTGCTTGGGATACTTGAGAAACACTGACTTCAAATGTTCAAAAAACCAACTGTAAATAGTGCCTTAGGCATCAACAGTGTGAATAAGGCAATATTACAGTCAACTGAACAGGAAAAGGGAGCTCGGGCTGTTAGCTCTATTAATTCGTCAACCTGCAGAAGCAGTAAATTCATAAAAAATATTAAATCAGTTTCACTAGATAATCTGCATTTTCTTGTATGTCTCAGGAACATATCTCCCTCCATTGGCTGTGAGAACTCTGCACAAAAAGAAGACATAACGTCAGCAGGCAGTGGGACGTTTAAAGCGAAATAACTAGCTTTATTCAAATCTTGCCTTTTGCTCCATGAGTTGTTATGCTTCCAAAAGTGATTTATGAAAACACTTCTGAAAGTTGAAACAGACAAAACAGAACAACAGAACAGAAAATCACTTACCAATTATTATGGGTTGTGGCTCACTTTTTACTCCCACACCTGCGCTTGTGCTTGCAGCAACTTCCACACGGTACTGAATACCTGGATATAGGCCACCTATTACTACGGACCGAATGGCTGCATCTACTGTTTTGTTGATATGAAAGCGAGTCTCATTACCTAGGCACCAGATCTGGGACAAAAGCAGATGTGTTAAAAAGTATGAAATTCTTCATACTCATTATGCATAGATATGACAAATCAAGGTATTGCAAGACAATCACTTATTTTGGACTTCTTAACAATGTTACTGCCCAGGAGTAGCTGGAATTGGATTGATTAAGCTCAGCAAGCTATCCTAGATTAGCATAGGACCATACCAGCTGCAAAGACTGCTTGTAGACCCCTCTCTGGACTCTGGCTCTCCGTGGAGTGCAAATTCTGTGGTTACACTTCCCAGACACACAGAACACAATCATTCAAGAGAAAAAGAGGCATTATACATGAATTGAAATCTTATTTAGTAATATGATTACCACCAAAACTTTCCCTAAAAAACCTCCACCTTTTTTCATTCTGAATTTCCCACTGAATACAAAAAGGATAGCAAATAATATACAAGCACATGCCGAAACACTTCTTAAAGTACTAAAGAAGAAACAATTCTAAAAATTGTTTTCAACTTCCTTTCATTACACTTACATTGTTCAGAAATCCCGATATCAGTTCCTGACTCAAATACTTTCTAATTAAACAGAAAAGACGTTCCAATCTCAACTGGCATTTGTGATAAGAATGGTCTATGATTTCTTAGTATTATTTCTCTCACACATTTTTCCATAAGCTTTTCCCAAGAAGTTTCAAAACTAAGATCTTTAAGGGATTCTTCTTCAGCTAATGTTATCCACAAATACTGTTTCTGTATTATTAAAGAAAGCATTTACTACCACTCAAGAAAATCAATGCCTAAAGATATTACATGTACACTACATAATTATAATAGCAGAAGAAAGCGCTATTGGTGGAACCATTATCAGCCATCAACTGACGTGTCTAAGCAACAGTAATGCTCTCTTTACCCTTATTTTTGATCCTGCTCAGTGTTTTATCACACCTTACATTTTTCTGTGAAACACTGGGGAAAATTTGGAGGGCAAAAGAAATCCTTGTTCTCCAAAGCTCAAGTAGATTTTATTTGCAGGCCAGAATGCATTAGGATGCGAAACTATTGCATTCATTCTTTCCCTCCTTGTCTGTACTGGTCTTAGTTTACAGCAGCTATGAGATGCCCCTAATTAAAGACATTTATTTCATAAACGAATAAACAGGCACTCTGATGCTTGAAATAGAGCCAAAGATCTACATTCAATTTGTTAGAAAATCCACCATGAAACTGCAGCAGTCATTTTACACTCAAAGAAGTAAAAGAGTCTTCACAGTGTATTCACTGTAGCCAGCTCACTACTCAGGCAGCCACCTAACCTAACACAGAAGGGATGTAATAGGCAGTGACCCAAGCCGTTTCTATAAACGTCCCAGAGGTCTGAGCACTCACCTGGAACACAGCTTTTAGAAACCATCAGCTCGCTTTGTTTCATATATACATAATTTGTGGTTTAGGACTATGCCTTACTTATTTGACTATAAGCCCTTGATGGTTAATATTGACTTATGCTGGAGTCAGTATCAAGATTAATTAAGCCAAAAGATAATTATTAATTGATATGAAAATGAGATCAATAAAATACTAGGATTAATATATCTTGATATTGACTAAAAGCAAAACAAAAGAAGTGCTATGCTAAACATAAATATTGTAAGAATTTACTGCATCCCTCTGACCAAGTGACAAGCTGGAGGACGTTGAACCATTAGTTGATTTAAAAGTGAAGCACTTTCTCCTTTCTTTATGCTGTGTTCCCCCAAGATACAGAAGGGAAACAGTCTTTTTGTGTGAAATGACCTGTATTGACCACTTCCACCCTTTGTGGGATTGTCAAGAAAGCTGCCCTGCTCTATTTCAGCAAAAAGCTTCACTCTTGGTATACAAGTCAGCCACAGCAAAGTTTTTTAACAGTGTGTTCCATGGTCACAAGACTGTGCCAATGCTGAATCTTGCTTGATTATTTTCTCCATAGTCCTCCATCCCAATAACACACCGCAATTCTTCAATATTGTAAAATATACTTGTGCAGAAGTGAACTTGGAGGGGAATTATAGACTACATCCAAATTTAAGATGATATAGAAGGAGTGGATGCTTTGAGCCATCATAGCATAAAAGAAGGAGAAGATAAAATCAATGCAGACAACTTCCATATAACAAACTCTGGATATAGAAGTGGAGTTCAACCTGTTCCTCAGAGCAAATCCAGCACTTTTAAGTTGTGAACCTTGACATAGATAGTACTCGGAGGAAGTCTTGTACTCTCCAAGAGCCACACTCCTTGACTTTGACCTTGAAGTGTTAGGGAAGCAGTGGCGGCACCAAGCCTGACAATATTACAGAAGCATTTGGACAATGCACTTGTCTGCGTGCATTAACGGTGTTAATGTTGGGAGTGTCCTGCACAGGGACAGGAGTTGGACTTGATGATCGTTGTGGGTCCCTTCCAGCTCAGGTCATTCTATGATTCTATGATTAGCATTTTTGTAGGAGAAAGAAGAGGTATCTTTCCTGCCAGCTTTTTTGACGGATTGAAGCCACTCTAAGACTCTCTGTCTTGAGAGTGCAGATGCCCTTAAAAAACCCCAAACCCTTCCTCTTGTTCTACAGCAGGAAAAAGCAATAACGAGAAGCGCTGTAAACCAGGTGGCATTTACAGCTTTCATCTAGATCTAGCTCACGGTATTTTTGCTTTTAATATAACAGTAGTACTGCTTAAAACCAACAATCCATAAGCAGTCAGTTCTCTGTCTCCATGTAATTATATGGGCAGCTGTAAATGCTGTCAGAATCTAAATCCATAAACAGCGCTGTTGTTCTGTAATTCAAGCAAGTGTTTACTTAAATACACAACCCTCCCATTACACATCATTTCTACCTTGTACTCCTGGATGACTCCATTTTGGTGATCTGGAGGGGGAGGATCCCAGGAGATGCTGATGCTTGTGCTGTTGTTGTTTCCAACTGTCAGTACAGTAACAGATTGAGGAGGGGCACTTGGAGCTACACCAAGAAGAGAGAAGAAACAGAAGCAAGATATTAATCCATTTGCTAGAGCATGAATTTTGCTGAAACATTGTAAGAGCAAGCAGGCAGTATAAAAGTTCACACTCCCTGCAGGCCTAGGTATGCACATTTTGTTAGGCACTGACAGTTTTGAAAAATGCCTTTCTGAAGAGAAGCATAGCGTTGAATGACAATGTGGAATTCGTGGCAATGAAGAATCAACACAATTCACTCCTCATTTATTTATATTTTTAGTATTTCTTAAGTTTGCCTTGGAATTATCCTCATGTTTGCATTCGTTTCCCATAATATGCATGGACACTGATGGATATATCAACTAATGTCAGGCTGCTTCACCTGGCCTAAAAAGTGTTTTGATTCTTCTTTCCCCGCATGGTCTAATAATAATGAGCAGCAGCAGGTGACTAAGGATCTTTTTGCTTCCTATGTGGAAGACATTAGCTTAACAGGTTTAAACATAAAGCTCCTAGGTGGAAAAGGGTTAAAGCATTCAGGCCTTTAAAAGAAAGGCAAGTGAATAGGAGAAATGCTAAGTTAGGTCAGATATTTCCTCCTTTCCTAGGCAAATTGCTTTCTCTTAAAAGTCCCGTGCAGCTCAACCATTCACAGCTGCTTGGCTGGTCACTGCATATCAAGGCCATATCTACCAGACAATTACTTGCCAGCCCTGCTAAGTTGGCTAGAAATGTGAAAAAAAAAAAAAACCTCTTAATCACTAAAAGCTATGATTTATGCTGGCAAAGGCTCTCTTTTAGCCACAATAGCAGCAGGGTGCTTTTGTTGGCTCGGAACATGCTGTTTGAGAAGTGGTGCAGCAGCTCTGCTATGGAAATGTCCCCTCTGTGAGCGTCTGCTGCGTCTCCACGCGGGGGCTCTCCCACCATAGCTATGGCTGCCACGGCAGAGGGCTGTGGCACATGTCCCTCCTCAGACACTCAAAACCTCTTGCAGCGCCCCTTCTTCCCTCCCTTAGTTCTAGGCAAGTATTGAAACCCCACCGCAGTGGCAAGCTAAGTCATCAAAGCTGACTGTATTATATTAAGGTATAGGCCCTGGGGAAAAAAAATTATTGATATCAGCTGCACTGAACTGGTCCTTGGACCCATCTAGTCCATTTATCCCAATCCATCCATCCAGTCGTCAGCAAAACTAATAGGAAGAGGCTAGGAAAGTCTGAACTAATAAAGTAAGCATATAGTGACACCTCTCCAGGACAACCTTCCAATTCACAGAAGCCTGCTGCTTCGAGAATTTCTGTTTCAGGTGTCTTTGTGCTTAATAACTTGTTACAGATTTTTTCTTTCACGAATTTTGTCATTGCCTGTAATATTATCTCAAAACATTTAATATGAAACATGGAAGCTTATGTTGAAGACATAACAGAACCTAAAATATTTATTACTCTACCCCACCCAAATCTAGATAGCCCTCCGTGTTTTGGGCATCTCACATCGTGTGTCACAGCTCCCTGACTCCAGTCCCCTGGTCTAGACTATTTCTATGCAGAGAAGACTTCTTCACTGTTAAGCTCTAAGGGAACAGGACTCTCAGTCTTCTCCTTAACAGCTATTTCTGACTGCACGAACAGGGACCATACAAGACATCAAAAAAGATATTAGATACCTATTACTGTCCTGTGAAGCTGCATGTTTTGACAACTACATTTTCAAATGCTGGTTCAGCCGCAAAATAAATAGCGTTAGGTAGAGTCTTTGTGACCTTGAATAACACAGAGGAACACTGTACTGGAGGGGAGAGATGGAGCTGTGTTGTGGACTACTCTTAGCCAGGGCAAGTGAAGCACTGAAAGGTGGCCTTAGGCTACTCCTTGCAATTGTGTAAAGCATAAAATTGGTGAAGTTAATAATTATGTTGTGTACTTTATGGCAAGTGAAATAATTTCCTGAACAGTATAAAAATTAGCATTATAAATGTCCTCAGTTATTCAGTAACAACAAACCCATGGATAAATATGTGAGTGATATTGTTTAGAACAACATTTTATAACGCATGAAAATACTAATAATAAGAATGGCAAAACCTAACACTGTATAACTCATTTTTGGTTTTAAGTACAAAGGATTAACTTATTGAAATACATTTCCTTTCATCCTCAAACACAATGGGCATTTGGAAATATAATTTCTTACATGCACATACCTGGAAACACACAGAGAGCGAGTGAGAACAGGGTAAATGCTAAAGAATTGTAAAACGAATATTGTAGTCTAACATTTAAAGAAAAACATACTGTATTCACTTTGTTTTGTATCTACACTGTATGAATATTCTAGTTAATATTCTACGAGTGCATGCCTTTTTGTTGTTATTTTTTGAGGTTATATGGTAAGTTTGATGCAAAATTAAAATTGCAGCTGATGCATGCAGCTGAAAGTATCATTTTAAGAGCTCCACTAAGGCAAGAAGGCATTGACAGACAGGAGCTGATAAAAACTAGGGAGATTTCTTCCATTACCAACTGTCATATTTTTGTAGTGACAAACAACATGCAGAAAAAATACTACTCCACAAAGCAATTCCGGAAGAGATTTAAAACAGTGGATGTAACTGAAAAAAAAGCATCTATCTTTAGAACAAGCAAGAAAGAAATAGTGAAAAATATAAAATAAAATATTTTATTTAGTTCCATTTTGTATGTGCACACACATATGTGGATGTAACAGTCCTGCTTCCTCTCTCTGATAATATCACTCTGTAAGCTGGCACCGTGATATAAATTAAGCCACTAGTCTGACACTGCTGCAGTTATTAAACAGACCACATTGAAAAATAACATTTTTAAAACTGCTTTCTCATTTCCCTTGCTGCTGGCTTGTGGAGAACACCTTGCCTGCTTCTTGACAGGTCAATTATTCCAGTGCTCAGCTTCTTCTTACAGATAGGAAAGAACCCAAATCGCTGCTCATCTTTTCCAGACGCAGCCAAACAGAATTCCATTTGTTACCTTCACAAGGCCAAAGAGGCAGGAGATGGATGGATACTGAACTGTGACAAATGTCTGATCTAGAGGAAAAGTCTAACTGCAGCAAAATTGATTTTTGGAGGCAGGCCTCAGAAGTAACATTACATGTAAAATTCAAACCCGGAGAAAGCTGCAGCTACTTTTTGGTCATACTTTGCCTTTACCAAGGCTATTTTTTATGATGTTACAAAACCCCTCTAACACACATATCACTCCTCTAAATTATTTTCTAAAAATAGCATAACTGACATTTTTTTAAAAGTCAAGTCTAAAAAAATTCGTTTTCAAATGGAATCACAGGCAATAGAAGATGTGGGATGGCTTTAAATTGATTGCCATCTTTCTTCACTGGATAAGAAGCAAGCCACTGTCATTACACATTCAGTTGGTGTTATTTTTGAAATATATGAACACCATTATAATTACAAAGATAATGTGAGGAATTAAAGGAACTACCTGTAGAACTGCATCTACCCAATGTCTTAATTTTCTCATGGAAGTACTTAACGTTATCACTCAAGCAAGAGAAAAAATTATTTACAGGGTCTCACATTTGTCTGATGATAATACTATATGTTACAGGGAGGTGTTTTTTGAGAGACATACTTGTAAACAGACTCCTTGAAGGTTATATTAATCTGGAAAGTGGATCCCAGGCAGTGAGTTATACACATCTGTAGGCAAGAAAAGTTTTTTAAATCTTCACCATGTGGAAAGTTATTCCACATGAACAAAGTGGCCTTTGAGGTAGGAAATTAGCTGACAGGCTCTGCTAGGAGCTGAGGTGTATAAAAGAAAATGTCATTCCTCAAGTATTTTATAGAGATAGACAGGAGGTACAAAATCTTCACTCTTTTTCAGTAGTTCTTAATTTACCTTTAGCAGGAGACAGATGAACTAAATAAATAACAAAAATCAATTGAAATTGGACAAGAAGAAAATCTGCTAGTGAGGGGATAAAATCCTACTTTTAACTACAGAAAGCAATTACACCTGTAGAAAATTTTTTTTCAATTTTCTTTTTTTTAAAAAAAGCTTTGTTCAGACTGTTGCAAAGATATTCTTTACTGACTGGTTTAGGCTTTATAGTCTGAACAAAGACATAGGAACCATAAAGTCCTAAATTCTAAATCAGACTTGAAAAATGCCTTCCTACATGTTCCTCGACACTGAATTTTCTTATCTATAAAGTACAAATGGCAACCCAGGTGTCTTCAGGATTACTTTGCTTGTTGGGCATTATACAAATCAAAGAGAAAAGTGAGTAATAAGTGAATCCACTCTAGAATTAAAAAGCGCTTGACAATCAGCACTAAATTAAACCTCAGGAGACTATTGTAAATGGTTTAGATGCATCTTCAATAGGAAGGAAAAAGTGCACTCAAAACCCACCAAAACCATATCAGCACTTTGAAATGTCATTAGTATTTCTCTCCCTTGCTTTGAAAGAAATCAATGAGACGGAGAGATGAACCCTCACTGTTATGATCATCCTTCTACTTTTACAGGAGCGATTCTCCAGACAAAAGTTGAATTTAGATAGTTAGAACGATATGTTTCTTGTACATTTCAAAGAGAAAAATACAAAAATTATTATACTGAAATCTCACCTCACTCCCTTTAATTTTCAGTTAAAAAGTAGTCCTAGAGTGCATATGTCTAGCAAAACTACATACCACCCTACATGCTTGTGCACTTCAGCAGTGTAAACTGTTTACTACGTCTGCATTCTGTATGTTTCACAGAGGCTTGAATAGTACTTAGGAAATCCTGTGAAGGACTAAATAGGGCAGTTTCATGAACAGTGTGTTAACAGAAAGACAGCATGCCCTTGAGACTGGGGTTCCTTCAGACTAGTTAAATATCTGTCCTTCATCAGTTCCCATTTCCCAACCAAACTGTTCATCTACATTATTAGCCATCCAGAAAGATGTGCTTAATACCAAACGCTCTTTTGTAAAAAGTTTTCATTTATTAGTGAGGCAATGGGACTTGTAATCTTCACTTAGTTAATAATAAAGGATCCTGTATTTCACTGCTATCTGCTAGAGATAAGGAAATCATCAATCAGACACCTGTGAAAGAAGACAAAGGATCACCCGAAATAACGAGAATTGGCTCAAATGGAACCGTAGTCAATATGTATGTGTTGAGTAAATATAAGCAGTAGACCTACGCGCTTTCTTCACAGGCACTCATGCAGGAACATCCCCAGTGCTTCTCTGGCACCGAAATTAAAGAATACTTGCTTAACAGTATCTCAGGCTGTTGGGCTCTTCTTCGTTTCATTAGTTATATTTTCAAAGTACACGCCAAAGTCTCTTATTGCAACAATAATGGTTATAAAAGAACCGCTGCAGTGCACACCATTTTTTGGAAGACCTAAAGCCACCTGGACATTATAGGGACTTACCAGCTAGAAGAACACAGGACTAGTACAGTGCTTTCTCATGGAATATTTATAGAACAAATATGAACATTATATCAAATTCTAATGCCAAACCTTTATCAAATAAAAATCATGTGGAAGAAATAGAGCTAAACATACACATACACTCAGTAGCCAAAATGGTTACTCTTAGTTTCACCACCAGTGCTAGTATGGAAGCCTACTGCTTTTCTGACCATTTTACTAACCTTCCTCTGTGGTACGAGCAGACTTCGATTCACTGTCCATTCCTTGGAATTCATTGAAATAAGGCCGAACTTTAATTTCATATGTGACTCCCTTTTTCAAGCTGACGAGGACAGCACTGCGCTCAGTTGGGACTTTGACCTCCAAATTCTGCCATACAGCTGGAGAAGGTAGGCCAGACGTTTGGCGATACATTACTCGGTAGCCCTGAATAAACTGGGATTGGCGATCAACCTAGAAATGGCATTAAATAATATGTCAATAAACATACTAAAGTAACAAAACTGTATTAAAAAAAATCCAAAACATTTGCTTAGAACACTTTTTTCCTCATGAAAAAGAGAAAATTAACAGTTGTTTAAGATGTTGAATCTAAAAATCAAACTGTCTTCTTGTAAGTAACTTGATTAGTTTTCTATAAAGAATATTTTTTTCATATTACTTGCTGTCGAATATTTCTTTTTATTTTACTTTCTCCAGCTCCATATATCATGACAAATACCACCTTAAATCATAAAACAAGGCCCCACCACAGCAACAAATCATGAAAATAGAACTTTGGCATAATGCTTACTGCATGTAAACTTATTAAGCACATCTTGGCTACTGATGTGCTGAAATATGAGAAGAAAAGAAAAACACGTTCTTTTCAGAAGAGGACGAGTCTTTGAAGATACCCTACATGCTTTCAGTTAGTCCATTACTTGGCTTACAGCTCAACTTTTCATTAGATGCTCGGGAAAGTAAAATAAACATAAGGCAGATGCAGAGAAAACAACTTCCAGGGGCATGTGCTATTTCTTGCATTTACAGTTTAAGCAGTCTTTTTGCATCCTGGGGTTGTGATGCTCTCAGGCAATCAGATGGAGGCAGAATGTTTGGTTTGGTTTACATCTTGATGTTGCTAGGCAAGCACAATTCAAAATTGGACCACATGTAGAAGTTTAACAACTATAACTTATCATAGCTATAAACAGGATTCTTACTTGAAGGAAAAATTTAAAATGTGTTGTATCTTGGAGAGCTTGTATGAATTTTTTGTCTTGAGGAAAAAAAAGGCACAAACCAATGATTTGAGCTATATGATGTTTGCATGAATTTTGCCTGCAAAACCAGTCAAAACAAATTGATAGATAAAACCAAATCCAGCTGCTTCTGTAGTCATCCAAAGAAAGTGCAGCACAACTAACAAGATTATACAACAAGGTGTTTGGTAAATCTCTGAGTTATAACTAAGATTCAACAAGTAGGATTTCTTTTATGTTCTTGACAATTTGCTAGCTCAAAGATATTTCAGAATTAGAAAATATATTTGACTTCTTTTAAGAATAAATGAATTTAAGACTGAAAACACAAACCAGAGTCTATTACATTTCTCTTATAATCTTGTTACAGTTTATTGAGGCATTCTGAGGGGACACAGATTCCTAGATATGAATAAGCAGGGCAAGCAAGAAGAAAGCTTTATTTATGAGAGCAAAGCAGAAATGTCTTTCATCAAAACTGTCACTGTTAAAAACCTTGCAACATATGTTACAACAACATTAAGCTTGCATTTTATAAACTTCTCTACGTTCACTTTAAGTGAATTTATGCACTGAAAGAGGGATATAACTCACAATAATAGCTTGTTAATACCGAAAGAATCAAGCTGTGTTTTTAAGAAGAACATTAAGCAGCTGTTTCCAGATGAAGGGAGTCTGTAAATCAGAGTAAATTGTTTTTATCCATGTTTGAATTTCATTAACTAAATGTTTTACGGACATAAAGCCTTTATGAACCTCATGTTTACTACAAAATTCAGCAAGAATAATGCTTTCATGCACTTTGTAATACAGATTTTCAACCTAAATTATAATACAAGGCTATGATGTTTAATAATCAAATAGTGAGTTTGATTCCTACCTAATTTCTGAGACAGAAGCTATGTTGAAATATGGCATAACTTTGTTAGAACTTACCATTTTGTCTTTGCTGTGCTTTTAAGCTCTACTGACTGCTGCCTAGTGGAGAACATCTGAAAATTCAGAATTGACTTGGCTGGACAGTAATAGTCTGTTGCTACAGAACAGTATAGAAGGTGTTTTCTGTGGTACGGTACAAGCACAAACGCACCCACCAACTTACTGAGAAGAACTAGACCCCTACAGTATACCTATAGTATACTAGTTTTGAGTGCATCACATATAGGTAATATACAAATTATTTATACACTTCTTTTTACCTCTTATGTTTGTAAACTTCTAACCTAAAAGACTAAACAATAAAAGGAATATGAAAACAGAATGCAATAGTTAAATGAGGTTGTAATTTATATGGGTGCTATAAACTATTGATTTGGGACTCACATAAGTTTCACAGAGTATTCAATTAGAAGTTTGATCACAACAAGGCTAAGTGATTTGTCTGAATTTCAGATTATTGACAGTGATTCCATTATTCAGGGTCTAGAAGGGTACTTATTAAAGAAAATATTACGCATTTTTAATGTTTTCTATGAACATTCAGTTGCATTCAGTATCAAGGAGAGGATACGAATCTATCTCTTATGCCCAATTAAAGCTAGGCCTTTCATATGGTCAAAATGTTGGGAAACTTCTCAGAGAGAACTTCACTTATCGAGAAAGGTGGACTTTTTGTTTTGTTTGGCATTTTCTGATTAGTAAGAAAGTTACTCTTGGATAATTACATTGACGAAACTGAGATATTTGTGAGGTATAGGATAGGTATATTTCATATATATATATGTACACACACATCTATGTGTGCATGTGTATATGTATGCATAGACATGCACGTATATACGTGTGTATGTCTCTGCATGCATGCACACAATCTTGTATATAAATACAAAGCCTGTGACTTCATCATTTCCTCCATTTGTTGTGTGGTAATCATGTGCCATGCCAACAGCAGGCCACTAAAAACATGCTTAAAGAACCACATTCAGCTGTGCCAAGCACCAAACAGCTCTATAGGTTTGGTACATTTCACACACGGGCAGAGCTGCGGAAGGATGCACCTTGATCTGAGGTAAGAATGTAATGATTTCTAGGTATTCTCCTTTCTATTTTTTTATAAATGGTTGCCACTTCCTCATATAAAATACTTGGCATTAGTACAGAGATTGCATAAGCTCTCTGCTCTGAATACTGAAATCACAGTCTTCCTAGTCTTCCTGTAACACTCTTAACTACTCTTGAATTTGTACAAGCAGCAGTACCATCTACTCAAAAGAGCTGCAACAGTTGCTGATCTAAAGATACACTTTCTATCTCAAAAAGCAGACGGCACAAAATGCAGATGCTCCTTGAAAAGACAAAAGGGAGCAATTACTGAGTAGGTTCTGCTCAGCACTGACCTAATGCTTTAAGGCAACCTATAAGCATAATTGGATGCTGCTTCTCACCCTCTTTTTCAATGAATACTTAAGTGTGCGAGGTATCTACAATAACTGTCCTCTTTCCTTGCATGTTCAAATCTGCACATGCTGCAGCTGAACAGGAGACATGTTCAATGGATATTAGATCATTCAGTTACGCTATTAGGTTGTTAAAAGATGGCAAGAAACTCATAATGCATCTTATGCTGCAAATATAAGCTCCTTTCAGGCAAACTTGTTAATCTGCACCCTGAAGATATTTTGCAATATGCTCTGTAGTATGTAAATTTCTACTGCAAAGTATCCTAAGAACCACTCTGCTCCCACAGCAGTTCTCCATCTGGGCAGAACACCTTGCACACTGTGTTGAGCTCACTACTATAGACTCACAGTAATCTCAGGAAATTCAAACAGTGCTAGCACTGATCTATCCTACAGGAACAAGACAAAAGGTGATAACACAGTGAAAGACTGTCTAAAGGACTTGGCTTTTGAAGCATCCAGTGAAGTACATTCATTTAAAATCAATGTCAAATTAAAAGGCAGAGGTAAATAAATTGTCCTTCTGCCTGGCAGCCTCCTAGAAGGCAGTCAGGATTTCAAAGCAACAATTCTTTTGTTATATTGAAGAACTGATTTTTTATTCCTGCTTGTGTCACAGGGCTGCTTTACAATGCTAGGGAACTTTTCACAGTTGGCCACTCTCCGTTTAAGGCCCAGTGAGGCTAGAAGTGCTGAACTATAGTTGAGGTCAGCTGAAAATGTGGTTGGAGTACATCATATACTGCTGCAATGCAAAGTGTTGGGATAAAAGTAAAAATAAATGAGGCCTGAGGTTTAAAATCAGCCATTTAATAACAGTGGGCATATATAATTCCGTAAATGTCATCAGCAATAAATATCTCTGCACCTCACCTCTCTATGTGTAAAGTTAGGATAATGACACATTTTGATCATTGTGATGTTAAATTCAGTATTATTTGTGAAACACCCAAATGTTATGGTTGAAAGTGTGACAGATAAGCAAGCACATGAGACAAACTAATAATTTTTTTATTCAATGCAAGGTTTCAATGGTATGAATTTAATAAGACCTGGCATCACACAGTGAATAAAGATAAAAAGAAATGTTGAATAGCTCCATGAAGAAGAGATCCTGTATGTGACCCGATAATTAGAGCTACATTTTAATACTTTCATACAAGAGAAATAAATTTAAGTGACAGTGAAAACCTAACTTCTGTCATTCCTCTTCTTTTTTTTAACACTGACTTTGTAAGTCTGACCTTCTTTTAAAGCAGACAAAATATGCATGTGTATATTTTAAAATTGCAACACAGTAGCAGAGAATTATTGCTGAAATGTAGACTCAAATTTGAAAAAAAGGAAAATATAAAACTAAAACAATACCAGAAAGGAGAGAGAAATTGGTGTTACTTTGTTTGGAGTCAGGCTGTCAGAAACTCAGTGACCAAGGATGTTCCTTGGCATTGACTCCTTGATGACTTTTGTAGAAAGTCAACACAGAGTCTTATGACTCTCACGGCACTTCAGTCCTTTTGTATCATAGTTACACTACTTAACCATATTATATTAATAGTGTGGACTTCATTCTCTGGATAGAGTGGGGTTTTTTCCTGGAGCCTATAGTTAATTAATTGGGTTTTTTTCTGGTTGCCAGAAAGCTTCTGATTAGCTATTTCAGATATTTTTTTTTGTATCTTTCTTCCCCCAGGCAATTCTGAAACATATCTACAGAGGCCTGTATGCTTGTCAGGTGGCATAGGGTCACTGCTTTGAGGGATCTTCATAATAAGCTGATATCCATAGCATCCCTAACAATTTACCTTTACCTTAACATGTTTTCTTCGCTCATTACTTGTTCAGTAGCAGCACCAAGAGACTTTTTTAGCTAGAGATACACACACACACTCCCATATATAACACACACATGCACACACAAATACATACATATATATTTCACTATAATCCAATAACATTTGTTACATGGCATAAAACTGAATTGTGTTCATATTGGGGCTCCCTTTTGTACTATATGCTAAAGCAAGGACAAGCCTATGAAACTGTATTTCTGTCACACCCAAGCGAAGACTTGAAGGAGCGCCACACAGATGTGATCCAGGTTTACAGTTATGGCGTGCTAACGTTCAAAGTTTCTAAACTACTTGCCCTTGGCAACTGCCCATTGCCAATTGCCCATTGGGCAAATGTCTGCCTCAGCAAAAGGGTTTACTACAAAGGTTAGTCAGCCTGCCCTGGAGTTATGTAGCTGAAACAGACAGCATTTTCAGAATGGCAAGCTGCATGTTGACATTATCAATGGCAAAATGCAATGACACATTTTCAAATAATCTTCTAAGAAAGAGAAATTTGTGGGTTTCACTATTTATTCTAATCTGCTCTCTTGACCACTGAAATCTGTCAGAACAAGGATGGCGCGTAAGCCCCCATAAATATGACTGAGTTATGCAAAATCAAGAGTAATCCTTATAATACAGTCTAGCACCACACATCTTATCTCCTATTGCGTAATCCCCTCTTGACATTAACTTCTTAGCAATATTATATGTAGAATAAAAACCCTGAGTATTTTCAATATCTTTTTAGTAGAATTCATCCTATATAATACAACTGTTGCAGGGACGTGTAGCGCAATTTCTCTCAGTCTTCCACTCGTGGTTCTCTTTCCTCTGGGGCAAATGCTCCAAGCGCAAAACACCCTTTTCTGCTATGCAGTACCCTAGGAACCATCTCCTTCTGTGGTTACAAATCCTTTCCTTCAAGCCTCAGGAAGGGAAACATAGCATTTGAAAAGCCAAATACTATATCAGAAATTCCACCCAGTAGTTTGACCCCTCAAATAGAAATGTTGTTATGTACTGCCCAAAAGATTCTGGTCTTCTATAATGAAAGGATATCCACTGATTGTGGGTAAGATTTATGCTAGAAAACTAGAGGCTACACAGTGGCATCAGCACCATGTATTTCTGACTTCCCTACATGTGCCCTATAGGAAAGCTATTTTTGCATTTTAGGGTCACCAAATAATAGGGTGTT
The DNA here is from genome assembly GCA_033558235.1 of Neomorphus geoffroyi. Classification (NCBI taxonomy): domain Eukaryota; kingdom Metazoa; phylum Chordata; class Aves; order Cuculiformes; family Neomorphidae; genus Neomorphus; species Neomorphus geoffroyi. The sequence continues at coordinate 72,199,887 of JAUMJM010000005.1, read as the reverse complement.
GTCAGAAGTCCCTGTGCCTTGAAGCAGAAAATGCTTTTTCGTACAGCAATTTTATGTTGATACTTAACTTCATTTTTTGACACGCACAATAATGAGTCCACAGATCAATTATCCTTTAGATTATGGTGTTAAGCATATTCATGTTTATAATATTTTTCTAGTCAAACATCTAGCTCATTTTGAGTTGAACACTGAAGACTTTAAACCTGTCTGACTTAAAACAGAAAATAAGACCACTTCATTACCACATATATATGCCTATATAATGTCAGTTTATCACCAGAGCACTCACACTGGGGTCAAAACTGGAGCTTTTCAGGACAGTAAGAAACTGCAGGGATAAACAGGCAAAATTAAAGTACTCTTAAGGTAATAAGAGCTGAAGCCCTACCGTCCAGGTGACTTGAACTGTCGTGGGTGTCAGCACAACAGGATTATGCAGTCGAACAATGACATCTCCCAGTTCTTTCTGGACTTGCCTATGATCTACGCCTTGTGCTGGTGGGCTGATATCTGCCAGGCCAAGCAAACACATGAAAGCATAATTTTAATGAGAAAAGTTATGTGTGGCATCAATAAGAATTACTGAATAGCTCAACAACATGATTTAAACACCTTTTATAGCACTAAGGTTTAAATACAAACTTCAAAGCACATCAAGTAATGCAGACCAATCATTCACCTTTAGCTGTTTAGAAAATAATGAAATATAAAGATAATTAAATGAGTATTCAGATTCGATGGTAATATTTTCTCAGATCTGGTAAGTGATGAGAGAGCAGCGCTATTCACTAGTTCCAAGATAATAACGATGTCTGGAAACAAATTGGTTAGTATAATCGAAGAAAATAAACAGTTGTGGGTTTGTATTTTTTTTTTTCCTTAGGGCATACATGACATTAAGTCATTACATGTTTCCAAACTTTTACTAAGCTTCCCCTCCCAACATACCATGTACACAAGAACCAAATACTAAAAATAGCATTTTTTCTGCAAAGTGCATTTTCATTTTACAGATATAGATAATGAAATACTGGAATAACAAAATCATGACTCAAGCAAAATTTGCTTAAGAAGCTATATTCTGATGTCAATTAAGAGTTCTCTAAAATTAAATTGGTTGTATATTTTCTCTCACCTCTCTTAACAGCTTCCAGTGAACTTACTATTGGTTGCTACTAATTTAAATTCCAGGGAAAGGATTATATATATAGTTTCTTCAAAGTGATTTTTAATATATGGTTTGATCTGTTAATAATCCAAACAAGAAATCAGGTTCTTTCTTAGAGTAATTACTGATTTCTCTGTCCTTATTTGATGTAAGTAATATAAGGCAAACCCTTTGAAAGTCTCTGATTGTCTACTCGTAGTCCACTGGTAAGAATATGAATAAAATCCTATTACTTGTATTTACTATACTTAATACCAGGAAATTAAATGCGCAGCTATTAAAGCTAAGACAGACACTTGTTGCAAATTAATATTATATAGCACTGTTACAGCTGCCTTTTTCTTCCTTCATGGCCACTGTGAATAGGCTTTCTACTGTGTGTCAGCTTCTTCTGTGAGCCTGAATTGAATTCAGGCATAATTAGAAATCACATCAAAACATTATGTTAATTTTCAATTGATTTTATGATTTAATTCTATTAAACTGCAGGCTTGCAAAGAAGCTATAAATCCTGTACACGTCTCAGTGTGCTTGACTGCTAAACAGCTTCTGGAAATGGAAGCTGCAACACATGCTGCAGCTAATTAAAAGACATGTTTTTACTGAAATCAAATTGCTTGTCAGTATGTCAGATAAAAAGTCTATATTTGACACTTAAATGCCAAACAAAGTTGCTTTTTTTTGACTAAGTGATAAGTTATGCAGACTAAAAGGCTGGTGCTATGAAAAGTATGAGTCACTCTATAATAATGGGAGATTAAGAAAGAGAAGAAAACTTGTGATTCTCCGTGGATAGTCAAGCCATGAAATCTCTGTCCCTGTCCAACTCACATTCTGTTTCCTATTTTACAATAATAATTACTGTTTTGAAGGGATAGTTATTACGGACAGATTTATTCAGAAAACGACTAGGATGAGAAAGGCTGGATGTGATGGTTATGGGATAAAGAAATACCACTGTACCCTTGTTTCTCTCTTTCCATCTAGGACCAGCAAAGGACCCAAACCATTTACCATTGCTGGAGGCTGACGTAGGATGCACCCTTCATGCACGCTTTTACAACTTCTACAAACAGGAATAGAGGATCTCATCCTTAATTAACTGTGAGAGGAACTATTACTTGGCACTCAAAAAATCATGATTCCAAAAAATTATTAATTCCTGTCTTTCAACCTGTTTCACACAGAACTACACTCTTGAATGAAGTATTCAAGCAACATGTTGTCAAAGCCAAAAAATTTCACACTTTGAAGAGAAATTTGTTTGTGACGTTTATACACAATTAGAGCCTGATGTAACATGAACAGAATTCAACAGCCAATTGAACAGCAATGGAGGATCACAGTTATCAAGTGTATCACCACCCCGCAAATGAGGGATTTCACTTCAGCCTTACAGTGGATTAATATAAAGAATTAAAAAATCCAGATATTTAAATAGAAGACTTGTATTTTTCTCAGGATAATTTCAAAATATTCTTAGCATGCAAAAGCCTTAATTTACACAAATTCTCTGCCTAAATGTTGGAGTTGGATTAATCAATACACTACAGCTATTTTGTGCAATTCTTTTGATTAAAACTAACGCTAAACACAGTATCTGTCTGTCACAAGCACTTGTGATTATAGTATATCTCTATTATAATCATGGAGAAGTAAGGACACAGAGAGAAAAGATACTGAGGAGAGCGTGTTATTAAGAGCACTTTTCAGAAAAGTTAACTCACATTACCTTCAATAGAAACCAGGCATCAAGGAGCATACCAAGTCTAAGTGAACTGCAAACCAAAAGGTCTACAATGTATTGTACATTGGATTAAAGAGTTAATCTATCTTACCTAAGATCCAAATTGATACAGAAACATTGGACTATTTTTTCTTGTCCAGTTAAGTTCCATTCACGATTCCTTCAGAGAGCTAAAGCCAAACAGCCAGACTGATCTATTGGTCAACTTTCTTTTCTTTCTGTGTATATTAGCTCAAGCACATAAGCCTAAATAATTACTATTACCTTGTGTTCGGACAGGATCTGACATTGGGCTGGGATCACTCAGACCTTGTGAATTGATAGCTCTCACCATAAACAGGTAGATTGTATTGGGGCGCAATCCTCTCACGGTGTAGAGAGTGGTCTTCACATGGTTAGCCACCGTTTGCCAACTATTGCTCACAGATTGACTGCAATAAGAAGAGGATTGAAGATTATAGACTAATGCAAGACAAAAATAAAGCAGTAAATGAAACTGCTTTTGTAAGCCTATATTAAGTCTAAGTCAGGAAAAAGTAGTAAAAGCAAGGTAATAATAAAAACGCTTCTGTTATCTCAACAAAATGGGATTTAAAAAACCCTCACAGCTGTCAAAAGTATTTCTCCTTTCAATAAAGCAAAAGCTTTTGCTATCTCGCTAAACTAAATATCTGCAAAAGGAATGTGTGCAAAGTTGTGAAGTAAATTTGAATGATAAATAGGCCATTCTTGAAAATAAACCTTAGAAAAGAAAATCCTGTTAAAAGAATAATTTCCTATACTGCTAAGTAAATTACATGAATAAATTGTCATTGGAAGAAAAGTACTCTCCTTGAACTAAAATCATACTTAAAGTTACAAAAAAACTCCTATATGAAAACATGCTTGTAAGTGAAGGAAAGCATACAAATATTTTTCCTATCACTACATTGTCCAGTGGACATTCTTATAATTACATTACAAGGTAATGCATGAAGAGATTTCAAGTGTGATTTTTAAAACAGCTTTCAATGAAAAAGCCTGACTTTTGTTAAAGTTATTGATGGGGTGCCACCAAATCTTATCTGGCAAAAGTTAAAAGTGGAAAATTTTATTTTCTTGTGTTTTGTTGTGTAGCATCGATAAAAAAATTCTTTAAATATACTAAAAGGAAAAAGAAAATGTTAAGTTATGGGTTTCATGTAGTTTCAATTGTTTCATTCATGTAATGCATAAAAGATAAGTTTCAAAACAAAATCAACTATCTGCACATACAGTAATATTCTTTGCACATTAGCATAGAAAGATGAAGCATTATCGCTATATCTCTTAAATTTACATGTATATGATTTTGACAAATTCTTGTATGAATTTTGATTAAACGGTAGATTAAATTATGTGTAATCTGTTAAACATCTTGATTAAGAAACCATTTAAGAATGCATATTTTCAAGCAAAGTATATATTACTGATATATGTGAGAGGTAAGGATCATGCTTAAATGCATGTGCTGAAATAAGTCCAGAATTTCTTTTGTACCACCTATTAATTGCTGCTGTGTGGAAGGGAGTAGCTGGATTCTCTTCTGTCTCTGGCTTCAGGATGAAATCCTAAATTATCAACAATAAGTTTTTCAGTTAGAAGATTTAATCTATCTATACCAGTGAAAAATAGAGATTTAAAAGTGTTCGACTCTTTATTAGGTGCTGCTTTAACAAGAACAGGAAATAAAGTATGCAGAGACATCAGGATTATCCATTTATTTTCAGATTATTTGTACTATGATAGTCAAGATAACACTGGCTCAAATGATTTGACCTGAAACATTCCCACAGGAGACTCACTGATCATCAATTCTAAGGGAAAAGTAACAGATAATGACTGCATTGTCCTGTTATATTCCTGTTGACCTGAAGAAATAGTTAGATGGTCCTTTAATTATTCACTTAGAAAAAAGTGACAAATTAAAAAAAAAAATCAATTTGAAAAATAAGAATCAATGCCTTCCATAGAAGCTGAGTCTTTTCATGGACTTCTAATGATACACGTAGAGTCCAAAAGAACACAAAAATACCAGGAGAACAGCAGGTACAAGGGTTAAAGCAAAATCAGAAAGGATAGCGATTAAAAGTGGAATAATTCACTTACCTAAAAGCCTCAATGATATATGCACTAGCTGGTAGGCTTCCAGGGGTCCCTGGTTGCCAGGACAGGGTGACACTGTTCTTAGTAACATCTGTGACTTGAGGTTTGGATGGTGGCCCAGGGAGGTCATTTACATCATAATTTTTACTGACTGTTGCTCCACCAGATTCTGGGAGAGGCAAGTACAAAACAATTACTTTTTATCCTTGATTTACAAATTTGATCAAAGTAGAAGATTACAACGATAAAACATGCCAAACATCTGCAAAATCAGCATAACCAATGTTCTTAAGCTGTAAAGAACTAAGTCAACTCCATTATCATGTATATATTTTGGGATGAGCAATTATTGTTTCTTTAGGTACATACTGATAGAAAAAAACCACAAAACTCAAAAGGTTATATGTATAAATACAGAAAAAAAAAAAAGAAAGAATAAGAAAAAAAGCCCAGCTTTTGCTGAAATTTACATAAAATACCAAAACCTCAGAGGCTGAGAAAGCTCCTATACCCAGATCAACTCCAGTACTCGCAGAGAACACATTTTACTCTGACAGGCGTCGGTGCAGGCATATTAGTTTTCTTCCCAAGCCAATTACCGGGTGAATGCCGAGTTTCTTAATACTGCTGTTTAGAACAGTTGCAGCATATTGTCTCTGTCACTGGAGACAAACATGAACTGCCAATGGGCATTTAAACATAATAGCAATGAAAAGCAAGGCATGTGAAGGAACCCAGCCTTCCCAGCTAAAACTTCTCCATCTCAGTCCCAGAATTTCTAGAACAGATGATTTAACTCGGACTGCTCTAATACAGTCTACACTTTCATTTCATGCTAACTAAAACCAGTCCCTGGACACTGCTTACCTGTCACCTCCAGCACAGCACTCCAAGACGTCTCCCCACTGGAACTTGTAGCAACACAAGTGTAAGTCCCAGTATCAGACAGCTAGACATAAAACACAGTTAAGGGCAGTTTTAACAAACTTTTAGGATCAGCTGACTGAGTTTAATCTAACTTGCTTTTTCTAAACGTTTCTTGGTCACAAGGACTTAGCCTATGATTTACACCAGGCTAGAGGGCACCATATATTTTCAAACAATCACCTAATGGTGGCTGACTTTTAGAGAACTTTAAGATCACTTGCTTCTAATACTTTTCTAGTTCTAATTCTCATATTGTAAATGGTGCGAGTACAGCATTTAAGTGCTACAGAATGGATGTTTTAGTGTCAATCTTTGTATTCGTTACAACAAACAGGTGAAATTAGATAACAATATAACAACAATTAACTTCTTAGACAATAAAATTTCACCATTCATACTATGATGGCCCAGAGATACAGTTTCCAGTGCCAGGAAGGCTGTTACGCCATCTTACACTCAGATGACACAGGTGAAGTAATTTCTATACAGGCCACCAAACATACAAATACTGTTGCTGAGACTTAACAGTGGTTCTCTCTACACAGGCAGTCTTCCAAACAGTATTCAAATGGTAAAATTAAATCAGATCCTATACCACATGGCATTTTATTTCAAGATTGCAAGGCACTTTGGTAGCAAAAAAAAAGCATTTGTACAAAACCATTGTGACTCCCTTGTCGCTTCATATATTTGCAAATTTATTTGGGAAAACTGTTTTCAATGATATTGTTAATAGGAAATCTCATTGTTCTATACATTGTTCTACTAGAAAATTTGCTAAGTGCTTTGCTATTCCCTACTTACATTTAAAGTAAAGATTTCTGAGACAGGAAATAGAGAAAACTACAGAGATGGGTGGAAAATGGAAACTTTACAAAGCACAAAATATAGACAGGAGACCTTGTACCACTATGTATAAAGCATGGTAATCCAAGGATGGAAGCAGAAGAGGGAGAGTGCTAACTCCAGTGATGAAAAGAATTATATTCATCATCAGATGACTTGATGGAAACAGGACTGCATCCAAGAAACTTTATGGGACTTAAAGAAATTGTAATGGTCTTCTGCTAAACATGGATTGGCACTAAGGCAAGCATGCTTATACCTCAGTCTTCAAGAAGAACGTCAAGGCAAATAAGTAAGATGCTCTTTAGATTGCTTGTTGATATATAACTGATTTTTAACTTTACCATGTTTGAGTTTTGTTTGTATTTTTTCAGATACACTGGGATTGCAGTGTACCATCCTTAGGGGCAGGAAGCAACTGATTAATGCTAGTTCAATTGTCCGAATGAGCATGACTTGCATTTTAGGGGATGCTTTTTCCATGAAATACAAGCAATAACTAAACCCCTCTGACAACGACTCAGAGACTCATTAAATATAGAGGTACTGCTAATGAAATGAGAAAGACTTTTGAAAGGAGACAGGTTTTCCAGAGGACAGCGCCTTATAGCAGTCTGAAATAGTGTTTTATTTTGCTTATTTTGAGCTTTTATTAAAGATATAATTCTTCATTATGTTACAATTATAATGGAGAACATTTCTCAAGGCTATGGTTCTCAACTTCATTTGTGTATTACCATGACAGATGTAGTACAGCTTACTCAATGAAGTATGTGGCATACACAACAGAGCAACTTGCAGAAGGCAAACTCAACATACGAAACAAGCTGGAGATAGGCTGCCTCTTGCAAGTTATGGTGAATTATCTAACTTAAAGACTGTGAGGGATTAGATACAGACATAGTGTATTGATAACTCAACTATTTATACCTCTCTTGTGCGATGAAAAGAAACAGGGGAGGTGAATGGAATATCTTTGCTATTCAGTAAAATAGACTTTTTTTCTTTAGGTTAGTGCAGGTATTTAAATCTGGTGTGGTATACTTCTGAGGAGCAGAAGGGAGTTTTCTGTCAGTGCTGATATGTCTGACAGGATAGTGAATGAGTGAAGTATGTGAGTTTTTAGTTGTCTTCCTCAGAGCAACTAGGAAGACTGGCACATCAGAAAAATCTCTAGGTTCATGTTTATGACTATGGCCTATGGTTCCCTATGACTGCTGCAGACTCCTGAATAATTTGGTTTACACAGAAAGAGAGTTAAATAGCAGAAGAGGACGGTCTCAATGGTTTAAATAGTAGCGGCTCATCTTTACCCATATCTTGAAATCCTTTACGATTATAATGGCGATGATTATTTCTGAGAGGAGGAGAAGGCTAAGGATATGTGCATGATAAATATTAATTTGTTTTGAACTTTGATATGTAAGTGTACTTGGACATATTTTGTGCCCATTTTTTTGCTTACGGAGTGTTGCTAGTGCTTGGTGAGGTAGACTTGAGAGAAAAGTTGAACATTCCATATTTAAATTCATATTTAATTCATAAAAATTGCAAGGTACAGGAAAAATCTGTTTTTTATGCTTGTGTTGGTTTTTGTTCTTAAGCATGAGTCAAACAGTGCACATTACTGCAATCGAGGGGCTTATAAAAAATGTCTTTCTGAGCCTTTAAGGAAAATTGGTTACTAGTGAATGAGCCACTTAAGGATCAATAAAAGCTTCATGTCTTTCAAAATCACGCTCACTACTAATACTGTTTTCTTCTCCCCTTGCAAGCAATTTTTACCCCCCCTTTTGTTTACAGACCATGTGCCTCTAACAGCGAGATTAACGCGCTGGCACGATTCAGAACCAATTTCATTGTTTGCATAGCTGCATGCAGACAGGTATCCCAGGAGCTTCTGCATCATGGACACTCCGCAGAAGCCCATCATTGATGCCCGAAAGTTTATTTGAAATCACCAATCCTCCGCCTTTAATTGCTGCTTTCCAACACTACTGGGGTATCTTGACTATTCAAGCGCACTCTTTAATCCAGCTCTACAGGAAAAATGCATTAACCTTCATGGCCTAAACCTGCCTTCAGCCCAGGAAGGAAGGATAAAGTGTTTACTCAAGGAAAGCTAGCATAAATTTTTTAATAAATTCCATTTTGTTCCAAAGAAGTTAACAATTCATCTCTGATCACTGATGAGGTAGTATCAGAAAAAAACCCTGCTCTTTGTGTCTTGTCCCTAGTACCTATGTTTATTGATATTTTTTTTGATCGCAAAGCTAAACGTAGAAATGACTGCTGGTGAAATTAGATGATTTCTGAAATTGTCTTAAAGTTCTTTTCAAATAATTAGATTTACCTTACTGTTTTTCCATATACATGCTTGCCTACATAAACACAACTATACATTTTTATCCTTGAACAGGGAAACTTAAGAATCCAAGCAAAGATTAGTGATGCAATGTTTATCAACATAATCTGACATTTTGCTATTTGGAATAATGTAAGATTTCTTTGCACTTTTAAAGATACCATATTATCTTGTGTTAAAATGTAAATATTAGTACAAGCAATTCATTTGGAATAGATATCACTCTGCATGTGACTGCATGTATGTTACAGCATTAGTTGTTTTCTCCCATCCACAGCCCGATGGAACATCTCCAGCAAGCGTGCCATTGGAATAAATCAGCCAGCTCAAGACTGCCAAGACTCATTCATGGAGAAAGTGCACAGTCAAACCCTGATGAACTCCAGAATCACTTGCTAACACAATAGCACCTTGGAAAATTATGATCATGTGTTGAAAATGAACTCCTCTAAGTTTTAACAGAGACAACAGGCCAATGGCTTCACAGCAGGACTGGTCGAAAAGATAAGGAAGGCTCATCGTTTTACATGTCTATCCATCCCCAGCTCGTGTTTTTCACTGCAACATACATAAGATTTTAAATATCAATTCTGTTTTTAGGGAATTCTAACAGAAAAATCTGATGCTTGTTTTGCCCCCTCCCCACAGTCTTTCCCCACATAACATCAAAGAATGAAGAAGAACGTGGACTTGGTGAGAATTTCATAGTAAAAGACACACACCGACAGCTCATGACTAGCCATGTCCTTTTGTATCACTTGTTTTGTTACTGCTACTTACCCGCAGATTTTTAATCTGAAGCGTCCCCTGATCCTGTATGGATGTACGAGGGTCTCTGCCCAGGAAGGTGAATCCTTCTTTTAACCAGCTGATAACAGGAAGGGGGTCGCCGGTTGCCTTGCACTTCAGCAAAGCTGTCCCATCCACTGCCAGTGTCTGATTGACTGGCCCCTGGAGGATGATGGGTGGAGGCCTATCTGTCAAGACTGAACAGTGACACATGCATTGGCATCCACACCTCTAGTGATCCTCTGCTACAGTTAGTCCTTCCCTTGACACAGTACCAATTTTTACAGACTGGTTTAAGTTAGCCTCTAAAAGGCTAAACCCATTATTTTCAGAAGATCCACATATACATGTTAATAGAGATTAAATCTAGAGATATAAACTTCTGTTAGCCAGGATTGTCAGCCTCATTTGATTAAAACAGGATGAAAATTAAGAAAAGAACTGAAGTACATCTCTTATTTCTCCCAATTTAGGAAAGCACTTAAAGCATTTTAGTGTCACATCAAAATGTGCTTAATTGCTTACCTCATTTAGGAACTAAAAAAGAAAATCTGTTAAAGTTCAAAGTGAAACACCTTGGCTGTTCTAGCATGGATACCAATCACATCCCCCATTTACACTCAACTTGCAACATTTCATAAGCAAAAATATCTAACAAGAATATAAAATATTTTCATAATCTGTGTGATCTAAATGACTGTACCATTCCTTCCAGTGGAGATAAGTTCAAACTCAATCAAGCCATTTAATAGCTCACTTATCAAATTATTTCACCATCTTTTAAAGCCATGAACAGTTTTAATTTACCACCACCCCCTAATAATTTACATTTGCATGCTTGAAATACTGCTTAAAGGACCCCATAACCAGCGAGCAAGTGCATGGTTGTGTAGAAACCTCATTTGATGACCAGTGGGATATTTTGTAGATAAGGTAAAACATTCATGTTCACTTTTCTTGAAAGACCAATTTTTCATAAATAATTCTGCTATTGAACCTATTCTTCGAGCCATCACTTAAGCAGCAAAATATAACTCTTTGTTTATAAATGTTGTGTTTATTCAAAATGAATGTGAAATACTTGAATATAAAGAAGGCTATAACTCCTGCATAAAATCAGCGTAACAGAACAGAGAATTCATTTTTATATATTTAATTGCCACATTGCTGTGGTTTTAAATCTTTCAACAACTGAACAATTATACAATTGATATTAAATATTGTAACAGAAAGGATTAGCTCTTAAACCAGTGTAAATTAGCCTGCCGCCACTGATGTCAATTGAATTTGAATTGCTTATTCTAGTTGAGAATCTGGTTCATTACAGTCCATATACAACACCTAAGAATAACAATGAAGGGAAAATAAATTATTGCAAAGCAATATGGTTTGTGTTGTATTTAAGCTGTTTGAGGTTCAAACCTCTGGAACCTTCAACAGATCCAAAATTCTTTCATTACACTATTTAACAAAAAATATTAGGGAAATGTTAGTAGTACGTTTTACACCTAAAATAATTGTTTCTGAAATTATAACATTGCAAAAATACTAACCAACTTCTTTTGTTAACAAAATATGCAACATGTAGAATCACTAGTATTAGTAGCACCTTGGAGTGCGAGTTCACCACATTTATTGAAAATGAAACTGAAATTAGAAAGCCAATACAGATTATTTATTAACAATAGAATGTGAAAGCTATTTTGGTAATTCTGAAATATCACCCACTGAAAGCAGACACATATTGCAAGAAAAGAGAATACACAATGCATTTTCACCTTGATATGAAGTTTTTGATCTCATTAAGGTTCCTTATGACTACACAGTTCAGCCATTTGGTGAAATAAAAATTGATCTCAATTTGTATGTACTATCAGCACACTTGCAACACGATTATATTCAAATAAAAATTAGCTGTGGAAGTTTTCATAAAAAAGAATTACTTAAGTTGCTAACTATTCCATTGCAGTTATTGCTGCATCTAATTATCTTTCATATGTGTAGCAATGTAGGTATTTTCAAAAGCTGCTGCATTATAGATATTGTTCTTTGGCTTGTAATTAGTTTTTTTACAGCCCAAATGAGGAGCTCATAATCCTTTAAATAGCTCTGATCAATAGTGTAATTGAAAGTCTCCTAGCCAGAAGGAATCTTCATTTTCAAGGGTGTTATGGGTGAAAGACCACTACAGGTTTCCATGACACTAAGGTTAAAGGTTAAATGAACACTTAGGGTTTCCACTGATCTGTGAACGACTGTATTGTCTTCACAACTATGACTTGTAAATCTTCTCTAAAACGTGTACAGGTGCTTGTATTCCTACCACATAGGTCTCCTGTATAAGGATTCAAAACTCAGTTAGAGGTTTGAAAAGATAAATTATAAGCATTCAGAAGAACAGAGAGATAATGAAAAATATCCACAAAAATGTTGGGGGTTTTGAGAGTTTCTTTTACATAATTTTAATTTCTTATTTAAATTTTGTGTTGTTTGCTCCAAGCAGGAAACTTCTTTATTCATTCTACAGAAGCATTTTGTTTGGCTAAACTATATTTACATTATAAAAAAGAAGTTGATTTCAAAAATAATTTAATTCTGGTAACTGAAAAATTATCAGATTACTTTGTGAAAAAATGCAGCTTAAATTTTGAGAAGGGTGTCATAAAAGCATAAATTATACTTGTTAATGAACAATTTATTCACTAAAATGCAATTTGAATCAACTGAAACCATGTCTAAATTTGAGTGGAATTTGATCAAATTATAATAGAAAATTAAAGTAAGAGAATGACAAAATGAAGTCTTTACTTTGGCACTTCCAAAATTAACACTTCAAAAATTTTCCTGGCAAATCAGTGGAGAAAATCAGACACAAGTCATGAAATTCTCATGATGAGCAGTAGTATAATAGGGCAGGGTGCTCTCCTGAGAAAAAGAAAACCAGAAACCAGTCTTTCCTCTGTGGTTTTTGGAGAAGAGCTTCATAGGAGGCTGTAGAGTTGTTCTCAATCTCTCCTGTTTGAAACTGTCACACTTGCTCTAAAACACGTAATATACATTTGATCAGGGACAGGAATTATAGTGGCCAGATTTACAGGTGAGTAAACTGTGAGTGATATTAAGTTCTTCCACAAGGACTGGAGAAAGATATATCCCAGAATGTTCAACAGATCTATAGTTAAAAAAAATGCAGAGGAGCTTGGGAAAAATGCTTTAAGTGTCTATTCCAAACCGGTGGAAAGGGAGCTGTTGAAGTCTGCTGCCAACTCCTTCCCTCTCTTTTTTTTTTTTTTTTTTGACATCTGTTCTGAATTCTCCTTCTAGGTCTAGCCTTTACCTTTATTCAACCAGAAATGTGATCGTTTTCATTAATTGAATATCCTAAACCATTTCATTCCTACGTTGCCATCCGCTGGGGGAGGTTAAGCTTGCTCCTCCATTCCAACGCTCATCCTAAACCGCAGCTGCAGGGTAAACTAGCATCGGTAGGCAGATCCTACGGTTGAGCATGCAGTGTTCAAAGTTTTTATTAATTAATATAAATAATGACTAGATTAGGAGAAAATGAGATCATCTACAAAATACTCTGCATGATGGATAAATTTATGGAATAAATTAGTAACTGTAATCTAGTCTTTTTCTCTTGAGCATAGACATAGTTAGATGGAAGCGTTTGGCTTATTTGCATGATCTGTCATTTTAAGACTGTGAGCTGCATATTTACTTCTTGAGTTTGAAAGGATTGCTGAGATTGTCTCAATTTTAAAAATTATTTTGCTTTTCCAGATGTGCGTTAGACAGTGGATTATATGATAGCCTTTCAAGAAAATACAAGATTTGAATTTCAAATACTCCGAAGGCTCTTAGCACAGTCCATAATCAGCAAAATTATCACTCAACTCAGCACATTTCATCATAGCTAGTAATCTCTTCTCATATGAACACTTGAGTTAAAAATATTTCCAGTAAAGACTTGTAAGTGCAAAAATGTAACAACTGAAACTGCTATATATGGTATAATTAAGCACTTGTTTTTCTGCACATGACATATGTTTTCATTCTGTATTGGAACGTCAATTGGACCTAAATTACTCTGGATCAAACAAAAATGTGTTCAAAATGAAAAAGATGGCTCGCCACTATTATTAAATCATTAACCAAACAGAAAAATTCTGGGCTATGAAGTAAAACTGAAATCACCAGCCAAAAACTAGAACACTAATGCTTAAGTATATAGCTAGCATGCACAATGTTTATCTTCTACTATATTTTTAAATCCATTAGGTTAGATTTCTCTACTGATAAAAATCATTAGCTTCCACAACTCCTGCTCATCATCCACTAAAACAGATTATTTAGACATTTATGGTTAACTTCCTAACTGAAAGGAATTAAAAAATACCTGTGATATAATGGTACGTTTATTTATATAATCTCAATACCACAATATTGTTCTGGCACTTTTCTCCTGACCTCACCTGCCCTTTGACTCAAGGATGAAATGGTATTTCCGTTCAGTTACCTTGTATTATTTCATAATGATCATGTTGACAGTGGGTTCTGGAAATGTTTGAAGAACACAGGCCTTGCATTCCTTGAGCAGCAAAGCCACCAGCTAATGCTTTCTCTAGTAATGTGGAATGCACACCACCTTTAATCAGAATTAATAGTATTTGAGTTTCCATTTAACAGGGACACGTTTGTGAGCTTTCTGTTGACATGTTAAATAAACTAACGAACATTCCAGAGGTCATTAGGATTTATTATTTTTTTTTTCCCACAGAAGAAATAGATAAAGATGAACCACAGGCTATATCTACCAAAAGGAAGAATTTCTCATCACTAATATCCTTGAACCTGATTTGATCCTCACAGCCCCTGTTGCAGTAAATCTGTACAGCATCAGTAGCTGCAGCTGCAACCACTAACAGCTCAGTGTCCTCTCAGCCAATGTTTGTGTGTTCTATTTATTGAAATCACCATCATGGCACTGAATCAGACTGTGCTATGGACAGATATTAAAAAATACTGCCTTTCCATTAATTTCATATGATCTTTTAATCTACATTTAAATTTGAATTGAATGAAAATGCATCATTTTGTCATAGACCATGAGAGAAAGAACTTAAGAAACTGCAGAGCGAAGGTTAGCTTTAGTCTCCAGAAACTACTTCACAGAAAATCAATGTGCTTGTAAAGATGCAAGGATAAGGCAGAAATTATCTCCCCTTGTCATAAAAACATAGACAGCTTTTTGAAAACAAAGAAAAGGCATCAAATTAATGCTCAGGCCTCTATAACACGAGCCTGAACCTCTCTACCTGTCACTTGTGATGAATATGCTCTAGTGAAAAGCCAGATTATTCAGAATTAGACATCTTTTCAAACTTTCATGGTGCAGGCAGGTCTCTAAGGAAACAGTAAAAGTAGACCTCTGCATATAACAACAATTTTAATGGCAAAAATTCATCAAAGACTGTCAGCAGATATTTAATGAGTCAGTTAAGACAAGGAATAATGACACCAGGGAATGCCACAATCTCCTAGTGTAAGAGGAATTCTGTTTTCTTCACTAACATTAAAGGATGCAAACTGGCTTCTATCCACAATAGGATGAAGAGAAATATTAACAGGATTCCTGACATATGAAAAGGATTCAGGTTTGTCAATGGTGCAAGGCAAACTTCAAGGCAGGATAAATCTCAAGTTCAAAATTTTGAAATAGAAAGCAACAAGTCGGATCATGTAATGCTTTTCCTTTCCTGAAAGGTTTTCTTTACCTCCATATTTTCATGGCTCCTTTCACAACTATCCATACTGAGAAATTCTAAGAACACAGCTCTGAAGTAGGTGCCTTATTCACAGAGGTACTAAAGGGCTACATGTTGTAGCTGTTCTAAACCAACTGTACTCCGGTAAGTTCAAGGCAACTGTGTTGATTTGATTGAGCTAAGGAGCTATCCCCAAACTAGCTGCCTAAGCTAATACTGAAGGCTGGTGGGAATTGAACCTCAATTTTCTGCACCTCAATTCACTGCTTTAATCAAATACCTATTCATTCTTCATAAGGCTTTTTTGCAGTCCTTTGTTAGCTCTAGTGAACCGAGAAGCTTCCTTTCTTATCAGCCCCATTCTAAGCTGGTTTGTCCCTTGTTTGCCTTGTTAAGGAACCTGCAGAAAGCAAGCAAAAGGCAAACTAGATTTCAATGCATTTTTGATACCATAGACAATTGCAGAGAAACTCTTTGTCATTGTATTTTCTGTAGAAACTTGTCTGTTTGTTTGTGTGAATTATGTGATCTCATGTGCCTTTATTTACACTGCTTTTAAAATACTTTTGACAGGAAAAAACAATAGGAATTTCTATAGCTTACCATCAGTAACCTCCAGCTGAGCCTTTGCTAAAATGCTTCCAGCAACCGTCAGTGCTTGACAAATGTAGTAGCCTGCATCAGACCGCTGAATGTTGGTAATAGTGAGGTCTCCAGTTGGTGACACTGAATATCTGCTGTTGGGTTGGAGAGGTTGGTTTGGGAAGAGTAGGTTCTGTAAAGACAATTAATCCCATGTCAACTCAAAACACAAAAGCACTACTTTTCCCTCAGCTAGACAGACAATGACTTTTCCTTAGAAGTATTATATATAAACTAGAAGAAAAAGTAACTGTGGTTATGATTTTATGAACATATAGAGCCAGCTTTCCCTGCCTCGGGCAACTTGCAGTTTAAATTAGAAACAGCCCTTCAACAGCACGCAGAGTGGTATTCTGGCTAGGGGTATAGGCGAGAAGAAATTTTCCAACAATCATTCTTGAATGATTCGTATTTGTGACACATTCGTCTTCCTTCGGAATGTAATTGTAATAATACTCTTAGTTGGCTATCAAACCAAGAGGACATGACACTACAGTAAACATTAGAAAACTAGCAGAAAGAACTGAAACATGGAGACATGAGATAGCATAGCATTATTGTTTGGCTGTGAATACCCTCTGGGTAAAGGAGAAAGTAAGAGCAAGGCACAGAAGGAAAGCTGGGAGGAAGATACAAACAGGTTATAAAGCAGGAGAAGCTGGTAGAGCATGACAGCTTAGTGAAGAAGTAAAAGGAAATTAAACCTGAGATATACCAAAGGAGAAAAGCAGCATGGAGCCTTGAGGGTGAAGAGAAGGGTATAAATCTGATGTGGAAATCTCAGAAAGAAAAAATAATTTCATGTAGGATAGGACATCAGTTAGCACAAAACAGAGAGGTTATCTTTTGCCTTTGGGCTGGATTGGAGAAAAGAGAGATGCCAATATGAATAACTGAAAATGGATGTAGTAGTCATTACATATGATGAAAGACTGAATGAATCAATAATATAGAAAAGGACCGAAGAGGTCTGAGTGCTGAGGGCTGTGTTTTCAAGGAAAAAGTTATACCATTTGGCACAGCTCTTGAGGTGACTAAAAAAAGAACAGGAAAAGGGATGCAATGTGAACAGAAAGGTCCATAGCAATGCCCGATGAGATAGAAAGGGGAACAGATTAAACAATAATTAAACAAGAGTAATTCCAGGAAAATAGGGTCTGTTTTTTTATGTCAACTGAACAAGTCTCTATGAAAAATATGATTGTTTGTATCAGAAATATCCCAAAACACTGTTACCATGTTGTGACAAGCTTTCAGTCATTACTGCAGCTCTGCATAGCTCTGCTGTGCTTTCTAAAGATGACTCCCTAATAACTATTAAGCCTGTCTTTATGGGCTAAAAAGAAAATCTAAAAGTATAGAGTATTGAATTAATTTTCTGTAGATTTACTTCTTCTACAGTAGAACTGAATGGTTTCCAAAAAAACGATCTGGAATTGACAAGCAACAAACTTGGATTTAAAAAAATTCTGCTTTGAAGTGAAACTCGCAGCTTTATCTCTCTGGTTTTGGTAATAAAAGGAGAGAGATATGCTTTAAATACAATTCAACGCTCCAAGTATCCTTATAATTGTATTAACCTACTAGGCTACTTGTCACCCTACAATGAGTCTTTTCCCTTACCCTCTTTCAATATCAATGTTCAAGAAATTTTTCACAGCAAATTTTTCCTCAAAAATCAATATGCAGCCAGTAAACATGTCAGATCCAATAAGAAAAAAAGTGTGAAAATTGTGAAACAATTTCAGGCTACAGGGCCAAGTGAGTCTCAAAAATTTGCTCTGTTTTCTGAATTGCCTTGAAACTTTCAGAATAACCTCTGCCTGGCACCATTATCAAATGAGAGCAGTACGAAAACTCCACTAAATTTTATGGGAAAGCAGAGAATTTTGCTATAGCTGAGCTTGACTCCACTTGTCACTGATTATGCAAAATGTAAACAGAAACATCACGTAGAAGATAGTGCAAGAATCAAACTCGTAATTCTTAAGAGGAAAAGGATCCAGGGTTCTCTTTATGATTGCATTAGAAAAGGGAGGTTGCCCGTTTTATCTTCAGCATGGGCTTATCTGCTCTGGAGAGGTATCACTTCTCAGTGAATATTTCACACATCAGGAGGAGTTCATCAGTCTCATGATTCTACCCTTCGAAGACCAGATAACTATGAATTATAATTTGTCCTAAATGACAGCACATACAAGTTTCACATGTTCTTACAATTTAATTGTTTTTAATTAGCTGACAGGTTGCTTGTCTGGGCACAATGGTAATGTGCTGGGTTGCAAACAGGAGAACCCGAGTCATCTCTGATACAATACACCGAATTTATCTCAAGGAAGAATTTAATCCAGAAAGTCTAAAGGTTAGACATACCCTGTCCTGGTGCATTTCACTGGTGGGCAGCTGTTAAGCTCTGGAGAACAGGCTACCGAGTACAAAGGACCAGCTGTTTACGCACAAGCTGGCACAAAAAATTACTCAGGAGGGAACAACTCCCCTCCCTTCCAGATGGTTGTGCTTAGAAACACAGGACTGAGAAATGGATTCATAGTGAAAAATGTGCTGCAATTACTGGAGTGGGCTAACATCACTACATAACATTACTCTGAACGGTAACAGTGGTGGTGCAAACAGTTCCTCTAGTAAAAGCAGAAGCAAGAGTTGTAAAACCAAGTAACATCTTATAGCCAAGCACATAAAGGTGAAAAGTCATGTAATTTGGCCAAAATACTGTCCTCCATATTTGCATGATGACATTTGGTATGTGGAAACCTATTTATGGCACCTCATTACAAAATCTGGCAAGTTGTATAGTGAGACAGTAACACTAACCTGTATTACTTCACTGATACTCAATTAAGACTAAGATGAGGGTGTAGCAAATCACGTTTGAGCTACATTTCAAGGTTTGATTATAAACCATGTAGGTATCAATTTCTATGTTGCATTTATTTGCCAAAAAAGACCATTCTAACCCTCAGGGATCTGGTTCTCAATATGGTAATTAATTTTCCAGGTTTGTAATTAAACAGCTTCTACATGGTACAATCAGTAGGTAATAACATTCAATTAGAGACACAAGATGCATTTTCACCTTAAAATGTTTTTACCCTTGAAGTGATACCAATGGAAGAGAATAAAATACAGTATTAACACTTTTCAATTACGTTAAATGACTTTAATCCTGCAAATGATGTCCTACTTTAATTAGAAGCTCTTCTCTTTATTACAGCATGATGGATGTCCACTTTATTAGATTCAAGTGTGACACTATAAGCTCATTTTACATAAACATTACCATGTTATTAAAGTGCTCTACAAGGAAGGGTTTTCAAATGTTTGCTAGAACATCAGTATTTCCTACTTCAATTTCAATAGACTACTCTACTTTGCTTGGAACAATTTTCACCTTAATGAGAACTCACAATACCGTGCTTTTCCAGGATGTAACCCATGGAGGCTAGATCTAAAGTTCTCCAAATAATACACTGAAAGAAACACACTGAAGGTTAAGCTTAGACTCATAAATGAATAGTGTTGCATCTTTGTAAGTCACAAATACAACAAGGCACAAAATGCTGTCAGCCTTGGCCCTGCCATTTCAGACCAGTTATCTGACCTCGTAAGAAGGTGATACAGAAGCAGGTGGACTAGAAAGGGAGAATTGTGGTTCAGTTCTTATTTCACTTTTTAACTGAGCTGGTACCCACAATGTCTCTAGATTAGACAAAAGGCACATCTGCGCTGCACAGCCCAGAGCAGATACTTTAGTTAACTCATATATTGCCATACAGGAAAAAGTAGAACAGGGCTCTGAAAAGACTGATTTAGCCAATGAAGAAGGGTATGCGATATAGATACACAGACAGATGTAGCCATGACAGGCTTCATCAAGGCGATGCAGAAGGCGCTGTCCTTGAGCATCTATTTGCCCCTTTCAGTCTTTTCTCAAGTGCAAAAGAGAATACTATATGTAGTTTATGGTGTTCAAATTTAACTTCCTAACATGATTTGTAGGTTAAAAGTATGAAGGTCTCACTTCTGCTGTAACATAGTCCCAATACAGCAACAGCAGTATAAACAACATTATGGCACGACACTCAAGTATCAAGCTATAGAAGTTAGTGTTGGCTGACAGTAACTTTGACCACTACATCAGATATTTTCCTTTCAAAATACGACAGTAAGGATCAGCAAAAAATTTCTAAAACCAGATTTGGAAGTTTCCTGAGACAACTTTACTGAAGAAACTAGCTGCATGTTCAAAACTAGTATCTCCATCCACTGTGAGAATATGCCAATGCAAATCAGCTTACTAGATATATATCTGCTTGATCATGTCTAGTCAGGCTGTGAACTGTAATTACTGATTCTGATTAGTTAAAAATTTAGTCATACCTTTTTATCTACTAAGTTTTTCTCATCCATCTGTTGGGGGTTTTAGAATGAAAGGTCTTTTAATACATGTACTATTGCTTTCTATACATCTAAACAGCAACTAGCACAAGTTCCATGAACTTAAATGGCCTTTGAGTTCTTCACAATATTGATATTTAAAAAACAGCAACAAAAATGTTGGTAGAGAATAATGTTAGTTTAAAAGATAAATTCCTGTGAAAGATTAGAAGAGTCTGTGAATGGTAATATAAATAACATTCCTAAAAATTTAACAATGTTACTATTTAGAAAGACTTGAACAATTCATAGGGTACTTATAACTTACCTGGCTTCCTTCTTTTTGCCAGAAAACAGCTGGCTGAGGATTTCCTTTAGTTTCACAAGGAAAAGTCACTGTTCGACCCTGGGCTACAATCTGGTCTCGTGGTCTCACCACAAACTGTGGGGGAGCTACAATGTAAGAAAAACCATGGTGTAAATTTAGGATATTTTGCAAGGGGGAGGTGAGGAACATTGAAGGAAAGAGACAACATTATGGAGATTTGTTTTATGCTGGAGGACATAAGACCAGAAATGTTAATTAGTATAGACAGAACTAATATATAAACAAAAACAACAACAGCAACAAAAAGAGCAGCAATATCAGTATGTGATATCCCCAGTTGTAAAAAAACAAACAAACAAAAAACAGAGAGAAACAGAAACATTACATCCATACATGCTAGAGTAATTCTGATGACAATAAATGCTAAGGAGCAGCAGTCAGATGTTTATGATGCTGGCTCTGGATGTATTCTACCTTTCGGCTGGGCATATATCAGCACTCTCATACCCCCTATGTTTCACAGAAGTTGTTGTCTGGAGCTATTGTGAATTGCAAGGTATCAATTAGGATATACAGACTGACTTTCAGTCTGCTCCTCCAGACTTTTAAAAATGATTAAACAAGGAGAAGAAGGTCTGGATGACAGCAGAAGGACAGAAGCTCGGGAGCTTTCTCTCTTCTCTTAGGGGTGTGGTCAATGATGGAGTGGAATGGAGGACTTGCTGTAAAAAGTACGGTTGCTAAAACACCACAAACTTGAGAGAACCGGATTTAAGCTTGTGTAAAGACAAGAAGGAAGCAGAAGTTGAAGAGTCAGTGGACAGCAGTGAGTGGTGAGTAAGAAGGAATAAGTATTCCAGGAGATCAGGAAGAGAAAAGGAAAATAAAAAAGGAGAAAGTGGAGCTGAAATAAGAAAGAAGAACTAGGACTGGGTGGGTGTTCAAGTAGATGGCATTAACAGAGTTTATACACAGGCACAGGGGAACAGGAAGCAGGGTAAGTAGTGAACAATTTCTAAAAAAGAGGTTTAGTTTTACTTGTCTAGGAGTATTGATGGAGAATAGCGAGTCAATGTTTAGTGGGAATGAGAAAGGAGAGAAAAGGTGTTAATGTACAGAAGGGAAGAGGGGAAGAAGCAGAGTTGGAGAATTTGGGAGAAAAAAACTTGACATCAGTGTCTATCGAGTATGACGTGATAAAGCAAATGACTTTTATGCATGACATGCAAAGCTTTCAGTCTTAGGTCAACACTGGAATTTACAAGAATTGGATTTGTACTGTTTGGCATAACTTTAAAATGTAAGAAGTGTTCCCAAGTAGTCTCATCTAAAAGACTATCTAACTTCTGAGGCAGGCTGAAGAAGGGGACGAAATAATATCACAATAATAAAATCTCCCACATTCATTTTCTTCTGTTCCATTATTGGTTTGGTGTTTGTGGAGTGGGATGGTTTAGGAACACTAAGCTTTTAGGTAAACAGAATTTAAGTGTTTTAGAAAACCATATTTTCACCATTATAATTACAAACTATTTAATTAGGCATGAAGAGCAATCAAGACCCAGCTTCCGATTACACCTGCTGACAGCACAGACACAAATCTGCTAACTGTACAGAAATGTATGCAGATCTGATTTTTTTAAAATACACTTTACAATTATCTTATGAGGTACTTCCCAAGACTTTACAGATCAGCAGGAGTCTAAAGAGCACCAGTTGACTCGCCCTGGTTAAATGTCTTCTTAGAACAAGAACTGCAAAGCACTTAATAAACATGAATCACCATCAGTTTGGAAGGCAGAAGGGGAGTACAACACAAGGAACCTTCCTTGTGCCTCACAATTCCTAAGAACAGATTTTGGCCTCTCTGGAGAGAGAAATGTCAATCTCTTCCCTCAGCCTCAGCAGGTGTCAGTCTTCTGAAAGGGCAGGGTTGTAGGGCTAGGTGCCCTGCTGCTGCCCATTTATACCCACGCTTTGAGGTTTCTGCAAGACCACAGATGTTGCTACACATGCATTAAGATTTGAACTCAACTATTCCTCACTTTGTTTTACCTTGCATATCTGTATGCAAACCCTGCAGTTGTCACATACCAATACTGCGGTAACTAGCACATGTGTTTGTTCGTTCAGTCACAAGGGAAAGGAAAGAGAGAAAGAACTTTAAGTCGTGAATTAGAAACCTCCATTCCTATAGGCATACCTTAGACTAAGGTATCTCTACAGGTCTCAGTACCCACTTAATAAAGGTCACTGAATTAGTTCAGTTTGCTGCTCACCTGTAGATGTGTGTTGCTCAGGATGTTAATATTGAATCAATAGCAAGCTCAGGTAGAAAGGAGAGTAGAAAACCTGTAATCTCTTCCGGTGTTATATTTGCATTTGACAGGAACTATGCATGAGTCCTATGTCTATGCTGCATTACGAGTGACCTCAAGACCATGTTTTTTTCTGTCGTGACACTAAAAACCTGGTGTCAGGAGACAATCTCATAGATCATACCTAAGCCTGACTGATACTCCGAATCACTTTGTAGGCATGTTTGGTGCACCAGGAGTATGTTACACAGACAGTACTTGAGATGGCTTAATGCATTTCCATGAGCCTATATTTCAGATCACAGAACTGAATAAACCTGAAGCAGGTTAGGTTTAAGGGTGCATCTGAAAAATTCTCTCACGCACAAGGCTATACTGGAAGTCAATAATTCAAAGCTCTGAGCTGATGCAATAGCACTGAACTTGTTGCTGTAGCAGACTTCCCAAGGACCAAACTAAGGTAATTTGGTAGTCAAATAACAATGAAAGATAAATGTCCTAGTTTCTACTTAGTTTCTAAGGTTTTTTATCTACCCTTAACTTCAAACATCTCTCAGTTTTCTAAGAGTAGAAAATTGATCCTTTCTTTTGCAAAAAGAGACAAGGAAAAGAAAAAAAAAATTCTATTCTATATTCTATTAAGGTTGTAGCTCAGTCCAGATAATCCAAATGATGTGGATTGACCCTGTTGTTCTGTTCTCTCTCTGTGACACACCAAGTCCTCTCCAGCATTTGCCATGCCAGGTGAACAGAAGATTCATGGCATCACAGTCACTAGTTTAGAGTTTCTAAACACTCCAGTAAATAATGATGTATGGTTATGCAAGGATATCTTTCCTAGTGTTTATCTACAGCCATAATTACTAGAAATTCACTATAACAATAAACAAATGGATCAGGGCTTGCATTTAAATATAATCTCTTGATCTCACAGAGAAGTGGCTTTCATTGGTCAATACTTTAATTAGACCACAAAATCAATTTCTTCAGCCAAACTATTTTATATGATATTTTAAAGAAGATAAAAACCTTCATTTTGGAAAGGTAAAACACTGCATGTGCTTTTTATTTTACTCAAAGATGAGGTTTTATAATGAAAGAAACCCCCATTTTGTTCCAGTTAGCTGGACTTCTTTTTTATATATTTAGCTAGACTTCTTTTTATAAACAGTCTAAGATAAAAATGACCTTGTTTATAGCATATAAACAATGTTTTCATCATATCAGTTTTATCTATCAATTTCGAGTTGCATAATGCAAGTTGACAACTGAAAGTAATAGTTAATAACTGCAGGAGTAATTCATGGTCAAATATAACTACCAAAGCAGTAAGTCTGCCATTATCCTCAGAGAATGCAACACAACCCTGCTCAGAGACAATAAGGCTGCTTTGACAGAATAAGCACTTGGGCTCTTTGATTTTCCTAAAAATAGAGCTCATTATCTTCATATATAAATCCTTTTTATAAAGATAGATAAATACTATTACTTCTATTTTGTAGAAAGGTTAACTGAGACCGTGAGTTGCTCAAAGCTCAGCTTCAGTGGAACACTGGACAAAACCTAATTCCAGACATTATTGCTTCTCTGAAAGCAGGTGAATTTTTAAAACATTCTGAAAAGGTACAGTTAGAGAAATAACAGTAGGCTTCATATGTTTCAGCTGTTAAAGTTATGTATAATTTAATATTTAATTCAAGCTAAACATTAAGGTCATTAGAAGAATCTGTTGAAAGAACTGTTATCAAGCAGCAAACTGAGTGTTGTCCCTATGAAACTCTTCACTGTTTCAGACGTAACATTAACTGGAGTGGAATAAACAAAGTGGAAAAACTCTTGCTTAACTGACATTTGAAAGTCAAAGACAATGGCTCTAAAATGAAATATATTGTTTGGATTCCAGACTAGACAAAAACATGAAAAAAGAACAATTAAGACTACAGAACTACAGACCTAATATACTTCTATTGAAACTTCTTTTTCTTTTTTTTTTTTTTTTTTTAGAAATTTAAATAGTACACAGTAAATTAGATTTGATTTCTGGCAAATTATGCTTTGATACCGCATTCAGCAAGCGCTAGCTTCAATCACTGTCACGCTGAAGCTATGTTATGCTAATAGCAGCTTGTGAGGCTGAGCGGGATGATATGGAAATCAGATGGTTGAACATGAATAGAAAGCATAGGCCATGTACAAGGGGGCTTTGAGATGAGGGGATGGGGGGACCCTAAGGTTAATCACATCATGTTCAGGACTGTTTTTACAGCACAGAACAGTATTCTACTGCAAGAATTAAAATGGAGATAGAAAAGCACAAGCCATAGTGAGCATTAGTTATGTTGTTCAAAATGGGAAGAGTGCATTCTGTTGCACTCTTTCTAGATGTCATTTTATGCATGACTGAATGGATCTTTTATTCTATTAATGGATGCATATGAAGGTAGCCTCTGCTTAAGTGTTAAAGAGCTTTAGGAAAAAAAGGAATACTGCAAATTATTTCAAAGGGATTTCTCAACTCTTTTCCAACCTTAGCAGTTAGCAGAATTTCTAATCTTATGGGACGGATGGCATTCAATTCTTTCCCAGTAGTGTTACTGAATACTAAAGGTTACACTGAGTAACTAGGAGCTGATAGAGTTGCTAATGTACAGAAGCTTGACTGAGACAATGAATTATCCCTCCTAGGTGAACTCTGGTCACTTGATAAGAAAGACGGCAGAGGACTTAGAAGGGAAGGGGAAAATTACCCCAGGAAAATGCAAATTTATAGCAAAAAGTGCACTAGCAACTAGCACTAGCAATGTTTTCTTCTAGTGACACAGGTTTTTTAAGCTGATCTTGTGTTTTGTTGTTCACATTGAATTCAATGATCCTAAGGAAATTCTATTATCATGACTTGCTTACAGCACCTCCCTCAGCCCATGTGCCTTGGGTGCGTACATATTGCTGTGATTTTAATTAGAAGTAGATATTATAGCAAGTTTTAGTCCAATATTGCTATGGCAAGCAGGAATGGAATTGTAACCACAGCAACTAATATTAGTTGGATTTTTGTTGTTGTTTGGATTTTTTCTACACATTCTCAGTTACCTAAGGCTGCCACTATTAGACCAAATTCATTTTACATAATCCAAACAGTTTTCAGATAATGAAAACTTTAGTAATCTTTTAATTGCATGTTCTTAGATAAAATGTCCTCACGTATGAGGCTTTATTTGAAGCTCATTGAAATTGGTAGAACTTCTCCTGTTGTCTTATGTGGTCTTCGTATCAGATCCACTGAAAAAATAATATATTTCATGAAAAGAATGACAGCAGCAAATATTAAAGGGCTTAAATTACAGATTTCACAACTTCTAATTGCAACTAATTTCAGCTGATAGTGAACTGCAAATGAAATTCATGGTGAAGACTACCTAGGCAAGCTAAAGTGATAAAGATGAGTGTTTCATTTTCAACTGGAATTGTTGATTATCCATAGATGTTCTTCAGTGACTGGTTCAAAAAGGGCAAGGGCAAAAATGCTTACTTGTAAATATTCTAAACAAAACTCAGATAACGCTCACTGACAAGGGAGAAAGCTTTAGGGAACAAGCAGAAACACACTGGCCGGTGAAGCACCAAGATTCTTGAAGACTCATCTCTGCTCCAGCAGGGAATGGACAGAAAATCAACCTAATATTCCCATCTACAGTATTTTTCAGCATTTTAGATTAGCAGCAATAAATTAATTTCAGAATAATCCTTTGAGCAGTTGAAGTTACACCTGCTACAATAGTCAATAGCTCTGCCTGGAAGAAAGAGAGTCAACAAGGGTGATAAGATAATGGGGCCTTCCCCAGAATGTTTTGTGACTTCTGGAACCCCATCAACATCACCATCTTCCTTTGAAAATCCTTCAAAGACTTAAAACTTGATATCTCAATGCTCATCTCAAAACCTTACCACAATATGCATATGGCCACTTCAGCTGATCTTTGATACGTGTTGATAATGTAAGAGTTCAAACTCAGCTCCGGTCTTATGAAGTACAGATCAAGACTTGCTTCTAAGATGT
This sequence comes from Neomorphus geoffroyi, assembly GCA_033558235.1. NCBI lineage: Eukaryota > Metazoa > Chordata > Aves > Cuculiformes > Neomorphidae > Neomorphus > Neomorphus geoffroyi. The sequence goes on along the minus strand of JAUMJM010000005.1, from coordinate 72,172,407 downwards.
TCACACAGAGAATAGCAGAAGACTCTAGAGCTCCAGCTGAAGTATATTGAAAAGGGAGGTAACCCTAGACATCATCTATGGAGTAGCACTACTTATTTGTAGGAGTGCTTTGCGGCTCCAGATACTGGTTTACACAACAGTTGAAGGCAGTACAAGAATTCTTAAAAGAAAATAATGATCCTCCACCTTTGTGTGTCGTTGGTTAAATTTGTCTAGAAGGTCTGGTAGATACTGGACTTTTGGACACTTTTGTGATACAAATGTAAAATAGAACTGTAACAGCTTATTTGTATAGCTTGCTGTAGCAACATTTGCCTTTTGCATGGTATGTGCTGCCAAAAAGTCCAGATATGAAACTCTAGGAGTTTTGAAAGATGGTTTGCAAGGCTACTACTGCTGATGGAGTAAATAGAGAAAATCAGAAAATATTTCCAGACTCAACCAGCAGAAACCTGGGCTGAGTCAGCAGTTCTTTCCTCAGAAGTTCAGGTCTTTGTGGATATTGAAAATTATGTGTGACACAAAATTAGGATACAAAATTATTTGTGCAATATTAGCTATGACTAATGATAAATCAAGGGTGTACACTCTGACACAGGAACCATTACAGAAACCTTGGAAGATTACAGCTTAGGCCTATTATTAATTTAGACATTTTTTGTCAGGCACAAGCTAATGTAAGTCTAGAATGGTCATTTTATTTAAAGTGAAAAGAACTGCCACTCTTATGATGTGCTCCAGTGATCAGGTGTGTTCACAGAAGGAAAGAACTTTTTTGCACGCTAGTTATGAGTGAGTTGCCTGGGAAATGAGTTCTCTCTTTTTCTCTGCCATGAGTATCATGTTAGCATAGGAATCCATAACTATTCCCCAGGCTATATGGAGTGCAGCTGGACATTGAAACAAGTCCTGTTTAACATCTTTATCAATGATCTCAATGAAAGCACCTTTAGCAAGTTTGTGGATGACACCAAGCTGGGTGCAAGTGTGGATCTGCTTGAAGGAAGGGAGGCTCTGCAGAAGGACCTGGACAGGCTGCATCGATGGGCTGAGACCAAAGGGATGAGGTTCTACAAGGCTAGGTGCCAAGTCCTGCACCTGGGACACAACAACCCCATGCAGCGTTACAGGCTTGGGGAGGAGTGGCTGGAGAGCTGCCTGGCAGAGAAGGACCTGGGGGTATTGGTTGACAGCCGGTTGAACATGAGCCAGCAGGGTGCTCAGGTGGCCTAGAGGGCATCTTGGCCTGTATCAGACACAGCGTGGCCAGCAGGAGCAGGGAGGTGATTGTGTCCCTGTGCTCAGCACTGGTGAGGACGCACCTCGATTGCTGGGTTCAGTTTTGGGCCCTTCACTACAGGAAGGACATTGAGGGGCTGGAGCGTGTGCAGAGAAGGGCAACGAGGCTGGTGAGGGGGATGGAGAACAAGTCCTACGAGGAGCGACTGAGGGAACTAGAGTTGTTTAGCTTAGAGAAGAGGAGGCTGAGGGGAGACCTCATCATGGTCTACAGCTACCTGAAAGGAGGTTGTGACGAGGTGGGTGCTGGTATCTTCTCACAAGTGACAAGCGATACAACGAGAGGCAATGTCTACAAGTTATGCCAGGGGAGGTTTAGACTGGACATTAGAAAGAATTTCTTCACTGAAAGGGTGGTCAGGGATTGGAACAGGCTGCCTAGGGAGGTGGTGGAGTCTCCATCCCTGGAGGCATTTAAAAGGTGGATGAGTTTCTTAGGGACATGGCTTAGTAGGGAGACAGGCACAGTTGGACTCGATGATCTCAGAGGTCTCTTCCAACCTTATGATTCTATGATTCTAAGCGCATAGGAAATACTGTTGTGGACACTTTCTATTTTCTTTAACTATGTTCTTGTCCTTGGTCATTTAGAGTGTTCTTATTCTTCCGTGATTTCTTCTTCAGGTGGATGGTTCTGTCAGTAAAAAGGAAGGATGGCTACATTGTGGAGATAGCAAGTGATTCATGAAGTTCCTCATTAGACCTGTGATGTCATTTTAAAATGACACAAGTGGAGGTGGCTAAGCAGGGACTTGGTTTGCATTCTTTTGAAAAGCAGTTCCCCGTAACCTAGGGGAGTATTTATAAACTATAGCTCAGATATGATCTTTAACATTCACACTGTTCAAAATTGATTCTCGTATGTCCTGCATCAATAGATCAAATACCCAAAACTAGTATAGGGGGTAATGGAGGTTAACTTTTAGCAGGCTGAATGAAAGGAAGCACTGGTGGAGAGGAATCAGGCTACAATGGGGCAGAGGTAGAAAACAGGGGGAAGCAAAGTCTCAGCAAGATTATTACAGGACTAGTTCTACTGTAAGTGTTCTTCAGGCTGGTCCTGTCTCATGGAAAGTGAGAAATCCTCTTTGGTTTGGTTTGTTTTGGTTGTTGTTTTCAGATGAGTCATAAACCACAATAGTGTGAAAAGATCACACATCAATCATTTGAGAAGGCTAAACCTTCCCTCATACCTGGACTAATTGCTCTAATCTTGAACTTCAATCCAGGGCCTGAATAAAGGTATAAAAATACCTTTATCTTTCAGTTGTTCTGAAACACTGAAGCAGATAATCATAAAACGTGGAGGCATAGGCATTTTTTTTTCTTTGCAAGAGGTGAAAGAAGTCTAGAAAATCAATAAATAAAACCCGCTAACTGTCCTATATATTTTGACACATAAAATCTCTCTTTTATCCCTGGATGACCTAAAAGAAAGAAGTGGGATAAATCTGCATGGTGAAAAAAAGAGATGTGAGACAAAGCATAACGAAAACCAGGTTTGGCTTATATTCAGTTTCACTGCCGATTTCAATTAGTATAACTGCTAAATCTGAATTTATCATTTTTATAGCAAAAGTTGAAACACAAAAAAAATTTAAAAATACTACTAAGGATTTGTTCCTGGAAAATCCATTCTAGGAAGTCCTTCACTTAGTTTTGATTCTTATGAAGAGATGTAGCACTGATTCTACCTGCCCAATTACTTAGTTTATTTGCAACTTTCTCTGCTCTAGACAATGCTTTTTATTTTTCCTCAAGTGTCTGAGAATGAGGATGTACCTTCTACTCAGATCAGATAGAAAAGATGTGCTTTCCTAAAATCTTAATACTTTATCCCACTTGCTAATGTAAGCTGTACCATTAGGGCATGGCTTTTGCTCCCATACCTTCTGTGAGTTTAGCCAATAAAACAAATCATGTCAACAGAAAGACATGTAATCTGCCATGACCCCTTTTGTCATGGGAGAGAGCAGGAGGGTTTGCTGGTAATGAGTTTAAAAAAGGAAAGCATACCCCTTGCTGATATAGTAAGATTTCACCAAAATAATGAGTGTAATCTTGTTATCTCCTTCAAAAACACCCATGAATCTCACGCTGAAGAGAAGAGCTAAGGAGATGATGAGAAGTGCACAAAGCCTAGAAAGGCTAATAGGCTACATCTATAGTGAGAAAGATGACAAGTTCCTGGTTTGTTTACCCTTCAGAATAAAAAACTCTAAGAGGAGATATTCTGCTCAATTTGGGGCACTGTAAAGTAAAGAGAGGAAAATGAGCGAGGAAGGAAAAAGACTATTTATGCTGGATGATGTATGAGGACTATATTAGATTTGTTGTTAAGTAATACCGAGATCATACTCAAACTGTAATATGGGTAGCAGCAAGTGAGCAAAGAAAGTAAAGGGAAAACTGAATGGATTAAGGTATTGATTTCCACACTCCTCTTGAAGGAAAAGTAAGTGATTTCTCCTTTTAGAAAAAGGAAGGGAAAAGTCTGGAGGGAACAACACATCAAAAAACTTTTTCATACACTAATCTTCAAAGACTTATGGAGGGACTCAGAATCCACTGAAGTAAGAAAATGATTCCCACTGATCTGAGCATGCTTCAGGAAAGTTAAAAATAGATTTAGACATTGAACTTAAAAGTTTCCTAAGCTACAGTTCATCAATTAAAAAAACAGAGGCCCTTGATCACTTTCTGCGCTTGCTGTAACCATAATGGAGTTTTCTCTAAGAGAAACAGTGTGAGTACTGGCACATACTTGGTACCAGAGTGGGATGAGTCAGGACATCACAGTATGCCATGCTAGAACTTCAAGTACATACACTGTCATCTTTCACACTTATCATTGAAGAAGAATCCTCTACCATATCTGCTGTGATTCTGTTCTGACCCCTATCTGGCATATCTAAGAAGACCTAGAACAACTGGAAACAAAACAAAGTTTTGAGGACCCATACTTAAATGTTTGGTCATTACTGTGCTCAGTGGCCACTTGCAGAGCCATTCTGGCCCATATATTGAAAATGTTGTATTTCTAAGGTACCTGAAGTCATAGGATTCAAGTGTAAGGTCAGTTAGTGGAGTTTTGCCAAAGTAGAAAAGCTAAGGACTTCAGGAATTTTAGACTGGTCTTTAAAAGGCTAACAGATGTCAGAACAAGTCAGCTCCATATTTTAATTTCTTATTGTTATAATAAGAAATATGAATTTCCTTCTATGTCAATCTTTTCTCTTTAATCTGAAGAATCTGCCTGTTTTTAAACAAGAATTATGTATTATCCCATCAGTTAAGGAAGAAACGTATCCCAAAAGCCTCATGTCCACTGGTGCCCTTACCCTCTTCTGAAATTTTCTGTAGATGGTAGCAGCAGACAGACAAGTAACGTAGCACACTTCGATACAGATTTGAGATTCCTGCCACTGAAAGTTGGCACTGCAATGCCAAGCATGATCTCATCTCTTCTGTCACACACTAGTACCATTACTGATATTTTATAAATTTTCAAGTGTCTCAAGTGAAGGTGATATTTTCATTATTTCATTTACCAAACTGAGCCATCTGAACAAGATAATTTCTAGCAACAACACCTAATACAACTTTGTTTAAAATACAGTTCTTTCTATTTTATGTTTCATGTTGTACCACTCTTAATAGACCATTAAGTCATGCCAGGCTGATTTATGTCATGAAAACTTCCCAGAGCGGAGTGAAATGCATCATACAGTCACATTGCACTTAAATGTGAATAGACTGTATTCAATTACATGGAAGTTTGAAAATTCACACCAGGTGTCTTATCTGTTTCTCTCTTCTCCAACATGGTAGGGAAGTGAAGATTTTGTAACTTGGTTGGTCTCCCCTGTTTTCTTAGTGAATTCCAAATGCTTAATTTCTATCCATGTGGCAAAAGCATCTAGATATTTGCTGCACATTGCATCTTTCTTGGAAGATATGACAATAAATTAGGTAAACTTGACGTACTGCAAGGCAACTAAAATGCAAAGAACTGTATTTTCACTTGGACATTTGAAAATTGAGTACTCTGTCATCTGAATGAGCTTTTGGATGAATAGTGAAAAGATAACTGAAACATCAGACAGATCATCATAGGTCTTCTATTTGAACTTCCAGTATTCCATCTTGAAGCAGAATAGCAATTGCTTTTGAAAAGAGTGTTGGGCTCCACCCCACTTTGTGCGTCTTTAAACAGCTAATCTCTTCACAATGGCCATACAAACTAAAGCAGAATGTGAAAGTGAGAAAACACTAACTTGCTCATCTGCAAAATCCATCTAATGAGTGAAATAACAACAGAAATGGTCTAAATAGGGATAAATATCTTGTTTCCTAAATCCATCCGTTGTAAATCTTGTTGGGAATCTTTTCAAAAGGATATAAATAAGAGAACACCTATTTTAGAAAGGGGTAACACATTTACTCCTAGCAGCAAATCCAAACATGATGAGTAATCTGGCACAGAGCTGTTAAATTTAACAGCTGCCATCCAACTTGGGCAGAACCATACCTCATTTTGTCTATGCAGTATATACTGTATGTTAATAACTGCTTGAATCAAATGTGGTCATTGGTAATCCCACTCCTGAATTTTTCATTCAAGATGAAATTTAAATAAGAATGTCATAACTGACAGAATATAAATATCTGAAACAGGAAAAAATGGAATAGAAAATGAAAATTATTCAGTTTGCAACAAGAATTCCAAGCCTGGAACATTGAAAAACACATTCCTCTGTTCTTCAGTGACAAGGCATTGAAAGAAAATGGTTCAGTCTTGTTTAAAACACAATAAAAACAAAACACGTCTGCTTTGAATTGGAGGCAGTGATAAAAGGTAGAGGTACATAGATAATTCTCAGGTGTCACATAAGAATATAAACTTTTAAACAGTTTTCCTGCAGTTTAACATGTATATAAATAAATAGATATCCTTCTGTTAAACTGTCATCCTCCTAGAGAGCTGTGAGCTTAACAACATTAAGTAATGTTTGCTTTAGCTTCCTCTCTGCAAGGAGAGGTATTTTTCGCTCTGCATTCCAGTTATCTTCCTGAATAAAAAAAATGCTACAAGATTTGATTTGCCATTCTGGTAAAATGACAATTATAACAGAATAAAATTTGGGCTTCTTGGGACTGAAACAGAGATACAGATCAGTTTCATTACAGCTTTTTAAGCAAAAAACAATAAAGGCATACACTAGCGTAAGGATAGCATTGTCTTTTCTATAGGTAAATGACCAGATCAGAGAGATCTAAAGAGAGTGTTCGGTTTATATACAGCAATCTCTACATATAAACTTGTATGGGAGTTCTATATGTTAAATATCTTTGGAGTTGGACTTAATCTTGGCATAATTCACAAAAATAATCACTAAATTAAATAATTTGATAAAGACTGTGTGATTATATAATAATTATTTTAATGTCAACCATTCTAACTTATGTTTCCTGAATAAATCATGTAAAAGAAGAATTTTCTTTGTATCAGGTGTTCACTTGTAAACAAAATAAAATATTGTAGGCAGGGAATACGACAAATTGACCACAGCATGGTCACACAAGTGGATCATATACCTGGACATAAAATAACTTGAGACCAAGACCTTCTGTATAAGCTTTGGAGGTGGAATTACGAGTGACTCAATGGCCTGGAAGTCTTAAAAAAGAATCAGTCTTCTGAAATGAGACACCACCAAAAGTGCTGAAACCTACAATTTTCTTGTGAATCTCCAGTCATTTATTTTATGTGGCTTTCACAGAGCCTGAAACAGTCTCTACTTTGTGATTTTCTTTTTCTTGCATTTCTTTTAAGAGTGAGCAAAGTCAGAAAAATATCTAAAAGTAAAATACTTCTAATCTTGTAGCATTTTCTTAGTGAATGAAGGAGATTTCATTACCAGCCAAAATACTCCCACTTCAGGAGATTTACATTAAAAGCCCACTAAATTCAGACTACATTTTCTATGTAAAGGAAACTTTTCTTATGAGTTTACTCCTGTATTACACTATTACAGTTCCTGGGAATTAGTTTCTTGAGAACTAGCACAATGCCAAAGTAATACAGTAGTGACTGAGGTTTAAAGCTTACTATCAAAATCCCAAATGGAGAACGGTGAATTTCCATTCTGCACAGGAAATGCTCCAGATATGGATGAGCCATGCTGTGACTGCAGAGGTACTTGGCTTGGCTCTACATATGCTAGTTCAAGCAAGCTAATAACCATGAGATCACCTTAGCTCTGGAAACAGAAGTCTAAACTGGATTTTAACTTTAAATTATTCCAACCTCTCTTCCTCTGACTTGTAACACTGACAAATTGAGAGAAGTTCAAACTCACAAACTTTAGTCAAATGCATATCTAACCTAAGTCTTGACTACATAAAGACAGACCAAACCCCTCATCAATCTCCAGAAACATCAGTACTTTCGACACTAATTCAAAAAATAAGAGTAACCGTATTATTATTCTAAAAGATACATCTAATCATAAATAGACAAATCAGAGGAGCAGTGCAACTGGTTAAATTTTAGAAAATCCGTATGGGCACAGAATAAATATCTGTGAATGATAACTACTTAACACATTCAGGATATTTCTGAACACCGAAAGTGAATTTCACCTACTGACAGATATTTTTCCATTACGCTTAGTTAGATTTTTATAAACATTGAGAAGTGATTTCAGAAAGGTATAGGAAAGAATCAAATTTTCAGTGTGGGAATTCAAAATCCAGAGGCTGTCATCCTCTGGACTTGTTATACAAAACAGCCTGCATCCTACACAGCGCATTCCAAAATGCACTCCAAGATGACCCAAGGACATAAATTGATGATGAACTTTGTTAACAAGCACAGGAATCTACTTCATCCTCTCACCAATTTCAGGCCTACTTAATTCCAAAAGTCTTGGAAAGATACAAGAAAGACAAGACATGCAAAGCCTGTGCTTTTACTGCTATGCAATAAAAGCATAATGAGCTGATTGTTCAGGGCCTGATAGAAGCTCACCGAAGTCAATACGATCCTTTCTGTTGATTTCAATGGCTTTTATACCAGGCCCTTAAGCAGACAGTTAAAAAGGTCTGAATGAGTGATTTTGGCTCAGCATCACCACACACAGCCCATTTTGCTGATTGGTGTTTGGTAGTTTGGCAAATGTGTTTATACATGACACAGCAGAAAATGCAAAGTTCAGAAATAACACTTTATCAGTCAAAATCACTTGCCTGGTGTTAGACAGTCAAAACTATTAAGCACTGGCTGCTAGTTTCAGCCAGTTAAATGCTGTTGCAAATGAAAGATGAAGCATTGCATGAAGCCATGCGAAAATGGATAGAAGGATGGTTACTTACCAACGGGGCGAGCTGTTGACATTACAATGGTGTAGTGAGAACATAAAAAAGAAATTAAAAAAAAGAAAAGAATATCTGTCAGAATGCATGACGTGTAATGTTACCATCTACTATGGATACTACCATGATTGCTAACCCCTCAAATGACAGCCTAAGTAAAATGTTTACTGTTGTTACTGTTTAGTCATGTGCCACTATTATCCCATTTACTCAAACATAGTATCTGAACAAGTTGACTGGAACCATTCTCTGAGAAACACTTTTATTATCTTCACATGCCATCATCAAGTATCATTGTTAATGCCTGATAAAAGAAAAATTACATTGCATTAGCACAAACTTTTATATCTCAATGAACACATAAATTTAGGCCACAGACTGCCAAATGTCAAGCCAGTAGATGCAAGGCATTTGCTTTCTGAGTCACACCAATTGAATTTTAAGCATGGCCGGTCAATAAAACAGTAAGGGCTACATAAAGTCCAGGACAGTTTTTCTCATTCAATAACAGGCATGAAAGCTTACAGCACACTGCTTTTTCCCCAGTGACAGTGCTGATGAAAATATAACAGGCTGAAATGGCCACAGGGTTTTCATCTCAGAATCTCCCAAATTACCGCTTAGATAACTTCTACATCCTAAAAAAATTGCTGCTGAATGATCGACAGGTTAATGCTGTTTCAGGTTGATACCAAGATTGAAAGCTGCTGCTGCTGCAACAAGTGATCTCTTGATTATAGGAACAGCCCTTCATTATCCTTGTGCTGGGAAGAGGCTGTCAGTCCCTGTGTTAATAAAATATAGTCATCCTCTTTCAGAAGAGCTGGGAAGTTGGACATAAAATTGACTCCTGGTTGCATCTGGAGTCAATTCCCTTATTTTAGCAGCAGAAGCCGTTACACATTCCTGAGCAAAAGCACAATTTTTTCTTTTTCTTCTTTCTTTTTAAGAATTTAACCAGCTCTTTATGCTTATGTACAGGCTAGGGTCAAATATAAGATATGCAGACTCAGAAGTAACACAGCATGGCAGGACCTTCTTAGTTCTCAACCTTTCTATGGCTTTATCTTTACTTTGACATACCCATTTCATTTAATTATTTCAAGCCTGCTGCCCTTTCTCATCCATCATCTATTGGAAGGCTTTCTGGTTTCTACTATTATGGACATATTTCTTCTTCTGCAGAGAGATAAGGAATAAGAGTGAAGCACAGCTTTCCAAGAGAGGGCATGAAGGCTGGGCCATAGAATTCAAATTTTGTTATTATTCATAAGAGTGGAATGCAAACTCTCTGATGGCATCCTCATCCCCTGCTTTGAGAAGATGGAGCCATGAATGAGGGAACTAAGGATCCTCATTGTTTCCAGGTTTGCAGCTGTAGGTAGACAACACCTACAAGGACCAAGGCACCCTCAAAGCAAATTTTGAAGTGCTATGTGGTTTTTCTTCTCTACGTGATGAGTGATTATGGTAAAAGCACTCCTAGCAAAACTGGCAAAAGTTTAACAATTCAGAATTAAGTCTTCCTTTAATTAAAACGTTGTTGTTTTTTTAAAGTCAATAGACATTTTTCCAGTCCTTTGTTTTCAGAAAAATCAGAGTAATAACCTCCTCCACCAAATTTCTTGGCTTTTCTCATGTTCTGTCACATCCTGAACATTTAATATGCTTATTATATCATGGCTTCCTTTGTGTTGGATAAACACTAGGAATTTGAATATAATTGAGAAACCCAGGGAGGAAAAATACCCAAGATAATGAAAACCTGCTTTTACTCTAGGAAAATCGATTAAATTATATATTTCCTCTGTTTTCTTCACCTTAATTTCATCAAGTTCAAGCTTCAGTGATTTCAGAGGATGTTTTGCTTCATTCTAGCTATTGTTATATCACAAGTCTGGGTAGCAAATCTGAAAGGCTTGCTCCAGTAATGTATACAGTGGACACAGTTCTAGGAATGTTTAAAGGCTACCAAATTGGTTACCAGATTTATCAGATACTAAGATTCCGCCTGTGACAAAAGAACAGAGTAAGAGTATTTCTGGGAGTTTGCAGTAGTGACAATTTTTCTTATGTTACAAAATGAAGAGCAATCTCTTACACAAGCACGTAGCAGGTAAATCTATTTCTTCAGCTTGAACAGGAAGAGCTGCATTATCGCTTATTGTCTAAAGCGAACACTGAGGTAATATTTCAGCAGATGGATTATCACGATACTCTCTTTTCTTTGTTGTATACTAACATCTTTCCCCCTACAAATCCACTTGGTGCTTTTTATTCCCTTTGAATTCAGCAAATTAAACTGAACTGTGTCCATGCATTAAATGGATGGAAATGGAAGCTGGCCTCTTGGGTCAGTTGACCCCAGTTCTAATAAAGCAATCCATTGAGACTTTGAACATTTGATTTAATGTGTATGGAAAGAGGAGAACAGATAAAGCCAAAAATGTTTTTATTAACCTTTCACAGCTCTACTGAAAACCATCAGCATGCACCACTAAACTGTGAAATAGTGTCTGCATGATATCCATTGTGCCAAATTGCTGCTTATCTTTTGGAATGAAGTAATAACTATTATATTCTATTTACTCATATGGAAATATTAGCCTAAAAACTTTTTCTCCCCATAATCTTTAGCATGTCTATATCTACTGTCACAAAAGAAATTTTAGCAACTCATTATTCCACCGGTCTTAAAACCTCCTTACCACATCAAACAGCAGCACATAAACATGGAGTGGATACTAGAGACCAAGAATATTTTAAGCGAGAATATGTTAGTCTTTACCTTGTAATACTTACAAAATTGAATTAGGAATTTCTTTTTCCATTGGCTAGGGTTTATCTTTCAGATAAAGAATAATGGTAGAGAGCCTAATTATGGCAGAACTAATCATGTAATAATACTATCTGCATTATGTTTGGCATTAATAAACATAGTTACTTACTATACTCCTTAACAGAGAAAGGAACATGAATAATAGCCCATACTGATGGCTCACATATTAAAGTCTATGCCCATGGTTATGTAGTGCTTTATCGTGCATATATAAGCATCTGTTCTTCAATAAAAAACATTGGAAGAGCATTTTAACTGCAGGAAGATCCTATCCTATTAAGGTCAATTAAAATTTTGCCAGAGATATCAACAGAACCAGGATTTCACCTCTGTTGTAAATTAGCACAGCACTCACAATTGCAAAGAGCATGTGAAATGCAAACAATTGCAGGTAAGGATGTGCCCCATTTCATCAGAAAGCAATTTATCCATACAGCACACAGGCTCTCCCTCCATGGGAACACTCACCTCGCACAGTGAGGGTAGCAGAGGCTTCCACTTTTCCAACTCGATTCTCAGCAATGCATGTATAGGTTCCTTCATCTGTGCTCATGGCCTTCTTAATGCGCAAAGTGTAGTCATCTTTGATGTCATATCTGCGTTACAGAAAAAGAATGAAAACTCTCTGTAGACAACAGAAATTAATGAAAACTCTCACCTGGAATATGCCAGTCTGAATCTACCTTGGAGCCAAATTTAGAAGATAAATTATTATCCAGCATTAGATAATTCCAGCAAGCATTAATCTTCACGACATTTTTATTGCACTCTGCATTAGTTAGAAACTTTACATAAAATTAGTATTGCTATGTTCATTCAGTATTAGGTCTTTATTAATCATATCATTCATTTTGTCCTTGATCTAGAGCAATAAGATAAAATTAAGCTATCAGACATCAGTTATCAATACATGACAGCTCAGGTTTATCAAGCCTTAACTGTGTGAGCTACACACTTTACCTTTTGCCGATTTGGAAATCTTTCTTTCTTTCTCTACAGCAGCAACCGTTAAGAAAACTGTGAGCATGGTGGTAGAATCCGACATTACACGATCACAAACAATAAAAAATATATTTAAGCCCTGGAAGGTGACATTTATTGAAGAGGTGCATTAAAGGAGATTTATCAATTTCATGGTAATACTACAAAATGATTCATTAAAGGTGGACTACAACATTTTCTCTTTTTTAAAAGAAATCAGAAACAATTCAATTACGCTTTGACCATTTGTTTTCATTGTTGTAGTAATTCTAAAACTATGAGGATTTATAAAACTTAAAATAATACAAAGTACTTCAGCATGAAGTGAGCATTCATTCTCAAGGCACTTAGAGTGCTTACACCTAGAAAAATATTTTCAGTTAAATTGTTATTATCCTGCACAAGTCATGCTTCACAAATTATTTTAGACTCTGATTCACAGCTCATTAAAGTCAACGGGAGACTTTATTTTGTACGAAATTTCTTTGGCTCCTAAATCAGGAAAACTCCTAGTTTTTTATATGGATATTTTACTCATGAAAAACTCTCTTATAAAATTATTTTCAACCACATTTCTCCCAGACATAATAAACCCATTATACTCTAAGTCACCTTGAATCCAAAGGTAGCTTCAGATTCTCATGCATCAAATAGTGAAATAGGAACACAAAACTCAAGAAAGATCAAGACTTCAGGAGATGTCAGTACTCTTTCTCACTGTCTACACACTCATGATGTAACTTCAGAACAAATAATTTACCTTCTCCTTGTTACATGGTAAAGACCTTGTAGATGTATAGAAATCAAATGGAAGAGCACTCTTAAATGTATTGATGAATTAGAATGTAATGCAATTATTTACAGGAATGTTGCGAGGCTCTATGAGTATGTTTTAAATGCTTTGGGAATTGAAAACGTTAACTTCTGTACGTCATTGGTTCCTTTAGTATAGATTTGTAAAGAGAGCAATGTGTGCTAACATACCTTAGAGCATCTTAACCCCATGGTTCCTATATGTTTAAATATTTAATCTACTGTTATGTCTAAATAAAACTCACAACATCATTTACAGCATTACTAACAATTCCAAGAAGAAAGAGAATTAAGACATCTTTTCACACTCACGACAATACAATATAGCTTCATCCTACATTCAGTAAGTCCATTCTATTCAGTAGCAAAAAATAAACTAAAACCCACCAAACTGTGGGTAACCATTCTCTCAGAGATTAACATAAGCTCATATAATACCTCTTTTGTTAGGAATTATACTTCATTATAAGTCTATGCAGTACCTCAGGTTTAACTAATGAATAAGAGATATGCCAAGGGAAGAACAAATAGATGCCATGGCAAACTTCAAAAACTTTTAGGGACAATGCTTTTGCGAGTGTAGTACCATTGGATAGGAGGAAGTTATGATGCTAAAGAACTTAATATGCAGTTTCTAGAGCAGTACAGATTTGTTGCAACTACATTCAACAGCCATGTGCAGTTGAGGAACATTTCTTCTCAACTGCTCACATATTATGTCATTTTGCATGCTGTGCTGCACTAGTCAATGGCAAATAGAAATCATTGCTTTTATAAAAGACACAAGGCAAACTGTCTCCCTTACAAATCTCAAGAATATGACAACGATATCCCACAATGATGGGGCAGTTATTTGTCTTTGGCAACCACAGAGTCACAGACAAGAGAAAATGCTCATTTTCTTGACATGAGGCCAGTCCTAAGGGACAGAAAAATATGAAGTTGTATTCAGCTCCTGTAAGATGAGAAAACTAAGATCAGTTGTAATACAAATACAAATTAGATACAGGAACCACACCACAAAGCTGGGCAACAATTAGCTGCTTATTCAGTTGCTTTTTTTCTTAGAGCAAAAAACGTGCCTGTGGTTCACTCAGTGCTGCTGAGATAAAACCAGACAGGCAGCAGGACTGTATCTGACTGAGCAGCTGCTTGAACTGGGATGCAGGTAGCCTGGGACAGGGCCCTCCAGTCTGTTGTGGGCTGCAGCTGACTCGCTTTTCTTCATCTCACCGATGTGCTGGTGCCGGCATGCCAGCCAGCTGCCTTGGAGGCTTCGGCAGTCTTTATGCTTGCACCTGCCAATCATGTAAATTGTGCAAAGGCTGCTGGGGGAACAAGCCAGCTGCATGGCATGCCAGGACGTAGAGTGAGGGCACAGCCATCATCTCCCACTTGGGTCTTGAAACGCAGGGTGGCATAAACATGTCACTATCATGGCCCAGTTTTCAATTACTTCAAGAAGAGGTCCAGCTCTCCAAGACTGCTTCTTCAACAAGGCCATACTGGGTTTTTGGACCACCCTGACAGAATGTGCCACTCAGCAATTAGATTCATACATAGATGCACCCACGGGATACTATAACCATCTGCTGTCCTGAAGTATTGATACACTGCCCCCTCAATCATCTGTTCCACACGCATTGTCCCCAGAAGTCACCACAGTTCAGTAAAGAGCTTTGACAGATGAAGCAGGCAGGGAGAAGAAAGAAAGAAAACTGGCTGTTAGCCTAGCTCCTAGCAGCACAAGGAGCTGTGTTAGAAAGGGACCGTGAAGTTACAAAGAATTAAGCCTGAACACATTTTCAGTTTCTCAAGCATCCACCAGCTCAGTCCTGAACAGCGTCTTGTCTCTTCTCCGTCCCAGAGCCTCGTATTCCTATAGCAAGATGTTTTCACCTGAGTTTCTGGAGAAGTTTGCTCTCATCTGGACTGGTGCTACCGAACACTTGGGAATCAGGATCAGTGCCTATCTCACTGCTAATACCAATCCCAGAGAGAGGTTATTAGACTCCTGGATTGATGATGGGATGGCTGAAAAGCAGAGCGTACTGGTTAAGTTGGTCCTTAATGCTGCTGGCACGCTAAAAAAGCAATGCCTTCAAAATATATGTGGTGCCAAGAAACACCTTCTGACATATTGCCCAAATATTGCTGACTCCTACCCAATTAATGCCAACAGTCAGCTAAAAACATAGGGTGTCAGACATCAGTTTCATATGTTTATGGCCATCTCATTGATTTTAAGTACTTCCCTTTGTTCAGCATTTGGAGGTGCATAACCTTTCAGTCCCAGCTTAGACTTCAGTCATCAGACTGAGCTGGGGGGTGTCTTTTAAGCAGTCAGCCTATGCTTAGATATAACCCAGCCACTTTTAGGTACTGCATTACATAATTTCTGTTCTACATGCAATAGCCAGAGCAAATCTGCCTTTAATTAATTGAGAAGGAAGAGGGGGAGCAGGGAACTGGAAAGGAAGAAAGAAACACAGAAACAACAAGCAGATGAGAAAACACTGCTGGTGAGGAAATTCTAATAGAAATTGGGTGATTTTGAGTGAAATCTGGCAGTCTCTGGCACATATGAATGCATTCATTGTTGCTAGTTTTGATTAATGACAGTTGTACAATAGTGTGCTGACAGTCACTGCCATACAGACACTTTTTTTTTTTTATATGAAACACTGTTGAAAATGCAACCCAATCAGATTTGGCCCCTGAACAACATGTGCTATCATCACTGTACCGTGAATTGAGATTGATTGGTAACCAGCTGTGACAAAGTGGGAAAAAGAGCCTTGTCTTTTTCAAGAAAAGAAAAGAAGAAAAATAAAAAACTGAATTGTGTCAAAACCATTGCCATCTGCTCAACCAAATAACAAATAAAACAAAACACATTAACTATTTTTAAGTATTATTAATGTACTGAGGTTGGATTCAAGCACTGGCGTATGCATATAAGAATAACCTTTAATTAAAATAGTTTTGTCAGTTATAATTTTCCCCCCACATTCAAAAGTGTATCTGTCCACATCCAGCCACCAATACTCCATGGTTATCAAATAAAAAAAAGAGAGAGAAAACTTAATGAACTTAGGGAGATTTAGCAAAAAGATTTTCAAAAATATGCATCCAGCTATGTATGAAAATATAAGCACCTCTTTGTTTTTCACATGCACAGGTAGCAAAACTATGTCTGCAGATGGACTCATTACAGACCTAGATACCCAGTTAGGCCTAACTGGTAATACAAAGATGCAATTGCTTCAGCAGCATATTTTTAAGTTGTAAGACTGAATGCAACACATGCAACTCAAAAGGTCATATTTCTTCCTAAAGGGAGCTTGTAAGAGAAAAAGTTGCATCTTAACTGTTGCAAAGTGCTGCCACTGAACTAAAAAAATTTACATCAATTTATACCATACATCTATTTTCTTCTAAAACATTACTGTAAATAAATAAAAAAATATAACAATATCTTTCTATGCAGGCTTTGGATGCTTTCTGCTTTTTTTAGAGATGGCACAAAAATTACTTTGCTCTATTTTCTTTTGTCTGTTTGCCAGGCTGTTTTGC
Source organism: Neomorphus geoffroyi (assembly GCA_033558235.1). NCBI lineage: Eukaryota > Metazoa > Chordata > Aves > Cuculiformes > Neomorphidae > Neomorphus > Neomorphus geoffroyi. The sequence goes on along the minus strand of JAUMJM010000005.1, from coordinate 72,155,522 downwards.
AAAACACACACAAAGCTTCAAGATTACTCACAACATCAATGATTAGGGAGCCCAAATAGAGAGATGCTACTGGCCAAAACCAGAGTAAACAGGAGATAGTTAAGGAGGCTTAAGCTTCAGTCTCCACTTCTCTTTTGTGGTACTGGCTCTTCAGCTCCCAGCATAGTGCCACAGCTTTTCCCTGGCTCCTAGACTCTGTGCCAGATGGAGGGAGCCAGAGAGAAGCCGCAGTGAGATATGAAGCATGAGCTCGTTTGCTGCTTCAGCCTCGTATGATCCAGCTGCAGAATGAAGAGTCTCCATTCCCATCAGTGATTCAGCCACCCCTACTGCCAGCTCCCTTACAGTATTTTTTTTCACCTCCATTCCACTCATTTGCAAGTTGAAGAAAAAAGAAGCACAATCCTACGTGGGTGATGCTTTTCTGAGGGAGAGATAAAGGGGTCTCTGGTTCTCTATCCCTAGCAAAACTTGAATTAACGACAGAGAGTGCATAAATATATATATTTCTGCGCACTGGTCTCAGATTACTCTGCTGTAGCCCTGAAATCAAGGCTGCTTGTTGCTGGGTGGTGCTAAGACACGGTTTACAGCTATGATAAATTGAGCTACCAGGGAGCTGTCCCCAGGGTGCTCACAGGATGGCTGCCACTCACATCTACATGTCCAAACTCCCATTTATTCTTTGGCTATGCAATTCAAGCCAGAGAAAGTTATAAGACAATGTGCTATCATTTCTTTGTGTGAGGCATATGTGCAAACAGTCATATAAAATAGTTCACTGACCTTATTCCAACAAACCAAAAAAAGTAATACAGGTTACTATTCACAACTTTGATTTATAATACATTGTCAGCAGGTTCCGCTTTAGTCCAAAATCTTTTATGGGTTTTTATCAGCAGATTATTTGCAACTTCTTATTGTGGACACTCTCAATTACAATAATATAAAATCCAAACCCATACTGCACTGTGTATTAAACCAAGGCATTCAATATAATGGCCTAAATCTCATAGAAGACTTATCTAACAGTTACAGTTAATGCGCCAACATTTTAAAACCATACATATATCCAAGGAAATAGTGTTTTCCAGTTTCTATGGAAGCATTACACTATGCAGTACTACTCTTACATACACATATATGTAAATGTACATAACTAGTGCCTTACAAAATTAGTAGGCACATTCTCAGAAGAGATTCCAGAAAGAATTTTTTTCCCATTGAAATATTTTTAAAAACACATAGAAGCTTAGAACAAAACTTTCATTTGGCATCATTAACTCAGTAACCTCGGACTAAACCAATCCAGGCTCCACCTTTTACCTCTACATCTCTGTTTGCACACAGAAGTACTCATAGGGAATTACCACATGGTAATTAGCCAAAATGGGCTTCTGATTTGATTTCAGTTCCAGACAGAGCTCCACATTTCAAAAACTGGAATATGAGTGGAAGTATGAGCTAAGAGACCATGTAATGACTTGGCAAGGAGACCTACCCTCCTGTCAGCAGAAGCAGTCTTTTCCCTCACAGATGAGACACATTTATCAGGGACTTCGGGAGATTTGTATTGTTAATGCCTATGTCACAAATTCATTCATCAGAAAAGCACCCTTAGTTCTTAGGGTTACCCCCTGAAATTAATTTTAAGGAAAAACAAGATACTGATTTTGTCCATTTCTGGTTTTGTTTGTTGTTTTTTGTTTAAAAAATGAAATGATACTTCAAGGACTGAAACACAGTAAGAAGGTCTGAGTCCGGATTGGCATCTTGCACTCACTAAACAAGGCCTGATGCACTTTTTCTTAACATGAACACACAGATTACGAGTAGCTTGAAAAAATCAGAATTTGTGTTGCCTGTCTATTATTATTTGCCTTAAGCACTATGAATGATTGTGATAAACTTGCCAGAGATGTAACTGAAATATTTTCTAATCTGTATTTTGAATCAGTGACCAACTTTGAAGTGGTAATTAAAGGTGAAGTCATATTAATGTTTTAATGAAAGTACTTTCAACATTACAGTTTAGCCAGAAGTCAAATTATTAAAAAGTACGTTTTGTTAATGCTAAGTAATTTTCAACACAGGGCTTACCAACAGGAAATGGAAAACAGTTCTTAGAGTTAGAACTCTAACCTTGCAGTGTTTTCAATGACAGTTTTTATTGGTTTTAACTTAGTTGAAAACTTTTGTATCCTGTACAGGGATGAAATGTACTTAAAGTAGAAGAAACCTCTGCAGGACAGCTGTTCTAGTTGCTCCAATGATGCTGCAGTCAGAGCTTTTCAATCTCACTCCCACTTGAACTTAACTCCCAGCTTCCCTCTCCCTGTTCTCCTGACAGTTTTAACTATCTTTACCCTTTCATTCTAGAATTTTAGTAGTCAATAAACTGATAATAGTAAGCCTGACTGTTTCATATCCTTCTACCTTTAAAGACAGCAGGCAGGTCAGTATTCTGAAACTTATAAATACAATGTATAAACTATGTGATTACTAAACTTTTACTTAGTATACTCTGCTTTAATCATACCAAAGAAGATTAAAGCACTAAAATAGGTAATTTAAATGAAATTCTTGATCAAGATTTCCTGGGTTTTCTTCCTGAAAGAGCATTTATTTACTGTGGTCTCCTGTGACTGGAAAATTCAGAAAAATCTATGTTCGACGGTACTGCTACTGACATTACATTTTGTCTAAGAACTCTGTTAGTGACTCCATTAATTGTCTGAAATTCAACAATTTTAGAATGTTAAATAAGAGAAAATAAAAATCAAACCAATCTCAGGACAAACCTATTTCAAATGTACTGCCAGTGATCACTTCATAGATCACCAATGGTTCACAGAGCATAAAGAGAAAACATGTAGGCAGGACTACTAGTTGGCACAATGCCTTTATGGTTGCTGTCTGTAGAGTTGTAAAGCTATTTTCCCAACCTTGATCCTTATGTAAGCAACTGAAGAGGATTTTCATGCATTTGCAAACAGACTGCCCGAAACAATAGCTCTTCTTCAGCTCTGTGGTTAGAACTGACACTTAACATGAAGCCAATTTAAATGTCAATGTTATTAACCACTTCTCTGCTGATCAGTCTATAGTAGAGCCAAAAGCCTAACACTTTTCCTCACAATTTGTACAAACTGAATGGCAGATAACTACTGGGTTAGACTAGAGACATCTGTAGAAACTGTGAGAAGATGTGTTTACAGGACATTATACAAAGCCACGCCTTGAAGGATTTTAAATGTCAAGAAATACTAATTTACACTTGGCCATGTATTCCTCAAAAAGTGTAAGAAATATTTTTCCACTTACAGAACAGAAGAGGATGCACTGACAGCCAAAATATCAGAGAAGAAGCATTCTCAACCCGAAGAACCAACAGGAGGGGGTACCTCACCAGCATCAAGGCACACCATCTTGATGCTATATACAGAAAAATAAACCATTCCCTGCTTTTCTTTACCTCCATCAGCTCTCTATCTCTAAATGATATTTGGGCTTTACAAAAGAATCTTCCTCAAATGATTCAACGTAACACCTAAAAAGATGCACTCCACTGAAATCTACTTGTGTTCATTTAGGCTACACAGACTCTATTCAAGTTGCACTGCAGCTTGCCCTGTGCCAGCCAAGTGCTGTTTTAAACTCAGGATAACATCCTCTGCAAACTGCCTCTTCTCTCTCCAGATATATGTAAGAATACAAAGAGCATATTAAACCTCTTTCTTTTGCTGTCTCCTTTTGACAAGCTATTAAGAACATCCAATCTTCTCCCCTATGCTCCTCATAAAGGGACTTAATCTCTACTTGATACTTTAGCTCAGGAAACAAAAGATGGGCATGCAAATCATACTGCACCTAACCAGACGTTATGAATAGTACACGAGATACAGCTAATATGAAGAGCATCCTTTTTTTTGATCCTTTATTTAAAACCATTAATTGTTAATAATTGCAACAGAAATTTGCTGATGTAACCAAAGATTTTATCCATTACACTATTAAAACACAGTCTTTACTTCAATTAATTTTCAATACACATTAGACTGCATTTTGTTACAATCTGCACAGAGATTAACTCGACCAAGCACACAGCACTGTAGTGTTATTAACTCATATTTCATTGAAAGGTCATTCTCCCCTTGGTTATATCTAGAGGAGGCTGTAGTTAAATACCTCACTATCCCATCCACAGAATATAAATTGAACTATGTAGCACCATGTTTATTCTTAAAAATTACTGTCCCTCTGAGTTACAGGACCTTATCCTGTGACCATGGAGAAATACAAATGCAGAACATCTCTGGCAATCAGGCCCTTTATACATTTCCTCTTAAAAAAGTCTAACTTTTCTGTGTTTATTGGGATAAGGTTTGCTGTTAATTGCATTTAAATCCATTTCAAAGATCTGCACCTGGAAGACAGTAAGACTTTTTTAAAATTTCATCATTTATCCTTAGTTTTAAGCTCACAAGATGCCACAGAGGAAAGCACAGAAATTATAGTACTAAACTGAAAATACACACCTATCTGAAGTGAAACAGACAGTATTCCTTCCCAAGGTACATGTAGGCAATTACTTTTCAGACACAAAGCAACCAGTTTTAAAAACACAGCAAGACCAATATCAACACCGACTTGTTGGAGCTAACAGATACCTTAGAATAAGTTAAGTCTACGTATTAAGAATGCATTCCCCAAATAATTTTTAATGAATAAGCCTAATCTTTAGTAAATAAGAAAGCTAACTGTGCTGTTTATGATTTGCACTGCTGTGTGTCACTGCTGTTTCATTTAATAACCTACAATCTCTTAACACTTTGCAATATACCTTGTGTAAACTACACACCATTTTCGTTCTGAAGCATCTCTCATTTTTTCTGCCTACACTCCCACTGCGTGGGTGGCACATAAAACAAATACCTCTTCCTGCTGGTGCAGTTGCCACTTTTCATCTCTAGTACAATATTCATCTAATCAGACAGCGCCTGTAAATGTAACTTACAAGAGCAGGTTGTAATTTCATTAAAGATGTATTTACTGAGCTGAACCAGCTGTTCTGGGCTGGAATGCAAAAAAAAAGGCCCATATGATTGCTACTCAGTCATTTTTAAGGCAACTGAAAAATACATTTGCTGAGCTAACCTCACTCTCCCAACGAGCTGGCACTACTAGCTTCTTCTGTGGAAAAGGTTTAAACAGTTATTACGGTGTGTCATAAATTTTAACTTGTAATTGAAAATCTCTTCACTTCCTCAAAAAAAAATCCGTATTACTTGCTATGTAATTACAGGCTATGCAGCTGCTCTCTTCGGCTCCGCTAGAAAATCTGAAGATATGAAACATAGTAGGAACCTTATTCAAATTTTATTAAATTGCTAGTCATAGATATGCCACTCTCATACTGGAGGCTCTGAAATAATTTTGCTTTCTGCCTGTTACGAGGGCTAAAAGCAGATGAATCAAAAGTTGACCCAGGCCACACTGAGTTCCTCATCGCGCAGGAGACCATCAGCTCCTTAGCATGAAAGTATAACCTCTGTTTCTGACAAGCAGACATCAAAGAGAATTCCTGGAACATGCAACTGGAAAAAGACTTCGATGTATAAAGACAATTTTTATTTCATTTTCAGTAGGTCCTGGCCATTATGCACGGCCACAACTGTCTGAGTTGCATTAGTACAATTTTTGTGCCATTTCCTTGTGTCACTTATAATGAAAGGAAACTATTCATGAAATATTGAACCTAACATTTCAGCCAAAGTCATAGGGCTGGTGACCCCACAATATCCTGTTCACCTCCAGTAGTTTGACATGAGTCATACTTAATTAACTATTCCCTGGCCTTTGTGTACTGTGGAAACTATGGTGTGACGCTGAATTTTTAGAGCAATTAAAACAAAATATACACCATGTGCCTCTAGTCATGATTCCCAATGCATTTCAGTCTTGGATCACCGATTTGAAATGAACGGCTTCTGGAAAAATGTTTTACACACCCCAGACTTCACATTGCACTTTGTTTCTCTCTGTTGGTGCAGAATCAACATTTTAATAGCAAGTTAATAATTTACTGGAATTGGTTTAGGCTCTAAAAAGAATTTTCAAGTCTAAGGAATTTAATTAATTCATTATCACAGCAATGTAAAAGTACTATGAAAACAGTTGGCATACGTAAGTCACAACACTGTTTCCTTCTAGTTCTTTCTTATTGCTTTCTTAATTCCTGCCTATGAATACACAGAAAAGCTCCAGGACAAACACCACAGTCTTTGAAATCTCAAGTCAGGTCTACCTGATGTTGGACAAGTAAATGTCTTTGACTGCTAATGAGACCTATTTTTTCTAGGCATTTTGAAAACTTCCACTGTAAGAACCACTTTAAGCTTTTAAATTCAAAATAGAGGCTATCATATTGTCTTAGCTCATTGATTGAATACAGCTAAAATTTGGAGTGAAGCCTTGAACCCTCAGAATAAACTTATGTCCATCTGTTCTCAGTTTTAAAGAGCAGTCATTGATAAGTTTCTGGGTAATTACATAGAGAATAGAACAAAATGGTCAAATAATTTTTTTAGTCATATTTTCAAACATAGTAATTTCTTTAGAAGTTGATTTATTTTCTCCTTCAATCCAGTTGCAACTGGAGATGCTTAAAGTACACCACAGACCTTTGTAATTAAAGCTGTGATAGCCTAAAATTATTTTCCAATTATTACCAATCAGTGAAGCAATACTGTTTATATTTGTCACTAGAAATTACTGTTTCTACTTTTCTCTTTGCATCCACATGTGTCACTAAAAAAGGTAAAAGGAAGTAAGATGGAAAAACAGAAAAGATTATGGATCCAGTATCGCTGTTTCTGGCATTCAGCAGGAAAAAAATTACAGAAACAAAATGCTTACAAAAAATCAGTTTATCCCACTTTGCTATCACTGAACTTGAGACTTTTGAAAGCTGAACGGACATATTTAAATAGACAAATTTAAAAATTTGCAACAATTGTTGAAACAGGTATCTAGTATAATGGTCTTGTAATCTAGGAACGAAACCAAAAGGAAATTATTGAAAAAACAATAACAGACAGATGTGCAAAGAACATCATTAGCTGTAGAATCAGGAAATTGATATTGAAAACTATAAGATAAATAGCTGCACAGATCTGCTCACAAGAAAGATTTATGCATGTAGGAAGAATAACAAAGGGAATTCCTTGAGGGTTTCACTGTAGATATTAAAACTCAAAATGCAGACGCTCAGAAGATGAAAGCTAATTCTGGTTTTACCCTCCGAAAAAGAAAATCTCCCACTTTATCAAGGAGGAAAACCTTAAAAATTCTCTTTTGAATTTATAGAATTGCTATACTATCATTTTCTCATCTATCCATTCATTCAGACTATACCTGCGCAAATTTCTCTGCTTGCATTAAGAAACACAAGAAAATCAATAGCTTTTCCATTAGACATGCGAAGGTTAAATTCCTTGCTTAACATCATGCAGCACAATTTGGAAATTTCTATTTTTTGGAGAATGAAGAATCCACTCGTGTACCTTGCTATACAAATGATACGTTTTAAAAAAGAAAACATACAATCTTAATCATCAGAAGTATTTGCTTCTGAAATGTAGATGACAGGCTCTAGTAGATCACTGTAATCCATGTGGCTCATGTGGTGGTAACCTGTCACATGGGCAGTGGCAGCCCTCCTTTACCCAAGACAGTCTCCAGCATGGGATTCTGCAACCTGGCCCCTTCCTCACCCATCCCTGTGATGTTCTGGGAAGCAGATATAAATGAAGACACGCCCCCAGTTTCTTTTTTAAGATGCTAAAACACAGTTAATATAAACAGCAGTGTGAAAACACTGGAAAATACTGACTAGTTTCTGAGCCTGAAGTTGATTATGATTATAATGTATCTGACAAGTCTTCTCTTTTTTTTTTAGTTAAATGCCCAGTGAAAACTCTTCCTATGCTTCCTGTTTAATTTCGTCTTCTTCAGAAATATATCGTGAAAGAATGAAAAAAATACGTCAAAGCACATATTACTATGGTTTTTACAGTAGGATACAAAAGAAAAGGAAGGAACGTAGTAATTGAAGAAACCTTTATAAAAGTGCACTGTGGGTTTGTCATCTACCACCTAGAAGAAGATGTGATTTAAAACAGAAGCAGTACAATAGTAAGAAGAAATAACAGAAGCACTATCTATTTACTCTGGACTACTCCACAATGCATAGTTAAATAGCTAGTATAGTGAAAAACTAATCCTGCCATCTGAAAGTCTGCCCTTCAAAATAATATTTTATTAATTACATGCATACATATCTATCAATATAATTAGCAAAACAGCTTTTTTAAAATTGCAAGGAAATTGTTGTATTTCCATGAATACATAAACATATCTCTACTTACGTAGAAATGCTTTTTCTAGATTATGTATCATTACGTTACTATATTTAACTAAAGAATTGCACGCTCACATCAGACATGTTACAGAGTTGAGGATGTGGCAACTAAAAAAATTGTTCTCCTACTTGAGTTTGGGGATTTTGTTAAAGATTTAGCAATTGAGAAACAAAAGGTATTAAGCCAATACACAAACATGACTAAATGCTGCGTGGCTCCAAGGAATCTGAACATTGGTTTTAATGAAAGTCTATGCGATAATAAGCGGCATATTTAGCAAGTGGATGAGGACTGTCTTACCACATTTTTCACCTTCTTGGGGTGAAGACGTCAGACGCTGTGATAAAGAAATCAGACAGCAATGTCTAACTTCTTTTAGTTAGGTCCAGCATAGTAGTCTGCTCACAGAGCACTTAATACACACTGCTTAATACACAAACTAGACACAAACACCACTGCAGCTGTTTTTTTTTTAAATCGTGATTGGAGAAGCAGAAATAACACTGGCATCCAGCCTATGTAAGTCCAATGCTTAAAGAACTCGATTGAAGAACAGAAGATTTTTTTTATTTTCTTTCCTTCAAATTTCATTAGCAACATCCCAGGAACAACCAACACTGATGGAAAAGAACAATCACCTATGAAGAGGGCGGGGAAGGCACTATTCACATCTGTTGAACTCAAAAGCACTGTGTGAGAATGAATCAGGATTCACAGCGGCAAAAGGACTGGTTGGGTTATGGAAACCTGGGTTCTCCTTCCTGTTCCCAGACATATTTCTGGGTTAAGATTTTTCAATCCAATAATGATTCAGCTCCAAAACTTGAAAGAGTTCCAGAAAGTGAGGACCAAATTCTGTTCTGTTTAGATGAGAGATGTGAAGTTAATTTAATGTCCTTCTATATGACAGACTCTCATCCTTTGATCACTCTGGAATTTTCTCCACATTTGTTCCAGATTCAATGGATCTTTCTTGAACACAAGTGCCCTGCTCCAAATTCCAACTTTGTTTTCCACTTCTGCTAGTTTCTTCTTTCGTTTCCTCAAGAGGATGGTTACCCTGTAAGACCTGACAAACACTAGCCAAGGAGCCAGCAAAGCCCACCACAGCTCTCTGCTTTTAATTCACCTTGCTAGTGCAACAGAACGGCTCTGCAACTCTCCAGCCAAGTCTTCTCTTTCACTATCAACACATTACTATGAACTCTACTATCACTAGCACATTCCTAAAGCATCTTTACTTTTCTCCAGCAAATTCAGCAAATACCCATGTACTGATAATACCTATGCAACACTTTTCTTTCTTCCACAGAAATCCATTACCTTGGACAATTCAACCCAGAATGGGCTTCCCTGCTCAGCTGGCCTCTTAAACAGGTTTTGTAGTGCTAAAGACCATAAATAGGGGAAATAAATCTTGCCCATAACGTCAAAGAACAAATGATAAGTGGTAGAGTGATTCCAGCATTACTCAATAATTGAAATTTGCAAGTGTGTGGAATGTGAATGTTGCTCTCACCTTCCTCTTGGTAAGTCTGCATCATCTTTCTTCCACCGGACTGTCGGTGTGGGATCCCCCTGCACCTGGCACCGGAAATCCACAGCTTCCTCCTCCAGCACCACTTGGTTAATCGGTCGCCTGAGAAACGTGGGCCGTTCTTGAAAGAGACATTAAAATTCATTAGTGAGTCAGAGGGTTGAAATGAACACTTTTGACTTTCCAGCATCATTTTGTTTACCGATTCATAGAATGAAGAAAGGAGGCTGAGCTCCACAAATTTAGACAAGTGGAACTGATGATGTGCATAAAGAGCCCAGAAGATGACTGGCAGGCAGGGGAGGCAGTGGCTGTCACATCCGGCCCTCGCATGAAAGCTGAGAGCCACCAGAAGGAAGGCCGTGCTACTGCTGACTGCCCACCTGCCATACCACTGGAGAAGTCTATAAGACTCTGCCTTTCCATGTGAACGTTTTGGCTCTGCATTGCTGCATACACAGAGTGTGATATAAAAAATCTTGTCTGCTCTAGCGATACATGAGCTGCCAATGGAGACAGCCTGCCTTTGGCAATAATCAATATCTTGATGCTTCTGAGGGAAATGTAAACTGTGTGTTATGCATCTCAGGCAATTGTGGACTATTGTATAGAGGTCGGAGCTTCCCTGATCCCCATCACTAACTTCATAATGGAAAACTAAATTAAGATCTGAATAATAAGTTCTGTTTACCCTTGTTTTGTTAGCCTGCACAGCTACAAATATTATTAATCATCATAATGTTGCACAAGCCTGCTTAAAATCCAGACGCAGAGCCACAATCTGATCTCAGTCATAGTGGAACAAAGTGAAAACATTGGTAATTTCACTTGAAAGGATGTCACTGGGGTTAGTTTCCAAGCTGTCTTTGGATTGCATATATTTTTTTCTGTCTTCTCCTAGTCACACCACACTTTTATTGTAATAAATTATTTAAGCTAGAATCAAACCATTATAAGACTGGGTTTATATGGAACAGTATTTCCAGTCAAGACAGGGATTTATTACAAAGACATTTAAAACTGGTTGCACATGACATTTCACATTTCATTCTCAGAAAGTTGAATGGTATGATGTCACTGAAAAAATTCACACAGATGTAAGCAATACCAGATTCTGACTCCATCAAGCTATCTTGATAACTGCACAGATGAGTTGATGAGTTGGCTATCCATGTTTATCATAACCAAATAGTAAAAAACATTAAAAGAATATCAATAAAGTTGCAAAATCAAGCATGCAGCACCCCAATGCCAGAAGTGCCAGAAGTAAGGCTGTCTTTATGCCCTTTAATCACTCCCTTTCTGTTTATGCCTTATGGGGCTAGTTGTAACTATATGAACACATACTATTTTCCTCCCAAACATCTCCAGATTGTTGATATTAATTTAATGAGCAGGTGTTTAATATTTTGCTTTAGTTGGACAATTTAGTGGGTGGCCTCCTGTCATACCACTCAAACTTCACTTCAAAGACAGAATTATTAATTTCCTCATGACCTCCATTACACCTATCTTAATGCTTCATAAACAGTTCACTTATTTTCATAGCTCCTCTCTGATGTGCAAGGGAGATCAAAGAAAGCAAGGTAAAAAATATCTGCTGGATTTTGATGCTCAATCTGAGACAAAACTGTTTGTCTTTTTTTTTTTTGAGAATTTAGCATTAATTTTGTGTGTTCAAAAGCCAGCTTCCATTGAATTCGGTTGCAGTCAACAAAGTGATTCAACACTTTTACAAATTAAGTCAGAAAATAAGGAACATAAAACCACCTGTTAATAATTATGTAAATGAGTGACAGCATCACATAGGAATTCCATGATACTAACAGGGGGACATATTGGCAAGGAAAAATACATTTTGTCAGAGAAGAACAGACACGCTCAAGAATCTTATATTACTTTTCCAGATGCTAGACATAAAAACATGTCTAATGGGCAAAGACTCTTCTCCCCATTTCTCCCAAGCCACTGCTTTTGTCCCGTTCCTAGGCCTGACCACGACCTGCAGGTTCCAGCAGCATTTGGGCAAGTAAATTCAGTTCTTGTCTCTTCTTGCACCTTGAAATCTCAGCATTTATTCACTGCTTCTGGACCGTGTACCAGCCATATATAACCTTCACTACAAGTCCTTGACCTGAGTGGGCTTCATCAGCTTTTTCCTTCCCTGTGCATGTGGTTTCCTGACCCTTCCCTGTCTTCATCTAGCTTTATTCCTACCCTCACCTATGTGTCTTTGCCAAGCTGTGTCTCAAGCTCCTCTCTGTTCCAGCCACTGGCTATGCCAGGTCTTTCCAGCTGCTGACTGCTTCCTTAGTTGATTTGTCTCTTCCTAGTCCAGAATATTGCTGTTCACAGCTGAAACCCAGAAAATTCTCAAGTCCAGTGTCCCTTTCAGCTATCCATGCCTCTTCTTCATATCTCACAGAAAACTGACTTTTCTCCACTGTGTGTTTGAACTATACTCGAACAGGAGCGTCTTTTCTCTGTGCCACCCAAATGCAACCCATCCACAATATTAATACAAGAACAATTGGTTGAAGTAACCAAGCACCATCACAAAGAGTGACAGCAGCAGGAGTGCAGTGCAATTGCAGGAAAATGCTGTTCAGGCCTGCATTCTACGTGGTGTCTCTGATGTATAAATCGATTATTTGGTTTTGGGTGTTTTGGGTTTGATGTGGGGTTTTTTTGAGAGGTGCATAATTGCCTAAATTTGGTGAGAACTCTTTGGAAAAGCAAAAAGTTACATCTCTGCCATAGTGCAGGTATTTCCCAACAAATTTTAGGTCCCTGTTGTTCAATATGAGGGAACTGCACTTATCAAAAAAGCTTCCTCCATTCCTCTCCTTCAGATCCTTCCCCATTTCCCTTCAGTTACCCCTTTAACCTTCTAACTGCAGGAATTTCAGCATTCTTAAAGAAGAATGAACTGTTTTCGCAATTTAAAAAAATACATTTTCCATCAGGCATGGAAAATGTCGGATAAAGCCTTTTAGTTTGACCAACTTATTAAAACTGGACAAAGTAACAAAAGTATTACTTGTTGATCTTAATGCTAAGCAATGCACTTAATCTGTCAGTAATTATGTGGATCTAGAAGGGAATATCTTAATGAAACTTTCTGTAAGTTTGCAACATTTTTTTATTCACAACTTCTCTCTTAAGGGGAGCTCAGACTAACCCCTGATCTGTGCTCATATACAATACAGTCTGCATTTTGGTATTTGTTTTTCAAGACACGATGCTAAACCAAGAAATTTAGATCCAGATCAGCATCCTCGCAGGTGATTTCGAGACCCTGGTTCACCCACATGGAATTTAAATAACTCTGCATATGCCTGTATGTTGGCTTGGTCTGCATACAAAAAACATTTTAGACCATGCTTATAAAAGCTGCCTGTGAACAGCTAAGAAATGTATGTATGCATATTTATGAAATTGCTACTTGTGGCTGTAAATGCTCTTGTACAGGAGATGAGAAAATGAATTCCTATAACATTTTGAGGAGAAATCAGCTGACAGTAAATAGCCCAAAGGTCATTAGGTAAATCACTTGATTTCACATCAAGATAATTTAGGATACATATATATTTGTTCTCAAAGTATGCATTTTCCAAAACAGTTAAGAATTTGCTAGAAAATTATTAGCTAGGTAAGTACAGATCCCAGTTAGCAAGGACATGCAAGCACCGATAACTACTGTTTCCATATTTTTCATCATCTCTGCATTTTGCACAGTGTGAATCAGGAAAGAACAAGTTTCTCTCATGTTGTTTCCTGTATTTGTATCACTCAGACAACCCCTTGAACATATCCAATAGCTAATTATACAGCTATAAAGTGATCAGAGTGAATGCCATTGCCAATGCAATTAACGTTCTTTATGTGAGATTAACTGGATTTGAGTCACCTGCATAACTTGCTTACAACGTTAATCTGTCAGGAGACAGAGCGTTGCCTGCCCAAGCATGCTAAATAAAGAAGGTTTCTTCACAAAGCCAGGTCAAATTTAGTTTCAGAGCTAAACTTGAGAAAAAATATTTTTAATTTTATATTTTGAAATGTTTTGCCCATAAATAAAGCTTTGTGGTATAATTAAACATTGTTACTCTGTCAACAGCATTCAGAACACAATATATTTGAGAAACAACAAGAAAGACTAATAAACTGAAATCACAGACATATATAAAAATTTTAATATAGCTATTTTATAAGCTTTCACTGAGTAAATAAAGTACTCACTTCCCAGATTTTCTCTGACGAATATCAAAAATCTTTGAAAAGAATTATAAAATAGGTCACAGTTATATGTTCTGTCAACCAGTTGTGCTATTGCTAGGGTGACCTTTACAACTTTAGAATAAACTTTGTTTGCAGTTACAAAAGGAGATTGTTAATGTAATTTGGACACACAACTACAATATGTTGCAGTGCTTGAGTTAACTGCAGCAAGGAAACCTACAGAACTGATCCTAACTAGAAACAAAGGAAAATCCTTTCCTTAGTTTGGGTGCTGACAGAAGTTAACCTCAGAACTCAATTTTCCCTCTATTTAACAATTGGTCTCAGTATCACAGTCTATTAGAGAGCCTTAGATGACCTTCAGATGTATTATTGCTCTGTATTACTACTGTCTCTGTTCCTCAAAAACTTAGACAGCCATACATGGGACCTCAATCTAATTAAAATGATCCTAACTACCTTAATATTTTTTCTCTGCTGAGGCAACTGCTACAGTGGAGGATTTGATGGTCCCCATAACACAGAAGCTCACCGTGATTTAGAACTGTCTTCTCTCTGTTTGCTGGAGAGAAGGCACCCTTTTGTTTTAAATGTTTTTGTGTTCCAGAAGGAAGTACTAAAACATGAATTAAAAGGCTTTGGGGAGGGATTTAACAGCAAAGAGTTTAAAAAGAAAACCTTTTTTCACTTTAGTTTTCTGATATAAAGGGAAGAAAAGAAACATTAGATGGTTGTAAGGAAGCTTTTTCCACTTGAGAATGCTGACAATAGTATTGATAATTTATTGACTGCAACATGATCTGGATAAAGATGTGGAAGAAGACAGGATATTAGGATCAAACCAAATTTACCTATGTTGGCCAAATAAATCAAAATACAATTGCAAAAGTAGATGGTTTTATATTTAAAGACATTCTCCTACTGTGTCTTTTTAGGTACTTTTCCATTTTTCATTTGAGAAATGAGCACTTTTGTAGACATTGCAAACTTCTACACTCTATGCAGTAGCCAAGACGCGATGAGCTTGCACAGTAAAGGCATGGAGCACTGTTAAGAGGCACATGTAAATAAAGTAGAATGATTTTTAGCAATTGCTAGTGGGTTTCTCCATTTATATACATCCACAACTGTGATAATTTCAGTTTTTACTGAGCATTAGGTATGGACTTTCGAGACCAAATCAGACTGTTTTTCACAGCTGCAGCATTATCTCATTACAACTTGTCAGTGTCTGTGGATAACAAATATTGCAACACCAAACCGGCTCTTTGCAAACTGCCACAATAACACTGCAAATGGGAAATACAAGGATTTGAAGAAAAATGGGAGGAACTTTACTCTGAAAGACAAAATACCCATTGTAAATTTCTCTGTCTTTAACTGTGAATGTATACACAGTTTTTGGTAGATTTTCCATGTGGCTGGGAAAGCTTCTAGGACTAACTTCCAGCAGATAATGGGAAAACAGTCTCTGATAAGGCCTTCCACAAAGGCAGAGCACAAGAAAGTAAAACGAGGCACAACATCTTCCTTAAGGGGGTTTTGGATTTTTTCCTCTAACATCAAGTTATCACAGTAGACTCTGAAACTATGGTATCACTTTCAGCCTGACAACGTCTAGAGAACATCAAACACAAATACTTCTTCAAGTATCAGACAAAAATATCTCTTCATCCCACAGACCTTATTAGCTGAAAAAAGGTTCAGGTACCAAAGCTAAAATCAAAGATTAATCCAAAATAATCTTTAATATGTCCGAATTGACATATCTTTTAAAACATTTTTTTACTCTTCTTAGTTATGCTTTATACCCTTTTGAGGTTCTTCTAAATACAACTTTCTCCACTGCTTGATGCCAGCCTATTGAAGTTGATGTATTAAGGCTTTCATTGATTTCACTGAGGTTCAGAATCAATATACAAGATATACCTTTGTACATTCTCTTCAAACATACCATTTTAAGTCCAAAGGAACAAAAAGCAGTCTGAAATAGTTAAAACAACTTGAAAACTTATGTGAAAACAGTGCAGTAGTGCGACAAAATGATAAAAGGTTAACTTAAGCAGTAATTCTTACTTTATTTAATTTCTGGCTCCATATGATGTATTTACAAATCAAGCTTTCTTGCAAATTGGAATGAAATTGTTTCTGTTTTGCATCTTGTTTTAATTCTGTTCAGATAAAGGCTATGAGCCCAAACACACGCAAAGCAGTCTCATTTATAACACTTAGACTTTTGAATTCAGCTATTAGAATAGTGCATCCATAAATAATAAAATAACGTGCTAGCTCTTTTTGAGAGGGTAAGGACTGATGGATTAGTTGTTAATTTCTTTTAAAGGCCAATTTAAACTTTGTGATAGACCCTGTCTTGATTTACTCCAAGATTACACCTTGGAGTGTCACAGAGGCAAAAACTAGCAGTAGTGCTTGAAGTCTAACAAAATGTAGTGCATTATTGTCACTATTAAAAAACACAGGAATAATTTTGGGAAGCATTACTTATATAATCAGCTTGCTTTATGGTATTTTACTGTGAAAGTTTGGCAATTTTCTTCTAGAAGAAGAATCATGACTTGAGAACAAAAGAAATGCAACCTGCACTGACACTTAACAGCACAGTAAATGCTTAAATGTTGAAAACTAGGTTTCCTAAGCAGACAGTGTTGAAAAGAAAAATTACTTGTTTTGTGAAAGTTCTGCATGTATTACCCACAACTATCTCTCAGCAAATGTTATTGATGGGTACTCAGCCAAGTGGATACATTCTGCATATGGGAAACTTTTTTATTCTCCTCCTACTTCTTTCCAAGGTTCTTATTGCCCATTTTATTTATTATTTTTTTTAAACTCAGGAAAGGTAAAATCTTTTAGGCTAGGCTTCCATGCTGTTCCCCTCAGGCCACCAGTTACCACCACACTGACTCGGTTTTTCCAGAGGCAATGCCTCAAGCTAAATTTACTGTACATGGAGCCAGAGATCTGTCATGAGTCACATGCAGAAATTAACTTCAGGTATTACACAAAGACTTGCAAAGCCAAAAGTTGCAAGCGGCTTATTCCAGGAAAGGTGTGAGAACTAGTATGTAGCAGTTCCTTCTCCTACAGAGTAGCGTGTTTAGGAAGGCCCCCTTCACACTATGGAAAGGGTTTAGGGGTTGTTATTTGGAAAAGGAATAGAGACATTAATAATCAGCTAATTAATAGACATACCTCTCCAGAATCAGCACCAGCTGTAGGCCTGCCAGCCACTTTATTAAATTCTATGAGTCTCTTAGCTAAGATACCTTAATTTTAATTATAGAGGCCATTTTGAAATATGTTCAGAACAGTTAAAGCTGGACACATGAATAATATACAAGTACTATGATATTTTTAGCATATTTTTCTCCACATCTGCACTATCGTCATGTTCCTCAAATCTATGAGTCACAGTAGAGGAAGGCTATGGACTTAATAGACGACCTGTGGTTTTGCCTGTGTTCAGGAAAGTCATTCTGAACATGCACAACCTGACATTTCCCAGGGTTGCTGGATTAATTTGATCTATTTGTATGCTTAGACTGATTGGACTGTCCAGTAGATACATTGCTTCCTGGAAACATCATGGATAATACTCTCCAGTGTACTGTGCGTGCACCCACCCACACACAAGCTGCTGCCTGGAGTCCAGGAATGGAATACAACTGTTCTGCTGGTGGAAGGCAAAGCCAAACCACCTCCTTTTTGTACGAAATGGACTGGGACTAACCTGGACACGTCTATAAAGTGAGCCCAGTACACTAACATGGATCTTCAGGGATGGTGGCAGCCAGGAAATAAGCACAGGACAATCAAATTATCTTGTCAAACAGCGGATCATAACCTAAGCACCTGCTTCCAGCATGCTATGCATGTACAGTAAAAGGAAGGGAATACTTAGATAGAAGAGGAATTTTAGATGGGAAGATACCTAGATAAGAAAGAAGTTTAAATATATTTTTCTTTTGGTACTTTAATACAATGACAAAAAAAAATCAAATATCTAAATTTATTTATTGCTGATTTTCTTCAGTATGCCCAGAATAGGCTTGTATAGATTGTATTTTATGAGTTGATTGCTATGATTAAATCCTGTGGAAAAAATTCAGAATATTGTAATTGGCTATGTAATATTGTACATATTAATACAAACTTAATACTTTCCATAGCTCTGCAGGATATGAAATTACATGCATATTTCAGTTTTTATTCCTACAGTTCAATGCTTTTTAACAAATTATTTTCTTAAGGATTTCTTAAGGCTTTGTAGTTTAGGACTGCAATCTGCCTGCTATCCACAGGGAGTATTACCAGAGATTATCAGTACTTACTGATGAAGAAGATATATCATGTCTCTTTTACATCTGTATAAAGGCACAACTTCAACAGATTGGTTGCAAATGACATAATAATTTGCTAGAGAGTCTTTCTGTGGATTTCTTTTTGCAAGGTATACTAGTTCTGTCTTTAAAAAGTCATATGCTTCCATGAATCTACAACAAACTAAGTGGAGTCGAAGCCCTGTAATGCTGGAAAGCAGCAAATCCTCAGTCACTTACAGATCTTGCCTAACAGAAACTTTTCTATATCTTTTGTGAATCTCATAATATGTTTTTTGAAGTGGACTAATAAATATTGAGTTGCACATACACGTAAACACAGATGGCAATATGTGTGACTGGGTTTTCCAATGTACTATATTAGGCAGAAGGTGAAAAAAATCAGGAACACCTGCTTCAGAATGGACCTTAGGATTCCTGTGAAATTCTTACCAGAATTACAGCAGTCTTGTTTGGAATTTCAATATTGTATGAAGGATAACAAAGAGGTGTAGCAGAAGGGAACATTAATACAATTTCTCTTTCTTTTTTATATGTATATATGCATTTTCTTTAGCAGTGAGGGTTTTTTTTTCCTTATTGATTTCCTTTTGTTTGCTCAAGACTTCTTGACTAATTCCTACAAAACCACAGCTAATGGGAAATAGAAATGTCATGACTGCAGGATGTACTACAGTAGGATTTCGTGGCTTTGCTTCTTAGCCAGTTATTAGCAAGATGGCTCTAGGTTCAGTGCTACTCTATTCTTGCTCTAGATCCTCACCATAGGGCAAATGTTACTAACAACTCTCGGCCTTGCCCATCAGGTCTGGAAGCTCTTTCATACAAAAAACCTGTCTTTTTTGATTGATTCAGTAAAACCAAAAACCTAAATGATGCCTTGGCTTACAGGATGAAAAGCTGTTTCACGCCCTTTAAGAAACAAATGACAAAAGTATCTCTATGTATTCAAAAAGCTGATCTCAGGATTTTCTCCGATGGCGTTTTACTGATCAACTGAGCTCTTCTATGCTCTCCTACAAAGGTTTGATTTCACAACCCCAAGGAATAAGGAATTATTTAAACAGGCAATGCTGCTCCAAATCTCTGTTAAGCAGGCATTGTCAACTGCATTAGAAGCAGCTTAATTACATTTGGCAATTTTGTGAAAGAGATCATTACATCCTGCATTACTGTCTCTAAGTGTATGCATATCACTAAGCACCTCCAATTAGATTGAAACTGTGCGCTTAGAAGGAAAATGTTGAGCAATCACAGCTCCATAATTATAAATTGCAGTCTTTGAAACCTTGCCTTCAGAAACTGTGAAAGTAGTGCTTAAACAGTACTATTGTGTTTTCTTAACTTTGTTTTGTCTCATATCTTGGTGAGTTACCCAGGTCAATTCACTCTATGACATTTGTAGTGAAAAGGAAACAAAAGCGTGAGTATCTTTACCAAAGACGGTCAGCTCTGCTGGATCACTGTCTCTCTCCCCAACCATGTTTGTTCCAACACAAGTGTACATGCCAGCATCACTCTTTCTTGTATTGGAGATCATCAGCTTCCCACCACGTATCTGTTTCAAAACAAGGAATAGATTTTTAATTTCAGGTAAAAAAATTCATCAGAAAAAAAGCTACCTTCTCAGGCAGTGAGTTCCACAACTAAGACATTTACAAATTTTGTTTCTAAATATATATGTATAGCTTAAGAGTTACAATCTTATCTAATTAAATACCTTTAAGTTGTTCTATAACATATTTTATCCTACTGCCTGATTTTAACTGCCTTTCAGGGGTTTTTTTTTTGGTTTTCATTAGCTGCTTTACATTTCAAAGTTTACATTTCTTGCTGCCTCTTTGGCAATGCAGAATACTTGTATTTCTTGCATGATGATATGCATGTAAAGCACTCTTGACATTTCTCAGAAGAAAAAGACAATTTTACTTATTCAGTTCATTTTATTTTACTGGTGGCTAAGCAGCTTCCATGTTCACTGATTAAGATAGATTTTCTCTTTTCCTCAATGCAAACAGGCTGAATCTAGCCCAAACAGAATTCACCTGACTTCCAAAAGACAACATTTTTCTGCCTACAAAGGACACTTATAGAGTGAAAGAGCAAGACAGCTGAAAGAAATATAGTAACAAATGCAGCTTGTAAAGCCACAGACAGTTTCAAAAGTTAGATAATAGAATGCCTCAGAATAACTAGTAACATAGCCAAAAAAACTTGAGTCAGGCAATGATAACCATTTCATTGACACTCTTTCTTCCTCTACTCTTGCACAGACTCTAACAGAAAGAGCTTGAATCGCAAATAGTAATTCCTTAGATTGGTTAGTTTGAAATACTTTCTTAGGCATCCAAAGCAAGAAATGAGCTTCCTGATAGTGCTTCCATATTGAATAAGGACAGCACTGAATGAGTTACATACCATTGCACACAACATAAATTTTTATTAAATGACTATTAATAGTGAAAAGCTAAGCATTTAAAAATTATGAATGAAATACATTCCTGCATTTCAAATTTTATCCCATTGGCTTGCATATACCATGATTTATTTCTAATCACTTGATAAGATATTTCTGCTGGATCCTTTTCCATTCAGTGTATGGAATGAACAGTATTACTACTCATTTACTCAACATGTATTACTAGCCAGGAACAATAATTCTTTAAAGGATAAATTTAGCCTTCACACACCCCAATCATCATACTAAATACAACATTACAAATATCATCCTAAGCTGTTAGGTTTTTTCCCATGGAGCATTTTTGTGCCTCAGATATGAGTGATTCTATATTTAAAACACTTTTTGATATAAGTTCTGATATTCCTATTTCAGTGAACTGAGATCTAGAAATGGCAAGGCCAAACCAGTCAAAGACATCCACCGAGTCCCCCATCTAACAGAGCACTTTAACATGACCACATCTACAGCTGTTAATGGACCTCTGTTACAGTGGTTATGCAAATCAAGTTCAAGTTGGAGATACATACTACTCCCTCCCACCCCTTTTGGAAAAGCTCAGAGAGGCAAACTGTCAAGAGTAATGGTAAGTCTCTATGGGGAAGCTCTGCTGCAGTCAGCTCCAGAGCTTCAGCGCAGGCTCTGTGTCTATAGATGACCACCTAAGTTGTACTCACACTGATCCGCTCTTCCCTGTCATCAATACGGACTTTATCTTTCTTCCAGTAGATGGTAGGCTCAGGGTGTCCACGAGGTGGCTGGCACTCCAATATGGCAGGTTCTCCAGCTGCCACCACAACATCTGTAGGGTTTTGGCGGAAGTCATCCCGTAGCACTAACGTAATAAATGAGGAAAAGAAGGAAAAAATTAGTTGAAGTGATGACATTGTGAGCGGGGGAAAAAAATACACGCAGATACATATAATACTAAACAAACAAACTAAAAAGTCTCAACCACTATTAGGTGATGACTTTGCCACTTATATTTACTATAAAAGATCCCATAAAAGAAGTTAGTAAGGTGTGATTTTTTGCTCAGTGGAGGCAGATTTCACATACATGTTTTATTTTTGCCTTGTTTTTTTCTCCAGATAAGAACACAGTTCTGCAATTAGACTAGAAAGACCTGTATCACCCATTACTCTTTTAAACCCTGGCAAGGTCACTTCCCATCCTTGCAAAAGTTGCTTTGCAGGTCTGATGTGGAATTCTTTTCATAAAAGAAAACAATGCTGAGTATCTGGCTTGCCTGGATCTCCACCATCAGCATAAGCTGAATAGAAAAGTGACGCAACTGATATCAAATTGCAGTGTTACACTTTGATTAAGGATATTGTTATTATGACTTTTATTTTTGTTATCACCAAATACACGCTGAAATGATCACCAGTTCTGAAAGGTGTCAGAGAAATCAAGATGATGGTAGTCTGCTTCCATCATATTTACTTCTTCCTTTTATTTTTTTAGTTTTAATATGTCTGTAACTTTGACCAGTGCTGTCCAATGACATTGAAAGGAAACAACATTTAGGAGACCAAGCTGTTTGAGAACTACATTAGGTAACACAGGCTAGCTTCTTATGTAAATTAAGCTTCTATAAAGAAGGATTAGGTCCAACTAGCTGGCTTCAGTGTGTTAAAATGATATCCACTTCATTGTTATTCTTCCATGTATGTCCTAGTCTCTAGGTTAATTGACATTCTTATAAACATAAAACTGAAAATAGCTCTAGATGAGCTACTGAAATAGAATTTAGGGCATTTCCCCTCCTTGAATTTCAGCTATGTATGGCTTTCATTACAGCTTTAAAACAGTTCTCGCCCTTAATGGAACCAAGGCCCTCTGAGAAATTAGAAAACACTGTATCCTAGTGAAGGGGCAAGTCAGGAAGAGTTCAGCAGAAATTGTTCAGTCTCATTTCATGAGCAGAAATAATTTATTGCTTTCAATGTTAATAAAATGTGCCCCATTTTAACATTTGGAACTGAATATTTTTCTGTTCTGTAATAAGCCAGAGGAAAATATGATTAATACATATAAGAATTGGTCTCTGAATGAGCTGAGGTGAGCAGGCTGTATTTTTGTGGCACTCAAAATGATATATGAGGTAACTTTTATTGTTCCCCATTTTGGGATATCCAGGTAGATCCCAGAGGAAGGAGGAAATTAATTGGAAGTTAATTCCTTTTCTAACACACAAAAAAAGAGTGATTATTTAGGTCTTGCTCTTGAAGCATAAAATAAAAGTGACGGGATGCAGCTGGCAACAAATGCAGCTCTGGCAAGAAACTGTAGTCCCCTTAGGTGACACACCCATTCGATACATTTTCTCCAACTTAATAACTTAACAAAAGAATCAACCCCAAAATATTCCTGATTAATACAAACCACTCACTTTTAATTCACAATAATCAAATTGATAGAATTTTTAGAGCTTCAAGGTCAAATGTAAGAGACAACTTATGAAATGCACAACACAGAAACGGTACACTGAAGATCATGAGCTGCTGACTATTTGGCATTACAATATTTTGCAAAGGCAAGAAAGCTAATACCACAGCAAGTTCAGGGAATGAATCAGAAGAAAAGTCTAAAAAAATCATCTGTTTCAGGAAGCATCTTCATATATCTCTGTCATCACTGCAATACACGGGAAGAAAAAAATATTTCTAGGCAATGCTATGCTCTCTTTCATGTAGCTGGCAAATGGGTAAACACCAACTTTTTCTGTTATTATACACAAAATAAATATTAATTTTTATTGGCTTGATTTGTAAAACTACAGAACTTCAGTGCTAATTCATTCATGGAAAATCACCAGAAAACCAGCATTCAATGATCTCAAAGGTCTTTTCCAACCAAGTGATGCTATGACTCTATGATAATGACTTTATATTCCTGACTCCTAACTCCTGGCAGCAATATTACGGAAAGCATTTTCCTTGAACATTTCACAGTGCTATATAAGACTGACAAATACAGTTCTTAGGGTGATATACAGTAAATTACATTAACTTTCTCTAAATCATCCCAGCAACTGTGTAAGGTTACAATCAGCCTCAGAATATGAGGAAGACAGAATTAATGTTACAGGGTTTAATTAATCTTGCTCTGTACTTAAGCACATACGCAAATCTTGAATAGATATATCTCACTATTTCCACCTAAAGCATTCTGTGTTTTGGAGAAAAACAAAAACGTGTTTGGAGAAAAATGAAATAGGGAAACAATAAAACAGAAAAGAAAAAAATAAGACAGAAAGACAAAGATAAGAGAAAAATGTGTGGAATATAAAGTAAAGAGAGAAAACAACTCAGATAGGAAGAGAAGGAACACTATAAATTTAAGGAAAGCAAAACCAAAAAGCCAAGTAAATGAAGGAAAAGAGTAAGAACAAAAGCAGAGAGAATAAGGTAAAGAGCTGCCATATTTAATTAAAAGTCAATGCTTTTAATGCAATACAATAATGATGATACAAAGCATAGACGTTTATCTGATCAGCACAACCATTCCAGCACATCCAAACATCATCCTGAGAGAAAAGGATCAGGGAATAGGAAGGGCATGTGCGGAGGAGACCAGAGCACTGGCTGGTCAACTCAGCTGTTCCACTCCAGCAGCACAGAAAGACAGAGAAGAAAGCAGTATCAACTTGAAGTTGAGTTCCCACTTATTAGCATGGTAAATGGAAAAGTTTGCAGCACAGATAGTGCATTCACCATATCTAATGGCACAATCATCTGTAAAAACAGAAAAATGGTTGAGAGCTGCAAGAGTATTCCTCAGTCAATTATCCACAATTGCTGGGTACTTCCAAATAACTAGTATTAAGCCTGAGCGCATCACCCTCTCCACACGCTGGCAAGAGGCTTTTGCTCACTTAAGAAACCAGCTCTCCTCAGGGCTCTCTTGGTGGTGTATGAATAATAATGTTTTAAAAATTCAACACAAGTGGCGAAACATTGCCATCAGACTCCTCTCCTTCACCCTTTGTTGCTTTTTTACTTTATCCCAGCTTTAATGTAAGGTATGCAGCTCCTTTTGTGCTTGCATGGATGTTGCCCTATATTTGACAAGGAATGCCAAAGAGAAAGATTGCTGGCATCCTGTCCCACATGCCCATGCTGGGACCGCAGTGCAGCTGGTCCGGAGAGCAGGATTCTGAAGGCTGCTACTCAGTTCCAGCCACAGCAATAGTGATAAGGGGAGAGCTGCTCCCTTCTGCCAGCCTGATGGCAGCACAAACATCCTCACATTTTGAGAGGCAAAGCCTTGGAAGAAAAATTGCTTCTGGAAAATTGCTATGCCTCTCTGTCTGGAAAGGCAGCGGGGACTGCAGAACTAGAAAGGACAGCTAAATTGAACTCATAGACTACAATGGTGCTGTGGACAAAAGTTAATTAAAGTTTAATTGGTCTCTTTGTAACTCAAACAAGCTGATGCTGCTCAAACAAGATATGTGCCTTTGAGCTGTCACGTCGGTCTTTAAGGCATGCAAAGTCCTGTATGGTCATTTGCAGGTACCTGCACAATTAGGGAAAGTAAGCACATCTAGAAAGAGCAGTGCTGAGATAAACACTTGCAGGCCATGCACCTGCCAGAGTGAGAGAGTGAGAAGAAAAAAGAAGCCCCTGCTACCAAGGCAACTGCTTGCCAGCACCTGCCAGTTTAGGCCCAAATCCAGACCTCGGTCAAAGCGATGCTCATAAACTCAGGGAATTACATGGAAACTGAATTAATTTCCTCAACCCAGACTCCAGCATTTTATGTAAAGGAAGTGGAGATAAAGCCACAACGTTTATGGGGTAGGAGGGAAGGTGGCAGGGTCAAAACTATTCTAGGCTAGATATCCATGCCTTAATCCTGCTTTCCACTACAACAGCTTTCAGGCCCTTAGAAAGAAAACGTTTTTATAGGATTTACATTTACATGATGATTACAAATAACCATCTGTCTGCTTCCACTTTTTCAATCTGGTCCACGTCCCCTGAGTCCCCAGACTGTGGTCAGAGCAGCTAAGCCGGGAGGAAGAAGTGGTTGCCCATCAGGAAGCTTTGGGATAATTGCACTCTTCTCCCGCCAGCACTCAGCTCTACACCTCCTCCCTGCCACACGCACAGCGAACATCTGAGATTACCAGAAATGGGAGGAAAAGTCTATCTTTCTTGCCTCTTTCAATGAATGATAATGTCTTAAACACAGCTACATCTGTCATGCTGACTAGAGGGTATAAAGAGATACCAAGTAAATATTAATGCGCATCTGTAACTTGGGTCCTAGTAGTTTATCTTTCCTCTCCTATTCTGTTTTGAGCTGATCTTAGGATAATATTATTCCCATATAAAGATTTTACACAGCCATGTTGGTGGCAAGTTGGTCACCTGCCACAAGCAGGTAGGTCTCCCCTGATGTGAGACACTGCCCCACAGGCATTTTCCTAAATCCTCATCTCTCCACCACTGCTTTGGCATGTCTCTCCTCTGATACATACTGATACGCACAATCAACATGAATTATTATGTCAAATAACTGCCCAGCTGTCATGCAGTGGACAGATTAAAGGATTATTATACTTTAGGTAGTGTACGGTGCACGGGGGTATTTTAGAACTTGGCTAATGTGTATGATCTACTGAAATGGTCTCTGAGCAAGCTGGCACTACCTGCTGAAATGGGGTGACAGAAAAAAAACAAGGGGTCACAGACAGCCTTCCTCATGAAGAATAATAATACACTTTGTTTGAGGATGCTGCTGCCCTACCTCTTTGTTTCAGTAACTGCCTCTGTCATATTTTGTAAAGACAATTTTTTAAAAAATCACAACCTAGGCAACAGCTCTAGGCAAGACTGCCAGGGAATTCCTGATCTCCCCCTGTATGTACACAGCTGGGGAAAAGCTGCTATCTTTTTCTAAAAAAAGAGATAATGTGGAACTACACATATTTTTTCCTCCTGTTCTTTTTCTCATCCTTCCCTTAACTCCTGATACAGACATTACCTAGGGGACATGAATGCTAGCTAATTTACCATGACTCAAAATCTTCAGACTTGGCTTTAAAATGAGGCCCCAAACCTATAAAATTAATTTTCAGAGGTGCTAGGGTATTTTCTAAAAGTCTGGTAACTTCAACAATGTCTGATTACTAGGGTCCCTAGAAATTGAAATGAGGAAGGAAACAGTGGGGAGATACCTGCATAACGAAATAAGGAGAATCTTCTTTGCAGATTTAGCAACTTTCTTTGGCTTCATCCCCTTTTCTCACTAAGAATTCTGTGTGCTTCTGAACTCAGTAATCTACTGAGTACTTACAGTCAAAAGTAGCTTGCTCTTTATTCTTAGGCATCAGCAAAGACAAAATTGTTGAAAAAGATCATCGCATTCCAACCCCCCTGCCATGGGCAGTGACACCTTTCACTAGATCATGTTGCTCAAAGCTTCATCCAACCTGGCCTTGAACACCTCCAGGGATGTGGCATCTACAACTTCTCTCAGCAACCCTCACAGTAAAAAATTTCTTCCTAATATCTAATCTAAATCTCCCCTCTTTCATCTTAAAACTGTTATCCCTCACCCTGTCACTGCACTGCCTGATAAGGAGTCCCTCCCCAGCCCTCCTGTAGGCCCCTTTAAGTACTAGAAGGCTGCTAGAAGGTCTCTCCAGAGCCACTTTGTCACCAGTGTCCACTTTGACACCGAGCCTTTGACCATAAATCTTTGAGTGAGACATTTATAGAATTTGGACATTGTGATGAGCATTAACGTTTAAAAGTGAAAAAGGAGACCCTTGCTTTTAAAACCAGAATCTACTAAACCAAATGAACAGAATATCACAGTGTTAGAAATCAAGTGCATAAACCAACACCAGTAAGCACATAGACAGATTTGAGTGGGAGATAGTTGGTTTTTTTCTCTCCTTTAAATTTCAGTCTGAGGAGTACCCCAACTAGCTGACTGCACAAAGGTCAGGAAAGAAGCCAGGCGTTTTCCTTTCTTATTTACAGCACACACTGCACAGTCAGACTTTGAAATCTTTCTTCAAGAGTTAACCCAATTAAGGGCATGGCCGACCTATTTTCCCTTTTACACAATTACACAGGTACGCAAGTGGTAGTTATTGCAGATGTTAGCTTATGATTTGTTTCTTTTTTTTCTACAGGCTGCTATTTGTGCCGAATTAAGTGTATGCAATACAGCCTGAACACACTTACTGAAACTGTATAATGTCATTGCCTTTCTTGTGATTCATTTTGCTTGAGTGCAATTTGACATCTCTATAATTTTTTCTGAAAGATTTTATTTGACATAAGCATAGAGAGTGTAGATTTTTCTGCTTTTGAATGTAACTTATTTATGTTTAAGCTTCCTGATTGAAAACAAAGTTCTATCACCTGTCTTCATTGGAATGAAGCCCCAATAGCCACCTCTTTTTTTTAAACTCCTGCCTCCTTCCACCAACAAATTCTGAATGCTGCAGTTACCAGTCAGCAATCTCATTACCCATCTGCCATAAATCTTCAAAAGCATCACTGTGTTTTGACAGTCGAGAAAGGCAAAGGGAAGCAATAAGCATAACCAAGTATTCTTTATGAATGCAAATATCCTGAAGACCACATTTAAGTAATTTCAGAAATCTAAAGCTATACAACGTAATATGTTGAAAAATTTTCTCTAGGATACAGAGCAGATTTCTTTTTTCTTATTCTTAAAGCATAATCACTCTTGATGAATGCACTACACAGATTGCAAATGCTAACAAGAGGCATGTTACCAAGAGTTTTATTTCACTGAAAATAAAAACCCTATTACTTGCTTAAAAGTTCTAGAATAACTGGTACCACAATTGCAGACAACAAATTTTGAAAAACGTGTATTGTTTGTTGTAAGTTTCAAGATTTAACAAGGGATCAGTCATTTAGCAGTTTACTAGAATAGTTATTTAATGATCCTTTAAACTCAAGTCTGAAGTTAGCTTTTACATACTCTCCATTTAATGGACTACATATTCAGAAAATCACAAATAAGTAATTTATTTTTTCCCAACTAACGTGAATTTCAGATGTGGAACCAAGCACAGCTTGAAAAAACACCACATCCCAACTGAAGTAGTGTACTTCCAGAGTCTCTTGTATGCCAGGATGTCTTCTTTGCAGCAAGAATATGGAATTAGTTTCTCCACAAGCACTAGAGGACTCTTCAAATCACGTCAACTATGCTTCTCTCCCAGCAATGCAGTAGGGAGTATCGTGTTTGGTAAAAGATGCAAACCTCCAGAATCTATTATAGACTTCTGTCAGAAAAAGGATAGACTAGACTAGGTAGCCCTTTGCTTTCTTGCAGTACAGCTGTTCTTAAGTTCTAATAAGCAAAACTAAAAAAACCCCAAACAAACATTAAACAACAAAACCCAATCAAACAACAAACAAAAACAAACAACCCCCCCAGCTCCTCATAAAAACCAAACCACCCCAAAACTTTAAGGAATTTGAAATATATAGCCAATTTCCACAAGCAATGAAATTCAAACCTCTCCAAACAATTCTGTCAAGAGATATATGGACGAAATTAAGGTGAGAGCTTTTCACTGAGTTCTTCATAAGAGCTCACAGAAACTGCACTGTACATACACAGTTCAGCACAAAGATTCCCCAGAAAATACAGATTTAATTAGTTCAGAAACCACTGCATAATAGCACGGAGGTTTACTACTGTGAGTCCAAAAGTAGCACTGACAGGTACCTGCAGCATTATGCTCAACCTAATGAGTGCTACCTAAAGTTTGACATAGCATTGAGCAATTGTGTTTTTTCTGTTTCCAGAATAAAGTTGATTTTCCTGCAACCACTTTAGCTGCTTCAGTCCCTCAGGCTTACAATTCAGGCCCAGCCTAAACACCTAAAACACATGAGTCCTCAGTAAAACAAAGGAATATGAACAGATGAGTATCATGAAAATAAATACAAATGAATAAATATTTCTCGTATAAGAACTATAGAATGTGATATGCTTCATTTAACCAATATAATACAGACTGCAATCTCTGAGCTCCACTGAAGTGTGAATAGCCTCTAATAAACTTCTTGTGTACACATGCACAACACATACACAACAGCTGGGATGCTTTCCCGTCTTGGCAGGGGGTCACAGCCACATTACTGCTATACTTTAGCCACATTAGGGAAAGCATCAAACAGAATAGGCTGTTGCCCAACACAGGAATTCTCTTCCTTCCATCCCACGACCTCCTCCCCTAACCCTGGTCTCTATCAGGCTTTATCTGTTAATTATAAGCTAAAACATCATCTATTCAGTTTTTGTGAGCAGGATTTTGGGTTTTTTTTTGGTGAGGGCTTTTGTGTTGTTCAGAAGTCAGGATTGAAATGGAGCTATTTGAGCACACATAGCACGGCACATATTTCTCCATAAGCTTTCATAACAGCATTAAAGGGGACTTTGCAGCCGTACTTCATCAGATATGGAGCATGACATGCATCCACAGCTGGTGCGTGGAACCTGGGGGAGCCGTTTGCTGCTTCTTGAATACCTCACTTCCCACCCTACAAACTGTCCTCATGTCAACAGGCCATTTTGGGGTGCCTGCCAGATGCCATTTAGACAGATCTGCTCTGTAAGCCTGGCTGGCTTCTTGCCCTCTGTCCCATAAACGGGCACATAAATGGCGTTTCCTGCAGGACCTGTGCCTTCTTTAATTGTTAACCTTCTGAAGGACTCAACTATTTTCACTTTTTCTAGAATTTGTCCCAGCAAATTGAGACTGGAAACTGAAAATGCATAAAATGCATTTGCATGACTGTCACTGAGACATTTGAAGCTAGTGGAAAGTAAGAGCTGTGGGAAGGAAGAATTTACCCACAGCAAGTGGGACAGCAGAAGACAACAGGTCACCAGTATGGGTGCTCGCTGCTCTAGTCATATTTGTCATCCCCTCTCCAAGAATTTACAGCAAAAGCCCACCCCCAAAATTCCTCTACCACTTACGATTGCATATTATTTTAATTCAATACTATTTTAATACTCTACAATAAACTAAAAAGCAACGATGCTTGTTTCAAAGACATTGTTCATTAAGGCTCCAACTCCACATTCTCTGAGGATAGCAAGAATATTATTTTTCCTCCAGTGCTGAAGTGCTGTTTTTTTAAAAGTGTCATCAGTGAATTCTTCCTTCCTAAAAGGTTTCTTCCAGACTTAACAATTGACCAAAAATGTTAGACGACATTTTTTATGGATTATCTTGAACAATGCAAAATAATTTATCTGTCACTTATCAGCATATCATTCTGCAAAAGGAATTTAAGTTTCCAGAGCTCTAATAGAAATGAAGGAGCATTGTGGTAAGTAGACCCTGTATTAAATGCTCTTAGGAAAGAGTCATTTGAGTTCTGTCAACATGCTATCAGCTAGGAAATGTTTCCCAAACAACTAGATAAAACAGTAGTTTTGTATGTTCTAAACATGGAAAAGATGTCCCAAATTTGTGATTTTATGCAAAAGCAAAGAAAAGAATAGCATAATTTGTGAGCAATCTTTTGCAGTTCTGATTTCCTCAAACAGTGTAAGGAATTATTGCTATAAAATATGAAATATAACTCCCAGTTCTTTTCAAAAGAGAAAAAGAGTATAAGTCCACATTGCCCTTATTATTATTCACTACATCGTGCAAGAGGAAAGAAAAAAATTAAAGAAGCAGGAGCAAAGACCAATCGTAATAGCCTGAAGCAAAAATTTGAAAGGGGAGCTTCAGCACCCAGAGGAAGACCAGAACCTGGGTGTCCAGCTTCATCCTCCAGTCACACTATGCTGTGCCTGCAACACAAAATGACCTTCAGCTGAGTGGTTACACCACCTTCCAAACCTACTGTTTAAAATGTAGTAGCATAATATTTTAAACTGCAGTAAAGGTGAAACAATCTGGTTTTCTAACTAATACTGCTTTCCCAGAGTGCTATTTCATGTACAACAAATTTTGCATAATAGAAAAATGAACAGTACAATAAACCTGTAAGAACAAAATAAATCCTCCACATGCCACACATCCTTATAAACTCTTGTTACTGAATATTTCTCTGGCAGTTCAGTACAAGAGAAAATCAGGGTAACTGCACATGTGGTGATGGCTTTAAAATAAGAGAAAACTGGCAAATAACACAACTCATTGTTTACCTTAGACAACAGAGAAGAACAATATATGCTTGTAAAACAGCCTTTAACTGGGGTCTTACGCAACAGTCAGAGAGTTAGAGCAGTCCTTTGGACAAAGAGCTCCCACTCCTCCTAAGTGTCTCAAAGACCTCTATGAATCTTACAATTAGAACACAAAATAATTTTTACAATTTTTCTCTTCCTTTGGATTTTCGTACATAAACTACTAGTGTAAAAAAGAATCTATTCCATCACAGGCACATTTAATAACTACATATTGAAATAGGTACCATTTTAAACAGGAACGTCCTGGTACATTTCAGTCATTCATTTCACTCCTCCTTAGCACGGTATTTAACTCGACACAATACCTGTGTCTGTAACTCCCACAAAAGATTTAATTTGTACACATTTATATAGCTACTGTCATTCTTCAACTGTATTAGGAAACAAGAGGCTATATTGACAAGACAAAGCATTCGAGGACCATATGACAGACAAAGTATAATATTGAAATAGGCAGAATAGATTATTAGACTAGACAGTATTGGAGGGAGGGAATTTTTAGCCTGCCACAGTATTCACCTGGGATAGATTTTAGGCCAAGTAGTACAAACATTTTCTTTCATGTCAATTAGAGAGAAAAAAAAATCTCCAGATTGGAGGATTTGTAACCCAGATCACTCCATTGGCCCAGTTTACAGCCCAGATCCATAAGCAACTGAGAGAATGACAAACTACTACAAGGAGAGCAAATAAGTGGCCAGGAGAGAATAGGACTATTTAAATCAGATTTTCCACCAAGGAAAATGTACTGTTAAACTATGCATTATACTTGCCTATATTTAGAACACAGAATATATAACACACAATAGCTCATATAACTCGTGCATGCTGTGGGATTTCTCTGAACCAGGAGAACTGGAAACATTCTCTAGTTTGCTTGTGCAGCCTCAATTAAGGTAAATTGAATTAAACTCTCCCTTGAGGAGGACCTCTGTAGCTCTGCTCCTCCTTTTCTGAACAATTCCAGATGTAGGTGTGGAACATTTTCCGTTTCTCTCTGAAGACTTCCACATGCCTGGCTGTGCTGCCACATTCATACAAAGAGGTGAGCTTCTAGGGGAGAAAACATGGGATGCTAAACAATGCTCAGCTAGTAATTGGTACGTTTGATTTTTACAATTTAATTCTGTTCATTGAGGCTTCCTTCCTTACTTAGCAACAGATGGATCAGCTGGAAACAACTCAGAAGAGATGGAAACATTTCTGCTGCTGAATAAATGGGAGTTTAGTACAATTTGGCTCACAGTCACAGTGGCACTTTGCTTTCTTCCCGTCACATTCAGAATTTATAACCTGTTTTAACACCTCTTCTTTGCATTTCGTTATATGCACCTGTTCAATCCAAGGTACTAATTAGGCTTCCTTTTTGAATGCCACCAGTACCCTGAATTCTGTCATAAGAAATTATCCTTCCAGTGTAGGTCTGCAGGTCTACCTTAGCATTTTGAAGCTCAGCAGTCAGCATGGTCACTCTCAGGGCACACCTTTCAGTCTGGCACATGCAGGAATGATGGATCTCAAACAGGTCTAATTCCTGACCACAGCTCATGATTTTCCTCACTTAAATAGATATTTGCCATAACGTTCCTTCCCCCACAACAGCAGGGTACAGAAGATAAGATTTTACTGAAACTTAAGAAGGCTTTAAACATCACAGAGGCTTTCCTCGCTCCACTAAAAGGCTGTGACATCAACAAAATGCATATTTCTTTTTTTAAAAAAGCAGGTGATAGGGCTAGCGTATGAACAAGAACACATTACACTAATTCAGCACAACTAATAATTTGCTTAAGATTTTAAAATTTGTTTATTGTTCTTTTTTAACCAGACATCTGAGGGCACTGAGCTAGAACCCACCATAATTTTTCAAATGGTTAAACAGAAATGCCAACACTGGCAGATGTAAAGAAGTATATTCAATGAGTAACTGAACTTAATGAGCATGAGCAGTTTAACCTTGAGCATCTGAATGTACATCAGAATGTACAGTGCAATCGACACAGAACTGCTGGGTGCACAGAGTGTGGGAATTTACCTGCGTTCAACAGAGAAACGTTAGAGTGGGCACGTCAGTAGTGCTGACAGCTTGGAATCAGATCTCTACTAGTCCTTTTTAAAATAATAAATCCAATACTTTTTATTCATAACCTGACTTAAGATCTGTTTGGCAATGGTAAATCCATTAAACTTTGCCTTCACTGTTCATGATGTTTATAAAAATCATAGGTGGAATTACAAACCAGTGATACAATGCTTGGTATTTTTTCTTCTCAGATGTAATAATGAGCTGGATAAGTTAACCCAGGGATTTCAATACAGAAACTTGCATTGGAACCCTGAGCAGTGGCGTGCAAGCCAATGTTTTTATGTCAATATAATAATGGCGTTCTACACCTATTAAAAAGCACAGATCTACTGCTGAATTATTGGTTGATGGGACATCATAAAATGAATTATATTTCTTCTCAAATTATATAATTAACTCTTAATGAACCCTTCCCTTTTCCCAGTAAATTCAATTTTGTCTAATCCTTGGGTTTATGGTAATGTTGAGCTCATTAAAATGTTACTTAAAACTCATTAAAATGCACACTGAGAGGTAACAGCTTCATTACAGTAATATGTTGTAAAAGAAAAAAGAATGCTTTATTATCATTTAATTGTTTCTAAAACTGAATACATTTGCATAGCAATGAGGTTCACAGGATATTTTCAGTAGTACTCAATAATTAAGCAGTTCAGTAATTAAAAATGCATTTTCTAAAAATAATTTTATGTTATTGCTTACTCCCTGTTGGTTTTTTTCAATTGGGAGAAGTGTTCATGTTGATACAGTTTACAGAATAGAGCAACAGTAATACCTGTATTGACATTAAAAGACATAACAGTAAAAGTCCTTCAGAAATTTCTGATTCAAAAGAATCAGTTGAAATTGCCACCAATATATTTCATAAGTCAGAATTTCTAACATAGTCATATACTATCCCTCCAATATTCTTTTTCAAGATCAGGTACAGCCAAGAATTATGCAGGGGTCTTTCAAGAACAAAGCCTTACTATAATTTTCATCATTTATTGTTACTCTCTGCTTGCACATATGATCGAATACCTGATCAGAAGTCAGCTGGGATCTAGAGGTGGCTTTAGAGCACGACAAAGTAACTATGAATCTGCCCTAACTCATGTTTCAAGGCAGAAGCCCTCAAGCAAGCTGGAGTACTTGTCTACACAGCAGAGTTGTAGCTTTACCCCTGCTTTTCTGCTTTTCTTCTTAACAGAGACTATCCTAGCTCTAAGCCAAAAGGACTTCCCTTGCACAGGGAACCGCATCACATCTTATTTTTCGCTGGCAGCATGAGGTTGAGAGTACCACCAATAAAATGTTGGTACATGCATCAGGAGTAGGATTTGTCTACATTATAAAGGTGGATATTATTATGGTTGTGTATGCAATTAATAAATTTATACTTAACATCTAAGCCTGATCATATTTATTTTAACAACTTCTATTGGAATTAAGTGCTGTTAATTTATAATTACATTAAAGATCCACGTTTATTTTCAACATATCTCCTCACAGTAGCAAGTAAAAATGTATTAAACCCAGTCAAAAGCTAGAGATAAAAGTCATATCTTCTCAGTAATGACACTAAGAGTTTTTAGTGTTCATCATTTGCAAAATAACATTAGCATGCAAGATATTTTGCTAACTTTCATTCTAATGGCCGAAGAAAGGTTACTAGTAAAACTGGCATACCTTGCCAGGGTATGCAGACTAGGTTCTTAGATGGGAAAAATACAACTTTGAAGCCTTGAACTACTCAAGGAATGTAATATCACTTAAGATACCTTTAAGTATTAATTTAATACCAATCACTGCTCTTTTCTGTGGCTTACAAATGTTATTTCAACTTCTATAAAACAGATACTCTTTTTTTAACATACATGCATCACAATGCACCCAATATGTTTTTTTCCAACTTGTTGTGAAAGTTGATTAGCATGCCAAAGAAATTAATTAAACTTAAATATGGATGCAGCAGGTTAGACAGTGCAAGGAAAACAACAGAGAAAAATGATCTGTTTCTTTCTCTATATATACCATTAGTAGGGAATAACAGACTAGAACAACAATAATCTAAAGAAAAAACCAAAGTATTAACCAGATTTAACATTTTTAGCAGCTGTTGAGTGAATCAACAATTGTTGCCTTCCCAGACTAGCAAAACCCATTCTCTTATATGCAAAAGGACAGCATTCTGGAGGTACCAAGCTAATACAAAATGAAATCAACTTACCAGACTTATCATATTTTTCCTGGGTAAGAATGGACAATTAACTGATCTCAGTTTCCAGATGTAAATGGACAACCAGACCTATTTTGCTCACTCTTCTCATTATTTAAATAAATCAGTAGCATAGATTTTTTACAATCTCCTCTATGATGTTCTTTGTACAGTTTCTGGCACAGTGGTCCAAATTGCAGTTCTGTAATGCGCACCTTAACAAAATTTATAAAAACAAATGCAGGAGAGTTGCTCGGTGAGATACCAGTGTGGAGGATGAAAATTGCTGTTTAATACTATAAGTCAGGTCATATTTCTAATTTTCCTCTAACAGATAAAGCCCTTCTGATGGAGATGCACATTGCTGTTTCTACAGTAATTTACACATCATATTCTCAGCTATTTGAAAAGAAAACAAATAACATGTCTTTTTTGCCAAGTAAACAATCCCTTATTTTATCTTTATTGCACACACTAGCAGATAAGTCATTTCTCTCACTCAACAAGATGGCTGGAAATGAATAATTCTGAAAACAAGTAACTGGCATAACATGTATTAATGTTGAAAATCCTCTCCATTGTATTTCCTTGTATTGAATAAGTAAAATTAAATGAGATACCATAAATATAAAATAGAAGATAGATGGTACACTGGGGGGGGGGGGGAGAAGCGGGAGGGGGGAGGAAATAATTACCTATTGTACTTACTAGTTTTCCCTTCCTAAGCACTATGTAAATTGAACAACCAGTAACAAAGGCTGTAAAGAAAGTAAAAAAAGTAGTAGTCTCAGTTTTCAATTGCTATATGCAGGAGGGGTGACTAGTCTATTAAATCCAATGTTTAGCAGAAAACCATGGCTGTGTATATCCAAAGCTCAAAAGTGGAACCTCTCCTAACATACTAATTTTATGAACACATAAGCAAACAAAATATTTTAATTCAGAGCTGATATAATAATTTCAAAAAGAGACACGTAGAGAAATAGTGCTTTCTTGCTGCCTGAGTCATTTTGTTCACTGCATCCCCCTGCTGCTGAGGGGAGAGAGAAGCTGCAGTGAGATGAGATACGCTCACCAGCAGGACAGAATGGGAACTTTAATGCAAGTGATGTGCTGCTGTGAACTGAAACTGCTTGAAGAATTTAAACTAACCATTTCAGATTATTTTTTAACTTGTAGCAAAATAACTGCCAGACACAAGTGGTGTTTTGTGCTCTCTTGTAGTATGATCCAATGTTCATTTCACAGGGAGGGGAGAGGAGGGGAGGGGGGAGAGGAAAGACCAAAACCCAGAAACTGGAACTACAGAAGAATCAAACTGGATTGCTTGCTGTGAAAAACATAACTATTTTTATACTTTTGTTTTCCTAGTGTTTCTGTGTGATAGTTGCAAAATGAGGTTCATTGGTAAGTGACAATACTTGCCCTCAGCTTTTATTTCAAAACACATGCAAAAATATTAACCTTGTTTCAAATTTCTTAATTACTACAGCTTGTATGTATCTTATTCTATACATTTCTCTATCAAAACATCCATTCTTACACTTCAAGAGTTAACTGCCATTGATATTTAGCATTGCCATTGAAAACACATATATTCAAGGCCATATACCTGCTTCACTGGTGAACTCCGTAGCAATATACTCTTTCACAGCTGGTAGAAGCTTATATATAAACACAGGGACAAATACATCACATTCTACTTAAATCTTTAAATAACTTTATATTCATGAATATTTATAAACTCTCAAGTTTCCCCAAGTTGCACAGTACTAAAAATCTAAAAGTGGGAGTGATCTTGATTCAACCCAAATCATGACAAGAGGGGCTGTCTGTGA
The DNA here is from genome assembly GCA_033558235.1 of Neomorphus geoffroyi. NCBI lineage: Eukaryota > Metazoa > Chordata > Aves > Cuculiformes > Neomorphidae > Neomorphus > Neomorphus geoffroyi. Next base: position 72,117,151 of record JAUMJM010000005.1, on the reverse strand, counting down.
TCAGAGTATGCTCTGAAAAGTGACTGCCCAAGACCTTCTTTCACTTATAAAACATTAATCTGATTTCTGTTGTCTTTACTGTCTGTCTAGATTTCTTTTGTTGAGATTTATAGTTATTGCTTCTCTCTGCATATCTGTCAAAGATTTCCTTTAGAAATAGGGAAAGCAGGAAAAAGAGAGGAAGGAACACCAAACAAAGAAGAAAGCTAGTCTGGGTATTTTTGCCATTTCTTATTTAAAATATTTAAAGTCACCTGTTTGAGCTCCCCATCCTCCACCCACTAATGAGAGTTGTTAGTAAAAAGAAGCGGTCCAGTCCACCCCCTGACGTCTTTAATTGACTTCATAGTGAGTGTTATCAAGAGCTACTCAAGCAGTGCTAATGGTGCCTGCAGATTGCTCGCACATGGCATGGTTGGCATTCCTTGGACCTTAAAAGGGCTAATACGACAGTGTAATCTCCACTCAGCATGGGAGCAAAGACCATGAGTGATCTGGAAAACAAGAAGTAATTAGAAAGTGTTCTTCCCCAGATGGAAGTGAGATGGAAAAGGAAGATAAAGCCGATACCCAACCGTGGAGTCTCCTAACTTTGCTGTTATGGAACTTCTAGCACTCCAGAGTGATATTTCAGTGTGACATTCAATAATTAAAGGAATTAAGTTCATCAACTAGAAATGTGGGCTTCTAATTTTTATCTGTGATGGAATACTTCACAGAGAGATACACAATGGGGGTTGTAGAGAGAGGCAGCTTTTAAGATTTTTTTTCTATCAGTATTTATCCAATAACTTCAGTAAGACACCTGAACATAATTGTATTTTTGTCTAACTTACTAGCAATGGTACACTGAACTTTGGAAATGTAAAGTATTTTAGTACTCAAGACTTTGAAACACTTCACAAACTCTTAACAAGTCTCTTGATTCCTGGAAGGATAAAATATGTAAGGTGTTGCTTCATTCCTCTCTAAAATGAAATGGTTCAAAACATGTCTAAAGGCAAGCAGAAGTATCACTTGAGAGTCTAGAATAAGAAATGCAATGAAGCTAATACATGTTACAGTGGGAGATTTCATGGTTATTGTAAGAAACCTATTGCATAATTTGAAGATTTGTAGGGAAATAAAGACCAAGCTGGTTATGCAGTTACCACACACAAGGGAGTGACACAGCCATGAAGATGGCGCAACATCATGTGACACAAAGCCTGCAAGGAGCCCTAAGGAGTACTACAAAGCAGCTGGGCTACACGTCCCCTCTGCTTTCCTGCTCTAGTAAATTCCACCCTTCCTATCATACTGTGCCTATAGCAGCAATGCATAAATGGCTGGAGAGATGGGCTGATTACAACAGCATGAGGTTTAACAAGTCCAAGTGCCGGGATCTGCACTTTGGACACAACAACCCCATGCAGAGCTACAGGCTGGGGACAGAGTGGCTGGAGAGCAGTCAGGTGGAAAGGGACTTGGGAGTGCTGGTGGACAGGAAACTCAACATGAGCCAGCAGTGTGACTGAGTGGCAAAGAAGGCCAATGGTATCTTGGCCTGCATCAGGAACAGTGTGGCCAGCAGGACTAGAGAGGTCATCATCCCCTTCTACTCGGCACTGATCAGGCCGCACCTTGAATGCTGTGTCCAGTTCTGGGCCCCTCAGTTTGAGAAACAAGTTGAGATGCTGAAGTGCATCCAGAGGAGAGCGACAAGGATGGTGAAGGGGCTGAAGCACAAGCCCTGTGAGGAGCCACTGAGGGAGCTGGCGTTGTTTAGCCTGGAGAAGAGGAGGCTCAGGGGAGACCTTATTGCTCTCTACAACTACCTACAGGGAGGTTGTGGTGAGGCAGGAGTTGGACTCTTCTCTCAGGTGACCGGCAACAGAACGAGAGGACACGGTCTCAAGCTTTGTCAGGGAAAGTTTAGGCTTGACATTAGGAAGAAGTTCTTCACTGAAAGGGTGATTGCTCACTGGAAAGCGCTGCCCGGGGAGGTGGTGGAGTCACCGTCCCTGGAGGTGTTTAAAGAGAGATTGGATGAGGCTCTTAGCGACATGGTGTAGTAAACAAGTAGGAGTAGGTGTAGGTGTTGGGTCATAGGTTGCACTCGATGATCTCAAAGGTCTTTTCCAACCTTATGATACTGTGATACTGTGGCAACAAAATTAGGGAGGCAGGATGAGTGTGTGTGGCCTCTGCACAATGCAGCAGTGCTCATCAGAGGAAGTATCTTGATTACAAAGAAGAGAAATGTCTTTGCATTGATTTTCACTACAGCAAGTGACAGGCATATTTTTATCCCATAGGTATTCCTAAAATATGTTTAATAATCAAAATACTTTGAAAAACAACATTTTAAAAGTACTTTCAAGAAAGATTAGGAAAACCAGGAAATCAGCTGTGATTTCATGTTCATCGCCCCACTGTGAAGGGGGCATGAGTGCTAAAGACTGTATCTAAATAAAAAGACAGGAGATATGCTATATGTTTAGAAAAAAAAACCAAACCCAACAACAACAACAACAAAAGCACAACATAAAGTTAATCTTTATGAAAAGAAAGTAAAGACATTGTGGGCAGGATGTCTCCATTTAGCTGTAGAGTAGCTGACAGGAGATTAAGATCAGAACATTTAAGCATTTATGAAATACACATGGATAAAGTTGGACCTCCCTGAACGGAAAATACTTCTTCTGCCTTATTTGAATTGTTGGATATTGTTAATAAAACAAGGAGAATTTGGGCAGGGCGGATATGGTAGACATAACTTACTCCGTTTAACAAGAACCTGTGGTAAGATCTTTGAAAAGAAACTATTAAGGAAAACTAAAAACTCTAAGAAAGGTGAATTTTGTTGTGTTTTAAAAAATAGCTAAGTGACAGGAAACAAAGAGTAGTATTTAATGGCTGCTTCTCCAAGTGGAGAGAACTTCAGAGCTGGGTATCTCTGGGATCTGAAATAGGACAGGTGTTCAATGCATATATTAATGGGTTCAAAGCTGATATACACTAAAAGTAAGGGAAAGTAAGTGAACAACACAAAACTATCTTCCAAAGGATAAATACAGCTGAGATAAGCCATAAGGACTCATTCAAACTGGAATACTCATACTGAAACAGCAGACAACATTTCATTTTATGTAAGGATAAAAGTATATAAGTTTGGATTATTGAAGGTCATCTCTCTGGTCCAAATGGTTCGGGAATAATAATCTAACTAGAGATAAAAGGGTGAAAAAGTCAGAAAAGAAAAAAACACTGAGGTCCCAGAAATAAAGTCGTATGACTTTCAGTCAATTTAGATTATTTCTGAACTCCCAAATAGTATTTTACAATTGACACCCCAAATTTCTTTTTTTTCAAATATTAAAACAAGCAGAACTTTTCACACCATTTTATTTTCAGTAAATACAGTTCAACCAGCTGTGTTCGTCCTTTCCTCTAGCAGTGTCGAAAGTACCATATAATTATCAACATCTGTTAGAAGTACTTTTCAAATTTGATTCCAAAAACATGTCCTTCTGCCTCCCGCCTTGAATTCAAATATAAAAAGAATAAACCACAGCATAAACAAAGAATCTATCAAATACCAGCTGCAATTATAGGGCACAGCTACAGAGATGCATTAGGAACTGAGCATAATACATCTCGATGTACTTACATTAGCTTAATCTAGCTGGCTGAGTTAACTGTAGTCAAGAACGTCATGAGCTTTAGGACTCAGTCACAACTCTCAAGTATGTGCCAGGAGTCCTGGGAGAGTTTACATCATGTTGCTACCATAAACTAATGACACTGTCATGCAGACATAAACCAAAGGACAGCTGGACTGAGGCTGATTTTTTAAACATTACTGTTAATGAAGTTACAGTACCAAATGCACAGAACACATTCAACTAGCAATGTTAATAACTTGTTTGATTAACATTTCAATTTTATGGCTATTCTGAATGATGACCTGTGCTTAAACTTGTCAGGTTTTTATCTATCCTTCTACCAAAATACATTACAGCATCCACATTAAATAGTAAGTCATGAAAAAAATGGTACTGCTATTCTTTCATCCATAACACATGAGCGATTTTTCCAATGTGCCTCTTTAAGGTCATAAAAGTAATCTTGACAGTAGACCCACATATCAAATAATCTTAATATAAGAGTTTGGAAATCTGAGAAGGGCATGGGCTTAGGCTGGCTGCACTAAATAGACATGATAACACAGGATGGAAAGAAAACTGCCTGCCTAAAGGGCCCATAGAAGTTACCTAAAAAAAGCAGAGCTCTTCCTAAAGCAAGACTGCCAATGCTTTCCAGCTGCCTCCTTCGCATGGAATACTGCATTAAGCCTCAGTTCAAACAATATGCAAAAAATTATTTATTTTCAAGTTCTTTTCCAAATTCCCCTCCAGAAATTAAATACCCAGCTATGTTTCAACGGAAACAAAAAATCTGCAATTCTCCATCCATTCAGGTTTCCTTGAATTGCTCAGGTAGCACAACGCTCACATACATACATTCTGCCTTTCCAGTGCCCCATTTTCATGTATGTGTGATGACATAACTCCATGCTCCAACTTGAAGTGCAGTTTAACCCTACAACTCTATAAAATCTGTGAACCCCAAATTCCAGAAAAGTGAGCTCCAGCCCTAACCTACCACGAACTGGCATCCTAGGCCAGTACCTGCTTGCCTGTAGGAAACACAGTTGGTTTCCCCAGCAGGGCAAACTGCAGCTACACTCTTGAAGTGCTATATCATCTCCAATTGCCATTGCCCACGGAGAAGGATGGACATGCAGAAGATGAATCAGTCACAGGGCAAAGATCCAGGTTTGGGCTTACCTGATTCTTATACTGCGTTCCCAAAAGCTCAAAGTGCATGCTACATTGTTCATGCAGTTACGACAAAGAAATAAGAAATGTAAGAAAGGGGAAGGAAGGTAATAAGGTGAAAAGAAAAACAAAGGAGACAGAGACAGATTCCTTAATGAGGTACATCCTTCAACTTTCTAACAGGCTGACTTAATAAGCAAGAAAAGCCAATCCTGATTTTGTCCAGATTCGTGTCTATATACAGTATGAATATTATTTGCAGCACAAGGGTAATCTAGTTACAGAGAAATGAAGGATCAGCATATGTCTTTTTACAGAATATTTTTAATTAGCTTAAGATATCACCTTCTTAGTATTTTTTTCTTAACATTTTAAAAAGTATTGTAATGAAATATTTTAATATCATCTTTTCCTATATGATTTAGCAAATGCAGTACTACTGGTTTCCAATGGAGCTTGAAATTAATATTTTTTCTGTCTACTATTTCACCATTTTAATCGAATGAATGGCTCTATGGGTATTATTTATTAATTGTATATTCTTCTTCATCACTTTAAAGAAACATAGAACTGAGCTGATAGTTTTCTTTCAGTAGAAAAAAAATTACAGAAGAGTAACAGGCTTTCTTTTAACTTAGTGTTTAGCAACCAATAACCTGTATCTGCCATGGAAAAATGAGTAGTGTTCAAGATTAAACCCTTGTCATTTTGTGTCTTATACTTATTTCACAAGGGCATTTGACCATAGACTACAGGCTGTCTCTTGTACTAAGTGAGAATTATATTCTTTCTCCATATTTAGTATAAGCATTCAAATATCATACTAGCCACTTTGCCCTTGAAGAAACTCTAGGGGAAAGAGGAATAACAGTAAACGAAAGGATAAAAAGCTGCTGTAGGTTTTTGGAGTAGCACAGAGGTGATTTGACACTTATCAAAACTTGAAACAGAGGAAAGAACCCTCAGCTCTGCTTTACATCAACATTTTGATTTTTTTAATCTATTTGTTATGACCCATTTAATTAAACGCTCTGCTGGAAACAAATAGTCTTTTTACATGATAAGCCAGTATTGTGAAATTCAGTGAGGCATTCAGTATCTACTTTTGAGAAGTCATAAACAGCAGAAAGGATTTTGTTAAAAAAAAATAATCTACAAACTGATTAGTTTTACTATTTCATTCCAAGCATCTTGTCATTACTTGAAAGACTTTAAGCCTGCCCAAACAGGTAGTCTCAGACAGTTTGTATTAAGCAGCTGAGTCAGCAATTGCCATGCCCACAAAATATGACAGTACAATTGATTACTACCTTTTTTTTCCCGCCCCCCAGATAACTGTTTTCCTTTGAAGTCAGAGGCCAAGAGATAAAACATCTGTTATGCTCCAAAGCACTCTTTTTAACTGGGGGTGTTTCCCCATGGCCAAGGGAACAGTGGTGTAATTACTATTTCGTTCCTAATAATTATAAAATTGTTAAATAGATGTTGGAAGTATAGAAAAGCTTTTTAGCACACACAGATAGGAGGATGTATATTGGATTTATTCACTTTTGTGCTCATTTTGCAGGCATGGACAGCAGCATTGAGCTAAAACCTAGCTGTGTTTAACGTATACTCATCTATGTGCTAATGTTTACCATTGAAAGGGGTCATCCAGTTAATGAAGATAATGTATAGTAGACTAACAACACTTTATTTCCTGGAAAATGGACAGATTTCTCCTCTTACTGAAGCCAAATACAATAGCATTGTACCGAATTCAAAGGAGCAATTCTTTGTAAAATGGATATAAGGACAAAGGAGAAGAGGGCACAGGATCTTTGTGTGTGTGCTTTGTTCTTCTGTGTACTACCACAGTACTACACAGAGAGGAATGTTCCGCACATTAGGCCACATGTGAAGTGAAGTTCTGTTGTTCACGGAAAAAATATGTAACCTCCATAGCAAAACAGAAACTGAAACCCCTGGCTTTTCTAGTCATCAGTGCACCTGAAAAGAGAGCATTAGAGACACAAAACAAACGTGAAGAAAAAAAATCATTGCTGGTTGATTGAACGTGTCAAGAGAAAAATTAAAAATTTATTCTTTGCCAACTGCCACCCCACTGAGGGATTTGAGATGCTTGAGTTTTTTCCATCTGTATAAAAGATTCTCCCCCGCCCCCATGTCTCAACTCCTGATAAACTGAGCCTGTAGGTGTTTGTGCATCTTATTTATATTCCAACCTGCCAGCCTCTTGAAAAAGAAACTTGGGAAAGTCACCTATTGAACAAACACGGATTTTCCTTCTTTTCTTTTCTTTCTTTCTTTCGCCCTTTTTCTCAGTATTCAGTTCACCCTACAGATCCTAGGCAAGCTGGAAGCACTGTGCCAGCTGCTGCCATGTTTCCTTCGTTTCATCACTTTACCTTCTAACTTGAAAACAGCTGGCTGGATATGGAGCCATGTAATCAGGGCAAGGAACACTCTGCTAGGGAGTATTTAACTACCCACCTTAACAGCTATTACATTGTCTTGTGATAAAGACAACAGAAGAGCAAGACAATGCAGGAACAGCAAATGATCAAAAGAGGGAGTGAAGAAGGTGAGAACTGAAAGATTAGGCAAGTCCAGTAGCTAAGCAAGTGCATGGCCCACATGTTAGATTGACTCTTTTTCAATAGCAAGGCTGCATTTGTAGAAAGGGCAAACTACTCATGACTTATTTGATGTGATGATAAAAGGCATATCAAATGTACATCAGAACCTCTACAACTGCTAGGCCGGAGACCAGCCCTCTTATCCACAAAAATTATATTACTTTTAACTTAAGGCACTACCTTGCTAACAAGAGAGCTGTATCATCATTCATTTTTTCCTCTACACAGTACATTTCCTACTATTACAGTAATTTCAGTTTATTTACAGGATGTTAAGTTTGTGCTTTTTGAGTGTGCTCATTAGCACGCATCAGTAGACCTAAATTTACCATGCATAGACTTGAAACTAACAAAAAAAATTTGGAAACACTTATTGTAAGTTCCTTTCCATAATGAAGAACTGTCTTTCATCCGGCTATGTTTTCCTGAAATTCATCAGTCTTTTTAATCTTTAAAGTACTTAAATCTTTTGCAAGTTTATTGTTTTTCCTCCTTTCCTAATCCTCCTTCCCAGTTCTTTAATATATATGTTAAATATCGCTGGAACTAGTATGCAACTCAAGGCAATTCATTTTTAATCTTATCATTGTGATGGAAAAAAATTTCTTTATTCCTAATCTTTATTTTTGTTTCTTTTCCAAGTTTGTTCTGCAGGAGAGTATTTTGTCTTTCACCTGAAGACCACATGCATTTTTAAAAGCCTACCACAAAATAGTTTTTAAATTAAATGTCACTTAATAGCAAGTTAGAGTGGCAGGGCTTTCCTCAAGTGAGGCCGCCACAATTATCTTTCATTTACTTAGCCAAAAGTTTGGGCCTTGTGATATCTTTAACTTAGTACTTAGTTAGTACTCAGTTAAAGACCACCATTCCTCAAGATTGTTCCAATAATAATATTACTGATAGTCAGATTATCTTGCATTTTGTTCTACACATAATAATACCAGTTGTCCTAAGATGCTGCAGAGGCCTGACCGAACACACCCGTTATCAGCGTTATCAGGTATGGCAGCGTTTCAGAGAGGTTGTCTGCTTTCCAAGTTCTGAAACTCAGATCTTTTTTCCTTAACTCTGACCTTAATATCCCTTTTGTAGCTTGCACCTGAAATCCATTCCTGGATGTAAACTAGAAGTGCCGGCACATGTATATGGTGAATCATTCAGAAACTATATTCACATTATAATTAGAAAGCAGTTATCGTCTAATAACTTTAATGAGTCATACTGTTCAACTTCCACCTAATATTTAAGTAATATAGGTACTAAACAGATAAGGGTTTAATCCATTTCTGAATCAGTAACATATCCAACATGGCAGGCATAAAATAACCACTGCTTTTGCTTAATTTTCAATACTACAGTGGGGAAAAATTTGCATATAAAATAGTTTCCACTGAACATAAGCTCTTTACATTAAAGAATTCCTTTGAGACTTGCTGTTTAAACTATCTATTGTGCATCCATAAGGAAGAGCTGAAAAGGAAAATCTAGAATTTTCCTCCAGATTTTGTGTTGCTCTAAGACACAAACAAATTTAGCAGACACTGTAGCAGTCTTTTATAGCATGATGATAAAGAAGAATAAACCCCAAAGAGCATAAGAAAGCTTAACAAAAATATTGAAAATATTGAAAAAGGAGTGATCTTCAACTGGAAAATAATTTTAAAAACCCAACTCTACTAGCAAAAACATCCAAGAAAATTAAAAGTAATGGTTTCAAAAACCACTGATCAGAACAGAAGTAAGAAGACTGAAAAGTTATAGTAGTCTTTATGTAAGAAAAGGGGGTAAATAAGATTGATTTTATGAAAATCACTGTATATATAAGCGAACAAGGGATAAGAATGATCTTGAATTTTTTTGGTTCTGTTATTTGCAATTTCACGATAAGTCGCAAAGTTTTCTTTGTTAAAATATATGCAGTTTAAATACAAGAAGGAAAACTCTACTAGTCTTCCAATTAAAATAATTTATTTCATAGATGGCTGCTTAACCTTAGATTACTAGAAATACTGCCTGTAACTTCAACAGGTACTAAATGTCTTCCTTTTTCGAAGTTAGAAATTTAAAGTCTAAGTCATCCTCATCTTGACCACTGAAAGCAGATTCAGATACTGTAATAACACCAATAATTAGCGGGCGATAATATGCCTCCTTCATTCTAAAGTGTGAAAAAATTAATAAAATATAGGCAGAGACTAAACATATTGTCAACATCATATTCAACAAAAATTTTTTCCTTTCATCTTTACACTATGTACTTAATACACGGACACATATGCAGGAGTGGCCGGCAAAAGAAGAACCTGAGCGCAGCTTCATACAGGCAGTGTGAGGCAGCAGTGCTCCCTTGCCCTACCACATCCCACAGCGTGTCAGCAAGAGTACAGCCAGCAGGTCAAAGGAAGTGTTCATTCCCCTCTGTTCGGCACTGGTGAAGCTGCAGCTGGAGGCAGCGTGTCCAATTCTGGGCTCTCCAGTGCTTGTACAGAGATGTACAGGAAGGAGTCCAGCAAAGGCCACCGATCTGGTGACAAGACAGAGCCTAATACAGAAGATAGGAGGACAGGCTGAAGGAGTTGGGCTTCCTCAGCCTGGAGAAGGCTCGGGGGATACCTCATTGCTTTCTTTAACTGGCTGACCAGGGGATACAGAGAAAACAGACCCAGACTCTTCTTGAAGACGGATGGCAATAGGACAAGAGGCAGCAAATGCAAGTTGGGATGTCAGAAATTACGATAAGCTGCAAGGAAAAATTCTGCTGATGAGGATGGTCAAACATACATTGCCTAGAGAGCCTGGTGCAATCTGCATCCTTGGAGGACTTCAAGATTCAGCCAGACATGTCCCTGAGAAGCTTGACCCATTTATACCTGCTTTAAGTAGGGGACTGGACTAGAGAGCTCTGAAGATCCTGTCCAGCCTCAGTTATGATGTGATTCGCTGTTGGAACTGAGTTATATGAGAAGAGACAAATCTGAATAACCATGTTTGATGAACTTCTAGGAGAATGTATGCGATAGTAATACATGGATACTTCAAAGGAATAAGCACTCTGGGTTGATACTGACATCCAATAGAATGTTTAAAACAACAAGAGAACAAACTTAGGAAGAAACAGAAGTAGAGAGGTAAAGCCAGCCTAAACATTTCTAGTCATTAACAGAGCAGCGTCCCCCCTGAACACAAAAGCAATCGACTTCTGCTTTTTACTTTTGGAAGTGTAAGCCAAGCATTATACTTCTCTTGCTTTAGTGCACCTTATAAACACATCAGGAATTCTTTTGTTTGAATAGTTATGAAACAGCCAACTCCACAACAGGTAAAATGAGGAAGAGGAGGAGAGGAAGGACTGTGTAAAAAAGAAGTTTCCTGTGCTTAACTGGGAAATCGGTTTAAACGGGATGTCTCCCAGGGAACTAATTTAAACCCGATGATACTTAATAGCTATGATTGGTGCTTAGTAAGTAGGGTAATTATGTTTAATGGGGATGCCTTAAGGCAATTGAGTGGCACTTAAGTCTTTTGTATGTCTCAATCTCATGGTACTTCTCTCCATTTTCTCCTCTAACAGCTTTCTGACCCTCTGTAACAGCTATAAAAGTAGAAAATGTATACATCACCACCTGTTCCTATGAGTTTGTTCCTTCTGTGCTAAATGCAGGGTCACTATACAAAGCCTATATTTGTTGCCTCCTCTGCTCCTATCACTGCATGAACCACAGCATATAGCCAAAATATTGGCACCTCTTATCATTATAGGCTTATCTAATAATATGAGGCTTGATGCTATCACACTGAAGCTAATGGAAGTTTTTCCAGAAACAGATTCAACCTGAGTTTTGCTCAAGCCCTTGCAGCAATGTTACACTCTGTAGTAGGACTTCCTTTCAGCGAAACGGAGGAAGAATATTCTACGTTTCTTTTTAAAAGTCTTCATAAATTAACTATAGCTCTTGCTTTGTTTTATGAGGTAGTCTTCAAAACATAATTTGGAATTTTGTGTTTGTTATAATAGAAAATCTATAGCTACATCTGTAAAAAAATAGGGAGGAAAAAAGCTACTTAAAATAGGACCTCTATGTGGAAAAAAAAACCAAAACCAACCAAAAAACCCCACCCGAAATCCCACCTTATAGGTTGGCCATAAAGAAGTTTATGTGGGAGATTAGAAAATCCTTAATTATTAGAGCTATTAGATCCTGAAATGACTTTCTAACAAGCATAATGGAGGAATAAAACAGATTTTCAGATGGAGTTTCCTCAATAACTTTGTGAAAAAGATGATATAATATCATGTCCAGAATAGCTGGAGAATATTGATCTATGTGGATCTCAATCCTATTTTCCTAAAATAATTTTCAATACAAGAGTGAAGCCATCAGAGAAAAATAAAGCATCTTTAATTCAACTTATTGTTGCCACTGTCTCAAGGAACCTGACTTCATCCTTTTAAAACTAAAAGAGATGGCTACATTACCAGCAGTCTTACTTTTCTTGTCTGAGGGTCTAGCTAGCCAGTGGACTACAAATATTCACCATTTTTTTCACAGCAATAAGTTTACACAAATAAATAGAAATGTTACAAGCTAAGCACATGGATGCTGTATTAAACACAGTTACAGAGTATAAGCATTCAAAATTTAATACAACCAAAACATTGCAAGGCTGTTAGTGTTAGAAGGTACCAGCAAGGTGGTTTTATGAGGCTTCTCACTGAGGTGTGATAGGCGAGTGATTAAATCACAACTGAAATAAAAGCTGTGGACCTACCATTAAAAAGAAATTGAAAAAAAGCACATAGGTATTTTAGAGTTTTTTAATGTATCTTTGCCAGATGGCTATAATATTCAATTTCCCGCTCCAAACCTGAATTGCAGAAAGGTCAGTTCCCAAATCAGGGGTAAAAATACCTTTTAAAAATCCATTTGCAAACTATACCCTGGCCCTACGTAAACCTACTTCCTAGTCAATATATAATATTTCTTATTATATGCATTTTAGCAATTATAACATATGCATATTCCTTATCAAACTTTTCTGTCTAAAAGACATATTAGTAAGAGCCTACAGAAATAAGCTGTTACTGTCTTTGGTTCTTATTTATTACAACACTCTGAAGGGTTAGATTTTACAAGGATCCCTTACCTTCTCAGTGTTCGACACTTTAGAATCAAATGTCCTTTTGGCAAAGTTATTGTGCTTTTAAATTATCATTAAAAAACAAGACTTATATTTTGAAATATTTTAAACTCCACAGTTACCAACTGTTATGATATTTAATATCAACAGGACATTAAATAGTTATAATTCATCCTAAACCCGAAAAAGACCATCTTAGTAGTAGTCTGTTCACAGGGGTCCTGTGGAAATTAGTATAGGTCTGTGCAAAGGAAATCACTCATATGATGAGACTTTTCATATTGGATTCTTAGATCTACCCTTAAGTAATATTTCCAAAGTAAACTTATTAAATCAAAATGTAGTCCATTTTTTGATAAGGATAGGTAAAAATGGTTACCATTGCTGTTGGCTAATAAAATTAACGAATTACATTAATATTGATATCATTAACTGTACCCTTCCCACAGTGAAGCTCAAGTAGTTAAACCATTTTGAATCTCTTATCTGAGTCCACTTCTATTGCTTTTCAGTGAGTAGACTCACTGAAAGATTAAATCACTTGTTGATGGTTGCGCAGTATGTCAGTGGCAGATCCATCCTTAAGAGTCTAAGCTCCCCCTTCTCATTCTAGCAACTCTACTGTTTTCCTCTAGTATGATTTAAATGTATCAAGCAGTCAGAATTCTCAGCTTTTAGCTGTGTTCAGAAATATTTTCCTTTCAAGCAGGACCATGATTTCAATGGAAATAATGAGTAAAATAGAATTTAATAAGGTTCTATCAAACCCTATGTTAAAATCGAAGTTCAAAATGCTAAAGCAAAGATATACTTTAAACAATCCTTACTGAGAAACTTGAATGATAATTTTGTCCTTTTACTGTTACACCCTTTGTTTTGGTGTGTGTAACACTTACCGGCCACAGGTTAGATTAAAAAAAGTTTAAAATGTGAGTGTTGGAAGATTTAGCAAAGCGGAACTGTAACATAAATTTTATGTATAAGACATTGTTTCTGTGCTTGTGGTTTTGTGGTTTGTTTTTTTTTTTTTAAAATTTAAGTTTGAATGCACACTTACAGTTCATTAGTAATGACTGCAGGAAACAAAAGCAGCAGTTGGCTCAAAGCAGAGGAAAATGGTATCAGACAGAACTGGATTTGGATGCTGCTTCCTACATCCTCGGTCGTTAAAAAGGCAACAGCTGTGCAGAAGAAATGACAAAGCACATCTAGAGCTTCCCAGAAGCATCTATGCATTTAAAAAATGCTGTGCTGTCAGAAAAGTTCAATTCATGCTGAAAACATTGATGACAACTGTAAATATATATGAAATCACCAATATGAAGACACTTTCCATAAAACCGTATGTGTTAAGACATAATTTGGTTCATTAGTTATGTGTATAAATACTGGTTGTTTCCTTCTCTAATGCACTCTAATTTATATTGTGTTAATCTATGAGAGGGAAGAGATCAGAAAAGAAAAAAGTTCACAAAATTTGGTGCAACTCTTTCCTTCACTGAAGTCAGAGGTAAATCACATTATACCAACTGACCCTCACACTCCGCTGTGAGCTAAGGATACTGAACAACAAGCTAGTTACAGTTTCTGCAGAGTGAGTTTAATTTATTTTGAGGACAAATTAGTTTGTAAATGTCACGATACCTGCCTCCTATCCTGGCTAATGTCCTCCAAAAAATAAATGACAATATGGGCAAGAATGTGCTGTAAAGAGGGAAAACCACATCTATCATTGACTAAAGCCATTTCCCTCACATCTTCCTCAAAATAAAGGGGAGCGTGACTGGATAAGAAATCAATATTCTAAATATAAAGGAAAGTCTTCAATTACTGCAAATAACTACAGTTGACCAAACAACATTATATATGTTCTCATTTGAATTTTTCTGGAACCTTCAGCTATGCTGCAGTTGCAAGACATGTGAACAAAAAGTGATACAAAAGTCATTACCAAGCATCCACAGCACGGATGAGCTCCTAACGTACATGCAGTGAACTAGTGCGTGCTTACAGAGAACAACAAATATTTTTAAAGCATACATACAGACGCCCCCACTAAGAGCCTGGTCGCTAGTGACAACAGTAAAGAGCCCCGCATACTTGTTTTTGCTAAATGGGTTCGCTGCGTATTGCAAATCAAACACAACTGAGAGAACCAGCTCCAAAATGGGCATGATTTAAACAGCCTTGTCCTTTAAGGTGGAAAAATCTACAGTTGGTACAGTAAATACAGCTGTGCACAAAGACTTAATATAGCCAGACCTGAAAAATATACCAAAGTGATCGGAGAAAGTGGATGACATCTGACTGGCTTGTTTACACGTACCCATTTCCCCAAACAATTTTGCTTCATTTACTACACTTTGTCACTATGTGAGTGTATGGGGGATTTCAAATGGACTCATTCTGTTCTAACAGATGTCAAAGAAGAGGTACATTGGTTTTAATGCCTATTTGGGGACATACAGGCATAGTTATTTTCCCCTGTATAAAAAGCTTGCAGCAGTCATCCAGCAGGATCTGTCTCCATTCTTTCCCATATTTATATCCTCCTAAATTTCCTCAAAATTATCAAGCCAGTGTTGTTTATTAATACACTGCTGCTCATGTATTATTTTCTGAAAGCACTTCATTGTTGCAATACTAGTCAGATTACAAGAGTGAATCTGCCACAGCTTTACGACCACCACAACTCTGGACATAGAGATATATTTGGCAGCATCAACCGCTTCTGTTTTTTAAGTAAAACAGACACCCCTCCTCCCCACACCCTGCTATACACATATATATGACTTCCCATTTAAAACAACATTAACAAAAGCTCAGCTAACAGATGGAAGTCATTACTATAATTAACAAAAAAGTGAAAACTTTTTAGAAGTTGAAACCAATATAGCATGTTAGGGGCAAGTTCTTAAGTGCATTAGTAAATAGCCCACTGTTAGAGAAAGACATTATATTGCCTGTGCATCAAATTCTGAGAAGCTGTCACTTGCATTTTTTTTCAAAGAAACATGAAAAATTGTTAAATTTTTAGTCCATAAGTTAAAATTTTCCTTAAGATATAAGAATAAAAATCATAATAAATATTATAAGCACATGGAGTGCATTTAAGAGGTGAATTTGGCTTCAGTTTAGGCTATTACTGTGAGCTAATATATATTACTTCCTCCCTAACAACCCTTTGCTAGTGAAAGCATAAGCCATCAAAACATGCAGTTTGCCAGTTGTGTGTCACCACATAATGCTTTTTTTTTCTTTTTTGGCTTTGACTCCCACTGATTTTTTTCTTCCCAAGAGATTCCTCAGCTCTAAATGCTACCAAGAAATAGCAAGTGGCCTACTGCCAGACACACACACACACAGATCAATATATTTTTTTCTCACAATTAGCAAATAATTCAGTGATCTCTTCTTGGACTACAGAAAGAAAGGTTACAAAACAGTTCAGTTCAAGCAAAGATCTTTTAGATCTACTTTAATCAAAGTTTATCTCACCAACTTGAGAAATCAAGACACACCTCCAAAGAAGATAATACCTTGGGGTAATTGATTTACAGACCTGATTACTCCAAGTTAGACTCAGTAATTCTATAACCTACTTAGATGTTACACTCTTCAAAGGATGTCGCATCTTTCTTGGTATTCAAAAAATGTCCTGATCGTGCAGATTTTATCTGTTTTTTTGGTGGTGAAGTATCAAGCAAGAATAAAACAGTAGTTACTGTTACTTCAGCTGATGAATGAAAGGCAGAAGCCCAGCTTGTGGCCTTCAGCAGGCCATTAATTTGAGTAGTATCTTCTGATGTGTTCACTGAAGCATTGGGTCTTATTTGCACTCACTAAACCTTTGCAGTATTTCAGCAGCTGCATGTAGGAATGAAAAGGGGCAAGAAGAGTGTAGGAAATCATCTTAAGCTGTGTGGTGCTCCTCTGAATGCAAAGATAAAAGTACCAGTTGTTTACCAGTGTCCCTTGGCAAGAAGCATACAAGATTATTCGGAGCACTGAAGGTGAATAGGAATTCAGAGTCCTGTAGAAGGGTAGAGAACACTATGTTTCCTTAAGACCATTTTTTAACCTAGCTATAAAGTTCTAAACATCATTATGGAGCAGCGGTGGGGAGGAGAAGGAAGGTCAAATTGCAAGCCAGACTTCTTTCTTTGTAATGCTATCTGAGAATTATGGCACTGGCATAAAATGCTGCATTTCCTTTGAATGTTACCATTTCATCTTCAGAATTTGTTATGCAACTCGTATTTGTACTCTACTACTCATTTCTTTTACAACAAATTATTCTGTGCCTTTTTAGGATCTTGAAGGAAGTCAAGGTTGAATCAAAGCCAATGTGACTGCTAAAGTGCATGTATAAAATTATACCACTAAGCGTTAACCTTGCTTTGTAGGTTCACTTATACTTTTCAATTAAAAGCTATCTTTAGTATTGAAGCAAAGTACTTTATAGTTTTTCATTAAAAGTCACCTTTAGTATTTAGGCAAAGCCACTTTTATGCTAATTCACACTTCTATTCTCAAAAAACTTTTCTCCCTAAAAATGGCTGTACATTGACCTCGTCTCATCCAATGTTCTGAAAGAACACAGGAGTGATATTTTACTTGTATTTATTTATTCTATTTAGTAAATGTGGGTAAAAGTAAAAATCAATATGTTAAAAAACCTCCCATCTCCTCAAAGAAAATATATAAATATTGTACTTGTGTGCATGTGTGCCTGTGTGTGAATATACACCTGGATGTATCTGTATATTTTTTAAAACAACTTCAGTAATTACAAGGCATTATTTCTTTCTGTCTCAAAATGCCAGTTAAGCCATTGGGAACTACCTATATTGCATCTGAAGACTAAAATCACACCCTAATTGTTACAGCTTCGTTTGCAAAATAAAGATTCTTGTAACTATATAAAAACATTGTTGAAATGGGAAACAACAACACTGTGCTCCCACTTGTGCTCCCGCGTTGTCCAGAAGCCTCAAACAACAAGGATAAATGAGCATATCTGAGCTTCTACAAAATAAACCTTGAAGTGCTCAGTCATAAATAGGGAAAACTCTAAAGACCTGTATGCCCCAAAGATTTATATACGTGCTTAAGTATACTTATTGTCAGTAATCCCACTGAAGTCAATAGGAATACTCACAGTGCATAAAGCTACACAAAAGACTTCAGCCTCAGGGCCTGATATTTCAGTAGTTACTTTGCTTGAGTAATATCCTAAGGATCTGGCTCTGGAAAGGCTGTCTGATTCTTTCCCTGGTTCTCAATGACCTCTGTAGAGCATAGTTAGCAGTCGCAACTCTGTTCTGGAGGAAAACCATTGGCCTATCTCTTTCTTTTGCCCGTAATAGTTTCACCGATGTAATGTTGGTTTCAGTTAAATTTACATCCTGAATTACTCCTTGAAATAGCTTAGCAACGAAGTTTAGTACACAGAAGCAAGCAACACTAGATGATGGAGAAGAGAAACAGTGATAATGATTAGGCACAAAAACAAGATACTGTGAGTCTAATACAATATGGGATTTTCATTTACAGCGTAATAGGGATGGTATTATGACTAAATCACCACAGTGTCAGAATGTGCATAGTGATGATAAAAGATTATATGCTTTATACATGAGTGATGATGACACATTTAGAAAATATCTGGAAGGGAAAAGACAAAGTGATGTCTCATGCAACTTATGAAACTGCAACATTTACAACATGTCACCCTCAAATTAGTGTACAACAGGAAAAAAATGACCCCTTCAGTATCAATGCCCCCAGCTCTTCTGTTACAATGGCCTTGACAAGAAACCCATTTATTTTCTTCAGAGAAATTGTTTCAAGGTGGTTGTTAGGCGCAGTAGAGGCTTGACTCCTTAGACCTGGGCTGGATTAGACCACCCTGATAAGATAAAGCAAAGAACAATGTTGCATGTTTGCCTGTCTCACACTTTGGAAAGGTTATGTATCTTCTGTGGGAGAGGCGTTCCTGATTTAATTTACATTGTAGGGATTTCGAATCCCAAGACTGTGTCAGAATTTAGAAATTATGCCAAGATTGATAACATTTTCTTAATACTGTAGTGAGTCTCTCATAGGAGGGGCAACCTAATTAAAAAATTATAACAAAACAAACATTTTAATACAACTCAGAACCTATAGCAATTCTCCACACAGAAATAAGCTTAGCAGCTACTTGGTTTCCAGAAAAGAGAACTATTTTGACTTTATCTGGGAAAGCGTAATTTGGAAAAGATTAACCTATACCTACTGCTATTTTAAAAGATTTTTTTTCCTTTATATAACTAAATAGAGACATATATAGCTCTCTATAAACAAATGAATTTTACATGACATTCATTTTACTCACAGCTCAGTAATAAACTTTAAATAGTAGCTTTTTTAAAGACAATTTTAGGCTTAATTTTTTTGATCCATAAAATTATATAAGCCAGGAGTCTAGAATTAATCAAGTTAATCCCTACTCACAATATGTCTAAATAAATGTCTTTATCCTTTGTACTGCTGACTAGTGCTTTTAGAACTCATCACAACTAAAGGAGATGTTGAAGTTTATTTTTTGGTGACAAGCTTTGAAAATCCTTTCTCAATAATGCTATTTTCTCCTATGCAAGATAGGACACAGTCCAGGTCTGTATGTAAAAATGTCATACTATATTAGTAGCCTGCCTGCTGCAGGTGTTTTTTATATCGGAACAAAATGAAGGATAAAGTATAGCTGTCCATCCTGTTGGGAATATACTGTGCTGGACAAATACATTGCGTAGATTGCATTGTTCCCACTGAAATTGCACAAATTTTTTTCTACCAAAAGACTTGCATTTGAGAGACAGGCAACAACAGTTCTAGAGGATCTCAGTAGCAGATGAAAAGGCCAATTTGTGCATCAGTCTCCCTTTCCAAGACACCTGTGACATATCAAAGCCCTTTATCACATATTGCCATCTAGCTGAAAAAACTGCTTTGGGAGGTAGATAAAGTTCCTAGGCAGTTACGATAAGAACAGCCTGGTGTGCTGAAATTCTAGAAAGAAAGTTAATTGCTTGTTAATGATTTACAAGATTTGACTAATTTGTCATTATGAAAGTAAATGGTTCTCAGTCAGCTGTAAATAGTTTAAGATATTCTTCATTTACACAAAATGGATGTACAGGGACCACATTCTTAAGTCTTTTTCTACCAAACCACTTCAGAACATTGTCTGAAGGAGTAACAGGAATAGCCAGAGTAATGACATGAGAATATTGGTCTGGTTTTGGTAACATGTATCATACTAACTGATAAATTTCATCAGGATAACATAAGGTCTCGGGAATTTGCTCACCAACTTCTTCTCCACAGTTTCAGCAGAACGTTGTTTGGGATTTACTGTTCCCACACTTTTCATCCTTTGAAAACGACAATTAATTCCACAGATTTCTATATAGAGACTAGGCTCCTTCCCTCCCTCTTTACAGAGGAGTATATTTATTCCCTCCCTCTTTAGAGTAGAATATATCTTCTGAATCTGTGCATCTACTCTCAAAAAATAAACTTAATACTTTGAAAATCTTTCTACCTTTGTCAAATTCAACTGAAATGAGAGCAGAGGTCAGTAAGCAGACACACTCAGTGACTAACATTGATCATAAAAGCCTCATTTCTATAAGAAACCAGGACCAAAACACTCATATTATATATATATATTTTAATACAGTGGACTGCTATGGAAAGATACTGAATATGCAGAAGACACTGACTTCAGTAAGAATATTAACCTCATTTTAGGTACAAAGGGATACATTTAGTAATTTGAAAGAGTACGAAGCTGAATGTATCTGTAATGTTAATATTTATCAATAAGAAAAACAGACCAGCAAAGATCATGACATTCTTTCAAGAGATGTTCTGTTTCCTGAAGCAAGCAAGAGTTGTCTTTAAGCCACTCACAATTTATACATGTAGGGAAATCTGGTATTTTTCAATAGCGTTCTCAAAAATTCTCAGAAACCTTCACTGTGACACAGAAGCCTAAGACCTATAGAAACAGCAGTGTGGCATGAGGCTTAAAGCTGTATCACATCATGCATGGCAGACCACGTTCATCCAGTACACAGCTGTTAGCATTTCCAGTGCACATTCGCAGTGAAGTCAAACCCCTCTTCTTTCTTTCCGTTACAGTCTTGAAAATTTGTTGTGAATCTCAAAGGCAAAACCCCAGAATATTTGCTTTGACCTCATAGGAAGAGATACAAGTATTATTTTAAATAAATGAATGCTTTTTTATACAGGAGAGATCAGATTTCATGAGTCCTCCCATCATAAACAATGTTAAAAACATGCACTCCTATTTTAGTGCTATTTAGTCAACTTGCTCTTGTTCTCAGTGGATTAAAGCCTGAAAGTTACCATGCCTTCCTGTGAAATGAGTAAAACCATTAACTTCAAAGAAAAGCAGTGATTTTTAGGAGGGTCAGCACCTTGCAAAATGGAATTTTGTTAATATTATCACTCATGACTGCAACAAAATGAAAAAGGAAATTACAAATGAAATCACAGAAATTGACTGCGATGTTTTAAATCAAAATCTTAATGTTGATGAACACTTCCCAGTAACTTGAAATAGTGAACAGTTAATGTGCCATAGTTTAATTAATCATTTAACTCAGTATGTATAAATCCAGACCCCTGGGGAGACAGGTTTTGAAATGATCATTTTAGACAGTGTATACCTCTAATGAATGCTTTATTTGGGATATTTCCAACATGGTTAATAAGGTAATGTTCATAAAATAGACAACTGAATAGATATTTCTGGCCTACCTTATACGCTTGGACAAATTGTGATGAACATCATGCATACAAAGGGTGAAGGATTAATCATACCAAAAACCTGAAATTCACTGTTTATTTCAAAGGCAGAAAAAGTACATCAGTAAAACAAATAATAGGCACTATGTCTGATTTTGCATAGGCAGTTAACGTCAAAAATGACCAACAGGAGATTTCAGCATCTTTACTTAATGTTTTGAAAACTCTTGTAGAATTTGGAAAGCATGAGAACTGATTTTCCAGTTATGACTAGGCTGAAAATAACAAACCAAAACCAACAGCTCTTTGAAGAAATCATCTCTTGTTTCCATATCTGTTTCTTAAAGGCAGAGATAGGCTACATTCTTGGAAGAGGAATTTTTGCAATAAATATGTGCATTATATTAAGTAATTTTTAATTCGGTTAGATTGTCGCTGCTGGTATCTAGCCCTGTCCTAGAAGACATTTTCTGTTAAAACTTAAACATTCCCTTTACTTTGTCTTGACAGATCACATCTGACCATCTTAAAGACCTGAAGTCCCTAAGGTATTCTGTTGTGAATAATTCATATTACAACCAATTTTATTCTCAAAAGCAGTTGTCCTAAATCTTCCATAAAAAGTATCTTGTCCCAGAAGACAAAAAAAGGGGGACTGAGATAAAAGGTGTAGATATTGTTTCCCTTGCTGCAAAGCCACTCTGAACCAAACCAGCTTATATGCTTTGAAGAGACACAGTGACTATGCATCTATAACTCTAAACTGTGCTAAATCTGATTCCTTAGAGGGGAGGCTAAAGTGGCACTGTGGTGAATTGTTCCTCTGTGATTACGTTAGAAGAACATGTACCCTTAACCTTTCATCACCCAGTGATAGACACTTAGCTACAAAATATGGTAAAACCTAAGGAAATCATAGCATTTATGTAAAAATGTGGATTAGAAAGCTCTGGAAGCAATTTTTTTTGAATGACACCTATTCAGCAGTTCTTAAAAAAAGGCAGCAGTGCAGATTAAACATTAATTTTGGGGATTAAGCCCTAAATTATAATACTTTTGTGGAGAAGACATCCCCCTTGTAAAAGTTAAATTTCTAAAGCACAATGAGAAAGGGTTTAGAAGGGCTAAAAGCTGTAAGGGATTTATTGTATTATAGTAACGCTCCTTCTCATTTAAAATATAAAGCTTCATCTCAGAGGACATCAAGGACACAAGAAATACGTGAATGAATAACACACTAAGGTACAAGCACACTTCAGTGTTGTTGAATTAAACATACCTACCTATTTTTTCAAAGAGCAAAGCTGAAATGTAGTAGAACTAGAATCTCCATGCACTGCAAAACCAGCAATTACATCCATCAAAATAAGGGGCTGAAGTTTTTAAGGGATCAAACATTTCTGAATATTTGAACTTCAAAATAGAACTTTGTTCTATTACGTTCGACAAAGACTAACATCTCTCAGAAGTGTAGCTTCTACCTTTTTACAAACATGTAGAGCTGTAAGCAGTTTATTATTTCAGTTTTGTAAGACTTCATTCAGGAAGTTACTACGTACATACCAAATCCTCCTTAACCCTCTTAAATGAATAGCATCTGAAGCTAATTGTAAAATAAAATCTATTATTCTTATCTTACATGATAAGACCTGTTACTAGTGGATTCCCTTACACATACCAATCAGGTCTACTTTATGATATGTTCATTTCATTGTCTCAAATAATCTTGGACACCCTGTTCTTTTACCGACCTTTGGTGACCCTGTCTCATTCTTCTGGTCTATACTGCACATCTGCATTGATTTGTAGACAAAGCACTGTCAGTTGGAATCAATACATCATTCCTTCAGCAACAAGACTGGCTTTTGCTCAGTTTACTTTCAGTTTTTTAACAGATCAATAGTGCTAAGTTGATGTATTGTAAATTGGGGTGTAATTAGTACCTGTCTGCAGGTCTTTTAACAAGCTGCTAAAATATTATGCAGACTTTTTTAGTTAAACAGGAGATTTCCAACTCTCTTCAACTGTGAGCAGGTGGCTATTTTATGAAATTGTGGGGCCAATAGATACCATAAAAATCATGCCCCTAATGGTTATATATAAAGTTTTCACTTTGTATTGATAATGAAAGGACACAGCGATTAAAATCAAACACATAAGAAATTATAGCATCAAACCTGAATGTCACCAAATAATACAGTTAAAACCTTATCCTACTTCAATTTAGATTAAGGTAATTATTTTGAGTAATGGTTATTTTTATGCTAAGATTACATATATGTTTATGACCATATAAAACCTCTTAAGTTTCTGACATCATCACTTAGCAATTATGAATCAGAAGTGTTTGATACTATCCAGTGCAAAATATTAATTGCAATACACTAGTCCTAACTTGTCAAAAATAAAATTAGGATGATCTACCACTTCAATCATCTACAGCAAAGCAAATCTGCTAAAATTTATCAGCATCACTAGATCACGGACAAAGAAGCTGCTAAAGTAGTAGTATTTGTGTAGTTTTAAAAAAAGGACAATATAAAAACAACAGAATCTATGTTTTCTTTCTGGACTATTACTTTTTAAGATCAAGCTCCTTTTTGACAGAACAGAGAACAACAAACCCTTTGCCATACTCATCCTGTACAACAGCTCTCAAGCATTGTATTTGAACAGAAGCATTGCGTCCAAACCCTTTAGACCTGTTGTGAGTTAACGGAGCTAACTCTCAAAGCACTTTCACTCAGGCAAAACCTGCTCTGAGTTCAATGAGACAGATGTCTGTTTGGCATTGGCATTATTATTCACCTCTTCCTCAGTCCTGCTGACGGCTTCCCCGTGTCCTGCTCCTATGCCTACTCAGGAGCACTCTTTAAACATCACCCGAAACCTCTAATTTCCTTACCCATGTTTACGTTATTTCTCCACACTTATATTACCCAGGTTCTTTCTCATAAGTCTGTGGCCTTGCTCTCTGGAAACTATTGGTTTGAGAAGCCTGGCTTGAGATACATCATGGAGAGAGGCCAGGCTCAGCAGCACCACAGGAACAGATCCACTCAAACACATGTTCAGTCCCCAGAAGAAGCAATGTGCCCCCTCATTGCTCATTGACGTTCACAAGCAGTCTTATCCATATATATATATATTCCCATTTAGTGTGAGTGCACTCCTGACCCAAACGATGTCTTAAAAGGACTGTCTTTGTTCTCTCCTTATCTTCATCATTATGAACTTGTCTTTAAGTATCACATTAATTCAGGCCCCAAGCCCACGATGTTTACTCAAGACTAGGAAAGGCTGCAGAAGAAGCATAGGGAATATAGTAAAATGCTAATCAGCGAGTCATGTAATTACTTCAGACTCTCCACTCACATTGAAAAGCATAACTCTTTAATAACTGTTGAGGAAGAAAGAAATACATTAGCTTCATGTTATTAAAAAGAAGTGCCCGCTTGAGTCTGAAGACAACCTGAATAAAGAGAATAAAAGTCCTGGAGAAAAAAAAATAAATTACAGAAAGAACAGCAACCCCACTTTACTTTTTTATTTTAATAAAACATTATAAACTGAGGGGAAGTTGTACACTAATTTTTTGTCTAAATTCAGTTACACAAATTCAGAGTGGATGACATCTTACTTCATGAATATGTCATACTAGCTTTGAGGGAAACTAGCCTCTTCCTGATGTCTAACTACCTTTGAGGGAAACCTCAAGGTCTGGGTGCGAGAGTACCAGATGTCTGAAGGTGAGCAGTCAGCAGCAGCATAGCTGCAGGTCCCGCTGTGCTCCATGCTGCTCTGCATAGCACATGCTGCTCTGACACAGATGGCGAGGGCCAACAGCCTCGGGAATGGCAGCGCTGCAAATCACCATCCCTGCATGGGCCCCAGGGCCTGCAACGAGACCCACATCTCAGAATTTGGCTCCCATACCAGAAACAGCCCTACTGCACTGGCCCTGAGAGGCAGGTGATCAGCTCAAGGAGTCAGGATATTACTTGCCACCACAGCTATGCAACTAGCTCACGTACACATGTTCTTCTTCATCGAGAACAACTCTTGCTCAGACCTCCCGATGCTCTTTCATTAAGACCCTTGGAGACGTAACCCCTTGGGATGGAAGAATGTCCAAGCTCCATTACCCTGTAAGGAGCTTCAAGATTTTAGTTTGGACCATTCTTTTCTGTGAGATTTTGTGGGGCACAAAAGCAACCAGACCTGCTGTAATTTCAAATAATCTTGTCTGTGCAAGCTCTGGGATGAGACAGTGAAAGCAAGATGATACTTAGGGAGAGTAAGATAAAGATCAGCAGAACCAGTGAAACCACATTTTAGTTGAGAATGCTGTTCTAACAAACAATATGAAAAGTGTAACAATACTGCCAAGTCTTTTCCACTCTGCAACCTTATAACTTTGACGTTAGCTTTATTGCTTTATTTTTCTTTTACTTCTATGTCTTAAAAATAGTTAGTTAAAAAACCTCCTCTACAGTTTTAATAAAATCTATGGATTTTACAAATTCTTGTTTTTCATAGCATTAGCAAAAATTGGCACATTTCTCATAGTCTTCCTTCTTCTTTTAGTTACAGACAGTGCATACACCACAACAACAGATCAAATACAGAAAACCTGCTTTTTATCATTCAGTGTTATACTTTGAAAGTTTGATGCATCAGTGGAAATAATCCTGTTGATTTTATCTCTAATCTTTTGGCTGAGGGAAGGAAAAAAAAAAACCCAAAGAGAGAAAGTCTAAAAATCTGTGTACGAAAAATATACCTGGCCCTCAAGAGAGAAACTGAATATTTTATTTTGTATCTCTGTCCTGAAGCACTCTCTTTGCACAATATTGTGGAACACACATTTGCCTGCCTTTTCTTCTAAAAACTTCTGTCAGAAATTGTAGAATATTATTTTATGTTTTGATTTTTAATTCAATTTATATTTGGGAATAATAGACACAAAAGAAGATCCTTATACATACTGCATGTGTGAAATACTCTTGGTTTCATTTACTCCTACTTGACTACTACTTTTCCTGCTGCCAGAGAATCTGGAAGACATCAAAATAGATGCTTTTGAAAGTGGTTCATTTTTAATTCTGCCCTGTGAAACTGACAATGTATGTAGGAGTGTGTACCCACACGTATGTGCAAAGTCCTAGATTTAAAGAAAGGCAAGCAGCACAGTACAGCAATTTTTTCATCTCATTCTAAATCCAAAAAGTATGACTCTGTGAATGTAAGAATGTTTATTTCCTGTGTAATCTCATCTTTTCTCCTCCTCTCTCTCTGTCTAATCAACATTCAGCTTAACTTGTCAACATCCAGGACTATAACATAAGCTCCAAAGCTTCCAGCTACAGAGAAAGAAAATCTGAACTACATATGCTACTTCATGCATTACATATATGCACTTCAACAGCACAGTTCTGTGAAGCATTATTAACTCTAATCCAGCCAAATGCATCATGTATTTTTAGCAAATTAGAAAGCCACATCAGTACCTGCTCTTCTCTGATAACGTTTGCATTCTTCTCTACCTTTATCTGTCAACCTGTTCACTTGGTAGGCACCTTGCCAAGCCCATAGGGCATCTCTGCACGGTGCAAGAAGCTCCAGGACTAACAGAGTCTGAGACAAGGGCAACTCTAGGGCAACTCCACCCAACCATCTCTCTCACAACAGTGTTGGTGGCTAGTGTGCAGAGCAGTACCTGTCTGTGCGACTGGCACACTCTTACTATGTTCCTGCCTCTCTTCATATGTCCTCTGTATTTTCTCCTCTGTATTTAACGCCATTTAGTCCAGAGCGGTTGGGTGCAGCTGTGGCACAGAGCTGCATAAATAATCACAAGGTTGTTTTGGCCAGCCGCGGGCAGTAAAATGGCACAGCGCAATACTCCATTTTGCCTTCTAGAGTATTTGAGGGCAGATTGTGCATCTCGTCTGTACTCAAAAGGAACAAGCAGATAGTTGTGCTTGGTTCAACAAAAGACAGCAGTAACTGAGCACATATATGCATCCAACTTCGTCTTCACCAGTCCTCCTTTTATTACGTTTATTCCCACTGGAATGACCTCTAATATTACCAGACTCTAAAAATGTTCAAGCCTTTGCCCGTTTAAACAAAATCTAAAAAGACATTTAAAACAATATTAAAAGAGAAAGCCAATAACTGTTTCCTTCTTACGCCTTTCAGGTAAGATTTTCCTTCTTTATGTTTTAGTCTCTGTTACAAAAGAAGACTGTAAGAATCTTCCAATTTTATGAAACTAGTCAGTGAAATAATGCATAGTAATCCTTCTTGAAAAATATAATGCACAAACAGCACGAAGAAGAGTTTAAGCAACTTACATTTTATTACTATTTTTAAAACTACCCAAAGGAGTTAGAGGTAGTAAAAAGTTCTGCTGTCTGCCCAAAAGTAAACACTAATCACCAACAAATAGATAAAAGTTGGAATTCGTATGTTTAGATTTGCTAAGTAGAGAAAGCAAAATAATTTCTTTTGCCTGTTACAATTATGAATTTGGTGCAGTATAGCTGTATTTGGGAAAAGGATGTGTTAAAACTTAAAACTTACTGGATATAAGCTGTCTAGTTGATTCAGGTGAAATGAGTCTACAGAACGCCAGATGCAGAGACTGCAAGTGTGACAGCTGGGGAGCAAACATTTTATGGATCCAAAGACTTGCTGTGCTTTTTTGTCTATTCTTCTTTTTGCCAGTACTCAGCATCCAGCTTTTATCTGCAGGAAATGTCCATGGTTTCAGCCTTGAGTAGCTACCTTCCCTCATGTGCAGCCAACCATCAACAAGCAACATTTCCTCCTGCTGGGATGATGCTACACGCAACATATTTCATTACTGCCAGCAATGGGGTTTCATTAATCAGCCTGTAGGAGGTGCTGAAACGGGCACAGACAGAAAATGAGAAGAATAGCAGAATCCTGATCTGAAGAGTTACAGTAACCCAATGTCCTCTCTTCAGAAAGTGATCTCAGTAGTTTTGGGTTAACGCATCAGTTAAAAACCTCCTTGGTGTTATTTCTAGGCTTAGACTTCAAATGAAGTTTCCAACAATTTTGCTCATCCCTATGCCATGCTTCCAAAAATGCCTTCTCCCCTAAAAGGGATCCCTGATGTTTGGAAGAGGCTATTCAGGACCAGAAGCAACCTCAAAGAGATACTCCAAAATTATTATTAAAAAGAAATCATCATGAATTGCCACCAAAAAGATTAGCTATTAGTTACTAAAGAGGACATTAATCACAGGTATTGCAAAAATGCAAGCTTTCTGTAGTGCGGCTCAGACATATTGGTTGAAATATTAACCTCTTTTAGCGCTTGTCCATGATGACTGTTACTGCCCCTGATCAGCAGGACTTGAACAGGCTGCATTACCTCCATGTACGTATGTCAGCAGTACAGCTTAATCATTTCACCTCTACTGCATTTTGTTTGGGTTTATGTACTGAAGTCAGAATTGAACTTTGCTCCAGCGTTCAAGAACACTCTGGGCTCGTTTCAGCTGCATAATCCCCAAAGCAATCCTTCTCCAACACAAACCCCAAAGCAATTCTTCTCCAGCACAGTGACACTGACAGCTTCTGCCTGTGCTACTGTATTAACCAGGGCCAAGGAATATTCCTGAGCACTGGGAACCAACAGTTTATGCTGCTACATTTTTTGAGTGGTTCACAAACTTCTTCTGTCTACTATTTCTACTAGCTCAACTTATACATCTAATTCTTTGAGGCATCTGGTTTTTATTTGAATAAAAAGGAACAGGCTTCCCCAAATCTAAACTCTTCTCAGAAACCTAACATTAAAAAAGCCCTACATGCATGCATTCATTTATTTTTCCTCTCAAGTTTTCCTCACGCCAATTATTTTTTAAAGTACCATTGGTACATCCACTTCACCAAGTTAACATTCCCTTCTTCACAGAAGGATTAAAAAGCAGAAATAAATATAATAAAACTACCTTTTTTTGTCTTCCATTTTTAAGGTTAAGTAGCACATGATTTGTTTCATACATTAGAAGAAATTACGAGTGACAGCAAAGTCAAAACTTTAATTAGAGAGAATATAAACATAAGATTCTGATATCAGCAATAATTCAGCATAGCTTAAGCATGCTCCTTTTTTATATTTCATCAGATATTAATAAAAGCCCTATCATAGTATAGATATATCTATGCCCCTAAAAATTAATGATGTATATTCAGATAGTCAAGATTGTAAAAGATATTGAAAAAGCAACAAGAAGATAAGCTGCTTCAGATATTACTGTTGTTTCACTTAGTTTATTAATAGACATGAAGGAAAGACTATAACTGGCTGCATCTGGAAAAACAATTTCACAGTTCACTTTCGGGCATGGCTGTTCTTTTCAGAAGCACTGTGAGGCATTTTTTCATTAACAATGCCAAAGACCTTTGAGATACTCCAATACCTAGTAAAGGATAAAATACTATTAATACGTTTTCCCTTTTTTCCACTTTACAAGAGGAAAGGGGTAGACTGTGAATTTGGAGCTGTGGATGTTAGCTTGTTTCTGCCAGTTCACCTGCTGATAAGGCAATTGAAAGAGTTATTTGCTAGAACTTCAGGATTTCTATTACCAAAACAGAAAAAAAAACCCCAAACCAACAACTTCTTAAAAAGCTTTTGGAGAGTTACTGTTTAGAAAGTTAGTGTTTGGAAAGGAATATATTTTCATACAGCACTTCCATAATATGAATGGAAGGAATACATCGTTAGATAAATACACAGACTTTGGTCATGATTTCATTTGCATGATAATCAGCTATTACTTTTATTTTGAAAATTTAACATTCTTGTTTACTTTTTAAAAGACAGGTTCAAATACTCTTAAATAGAGTTCCTAATGTACAAGGCAGCTGGCTGGCTTGAAACGGATTACAGTTTCTCTGTATAACAATTGCTAATAATGAATGACCTTCTGCTTTGCCTCCCGCAGCTCATCTTTCTAGGGGGTTTGTTTTGCTGAAGGCTGGTGGTGAGAAAGAGGTGGAGCAGTCATGGCGTGGAATAATAAAGGCAACACGCAGCAAATTTCTGACTAATTAAGTGATATCTCCACAGGAGCACTGGCTATACAAGAGGAATACTCGAACAGAAGAACTAACAATATACAATTCACAATAATAAAAAAATACTCTTAACTACCACTTATCTGCCAGACATAATTTTATTTACTCATGTTCTATGTGAAACTGTTATTTCTGAGACTAAACAAAGAGTAACTTAAAGTGGCCATAAAAAGCAGAAAGAAAAGCTAACTTAGCTGCAATAAGGAAGCATGCTATCTGTTAATGAAAAAACATCCATAGAAATAACACTAATGCCTACAAGTCATTCAGATAACATGACCCCCCCCAAGCCCAAGTACGCTCTGACTTGGATGATGAATTCTAGAAAAGAGAGCCTACCTCCTTGTCTCTTCTTATTGTCTCTATGGAGCCTCCTGGGCCATCACTCCTCCTTAGTCATCACAAAAGTGGTGACTACATTAGTGTCTTCAGAAAAAGTTTGTGCATACTTGTGTTCCAGTAACAAGACAGATCCTCCTTGTCAAAGGCCTTGTTTTGTAACAGCCCTGATGCTGAATTGGACAAAAGCAGACAACCTGGAACTGAAAGACTACTTGAGTGACCTGCTTTCTCCTTACCTTGCTTTTGATATTAAAAATAATCCTAATCACTAGTAGCGCAGCCAAGTTTGGGTAACTTTACTTAAGAAAAAGCTGTGATTCAGCTGGTGCATCCTTCTCTAACATTTGTTCTCGCCTTTTTTTGATATTAGTTTTGTTACAGTAGTATCCATTCACACTTCTACACACTCTTCCATAAAGCCCTTTTGTACTCGATAACTCAATGTTTAACTTCAGGTATCACACAGTCCTGCAATGGTATCAAGACCCTAGAGATCATACAAAATAGGAAACAGCGTTAGAGCCCTATGCTAGCAACCTATTTGGTTGGCACCTTTAAACACACAGTGTAAAGTACATTTGCCCTGGAGTTCAAATCTTCCAGGAATGAATAGCTACACTAAGCAGACATAGCATAGGTATACCAAAAAAATAAAGTACGTTTTTCTTGGTGTAGTTATTGACCGTATTACTAGCACGACCAGCAGCTTACTAGCATTGAACACACAGAATAACTAAATAACAAAAATAACAAAAATAACAAAAATAACAAAATCACCTGCCCAACAACTACTGTGGTATTATCACCAAAACCACCATTAAAAAAAAAATAATATTGACATCATGCTAATATGAATGCCTCTTTGAAGAACAAATCTCACTGTAAGTGTAAAAACTCAAAGCCAGTATTTTCACACTTAGACATCACATGTCCAGAGGGCTCAGAGTAAAAAAAGCGACAATTTTAGGATTCACATTTTCTTAGTATCAGGCTTAAAACTCTGTTATTATTTTCAGGGATTATTATAAAAACTCAACTGCCATAGTCACATCAATTCCTGCACCAAAACACTAACTTTAGTTAGGGGATCCTCCAGCTGATTAACTGCCAAAAATAACAGGATGCCAAGAATCTAATGTTGTAAGAACAGTTTAAAGAATTAGAATATAATCCCTTGGTTTTGATGATGACCAAGAACACAAGCTGAAAATGCTTAAACCTAGAAAAGTTTTACCAAGTCTTTATGACTTGGGCCGCTGTTTCACATTTAGCCAGAGAAGTAGCTTCAGCAGCTGCCTGTGTGAGTGAGATAGTACAAAATTAATT
Organism: Neomorphus geoffroyi; assembly: GCA_033558235.1. Taxonomy (NCBI): domain Eukaryota; kingdom Metazoa; phylum Chordata; class Aves; order Cuculiformes; family Neomorphidae; genus Neomorphus; species Neomorphus geoffroyi. The sequence goes on along the minus strand of JAUMJM010000005.1, from coordinate 72,084,936 downwards.
TCAGGCTACCAAGTGGAACTGCTACGTACTGAAGCGCAGTCTCTTCCTTTTTTTTTTTGCTTAAACTTCACTTGACACAATGAATCTGAATTATGATTTATTCTTCTAACACTTTCCCACATCCCACTAATGAAACGCGTCCCAAGCTTCATGTATGTAATATTAACAAAACACTAAAACATTTGGAGTTGTAAAGTGGGAAGCAGTCTGGATCAATGCAAGTGCATGAACGTTTTCAGATGCCACTTGAAAGTATTAACGATGCACAGTCATTTGCTGACGATACGTCGATTCCTCCTCCAATGAAAATTACTGGCCATAAATCAGGCAAACATTTACAGGAATCTGCAAATGAAATAGCTAAATCCATGATGACAGGGAGCCTCATAAAAGCAGCCCATTTATTCCCTCTGAGTACTCATCCCCACCAGAGGGATCAATAGCAAACCTCATACAATATACTTCTAAATGTCATGCTGCAAATCCTCTTTGCATTTATGCAGAAGGAAAATACCCTTCTCCAGTTTTAGAAGCTGAAATCAAGTAAAAACTGTATTAAATGTATAAAACCCCAATAAATCTAAGAGAGAACCTTTTATTCTTAGGCCTGTGACTTTAATTCCTATTCTTCTAAACTAAAAGGATTATGACACTTAAAAAGATAATGATTCCAACTAGAAAAACAAAATGGATGACAAAGAATTGAAGGAATTTATCCATACTCTCTGGCACTTAAAAAACCACAGGAGTCAGGGTAGTGATACCAAATTGAAGACTGACAACCTCAGTTTCCCTGGCTTCTGAAAACTGAGGAAGGCAGTATTAAAGAATAAACCAAAGAAGTTGTTAATATGGAGTCAAAGCGAGGCAGCTCCTCAACTTGTTAATCAGACGCTTGAAACTAAATGGCAGAGTTGAGCAAAATACTACTCTTGGAAAAGCAGAGATGAATGACCAAAGTGTAATCATCAACATCTATGTTGATTTTAGTATTAGACAAACACACATCAACTGGGAGCAAAAATACCCTTCCATAATTTTTGAATGTTACATTTTGACTACTCCTTCCCATTCTTTTACTAATATTTTTTTTTGTGGGAGTTCATGGAACCAAGCCTACTGAAGATGACTCCAGTACAGGCCTGCAGGGACGTAAGTTTTTCCCTTATATAAGAAACAACTCAGTAACTCTGGATCACATTACTGCACTTGGGAAGTAAAAAAGTAACAAAGGTCATTAGTTGACAGTGTATTCATAACTTGCAGCTAATTAGAAACCTAAGTAATTTTGTCTGACACATGACTCAGATCATACAGCTAGGCTAAAAATTTAAAAGCCTAATAAAATGCCTTCTGGAATGAATACTTACTTTATTATTGATTTAAAATAAATCTGCTGTATATTCTATTAAAAGGGTGAGATTTCTGTGTAGTTAAACATATCTAATGAGCCATTCTTTCAATAATAAAATAATCTCTAGCATCTGAAATATTTCTCATGCAAATATGTATCCTGAAGAACAGAGATTAGACATAACTCAGTAGAGCCTCTGTACTGCTTCATGAAGGCCAAACTGCTCCCGAGGAAAAACACTCGTATATTGTTCTGAATAGGTACTACCATACATCTTTGAATTTATATCACATCGGCATGTCTGTGCATGAACTCATCTTCTAAGATTGTGCATCCCTCTCCCGTGTCGAGAAATTTAAAGCATTAAAAAAAAAAAAGGCAGCTTCACACAAACAGTTGGAAACAAGTATAGAGAGAGTACAAATTTAATCCCCCTAATCCCTTGTCAATTACAAGGAATGTCCTAGCTTAAAGTTGTATCAACAGTGCAGCTTTCAAACCCATAGAAAAATAAATGAAGCCATCCTTTCCCTCTTTGCATTTGCACCATATTCTCTGCAGCTCCCTTAAAGGATTAGGAACACTGTCTGTAATAAACACGGGCATCAATTTTTAAAATCTGCTCTGAAAATGGCACCATTTCACAAGCTGTGAAAATGCTTTGGTTTAGGGCATGGCCTGAGAGGCAATAGGCCAGCAGGATAGCACCGAGATTAGCCCTAATTAGCTCATGTTTCACCTTAATTAACTACTGATACAGAAGGTAAACTCTGCAGGATCTGTGGTGAGACCTTAGGCCAGTAGGCAAGATATCTAAGCCGTCATTGTTTACACATGATAATCTCTCTTTTGAATTTGCTTTAATTGCTCAAAAAGATTAGCTGAAGGATATGCATTACATATTGATTAGCAATGCTAACTAGATACTATATAATTTTCATGTGTGCTCCACACATGCAGTCTAATAGTTTTAAAGGCACATTCCTTATTAGCCAATTGTCAAAAGATCAACGTTTAACTTTGGTTATGACAACATCAATCACGAAGAAGGAGAAAAAAAACCTCCACCCTTTGATAACATGAATGGAGGGAGAAAAATAATAAACGAAAGGATCTTCACTCTGTTCCAGTAGACACCATTGTGCTTCTCCATTGTGAGAGGTAATCCCTTCCCGCATGCATCCCTGCTCAGAGCACAAGCAAATTGGGAGCAGAAGGGGAGCAGCAATAAAGCAGACAGAATATAATATATATTTTAAAAATAGATCACAAGGTTGTCTTGTTTCTTGTCCCACGCACTCTTCATTATTCAGACTCTCCTTTCTTTTTCCATTTTATCAGTTCTCATCTGCTCTTGTCAGGCCTTGAAGAATACCGGATGGTCAGATTTTGTACAAACTGAATACAGAATCTGTGTAAAATATAACAGTCAAGCCAAGGAAAAAAGTTCTCTGCAATGTGCTACTATGTCTCCTGGCAGAGAACCCAATTGAAAATATGCCTTTTCAGTTGTTCTATACTTTATTAATAAAAGTTAAATAATATACGAGCCTTCAAAGCTCCTCTGACCTGAAACACATTTGAAAAATTAGGAATATATTTCCTTAGGAAGGTAACCTTGATTTAATGTAACACATAAACTGATCAAAACAAAAATTGGCAACAAATTATAGTGCAGCGTAAATGATTAGGAAATATTTATGTCAAAACTCTGGAATCTTAAATCAAATGCATTCACTGAGGTCTTAACTGAGCTTTAAAGTTCAAGACCTGAGATTTTATCTGTACTGCAAGTGTCAATTAAATTTATGAAATAAAGTTGTTAGTGTAATAGTTTTACTTTAAGGATGGAAAGGCATATAAAAAAATTGAAGTTTCTGTGGAACATCTAGTGTCATGGCTTTTTTTCTACACAGCATTTTACAATATTTACATCCTTAACTAACATTTGGGGTTGTTCTGCCTTCTTAAGAGACATCTCAGAGAATTTTCCTAATTCCTTAATGTACTTTTCTACTTGCTGTTTCATTTAAGGCTTACAACAGCAAGGAAATGCACGCTGTCTGTCTGAAAAATCTCCAACCACTTGCTAGTCAGTGGAGATGGCTGAAGAACTGAGAACTTTCCCTTGGATCTCACTTTGTTCACACAGATGAAAAACTGCCATTCAGGGCAGAACAGTGTAATTTCACTGGTGACTGGTGCCTATTCCAGATCACCGCTTCATTTCACTTGTGGTGTCATCTTATGCTCTGAGCAAAAATTTGTAACTGCTTACACGCCTGATAAGGTTTTAGAGAACATTTAAATAAAAAATTGAATACATAATCTAAGTTTTTCAAAGGCTGTTTGACAGACCCTTTTGCTTTGCAGAAGGTTAATATTAAGATAAACACTGCAAACGATTGCTTTTACTTGTTAGTTATAAAAATATGCTATAATTGCTCTAAGGGATGTTCAGGACTGATCATATTTGTGTTTGCTGTTCATAGACAGCACTGAAAAGAAAAAAAGTTGAATCTATTCACATAGGGTGACCCGCTGTAATTGATTTTATTATCAAATCATAAAAAGTCCGAGTGCTAAAGAAAAATATTGTAAGATACGCAATGAATGAAGTCCTACTTTTTAGTTGTAAATGAACACAGTGGAAGATTTTGCTTTCTCCAAATGATAATCCCTACATCTTTTCAATCTATTCGTTAAAAGTTCCATACCTATCTCTATAAAATACTGCATTTTTTCCTATGTGGTTTGTTTTGTTCGTTCTTGTGTTAAAAAATGTAAAGCATTCTGTTTATCTGTTTATTTTGTAGAACAGTGAAGAAGGGCTATAGTTTTATCACATATATTTATGCATAGCCTAATCAGGACTTTACTATGGTCTATTCTTTGAATATTTATTACTAGACTAATTATTAAGCTTAACTATAATCCTGAATGTTTTAACACATCAAAAACTTCTTTTAAAATGCTAAAGCATACTTTCATTAGCATTTAGGGAAAAGTAAGCATGTTTTCATATAAAACAACCATTTTTGTAAATTTTTGTAAATAGATCTTGACAGCTAATTGATTACTTGCATACCTATAAGGTGAAACCTTGCCTTTACTGGATTTAGAGAAGTTAGGCTTTCTTCCAGCCACCTATATAGCTGGGTTATTTATCTTCTTAGAGAATATCTGGCCTGCAGTTATCTGATATCAAGCTGTGATCTCATCAGCTCTCACACACTCAGCAGGGAGGGGCTAAGAAAATACTTCAATGTGAAATCTCTCAAAGCACCCTCAGGGCACCACAGCTATGGAAGGCAGTCTTTTAGTTGCTGAATATTTTCCTTTGGCAGTAATAATGACCCAGTGCCCCACAATGATGCCCATATGCCACTGGAGGGTCATTTGTACAAATGAAAGGCAAACTAATGATCTCACTATGTGGATTGGAAGAAATTTAGTATTTCCTAAATTGAACGTCCTTTCATTCTTTGTGTTATTCCAGACATTTGAGGTAACCACTTTGGCAGAAATCTTTTTGCAGTTCTAATCTTTTCTAAGACAAGCACAGATGCATATTTTGTGGGTCAACTACTATTTGCAAAAGTGCTGTTTCTAAGAAAATAAAACACTCGATAATTCAGTATATGCATATACCGTGTGAAAGAGCGCATCTTAGAAATGCAATTGTATTTTCTGATAAACCACAGGGTTTTTTATCATTAGCTTTCCTTCTTTTCTCCAACATGCAGCTTTGCTATTTAAGTTAAAATACTTTAACAACGGGGAAGAAAAGCCTCCACAAGTATTTTACTAAACACTGCCTGGCTGACTGTTTCACAAAAGCGGACTGATAAGCTGCCTGGCTAGGTTTCTTGGTCACCTGGAAACAAGTAGAACATTTGTAAAATATCTACCAGTTCTCAATGGAACATTTTTAATGAATCCAGGATCTTCACATAGCACAATGACATTTGGAAAGGATCAGCTCAGAGTTAAAAAACAAAATACGGAAATTCACAAAGGAAAAAAGTGATTTTCATTAACCAAAGGATAGAAATTCACCTTTAAGTACGAAACTAGGAATGCCTTTAGCACAAAGAATTAGATTCTCTACACTGTACAGTTAGGGTCACAGATGTTTACATTAATAGATATAACACCTGACTTTTACCAGGATACACGTGAAGAAATGGTCAGAACCAAAATACCAAGTTGCACTAGCAAATTGAATCTAAGAGGTTTTTATAAACCTCTAGTGAATTCAAATTACGGTTTTATGGTCTCTTTTATGCCTACTGAACTCAATGGCAGAACTCTACAAGGAACCTTTATTGTGTATTTAAGCCTTCTGTATTCTGGTCCCACTTTGAATGATGTCACTTTGCTAGTTAGTGACAGAAAATTAGGAGAACATAAAAACTAAAAAAGTTGAAATAGCAAGAAGACAAAGGTCCTCTAGATGCTGTATGGGAGCTTTTTCCTAAAATGTGCTATTTTTGTACAAATAACATCTTCTGGAGGACCTGTATGAAGATACCACTGGCAAGATGGGACAGATGTTATACATTTTGTTACTTTGTGTTCTATCTTTGCAAATGTTCTTACTTTGCCAGTACCAAGGTTTGTAAGGAAAGCAGAATTTGTATCTCAGTTCAAAACAGAAATTACCCCTCTAGGAATTTCTCCCTTAGATTAAGTTTTCATGATGCTCTACTGAAAATACATCTCATTTATGTTGGTGAGTGGTCCTAGGCACAGACTTTTGATCACCTCATTGGCCACAGGCATGCACACAGGGCTCTCCTCCCCTACAGCAACAGTTAGAGCAGAAAGGGAATATGCAGATGATAGAAAAATGCTAACTATAAAGTAATATGACCAAACTCAATTATTTTGGGTAGTTCTTCCTTCTTTACATGAAGTTAGGTTCAGGAAAGGCAGATCTTGGATTTCTACTCATAGGGATAGGAAAGGTAATATTTAAGTATGTCTTATCTTCACAAATAACTTCATTTTTATTGAAATTATGTTTTCCTGTTGTTAACTGCTGAAAACCTGCAGTGCTGAAATTATCAACAATTTGAATGTGTACACAGTAATGGCTTTTTCAAAACTGGACAGAATTTGTAACACATAGCATCCAAATAATATTCAAATTTCACTGTTATGTATATTGGATAAGCAAAATGGAAATGTATGACCTCAAATTAGGTTCTGGAGAAGAAATCCCCTAATATTACTGACAAGGTAATACTACTAGCACTATCCAGATTCAAATGGATGAAGCAAGAGAAATCACGGAAATCAAGTTCTGTTAATCAATTTTAAACTATAGCACATAAAACTTAAATAACAGCTAAACCCACACTGTGACATTCTAAAGACCAGAAAAAAGTAAATAGGATTTATTTTACATTTGCCTACAATCACTTCAATTTGGTGACTGAGTTAAGAATTAATAAAACCATTTGGCTGTCACTTCAATTGCTAGAAATACTTTGTAAAACATACTCTTTACAGTACTTGCATTATTACCAAAGTAATTTTAAATGTCTTCGCATTAAAAATTTTAATTATTCAACAATAAGATTCTTGTATTTTTCCTGATTTCTTTAACAGTAAATTCAAAAGGAAGCCACAGAAATCACAAACTCTTTGAAAATTTCACTTGGCCGCTTAGGTAAGAAGAAATAATAAAAACAATGAACCATTCCTAGAAATAAAAGGAAAAAAAATCAGTTTTAATAGTGAACAATATATTGCAGGGGAAATATTCTAAAATAAATTGGTGTAAAGGAATGAAAACCCATCAACCACATTAATAGACAAAAAGTTAGATATATGTTTGAAGAAATGTCTACAGAAAGTCTAACATAGTTTTTGTTACACTAAGATGTGTCAAATGGACAAGCCAGATGGCTATAAATACTCTCCATGCCGCTGTGTTGGAGCACCAGTAACAAACCTACCTTATTTTTTGAATAATTTTTAGGAAGAAAGCCATACTGTTTAACTTGATAAATAAGGCAAAAATTATTTGGAGCCTGTAAAAGAGTTTTAAAATGATTTCTAAAATCCTGATTTAGAAGCTGCAAATACAAATATATACTATAAATGAAAAGATCATTATAAAACCATTCAAATAGTAATTACATTTATTATAACATAACTAAGAGTAACAGGGAAACAGAAAGAAAAAAAAATTCTTAAGAAGAAGAAGAAAGAAGATCGATCAAAACTCCTGGCAGGAAGATACATTAGACCAGTCTCTCAAGGGACATAGTAGAAACCCAGGCCCTGCAACTTTTAAGAGCAGAACAGACAAATCACTAGAAAATATACAATAGGGAACAATCCTTCACAGGTAATGAGATGGGGAGCAAACCAAGAGAGGTTTTTTTTCTTCTACCCTTGCTTCCTACCATTGATTCCACACCACTTAGTGTTGTCCCCAGAAATTGATCTAAATCATTACTTGGGAACCCTGGAGGGGGGGTGGTGGGAGGTATCACAAAGACTACAGTTACGTAGAAATGTTTATCTGCACAGGGATTAGCTGGGTTTTGCATCTGTGGCAAGATTTTACTTGCACATCTCTCCTCAGAGACAATATTTTTATTTTTGGTCAATGATCTCTTTCTAAAGCTCGGTATAGGTCAGATGCCCAAGAATTTATAAGAGCTATCAGTTTCTGATGCAAATAATTGTGAAATATTGCTGACTCACATGAGAGAGAATGGGCAGATTCAGCTGTGAAATAACTGCTCAGGCTCTCACGGGGCCTCCTGATACAGCATCCCAACAGACACACCAAGGCTTAACAGAGACAGCTAAGGCTGAGAAGAGTTTAGATTAACAACACATTAAACTCATAGATAACGAGTCTACATTCCTTTTTGGCAGCTCTGATATAGGCAGCCCTATAAAGCTGTAGTAGGTGGAAAGTCAAAGACTTCACGCTACATAGAAATGTAACTTCAGAGTCCAGAATTGCCTCAAGAGGGTATTGACAGACTTTACCAGTAATTAGGTAAGAAACAAATGTGAATGGAACAAATTTGAAGCCCAGAAAAGAGAGAACAGATGTTGTTTGATAATGGCAGCAGGAAACTTAGGCTTGCTGTAGCTTAAAATGCTGTCTTCATCTGGTCTTTGCAAAGAAACGTTAGTTTTTCTTCAGTGACAGAGTCTAATCAAAGCAAATTCAAATTCCTGTCAGCTCAAATATTCTATGCTGCAGTAGAGTGTTTTCAAAATTGTCTTTAAAGTTCATTCAGAATCTTCAGATCATGAACAAGGCTGTGGACAAAAACTGCTAAAAACTGTTGAGGACCTATTGCACCTACAGGTGAACTGCATTATCATCTCATTTGCTTCTGGGATGGATGCCAGGATAATTATAAAATAATTCAAGGCCCGCATCATTTACAGAATGCTTCCATGGATATTTTCATTTGGGAACTAGACAACTCTTTTGTCTGAGAAATTAAACAAGATATTTCTTCTTCTAAAATTTCTAATAAAATTAACCTGTAGCAAGTATACACGAATACTCTCTTCTTAGCTATCTGTCACTTTGTATATCAACCCAGAAATGACTGAATTCAACTTTATGTATTGCTGAACAGAATATGATCCAATGTATCATTGAACAGAATACAGCCTATGAGAATAATATCAATGCTATGAAAAAAGTATAACACATAAAAAAATCATGGAGTCTTTTTCAAACTCTATGCAAATAACACTGCATTTAGGTGAAAATGATTGACACGCAAACTTGTGTCTCGTTTTCGCCACTTTGAAGCCTAATGGTTGAGATCTGCCATCATTATGTTGAACTAAGTACCAGTCATAGAACAGAGAAGAAAACCTTCATGCTTTAGCTTCCACAGCATTACAGAATGGCTTTGGCCAGAAAAGTACTTCCATTTTCCTTGGTTGTCTCACAACGTAAAATGAGGTTGGCAAGATGAAGACAAATGGCACAATAGACTACTGCTGATTGGCTAAAGTATTTTGTATATGTTGGAAAATTCAGGACATCCATCCTAATTGGCGCTGGACAGAACACTTTACCAACTGTGACTGTGCAAGACAGCAATCTATCCATCGTGGGGTCAAAGGGTGAGGTCAACAGGATAGGATGGTGATGTTATTATCTGACATATGGGTTATCTTCTATAAACTCTGTCTGTAAGACATATGACATGTGGTGAACTCAGAGAGATACTAAAATCAGGAGCTCAACATGCTGAGTGGGTTGAACAAGTAAGTGAAGAGTTACTTATAACATAATTAAGTGCCTGTGGTAAAATAATTGAGGTGAAGACAGTAATAGAGAGGGAATTAGAAACACCAGAATCAAGGCTTGATACCAATAAAAATATAGAGGGCAGACAATGGACAACAAAAAATTAAAAATTAACAGAACTTTTAATATATATATAAAGTTTCCCTTTAATAAAAAGTACATTAAAATCAGAACATAGACAAATTTGAATCATTTGAGCATCCTTTGGAATTTCTAAATGACATTATCATAAAAATCCTTTCACTTGCACTACAAGTAAAGAATCACTGGTACAAATCTGAAAGCACTAAATTCAGAATTGTTGGTTCTAAGCTCCCCAGTTATGTACAACTGAAAAACAGTACTGCGGTGGTAAAAATGTTTAAGGAAGGTTGAATCATTTTAAAAGCCATTTACATGGGAACATAACTACATAACAATGAGAAAATACATGGAACTGTCTACAAACACACAGAAAGGAAATACAAACATATGTATAGGAACAAAATATTTTGTGTCACTTTCTGTGAAAGACTCCTTATATTAATCAAATAATTGAGTTAAAAATAAGATTCTTAGACTTTTACGACAACCATTCTTATGGCCAACAATGTTTTTGAGTTACTGCAATACATATTCGGATTTAAGAACTATTATTAAAATATTTTTGAACACCCAGGTTATTCGAGTTTGGCAAGAATACTTGCTTCCTGTATATAAACTGGACAGTGCTGTACTTAATTAATAAAAAAAAAATTAATTTTCTTGCCATGATACATCTCTATTATAAAAATGTTGATACTTTGCTTTCAAAGGTATGAAATATATAATTAACAAATTAAAGATCGTAACACATTACCATGCAACACACATTTTCAGTTCAAAATATCTGCAAAGAGCTTTTACCATCCATACAAGTACCATCGTAGTTATTTCCCACAAGTCACATTTCAAATGCCAAAGAAAGATAATTGATGGCAAGAGGCCTATAGCAAATTTTCCCTTACTGGTGACAAAGGGTAAGGGTAGGGCTTTCACAGCCTGATTTCTTATTGTAAGATCTGGAGAAGAATGTCTGTTCCTCCAACCCTCCTGTCTCAGACAACTCATCACACACAGCCGGTTCCCCGGGGGGCTAAGGCAGCATCTGGCACTTCTGCTCTCTGGTGGCAGCTGCAATCATTTTCAGGATAATCTCCTAAAGGCGGCATCTTTATTCAGCTACAGATGTCTTCATCTTATATCCTGTTGGATTCCTCAGGCCTAACATTGCCTTTGGATTCTAGGTTTATCCCTTTGGGTTGGTTTTTCAGTCATACCCTTATTTGAAAGGTACTGACAAGCATTTAAACAACGATGGGTAAGAACTTTTCTTACAGACATTCATCTGTTGTTTTCCAGTTACTTTTCAATGATACAAACAAACCCTTGAAAAATGATCTAAATATCTAATGTTTAAGTGGACTACAAAGTACAATGCAATAGCAGGAATCTTCTGCTTTTATACAGTTCTCCCTAATGTTTGTTGTCCGCTTGTCACAACAACTTAATTGGTTTCTCTGGCTTCTCTCTTGATACAGTTATTACTTTCTTATGTACAGAGTCAGGCAGATTATTTATGAAGAACCCCAGTGGCAGGAAAGGAGAATATTTTATACTTCATGTAGTGATACATAGCTTAACATAATAATTTTTTCAAAAGTTACTTATTTCTGATCTCTTCCATATGCACTGCTGTAGATCCAGCCTTGCATACTTAAAAGTGACTGAGGAGAGAATCATGCATCAAAACAAGCTTTCTCGGGGACATGAATACAATAATCTCATAATTTAGAAAACTCTGGTATCTTCACGAAGGCAAAATACCTACAAAGGTTTTGCAGTTCTTCAATATCTTAAAAGAAAACAGATATTACCTATTTCACATTGGCTGCCTTACAATAGAGGTATCCCATTGAAAAACATCAAAATTACTGTATGTATCACATGCGGCATTACAGGCTTGGGGAGGAGTGGCTGGAGAGCTGCCTGGCAGAGAAGGACCTGGGAGTGTTGGTTGGCAGTGGCTGAACATGAGCCAGCAGGGTGCCCAGGTGGCCAAGAGGGCCAATGGCATCTTGGCCTGTATCAGACACAGCGTGGCCAGCAGGAGCAGGGAGGTGATTGTGTCCCTGTGCTCAGCACTGGGGAGGACGCACCTCGAGTGCTGGGTTCAGTTTTGGGGCCCTCACTACAAGAAGGACATTGAGGGGCTGGAACGCGTCCAGAGAAGGGCAACGAGGCTGGTGAGGGGGCTGGAGAACAAGTCCTATGAGGAGAGACTGAGGGAACTGGGGTTGTTTAGCCTGGAGAAGAGGAGGCTGAGGGGAGACCTCATCACTGTCTACAACTGCCTGAAAGGAGGTTGTGACGGGGTGGGTGCTGGGCTCTTCTCACAAGTGACAGCGATAGGACGAGAGGAAATGGCCGCAAGTTGCACCAGTGGAGGTTTAGACTGGACATTAGAAAGAATTTCTTCACTGAAGGGGTGGTAAGGGATTGTAACAGGCTGCCCAGGGAGGTGGTGGAGTTGTCTGGAGGTGTTTAAAAGGTGGGTAGAAGAGTTCCTTAGGGACATGGTTTAGTAAGGGGACAGGTACAGTTGGACTTGACGATCTTAGAGGTCTTTTCCAACCAGATGACTCTATGATTCTATGATTCTATTTGGTGAAGGAATTCAGTCAAGACAGAAAAATAACAGGTATTTTGTTTTGGCTAAGAAATGGCATTATGGCTGAAAGTTGGTTTATTTTCTTTTTCCTTACATATCAGGTATAAAGAAACTGTTACAGATATGTACTCTGAATTGTTTTGCTCATTTGCCGATGCTTTTCCTGCTGTAAGACTGTTTTTTATAGCACTTTGTTCTCAGATAGCTTAAACACACACTCTTCTTAAGCACTTCTCTCCCTTTCTTTGTTGGTAACAGGCAGTCAAAACTCAATCATTTTTCTTCCAAAATATATATAAATCAATTTAATGAAATTGAAACAAACGCCTTAAAGGAAAATATGGGTTTAATTTAAAAGCCCACATTAAGTGATACTCAGTAACTAATACTATTTGTTATTAATCCCAAATATTAGTTTTACAAGTATTCTTTTTTTTTTTCATTTGTTTTAAAAAGGACATTGGATATTATCTTGATGCTGTCCTTCTGGTAAATAGAGACACCTTTTGAAGATTTTTGTTTATTATTATTATTATTATTGCCTAGGACCTCCATCCATCACTATTCTTTAAGCTGACATTTTTACCCCGTTATTATCCCTAATATATTCCACTGAGGGTTTTCTCTCACTGCAAAGAGGGGGAGGAGATGAGCCAAAGGCATACCCCCAACAACTACTGCCTTCTAAGCCTGCTCACTAGTCAGAAGTGGGTCAAATGGTCCTCACATGAAAGCATCTAACAAGGTCCCAAAGGAGGCTTCCCTTTAGTGGCAGCAGTGAAAAACACTATTTCTCTTCAGAGAAGATGGATACCGTCTTCCTATGCACAACTGAGGTACTGATACTTGCCACTTTGAACTTGTTGTATTCATGGATGCTTTCTGAAATGCTTATATCATTTTGGGAATTAAGTCCCCAAGATCAGGGACTCTGGGCACTTGAAAAGGATCTATTCAGAGGCTAAAATTTCTGAAAACAAGGGAGTAAAGCTCACTGATTACCAAAAAAGCAGCTAGGATAGCCTCAAATTACATATTTTTAAGGTAATAAATCATCGGGAGTTTAAACCACATTCTGTGTGGCTGCTTATGCCGCCCTAGCCCTCCTTTTAAAGCTACTTTAGCTTGGATTCAGATCTCACAGAAGAGACTTCTATGGTAATACAACATGAGGGAGTATGAGTTGAAGCAAAACTAAACTGATAAAAGATAAAGAAGTAAAACATATTATTTCTCTGCTCTAGGATGGATAGATGCCAGGTTTTAGTATTTAGGGTCATAGGTAAAGAACAAGGAGGGTCAGATCAATAAAAAGAAATAAACTGTGACAAAATTGCATCAAACCACTGATCTGCAGCTGAGCCAGAGGCTTTACTAAAGAGAGTCCTTCACACAAAAAGGGAAAATCTGACACTAATCATAGGATAAACCACACATACACATTTGCATTAACACAGCAAAGAAGTCCTGCATTATCTTATGCACTTTTATGTGCTAGAATACTCACAGGTTCACTTAGTAGCTATAAGACTTCTTAGCCTCAGTAGTAAAGCCTTCTGCATCACAGGTCTACTTTGATCAGTTGCTGAGTTACGTAAATTAGGTAGATTAAAGTAAGCAATAACCTTGCTTGTGAAAAATGTTTTTCAAACTAATCTGGTTTTGCTTATTTTTGCCATCACAAAATTATAGCTTTCAAATATATGTTTGCATACGAGAAAATGGAAAAAGCTAAAAGAAAAGGTCATAGCAGAAAGAAAGAGAGATGCCCCCCCCCCCCCGCACACACACACTTTAAATCCCATGAAATGAATGTTTAGCTCAAGGATTTGCTGTTCATCTCAGTGCCCCTCAAGCCTGAGGCAGGATTAGGCCAGACTCATGTTTGAACAACTGGAGAAAATCAATGGATGTCACCTTATTAATAATTAAAAGACTAATTCAGCCTTTCAAGTGATTAAAACTGTGTACAAAATGTATGAAATATTGTAATTGGAAATGCACACGTGCAAAGGTGCTCTGAAACAAACAACATACTAAAGGAAAAGAGTAATTTTCAGGGTGTACTGAAAAGTATACCTATATATTCTATTATCCCTAGCATATTCCATTTAGAATAGTGCTAATTAGGTATTTTCATGTAGCTGAACAACTATTTTACATGAACTTTAATGGAAACCTTAACTAATTCCTAGGTGATGTTAGAACATTCAGGGCAATTGAAAGCTGAATCACGTTCTCACAACAGCCTATCTGTTGATAGCTTATTCTATCTATTAAATAGACCAAGGAAAGCATAAGAGAGGAAAATTACAATTTGCTGGACAATGGAAATCTTTTAATAGTATTAGCCATCAGATAAGCGTTGAAGCAACTACTGTATTCCTTCTCCCTTATGCACAGGCGTAGCAATAGCCAATGGTTTTGTACCATAAGAACCTTGCTTATTCAGGCCCTATTAGAACACAGAAGAATGCACCGTGATATCTAAAAGCTATGTGGAAACTTCAAGAAAGTCATTCAATTTTATCACTGAAATAAATAGCTGCCCTACTTGCTGCCTCAATAAGCAAGCTACAAAAGTAGAACTTTTAAAGTTTGAACATCCTGTTTTCATTTAGATTTTTATTTCATTTACACGTTACCAGTATCATCTTTATGTAGCTATTATGAAACGGTCTTCTGCTATTCCATTCGGTTTGGCCTTCTTTATACCACAGGACAAGGGAAAAAAACTCCTATACTGCACAGACTTACAAACGTTACTTAAAATATTTCAGCTATTGAAGCATTCAAAGTGCGTGCTACAGACATACAGCAGAAGGCTGGCGTATACACGGGTACTTGAAAAGCCAGTAAAATTATTAGTGGAAATGCACCTTGATGAGCCCATGAAAGCAACCCAATGTTCACACTGTCAAGAGAACCCGAAACTTTCCTTTTGTTGTGGGAAAAATTCCTTTCAAACTCCAAGCTTGAGAGCAAGACACAAACTCAACACTGAGAGGCTTCTTTGTACCCTTTCAGAATGCATTTTCATTGTGCAGCATACACACAATTGTAATACAATATGTGGAAGGAACAGAAGACTAAAAGCGAGAAGTATGGGCTACATATATATACTTGTATACATTATAATCATATATATGTATACACTATATATATACATAAACATGCACATTTATGTAAGTAAAGAACCTACAAAAGCCAAAACTGTTACCACAATTTACCTTACAAATAGTACACCTTGTCTGCAAGATCAAATTATACTCTCACAGACAAGCTTTAGGTCATAGATTTAGCCCATATAAACCACCATGATATATGAAGTCAAAAGATCCCATCAAGCAAGCTGCCAAAAGGAGGACAAACGTTTCACGAAACAGGAAGCATTCCAAATTTTGCACTCGTGCTCTCTCTCTGTGCTACCTGAACTGGCAGGTTGTCTGCCTGCATCTCATTAGATGAGAACAGCTGCTTGAAAAGTTTTTAGAAGTATGATTTTGGCTTCATAAAATCCAAATCTGCTTCCTATGTCAGTGTCCCACATTGCTCTGAACAAAATCTGTACTCGCTGCACTGAGGTCAGGCTTAGCCCTTTTGCTCTTTTTCACCAGAAAGCCACAATTGTCACTTGTCTTTCTGGCAGGAGTTAACGAGCCACTCCTGCCATAATGAATCAGCAGGAATCAGTAAGCATCTCCACAGAGAAGTGTAACACTTGCTAACAAGACAGATCTACAGAAGAAAACCTTTGCCCTGCTATACAGTGGATTTTTTATTTATTATTCCAATTTAATTTGGCGTGCACAGATGACAAGATTCTAGGAAAACAGGAAGTCTTAAGACTCTTTATATCCCTCAGGAACAGCTCAGCTTCTTCTTCTTCCTCTTGTACACATCATTGGTATATTTTTAGCTGTACTGTATCACATTAAAAAACAACATATAGGGTCTTATGTATTTGAACTAAAGCTAAATTAAAGGTATACCAATTTCTCACAAGATTCTGCTTTTCTTCATTTCCCTGCCAATTCTAATAGCATTTTTTAAATCCTTTCTCACCATGCATACTACCTACTTCTCCTGCCTCCCCTGAAGTATTACCATCTAGCACATAATTACCCATCTGGAGTTATAAAAACACAGGAAATGCTATCAAAGAGACAGTCAAGTGAAATTGAAGTTGGTAATTCACAGAGTACATGCAGAAATTACGTGTGAGATGTTGTAAAACTGCTCACTTGACAAAAAAGAGGAAAATTGGAAAATTAGTATGAAGGAAATGAAATGCACCACTGAGGGATCTGACAGTGAGAAAGCCCCAGTTAAAGACAAACGCAGACGAGATCATCGGGTGGTGGACTTTACACCCTGAAGGTACAATTCTTCCAATAGCTCTTATGCAGCTTTCTAAACATGGCAATATCAATCGACATGCAATTCCATAGTTTTAATGCTGATCTAAAATGCCTTAATACCCTTTCCCTTTAACAGTTACTTTTCAAGAATTTTACTCCTTCACAAAGATTTTTTAGTAGTTTTCATCTGGTATACTGTGAGGGTTTTTTTTCTGATTTACAGCCAATTTACTGTAAAAGGCTGACTGTAAAACGACATAAACTGAAGAGCTCTGGTAACAGCTCAGCTCAAACTGGAACTTGGCATTTATGTTCAACACAGTAAGAAAGATTATCCATAGGCACCTCTCTTCCATAAAACTGGAAGAAACCAGCTTTCTCCTGCAGTTTTGCAAAATAGCTTTATTTCTTCCCTATAAAATATAAAACATAGAGAAAACCTGTGCTGGAGACAGTTACACTGTTGCTTTCAGTTGTTTCATCCTATTGCTGTCTTTGCTAGTTTGCTACTAGATAATAAAATTTAGGAAATAAAATTAACATTCAGCATGTACGAAGAGCTGCAGAAGGGTTGCACTTGATCCTCACAAGTTCTAAAAAGTAGTGGAAAGTAATTCCTGTATTGAAAGGGTGTCCAAATATAGAGTAGGTCATTATAAAGAGTAGAAACCTGACCCTAATGAATTAAATATTTTAACTGCAATTGACTCCAACAGGATTGGATTTCACCCGCAGTAAGTGAACAGTACAACTGAGCCTCTTTCTTATTCCTTTAACGTCCCATGTTTAAAAGGGCTCGACTTATCGACTTATCTGTGAAGTCTACCATAGAGTAAGACAGAGAGAACACAAATATTTAACAATGTTTCAACACTATTTAATCATAGTTATCCTTTTTGTGTTCCGTGTCTTTCTTCTTGTTCTTTAAGTTTATGGATTCACCTGAACATCCCAGGCCCTTATTTTGCTCCCATTTGCTTGAGTGCAAACCAGGATTTATTCTAGTAAAGAGCATAAAAACTTTTTCATACTTGGTTGGCATTTATATAACAGTTACTGCTTGAATAGTATTTAGTGCAAAGGACCTTATCATACTATTATTTGTCTTTTTCCAGAGAGAGTCACTTTGCAGACTCAACTGACAAAATCTGTGGTTGCTACTGTTGCACGTTCTTCAGAGGTTTCCTGATAAATGCTGGGTCAATATTCAATGTCTTTGTTTTTAACAGTAAGAACAGCACTGTCCTGATGAAACTTAACTATGTTATCCCAAAATTCTTTCAGAAAGGGAGTTGAAAAGGAGAAAAAAATAAATCCTTCATATACAATACAATCATATTGCACACTATACAATCATATTGCATACTATACAATCATATTTCAGATTGCTTACATACCATATGGACCCAGTGTGCTACACTGTGTGCACGCAGCAAGAGAAGCATCCAAAAGACATCAAGAAGAAGTTGCCAGGGCCTGGTGGCAAGCCCAGGCACACACCCACCTGGCCCTGGAAACTATCTCAGACAGACCAGGGCTGCAGGTGCCAGACACAGCGATACTGTGGCAGCCTGACCCTGCCGCCCCAACAGCCCAGCCCTGAAAGTGGACCCTGGCACGGCAAAAGCAAAAGGGTGAGCAGGTGGAAGCAGAATATCTAAGAGGTGGAAACTTTGCAAATTCGTGCTTGCAGACTTTATGCCAAAAAGCACTGAAAAGTAAGCTAGGCAATCTGCCACATCTGAAGCTTAAAAGGATTTTGGAAATATTCTGTAATACAGAATTCTGACCATCCTGATATGAAAGTAACAAATATCTACACTTCAGTTCAACCGCTACAGACCTTAGGCAAAAACTGGTGCTTCCCTCCTACTCCTGCTCTCATTTTGCTACTGCAGTTGTGCCAGCATAGTAGTTTGTGGGAATACACTGTGAAGCAGCTCAGGCAACCTAATCTACCAGATCTCCTTCCTAAAAATTATGCTGAATGACTGCTCAGTGGAACTGAACCATGGCACAGTGTGGGGCCATGAAAACGTCTGCCAGCACACCTGAGGGAGCCAGTGTGCCATAGCCTGGCAAGAAATGACAGATACAGAATATTTTCTGAGAGTACTGCTGCCAAACATGGAAACTTGCTCATAATTACAGGCTGTCTAGCATAGCCTTTCCATATTTCATGACAAATCACCTTTGCCATAGCTCTTTCTCTAGTACCACCACCCCAAACTCTAATTTGCCTACTTTTCCAGAAGCAGGAATATCCATTCTCTAGTCCTATAGTTAGAGACTCTAATCATCTTTCTTAACTCTGGCCTCCTGCCTTTTTTTTGTTTGTGATGCTTTACCCCCCTTTTAAATTTTAAATGAACATTTTGTATGAAATAAACAGAACAACTATGTTAGTGCACAGAAGCTACGTCATGCTTTAGAACTGTGTAACAAGCAACTTACTATTTCAACTTACAGCTCACAAAAGACTGCTTGAAATACGTGCTACAGAAAAGGATTCTTAAAACCAAAAACCTTTCAGTAATTACATTAAAAAATGTATTGGGGAAAAAAAAGCATTACAGTAAAGAACTGAAGTTCACTACATTCTGCTTGTAAAGGAGGTTTATCCTATTGAGTTGTGCCACTTCGTTACGCCAAACCACACCTATGACTGCTGACTTGTCTGTCCTCAGGTCCAAAACCTGGTTCCACCAAAGAAAATGGCACAAATCTTGCCTTAAATGTGACCATATTTTGTCTTCATGTACGGCAAGAGAGCTGAGCTGTCAGGTGCAGTAACCAACAGTTCCATTAGTCTGCACATTGCACTACAGCAGCTCCACCCAAGTTGAAGAAAAGTTTAGGGCAGGTGAATTTAAAACAAGCTATCTAAAAACAAAAATGGGGAAATGGGAGCTTCGGAAAGACAGTCCTTATGTAAAGTGGCTGTACAGCTGCCTTCTCTCTGATGCTATCTCAGTGCACTAACAACAAGAACACTTTCTTAATTTTTTTCTTTAAAAAGACTCCACTTTAAGTAGTCACAGGTCCAAGCTTGTGTTTATCTAGCTGTGGGCGTTGTGTATGCTGTAGTGCTTGCCTCAAGGGAATGACAAATGTCAGTAAGATGCAAAAAATAGACCCAGTGTGAAATCAAAGGAATACAGGTAGTTTAGAAGGCATCGTTTAATAGCTCCTCATGCAGAGTTGCTCAACTGAAAACAGCTCCACAATATACCTCAGAAGATCTAAGTGAGACACAAGAGACTGAAAATCTGATAATGGCTTTAAGGGCTGGCAGGGCATCCTGGAATACTTTAAACCTCCTATAGATTCCATGGAAACAGGAAATGTAAGGACACCATCTTAAGTATTTTAAATGTCTGATTTATGAAGAATTCAGGAGAAAACACCGGTATCTTGTTAGGGAAAAAAAAATTACCCTGTGATCTCAAAGTCTTTAAGTTGAAGGGAAAAAAAGGGCATCAAAAGACCAGGGTTTATCACACTTGCCATTTGGGACTGCGCTAATCAGCAGAGGGAAACAGAAGCACATTCATCTTCGCACAGACTCGCCACTGAAATAATCTCTGCAACACCCACTGCTCTGATAAAAAGGACACTTTAGCCTAACACAGCTCTAAGGCCAAGCAGTACATGAAAACAAAGCATGGTTATTTCTGCTACTTCTTTGGTTTGCCCCAAATCCCCATCTGCTGGTTTTCTTTATATTTTTTCTTTCAACTCTTGTTTCCTTTGTGTTCCTTTTTTTTTTTTTAGTTCCTCAATTTTATGCATTACTGAAACCTTTTCCCCTTTCTTTACTTCTGCAGTTCTGATCACCAAAACCTCTTCCTCCTCTAAAAGAATCTAAGTCCAAATATCTCAGTACTACGACATATATAAATAGCTTTTTTTCCTCTAGAATGAAATATTAAACAAAAATATAATTAGGTCTTATAGACTGAATTGCATGACACATTCAAGGACACAGATTAAAATGAGGACTGTGGCAGTTCATGCCCACTGAAAACCTAACCCCAGAAATTATTATAGGAGCCTCAATATTATGATGAAATGGTACAGAATCTGGAAAAGACGCCTAAAAAGGGAGAAGAAAAGGCCCAAGTTTGGTAAGAAAACTTCTCACAAGACAATACAAAAAAAGAAAATGTATCTATTTCATCTTAGACAACAACGCGTGCTATCGTTTCCTTTGGTATTACCAGAATAAAACCTTTCCCATTCACTTCTGCCCTACCACGACCCAGTAAATTTGATGGCCACAATTCCAGAAGATAAACACAGATCTAATTTTTATTTCAAACAATATAAAAGGTCAACAAAACTTTAAGGAAAATTGTCAAAACAATGACTGGGAAGCTTCATGAAAAATGAATGTCTGCGGTTGTTTTACCTATGCATATGCCTTTTCCAATTTTGAAACAGAGAATATTGCTTCAGAAAGTATTTAATCATTTTGGTTGTTTCAGTCTGTAAGAGTTATATCAATGAACAGATTATTTTAGCCTAAACTTTTGGGCATGGAAGAATTAGTATGAACTTTTTGGGCAAACTCATGACATCCTTATTTGGGAACAAACATTTTTGGAACAAAAGCCTCCTGCTAACCAGGAACATAAGGTGACCTATACTATCCTACATTAAACACTGCAAAGTTTGATGAAATGCAAAATAAGTGCTGTTATTTGGTCACAACTGCAATACTACTTTTAAGTCAAGTCACCTTTACAATCATCCAGCAGTTTCAAATTATTCAGGGTTTTCTTTTTTTTTTTTTAGAAAAAAAAAGGTGTGGTAGAGGTACTGGAGATGCTATTACACAGCCCTAAGATGACTACAGTTTTCACCGTGTTGAACAACTAACAAACCTTCAAACATCTTGGGAAACTTAATTCAAAATAGTAAAAGTGAATGTAGTATAGTTATAAATCAACTGAACAGACTGAACGCGTTACTTTTTAATATGCTTCTGTGGTCCATGGCAGTGTCACCTATTTACAGATGACCTGTACAGGACCTATTCATGTACAATACGTACTGGCACCCACCAAGGCAGTGCACATAGGTGCGTGACTCTCTGATAACACAAAGCTGCCAGGTATTGAAGGCAATGCTCACAGTTATTTCTGCATTCATACCTCATAAATAGGGAAAGGCCATAAAGCTAATAGGACAGGTCATGCTTTCACAGTCCATCCTTTTATCCAGAGATACTTAAATTTAATTCATGTTAGTTGCCATCCCAGAAAATTAATCTGGAACTGAAAAGGAAACATACTCTAACATTTCTTTTCAGCTGAGTTTTCTTATAGAAAAAATAATCCTATTCCTGAAGTTAATTATCTGTATACCCACTTCATTATAAGCTGGATGGCCTTAACAACCGTCCTCAGTTAGAATGGCTGAATCAGGAAAATCTGGTTAGCATTTCTTTAAAAAACTTCATCAGATCCTAAGAAGCTTGTTAACACCATTTGACCAACAATCATAAGCAAGCAGAGCTGGTGGGCGGCAGCAGCCAGGTGAATTGTTGCACGTCTCATAGGGAGCTGACACAGATGGAAGCACACGGCGCCCTACTTATGGCTGCAGTCACTGGTGGTCAGTGGCACACTGACAAAACTGGGTTAAACAGGGTGCTGATCTGATCTGTTCTGACAGTGACTGCAGTCTTAAGACAGAGCGTTAAAGGAACAGCATCAAGTCCAAATTGCCCCCAAATATATCTTTTGTAAAGGCAATCTTTTCAAAAGCAGTAAGAGGAATTATCCAAAAAAACCTTAACCCTAAGCATATCAAAACTCATCGTCACGATTTTGAAACCATCTTAAGCACCTAAAATAAAACTTTTGATCTAAAATCATTATTGCTTTGTAAATGTGATGTTTCAATTAACTCTTATTCAAAATAAACCACATTTGATAGTGGCAGAATTTTAAAGACAGAGTATCACTCTAGAACTTTAAAAAGCATTCTTGCTGCTGTAGTTTCCGGTCTTGCCCAGTTTAGGGCAGTACCTGACACGGTCTGTTACCCATCTCACTAAATAAGTGAATAAATACTTAATGCTTGTATTTTTGTTGCCAAATTATGGCAATGTGAATGGGAAAAGGTTAGTGAGAGAAGCATGACGTGTTAAAAGTGAAATCTCTTTTGTTGCTGTTTTGAAGAAGGATATGCAAACATGAATCATACATCTTGCTTCTGCTACAGTAACTCAATATCCTCTGCTTGGTTAAATAACAGACACTTGGCACGTACAGAATTGACATCCTTGCCAAGAACTGAAATTTGCAGCAACTCTGAGCTCTGTTGAAACCCCACTGTTGATACTTAAGTTGTACACAGCACTCCACCAGGATCAGCTGCAAAATGTTAAATGAGTATACAGCATCAGAACGACTATTTAAATCTCTCTCCATCTCTGAAACAGTCACACTAAGGCTGAAAAGAAGGCTTTTCAAAGTATCTTCAGGAGAACAGAGGCTTCTTTATGCACTGTACTCCATTAAAAAAATACCATAAAGGTATACAGAAATGCCAGAAGCTGTGCAAGTTCAGATAATCTGTCTCATAGTGGCATCAACACAAAATCAGTCCTTGTGTGGTGCTCCAGAAAAAGGTCAGAGATGCTACAAGTCTTAAAAATAAAAATAAACAAAACAGTTGTCAAGTACTTTTTAATCAACCTAACCCAATGTAAGTAAAAAATATGAAAAATGTCTAGACATCTAACTCAATTTTTGTTACAGTAGTTCTTTCCTGAGTGCTGGCAGAACCTGATTTCTAAATTTGTATTACCCTTTGAGGACAGGGAAAATAGGCCTCCATGTAACCAATTCAGTGCTCAGATACATCCTTGTTCTTGTTTAGCTCCAACAGAGCTGACAGAAATGACTTTTAGAGCCTTTTTATATATCCGTTCACTGTGAATAAATACATCTGTAGCCTCATTCCATTGAAACATACTGTGAATTTAAAGTTTCATCCTTCCCATAGAACTAAGTCCCTGCATGTACTCGTATAGAGCAATTCACAATTTCTATACTTTTCCTGCAAACTTCTACCTGATTTGGACTTCTTTATAGCTAGATGTTGTTCAGAACTGCATATGTGCACTGACCAGGGCTGCACACAATAGTTACGCACCGCCTATTGCTCATTTTGAGACAGAACCAGCACTGCCTTTACTTTGAATTATGGAACCCGCCAGATGAAGAAAAACGCAGGCTTAACATTCCTTTTGGAAGTCATCAGTTGGAAGGGAAACCTAGTATAATTTTTCCCGTTGTCCTGATCATAACATTTAATGATTTCACCTAGGATGCCATTAATCTTTGCTTCGGAGAAATTCTGATTCTAACCTTTTCATTGCTGATTAAGGATGCTGGAGGACAATCTAGGCAGCCAATGCTGCTCTGGTTTTGCAGCTACTTGTTCCCTAACTAGGTAGATCAAGAACAGTTGTGTCTTGGAGCACCTTTAGTTAAAATAATTAGTATTTCCTATGATATATTTTCTTTACTAATATGGACTGGTTTGGTATTTACACATTAGACTTCCTTCAAATCCAGATACCTACAACTTAAAGTTACCTGTCTTACATAAAAGACCCAATATCTTCAGTGAAAGAACAGTAATGGACTTGCATTTGTAACTTATAAAAATGGAAATGACAAGGTAGCTTTTACTTTGCTACTACTTCTTCTTTGTAACTACTAGTAAAAGAACAAGGCTGGCACACAATTCCGTAAAATATGGGCACCTGCTATCATTGGAGATGCCTGGAGATATCTAAGACATTCACATAGGGCTGGCAGATATGATTTAAGGGAAACCCACTCCTGGGTAGGTGGAAGTTGTGAAATAGATGAATATGTGACGGCTTCTAAAATAGTACTACTACTAATAATAGCCTATGCTGAGGCAAATGAATCCTGCTGTCAAAATCAGCTGATGGGATTCAGTGCAAAACATGGTCAGCTAAAAGTTGAGGTCAGCATGCGAGATTGGTGTCTACACTCCCATGACAGTCAACCGAGATCTGGTCAATATAGTAAAAGAAGTCTAGAAGGGTTCCGTAAGCCTGTTTGCTTTAAGATATTTCCTTGGATCCATTGGCTTCATTGACTGGAAAGGGAATTTAGATATATAGCTCATTTTAATCTGAGCCTCCCTCAACTGTCGGTCTGCACAGAGACTATGCACGTGGGCGAGAAAGCCATAACCAAGCCTTCAACCTGATTAAATATATGCTTTCTCTCCTCATCGTAAAATTGATAAGGATATTATCACTGTACATGCAGAAGTTATTGCAAATGGTAATACACTTGGCTGTTCTGGACCTGGCTCACCCTGCTTCCAGCTCTGACTGCAGAGGCTCTATCTGGTACGCACTGACCCCTTCTGGAGATGAGCCTCGTTAATGCCCTGAAGGAGTCCAGCTGGCTGGAGGCGAACCTGGTCTACCTTTGCTTCCTCCCTGGCTGCCCATTTTTCCATGCAGTGACACTGCTTGAAGCTATAATTTCTGCACCTTACTCCATCAAAAATACACATCTCTCAGATACATCCTTTCTCCAGCTGTAGTTGAAAAGCAAGGATATTATTCATTTGCAGAATGCCCTTCATACTTCCTTAAAATTTTGCTCTTAAAGCTGTCAATAAATAAAGTAACTGTTACTGTTTAATACCTATTAAGCTCTAGGTCTAACAAAGAATTCTGTAACTGAATTATGAAGATGCATAATCGTGATGAGCCACATGACTATTATTTCTGTTGCAGAAGAAGTAATTTCTATACTGTAAAAGTGTGAAATGAAGGGTTAAAGAAATGTCAGTAGTTTGTGCATATTTATATGAAAAAACTGGTAAAACAGCATTGCATAGGTCTAATTAAGAGAGTTCATGATGTTCAGTTCTTTCTCTTGCAACTAATACAAATCTGTGGATCATTTTTTTCACTGAAAATGTTAAAGGCATTACAATTTAATTATTCATTTACTCCAGTGAAATGCCATATCTGACTCATGATTTAGATGCTGCACAATAAATATATAGAATTACTGCAGAAAAATCTCCATTGCATTTAAGCTTCAAGGAAGTATAATGAAGTCTTTCATAATTCAGTCTGTTTCTAAATATATATGGTATTTATTCAAGACACTAATGAAAACTTACAGAGCTTTCACCCCTTTTAAAACATATTGCTTTGTCAGTTGAACTACAGAAAATCTAGTGAGACATCTCACCTCATCATCTTTGAAGAAAACATAAGCCCAGACCTTCTCCCCCTCCTTTTCTAAGAGTACTATCACAAATTAGGAACTCCTACAAGATTTTTATTTTTTAAGAGAACTTACCTTCATGAAATTAAACATAACTACTTAGCTGGATAAAGAATATGAATAATGTTGCTTAAGAGTCCTTAAAGCAAAGTCTACAACTCCAGGAGAGAAATAATTAGTAAAATAATAAGCTGTACTTTTCCACTTGGAAAATTTAAATTGATTTTCAAAAATTAAACTTCTGCATTTAGGTTTATAGACAAAATGTTGTACCTTGTTTTCCTCATCTCTAAATCCTAGGAAATAAAGGCTAGTTACACACACTATTCAAAGGTTGAAAAATAAGCAGTTAAGAAGGGCTCGATTCTTTACTGCCATTGGGATGCTGACAAACATTTTCAGCTGGGAAAAGTCTTATGCATTTCACAGAGACAAATTAATCTGAAGCAGAAGAATATCCAAACACAAGCAAAGGATATAACTATTTTAGAGCAGCATCTCCAGCAATGGAATTGAGTACCTCCAAGGAAGGCAAATTATGGTTACCGCCCTTACAATAATGATTAAACCAGGCCAGGAGCTCTTTAAATCCATGTATTTTGCTTTAAAGATTCCTACACTACTTTTCTTTCTATCTCCATATGTCTGCTTCAGTTTATATTCTTAACCTATTCATAATCAATTTAAGTAAAAAGCCTTCACTGAAGCAACAGAATCAGAAGTATTTAACCGATGAGACGATGATTTTGCAATTCTCACAAGTGTATCCTCAGCAAAGATTGCCTTAAGCAACCGGCCTCAGGGAAGCTGACCTACAAGCACATAATTCACTAGACTTTCATGAGATTTGCATGAGGCTCCAAAAAATAAAGAGCATAATTCACATGTATTTGTAATCCTTGAGACATGGCGATAATACATCTCAGTATTGGCACAGCCAATGCACCTTCTAAAATGTTTACGGAGGAAGGTGCACCAATTGTAAAATACTGTCCTAGAAGTCTCAACTTAAAAATGTATGACACTAAAACTTGTGCAAATTATTTCTAAGCACATTTCAGAAAAGAAATAAAACTAGAATGTTTGGAAGTAAGGGAAAAGACTGCAGGACAAAAAATAGCATGAGTTGAGGATAAAAATATTATATTTGTCTCTAAATCAAACAACTTTTTTCATATTTTAGATAGCTCAGTATCGGAATATGTCCTTTGCAAGACATTTTACACAAAGAAGGCAAAGCCAAGAAGAACATATGCCTAGTAAATAGACTGCAGCCTTAATACCGTTTCTATATTCTTGATGACACCCCTGCAAGATTCCTGCTTTTCTGTCAACATGGGAGGTTAAAATTTGTGTCTATCTACTAGAAATAGTTTGGGTATACAATGAACAATCACAACTGGAGTATTATTGTCTGACATTCATATGACCTTTTAGCATGTGTACATGTTAGTAATCTACTACTACTCCTCAATGATTTAATAGTCACATTAAGAAAGTGTTGGAAAGGAAATATTACGGTTAACACATACAGCAAGGCTTTTCTGTGTCGCAAATTGTTCATTAGATTATATTCAACTTTACAGTCAATAAACATCTCTCCATCCCTGCTCTCAGAAAAAATCCTGCAGAGACACATACATCCACAGAAATGCACAGATGATATATTGCAAATAACTGTCAAGCACTGGTGAACCCTGGTACTCTGATGGTTAACTGGAATGTAGTATTCCTTTGAGACGATAAAAGGAATGAAGTTCTGGAAGCCAGAGGTAATATTTCAGCTTCAGTTTTTATTAGACAGTTTCGTTCCTAAGCACAGTATGTCCCATAGAGCTAGAGAAATTACTATCTCTGGTTCTCAAAGACTGGAATCCTTCATCTCTCTCATAATCCCTCAGTAAGAAACAGAAAATCACTTTCAACATCTCCATAACACCTTTAATTTTTCATGTTGAATGTTCTTTTTATTGCTCATCTAAGAAAGGTGCCGAAGTCTCAGTTATTACTTATTAGTCCATACCAGTTTATTACTTTTAAAATATGGTGCCTCCGTTCTCCAACTATTTGCTTTACACACTGCTATATGTAATATCAGCCCATCACTCTTTTCTTTCAAAAAAGGTTTGGAGAAGGAGCTGAAAGATGTTCGTGCCACAGGATTCCATCAGTCCAAGAGCCTACATATGCACCTAATTTAGTGTGATCAAATTGAATGCAAATGTCAAGTCCCCCTTCTAAAAAAATCAGTGAGATGAAAACATGCATTTTAATGACTGATTAAATTCTCAGTAACTTCAATAGATGGCGAAAGAGAAGAAATTTTTAGTGGGAAAAATACTGAGCTAAAATGGAAGGATAATGTTAATATAAATGTTCAGTTCTCACAGAATGAAAAAATTCTAAAAGCTAATGATTTTACTTATGGAAAAATAATAACTATTAAGAATATTATTTTATGGAATAATTCCAAAGAAGTCTCCCATAGTGCTAGGGCTACCAGGGCCCTGAATCCATATTAGGAAGTCCAGAAGCCAAGATTTCCCTCCATCTTACATAGTTCAGGGCAGGGCAAGAAAAATAACTAATTTAGCTGCAAAATGATACATAGCAGACATAAGCAAGGCAGAATTATGTTGTTCTGCCATGCTACAGCTGAGCACTATTATGCCTAGAAATGTAACAAAGAACATACCTCAACGTATTAGGACCTCTTTCCCCACTATTTAAACACAGAAGAACAACCCAAAGCTGAAACAATGCTGATCAGGTTTTTTTAACATTTCCAAGTCTGAATATAATATCTCGTTACGCTTATACATGCCTTATGTAACCAGTGGTTCCTCCATACAAAGCTGACTCTCATCAAAGATAGCAAATGGCTTATTCTTCAGGTGTCTACAAAGTGTCTATAAAAACAGTATGGACAGCTTATTGCTGTTTTTTAAAGGCAAGTGTATATAGCAATTTGCTAATTACATTCCCATTTTGCAAAAGGGAAAAAATATTTCAAGGAGAAGGTCATCTTCTAAAGAAGTTACAACCTTTACAGTATGTATGCAGTGCATGCTGCAATAATCACTGTACAATTCAAGAACAAATCCAATAGTTTGTTTGAAAGATACACATCTTTTATTAGGAGGCAGGCACAAACTCATTTCCTGCTATTTCTGTTTTCTGGCTTTCTGAAACAGCCCCTGTCCTTTAAGTCTCTCTATGCCCTACTTTGACCGCAATATAATAGTTCTCAAAGAAGTGACATGAAAATGCATTTCTCTTTCAAATTCACATTCTGAGTTAGTCAAAACTTTACAGTTTTCTTTTTGTTCCCAGTTTGTTTTCTTTAAACAGAATGGAACTTTCAAACATAAAACAGACTAAAATTCAGATTTTGTTTATACATTTTAAGACATCCTAGTGTGGCTTGCAATTTAGTATTGTTTTACTACGTAGATGCATCAGTATTTTCCTACATTTCATTTCACATAACATCAAGAAAATAATTTAATATCTTTTTAAAGAAAATATTTCAGGAAAGTCAGCTTTTCTTATGACAATTTAAACCATACATTTAAGCCCACTATAACAGCTTACGTTTAATAAAGTTTCTGAGCTTTAATTCATTTGCTTTTAAAAACATGCACTGTTCAAAAGAAATGGAATGAAAAGCAATGCCAAGAGGGTAAAACAACAGCAACAACATCTGCAAGTCTATTTGAGATGGACATAAGTTAGTAGCTCTAGTTTTAACGGCACTGAGCTGCTTTACATTGATGGCCTGCTGTTACTGATCCTGAGAGCATAATGAAGAGCATTAAGTGTTTAAATATAGTTGTCAATAAAATATACGACAAATAATGGCAGATAGCAGGAGTTTGCAGAGACCCACTATGCTGATATTACTTGTAATAGACAATTACTAAGAAACAGACCAGAGAAAACCATGATAGGAGAGATTGATCAAAATAATGCATAAAGCCTCCCCATTTTCTGACAAAGGGCTTTTCTAAATGAAAACGTTATAGCCCAGATGACCTGCCTGTGAATTTACAACAAACTAGTGATTCCATACTGAATCCATGACCACACAATGCTACTACACTCAGGCTGGTGAATGCAAGTAAGATTCCTCTTGTGACGTGTCATGTATTCAAAACAGCACGGGAGTCAGTGGTAGATATGACTGTGGATTAGTTGTTATGCTATAAATGCCAGTATTGCCTAATAAATCAATATTTCCTTAATTCGAAACTGAAGTCTCTGTGGCACTTTTGGTAGCTCTTTCCTATGATGAACATAAATGTGAATACAGACATGACTGGAGGGAAATGCTTGAAAGTATCTTTATGTACCAAAACCTGGAAATCAGTCCATCATCTGCTGCTTCTACTATTGCTCTAACTTTCCAGGTAAAACTGATGAATATGAAGCACCGATTCAGATGAATGCTTCATATTAAACACTGCCTTAGTATCACAACTTCTCACCTGAGGACAGGGAATGTTCTCCACTGTCTTCTCAAGGTACAACATTGTCCACACTTTTGGAAATCTGATGCT
The DNA here is from genome assembly GCA_033558235.1 of Neomorphus geoffroyi. Taxonomy (NCBI): domain Eukaryota; kingdom Metazoa; phylum Chordata; class Aves; order Cuculiformes; family Neomorphidae; genus Neomorphus; species Neomorphus geoffroyi. Next base: position 72,054,357 of record JAUMJM010000005.1, on the reverse strand, counting down.
TATAATTCAAGAGGATTATTACATGATTCTCACTAAATTTTCATGATGTTAATCACGTGTGTCTCTGGAAAGAAACAGCATTTAAGACTGCTGCAGGAAGCCAATGGGTTTCAGTACTCTTACTCATAACTATTTTGGCACCTTATAAATTATGTATTAAGTCTACAGTCACTAAACAGCAAGCAGCCAGGCTGCTAGAGAGTAACCTATCTAAAATGTTATTTGGAAGACAAACTAAAATGATGTGTGCAGAAAGGAGAAGAGAGAGAGGTCTCAACTGTAAGCTAAAAACAACAGGTCATCTCTTAGTATTCAATGCTGCATGATTGTTAATGTTTCAGTGTCTCTCTGCAACACGTTCCTGATGTAAAATATAACACACTTTGTAACTAAAGCAAATATATATATGTGTACACACACACATCGATACATCTATATAAATAAAAGTCCTGAATTACAGAAATTCCAATGATCATTTCCAGTAGAACTTTAAGCCATGGGAAAGAAAAGGAGTAAGTAGAAGGAAATCGTATCTCATCTGATGCTCAATGACCCAGGAATGAAAAAGCGGCACATGAATACTATTAGCTCGTAAGTTCTGCTCCAGCTACAAAGTTGTTACAGGATTGAACTGTTGGGCCATGACATGAGCGAGAATGCACTATGGGAGAAAGATGGAAATTCTCAGCCTGCTTTTACTTGAAGTAGTAGTAACAATAATAATAAATCCTTTAATTTGTGTTGTACATTGAATGGAAAGAAACAGATAGGAGGAATATAGCAGTTAAAAATAATGTCTTGAAAAGATTCACATCAACAAACAGCAAACATTTTTAACAGTTCCCCACCTTACTTCACTAAGCTTCTACTGAATTCACAAATTCTCTCCAAACGTGATCATGCCTAACATCACTTCTAACTCACTTTCACTTTCTGTTCAAATACATTTCCAAGATAAAGAGAAGCAGTCCTCTTGTAACATTGCACGATTAAATATTCTAGTCAGACTTTGCCTCATTTATAAATTCTATATTTTTTCCCATTTTTCCTGTTGTCTTCTATTTATTGATGCCTCTGATTTCCACAGTGAACCAATAATGGTACCTGATCCACTGCAACTTCCCTTTTGAACGCGTTAATCTACCTAAACAAACAAATTACTTACATTTACCACAAAAAGCACCCCGATCTTAAATATTTTTCTAAGACGTGGAGAGATAACAACACTTAACAAGTCTTGCTAAATTATCTCTTTTTACATGGCTAATTTGTTGTGTTTATAGGAACAGTAGCCAGTTTGGAAACTACATTATTTAATATACACTCACTAAGCATTTTGAACACTGATGGAAGGCATTGATTTCTCCTGAAATATTTACATTGCCATGTATCACTTTTCAATCTTGGCACAACAACCTGTGTCATCTTCTTGCACAAAACCCACTAAAAGTTAGTCTTTCAGAACTACTAGACCAAAAAAAATGGCCACACCAATTCTCTCTCTCTCTCTTTTTATTAACCCGTCTAGTTTAGCAAACCTCATGGTAAGGGTGAAACCGTGTAACTCAAGACTTGTAACGTGCATGGCATTCAAGAAGATGTGAAAATGCAAAAATGCAAAATAACAAACCCAGAGACATCTCTCTATTAGCTCTTCAGATGATAGCATGTATTTTTCTAATTCAATTTTTTGGTAGTATTAATTCACACTGTGAGAATAAGAGATATTCAGGAGCACACACAGAAGTTATTTTCCAGAGTTGCCTATTTACCTTTTTCAGTACCCTCCAGCAGTACAATACCCTAGACAATATTGCTGAACATAGTTTAAATAGAAAGTAACTGGAAACTTAATGCAAAAAAACTGAGGTGTGGAAAACAGTCTGGTTTTGTTTGCTATACAGCTTCACACTAAGCTTTTGATCCAGGTGTTGTGGGAATGGAACTGACACATACTACACTTCCAAGATTTTAATGATGCCCAGAGCTTTCATTTTCTTTTACGCTCTGAAAATGGGAAACATGGCTTCCTTATGTACTACATAAAATCCAATAAAGAAGCCAGCTGTTATTTCCCTGGTGAACCCTGCAATTCCAGTCTGAAGTACAGTAGTGTCAAGTTTTTTGAGAAAAAAAGGTTGAGTAATTGTACTGTACCTGGACAAGTACAATACTCGACTCTTTTTTCTTCCTGTCTGCATATATCAAATACACAAAAAGTTGTACATCTGACTGGTATAAACCAGCAAAATAATTTATCTGCTTAACAGCTAGCATGCTTTACACAGTTTCTTGGCTTTCCCTGTCACAGTATTCTAAAGTATATCCTTTCCTTTCTAACATCTCTCATGAATGTCTATTGTAATAATTCAAACTGACATATCTGTTCTGCCAAATGCTGGCTAACTAGTGAAAACAGGCAAAGAAAATATTATGCAATAAGTATGCTAATTGAGAGACCGTAGCAACATCACAGACCAAATTTTGCTCTTGGCAACAACAACAAACACTGATATTTTTGAGATCACAATCTCAACAAGAGGAGTGCTTGGTTTTCCCATCTTTCTCCTGGCCATAGCCAAAAAAATCAAGAGATTGTTACAATTTCTGTATCACACAGCATTATAACGCAGCTGGTTGTGTGCAGCTGCAGAAATATTGCCCACAGTCATGTTGCTCTAACTGCCATCATGGGGACACATCTATGCTCCATGTTTGGACAACATACAAATGAGGGAACCTCCAGAGCTATTGCTCCTGTATTGGAATTGCAATCTTTCACCTCAGTTGTGAACCGGCAGTAACAGTAAAATAATGTTATAACGACAGTTGTAACCATTACACAGTTATAATCAAGCATCATGTGTTCTTTCTGCAGGTTACCCTTCCAGTATCTGCCAGGATCCTTTTCTGATCCCTTTTGCCAGGGCACACTCAGCTCCTACGTGGCAAGGCTAGGACACAGTCCGGGATTGAGAGTGAGGATGTTAGTGCAAATTCAAAAGGCCAACTTAAACGCGCTGATAGCCTCAACACATTTTCCCTGCTTCTACAAGAGTCAAAATAAAACTACACAAAACACAGAAATCCCCTATTTACAAAAAAAAAGCCTTCTGGGATTGCTATGTGGTATAACACTAAATACCATGGTTTAAAACCTTCCATTGGTTGGTTGTAGTACGAAGTACAGCCTTTTTTAAAAATATGTATTTTCATCATTCTGCTATACATGCAGGAATGACTACCTCAACAATTGTTTGGACATGGACTAATCTTAGAAAGAGTCTACACCCTCAGGAAGGCCATTTTGCTACTATCTATATTGTCATATTTACTATTATAAAGTAATAGTCAATACATACTCTATGGTATCCAATGGACACTTGCCCACTGGACAGAGTGACTTCAGAAAATGGTTTTTACCATTCATGTGCCTTGCTTTGATGCCCTTTCTCAATCATGTTTATCACCAAGAGCTTCCAGGCTCAATATATGGAGACATCATTGATAATACAAAACTGCAGTAATTTAGTGGGTGAAGAGGGGGGTTATTTTCTTACCCTTTTTCTTCCCATTCCTTGAGTATGGAATATACTTTGAAAGACAAAGAACTCCTTTTCCATTGTAACTCTTCAGGTTTAACCATAAAGATTAAATAAATGCTACAAGCAAGCAGTTGAGCAGGTGCTGAATTTATCCTGATATTGAGCCCAAAATATGGAGACATATATTTTTCATGAGAAAAGGAAGAATTAGGCTGATTCCACTTTTATCAACCCAGTCTGCTGTTTGCTGGACTCAATACAAAACAAGTTTTCACTGCTGTTTTGCAAATTAATTTTAATTCTTTTATATTCTAAATTTTAAATAAATATATTGCAGCTAAAGTAATGTAGTAAATTGGTATTATTCACTTACCTATTGAAGTTTTATCAAAGCCAAGCCATTTGCACGGCAGTTCAGATATCCATGTTAGGAATCCATCACAACGTTGAAAAGACATGAAAGAAAAGGAAGAAAAAAGGAAACAGTAAGTGATCTTGCTTGCTTCCTCAAACAAAAAAGCATTAAACCAAAATCATAAATAACAATCAATGTTACATTCTGCCATGAACATGGAATGTATTTGTTTAAGCAGGTAACTTTTAATGCTGTTTTTTTTCTATTACCACTCATTACAGTAAGACGGTTGTTGAAGTAGCTGTTAAATGAAAACGGTGAATAGTACTTACATTACACATAAATAAAAATCGAACAATCCTGTTATGTTTGATAGCAGGCTACATTCAAACACTTTTACAGCATTTTTGTAAATTACTTGAATACACTCTTTATCTGAATATCAGCAGGCAGAAGGCCAAGATGGAAATTAGGCAATGAGAAGGAAATTGAACAATTCAGATATGTTTATGGAAAGCTCACAAATCAGAGCATCTCATTTGGCATCAAATATAGCTGTTATTCATGATGTGCAGCTATAAAAAAGGAAAGTTGTTCTCTAGTATAAAGTATAGCCACAGCAGTATGAGCTAAAAGAAATGCTCTCTCAATACAAGAAATAAAGGGCAACATTGCCACAAAAAGATGCTCACTAGGTCATTCATGCTGAGTTGAAATCAAACCAACAAGAAACTATACTGGTGCATCTTTTCCTTTAACGCCATCTCCTCAATACGGTATATTGATGTCAAACAACAAACTTCATCTCTGTCATCCTTTTCTATGTCTGCATAAATATTTTGGTTCCACATCAAATCTGGAGAGAACACAGATTTGGAGAGAATACCTCTTCAGAAGACTTTCCCAGTTTATTTCCTGGGCTGCTAGGAAGCTACAGTGACTACACCAATTCCAGTACTTGGATTCTGATCTTTTCAAAGATGTGGCCTGCTCTGTAGATTTGTCAAAATAGATTTCTTCTCATAGATAATCATGCTAAAAAGCTGTTTTATACGGTAGAGCTGTCACTAGAAAACCCAAATCTTGAATGAGTTCTGACACTTATCAAATAGCTGACTTTGTCAGAGTCACGCCAAGTCTACATATGAAAGATAAAGCACTCAATTTGTTAAGTCATTCTGCCTATAGTAAGCAATTTTAAAAATAAAGAAAAATCACCATTAAATAAACCCTTATTATTCATTCTCACAAGTCAAAATTTATTCACAAGATTGGAGGAACATATAAATCCTCAAACACTGGAAAGTGAGATGAACAGTCTGAGTTTATACAGCACGTAAATACGGACCTTAAAAGAGCACCTGTGATAAGAAGTTACTTCACTTCTTGAAGATTCCATTTACATGACAGCTCCTCTGCAGCTTATGTGTTTCAAACACTCAGCATACCCAGAGAATCTAAACCCAGACACGTGATAATCTCTTTACATGTGTCACACAGATATAGGCCATTTCAATTCATTTAATTGGGAAAATCCAGGGAGAGCCTTTGTATTCATATTGTTGCATTGTTTGTGTTCAGTTCAGCTTTTACTAACATGGAAAATACAAACAGAAGGCATTATTAAGTGAAATGTGCTTTGCTTTTCCATGCCTATTAACATGCCAAATATAGCATCCAGCCTTGAAGCGGAGGGGTCAGCTCTATCCAGAAGGGTCAAGAAAAGAGAATTTCCTTTAATAATCTCACAATTCAGGAATAGCACTGAAGTAGAGATGTGAAAATGTTATTTTCTATTTGGTTTATAGACTGTGGACTTTCCTATCCTGTTCCAATCTATGCATGCCACGATTCATCAATACATATACTCAGGTGGTTTACAAAAAGCGAAGAATTGCTATGATGACATGCTGATGCTCAAAAAAGAGTTTTAATATACTTCCCTTTTTTAACAGGAAAGAGACAACATGCTTCCACTTCTTTGAAAAACAGAAAAAGACAATTGACTTATAGTACTTCCATTTACAATGACATAAAGAGGAAGACACTGTCGTTACATAATGAACTAACAACCCCAAACAATTTAATAAGAAAACACTTATCTCCCACAAAGAGTCTTAACACTGTCCCCTATCTCCCATGATTTAAGTGATATTTCTATCTATGAAGTCCTGTGTCACTCTAAAAATAAAAAATAAATGAATCTTTTCCATAGAATTCTTTGGCAGTATTTTTATCTCTCTCTTCCCAAAATGTACGCAAATAGATAAAAAAGCACTGTATTTTCTGGACCTCGGATTTTTTTTGGCCATCACAGGCCAGTTCCTTATTTGTGTAAAAAAACACAGCTCAGCTGAAGTCAGTGGTGAGGCTTTAGCCTCCCTCAAGTCATATACGTGACACTGGAACTGTTTGCTATGGAAATTATTCTGCATTTCACAGCCCCAATATTCAGAAAAATGTGGGTGCTTTCCTGAGGACTGGAAGATACATGAAATTGCCAGCTTACTGGCTATTGTACGCACATCTAAAGTGCAAAGGCATTCATTTTCAAAGAACACCGTATTTGTGCAGCCATTTCTTGGATAATCTGTGTCATAACTTAGTGAGGAGTAAGTAGCAAGTAGAAAGTAGCTCAGAAAAAACAATGGTGCTGTCATTTTCTGGAGGCAGAAATTATATTATCTTTTTTATTTTGGGGCAGATAATTACAGTCTTAAACATTTTTGCAAGTTTTTCTGCTGTAAAAGGGGTCATACAGAGGTCTCTACTGTTCTATTTCATATTCTCATGACAGTTGACTGAACCCTTGATCTTTGACCCGGAGAGAAATTAACCCTCCACAGTCCACCATCTAAGCTGAGACATTAATATTCCTAATAATGAGAAGTTATTAAAATCTTAAAAGCTCAGTGGAGCATTTCAAGGACATTGGAATTAGACTTCAGCAAATACCTACAGATTTATTGCATAATGCAAACCATTTGATTTGTTGAGATGTAAGCTCCAAGGCTAGAATTCAGCTAGCCTTAGCCAGCATGGAGACAGCCACTTGACTAATTTAACTTGATTTGCACTACAAGAGGCATAAAAACACTTGTTTTGGTCACACGCAGCTATAAATTACTCCTTTTATCCCTTTCCACCCTCCCCCTCAATTCTGCAGTGGAAGGAATATTATTTGTTAAGCAAATTAAAAATCTTTATAGAGAATGACAGCTTATTAAACCCCATGTGTCATACATCACACTTTATCATCGATGTATTATACACAGGAATGGTGCTGTTGGTGGGGGAAAAACTATTGGGCGTGCCAGTGATAAAACTGCACTGGGGACTGACAGCTGTGGTGCTCCCAAGGCCTATGCCAGGTACAGGGATACACAGAAGAAAGGAGGTTCTTCTCTAAGTCACTGCATCTCTTTTTGTGCCTTCTGGCACTCTAGCATTAAAATTTCGGAAGAATCCTTTTGTTAGCTGGCCAGCTATTTTATTCCACCTAACTGAAATTCCCAGGTAGGTCAATGGTAACATGTCTCCCTATATATTTTTCATGTTTCAAGTTTTTCCATTGACAAAGCAGCATTAGCACTTGAGATTTCCACCAGGAAAAATCCCCTGCCTCCACCTATCTGATCTAATCAGATTCAATAAGGTTTGGGAATAAAGCATTATCAGGAACAAGAGGCGTTTTTACACAAAAAGAAGAAATTAGGACTCAGGTAAAAAGAAAATGAAAAATAACTAAAACTAAAATAAAAATTATCATGCAGGCACAAAAGATAGAAAAGATCACAAATGGAAAAGTTGCAGAATCCTCTAGAATGTGAAGGTATGAGACCAGAAGGATTAGCAAATCTGCTTGTGGAGGGAAACAGCAAAGCATGCTGCAATTATTACCTCAGGTTCTGCCATCCTGCTATCATAATCAAAAGCAGAACAATAAACTATAACAAACCACACCAAATTATCATTTTTACTTAACACTTACTGAAAGGGGATTGATGCAGTACCTCATCCTCCAGTGAGGAAATTCATTATGCTCTTACAGAGCTTGGAGATCTGAAAATGCAGCTGATGCAATGCAAGGAGTTTATGAGTGCTGCTGTTTTTATTGGCTGCTTAGTTTGTCCAAAGAGGCTGACAAAATTTATCAGCAGATTCTCTTTAAAACAGAGTAGTATCATAGGTATGATGTTGCCTCCCAGTGCAATATGAAGGTGGAATATGTACATTTGCCTCTTTCCTTCCTTTCTTTTTTATATATTTATAGCTTTTATAGGCAAATTAAAATATGTGCCCATTCCTTTTAATCCTATTACTCTACATTGAGTTAGGTATGAAGACTATGCTAACACTCTTCACAACCAGCTCTTCATTAACACATTTCTGATATCACACATTTATTTTGCACTTTCACATCCAGCTAACTGAAACCCTAGCTTCTCACCTCACTGCTGTAGGCTGTTGGTCTGCAACAGAGCTGTTTCCAAAATACCAGACTTAATGAAAGAGAGAAACACTCAGAATGGAAATGTGGCCAGTATATCCACTGACAGTGTCTACAGCCTTGGCAAGCTTTTCTGGTTTACAACGGCACTAAAGCTATAGAAGAAAGTAATGTTTCTTCTGCCCTGGCTGATGCCATTTTTCTTTGAGTGGTACAAGGCCACCTCTTCAAGAAAAGCATAAACCCTGTGGCAGCAGTAGCTACTGAAATCCTGTCATAGCACTAAACATTACCGGTGGGTTGCAGCCACATGTGCAGGATACACAAGACAAAATATTAACTATTAACAATTACTGAAGGGCTAATTGAATAAAATTTGCAACTCAATACTTCGTTTGTCCTGTCAATCCTAACTAATTCATCACCTATTAAGCTGGAAAAAAACCAGGGTGGAAGAGTACCAGGACTTGTGAAAGCATTACAGAGAACAATTCCAGCTGTAAGCTCTTTACTGTGGCAGATTCAGTGAGCCTTGGCTTTTGCTAAGGTAGATAAGAAAAATTCTGAAAGAATACATTATTAGTTGTATGAGTATACACTTTTTTTTTCTTTAAGTCACTTTGTGATTTGATGAAGGATTTCTTAAAATACTTTTTTTCAGACCAGACATTCATGTTTGGACAGCAGAATATTTACACTTGTCTGATTAGTAACAACACATACCTAGTAATTGTGAGGGTTACCAAAGGTATGGTTTGATATCTATTTGTAACCTTTATTTACATAATAAGATTTTGGCCAAGTATTCAATGACTGTATTGAATGTATTCTATATTAATCTCACTCCTGGTGATTAAGTGCCACTGCTGTCACTGTATCAGACAAAGCTGGAAAGTATTCCTCCAGCAGTTGTCTGTTGCCACTGACAGTTCCTGATCACACCAAGACCAGGAAGACAATTTAGGTTTTATTCTCCCTCTTTTCTACCCATCAAAAAGAAAGATAAATTCCTTTGGGACAGATCACAGAATCACAGAATAGCAGGTGTTGGAAGGGACCTATGGAGATCATCTAGTCTAACGCCCCTGCTAAAGTAGGTTCACCTACAGCAGGTTGCACAGTAACACGTCCAGGCATCCAGTCTCCAGTGGAGGAGACTCCATAGCCTGATCCAGTGCTTGGTCACCCTCACAGTAAGGAAACTTTTCCTCACGTTGAAGTGGAACTTCCCATGCTCCAGTTTCTGCCCATTGCTCGTTGTCCTGTCGCTGGACATCACTGAAAAGAGACTGGCCCCATCCACCTGACACCCACCTTTTAGATATTTATAAGCATTGATAAGGTTCCCTATCAGTCTTCTCTTTTCCAGGCTACATAGACACAGGTCTCTCAGACTTCTCTCATCAGAGAGATGTTCCAGTCCCTTAATCATCTTTGTGGCCCTCCATTGGACTCTCTCCAGTAGTTCCTTGTCTTTCTTGAGCTGAGGAGCCCAGAACTTGGACACAGGTACTGATAGGTCCTGCTATAATCTAAGCACAAGTGGGAGGCATCTCTGAAGTTGTGTGTTAAGTAACACAATACAAAATAGTTTTAAAGGATCAGGACTGTCCAAAAAGTCTTTGAACGTATCACACAATGTAGCAGGCGTGGTATGACTCAAATGTTCATTTATGAAATATCTGTCAGAATGTTTGCTGTACTTCTGCTATCTACAGATATTTTATTATATTATCCTGTGAAGATTCATGTATAGAAAATTATATATTTGTATACACACACACTTACACATATACTTCAGCTGTATTCCCATTTCTTCTTTACAAAGACAACAAAAAAAGCTTTCCTTTTGAAAGACTGAGACATACAAATGGCATGACTGAGAACCAAGTCCTGAGGAAATGCAGACTAGCTGAGAACACCAGAGCGCCTGGGATTCTTGTTCCTTAAACAAGCAAACAAATCAAGTTCAAGATTTTTGTCTGCACTGTCCAGACATTCACTAACCTGAGGTTTGAGTTACTTGAAGCTCCAAGTTAGGACCACTGCACACACAACACAGTAAAATTTTCTAATATGTAAGTAAACATACATACATATATGCATATATACATATAAACTAAGTTATATATATAGGTGATCTGGAAGCATTCAGATATCTAAATATCAGAAAAAAAAAGATATGAAAAAGGATAAAATGAAATAATAAAATAAAAAAGACAATTTAAAAAATTAATAATAAAAATATTTTATTAATTTCTATGAACTTCTTGTGTTAGATTACTACCAGTTTATTGTCACATAGCAAACATAATTCTCCTTAACAAAGGCACTCTTTTTTCTTACCTCTAGGGAGAATACAGTAGCCCTTTACTTCTGTTTGCTGGAACAGGCTTATAACTTGGAGGGCATATAAACCACATTCAGGAAAATACCCTAGTTTTATTGTTCTTTGTTCTAAGAACTACGTGTGTCCTCAAAATGTCATCAGCGATAAACTGTAAAAGGCATCACATCAAGTCATTAAAAGACACTCCCTAAGGCAAGAGACCACAAACTGAAATTGCTTGCTACCTTATTTAGACATTTGGCCCACCTAGTTATGGTGGTATCGAATCTATATTTCCATACATTAAGAGTGTATTTAATTACTGGACAGTTGAGAACAACAGGGGAAAATTATGTTTATTTAATCATGTGGTTAGTTTTTCCAGTGCTGAGTGAGCACCCTTGAAATATGATTGGCGGGCTGCTCCCACCAAAGCCCTCGGGGCCGTTCACCTGTCACTTCTGCTGGCAAAGACCAGCGTGATGGCCCATGTCGCTCGCTTTTGACAATGAACAACAGTGACCCAGTCTCAGAGTGTACCTGACTTGGTCATTTCTCCTTTCTTTCAAAGTGATTGCATGCTATCTACTGGTTAAAACCGGTAACCTCTACGTTCCACAAAGCAGTTAAGAAAACAAAATTATCACCTAACTAAAAACACTAGACAAACAAACGACCACTTCTAAACAGTAACCTAAAACCTGTTCATGCTTTCACTGGAGTAAAACATAATAAGATCTATCAGAAACAACAGAACTACAGAGAGCTGCAAAAATTATGTTCAGAAGGAAAAAAAAAAAGCCTTGAAAGGAAATAATAGCACTACAAATCATCTTTTTAATAAAAAAAATTCATTTTAAAAGTGTACTACTTCCATTTTTTCATTTTTTTAGTATATGTTTATATCTCAAAAAAACCCCAAATCAACTGTAACTAGGATCTTCAGGTTACCTAGTGAATTGGCAAGTGAATACAGAGCAGATGTGTTTTTCAATGTCAAGTCAATTTGTGGCACCAAGACAAAAAGCTAGAGTTCTAGGTGCAGGAATATTATATTACAGTGTTATTTCCTAACACAAAGCTATATATGAAAGCCAGTGCAGTCTCAAAGCTCACTCTGATCTGAAGCAGAGTACTATCTCTCATTTTGATACTTGAAATGCACATATTATGTTCCACAGGAGGATGTACTTGCTACTGAAAACTCCATCAATTTGAGTTCTGTTACTTGATGAAGCAGTTGGTAGTTGTATTTATATTACAGTGCTATGTTTATTTTTCTGAAGACTTTGGACATTCATCACCAAGCTATCACATGCTGTGAACTGCAATGTTGAAAATTATTTCTATACATCCAAAGACAACACGTCCTAGTATATAATGCCTTTTTTTCATTGTTGTTGTTTTCTAATGTATATGCTAACTAGTCCACTACTACTTGGACAAAAATCCAGAAAGGGAGATTAAATAAAGATCCCAAGACACAGCTCCCAAGACAGAGGGCTGACATTTCGAAGGCGATCTTTGCAAAGATTTCTAAATCCATCAAAAATGAGAAACTATCATAGAGTTCTGGTTGGGTTTAAAAGTGTTCTTGAAATGAAACAAACAAATGGAATGGAATGGCCAAAACCAGCATGAAACAAAATATTCAGAAAGAAGAGCATTTCCAAATAATTCAGTCCCACTCCATTTGTGTGAATTATCTGTTAATCAAAGTACATATGTAGGCACTGTGACCTTTAGTTCTGGACAACTTCATTATCCTCATTTACAAAATATTTTCTCTGATCTGTCATTTCACTAGGTTGGCAAGATAAAAAAGAAACTGCCCATATGAACAATTTAATCATGGATCATCCTTCCTCCCTCAACATTGCTTTATTTTAAATTAATCTTTAGATCACATATATGTGAATGTGCACAATCTACAGACTTTTCAATTTGATTGTTTCTCTGGCAGATTTTTTTGACTTTTATAATTCACTGCTTGTGGTACGTATTTATTCGCACAAGTCACTCAGTATCTACTTGAAGAGTTTTCAAATCCAAAAGGCTTCTTATATGAATATTTCCTTTAGGAACAATTATGCAAATATAGGCATGCATGAGTGTTTTCAATATTTTTTTCTTTTCATTGATATTTTGTGACCCCTCTCTTTTTCACTATTATGCAAGTTAAGAGAAGAAGGGCGAAGCACCTCACAAACACCCACCGGCCCGAAACAGCAAGATATATGCAGCTTCCAGGGAAATTTTAGGTTTAGAAGCTCTAGAGAGATCTGTCAGATCCTGTTTTGTCGGAGCATGATTGTTAAATAAAACCATCAGGAACAATCTGCTTTAGGGTATACAATTTCCGGTTTCCTAACTTGGCCTTCGAAAGCAAATTACAATGATTTTGTTGACTTCAGTGGAGTTAAAGTTTGAGAATATGAAGTAACTTCTGCAAAACCTTCCAAGTGATGTCATCTAAAATGAGAGAAAGGAGGTAACAGTACAAGGCATCCTATGTCAGCCCTTCAATAACATAAAAATAGAGCATGGCATTCCTAGTATGGATAGAGAACAGAGAAGTTTCCTCATGATCAGCATCATAGAAATTGAAATCTAGCGTGCCAATGTGACACTGAAGAAAACACTATTTGTGCCTAAAGCAAAAGAAAAATTGTTGAAGAACATTTTATGCAGGTGAAAATATGGTCTATGTAATCCCGTCAAGGTCACCAACACACAGACTGCTCTACTGAGCTGCCGCCATGAAAGTTAAATCTGCCCAAGGGTTTCAGCTACTTACACAGTTATTAAAAGATTTCAAAGAAATATGAAGACAGACATCAGTACAACATGATAGTCTGTACCATTCAGTACTCCTCTTCCACAGATTTCTCCTTCCCTCTTTAGGATATGTACAGCATGTGGTATTGTCGCTGACTCGTTTCCATAAATGTTCCCTAATATCCTGGAGGGAAATGAAAGAGCTCTATCATGCTGCTTTTTCATTTAAATTAGAGAAAACTCTGTATACTGAGTGATCAGAATAATGCCCTTAATACGCTGAGCAATGAACTGGCTGCCAGTGCAGGCAGGATTCCTGATTTCATGGACCACTGGTCTAATCTACTAAAGGCAAATTCTTCTTCCTACATATGACAACTGTGAGCTTTAGCCATAACATTCAAAACAATGAGATCACGAAAATTCATTTTTGAGAGACAGATGGATGATATCCATTATTAATGGAGCCCTAAACAGAACCTTTCCGTAAACAATGCATGTAGCGCCTTTATCAAGATCTGTCAGACAAGAAACTTGACACAATAAAAGTTATAATTAAAAACTTCGGTTTTACAAGGATAGATATCACAGGTAAATGCATGTAATATTACAGTCCACTTATCAGTAAAAATTCAATGAGTAGTTACCTAGTGGTATTCAATAGATTAAACTAATCAAACTCCCACAACTGTAATTCTCTTTTCATACATCACATGAAAAACGCTGTGGTGATGGAAGAGAGGTTCCTTCCTTTCTATTTCATAAATATGTCTGTCAAAACAAAATGCCAACTAGGAAAACTAAGAAGGTATATATAACCACACTTCAGTACAGAAACCAAACAAAATGCTAGTCTTCCAGAACCCTCACTCTAAACAGTGGGGAAAAAAAGGCACTCGGAAAGGCTGGTTCAGAACAGTAGCCTATCTTTTTCCGTGTTCTACATTATTTTGGAAAAATATGTTGAAGGCCTAAAGCTGGATTATATCGACGTATGGTACTTCATCAGAGGGTACCATAAAACGCTTAAAACCAAAAGAAACCCAAACACTCTGCCTTCTCCTCGCAATCAAATTGACTTAGTCCCATGGGACTAACAGTACTAGATGCCTTCTACAAAGCTAAGGGCTTTCAGCTTGGAGACAGCGGTGTAATTTCCCTACATGCATTATGAGAAAACTTGTGATTTCTGATCTTCGCCTCATCTTCCTGTAGTCTTAAAGTTACAAAACCAACCTGATAGGAGATTTAAGACTTCAGTCCTCAAGCTGAGACAGATGAGAGTGTTTCTTTCTCTCAAGAAAATAACACAATTAGTACTTCTGGTTTTCTACCTTTCTAATGTATGTGGACTATATGGAGAGATAAAATATTGACAAGAAAAAGAAACTTGTAAGGTAACCTTGTTTTCCCTTAGACTTCCGAAGTATTCTTGCTTGTTGAAGATGAACGTTCCACATGTATGAGATTAATTCTCAGCACATTCAAATAGGCACTGAAATCAGCACAGCTAAGCCAAGTATACTCAATTTTAAGGATGTCTAATGACTGGCTACTCTGCCCCCAAAAAAGCAAGTATATTAGTATTTTTGTATTAAAACAAATATGACTCTTTTTAAAGCCTAAGGCTAAAAGTGAAACTGGCATAGATGAAGTTACATTGATAAGTGTTTCATTTCCAGGTAAGTGCTGTCCTTCTTTTTTGTCTGCCCACTCCCTTCAGTCCCACCAGTACTTTCTCTCCTGCTACCTGCATTCATTCATCTCACTGTTGATAAACTCACTGACAAATTCCAATGTGTAACTGTTAACTTAATGTCTCTTTGAAATGCTGATCATCATCAGTCAAACCTGGAAAGTAATGGAGAATTCCAACTGAAGTGTAATGACCCTACAATATACCAAAGATGAAGATGGGGAGTTGGAACTACTTTTTAAGGGGCGAAGAGGGAAATGGTTTAAACCAGTCATTCCTTCACTCCTTCCTCAAAACTAGTTCAGCCATGTATTGAGAATTACTACCAAAGTTAGATGATAAGTGCTATAACAAAGGTACTTTTCCCTTTCAAATGACTCTTTTCCCTCTCTTATTTGTTATTCCTGCCTCCCACATTTCTTTCAAAACTGTGAAGTACAGAGAACTGTACTGAGTTAGAGCTAACTTCAAGTTCAGACAAAATTGTAAGAACAGCATTTCCTGTGTCGGAATCTTGAAAAGCCATGTTTGCTTAAGTGGCTACAACTACTCTTGCTTTTTCTGTATCACTGGAAGAAAAAACTCCAGCACCAGTTCTTAGTTTTCACTTTCTTGTTGCAAATGGAGCATAGTATAAGCTAAGTCTCACCATCTCTTTCCCTGCTTGGCAAAACTTAATTTTCCTTAGCTGACAGAAGATTTGAACCATATCTGATCTAGGGTATGATCGCCAGGAAAACAAGTTCAGTAGAGAAGACCAGATTCAAAATCAAGTGTCATTAATATATTTACTTGCAACTGCAGGTGCTATGACTTGGCAAGTCATACTTTGGACAAACACTGCATTTAACACATGACTGGAACCCCTTCAATTAGTATTCAAGATCACTTTTACTTGGGCACATCAAAGTCTGCTCACTTTCAGCTACACAACCTTTAAAGCTAATCCCTTGTTTTTCCTTTGTCGGTGAGCAACAGTAAAACATAGCAGAATTTGCCTCATCACTAATGAGTTATTTTTTCTTCTGTAAAAAGATTGAGGTAGGTGGCACTTGGCCAAGATATTTACAATCACCGACATGTGCAAGTTGTCCCAGACTCGGCAACCACTATTCTGCTGTAAGGCTGGGGACTGACCTGAGCTAACATGACATACAAACATGCCCCAGCTGGGCACATGCCAAGGATCTCTCCAATTGCTTTGAAGTTCAGCTTGTATATTCTCCCCAATTCAAATTCAGCACGTCAAAGTAGTTTTTGTTAGGGACTATGCAGAGATCAAGTTTCATATTTCATTCACAAATATTTTTGCTATAGCAGAATTATTTAAAAATACATATATACTTGAAATGTATACATAATTAAAATTTATATAATTATTACAGTGGTTGTGTTTTTATTCAGAACTCAAAAAACAACGAATGTGTTTAAAAAAGCTCATACTGTCACCTTATTTCCCTTTCACAGTTAAATGCCACCTTAGTCTATGTCACATCCCCGCTAGTAAGAACTGTAGTATAACAGAAGTAGGTCTGTAGAATAAAAAGCTTTGCACCAAGAACCCAGTGTCTACACAGTACATGGGTTTGGTAGAGCCATTTTAAAGTAGATTTAATCTGCTCCTATACTCTGAATGTCCAAAGGCTGCTGGGAACACATTAGAGTTTCTCCTTGCATATTGGGTTTTGGTAGTAGAGGGGAACTAAAGAGGGAACTTCTGCTAGAGGTTGCTAGAGGCTGCAGGTCTGGGGTAGATCTATCTTGGCTACGGCCAAGTCAATCAGCGATGATGGTAACATCTCTGTGATAACATACTTAAGAAAGGAGAAAAAATAGCGAGTGGGTCGCAGCAGTGGAGAGTGAGGAACGGTGCGGGTCTCCTGCCTCTAACCAGTGGCTGGGCTGACAGGACTTGGTATACTGGTTGTGCTGGCCTGGCCGCAGAGAGAGACAGAAGCAAGACTTGGGAGAAACAGCCCTGCAGAGAGCAGATGTGAGAGAAAGAACTACACAGACATCAGATGCAGTGAAAATAGCACTGCAGAGAACACTGAAGTCAGGGAAGAAGGGGCAGGTGGTACTCCAGACGCCAAAGCAGAGATTCCAGTGCAGCCTATGGAGGAGACTGTGGTTGAGCAGACTGTCTCTTTGCAGCCCATGAGGAGTGCTGGTGGATGTCCACTTACAGCCCATGGAGGACCCCATGCTGGAGAATGTGGAGGTATCCAAAGGTGGTCATGACACTGTGGAAACCCACTCTGGAGCAGACTGGGAGGTTTTCAGCCTGTGTGAAGGAGCTACATTGGAGAAGGTCATGCAAACTGTCTCCCATGGGAGGGATCCCATGCTGGAGCACGGCAAGAGCGTGAGGAGTCCTCCCCCTGAGGAGGAAAGAGTAGCCAAGACAACGTGTGATGAACTGAGTGGAAACCCCCTCACCCTGTGCCACTGTTGGGGAGGAGGTAGAGAATACCAGGAGTAAAGGTTAAGCCTGGAAAGAAGGAGGAGGGGGGGGAAGATATGCTTTTGGGGTTTAGGTTTTTTTCTCAGTATCTTGCTCTAGTCTGATTGGTAATAAATTAGACTGACTTCTTCTCCAAGTTGAGTCTGGTTTGCCCATAACAGTAATTGGTGAATGGTCCTTTCCTGTCCTTATCTCAACCCACACGTTTTCACTTTGTTTCTTTTGATTCTCCTCCTAAAGGGACTTAGAAGGGGGAGGGGTAAGCGACCAACTACGTGTTTCTTTGTTAGCCACTGGAGTTAGTGGCCTCATGACTCTTTGTTGTCAGCTGGGGCCTCAAAACCACAAGATTCTGAAACATATGTTTTGATTTAACTCCTTCTGGAAGGAACATAACTTCCCTCCCTCAACATGCCTCTGTAACTGGAGCCAAAGGACAGGAACAGAGGATAACCACAAGCTTTACTTCAGAAGAATAGCACGCGCCTGATCTACACTAAAATGCTGAAATAGAGGCACCTTCTCACTCCTCCTAAGTTTTTGCCTCAGATGACAGACTTTCTGAACATGACTCAGAATAAAACCAATCAGATAAGATTTCTGAATACCAACTTCCCTGTTTCTACCAGTGTTTACATTACGAGACTGCACTTACAAGAAAGAAAAAGCAGAGAAATCAGTACACATAGGTCTTACAAAAAATGTGGGAAACAACTCATTAAAAATAAAGAGTAATAAAGAACTTACAAGACATTTTGAGAAGACCAGAATAAGGCAACCACTTCATTGATTTTGGGACTGAAGTCTACTGACCACGGCATTCAGCAAAGACTGAATTTGGTTCATATACTTGTAGTAAAGTATCTCATATTCCCCAACATTTTAATTCTGAGTCTGTCCTCCATAATGAACAGTAGAGGACAGCAATCACATCACTTTCTACTATAGCATTATGGCTAGCCCATGACTAGGATAATCAGATCAGTTGCGGATCTCAGTTGTGGATCCTTGAGAGACATGGCAAAAAATGCCCATTCCAATAATTCTAAATGAAATTAAAAAAATAAGGTAATTTAATATCTACAGTGGTTATAGAGTTTAAGGTTTGGGTCGACTTGGGTAATGTTTATAACAAATTTGAGGAAAGGAATTTAAATATAAATAAATAACTACTGCTATAATCTCAACTGAAAATACTTCACTGGAAAAAGTTGTCAACTTCACAACATTCTTAACTCCAGCTGCACTTACAAGGCCTCAGACCCAAAATCTTGGCTACTGTTCTAATGTTACTTGGAAAAAGTGCAAGTATTAAATATGAGGCCAGCCAGTGGGGCTCAGAGAGGGTGGTACTAACTGAAGAATTATATTGCTGAAAGTGAAGAAATCCTATTTCACGTACTTTGCATACTATTACCCTTCTGCCGCAGGTCATCACTCAATGCATCACTACTTCCATTAGCAACATCTTTGCTCTGATTTCTAACATAGAAGTATTAATTTTATCACACAGTTCAACTACACTGTACAATTCCATGTTGTACGACTGCCAAAACTTACTTAAAAATCAGTTCTTAAAAAAATTCTAATGGGATCTAGTAAACAAAACAAGTAAGCGGTGTGCCTAACACATCACATGGGAGATGCTGCAGGAATTAGCTTGTGTTGAGTTAGTTCATGTCCCCAAAGAGCTGTGTTTGAGCTTTTTGAAGCTGCTCACTCAGAGGGATTATCTCATTCAATCTGCTTTAATCACAACTAAATGCTTTCAATTGGTATATACTGGGACGGAATTAGAGAATCAGAAGCTCCCAAAATCCATGTGATGGGCTTAGGGCAGGGGAATAGAAAAGAAAAAGAAATACTGCAATGGCAAAAAAAGAGAAATTTTTTTTCATACTCCACAATTTAAGTTTACAAGTTTTTTCTACTGTATGATAATAAGAGTTACACCAGGATATATCTAAAAATATGAAGTGGGACACAGATAAAGAAACTGATACAGCGTTTGGGGCTGGAATGCATTATACACTGCATAAGTAGTCACAGTGAGCCTAACAGCCCACTACTATCTTCCTACTTCAAAAGCCTCCTCTCAACACAAAAATTTCAAGAAGGCCATTAGCAAAGATAAATGTAATTGTGAATACATGGACAATATAAGATGCGAATGTTACCATTACCAAATTCGCCAAATAAAAACTCAGTGGGAATACAATGGAAACTGCAATGCAGTATTTTCCTAGAAAACTTGCTAGGCAATAAGAGCAGCAGTTGCACTAGGATATTAAGATAGAATTATACACATGGATTTCAGAGTGAAGGCACAAGATGGGCTACAGTTACATATTCTACCCATGATACATGCATGCACGCACACCATTCAGTTGTCAATTTTATCCCAATTGAGGGGTTCAACAATTTGATTTCTAGCTCATTGCTGTCAATAGATTTATACTTTACTCATGATTTAGAGCTATCAAATAATTTTATGCTGACATCAGTTGCCTCCCTGACAGCTCTAAAATATGAAATAACAAGCAGTTGGTGTCAGCACTCTTAAATCAAGCCCAAGGGCCCCCATGGCACCATACTATGGCAGCTTGTTACCGCTAAGCAAATGTCAGTCCAGTCAATGTGCGTAGGAGGTTGTCAACTCCCTGGTTGCATCTGCCCTGATAACTAGTATCCTGTAAGGTGAAATTCATAAAGCTACTATTGTATTGTCTGAAACCTGCAGTGACAGAGGCTAGAAGAGATAGCATTGCTTTCCAAGTTCAAGGAATGGCTGCCAGTCCAAAAGACTGGGCTCTATAGCTCTGCCTCAGAGAGGTTATTATTCTTCCACTCCTTTTGCTAGGAAGGATAGAGAATACACAGTCATTAACATGCAGAGATACATTATTTTTTAATCCTCATTTTCTATATTCCAGTGTTAACAGCATGCTACTTTTAACGGTGCAATCTAGCCAGGGGCGTAGTTAGCAATTTGGAAAGTATACACACATTGGCCTCCCTGTTGGTCCCCTGCCCTCACCATACCCATAATCTCCCAAGGTAGACATACCATTATACATATCCCCATCACTAGCACAGCAGGTGCTATTAGGCAGAGGATCTAGCAGCATGTTCATAAAAGGCCTGGCAAAGAACAAAAAACCCACTGCCCTCCATGAAATTAAAATTGTATGCTGTGGTGTAAAGAGCACATGCTTGCTTCCACTTGAATAACTTTTGAAGCATTTGCAACACAAAACAAATCAGAAAACTTACCACAGAAAAAAATGGAGGTAGATTTGAGTTCAGGCATACTACAGTAAAGTTGCATTTTCCAAACTTTTTAATACTTGAAGTAAGACCTTAAGATCCTAAGAACTGGATGTTTCTTTTTATTGAGTTTGAAGAAAGGGTTACATCTGGAGCAGAAGGCAGGATTTTCTCTACAGTTAAGCAGAGTAAATATATATCAGAATCTTATTTTAAATACATTCTGTAACACTTTAAGATTAAGTCCCAAGGTTATAAAAAGCAAGATGACAAATAGAGAACAGTGTATTTTCCAGTAGGTCCCCATAATTAAGTATTTGTAATTAATTTAACTTTTTTTCACATAGTTTATTTACATTTACATACACTCCATGTAATAAATTTATGATTATCCACTGTAGTTCTGTATACTGATTAAAATAGTTTTGATTTAGGAGATCACCTCCTAAAAATGAGAGACCAAAAAAGAATTAAAGAAACGAGAGCACTAAGATAGGTGGAGTGCTAACCTTGAAAGTACAGAACTATACCCATTTTTCCAAGGTCTCCTCCAGGATACACTGCAGCTCACAACTAGAGTTAATCCAATCATATTCCATGAACAATGGAGAATGTGCAAGCTGTACCCTTTTACACAGTGAATTTCACAAACATACAAGCAAATCCAGTTTAGGCTTCCCCTTGTATGAGTCCAGCACTGATAGGCAGCTAAGGAGGAGAAGGATCAAAGGGAGAACGTTTTAAAGGCAAAATGCACATGGGTTTCAAGAGGCAATTAATCTTTGCAAAGACATAGAGAAGAGGAGGAAGATGCCTGTCACTTCAGCAAGACTGGAGACAATAGACTACTCTCTGTATTGCATTTTTATTTTAAATAAAGAAAAGGAAACCTGGCTTTTGTTACCAGGCTGGCTAGAAGGAAAGAAATGTGTTTAGGTTTGAAATTATAAATGACACAAACATTTGTGACATTGTATTGCAAGTGATTTTACATTACATTCCTGATACATCCAAGGGTTTTTCCAACACGTATTTGAATTTACAAAAATATTAGGAGGTGCTATTTTCATGCTAAGTCTTGAGATTTTGTGGTCTTTCTTTACAGTGTCTCGAGGAAATCTCACACCTCATGACTGACTGAAAAAGCTGAACCTTACCAATCAGGAGACAGAAAAAGGACATAAATAATAAAGCTCAGTGTCTTTTCTGTTTCTTGTTTGCTTCCCATTATCTGACAATTTTTTCTTCTCATGTTCTTTCTTTGTTCCCAGCTGAAAATTTATCTGAGTTTTGCTTTGCTTCTTCAAGGCAAAACATTAGTTTTCTGCACCTTAGACGAGAGTAACATGCCTTTCCCATTTGTACTGGACAAATATGGAGGATATATTGATCATACAAATTGGGAGAATATTGCTGGAAGTAATCTCAGTTCTGTAGAGGCCAGAATTAAAATACCACTTTCCTCCATCAGAGCGTGTCTAATTATAAATAACACCAGGAAAGCAGATGAAGAATGCTTTGACTCAGCTGTAATGTGCTTTTCTACAAAGTTGGGTCTTTAGGCTTCAATACTCTCAATGCACTACCTTTTACAAGAGGGAAAAAGAGAAATCCAATTGTAAAAAATAAGAACATAATTGATTTCTATTTGACAAAGAGAAGCATGAGAGTTTATTCTTACAAGTACTCTGTGAAGTGCTGCATAAGTAACTACCGCAATTTGTGTCTCTCCAGGGGCAAATGCATGGGAATCCAACATCAGCCTTGAAATAAGAGGAAAGAAGGCAACAGAGAGACAGAGACAGAGCGAGAAGCAGCGTCCCAGAGCAATTCTGTTCCTCAACCATCTGTCACAATCACTGCCATTCCCAAAAGACCTGGTTTAGAAAGGCCACTGCAACTAATGAGCACGGTAGAAAGGTAGAATCCTGAATCAAGCTACATATAAACATCAAAAAGCCAAATAAAACGGGCAAAGCTCTTAATAAACCCTCAATACAGCAGGACAAAGGTCCAATACTATTGGTCCCAGCAGCAGCTTGTTGGAGCTAATACTAAATCCTTAAGAGATGCACATGTAGTTAAGGAGAAAGACCACCATTTGATTTGTTTTACTGGGTTTTTTTTTATTTTCCACTTCATTTTGGGTTTTGCTGAGTAAATTATGCTATATTTCATAACAGTGAAAAAATACACCAGACCACAGCAACAGAAATCAATAAGACATTTTTATACCTGCAATATTTAATTATCTAGTCAGTATTTTAAGATTCCTTTTTTGAAATAGAAATTTCATCATTTCTGACTTCAGAACATAAAGTTATGGGTTTCTTGTTTACCTGCTTGCAAGAGAAAAAACAAACAAATATCAGGTAGCTGTTTTGCCCTGTTCAAGATTCTACCAAGAAAAGTGAATGCTATTTTAGGACTTCTACCAAAAGGTAGAGCATCCTAATCAAAACAGAATGTGGTGCTTGAATCTTAAGATAGTGAGACTTGTTTCAGCCATGAATCTCGAAGAGGAATCTTGCCTGAGACTCTCTCTTCTCTTTCAGGAACTGAATGACTTTCTTCAAATATGAACACCTACAACTCAGAAAACCTGATCTAAAGTCCACAAAGTGTGACAGAAAGACCTCGGCTGACTGTGCATCGTGCAGGAATGCTGGTATTGCTATCTGGATTCCAGGCTGGAAAGAACTTCAAGTGAAAGTGCTATTTTTAGTCTCAAGCACTGCAACTCAGGCCTGTTTTCCTAATGCACTTGTCTACAACATTGAGATCAGATTATTCAGACTCGTTCATCTCATTCAGACCTTTCTACTAAAGAGAGGCTTTCAAAAAACTGCCACAATTCAGAGCCAACAAAGTCTCAAGAAGGAAGCTGAAACTGTCTGAAAACAAAACCTCAGTACTCAAGAAAAGTTCTGAATTCCAATAGGAGTAAGTCTTTAGGCACAAGCAGATGCCTTGGGACTCCTCCACAGGTATCAACTGCACATGAAAAGTCATGAAGATACTATTGTGGTGGACCATGGGTGGCAGAAAATTAAAGATTTGAAAGAAATGGAAAGGATAAAGGAAATCTTGCATTTTAAATACTGACTCAAGCCAATTTAATTGCAAAGCTGTATCGTTCTCTGCTTATAGTTCCATCTGGTTGCATAATGTCTAATGAAAGTATACGGCAGTTGTTCTCCTGTAAAGCATTTGTCCCCTGAATCCTCCTCCTCCTCAAGTGGCTCTTATCTTATTCCAAGTCGGCAACTCACACTCAGCAATGCCATTCTGACTGGCATTAATGTAAGCTCAGGGTCAAAAAGGAAGTGTACTTATGGTGTACAGGGAAACCCTGCAGACATGCCAGAACTCAGCAAGCTTCAGATAGCTGAAAAAGTGAGAAATTCAACAGGAACAGTGTGTATGAGCCACAAAAATAGGGACAGGAGGAGAGAGCAGACTGGCTGTATGGGAACGGCCACCACCTTTCTACCCTCCTGCACTTCCAAAAGTCTCTAAAACCCTGAGAGAATCTATCTCTGAAAGGCTGCATTGGCAAACTGTAGCTGTAACATTGATAATATAGTGCTTCCCATACTTTTAGTTAGAAATGAGCAGTAAACAACATACCTAGCAAACAATTACATTTAAAAATACAATAAATATCATATATATGTATGCGTATGTACTCATTTATATATATGTGTATAGGTACATTTAAAAATATCTTTAACCACAGAAATAATAATAATAATGATTGTTGTTGTTGTTATTATTATTATTAGAGTTAGGATAATAATAGATACTGAAGCAATTTTAAGAACCTGAAAAATTTTATCATCTACATACAATGACAATGATTCTACATACAATATATTGGCATTTAAGAGTTTCATACTGGTTTTTTTTAAAATCACCTTTTACTCTAAGTAACCTGTAATATCTCCTTTGCTTAGATGAAGAGATGTATTTCATAAAACACATCAATTTAAAGCACCACTCCTTTTCTATTCTTTACATTTTTCAAGTGAATTTTAGTGCCTGAAGAAGAAATTGAGATTTTATCCTAACAAGCAGGGTATGGTGTAGACAGCCACACAGCAATTTCTCCTTTCTACCAGTCCCAGTTTTCTATCCCAAAAAGCTTACTTCTTAAACGTCATAACCCTAATGGCTATTGTGAGAGGAAATGCTCTATATCCTGCGTCAGATTCACATTTGTGGAGAGGCTTCAGATAAACATATACACTTAAAACCAGAATTAAGTTTTGACATAATTACAAATGCATGCAGCTATTGGAAGCCAAATTCATGCCTTAACTCCTGAAAAAAGACAAATATAAATGTCTATATTCTTTCTAATATATTTTGAAGCAATGCTGGTTTCCAAAATACAATATCTAAAACAAGCATCCAAGTAGATTCAGACCTGTATGCTGTCCAATAAAAGTTTATAAAATTCCTTGGCAACTAAGTGAATGCACCCCAGAGGAATAAAATCAATAAACAGTCTAACCTATCATGTGGCCATTTTACTGTAAAAATGTGCAGTTTCTTTACATGAACTCTGTTTTTTCCAATTCTGCAATGATTCAGCTCATGATGCCTCACCTCTGCAATTTACTTAACAAGAGACCAATTGTTATGTCTGTATGTTTTTATGCCCAAATAAAATTGGCCATCTCAGACCTCTATCATGATGTCACGTACCAAAAGTATCTCAGCAGAAGCAACACCCACACTATACTTGCATATGTCTGAAAATTCAAAATTACTTATTTGTTAAACGTGTTTCTTATAATTTGATGAATAATAATAACAAATTATAGTGTTATTTAAGTTATAAAAACTATTTATTATATTAATAACAACAATCTGAACACTGATACTGCTTAAAAGTAAAACTCTGTCCTAAAAAGAGACATGATACACGTGGCAATCATGCTGTCCTTCCCTCACTTAGAATTAAGATCACTGCTGTTATCTTTAGAAGTGGCTTAACACGTAATAGTTGCTTCCTTAACACTAAATTCTTCTCTTCCAAACTTCAGCAAGCATTTTGGCCAGCTAACACATATAAAATTCCCAGTACCATTTAAAGAAACCTCATATTCTTCCAGTGAAGCTCTATTCAGAGAAATTGCAGACAGTTATTTAAGTGGAAAAGTACCTTCCAGTGGACTGAAACAAAGACCTTCGCTTGTCCAGTAATAAGTAGTTGTGGACTTCAGGTATTACGATTCTACATTAGTAATTTCTCCAATTTAAAAAGTTTTCCACCTCACTCTTCCCTTTTCAATAAATATGATTATCGTCCAAACAGAAGAAATGTTTTTTCTTTCCTTTTGGTTTGATTGGCAAAGGATGGGATGTGCTGCTTGTGAAGAAATATTACAGTGAGTTTGATGTAGTATCAAAACACCAGTCATAAACAAACCCCTTTTCTCTGGGCTGTATTTTACACATCTTCCGTTCAAGGTAAAGAGTTTCCACACTGGCTGACTTACTCACAGTAAGTCTGTTTCAAAATAGACTGCTTAAGATCATGCATAAACTAAGCATGGATGCTGATCTTCACAATTCTTCCTTACATCAACAGTTCCTTTAGTTCTTAATCATGTCTACAACAAACTGGGACACACGAATCAGGGAGTCAATTACTCCTGTGTCTCTTCCCTTGTTTGTCAAAATCTATGAAAACCACACATGAAAAATTACTTATTCCAGATCTGTAATAAGTCTTGCTAACCTAGAATAGCTGATGTTCAAAAAAGGAAACCAATGCAATGTTTTCTATCAAAGGAAATAATTATTTTATTTACAACTGAGGTCTGGGTATTAATCTTTGATTCCTAGTATAGAATTAAAACTTGCAGGTCTTTCTACAATCACTGCCTAGCAGCGATTACTTACTCAAGGAGTAACCATGAGA
The DNA here is from genome assembly GCA_033558235.1 of Neomorphus geoffroyi. Taxonomy (NCBI): domain Eukaryota; kingdom Metazoa; phylum Chordata; class Aves; order Cuculiformes; family Neomorphidae; genus Neomorphus; species Neomorphus geoffroyi. The sequence goes on along the minus strand of JAUMJM010000005.1, from coordinate 72,027,541 downwards.
GAATGTATGGTGTCCTGCTCAAGCTGCATTAGATCCACCATATAGTACCTTAATGAATTTTCCGTTTGCGACTCTTCTGTCAACACCAGAGATGTCACATACATCATAACTTCTGAATTTCTGGCTGAGGATGCTCTGATGAGCTCTCCTATCAAACTGGCCGATGCCACTGCTGTTTTTTTCCAGCAACCTGCTGAGACATGGGCAAGCACCTCATCATTATAAACAGTGGAGTATTTCACTACTGCTTTCTTATCCAGCAAGCAGAAAACCTAGTAGGAGGACACAGAGCAGCCTGCAGTGCTGTGCAGACCTACAATCCTGCTGTCTAACTGTTCTCCTTACTCTTTAGTTGACATCATTTCGAACTGGTTAATGAAATTTCACAGGCTAGAGCTCGTTTGACTTTATCTCTTGCTGCTTACAGTTTAAAGGCATAATTTGAAAGTTCAGCACCCAAAAGAAGCTTGTAAAATCTAAAAATGCACCTGTTTTATTTTTGTCCAATGCTGAATTTTCATCTAAAAGAGTTTATGCAGTAAGACTGCCTAATTCTGGACTTTATAACACACACCAACTGCACATACAATGAGAAAACATGCCCATTTTCTAGATATAGTTTAAGCGGTCAAATATTATAGCCCAGCTTTCTATGAATTATATCTTCTTTCAGCTAAAGGAAGTCAGAGCTTTTTATAGCTTTCCTTCACCCTTCTGTTTCTCTTTGCCAGTAAGTCCTATTTAAACCCCCTTGTTGCATGTAAGAGAAGGAACAGAACCCTGTAACAGAACCTAATCACTTGGCTGTGTCAAAAGCCGGATTTTCTCTTCCATTTTCTTTATCAAATCAAGCACATGCTGTACTTTATAAAAGCATGTCTTTGGGCCCATAAAGACAAATTTGATATTTTGCTATCTTGCCCTGTTCTTGACATGAGTAAAGAATTCAAAGAAACTACTTCATATCAGTTTGACATTTTTCAAATGCACACATGAATAATTTATAATTAGAGCATATTTTTACATTTACTGATTTAGGTACTGATGTATTAAAATATATTTAGGATACGTATGAATGCCATTAGGTTGCATCATGGGACCTAATTTCTTTAGCTAGAATACAGAAAGTGATAATGTCGATGCATTGACTACAAACAGCAAATGAGGTAATTAGGAGAGCTTACTGGAACTTTCCAAAAGTAATTCAGCCAAGACTGCCAAATGATTTGAAGTCCCTGCATGTGCTCATCAAATCTGGGGCAGAAAAAGAGACCACATGGGGAGCTATGTAAGGCAACTGAAATCTGATGGGCTTAGCAGCTGTGAAACTCAGATCCTACTGTTACTATTCACTTGGTTCCAGAGATGACTTTACTACAATTCAGAAAAAGTTAACTATTCTTAGGATCTTACACTTTGAGTGGTGAAAAAAAATACTAAATGAACCAAATTGACCTTATTCATACCAATTTTGATGATTTTTCTTATTTTGGCGTATTTCACACTCTCTGACTGCTAATGCATCACTACCACTCCTGCATTCATCTGAATTTTTATCGTCTTTGTGAAGTCCTGCATGCTGGAATTAAGCATTGAGGGAGAACTGTTGACTGTAGGTAACAGCTGAATCACAGCAACTTAACAAATTACTGTTGATCTGCTGACAGTTTTTGTGTCCCCTGTCATTCTGCCAAATACGCAAACAAACTACGCTACTCTCTCATCTCTTCCAAACTCTCAAGCTTTTTTTTTGCGAGCTCTAATTTGATACAGATACATAAAAAGCAGCATGGAAAGAGGTGCAGGGGCAGGAAAAGGAAAAAGCACCAAGAAAGGCACTGAAGTTTATAGAAACTGAAGAAAAGCTAAGTAAAAAGGGATATAGAAGCTAAAGGTATAATTTTCTAAGTTGCATTGACACCCATTTCTCTCTATTAAAAGGCCTTTACAAACCTAAGTCCCACTGGTTAGATGTTCAAGGTCAGGATGTAGGCTGGAGGTGCATAACACACAGGCACTGAAAGCAAAAATGGGAAGACTGAAGTGTTTCATCTTAGGGGTGAAAAAGTCAGCAAATGTACTGGAAAAGAAGGCTCACACGGTAAAATGGCAGTCATCTTTTCTGACAGTCTGGAAGTGAAAATATGAGCTTTAAGTAGGGGAGAAGAACATTAAAGCAATTAGGACATGAAAAGTGTACGACTTAACTTGTCCATTTATTCACTTTATCCTAGTAGGTGTATTTTACTTCCAGTTCCTCCAGGCTAATTACTCTCTCCTTTTTGGCATCATACATTGCTAATAGTTAAAGACAGTTATCAGATCCCTCTCAGTTATCACTTCATCAGAATTTTCATATTTAACACAATCATTCTTAGTAAATTAAATCCTATAGCTCTTTTAATTTGTGGTATTCTTAGCTGAACTCTCTCTAATATGTCAGTAACTTTCTGGAATTAAACAAAATTTTTCATCAACAGTGTCTCTAAATCTGTAGTTTTTCTGGACCATTGTGAAATATTTCCTGCACATCTATAACCAAACAAACCAAACAAACCATCAAGCTTCCACATACTCTGCGGTCCTTTCTCATGTTTACTATTCCAAACAAACGCAAATCTAAGCTGAACTAAAAGTTGCTTATAAAAATGCCAACAGAAGTTCCATACTGATATTGACCTCTCTACCAGTTAGTCACAGTTCACAAGACAATATATTGGCTCCCAATTAATATTTCTTCAAATTCCATTTGAAATCCTAAAGTCATCCTTGTATGTTTCTTTTTCTTATATCACTATTCATGACAAGGATTCCTAAAACAGTTGAGATTCCCTGGTATAGCTGCTTGATTTCCATTCTGCCCAAAAGGGACTGCAGTAAAGTAATTAATGGAGTTCCAGTTATGGACACCTAAATATAGGTGTCTAAATGCAGATGGCAACACATGAGGTAGGGGCTTAAGCTCTAATTACAAGATACTGAAGGGGTGGTCAATAAAATCAGAAGTATGACAGGACAGACCTAGTAGGTTCTGACTGGATTAACTACACTGACGAGGTCATCATTGTTCAAAATGGGCACTCAAGACACATAGCTCACGCTAAACCAATAATGGGATTCAGTTCCCTGGTTACCTGAGGCACTTCAAGAGGACAGGGCAGGCTGAAAAAAAGAATAGCTACAACAGACACTCGTGCTGACAGAGCAGCAGCTGGAGAACATCATCCTGGGACATCCTGAATGTCAGTAGATGCCTATGTTTAGGTAACTGAACTCCACTCACCTTTTTAGAGATGAAGAAATGCACTAAGGTACAACGTAGCCCTATAGTAAGAAGTTATGGATATATCCACAAAACTACACACTCATCTGCTACCTAGGTGCTTAATCCTATTTAAGTCACAGAGACATTAGACATCTACAACTCTCATCAAAAATCGAACCTATCCTCATCTTCCTTGCCAATTATAGGGATCCTTAAGACACAACAATTGCCATTTATTAAAAAGTAACTTATAAACAAAAGCATTTTAATGAGCTGATTTACTGCGCTGACCATTAAACAAACATTATGGTACTACAGAAACCAGTGACTTGGTTTCAGTAACCATCCTTACCATAGAAGTTACCATGGTGAGGATTCAAGATGAGGAGTAAAATGCCAAGCTCAGCTGGAACAGCTATGAATTTATTTCAGTGGAATCAGGGTCTGATCACAAGCTTTTAAAAAATGTCTATAAAAGGATGCACGTTACTGATGTAAAACTAGCTAACTAAATAAAAAACTCCAGTGAGTCAGCAGAGATCAATAAATATAAGCAAGCATGAAAGTGGATTTCAAAATGAATAGAAACTGATTGCAGTAATTGCAGTGACAGTTTAAAGAAGCCCTGCAAGAAAGCAATTTCCCTAGCCATAACTTATCATCTCCCCAGTTTCTTCCACTGACCTCCCAAGTTTCCTTCCTCCTAACATACGGCAATTCCTCATGGCAAACAAACTTAGAGAAGCAAAGTTGTAAATGTCTGGAAAGTAGTACACAGAATACATAGCTACCATAAGAATGTTGTTCTTCATGACTTTATATAAAAGAAAAAAATCAGTACCACCAGGACACAAAAACAGTAAAGCTTGGAAGTTTGCAGAAGTGTGCACTAACCAAAAATGCAAAGTCATGAACGTTAACAGTCTTCATAGAAGAATCTACCCGTTGAAGCTACTGACCACATAGAGTCCTTTAACTACACCATTTCTGAAGTCTACTCCAGCTAAAAGGGGTTGACAGAGCCAATTAAAAACAAAGGAAAACCTGACAAATTTCTCATTATCGTTTCTATTGTAGCAGTAGCCAAGGGTTTCAACTGGTATTAAACTCCAGCATCATTCCACAAACTGGTACAATCCAGCCAGATCAAGTGTTCATATAAAAGGGCAAACTACAGAAAACAGAAAGCCAACATTTTTCAAAAAATTGACTCAGTTGCATCTTCACCCATATCCAAGCACTTGAATCAGTTTGCTGTCTCACTACCATTCTCCTTTCTTTGGATTACCACCACCTCATAGAGAATTCAAAAGATTCCCCCTTTCCCCTCTACACCAAATACATAGCAGAAAACTATCAGCTAGATAGCTGCCCATTCACCAAAGCTATCTAAAATGCCATGAGGCTCATCATTTCATATGTTTGTTCTTAATTTTGTCATTTCTCCTTCCAGTGGAATTGCACAGAAATTTATCCTGTGAGAGCTTAGGGAATCTCTGCACAGAGTGCATCACCACCACTGAGACAACTCTGCACCTCACTCCCTTAGTATGGGAGAATGATTTGGTGTTTCTCTCAGGTTTATTTGGGAATACGGGGGAAGCATCAAGTACTTTTTTTTTTCTATTAAGTTCACATAAATTACTTTATTTCTATCAATAACCAAATTCTCATTAAACACGTTTGCCTTGTAAAAAAATTGAGAATTTTCCTTACTTAAACCAAGTACGAACTAGTTTTACAAGCCAGGTGAATTTTGCTGTGTTCTTTTCCAAGAGAAAAATTCGTAAGAGATCTTTTAGCCTTCTGAGAATATTTAAATTGTTTATTCAGTGCTTTCTCTTTAAGCAATGAAATGCTTAACAGTGTAGTTTTTAAGAAATACATCCATTTATAAGCTGTTACGTCTAACCAATACTAAAAGTCTGTCTTTCTGAAAAGTATTTGCCTTCATGCTTCAGACATAATGCTTACCTTGGAGTCACATAGGGGCCCCTATGTTGTTAAAAATAAACTCCATAATTTCTAATGGTTCAGCAGGATGATGAGGATCAGGATTCCTGGGCTCCTTCTCAAGCTTTGCCACGAAACACAATCGGCACTTTTCTCCTTTTTCTTGCTACTGCAGTTTGTAAACCTGAGATCTTATTTACAAGCTGATAAAGCTCATGTGACGATGTTTACAATGTGCTTTGAAATACTCAGACAAAAACTGTTATGCTAGTGCAAAAATCATTATAATTCAACTAGTTATGCCCTCTATGCCAAAGCAAACTGAAGCAGGCAATTTATAACTTGCAAGCAATTTTTTAAATAGGTTTCTATGTTTATGCCACTTGGATTCGACATCAATGGAGCAGGATAAAGCACAGCACTTAGCTCATTCCTGTAGTCCTAATTTATTTTCATCTTGATGGGTTTTGTTTTCATATCAAGTTATAACAAGAATAAAGTAGGTGGATTTTTCCAGCTGACTGACACTCTATATAATGTAAAATATTTCTTTCATATAGAAAGCATAAGTCTCTCCAAAGGTCTGAAATGACATTTTTAAAATGTGAAACATATTATTCATAACTCTTGTAGAAGAACGGTGATGGGAAAGATGAACTCTTTCTTAAGATACTTCTATAGGTAATTTGTTGATTTTTCTTATTGCTCTAAAAATTGCTTCCCTTATAATCTAAGCACTTTGCCCACTGTAACATGGAGATTATCAAACTTCCAGTGACAGATGAAGATAACAGACATACTGATTTTGGAACAATTCAGTACTGCTTTTCATGTAGAGATTCACCAGTAAGCTTTTTCCAAGTGTTTTAATTTAATCTTGACACATACGTTACCTGTGTGAATTCAGAATATTAAACATAATGCTTTAGAACTGAGACGAAAGAAAAAAAAAATCAGTATTATCTGAATACCAAAGACTGAAACCTATTACCCCAAACTCCAGCAAATGCCATCATTCTTTACAAGCTCAAATGTATTTGGAGTCAGCCACAAGTTAGCAATATTAGATTTTACTGATTTATACAAATAAATACAAATTCCTATTCACTGTGGGAATAGCAGTAATTTGTACATGTGGAAAACAAGTCTGGAGAAATTGTTACTGTTTTAGAGAAGCTGAAATAAGATGCCTCAGAAGGAGAAAGGAGGAAAAGAAAAGGTTTTAAATATCCAGATTACACAAATCAGCTTTTGCTCCATATTGCAATGGATTCTAGGTGAGTAAAAAATTGAAGTAAGGATGCATTGTATTGTGTAATTTAGCAACTCTGCTGGAAGCCACAAAGTAACTCGGTAAAAACAGCCTGTACTTAATAAGTTTCAATTTTAATTCCAGTTGGGAAGCAAAATATGATAACAGGGTAGCTAGCACTGAAGGAACTGCTTAAAATTGGTGTCTGGCTATAAAATACAATTAAACGCACACCCCAACAGAGGTCCCTGTTAAGCTAGGAAAAAAATACCCAGGGATATAAAATGAAAAAACATCTTTTTCTCAGTTTTGCTTTAAAGATCAGCAACAATAAAACCTTCATATAATTTACTAAACTAGAGACAAATGTATCTAAGTCTCTGAATCTATCTAAAGAGCCCAACAGCTTTACAGTGCATTGAGAAAGTACGTATTTCTTTTAAAACATATCACTCCAATTTAACAGTAATTAAGGTTATGTGTCCTTTTCTACATACAGCATTCAAATACAGTCAGCCCAAAAGCCAGGTCTTCAAACTCTCAATACCTGACTTACATGCAATATTTACCACACTGTTTGTGATGAGAGGAGATAAATTTTCTAATACAGATAAAGTGAAAATGTTTTTCTTCTCCAATTTGAGGACCATAAAACACTTATTAAAGATAAAAGCAGGTTATTTGACTATATTGGAGTCTGCCAGATGCAGTACGTGTAACAGAATGAAACAGAAATTTCAGTGATAAAAAATCATCCTCTTTCTCTCTTGATAGTATAATAAGCTTTTAAATCATGTTTGACATGCGTACGTTGAGTGAGCTGGCAACCCTGTAAAATCTATGTGGTAATATATGTGGTAAACCCTTTCTGGAGCAGTAATCTCATTGCTTTGTCTAATGGTTCTCACTTCATGTGGCCTACTTGTCCCCAAGAGACTTATTTGACTCTGCCTTTCCTGAGCCACTGGTTGCTAATGTTCCTTATTATGAAGAAAGCAGGAAAGTGCCCGAAGGCAAAGGCTACTCTGCTAGTGGTACAACCACCAGCAACCTTCTGCTGAGGCCTTTTTTCCTCCCCTTCTTCCTGAAAAATCCCATAAAATATGCACATGTGTTATAAAGGGATTGCTTTGTGTCTCAAGGAAAAAAAAAAGTGAAAGGAAAATAAAAAAAAAACCCACACCAATATGACAGTGCTCTTTACGCTGCTCCAATTGCTAATCTGACAAGCTCCATCTGGTAGGCAGACCTTTTATCTTCTCATCACCCTAAATCTCCGAAGGAAAGTGGACACTAGTGGCATATGTGCATTGTTGGTTCCTGTGCCTAATGAGGTACACAATTGATAGGTCTAACTGGAGAAACGTTATTTAAACTTGGATAAGAAAGGAGTGTGAGGGCATAAAGCAGGCACTGCTTATTTTTTCCCTCTCAGCAGTCGTTCACCTGGACAAATACTATGTCAAAAGCAAGACCTAACCGTATTATAAATCCTCATATAATTTATGCACCTATACCTGAATTACCTAAGGAGATTAAAGTAGATTTATCTAAATGTTTTCTTGGCAGTGACTCAACTATCTACCTTATGTAGCTGAACATTTCATACATTTATGAATTGTTCTGTGCTGGGAACTATGGAGGCGATATATTTTTTAACTTCAAGCTTGAGGTCTAAAAGATACAAACTGCCTCCCATATTATATGGGACCACAGGAAGGTTCTAAGATATACTGCTGTAAAATTTGTGATGTTCCCAAGGTTAGATGGTTATATTATTACCTATCAAGATAGCGATTTCAATTCGAGTCTAGCAGGTAGGCGTTAGATACATACACTCCTGGTTGACTCATGTATTCTGCAGACACTGTGAGATATATTTCAGATTTGGTCTTTCAATATCTAAAAGAAATTTCTTTCAGATCATCAGTATTTCCTTTTTGTATGTACCAATATGTATCTCACTGAAATGGTAAAGTCAAATTTCAATGTGAAATTGCTATCACAACTGACTGAACATTTCCTGTACACCATAGTCTTATGCTTCACAGATGCTTGAGTTAAAAGCATACCTGATGTTATTGACCATCCACAGTTACTTCCTAAAAAATTAATATATTTTTAGAGCTAACACAACATTTCTGAAGCTCATCTCTTTTAACTGGCATAAAAATCAGTATCAAAATACGCTTACAGTCTCAAAACACCACGCCTGCTAATCTCTGCAAGCATAAATTATTGTCTACCTAGTAACAGCAAAATGAGTTTCAACTTTAAAAAGCGTCCGCAGCTGGTCCATGCTGAGATCTTGCTCCAGTCTGTTATGTGAGTTTGATGTGACTATGTGGTGACGGCCACACTAGGTCTCCCACAAACTTGGAGAGGAGACTTCCTTTCAGTTCTAATAAGCAAATAGTTTTACCTTGAAGGATATAAAACGCTAATTGCATGACTTCCATCCTCCCGTGAAACCTCCCCTATATCCCTCCTATGAATGTTTCATTCATTGTCACTTTTAACCAGTGAATATCATAAAATTAATTTTCCCAATTGCAAGAATAGTATTTATTAAGTATTTTCTCCCCTACTAAGCAGCAATGTCCTCTGCACACATGCTTGGGGGAACTCCAGCAGGAACTCGAGCCCTGTGTGATCACAGGATGGGTTGTACTGGGTTGCTCTCTGAAAATGAAAAAAATCAGTTCCAACAGAACTCACAGCAGCAAAGTTCCCAGTAGCCTACCATGGCCTCTGGTGAACCCTCTCTTGCCAGAGCTCTCAGACTTCCTGCCTTTGCATCCTATACCATCAGTAATCAAAACTCCACTCTTTACAGTCACAGACTAAACGAAAAAAAGTTTTTACCTACTCAGTGAAGAGAGAAGAAATAGGTTTTTTAGTACTACACGTGTCATTTCCCTTCCTAATACTCCCTCTCTTGTCTTTGTTTAATTTTTCTCCTTTATATTTCCTCCTACACTACATGTAGCCATCTAGTGTTTTTTTTTCTTGCTTTCTTATTTTCCTCTGCTTATTCTTTACTTAACCTCTACCTTCTACCTTGCTTTTTCTTTCATCTCTGTGCTTATTCTCTTCTTTCTCTGCTGTCTCCTGTGCATAGACTTTTCTTGAATTCTCTGCACCATTGCAGCTTCCTATCCATTTCATTATTTTAAATCTTCTCTCTGCTGCCACTTGTGTTGTTTTCCCTCAAACACTCAATATTTTACCATTCCTTATATTTCATTTCCTCTGCAGATAGTTCCATATAATTCCCAGATTATCTGATGTTGATCATTTTTCATACAAGGAACCTAATACCAGTTTCCCAAGAGAAAAAAGGAGTTGGATGGTAATGCCAATGTCACTTCCAGGGTAAGGAAACAACTAATAGATAACAGCCATTGCTCAGTTTCATTTCCCCCATCAATTACAGAGAGTCTGGAAAGATCATCCAAAAGTGTAAAGGATATTTCTCAAAATGCCTCCAGGCTCACGAGAAGACTGAAGACGGTAACACAGTCAGCACAGTACAAACATAATGCAAGGCAAAGCTCATCTTCTTTCTCTAGAAGTTTTAAAATGTTAAGCTACTATTGGTATTAAATCAAAAGAATTAATTTTTCCAAAAAATAGTTGCTGTTGTTTCTGCTCCCCGAGAGCTGGGGAACGTATTGACATTGCCTCGAAACATCAGCTCACCAAGTCAAGACTCCAGAAACACAGACTGCCCCTATTTGAGCTTGGATTTTGAACTGTGGATGAGCTCTCTGCTGCAAACCATGAGCCTCAATAGTGCCTGTTACAAGACCCTCAAGGCTTCCAAGCCATAGAAGCTGTTGCTTGTTGATATGCAAGCTAGCAGCACAGCAGAGATACCTCAAGGCCATGGATACAGCAATTCGGGCTCCCCAGCAGCCCTCAGGCGTAACTACAGAAAACTAGGGCAGAATCTCACTTGTGTTGTATTGAAAGTTTCTTGAAATCGAAGTGCTTTTGCATGTCCTGAAGAAAAACTGTTTTGCCAGAATATTTCCAACTATACTTCCAGTTTAAGGAGAGAAGTAAGAGAGAAGATGGTAGAGGAAAGAAAGCGCCATCACTTGCATTTTACAGTCCCTACCTTCTCCATTACTTTGCCAGGACAGCAGATGCATTAAAGAATTCTTTCTCTTCCCTAATTGCATACACAATAAACTACTTAGGGTTTCATATGCCAAAGATACTGCACTCTGAATGATCCATGACCCTTCCTTCTATAGTTGTTTCAAAGAATAACATCCTCATACTCAGGTTGTTTCTCATACATTATTCATAATACTGTGCTTTGCCAGAGACCTGGCACTTAGCAACTGAACAAAAAGTAAAATAAAGATAGGTAACTTCTACCTTGACATATTTGTCTCTAATGCAAACATGAATAATGAAGAAAGCCAATATATGAGGTAAATAAGGTCCTCATATAATGAGTCTTTTGTTCTCTGTCAAAATCATTCAATATCTTTTGCTTTTGCAGGAACTCAAATGAAAATGTGTTTTTAAGACCGAATATATTCAATTTGATACTGCCCATAAAACTGCCACATTATCTGTCATGACCATCAGGCTATGCATTACCCTGCTTGGGAAATTCCTCACACATCCAAGAGCTTCCGCCCCTGGACATCAGCACAATGAGGTAATTGTCCACCATCTGACTGCATCATGACTGAGTCATGCCACCTGTCCCTTCCTTGGTCTCTGGTCACAGCAAACAATGCATTCCACCAGGCTTTTGGAGATTAAAAAAATCCAATGCAACAAAAACAACTTGTAAAATGTTTACCAGAACTCAGTTCTATAAAACATATGTATAAAAACATAACACTTCAGAATAAATTAGTTAAACTTTGTCCATCTACCTACACTGTTCATTCATCTCATTTTTATCTCCTAAGTCTTGTATACAGTCTTCTTCCAGACCATTACAAGATGCAGAAGTGTTATGTTGCCAAGGATTCATTAGAGAAGAGTTGATGCACAGCCTGACCATAGCCACAGTGTTCAAGGGGACAGTTATATGACTTGCAAGGCTCCCATTCCAAACTGGAAGCAGCAAGTCCTAAAATAGGAAAGTCAGTTTCTTTTTGCATTATTTGAGACAAAGGATTCAGTTTAACAGCCCTTTTTTTCTAGTCTGAAGATGAGACTGGAGAGTCTGCAACTTAGAAAGCTTGCTTAGCATCGAAGCTATAAACAACTCCTATTAAACATCTAATCATATACTGGCTTATAATATGATCACTATAACTTGTCTTTGCAGACGGAAATGTGCCTTAAATGCCCATAATAATTTTATGGGCATGAACAAGTTCAAGATTATTCTCTTTAAGCCCTCCTATGCGTCTCCTACTGTTCTTTCATGGAAAAGCCTTGCTTATGCTGTGTGCAAAAAGATAGGATCGCATCTGTGTTTGAATGCTTTTTGTACAAATTCTACTGCAGCTCACAGTTCCTCAGCTGATTATTCACAGAGCCCATCAGGCCTGTGCCTGTCACACGGTCAAACAAGGAAAACAGCACAACAGGAATGTTAATTAGTATAGCATAAGCACAGTCATAATGAACTCTAATTGCTTGTCAGTGGCAGTTGCCATAAGGCGCAACACCTACACCAGTTCTCGCACCTGTGGCTATGACTACAGGTATTGCCAAAGCTGAACATGGGCCCCGATTAGACATTGTTTATTAATATCAGCAGTCTATCAAGCCAGCATCACATACATTTGTATGTGTTATCTTTACGATTTAGTGCTCTTATGTTTCTGAGCATGACTTAAAAAAAATCTTCACAATTCTCCCGATTTTGCTGCCATTTGAACCATCTCCCACAATACTGAGAAACAATTTCATGCTTGACCAGTTTTTTAGTGACATATTTGATCTCAGTATTATAAGAAAAAAAAATCAGCAGGAAAAACAATCTGAAAGGGTTTTTATTCACTAAAACACAACTGATTTCAACAGAAACTAATGGTTTGTCACAAAATGTAGCTACTAAACTGCAAAATATTAAGAGTACTTTTAATCTCATTCTGATAAACTGTTGAAATGGCAATATCTTCCCCCAAAACTTAGCATTTTTGCAAGCAAGTCTTTGAAAGAAATGTAAAAAAGAAAGATCACACATTACTTTAGCAGATTCCATTACATTTATGATCTCACCCAGACTCTCTTCTAAACAGTGAATATAAATTATGCTGATTAACATCACAGTCTGAGGTGATCTGAGGAGGAAAATGGATTATGATCTGCAAAGGATGAACAGAGACATCAAAGCACTTAGTTACCACATCTGAACTGCAGTCATCTTTTAGAATAACACTCCAAAGTGCTGACAGGATAGTGAAATAGAAGTGCTACCCTATTTAGAGATGGTTATTTCACCAAAGTCGGTGTATCTCAGGTATTTAAAAGACACACACCATATTAACATCTACTTTGACATAATTGTAATGAAACCTAGCCATATGCAGATGACAAATTTTACTCGTAAGAAAAACAATCAACTATCCAGTGATTACATCTCAATCATTTTTCATATAGAGGAAGATAAAAAAGCAGTAACATTTCACTGAAGCTTATTTTATCTCATCCTTAGAAGGAGGAGGAAAAACAGTACAGGAGATTATAGAGGAAAGTTGTAAATTGTAAAATGGCAAATATCTCCCATTAAAGTAGAAACGCAATCTTTCGGTTCAGTTAGCACTCCACATAGTATCCTAGAAGGTATGAGTAACTCATGCAAGAAAAAAGGAATGACTTCTGAGGGTACAGTTATCTCACAGACTGACGTGGCTGGGGTATGGCCAAACCCCAGGTACTAACGGTTGTAGATCTACAGTTCTACGAATCTCTTGAGGACAAGGATGCTTTTAAACAGTGATGTCCTACAAACAATTCTGTGTTTAATGAAATGAATGATTTTCAGTCTTTCTTTTTGATTTGCAGATGACTTCATTTTCTTTTTCAGCAAATACACAAATCCCTACTCAGCAAATGTTAACCTACTGAAATTAACTTGTTTTATTTTGCATTTAAAGATCTCTTTAAGCTATTAAGTTTTTCTTCCTTATTTCATTTTTTTGCATTCTCCCATTCCAACCAGAATGATAAAATGTACAACAATTAAAAAGACCCCAGAAAACAAACAAAAGAACATTTTCTCTGATGCTTCCCGCTCTTTTAAGTATTTGATATACATTGACAGTATTTAGTGCACTATTTCTTCTTTGGTATTCCTACTCTTTGGTATTGAAAGAAAAAAAAAAGCAGCATTGTTCAAATACTTATCAGCGAAGACTTCAGTAAATATTTAGTCTATTATGCTTAGAGTTCCATGTACGAAGGTCAAATGAAACCACTTGGAAGGACATAGTGAAATCATACATTTTAAACATGGGAGAACTCAAATCTGACACAGGACAGCTGTATTTCCATTTTCCTCATTTTCTTTGAATCTTTGTCATTCATTTTTCTCTTTCTTCCTAAAGCGAGAAAGTGACTCAGTCTGCAGAATAAATTGCCCTGCTATCCACAGACACATCAATCCTTTTACATCCGAATGTTCTTTACCAAAGCAGAGATACATACGTGCATACCGCTACCTGATTGCAAAAAGAAAGACTGAGTAATGTTCTTAATGCATCTTACACTAAATATTAATAAATATTTAAATTTAAGTGCTGTTTCTCATGCTCTGTCTCCACCGTTTTCTCTTCATTTGATTTCCATTCTCAAATGTTCCAAATATCTGCACAGAAAATGTTTTAAATAAAGAAGGACCATAATTACGGGTTTCCCTAATTTCCTAATTTCCTTTTTAATTTGGCGGGGGGGGTGGTTTCTAGTAGATTTAGATAATTTTCACTATTTTTCCCAATGAAGAAATAAGCTTACTTCTACTTTAACTGAACTTGAGATACTAATTCACTTTCCCTTTACAAGGAAAGGACTTCATGAAGCAATCAACATCTAATCAAGTTACAGAATTAGAAATTATTTTTTTAAAGTAAGATTGTGCATCTCAGTTCTCTTAGAAGAACTAATCTCGCAGGCACTATAACACTGTTCTAAAATAGATTAAAAAATTAGCAGAGTTTTTCTCTTTATAATGGTTTTAGGAAATGAAGATGATAAAAGTGAAACTTCTATTGAAAGTCAGTCCTAATGTAACTTAATAGCAAGTTTCTGATAACCATGGAAAGAAGTTTTGATGAGTCAATCTACTCTAGAAGAAAAAGAATTTGTAGCAGCGTCAGCACTCAAAGGAGGGGAATCACATTACTATTTTTCTCTGATAAGTCCCAAATATCCGATATTAAGTCCTGAATAAAAACATCTCCCCCACTTGATACAAATAATACAACTTCTGTTATTGGAAGGACTGGACTTCAGATGTTAACCACAACTCTGCAACAAGGTTACTTCTTAAACGACTTAAAGGTTACTTCTTAAACGATTTAAACGTCTTAAACGACTTCTGTTTCCCTGACTCTCTAATGAGCAAGTCTGTACCAGTCATAAAGCCACTTATCGTAGTAAAAAGTTATCACCTTTCTGTTGAAAAGTAAACAAAAAGTAATATTTTTGTAAAATTGTCAGTGTAGATTATTATTATGTTAGCCATGCTCATACAGCATCCTGCCACTCCACTCAGTCTTCTAAAGAGGACTAATTCTGCATCTCCACGAGTCCCAGACCCACAGAGCCAAATTGAAAAAACTACTAACACTCCACTCCTGCCCTCAGTTATTAGACATGCATGAAACATAAAGGGTCATAAATCTTCTTATGACACAAAGATTGTTTTAAATCTACTGCAATCACTGCTTATGAAAGTGTTGTTGCTGAACCCCACTCCCAAAGAGAAGGCTATGTTTTTAAAAGTATGCGGGATACAAGAAAAAAAAGAGCAGTGACATTTCTGTAAATTGTATGCTTTGATTGTCAATGACCTAGAAAGCAGTTTATTTTTAAAACAAACATTCTCAAAATCTTTGATGGCATATTCATCAATCCATCTGCCTCACTGTAAATTCTCTGAAGTGCAGGTGGCTTGAAACGTCATGTTACAGCAATTAATGAAGTTTTTGAATCTCTCTTGCTCTTTCATCCTTTGTTGAATGGTGAAAAGGGTTATCATCTTTAATTTTCCATCCAAACAGTAAACACAATTGGATATTTTCATACCTTTTCACACTTCTTTCAATAAATAAATGCATTACTTGTTTTATTATAGAGCTACTGATAGCAATCCAACTACATCTTAGAATAATCAGCATGACAGTTCAAAAAAAGACTAAAATATAAATGCTGCTGTGCTCCAGAAATAAAAATGAATGAAAAAAACCCCAAAACATGACCCTAACTGTATAACAGATAAACTATAAAACTCAGTAAGTTCCTAAAATAAAGCCTTATGTTTCAGTGTTCTATAGTAAGCTCTTCTTCTTGACTCTTCTCTCCTGGCTGGAATAAGACCTGCCTCACTCTTTCTTGCAGGCATTGTGCAACTAACAAGGATTCTCCAACTGCTTAAATGACAGATATTTCTCGAAGAGCAGGTTTGGAGCTTTGTCTGATACAGTGATGGGAATAGAAAACAATATCCAAAAACCTGTGAAACATTTGTGGCTCTGCACGTATTGCATGACTAATTTTATACATTCAACCTGACAGTATTTGATTAGTAGGCTGTTTTATTTAAAATATATGCTGGAGCATCTTATCAGAATTAAACGTAAATTTTATAACTCAAAAGGAGAGGTGAAGAGTAACTGAAATGTTTTAGAAGCTTCTGAATGTCTGCATTTGTGCTCTGTGCAGATTTAAGACAATTCAATGAGTTATCCACAGTGAAACTATTGTCTTTGATTTGGTGGTGGGGAGGGGAATGGTGAAGGGGATGAAAAGAACAACATCCCTGCATTCTTCCTACTGTCAATTCCACAGCAACTCCTTTTAAAAAATAACTGGAAATCCCTGGGTGGTCTGATGGAAAGCAAGCAAATGGGAACACGCTCTTTAGTATGACAGTTGTGCAAACCAAATTCTGAACAGATTGACATTAAGTTTCTAAATTACAAAGAATAAACCTGCTGCTCATGGTTCTCTTGTAATGCCAGTACATTTTAAGTTTCAAAATTTTCTTTCACTGCTTTAGTCTTTTGGTTCTTGTGTTTTCCTTAACCTCTACTGTTTTTTCACCTAAGACTGGATACAGAAGAGGACTCACATGCAGAAAAGCACACTGTCTTTTATATCCTGAGTCCAAATCAGTATAATATAAATGACCAATATAAGGTACTGAAATAAATAAAGGTATTCTCAAATGTTGTATTATTTGTTCTTATGCTTTGAATATTCTGTTATCCTCTGATATACAGTCACAGATGAAAACCTGAAACAGCCACTCATTTTCCTATGAAAGTGCTATGAAACAACTCTACAAGATAACTTGAAAGTGTCCATGCTCTTCCTGTCTCGATTTTAACTTCCCTACATTAAACTAGAATGACTGGCAGTCATGTCCCACCACTCACATCAAACTTGCATGCAAAAAATCCGTCAGCAGAACCTGTTACTCTGCTTACACTTGCCCAGGTATATTAGAAGCTTATTTTGTGGTTCTTTCTTGAGCCTGTATTTTCTTTTTTTCCCAGTTAACTGGGAATAAAACTGCTATAGCTTCAGGCAAATCTGTGGTGAGACACTGAAAGACTATCAGTTCTCCAGCAATGTCTGTTGCTTCAGCAGCTCCATATACTGGATGAAACCAGACAAATGAATATCTGCACTTAACTCACAAAATCCGGGCTCCTCACCACCTTTAAGCTTTTGCCAGGAAACTTTCCTGCCTAGAGGAAGACTGCAGTTACTGCATTCCCACTCGCTGCAGCAAGCTTAAGGATTCAGGCTCTCATGGAGACCATGCAATCACTCTCCATGCCCTTGATTTTTCTTGGCCTCTCAAGGTTCCTTGGTTCATGCAACCTCTTCTTGTGCTACGATCAAGTACAATGAAAATACTAGCAAGAGCACTTACTGCCCTCATCAAATTTAGGGTCTCTCTGTGGAAGACAGAACTAAAAAATGGAACCTCTCCTCTGTTAATACAGTTCATCTGTAACCTGCTAAGATGCAATAAGGAGTCTATAGGGAATAAGAGAATAGACAGTGTCCTTCAGGACTTTGAGAGTGTTATAGTTTCAAAATCTTCCAGGGAATTTTTCTTTCTCTTGCCAACACAGGGGGTGGTTGATAGCTCTGAGTTCCAGTTTGATGGCTGGGATGAGGGGAGGGCAGAGGGGGATGAGACGTTGCTTCTGGTTGGTGCCACTTCTGCTCAGCGGCTGCCGTGAGCAGGAGCCACTGTTTTGCTGGGTTGGTGGAAGCATCTTGGAGGGAGCTCCCTTGGCTCAGGCCCCAACTCCATGTGCCCTATTCTGTCCTTTGGAGAGAGAGAGATCATCATGTGGAATTGCTGCAGACTCCCTGGGAGCCGACATCACCTGCAGAGGAGCTGCTACCCTGCACTCCCCCAACACTTCTGGACAAAAGGACAAGGAGAGGGTGACACCATGTCCTGCTGTCCATAAATATAACTGCACCAAAAGGAGCAGGGATAGAACTTAATCCATTAAGGGTTTTTTTTTGGTTACGGTGTTGTTGTGTGTCCTGTTCTGATTTTGGTTATATATATATATATATACACTTGTGGTTAAGAACCATTAACCTTGTTAACCTTCTCTATACATTGTTTCCTGATTTTCCTCTTAATTTTTTCCTCTTAATTTCAGATACGCATCTTAGTTTTCCTTTAAACTGAGACAGAGAGTATTCCTAATACTCTTGCATGTAGAATTACATGGACAGAAAATACATGACTAGTTTCTAACAAAGGGAACTCAAGAAAGTCTCATTGGCTTGTAGCATAACATGTGGGGCTAAAGCCATTTGCAAAGGGAGATCATGGACATCTCTCTGTAAAGCAAAGTTCTTTGTTCAAGAGTAAAAGGTAAGTAACATCCCACAACATCATCAAAGGTTCAAAGGACATTAATGCCAAGAGAAAACGGGATTGAGGAAGACAATGAAGATAACTCTAAACCAGGGTTTATGAGGCAATACTTCCACCCTATGTACTGGTAGTGAACCACAAACAGAATTTATTTAAATTTTTAGGCATTTTAAGGAGGCTTTAGGCAGTCGGCTTGAATACATACTTTTTACATTCTACAGTCTGTGCCTGTATTGCAACAGTCTCCTTTTACCAGAACCAAAGCTTACAAGCAGTGAGAAAGAGGCAAAGACAGTGGAATTTTGCCATTTGGAAAACTGTATTTTTATCCAAATTGAAAATTTAATTTATGAAACTGAATCCCAATATTAATCTCCTGCATATTCATAGCAATCTCTTTCTCCTGCTTGTAGAATCTGATTTACGACTTAGGCAAGAATCAAGTACCAGTTTTGTCAGTATCAGAGTGTTTGAGTTATTGGATTAAGAATGAGTTAAGTAATTTAATCACAGTGCATCTTGATTTACAACAAAATTTGGCATACATGGTATCGTTCAACCAGAGAACAGAGCCGAGTGCTACCATTTTCTATATGTATGCAGCTATATGTAAGAATATGGCATATTGAATAATAAATCTGGTTACATATAATGGCTGTGCATATTAATTATTTGCTTTAGAAACTTATACTTAATCATGCATATCCTGTTTGGACTCCAATTCTTTTAAGAAGGCTAGATGATAATGAAGGAAAATTTGAAAGCAAAGCAAAGATAACAAACCCCAGTAAGGCACTACTGTGATAATCTCTCACAGAGAGAGCAAGGCTGGTGTGAGGGTGAGAGGAAAAGAAAAAAAAAAAAGAAAATAACCACTGTACAGGTATAAATATTTCAGATTACTCATAACACTGCTAACAATAATCAAAAATTTTCCTTTCACAGGAAATGAATGTTTTGTATGCTTTTTATTTGACTTATCCTACTATTTTTTGTTTTTAAAAATTATTTCCTGTTTTCATCTTCCAAGGGACTGCACATTAAAAGAAGATTTTTTTTTTTTCCACAAAAGAATATACTATATGTTGTGTGCCCAGAAAATTAAAAGCTTAGTTATATTTAGTATGTATCAACTGGCAGACGTGCTGCGTCCTGATTAAGCATCAGTTCCTTTCCCAACCCAATAATATTGTAAATCAAACTTCCTATTTCATTCTTTGGTTTGTTTTACAACTCAGGAACAGAATCCCACTCTATCAAACTTTTTTTTTTCCTTTTCAATTAGTTTTTCTTCACCTTTTCTTGAGTTTACTCTCTCATAGGAAAATCCTGACCCCTCTGATTTCATGCAGGCTCAGAATTACAAAGCAAGTTTTCAAATCACGAACAGTATATAACATATGGAGTGACATCGCTGATTGGTACTGCTGCAAAAAATTATGCTACAACACATCTGGACACAAAAACTACTTCTGTTAACCCATCACACAACTCAATAGAAACCAGCTTTGGGTATTTTGTCAGATTCCAAAAAAAAATCAATATTTCTCTGAAGCCTCTGGATAGCCTTCCAAGGAGTCCCAAAGGATCTAACTTCATTTATATGAGCCTATGTAGCTGTGCGGATGGGTTTCTTTCTTTTTTTTTTTTCTTTTCATTCAATTTTATCTCATTTTTTTCAATTGCAGGGCTTTATTGTGTGTTTTAGCTTACTCAGCTATCCATGTTTTTCTTAACTGAGCAATCATAAAAGACCATTCTACAACATACTCTGAGAAGCAAGTGCGAGTAAAAATACTTAAACAAATAAACAAATCACAAAATGTCTGGAAAAAGAATGCAAGCGATTTGTGCAGCATTCTTGATCAATATCAGAGGGTTTTCTTGGTTTTTAAACAAGTTAAATTAAAACATTTAATTACAGTGAAATTTCAGAACAATATTTGCTCTGAATGTTAAAATAAGAGGAGAAAGTAAACTTCCATTTCTTCAAAACTAAGAGGAAAAAGCATTCCCCAGGGATTTTTTTTGTGTTGAAATTCCATACCTTAGAAGTTCATCTGCATACAAGTAAGATCTGTAGTTTGATCCTTTGGTTTTATCCATGCTTTCTAAACAATCCAACATGAGGACAGAATTTACTAGATTTGGGCAGAACTGGCCATGCTGTTTGGTACTACCTAGCTAGAAGCTCGAGTTAAAAAAAAAAAATGTTACATCTTTTCTCTTTGAGAACAAAATACTTGACCAGAAGTGATTATAGGTCTGCAGCAGACGTTGTCAGACTTTCAGAAGCTACAGGTCAACACAGCTCTGCAACTGTGAAGACTGCTAAAATTGTGACAGCTTTGCATTAGGTAGTCTGCATACAACCCCTCAAAAATAAACCAAATAGAAACAAAAAAGGTGTGCTTCTTTCCAGAAGTCCAAGAAAGAGCAAGAAAGAGCATGCTCCATCACAAATGCACAACAACATTTTCAGAAGGAACAGAAAGTAGGTATTGTATTCTATTTGTTGTTTTGTTCGGGGTTTTTTTCCCAAATACAGCTATTTACGTCCAGGACTGGACTTTGTTCACTAGGTCCCTCACCCTAATCATTCATCTTCTCCGAGGCCATGAAACACACTGCGTGATTCAGCCTCGACATACCCAGGATCTCTCTATTGTCTTGGCTTCCTATTCGTAACTGCCACACCTACCACTAGATTTATAAAGCTCAAGAAGTTTAGTGAAGATCACTTGACAACTATAAAATGCATCACATGTTTTTTCAGACTGTTGCATATTCCCATGTGTCTGAAAAGGGAATAAGTGGACTGTTACTAAATTGCTTTTGACTACTGGTGATTATTCACAAAAATGAAAGCTTCGCTGCTTTGCTCTATTGAAATCTTGCTACTTAACCAGGTAAGAAGACTTACCAGTTATTCCTTACTACCTTTTAAGGAAGTTTAAATTATATTCTTATTCTATGGACTTGACAACATATTTTCAAACACAACATTCAAACAGTTAAATCAATAAGGTGAGCAAAAAAATTACATAGCCTTACTAAGTTTAAATTGTTCATAAAATAGCTGTATAGCTCAAGTTCAACAGTTTTCATAGCTTGCCTAGCATAGCATAAAAATGTTTTTGTTTCTTCATTATAAACACTTTCAAATATACATATGTTAAAGTCTGGGAAAATACAGACAGATGCTTTGAAAGTAATTACTATCTCTAAAACAAAATATTCTATTGGCAAAACGTAAAACATTTTCAGACAAAAAAAATTGTAGCTTCTCAAAGAATCTTGTCATATATTTATCCTATATGAATCTGCACTTTTGCCACTTTCACTGCAAGAGTTATTATCTCACTGGTAACCACAAAACAGAAAAGACAATTTATTTGGAAAGACGGAAAAGATTTTACAGTTATATGCACTGTAAAATTGGCTCACATTAAGGCATAATGTGGGTACCATTAAAAGTTTGCCGTTTACCAAGTGTTATGACATAATTGATATTCATGATACTGTGATATTTCTGTTTGCTTAGGATAGCAGGTGATATATTTGATGTAATTGGGCAGTATCGTCATTGAAGAAAAAACACCATAAACTGCTTTATTTAGAATAAGGAACTACTTGCAATTTTCAGAGAAGAAATGATAAATTGGTTGCATAGCACTGGGAACCTATTATTAAACAGCACATTCAGCAAGAGAATGCTGTAATTTGGAAAGTCATAAAGGAACATACAGAATTACAATGCCACAATAGGTACGTAAGCTGATTTTCAATTCACATGACTGATGAAAAATTCAGAATCAATGCTCTTCTTAGACTCAGATGCCCTCCTACTTTCCCTAATGCTACTTTCCTCTTTCACTCCTTTCCAGGAAGCCTGCTTTAATTTAGCTCCTTTGATCCAGACCTGCAATGGGATCTTCACAAGCTTCCTGAATGGACTGATGCTGTGATGGTTAGTGAATCAATTGCCGTTTTCCGATTCTGCTCTCTCAGCTGAACCACCATCTAAAGCGGCTGCTTTTCACCATCTTTTTCTTCTGTAAGGCTGTTTCAGCTTCCTTTCTAGATGCTACAGTTCAGTACCATTTCAGCCATAGTCCCATTGTTTTCTCTGTTCACCAAAAATTCATTAGATGGCTGCGTTAAAGAATAACAGACTTCCAGGAATGAACCAACTACATAATTTACACTTTTGGTTAATTATGAAGTATAAAATCTTAAACGTTGAGTGGCAGTCAGGTGGCAGGGGTTGTTTTCTGGCTTAGTACTTTGTAAAAGTACTGTTTTTATCTTTTGTCTGAGGAAGGCCACTTTTTTGCTTTCATTATTAATCTTGTTGGTTAGTAAGACCACTTGTACTGCATTAATATTAATACAAAAATAATGTCCTTTTCCCTACAGATTACCCTAAATGCAAATAATCATTTTTTGCAGAGCCACAAAAAGAAGGCAGAATTCCCTTTTCAGAGTCCATTTAGAATCAACTAAAATAAAAACTTTTAGGGCTACACTAACATGGTAATTATAAAATTCTGTTTTAACTTTTCAGCAACTCCCACATAAAATTCAGCTGAGAAACAGAGAAAAGAGTAATTCTATGCAGCTCAACAGTCAGCTCATTTTGAATTTAAATGAAATCAGAAATACCCACAGAGAAGTTCATTCTTCTGAGATTTGCAACTTAATCTCAAAACTAAATGGTTTTGGCTATCTGCTTAGGTAAGCAAACAGACTTGGAAACTGATGAATGATCTTGGAACTTTTTTCTTCTTGGTAAACTAAAAAGGATTGTTTTAAGTGTAGCAAGCAAATTGTCACCAAAAAAACAACTTATCTGAATTACTTTACTATGCACAAATTGCACGGCCATTCTTAGGTTATGGATTAAAAAAGCTTTACTCTTTCACTAGATGAGGCCTACCTAGTGCTTACAAAGAAAAGGCAGAAACCCAGGATTGTTTAGTCTTAATTCTTTTCTGAGGCTTCTCTCCATGAAAAATAGGCAGGTGAGTTTCTTTCAGCGTCACTTTACCTTTTTGTATAAAGGGAATTTATAACAAATCTTGAAATGTACTCCTTTGTACATTTCGGGAGAGAGAGCACACACAATCTCAACTTAATTTCAGCACCTTAAAGCATAACTTTCATAGTTTCCTCAAGGTCACTTAAAGCATGATATCCAGAATGGCCCCATCTTCTATCAGCCAAGCCATCAGGCAAACAACAACACTGGCAAGGGAATGTTCTGTTTCATTTTATTGTGAGGTTGCACGTTGCCTCTAGCTATGACTTTCAAATGGTTTTACAGGTCACTCTTTCAAAGTCTTGCAAACATAGCAAAATAAAAATAACTGCAAAACCACTACTGAAACCTTCATGTCTTTTCCCAAAGCACAGATCACCTGGACACCAACCCAAAAGAAACATTAAACAGTTTTCCTACTTTTCCTTTCATCATTTCTACACACTAGAAAGGACAATGCATCCTGATCTTTGTTATCATAACACTTCATTCCTCTCAAGAAAAATTGGTAATATTTTGTAGGAGGAAAAAAAAAATCCTTTATGAACACTTGTCCTTCGTTTCCTTCTATAGTCTAAGAAGTTATTTAAAAGTTACTTTGATTACAGTATAACTTGATAACACAGAACAGTTAGCAGAGTTGGAACATTTTTTCACTCGGAGTAAAATCATGTCACCTATTCCTCCTTCTGTATCAGTTGCTAGTATTGACCAAATAAATGCTTAAAATTAAATGTTCCCTTAAGCTATCTGCAAAAATCTGTGAGTTCACTAAATGAGGAAAAAAATAAAGACTAATGCCCAGACTAAGAAAGGTCATAGAAAATAATCCTGCAGCATTACATTACGTTACCTAATAAAGGCATTTAGAAGGCAAAAAAAAGGTCTCCCCAAACCTGGGTAGAAGATTGCATGAATATATTCATTCTATGAAAAACAATGAGAAACTGTACTGGGAAAGTAATGGGGAAAACAACATTTTTGCTATGACATTATCCTGAGCTTCCACTACTTGATATAGAAAACACCCACATCCATGAAACAGCTTTTGACGTACAGATAATGAATTCTCTATTCTGCCTTCCTATTGTGTTGGTTTCCACTATTTATTAAAGTCATCAGCTTTTCACAGGAACATTAAAATCAGACCAACACAAAAAACAGGAAGATAATGAGTGGATTTCTGAGGCAAACAAACTGTCTAAGAATAGTACATCAAGCAGTGATTTAATCATACAGTGTACCTTTGTTTGCTTTACACAACTCCACTGTTGCCTTAATTCTTCAGCTGCTTCTTATAAATACTCTTCTGGGTAATGCCTGACACATTAATTTCTATCTAGGGATAAGGCGCTGTTTTGAAACCAGCACACAAACAAATACACATAGGATTCTTCTTTCATCTTTCACCCAAGGAAAATATACTGGGAGCTTACTTAATCACGAAGGAAAACAAATTTCTCCTTATTTATACTGTAACAAGCATTGCAGAATTGATGAGTATAGTGCAGGTTAAAGTGTATGCAGCACCAAATAACAACTTTGCAGAACCTGCTTAGTCCTCCTGAGCTTCCTGTACTCCACTGAGACTGCTCTGAGTGTTGTAAATAAAATTGCAAATTAAAATCTTTGCACTAATCAGCAAAAAGGAAACTCTGGTATCAGAGAAAGTGGTGAAGATGGGTCCCAGCCATACTTCTCTTGAAATAAAAGGCAAGCAGGATTAGGCTGTGTGTACTGTATTAAAATAAAGCCTATATACAAAAGGATTAACCAAAAAACCCAAACCCCACAGTTAATGCCCTAGTAGTGGTCATATTGCTGTCTTCCTGACATCCACCCCCATTAAGTGCACTTAATAGCTCATGAGTCAGCAAATAAAAAACCACAAGTGATGGCACTGGTAATTTGTCTATATATGTGAAGATTACTTTTTCAGAAAGAAATCATGCAGTATTATTACTGGAGTTAGAATAAACCCAGACAATCTTTATTGTCTCTTCAGTAAATGTAGTAAACACTTGGTTGTCTTAGCTTTCTTTAGCAATACAGAAATTTTATTTTCATTATGTGTATTTCAAGTATACTAAATCGTGTTTCTAAAATTTCATGGAGGGAGTGAAAATACAATACATTAAAGTGCTTCAGGTCATAATGGTAAAAGACTGATTTATTTGATATTGCTTAGCTATTCTGCCTGTATCATAAACAAAGATTATGAGATAATAAATTAATCTTGAAGGAAGTAGCTGAAATTTACTATTTGTGACTTTAGAGCCTTTGGTCACAATGAAAATGCATCTGAAATATATAGAGACATAAGCTGTCCTTTTTATTATTTATGTGTGTCAACTTTCCCTTCAACACCAATTCAATTACTGTTTCTTCAGGATAAAAGCTTGCTGTGAATAAACTATAATGGGAGATGCAAGAAGAACAAAAATAAATCATAGTTCTGTAAGACCAAGATCTTTCTACTATTCTTGGTGTACCACTTTACTAAAAAACATTTTCATAAAAAAAAAAATTCTATCCTGATGGAAAAAATCTCTTAAACAAAAGGGTCTGGTGCAGCCTTTGATTTTATGACCTGTCTTCTACAGCTTCAAAATCTGTTCACAAGGTCCATTTAAACTAAACACTCATAAAATTGGATAATAGCTACATCAGGGTTTAGACCACACAATTCCAATGGCATGATCTAAACTCCTCTGAATGTAAAATGGCACAATTGACCATTGACTTATTTGGCTGGAGAATGTCATTTTTCAAATCTTCAGCTGATCTTAATGTAAAAGTGGTTCAAACTGCAGAACAGAACTGATTGGCCTACTCTTCTTAACTTTTCAAAGACAAAAAACCCCAGGAAAAAAAAACCTTTTAAGTGAAGCTTTTCTCTACCAGCTAATAAATTTTTACTTATATCTGATGTTCCATATTTCAAAATATTCCTAGCAATAAGCTTGATTTCTAGACCTATACTTTTGTATGTTGGAATTATGCAGGGATTATTTGTTTGCTTATTCATCTAGTAAGGAGACAGGAGATAGGTAATAGACTTAACCAAAACAAGACAGTCAAACTATTTCGGATGAAAAACTCAGGTATGTCCAAGAGCAGCAAATTGTTCAGGAATGTATAGCATACTGTGGCATAAGTAGAAAGAGAATTTAGAATTCCCAGTGTCCGCTTTGGTGCACCCTTCAAATCTTTTTTTTTTTTTTAGATCAGTACAAGCGGCATAATTTCAGACTGTCGTCCAAACCATTTGCATGTATCAATTCAAATGCTGCATATGACACCTAAGCTGGAAAAGCTGCACAGTAGCTATTGAAAACAGTACCACCTTGAAATGGAATAATTTCATCTTTCTCATTCTCTTAATTTCCATTCAACTGGGAAGAGTTCTATGAACATGTATTCTAAATAAAACTTCCAAAATTAAAAAAAAATAATTAGTAAACCCACACTAATTTTCAAGCAATATTTCTAATGACTCAGAAAACCAAATAGCAGTTGATGGAAATAAGCTTGACAGGAAAGATAACCTGGTTTTGCCTCTCAAACCCCCCAAACTCATCAAGGACAGTGCATTTCAGTACACGTAGTACGGCACTGGTAACGTACAAACTGACACTCAAGAGGGTAATGGCTTTCATCAGCGTGCCTGCTCACTAACACAGTTTCTTCTAGGCAGCTTTCTAAAACTTCTTTTATGATCAGTGGTAACGAATGTCATCCTCTGCCTTCTGATATTCCACATCAGCCAGTTCCAGTTGACACTGCTGTTTTTCACTACTGTAACGTGATAGATGATGTATCTGCATAATACCAGAACACTTTCCTACAGTTTTATCCAGTTTGCTTTAGCTGGAAATCACTATTGTTATATTGTTCGCTCCTTATATTGTTCTATCCTACTTTTGTGTTTTGAATGAAACCCTGAAGAGTCTGAATGATTTAAGTGGCTATGGTACAGAAACAAAGCCTCCTCAATCCAAAGAAAAGTGGTCACTACAGAAACATAACTCGGTGCGGTATACGACCGTACATGAGTACCTGAGTTGAAATGCAGATCAGATTCTGACAGAAGCTATAGAAAATGCATATTAAATTATAGCCTAGCCCAACTCATTCAGACCATATACTGAAACCCATATACAGATTTTCCATGGGGACTAACATATGTAGGAAATTTGAAAACTGATGTTTTCAACTGCTTCTGGTATTCTAGGCAATGGTAAAGACCTTTGCCCTTGTAAATCCCACTGCCATTGATGTTTTCAATATCATCACTTTAATTGTGAAATAATAACCTCAGGAGGGAATGCTTATCAGTGGCTTCTGGTTACATGGAATACTTCAAGCCTGAAGACTTGTAATAAAATAATGGTGCAGTGCCTACAGAACAGATATAAATAAAACCATCAAACCAGTGGGCCTTAATACAGATGACTGAAAACAAAAATATGCATGATTAATGCACATGATTTCTGCTGAAACAACCTCGTTTTCTGACTACATCATAAACTGCTACTGTCACAGTACTTACACAAAACCCTATTACTAATCTGAATTTTGTCAAAATGAATTTGGAAGAATTAGAAAAAGCTTTTCAAACGGAACTACCACACAAGGCTTCATCAGCATTAAACCCCCCAGCACTCTACCTACATATTCCTCAGCTCTCTCTTGGTAAAGTCATGACCCTGCAGTCAATGCTAATATTCCCACTGACTTCTGCACAGATAGACTGTCACCCTACACTACTTTGCAGTGAAAGAAGAATAGTCATTATCTACCTGGAACTGTTTTCTTCCTCTGCTTTTTGAACTTACTCAAAAATTTCTTCCTGTCTAGTTTCAAGTCTACATTTTAAAGTTGAATCTCATAACTGCATTACCTATATGCATGTGGTTATTCCTTAATATTTTAAAAGAGCTGTATCAGTACTAATCTTATACAGACATTACCACTGTATCTTGCTTTGTGTAGATTATTAGCTTCTTAAATAAAAATAGCTTAACATCAAAAAGCAACCTTATTACAGGGCTGCTTTGTAGTACAACAGCCTACACATCCTACTGCAGACAACAGTGTAGAACTCCATTTGTCAGTCTAGCTGAGGAGTGACAAGCAGCATCATACAGTTTAAGGATAGTATATGAAATAAATGGCAGCTGTAATTTTAGTGCACGTGAATACATTAACTATTCTCAAGAAAGGGGTTTGTATGAGAGAAAAAATGTTGATAAATTTTAATAGATTATGGAAAGATTGTCTACTGGGATAACTGTCTGTCAAATCTCCATGCAACTGAAGACATACGCCTAGGTCACAAAGAAATTCTAATTTTTATATTCTAATTATAGTAGAATATAAAAAGAGTAGCAGACAAGATAATACAGTAAATCAGAACCATTAGGTACTCCACTGTTTCACTAGTGGTATTTTAGAAATGCAACTCTATAGTAATGTACAACCAAAGTGTGCATTTAGGGCACAGTTCTCAATAACATCACATACACATTATTAAAGTTTAAGAATGCTCCAAGTGAATTTGGTTTATGCATACAATGACAAGTCTGCAGGTGGTCATATTTTATGACATCTTTGTCCTTGATAACTAGCTAGGCCATGCAATATTTATTCAATGAGTGTGAAAAATTCGATGCGAAATTATGTGCTCTTTTGTATGTAAAGGGTTAAGTTATAGCCTTCGTGAACCATTAGTTGGAGATTTATTGAGGGAGTTAGTAAGTCTATAGTTCAATATGTGGTGATTGAACAAGGACCATAGGTGTAGAGACAGAGAGAGGAAAAGAACTCAGTCAAATGATGCCTCTGGGGCTTTGCAACATATGGCCCATCAGTCAAGGGTCAAGCCCCCTCACAAATTGCATGCACTTTACATAGCCATCTGCATCAATAAATTACTAGTCTTCTGTAGCGCAAGCACTAATGCATGAGCTAAAGGGACCATCCCACTTACAAAGAAACTGCTTCTTTATTATTATTATTATTATTGTTATCATTATTATTATTATTATTATTGTTCAGTTCTTCCATGCACACTCATCCAGTCCTTTCCACAATGGGGTTTTATTGCAGACAGATGTATTAAAAACATATGTCAGCCTGTTCTGCCTGCCTTATTTATTTCCTAAGCAAATACAGTCTCCTGCGAGGTGCCATGGATGAGACCCATCAAGTCAGAAGTTGAAAACATGTAAATTTCAGATGTGGACTTTAATAATCTTATTTTTATTTTTACAGATGCTCAGTCCACAATCTACAACATGCCAAGAAGAATGCTAAAGACTGAATGAACCAAGGGGATAAACTCTGCGGGCAGTTTGAGACTATATTAAACCAATATCAGTAATAAGTAAAATACTTAAATTTCCGACAGTAAATCTTTAAGTAAAAAGAAAATGCAATTACTTCAACCATTAAACAAATAAAGTAAAAAATCAAATACTTTATGGCATGCCTACTCAAAGGGTGCACTCTCAAAAGTCCTCTTGCTGCAAGCATTTTTTCTGTCCTTCTTTTCTTCCAGTTCCTGCCCTGAATACATAATACAATGAAAAAGTAGGTGCACTATCCTAACACAGTGGTTTTCGGCATTCTTTAATTTACTGATGTCTAAATTTTCCCTCTGAAGTGGATCTGCAGGCTCCTCCTTAGCAAATACACACCTTCTTAAAACAGATTTAACATTCTTGGTTTCCTTCAAATACTCACCTGAACACGGGTTAAACACTGCTGGTATGCTACATGCAGTCTTCAAAGAATAAGCAAAATAATTGGCATATTACTTTAAATGTATAAATGTGACCATTTCCCACATAATAAAATAATGGGAACGCATTTATTTAACCCTTCCCTAGTTAAAACAGACAACAAATGTATGTCAATTGTCAAATACATACATATAAGAAAAGAGAATCAAGCGTTATCATCAATTCAAGTATACATTATTCCTGAAAATATTTATGTTTTCTGGCATAGGCGGTATTTGTAAAACGGAAATGAACTTCAGCTCGACCAGTGAGGGGATGATGAGAAGCCAGGAAGTAGATCTTTCAGTTAATATTGCCTCCAAGGCCCCAGATAACAAATTCATTTTTCTTAGTGGGAGACTCACCATGTTGAAAAAGTTACTAATGTGATGCAAGGTCCAATCAGAACCTACATAGAACTTGAACCAATGACTTCAAATTACCACCAGGATGGAGAAGACAACATAAGAGAGAAGTGAGGAGATGAGTGAGAAGCAGGATGCTATGTGATAATGCAAATTATATGGCAGTCAGTCACACTCTGAATGGTCGAAGCATCTGGATTTATAACTCTCTTTTTCTTACGATTATGAATGTAAATTCTAATTTCTTAATGCCCCTGTCTATAGATGGAAACACCTACATGTACACGCACATAAACAGAGAATGCTTTCTGCATGATATTACAGCCTCCACAGGATTCTGCCTTTGAGTCTTGAACATAGGTACTATGAAAGGCTTTTAATAGTCATGAGAAGATCATCTGTTTGCTGCCACTTTTCTCTTTCCATGACAGAGCTGTTGTGTGCATTACAAAAGTTAGTGAATGTACCCATAATAGTTTTTCAAGACACATATTTTTTCCAGCTAAAGACAGACTGTACAAAATTGAAGCAGTGAAAATTACCACATAGGCAGCCTCAAGGCATTATATTTCAGCAGGACTGAGATGAAGCTAGTCAGAGAAAGGGTATTTTACTGAATAAAAGCAAAATCTTCGCAAATCTTACTCCTATACGAGATGAAGTCTGAAGTGTGTTCTTTGGTATCAGAACAACCTCAAGGAGCTACTACAGTTCATAGGGTTTCCTAGAGATGAGGTAATATGTATTTTTAGTTATTACTTTTAGTGTGTGTAGTTGCCAAGTTCCAAAAAGAAGTATTTTCATGGTTTCTGCTTAAGCTATGTTGCTGTAGAGGCTAAAACAAGTCTGATAATCCAGTTCCCTTAACTCATTATTTGAGAAAACAGACAGCTTTATGATGGTGTACTTCTTTCTTCAAAAGCATCCTTGACTGAAGAAGGAACACCTTCAAAGAGTTTCAAAGATTTTTAAAAAAATCTTTTGAAATCTGAAATGCAAAGACTTCAGGATAAATCTTTGTCATTATGACCTGGGTGCCTTTTTATACATCAGACTTTCCATTTCTTCACACAGGAAATGATAAAGTAATTCCAACTTAGAGAAGAGAGACTGTAAAAGAAGCTTCTACACTGTAGCCTCCTAAACATAAATCAGACAGACTTTGTCTAAGGACAAGAGGATAGTTCCTCTTACAGCCTTTGCCCTCTTTTCTGAATGTGAAGACAGTTTTAAGTATTTTAATTGTTATTCCAGTCTGTCAGTAGGACCTGAACAGAATTTTTGGCTCAGCTTACACTTCAAAAAATATGTTCAAAAGTTTTTAACTGAAGTTTTTCCTCATGTTTTACTGTAATCTTACAGGATTCCTAGCTCATTTTCTCATCACCTTAGCACACCCTGGCTAGACCAGATCTTGAATACTATGATGAAGTAAATATCACAACCAACATTGCTCCATTGGAAGGAATATATATTACATGGATGTAATGCCTAGAGACAGAGAAAATGAAAATAAATAAAACGAATCACACAGAACAAAAAAGATACGTGGCTGTTTTCCTTTTTAAATTTTACTTCCAATGTGGAAGGAGAGGGTTGTCTGGGTTCAGCTCCAGGCAGCCAGCTGTCCACATCCCAAACCCCACCAATACAGCTGCCACTAATTGGCACCCTCAGCAGTCGCAGAAAACAAGTTGTGGATTGAATGGCTTGTTGAGTTTGCAAAATGAACTGACCTCTCTTTCACCCCGAGGAAGTGTCCTGCAGGTCAGGGTGAAAGCAGGGAGTGGAGAGGCTTGCTCAGCTGCTCTCCCTGTCATTACAAAGCACAGTTGCCTTCATCCCCATCTCTGCCAAAGGTGGCTTTTGCCTTCCTGTCACTGGGATTCAGTGCAGGACCCAGGCATGACCCATGCTGCTACTCACTGCCAGCTTTGGCAATGTATTTATAGTGCAGTATAATGTTTACAAGAGGGTCTTATCTGGGTAGCTCACCAATATGTAACTTTGTATTACCTTATACTATGCAGGCAGTTTTCCAGTACTTCAAAAGAGGGCTCTCCTCTGAGAAAAGTTCTCAATTACTTTTAGTTGTCAAATTGGTCCAACTCTCCCAATTATGTATTTTCTTGACAGAGAACACCTGCATTACGACACTGAAGTTTTGGACATTTGACAATTCCATGTCAAAAAAGCCTATTTAATTTTGAAGCAGCATATTTACATTATAACTACATTCCCAACATTGTGAGGGAAAAGAGAAAGCAATTAGAACTACAGAAAATCCTAACTTAACTTTGATTTTTTTTTCCAGAACCTTATCGTTGTTCAAACTGTTGATTATTTCTTTTTATTGTATTAGAAGAATGTTTTTAAATGCTCCTTTTCATTAACAATCCAGTATATCTTTACACTTTGGATTAAACACTTGGTGCTAAGGAAACATGACCACCTGCACTGGGAAAAGTTCCCAAGATGCTAACAAACCATGAAGAGATAAAATAATACAGTTATGTGAAATTCTTCAAGACAAGAAGATGGTGATTTTATTTCTGACCTATAAATGATATTCAGAGCAAAAGATGTACAGCAGATCACGTTTATGTAATATTTAACATACTCAGCAGTCTTCCCAAATTTCAAGACCGACTGCTGTTTCTTTCAAATGGTGCATAAATGGAGTTATATCACTCTCAAGAGTGATTCAATGCAAATGGCATCAAGGATGACAAAGGCCTATCATAAACGGTTTGACCCAGCAAATATCCCATGGGCTGTTCTACCGTCCAGCAAAGCTGGAAGTGAAGGCAGCTAAGACACAATAAAAGGAAATGTCCAAAGGCGCAGATGGACAGCTGTAATAATACATTCTCAACAGCAGCACCTGGATTTTGCAGCCACCAGCTGCCACTCCACATGTGGCAGTAAGTGCTGGCTCTGGAATGGTTAGAGGCAGAGGTCACGCAGAAGTCCCTTTGCCACTCAAAAAAGCAATGCCAAAGTTAAGCATGGAGAAACAGTCTTCCATGAAGAGGGTACTAAGCAGCTTATTAACACTGGATACATAAATTCACCTACTTGATTGCAATCCCAAGATGCTATTTTTTCAGAGTAAGACTTTTAATTTCCAAAAGCAAGTAGAGTTAAAGAAAAAAAAAACCCAAATCAAACCAAACCAGATTTCATTTAAAGTTTTGTAAGTGCTTTTACAGCGGGAAGTCACATTCTCTAGCTTTGTGAATAAATCACAATACTGTACTTGTTTTGCCTGCCAATACCCAGGCATCTGTGAGCAAATAGGCTAGGGGTCCTTCCTCACTCTGGAAAATACACTGTGTTGTGACTTTTATCTAAGTCACAATGGAAAATGTACAGAGGAGAGGTAAGATCACACTTGACATGAGTGAAGAGGTGACAGGCCACATCAGAGCATTGCATAAAAGAAGGACTGTGATAGACAAAGCAAAAAAGGAGTAAACCAAAGATTTAGTCGTTTTGGCATGATCAAATTTCATGGTTTTTTAAATGTAAGAACGTGCACAATCCATATATCTAG
This sequence comes from Neomorphus geoffroyi, assembly GCA_033558235.1. Classification (NCBI taxonomy): domain Eukaryota; kingdom Metazoa; phylum Chordata; class Aves; order Cuculiformes; family Neomorphidae; genus Neomorphus; species Neomorphus geoffroyi. The sequence continues at coordinate 71,993,263 of JAUMJM010000005.1, read as the reverse complement.
GTGCACATTTCTAACTGCTATGCATAAATAGCATAAAAGCAAATATCTGCAGACCTTAAAAGCTGTAAATCAGGCTCATTCTTTTTAAAGAAGGAAAATACTGGGTCACCCTCAACACTGACCAAGTTCAGAATGTTTTCCGTTTTACTGTACTACCACTGGTTTTCTTCTCAGTTATATTCTTAAATTTACTGGCATTTTTCCTTATGTATGAAAAATGGACCAAACAATGTAACAGAAAACAGAAGGCAAATACACAGATGTTTATAATCTGATAGATATTACAAATAACTGTCTCAAAATTCTTTATAGAAAAATAGAATAAAGTTGATTCAACCATTAGTTCATGATCCATATTCGATATTACACTAACACTGCAATACTAAACAACTGTAAATTGAAGTTAACTTCAATTTGACAATTTGCATTATTATAGTGTTGCTCCTTAGGAATTTTGCTTCAAAAACAGATAAACACACAATAGAATTTAAAAATCCAGCAGAGGCCACAGCTGTTACTGGGACAGTTCAGGCTCCCGGAGATTTCAGTTTTCTTTCACTATATTACTACAGTTTTTGTGATTGAAGCTACACCTACTGAAACTACATGCCATTTAATAATCAAACCAAAAAAGAAATTTGAAGACCATGTCAACTGGAGTCATTTCAGGTGACAGACTTCAAAAGGCTGCTGTCCTATTGCACAGACTGAAACATCTGCAGCTTCCAGCATATCTTGCCATTCCAGTACAATCATTTACACAATGTTCAGGAAACTGGATGAACACTTTAGTGGTTCCTATCTTCTCGGTTGACTACGTTTATTCCTTCTTGCAATATACGCATTATTACTCTCCTGCTCTGGGCAATTACGGCATAGATTTAATCTGTTGAATATACAGTGTGACCTCTGAGGAAGAGAAGAATCAGAAGCTGAAGGAAGGTTTTGGTTCTGAAACTGGACAAATGAGAGAGGCAAGCAAGCAGTTTTATATAGAAGAAAAGAAGACCTCTTAATTTTTATTACGCCTTTTAGTCTTGAAAATTCCAAGTTTTTAAAAACTCAGTAAAACTTCTTTCTTCTGGGACTCAAGACTCCCTAGTTGATTTGTATGTTTATTAGCTGCTTATGAACTTCAGAAATTTCAGGACACTACTACATAAGTGCCCTCCCATTAAATGCATTCAACTTTATGAGGTTTTTTATTGACATAAGTAATTCATTGTCATGCCAGGAAAACAGTTGAAAATTGGCTTAAGCTAGAAATTTTTGAATTCTACTGAGGAATACAAGAATCAATAATCATGTGGCAGAACTTCTTCACAGGACGGTGATTTCATATGCCGTACAGTATAAAAAAGACAATAAGACTTGTACTAAATTGTACACGTATGCCCCATATTTACATGTACAACGCCAAGCTAGCATGACTAAGGTACTATCTTAGTTATGAAAGAAGAGCATTGCTCTTCTTCCAGACAGCATTAGGAATTTCATAGGAAAGGCAGCAAAAGACATTAACATTTGAGATGCTATGAAAACCTCTCTGGGATTTTTTTATCCCCTAACTTTAGTTCTAATGTTGAAAACTCTCCCAAAAGTTGTTAGATTGACACCTGTAGAGACCAGAGCCCCAAAACAGGCAGACACAGCAGTGGAGGAGACAGATAACTCTGAACACACTATGTAAAAGGAACAGAATGTTAATGACCTGTAAAGACAAATGAGTTATACTGGGCCTCTAAATATCAAGAACAACAATGTATATTCTTGGGTTCTGCCTGTTACAGCTTCAGGAGATAATAACCTATTTTCCTGGAGATGGAAAAAAGGCCGTGAACACATAAAAGGTTCTATCCCTTAAATCAATTCTTACTCCACGGAGTCTAACCTTGAAAAATTTCCTGTGCAGAGAATGTTGAGGCACCAGTATTAGCTTTAGCTTCTCTGCTGCAAATGCCAAGAAAATGCTACTTTATGTCAACATGTTTTGTGTTCGTGCTGTTAGAAGAGGGCTGTAACCTAATAATTTCTTTCATGCTAGAAACCTATTGGTTTCTCTTGTCAAACATTTGCCTGTTGGGACCCTTTTCCTTTATTTCCCATCCCTTTATTGAAAGAGAAAGGTTGTGGTTTGATTTGTACGTCAATAGTTACACAACTGGAATTAAGAAACTACAGCAGCAAATGGAACTGTGGAAAAAAAAAATCGGAGAAAATGATACATGTCACTAGAATTGTTATCCCTAAAGAATTCAAACTTTCAGTACATAGAGAAAAGAAAACAAGCAAATGTTGGGCAGCAGTGTCTGATAAGGTCATCTGGTTAGTCTGCATGCTTCATGTAGAGAGAAACCTCATTTCAATGAGACATTAGAATTTTTTACACTGCTCTCTTAGCATCTAAACCAGTCTTTATCTATTCAGTGTGCTCTTTCCAGTACTACTGAAGATTCACTCTGTAGCTTAGTAATATCTGTTAATAAACATCTATCCTTTTGCATCCTATGGAGAAAAAGGAGGGAAAAAGAAAGTATTTACTCATTGAAGCCACACACTGATGCTTTTTAAGTAACTTAATATACACAAGACAGTTCTTTCTACAGTATTCAAACATGAAATAGCATTTACCTAGATGCTTCCAACTCCAAATGCTCTGGATGCTTCATCCCGTAAATTGTATAAGCAACTACGCTAAGCTTTAAAGCCTACATAATTTCCTTGCCATGCTAATAAAATCTTTCTTTCTCATGCAATTCCTCTACTTTATGCAAGTTTCCGCTATGAAGCAGACAGGTACATAGAGAATTCTTCTGGAACTTGCTGCTCCACAAATGCTTAAAAGCACACTTCCCATTGTCCTGTAAACCCTTTACAATGGCACACTTACCTTTGGAGTACTAAGAATGAGCAAGCTACTCAACAGGACTTTTTACTGCTTCTCTTAATATCTATTTGTAGCCTATTATACCACCTTAATGGGCTACCAAGTAAGGGATGCAAAACTTTAGCATATTTTGTGCTGCACAAACACTAGATTTTAAGCTTGTCATGAAATTTGTTTAGAAGTTCAAGAATGTAAAGAAACATGGTTGCAAGAAGAAGGAAGCACCGTTCACTTCAACAGCCAAAAACACTGGAAAAAATAGACACACACAAAAACATAGTCCTGACCTGAAAACAACAGTTTTGAACGCCTTCATTTATTTTATGCGCTTATACTGCAATGACGGCAGCACCAGTGCTTCAACTATTAATATGCTAAAATCGTTAGTTCTCCTATTAAACTGCTGATTATTAAACTCCTATTAAACCACTTCACAGAAGTATTTCTGCTAATTCAGATTTGCTTTATTCTGATCAAAGCAAAATGTATGTCTTCTTCCATTTCTCTGGCCCTTTCTTCTCCTTAGAATCCCTGCTCTTTTGAAGATCTGGCCTTACCCAGCTGCTAGTGCTGTATACCCACAGAAGCAATAAACATGGAGAGGGAAAAAGGGGGACCAGGAGAAGACGAAGCCATTCCCTTTATATTTTTTTCCTTCAGGAACGTAATTTTCCTCTTGCCTCTAATTTCAATTGCACCTAATCTACCTTTGTAATGCAAAAATTATGAAATGATTACAGAAGCACGGCTGAAATGAACAGTGATGAATTACCATTTTGTCAAAAAGACTTAGAATTTCCAGAACCAACTACTTCTTTCACAAGGAAGGGGGAAAAAGGGAGAGAAATCACTCCATCAGCAGAGGTGTGTCTTTTCCTCCCTTTAAATGAAGGACCCAGGCAAACAAGACATATTCTGTGTCATGGTTTGTCACTCATGACCAGCAGCTGGTGATTAAAAACCTTATGGCTTTAAACCTGCTTCCCTGTAAAGAATGACAACATTCATCCCAAAGTGCTGCAAACCTGAAACAATCAGACAGAGCCCTAACATGTGGTCTACTAAATGCACATGCAATAGCCCAAAAGGAGTATTTGTCCAATAATAATTTTTTTTTTTTTAAAAAAAAAAACAACCTCAGGTTTGCTTAGGCTTAACACTAATATTTAAATTACAGTTCCTGTTGTGATGGTCATCTACCATCTTCCTGGTTTTCATGCTACTTCTGACAGACTCAAGTTTAAGCCTTTCAGATCTTTCTTTATGTGGGAAAACAAGCAAGAAACAAAAAGCAAGCAACAAAAACACCTCCATGAGTCTCCAGCCATGGGCTAATTTGCTCTTAGAAAAGACCGTCTCTCAAGGCTGAGCAGCACAACCATCTGCTCAGGTTGTGAGTGACGAGCTAACTGAGCTCAGCAGCAGGCAGCCATACGGTTATTTAACCCTGCCTTGACCACCAGCAGGAGGTCCAGCACACTACAAAGGTTCAAAGGTAACAGGAGGACTAACACCTGGACAAAGCAGTCAGCTGGAAACATTTCCACTTGAGAAGGGCAGGAAAAGGAAGGTCTGGAGGAAACTGCATTTGAGCAAGTCCGTTCTGCCTTACCCCATCTCCCAGCTATACAGCATTTTCCTTTGGCCAGCATTCCCTTCAGAGAGCAAGGGAGCTGTGCCACAGAGGGAAAAGGGAGATCATATAGCATCCAGGGGCACATCAAGCGTATGCCTACCAGGGGTCCCTGATTAGAAAAGCTGCTTGAAGACCTGACCCAGATGATCTGTGTAGGATCAGTGGGCAGGTACACAATAAGGTGATGAATGCACATGGTACACACCTGCTATGAAAATGCTCCCAAACCAGACCTTTCTCAAAAGGTCACAACTTCTTCCATGACTCTCATTAAGTGAGCAATGGGTTTTTCACCTCTTAGTAGCATATGCCTCCCACACTAGGTACAGGCTATCACCAGTTCTACAGTAAATGATATGCTGAGACAAATGCACTTGTAAGTATTCACGTTAACAAACCAGAAATAAACAGTCCTGTGTCACAGAAGGAATGAGAAACACTACAGAATGTCGGAGAATTAATCCCCTTCCCCCACAAAAGGCCAACAAAGTTGTCTGAAAACTGCTTTTAAATTTTCTGTGAAAATGCTGATGATAGTATTTATACTTTGTTTTAAGTAATAACCTATCTGACCACAAAAAAACTCGAGACGAGTTTAAAAAATAGTCATAATACTTTAAATAGAATGTTTGTCATCCGAAGTTATCTAACGAGTTGAAATGTCTAATCAAATCATCTCCAGAGACATTAATGGGTAACTCATTTGATTCACATTAAGCTGTTCTTAAGTATTTTGATGATCAACAGCATAATGCTATGCAATCTCCCTTGTGTGTTTTCTCAGTTCACAAAATGTGCAGTTATTCTTTCAGCTGCTCTACTTAGATATCACATCCCCAATTATTTGAGGAGACACCACCATATTTCAAGATATATTGAATTTGGCCATAGTAAGCTTCATGCTGTATCTACAATGCTCTGTATAAGTAGATTTAACTATAGACTGGAGGAAGAATCATCTCTTCTAGTTAGCTGCATAAACTTGACATAAACGTGATATAGTACATTCAGTAGAATATATGCTCAGCCTTCAAATCAAATAGACATTGCAAAATAATCTAGCTTAACAGAGATGAGCTTTAATGAACACTTAACCATAACCTCACTCACTATGTTTTATTAAGCCTTTACTCTTTCTACCCAGACTGTCAGTGGAAGTGCTCTCACCTGCCAGCTGCACTTGCAGGAGCTTTAAAAGCTACAGCAAGACTGTTTGTTCCTTCCAGGTGACCTGAAAGTCATTCTGAACTGACAAAGAATACATGCAGAACTGGCAGGTCTCAGAACAGGAAAAGATGCTAGATTAAATGCCAAACTTAATTAAGCAATCCTGCTTCTTAAGGAATTTGCATTAATTTCTTATCTAAGATTTTTTTTTCCTAACGGTAAGCTAATAAGAAATAAAGTTAACCAAGATGAATGAATGTTACAACAAATATTGAAAGAGAAGACTTATAATTTATAAGAATATCATGCGTCCACAGAGTCCCCAGGTCAGGCAAGGCCCAGGCCTCAAAATCGTTACTTGGTGAATAGAAATCTTTCTCTCATTGAATTGAAGAAGCTCATGGAATATTTTAACAGATCTCCCTTTGGAAGTCATGGTTGGTTTTGTTTTAAAAAAAAAATGTTGAAATTGTAGCATTTCCACTATAACTATATCTCACTTTTCCAGTAAACATTCAGGCAATGTCACCATCAGACTTCATCTCACAAAGGCTGCCGATCCCACTGAGCCGCTAAGGTACATTTGCTTATTACTTTGAAGAGCTAGTAATCATCACACAGACATAGATCTTCAGAGATTTAAGCTAAGTGAGTCAGTGTGTTAATTATATGCTAAGGGAGTACACACAAGAAATGGAAAGTAGTAGTTTATTGCTTTCCCAAGTTTCTCAGGTAATTAGAGCAGCTTCTGGAGATACATGGCACAGTACCAGAATCTATCATCACAATGGGCCTCACTGTAAAATGCACAGAATTAATTTTTTAATGAAAATCCTCTACTAAGTGTCAGAAACAAATTCACCTGATAAATGTCACTGAGCAACGTCATTACTGGCTCATCAACACAGGGTGTTTAAAGCAGATGGTAGAGCAATGCATCTTCAGCACTACAGCCTGTTAATATCAGCCACCTCCCATAAAAAAATTAAAATTGGCCCCTTGTCAGTCAAACATGACAGTACTTTGGATTTTTCCCCCATGATATTCTTTAGCCTTGAGGCAGATATGACAGGCGCCTTATTAAATTCCAAAAATAAAATGTAGCACAAGAAGGCAGTGCATTCCAATGAGACAGCAGACTTGTTAAAATGCAACATGCATAAAACTTACTTCATTTCATTTTAGCTATCACCAGTTTCATCTTTTAAAAAACCAAATAGCAACTTTAGAAATGTGGTGTTTGTTGTATACAAATTAAAACAACATGTCATGCCTTATACTTCAATGTCGTTAAAAGTCTTTATAAGTGTTACACAGATATTCTGGTTATTCTTATGAAAATAAAAGGTGGTATTTCTATTCACTGTTCTACGTTCAGTGCTTGCATTGTATTGTTATTGATCCCAATCAGCATAGAAGGCAATGGAAGCTAACTATTCCATTATACAAGATCATCAGAAAGTCATGGAGATTTTTGTACAAGCATGGGGACTAGTCTAAAAATATTAGGTTTTCCAACTATGTAAAACAGGAAAACAAGGTTGATCTCATTTAACAGTTTTCTAAGTTGAATGGAAAGACTGTTGAGAAAGCATAGCTAAAGCAATCACAGGTAGACAACTTTTAATATTTTACTTTCAAATTTAACTGCACCTCCTAATAAATACTAATTAGGATATGGTTACGATTATCAAGACACATTAAGGCAGATTCCACTGAAGCACACTAAAATGGACACCTGTAAATCACACAGGTTGCTTTGAAATTAAGTTAGAATCCTGAGTGCTGAAAAATCAATAAGATTTTGCCTCTAAGGGCAACAAAATCAGCATTTTCTTTATAGTCCTAAATATATTTTTTAACACATGGAACTGTAAGGATTGTTCCCACCATCTCAAGTACAAAGTATACTGCCTTATACATATGAATGCTCACGATAAAAGTACAAGCAAATGGACAATTACACCAGAAATGTAGCACGTTTTCAAGTAGCTCGATCATGTATTTGTTGAAACATTTGTAGGATTCACAATGAAGTTGTACATAGCTTGGGCACCCTCATTTGGGAACTTTCCTTCCCAGAGCTTACTACATTCCTCTGCAAATATCTAGAGGAAGCTCACAGATGCCTAACGAAATCTCCTGCACCATCTTCTTCTGTATCTCTATATTCCATGTCCTTCAAACTCAAAATAAGGCATGATATTGGTGCCAAAATCACATCTTGCTTCTTACTTCAAAAATGTGGACAAATAGATGCCTGCAGTGAACATGGTCTCTGTTCTAGTTTGTGCCATGCTTGATTTTTAAAGTCAAGTGAAGTTTAGATGGTCATGAATTTACCAACAAGAGACACCGTGCTCATTCCCAGGCTTCAGTGTGTACTGTACAAACAGCTTCTTCATGTCTGTGACTCACTATACCCCCCTTTTTCTGTCTCTTTGCCTCCTAGGCATTAATTCCTATGGCTTTCCAAAATACATGCCAACATCTTCTTTCACTTTTGAAATAAAATGGGTCTGATTTAAAACAAATGCTTTCATTTTGACAACACATTTGCACAAACAAACTGTGTCAATGTTGATGTGGCAATAACAGAGCAAGACATCAGAGTTCTGCACTTATCAGGAACTGTCCCCAAAACGTCAGCAATCGCAACTCTTGCCAACATTCTCTGAGAATGCAGCAGCAATGGGTTCATCTTTTTCAGTGCAAGTCTTTCTATGTCTGCTCCCCGCACACAGTAGTTGGTTTCCAATGCTGACTATACCATGATCTGAATCCTATTTTAGGAACTGTAACCGAAGTGTTATATGATGCAAAGAACGACATTTTCTATTGCCAAAAGCATGCTCTAGAAGCAAAACCAAGCAGGAGGAGGGAGGAAAGAAATCTATTCCCACAAGGCCTAAACGTCGTTATCTCTAATTGTCAAACACATGACATCTCACTGCCACTTCAAAGCATTTTAGTTCCTTGTATGATGTTACTTTTATGTTTTCCTGAAGCAAATGCCACTTCATCCAAATTCTACGTAGTCTGTGCATGTTGAACACCCTGAGAGGCTATGCCAACAGCAAACCATAAGTCAATACGTACTTCATCACTAATATATATATATACACACACACATCTCAGAATCACAGAAAAAATTCTGTTGCAAGGCTTTCTGAAGGTGACCTGGTGAGACCTTCCTCTCAAAATAGATATCATTTCAAAGTAGGAGTCATTTTGCTCATGTCCTTTTCCAGATGGGTTTTGATTACCCCAGGAATGGAGATTTCACCACCCCCCCGGGCATCAGTGCCCCATGCCATAAATCACCACTCTTGCCGTGAAGGATTTTTTCCCTTATCTAGCTGAAACATTCCTTGCTGCAACCTGTGGCCATTGCCACCAGCCTTTTTGGTGCACACCTCAAAGGAGAACAGGAGTGTCTTCTCTGCAGTCACCATGCAGTCAAAGACAATTAGATTCTCTCTTAGTCTTCTCCTCTTGAGGATAAGCAGCAGAGTAATATTTATCTCTCTCAGCCTTCGCACTGTACTCTTGCTCCGTAGCCTAGCATGTGCTTAGATATCAATGAAACAGAAACACAGCATGTTTATACATACACACACTCACAAAGCAGAAGTGTTGAGACGATCAACAAAGAACTTAAATGAAAAGCCTTATGTTTAAAATAGTAAGTAAAACAGCTCTACAAATTACTCCACAGTATGTGACAGGGCTTTTTAAAATATCTGTGTTTATCATAAGATCTGGTAATAAAGGAAAGTAGCCTAGCAATATGTGAAGCCTTTAGATTAACACATCTTTACTTAAAACATATAGTTAAAACCTACATTCAGATGACAGCAAGTAAGTAATCTAAAAGTACATCCTCATCCCAATGCTACTTCTGCTTGACTATTAACATTTGTACTAGGGCCAAAAGAACCCTTAAATAAAAATCAGATATTTCTGTTATTTTTTCCATCTGCAAACATAAACAATAAGACAGCTGTCTGATGAGGCTCAACAGTAGTTTGAAGGATTTATCTATCTGATCAGTTTGAAAGATCATCTGCAGTTAATTTGGGAGACTTGGCTGACCTAAGATACTCTCTTTTGTTGGTATCTAGTAGTGTAAGATGAAAAGTCACCTGTAGTTGCTTTGCAACTACAGCAAATTTCCCAGTAACAAGGCAACAATGACTTGTCATTTGGGAGTCATAATAATGTAGCTTTCCTCCAGGAAATAATTCATATTCCTTTGTACTCCATAAATCCTTTGAGCTGTCCCTTGAACAAGCCCTCTGCAATTCTGTTCTGCCTTCACAACACTTTGGTTTTCAGTAACTTTAAAGATTTTTGTTTGTTTCTCAGCATTAAAGTATCTAGTTTTAATTAGCTGTCACACTAGCATTGTCTTTGCATGCTTTTATGCACTCACTTCACACATCACACTACATATAAGCCTTTCTTTTTTTAACATATATAATGATAAATGAGATGGATTTGTCTAATGGGAAAAAAAGAAAGGCAAAAGTCTGACACAAACTGTCACAGAAATCATTTGACATTCACCCTGTTCAGAGGAAAAGGACAAAAGCTAAAGTCGTTAGTCTTCAGTATGTGTGAATACAAGCAAAAGAACATTTTAAATGTAAAAATACGTTGTTACTGAGGGAGTGAAATACTAATGAGATGCTGTAACTTAAGTGTGAAACCAGCAGTACCAAAAGCTGTTGAACCTCTGGACTTAAAACTACAATTATCATCATCCTGAACAGACAGATATGTGAGCTGAGAGATCATGCTGGGAAAATTTTCTAATTTCCTTTTTCTCCTCTACCAGTTAAGCTATTTTAAAATAACACACAAGCTGCATCTAACATTTGCTGACTTGATCTTTCTAAAATATAAGGACAATGTTACTATAGAACTTGATGTCTTTTATCTACATTGATGGGAATGTATTGTTCACGCCCATGTTCATTCCCATAAGGTAAAGAAGAAGATAGAAAATCTGTTTCATAAATAGAAGTGTAGAGAATAGGTTTAATCACAATTTCATATCAAAGCTAAGAATTGAAATTAGACCTCTTGAGAATACCCCAGTATCTTAACCTCAAGATCCTTATTCTTCTCTAAACAGATTCTCCAGCTATTAAACATTCCAGCAGCTAACCAGATTACCACATCAGTGATCAATCACATTTATAGGGTACTAAATTTACTGAGAAACTTGATGGCTGACTTTAACCTAAAGGGACAAGATCAAATTAAAATTCCTACTACATTGTTTGGAGTATTGTATTTTGATTTTTTTTGTAGGAAGAAATTAGCAAATTGCATTTGATTTCTTGTTTTGACATGCTACTTGGCATATTAATAAACTAGGAACATTATGCTACTTAAAGTCATGATCTCATTTTTCCCAAACTTATGTTGAAGCACTTTTTGAAAAGGAAATAAGTGATTCTTGTTGACTTACTAATTTTGATACTTGGGTGTTTCTTACTTGAGTGGAATTTACTACAGTAATCCAACAGACCAAAACCACTGAGTAAGACAGCCTTTTCCCTAAATACAACAATTACCATTCCTATTCCTTATTTCAGTTTGTAATCTGAAATGGCACCATGCGTTAATATTGCAGCTCAGTTTCATAGCTGACAAGGGTTACATGTAATCATCTACAAGCTTGTTCAAGAAGAGAAGGGCAATATTTCAATTGCACATCTAACCCAAATATGAATAAGTAATGAGAAATGAAGCAGAAGAGCATAATGGGGAGCCACCACCAGTTGGAAAACAAGACATTTGAATTTAACAACCTGATGTTTGACAGTTGCTCAGTAAAAGTCCAATGGCTGGTGAGATCAAGTCCTGTGCCCACAGTTTCCAGGAGTAAAGGTCAAAGCTGCTCTGCCCTCCAAAAAAATGCTGTAGTAGTTTCAGGGCACCACTGGAAACATTGCTTCCAACCTTCCACTACCATCTGCTCAGTTTTCTGGGTTCCTGAGAAAAAGTTGTGCCCTTACAGAAGACTTCTCAGCCAAGCAGTCTTGGACCTTGGACATGTTTCTGCTGAATGTATCAGTCCATATTAACTGACCACTGCTAATCATCAGTTACTGAAATTATAATTATAAAAGACTATATGAAAACAGCAGTTTTACTAAGCTTATTGCAAAGATTACCTTTCAAGAGAATGATTTAGGTACCTAAGCAGATTGCACTAGTAATGTGAAGTTTTAGCACAGTATAAATACAATAGTTTCAATTTCACTGGAGGCCAAAATGAAGATTTCACCCTTGAGTAACTGCAGTATGTGTTTATGAATCAATTAACTTTTTTCTTGTTTTTGTTAAAGATGTATCATGTAAAACACGCAAAATTTGCAACCATGGAAAAGATATGTAAAGGCTAAGAAATTTAAGTCTTCAAACAGGCCATTACGCCTTGCTTGAGACAGAAACGGTAGGACAACAAGAGTTGATGGACAAAAAAAACTTTGAAAGAAATCTTGTCTTTCCACTATTAAAGACTGGCATAATTTTAAATGAAATATGTCTTAGTGAACTAGCAAACACATAAAAATCCATTTCTAACACTGTAGATGTGTATAATAAATACATGTAAAAATAAAAACAACCTAACAGCTTCAAAATACTCCCACCCTCTTAAACAACATAAGCACTCATCACACAGTCACTCAGAGACACCTGAACTGATTTGATAACACAGAAGCGCACAGTGTCCACCTATAACCACACATTTACTTGTTTCCCAAGAGTGCCTTATATCAAATATTTGTTAAAACCACATTATGAGCTCTGAGAAAATACTAGCATTGTATCAGTATGTACTCCTTTAGTAATATAGAAAAAATGTTCTTCCATATTTGTTTTATGAAATAGAGAAGTCGCCTTCACCAATCTTAGTTTCATCAATTAAGTTTAGTCAATCAATACCATAACTCTCTTACAGAACAAAACTGTAAAGTCATTTGCTTTGTTGCTGTGCTTTTCTTTAGCTCTAAGACAAATGTGTACATACTTATCGAATGGATAAAATGGTATTTTTCAATTCCAAAACCACGTGGGAAAAAAAAATCTGTATGTTATCCAATATTACAACAAGTTCTTAAAAAATGTAAGCGTTTATTTCCAAAGATATGTAACCTGTACTATTAAATACTCTGAGCAAGACTGAACAAGCTACGAACTAGAAAAACTGTGTTGCTTATAGCAATGCTGATATCACACATCTGAAAATCTGGATAGCCTGTTCAAACCATTCTTAGTTTAAAGTCCTATAGTTTACATGGTATGCTTAGTGCTGATACGAATTGAACCTTTACCATATTATGTGCATGTTGTCCGCTGATTGTGCATCTTTGGAAATGAATTCACTACATTTAATCTCAGGAAGGATGTTTCATAGGCAAAGCACTCGGGTAGGTCACCATAAAAACTAGAGAGGAGACGAAGATTAAAAAATAGCAAAAAGCGTAATTTAAAATATAATATTAAACCCACACATATTCTGTCTGTTTCCATGTCACATAGTTTCATATTCTTCTTGGAAGAAGCACGGCTTTAACTGGCAAGATAAACTGTACGTATATGCATTGGTCATTTCTAGCAAAGGTCTTAAGGAAAAAGAAGAAAATGCTTCCTATGTATTTAGCCCAACTGACTCACGTATGATACGCCTTTTAGTCATGCACACTATGTTATCCTGCAGTAGTTGGTAGAGAAAGAAGGATCTCGCTGCAACCAAATTAATACAAAGGGTCCTTTTCTACATTACTACTTAGGATATCTGACTGCTGTCTACCAGGGTCCTAATTTCACTTCATTTTATCATGAGCAACCCCAGGGGTTCCTGAGATGGTAACACTAACAGAGCCCCTGAGGGTACAAAGGGAATGAGAGGGTCAGGTTTGATTTCAGCTGGCAACACTAGCTGTTGCTTCCCAATGAATTCTGACATGGTACCCAAATGAAAGATGAATGCTTTTCAAAGTAAGCACAGACAAAGCAATATTAAATATTTAATTTCCAGAGGCAAAGGGCGAAGTCCCAGAGCTCTAGAGAAGCTAATGGACCTCAAGCTAGATAAGCTGATTTTAAGTAGTAAATACCCACGCAGAATCTACAGCAAACTCAAAGGTTTTATTTCGGGGGAATGGAGGTGGGGACACTTTACTAAGAAATTCTATACATGTACAGATACTTGAGATTATATGAAATTAACAAATACGAAAATCAGTCTGAATTCTCCACTGGCACAGTTTTTCTTCAGTCTCTTAAGTCAGGGTGGATTAACAGTTAGCACTAAGCTTACAGGAGTAATTTTAGTACACTCTGGAGTAAAGCTTTTACATATACTTCACAATTTAAGGAAACCAGAGACAGCCAGTTAATTTTATTCAAAAGTCTTAACAGGAATAGTGAAAGGAGAATTTCAGTCCTCCATCTTTATCGGTAAATTTCTCTCAGGATTGGTGGCAGTTCCCCTGTTTTTCTCCCGTTTAATGCACATAGACACACAATGATCTTTATTTTCTCCTTTTTGTTATCAAACAAATAGCCATAAAGATTCAAGTTTGGGGGCACTGCTAACATAGTGACAATGTCATTATCCATCAGGGGTTCAATGCAACAGAAACTTGTGATGTGCTTTACATGATACCTAACACACCCTCTTAGCTTTGGAATTTCAACTCAGATTTGAACATTTTTTTCAGGTCACATCTCTGAATGAAAAAGGAATTTCAGAGTATCTGTATGGGTGACCTGACAGTGAATGGGAGTCAAGCTCTGCAATGCAAAAGGGCTGGTAGAAACTCTCCCATAAGAAGTACAGTAGAAATTCTGAGAAGAATAAAACAAAACTTTGTTTATATGCATTTTCCACAAAAAAAAATTCTAAAAGCAAACTGAATACTTCCAGCCAATGCTACACTTTCACCTCATCCCTACCCCTATTTCTCACTTTTCCTTAAAAACCATCTGGATGAAAACTTATGTTTCAGAGATGCCACTGCAGAGCTTAAAGGTAAGAGAAAGCTTCAGACTCTTCTTCTCTCAACTGCCTTCATGAGACTGATTGCCTGACCAGGCTTGCCCAATGGAGACAGCACAGCTGAGAAAGTGCCTCACTGTCTCCAGATTAATCATGCGTGATATTCAGAAAGTGAAGGCAGATGCTACTTTTATCCATCTGAGGATTGCTGAGGTAACCGTTATTTATCATGTTTTGATATTTATACGTTATCCAATAATTATTTTCCTGTTATGACAGGAGCTAACTTATCATTTTCCATATGGCCAGAAAGGTGTTAGACCTTCGCTAATTATAGATAAAGCTGTATTAATGGCTACTGAGCAACAACATCATCTGTGATACTTAACAGCAGCCTATAAGCCATGAAGCCTTCCCTCCCACAGCAGGAGGATAAATAGAAACTTTCAATAAACAGGTTTCTGTGCACTAAAATACTGAAACTTGTTTAGAAAGAATGAGAATGCTCATGGTCCTGTTTCACACAGCTGATATTATTTGCTTATTTTATGCCTATAAAGCTTGTATGTTTGTCCCAGCCATATCAGGCAGTCTACTAAAATCTATTGCCACTTTACAAAATGTTCTTCTATCCTACACCATCACAGCTAGAAAAGCACTTCCATGTATTCTTATAACAAAGAAAATGTTACAGCTGGCCCATAACATCAATGTCTGACCATCATTTGCAACAGAAGAAGAAATACTGAAGCATAAATATTAAGATGACTGCAGAACCTTTAGGATACACACAAAAAGGACATGCAGCTGCTGACAGAGAGGAAATCTTTTTGCATTTCTGCATAAGACTTAACAAATGAACTTTTTCAGGCCTTTTCCACCTCCCTCTCCACTCCTTCTTTGCAGGGTCTGTCCGATGATCACACTCCTTATCATCAGAGTCCAGACAGGTATTTCTCCAAAGCCCACTAATTCTACTCCTTAGCAGACCCGAGGACACAACATTGTGTGAGACAAGATCCCAAACTCCTCCAGGAACCTCATGCATCAATCACCATGTGCTTGCCCTGCTTCCCCAGAAACTGGAACCGAGGGGAAGGGCTGCATGATGGGAACCACTGGATTTTTTTTTGTTTTATATCATTCTTGGACAACAGCTGCCTGGTAGAGTGGAAGTTGACTGCACTGCAAATAGGATGATTCATTTTCTGAAAGTAACTGGTTTTCCAGACAACTGGTCAAATGCAACTAGAATGCTCTTATACTGATGCTCACTCTGCCAGACACAGCAGCGATTGTTAAAGTCTTCAGCCAAATAAAAAGAAATGTCGAAAATGAAAATCATTACCCACCAAACACTCTTCAGAGTTAGTTTGTGGCACTAGCCGACAACAGACTAAAAACTCAGAATTGTGTTATATTCTGGAAATTGCTCTGGAATTTCCTTGATGTTAACCTTGGAAAAAGATTTAAATGCTCTCCATACTTGTATTTGGGAAATTATTGTTTCAGGATGTTTACCTACTATCTGCAACAGACTTCAAGATTTTCTTAACAGCAAACAGTATCTCAGGCAAACAGGACTTACACATTTGACTTACACATGATGTCACATTAGTGGCAAGGGGCCACGTCTTCTTCCACGTGCCTGGATCAATACACCTGAAAAGAGGAACTCTTGAGTAGTCAGGCTCCCTTTCATTTACTGGGTGGATGCATGTATAGGAGTGGGAGAAAGGGAGAGATACAGCTTATCTCCAAATTCGACCTGTCACCAGTTGATGGGCAGAGGAGCCAGGTCAGCTCTTCACAGAGAAACCATCAAAGCAAAAACTATTTCCTTAAAAGCTTAATTATTTCTCCAAATCTTAATTATTTCCCAAAAGCCTAATCTCAGCTGCCATTGCTAGATCTGGCTTTAACATCTGCAAGGCAGTGGTATCATTTGAATGGCCTTTTCGTCTTCGCTCACCTCTGACTTTCAATCATTAGGCTTAAAGAAACCTCACTGTCTCTCACATAGTCACACCAGTGCATGAATTTTCTTATTTAGAACAATGCAAAATTTTTGCTTTCTAAGGATTGAGACCAGAAGTACTAAATATTTTTTATTATTAAATTCTTCTCTAGCTCTTATCTTTAAGCTCAAACACAATATCAAATGTACAGAGAGAATCTATTTTCCATGGTATATTGCAGCAATAATTGTTCCTCTGTCCCTCTTTCAAAACATCTTCCATGATAGTTTCAAAGTATACGCTTTTAATGCCATTTTCTATAAAGAATTATTCTAATTAAACTTCATTTTTTTAAATACTCATGAACAATGTAATGAGGTATAGATTTTATGCACCTTTGTGTAATCGGGACCCTGCAGTTCTATGGCACTCAAAGCCTCTGTAACAAAATGAAGCACCAAATATTCACTAGTAACAGATCACACGCAAGCTGCAATGCAACCGAGTACAAGTTGCATAATTGCACATAAATGAGATGTTCATAAAATAGATACTGATGTGCTCCCTCCTACCCACCAGTACTTTATCCTAGCATCTCTCCAGATGCGTACATTTATTCCGCTACAGCAGCAAATATACATCCAGATTGCACTCTATTTAGCTCCAATGAAAGCAGCTTCTCTGCTGAATAGGACTTTTTTTTTAATCATGAAGTGCATTTCAGCATTTACATACATAATTTCAACATACGTACAGTAATACAGAAAAATCCAGCTGTGCCATTAGGCATTCCTGGTTGTTCCATGTCCTGTGCCTGACAGGTCACTTCAGGATTTAAACTAGAAAGTGACAGAAAATGCATTTCCCATTGCACCAAAATTTCTGCTTCTTTTCATTTTATTCACTAGACATGCATAGTTTGGATAGCCACAGCCTTGCTCAAGTATTGACCTAAAACAACGCATAGAAATGCACAAGCCTGCTGTAGGACAATCTATGCTTTTTGTTTTCCACGATTAGTACTTCCTCTTCTGTCTATGACCATGTTTTTCTACCCCAGAAACTCATTGGTTCATATTTATATCTGATAGAGAAAAGAAAATAGAGTTCAAGTATTTTAAAAGTCTGTTCGAACTTGCCTCAAGGAATCTCATTGAAACTTAAACTAATATAAAATTCATACATCCCCAAACTGCACCTTTCAGCTTTATCCAGTCCCATGCATCCAGTTCTATCTCTAATATCCTTTTAATATCATTTCCCTCTCTGCCTTTAGCAAGCCCTATAGCATTCACCTTTGTCCTCAGAGAAATCTAGGTTAACATTACATTTGTGTAGCAGGTTCTACATTTTTTTATTTTATTGAAAAAGCAGTCTAGCATGAAAGAGTGAAGGCACAACCTTAGAATTACCTGAACCAGTGGAGAGAGTTACTTCCAATCACCAGGGGAAAATCACTTAATACAGTTCAGTCCTCTTATGAGACAATCTATTTGCCAGACAAAGCAATTATTTCATTTGGATAGCCCCCACACTGCACTATGAACCCAGAGGCTGAAATGAGGTTAAACATTTGCACATTTATTTAGTATCAGGTAGTAGCTAACCTACCAAAATCTGTCATAACTGCTCTTATTCTTATAGGGAAAAGGCAATGTACAGATGTATAATACAAAAAAAAAAAATTTTTAAAAATTGGTCTGTAAAATAAATAATAAATCACACCATGCTTATCATAAAATGACAGAAAATCAACCTGAAACCTTAACATACTTTTCCACAGTGTGAAGCCTTCAGCAGAGTGTTATATTCCTCTTTACATAAATTTCTGTCAATCCTACGAAAATATAGCAAACCCCATTTACCTCTAGATGTACAACCAGTGTTTATCTGTATTTCAAATGGAGGGTCAGCCATAATGGTTCTTGCAGAATTGTATTTCTCTTGCAAAGCACAACATCTAAAGCCATGTATATTGCTCTTTGGTTTAGAAATAAACACTAGTGAATTTATGCTTCAAGTGATCATTTCAGAGAAGTGAAGGGCTAAATTTCTTCAGGGATGAGAGATAAATCAGTCTTCATGCTAGCTCAAGCCTATGTCCCTCATGGGTGTAACAAAAATGCCCTGGTAATTCTCATAGGTTTCTGCAAACATCCTACATGTCAACCCAAATTACAGACATGCTTTCAGAAAAACGAATTTAGGTAAACTTTAAAGGCTGAAAGAATTGTTCATGCACTTCTGGAAACTCTACTACAAACCCTAGAAACCATAAAACCTTACGCAAGATGCTGACTACCTGCTTACCAAGTCACAAAAGATTATCATCTCTTGCTTGTGCATCTTAGCCTGTTGTTTTATAAACAGACAAGCTCAGTTCTTGCACAGGGAGCTACCACAGATCCGTGTTGACAGAAAAAGCTGCACTGTTTTAAACAGGTCTGCTTCAGACACAAACAGCTGCTTGTTATGGATTTATACACTGAAGTGCTTGTGTGTGCGGGCATCTGTGTCTCTGTGCGTGCATGCACAGGGAGGTGTTCATTCAAAGAACTAAGTTAATGCAAAAAGGAAACAAATACAGTTTATAAAGATGACAAAGTGACTGAACATCAGCCCCTGTATTTAAAGTTTATGAAAGAAAACATGAAAAAACGTCTTTAAAATTCTTGAACTCTGCAGATGACATTGCTTGGTCTGTTTCCTTTAGAACTTCTGATTTCATTTTGGTATACCGGAAACACAGAAGCGAGTACAAATGTAAGTTAAACTGAAATGAAAGCTGTAGTCTGAGCTCCTTTTGAATTTATTCCATAAAAGTTAATTAGCTGAATTTGAAGTAAGTAAATCCCACTGAAGACAGTATTAGTCCCAGCAGGGAAATGCTCTGGAGGAACAGAGCTCCACTGCATCCCTTGCCAATCTCAGTGCCAACATGAAGTACCACAGAATTCAGTACACAGACACATCCAGATCACCTAATGCCATGGCAACTCTTTGCAGGTAGTCCCTGGCGAGAACTGAGACCTTCTGAAATACCTGGGGGAAAGGAAAAAAGCGGCTCTCACAGGACAGGGTCTGTGCCAAGCTGCAAGCATGGGCGCTGCCTTCATTTTCAGCACGTTAAGAACAGACATTCCGGTTGACTGCATCCTGCCTCTTCTACACAGGGAAAAGAGGAAGAGGCTTCAAGGCAAGGGGGGGAGGGGAGGGGAAAGTGGCAGAATTTAAGATAGACCCTAGTACGATCTCAGTGAACAACTAGGAAGCAAGTAGATTTTGAACCTTAGGATAAGGACTGCAGATCTTCTGCCACTCCTGCGTTATAGAACCAGCCAATGCACTCAGACTGGAACACTTTAAGCAGATTTTTTTAAAAAATTAGCAATGAGTATTATACTTTTTTTTTAAAAATGTGTGTGTGAATACATGCACAAACATATGCACATGCAGACACTAATTTTCAGTTCAAAATGAACTTCCTTTTTACAGTCCAGACGTACTGCTTTCTCCTTGTAATTATGGGCTTATAAATAGAAGTGTTGACCCAATCTTACCTTTAGTATGGTGAACAATTTGCTATAATAATAAAATGAGCACAACATAAAGACTTATCTGGATATTACAATTCTAGCTGTATACACTTAGCCTTCAATGAGGAATTGAATTTAAATGTTTATAGCTTTCCAAACACTATTATGCGCTTGCAAATGTTAATTCAGTTTCAATGAAAGAGTCAATTTTTTTTAACAATATAGAATGCATTTTAATATACTATTACACACAATAGGCCGACAGTGAATGGACTCATAATTGATTTAGAAGCACGTTCTACCATCCTGCTACCTCTATCTCTTTAGTAAATCATTTTTTAATCGGGCTAGTCTAAGCTGACCCATACAGAGCTTTATTTAATTTATTATTGAATTTATACATAAGCTTGACTGCTACTGCATGGCTACAGCAGCATTAAATAAATTGTATAGTGTATAACAAAGAGGAAAAAGAGAACAAGAATTCAAATAGCTTAAGCATATTGCTGAGGTTAAGACAGCTTTCAAACGAGCAATGTTATTCAAATGCTTCAGAACAGGAAAGAGGAAAAGGGCTCTGGCATCATTATGGTTTGTGCAAAAAAAAATGTTCGGACTTGAATCAATTCTTAAAGGACAGATAAGGGAGAGAAATATCTCACCAAATGCATTAGTTGGCTCTTACTCCTCCTAATGTAAAAGGGGATAATAATAATAAAACAAGAAATATAGGTTGAATAATCATTGCAAAATTCCAAAATTTTTCTGTGTGCCTAAGAAACTTACTGAAAATATTAAATGAGAACAAGGGACTAAATCAATGCTACAATGAGATTATTCCTGTTACCTAGCAAGTGTAGGATAAAGTCTAGCAAAGATTCACAATAGGAACTACCAATTGATAGTGAGAATTTCATAAATTATTTGCAGAATATTTAAATATCTAAATATGTGTACATCTTTATAATACACATGCACACAAAGATACGTATAGATGCCTAGTAAAATACATATGCTATTTTCCCCAGTTTAAAACAAAATGAAGATCTGTAGTCTTTTCCTTGGAGGAGATGGGGAGCACTTGCTCGGGCATCATTCAGTTTGTATATGTCCTGCTGCTGAATGGGAGGAGCTGCCACTGCCATCATTGCCACATCCACAAGGACAGAGGAAAATGCATGCATGGAAGCTCACTGCTCACATGGTGAGACTCTGCAAGGAAAAATACATAGCTAAATAGGGTTCTCTTCCTGTGATTTTTGTACACATATGCTAAATTTGCAAACTCGATATAAAAGTAATCCCTACAATTTTTATTCCTTTTTCTCGAGATACGTAAAAATATCGCATTGAAGACCTTATGAAAACACAGAATATAGACAAAAGAAAGAGCGTTTTGGCAATTAAGAGCACCTGCTCTGCAAACGAGATAGCTCAAAAGATCTCTAGTAGGATGGAAGCCTTTCCTGAGTGGACCACTGGCTTGAGACCACCTCCAGGTCATTATTGAGTTGCCATCATTCAAAACTGGTTTGGTAGTTAACTCGAAATGAGGTAGTACTCTCAAGCCCAAGGTCCACATCATAAATTGGCAATGTTTGATAGAGTCTCAGCAGGGAGGTCAAGGATTGAATGGGCACAGAGACTCATCTCAAAAGGTGATCTCTCTAGGTCAGGGTCTGGACATATTTGTAAGAAATGCATGCCCTGCCACTGTCTCCTGCTGTACAACTTCTGCAGAAAAATACAGGAATTCATCTTCAAGTACGGTAATAATCCAGGGTCTTTCACAAGGATTAAGTGCCTATTAAAAAAATACACTTATCAGCAGGAAGACAAGCCTGTACCTTTTAAATCACATCTGTTGTTATAGTAATACTTCCCATTGTAAAGTTAAGAACAAACAAAAAACCAACAGAACAAGTCAATCTTATTTCAGCCTTACAAAATTAACTTGCAAACCTTATACACAATTCTAATTTTACAGATCCTGCAAGGGGTCTCCCTCCTATAATTATGGCAGAGAAATCTATAAACATATCAAGACTAGGCAAGGCCGTTTCTGTTAACTTGAAACACTTGCAGAGGTGGCAAATGAGTGATTTCAGAAGACCTTTTAGAAATCACTTTCCACTTTAGCTTGTCCACAAGGAAAAAAAAATTGATCAAATCAAGAGCCTTTATTCATTTTATTTGACACAGGCTGTAATTTCCACTGAAAGGGGTATGTTAACATGGTAGGTAAACTGACACAGCCTGACTGTAAACCCAAAGCCCTTTTTTAAACAAAACACAAATTGCATGCAATGCCATCCCAAGAAGTTTCTGTTCCGTGGAAGTCCA
This sequence comes from Neomorphus geoffroyi, assembly GCA_033558235.1. Taxonomy (NCBI): domain Eukaryota; kingdom Metazoa; phylum Chordata; class Aves; order Cuculiformes; family Neomorphidae; genus Neomorphus; species Neomorphus geoffroyi. The sequence goes on along the minus strand of JAUMJM010000005.1, from coordinate 71,970,714 downwards.
GCAGGAATTCAATCACTAACCTGCTTTAGCTGGCTGACTGAGGATTATCTCAGAGCACAGCAGAGCTGGCATTCCTAGCCACTTGCCACACACTTGCAGACCCTCTTGGCTGAGGAGAAAGCACGAGTGAAGTGTTTCCTCTGACTATTGCTGTGAAAATGATCTACAGAGGTCTCTGAAGGCATGGTGATTCTAAGCCTGCTTCCTCCAACATCAGAAACCAAACTACATCTACAGAGACTTCAGGCTCTTAGAGACCTCCAGACTGAAGGCCAGGAGGGGGTCTCGGTACTTTTTCATGGTGTGTTTTACACAAGCTGCACAGTAAGAGCTGTAGCTTGGCAAGTTAATTCGTTATATTCTCTTATCCCTAAGACCACGACTGGATTGTCAAAGACTGTCGTATCCTGTTTAGGGCCAAATAAATAAGCTGTATGTATAAATGAAGCTACTATTACAAATGTTACAACCTCTATAATCTTCACTCTTCCAAAGATTTGAATGTAGTTGCAGACCTCTCCAATATGCAAAAAGGCCAGCAATATATTACACTTGATGTTACTTTGACAAGGTGGATAACCTAAACAAGAGTTCATATATATTTAAATGGAAATAACAAAGTTGTCTGGGATTTCCAGCTTTAAGTGCCCAAAACAATGGACCTTCATATTCAGGAAAATAAAATAAATCCGGACTCAGTGACTTATTGATGAGATCAGTGTCAATTCTAACACAGATTAACATTTGATCATAGTACACTTGAACTCTGCAACACCCAGCCAGATGAAGAACTAAAAATTAAAAAAAAAGAAAAAAAAAAATCAGCCACAATGGCAAAATAATACTGATGAGCTACATCATGGAAATAGATGAAGAATCGATATTATCTTTTTCTTTAATAAAACTTCTCCAGACCCTGAGACACATTCAATTGGTGTGCAGAAAGATAAAAGCCAGAGACCAAGAAGCTCAGCAAAACGGACATAATACAGACACCGACTATATAATCCAAATCACATTAATCTCCCCACACCTAATCCAATATTCTATGTAACCCCTTTGCCCCCCTTGTCACCAAGAACGTTAGAAGACAGAAGCAGATGCAGGCAGGCCCTGATAGCTTTCCCCAGCTCACAGAGAAATTCAATGAATGTTTCCAAAGAATCTGCAGGAACAACTTACTACTACTGTGGCAACAGCTTGGAGGCATCCATCAAAGATCAAGATCCCTCATGCAAGAGACTACACACATGCATAAAACATAAAGCTCACTCTGGCTCCAATCTCTTTACATTTACTCAGCTATGACATCTTGAAGATACATTAACGTCTCTGAAGAGCGTAGTCGCTTAACAGTATCCCTGGTAGCAAAATTACGATAGAAGGCATGCTATTTTAAGGCCAGAGATAGCAAAAAGTCTAGCAGTTCAGAACGAAGAAACTTTTGACAAAAACATCTTTAATCATGGTTATAGCAGTTCAATGTTTTATAACAGGGCGACAGGAGATATAAAACCAGATAAAAAACATGGGAAGTGAGTGAAACTCCTCCAAGTATAACAAAAGTATTTGTCCTTCCTCCCCTTCTAGAAAGCCAGAAGTAATTTAGGGTATTGCTCTGAATGTGGCTTGAGACATTTATTAATTGAAATACGTTAAAAACTTCCTCATCAGTCAAGTTGCAGAGTTATTTATTCTTCAACCGGATTATGCCCCTTAGCCATTTAAAATAAAAATGCTACTGTTTAAACAAGTATTCTCATTATAGATGTAATAAAACTCTGGAGCATTATTGAAAGTTATGCAATAATTTGTCTCTTAGGAAAGATGAATGGCTAAGTTGGGTGCCCAGGACTTAAAATTCATTAATGTCTTAATAGTGAAACAGATATTAATCTCTCTACATTAGCTCACCAAAATTAGCCAAGGCAAGTTAGAAAATGTTCTGAGACATTATTTGATTTCAAATGAATATGCCCAAAGTATTACTCTTCCAAAAAGCTATTATAAACAACGGAGAAAGGGGAAAACAATTTGAAAAATTACTTTGACATTGTCCTTTAATCATGCATCTCTTCTAATGCATCTCTTACATGAATAAATGTTTGCAGTATATAAATAGCATATACTCCAGAATATCATGCAGAATATCTGATGATACAATACATTATACAAGAACTAAATTATATTTAAAAGAACACGACGATGGAGTGAGATGCTTTTAAAACATAAGACCTATAAAGAAAAACAAAACCCCCATAGGGTTAGGGTATTCTCTATAGTAGGTTAAAATACTATCCTATTTAAGGAATTATTATGTTAAAAAATATCTCTGAACTATCATTTTATTACTGTTTACTAATTCAAATGTTTTTTTCTACTGACTCAGCTTTCACTATGATGTCTGAAGGGAACAGAACTGAAAATTTTAGGCCCTTACCAGAATTATAAACATCTGAAAAAAACCTGTAGAATTTTGAAAAGTTTGAAGATCTACTCCGTTATCAAACACCCCAAGCACAAACAGTTGAACAAATTCTATTTTGTATGTAATAAAAGAATAAAGAAGAAAATAATTATTCTACATTAACAAAAAGTCAGGATTTTGTGGCCATTAAATAATCATCATTTTTTCCTTCTATTAGACTGTATAAGATTGAACAAGAGTTTATGTTCCCTAGCGTCTGGATTGCAGAGAGACTGTTGTGTTGGGAATTTCAAGCAGTGGAGAGTCAGCTTTTGGTGGCATTTTGAGGCTGAAGAAATTCTAACTGACCTGTTCTCCATGTGAAATGTAAATATAATTATTAGAAGTCAATAGTGTTCACGCTAGATATTGCTTACACAATTGCTATCAGTTAGGAATTGGTTGCACGACATTGACCAGATTGACAAAACAGCTTAATTTATTTCTTTTCTTGACTTGCTACTGCATGGCTTCTCAGTTCTCTAGTTCTCATTCAAAACTAAATATTTGATTATTTATCTACTGTACCAGTCACCAACCACAAACATTCAAGTCTGAACGGGAAGACTCAAATGACTGTCCCAAACCAAAAGATAAAGATAACTACCACAAGACTGCATCGCTAGCTCAAAGTATGATATCTTGGTGACTTTGCTGTCAAACTTTAGAAGTGTCGGATTCTGAAAAACAGATTTGCTTTCTGACTCTCCTTTAAAAGTATAGCTGGTATTTCTTTTCAACGCTGTTGCAAACTTCTATATAGTGCTAAAATTATGTCCTGGCAAACACAGCAGGTGTTTATTTTTAAATATAAGAGTAATTCCAGATGTCTGAAGATACTGGCATTGGGCTGGGCACAAAGCAGTGTGGTTCACACCATTCACAAGTAAATGCAAGATTGATTGCCCATTTAAATCTGAATTATAAGTAGCTCCAGTCCATTAATATTAATTAGGTCAAGACTAATAGGCTCTCATGAGTGGACTGTTTAGCAGGTCAGAAGCAATGAAAAGGTGGTAAACAATTTACCATGTATTGAGGTTTGCAGGCACATGGCACACATCCCTACCACTTTAACTATGCACCTCACTCAAAGTCAGATTGCAAAAAACCACTGTGCTATCTGACTACTCAGATTATATGTGAAAACACAAAATAAAAACATTTCAATAAAAATGTTTCAAATTCCAGCCAGAGGACAGTTTCAGTGCGTCTGAGAACATCAGTCTGGGGGCGGTGTGGCTGGAGGAACCAGAGAGCATATATGTGGTCTTTCCAGCTCGTCCTGCTAAGTGCCCTCTCATTGGAAGAAAGGGCACTCAAAACTCACTCTTCCTACGGATTCATTCATTGCTTGGCCTGTCATCTGTTACCACACTACGTGTTCCTGGGCAGTACAGCTTGTAACATGGCCATACATCCAATTAAGGAAAACATTTACTGCACAAGGATCAAGTTCATTTGTTTTTCTAATTGGATGGTTAAACACTCTGATCAATACGAAACAATTTTTTTCATAGCAAATTTAAAAAGCTGTCATACAAAGAGTATGCGAACTTTATTTGGAAACAAGTATCTTGACACAAGTATGCAATAATGTTGGTGCGCATTAAAAATCATTCTATTACTGATTTAGTGTCACAACCTGAGACAATTTAAACCTCCCGTTTAATTATTTTCATCACAAGACATTTGCATGTACCTGAACATAAAAGTATTTGGAAAAGCACTCTGCATTCAGAATCCTTTTTTTGTTCATATAGCTCACTAAAGACAACAGAGCCTCCTTCCCTGGACTAAATTTCTGTTCTCATGCTATGTTATGAAACTCATCCTGTTGCTACTATTAATCTCAAAACTGTGCAGAAGCACTGCCTAATGCATCCCTACCACTTCAGTTCCACTTAAAATCTCAAAAAATAGTTCAAGTGGAAGGGAAGTACAGCAGAGGCCAAGGATGGGCTTTTTACAGGGGGATCAGTTTCAACCATTGGCAAGAATAACAGGATTTCATCCATAAAAGTATGGCTCCTATTGTTCTTTTTAATTTGCCAGTAATTTTGATTATTTTTACTTCAGGATCCCCCATCTGTTCTTCTCCCCTTTTTCTCAAGGGGTATAATTTTCCAGAAGTACTGATCACCTCCCTTTTGCAAACCAAATATTTTAGAGATGCCTCAATTCAGATATGCAAAAATTGAGGTTCCCCAAATGATCAGACAATTCTGAAAACTTTGCCTGCATGGTTTTAGTTCAAGCTGATTTTTTTTTTCATAATGCATTCATTTAGCCTGGAGATTTAATGTAAGAATAGTTGCAAAAGAAGGATATTTCCAGTTATAAAGAAAAAAGTAAATAATTATCTCGTCTGAGACAGAACAGTCATAAGCCTAGTAACACATAAAGAAGAATAAAAACTTTTATTCAAAATGCGTATATAGATACTTGGTGAAGGGAACATTTTATTATCTACACACAACAGACTAAATTCTACCTTTCACTCTGCACCACTACTTGCCTGCCTTCAAGTTACCCATCAATGCTTAGCACAGCAAGACCAGGAAGGATACAAAGGTACAGGTGTTGATCGTAAGGCTCACGTGCAGAAACTCAGTTCCTCCTTGGAATATGGTACATTTAGGATAGTTGAATCATGCAGAGAGGCATAAAAGTTTTCAAAATCTTATCTCAAGCAGGAAAGAAAAAAACAACACAAAGTCTAAACACGTAGATCTTGCAAGACGCTGAGGATCTCCGTTTTCTTAAAGCTTCCAAGTAAGCATGGTCATTAATCAAAATCATAATGTAAGAACAATCACTCAAAAAAGGCAGCTTTACACAACTGTACACAATCCTGGAGTGTTCCGGCTCAATATGAAAACTGAACAGATAGCGTAGGGAAGTCTTCTAACAAACTGCCGGGAAGCTGTATCATGCTTCCACCTCAGAGGTTTGTGTGCCAGAGATGTCAGGACAACTTAGCTCTACACCTGCAAAACATACTGTTCGTTGCACAGCCTGACTGTACCAGTGCCACATGTATTTTCTTTCTCACCATGACTATGTTAACAAAATTTCCTCTATAACACTGATATTTTGGCTCCCGCAGCCAGACTATATGCATAGGGAAAAAGTTGCAAGTGTGTATTGGCCTTTCACCTTCACAGTCATGTTAAGACACATGTAAACTTTGCAAGATGCATGGCCTTGGGCTTACATCCATGTACTGAGTGTTATGGTCATGTAAAGACACAGCTTGAAAGATAAGAGTTCCAACACAACCAATATCTACCTACTGATCATCTAAAAACATAATTAAAACATCTGTTATGACACAAAGTTTGCTGACATAATGGAAAATTATTCTATCCTATCATTCACTGTGCTACGAATCGCTGCATTTCATTACCAGCTTTTGTTGTTTCACTGTAAAGAAGCCAGAATAGATTAAGACACAACAAATTTGCATGACATATTAATATGTTACGTACAAATGAGACTTCTTAAAATCCTAGCATCAGCATGTGAATGACAGAGAAGATAAACTGAGATTTTTTTGTCATTGTTGTTCTGTTTCTTCAGTGCCAAATTGCCTACGTGCCTGAAAAACAAGTTTCTGAGGAAATCTATCTGTCCCAAATATCATATAATATGATGTATGGTGACAGCAAGGAGGAGATCTGCCATTTCCTCTAGAGTCACTATCTCTAATGCAACCACAGAGCATCTCTCTGTCTACACCCCACAGACAGAAAAATGTTTCCTCTAATCACGCAGATGATGAAGCTGGTTTAAGACCACATGAAGCAACAACTGCTGGCATGAGGTCCTGGCACATCCCCACCTTCACAGCCTCTGATCTGAGTAATTAGGCTACCTAGATGTTACACTTTGTTCTCTGGAAAGATAGTTTCAGCTGGACACTGTGGCTGATGTATCCTTGATACTTCGCTAACGCTCACAATTCGGTTCAAGTCCTATTCAGGCAAAGGAATGAAAGCTGCTGTTCCAGCAGGCAAAAACATATGACAAAAGCAACACATTTGCTTTACTATGGGGAAAAAAAAGTTATTTACCTCACCACAAAATATTTATATTTTATAAGAAAAAAATACCAAAGAAATTCCCTCTACTGTCTGACACTTCGGATGCGCTGAACTGCATTTAAGAATGACTTCGGGGGTTGGTTTTGCATACTTTCCTGCCAATGGCTGTGTGGACCACAAGAAGCAATTGTGCCCAGCTTGCATCCTGCTATACAGCTCCAGTTTTATTATTCTGGCAGTCCAGACTGTCACCATACTCTAAATCATTTCAATCAAATTAAGTCAGTCTAGCAAGGACTTAAAACTGCTCAAGCTAAGGCAGATCATTTTGCTTCAGACAGTCTAGCAAATAGTCACAGAAACAGTTCCATCAGGAGATTCAAGCTAATGGAAACTTCCCCATGAGGAGATACCATGGAGCAGCTGGGGCAATCTGCTGTGGGCAGTGCATCAGAAAAGAACCTGTGGGTGCAGCCCCCAGAGCCTGCCACAGCCACTAAGTGTCACTGGGGTGCTGCGAAATCACACCTCACTCCTCAACAAAAGAATGGTCCACTAGCTTCACAGAACCAGACACAATTGCTTTATACAAACACACAAGAGTATCCTAGGTGTTTGTTGAACGTCCCTTTATCCATGCAAAATAAGTAATGAGTGCAGAATAGGAAAGGAGGCACAAAAAGCTAAGACTTGCTTAAAACTATTATAACGCATCAAATCAGGTAACATTTAACTCAACTTACAAATTTAACCTACGCGTGCTCCAAAACAAACACAGCATTAAAAACTAAAGAGTTGTGGCACAGAAGTCAACAGTTCTTTACAGTTTCAAGCAACATCACATACAAAGTAACTCAATCCAGGCTCCAGAATGGCAAAATATTTGAGCACATACTTAACTACAAGCGTATGAGAGTGTAATTTGACTTTGTATTTTCTCTGCCCACAATGTCAGATTCCAGAGTTCTCATTACACCTTCTTCCCAGCAATGTCCTCCTGTCACCCCTGCTGCAGTTTCCTAGCTCCTTCAGTTTTGCCAGGGGAACTGTTTGGGCACACAATGAAGCTGTGCTCTGAACTGCTGAAATAATCCAGCAAAAAGCAGCCAACCAAACCAATAAGCCCCATGCTACACTCTTTTTTATTCATAAGCAACTGAGGCTTTTAAAGCGGGTTTCCCTCTAAGGAAACAGTGCAGTCTATACACAATGAGTCAGCTTCCAGTCTACAAAATGTTAACTTCCTCTTCAGGTAAGTATTTGGGGGGGGGGGTTAGTGGTGGGTGGTATTTCTTTTTTTTTTTTTTTTTTAAGGACTAGACTGAGACCACAACACAGTATCTCACCTATTTTATTATAAGCATGCCACTCTCACTTTAAAATTAACCTTGAATTATTTGTTGTCATAGGATCACAGATATTTTGATAAACTTCCCTTTCATCACGTGTAGTCAATCACCCTCTGCATATGTAATGCACGGCACCCAAAAACTGCCACAAGCACAATAACAGATTGATCTTGAGGCTCCTTTATTTATAACTTCCTAAAGCTCCACTCCTAAGAAAGGCTTAGCTCTGCTTATCTGATCATACTGCAGGACTGCAGTTTGTTAGATGACTGAGCTTATTCCTTCCCAAACAGCAACTACAGTTAGGTTTAATACATGCAGTGTACTCCCAAGCACTCAACAAAACATCATCACATTTCATTATACACCACTCTAAGTGTGAAAGAATTATTACACATCAGTTATTGTGTTGTGTTTGTTTGCATTAAAAAACTACGAAGAAAGGCTATTTCCATTTTTAGAAGGGAAATCTTTCCTCAGAGTATTTTTCTTAAGGACATTAAAGGCACATAGACATTTACAAGGCTCTTCCTCTCTCCTGCCCCATATAACCTCTCCTGAAGGTTCACTAAAAAATGTACTACAAACCATCTAGTACACTGCTTCTGATCTAGTAAGATGGACATGTAATCAACAGAAGCAAATTGGTATAAACTACAACGAGGCAGAAGTGCTGTATACTACAGAAAATGCATTCATTCCAGGTCACTATATGCAGTCAAAACTAGAGGGAAAATCCAGATGATCATTAATTTCACAGTTGGCTGACTTCTCTCCTCTTTGATATTATTTCTAAAATCTTTCCTTGGCCTCTGAACGTGTGAGCAAAGTAATATTTCATTCATTTGCTTGTGGGCAGAAGGAATTAAAATAGCTCACTGTATTGAAGATGCAGAATAGACAAGAAATACATAACATTATCTGAATTAAATTACCAAGATGTCATAGACTATATTAAAAAATTCTCAACCACCTACAATCCTGGAACAATATAAACAAGAAGCAAAACTCGAGAGAGTTGTTTAAGAAACCCAGTGGTGTAGAACATGAATATTCTTTGTTCCAGACCAACAATATCCAAGTTTGACAGAGGAAAATTAAACAAAGTTCTGGAAAGCTGGGAAACTCTAAATATAGTTTATCAGGATACCTGTTATAGAACCAACAAATATTTCCATAAAAAGTATGTCTGGGATTCTGAAAAAAACACAAATTGCTGAATTGTCAAGTACTCTTGCCTTTCTATTCAAATGTGAGGTTCCCTGAGCATCCATAACACAAAACTAAACAATCCAGAGAAGTACAGAAAATGTGCTTTTACTTTTAAAAACATGACTAATCCCATAAGTAATTCAATTATATTGCATTTTCCTGGGTAAAATCCATAATTGCAGTAAAGCCCTCATGGAAGGTATTTTTATCCTATACCACATCAGATCTGTGAAGACAGTTGCCACAGAAGCAGCACAGTCAAAGGCCCTCAGAGTTTGGGGTTAGCATAAAAGATCTGCTGCCTAGATGAGTTCAGTGGGAGTTTGTTATCTAAGTCCATCTTTGTCTTTCAAAAATCTGACCCTTAGGCTGCATCTATATTCATGTTTAGAGCAGCAGTGCATTTGTGAAGCAAATTTCCTGACCGCTCCTCCCCAGCATGCACTCATTCCAGTCACAAAGCAGGTTTGGTGCTCCTCAATTAGCTTGCTTTCAACGAGATTGTTTGAGGCTAAGAAAGTCTACAGCAGGGAATTTCCTCTCACCCCTCAGTTCCAATCAACAGCTGTCCTGGGTTTTGAGGAAACCATGCTTGGGAATGGTTTTGTTTTGTGTTGGTGGTTTTTTGGGAGGCTTTTTGTTGTTTGGGGCTTTTTTTTAGTAGACCACTTCATCAATACATTATGCCTAAATGAATGGCCAAGGCTGGCACTCTCAGCAATTCTCCCCAACATAAAGTATGCTACTCCTGTAGCATAAACAGCTTTCTAAGAAAACATGACCTGGAAGCTGAACTTGCTTACAAGAGGACTAAATCAATGCTCAAAATGAGCAACAGCCTCACATTCTGAAAAGTTGCCACTAGGCATCATTTGCACATCTTGTAATAAAAACAAAGTAGAACACTGCTTGACGTATTTATGAACCTTTTACTGTGGGCAAAGCATTTAACAATGAGAGAGCTTTATGAGCTGCCAATTAAACATGCTAACTTTCGGAACATGAATTCTCATAAGAACCTCAGAAAACAATCCTAGGAGGGGTGGGCCCCCTTGCCAGCAGTACAGACTCTTGGAAAGCCTCTTGCCAACAATGGATACAATGGAACCCTCTTGAAAAGGGCTCTATTGCAGCAGTATTAAATTCCTCCAAAGGCAATCTCCACTGATGTGAACTTTTAGAAGAGGGACACGCTTAGTGAGGTGAAGAAGGAAAACCATGGGGGAAATGTCACTTTGCAATAGAGACAAGTTGCTTACAAATACACTAACTCTGCGATTTCTATAATTTCTGTAACATCTGTAATTTCACTTGAGGCTATTATTTACACAGATCTTCAGCCCTTACTTCTCTGCTGCATTTACTCCACACAAACAAATTATAACTATTCAAAGACAAATACTGAATAAGACATCAAACCGTGTGTTACTTTTGAACAAAAGAAATTAAGCCTTTAGATAAATAGATAAAAAAGTAGCTAAGTAGAAAGAAAGACAGAGAGATTATTTTATAGGCAGACACAGACGTCTGCAGAGGGAATTCTTTTCTCACTGTAGCACATATAGCCTGATCTTGACTTGACAGGACAGGCGTTATATTATGGTTCCAAATCCACCCCTCTTTTTGGCCTTTTTTTTGTTGCAAAACAATCATAAAAACTATTGCAAAAAAGAGACAGAAGAATTTCTCATAACAGTGTTTGGCTCAATAATATCTATAATAACACGATATGCTGTTGAAGGAAACCATTGCATTCCTATACAAAGCCACGCAGTGCTTAAAGGGATCTGCCCACGTGTCTGCCGCTTTCCTATCAGTGCCCTAGAGCTATCCGAGCAAACTGCCAGCAAAGGCTCTAACTATATTTGATTAGTTTCAAGCCTTCATTTTTAGCGAGTCATCACCCTCTTAACGGCAGATGATGCCCTCTAGTTGGAATCAATGTGAGTGACCACCTCACAATAGGCTGGATTAATGATGAAAAATGTGTAGTCAGCCTGGAGGGCTTTAGACATTTATCACCCGCTGGGTCTGCCAAGCGGTGGGCTGCCCCCTGACTCATCAGAACAATACCCACCCTGCCTTGAAGAGCGGGTGCTAGCACAGCTCCTGGCTTAATGAGTTTTGCATAAGAGGAGGCTGGAGCACAACATGCTTATGGTATTTGTATTGCGCAGTTAAACACAGTCTGAAATGTCTTCTTAACACCTACCTTGCAGAAAGTGTGCAGGAACTAGAGTGAATCCTTCTGACTACAGAAAATTCCTACGTAAAGTCTCAGTTAGAAAGCAGAGCTTTGTATTCATATACAAAACCCAGACAACGAGCTGTGTACAAAACTGTGCTGCAAAATTTCCCTTTGCTGAATCATCCAAGGGAAGGAACCTTTTGACAAGCATGTGAAATCTCATTACAATTTCATCACCATAATTAAAGGTGAGCAAGTAGATTTTGTGTCTGGTTCATAAATATTCATGTCAATTTTATATACCAGAGCAGGGGTATCTCATTAAAACAACAGAATCTGCACCATACCTTATAAACATCTTTCTCTAAACTTCGATGTTATGGAGGGCTGTCTACAGTACTCAATAACATAATTCACGTTAAAATAAAGAAGTGCACTTCAGCTCCAGTAACCATGTGAATGCTGCCTCAAAAGTTACCCTTTCAGTTACCATACAAAGTTAAGAGCATACAATGAGCAGTGAGATTTATGAACACCATAGGTACAAACCACAGAGGTGCTGGCAAAACATGCGCATTTTCGGAAACACAGCATTCGCAGGGAAATGAAACACTGCCAAAATATATACATCAGAAGCTTCAGCTAGAGACACAATTAGGCAGAGTAACCATATGCTGAACTTTAAAAGATTAAATCATAGACCTGAAATTAAGCCAGAGGTGGATGGGAAACATTCTAGTATCTAAATCCAGACTTAATCATGTGGTTAAATGCTTTCCTGTCGAGGCCTGATACCTCTCTATCCATTCTGCATTGATTTATACTCACAATCTTTAGAGAATGTTCTGTCAAAAAAAAAAAGAATTAACAAAATTGACTTGTTAGCACAACCAACAAGCTTGCTCTAGGCTTATCTCATTTTTACAAGGAAATGATAATTCTGTCTTCCATAAAGAAAAGGTAAGTACATAAAGGATTTCTTTGAAAATTCATAACTTTAAGGGAATGCACAGCCTTTGGAAAACAAAGCAAGGTTTCCTTGTAAGGAATTTACCATCTATTCAGACAGTTTTCAGTGCTTGACAGGAAAACAAATCGACTTTTTAATAACAAAAGGTTATTAAAAAACAAAAGGTTATTAAAAATGATACAAAAGCCTGCACATTAAATATGAAATGTCTGTAATCTTGCTTTCCACAGCAATCAGATCTGATGAAGTGCTTTGGTTTGGCAAATGTCCTAAAGACCCTAGAAACACAGTCATTATGTTTTGAACACTTCAAGAAGATCTCTTCATATTTAATGAAGTTATTTTCTCTGCCACTACTAGAGATACAGTAAATTCCTAAATCATGAATTAAGGTTCAAATTGCTAATCATGCTTATTTTTAAAAAAGTGACTTGCAAGATTAGTAACATTATTAAATTACAGAAGAGCTCATTCAACTTAACAACATAAAAATCTTTAATAGCTACATTACACCTCTTCTACTATCCACAGCAGTCTTTCTCATGACAGCCATTCTAAATGCAAAAATGAGAGAGACATGCCCATTGTTTTGGTTTAAATTGCAGCCTTACTTCATACCAAACAAGGAGCAACATCCCCCCATGTTGCAATGGGATCGAATCAGGCAACAATTGCTCTCCCTCTGTCTCCCCTTCCAGCCCCACATTGACATGCAAACACTATCAGGGTCTTGTGTAGTACCTCCACACCACAGAAAACATGCTGCATGGAAACACTTCCATAAGTTCTATGTATTAGACATATCCTGACAAATTGTCACATCATGTCCAATCCAGTGGTCATGATAAATAATCCTTTTTGTTTATCTGACTGCACATTTTCAAATTAAGAATAACCATCTTCATAATTAATGCAGTCATCAATTTTGCATGGAACATATAAGCTAAAATATTTTGAAACTATTACTTCATAAAAAGGGGAAACAGAATAAATTTGCTGAAAAATGAAACAGATCATCTAAAGTTTTCTCTCCTCTATCCATTTCTAATTGAATTTAGTGTTCATTTCATGCTATAAAATTTGTTCTGAAATAAATCTTACAAAATACACTTTGATAACATTGCTAAATTTATGTCATTTGTGAAAATTTCCAAATATTTTGTTCAACACATTGCTAATATCATTAGCATCATCTCCATTTAAGCAAAGATCTTAGTAATTTCTGTGGCTGTGTTTTAAATCATCAGGTCATCACCTTTCAAAAAGGGAAATGTCATTTATAAATTTATTGTCTCTATTTAGTACACTTTACCAGTCATCATTACTGATGTAACACTGCAAGAAATTTAAAGATCCACTGTAATTCCTATTATCAGGAACAATGATTCTTAAAAAATACATTTTCAGTTAGTTTCAAAACCTTAGTATTGAAGTCTCACAGGTAAAATTTTGGGGTATCCTTGAGAGTTTTCTTTTTGTTTGTTAACTGAAAAAGGAACTGGCCATTGCCTGGATCTCCAGAGAGTCACCTAATTACACAGAATTATCAGGAATATGCAAAAGTCACATGTTTCCATAATCAAGTTGTAGAAATTTTCCTTGTTCCTTATTTCACTTTTTTTGGTCCACATTTTCTGATTTTTATTTGCCATGTAGTTATTCTGAATTCACACTTATCTAACAGTAAAAACCAAAAAATTCCTTGATATAACTGAGGACAAGATTCCAATGGGGAGATGGCAGTAGCTGGGCTGTGTATTAGCCTTTTGTCTCTGGAGGCCAGGGTTCATGACTTTCTGAGGTCATGAGTTAAGAGATGTGTGATCTCGCCTTAATCCCTAGTGGACACTTAGCCACATCATGAACTAACTATACAATTAGCAATTTCCGCCAAAGTTGAGATCCAGGACTGAAACATGGTAGTTTACAAGTCAGGGCTAAGATGCATAAGCTGAACCATTTTTGCAGTAGTTTATATGAGTTTTTCATTGTATAGACTTTTTATGCTTATTACATATTTTTATAAGGAAATAAGTAAATAATACATTTCCTCAATAAAAGAGTCTTGCAAATGTGTGAAGTTTTATTGCAACTCTATTTCTTATCCAGGAATCAACATGAGAAAGCTGCATTGCAAATGCTCTCATTTTCTGGAACTCATTCTTTTTTTTCCAAATACTGTTGGTTAAAGGTCTAGCACTACTAAAATTAATAAAGGCAGCATCCTCATTCAATGTGCACATTAAAGAAAAGTTGCGGGTTTTTTTAAAAGAAAGTTGGGGGTTTTTTTAAACAGTAAAATTTGAAATGGCATGTGCAAGGGGCATTTTCAACTGAAAAGCAGAGTTTTGCTTTATAGCCATGTACAATTGTTCTGATCAAAAATTGCTTTTTGATTTTGGCTATTACAATTTACACTGATTAAGTTTATTCCACTGTAACCTTCTTGTCTCTACTCAGCAAAAGAATGCTTTTGTCAGCATTTTTATTCCCTGGTCAAACTGTAACAAGTTTAAGTGTTGTCTTTTCTCCAGTAAAACTCTGAGTGTATTAGGGGTGAGTAAAGGGCACCCTTAATTAACATAACTACACCAGAAAGAGCCCCAAATGAAGTCTTGAATCTCAAACGAAAAGCATTAAGGCTTTGAACTTATCAGCTCTGGTGAAAGAACATTGAGGAAGAGTCCTGAGAAAGCAGTAACTTGGTTATATAGTTTCTCTTCACAAATGGACCTCAACACTTCAGCAGAGCCTCAATCTTTGACATGACTGGACTCAGCAAACTAAAAGATGTACAACGGTTAGAATGGGCAGAATCTGAGAATACAGGTCAATTCTGTCAAGGCACCTGAGTATGAGTTGTGGAGACAGAAATAAAAAAGAGATGCTGAGAGAGCAGAGGAGCAATAAGGAAAAGTCTATGCGTTCTCAAGGATGGAAGGTATTGTTTTGCTGATACTAAAAAGAAAGAAAAATCTTATCCGGTTTAGCACATAGGACTGTGAGTCCAGATATGTCCCATATTATTGCTTTCATTCTAATTCCTTCTTTTCTCCATTTTTTTCTTCATACATATTCTAATTATTAAGGTTACAATGTTATGAACAGTGTCAAGTTGACATGCACAAAGAAGTGCGTTCTACAAAGGACTGCTGTAGGTTAACTAATGGTTCTAACTCTGTGCCTAACTTATACTTGTTTCAAGCATAAAAATTAGATTCATCCCTCATCGCACCTACACCTACCAGTGAGGTAAAGGCTAAGCACTATAGTTATGTGTCTCTGTAAAGAATACATCCTTAGCTCCTAACAAAAAATGGGATCTTTGTTCAGGATTTAACTGTATTTTTTTCCTTTCCTTTGCTAAGAGACTCAAGCATTTTTATAATTAGCTTTACCCTGGAACAGACAAACAAGAACCGTCCCCAATCACAAAAAAGGCTGACTTTTTGAAGATCAACACACCCAAGGAACAAAGCACTACTTTTTTGACAATAATTTAGGAAAAAATTCTTCACTGAAAGGGTGACTGGACATTGGAATGCACTGCCCGGAGAGGTGGTGGAGTCACCATCCCTGGAGGTGTTTAAAGAGAGACTGGATGAGGCACCTAGTACCATGGTTTAGATGGTGAGTTGGTGTTGGGTCATAGGCTGGACTCGATGATCCCAAAGGTCTTTTCCAGCCTTGTGATACTGTGATAAATACCACACACCTCTGAGCAAGACCACCTTACAGCTTTTGGATACTTTGCAGGAGAATGGATATGCCAGAAATGGTAGCAAAATAAAATTCTCTGTTTCTTGTCAATTCTTTCTTATCCTTCATCAACTGACAGTGTCAACATAACTGCAGGAAACAGACATGACCACTTCTGGGGAGAAGCAAAAATTGTCTTCTCTGTCTCTCTTTCCCGTAATTCTTTCCAATAGTTTTCGGGCAGGTCAAAGAGCAAAGCATGTCTGGCAATAGTGCTCCTTCTTTCTATTCATATTTGTGCCCCTTGTGGATGGCCTTGTGTGCTATAGTAAACGTAGCAGTGTATAGCTGCTGCACTGAGTAGAAATTATGACAGTCTGTCTGAGAAGTAGATAGAATTCGTCCTACCCCCACCTCCAGATGAGTGGTGAGATAAAAGCTGAAAGAAAAAAAAGAGGGTAGTAGGTCAGGTTTTCTGTACTTTGCTTTCAGAATGATTATCCTTGTCTTAAGAAATTTCTGGTTGAATAAGCTACAAATCACAGCTCTTTAAGGGAAGCATTGTATGGCTGGGTAGTCACGCTCTTTAACACAGAACTTCACCTGCTGCAAATGAAACATAAAGTAGCTTTCAGAGCTGTACAATGACATACTTCTCCAGTTTCTAGGATACTTCATTCTATTTTATCATAAAAGTGCATCCATGTTAAATTATTAAACTTCTGTATTTATACTACTTTTCTAGAAAATGGAAATGTAAAATGTTTTCTATCACATAAATGAAAGATAAAAGCTTAGACCTCCCCTACGCAAGTTTTGTATTTCATGGTCTGATTTTTTCACAAAACTCTTTTGGAGAGGTTGTGAGGAACAACTGGCAAAATAAAGAAATCAGTTATAACTTCAAATCCATATTTTTACATTTTACTGCGAGTCTCCAGTCCTTGTAAATGTCATGCTTATGGAAAACAAATCTGAACTACAGATTTTAACTATTCTCTAACAAATAAGGAAGTAAATAAATAAAGAAGTGGAGAAACAAAATCCTGAAAAATTCACACTGAACAGAATTTTGCATTTTCTTATGACAGTTATTAGCTTTCTAAATCAATTTGCACATCCAGGAAGAAATAATGGTGACAACCAGCCCTGAAGCCTTGTAGGAAGAGAAGAAAACAGCCTCTGAGCAACCTTTTTCTGTGTATAAGGTCACTTGCTGATCTAATAGCAAAGATCACGGAATTACTTGCAGCAACAATAAGACGGGTTCCTCTTTTTGCTGCTAGCCTATAGAACCTAAAAAAAATAATATTTTGTTACAAGAAAGGTAGCAACGAAATAGAGAAAATGCCTACAGCTAAGATGCATTTCTAAAAATGTGGAAAGTACAAAATGCAAAGCCCAAGGCTTGCAATATCATCCCACCTCCCTTTCATGGCTCCTCAAAAAACTTGTAACATGAATTGTATTATTTTGCTGTTTTTTTTAATATACTGTTGATAAGACGAATTACGCAACAATCTCTCTTGCAACAGGACCATGAGTCTGCCCAGGCTTTGAAGAAGCACTCACTGCGTATTTTTTTTCTTACAGAAAGCTCTGTGAAAATACCAAGAGGGCTTATAAAACCCAAGTCCAAATTTCACTGGATTTCATACCAGAACAAGTAATTTTTAAAAACTTGATTACTAAGTAAGCAGGCTAGACATAAAAGGAGATTTCAAACACTGATCCCTATAAATTGTGTCTTTAAAAGCAGGTAATTTTCTTTAGGTTTGCCCTGCATCATCTGCAGCTCAAAGACTGCCTCAGTTACAGTAAACTCTATACCTAGCAGTAGGGCAAACCATTTTTAGACAACCATTTGTTGTCCATCACTCCTGAGAAATGGCCTTATGCCACACCCCAGCCTGAGGTCCTGCCCTTTCACTCACTGCCTTTCTGTTGCCTGTCAGGCACTTGATATCCTTCCCCCCACCTCCCCTCAGACCTCTTGCAGCATGTTTTTGGGAAGAAGCAACAGCCCCTCATCTAGAAAGCTGCCACACAGAAAAGGGCATAGGAGCCATGATAAAGCAAATGAGGAATCTTCCTCCATGCTGCTCATTCGCCTATTAGGCCCCTTTCTCTTCTTTAGACTAAACAAACCCAACTCTTTCAACCTGTCCTCACAAGGAAAATGCTCTAGTCCTCTGATCATCTTCATGGCCCTCCTCTGGACTCGCTCTTACAGATCCATGTCCTTCCTGTGCTGAGGACTCCAGTACTGGATGCAGTACTCCAGGTGAGGTCCCACAAGTAGAGTGGGACCTTCAACCTTCTTTTCTCACGCTTCTGTTGATGCAGCCCAGGATACGGTTGACTTTTGGGGCTGCAAGAGCACATTGCCAGTTCATGTTGAGCTTCTCAGCCACCAGTACCCCCAAAACCTTCTCTTCAGGGCTGGTCTTAATCCATTTTCCACCCAAGGAGAATTATCGCAGCCTGTAATTGTGCTTGGGATTGCCCTGATCCAGGTGCAGAATCTTGCACTTGGCCTTGTTGAACGTTATAAGGTTCACACACGCCCACCTCTAAAGTCTGTTCAGGTCCCCCTGGAGGGCATCACTTTCTTGCAGCGCATCAACCGTGTCACACAGCTTGGTGTCGCTGGCAAACTTGCTGAGGCTGCCCTCAATCCCACTGTCCATGTCTCCAACGAAGATGTTAGACAACATGTTATACTACTTTAGCAGGTGTTCTTAAGCCGTTAATTATGATTTTTAATCTTTTGCAACAGTGAAGTAATTTACATTAGTTTAACTTTACATGCCTGATATCTTCTTATACTAAAAAGTTTTAAAAATATCTACAATATCTTATTGTAGCTTATGACAAGCAATCTAGCTCAAAATTTTACTAGTAAATACCCTTGTATTCTAAATACACTACTAATTTTAGTCTCATTCAGGTCACGGACAAACTAAAATATCTTTATTCATTGTTTTTCATTAAAGGCTTATTCGTTATTACTGTAAATTCTACAAACCTCTTATTTAATGAAATCTTACAGACTCTTTATTCCGCAACAAAGTATTACAATGACAGAGTATAGCTTTTCTCTTTTCAGGTAAACCAAGTCAGTGACGCAGTTTCATCTTCAGCACTACACTGCCTCACACTTGGAGATGGGGGGGGGAAGGGGGGGGGGGTGCGGCATGTTTACAGAAAGGAATGATCCAGAACACATTCCATAATTTCAATATGTAATTTCACATATAAAAGAAAGCTATATCACATATTAATGATCGGGGAAGTCTGAAGTATGTCTCCAGTACCTGTGGCTCTACCTGTATATTATTAATCCCAAAGTCGAGCTTGAAGGGTAATAAAAATTGGGTACAGTTTTGACTATTTGGTCTTCCCAGTAAACTATAAGACAATACAGTTATAATATAATGTAGTTTCAATTTTAGTACTCTGTGCACTCATTACAGCTAGAAACAATTGCCATGCCAGAGGCTTTGCTATTTGAACCAAGTACTTAATTGTTAATTAAACAAAACATTACTAAACTTGTAAATACAAAGTCACTCCATCTGCAGGCTCATTTCATAACAATAAGTGTCTGCAGTATAGGGACTTCCAGATGCATTTTTCCAGGTGAACTATCCAGCTGACACTCTCAATGCAAAAAGCACATTGCACAAAATTGTAAGTCTTCATTTGTCAATCACATTCTCAAATGGCTTTTAAGCAGTTAATGCACTCCTAACGTTGTACTCAGAGTAATATGCACTGCTACCTTCATGCATCGTAAACAAAATAAATCATTATATTTTCAACCTCTTTATTAAAGCAAGGCCCTGGAAGGATTAAGAAAAAAAGAACTCTTAGACATATTATACATCATACATTTCCAGTTTTATCATTTAGTACTGTAACCAACATTAGAAGCATCTAATGATATGATTTTTATACTCTTTCACATCAAAATTCCCACAACACATTCATACTGGAGATTACTATGACAAAGGTCAATTTTCCTCCCTGTATCAAAAGGCTTCATTGGCGAGCAAAATGCAACAGTTCAGTATTTATTGGCAAGATATTTCAAATTAATACACTATAAAATCCAATGGATATTGAAACAAGTATGCCATCTGGAATGAAGTATGCAAACCCATCATGAAAAAAACCCTATAGGGTTTGATATATATATGGCAAGAACGAACTAGTATCTCCAGTGAGCATGTTGCTTCTACATTTGACTAGCTTTAGAGTGCACACTGATGGCTGCTTTTTGGGTGGGTTTTTTTATTCCTTTAAGGAAATTAAAATCCCCACAGTTTCCAGTCCACAAAGCACTGAAAGAAAGCTAAATTGCTTGCTGTTTTTAGATTTTGCAAAGTAGGATGATGTAAGCTGTTGAGGGAGAAAAAACCCACACACTTTACAATTAATGCCATTGTCTCTTGAGATGCAGGTGTGTTGTCCAGTAACATGGATGCCTCTAGAGCAATTATTCTTTACACCAGCCTCGATAAACACGATCCTAATTATCTATAAGGATTCTGGGCACAGGGTTGTTTAGAAAGATTTAATACAGTTCACTATCACAAGGTTGCAAAAAGTAGCCCTGTAGAACAGCAGTTAGCTTTATATCGTAAGTAGAGCCACAGTCACAAAGGATTAAAAGAATATTGACAGCACCTTTGCTAGACATTGATACTGAGTAACCATTTTATGCAATTCAGATTTTAAAGTTTGCTTTACATGAATGGGAAATTTTAGCAGGGTTTCTTACTCTGCAATTACTTGTAAAAAGTAACTAATCCTACTAATCTCTATTTACGTGAGACACCACAAAAAACTCTGTCAGTGCTTCAGAAGTACTGATTTATAGGGGAGAAAGGAAAGGGAGGAAAGTGTGAAGGCTGCACTTTATGATACCATTGTCAATGCAGTCCATTCTGCAAGCTTCTAGTTTTGCAAGTACACAGATGTGCACCCTTTTCCCTAACCACAGCAGAGTTGCACCCATATAACTTGAGTTCTTTCCTTAGTTGTGGTTTTCCTCATGGCCATCACCTCTAAAGGACTGATGAGTCTTTCGACAGGAAATCATCCCTCTGTACAGTCCTCACGTTGTGGTTGGTTCTATTCAGCTCCTGCCACTAGAGCTGTCCTGCCTCAAGCTTTGATGTCAGATATTACAGGTCTGAGCAAGACCGTGCCTCCCCTGCTTAGATGGGAGTCCTCCAAACAAAACACAGTTTGATGATTCAAGGCTGATACAATTCTCTCTAAGGGATGGATCCAAAGCCCATTCAAAACAGGGAATTTCTTTCCTCCGTGAACTTTACAATTGCGACTGAATCAGAGACAATGTGGTATTCAATCTACAACTCAGGGCTGGAATGAGGCAGCACTGCATTTCTAGAAGCCTTGGGGTTTTTTTGATAAAGTCCTCTTGTTATTTAATATCTCGTAGCATTTATTCTCGGGATCCAGACCAAATTCCAATTTACCCAATTATATTCTGCCTACCTAAATAATTTCCTATAGGTTAAATTTATTATGTGCACATATTTACTTACAGTACAGATGCTATTACAGAGTTATTTTTTACCTTGAAGGCAGCTGTATGACAGTGGCAAGTGAATTTTAGTGACTAGTAAGTCACCATATAGTAAATATTGTGAAAAATATTTTTTTAAAAAAGCATATGCTCTAATAATAAAACTGACTAGTTAATTATTTCTTGCCTGGAACACAACATTATTTACCAACCAGACCATCAGATAAATTGGAAGATTTTATTTAGTGTGCATATCCTCCAATAAGTATATATCTGTTGAAACACAAGCAGTTGTACAGCTTAAATTTAAAACACAGTTGAAGTTTTTTCTAGAAAGAAGCAGGATACTAACTAGATCACACTATGGCAACATGGTGAAGGTCCCAGCCTTTAATTTCCTCCAGTCTCGCAAGAAAATTGTTAAACATAAAGAAACACAAAACAGCAAAAGCAGAAAATGTCAGAAGTAGCGCAGGACACTGACCAAAAAATGTGTGACAAAAACTGAGCTGCACTCTATTATGAGAAAAATATGAAGACTCCCTGCAGTACTTCAACTCTTCTCCTCTTTCCTTTACACTCTACTAAGTTCCTTCATAACAATAACCCCATGCAGAGCTACAGGCTGCAGACATAGTGGCTGGAGAGCAGTCAGGAGGAAAGGGACTTGGGAGTGCTGGTGGACAGGAAACTCAACATGAGCCAGCAGTGTGCCCAAGTGGCCAAGAAGGCCAACGGTATCCTGGCCTGCATCAGGAATAGTGTGGCCAGCAGGACTAGAGAAGTTATCATCCCCTTATATTCAGCACTGGTCAGGCCGCACCTTGAGTACTGTGTCCAGTTCTGGGCCCCTCAGTTTAAGAAGGATGTTGAGATGCTGAAGTGCGTCCAGAGGAGAGCGACGAGGATGGTGAAGGGGCTGGAGCACAAGCCCTGTGAGAAGCGACTGAGGGAGCTGGGGTTGTTTAGCCTGGAGAAGAGGAGACTCAGGGGAGACCTTATAGCTCCTACAACTACCTAAAGGGAGGTTGTACTCAGGCAGGGGTTGGTCTCTTCTCTCAGGTGACCGGTGACAAAACAAGAGGACATGGTCTCAAGCTTCACCAGGGGAGGTTTAGGCTTGGTATCAGGAAAAAATTCTTCACTGAAAGCGTGATTGGACATTGGAATGCGCTGCCTGGAGAGGTGGTGGAGTCACCGTCCCTGGAGGTGTTTAAGAGAAGATTGGATGAGGCACTTAGAGCCATGGTTTAGATGATGAGTTGGTCTTGGTGTTGGGTCATAGATTGGACTCGATGATCTCAAAGGTCTTTTCCAACCTTGTAATACTGTGATACTGTGATAATTAATGATTGGCCATTCAATTAATTATTATTACAAGCATGAACTACTGTAAAATATACAAAATGACCCAGTTTATAAAATGAAAAATCATACCAATGAAGTACGGTAACCTAGAAGAAATAACTTCATCTTAACTGATATTTTAGTCTGTGACTTCTGAGCATCAAGAAAATCAACGGCTCATCACATATCACTCATGTAGGCAGTGGCCTGAAAAGGTTAACACAGACCAGTCACCCCTTCCCACCCCTAGTGGCACTTTATCATGTGATGTTGCCAGTCTTCTCAGAGCATACTACAGCTTATGTTCCCTTACTTACACCCGGACCACAGACATAGGCGTCTGAATGCAACTTTACATATAATTTACTGAGGAGCAAACTCAGCCTGGGTGTGCCACCCAACCTTGTATGCGGTGTCACATCTCTTCACATACACTCCCATATTATCATTCATTAGAGCCCAGGAGCCTGCCTCTAAATTCAGTACCATGTTACATGCATCTAGTAGGGATTTTGGTCCACTTGACTGTTTCCAGGACTTTTGTACAGTACCCGGATTTTTAAAGATGATCACAGCAGGAAAAGAAGTTTTCCGCATACATGACAAAAACTTGAGGAGACATACTGTTTTGATTCTTCCCTTAAATCTATTTTGATAAATTATTCACTGCTCAAGTACTGTTCTGGCTTAATTAATTTAATTAAATCATTACACTGAGCAGCTATAAGAGTCTGAATATATCTGCATGAGTTTAATAACCCCCACACTAGCTTAGGGATATTCTGTTTTGAGGAAAACGTTACCCTCCAGCAAAATGGAGA
This sequence comes from Neomorphus geoffroyi, assembly GCA_033558235.1. Lineage (NCBI taxonomy): Eukaryota > Metazoa > Chordata > Aves > Cuculiformes > Neomorphidae > Neomorphus > Neomorphus geoffroyi. Next base: position 71,947,055 of record JAUMJM010000005.1, on the reverse strand, counting down.
ATAGCATCACTGTTAATCTCACCAGCACATAGCTTCTCCAGTCTTAAAATCTCCAAATTAGTCCATTTCTAATTTAACTCCTTTCATTGCTCCAGCTGTCAACCTACTTTTGTGCCTCTGTCACAATCTAATTTTGTCTGCAAAAGACTCTTCTCTCGAGTAGGACACTGTTTACTTCTGATATCTCTCTTTACTCCTCTGTAGCTTCTCATGACCTTTACACACAGTACAATAAATACAATTGATCTGTTCATTAATAGTTTTTGTAAAATGATTTTAGTATTAGAAACAGCCACATGCTTTCAATAACTTTGCTGACAGCATTTTGTAGGGGAAGAGAGCCGATACAGTAGTTGAGTGGAAACAGTAGTTTAAGCCTGAAAAGAACCCATCGAGTGGCTATATGATATTACAAACATTTTCAAATCCAGATTTGCTTTAGCTAAACCAGTATCAAACACAATAGTCTCCCATAAGTCTGAAGCCCAACTTCAAAAGTGTGTCAAACTTCTGCCACCTTGCCGCCAGGGTGACAGGAATTCCTGCCACAGAATTGATCTAAACTAGGTAATTTTTATTCTCATCTCTAAACCCAGTCATTAATACCTGGATTACACAAAATAATGTCTTTTCCTTTATAACACGAGTAAGACTCTGAGACCCTGAGTCCAGAATTTGAATCCTGTATTTGAATCCTGGAGACTTGCAATAAATTTTGTGGACCAGTTTGGATGCAAGTAATACAAGATGCAAGTAAAAGTTACCTTTATTATCCTTTGTGTTAGCTCTTTTGACATGTAGAGGCCTATGGAGAATGCCTGAAGTTCAAGGACTCCTAACAAAACCCAACAATCTCTTTTCTAAGAGCTTAGTCTGTCTTTCAAGAATTTTTATTGCACTACATATTCTTCCTACATATTTCTACATCACGTTTCCCTGAACTTCATCTAATTGATTGACCCAAGCTGGTTTCACTCTAATACACAGTTCCGAAGCAAAACAACTGATAAGCATGCTAGCTCTGCCACCATTGTCAGCACTGCACCCACAAAGAAGCCTACGAAATCCTGCAGCACTAATGAATCTCTACAGTTCATCAGAATTCATAGGTTGTATACAGAATCTCTTCTGAAACCAATCAAACAACTGTTAGGGTTAGTGACAATACATAAAACTGTTTGCTTTATATATGGTATCATTCTTCCCTACTGCAAATTCTTACAATTCAGATATGTCATTGCACAGTTTCAAAAAAATATTGGTTTGAATGGAAAGCCAAGAAGTTAAAAACCTTGTATCCTTTTTCTCTAAAGCTAACCTATTTTTGCCCTAAATCTCTTCTATGTATTTACTTCCATTGTCCATAGAATAAGACAAGATTTCTCTTCTAAGCACTTGAACTAACCAATTTCCTGGAAACAGAATTGCAGTAAAGTAATATAAATGCATTCCTGATAGATTTTTAAAAATCACTTCAGTGTTACAGTTCTCTCTCTGTAATTTTTTTTTCTTTCACTTTTTCTTGCTTACACTTGAATCTGTATTTCAGCTAAACATTGCTAGCCTGTAGTCCCCATACAAAACAAACTACTATGTTAAGGCTCAATAACTTTCTAGACCAAAAAAAAAGAAAAAAAGAAAGTATTCTTCAAAACAGATCACTGCCTCAATGAATCTAAAAAGACAACAGCACCGGTAAAGCATTCCCAATAAGAAATCTGTCAAAGCAAAGAGGAGAAGGCTGGCAGAAGAGCTCTGATCCTGAAAGCTGCTCGCCATCAGCACACAACTGTAGCCATGTGGACCCTCAGCAGAGAGACTACACAGGTGTACCTTCGCATCTAGAGCACTCTGAAGAACTGAGAATTTGCTGTAATTTGGAAAATGAATACCCTGTTTTAGTCACAAGGCAAACATCATTATGTATCTTTAAAAAAAAAATAAAATCACCCATCCGAGGTTTAACAGATCTCTTTGAGCTACAGCTTAGGAAATGAGCAATCCTTATCAACTTGTAGTTTTGAACTGGGTTACAGCTAAAACAAAGCTTTACTGCTGGAAAGCCATCAGATTTACTCTTCTGTGGTGCTGCATCCTTGTTACAAGTGATTTGCTAGTAAACATAAGATTAAATGTTCACTCTAGATCTCATCAACACTAAACACAAGGCTGAAATGTCCGTGGCTCACTTCCAGGCAGCAAATTAGAGAGTAATCGGCAGTGTTACTCCAAACAAGGCCTGATGCTTTTATCGACTGCATCACCATCTCATGCAAAACCTAATGTTCAGTCAATAACTCTCGTTGGAGGGGAGCCACTAACTCTCTGTTCCTGTCAGTATTCCTTATCTAATTACAAATGGACTGCAGTTAGAGCAACTCTATCTCCTTAGCCCAGTTCACCTCAGCTGCAACTTTTAGCATAGATTGACCCACTCACACTGCTGTTCTGCAGCTATCAGAGCCAGCTCCTTCTAAAAATTCCCTCTACTATTCTTTTGGCAATTTCTATTCTTGTGCAAAATATACAGTAATTCAGAACGACCACTTCAGTAACAGTAAGGGAAAATAACAATTTCAGAACATCTGGATACATCCCACCTATGGGCAGTTCATACAAATTAAAGTCAAGGATATACCAGTTCATAGAAGTTGCTTTATAACTGCTCTATGGTATGGGTACAGCCAGCAGGGAGAATTGCCTTATATAAAGTGTTGTATTTTTAGCTGCCTTCCAGCCAAGGAAGCATGTCTTGAATTGTATAGCCTAAATCTGATTTCAAAAAAAGGCTGAGATTAAAAGGTGGAAAAATGTATCACACTGCTGAGTATTCCTTTGACTAAGGTTTGAAAAACTGATCCCCCTCTCCAGATAGAAGCTATTGCCCTACTTTAGGGGAAAGTCTGCTTTCAGACTAACTCAAGAAAAACAGCATTCAGAGTGGATGTGCCTTTTTAAGTGCAAGGCTGTTTAAGCCAACCTTTTGTCCACACTTCACATTACTTTTTTTTTTTCCTGTTCTTTTTGTTCTACCACTACTGGGACCAATTTCCCTCCACCGAGAAGATGTTGCACAGAACTCCCTCATGAAGACAGGCACTTCAGTCTTATCTTTCAACAAATAAACAGGAGTTGCAAACTCCTCTCAGAACACAACCAGTAAGAGAAACAAGTGTGTTTACAAAAGTGTGATGAGTAACTCAAGCCTGCTTAAGCTGAGACAGCTCAGTCTTTGGAGTTTCACATGGGAGATAGGGCTCCTCTGTTTGCAAAGCCCCTGAGGAGATGTTTCAAACACACAGCTGAGCTGTAGTGGGGATGTAAGAACTTGCCTCTCTGCTCACAGCTACATTAGGCCCTCGCCTAGAACAGAGGGAAGATCATTCTAGGTCCTTATTTTTGCCCTCCACGGATGCCACATTCTTTGGATGATTCAACTGCCTTTAAAGTAAAGGGGAAAGACCAAAAACTAGTGATGAAGCTAAGAACTTCTCTGTAGGAAAGCCAAAGGTGGTTAAAAGGCTAAAAACTTCTAAAGTGTTAAAGGTAGTTGGACAGTTTTATCTGAATGACTTTGAGAATGAAATTGCAATTCAGCAACCAACAAGCTTTACTGACCTTTTTCTATATGTAATGCTGACAGGTACAAAAGAAAGCGCTTGTATTAGAGCACACAAGTGAAAAAGCAGACACAACAGGGATAAAACAAGAGAAGTATGATGACTCTCTTCTAATGAATACACGTGTATTCCACTGATCTTACTGGGGCTTAAGAAAATCCACTGCTGGGAAAGTAAAATCATGGTGAATCATCAGAGAAACTTTTAAATGTTCCTGAGCTTGTCCTACAGAGCCCTTGTTAGCAATATGTATAATTAAAACATGTTTCTGCTAATCAGGTAAAAAACCAAACCAAATCAAACAAAAACCAGATTTTAAAAAGCCATCTGAATTAATGTGGAAAGTTCCATACTATCTTGTCTGTCTTTTTAAACATTACTGAAACTTACAGATTATTTGATGAAAACAAAAAATAGAAATGACTGCCTAAATATTATGAGCTATTTTTTTAACAAACTAAGAAAGCAGTATTGTCTGTGGAGATTTCCTAATAAAATCAATGAACTTGGGAAGTGACGTTCATTTGCTGAATTATGATTTCAACAAATTCAACCCAAAGATGTGGCGGCCTCTGTTCTCCTGAAGCTGACCAGAAATAAGGAAAGGCAGAAGAACAGATACCTTGATTTACTAATTCACAAAGCACAGTAGCCTCAACTTGTGTCTTTCTCCAATGTTTATGTGCTGTCAGGTTAGCTTTTTAGGAAATTTATTATCCCGCTAAGGTGCCTTCTGTGCCACTATTACAACAGGAACGAGGACAAAAAGGAAGATAAACTTAAAAGACGTTCAACTCACCAGGTCATTTATTTACAAACCAAGCACGAGAGCTAAGAAAAAAGTAAAATATAGATGGCAAGAGCAGGTACAGAGTCCGGACTTCCAGAACTGCACTACATTCACAACTAGGCTGAACAAGCTTTATGATTGTGTTCAGTCATTCTCACACTGGGAAAAGGAAAAGAAGGTCATACCAGTTTATACTATGGTATCAAAAATTTTCTAATACTGAAAGCAAAGTAACTGTATAATTTATCTGTCTTCATTTATACTAATGTTTTCTACTTTAATGGCTAGGACATCACATGAGTTTAGCACAAGTTCTGTTCCCCTGCTGCTTGAATAACAAAGACTTAATACAAGGATATTCTTCATTATCATAATCCTCCCTATTTACCAGGAAAAAGAGATGTTTTCTTCTTTCTTACTTTATTTCAGAGCACCATGCAGACTAATATAGTCCCTTTCCTCTACTTGCTAGACAGGGAAAAGTTATAATCTCCATTTTACCATTACAAAATCAGAATACTAAAGTGATGAAAGTCAAAACCCAAGAATAACCAAGAAGCCTGATATAAATTAAGGAACTAAAATGTAGACTCCCTTGTTACCTGACATGTATAAGCTAGTGATCCTGACACACTAATATGACTGCAAGACAGACTCACGTATCCTTGAATAGAGAAGCAAAACACTTCCTCTAACAGACTTTTACTAAAAATACACAAACTAAGTCTAAACCTATTTTGCTGCATAACATACATTCTAATTTTGTCATGCTATTACAATTAAAAATCTCACTATTCCATTTAGGAACAAATTTCTGATCTGCAAAGCATTAGAAGATTTTTCTATAAAGGACAAGAGCATTCAGTCAGACTTCTCTAGCCTGAACCTCTATTAAACTTTGCTAATCAACTGAATAATAGAAAAGCTAAAGGCCATTTTCAGAAACCTAACCAAAGTCAGTCACAAACGCATGGCATGTTATCTACATATGAATACACTTCACTATTCTGTTGAGCATACCAGTTTGTGGAAACCTAAGCATAAAGCTGCTGCAGTTAATTCAAAATTCAAGTAAAAAAGCCTGGAAGTTCCATTCCATTTAGTTTCTAAATCATTACCAAGTAACTGATTAAATAAACAACTAAAGAAAGCCACAGGAAGAACTTTTATCCATATACTTTTACAACTGCACATGCAAGACAAGTCCTTTATAAAATTAGTCTCTTGAGGGCTGCTACTACCAAAATAGAAAGCACTAAAAATAAACTGGATCAAAATAAGATAATTATGTTTACTTTTTTTTGTTAAAAAACCCACCAGATTATTTTATACAAAAGCTCTTGAATAAAATAATTATGGGATTTACTATTGTTGAAGCTCCTTTAATTAAAATATTCCATAATAAACAGTAAATTGCCTTCCACAAAAGCCTAAAATACGTAAGGGCTAAATAAATTGAAGAGTTTAGAAGAAAAGTAACATCCATTTAATACAACCAAAGTATATTAAAATAATCGGCTAAAAATTAAGAAGTTCCTAAGATAACTGGAGTCTTTGAAAATAATTTAAATAATGGGAAGGGTTTGATATTCTTACAAACTGAAGATACTAATCAGAACAAGACTTGCTGGAAGCTAACTTGCTACCAAAGCTAGTCCTGGTTTTAAGGTAGAAATCCAAAATCAAAACTGTTAACAAGTTTAAGTGACATATATTCTTAAGTTGCTGTTTTCAAAAAGATACAGATTTTTAAGGATTTAGAAGCAATCAAGATCTTAAAGATTTTAAAAGCCATGTATCTCAAAATCTGCCTTCTGCGTGGCTGATTCATACTGTGCCGCCCAGCATCCTGTTCATGTTTTACAGCAAACAGACAGGGCAGGGACCAGGCAAGTAGCTGCAGAAAAGCAAACCCATTCTCTAAAGCCAGTTAAGGGGCAACGCAAAGTCCATGCCTTAGGTCCTGCACCTTCTGTCTTTGTCCACTCAGGGATGTTCAACCCTGGGAACACTCCGAGAAACCGTTATGCAATTAACATCACTTGTTTCAATACCAATACATATTAATATGGCGTTACAATAGATAGCGTTTAAGTTCTCTGTCTGGAAATGGCAGAATTCAAATCCTTCACTAAGACAAAATGCCAGGAAGCCTGAAACAACCCAGTCATGAGTCTTACAGCCACTCATCTACAGACCTATATTTTCAAGGCCAGCTTTTTGATAGTTATCTGATGAGGACCTTTTCATACATTTTGTTAGACTTCAGCACTTTATGCCCAGATTACAGATTTAATAGCTACAACACAAAGGGACTTGGGAGTGCTGGTAGACAGGAAACTCAACATGAGCCAGCAGTGTGCCCAAGTGGCCAAGAAGGCCAATGGTATCCTGGCCTGCATCAGGAATAGTGTGGCCAGCAGGACTAGAGAAGTTATCATCCCCTTATATTCGGCACTGGTCAGGCCGCACCTTGAGTACTGTGTCCAGTTCTGGGCCCCTCAGTTTAAGAAAGAAGTTGAGATGCTGAAGTGCGTCCAGAGGAGAGCGACGAGGATGGTGAAGGGGCTGGAACACAAGCCCTATGAGGAACGACTGAGGGAGCTGGGGTTGTTTAGCCTGAAGAAGAGGAGGCTCAGGGGAGACCTTATTGCTCTCTACAACTACCTACAAGGAGGCTGTAGTCAGGCAGGGGTTGGTCTCTTCTCTCAGGTGACCGGTGACAGAACAACAGGACACGGTCTCAAGCTTCATCAGGGGAGGTTTAGGCTTGATATTAGGTAAAAAATTCTTCACTGAAAGGGTGATTGGACATTGGAATGCGCTGCCTGGAGAGGTGGTGGAGTCACCGTCCCTGGAGGTGTTTAAAGGGAGATTGGATGGGGCACTTAGTGCCATGGTTTAGATGATGAGTAAGTGTTGGGTCATAGGTTGGATTCAATGACCTCAAAGGTCTTTTCCAACCCTGTAATACTGTGATACTGTGATACACTGTGAAAAAATACATTTGGTATCAAAACAAAGTTATCAAAAATACTAGAGGCATTATTTCATCCAAAGGCAAGCTTCTATTATTACAGGTATTCAATTCATTTACTGAGTGGTATCCTGTATTTGAAAACAGGTATTATTAAAGGGGAGCTTCACATTCTGAGGTTTGGTTAAGAATCTGTCTAACCCACAGAAAACTGAAATCCGAAGGGTCACCATTAATTTTAGAATCATACTGCTGACTAAGAATGAACAGTATGTTATTATGTTATAAATGACTGTTGAGATTTGATGTGATCACAAGAGATAAGAGAAAACATCTATGATACTTGAGCGTAATTCCTCTCACTTTCTCTCTCTGCGGGTTTTCTTTTCTATATAGTGGCAGATTAAAAAAGAGAAAAATCATCTGTGACCTATAAAAATTGACAAGAGAACTCAAGGCAAGTACATTATTAAACAACAGCTAAGTTAGTAACTGAAAGGCTTTTTTTTTATTTCAGACAATGGGGATGGAAAAACATTTTTACTGAATTTTTGTTCCATCATTTTTCTGATAGCTAAGACCCTTAAATTTACTTTCACTATATATGCACAGGTTAGAAACCTTTCTGGCTCAGAGATTTTTTTTCCTCATAAAGTCTCTATTTTCAATTTTCAAGGCAATTGGAATTGTAGGAAGAAAATCTTTCTCCCGCTGAGACATTCACCTGCAGCAGAATTTCCAGCAGTAGTAAAACGATGTTTCCTTATACATAGGACAGGTTAAAATAGAAGCCTGTTAGAGACAGAGATGATCTGGGGCTTGTTAAAGTAATTGAGGATACTTTAAAAAACAAACAAAAACCCACCAACAACATAACTGTAGAACAGTATCTCTTACTTTCCAAACAATATAAAGAAAAATATACAGATCTTTCTCAAGTCAGCTACATGAACAAGTGTTAATTCAAACAATTAACAAGAGTTAATTCAAAACTAATCATTTAAAGGATTTCAAGAGCCAACAGAAGCATCGAGATGAACAATAACACACTTGATCTTAGAATCCAAATATGTTCCTTTGAGAGTCTGGAAATTAATTTATAGAAGCTAACTGTGCTGAATGAGTAGAGATGAAAATGAAAGGTCTTGAACATTCTGATTACTTTAAAAACTTGCAACTGTATCTATAATCTATTTTAGAAATAATGCATTCAAGAAAAAAGGTGTAGATCTGCGTTTCAGACTGTGTTTTGTGACACCTGAAGGCCAAAAGCATGCCCAATGCAGAGATCATACTGTGTGACTAAACAATTAATGTACAATTTATAAGGACAGTAATTTTGTCAGTTAAGAAGAAAAACATTACAAGCCTAATTTCAGTTGGGGAAATGTTAAAAAATCCCTACATATTTTACTTTTCAAATTATTTATAAGCTCTACTTACATCATATGAAGAAAAACTCACTTGGACTAATCCTTTTGAGAAACCAATTGCCCAGTTTTCAGTATTCTTACCATGTAGAGTCTCCCTAGCCTATTTAGCAATTCTAGAATGACGCTCAAACTAAGCACCCACAAATGGCAATTACCAAACTCTGCCATTATTTTCAGTTCTATTTAAAAGTATGGCCATTAAAGCATGTCCAATCCTTAATAAAATTGCCTAGATAATAACAGAGTAGAATTTCCCCACTGTTTTTCCATTATGTTTTGAAAACGTCCACTTATTTACACTGTAAATGCTGTAAAAAGTCTACTTAATGCAATAGAAATCAATATTTAAGAAACACTGTCAATCAGAAATCTGAACTTTCACCTGAAGATATATTGAAATTATTAAGTTTGAACAAATGTATGCCTTGAATAATTTGATAATAATAGGTCATTCTGTACAGTTTCTGTAAAATCATCTTTTTCCTCTATCACATTTTGCCATGCACTGGAATAGTGCTGCAGATCTAACTGAGGAAAAGAAAGACTGTATAATACAATCATTTTGAAAACTAGTAACTGCCGGTTGCCTCATATCTTTGATGTGTTTTGTTGGTTGTTTTGTTGTTTGTTTTTTTTACTTTAACCTTGAAAGTTTCTTGAAAACACAGTAAAAAAATCTTCTAAAACTACTAGCAGGAATTTCCACATGGCTCAGTCTACAGTGTCAGTTTCATTACTTGACACCTCCACTCTATTCAGGGTTCATCAAACACAGTCACTCTTCTGATTAATGGCTAATTTATTATTTGCCTTGCAAATGTTTATCTGCAGGGAGATGAGGTAAATATACTTCCAGCTCTGACAAGCTCCATGACCAGTCTCTCCCTGGCTGATGGAATGGTCAGTTGATGGTGTCCCAGAGGAGTCATGCCCTGCCTTCGGTTTCCCAGACAGTCCTCTGAAAAGCGAAATATCTATTTTTAATGAGCACAGTGCAAAATCAATTAACTGGTGGCTTAGGAAAAGAAATTAATAATCACATTTATTTGGTGTTCTCATGAAACCCATCAAAAATAAACTTCCATATTAATCACATGCATTGGTATTTTTCTGCAGGCTGAAGAACTATTTATTTAAAATAAAAATACAAAAAACCCCTATATCACTATATCATAATCTTTAACATCACCAACCTGAAAAATCCTATAACATAGCCAAAAAATAGCACTCAAAGAAAATACAATTTCAGAAAGAACAGAAAAAGACAAGTGTCTGATGTAATTCTCTAATGCCATTCAGTTGGTAGACAGCCAGCTTCATAAGTCATATTATTATATCTCTCCTGCAGTAGGCAATTCTTCCCAAAGTGTAATTTGCTATGGAATTTTCTTTGTACCTGAAAACTAATAGAAATGAACTTCCACAAGTAACAGCGTATCTCATTTTCACTATATAGTGAAAACTAGAAAGAATGTGCATAAACATAAAATATATGGGGAGGAGGGGAAAGAAAATGGCAGATGTGGAAGAACAGAAAACGGAAAGGAACTACTACATCAAAGCAAATTAGTTACCACATGAAAAGAGATTAAAAAGTGAAGGAGAAAAAAGACTTAAACTGAGGAAAACGAACATATGTGTGACTCTCATACCATATACTACCTACAACCGTGTAAATGTATATTGTACAATGTACAGATAATAACCAGCACTTAGAATTTCAGTAAGTGTGGAAGCTATCAAAACACTACTGCACTGGGTTTCATGCAACTGTACCACTTAGCCTGAAAAGCTTTCAGACTATCAATTCCTCTTTGTGAAGACTCTCTTTACCGTTTTCCCACTGATACGACAGAAGTCTGAGAGGCAACATTCATATTCTGTTAGTGTATTCATACATTTGTCTTTGGAGAGGTACAATTTTGTTGAACTACTGACCTCTACTACATTTTATCTTAATCCATTATGAGCAGGACTAGAGATATAAGTCTGTGGTAAAAGAACATGATCATTCCTAAAACCGCTGTCTCCATTATCTCTCCTTATTTCAAAGTAAGTGTCTTGCAGGGAGCCCAGTGCTCTGCCCTCTCCTGTGCTTGCTGTAGGAGATCTTGAGAAACAGACCAGAGAAAAGTCTCAGCAGGACACATATTTTAGGTAAAAATTTAAAATAAATGGAAGAGTACTGTCAACACAGTAATTGAGGTTTGAAGAGAGAACATCTAAATCATCCTTTGAAAAGGTCCACTCAATCTAGAACTTCTGGAAAGACTGGTAAGGAAAGCAGTAAAGAGAATACAGTTGATTGGAGATAAGCTAGATGTGCGTTGCACAGTAAAGCTAACACTTAAATATATGTTTAAGTCATTCCTTAGGGCTCTTTTTTTTCCCCCCTCTCTCACCTCAGCTTCCAGAAGTGAGGGAAGTGACAGCTGTTAATGCAGTGCACAACTAGATACACTGGTCCTCAGTATGCACCTCTGAAATCAAAGTTTACTTGTGATTTCACAGGAGCAAGACAAAGTCTTCTGCATAGCGACCTGTAGCTGGTACAAGATACACATTCATGAGAAGTACATATGCACATCTAGTATACATACATCTATGCAGTGTAAAATAAGGTTTCCAAGGTCTGAAGTTTACCTTGGTCTGTGTGTTCTGGACTGGCAAGTCAAATACCTAACACAAACACAAAGTACACACTCACAGTTTGGTGTCTGATTAGCTGTTGAGACAATATTCAGAAAAAAATTCCAAAACAAGAGTCCTAGAACAAGCCAGGCATACACTTCAACACACTTGTAAGCTTACAAATTTGGTGTGCAGCTCCACTGTTTTGATGTTCTGCAGAGAAGGTCTTTGCTTTCTCAGGGAGAGCCACATGAAAATACAGTCCCTTGAAGCTTAATTCCCAATTAGATTACCAGTGACTTCTAGCAACAGTCAATAACTTTCGCAGGGCGAATTTCTATGTGGGCTGAGGAACGCACAGTACAGTATGTCAGTGTCTGAGGGGGGACACTCTGGCCTTGTTATTCAGACATCATATATGTAACTAGTCCTGACAACTGCTGATTATATCTTTTTTAAAGCGCTGCTGCCTTTTTTTGTTTGCCAGTTATCCTCTGGTGTATATGCCAATGCAGACAATGTCCCATCACTGTAATTGTCACTCAGCTGTCTGTCAGTGATGAGAAGAAAAGGGTGACAGCCTTGACATCCCACCAATCATCCCTCTGGAAAATTGATATCGTCCTCCCCAGTAAACAACAGCTAAAGAATCGACCAGCCTTGCTGGCATGTCCCCGAACAATCAGCTTCCATTAAGGACAGAAGCCACACATTTATCCCACCATACTCCAATCAATAGTACGCTGACTTATTCTGCATTCAAGTGTGCTGCTGTTCAAGGTCTGCATTTAGCACAGGCTACCTTTCAAACACTTGCCAGATCTTTCAAACTTAAATGTAGGAAGCAGCTTTTCGGGACTTCTTAAGTCCTTTATTTTCACGTAAAATATTTTACGTCCATCAATTTGCAATATTTATTTCAGTTTACAGGAAGTACCGCAGATGCATTTTCTTGATTAAATGTTATTTTCTTTAATAGTGTAATTAAGTCATGGTTTTTAAAATCACTACTTTTTTTACTACTTATCCCTGTAGACTTGCATTTATATATAGTCAAGATTTAGAGTAAATTTATGCATATTGTGTTAAAACTGGCCTGAACTACAAAGCGTTTACACACTGAAAATGCTGTCTGGCAATCAGAACAGTTTGTTAAACATGAAGTCCACAACCATTTATACATCACTCAGTAACCTAAAACTGTAGACAATTAGCCTGTTAAAACAGTACAATGATGGCAAGCTGGCACATAGAATCTTTCCAGATAACCAGTTATTTACAATTCATAGGACATGAATCTTCTGAGACAAAATTCCTTCAGCATGGGAGGAACTAAATAGTGGTTGAGAGGCTCACTTCAAAATTACAGATCTGCAACTGCAGTTGTAGATTAGTACTTCAATCTATTACTTGACATGAGGTGCTAAGTCAGCAGCTGTTACTGTCTCATTCATAAACACCTCTTCTACACACAAGTCATCTAGAAATCAGTTGGCGATATTACAGTACCAAATCTCCTACACGGACTGCAGGAGGTGTGACTACCCTGCCCATTGCCTCAACATTCATAAATCCAGAGGCCATCCATTTCTAATTTTGTAGTTTGACTCTCACTGTAATCTTGGGACTTTTCAGCAGCACACGTTCTGAGGACACTGCGGCAGTGCTTTTCCTGCCATCCCAAGTGTTCTCACAGTCTTGTGCTGCCAGATTTTGACCACTGTCATGGTAGTTTCTTCTGACTGGCGCAGAAGCCAGAATCAGTCTCCACCTCTTGGCTTTTAGACTGCATGTCCAGATAAAGGCGTCTTCACCGTTCCCCTCATGTCCTTTAGCTTAGAGCTCTCGGACACCGCAGACAGCACAGCAGAGATGAGTCACAAATCCAGTGGGCACGCTCCTATCATGCTCGTGCACACAAAGCTTAGCCACCAACAAGCGTGCAAGACCTGCACCTGATCACACATGTTCTCACAGCTGCTACCAGTATCACAAATGTGAACATTCACTCACTAATTTGAGTGGGTGCCCATATACTTACAAGAGAAACCACCTGGTACGTCACAGAGGACACTTGTTCAAGGACACACTTTACTTCTCTTCCAAGGCAGCCACTAGGAAGAGGACTTTCCTTCTTCCTCTCTGTCCTTTTTTTTTTTTCTCGCTGTTTTGACTTTTTTTTTCTTTTTTCCAAAATAACTTTGAAATTGTTGTATACTCTCAGCTATGGATCCCACTAATAAAGCTTTGTGCATGTGAAAGCATGTCTGAACATTTTTTGTGCACTATCACCAGCTACTGACAGCAGATAAATTGTCAACTGTTGGTAAGCAGTGCAGAAATAAAACTTTATGAAAGTACAAGGAGATGAATTTGAATTTCCAAACTATCACCATGAACACATTATGTTTCCAGATAAACTGTTACTATAAAACTACAGCAATCACTTATGTGATGGGAGACCACCATTGTATGAACTTGGGAACATCCAATTCAGCACAGATATCAATAAACACAAAAGGCTGATTATTCTGTCAACAACAGCTTTTGGCCTCCTAAAGAACCATATTAGCATCAGCTACAGGATATTTAAGGCTTATGATAGGTTTCCTTTGTTCGGGAGTCTAGACAGCACGGTGTAATTTTTAAACCATTCGGGAATTCACTGTCCCCTTCACTTTTCTAAATGGACACAATCAATACCTTAATGGGAATGTTTGGAAGCATCCACAGGCAGACCAAATTGGCACATTACAACACTTTTTCGAGCCTGTGCATTAAGTTCATTAACTTTTCTCATTTGAATTTCAAATTTCATTTCTCTGATCAAGATGAAGACATGGTTCTCATTTACAAGCTCAGAATTTTGCTGTGTTAATGTTTTACAGGGAACGATAAAGTTAATGCAGCAGAGAGACATCATGCCATCCCTATTGGTAGACAATTATAGATAAGGTTCCAAATTCCAATAATCCTGATGGGAGGCACACAGAACTTACATAGAAGAATGACTAAAAATATTAAGCAGAGAGGCCAAAAGGTTAATCAACCCTCTTAGAAACATATTCACGCTTGTCACAACAAGAGCACACTCTACAAAACCAAAATGTGTTATTTAATTTAATTTCATTTAATGAGCAAACACAGCCTCATTCTCCTTCGCATTGCTCATTAAATTGCTAATTAAAACCTTTTAGAAAGGTTTAAAGTTTAAATGAAACACTTATCTAATTTTATGATATTTAACTTAGCAGAGTTAATAAAGCCCTGGAAGAGAACTGTATCTTACCCAAACTTCCTTCTAACTTCATCAGTTCAGATAAAAATATAAAGTTATGCACTAAGGCACAGCACATCTTTTCCAACAAAGTTTAAAATAGTCTTTCAAGAATGGGTTAACATTTCAGTTAAGAACTGAAATATTCAAACTTGGATATTTTTCACCTTGAATTCACTTATTTGAGAAATATGTCACAATATGGTCAAACTCCATGCACAGAAATATTTATGAATTCAGGAGTTATTAAAAGAAGAATAGATACTAAACTCTTACTCAGAGTTAGTCAGTGAAATAGAAATAATGACAGAAGTGATATCCAGGCACTTAACTTTGAGGTAGCTCCTACGTTTTTGGTTTTCCTTCAGAACCAGAAAATACAAAATACTTTGAAATTCCAACATTCATTTCTCATTTCAGTAAGCATACACATGCCTTTTCAAGGCCACACCATAACAAGATGATGTTCAATTATGATAAACTAATGGCAGCTACACCATCTTCCCAAATGCTTCCGTAATTCTCTAACTCTTTCAATACTGCTGCTGAGACTACAATTCTATAATTATTAATAACAGATCCATGTTCCTGCTCACAGAATGCATTTTCTCCAGATCAGCATGGACACACAGGCAGATTGCTGCCAACTCTAGTACAGTACACAATATGAAGTCTACATTGGCTGTGGACTTTCATGCCAACTGTGGAAAGACTAACATTATGGTACAATGCCTGCTGCTGTCACATTCACCCATCAAAAATGTTTGGATAAATCTGAATTAGCATCATAAACTTATACCTAATCTGCACTTTTGTGTCATGTCAAAAACCAGAGGTTTTTAACCTGTAAGAGGGACTGTCTTACAATCAAACTCATAGCTCTCTCTCGGTGCCTCATACATCCAAAAGCACATGTAAAATTCCTTTTACAAACATCAAAGGAGAATCTGCAAGTGTCTTCTTCTGAGGTTAAGCACTGTGACTTTCAGGCAGCACGTGTTGAGGGCTGATAGGAAATAGGTCCTTCTTTGCACATGTCCACAAGTATAAAAGACCTGTCACGGCCTGGTCCAGTGTGGGTAACTAGCAAATACTGTACACAGTAGTATCAAGGAAGGATAATTTGTTCAGAAAAATCATACTTGGCTGCTCTCTCACACTTCTTTCATAATCAAGGGTACTAATTTTGAATTTAATTTTAATTTCAAAGTAGTTAGACCAGCCCCATTTAAATTCAAAGCAGGAGGTATTTATGATCATCTCCTGTTGTGACTAAAACTTTGGCTTCCTTAACACAGATGCATGGAGGTGTAGGAGACAGAGGGAGAGACAAATGTTAGTGGAAATTAATGTGAATGGGACTGCATACTGTTCAAAATCAGAATTTCAGCAGGATTAAATGACCTTTGTTAATTGATTATAGATTTTTTTTAAATATATGGCATTTTAAAATGCAGAGCATAGGGCTTTGGACTGCAATATAAGTCATTCTGTTGTTACACTTTCTGTCTATTGAAAGTTGGTGGATTAATAAGTGATGAAAATCCTCTGCCTGAGACCTCAGCTGTTTTTATTATATTTTCTGAGTAGTGGGAATGCTCACTTCTCACTCATATAATATTCATGGGTGTTGCTACAATGGGGAGCTACCTTTGCAGGCTTTTGTGCAGGTTCTTCATTCCCAGCAAGTTAGTTTGAAAACAGAGAAAACTGCTGGATGCCTTTAAAACAATTAAAATGAAGCTAACATGTATAACACAGATAAGGAGAATGGGGAGGCCAAGGGTTAAAGGCATATTTACTGTAAGTTTGAGTAGTTATGTACCTATAACATTACACAATGTTCTCCTACACACATACAGCTATGCATATGCATTTAAGCAGGACTTCTTAGGTGAGTTGCTTTCTTTTCAAGTGGAAGAATACAAAACACCAGACATACAATTACATCAAAGTTATAACTAGCGAGATGTAGGAGTAATATTTCCACTCTACCTTTCCAAATCCTCCTTCTTCTTTCCATTAAAGATATCCTAAAAAGTATCACCTTCACTAAACAAAGTTTAAATTAATACAACTACTAATGTAAATATTTATAGGTACATCATAGTATGAAGGATTTGTTTGACCAAAGGAAATCACTGAAAATCTTTCATCATAAAGAACTTCTGTCAAACTTTTTTTTCAATAGGATCTAGAAAGGGTTTAAGCCTCAAAGGAAAAATTACAGGAACTGACCATGGTGTTTTTTGTGTTTTCTATCTAGATTGCATTTAAAAAATAGAAATCTACTGCAAAAAATGAGCAAAATATTATGTGAAGATGTATACAAGATTATTTTTAGAAATAAGGGAATATTTAATTATTCTCAAGGTACTGTATTATTTTTTGTTTTAAACAAACTATAACAGACCATAAACAATGCTTCTTGTGAACTGCTTGTGACTTTCTTTTTTAATTCTGCATAGGATTTTTACACTGTTGCTCCCAGCTCCCTGTGAAAAGGCCAAAGCCTTCAGTAATAAATCTGTTCAGTAACTATCAATTAAGTTAAGAAACATTATGAAGGAAAAATTTATGTTAGCATGTAACCTACTCAACAAGTGATTCCAACAGAGCAAAGTATATGATCCTCATTTCACAGCCCAGTATACCGAGGTGTGCAGCAGTGATTCGAGTTACATAGCAAAACATATAGGCATTTTTCTCAGTTCATTTGAGCCTTCAAAACAGAGTTGAGGATCAGAACCGGCAAGAACCCATGTATCTTATTGCATTGAGCTTTGTGGAGAAAAGGGGAAAATACTGACTCTTACAATATCCCCAAATCATCAGATACTTGTGATGTGTTAACTGAGATCAGGGGGAGGTAAACCAGGAGTTTTCTGTAGAAGGCTGCATTCATAAATTTAACTTATTTGGTAAATTAACTGTAATAGCATTCTTTGTCAATTGTGTGTCTATACTTAAGCTGGTTTACATTGCTCCATTAGCAAATGAAGCATTACAGCATTATGCTGGGTTTGCACTTTCATCCAAGGAACAACTGTGATATTAGAAACAAAAATTCAATTGAAAATACATAATTATTATTATGACCAACGTGCGTTCTTTGTTTGGGTTTTTTTCCCCCAAGGACTAAATAAACAGCTCAAAGCCTCTGGGACCTGCGTGCCCTAGACAGTCATGCTTCACTGCCTTTCTGAAGCCAACTTCTTTCAAAGGCCACCTGCTACAACGCTATGTGAAGTAGACTTGTAATTATCAGGTTCCAGCAGTCCAGAATACTCTTTCACTTGCGTAATCAGTTAACCACTCAATCAGACAAGATGCTTTAATAATATTTTACACGGTCATAATTTTTTGAGAAACTGACAAAGCCGTACATTTCATCATCTGCTAAGAAAAGAAAGTACAGTTCTTTCAGTTCAGAAGAGAGTTATAACTAACTTGTACCTTTTAGTTAGCCATTGCTAACGTTGCTCCTGTGCAACTACATGATAAATATCTACAAAAGGTATTCATTTCAAATTTCTGAAACATATTCTTCTACATACATTAATTTCTTATAACTTTTGCCCCTGATGCCCCTTGAATGGAAATACTGGAAGATTTACTCTGGGAGAAAGAGTGTCACATGGAATGTCTTGTGAATTTAGGTTGATAGAATACTCACCACATACAATCATCTACAACCTAGAGCTGCAGTAAGGGAGACGAAGGACCCCAGGGTTCGTTTTCAATGTACATCTGCTACTCTCTAACCAGAAAGCCACTTTCTCCGCATCCTGTCATCACCTACCTATCAGCCTCGAACTTTCTCTATATTACCTATTTCCCTCAGTAACTGATAATCTGTTGACGCATTTACTTTGACCCTTCTGCTAAAGGTAATGATAAAGATGCCTAATGAGATCAGTAATGGAAGAGTAAACTGTCTTTACATATATTGGAGTCAGTTTTCTCACGCTCACAGACACATCAATTAATTCTGTTCATGAACTAATAAATCATTATCTAAAATGTAGTGATGTTTTCTAGCCCACTACTTGTACTAGAGAGGTGCTCTAAAGCAGAAACCTGCTGAGGTTTATGATAAAAATATGACAAAATGTAACTGAGAACTACCAGCAAGATTTTCGAAAGCAGTTACTAATGCCACATTGAAAAAATATCACTGTGTTTCTCTAACTGATGTGTGAGCAATTAAGTGAAAAAGAATGGAATAATTCCTCAACACACTTAAACACATGAAAGATTATTTACCCTGCTGTGACCATGTATGAGTAACGTATACTTGAGGGGGGGCCTAAATGTATTGGTACGTTCAAACATGCATGTAAGTTATGATTACTCACCTATACATATCTATAATTGTTTTTAAAACTAATTAATAATTATGTCTTATGTTGCTTATACTCATAATATTCTAATTTATACAGCTCAAGAGAAAGAAAGAGTCCTGCTGGATACTATATTCTTTGTCTCAGGAAAGTTCAACCACTGTGCCCTTAAGAGATGGTTTTGGTGTTTCATCTGTGTTTTGACTGAAGAAAGTAGCAGCACATTGTGGAAAACTGTCATCCAACTCATCTTTCAGTCAGGTGGGCTGAAAGATTGGAATATGAAGCAACAAAACAAACAATCACAAAAATACCTACTGCAAACTATGATTTTTAGGCCAATCACATTCCTATTAAATTGTTTTTTAATTCTTTAAGACCATTTAAATACTCCTCCCTAGAATAGCTTCTTTGCGTGCTCACTACAGTGGACGAGGGATTCAAAAGAAAAGAAATTATTTTTTGCCTATCCTTTCAGTAGAACCTGGAAAACACATTTCATACTGAAGAACTTACCAGAGTCTCTTGAACTCAGAGTATGAATCAGGATTTTGATGGAAAATTACATGTAACCCCAAGCAGTGAGCTACAGCTTGATATTTCTCTTATTCATAAACTCATACACAAAGCTGGGGTGTACAATTTGTATGTAAACTACAAGATTACACTCCCCTCTCTAGGCAGACTAATTCTAGGGAAACCTAAGACTGGTTAGATGGTGCCTGGGAGCTAGCCTATTAATTCAGATACCCATAATCAGATTGTACGACACTTTCACAATATTTCCCATTAGAAAAACTGCCCAACTCCCACAACAGCGGTCAACACCTACTTTTCAAAGAAGTCTATCATGCACCCAACATTTTACTTGGCTTTCCTTATGCTTGTCTTCCTTTCCTTTTGTAATAATTTCACATCAAATCCTAAACCGTCAAAGACACACAATACTTAAAACTAATCCTTCTCAGAAATTTTAAAGGCACACATCACTCTCCCAAGATGGCAGCTAAAACACATCCCAGATCTGGATTTCCATCAGGTCTTATTATGACAGCTGGAAATGCACAGAACTTCGTGTATATTCATGTTTTGTTAGTGTCAATACCCTTGTAAACCATAAATACTGTTTTATTACTGCTATGTCAAATCACGCATTTGTATGCTATAGGTGATAGTAGATCTTACGTGAGCAAATTAGATTTGAATTACTTTTGAATTTTCAGCTATCAAAGAGTTACTAAATTGATTTTTCCCCTCCTAGAATGACTATAATTTGTTAAAAATACAGAATTTAAAGTAAGAGAAAAGGTTGCATTGATGGCACTTCGGGGAGTGTAAAACTCCTACAGCAGGAAGAATGGGAACATATAGATCTGCTTTTCTCATCCATTAACTCATTAACAACCATGTTACATAAGTCCTGCTCCTGCGAATAGGCAGGCAGCTTGCAAAATACTGAACGCATACTTAGGTGAACCTACCCAAAATCTCTGACACCTTGAGTGGCATCAGAGTAGGTGGGAAATTAATAAAACACTACACTGTTCAATGCATTGCTCCAAGTTATTTATTCCCATTCTGATACTGCATGCATGAACTACCACTGTTTGATAAATCACTGAGGAAAATGGGATCTGACAAACAGCTCTTCTTTCAGCAGCTGCGTACTGTGACAGCATCAATAGAAAAACACATCATTGGTTCTAAAATGCCACATTTTTACCATTTACATTGAATAAGACATGAAACTCTTAAGAGCAGCACCACTATGTTATCATTAAGGCCTGTTGACACTATGGAGGGTGTGCTTTGAATTCTATTCTGTCATCACTCTTAATCTGCAACTAATCACATTCCACTCTAAATAGAGGGAAGGGCCGTCTGCACGTTGACAACACTGCCAGTGATGAAGTATTGCACCCTTTAAAATCTCATTTACAGAATGGTTTCATTACCACCCACAACTGGCTTGGATCTATGTGAGAACACACCTGCTCTCATTAGGGCCATGTGATGTCTGCTGTTAACAGTATTTCCATGCAAACAGGATGACACTAATATGAACACTCAGGAAAGTACCTTTGTCCTTCTCTGGATTGGCTTTTCTACCTTCACCCTGGGAGGTAACACACGAGTAATCTGTTGATTACTCCTAGAGTATACTGATAGGCTATACTGACAGTTTTACAACTATAGACTTCACTATATTCTTCCATTATGAAGCATTTCCAATCTTCCCCTAATGGACAAACGTTTATTACTTTCTACTGCAGATGAGTCCCTTATGCTAGGCAGTCTTCACATAATCATAGAATCACTTGGTTGGAAAAGTCCAACCGTACCTGTCCACTACTAAACCATATCCTTGAGCACCTCATATTCTTGTCTTTTAAATACCTCCAGGGATGGTGACTAAACCACTTCTGTGGGAAGCCTGATCCAGTGCCTGATAACTCTTCCAGTGAAGAAATGTTTCGTGATGTCTAATCGGAATCTCCTCTGGTGCAATTTGAAGCCATTTCCTCTCGTCACTTGGGAGTAGAGACCAACATCCACCTCACTACAACCTCCTTTCAGGCAGTTGTAGACAGTGATAAGGTCTCCCCTCAGCCTACTTTCCTCCAGTTCCCTCAGCCGCCTCTCATAAAGCTTGTTCTCCCCTCACCAGCCTTGTTGCCCTTCTCTGCACAAGCTCCAGCCCCTCAATGTCCTTCTGGTCCTGAGGGGCCTAAAACTGAACCCAGCACTCGAGATGCGGCCTCACCAGTGCTGAGCACAGGGGCACAATCACCTCCCTGCTCCTGCTGGCCACGCTGTGTCTCATACAGGTCAAGATGCCATTGGCCCTCTTGGCCACTTGGGCACACTGCTGGCTCATGTTCAGCCGCTGTCAACCAACACCCCAGGTCCTTCTCTGCCAGGCAGCTCTCCAGCCACTCTTCCCCAAGCCTGTATCGTTGCATGGGGTTGCTGTGTCCCAAGTGCAGGACCTGGCACTTGGCCTTGGTGAACCTCATTCTAGTGGTCTCAGCCGATCAATCCAGCCTGTCCAGATCCTTCTGTAGAGCCTCTTTACCCTCACGCAGATCAACACTTCCACTCAGCTTAGTGTCATCTGCAAATTTACTAAGGTCACACCCAATCCCTTCATCCAGATCATCGATATAGACATTGAACAGAACTGACCAAACACTGAGCCCAGAAAGTACTTCAGAAAGTACTGGCTGAAAGACTGAGTTCTATACTGAGTATTTAGACATACAGACACCAATCATTTTTTCTATGGAATTTTTGAATATTTGGCATTATGGTTCCACAATATCAAAACAGGGACTGTTGTTTCTGGACACCTATAGCAGCCACAATATGTGATGAAAGCCCATTAATAACAGTAAATACATTTGGCACGCTGTTAACAGGTTTACTGACATTATGCACATCCAAATACTGAGGTCAAACCACAGCTGGCCTTACAGAGTAGCTACTACACCTGTTACTTGGGTAGAAGATGGACAGACTATAAAATATCCTGAATTTCCTGTTCCAGGGAAATTAAAATAAATATTTTATCATAACAAAATCCCAGGTTTGGAGTGTTCATTGAAGCATTGGTTAGACAGAACTTGATTGCAGCTTGAAAAGAGATAATCCTTAGCAACAGGAACAAAAATGTTACCAAACCCCATTATTTTGCACTCTGAGAACCACCATTACATAGCAAGTAAATATAAAGCATTAAGTTTGCTCATAATTTGAGGGAATCATTACAAATTCATGTAAAAAGTACCATTAAACTAAGAAATTAAGTATCCTTCCACCTCAGAGCTACTCAGATATACGCTTGCTAATCATACTCTCCCCAGAACTTTGCTTTTATGACATGTATGACAAAATATGTAAAGCGATCTCAAAACTATGAGATGCTATAACAAATACCTTTTCATTAGTAAGATATACCAGGGCTGCAAATAAAACCATCTAGAAATGCAGGTGCGTTCAGCCTAGAGACTCCATAACTAAAGTCTTTCTAGCTGTAAATCCATAGTATAGTGTTCTAATTATAGATTCAGCTTTCCACTTTGAATTCATATCAAATCCATCTACATAATGGCCTAAAAATAAATACCGAATGCCACCTTATGAAGTCAACCTGCACATCATCACTGGCAAACTGGATTTTTATTTCATCTTTTATAGTTACGTGTTGGCTTGTATGATCTTGTGAGAAAAAAAAAAAACAACAAATACTTTAAAGCTGTTTTTCTGTATTATACTTAATCCTCTTTGGCAAAATCAAGAATAGTATAAATATTAAGATTTAGAACAGTATAAATATTAAGATTTATGTGTTTGAATTGATACTCTTCCTTTTTTTCCTGAAATAAGATGATGCCCCTTTTCTATTACCTTTTCTATTACATGAAAGAGTACATTTGTATTTTCAGTTAAAGGGGCTTATTCTGGTTGTTTTCAGTCTACCAGACATTAAGGTAAACAAAATTAAATGTTATTAAACCTAAACAGGATTATCTTAGTATCTTTTGCTTAAATTATTTTTAAAACTGCTTTAAGTTAAATCCATAAAATTTTGCTATATATACAATGCCTGTATAAGACCATATAAACCATTATCACAATAGGAAAATGAGGCAAAGGAAAGATATAACATTAAGAAAGTCAACTTCTTTGGCACTTTGAGTGTTAGTTAATCCTTAAAAAGGTTTATGCACATTCTGTAGTTGAATTAACTGAGATTGTTCATAAACAAATTTGCCTTTAAATTTTTTTATTAAACTGAAATAAAAAGCTGAAAATCATCATCCCTATTGGAACTCCTGCAGATTTCCTTGGAATTTCACCCAGGTTTCCACCCAGTCAGCTGCACTAAAAAACCATGAAGAAAGTTACTTTGTGTATCAAACCACTGCAACAGTCCCTTTGAATAAACTGAGGTAAGACTAAGCCCAAGAAACAAAAATCAAAAATCCATCTCCTTCTCCCTCCAACTTCAATCTTTCAGAAGTATACTTGGAGCTGTGCCATGAAATGATGGCATTTTAGAAATTTCTGGTGGGTATATGTGTCTCCACTTTAACCAGCTTCACCCTTGGATATGATGATGCCTAAACTCTTCTAAAACCTTGTCATTAAAGTTAAAATGACCTTTAAACTATGAAAAACTTTTGAAAAGGTTAAATTTTCACACAGGAAACATTCCTGTTCCTTAATTAGTTCTTAGCCAAGATAGGCAACACTGATGATATGGCCAGAATCTCCCTTTCATTGCAGGCAATGAATTAGAGCATGGTAAGTGTAGACAGGTCATAGCAATGTCATTCTACTTTATCAGTCCTTATTAGAAAGGCCACTTCTAAAGTATATTTCAGCTAAGGCATTCAAACAACAACAACTAATAAATACAAATAAGATAATAGAGTAGACAGTTTTATGGGAATTCACAGAAGTTTTTTTATCTAATTATATGCAATTCTAAGATAATTCTGTTGGTTTTGTTTTGTCAGGGTTTTTATAAGAGAATCTCAATACTTATTCTTCCCACTAAAATAGACAAAAATGAGTCTATAAAACCATTAGAATACAAACTGATGCAGTAGAGTTAGAAAACTTTAATATTAGTATTAAGTGTGTTTTGGTTTTGTTTTTTTTAAAACCATTCTTCAGACTCATAAAAAGTAATTTGTTTGGTTTTGTCAGAAATGTGTGCATAAAATCATAAGGTTGGAAGAGACCTCTGAGATCACAGAATCCAACCATGCCTGTCTCCCTTCTAAACCATTGCCCTAAGGAACTCATCTACCCGTGTTTCAAACATCTCCAGGGGTGGCAACTCCACCACCTCCCTGAGCAGCCTGTTCCAATGCATATACTTATAAGTATATGACTCAAAATAAAACTGCATAGGTCAGGTAGGGCTCTTTCCTTCAAGGTGTCGATGCTAGTCATTCAACAGGATTAGAATTAAAACACATTAATTTCCCAAGTAATCAATCCTAGGAGGTTCCCCAAGTCTCCACATTCTTCAGTCTCCCCTCATCGCTGCTGCCACTCACACCTTGGCTCCCTTGCAGCAGGAAAAATGAGTTAGCATCCATTCCTTATTAGATAACACTAAGTAAAAAACGGCTCAATGCAATATTTTTTTTAAAATAACACTGAAACCCAAAGGAGGAAAATGCTACATGGGGGGTTTTTGACTTAGTCTTCAGGTAGATTTTTGTTACATGAAGAAGACCCTTTAAACATATTAAATAAGAGTACTGCTAAACTACACGCAAAACCTTCCACAGGTTTGAGGTTACTTGTGTACACAGTAATACACTCTCAGATCTGCTGGATGCATCACATGATGTGTCAGAGCAAGTCCTTTGCTTTTTTTGACAGGGTACCATTTTGTGTTGCATGTAACTACAAGTTACACAGCCTCACAGAACATTATAGACAAAGCATAAATCAGCATAGTCAATGAACCTGCCTAGATTCACAAAAAAAAAAAAAAAATCAGTCTGATCCTCATTGGTAGTTTGACCTTGACTGGATACCAGCTATCCACCAAGCTACTCTATCACTCCCCTCCTCAGCAGGACGGGAGGGAGGGAGAGAAAATGAGATCGAAGAAACTCGTGGGTCAAGATATAGGCAGTTTAATAAAAGCAAAACAAAGGCTGTGCATGGAAGCAAAGATTAAAAAAAAGACTTATTCTCCACTTCCTATCAGAAGCCACTGCATAGCGGTTGCTCCAGAAGACAAACATCATAACAACTAATGCCCTGTTTCCCCCTCTGCAATTGCAGCTTCACAGCAACTTTTTTCCCCTTTTAGATATGTTCTCCCAGAGGCACGACCACCGTCATTACTGGCTTGGTCTTGGCCAGTCGTGGGTCCATCTGGAAGCCAGCTGGCATTGGCTCTATCAGACATGGGGGAAGCTTATGGCAGCTTCTCACAGAAGCCACTCCTGTAACCCTACCAAGACCTTGCCATGCAAAGCCAATATACCCTGTAATTTATTTGCTTCTTTAAGTAGCTGAGTTTCTATAGTCACTTGCTATAATCATACAGCAAGTATTTCATGCCAACACGAGTATGCTAAAATCAGCCTAGTGTGGCTAAGAAACGGGCCATAAAAGGATATTTTCTACTGACCAACAATTATGAAATGGCAGTTTTACAGATATATTCTTATTTCTTGCCTAGCTCCTTTACTGGAGCTGTATAGGCACTCCTATGAAGTCCCTATACAGTGGATTAGAAAGCACCTTTTCTTTTTGCATTCCTTTTCTTTCTATATGAGGTACACTAGGAAAACAATATTACTCAGCCCTCTGCATTTAAAATTATATACTTTCAAGAACTCAAAGGCATTAGCACCCAACTTCCATTTTGAAATGAAGATTCTCCCTATTTCCCCTAAGCTGTTCTAAAAATTGCACCTTCAGAGTGTGTGTGTTTTAATTCCAATTAATTTTTTGGCAGCAGATGAAGCAGTTTTAGGCATAGGTTTATAAAATGCAACTCTCTCTCCAAAAGAAGTAAAACAGACAGTTTCATTCACACTTTTGCCCTTTGCAAGTCACACAATCTCCAATCATTTATACGTCTTGCACTCATTGCTTCTGTGAAATATAAACAGATGGGTTCTAAATGATTTTTTCACAGAAATGAAACTTCCATTTTCAGAGCAGACTACCTGCAATATATCCTTTATAATGCTGCTTCTGAGAGCTTAAAAGAAAAGGAGCTTGATATATCCCCCACTACATTTCTGACAATCACATGCGTTTTCTTATTCAAATTATCCCTTAAAATCAACTGCATTCATTTATTCCACATTAGATCCTCTCCAGTCTCTTTTCCGTAATGTGCTTTTAAAAATTATATAAATACCATAAAATATCACCATATAATCAGTGAATATGAAGGTTTTGAAGGGAGTAATTATTATACAGTTTAAAAGAAATTAGGAATAGTAGTAATATTATGGACTAGAGAACACACTTTGTGTAGTGTTCTGTGTTGGAACACTACACGGGACGTTATGTTGGATATTAGGAAATGATTCTACTCTGAGAGGGTGGTGGAGCACTGGAACAGCTCCCCAGGAAAGCAGTCATGGCACCAAGCCTAACAATATTCAGGAAGTATTTGGATAATGCACTCAGACACATGGTATAAATTTTTGAATTGTCCTATGCAGGGATAGGACTGGACTTGATGATCCCTGTGGGTCCCTTCCAACTCATGTCATTCTGTTATTCTATAATTCTTGTAGGTATTGTAGATCTGTAGTATTACTGCAACATAAAGAAGCTTAAGGATAATATTAAAAGGTAGATTTATTACATATCAACACAAACAACTTTATTGCAGAGTACTTTCCTGCAACCTCTACCAACAGCAGTCTCAAGAAAAACTCTGGCACAACGATTCTGCAGGAGTAATCTCACTTGACATCAACACATCTTATTTTGGTTTCTAAACAATTATATTTATTAAATCCTGCTTACCAAGTTTTGACTTCATCACCAGTCGACAGGCTAAGACTTCAGTGTTGGCTGGGTAATGACAGGGCTGACCAGCACTTGGACAGTACAGTCATTATAGCAACAGTGACTACTAAGTAATGATTAATAGTAAAGCTATTGTAAAGCAGAAGGAAATTCAAAGAGATTAATGAAAATGTAAAGATGAGCGAGAAGGAGAGAAGAAAGAGCTTGCCTAGCCA
The DNA here is from genome assembly GCA_033558235.1 of Neomorphus geoffroyi. Classification (NCBI taxonomy): domain Eukaryota; kingdom Metazoa; phylum Chordata; class Aves; order Cuculiformes; family Neomorphidae; genus Neomorphus; species Neomorphus geoffroyi. Next base: position 71,919,240 of record JAUMJM010000005.1, on the reverse strand, counting down.
AAGCCCCACAGTAATACCTACTGCCATTCTCTGGCATTTCAAAGGCTTAACAGGGAAGTTGATGAATTCATGACATTTACAGGACCTGACAAAAGGTAAGCTGTGAATAAGCAGCAGGTGGAAAATGGTGATGAATGAGCACTAAACCTTTGATTAAATATATAAATAATTGGTAATGTATTTCAGAAGGTCATTCCTCTACTCTCCCCAATGTACAGTTCATCCGTAACATACTAATTATTAGTTCATCTTCTTTTATTAACCTATTGAACACATAAGTCATACTTAGCATTACAGTATCCTTTGTGCATCCATCCCTCAGGCCAAACTGGGTACCTTTTTATGCTAGGAAACTTGACTCTGAGCTCCTCTTTGCACATTCCTGCCTACGGGCAGGTTTTTATCAACACCTCAGTTAAACTTAGTGACAAATGAAGGTCTCCCTTACCTCAGTCCTAGTAGAGCTTCTGTGCCCTGAATCCTCTAGTTTCTCAGGCCCACATCCTTCCCTCCCTTGGACCTATACAAGCACTTGTGATCTGTCCAGAACCAGCCTAGGAAGTAATCCAGGTTAAAGTGATTGGGCCAAACTTATAAATTTAGCTAAACACACACATGCACTCACCCACCAAAAAGCACTTTTAACCTAGAGTACTCAGTCTAGGGTAACTCTCAGGCTATACAGGTTTTTTGACATTATAGGGGACCAGTGTAGGTCTGGGGAGACATGTCATGCAATGAGAAGGAGACACTTTGAGTGTTTATACTGGTTTATAGATGTTGGGCAAAATAAGGCTTAAATCCCTGTATACCAAAATAGTTTGGAAGATATAAAGTGATACATACCAATAAAAGTTTCAGAATTAGTGCAATTCCACCAGTGCAGTCCATCGCAGTGACGACAAAATTTTAATTTGCATCTTCCTAACTTACACAAATCCTCCCTGTGGGAAACAATCTTGCTTTTTGTTATGATGTTAATAAATACGTAAAGATTTTTGAGGCAAATTCCAGTAGTGGCTCCATAATAGCAGTACATTTGGTAAAAGGGCACAGAATCATGAAGCAAGACATAGATAATAGTTACACAACATTAGTGCTGAATCCATAACAACTCATCAAATTGATACCATCTGCCTCCCACAAATGGCATAGAGCTCTCATTTTTTACTCTGAATACAGATCCAGTAATAATAAATTCAAAATGATATCCTACATCTACAAACACTTGGGAAAAAGACAGCTACTGTATCAACCTTCTGGAAAATACTTCAAAGTCCTGAGAGAATTCTCCCCATAAGGTGAAAAATATCCTCCCCTTAATACATTCTGCCGCATGGAACCTCCTAGTATAGCGTGGTTCCAAAATTACAGCGAGAGAAGAGAGAACAGATTATAGAAGAAAAAAAATGCATAGCAGATTTATTCCAAGTATCTGGATGGGTTCAAGACAATTCAGCTACAAGTTCCACAAATTACAGTGTTGCCTTACTAGAGACTCTGCTGAGACCAGAGGGATACATATTCCATGGCCAGCTCCTCCAAACCTTTTCAAACATACAACTCAGAATCAAGGCATCATAATGTATTTCTTGATAAAGTAGTAAGTGCTGATAAAATTAATAAAAATAAGAGCAAATTACTATAATTAATGATATGCATAGCACAACACATCTTTACCAGTTTGAAAAATCATGTAGCTCTACCAGCTGTATATTGGTAAATTGGATGTAGACCTGACAGAAGATAGTTACAAAGCATGAGGTGGACACGTGTGCAAGGAAAGGGTAGAAAATCCTGCAAAGCAGCTGTGAGTAAAGTGTGTAAAACAGCCCTGCAAGCACCGAGGTGAGAGCAGGAGGTAGAGGAGATGCTCCTGGAGCCAGAGCAGATACCCCTGCAGCCCGTGGAGGGGATCATGGTATAAAGTAAGTGGACATGCCCTGAAAGAAAGGCAGCCAGAGGAGAGCTCATATAGAGGTAGGTTTATCCTGAAGGACTGCAGCTCATGGGAAGGACCCACACTGGGGTGGAGGAAGGTGCATTAGAGAGCAGCCCAGACGGACCGACCACAACTCCCCATCCCAGATATCCCCTGCACTGCAGAGTAGGGAAGGTAGAGGCGTTGGGAATAAAATGAGGTTGAATCTAGAAAGGGAGACAGGGGGAAGGTTTTATTTTAATGTCTGTTCTCTTTTTTCACTATTTAAACATGTTTTAAATAGCATAAGTTACAATGACTTTCCCCAAGGTAAGTCTGGTTTGCCCATGATGGTAATTGGCAAGCGATCTCCCAGTCTTTGTCTTGACCCATGAGCTTTTTCATCCTATGTGCTTCCCCCAGTCCTAGAGGGGAATGAGGAGGGTGAGCGAGAGAGAGGATAGGTGAGCATCTGGCCCTTTAGCCAAGGTTAACCTACCACAATGGTTTTTAATGATATCTAAATAATCAATGACAACATATGACGTAATTCCTATACACATTTCTATAGGACTAATTAATTACATTTCTTGGTATATATTACAAAGAAAGAACTTAGTGAAACAGAGGAACGACCAGAGGCCACTAGTTTGTGATACTGAATCAATAATTTGCAGCCTATGGTTGCAAATTTTCTGGACATAGCACAATGACTGCAAAGGGAACCCAATGTGTTTGATCAATAATCCAGAATGCAAAATTATTTACTAACATTTTTGGTTAATAATCTCTATTTTAAAATGGTCTGAAAGTCACTGTAATGTAATTTGGCGTCTGGGGGAATTTTTTTGCTCACAAACAGAATTAAGAATAAATCTATTTAGATTGTTAGAATACTGATATTAAGGACTCAAAATCTTCTGGTACAACTGAATAAACAGCAGAAATTTATTTAAGACCACGAAAGTATGGCTGTCACACCTCAAACTTCTGCTAATTCAACTTCTCCTGGTAGTATATTTATAAGCATAGCATACCACTGTGTACTACTTTCCCTCAGAGCCAGACAGGTGAGTCAAGTACCTGTTTAACACTGGTTAATTGATCTTCCATTAACACTTTTTCAGCATATGCTAATACTATCAACAATTTGTACGGTTTCAACAGGATGCATTTTTCCCCAAATATCTTTCGATATTTTATTTCTTTAACTTCCTATCCACCTAAACAATTGAACTTTAGTCCTCTTAAAACAGAATCATCTCAAAGACTATTCCCTTAGAAAGGAAAAATAGTTACCCGATGCATTCATGCTAGGTAAGGTTTTAGAAAAGAATAAAAGAGTAAAAGCACTGTTTAGTAGGTTTTATGGGTAATGGAAGTGGTATAAAAATAAACGTATTCAGAACTCAATAGCAAAAAGCATAAATTCTCATAGATCACAAAACCTCTCAGTACTAAACATAGGCACAACTTTCCCTAATATGTGTCAATATTTGAAAATTCAGAATATTCTGATACTTAAAAATTTTTATTTGTGTTTTTAATAATCCAATAATTACCTGCAAAGATAATGGTATCTGTAGAAATGATTTACTGGTAGGTTGCACCTCATTTAGCAGGATAACGGTGAAATAATGCCAGAATCTGAAGAACTTGGTTATCTCCCAAATTATGAAGTTGAGATGCAATTCAAGATGGTCAATGAGGCTTATGGCATGAACAAGTTTATGGTATGAAAAAGCCAGCAAGTGTTCTAAGTTACATGAAGAGCTGAATGTCAGAACCCAAAAGGCATAACAGATATGATTCTTAAAACCATCTGCTCTACTTTTCATGCTGCGCCACACATTAATATTGCCTCTATTCTTATTCTGTAAGCAGTTGGATGATAATTAAGTCCCTGTACTTTAGTTCCCTATTAATAAAATTGAGCACAACTAGAAAGCATATCAACAAGGTACCCTCAGATGACTGAAAAATTAACAAATGCTATAAAAAAAGCTTACATGAATGTCCCACTCAACAGCGGATGTAAAAAGGAAATCATGAGAGTTAATATAATGTTTTCACTCCCATGTTTATAATAATAGTATTACTGTGTAAATGAACAATATTAGAAAAAATTATAGCTTTATATGTTATGCTACATGCAACTTCTTTACATAACTTCATGTAACTTGTTTTTGGTCCTTGCGTTTTATTTCCATTTTAGTAAAGAGGTAAGGAGAGCAGGTGAAGGCTCACGACAATTTTCAACTGAAATCTATCATTTTGATCTCCTCCAAAATCAAAACCACACAACTAAGGTTTACTTTGTCAAATTTATTTTCACCATATGGGACTAGTGAAATAACGGAATATGGCAAAAATGTAAATTCAAATTTTAAGCCTTCTATAATGAAGAATGAATACCTGACAACTCATTCAATCACTATAAAGCCATCTGTGCCTCTGTACAATTAAAATATTTTATTTCTCAAAAATAAAAGCTTGAATAAACTTCTTAAGTATTCCATTCATGAATTCACTTTCTTGATGAACATTCAACAATACACAGAATTTTGTTTGCAGTCTGTCACAAATACTTTCAGGAATAATGCTTTTGGCAAATGTAATGTTGAAGAAGACAAATGAAAATATCATCTAGAATTTGCCAAAATGACACAAAGACCTCCACAGTTCACCACTGTGACAGGGCAATCATTTCCTTAACCGCAACTAAGATCACAGATACTGTACCACACACAGAAGATTCAAATTTATGGATCTCTCTTAAACCATAAGGTGTAGTCCAGCTTTAAAAAAACCCAAAACTTAACTAGTAATGAAAAATATAGTTTGAACAGTGAACTTGCAATCTATTGTTTGACTAGTAGTTTCATATTCTTAAATAAACATTCTTCTGATAAGCACAAGTCTTTGTTGCAGGGCACCCATCACTGAACTAGAGTTTCTGTCCATGTGGTCCTTCGACACCAGTCTCAATTCACACCTCACACTTTCACATGGAATGCATAACTATCAGTATCTGGATTAAAAAAGCTTGTAAGTCCACAGTAATATAAAATGTAACTTAGAAATATCCTATGTGGCAAAAGAAAGTTGCTAAACAATTAAAGATTAGCCTGCTGTCATTAACATGAAAAGAAAAACTCATTAACTTAAGTAAAAGTTTCAGTCAGGCCAAAACAGAGTATCACAGTATCGTAAGGTTGAAAAGACCTTTGAGATCGAGTCCAACCTATGACCCAACACCTACACCTACTCCTACTTGTCAACTACACCATGGCACTAAGTGCCTCATCCAAATTCTCTTTGAACACCTCCAGGGATGGTGACTCCACCACCTCCCTAGGCAGCGCATTCCAATGAACAATTACCCTTTCAGTGAAGAATTTCTTCCTAATGTCAAGCCTAAACCTCCCCTGGTGAAGCTTCAGACCACGTCCTCTCGTTCTGTCACTGGTCGCCTGAGAGAAGAGTCCAACTCCTGCCTCACCACAACCTCCCTTTAGGTAGCTGTAGAGAGCAATAAGGTCTCCCCTGAGCCTCCTCTTCTCCAGGCTAAACAACCCCAGCTCCCTCAGTCGCTCCTCATAGGGCTTGTGCTCCAGCCCCTTCACCATCCTCGTTGCTCTCCTCTGGACACACTCCAGCACCTCAACATCCTTCTTAAACTGAGGGGCCCAGAACTGGACACAGCACTCAAGGTGCGGCCTGATCAGTGCTGAGTAGAAGGGGATGATGACCTCTCTAGTCCTGCTGGCCACACTGTTCCTGATGCAGGCCAAGATACCATTGGCCTTCTTGGCCACTTGGGCACAGTGCTGGCTCATGTTGAGTTTCCTGTCCACCACCACTCCCAAGTCCCTTTCCGCCTGACTGCTCACCAGCCACTCTGCACCGCGTCTATAGCTCTGCATGGGGTTGTTGTGTCCAAAGTGTAGGACCCGGCATTTGGACTTGTTAAACCTCATGTTATTGGAGTAGATAGATAGATAGTAGATAGATAGAAGTGATTTAGAACAATCTATCTCTTCCTTAGCTTTCCAAGCTTTTACAAGATTAATCCAGTGAAAAGGGAGATAATAGCAGTAAAACACTTGTAACAAAGTAATTTATATCACCTGAGAAACAACCAAAAATTAGCACTAAGAGCATCAGAAGGATATTTTAATATTTTTTCTGTTATTATTACTATGCCAAATACCAAATTTACCCACAGGTTAACTATGAAAAATCCCAATAAATTCTTCATACTTGAAATGACTTCCCGATAAAGGAATACTGAATTACAGCCACTTGATTTCACTTGAATATCTATTTATCATCACAAGTTCAACACATTTCTAGCTGAGAGGTGTATGTAGCCCATCATTACAGAAGATACTGTTTCCTATGGTCTCCAGTAAGTTAAAATTAGAGTTATCGTGGAGATACCTTTCCTAATAGGTTATTGTGCAGCTTTTTACCAGAAAACAAACAAACAGGAAGTGAAGAAAGGTATGAATAAAATAGAAATGGAAGTCTTTGTGTGTTAGCACCAGAATAAAAGCAGAACAAAGATTTAAAGGGATAGCCTATATTGATAATGAATGACATTATCTCCAGGACACTGCTCCCAGGAATAAGGTTGAAGAATGTGATGTTTGTGTTAAGACCAAAGATCTGTCCAAAGAGCAGTTTGTTGTGAGTCAAGAGGAACTGGCATCCCTTGTTTTAGTCTGTCATGCACAAGTAACATAGCTTTGAAGTGTGAGCACATACAAACAACTTGGTTAAACGTTTGCTAGCTAAATATCACCTTCCCTTTCCACAGAATCTTGCACCGAGTTTAATGATACAAATTTTCCTATATTACCTTAATATATACCTCACAAGTACAAATGACACCATGTGTGAAAGTAAATTGGATCTCCACAACACCCTGAATCTGATCCCTAAAGGTAAGTCACTTTGGCAATTAAGCTACCAGTAGAGAGAAAAACAGATTAAATGACTATCTTGTTTTAACTGGTTTAGACTCCAATCAATCACTAACTGACAACAGAATAGTGAAAAAATCTTAATTCAGCCTGATATAGCATTGACGATGTTTTCATACTCATTTCTTGAGAAGCTGGCTCATCTTTACATACTTTGTCTTCCACCAGCCATGAGTTGTTCTCTTTAGCCGTTAGGCAGTTGTTTCTGAAAATAGTCATCTCCAGGCAGGCCTATTGACCCACACAGGTTCAAATGTGCTACGGAAATCTTAAAACCACTGTCAGTTTTCTTTCTTTACAATACATTAATTTATTACAAATTTGTTAAGACTTATACATAATGAAGTAAAAGATTATATATACATACAGACACGGTTAGATAGAGTTTGCTACAAAACCCTAAATTGAGACAGTAAGGTTTTACTTAGACCAAATGAAAGTTAAAACCATTTGTATTAATTAATCACAAAGACTCATGTTCTTTGTGATTAATTACTAAAATATAAAAGGGGATCTGCCTACAGGGAATAAAATTATATGAATGATTATAAACAACTTCTCGTCCCCACCCAAGTCATCTGAGTTTAGGAGATTTTAAATGATCACTTTGTTAGATCCAAAGCCAAGAAAATGCTTAACTCTATATTTCAGAACACCATCCATGCCCCAAACTACTGTGATACGTCATATAAACTTCATATAAACTTCATATAAACTTGATGTTTTCAAATGCTACAGCATGATATTAATAACATTAAGAGGAAAAATAGGGAACCTCATCCTAATAAATCAACAATCCACTGACACTGAGAGAAATCAGAAATAACAGTGAGAACCATGAAAGAAAAGACATTTACACAATAGGCTTCAAACTTGCTCACAGTGAAGTTCTTGTTCTCAGTATGACTGCCAATGTTAATGATTTTTAGTATTTCTGGATACACAAGACCATCATATCTGACAGGCACATTACAGGCTGGTCAGTCTGAACTAGGAATCCCACTATAATAAGTGGAAAATATTCAGCATCCAAAGAAAGTCATATGTTGCCAATCAGCAAGCTCACTATAATTCAGTAAACTCTTCAGCCTTCCTTAAGCCACCAGAGTCATGCCAAGCATCCTATATTCCTTTTTAGAATAGCTGTGTTGTGTCTCTTTTTTGGTCTATTTTTTTTTTTTTTTTTTTTTAAAGATAGTCTGGCAGCATCCATTGTATTTTTTTTGGAGGCAGAATTCACAAAGTACATACAATACATGAAGCATCATTGCTGTGTTCAGCAGGTATGTATGTCTCAAAGATCTTTAAGCTATATTTTTAATCTTGATAAAGACCAACTGATTTGCAAGTGTTATTTGGATTTTAAATATATCAAATAATCATATAAAATAATTTTTAGTGTTTGAAATAACCCTATGCTGGGGACAGAGAAATAAGCTAGATATTCCTCAACTAGACATAATTTGGAAAGCCAGGCAAACGGGTATCTCAACTATGGGCAATATCCCTGAAATATGAATATATCCCCCAGCAAGACAGGCAGACAGTATCCTGGTATGTAACATGATATGCATAATAAGAGTGACTTTACTTAATAAAACAGACTCTTAAGTTATGTTTATTCTGGTGTAGTTTACTCCATTTATTTTATCTTACAGTCTTTTTTTCACTATTTAGTTTACTGAATGAGATAGGAACATGAAGCTGTAATATTCATGCAGACATCTTTCCTAGGTTCCAGACCTCAATCATCTCCAGATACACAACAGAAAACTCAGAGCTCTCAGTCACAAGCCTACAGGAATTACCATGGCTTCTTCCCCTAGAAAGGCTTAATACTGTCCTTGAAGGTGTACATTAACTGTATTCACATTCTAACTCAAAAAAGCAGTTAATATTTAGTACCCATATGATGCTGGGAAAAGTGAATGTCTTCATCTTACAGATTGGTTACTGAAGCACAAAAAAGGCTGCACAAGTCTTGTTCAAGGTCAGTGGGATAGCTGACAGAGCAGGGAACTGAAATTACATCCATTTGCAAACTAGCATCTCGCCAAATTGTGACAAGACAGACCTTCGTGAAGACTTCAAGAAAACCTGAAAAGCAGGTGATTTACACATGCACTAGATATCAGAATAAACAGTAACCCGTATGTTTGTTTTCTTTTTTTAAATTTAAAAAATGTTTCTCTTTGACTAAATCTCTCAAGAAAACAGCTTGTGACAGCACAGATCGACTTTTAAAACATTATAAACATTATTTTCAAAGCAACTAGGAAGAAGAGGTATAAAAAAAAATCTGCAGAGCAAACATATACAGACACATTGTTGTAATAAGGTTGTTGTGCTATTAGCTACCCTTGTTAAAATGTTAATGAGTAGCTTGCCATAGGCTTGCTGAATTGCAGTTTATTTCTGAACAGGTCAGCGTTTCAGAGTCCCTACCCCTCTGACCCTGTTTTAGAGTACTTTGCTCAATAGTTGAAACTCTTTTAATGAATACTGCTTCTTTGAACCGAAATATTCCAGTGGAGCATGCTGAACAGGACATTTAACAGTCACAACTGAAAACAAAACAAACCTTTTTTAGACTGGCTATTAAGATACTGAGGATGCACATTCTCGCATAGTAAGATACCAAAAGTAGCTATCCCAAATGCCCAATTAGTTTTGAAATCTCAACCATTAACCTTTTAGTAGAATTCCCTCTACAACAGTGGTTGGGAGTACATCTTATTTTGCAACCAAGTATTATTAGAAAGATATTCCTGTGCCTCTGCTCCTACCCTCCTACTGCATTGAAGAACAGTAATTTCCAGATGCGGCCTTGAACGTTATTGAGGTACACAGTAAGAGCTGCATCCAAATAACAAAGTTATGATAATACAATTTGATTATAGTGGGTTAAAATAAGAATAATACTGAAATTCAATTACCTGGGCAGCTCTAACTGGGAGCTACTGTGCCTTGGTAGCATATGCTCCTAAATTATTACTTAAAAAAACTCATATGGTAAACTGAGATTTTCTAAAGTATTTTCTTCGCAGGTAATTCTCTGTTGTAGTGTTTCACAACAGACTGCATCTTTGGATGATCCCTGAAGAAATTCTGCTTGCATTTGATCTGCACATCTCCTTAGTCTCCTCAGTTAAGGAACCAAAAATACCTTTTAAAAGAGAAAAACTTCTAAAATGCAGTGTGTGTACATTAATATCATACACCTCAACTTTTTCAGTAAAAAAAAAACCCTCAAAGATCTTCAGCATACATTACTTCCCATCACTCACAAGATCTTTTAAGCTACTTCTTTCAGATTCACGTGTGTATATATATACATATGTACAGCTTTACATATAGAAAGATGATGTTAACTTATTTTTTTCTTCTTTTCTATATCACAATCTTCTAGATTTCCTTTTGTTCTCAAGGCAAATGGTCATTGGTTGATCTTCTCTCACCCAGGAGAGAGAGTCACATCACTTGACTAATATGCATGCATTTGCGACTAAAAGACATTTTAACTGAGAGCTGTCACATCCGTCATCTCCATTCGGGCTGGTTAAAATTTTTATCTGCCTTCTTGAATTAATTTCAGCTTGCCTGAGCCCAGCAGGAGACTTTAGAGTGCTTTAGTTAAATTCTTCATTTTGAAAAAGCATTTAGGGTCCTTCTATTTAGATTTTTCTCTTGCATCTAATTTTTATTTCACATTACTGAAACAATGAGGTAATTATACATCCAGTGAAGGGGGGAGGGGAAAAAAAAAAAGCAGACAGATGAGAGAGAGAAAAGGAATGATCCAATTTTGACATTTTCCTGGGAAAGCATTTTCCCCTTGCTTTCTTGCTTTTTATGTGATTCCCTGTTATTTCACAAATTATCTAACCATAGTTGATGTGATTAAGCTAGAAAGAAAATATGCAGAATGTAAAGAAAAAATGAGAAAAGAGAACACTACTCGACAGTCAAAACAACAAGGGAAGAGATAAACCAGAAATGAAAGATTCTGTCATCAAAATATTTGATCCAGATCATGTCTGTGACAAAGCTGAATGCAACCAAGCCAATAATCTATCCTTTCAAAAGCATTCCTTCAACAGCTTGCTTTTTAGGCAGCAAACACATATTGGTAGGTGAGGAAGTTCAAGCTGTGAATTGGATGGGAGGGATGTTAGAGGCTGAGTAATGGTAGTAAAGGACCTAAATCTATTGAAAGATGTATAAAACAACAGTGACCTGTGGGAATATACACACCACAACAAGTACTGGACTCCTGATAAATACATCATCTTACACCGAAGAACGTCAGTGCATCTCTGTATATGCTGAACATGTTAATACTATCAAAGCTTACAGGAAAAGTAATCCACAAAGAAACTATAGCTAATCTGTAATAAATACTACTGTCTACACAAAAAGGAAAAATTCACTAGGCTTTCAAATATTTTGTTTGCATACTTGGTTACTTTATGGTCTTATGTTCTTGAGATAACAAGCCCACAGATACACTGTAGCTGAACAGCCAAAATCCATCTAAAAATTAAGAGATGACTATTTAAAGAAACTTCTCTATATCAAATTTATACACAAAGTTTCAGTGTCAGACAGAAAAGGAGTTTAATATTTACAAAACTTGAAGGAAAACCCCAAAACATACAGAAAAATAAAAAAATTACTCAGGCCCTGTAGAAGAGTTCAAAGGCAATATCTTTACTGCGTAACTTCTATAAAAAACTGCATTTTAACAATTCAACTATTACAAGAACACAAAACCAGACTGTACTTCTTTTGTAATTCTATTTCCATTAAATTGAATCCTCTTTTAGATAAATGCCAGACTATAGAAGCTGAAGTCCTAATGAACTGTATACACCACACTGGCACCTCCTGTGCATCTAAGCAGTATTTCTTGCTGGCTAGACACACAGCTGAATGTTAACTACCAGGAAAACTGTAGAAGATAAGGTTATTTACACCTATTATTTGTAAAACCTAGAAAAGGATTTAAACTTATAAACACTGGTTAAGTGGGCTCGAAGTAAACTGGCTAAAAATAAAATTAAAAAAAAAATCTAAATGAGAATATTTGGTTTTAAAACAGAAAAATGAAACAAAACCTGGTGGAAGAATGTTTTAAAACAAACCCATACAGTATTACATTGTATCTTCATAACCTGAAGTCTAACTTTTTCTTAAATGCAATATCCCTTGCAATTGTACCCCAAAGGTACAGAGGAACGGATAAGACAAAGATATTGTGGTTCTGCTCCAATTCTGAAGCTTATGAAACGTAACCTTTGTTCACACTCGTGGAGACTCATGGATACTTTCATACATAAACTATCTCCAACAGCTCCCCCAATCTGTGTAGCACTGTTAAGGGTGCTACAGAGCACACACACACGGCCCTGTGAGGCACATGGCCTAAGTTCATAAAGAGGGTAAAGACAGCAGAACTTAGCCCTGGAATTTTTAAACCTGCCAGGACTTAAATGTTTCCCTTGGGAGTTCATGCAAGTAATTGGTTTTATATGCAGTCATTCCACTGGGAAGGTATCACAATACAGATAATATGCCATTAGTACCATTGAATTCAAAGGGAGTTCTAGACCCATGCCTTTGAGTTGAGTTATTGCATTGCTACTCCTTCAGTATACAATCAACCTCATCAAAATAGCTGTTAAAAAAAAAAATACTGAAAGATGTCTGTATTGCAGTAAATGGGCTAGTACAAGAACTAAAAAAAAATTGTGGCAAATACTGACTGAAAAAAATCTAAACGTGTTTGTGCTCAAGAAGACAGAAAAAAATTTAAAAATCTAAATATTTTTTAAGCTTAGAGGCCAAAACTTAACAGTGTAACCATCTGGCAACTTTACAGCTATTATTATAAATTCTTATTTAAATGACAGTAAAATGTGTTGCTAACAGGAAATTAGTCATGCAAGAGCCTGCAGATGTACTGCCTTCTGCCCAAACACTAGAACTCTGTATGCAAAGTTCCAAAGTGTTCATTTGCTCAGGCTGTGTGGGGTACAGAAAGACAACAGCTCTAAGGTTTTGTTGGGCAACACAAGAAAGAGGTGGAGTCTTCCTGGAATTCATCATACATATTCAATTGCAAATGCTAGTCTACTTACTACAGGACTGACCACATTTTTTCCTACCATAGCTGAATGCGCAAAATAGACCACAGGAATGCACCTTGTTTTTTCTCTTTATTTGCCCTTTTGTTAGATAACAGCTGCACGAGAAAAAAAAGACTAGAAGTGAAACACACTAGAAGAAGCTTATTAGAACCACTGTCTCAGTTCTCACTAGAAAAAAAATACAGGAACTTCCCCGATACAATAATGAATTCTATAAAATAAATCCATTTTAATATGCTAAAGTACTTCCTGCGATTACATTTTATAGCATGAAAAATTTTCCTTATGAAAAGGTTTTACAGGAATATTTGAAGTAACAATAGGAATTTATTAACAAGAGTTCGTTTTGGAAATCACACTTAAGACCCTTCTCCATATAAAAGAAGTAAACATTCCTATTTCGTAGGAACATAAAACTTTGTCATATTAAATTTGTGTTGGTTTTCATCAAGATATAAAGAAAGCACTGACAAAAGAAAAAGAAGAGAGGAGGATAAAGGAGTGATAGAAAATTCCATTGACAAGGCCGGTAAGATTTATAGTAGCTCTAAGTTGAAGGAATTAGACAACTTTTAATTTCACCTGTTCTGTAGTTCCATGCACTCGTGGGTCCTTTGAAGAAGAGCAACATTGCAAAAGTAACCTTGGATGCCAAAACCCATTTCAAGGGCAACAGTCACACAGGACCAGTGTTCTCAAAGCTATTTAGATTTCTATCTACCTCTGAGGGACAACACGTAAAAGACTTAAGCTTCAGGAATTTAAGTTCAGTTGGCATTAACAAAGCCTATACATACACCGGAAATGCATGATCTGGGAATTTAAGTTACTCAGCCGTTTTCTGAATTATGGCAAAGATTACTTGACGTATTTACTCTACAAGGCTATACATTAGCCAATACAGCTAATATCTACTTATTAAAGAGCCTTGCTCCACAGAACTTGGTTATTTAACTCTAGAATAGAGATTAGTTTCCTATCACTTACAGGCAGTTATCCCCACCTCAATAAAGCTATATCATGAGTAACAGAAGCCAAGTTAAACCTTATCTATATACAGTGTTTTGAGGCCAAGTATGATTTTTAAATCACAGCCCAAAGCAAGAACAAAAGAAATGTGTGGAAGATGCACCAAAAAAGGTTGGACCCTAGAAAAAAATATTTGATCCCTGTGCTTAGGGGAGCACAGTCTGTTCTCTCTGGGAAGGTACGGATAAGAAAGCAAGAATGTGGCCCTGCATCCACTTTTACAGAGTTGAACTGGAACAAGCTTTTCCTGTAACTTTTCTCAAAACACTGAAAACAAATATACAGAAGCATGTGGACTCTGTTTGCTTGTGTTTGCTCCCACATACTCATACAGGAGATTCTGTATGAGAAATAGGTAACAAAAAAAAAGATAAAAAGCATTTGGTGAACTCCTACCCACAGCAGTAAAAAAATCAAAGAGGATCTTCCTCTGTAACAATTGCAAATATATGACAGCAAGAACCAGAAGACTGGATAGATTAGATTTGTTAGCAGATAACAGGCTAGATTCTATCACCCTTACTCATGCTGAATAGCACTATTATCAGCTCTTAAAATACAGCAAGATTCTGTCCAAGAAAAATACAGATTCTCTCATCATCCACAAATTGCCCCATCTTTTCTCATCAGAGATTAAAGCTGAGAATTAAAATAAGTAGAAAAATCAGGTGCCTTTCACCAGACAGTTTATTTACTGACGTGCCATGATCAACTGTTCACATGCATTAAAATTCCCAGTTTTATAGTACATTGGTGGACTCTGCCAGTGCTTCCTTTACCTCCACAGCACCACTGGGCTTTGGCTCCTCCAAGTAGCCTGATGAAAAGGAGCCGCTGACAGTGACTTCCCTCCCTCACTCCCTCCCCCTTTGCTTTCCTTCTCCGTCAGCTATTTGGATTCAAACATGCACAGCTCATGCATAAGCAAACAGGTGCAAGGGACAGGGTTTGCCAAACCCCAAGCAAGCAAGAGGTACACATGTAGCTTGCTGATTGTGGCATGCTACTGATAGAAGGTGACAAGGCCAGACAATAGGTAGGGTCAGTAGGTGGCTCTTTGATTTTCCTGGCTCTCTACAGAACAGCAGCATGGGAGTTTGCCTATGGGGGACCAACACTGCCTTTCCATGCAGAACATTAAAGCACTGGGGCTAGAAAATCAACAAGCATCTGCAACATGGACTCTGTTTCTTATCAGCAAAACTGCTAATGCAAATCAGGATATATTTACCCACAAGCCTTGTTGTCTACTTGTGAAGAGATGATTAAGTGTGAAAACTTTGTGCATTATCAGTTTTACTATAAAATGAGATCTTTCAATAACAAAGCATATAAGCAGGGTTTTTTCTATCAGACATTTCAGCTACAATCTTACCCAAAAATAATTGGTATGGTATGATAACAAGAAAAATTAGCTGAAATGCCTGAACTAAAGTCACTACAGAAAACTGTACCAAGCTCAGTGCGACAGCATCAATTTACAACAGCAAGAAGTACTACTGTTTTTCTGCACACGTCCTTGGTTTTAATCAAATCTCTTTTTTTTAGCCACGTATTCAGGAAGTAACGACCACTTTTAACTCATTGTTCTGAACTACTATGTAACAGTTACCAGACTTTACATGCTATCATAACACATATTCCAGTTATACTTGAAAATATTGGTTTAAGAACAGTAGAGTTCACCTCGTACAGACTTGAACTACCTAGGTAAAGGACAGTCCTTGACTGCTGCACCCAATTATTTCTAACTGTCCATTCTCAGAAACTGTAAATACCAGGACAACTGTATTTTAAAATTTTGAATTTTTTAATTAAAAATAAACATGTGTACCTCACATGACAAAAAACCCCCAACCTCAAACCTAAAAAATTCACATACAACTTGGCATACAGTTTTCTGTTGCCTTCTTCCACTGCTTTATATTGCCAAGTTTTCACCACAAATATAATGTAGAAATAGTAATTCCGGTATAGAAAGACATTAGATATACTAACATTTCATTCAGAAATAAAAGGTGTCTTTAAATATGGGAAGCTTCTTATGACTCTTCTGGATAATTGCCAAGTTAACCAAACTATCAAATTTCTGATAAAATTTGCAACTTTTTTTCCCCCAAGTTTTTATTTTTAGTGTATTCCTACATTACCTTAGACTTCTAAGCATGCACATAGAATAAGTTCTGTAACTCAGCTTTATAGTCTTTTTATTTTTAAAGGAAAAAAAAAGGATGCATGAAGAGTTAGGCTGACTAATTTTAGTTTCAATTTGGAATCTATTTAATCAGATACTGGATGAAACTGATCACTTTTTTAAAAGTAGCTTAATTAGAGCAGAAAGACATCAGAAGCAGTAAGCAGAAGCAGGCTGTTACCAAGTAGCTGTATGAGGACAACAAATATATGACATTCCTAGCACAAGAAGGGGCAGTATCATTCAGCCTTGTAACGCTCCTCAGGCTCTCCTCAGTGTCTTCTGAAACTTTACTAGCTAAATTATTTTGTAGCACGCAAAATCAGTAAACACTAAATTTGAAATACAGAAAAAATATGGCACCATTGGTGCTACTCATGGGATTTTACCCAAGGATGCAGTAGAAATGAGCAATCATTCAGCAAGGCTGTTTGGCCTGTCTCTAATTTATCATGGCTTACATCTCACGCCTGCCAGCAGAGCTGAATTCATATGTTATTGTCCCAAATCTGTCACTTTCTGGACTGCTTTTTAATCTTCCTCCTAGAATTACATTCAGAAAGGTCACTGCTATCCAATTAGAACCTTATCAAAGATGCACATGCAGGCTGGATTCACGCTTATCAAGAATGGGTCATAAATCCAGAAATTGCACATCACAAAGTACCATTACCATAATGAATAACTCACATGGAAAAAAGTGTCAAAAAATACCTGTGTACTGCCAGGCAAGTGTTCAACTGTATTTATCCATATACTACAGCAGGTGAATGACTGAAAGCGTTCTTTATAATTACTGCAATGATGGAAATCAAAGACCATCAAATTCAATAACACTTTGTATTCTATACAAAACCTGATATTGTATACATTTCTAGAGGCTTCCCTTCTCTTCTTCCTTAAGTCTCCAAAAGTGTACTTTCAAGATGATTAGTGAGGATTGCTATCATTAATATACCAATATCTACAGCCTTTTCTTCTAGTTCAGTGTCTTTGAAACTTATTAAGTGGCACACAGTCTTTTACCAATTAATTTTTCAAGCTCAGAACTTGAAAGAGGAATTTGCTTTCAGTCCTCCGAGTCAAGTGAATCAATTCATAAATACAGCCCATATATTTCTAATACTGATCTTTGTAAAGTTTTTTTATATGTCACTGATAACTTAAGAAACACTACAGTGTGTGATCCTGTTGAAAAGGTAATGATTTAGTAAATATAGACCACGAACAGTAAGAATGAAAAGCCTTAAGTAAAGACCACATTTTTATGTTGCTTGTGCTTCCAAGATTTCATTCAGTCCCCTGTTTTGACAAAGTACTTTTTCAGTGTTGTCCATTCCAGATCCAGAAAGCAGCACATCTTTGCTTCTAAAGCCTCTGCTTATTAAATAATCACTTGGAAACACCAAGCATTTTAAGTCCCTCAACAGTGGCACACAAGGACTATATTGATTTAGATATAGGATCACAAAACAATACTCTCAAGAGGATAAACAGATGTAAGAACAGGCTAGGTTTAAGAATTCCTGTAAGAACCCTTCACTCTTTCTCCCACCACAGCTTAATTGGTCAACATCTGGGAGGGGTTCAAGTAGGGGAAAAGGAATATGGAGTTAAGTACCAAGTCTCCACAAAGCAATGCAAAGTCTTAACTGCTTTACCACCTTCTGCAATATCTATATTAGAGCTTCAATGATGAATCATAACTGAAAACTTAAATTTACCATCACTTCATTTTTTTCCTCTTTTTTCCTACCCATCAGTTTGTTCTTTCTCTCCTTCATCTGACAGAAGGATTTTTACTAAATTACTATTGCAGCTGTTCAGGATTTCAGACACTCGCAATCAATATATCAATGAAAGCAATGTACATAACCTAGTGACTCTGGAAATAAGCCTCCAAAGCAAAGCTGGAGATACACTGACAAGACTTAGTCCAAACAAACGGGCTTTCCCATATGACAACATCAATTTGTACTCCAAAATCAGTAACAGCCATAACTGACTTTTCAGAGCTGTGCTAATTAATCCTATTTATTCACTGCAGAGCATATAGTGCCTACAGTTATTGAGGAAGCCCATTCAGTAGACAACATGGATATTTTTGCACAATAGTACATTATAGAACAGAGACCTGACTATATTCTTACTTGTAGATTTATTACTAGATTAAGGTGGATTTCAGTAGCACATAAAGAAAAACAGACATGGCATTTAATAGCAAACCAGCACACTTTTACATGAACCCCTAATCTCTTACCTTTTGTAATAATAAATTTTGCATGTTTTCAGGTCTGATATTGGTATATTTATGCACCAACAACACAATGGCACTCTATACTTAAAAGGAAAACTAAGAAGCAGAAGACCATTTTTAGTGATTTTTCCTATATTTTCTATGTTTGTTGGGGGTTTTTTTTGTTTTTTTTTTAAATCAGAACTAGCTTCTCAATTAGGCATTCAGGCAAACACCTCTACAAGGACTTCTTTTAAAGTGTACTGAAAGCACATGTTTAGTAGCCTGGATATTCATGTTCTTTACTGGAACAGAAATATTTCAGAACATAACATATATGCTGCTGACAAAGGCTAGGTATTCGAATCACTCCTCCATTCCCAGAGTTGTTTTCTGTTTGGTTTGGACTTCCATCTGGTAATGAGGAAGTGAAGAAGTATTCCATGTTTTTATTTTTTTTAAATGTTCACAAGTACATCAGCTGTAGCTATATTCCCTCACATAAAAGGCTGTCAGAATCTGCCTTGATTGGAAAGTAATTGACATTTTTTCATAATTATTAAAAAAAACAAGCAAAGAAAAGCAATTTGAGAAAGGCTGCTGCTGCTATCAAACTTTATGATGAAATAAGAAAATCGTAAAGATTTTTAAACCCATCAGAGCAGGAGGAATGCCAGAGAAAGTTTTGTCCTGTAGTTGCCTATGGACACTATTAGTCACAGATTTTTGTATTTACATTATACTAGTGACTTGCTGTGCAGTAATAATTTAAACTGAAATATGAGTAAAATTGGCTTTAAAATTAGGAAAAAAATTCAAACCCATACTAACCATAGCACCCAAGTGTTACGAACAAATAATTCAACTCACAATAACCTGAGTGCCTCACAAGGAAATCTGATTTACAGTCATCTGTAAAAGTGCCAATGTCTATAGCACAAGAGTTCAAATGTAAGTTTCTGGGAAAGAGATGGTCTTTTTTTGTGCCTTTACATTGTTTACAATGCGGCAAAGCCATTTCTCTAGGCCTTAGTATGATATAAATTATAGGTAATACTAATAAAGTCCAACTTTCAGCAGAGAGTAATGGATATCCTTATTGATAATCGTAACTGAAAGGTCATGAATTACAAGGCATGGAGCAAGAACTACCTGATCACACCCAGAGATGTCTCCTCTAGGTCAAGGTTAAGGTGCACTGGAAGCACCGCAACATTTCTTTTTTTTCTGTCATCACTGTCCTGCTTCTGTGATAAATTAAAGACTCAAGGCTCTAGGTCACTTTTGAACCCTTCATCAGTTATAAATTCTCCTTAATAACAAGCAGAACTCTGTTAGCAAACAAAATGATTTACAGTAATGAGGATACTTGTACCATTTTTCCAGACTATACTGTCAGTTCATTTTATAATAAATAGTATTTACAGAGCACTTCACTAACATAAACTAATTAATTATATCCTCAACTGTTCCTAGTCAAAATTCTAAAGATGTAGGAAGTATCATGAACAATCATCAAACGTCCTCCGAGATTTTTATGCTTGACTTACACTATCACATGAGAAAGCACCCAGTAAATACAGCAAAGTCCAAAAGGATCTTTGTTTAGTTCCACCACCTAGTTATGTTCTTCATCCATTCCTTCAACTCCTTTGTTATTCTACGAAGCACATGACTTATTTTAGCAACAGCATTTTTTACATTAGACTGAAGACTGCATTACCAATCTGACCTCATTGTGTAGAGCTTGTAACTCAGACATAGTGTTTTGCTTAGAACGATCAAGTAGCAAAGAAATTATCAAAGTTGTTTCACACTAGATTAAAAAAAACAAACAAAACCAAACAAAAAAAATACCCAAAAGTCAAGGATATGCTAGAGGCTACTGCTTTTTGTTATCTTACACCTATTGCCCCTTTTAGCATTCATATATGTGAAATTGTTTTCCAACATAACCTTCTACAAAAGAATCTTTGCATTTATACAAAAAAGGGAGGCATTCATTCTCCAGCATACCCTGCAGCTTTAGGTGATTAGGGCATTCTCTCTCTAAAAGCAAAATCAGTGCCTTCTAGCTATATCTTACATATGATGCTTACAGACCCTGTTGTCCTCCTAGTGTAAATTTCATAGGAAGGGGGAGAATGTTAGAATGTTAACTCTTGATATTCATGCTACTGGCTACTGGATTTCTGAAAAAAAGGGGGGAAATTATCAGGGAACTATTGGACTCTACAAGACCCACAATATCAAACCAGTACTAAGAGAGCAATTCTACCAAAACCCATTGGAATTTTTATTCTGGGAGGAGACTTATACTTTAGTTAACATTTTCAGAAAAAAACAAGTTTAATTAAAGCATTAGTAATGCAATCATCTCTACACTGTCATATGCTCTTAATCATTCATTATTACAGGAATTATAGCAAATAAACCATAAATTTATCCTCTTCATATCAGAAAACTTGAACCTTAAAGTGATGACGAAAAGAGAAGGAATATACTCAGCATAAAGACTGAAATACATAAAAAGTAGGTGACAATTGAGGTCATGCACTGTCATTGGCAGGCTTCCTAGATGGCAAATAATTTGGCTCAGGGACCTTCTATATCCTCTGAATACTTCTCAGAGAGACAGAGCCAACCCAGGATAGAACAAAAGCCTCCCTTACATTACTCTAACCTTGGTTTCCCAAGGGCTCTGAATACATTCCAACATTTCCAAATTGCATGAGCTGAAACAATGCACAGAGAACCTGAACAAGAACATTTTATAGGCCATAAGAAGGTTTTATTTAACCAGATAATTTTAGGGTCAAAATACTAATTTAAACATATCAAGTCTTTATCTTCAGCAACCACTACTACTAAAAAAACCCAAATAAATAAAGCCCTAAGAAGGAAATCTACTGAAGAATTTACTTCCTTTTTAAATCAGGAAACATTCTCATAGCTGATAATTGCAATTTCTAGTCCACAATAACCAGGTTTTATATGCATTTAAACCAGCCTCATAATATAAACGGCAAGCGCACGCTTCAGCAGTCTTGCTTCTCTCACAGCATAACAGCACTGCGCGCTCAAAAAGCAACACCAATAGAAAACACCCTTCAAGACAAAGTTACACTACACAGCCAAGACTGCTTTAAAAGAAAAGAAACCAAATGGTCCAATAATCCAGACTAAAAGCTACGAACCTGCTGTTCAGAAGGAGGCTGATGACTATATCACATCTCATTATATTATGATCGACGCATTTTCATAGGAAAGAGGTTATACAGGCAGCGAAGCATCTGACCACATATTTACATTAGGAAATTAGCACCATACAAATTAAACCTGGCACACACTAAGTGGATTTGAAACTGGTAATTGATAAATCCAGAAAAAGAGATATCACTGGGGAATCACCGATGAAAAAGCAGATTCCTAGTGGAGTCATGCTGGCATTGGTTCACACCCTCAAAGCAACTCAATATCTGTCAGTAATCGAGAAGAAAATATAAGGTCACTACTAATCCAATTTCCAGACAACACACATCACTGGATAATGAAGTGGTAAGCAATCTATACAAATAAGCAATGCTTGGTATACTGGGCACAGCTTAAGATTTATAGTGAGATCATATTTCAAAACAAACAAAATCCCCACAATAACAGAACAGAAAATTATAACCTAGAAGAAAAGGGAAATAACCAAGGGAACACAAGCTTCTCATTTAACAGTGCAGCTTAAAATTACTAAAATGATCTCCAGATGTAAGAGAATAGCAGCAGAGATGTCTACCCAGTGTGTAACTGCCAATGATTAGGCTAATCCTGTGCTATTTTGCCCAATATTATGCTTTTAAAGTACACTAAAAAGAAATCAGTCAGTTTTTATAAAATGAACATAAGAATAACTTGAAGTTTGAAAAATCACCGTTTAGAAAGTAATACTTACAAAATTCAAGGCGCTAGACCAATCTAAGAGAAGGCGCAGGTAGTAAATATTTAGACAAGTTGCAATTTTTCAAGGCTTTTTCGTTAGGGTGACATTCCCGCTACAGAATTTCATGATTTCATGACAGGAAGTTTGGTCCAGGAAAATTCAAATTGCAAATAAAGCTAAAGAAGGGAATAAGTTACTGAAATGGAAGTAACCTGAGGTTTTGGGGTTGGTTTGTTTTTCTGTTAACTAAGAAAATTTCTCAGAATATTCTGAAACCTGAAAAATTTTAATCTCTGTCTTCCTTCCCTCAAAACTCTCTCTGGATCCAAAGGCTGTAGGTTTCAGACACTTCAAAACCATCACACTGCCATCTAATCAGTGCTTGAAAGCTGTACTTATACAGTATGAGATAGCACCTGGCAATTTGAATCTCATTTTACTAACATTTCACATAGCTATGCAGGTAAAGAAAATGTCAACTACATGAAACAGCTGCAATATTTAAAAGACATACAATGTCTCAGAAATACCACATGGCATGGGCATCAAAACTTTCTCCTCTGCAGAATATTCAATTTGTCTCAATTTAAAAACAAACATCAAGTGAAGCCTAACCAGAACAGAATAATTAAAATTCACAAAGTAGTCATTTTATCTTTGAAACTTCTCAATATTAAAACAGTTCACAGGGGATATGATTTCCTTCATACAAAATCTTTTTAGCTCTACACAAGAATTCAGTATTAATTTGGAATAACAGGGACCAAACTGATACCCTAAAAAAAAGAAAAAGCACATATCTTTCCAACCACAAATTATTGATCTTGCTATAGAAGTCATGACTTAGGTTATGCAGGATGTCAAAATGCATGATCATATTGATTTTGAAAATTTTGCCTTAATGTACTCAGATTATATAATTCAACAATGAAACGATCATTTAGTTTTCCTTGCTCAGCAAGAAGGCGATTAAATAGTTTTGAAAGTAAAGCTTCTTAAGTAGATACCCAGATATGGGTTAGGTAACATTTCTGGGGAAAATAAAAAAAATAATCTGCTACATTTTTACTTAGTTTTTACTGCAGATTTGACAGTCGAAATTAAAAAGGAAAGAGCTGAACCGTGCCACTGGCTCACTTCAGCCCAAAGTTCAACTGCACCTGCTATGTAGTTACAGCTTGAGGGCACCCAGAAAAAAAGTTGGCCAGGCACACATTGCTGATACCATGATGGGGAAAGAAAAATTTCCAGAGAGAGACAGAATGTTTTGGTTTGCTGTTTGGCTGTGGCTCCTGATAGCCCATAGTACTAAACATATACAAACCCCCAAACATTTAAGCGTCTTTATGTGACCATACCCAAAAATATCTTGAACAGCACTGAGATTTACCTAATTCCCCTCTCAAGCCCTCTGCTTCCCCAAAAATTATATTAATTCAAGTATATTAAATTTTCTACTCCCAATGAGCTTAGGTAACGCAAACAAATAGGTAAACTTGTCAAGAAATATTTCCACTAGTAAACAAAAGAGAAGGTCAATGTTGCTTTACTTTTGAAACACTACAGCTTCACGGCCCTCCCTTTCACTTTTCCTACCTGCTTTAATGTTGGCTAACATCTAAACCAAGGCCTGCATGCTGCCACCACACCACCACCATTGCAACTTGCTCTCCTAGTTGCAATTACAAATTACTGTCCCATCATTTCCTGCATTTAAGGCTGTCAGTAGTGTTGTCAGAAGTACGTAATTGCTGTGCGAGACCCTCGCAACTGGCTTCTGCTCTGATCTATAGAGCCACTCTATTCCACAGTTGTCAGAGTGCTGACACCAACCGCAGTTAATGACACTGCATCATTTCTCCAGCTCGTTTACCTACCGACCTTGCAAACAAATGGACACTAGCAAGGAAGATAGGGAAGAGAGCTGCAGATACCGTATTTGTCATAATCGCTATGATGAACAGTAGAAGAAAATCAATTCCACTTAATTGAATATAGTGACTTATTAAGGGTTTTAAGTCCTGGCTGGAGAGCTGTACTGATTTGATTATGCTAGGAGAAAAATTAGCAATGAGCTCTTGAACTATTGTTCCTTTTGTCTCTGGCTTAGAGTTGCTATTAAATGATTATCTTATGAGAATCTTAGTAAGCAAGTCATGGTTTGATCAGGGCAAGGAGTAGGGAAAAAAAGGGTACTGAAAAGGTCCCTGAAGTGTTGACAGACAGACATGTGAATAGCACAATATGCCCTTCACAGCATTTTTGCATCTTGCTTGAAACCGTACAGCAATGGCTCATATGGGAGACAAACACTTGAGACTTTCCAGAACAACTTTCTTCAGTTCATCAGTATCTCAGTCACTCCAAGAACTGACAAGGAATGACCTAGATCGTGTCATACCTCAGCTACACATTAAAACTGACCCAAAATCCAGTTTGCAACAAATCTTTCTTCATTTAAGAAATGTTTTCCATATTATAGAACCATCAATAGCAGTGAATCAAACATGAGTCTTTACAAACACTATTTAAGAGAACAGGAAGAAAGAAAGTAAATTAAAAGATATAGTAGAGCATTTAAGATGATAACTGGCAAAAGAAATTTTCTCTTTCAAGTTAAAACAGCATATGGTTATCCTGCATTTTGAGCATATTGGTGTCTTTTAAGTATTAGAACTAGATTTAACCAACACTAATAGGGAACCTGGGACTGGAGATATTGTGTGCTTGAACTGGGGGGGAAGTACGCATATAAAAGATGCTTTGTTTGACCTTTCAAAACTGAAATCACTGGAATTAAAAAAAGTTGTATACCAGCACCTTCCAGGATCACTTCAACTACTACAGAAGCAATGAAGTTTCACCATATCTTTTATTAGCAACAGTAGCCCAGGCCATCAGACGTGCAAGCATACGGGCAAAATTTAAGTCAAGTAAACAATACAGAGTTGTGCACACCAGCTAATGATCTTGTTCACTAATCTTAGAACTATATTGACAGCTTTCCTAACATATTAAGACCAAAGAATTTTAAAGAGTTTTGGTATTTATTGCATATTATTGCAATTCTGTGCTTCACTACAAATTCCAAAGTGGAGAAGCCTTGAAAAATATCAAATTTCATTTTTACTGTTCTTAATATAGTCTGTTGCGAGTTCTCAGTTTTGTGCAAGGGACACATTCCAGCTGAATAAAAGTTAACTGAAAAGAGATTACAGGCTCTGGGTCTTCTTTTGCTCCCATACAACAATAGTTTGTGGCTAATATTAATATTCCCAGATAGTAGAAAATCAGTTCTAATGTCTCTACACAAAGCTGTACTGACAGCTTTAATCATAATGATTTTTCTACTTATGATAAAAGAAGTATTTTAAAATAAGGACTTGCAAATTAAAAATAGAAGTTCTGACAGTTTCCGAAATGTGCTTATGCTAGTCCCCCAGAAACCTAAGACACAGCAGTAATATCCATGTGATGAATTACATTTATCATGCACCTTTGACCACCTCAACTGCTCTCAGCATGCTAATCCATCACTTTGGGAATTACTCAACCATTCCAGACTGCTGAGCTTCAAACAAACACCACCAGAAATAAGTTTCAAAAGTTACAATTGCTGGGAATATCTTGATCATCCTTGCTTGAACGCACATAACACTGATGAAAATTTCACAGTGTCTAACTGCTTAGAGTTTCAGAATCTATTAATTCACACTTGTAAATAGTGATTCCTTGAATGGATTTTGGTGGCAAGGTAAACTGGAGATTTCTAATACACAGGTCTCTGGTCCTAAGTATCTAGACACCACCTGTAATCTGTTCCAAAATCATTGGTAGGAGGTATTTTGATGATCTTGGTTCACAAAAATCTGATGTTTAGAAATGGGCAAAAGTTTCTGCCCCGTTTCTTCCCTTTGGTTTCCCCATTATAGTACTCAGAAGTCATCATCCTGAAGGCAGAGTCAAACATAGCTTCTTCTGATGAAACAATCACAACTTGGTAAGGTGACGGACATCAGAAAGTAGTCTTCTCTTGGGGGGAAAAAAAAGAGTAGATAAACTTAAAATGACAGTAATACTCTGGAATTTAGTAAATACATAAGTAACAAACACAAACATACACATATTTACAGAAATACAACAATACAGACACACACCTTACAATTCTTCCTGTTTGGCATTTCCTACAATTTGAATACACTTACTAATCAATACTAACAGGACTGCCAAGGAAATTACCCTACTTTATATAAAATACAGAATTTAATAACCCATTCATTGAACAGAATTACAGATAACCCTCTGTTTTCACATATTCTGGTAAAATTAGTAATTCTTCGTACATCATTAGAGAAAGAGTTAAATGAACTCCAGCAAGTAAAGCATACAATTCAATGAGGTAAGAATCATTTAACTCTTAATACAAAAGCAGTTCTGTCAAAATAGTCCCCTTTGACAGCTGTAATGACTACATCTGTTTTGACTTTAACTCGGAATACAACATACATTGACATGTCACAGGAAAACACCTGTACTAATCAAAATGGTTAAGACTAACCTGAGCTTGGATCATTTATTGCTTTATTGTGCCAAAGCATTCAAGTGCACTGAAGTTAGGTCTAGGAATCACTTTGCAATATACATTACTACAACATTACTCAAAAACTTGATACATTTTATTCCTGAATAAACAAACTGTATACTTTCACCAACTAATCCTGCTAATGATAAATAGTTCAAACAAATAAAACAGAAAACTGAATTAATTCCCACTTGTAGAATGACTTGAAAGGTGTCACCACAAGAATATATCTTAAAGAAAGCACAAAGAAGTCTATTTTTAGGTATTAAATCTAGAAGTTAATATCAGAAAACAACTAGCTTCCTTCTTTTTGCAGCATCCACTACTTTCATAAAGTTTATCAAATCCAAAAGAATAAACTTCCTAATAGCATTTCTGTTATTAACCGAATTAAGGCTGGTTTTCCTATTAAATATAAAATGAATGGGAAAACTAATTTTAAATTGAAAGGTGTTTCAATAGAATGCTTTCTAAATCCATCTGCAAAATTGAGTTATGAATTAAAACTTAGGTAAAGAAAGATCCGCCAGTCATTTTAGCACTTTCTTTGGGCCAGCCTCTCTGAGGCAGCTGCAAACCTACATTTGATGGTCATATATTTTCTTTTAAATCAGCTTCCAAATGCATCTCAGAGAATGGGCTATGACAATGGTTTAAAGCTTTATTCCCCTCCACAGTTACAAGTCATCACAATGCTGACTCTAATCAGGTTACTCTGCATCTGTCTGTCACAAATAACCTAGTAACAACTAAATGGATCGCCATAAATCTTTCAATTAGAATTTATAACTTTATTAGCACAATATTTTTGAACTGATTGCATTACTTTGAAGAGCAGCTTTCATTTATTTTGTCATTTGGGGGTCAAATGTGTACAATGGCTGGAAGCTGCATACACAATAGGAAGCTTTACTTCACGGTGTTCTTCACAATTTCTGTTCTTCAAAGACAGCAGCCAAATTTTTAAATGAATGCTTTACTTGCTGTGCTGAGCTTGAATAATGTTACACCACTTGACTAAATGTGACCGAGTTTCTTTATGACATGCAACGGTCATACTGTCACTTTTTTTAGCGCTGGTAAGGCTTCATGAAATTCCCACTAGGTAAGTTTTCAAAGGGTTTTATGTCTTTTTTTGTCTTGCTTTAGAGCTGCTGAAATCCATAACAAGGATCAAATCTCTACAAAGAGGATGAGTATCAAGTGATATTCAGTGATCTTAAAAGTGGCTTCATACATCTGAATTTTTATTCATCAGGTAGCAAAAAATCAAATGGCATTTGTTTCATTATTATCTAAGCATTATGCATTTTCTTTGCCAAACTATAACAATTCCAAACAGCACACATGATGGTTAAGAAAAAGAAAAAACCTAAGCAGCTAATTTAGATGAATATACTTCAGCATTTTAAATTGGTATGCAAACAAAAATGCATTCATGTTAAACACATGCACATACATACAATTATGCCCCCAGAATGGGGGTACAGTTTGAGTTGCATTTTTGTTTTAAGGAACTAACTTTTAAAAGTTTTAGACATAGCACATAAAATCTGAAATTTGGAAAAAAAAGTAAAAGATAAAATTCAATAACAAAAGCTATTTTAGGGAACCTGAATCTAAAGCCACTTTCCTACCTGAAGACTGAAAAAGATCAGTTCAAGTGAAAATGGGAACCTTCATAAGATCAAGACTCAAATATCTATGCATTCCTTTGGGTTTTGCTTATTATTAAATAGGAGTTCCCAAAGCTCTTCAAGGCTGTTAACATGCGTTGGATTCTCTAGTGTGATCTATGGATAAATTATCAGCATTCATGTGCTGTGTGTGTGTGTGTGTGTGTAAAAGTACATGTAGATACAAACAATAGATATTTCATTGTTTTTACTTAGAGAGATAAGTGAAAGATGCATAACAGGTGAAAAGTGCATGTACAGGGAGACCATGGTGTAACAAAGTACTTTGTAAGTACTTACATGCTACAGGAAAAAAAAATGATTAGCCTAGAATACTATGGAGTCATCAGTTTGGATTTTATTTCTTCCTTACAAACACTGAACATTTTGCTTAAAAAGAGAAAGAAAGCTATGCTAAGTAAATTATTATAGAATAGAACTAGTTTATTACTACTTGTATTATTTCTTTATATAATTGTACTACAATATGGTCTCACCAAGTGGTGACCATCTACTTACTTCCTACAGAAGTAAGGCCCAGACTGCAAGCCTGAGAATTTGACAGAATAAGTCAGAGCTGTGACAGAATTAGTAACCTGTTCAAATTTCACTGTCCCCCTTCAGTCTTTGTTTGGTACATTAAATGATCATAACACTAAGCCACAATTCTTCCATCTTCTGGACAAGTCAGAAGTTGCATGAGAGTCACAGAAGGACAAAGAATGCTCCTGGTGGTCTGAAAGACGCATGGTCTACATTTGCTGTGGCCTTTTGGCCAGTATCGCTGAAGACACAAGGTAACCCTGTCTTTGTTCTATGTCTGAAAAAATTTTTCTAATGCTAGTTCTTGTACTCAAGATAAGCACTAAAAACTTCAAAGAGAAAAAAATATACCATCTCACACAACCAAGACTTCAGCAATCCACAGAAACTGAAATGTGAGCAAAACATTGCATAAGAAAGGTACAAAAAAAATAGCTAAACACCTCTATTTTAGGCACTGCTTCAGACTTAGTCCATCAGAAAGTGATGTATATGGTCATATAATTACACACCACTATAACAAAGCAGAATTAATGTTTCACAGGCCAACTTTTATCTACATAAATATATATGTAATGTGAGATTTACATAACACACACACCCACACACAGACATAACTGAATGCTTCACTTTACATTGTCCAAAACAAGTGGATTACACAGGCAAATGTGTCTCTGCCATACCTAAATGAAGAAAAATCTACATTTTAATATAACAAATGAAGCTATCCTACTTCTGCTAACCTAGGCTATTGAAATAGTGGCTTGCAACCTAAGATTTGACACGCAAGCATACTTAAGCACCCCAGCAAACCAGTCAAGACTTGATATTTCTATGAGCAACCTAGATCTGGTATGATAAGAGCCATGAACGCCTCTCAAACATGCATGCCAACCAAAAGGCAGAAAAAGACAGAAACAGAAAATCAGAAGTACAAGTCACCCACCTTCCTGCTTCTACGTGCTTTTAAGTTTCCTTTAACTGAACCTTCACCCACACGTAAATTTGTTAAAGATAGTCCAGGATTCCTAGGCTAGTTTGTTTCAAAGATGCTATGGAAAGAATTGTCAGCTGATAGAAATCACATTGTATTAGTTGTCAAATATACATGCCATACTGTGCCAAAATAACTTCTTCCAGTTTATCTTTACACACCTGCCTCTTACTGAACTGAAATTTAGGAAACAATAATTGTTAATTATTTTAAAATAAACCAATACTATTTTATTCCCTAACTAAAATGTGTAGCAGCAAAATAATTACCTTTCACACTAGAACCCTGTTAAAGTTCTAAAGAAAACAGGAAAAAATTAATAAAAAAATATCCCCAAACAAATATTCCCTTCCTGTCTAAAAACTACAGTTTCTTCAAAAGCATCTCCATGGGGGCTCATAAGGAAATAGAGTGGTTAAATTTCTTAAAAACTACTAAATTCGAAATATAGGCCAGTTTATTCATTTAAACTGCTCATAGTTTATATTCAGGAGGCAGGGCTTGATTCTTGATCACTGATTCCCCTTCAGATTTAATTATATTGAAAAAAAACCCATACAATTTACAAGTACACAAGTTCCTGTGGCTCCCAGCTGGCGACCACCACAAAAGGTTCTACAGCTGTCTATGTTGCAAATATAGAAGGCAAGCAATGCAGGCTTATACCAGCCTGAGGACCAGTAAGGTGGAGAAGAGTTAGGAAAAAGGAAATACAAGCCAGTCATACTCAATTTAAATCAAACAAACACAGTTTGTGACATTATTCCACAAAACCATTGTGTTGTCAGGATGAGAGGTCACAAGAATTCTTTTTTTATATACTTTAATATTTGTAATATTAGTAAAACAATATATTGAACAATATAAACAATATAATAATATATAATGTGTAATATATATATATTAAAAAAAAAATAAATCACACTTTTGGCATAAATTGGGAATGTTTTGTTTTTACAGCTTTGAATCTAGCAATCTGCCTTACTGCCCAAGTGGAGCCTTCTTATTTTTCCTCTTAGTATTTAGGTGGGAAAATACATTAATAAACATAGACATTAGAGTAATAAGCATCATCTACCTCAGTAACTGTTAAAGATAGTTCTCTTCTGTAATAATTTTCATTCCTTGGCCCACCCAAGGCCACTTAAAAACTTTGTCAAAACAAACTCTGAATTTATAAAGATTTAAACACCATTTCTCAATACAAAGATGACATGTTCAGTTTTAGGAAAATCGGATAAATCTTATGTACGTAACTTCTTTCTTGATTAAACTCTCCTTTTATTTAAAAATACAAGTTTTTATCAGTTATGACTATATGTTTTAAAAAGCTTATTTTTAACTGAAGACCATACAACTGTAAAAGCAAGAAGTACTTAGTGTATCTAAAACCTCATTAGATTGATCTCCATTATGCTTAACCACTGAAATGGAAAACTAAGAATATTAATATGGCAGCTTTGACATCACAACAATTGATGCAAA
Organism: Neomorphus geoffroyi; assembly: GCA_033558235.1. Taxonomy (NCBI): domain Eukaryota; kingdom Metazoa; phylum Chordata; class Aves; order Cuculiformes; family Neomorphidae; genus Neomorphus; species Neomorphus geoffroyi. Next base: position 71,887,512 of record JAUMJM010000005.1, on the reverse strand, counting down.
TTCTAGGGTCTAACTTGATAATTCCTGCGTGCTTCCCCCAGTGAAAGAGCAGAACCATTGTCATATTATAAGCCTATGTGTAGTTTAACCTTACTTCATTTTTATAACAGGGAATTGTGACAAAGAACTGGAATTCATTTTCTAAAATAATATACCTAATGTGTCAATAAAAAGCAACAAGAGTAGTCACAAGAATTAATGAGGTTGATTATAAGGCAGAGATCTCAAAAAGATATTATCAACTATAAAGCAAGTCAAATGTCAAACTTGGGTTAAAAGTCATTTCAAGTACTACATATATTCTTACACACTTTGGGATAATCCCCGAGATTAATGTTGTCTTACCATTTTCCCCCTCTCGATATATTCACAACACTTATCAAAATAAAAGTCAAGTAGGCAGTTGAAATTAAGGTACCGTTGCAACATGTAAGAAAATAAGCAGCCATATTAAGCCATGTTAAGACTCTCTGGGCTGAAAGAACAACTTGCGTACAAAGCTGCGCATGCCATTAAAGACTAATCATATGCAACCGGTAAACAGTGCTCTTAAATCAACAGGAACAAAATGTCTCACAGCTAACGACTATACTAGCATTATTTTAGCATTTCACATCAGTAGCATATTTAGCCTCACAAACTCTTATGACATGAAGTACTTATTAGCTAATAATTTGTATATTAGGGTGGTAATACATAAAAGTACGTAGAAGAAGAAAGAATTGAAACCATAGCACATTGTCATCCACCCTAATCAAAACCTGAAAGGACTATCAGCTAAAAGGAGGAAATCATAGAATGACCTGACTTGGAAGGGACCCACAAAGATCATTGAGTCCAACTTCTGTCCCTACACAGGACAATCCCAACATTCACATCATGTGTTTGAGGGTATTGTCCAAATGCTTTTTGAATATTGTACAGCTTGGTACTGTGACTGCTTCCCTGGGAAGCCTGTTCTAGTGCTTCACCACCCTCTGAGCGAAGAGCCTCTTCCCAATACCAAACCAAAACCTACCCCGACACATCTTCCTACCATTGCCTCAAGTCCTATCACTGGTCACCAAAGAAGAGATCAGTGCCTACTCCTCCTTCCCTTGTGAAGAAACAGTACATAGCTATCAGGTCCCCCCCTCAGTCCCTTCTCCAGGCTGAACAGACCAAGTGACTTCAGCCTCTCCTCACGTGATTTCTCCTCTAGACCCTTCACCTGAGCTTTGCGGTTTCCTCTGGACACTCTCCAGGAGTTTGATGTCCTTTTTATGTTGTGGCGCCCAAAACTGACCACAATATTCAAGATGCAATCAAAATCAAAATATATACTAGCAAATACTTTATGCAATGGACATTATAAACTGAATAAAACCAAGAAATTTTAAGTTTGCAGTCTGTTTCTATAAAGCTTTAACTCAGATTTATTTTCATAGTGACAGCATTTTGAACCCATGAAAGAACCTAAGAGCTTGAACATGATTCATTCATTGGTTAACCGATACCAGCACTGACTATAAGGTTTGGATCTGACTTTTATTTTAGTACTACTACTAAAACTGTCATTTAATCCTCTGGAAAAAAAAGAAATCTCAATCACTTTGCCTTCTCTCAAAGCATCTTTTCCCTTTGGCTGCATATGACATTAAAAGTTTCAAATGTCATCCTTGTAAACCATTTAGAATTAGAAAATGTCTCTACAGAATTGCTATATTAAATGGATCCTAAAGTTGTTTGTGATTTAAAAGGAGGACAGGAATTAGGTACTTGAAAGATATAAAAAAGTGGAAAGGAAAAGAAACAGGCTCTTAAGGCTCCCCCAAATAAAACCCACTAGATTAAGAATTAAGAGTTATGACTCTTTTAACCTTAAGCATGGCCATTAGTCCACCACAGGAGTAAAACAATTTGTTTATATACAGACATCTGTTAATAGCTGGTATGCCAACACAGAAGTTTCATTATTTAAAGTGCAATACAAGTTACACTTCTCTAAAATCTGCCTCTCTTCATGAAGTCCAGTGGGTTATAGATTAGAAGAGAATTTGCTCAGAGCCACATTCAATGAAAGCCCATTCTGGCTGTGTTGTCTAGAGAAAAACAATAACAATAAATGAACTTGAAGTTTCCTCACTGATGTTAGATTTCACTTCACTACTACTATATATACATCATTACGCTCAATTGTATGTCAATATTTTGGAATGTCAACATTCCAAAGAGTATTGGATAAATTTACTTCATATATTTTTTCCCCTGCTACTTTTCATAACTTTCCTAATATACAGCCATTTGGAACTGTCATTTGTTTAACTTGTTTCTGAAGCAATCGTGTACTTTATTCCCTTTAGATTTCTTTTAGAGACATGATGTGTATCTGATATTTGGGCTAAAAAGCTGGTGCTATTTCTGTTATCTGTAAAAAAAAAAATTTCCTTTAATTAAGTTATTACAGAAATTAGATTGAAATCACTTGCACATTTTCACCTGCTTTATATGAAGTGTCTCTTGGAAGGATTGAGCTTTGTATGTCACTTTCTGAAACCAAGATTAGTCTTTGTAGGTACACACAACTTTGTGAAAACAAACATCTTCGGACACGAACACCAACAACTCATCAATCTATAAATAAGTAGACTTAAGATGCAGTATAAACTTTTCAGTTGTCTTAATGACACTTCTCTGCAAGTCACCTATGGCATGTTGAACATACCATTTGCAACTGTTTCCCCAAGGAAAATTCTATATTTGAGATGGCAGCAGTAGGGTAGCACGCTAACATTACACCCTCGCGCAGCTGTTAAATACATACTCTTGTCACTGGCTTCCAATTCAGCAGCAGTAACTTTTGCCAAAGATGATGTCCAGTTCCACTATGGAATAACACTGCACATCACAACACTATCTCTTATCCTTTCATTACGAAGACTACAAAGCATGCCCTAAGGAAAAGAACAATTCAAACTTTTTAAACTGGCATTTAAGTGTTCCTTAATGTTCAAGATGCATACATCATTAGAGAAAGCTAGGAAACCTGAAGTTTCAGGATAGCAGCATCCTTAAATTAATGTAAATAAATGCAACTACTGCAAGTGTCTCTCCAGCGAACTATGATACATAATGAACAAGAGGAATATAGCCAATGTTCTATCACTGCTGTCTACCAATATAGCTCCACACATTAAGTGACTTCAATAATAGGGGAGGGTATCTCCCTTTTATTCAGGGCTTCTGATCTTGCTTTATATTTTGACTGTTTACTGAAAATAAGGATATGTCATCAGGAAGAAATTAGAAATTAAGTTGGTTTTCTCTCGGAAAGGATAAAAAAAAAATTATAAAGACAGAAATAAGAAAAATCTTACCATATGGCCTTACTGCTAAAGAACAAAAAATATTTTTCTTAGCAGACCTTTGTCCTTCCTATTTCATTCTATTCATTTATCATTCTTTCTCTCATCTTCCTCCTCTATTATTATTTGTACACAACAGGAAGCACACCTAGTAGAAAAATCAACTCCCTTTGTGAAGTGTATAACTCAAATGAAAAACACAAGAATTTTTTAATAAAACCATAAGCTAAAGTGCAGGAGTTAGCTTGACTAGCCATTCCCATATTGGAGCAAATTTTTTTCTGAGGAAGAAAAGAATTAACTGATAAAAGAACTGTTGGATATCTGGTTAATGAGTACAAACACAAATACACCCTATGCCTCCTATTTGAAAAGTATTCGTAGAAATATGGTGAGAAGATGCTATGGGGATAGATAATGCTACAAGAAAGAGCAGAGAAAGCATGGAAAAATAAGTAGAAAAAAATGCGATTCATATTCTAAAGATCAGAATACAGAAGGCACGAGTGCTCCCTGAATCTCTAGAGATCTTCTGTTCACCAATCAAGTAGACAAACCAGCAGAGTAATACTCCCACAAGACGAAGAGTGGAAATCCCTTCAGTTTAAAAACATATAAATAAAAATTTCAAGACCAACAACTGAAACCACCGAGGAGATACATCTCAAATATCGGAGGAATTCTTGGAGGAATAACTTCCCATCATGACAACTGTTGTTACTTTGCTAACCTTGACAATGCTCAGGTTATCTCAAATGATCCTTCCTCTTCATTCATTAGATCTCTTGGGAAACCTCCTGTTTTGTCACAAATTTCAATATAAGAAGTCTCTGATTTTTGTAACCTAAAAGTATAGCAATGCACCCTCTCTAACTGACAGCAATTTCAGGAAAAGCTAATATTTAATAGACCGTCAGTAATAATAAGATTTATTGTGTAATAGTAATGGAAAAGATGCGTGTCTCTAAAGAAATACCTGTTTCAGTATGAATCTGCTAGTTTTAGACTTCAAAAATCATTACATATTTTCTGACTCTTAAGCATCCAAAACACAAAGCTCCTCCAAATCTGAAAAAGCACTTTTATTTCTTGAAACACTAGAGGAAAAGACAAATATCAGTGGATTGCAGCTTTGTAACTTACTACACTTGCTATTGACCCTAGCATACTCTTTAGTGGTTAGTCCTAATAAGTGTTTTTATCACCAAAAAAGATGATGCTCTTCTAATTTTTGTGACATTTGTGCTATCTAATCTTAACACAACTTTCCCAGTACCTAGATCCATGACCACACAGGTAGCTGAGCATGTTAATACTCAGGCAAATGAGTTATGCATTCTCAGATGATGAACTATGCTAAGGCCGGATGTCAGAGGTGATGAAACTCATAATCCATCAGTAATTTTCTACCAAACACAACAGCTCTGAATCATTGAACTAAATCAATGTATTTAATCACTACCTAGTCAACTGATCAAAAAGTGCCAAAGGGTAAAGAGAGTACCCTGACAAAGAGAAGACAGACACTACCTAAACCACTGTCACAATAGGAAAAGCATACCTTTATCTCAGCACCTTATCTACAGATACAGATTTGATCTGAAATCTTACCATAGAAAAAAAGTTTTGTTTATGACAAAATACAAAACTCCTATTGTAAGATTTTCCTTAAGAGAATAATCTTCGCAATACATCTTAGACTGTGTTTTCTTCTAAATATTACAGATTACTCAAAACCCACAAAAATACCCTCTGATCACTGCTGATGAATCAGAGCCCGCAATAACACACAATACAAACAAAGGATGCTGCTTTCATCACAGTTTTTTCAGCACCTTTCTGGATGATGTATTCTACCTCTGATCTGACGGCTGCCAGCTTCATGACTATGAAGAATGGCAGGCCAAATCTTGCACCCTTCACAGGAGTCTTAAGCAAACGTTTCCTGGCACGCAAAAACCAGATTGCATAGAAAGTGGTACTTTCCCCAGGTGTTCCTATGGCAAAACAACATGCCTCCCCAGCACTGGGTTATTAATGTCTCATTTTCCTCATGTTCTGTGTTGGCAGCCATGACAGAAAGCTTCGAACTTGTTTATTCACACTTGTTTAATCCTGTCTCCACACAGCACATCACAGCCTGTGGGGCTAGGAAGATGGATGAGTGAAACCAAGGCCACGAGGGGGTCAGGGTCATGGTGTCGCTGGATCTCATTAACTCCATCACTCACTGTAGCAGGCATTTCAGAGGTCACCTCAACTGAAGAGTTTGGGATAGGCCATGGAAAAACAGCTGGCACAAGCGTACATATATTCCCTGCAGTTGATGCTACATACGGAAACAAGCACAAATTCTTACTTACAGTGCCACTTGAGTTCTTCAGGTTCTTTTTCGTCTTCTTGGTTAGAAAAAGGGAAAAAAAAGGTTGTTTTACAAGTATTGCAGCAGAGACATGAAGGCTGAAATTAGGATCTCTAAAAATCAGAAAAAAAAGTATTGATTTATTATTTCTTCTGTAACCACTGGCATATGTGCTGGACTAAAGGAAAGGGAGCAAAATGAGTACACAATGTCATAGACTGGCTCTGGTACATAGTGCAAGTGGATGGATGCATATACATTTTATACCACAGCTGTATTTTGCCTGTGCTCTGTGCCTGACAAAGAACCTTCTTTGAAGCACAGAGAGGGACAGACAACACTAAAAAACCTACTTGTTCATTACTTGGAAATTTTAATGTGCATAAATGATAGAGCCTACTTTTAAACATATCTTTTTATAATGTATATTTTACACGTTTTTATATATATATGTAAAATTATAGTACATAGATATATATATATATAAATATATATGACACTTAAAATAGCTGTATACTGCACAGGTCCTAAACAATATTTCCAATACTTCACTATACATTGAGACGTCATATTCCCTTAACTTTTTAGCTAATAAATGTTAGTAATAAATATATTGCACACAATATGCTGTTTGTTCACTAGTTCTGTATGTCACTGTACAGGAACTTGATGATATGCTTATACAAAACTGTTCCTTTCTCATAGCTCTTAACTTGTACTTTTTTCATCCATTCCTCATAATAAACCAAAAGTGAAATTATTTCCAGAAGAGATGAAAATTAGTATTATTAAACTATCTTTAGGCACATCTACACCACTGGAATAAAACAATTGTGAAAGGAGTTTAATACAACAGAAACCAAGTTGTCATTTGTTCAGTATGCAGGTGTATAGTGAGAAAACTGACATATAAGCCTAGATCTCCTCATATGCACAGTGTATTTATGATAATCAGACTAAATATTTTGATGAATGGCAAAATTAGCGAGTGAATTATACAATGAATAGTCAAAAGTTTTTTATTCTAGCAAGTGAAAATAACTCCTGACAATCCAACAAAGTTACTTGATAAATGTACACATCTTTCTCACAAAGAATCTTGCAGTAAAGATAACAAATATCTCAATGACTAAAGTGACTGTATCACCCATATCAGATCATAGAATCATAGAATAGTTTGGGTTGGAAGCACCCTCAAAGATTATCTGGTTTCAACTCCTGTGTCATGGCCAGGGTCACCTTCCATAGACCAGGCTGCTCAAAGTGTTATCCAGCCTAGCCTTGAACATTTTGATGCTTTCAACTACTACAGGTTTTCCATTACTTGTGCCTTTTTCCAATACTAATCAAGAAAAACTTCCTAGAACTTCCCCAGAATCCATGAGGGGAATAAGCCACTTAGAAGTGTTTAAGCTCATGTATTCTCTCCTGAACAGTATTTCTTTGTCACTACCCAACACAGACCATTGGGCTAGATGGACAAACTGGTATGACCCAATAGGGCATTATGCCACCATCTCTGATATCAAAGAGGAAAGGTCTCCTCAAGACTGAGATTGCAGTACCAGTTTTCAAAACTAAGAAACAACAAAAACGTATAATTCTCAAAACCACTCTGTGACCTTAGTGCAACCAAAATGTCTCTTCATACTAACAGCTGATAATCTGCGTATTCCAAAGGCTATGTGTGCATGTAAAACCTGTGAAGAACTTGCATCTATCATAGAAATAAACTGAAAGCGGTCCTAAGGACATCTACTTCTTTTATCATCACTAATTTCTTTCTTCCATACAAAATAAACACTGAGTAATTTTATATAACTACCTCAACAGTGCTCTTCTGAACAAAACACAGGAATTTTTATGTTTTAACCACACCTAAAGTTCCATTTAATGCCTGCCTCTGCTAAAACACAAAGCAACCTCCTATTAGCTATCAGCTTTACAGGTTTTACTGCCACTGACCAGTTCACTACATATAGCACTGAATAATTAATTCCAAAAATTGAAGTCAGAAGGTTGCAATTAATTCGTTTTTTCTTTTTCCATGACTACATTTTTCTAAATTATATTTGTTTGTGCATATATACAGCAGATGGGGAACTTTTTGCATACATTATGATCTAAAAAATAATTGAAAATATCAATAAAAGTAAATTCTTTTGCAAGATTGCTACTCACCTTACTTGCTTATACTGGGGGTATTTTTCCTCAGATTCTCACATGTGGATTGGTGTTTTGAGATTGTAATAGAAGCAGAATGAAAGTCAGTGAAACTATTTTCTTCCAACAAGCAATATTGATGTGGCTCAGCCTTGCTGGGTTGATATTCTGCTCACAGGCTTACGGAAACTTGTTTCTTTCCCATTTATTTCATCAAATGATTTTGCATAAGGGGTGGGCAAAAGGCAGGTTCATGTCCAATTAGTAGAAGTAAAGTTCTCCAGCATGATGCAGGTGGATTAAGAAATTGCCAATTTTGAACGCCAAAGCCACCTTCTCCTTTGGCATACAAGATTAAGTAACAAGTCAGGCAGGACCCAACAGGAAGAACTGGATGACTTTGAAGACTAGTGGTCATATGATTTCAAACTGATCACAGGGAAGTTTACAGTAAAGTAGAAGCTCATCTGTTACAAATTACAGAGGAAGAGAAAGATCTGCATCCGATTACTATAGCATGACTATGAGCTGACAACTGCTTAAAAAAAGTTAAATGTTAGCACAGAGCTGACAGATAAGGGAACAGTGGAGGTAATTATTAACATTAGTTTATACTGCACAGCATGCAAGTCTTGAAATATTATATGAAATCTACACATGTCTCAGAAAATGGATGGAGACTACAACAAATGAAGAACGACTACTACTAACAAGTAAATATTTTCCAAGAAAAGACATGGGCTTTTCTTGTTTGACTTAGCAATAGCAGGGATGAGAAGCAATACCACCATGGTCTATAAATGCAAAGGAGAAAAAAACTCAACTAAAGGAAAATTAGATCACGAGAACAAGAAAAAATAAAGCATGTTTGTGTTTACATTGGAAACATTAGAAATATTTTTCTCACCACTGGAAGACTTCAGTTCTGAGACAGGCTTCCAACAGAAATGGGGAACAGAGTGAGCTCAGATGAAGGGGAAAGCAATCAAACTGCTTTTCAATGTGCAGCTTGAAATGTTTCTGAATGGATTACAAAATACAGTTGTGTTGAATACAGAGGACTCAGAGATCCGGTTCTTTACATCTTTACATCCCTTTGTACACTGGCAGACAGATATATGAAAAAGCAGAAAGTGAGTGTATTGGCCTCCCTCCTCTAACATGATGAAGCAATTTTCAAAGTATAAGTATATATACACATCACTGCCACTTAAAAAAATTCAAGCAAGAAGAGTGGAACAAAACTACCGATTCATTTCCCATATATATTCCAAATATCAGAAACTGATGTAAAGTGTAACATCTACAGTAGCATTTGAAGTGAAAGCATCGCCAAAGCAATGATTAATTATCAGTTGTCTCACAATAGGAACAGGGGGAAGAACACATCTGAACAGAGGAAAAAAAAAATAAAGTAGTATAATGATTATTCTTGGAACTAGGTGATCTTTAAGGTCCTTTCCAACCCAAATCAGTATATGATTCTATGATAATCAGAATAAAAAACTATATACATAGATATAAATATGTATATGTAAAAAATTCACTAATAATCACCCTAGTAATTATAGTTAGTTACTATAGTAAGGAACTTTGTCAGAATTGAGATCATGCAACATTTGCAAAGCAATGGTCTGAAGCACTGCTTCAAATAAGTACTATTTTTTAAGTCTATGTGACATTACAGAGTAGGATGTCTGAAGCATATGCCAACAACAGCTAATATTTTAATTAACATTCAAATAGTGCTTACAGACTCCTGAGCAAAGGGAATAGAGTTGTAAAAATACAATGTTATCTTGTTCTTCTTTATTTCCCAGATGAACTAAAAACCAGAAATACCAATCAAAAAAAATCAGATGATGCACACACTAACTGATCAGTCAATAGCTGATCTCTTTCAAGGTTTATGTAAAGTCATCAGTAGTTCCTTACATTTTATCAGGTAGAGCATTTAAATATATATGAATAGCAGGATTTGATTTAAAAAAAATAAAATCAAAGGCAACAGGAAGAAGGAAGCTAATAAAAATCAGATGAGGAAATGTGCAAGAAATTATTAGAAAGAGAATCAGGTCGAGCTAACTGCAAATAGCTTCTAAAAATGTAACACTGAAAGTTCTCTTTTAGATGAGGAAAAAAGGTACATCCTGGAAAGAAGAATTCAAGGAATAAATTAGAGATCCTACAGAAAGCTTCTTGAACCATTTCTGGATATGAGAAACCACTTCTACTTCAGGAACACTGGGGATGATACTAGACTGTACAACTACACAGCGCAAGACAGCACACAGCAAAGACATCAACTAGTTTTGAAAGAATTTATTCACATAGTGGAAACAGCTTCCAGCTCTTAAAGAAACTTTTTGCTGGGCTGGTGTACCCTTCTTAGCACACATAACCAGCTGAGCTTAAGTGCTCACAAGAAACACTCCTCTGGAGCTCAAGCCCGTTTTTTTGTGTTAACCTGCATATCTCCCTTTAGAGCTCATTGTGCTGTGAACACCTATAAGATGACCACAGTATGAAAAGAGTAAGAAAAAAAACCAAAACTGAGAACAAGAACAATACCCAAGAAACCTACAGGCACTGTACAGTTTGCTGTTATGACTGAAATCATATTAAATATCTTTGGATATACCATCAGTGTGATACCTCTTAAATGTGAGGAGTCAATAGCATTTTTAGCCTTGAAATAAACTTTTAAACCTGCGTGTCCAAGTGGAGCTCAAAAGGATAAGAAATGAAGATACAACGAAGCAGTGACCTGTCTAACTCCTAGTGGATGACAACGGGAAGTACTGGTTTTGTCCACGTTGAAGGCATCAATACTGAAGCACTATCTTAAACAGCGTGTTAGAAATGTTTTAACAACAGGAAATACAGTTTAGTTTAACTTGATGAACAGTACCTCTGTCAAAAATTCTAGTTCTTTCTAGCTTCTGGTAAAAAAAGAATTTTTAAAAAAAAATAAAATAAAAAAATCACACTCTCTCAAAGATCCGTTTTTCTTATCCCATGTGAATTCAGACTCAGCAGAAACGTACACTCCACTAAAAGATAATGTAATCAAGTAAATAATCAGAACAACTTTTTTGGCTCAAAAGGAAACTTTGTGATGAGACATCAGTCAGATGTTGATTTATCCGATATGGTGTCATTCATTGGTATTTATTAACCTCTTTAATTTCTAAAAGTGACTGTACCAATTAAATTTATGTCCTATACAGAAATGTTGCATTATGTAATGGTCTCTAACAATGGTATTCCCCAATGGCTTCATCCTAATCAACAGAAATTGCTTATTGCAAGCTTCAGAAGTACAGACAATGTTCGAAATGTTCCCTCTTCATCTTATGAAATCTGTCTTCTCTGTATTTATCTAATCAGATACAATTTTATTTATTTTCTTCTATTAGGGAAATTTTCATTAAGTGTGCTATTTTAGTAGCCATGGTTTGTTCCATTTCTGCTTAGAGAAATGTAGAGTAAGAAAAAGTATGATGCTTTTCAATGTCCTGATATGGCTCATCCACGCAGGATCACTGTCTCTAGCATTTTCATTTCTACAATAATTACTTCTATCTTGATGACAGCAAAAGACTGTCATCTTATACAAGAAGCTTTTCACACTCTGTTGAGGGCGAAAATAGTATAAGTACATGAAGAGGATACACTCTGCACATATGAAAGCAACGCGTACAGCAAATAAGGCATCAAAATTACCCGTAACAAAATTAATAACAATTTTTATTTTTAAGTCATATGTTGAACAGAAACTGTCACCCATGTTTAAGATCTGACTTATGCTTGCTTTGGAATACACCTGTGACTCTTCACACTAAAGTCAGTGTACTACTATAACCTCTCTTGTAACAGATAAAAACATAATTCAGTTCTGGAGCCAACATAAACAGTATCATTATGTTAGGAGAGTGTTCCAAAGCCTGCTATTCAAGCAATCTGTGACATAAATAATGCAAGACCTCTTCTTTCTCCAAATGACTTCAGTTCAAGCACAGATTCAGAAAGATGGAAGCCCAAATTTATATTGCCATTACAAAATTCAATCTATTTCTGGTTCTCCAATTGAATTATGACTCAGAGTCTTCCACTGTTTTCTATTAGCACCAACCTACATACTCCTTAGCCTTCACCAATCCATGCAGAAAAGAACCTGATTTGTGAATATTCCTGAGCTTTATTCTTATATTAAAATGGCAGCAAATCCCAGCTAATCTGAAAAGCCTCATGTTTTCTTTTAAAGGAAAGTAAGGCAGAAAATTGGTCTTTTTTCCCTCCCTTGACCCCCGACCTTTGAACCACAATCTCCTTGCCACTAAAGCGTTCAACACCTCATTTAATCTCTCCTCGCTGCACTGGCACAGCACTGGAAAAGGAAAAGGGAAAAAAATAATCTGGGGACTTCATCAATTTTTCATGAATTTTCATTTAGGCCAAAACCCCCTCTTACAGTGGTCGATAGATCAAGCTGCTGTCACGTATTTAACACCTGGGGCTACAGCTGCTATCTCTGGGGGCTGTCGCTGACTCAGGCTACATCAGAGGCAGCCTGAGTCAGTGTGAGGACCCTCATGCTCTTTCTGTTGCTTACATGTGGCGCCCCAGTGCTTGCGACTGAAATTCTAGCTACAGTCGCTATTGCAAATGTGTCTCCTGATATTCCCACTGGAAAATTCCACCATGTAGGTTCAAAACATGTCAATTCGTATATCGTGGAAAACTGATTTTATTTTAAAATTTCTGGCTTCCAAATATGAAAGTTTTCACAAAAATATCAAACTATTTCAAGCCTACTTCCTTTCTAAAATCCTCCCAAGAAAATCTGAGCATCAACATATTTCTAATAATGCCAACTCTTTTCAAATTTCACTTAAAAATTTGAATACACAAAAGAAACATGTTATACTTTTTAAATGCAATTCTTTATAATCACTCTAGACTACAACTTTTATTTGTAACGATTTAACCATAAAACATACAAGTTAGAATTTGCCACATACACAGTGGAAGAATGGTTTTGCATTAGCATTATTTTTTGCTTCTGAGGAAGCTCTTACTGAAAAAAGTAACCTACACAAAGAATACCATGGAGTAATGCATTAAAAGAAGAAAGGATCAGGATAAGTCATATCAGTCCTAAAGTGTACTTTCAAATACAAACTCCTATTTCTCCTATGTCTTCTGGAATAAAGACTTAAAGGAAAAAAAAAAAAAAAAAATCTAAAAGCACATTTTCTGTGTTAATGATTTTTTTTTTTTTTTTAGCAGTAACTTCCAAAATCACAGCTCTTCACTGTCACAGAGAAATTGTTCCATGAACATACATTAGCACAGAAAGATCTGTCCTTGACTGTATGTGCATGTTCTTAATAGGCATGGATTAAAAAGCATATTTAAGTGCTTTGGATGGGTTGCTACCTAAATTCACCATATTTGGGAAAAGTGATAACTGCGACTCAATGACAAAGACCTTATGGACTTCAGAAACTTGCAAAAAATCACTCCAAAACCAAGGAAAGGGCAGAATTATTATGTTCAAGGTAGGACACACTACATTCTGAATAACTGTATTAAGTGTTTTTCACTTAAGAGTTTTTCTTCTGCCTTTACACATAAACATGGACACATCAGAAGATTTTCAGTCCCAGTGCATTTCTGGCAGGTGCCCATTGAGGGGTTAAAACAAAAAGAAGGAACTAGAAGAGAACGAACCATGATTAACACTGTTTATCATCTGAATACATAAGCATGAACTCACTTAACACATACCTAAACCAATAAACATTTCTTCATAAACCATTCAAAAGTGAACATCATTGGTGACTAACAATTTAATAAGCAAAGTAAAACAATTGTAGATTCTTTTACTAAAACAGCAGACTCACGCATTTTCAACCTGTAAAAAACAGCAGTTTGTCTCTAATGGCACAATTTAAGGCCATCTACAGTTGGATAATAAGCTCAAACCCTCTTGTCAGCAAAGGACAACCATCCTTTTTCTGGTGATGAAAACAGCTTGGCTTCGTGTGGAAAGAGCAGTTTTCAACACCATTACAGATAGCGTAAGTAAGACCAAATCATGCTCAGCTGTCCTGGCTCCCATGGAATGCACCACAGTATCCAGGCAATTCAGCAGTTTTCAGCAGCAATTGAGAACAGGTGAATGAGGACTGACTGCTGACAACAGGCCATCAGCAACAACTCATTTCCCTAGTGGGCAAATGGACTGCTACACACCTGCCCATCTTCTCCTGTCCGGAAATGCTGCCACTAGAAAAAGTTAAAAGCCTTAAAATAACTCTCTGAAAGTCACTTGAAAACTTGATTTAGAACCAAAAATTATATTAAAAAGTGTCTCAAAACTCAGGGGAACTGGGTAGTTTTGCTACCATACTTCAGAGGATACCTTTCATACATGTTGAGCATTGTCATGTGCTTTTAAAACCAGTGAACATAAAATCAGCAGAATCTCTGAAATTAAACAAGTAATTTATGTATTATTTACTTTTTCCTTCTTTTTTGATGAATACCTTCCTGTAATCACAGCCATGGCAATGCTCAAGGAAAGACAAAGCACTGTTAAAGTGGTACATCAGTGCTTGCCTTAGCCTGCTAAACCATTTAGTTGTGGAATTCAGTCATTAACATTTCAAAGCTATGAAAACAGTAAAATAATCTAATGTCAGGCACATGTTGCTATTGCAAAAACTTTGGTTATGGTTTCAGATTTCAAGTTTCACATTCTATGATCCTGCTTTAAAATACATCTGACAATGAAATATGCTTTTATTATTTTTTCAAGTCTTCTATTATCTCATATATGGTTCATGCATGACCTGCCGCCAGCTACAGTGGTTACAGAAGTTACTCCAGAGACTACAGATATTGTAACAAGAATCTCTCAGAAGTCACTAAAGTAGGGATCAGTGAAAATTGACAAAATCTATAGTACCTTTAAATTTCAAAACAATGAGTCACTAAAATTTGATTACTCCAGGTACAACTTGAATGATGTTCTGAACTTTGACAGCAGATGTCTGAATCTCAACAGAATTGTAATAAAGATTTCAAAGTGTTTATGCCTCTCATAGGATTTCTCAACAGTTTAAAACCCACACGTACGTACATAGATAGATATAATCCAGTAAATTTGTCTAGAGTTATACTCACCCAGATTTCAGTCTTTCTTAAATTGGTCATCTTCTCAATACCTAAATACCTACCAAACTGAGTAACGCTCTGATGACTTTACTGGCAGACACACATTTAATCATGCCTTGAGTGTGTGCCAAAACTGTTTTCATTTTTCATTTCAGAAAGTTCTGAATCTAGGTTACAAGTGAAAGGCAGTGAACAAGTCTGTGCTACTTGGCCTATACCACCATCTAAATATTTTTATAATGTAATTTTCTGAGAAGACTGAACCCTCAAAATTACATAACATTAGCTATAAAAGTATGCAGACTGCATCAAGAACAAACACTTCTCTTCTGTGCTTCCATGCACACACTTTAAACCAACATACCTTCTAATGTGTACTGAAATTCATTCTTTATCAGCTATGCAATACAAGTTTATGCTAAAGCCCTACTTCAGTTACAAACATTTCAGTTAAATTCCTGCCATATGAAGAAGAACTGTGGGGGAAAACTGAAGCACATCAAAAGAAAAGCATTCATAAATGTACTAAAATATACCTTTATGTGAAGATACAGTTACCCTTAGTTAATATTTTGAATAACTAAGCAGTAAAAAATATATATAGAGAATGCACTGTATTGTATGTATGATGAGCTTGTTTGCTATGTGAATTAATGTGTCTACTAACTTCACTAGAAGCAGATCAGGCATACCAGGTGGTCTTTTAAAAAGCCATGATGACTTCTCTGTTAAGACAGACAGAATCGATGAAAAATAAGACTGCTCTGGATGATATGAGAAATGGCCAACAATTTCAGTTGCCATTCACATAATGAATGAGGCCTGTATCAAGTTTATGACAGAGAAGCATACACTGAGGTTTCTAGCGGTACAGAACATGAGTCACCAAGAAGCTGTCTGTTTCTGTCGAAGTAACAGATGACTAGATAAAGAGAAACAGACAGTGCACCTTATAATAAGTGATAGATATTTTTTCGCATTAGTTTCAGTATAATCGACTTTAGTCATAATTTAAAAATTAGATTATTCTTTAGAGAGAGATTAGCCTTTGTCCATGTTTGTGCCAATCATGATTATATGCTGGCTAGAGCCTTGCTTCAGTATAAATCACATATTCTGGATGGTCACTGCTACTGAATAAATGCATGTAGAAATGCCTTGACTGAGAGCTATAGCTAATGACAAAATGCCATACTTCTCCACATTTGTTATCTCCCAGACTGCTGAGTGTGTGTAAGTGCTGGTTGACAGCATAAAAGCAACTATAAAGTTTTACACAGTACTAATCATATAGAACTACTCACATGCCACTTCCAGAGATGCATTGCGACTCACAGCTTCTCCAAGATAGTTCCTTGCTACGCAAACATAACTTCCTTCATCAGGTTTACTCCTGCGTCCATGCACAATACGTAAGAAAAATAAAGATCCGCTGGGCAGTAGCATGCGGTGGGAGCGTGGATCATCCTTGTCTGTTTCCACTCGCTCTCCATCCTTGTACCATTCAATAGTAGGAGTTGGCCGTCCTTCAGCTTTACAGTTCAGAGTTGTTGGCTCTCCTTTGGAGACTATCACATCTGAAGGATGCTCAACAATCCGTGGTGGAAAGTCCTCCTGGCGGAGACGGGATCCTTGAGAAAAAGAAAAGGAGAGAGGGAGGTGAAAAATATTTTAATGTTAGGCTTCACGAAGAGTTCTCAAAAAGTTACTCTTTCAATGCCACAAAAAGTTTCAAAGAAAAAATTGAAAATCTGTACACATCTGATATTTTGTCTGACATCAGAGACTGTATCAGAGTTTCAAAGCTGAAAACTGAGTTGAACTGCAAATTTACACCTCTAAGGCATTATCAAATCCACACTACATACAGACTGGGATTAAAGGAATATCGTACACACACATGCATAACAATCTTTCCCTTGTTCCAATAACCTTACTATTTACATTTGCTTTTAGATTCGTGTGTGCTTCTGGATTCATTCATGGCTACCAGCTTCCGTCCTTTCATCTGCCAGGCTCAACAGATAGAACTGTCTTATCACCTACTGGTTAACAGCTTTTTGTAGTTTTAGATGTATGCTTTGTATCCTTTTTCTATAAACAGCCCAGGTACGGAAACAGAAGGAAAAAAAAAAAAACCCTCTACTGAAACCTGAAAAAACTGTTCCTTCCTTCATAAATTTCTAGTACAACGCAACAGATGGCAACTTTAACTGTTCAAAGTGTTTGAAGTCATTAATGAGCTCCATTTTTATTTGGAAATCTCAAACGTCAGCTGCACTTTAGAAATTTTCAGTAGTTTGTATGCATATACACACACAATATAGGCAGACAACACCTGAAAATGTGTTGCAAACACTAGTGTGAGAAATCATTATAGGTCCATTTCCCATTTTTTTCTCTCTGCATTCATAATTTTCTTGACTTTGCTTTATGGTGTCCATCATCTTTTATCTGCAAACATACTTTCTAACTCACTTACAGTATTCCTATATTATTACTAAGACTGCATCATAATCCTAGTTACATGGTTAGTAGGAGTCAAAAAACTCCAGCATTTCTACACAGTGTATCCAGCCAGGGGTCTGAAACCCTAGATCAGGGCTGTCAAATTCACAGTCCATGGGCCAAATCCTGCCCTCCACCTTGTTTTATCTGGCCTGCCACCTTGTTTCTACCCAGTGGCAGTACCAAGCTCCTGCCAGCGCGCCAGTCACGTGTGCGGTGAGTGATGCGTGTTACGCTGCAGGAGCAGGAGAACGGCAGGAGTCGTGAGTTTGACACCCTTGCCCTAGATTATCCCCAAGTGCACTCCAGGGGCTCAGTCTGAGTGCAGCAAACCTTGGGAAGAATGTGGTTGTACTTTTTCCACTTACTTTTTCAATACTAAGGATTAAATAAAGAAAAAATTAATCCCTCTATCAACTGTAATACATCCCAAAGCACCTTCTTCTTTCCATTGGTCACCAGAGTACTATTTTTCACTTTACAATACTGATGATTAATATGCCATTGTTAAACCTTCAGAACTATCCGGGCTGCTAGGTATTGATAATACTGAAGTTTCTACAACAGTAATTTTGTACTTTCTACAATAGCTACTTTGTGCCTTGCCCTGTAATTTTCTGTGCAGTCACTTCAACACACTGTTCTTCTGTCCTTCTGCACTTCCTTTACACTCAGTTGCCTTCCCACTGCCTGGGGCAGGGAAGCAGCAGAACCTGAACATTGTCCTCCATCTTCTCCAATGAAGCCTCACCCTGTCACTCAAGTCCTAGAATAATGAAGAGAGGTGCTGGGGGAGGGGAGACTCTATAGAAATAAGGTATGTGGAAGAGATTTGTGCTGAGTCCACCACCCTGGAGAAAGTCCCAGCACTAACCTTCTATTATAGCCTTTACTATGTATTCAGTTTCGCTAAGAGAAGTCACAGCATCCCAAATCTCCACTGAATTCCAGTCAAAAAATTCAATGGTATCACAACACTAGGCAAATTTTGCAATACCCTTTTTCTGAAAAAGATAACAATCCATTCACAATTGTTATGTTCCTCATTACAGCTATTAAAAGAAAAATTGTAGAGATAAGTAATGTAAGAACACTGTCACGCAACAGAACAGTCCAGCACTCCTAACTCCAGCATCAGTCATTAAGATACAGTTCATTACTTCATACTCAATTAGACTGTATTAGCCTGACAAAACATTTTTGTGCAACAAACATACCACGGTAGTTCATGCCTCTAAATTGCTTCTCATAAAAGTGAAGACAGCTCTCTGAATTCATAGAATATTAGAATAGTTTGGGTTGGAAGGGATGTCCATCGGCAAGGACATCTTCAGCTAGATCTGGTTGCTCAGAGCCTCATCTAACCCGGCCCTTTAATGTTTCTAGGGATGGGACACCTACCACCTCTCATGGCAACCTGTTCCGGTGTGTTACCATTCTCATTGTAAAAATTGTATTCCTTATAATCTAGTCTACATCTACCGTCTTCTAGTTTAAAACTATTACCCCTTGTCCTATTGCCCTACTAAAAAGTTTTTCCACATCTTTCTTATAAGCCTCCTTTAATTGCTAGCACAAATCATCTTTTCTAGCGTGGATCCTCGAAATCCTTTGAATAAAGCTGTCACGTTAATTGGACTGTACTTCTTAAATACAAGCTATATCAGCTTCTGCAGGTTAGTGAAACATTTGCCTCAATTTTCTGATCAGAATTTTTGCTGAGTCATAAAAAAGCAATTTAACATCAGTATCTTAATTATATTCAAGGCACAAGGTATTTAAAAATATTGTCAATGCCTCATTTACTCCACAAGTTATGAGGAAAGGAATAAGGATACATTCTACAGAGTGAATCCATGTGCAGACTTCTATTTTACTAACACGCAGGCCATTAAGCTAAGGCTTGCCACAGCAATAGAGGTGTTACACCACTGCTGCACATATGAACTCTTTCGGTGGCAGCCACATTCTGTTACCAGTATAGCAATTGTACCCACAATCTGTACTACCAGTACACAACCCACACACACACACACACACAATTTATATCTAAGCACAGATAAACTTAAAGCACATTTATAAAACAAAGATGTATTTTATTCTTCATTCTATTGACAGAAAGGCATTTAAAACCTAACAGAATTTGCAACTAAAAAGTATCACTAGACCACGACCCCATACACAACATTGAAAGACTGAAATCACCATTAAAGATTAAAAATTTCACAGTACATGGGACTAAAAAGCAAAATTCATACATTGACATAACTGACATATTATTGACATAATACTCCTAACACAAGTCTACAAACTTTATTTATTCTCAAAAGAAAAAAACCCCCACACTAGTGTCAAGAAATTCCAAACAGTAAGAACATCAAAGCTGAGGTGTTTCTGAAACTTTAGAGAGACCTAAGTTGGAAAAGAGAACAAATGTGACTAAATTTTTATAAATGGTTAGCAAATAGTAACACAATTAGTAGAAAAAATACAAGTTTTCTTACACACAAACGGTTATTAACAACGTCCAAAACTCAAAGTAATATATTTCACAGAGAATTATAGGTCACGTTAAATCCTTTCAAAAGGGCTTTCTCCCATAAACAGCTGAAACTTCCATCTTATACAGTCCAATTCGAGACACCTCTTCAGGTCATAATAGGACTAATTCTTGCTCTTCAGTACTGATGTTTATCAGAAAACTGAGGTTTACCTCACTCTATGCTAATCAAGGAACGTGTGCTCAAGAAAGCATTGAGATGTGGGCAGCCCAGACCATGCTAATCAGCAAGGAGAAAGACTCAGGTTGTGTCCTGAATGGGCTTCATACCAGGCACTCCTGTGACGGCTAGTGTACCTTTGGGTATCTCATGCTGTAAGTTACTCCCTTCAATGTATGCTTACCAGAGGGGCAAGAAAAACACATACAAGTTCAGAGCACAGCAAACTCCTACCTTCAAAACTGAACTGAGGCTCCTGCAGCTATTCCAGAAGGATACTTCAATTTAGAAAGAACAAACACAATCAAAAAATTGATTCCATTGCCTCTCTTCTGGTAGACACAGACACTGTCTATGGGACAAAAAGCGACGGCCCAAATTGGTGTTTTCCTATTTGGGTTTTGATTGTTCCACTATGGCTCCTCCACCACGACTACCTCCCAATACTCTTAAGAAATACAATGCAATTTAGAAGGCACAGAAAAATTATGAAAACCCTCAGCTAACTGGGCAGAGATGATAGTTTTACTGGAGAGTGAGACAGAATCATGATCTACTCAAGACTGTAAGTAGTTGCACCGAAGCAGGCAGCTGGTGTTGTAACCAGGACTATCCATGCAGCATCCTTCTCCATTTTTACCTCAAGGATTTTTCCAATGTGTGAATGTCTCAGGCATGCATAGAGCTTGTGAATAACCCCTGAGTTTCAGAGCCCCTAAGTAGTCATTTCTACAATGACTTCGAATTAGCTGTTACATGCTGTTGGGTAAAGACAACTCCTTGGAAAAAAACACTACAATATCACAACTAATTGAAAGCTGCCATGAAGCTGCACCTATGAAAAGGAGAGCATTAACACTTACTTGAATACTCAGAGTACTCTAATGTTTACTGTACATTAAGGTTCACATAGCTATTGCAGATTACTGGTTATTACACATCAAGAACATTAGTTTCAGATAAGCCTCATCAACTAGTTTATAAAGAAAGTTTTAGGCTCTCCTTTTTGATTATTACTTTACAGAATAATTAAAACCACTCTTAAAAAAAAAAATCAGAAAAAATATTGTGCAAAGCCATTACAGTATCTTACCTTTAATAGTAACGTTTCCTTGTTCATACTGTAGTATTATACAAAAAGCTGCTAAGAATATTCCAACAAAAAAGTTGAGACTTAAGCCATCTCTGTTCAGTTTGCGTCTTCATACTTTTATACTGGTGTATCTTTAAAATCTCATCTCATATTTTACAAATATCTCTGCCTCAAACTGACAAATTCAATTCATTGCTCTAACATTACTTAATTCAGCAGTAAAGAATTATGTCACATAAAGCAAAAAAAAAAAAAAGCAATGATTCTATTGCACTTCTGGCATCTACAACCCCATGAGATACTCCTACATCAGTATAATAGCCTTGGGGTTGGGAATAAATAAATATAATTCTGCCTTAATGCTGTTGACATTCCAATCAAGTTTTGCTTACACTGTGCTATAGCCAAACCCATCATACCTGTTTATACTACTTTACTAGGTAGCTCAAAGTTCTGTCCTTCAAACAGCATTTTTTATGGAAATAAGGCAAAGCAGGGGCAGTTTGCAATAACTACTGATTAGAAACCTATTAGTAGAAATAAGTCAAACTATTTCAGAAAACACAGCTTTGGGACAGCTGCGAACTGATGTAAATAAATGTCATAGTAGATTTTCTAGCCCTGGTAGCATTCATTCTACCGTGAGCAAGGTGCTCAGGCAGCATTTCGTTAGTAACCTAAGTTACTAATTTTAACGATCCTCAGCGGGTAAATCAGAACTACCACCAAGTAGCAGCAGACAACTTGCCTTATCCCACATGTTAATTTTTCCCCTTAGCAGATCAAAATATTTTCACTGAATTCTTCCCAGGTAAACAACCAAGACTATATTGGTAATTGTTTGCTGTTGCTCACCTTCAACCTGTTTGCTATTATTCAAATTCATAAGCCAGCACTGAGTTAAAAGAAAAAGAATATAAAATTAAATATTAGAGGGGAAAAAAGCCACATTCAAAGCTACTTAGCCAACAGAAACATTTTTTTCAGTGAAAAGCTCCATGAAATTTTCCAATCACTGCTTGGAGTAAATAAAGAGTAAAATATTGAATCAGTGAAGTCTAGCTTTATTATTATTATTTTGGTTTTGTTTCTACTGGTAGATACTTAGGGACATGGTTTAGTAGGGAGACAGGTATGGCTGGACTCAATGACCTCAGAAGTCTCTTCCAACCTTATGATTCTTTGGTACTAGTACTTTTACGTAAATGCAGAATGTTTCTATATTTCATAAAGAATGTATCTGAAATTCCTATAGTAAAAAGCTAGATACAGTTTACCGTCAATGAAAACTAAAATGTGGATCAAAAAATTCTGTATTAAATTCTTCTGTTATGAATTACTGCTATTTTGTTGCATGTTTAATTGTGAATAAGTAATCTTCCTTTCAAAGCGAACATCAAGTTATCAACTTGCATTGTCTAAGATAGTGACAAAACACTGTCTTGCAGTAATAAACCTTTTATTCTCAGATAGCAAAGCCTGGTAATTAATGATAATTGCTGACCTGATAAATGTTGACTAATGGGAAATGCTGTATTTCTTGTAATTTCTTGTAATTTATTGATTTGTGATAAACTGTCACTTCACAGGTAATGAACACTCTTGCATTCATATCTACCTTTATCTGAATAACTTCTGCATCAGTCATTACTAATATCTATAGAGGTCAGGACACTAAACATGAGAAACCCAGACTCACACCACAGCTGAGCAAGAAGGTGCTGGAGGAAACACTTTGTCATGAGAAGACAAGAGGAAGCTCCAGTTATTTATATGTCCAGATGTAGCACATGCATTGAAATGTATTTGCTACTGCTCTTATAATCACCTTCCTGTCTTATGAAATTGTGTATTTACATACTTCCTAATCTAAGTAGTGAAAGAAAGGCCTGCAGGTCCCCTTTAAGTACTGGGAAAGAAAAAAAATCAAGCCTACCGAAAAGCTGTGAAGGGCTCTTTATCAGGGTCTGTAGCGATAGGACAAGGGGGAATGGTTCTAAACTGAAAGAGGATAGATTTAGATTAGATAACAGGAAGAAATTTTTTACAGTGAGGCACTGGCACGGGTTGCCCAGAGAAGTTGTGGATACCCCGTCCCTAGAAGTGTTCAAGGCCAGGCTGGATCGGGCTTTGAGCAGCCTGATCTAGTGGGAAGTATCCCCGCCCATGGCAGTGGGGTTGGAACTGGATGATCTTTAAGGTCCCTTCCACCCCAAAACATTCTATGATTCTATTGAAGTAAAAAGTGCATAAAATTGATAAAAGCATAAAACCAATCTGGACTGCATATTGTACTTCAGGTGTCTTCAGACACTCTGCCCTTCTATTTCCCTGTAGTAATTCAATTCAGACATATTCCCTGAGAATCACCTTCAAGGCTACTCTTTTTTAAATTGTAAAAGATGAAGGTCACACATTCAATTTGACCGGTTCAGCATCACCAATGCTCTAAGTCAAACTGTTTCTCAGAATTACCAACAAGCCTCAAGGATTTGCTGTAATATACTCAGATTTCTGCATAAGTTTCCTCAGAGATCCAATGTAGCATATAGTTAGAGCTACACAGATGGCATATAAACAGAACACCTATTTAATTTAGTCTGGTTGATCCTATAGCCAAATAACTCTAAAAATATAATTAAACGTAAGAATTTTGAATAATCAAAGCAAGATTTGCTATAGAGGCACAGCAGCAAGAAGGAAAGAAAATTAAGTGTCAAATATTCTGTTCGTTTACTACGTTTCCCTAAAGCCACTATACAATCCCTACACTGAGGGTAACGTGCTCTATGCATGTGTATGTATGTGTGTAATTATATACCCATATTTTCACAGAAAAAAGCATCCACCAGTTCAACTTCTAGCTCTTGTAGGCTAAAGAATTCCAAATTTCAAGGAAAAGACTTTGCATTTATTACACTTCACACTCCTCTAATTCTAGTTTATTCGCCTCAAATCAAGACTAAAAGGTTTTCACCTATTAAGCCTATTCTTTATATAAGCAGCTACAAAGCCAATGGTCAGTCATACAAGAAAAGTAACAGTATAGAATAAATTCCGATTCCTTTAACATTTCAAAGCTATAGTTCTAATATACTTGGATTAAAAAAACTATACCTGGGACTAGATTTTCAGAAACCAGACTAACAGTCACTCAATGCTATGCACATCCGCCACATACTACTTTATCTCCCCTACTGCTCTCAATTTATTGCTATACAAAGGGAGGCTTAAAAGATGATGTGATGTACTCCCCTGTGTTGTACATTTGAATTTTTTTCAGTTCAATAGTTCTGATAGGTCATGCTTAACAGGTGTATTATATATTTAGTTCAAAAATAGTAATACCTGAAAGACAAACTAACTTGAAAGTTCATAATATATGTTTTCCTATAAACCAGTAGTAGAATAAAGAAACAACAACCAAAATAAGTCATACTGACATTTCAAAGCTTACATCTGCTACAAGTGAAAGCAATCAATATTGTGTCTGAGAGATTATTAGCTGCTTCTGTGCTTGTAATAGCATTTTGAATGCATTCCTTATAAGAGTTTTGCCAACAACACATGCTCTCCCTCAGACAGTGCAAAAGGCCTGTTTATCAGAAACGGCAAAACTGTAATAGGCAAAAAAATAATCTCCTGCAACAGAAAGTAACAGATGCAGGAAGGAAAAGGAAGGAATATATTTGATTTTACTTAGAGGACAGCTTCAAAGATAAATTTTGATGCTGAAGAACCTCCTTTTATGCTAGAATCTTTGGTTATTTTCACTGCACAAAATAAGAAAAAGAAAATCTGAAATTAAGGTATTAAAATCATGATTAAAAGACTAATGTGCCTTAAGGACAGGACTGATAGCTACAACAGTCCCTGAAGAATCTTTTCTGGCTATTTAGGATCTGTCATATGGCCAGGCTTGGGGTTTTTTTCATCATGCAGATTCTAACACTTCTGAATTAGATAACAAAGCTTGAAAGCAATACATTTCTGCAGCTACTTAGTTAAATCTACTGAAAGACAGTCACACTTATTGATCATTTTCCTGCTTTTTCATATGCCTTGTTCCACTTGGGAAGTACTTACCAGAAACACTTATTACACATATCCGTTACATGTAACGAGTAAGTATGTTGCTTTCACTACCCTTTTAACCACAGAATTGACTGAAAGCAAGCAAAGATCTCAAAAGTCACATCCTAGTTTGAGCAAAAGATAATGTACAAAAAATTCAAGATAATGAGAAAACTCAACTAGAGTACAGGCTGATGCACTGGCATCAGGCTGATTATCTTGCATGCATTCCTCTAGGCAAAGTGACATGGTAAAGATTACATTTCAAAAATTTATCTTTTAAAAACTCTTCCCCCTCCCCTGAGATCTAGCAGATGGGAACAGACTCCAGTGATATGACTGCTTCGAAGGTTTTTGTTCAAAGCTGCGTCAGCTATGACAAGGTCTTCTGAAAGCTCTTTTTCAAGCAAAATTAATCCATTAAGCAACACATCCCAACTTCCTCAGGACATGTATCTACAGATAAGTCACCTTTCCTACAGCGCACATCTGCCAAGAAGGGATAGCAGGCAACACTGACAAGAGAGATCAATAACTGTCATTAAAAACATTTCATGAAATCCTATTAGAAGGCTGATTCTATTAAGTTTCTCTTGTACAAAATTGTGACTTTGCTAAGCGAGGTGTAATCAAAGTTAAGGGTAAGGAAACACTGCAAACAAAATCCAGATTTTTGTTTGTTTGTTTTAATGGAGACAATAATCCAGTGCCGCAGTATAAGCACCCTGCTCCTTGAATTAAAATTATTTCAGCGGAAGCGTTCCAAGATTGCGATAAAGACTTAACGGAAATTCATTCTAATTCATTTTTAAAAAAATTTTTCCTCCTCAAGCACCAACATTCAAGTGTCACACCTCAATTTGTGAGTAGAGACAGCAGGAATAAAACCCCCTGATGTGCATTACAGGCCAAAAATCAGAATAGCCAGCACAGAACAGAATAGTTCTGTACATTTTCAATTGCATAAATTGCATTTTGATTTGCAAGGTTGGTAATGGATCATTTCTCACATAATAGTAAACAACAAAATCTACTTCCTTTCTTTTTCATGCAGTACTTCTGAGAAATATATTAGTACCACTCACTTTGCAAACAGGTTAGCTACATTCTTTCACCTTATATCTCAATGCTTGTGCTCTCTTTGCTTAATAATGCTTTTTGCAGAGGCTTATCACTCCTCTAAAACCGCTGCATTCCAACACACTGCATGTGGTGGAATGTAGCATATTAGGAGTATGTTTATGAGATGAGGAGCGAGTTAGCAGCATGATGTCCCTGAAAACTAGTACATAGGTTCACAGGCAAATTAATAATTTTTTTCCCCAGGTGAAAAGTAGTTATAAATACAAGTCACTGCTTCAATGAGACAATTACATTGATTTGTTTGTCGCAAAGCAGCGTTGTTTAGAGTCAAGAAGTAAAATATCTACCATAGCTATGCTCCCTGGAAGCAGATACCAGAGAGCTATTTACTTAATAACACAGCAACATTTAATAACACACTAACCTCCCTCCATACACATGAAAAACACTTCACGAAAAACCCAAACCTAAACCACCGTTACTTACAGGTTTTCTTTCTCAATAAAAGCTTTGGCTTTTGAAATTAAAATAGCTGTTCCAATTCAAGTGTAGGTTTTATTAATGTTCACTGACTCTTAACAATGAGATAACAATAATCACTTAAAAAAATGAAAGTAATAGGAGAGAAAAGGAACACTTCCAGGAACGAAAAGCAGAACAAATGAAAAGATTTATGTGTACATATGTATTTCTATTTATATGCTGTGTGTAGATACATACCATGTCTATATTTACATATATAAAATGCACGTGTATACAATGTATACACACATATATATGTGCCAGATTACCTGCAGAGATCCCTTTTAATTCAAATTATTCAATGTTATATAGACAGCATGAAACAGAAGCATCAAACAGAGAGCAAGAGGTTTTTTCTCTCTTTTCATCCAGTAGACCTCAAGCACACCAGCTCTTCCCTTGGGAGCCTTTCAAACCCAATCTGGAATTTAGCAAAGAGAAGTGTAAATGTATGCCTCACTCTACCAAACATCTTCTAGCTCTTTTTCAGGTCAAAGATGGAAAGAAAAACAACAGATATAGTCTATAAACAGCAGAATAACTTATTATACAACAAGCATATTATCATAATAGCACTGGGGAACTAACAACAGCCAAAGGAAAGATTTTCATCTTCCCACATACCACTGTAAGGAACAATGGCTAAGTTAGGAACTATAAATTTTATACTTTTACATAGAAAGGCTGATAACCACAGGCTCTTTAAAAGTCTAAAACTGTCTATTGATATATCATAATCTAAGAAATTATTAAAAAAAATAAATTATTTAAAAGCTTTAAATGAGCAAACATGAAAATTCATCAATTTTAACAGTATTAAACTGAAACAAGAGCTCTAAAAGCAAGCTTTAAAATGACAGATCTCTTCAAGAATCATGAGCCAAATAGCTATTGTTAGGATACAATTGCCTCTTTCCTATAACATCTTCTCCATAAGTCTATGATTTTAAGTATTTACAAAAAGAACACTAAACAACAGTGACAGAAATCAATACAATTTTATCCATCTGAAGAAGTACTGAAATAATATTTTGAGGAAGGTGGGGGATTCCTACTTAAGCACAGCAGGTAATTTAACTTTAGTTTTCTAAATTCACCATGCAGCCATTTGTGTTTCACTGCTGCCACTGGCAACGAAGACTAGTTCTCCCTGTTCCTCTGAACCACATCAGCTGAGGATGTCTAGGGAATTCTAACTAGGCAATACCAATGCTATAAGTTAAACTTGACCCAAACATCCTAAAAGTTTCTGTAAAGATCTAAATAACTATCAGCCAAACAAAACTAATTCAGCAGCAAAGCTCAAAATAAAATTGAAGGTAACATGACAGATATCAAAAACTCATCAATTCAGAAATCAACAGATTACACCTTGGCCAGCTGACAAAGAGTTTCTCTTTCAAAGCTTCAACTAGTCATAGGAAAGTTTTTCAAAAAAATCCAAGGATGATAACATAGATCAAGCTTTACAAACAAAGTTTCTACTACTTTTTCTAACCCCATATAGAGTAAATACATCTTAATATATTCAAAAGCAGCAGACTTTTGGAATCAGTACAAACTTCCTCACAACTATGTCTCAATACATATGTCAACATACAAGAATCAGGTGAATAAGCACAGGAAACAGAAGACTTACGGGGACATTGCAAATACCTCTTCATGTCACCTTTTGCTAGCTTGCATTCTAAAAACTTACTCAGACTGCTGATGTTTGAAAACGAACAACTTTTAAAGATAATTCAGTCAGACACTATTTCTACTTATATAATTCACGTTTATAAAACAGCTTATATCTCAAACACCAAAGATCACCACATTTTTTATAACAGTCTGTTATGGCATGCATTTGTCCTTTTATATATTTAGAAGTTTGGTGTTTGCGCTTTTTTTAACCTTTTTAAAAATAAATGTTTTCCTGCAAATACTGCACCCTTTTTGTGTACTACATGGTTTGAGCATCAAAATGTCAACAAAAGCTTTTCAATGGTTATCACACTGATATCTGAGGTAACATTATTGACTCCCTCTGTAACTATAAGGAAGTTGTTACCACTAATAATTAGAAACTTATCATTTAAAATTGTGGGCAAATCTCATTGTCTTAACTCTAGTTACTCTTGATGCATTTATAGCACAATGCATATATAAATAAATTTATATTTTATATGTAAAATTTATAATAGCTATATAACTTTATAATTTTAATATAAATTTATTTAAAAGAAGTTCTCTCAGGTGAGATGTATATATAGACAACCTTTCAGGGGTTACACATTTCACAGTACCTTTCTGCAGTATTATTTTACCCTTTATACTTTAAAAAGAGGGAGATTTTTTAAAAAGCAAAAGTTGAAGAGCCTGACTCAAATCTGTGTTGCCTACCCTTTCTTTATAGGGATTTCTGTTGATTTTACTAATAGGTCTCACATTACTGATAAACAAACACCTCCCAGAGCTGTGGAATGGCTGTGAAAAAAACCTTCTAAAAGCTTCTCTCCAGTATAAAATTTACTTAATCCATTTTGTTCTAGAGCAAACAGCATTATGCAAAAGCAGAGGAATAAGAGACGAAACAGTAAACAAAAACTTCTTGGCAGTTCTCAAATCGTTTACTGTAAGCAAGTAAATCTGGGACAACAGCAGTAGAGGAAGTAAAACAGGAAATACAGGGGAACCATCTCAGGTTTTAACCTTTGACTTTTAAATGTCTATCTTTAGTAAACATAATGAATGCTGTCTAGACAAACTAATGAAAAATAATGTCATCTTTAAAAAGTAGTGGGTTGACTCCAGCCAACAGCCAAAACATCCACTCAGCTACTTGCTCATCACCCTCTCCCATGGGATGGGGAGAAGGCAGAAGGAAGGAAAGAAACATATGGATTAAGATAATGGCAGCTAAAAGGAAAAGAAAAACCTCTGTGTACAAGCAAAGCAAAAGAGAGGAATTCACTCACTACTTCCCATGAGCAAGCAGATGTGCAGCCACTTCCTGGCAAGCGGGGCCTCAGCACGCCTAACTGTTGCTTGAGAACATAAATGCCGTAACAACTTTATCTTCCTTTCCATGAGTTTTTGTTGCTGAGCATAATGCCATACAGTATGGAATATCCCTTTGATCAATTTGAATCAGCTGTCTCAGCTACGTTCCCTCCCAACCTCTTGCTCACCTATGCCTACTACATTCTTTGTCTTGAGCTAAAAATCTATATTTTTCAGGAGACGAGGTGTTTTTTATGGCTCTTTTTCAACAGATAAAAAAAAAAATCTTAAACATGACAAAAGAATCTTTTCTTCTGTAAAACTACTTTGTGGTGAATCTGCTTTCTTCAGAATACATGGACATGATGCGAGACATTCTTGTAGATACCTTTGTCATTTTAGGTTCCATCAGTAGAGCAGTAACATGCTTTTATATCTAATAATCCTATGATTAATAACTAATGGACTGCAGCTGCAA
The DNA here is from genome assembly GCA_033558235.1 of Neomorphus geoffroyi. Taxonomy (NCBI): domain Eukaryota; kingdom Metazoa; phylum Chordata; class Aves; order Cuculiformes; family Neomorphidae; genus Neomorphus; species Neomorphus geoffroyi. The sequence goes on along the minus strand of JAUMJM010000005.1, from coordinate 71,856,995 downwards.
TTAGCTTTCTATGTGAAGTGGAATCAAAACTACCTTGCCATCTAGGAAAACAAGTCAAATATTTATCGAAAAATATAAAGAAAAGTTTAAAGTTGACACTACAAAACGCCCACGTGAAGATCAATGTTTGCAGTCTCTGTGAATAACTTAATAAAACCTTATTGCATCATACATAAGTGTGTACTTGGGAAGGAAAGAGAGAAAACTAAGTCCTCTCTTTTGTATTTTTACTAAGCATACTTCTAATTTATTTTCTTGTCTTCATTTCCAAAAGACTGTGGCTAGAAAAAGAATTAAACTTAGTGCCTTCACAACCCTGGTATATTTGTTAACTATTTTAGAGGGTGCTTTTTTTCCATTTTGTAATTTTCCCTCAAGTTACGATTTCATATCACTTTTCCAAGTTTAAAAACCCAAACACTCATCTTCCAGAACAGAGCCCAGGTAAGAGAAATACACTTAAAATGCAACAGCTCTGTCATCAGCCAGTTTTGCAGACAAGCCCCACATTAGGTGTTCCAGGTCCCGCCTTTTTCTTCCATACAACTTCTTCTAACAGTGATCTTACACATGCACATACACTTGCAGACTTTCTTGGTTTTCTTCCAAAGAAGATCTGCTTTTCATTATTAATGTCATAGGTATATCTTGGTCATAAACCAAAATGCTATGTAACTACATGAAGTAGAAGATATAGTACCTTCTTAAAACTATGAGAAAGAAGCTTATTACTGGTAGCCAGGGATTGGTCTGCTATAGGGATCAAGATAGGACTTCAAAAACTATGCTGCTGGATTTATGAAGAGCAGTTTATTGCAAAACAAAGCCCAATACATTTTATTTACACCCAAAGCAACAGCAAGCTTGAGAAAATGACACAGGTCCAGCATAACAGTCAACTGTAACTAGCTCTGCTAAAGAGAGATTTCCATTTCTTGGCACAGTAACAAATCCTCAAGCAGAGAGAGGCTAGGGGTGAGATTTTTTCCTCTGTAAGTAACTTAATGAATGAAGTACTAATTAACATTATGGCATTGATAAATGGAGAGAGAGATTAGGGATGTACTCCATATTCAGGCCTTCCCAGATGGACCGTCAAAGCCACGTTAATTCCTATCTCATTGGAGCATCTGCTTCTCCCATAATCCATTGCCCCTTGGTACAAACAGCACAAACTGTTGTGACTCAATTCGATTTATATCAATCTAATTTCTTTTAATCCAATTTGTATTCCAATCTACTACCTTCTAATCACTTAAATCTTCAGCCTCCATCTGGTAAATTTTCTCTCAAAATTAACTGAGCAGATGCCTCTGCAATTGTCTTCCACAGTCAGGCTAATCATGCCCTCGCAGTGGCCTACAGAGCACACTGAATAGGTACGTGACTTACAGCATTGCCCTTCTTATTACAAACATGGCGATGCAGGAAGGCCATTTTGTCTGTCATTAATTGGTTAATTTGCATAACACTGCCAGGGAAAGATGCCTAGGAAACAAAAAGCCAAGAGTAAAAAGCCTCAAGAAGGCCGCATGACATGCTCATCATTTGTCACACGGCCGTTACACTTTGAACCAGCTATTGTTTGGGATAACAAACACGAAACTGGATTAGAGCTAAATAGATAACGAACATCTACACATTGGATTGCATGATTTTCAGCATTGCTGCCATTGAACTTTCAGGGAGCAAGGGGGCTGTCCAAACAAAATTCCAAGAAAAATGCACGATACCCAGGAAATTAGAAAGCACATTGTTTTGCCAGACCCCAAAACTTGAAACTCTCTCTCATAAGTTAACTTTTACCTAGCTACAACTACATAAGCAAACAGCGCCAGACATTGACTACTAAAAGCTAGAGGCCTTAGGTTGCCCCAAAGACAGTAAGGGCCACAGGCAATGCAACACATCATTAGTAGGATGAGAAGAAAAATTAAGAATGAAACTAACTTTCTTAGCCAAGGACAGTTAAATATTCTGAACCTAAAGTAAAAGGCAGAAAAAGAAGCGTCACTCCTTTAAAACTGGTTGCCTCATTAAGAACACAATGTTGATCCTTCCCTTTGATCAATGCTATATCACCTTCCAAAAGCTGAAGGTAGATTCAACAGGAAGTGTACATCCTTATGCAAGTGTTCATATGATCATGGACTGCCAAAGTTATAAAGTTTTTTTCAAATCTGTTATTCAGAATCCTAGGAGGGCAGAAATGAAGTACTGAATGTGCTGCTTATATTTCCCAAGCAATGTTAAATGAAAAGAAATAAAACAATAGGTCTTAGTAAATAATGAGGAAAGCACAAGAAAGAACAGGCTAGGTCAGTGAGGAAGATAAAAGAGAGGCCTCTCTATCACACATCAGCAGGAAAAAGAATGAAAGAAAACAGCCACTTGGCACTTGGTGTCTTGCATCATGAGCTACATTCTTGTTGGCCCAAAACCATTTCCTTAAGAACAGCTATTAAACAAGTCTACAGATTCAGAGGGAGGTGTAGTGCCCTTTTGCCATTACAGCTTCTATATAAAATAAGTAGTTCCATGTTTGTCAGGACAATATAAATGAGACTGACATGGAAGATCTTACCAAAAAAACCCAAAAACAAACCAAAAAACTTGTGTCATGCAAATTTTCAGCAGCTGGAAGATGAGCTTACTGGGATGATTTGCCTGGAGTTTGCTACTACTTCCTCCCTTCCTCTCAATCTTTCACATCTTTCTCTGATTAAGGGGTTTTGCTTTTCATTTAATACGTACCTAGTAAATTTTTCATGACTTCATGATTTTTGAGGATAGCAAACAATATAAATACAATGGACCCAAGTCAGAGGATGCTGGAGAAAGAAAGGGAGGAGGGTGTGCTTGATTAAGGAGGGGGTGGAGCGGGCAGTCTTTCTTCCCCTCCCACAAGCTGTCAAGTCCTTCTGTGCACACCCACTCCCTCATCGCTGCTAAAAACCTTCCTCTCTGCGCCTGCCATGACAGGTGGTCCAGATTTTCACTTAGAAAATCTGGCCACCCTATGTTTGCAACACCTCCCCGCTTAGTATCATCTGTGAATTTAATTAGCATGTAGTTTACCCACTCATTCAGATTATTAACGAAGATGTTAAACAAGACACAACCCAAATAAAAAGATCCCTGTGGCAAACCAATTGATGCGTTTCTTGAAATCAGTTTAATGCTATCTATTGTAGCCCTTTATTTGCAGATGTCAGTCAATGGTTCATCTACATGTCAGCATGGACATCCAAGCAAATTTGCTATTTTTTCTCACTTAAAAGGTTGTGATAATACAGAATACAGTAGAATTACACTGAACTTCCCCCATCTCCGAAGTCCTAGTTCTCATCTACTGCACATGTTGTTTCATCACACCAGAATATCTAGTCTCTTGCTTTTCCTGTTTTGTCTGCCTCTCCTCAGTGATGTACACAGAATAATTGCTGGTCAGGAAAAATCCATTTGGGATAACCTAAAATCAGTCCACAGAAATCTGGGAAATAGAATCATTAGGAAAAAATCAAGATTGGGATAGATTTTATGTATTTAACAGTTTTATAAATTGGGTTTGAAACAAGGGATTAGCAGCAGTGGAAACTATGCAAGGAATATGTAGAGGAAAAATATTTAATTTTTATTCACGCAAGCGGACTACTCTGAGTCAGTTGCTTCACTAATCACATTGCAGTTCTATTCATCAGATAAGCAAAACTACAATTCAGTACCTGTGTATTGATATTTAGGTTTTGAAATTAAAATAAGTTTAATGGCTTTTTATCAATAAAGCATAACATCTATGGGGAAAAGCCAAACAAGACTGCCATAAGAGAACCTTCCATATTGAAAAGACAATCTGAGTAAACTTTACAGGACTTATCACTATACTTACACACAGATATATATTTTTATATATAAAATACAAGTACAAATAAACACACACAACACCATTCCTAAAACAAATCCAACTTGTAGCTCAAGTGTTAAGCAGAGTCTTCATCCCCTTGCATAAGTACAATAATATAAGAAAAAAGTGAACATTTGAATGTCCAAATCCAAATGCAAATCCTCTGTAAAACAGGTGGCCACACATACCATATCAGCAATGAAACTTCTGAGTTTCTCTGAACTTATCTATGGAGTATTTATTTTTCTTCTAATCTTTTCTTTACAAAAATGCTGATTAGTTGCAAAAAATGTACCTCAAAGCAGTTCTAGTGAACTTAACACTTAAAAGCCTCCCTATGCCTGTTTCAAATAATGAACAGGACAGCTCTGGACATTCCATTCTGACTTTACTGTATTACACAATACAAAGCAAGCCATTCTGATCTTCACAGGTAATATCACAATACAAGTGAAAGAAATAAAAAAGCACAACAGATTTTTTTTCTCCCTATAATCAAAGCTATATTCTGACAGAGCAAAAATAGCATAGGCACTATAAATACACTTCACATTGAAGTAACACTGAAACTCAGGTCTTAAGCAGAAGTATATAACCTCTTCTTACTTACCAGTGGTACCCTCTCCAACTTTTTAGCAGCTCTTAAATGTAACACTCCATCCTTAAACATAACAGTCCATACCATGCTACCATAATATGTGCTTTTACAAACAGAGGAATATAAACATTATTTACTTGAAAGACATATTTCAAGTAAAATTGTAGTAAACAGAAATCTAGAAGAGGGGAGGGAGGTTGTGGCGAGGTGGGTGCTGGTCTCTTCTCACAAGTAACAAGCGATAGGATGAGAGGACATGGCCGCAAGTTGTACCAAGGGAGGTTCAGACTAGATATTAGGAAGAATTTCTTCACTGAAAGAGTGGTCAGGCATTGGAACAGGCTGCCCAGGGAGGTGGTGGAGTCACCATCCTTGGTGGTGCTTAAAAAACAGGTGGATGAGTTCCTTAGGGACATGGTTTAGCGGGGAGACAGGTACAGCTGGACTCGATGATCTCTAAGGTCTCTTCCAACCTTATGATTCTATGATTCTATGATGTAATTCTCAAGTTGATTTGTTCACAGACAGATCTACACTAAATACCACTGCTGATACGTGTAACTGGAAAACTTTCATCGAGATACTATAAAACAAAGTTCAATTTCATAATAAAAGGCACCTATAAAATATTGTGTTGTTCAGCCAAGAGTATTTTTTTCCTTTACTCAGTTAGAAAGCACAAGACTGCATATTTACACTCAGGACTTGCATTATCAGCAAATAAGTGAGCACAAGACTAAGTTTAATTGTAACATGACTCAAAATTTGGTAGTATATTCTTCTTTTTTTTTTTTTCTTCTCCCAAACAGCCCTTTCTCAACAATTGTTTCTTCTGCAAGGAGGTCTTAAACAGAGATCTCAGTTCAGCTGTCTAACCTACACAGATAGGCTTGTTTGATAGGAAATTGACAAACAATTCAGCTCCAGAGATTCATACAACCCTAACATAGCTTTTAAGGTCAACAGGAATACGATCTACCATTAGTAGAAGCCTCTCCGATGACTATAGAAGGAATCTGAGAGTTTTAGGTTAGACATTATTTTACATGGCCTGTCTCAGGGTGATTGCATCCACTCTACAATCAGTGATGTACAAGTAGAACTTTTTTATTCTCTTTCGGATTATTCAAACAATTCAAACTGTCACTTATTTTCAGAACTCAGGTTTGGATAATCTATTTGAAAACTGAAACAAGCACACCTAACTTCCACTGAGCGAGTTATATTTTTAAAGAGTGTGTGTTTTACAATAAAGTGGGGTTTTTTCCCCAGAGACTGGGAACCTTTGTCCTACCGTAAGAGACTTCCACTCTCCTGAACAGACACCACTACACATTAGCTAACCCAGCTCAATCTGGAGATATTGCAGATATTCACAAAAAGAAGGAGGGCATTGTGTATCTAACCATTAGCAGGAGTCAAAGAACCTATGAAGCCACAATGCCACATCCGCTAGCTCCTGTGCACCAAAGAAACAGTTGGTGTTAATGCACGATTAAGAGCTAAGAGGAATGCAACAAAAGTGTATGCAGGTGGCAGAGGTCACTGAGGGATAGTATAAAGGAAAGAGAGGGTCAAGTTATTATCTGGAATGCATCCACAGGGCACAGCCATGTTTTAAATCAGATTTTATAATAGCTATGTCTGTATTGATTTAATAATATCTTTATGCTACAAATTTACACAGCACACCATGAAAAACTACATCAAAGATAGAGTTGTGAAACTAGGCCTTGTTTCTTTTCCTTACACAATGTAAGGAGAGACTGAAGGCTTTCAGGACGGGATATGTAATATTTTAAGCGCTTTGTCAGCCTTGTTTCATATGAAAAGGGAAAATATCTGTCATCCAAACATCATCAAGTCTTTCAAATACAAGCCTTTGGGTAAAATAACATTCATAAAAATGAAATTCAACTTTTATATCACAGTGATTAATACGTCTCTGTGTAGGTGACAACTAACATACTGAGTCTTTTACCTTTAAGCCTATATTAGCATATACATAAAGCTGAAATGGAATGGAGAGAGAACATCCATGTGAAAGTATGGTTACATCACAGTGGGCAACACAATACTTTAGAGTATTAGTCTAAAGAGTTTTCACGAAGTATTTACTGTAAATCACACAAACATGACAAATAAAATACTCACAGCCACTCTCGTAAACACATAGAGATAAAGCGCCAATGCTGACTTAACACCTTTAACTTCACTGAAGCTAATGCCTTACTTCAAAGCAGATGAGATCAGGATCACACAATCAGGCAACCATTCCCAAGTCTAGCTTCTTTGCCACTTGCAAAGCAGTTGACAAAAACTTGTTCCTGGTATACTAGTAATTGCCACTGACTGCTTGTTCCACCATTTGCCTCCCCCTCCTCCAGAATGATATGAATGAGAACTGTAGTTCAAAGGGGCAAAACCAAACAATAAGGGGTCATTTTAAGTGCTAAGGTCAGGCTGTGTGTTTTGGGATATGGGAGCTTGAAGTAAAATAGTTACAAGTTACCAGAGACCCTAGAAAGGAAGTTACTTAATATTCATGTTGACAGAAAAGAAGAAAGGATTAATCATGTGGAATTAGCATTTTCATTGAGGAGCTTGGTTGAGTCTTACGTTCTACTTTGAGAGGAAGACGGCTGCCTCACACTAGCATTTTACATCTCATTTATCGAAACACTGCAGCTTGCTCCTAACTGCCATTAACTGATGAATAATGAAAGATTTCTTTACCTTTACTTCAGATTAATCATGCGGCTCCCTTGGTCCTTCCATGCCTGAATGTGTGTTCTGAATCTTCATTTATTTATTTATTTATTTCATGTGAGATAAAGAAATCTGTTTAATTAAGAGTTCAATTCTATTGGGGAAAAACAGTCTCTACTGAAAGGGCATCATCTAAGTATTTTCACCTCACAGTTAGTGCATAGTGGCACTGCAACACTAATATCTCTCTTCAATCGTGTCACATTTACATTAATTTCAAGTCATCTCTTATTTTACAGAAACTGATTATTAAAAAAATCATTCCAATTACTTAGCACAGAGAAAAATGGCGTAAAAATTAATAGAAACAATTACAATATGCATATCTTATAATTAGTGTTATAAACACAAATAGCTGTGTAGACATTAATGTCTCAATGTAGTAGTTTTAGAATCACTTGCAAACTTTTTATAAGAATTCTTATTTTCCCCTGTCTATTCCCTTTCCATTCCTTCCTCCAAACTACTTCCCCTATACATTATGAAGTACTATATTTGACTTTTCAATTACAGATATTAAACAAATTATATAAAAATGCTAGTTTTCCCCACATCAAGTGGCTCCTTAATTACTACAGCATTTAGAGCTACTTAATGCAGTCGGATAATTTCAAAATTTAGCCCTGTAAAACTTGCCCATCCACATCAGACCCTAAATACATCGTTCACTTTATGATCACACTTAAAGAGAATGGAAAACAACAGACCTGTTGCAGTTGTACAGAGCTGCACGTGGGCAAAACCAGCTGCAGGTGATCACGTTACACCATTAAGTACACGCTTTCATTAAACGCTCCATATTTTATTTGTATAGCTGCAAATGGTCTTCATGGTTACAAAAATATTCAGTCTTTTGGGGGGTCAAAGGAGACAAATAAACCAAACAAAACCACTCCCTTACTTCTCTCTCAAAATAATCAGAACAAACCTAACCAATGCTTGGCAAATCTTTTCCTGTTTCTCATGCCTTGAGCAGCTCTTTTCACGATCTGTGTCTTCAGCAAAGTCTATCAGCTTAACAATCAATACAGTACGATACAACATTTTTCTCCATATTTAATGCTTAAAACATTATGCCTAAAATAATATTTTAGGATATAGTGGATTTGTCAGCACATAACAATGAAGGATGATTACAGAAATTGGCATGTTTTCTTTTACTATCTATTAAGCATTTTCATTCATCAGCTACAGAATGATCTCTAGCTTTGTTCAGTCCACTTCAAAATTACCTAATGGCAGGTACTTTCCATTATCTTACCAGAAAGAGGGTTCCATGCGGAATATAAGAATAAAATGGCATGTGCATAATGCCAGTGTATTATATCCAATTGAACCACAATCTGTTACACTTCTGAAAGACCTGTAATCATTACATCTTATCATTTCAATATTCAACTATGTATTTCCATGCCTTACTATTTTTTAATTTCATTAGAACCTCCAATTTTAAATTTCAAGGTTGAGTTACGATTAGTTGCAATGCTACATCATTTTTTTGTAAGATACAAGCATTAAATTTTAACTCTCATCTTAAATATTTTGTCTGAGAAGATAACGAAATAAATAAAAGATAAGGGAAAAAACCCATACACAATTCATAACAGTAAAAGTCTGCCTGATTCTTTTTTATCTCCTCTGGCATGCTCCCTTTCAGTTGCTCATAAAACTTTTTCCAAGTTCTCACTAATCTCTAATCATCATCTTTGAGTTTTCTCTAGTTTCCTAATATGGTTTTAAATCAAGAGACCTAGAACTGCACATTAGAAAGCTAAATTTCCCTATCTGCAGAAAGTTGGCACAAAGTTGATATTCAGTTGAAGTTTCACCTTCGCTCGGTTCTCTTGCAAATCTGATGTAACAGTTTGTCCTTCCTAAAAATGCAATGTTGTACTAAGTCACACCACTGATCTCTTATACTATCCTCTCTGTCTTGCAGTACCTAACAACACACGTATCCTAAACTCAGGCAAGGTACACTGTACTAAAGATGAGTAGAAAATGCCTTTCAGAAGTCTCTCACAGTCATCTAAATTCCTTGATGCATATGATTTGATTATTGAATTTTTCTGGATTGCAACCCATTTTCTTTCTTAACCATATCACAAACTTCCTGAGGTGCCTTTGTATTAGTAACTGTATAACTTCACTCACTTCAAATCTGAAAACTTGAATCATAATTTTCTTGCCTATTTCAGTGTAAAATTCTCCATTTAATATTATCTTTAACAAGAACACTTTCACCTGGACTAGATTCACACATATCTAATATTAGTCTTTTCTTCTTCCTGCTGCTGTGATCTGAAGGAAGTGACATTATCACAGCCTACAGAATGCGCTCTTTCAAAGCAAAACCGATAACTCTGATGATTTTCAAAGGCTACATTAAAATGTAACAGAATAGACAAAATTGTGCACTAAAATTGCACGTGATGTTTCCTAACAAAAAAAAAAAAAAAAAGCAAGCAATTACTGAGGAACATGAGGAACATAAACTGGATCTTTATTTTTCTGTTGTCCTAGAAAGTATAACTTCTTTGAACATCATATATATTGTTTTACTTTCAAGTTCTCTCCCGGAAATAGTTTTAAACTTAAACTGGCATTAGATACTGTTTTCATTAATCTTATTCTGTTCAAGTAAGTTAGATGTTTCCTCACAGAAAAGTGTTGAAACAGAATAATAACAAATTTGGGTGTTTGTTACAAAATCATGTGCCATACATGCAGATTTGTTATCCTGTGGATCAAAGTAACGATAAATTCTGTCACTTTAAGACAGGATCATATATGAAGACAGCTGAATACATAGAACCTATAAAAAACTGTTCTCTATTTCTGTCACTCCTTTGTTCTCCCTGCAGATGTCACATTTATTTGCTTGGATTATACGCTGATCAAACTCTTTCCTAGCCGAGTTCATTTTGTTAGGGTACCTATGCCACTCCAGCACCCATGTACAGTCACATGGGCTCCTGAACACATGATATGGGAGTTCAACTCTAGACTCTATAATCTTTCTGCTACATGGCAGATACTTTATTCATCTGTTACCTCAATGTTTCTATTTTTAAAATGCAGATGTTGGCACAACACGTTTGTGAAAGGTTTTGAGATCCACTGATGAAAACCCCATGTAACAAATGGTATTGTCAGCTTACTAAGGTGTCTTCCTGACCTATACTCTGCATGCACAGATGGCTTACAATAATGTGTGGTCGGTACCACACACCCTTCCTGCTATTCCGCCGCACAGTCAAGATTCATCTGCAAGTTCTTGATCTCCTGTGTTTGTGCTTTATCCTCTGTGCTCTTGGAATGCCTGGAAGCTAAAGGTTTCTAGTGCCACTGAGAGACAACTTCATTTTGCCAGGCTTTATGTTTCTAACATTACTTCAGTCACAAAATAAAATTGTTTCATAATTTCAAACTAACTTTGCCTTCATTATATGGAAATTCCTGGACATCTCATTTTTATTACTAGAATATCTTAACCAATTTATACTTTTGGAGACGTAAAAAGCTCATGCAAGAACTGTATCTATTCATTATCTTTAGTTTTCATGTTATATATGAACATACAAACATGCACATTTCCTCACTGAATTAGCAAGATTTTCTGTTTCCTAAAATGCCAAAAGAAAACCAGTTCATGTACTTTAAAAAAATAAATTATTGTATAAGTCTTCGAGAACATGGGTAATATTGATGTATCAGAAAGAAACATGTAGACTTCTATCAGGAATTAAGCTTCTTGATGTCTCAGAGCAGTGTTTATACCAAAAATCAACTTAGCATTTAATCAGGATTTGTGTTACATATTTCTATATCCCCTATAATATACAAGGATAATGTAATAATTTTTGTTCATAATAACCATGACACTGGCAGCATCATTAGTTACTTTATTTACTGATAGAGTTACCCTGGAAAGACTTGCCCTTGTCTTGTACTTGAATCAATTTATAGGGTTTACAACTGATTTAAATAGGATAGTAAACTGTAAACACAATTGCAGTGTCTCATACCACATCATCTCAGAATGCAGGGAATACTAGAAAGATCCACAGCACTATTGGTAATTAATTATTTATGGAAACTCTGTAATGTGTATTTTCTTAGAGGACTACACGTTGTGTCCCTGTCATCTTTTTGTGAAAAGTCAGATGTTGCTTTACTGCCTGCACGCTGTTTCTTAAAAAAAAAAAACAAAAAAACAAAAAACCACACTAATTAAATTTCAAGCATCCTTGACATTAAACAAGTTGATTAAAAAAAGATAAATAGAATCTACTGTCATCAGATGACCCCTTAAAAACAAATAAAGCCCAGCAAATGCCATACACCAAAAGACTGCTTTCCCAGTCAGTGCTTCTTCCAGCACTACTCATCATAAAAGAGAGCAAGTCCTAGCACAAAGTCTCCTAGGCACTCAGTAACTGTGACCCTCAAGAATGTAAATAAATGTATTTTCCCATCTGTATACCTTTTCACTGGTTTTACTCCTTCTCTTATAACTTCCATATTGCTCTACCTTGCCCCATAGAAGTTTAAGAAAAGCACAGCTCACTTGATTAATCCCTTCTTAATATAATAGCACAGTGAAGATAACCATTTGATAGAATGTTTTAACCAAAAGAAAGCTGGGACACAGGTTCAAATACATTTTAAGTAAGATGTTGGTTTTCATCAAAACTCAAGATTGGATTTTTGTCAAAATGAACCATCACCAACTCAGGCTAGGCAAAGTTAATGAAGAAAGGCTCACACCCACAGTCAGATCAAGATCTGCATTTAACCTATTACAAGACAGCCTCTCACACAGAACTTTCTCTCCGTGCCCACTGTCCCCCCAGCCCTACAGCCCTTCTATGCTCCCAGGCAGCTCTACAGTTCACCTCCTCTCCTCTACAGTTGAAGCCTCCTCAACAGGCAAGGCATCCTCACTACAAAAAAAGCACAGGGTGACTATTCTAACTTCCATACCAATGATCCACTTTCTTAAGAGCTTTCGTGCATCTAAGATGAGCCCTAATTAGCAGGCAGAAGAGGTACATGGAAAGGTGGCTTTTCGAAAAGAAATTATTTCAAACTGTTCCCCAACAAAAAAAACGCCACAGCTTTCACTATACTTGAGATATCAGGACAGTGCATCACTGTAGAAAAGTGATTTACAGATTATCTTCACATCCAGAAGGACTTACTAAGTAGAACTGCTACTACAGTGAAAATCCGGGCTTTCACTTCTTGCCTTGGAAGCATGAGAAATATATCTAAGCATGAGGAATAAACTGTTTTCAAGAACGAACAAACAAGGACTAGAAAAAAGTCATTGCTGCAATGGTCAAATGGGAATAATCAGTTTGCAGTTCAGTGTAAGTTTCAAGCAGTTTCATTCACTGATTGCCTCAAGGAACTTCAGCTGCTGCTGCATCTACAAGATCAATGCTGCTAATTGTGAGGAAAATTACTCAGGACAGGACAGAGCCTCCTATTAATGATGCCTGCCAGAAGAAAGTCAGTTTATCAGCTTTCCTAAAGGTTAACATCAATATCAAACGCAGCAACCTCAAATGATTATATCACTAAGCTTGCAGGCAAAATACTACAGTGGTGCAATAAACTTGAGAACTGCCTGCATTTTAAAACTTCTTTTGGTGCCCTGCTCAACAAGTGCCAAGGATGTGTTTGTTGATTACTATTTTTTTTTCATATGACTGTAGCATGGAAACAAACGTCTATAGAGATCCCTTCAGTTCCGTCAGTAGTCTTTAATAACTCTGGGCAAGAGGACTGATCTGTGAATAGACATCAGCCTAATACTACAGGAAATGGTTTGCTGGAATAATTTTGTTAGTTCTACTCAGATAGACCTCAAGAAGGAAAGAGCAAGTAAGTGTTGAGTTAGAAAAACAAAACCAAAACGAAACACCTGGCTAAATTCTGCAAAGACAATACCTCTGGAAGATAATACACCACAAAGAAGCTGGGAATGACAGATAAAATGCTTGCCCCATTCTTTCCCTTCCAAAATGTACTGTTTCTCTAGCATGAGACAAAAGACAAGGGGATAACTTGGAGTGACCCAGCCACACCTTAATTATATTTTTAAAAAATTGATCATATATAGTAATGGCCAAGAACTTTCATTAATTTGAAGTAAAAGCAGCAATCTATAAGAGAAATAACCTATAGTAATAATCTATAAGTGAAATGTGTATCACATACTTTTCTATATACATTGTACAAGAACATCATTAATAATCTGTGAGGCCAAAGTCACAGTATATATCTAGTATATACTGGAAAGCTAGAATAAACTTCCTTTCGAATGATATACATTCTGAGAAGTTCTTAGTAGCTTACATGGATTCAAGATCATATTCTGGTCGTTAGAGCAACAGCTTTACCATTCCTTATGTAAAAACTATTTCTTATATGATCACTTTCATATTGGATCCAATTAAAACACTATTCTTTGTTACATATAACATCTTTATATTTCCCTACAATTAAAATAGAACACCTATATTGCAATATCTCATTTAATAACTGCAATTAAACATGTGGATGTGCATATGTATAGACATATATTAAAGAGAGTATCAACCACAGTATGTTTTAAAGAGCACAAAAAGTTACTTCATTAGCCCAAACTTGGACTGCTCCACTTGGGATGGCACTTCTAAAATATCTTAAAATCTGCTTCAACCCTTTGCAGCTAAGAACTGTTTGAAATGCAGAACAAGGCTGTCTGTCTCGCTACAGAACCTGCGGTTCATATAACAAAGCAAGGGAAGGAATAGAGGTAACAGGCATGTTTAACTTTTTGATACCTGCTTGATTTCTGCCTAAAAAGTTAATTTGTTCTCACAAGATAACAAATCTTCCAAGGAAAACTCATTTTAATAAAGGAGGCTACATAGCCAGGTATACCTCCTGCCCTTCCCAAATAATTACGCAAAACAGCATTCAGATAGACTTACCGTGATGCCTGTTGTCACCAAGTCTTCCCATGGAGAAACTTTTTTTTTCATTTGGGTTTTGATTTTTTTTGTTCACTTTTTAAACCTTGTTGACACATACCTGGCCTCCAACTATGAAGCCAACTCATTTACAGAACAGAAACAATTTTTTTTCCCTTATTTGTTTTTCTTAAAAAAAACAAATCCAACAGAAGACTAGAATTATCTACATCATCCCTTCAAAAACCTATTATTTACTGTCTCAAATAGCAGGCTCTAACCCCATAGCATGTGAAAATGAAGTTCAGAAGAACAAATACTATACAGTTTGCCTAACAGCCTACAGTTTGACAGTCATGTCTATCTGTCCATAGATTGTATCTGCCAGATACTTTGAAACTACTATAGAATCATGAAGACAAAAATATGAGAATAGTATAGTATCCAATTACAGTAATGCAATACGCTCCATTTATACATAGTATAAAAAGGTAAGTGTTTAGAATAACTAGACAGAATGTTTTCTTGATCAACAATTCACTTTCCTTCTGTGTGTATAAGTGTGATGTCTTCATTAGTAAATCTTCTGTGCAGCTAAACCCTTTTAGCTACTTAAGGCTTAGAACAGCTCACATCTGCCATTCCTGCCAATAAGTTCTACACATGATTCACCAAAGGACTACAAGATAATGTTTTATTAAAATTGCTCATTAAGAAAATTTACAACAAAATTCTATTCATCTACTATCACTAGAAATCATAGTAACTAGCTACCATACTGTAAAACAGTTCATTGCACATTTTTTGGAAAGTACAATAATTGGAGAGAAGGTTTTTTTTCTTCTCCTCTCTTCTCTCCTCCCTTCCCATTCACCCAGGCATATGTTAGTGAAGCAAAAGGTGCATACCTTCAAACATATAATTAAATTTGACATAATATGTAGTCCAAACTTTACTGAGATGTAAGGCTTCTATGTTAACTTGTCATATAAAATCCTCCTATGGACACATACGAGGCAGTTTCACCAATGTCTGTATACTTTATAAAAATAAAAAATAATCAAACACTACTCTGTGAAGCATTTTTCAAGTTCTTAATAAAAAGACATCTGATAAACTAGAGACTGTTAACATTTTTTTTAAACCTGTTAGTTTTAATGCATAAAACAAATATTAGTTTTCTGCTTTCAAACAGGAATGTAGGTAAATCAGCATTTAAAAAAACGCTATAATCTTCCCTGAATTTAAGAAACTTGTTCCCTAATTAGCTAAAAGATACATAAAAATATATGCAATTCCATTTTGAAGTTGCTTCTTGATACCAGAAGAAAACAAACAGAACTCACTGAATACAACCCATTGTCTTCCTGAACATTTTTCCCCAAGTTCCTGTCCTACATAAATATTTTTGGTAATCCTTTTCATGTCTAAATCTAAAGATTTTGGGAAAGCATGTTTTCCATCTTTGTTGAGACTTAGCATACTAAGCCCTCATCTGGAACACTATCTAGGATAACACCAAACACAACATGTTGGTCAAAATGCAGATGCAGCTTCCTTCATTGCCTCCCAACACTTCAGTTCATGCTAGGGGTAAAAACTGAGGCACTGCACTAGTTAAAAATTGCATATTTGATCCTTCACTCTTCCAGATCTTAATGACAGCAAAAAAAGCGAGGTACAGGACTTCAGCTCCAAAGTTTCGGTCCAGCAGACATAAGATCAAAAGCAGGAAAACAAACTAACAGCCAGCAGCAGTACAACACACATTGCCTTTTCCTTGGAGGAAGGAAAGAATCATAGAATCCTGTAGGTTGGAAATTACCTTTAAGGTCACTGAGTCCAACTGTAAATGTAACACTGTCAAATTCACCACTAAATCATGTCTCTAAGTGCCATAACTACACATAACAATCATTGGATGGTTTAAGTTGGAAAGGACCTTAAAGATCATCTAGTTCCAACCCCTGCCATGGTCAGGGACACCTTCCAGCAGATCAGGTTGGTCAAAGCATCATCCAGTCTGGTCTTGAACACCTCCAGGGATGGGGCCTCCAGAGCTTCTCTGGGAAACCTGTCCCAGTGTGTCACTACCCTCATAATAAAAGAAGAGAGAACGAATTCCAATTCTGAGAGATCCTCTAGGGGAAGTCGGGAAGGAACTTCCCTTCACTCAAATTCAACCTAGTCCTCAATAAAAAATAATGTATTTTACATTACTTTATATTTCTTTCCACATGTCTGTCTGTCATAAAGTTCAAAAGACCATCATTGCAGTTTTATACTATCTGTCATAAGCAAATGATGTTAGGCAACTTTAATGTCTCTGAGCACTTGAATTCCTACCAGATGTAAGAAAATAAGGTCCTTCTCTCATATTTATTTACTTTCTTTACTTCTAAGTTTGGGGTTTTTTATTTAAAAAAAAAAAAAAAAAACAAAAAAAACAAAAAACCACAGATATAATACTTTTATTTTTGACAAATCTATCTCCTATGGATTATTAACAGAGGCAGAAACATATTTCCTTCACAGACCTGACAACATTTATCCTGACCTAGAGGGAACACCTTCCTAAGCAATAAGAAATTGTTCACTTTCAATGTCAATTCAGCCCTAAGAGAATGCCAATTATGCCAAGTTTGCAAAAACAGATGTATGGTGATTTTGTAATATGGACTACTTTACACCAGGGACAAAGCTAAAACCATTTATCTCAATTAACTTAGGATCTAGGGATTAATTTAAACTGTTGCCTTGGAGGTGAAAGGCCACCACTTCATCCAACAATTCACCTATACCTCTTATTTACAATAAACATAAACCTCCCTCTTTCACATTTAAAACATCTTTCCAACTATATTTTTACCCCCAAAACTCTATGCCTTCCATGTCATAAGTAAAAAAAAAAAAAAAAAAAAAAAAAAAAAAGTTAGTGCCATTTTATTAGTGGCTAAGTTCCAAGAGTCCTATTTATGGTTTGGAAAGACGGCCAGTTGCCATAAAATAACTGAACCTAATCAATACCATGCATGATGATAACTGATTGAAATTCCTCAAATTAGGAAATCACTCCTAGCTTACAAATAATACTAATAAGTGACATGAGATTTTCACTCTCTCAAGTGTTGCTTGAATTGAATGGCATTTTGAAACACAGACATTAGAATGAAACAATAATGAAGGAACACAGATTAGGGAATGAAATAATTAAAATAATTCCTCAAAAGACATTTCAACAGACAAGAGTCCTCCATAATTTAAAGGTTCAAAAATCCCACAAAATTTATGAAACCAGCATTTGTGCTGTCTCAATACCATCAATGTATCATTTAGCCTACAGGCAAACACTGTACAAGAACATCACACAGTTTTATCAGTTTAAAGGCCACAATACTCCTCCTCATGGTTTTGACCAAGAACTGCTAACTGAGAAGAATGCAAAAAGGACCAAACTCTGATAAGTGTTGTGTCACGCAGCCATCATATACTTTATATGTAGATGTGGACAATCACCTTTTCTAAGCCATCCTCTCATAATACAAGAGCTGGTATATAACTCCCTGTCTATCAATCTTTGCACAAAGCAAATTAACGTGACAAGATATGTCTAGAGCAGTATTAGCCTATTAAATCCTAAGGTAGGTCATCAATATACAGGCCATAATAAACCAACTTAAGTAGACTTAGCAGTATTTTAAGACAACTGGGGACGCAACAGTTCATGGAAAATACAGATCAATGTCATCTAATAGTCATCTATATACCTTTATCTGCAGGGGCCTTCCAATGAATGGAGTCCAAGCGGAGTCAAGAGTTATCTTCTTTTATTTGGTATTTTCAGTGCTGGTTTACTCACAATACTTTTTGAAGGAATTCTGAAATCTATTCTCTCTTTCAGAAGCTTTATTTGTTTTGCTTGTGTTCTTATTTGGATTTGTAAGTATGAAATTTTATCTTAAATTGTAAATGAATGATTAACTGTTGCTTGAAAGGAGAAGCTTTATATACCTAAACTGAGATGAAACTTAACTTAGCGGAACGATTTTTTCATTAATCCTTCCTACCAACTAGTTTGCTGGTATTCTACAGCTTCTATTACAAGTTTAGTCCAACTGCTCAAGACCACCCGAAAGATTAAAAACAAACATAAATATAGATTGTAAGGTACACTATAAATCTCTTTGCTTCTGCAACCAAAAGTTAAAACTCCGAAGCTCAAACAATCAGCAACTGTTCCGCCCCCTTATTAAATGTTTCTGTAATAAAGAAATCTCACCAGGTCTCATTATTCTGAAATGTATCACACTGAACTTCTTAAGAAGCACTTCTCATTTACCTTCAAAGCATCTCGCTGAAGTGAGCAAGTGCCAGATGGTATGAATATTATGTTTTAACAATATTTCTCTACAACTTCCAAATATTTGGCTTATCAAATAGATATGCACACTGACAGACAGGTAGCCACATCTATTATCATTGTCTCCTCATTTTGTTAAGGGAAATATTCTGAATGATATGTATTGATTTTCCCCCATGAGGGGGAAGGGGAACAAGGCGAGTGACATTTATGTTACATTAGGTATATATTCCATGAAAACGCAATGAATTTAGTGGACTGATCTCCTATTTTTGCCATATTTATTGGCAGTGAGCAACGCCTCCAAAAATCCTTACAAAGCAAAAGCTCTTCCATTACTGAATAGAAAAACAAAGCTAGCAAGGCCTACTTTTAAAGAAGATATTACTATGAATGAGAAATCTTTCATTCAATTGTACTAACAATGTATCTATTTGCCTCAACAATCAGACACTATTAACAAATATTTTAACAAGGACATTCATTTTTTTTTTCCTCCAAGTAGTCTAAGAAAATATCCTCCAAGTGATTTTAAGGTCTATTAACAATAGTTTTACTTTCTATTTAAAGCAAAAATAAATGCAAGCAAAAGCAATACACAATATGTATTTATAGCTCAACCAGGAATACACGCAATACAATCATTGTTTGATTTATTTCTTTGGTTTACAACATCCAGTTGGTTTTTATTTATATCACACGCATATGCAACCAATTCATATCATGTTATAAAAAAGCTTTAATATATGCAAGTAAACTACAATCTGAAAAGCTTTCTGAAACATTCAGTGCATAACATTAAAGGATCTCTTTCCTTTCCAGGTACTCAGAGTGCAAGCTCAACATTCTTGCTTCTACGCAGCGCTACTTTTTTCCATGTTTCAATTTCTCCACTGAAGTCTCACTTCCAAAGAAATTTATTCAAAATGCTCTATCTTGGCTAGTCCAACATGTAAGCTGTCTTTTTTCTAAAGCAGATGTAATTATGATGCTGTAAGGCTTGTAAGTGAAGGAAGCTGGGCAAGAATTGTATTTGGACAGGAGACCACCAGCATTTATAACACTGCAGGATGTGGTATTATAGATTCATTAGGTAGCATGCCTCCAGCAGAGCCCATATAACCTTCTCTATAGTTTGTCTCCTCAGCTTAATATTTCCCACTTGTTAGATGTGACAATGCTGCCTGTCTGTTCAAAGTGTTAAAACAAAAGCCTGAAGAACTGGGAAATTAATTTCCAAAGGCATTAAAAAAAAAAAAAAAAAAAAAAAAAAATCACCCCATCCAGCAGCACAGATTAGGGGTTGACCTGCTGGAAAGATGCTCTGCAGAGCAGGATCTGGAGTCCTGGTGGACAAGTTAATCATGAGCTAGCAATGCATCCTCGTGTCCAAGAAGGCCAACAGTATCCTGGGAGGCATAAAGAAAAGTTGGGACAGCAGGTCCAGGGAGGTTATCTTCCCCCTCTACTCAGCCCTAGTGAGGTCACATCTGGACTACTGTGTCCAGTTCTAGAACTTCTGGAGTCCAGCAGGGGCGCTACGATTAGGGGACTGGAGCATCTCTCAGAAGAAATAGCTAAGAGACCTGGGTCTGTCTAGCCTGGAGAAGAAAAGACAGAGAGGATTTTATCAATGCTTATAAATATCTAAAGGACATCAGGAGGATGGAGCCAGACTCTTTCCAGCGGTGCCCTGCAACAGGCAGGGGGCAACAGGCACAAAATAGAAGACATACAGCTCCACCTGGACACGAGAAAAAATTTCTTCACTGGTGACAGAGTACTAGAACAGGCTACCCAGAGAGGGTGTGGAATCTCCTTCTCTTGGGACATTCAAAATACACATTCCTGTGCAACCTGCTGTAGGTGAACCTGTGCAGGGGGTTTGGACTGGATATCTCCAGAGGTCACTTCCAACCCTGACCATTCTGTGATTTTGTGATCTATTACTGCATAGGTATCTGTCTTCAGCAGTTTCAAACTCTTAGGAATCCATCTTCCTCTAAAAATTACCTTAGAATTCTTGCCCCCAGCACCCTGAATCCTAAATTGGCATAAGGATATTCTGGGTAGCCAGCAGAAATACTACACTTTAGTCTAGTTGTTGCTAAAATATTCTCCATCTGCAGTTTCTGCAGCAGCAAAACTTTCACTATGCAAATAACATAAACGAAGCATGCTGAGTCATGGCTCCAAACTTTGCTCTTTTATGCTCCACTCTTCTCCCTAGTATGCTTACCTGGGCATGATAGTAAGACATATCAGGTGGTCAGAGATTATTCCTTCACTCCAATTACAAAACAAGCCCAGGAGGAACTGCCCCATCCTCATGAAACTTTCTTGGTGATTTCCTATAGGACAAAAATACCTGCAAGCTACATTTACAGTAGTATCATAGGACTACCATGATGTAGCCCTTAAAGTCTGGCCTATACTTTGACGATAATATATATAGTAAAATACAGATTTGAGCCCTAAAAATACATGCTAAGACCATCTCGAAAGATGCCAAAAGTACAACTGCAGATAGAACAGGCCAAGCCTTGCATATAGTTATTCTCTATCCCCTTCAAACGACTGATAACCACTACATATCATTCTTCATCCAAAAAGTGACAATTTATTTCACCCTTATCACAGCTCTTGGAAATACCCAGTGGCCTATTAAGACACCTGGTGACAAATGCTAAATATGGCAGAAATTTGTTGCCAAATAAAAGTATCTGCATTTCTACTTTGCAAATCTATCATAAACTAGTTTTAAAATACACTTGTGACTTCCCTAATAGTGAAAATTGTAGTCATCAAGGCAGATACAGCTGAAGGTGCTCTCCATAAGTCAACCGCCAGTCTTCATTTGAAGATGAAATAATGTAGTTTTCATGGTGTAACAGACTCTCAAGCTGCTGACTACACTGCTTTCTACTGGATGTGTTGTGCATCGCCTTGGATTCTCACCCGTTGTCTAATGGAGCAGAGATGAAGCTTCTCACATCTGCTAACTTCCTGATTACAAGTCTATGTTTAATTTTAAGCTGATCTCTTAAGCTTTGTGAAGTTATAAAATAAAAAAACCCAAACAACACAACAAGACTTCTCTGCATTAGTGTCCCACCTTACCAAACATTCCCAAAACAGAACTGCGGCTTCACTGATGCTGTCAACAAAAAACCTAGCATATTTTACTGAGTCAAGTTTTAATACATATTACAAGTCATACACACTAAATAAATACCATTTGTTCTGAATACAACTAAGATCAACTATGAGCTAGGAAAAAACCCAAACAACTTTCACCCAGAAAGCATTTTACTCAGCTTCTCTAGTAAGGTAAGAGTTCTCTTACAAGACGTACTGTATAGTATATATTGTATTATGTATAATATTGTATACATATATCATTTCTAGATTATATACATATAACTGAAATTATGTCTTTAAATAATATCAAATTATTTCAACAGTAGTATCGGCATAATAATTTTCTTGAATGCTGCTACTATTCAGTTTATGCTTACCTTTATCTTTTGCCTTTTAATGTTAATTGTCTGTTTATAACTTTGTAGAACAGCAAAAAAAAATCAGCTTAGATACTTAAAACTGATTGTCCACCTATGTATGCCTGTTTTACAAATTAATAAGGTTCAACTATTTGTAAGAATAGGAAACCGAACAAACCACTTATACAGTTATTTGTAATACTCTCTAGACAGAAAGACAGGATTGTCCCTGAGAGAGCAGAGACTTATGTGCCTCAAAACTAAAGGGCAGGTTTGAGACATGGTTCAGGAAGATACCTCTTTCCAACTTCACATGAAATTTGGTGTTTCTTACAATCATTTCTTTAGCACTAACACCGCCTTTTCCCCATCTTTTCCTGTTATTTCAGTTCTTTAGTTATTCATATTCAAACAACACAGAACACAGCAACCTTAAACTAACGAGAGAATGAGATGAACAGAAAAAACTGGAAAAGAAATGAAAACAATTGACATGAAAACGAGTGAGAAGAAAGTCTTACACTATAAAATTTAAGGAAGCAAGCTACATGAAACATGGAACACAGACAGAAGTAGCAAACAAGCAGCATAGGGGATGAAAAAATCTGTGAACACAGAAGCATATCTTCCTCCATGACCTAGAGTAAACCTGAAAGTTTTAACTCCAGTGAGTTCTATGTAGTAAAATAAGGTGCCTCATTTGCTGGCCGACGCAGCAGGATGTTGTAGAATTACAAATGCAAAGCACTGGCAGTAAAGAGATATTTCATATTTGAAACTTGCCAAGCAAGCCACACATATCCGTCACTACACAAAAATCTAGGAAACAGATTTTACAGGAGGGGAGAAGGACAGAATGAATAAGAAATGGCCATAGGTTTGTTCATTATGACATGACAGGAAAAGAGTATGTAAACCATCTTCTTTCCTTAGTTCTCCACTTCAGAGCTGTAGCTATAGATGGTCCTTACTTAAGTAGATGCATACTATTCAATATGAAAGAAGTTTACTTTACAAATGAGGGCTCTGAGGGACAGTTATCTGAAGATGCTTCATGTGGCATGCTAGGTTGAATAGAGAGAAATGATAGAACAGAAACGTCAGACAACTGAATGCCATCATACAACAACAGGTTTCCTCCAATTTCAGAGAGGTCCAGGGTCAGAGGTACCACTTCTTTTCTAACTCCTTCCTTAGCATATTTAGACACCCAGAAACACGTGGCTGAGGACTGAGGGAAAAAAAATCAGGAAGGACAGGCATAGCTCCACGTTTTACCACACAAGTGTTTACTCTCCGCTAGCCCCTGTCCCACACCCAGCAGTGCTAAATCACCCTCTACCTCTTTTCTCTTTATCACGCTGTGCAGCAGAACAGGACACATCCTTTGTATTAACACATTAACAGTTAATCCACTTTTGCTAATCAATATCCATACGTAGTGACAAAAATGTGAGTTTTCCTATACATTTCTCAACAGAAACAAGGACAGCACTTATGGGTCAACACTGAAGAATGACCAAGGCAACATCTGCTGTAATTTATGAGGGAAAAATCCTTGGTCTCAGCACTTGAAGCTTTCATGGAGGTAACTGAAAACTCAGTCATACTGTAGACGGTATTTAAATTACTCCTAAAGTCTGTGTGGATCTGGAAGAAAAAGAAAAAAGCCACCACACACAAAAGAAACACAAACACACACTCCATCAACGGATTGTAAAATAGAGCCAGCTCCCTGTAATTTAACTTACAACTCTTCTATCTTTATCTTTCCCTGGGGACAAATTCAGCCCTGACCTAAACAGACACAAATCCCATCAAATTACACTGGGACTGAATCCAGTACCGCCAGGTCTCCCAATACCCTCAGAAATATGGGTGAAACCTATTTTGTTCAAATGGAAATAAAAAAATCCATACAAGTTGCTGCACCATTTTTCCAATTATATCATCATTGAATTTCTTTATTATCTGCATGTTGCTAAACTGAGTCAACAAGATATTCTAAACTGCTAATGAGACCCTTAGCCATTCACCACTTCTTCCTCCTAAGGAATGATACAGAGGCCTGCACTGTTCACAGGCAGTCATCTGTTTCTACAGTACTAATCACAGTTCTCTGCAGTCATGTGTTCTGTTTCTTCATCAGTGGGACACACACATGACCTCTTCAGCAGTCTTTCTTGAGAAATAATCATTCTTTTAAGACTGCTCTTAGGGCTAGGTTTCATTAGGCACTTAAGGAAAGAATATATTGTCTATATATTCATCCTGGAATTAATGTCAAGTGAAGTATGTCACAACTTCTGTGATTTCAGTAGTCTATTAATATAGACAATATTGTCTAATCACTTATACCTGTTATAATATTTAGATACATAAACCCATTTTAACTGCAAAGGTTTAAAAATAGCCAACGACATTTGGTGAAGCACACTTCCATATCATTAGAGAAGGTGATGGTCAAGTGATGCTTGCCGCAATATACAGTTCATTCAAAAAGCATGACTTAGAGATGGAATAAAGGGTTTCACAAACTTCAAGAGTAGCATGCTTATTAACAATTCTCTTTTTCTAATGTTAAAAAATGCATGCAACATTACTATTTGAATTTTCCAGACGTGCTTAAGGAATACTGCATACACAGAATCTTGAAGATAGTTTGGAAACAACTACAATATCTTGCATTAAAACAGGCAGACCCACTATGAAGACTTTCCACGTACTTTCTAGTCCTAGCAAAAACCAGAAGTTATCAATCATCCAGTTTTAATAGCAGCTGACTGTAGCTATTCATTGAGTTGCACATTGCTACCACTGTGGCCCCATGAATAAGTCTCAAAGTCTCCCCCCTACTTTTTTTGCTCCTTTGAGTGGACTATTCACAGTATAATTTTTTTCTCTCTCTGAATGGCTTTGAGAGATCAGCTGAAAAGAAACATCATTAGTAAAAACAAAAGTTTTCAAAGAAAAAGTGGGAACAAAGTGGACGTATTAGAGGCAACTTGTGATTCATGGCCTATACTGTGCTTTACCCCACTCTTTACCTCAATATGCTCTTCGCTCTTTGGTTTTACTGCTGGATAAGAGCAGGGCTAACTACTGCACTTCTCCTAGCAACCAAAAATCTCTTACGGAAAAAAGGCATGCTGTCTGCTGAAAGGGAGAACAGAGAAATCTGGGGTCATACAAAGCCAGACGTATGTTCTTTTGCATTTTATCCTAAACTAAGCAGTTGTTAAAAAAGATTCAGTAAATAATAATAAACAGTTCTGTTTTACATTGATTCATATTTAATTAAATATCTGTTTGTCTACTTGTCACACATTTCATTTTCTTTTAATTCAGTGTTCTAACAGTTCCTACTACTGTTTACAGTTTTGCCTTCAGGGACATAAATTCTATTCCTTACATTTTCTGAAGTTATTTTCTTTCACTGTAAGTGTGTAGACATTTAATTATATCACTAAATAGATATTAACTTTTTTTAAAAAAAAAAAATCTAGATGTAGACACATAAAGAACTAGTGTTCACAGGATCCTCCTATTCCAAATGCTGGGTTTTTACCCCATGAGAATTGATTTACAGAACAAGCTGTCTGGTCTCATTAGGTAAACATCATATTGCACATTTTAAGATGATGAATCGAATTCATGCAGAAGAAAAAAATACCACAGAATTATAACATTCAGACATACATCTGAATAGATACATCACATTAACTAGCTTAAAATTAAAGCATTATATTTTAAAATCTACTTTGGCAACAGAACAGATGTAGATCAAGTGTAAAATGCAGTCTGCAGTATTTCTGACAGTTACTTTTTTCCACTGAAAGTCCTTTGTTTAATAGCTGTTGCCTTGATGTAAACCAATCATTTTAGTTAGCCGACTGCATTTCTTACATATCATAAAAACTTATATACAAAAAATACAGCCACTCTATCGCAGCACTTCTGCAGTGCATCAAGTTAAAGCCAGCAAAGACCTTAGTTCACTGTAACAAATCGCAATTTAGACTTTTCTTGCAGTCACTCCAAACAAATCTGGACTCAAACAATTTAACAGAGAGGTTTATTCACTTCATGGATAAGTGATGTACAAATGACATAGCAATGATAAAAGCCTAAACATAGTGTGTATAAAAACAACCCTCCAGTTATTAGGCATCAACACTACCACGATAAGCACTACAGTAGTGTTTTGCTCACCTGTCCTGCCTGACTCAGCCACATCCTCTGTAGCCCAGTTTCTTTGCTTATTCTCTCTCTCTCTCCTCATTCTCTGTTTCAAAACGGAGTAGTCATTTAATCCATCAAGCCGTGGACCTGGAATCAGGCTACTATTCTGCTCCTTCCCCCAGCTTACAACACCACTTTTCTCCCCAGAAAACCATGACAGCAGGGCAGGAGCAGGGCAGTGCTAGCGTGCATGTACATGTAGGACTAAAAAGCATTTGCTGTTCTCAAAAGTGACATAACGGCTTTGAATACAGTATTTAATTTCTGGAAAATGATAAGGAGGATGTGTCCGCAATTATTTTTCTTCCACTATGGAGTGACAATCCTAAAGAGAAGATCAAGATGATTAGGGAAAGGAAAATCAGGTGAAGAAAGCACACCTTTTCCAACTAGCTCCTAGTTCAACAGCATTTCTACATCATTTGAACTTTTCATAATACTGATAAAAAAGAAACTATCACACATCCTTTAATTAGAGTCATCTTTAAGATATCACATAAACTGTTAAAACTGGCTACTCCTTTTGCCAGGATGAAGTTGTCTGGGCTGCAGCACACTTGGACTTCAAAAACTGCACAGAATGACAGCTTGAGAAACCATGATTATAGGGCTCATGCAGTATTAAAATACTTCTCATAACTGCTTCTTAACTCTTGACATTTTCACAGCAGTAAAAAAGTACCTCTGGTACCCTGGCATGAACAGTTCTACCATTCACTATGAATGAGAAACACATTGACTGATGCTAGTTACCTGACATTTTGGTTTTAAAAGGTTAATTTTTTTCCACTCAGTTTCTCTTCCAATCAATGACAAGTGATTAACAGAAGTGAACTTCAGAGTTTACTCTGGTTTACAACTTGCTGCTGGCCATTTATTCTTTCTGTATTTGTCCAATCTGCATTTATAACAAGCATATCACAAAAAGACCCTTCTCACCTTGGCACACTTCACTGAAGCTATGTAGGCAATGCATAAATACAAACTAAAAGACCATATGCCACAACAGAGATTGTGGCAGAATCATCTAGGTAAACTCTAATGACTTAGATCACACTTCAGCTCTTGGCATCCCCACTCATCCTACCAGTTCACTTCCATTATTAGACCAAATAAACTTTTCTCCCAATTAATCTAAAAAACTGATGAGAGAAAATAAAGTAAATTAAAGCATAAAACAGTCCAGCAGCAGGCCATTTTTCTTTCACAGTAGTCAGACTGAAGAATTCTGCTGGAACTGAAGTAACACAATGAAGACTCACTGACAAGAAGGGCAATTCTGCGAGCAAACATCACATAATTGCGGTTGCTCCAAATCAAGCTTGGAATGATGTCTTATGCAATGAGCACCTCAAAAGGATGAGGAAATAATTTGAAAATCCTTTGTGTTCATCCAGTCTTCAATGGCAGAGGTAAACCTGAATGAGTATCTCCACAACTAGGAGAGATAAAAAGCACAAAAAGTTTGCAATATAATCTGGACACAGCTCAACTGCTTCCAAAATATACACCAGAATCACTAGCAGACTGGTGGACTTCAGTTTTCAGCAAGCCAAAGATAATATTTCTGTCATGAAACAATGTAAGACAAATAAGTAAGGTTTTTCTTAAGGAAAAGGAAGCTGTGTGGTTTTTACAAACATGGTTTTGTAGCGCCACTAAGCTCTCAGAGAAATTAGTCAGAGCAAAAGATGTTTGCCAGTCTAAAACATAACCAGAAAGAGCTCAAAACCTAGTTAAATGGATGTGTTAACTCAGAGATCTGTAGATAATAACCATTATTTAGTGATGTTACGATTTACTTAGCCACAAAAATAGCTGGGGTAGGTTGGTAGAGACTGCGAGTTCAATACATATTCACAAGCTACTCTTTCAAAACATTATGGAAATTAATATGTTCACATCACATTTGTCCATAATATGAAGGTGAATCTCAGTTAGGCTTGGCCACTAGAGCACGGCAGCTCAATACAAGTATCAGTAGGCTACTACATGGGTACTACTGGTTAGTTTGTCTATGGTTGTTCTATTTATTGATGAAGGTTATTACTTTAAATAAAATTAAGAGCACATGTCTGATCTCTTCCATGGCAGCAAAGCCAAGATAAGCTGCAGAGATGGAACTAGAAAAACATTTCTTACTTCATGAACTTTTGGATTAAGAAAATATTAAGAATGCATAGCATTAGACCTAAAGCACGGCAAAAGAAGCAGCTTTTTGATTACAAAGGGATACCCTGTACTAGTAAAGAGAACATTAGAGGAACAAGTAAGAAGTAAGATTGAAGCAGTAAAACGCACTTGTTCCTTCTAGTATTTGGAGGCCATCCCCATGGGAAGATGTAGCAACAAGCCAACTTCATCTTGTAACAAAATTACATCACATGATTTAAGATGCTAGCCTTGACTTACAGTAAGTCAAGATATCATCACTGGCTTTCAAGGTCTTTCACACAAAGGATTCAGTAGGAAAACTGTTATAGATTTCTGCAGTGCAGAATCAAGGCCTAAATTAATACAGCCTTTTTTAATTATCTACTGTAACTATAAAGAGCATTAACCACAGGTGATTAACAGCTATATCGTTAAGGAAAGAGTTCAAGGTGAGGACAACACCAACTCCTCTATCATTTCTGGACACATAACTTCAAGGGCTGAGAATCCACAGTTTGCACTGTATAGTAGAAGCCAGGTTTAAGAGCAAAGAAAATAAACTAAAACCTATATCCACAAATCTTTATTTCTGTGCATTTATTCTGCATTCAAAGATCTCTTAACTAACAGTCTGCATGACTAGTCCTGCATAAAAGGTATCCTTGACACACTCTCTGAAGTAGTGATTTAATATCAGATTCTGAATTCTGTGTAACAAAATTTCAAGGATTTTTTTTGAATACACAAGACGTACTATAAAAATGCAAGTCCAAGAAAACTTGGATAGCAATAAATGCTCTGTAAAAATTCAGCAGTTACGCATGAGAAATGTCTGTTCAGTCAGAACCAAGAAAAACCAACACATTTATTTATCTGGCAAGAGCAGATAAGTGCTTTCTTCAGCTTGCAAAATAAAGACATTTCTATAGAAATGTAGAAAAGAGCACCAGTAACCCAGCCTTTTGGCAAGAGACAGCGTCAATGTGATTACTAAGTATCCTCCACAAGGTTGGTATGAGAGATGGTGAGCCAGATGGCAGCCACAGGAAGAGCAACCTCTGCCATCCCAGCTGAGATAACAGATAAAATCTGACAGGAGTGTTCCTCTTAGGTGGCTGAAACAGAATGCACAGAACCTGTTAGCAATCTATTTAGCTGAGATCAATATTTGAATAGCAATTCAAGGGTAGCAAATGGCTAAAAAGCCATTGCATACTCTTTAGTAATTTCCACTAAATGGTTCAGCAGCAGACAGAGCATGTCCTGAATTTAGTGCTATGAGCCTACATAGCACTGCTATAGAAAAGCAACTCCTGAAAACAGTTGGCTGGACAGGCGAGCCAAAGCCTCCATTTCCTCTCACTGATTTTTTTTGGCACACCTCCTCGATACATTTCAGGCATACCTAAAATCTACTTAAATCCTTTTGTCGACTTTTAAAGTTACATATCTTTAACCTGCAGTGCTATAACTTTCTTTTTCCTTAACCAACATATATTTCATCATTCCAGAAAGTTCCTAATGGAAGGATTATTACAGTAAGATCAACTTATATAAACATTTAAAATACCCTATTCTACTTTTTCTTAAAGAACTGTGGAGTATCAGACCTGTGGCAGAATACCAAATTAGCAAAGGAACAAAGCAAGTTATTTAGATAATCAAATAACTTTTCAAACATATCCATCTCTGAAAGAAAGTAAAATATTAAGACTAATTCAGCAAAATGTTTCATCATGGGCATAAATTAATCCCTACTCAGCAAAGTTTCAAAGCATATGATTAACTTCGAACACATGTTTAAATTCCTATTAACTTCAGTGAGATTCTAGATAAGTGATGGAAATGCACTCTAAAATGATCAGCAGAATTGGGTCCTATGGAAGAACAAGCTAAAGGAAATAAAAACGCAAACTCTCCACTTCAGAATTTTACTCCTAATGCATTAAAATGCACACATCCCATAGAAGCAAAGGTTATCCATCAACAGCAAAATTCACATGAGAGATCAAGACCCTGTCAGCTCAAATACTCACTGGAAGAATATACTCTAGCTTTATATGTAAGCCCTGTTCTCTGACAGGCAACTGAGGCCTGTGCAAGGCGACAGATGTGTATATCACTGGTGTGGAGAAATGAAGTGAATTTAAAAAAAAAAAAAGAAAAAAGAAAAAAAAAATGCTTGAACCACCCCACCACTCAGATGCAAACTTTTCATTACGAAAAATTTAATTTTAAAATATAATCAATATGGAGATAAAATGCTGCCTTTACAGAATTATTCTTTAATACCATCACACATTCAAGAGCAAGACAGCTGCAGTTTTCAATGGACAATATCTAAAAGCCATTACTGACATAAAAGGTCATCATTTTCATTGAAAGCACTATGAGTTCTACCAGGGCAGAGTATGGCCCACTGAAACTGATGTCTATGATAACATCCATACACCTGTGTTCACAGCAGTTGTGCACTTTTCTGTTATATTCACTCTTTCAGGCTTTACAAATAATTGGAAGAAAAATAATAAAACCCACATAACAATGAAAGAAAAATCAATTGAACACTACATAAAAAACATGCAATCAGGTACTTTACCGCCAACGGTAGTGTTTTATTTCACGATACAGTCTGTCCAGTGGAATGGAATTTTGTTTTGGGGGTGGGGGTGATGTTTGGTTTTTGTTTGTTTGCTTTTTCAAGAACAGTAACCAAGACTGATACATAAAGAAAAAGAGCATTACAGTTATTTCCTGGAAAGACTGCAAGAATATGGGCAGGGCTACAGGAAAATCATAAACACAATAATATAAAAATACACATATGCATACATATATATGTAAGTTTTCTGCTATTTTCATCGAGCTTTGCAATTTTCGTGTGTCAAAAAAACAGGGACAGAGAAAAATAACTTTAGAGAGAAAAATCATCACTTTAATCTAGACCACTACGCACTGTGTAACACCACTTTTGATTCACTAAACAAAAGTCACACCCCAGCAACAAGGATAGCTAACATGTCTCAAATGCTACAGTGTCTCTCTCTGTAGGGATCTGATACCAAGAGAGAAAGAAAACAAACAAAAAAAAAACAACCAAAAACCAACAACCACTCTCAACAACAAAAAACCCTGAAAACCAGAAATGCACTAAGAGGTAACTTTCAGACACAAAAACAAACCAAAGACAAATAGTGCTAATGTCGATATAGATCTTTTCAAAGCAACTGGTGGTATATGTCACCCTAAGGTGTAATCATAATTACTATGCTCCTACTGAGACAAAAGTACTCCATGCCAAGCTTGCATGCCAGTATTTCTTCAAAGCTACTTGTTAGTCATTTTGACAATAACAGCTTATCTCTACTTAGTCATGATGTGCTATTCACAAGGCTAATTTATTTATTTATTTAAAGGAGTTGTTAATGTAGGCAAACTTGACAGTGTCTGCAATATCCTTCCAGAAAAGCAGAGGATCATATCTACTCTGGGCAGTTTCTTAGCATTTTTTCTGATGGTTCAAGCTCTAAATTAGCTATATGCTTCACCTGCATCGCCCACCCTTGTCCTATAAAGCTAAACGAGAACAAAGGTTCTATTTGTGTTCCCCATGACAAAACCAGAATAAATTATGTCTTGCTCATGTAGTTCCAGCACGACGGTTAATTGCATTTGTTTCATATATCTCCAAACAGCTTGGTACTTTAATTACATTCTCTAACACCAAGCTCCTCTGATTCACTGTCACTTCCACTGAGCACTTCAACTGTATTCCTTCTAGCTACATACAATTTTAAACACTTACTAATAATTACATTTCTAGATGTCCTCAGTTTGTGTACAAAGACATGTCCAGTACTAGTGGTCTTTAACGTTAATGTTCAAAATACATTACAGTAGGAAAATAAAACAGAAAAAATCCCTGCAGAGTTATTACCATGCTGATAGCCGCAAACGTTCCATTCAATCCTTTCACAGTTAAAACTTCCTACTGTTTAGCATGTACATACATTACGCAGAAATCTTATCACTAGAGCAATCTGAACATTAAACAAGCACAGCATATTATGCAACCCATGTGAAACTGCACTTGAATGTCCCCCTCTTCTTGCCTCCTTCCTTGCTAGGGAGTGGGGGAAGATGAGAGGAGGGGGAGAAATACCCTAAGCAGCCCGTGACTGCAAACAATAAACCTAAAGTCCTTGCTTCAGGACTGATACAGTGAACACTCTAAGAGGCAGCTTCCAGAATAAAATTTGCTCTGACGGGCAAAATCAGCCAGGGTCCCAGACATTAAATTCACCAAAAGTGTAGAAGACCATGTAGAAGTGCAAATACTCAATACTAGAAGGACTGCCGAACATTTGGTCCCAGCACGCACTCATGTAGAGCTGTATGCTCTTACAGATGCTCGCTTCCTAGCTGTGTGCTTCAACTACTGTAACGCATCTAACGTCTGTACTGCAGCACAGCGCCATCCTCTACTTTGAAAGACAATTTACCCTTGCATTGAAGTTTCCGTCCTACTAAAGCGGACTTCCCCGAGATGCTGATTTATAGTTCCCCATCCATTACTTAAACTTGAAAACCGCAAGAAGTGTTGTAGAGCAGTCCCAAAGGAGGGAGTGCGAGGGGGTGGAATTCACCCTTTTCCCCAGACGCTGCTGAGATTCATGACAACTCCGGAAAGCCCATAATGAGGGGGTGAGGGGGCGGATGGCGGCCAGACCCTCCCGCCCCACCCTCGAGCGGAGCCCCACGCCCGCACCTGCCCGGCCGTGGGGGGGTGCTGGGCGGGTGGCGCTGTGCCGCCCGCCTTGCCTTCCGCCGCCAGCGCCTGCTCCAGCTCCAGCCCCCGCCAGCGCCAAAGGAGGCGTTTAGGGACTCTGGAAATTCGCCAGTTCGCCTCACCTGGAGCCGAGGCAGAACTAACCCATTTATTTCATCAGCTGGCTCTCCCGGTAGAAAGTTTAACAATAGAAAGAGGCAAAGTAATATCAGTTAACCACAGCTCCCTGCCTTTCTTTCTCCTTACCGCCTACCCCCGAAATAAAAGATCTAGCACGGTAGTTTTTACTCTTTCCTCGCTACCTCAAGCTGACGTACTTCCATTCATAAGCTGCTTTTCCATTTTGGTAGCAGACGGAAAGGACTGCTTATTGGAAACATATATTCTTTGCCCGCTCCCCCCACCTCCCCGAAATACCATTTTTATACCAGAATCACACTTAAGGCTCTGTAATGCTAAAGCTTATAATGCCGGCCATGTGCTGTCCCAAATCAGATTCAGATGAAGGGGATTTCTGCACAGAAACGACATATCTAAAATAAGCGAACTTACCATAGACTTGAAAAAATGCAAATCCAAAGAGCAGGAGTGGCGTCAGCAGACCCATTTTGACATATTAAAGCAATCCCGATCGCCTGCGAGACCAATTCCACAGAGATCCGGAAAAAGAGTATCCAAAGCCAATAAGAGGTAGGTCCAAAAGTTTTCAGTTTCCTAGCAGCTACTTAAAGTGGAACGGGAAATCTTGAAATCAAAAGCTGCAGATGGAAGGGTCTTGAATGTGACACTTTTAGATCCATACAGATTAGAACAACGAGCGAGCTCCGAAGGCTTCTGCTTTGCACACACGCTCCTTCCTAAATTCCCACCAATCCAGCCCAAGCAGAGGAATTATTCAAGTGTGTCTAAGACTCTCTTTAGGATCCATGGCAATCCAAAAGCGAGCTCTTTCTTCGGAAGACAAGAAGAGACTGAGAAAGGACCTGATTCCTAGAAAGTGCTCCACAAACTTCCCGGCACTTTGCAGGAAAACCATTGGCTTGGTTTGGCTATTTTGCTTTCCTCTCGCCCTCCCCCTACCCCTTTCTCTCTCTTTCTCTACCAAATCAGTTCAAGCTGCGGAGTTTCTCACTTAACTTCCATAATAGGAACGCCTAGGCAATGTGCTACAGGAGGGGACCGGCTTTCTCAGCATCCCCTCGAAATAAAGCCCTGTTTTCTACGCCTCCCCTCCTCACTGAAAAACCAAGCGGGAACTGCTGGAGGGCAGCAACTCCGGGGCGGCGCGGGAGCAGCGGGGGCTGCTGCCCTGCAGTCGTGGCGGCGGGGGTGAGGAGCTCCCGCCGCTCCAGCTCTCCCGGGCAGCCGCGGCAGCTCCACTCCGCTCCGCTCCCTTCTCCTCCTCTCCCCTACCGCCGCCTCCGCCTCCCTGCCGCCGCGGACACACCGGCTGGCAAAGGAGAGGGAGGAGAATGAACGCAGTTCCCGAGGCTGCCTGGGGAAGGGAGGCTGCGGGGTGTGGACTAAACCACTGTGCTCCACACCCACGCGTCCCTCTCCTCCTGGGGTAGGGAGATGAGGACGGCGATATAAAGAGGGCAGCCACGGGGCTGGAAATCAGGCTTGCTGCCGGCAGTGCCTACCCGCCTCTCCTCCACAATTGGGTATAGGTGGCGTTTACACGATCGCTCCTCACCGCTTCCTATTCAATGAATGGGCAGCTAATTTTTCGGCAAGTGATTTCATGGAACTGTTCCCTAATTAATTCGTTCCCTCTCTCGCGCAAACACACAGACACCTGGGAGTGAGACCCTTGAAAGGGTCTTCCCCAGAGATTGCTCTGCTCTGTAGAAAAGGAAGGAAAGGCGGCAAATGAAACGAAATGGATCACGCGTGACCCACAAAGCCTTTAGGACCAGCACGCTTGCTCAGCCAAAAATCAGGAATGGGGGAATCTCTCGCCTGGCGCCTGCTGCGCCCTCCCCATCCCTTTGGCGTTGTTCAGCCTGAAGAAGAGAAGGCTCCGGGGAGACCTCACAGCGGCCTTTCAGTACCTGAAGGGGCCAAAGGAAAGCGTGGGAGGGACGTTTTACAAGGGGAAATAGTGAGGGGGAACAGGTTTAAATTGGAAGGGGGGCGTGGGGGGGAGATTCAGATTAGACATTAGGAAGAAATTCTTCACGCTGAGGGTGGTGAGGCACTGGCACAGGTTGCCCAGGGAAGCTGTGGCTGCCCCCTCCCTGGAAGCGTTCAAAGCCAGGTTGGATGGGGCCTTGAGCAGCCTGGTCTGGTGGGAGGTGTCCCTACCCGCGGCAGGGGGGTTGGAACTGGATGGGTTCTAAGGTCCCTTCCCATCCAAACCACTCTGAATTCTCCAGGCCCCTCGGCGGGCGTGCAAATTCCGCCAGCGGGAAAGTTTCGCAGAACCGACTGCCATCCCCGGGGCTGGCGGAGTGGGCGGCGAGGGCGGAAGACGGGAAGAAGGACCGCGCCCCCGATCCCCAGGAACGAGGGAGAGTGGCCCCTCTCCCCTATGCACAGCAGAATAAACCCCAGACCACCACAGGAAAAAAAGAGCCAGGCACACGAAGGAAGGAGCAGCGTGAATGAAGCCGGAATTTAAAAGCGCCGGGGTGGCAGGGCAGGACAGGACAGGGGGTGACCAGGCAGAGGCGCACATGAAGGGGAGGGGGGCGGGGCGGGCAGAGGAGAGCGGCCCGGTCAGAGGCCACCAGCGGCCCCGGGTTGCCTGTTGGGGCGGCCGTTGCGGCCGCGCGCCGACCCAGCGCCAGGCGGGAGCGCGGCACTGTGAACCTGGAGCGCCCCCTACTGGCGCGCAGCAGGCAGCGGCCAACACCGCCCGCCCGGCCGTTGCCTTTTGTTGGCGGCGGAGCCCGCCGCGCGCGGCTCGGCTCAGGGAGGGCGGCGGGAGCAGGCGGCCCCTCGGCGGCCCCGCCCTCCCCCGGCGCGCGGGTGGCCGCGTGCCTCGGCGGCCCCCGGGGTGGAGCCTCCCGAAGGGCTGGGCGGGTGGAGGGGAGCCGATGTTGTGGCGGGAGTGTCTGAAATTAAGGCGCTACCGGAGCCCAAGGGGGCTGTTTTGGTAGACGAGAAGTTCCCAGGGAACCCGAAACAGAGTAGTGTTACATGTAACTCTCAGAGAAACCTGCTCAAATACATTATTCGCACATTTGGCCGGCTCGTATTTTTAGGTTTTAGGGAGATGTTGGAATTGAGGGTCGTTTTAACAAGAAAAAAAAACCTGGGGAATAAAAACGTGCAAGTTGCACTTTGCTATTTCATAGTCACACTTTCTGTTTCATAGCATCATAGAATGGTTTGGGTTGGAAGGGACCTAAAAGATATTCCAGTTCTAACCCCCCGCCATGGGCAGGGACACCTTTAAACAGAAAGGGGTTCCCTTCTTATGTGTTAAGCAACTAGTTTAAAATATTTTTCTCTTATCAAGTCTCTTTCTTGCTGTTTTTTATTTTGCATATACTAGAGATTTATTCTTTTAATAACTTGTTCACATAAAAGATCTGAACCACATTTCTGTACACTGCACACATACTCAAATAAATGGTCTGCAAGTTTTTTCTTACTTGATTCTTGTGTGTAAGTAGAGACAAATATTTTACTGTCGCCAAGCATAACAGGGTTTTTGTAGTCTAAGTTTGTGTCTAAGATTATTACTATTCCATTCAAAGCCAGATGACAACTCTGAAGCCTCTTTATGCAAATCAGAGAACGATGTCCTCCTATATTCACAATATGCCCTGCAGATAAATATATATTAATACATCTAAAGACTACCTTGTGAAGAAGGCTGTAATTAAGACTAATTATTGTAAGGTGATCAAAATGGTATTCTTTGTCAGTGTGCTTGCAAATTGGCAAAACGAGACAACCAAAAATCAGCTACCTGACAGCAGTATATATAACAAGACATGAAATATTAAAGAATATTTCCCTTTGTACCGGACATGTCAAGGACACAGTGAAAATGCCGAGTTATTTATTATAAAGTTTTAAATTAGAAATATCTATACACTGTATGGTTACTTACATGCTTCTCAAATAAATATAAGATAAATTAGTTATAGCTGATGTAGACCAGAACTCTTTGTAGATATATACAATCTTCAAAACCCTTACATACAGATGAAGGGTATAATGACTCATACAAACATTCTCCGTGAAATCAACGGGTTATTCATTATACCTGCTACTGGTTTATTCATTTGCTTCCACAGAATAGTGCTTGTCAACTATTAAACATTTTGCAAAACTTTGAAAAGAATGAGCCAAATTTAATCAACCATTTGCAAGCATAAATTTTGCCTATATGTATTTCAGTGATATTTTTTTCTTTGAGAAGAGTTAACAGTCCTCCAAAATAGCAGAATCCAAGACCGTTGTTTTGTATTGGTGCTGTGTGTCCAAATTCAGAAAACTCGGCTAGTTTGGCTAGTCTACAAACAAAACAAAGCAAAGCAAAATAAAACAAGGTCTGAAAAAAGCCCCCAAAATAAAAGGTCATCTACAGATCTACTGGAGCATTACAGTAGAGGTTCACATGTGTTATGGCTTACAAGCACAGGTCATGTCACTGGCCTACAGAACTTGCTTGAAACAGTGTTTGCTTCCATTACAAGATACATTCCAGATACTAGAATAATAATAATAATAATAAAAAAAAATTTGCTTCTCTTTCTTGGCTTTCAGTAACCTCATACGAACATGGCCCCCACAAAACTTGGCTTGAATAGCAAAGTCTGTACAGAGGAACTGAATGTGCCGACTATTTGTTTTCCTATGAGCAATATGTCACCTGAAGAAATACTTGTGTGAACAGAATGAAGAAAAGACATGTCAGTATCGGTGCATATAAAGGCTCAGTTCAAAGAGTGTTGTTGAGGTGGGACTTTAAAAGAGGGAAATGGCACAGTAAGATTGACCTGGTTTGTACTAATGTGAGTCATCAAATGAGGCAGGACTAATTTGGTAAAACAACTTTAAGATCAGACATCTGTACAAGTCTGGTACAAGTAAAGATTTAATTGTTTCCCCAGCCTGATATTTCATATCTTTGATTCCTAGACTTAATATATCTGCATTAAAATATCTATTTAGTATATGAAAGATCAGATCCAGTGTTTGAAGCACAAGTGTTCTAAGACTACCTCTCTGTTTCAGGTGAGCTTCATTGTTCACAGCATTTTTCTTCTAAACCAACATTACCATTTCTGGTGTTACAAATGTATATAACAAACTTCTTTTCCTGGTTGCCATAAAAAGCTCTTGTTATCTTCTGAAAGAGAAGAGGTTGAGTTGAGTTGGAGCATACAGAATTTGTTCTGGATACTAACGCTACTTATTCAGGCAATTGCTGAAATGGACTAGAGATCTTTAATATCCAAAACCACACGTCATGTGATGGCCATATAATTTAGAAGTAGGCAACAAATTTAAATATTTTAGTTAGAAGCCTGGTCTTTCTAGACTCTAAGAGTAGAGCAAAAGGCAGATCCAGAGGATAATTCAGAGGATGTAAGGTTAGACAGCCTTAGAAACACAAAAACAAAAGGGAAAAAAAATCTAGACTGAACATGGACTTTCTCAGAGAACATATCTGTCTTCCTCTGTGCTATTCTGTTCCAGGTCATTGAGTTCTGATGTCATCTGACTATTGAATACATGATGAGAGAGCAGAACTTATTGGTTTTAATCCTTATAAATGCTGAAGCGTGGTTGTTATTCCTGCTGCAGAGGAAGACTGGACATTGAATCAAGAATTCAGTCCAGGAAAAGAAAACACGTTATGAGAAAAACTGTAAGAACTGTGGCTGGATCTCTCTCATGAAGGCCCCCAAAGGTTATTTTTTATGTTGTCCCTGGCTGCCACAATTTTCACTAATCTACTTTCCTAGAACTACTCTCGTGGGTAAAAAAAAAAACAAAACGAGTGCTAGAAGCATGTGTTTGTTTCTCTGTCTCACAGGTGCCCCTTGCAGCACATAGGACCACCTTCTGTTTCAACATTAAAAATTCCAGAGTTGTGGCATCTGACTTCAGAATGTTCCTATGGAAATACCAATCAAGCAACACTAAGAACCCTATTTTGAAATGTGCTTACATTGCTAGACTGTGTCAGTATGTCTGCAGTATTTTTAATTACTAGTACAGCTACAGTGCTTACCACAGTTATAAGAATGATCTATGCTGTTGGTAAGATAAATATTTGGTAAATTAAATTATTGCAAGTTTTTGATATATATCATATGCTCAATTTAGGTTTTGCATCCACAGCTCATTAAATGTGCAAAAACTGGTAACAGAAAGATGGTATGGTTTCTTGACAATTTTTAAAACAGCCTCACCTAAAATAAATGCTACTTTATTCATTTATTTTTAACTGGGATTCAGAGTAGGCAAGAAGCACAAATATTTATACGATAGATACAATTTTATTACATAAATCATGTACTTTCGATTCGTTCTATGGGTATACCTTTTACCACCCATAAAAAATGATGGAGTGTCTTTCACACTTTGCAGCTTGGTCAAAAATTCAAGAAGGAGTGGAGAATAATTCTTAGTTAAAAAAAGACTTTGAAAATGGTTTATACATAAAGCCAGGGTCAGATTTCTCCTCTCTGAGGGCAAAAGGGGAAGGTCAAAGGAAGTTTCTATTATAGCTGTGGCATTCACAAAAGAACTGGTAAGTTTACTGCTGTATGAAACATGGGTCTGTGTTTTCCTGCTGAATAAAAGATGGTAGCACACCATCCTTTTGAGATATCTAGAGCTGGCATTGTAAAAAGCAACAGCATCTTTATACTAAAGGGATAAGAACAGCACACATTAGAAATGTCTGTGACTTAGTGCAGTAGTGGCTGAACTCAAAACCTCTAGTGTGAAGAGTACAGTGCCTGTCACAATCGTAAACACTTAAGCTGTTTCAGAACTGCTGGGCTTCATATAAACTTCTGTAAACTTGCATAGAGCAGGTGGAACCAGAGGCGCACAGGGACAGGACGAGGCAACAGACAGAAGTTGTGATGTGGGAAGGTTCTAGCTAGATGTCAGCAAACAGTTTTTTACTATGAGAGCAGACAAACAGGTGCCCAAGGGTGCTTTGAAATCACTGTTGCTGGAGATGTTAAAAACTTAATCGGACAATGTCCTAGACATTGAAAGTAAACCAGCTTTGAGTTGAACTAGAAGATCTTCAGAGGTCCCTTCTGACCAATATTTTTCTAAGTTTCCATAATTCTATGACTAGCAATACTAACAAAGTTCTGAGCATAGAAGTATACTTTGACACTGAATACCAAGGTTTCTTAGTAGATAATTATGTACTAAAATGTTCAGTAGTACCTGCTTCTGTTATAAAATTAGAAAGCTGCACACACAAGCTATAAATAAAAGAACTGCTTGATTTGCCTCAGATTTAGGCCATTCTTGTTGCATTATTAGGAGTCTTTGTTGAGTGACTCCTAAGGGCATTCCTTGCTCTCTGCTGTTTGGAAATGCTTCCCTTTGCAACTGCAATATCTAAAATTAATAGCCTTTCTGCCAAGACTAGAAAGTTGCACATCAAGCTTATGGTTGTCTCCACATTGTAGACTGTAGCGTGAGTTCAATTATTTGCAACAGGACACAGTGCATTCCTTCCAGTCTATGCACAGACTACATCTGGCTAGCCTTCTCCATGTCAGGAATTTCTACTTATACACTAATATTTTCATCATATTGGTACATCTATACATCTCCCAATTGCACGTGCACAGGTTGTGAGTGTTCGTGATTGCTGTAACAGGAATTTCTATTCCCTCTTTTCCATCCAGGATTCTGTGTATGTTATTCATTTTTTGTTTACTAAAGGGAAAGTCCATTACTTAGTAAGATGAAGGCACCAATTATGAAATAAGATGCTAACCTACATAAATAAGGACAGCAAAGACATATTCTATCAACTACATGTAAAATAAGATTCCAAGAGTAATTTTGCTTATTCCTTTGATAATGTAGGCCTCTATCCAGACATTCATTTTTACTAAAAATTAAGAAAAATGCACCCTGCCCTAATTTACACACAAAAAATAAAAATCATTTCCTAAGTGAAAAGTTAAGCTTAATTTCAAAAGACAGTTTAGGTTTACAGAGGACATAAGGTAGTGGTTGTATCATTCAAAGAAAGAATGAGCATTTAAAGTGAAGAACT
Source organism: Neomorphus geoffroyi (assembly GCA_033558235.1). NCBI lineage: Eukaryota > Metazoa > Chordata > Aves > Cuculiformes > Neomorphidae > Neomorphus > Neomorphus geoffroyi. The sequence continues at coordinate 71,815,487 of JAUMJM010000005.1, read as the reverse complement.
GGAAGAGGATAAAATCTTAACCCATTTACGTGAGAGGCGCAAAGGAGAAATTTTCACTAGAAAAATTTATTTCATCACAATGAGATCAGACTGATTCCTATGAAAATAAGTGTAGCTAATGCACCCTGACTTCCAAAGATCAGAAAATCAAGCTATACAGCAGCACAACATTTATAACCGTACACAATGATACATGAATAAGTCTTAAGCTGAACACCATATTCCTACATAATTATATTACAAATAACATGTTATGCTCTCTTATTAAATGACATATGTCACATTTTCCATAACAAGTGTGTATTGACAGCCAACTACATTAGCCAACAATATTTACACTTTAATTACAGCTTTTAAAATGGAAATATGTAACTGTATATGTACATCAGTTGTTAATGGGGCAGAAATTCATACAAAGAGATCCATATGTAAATGTCCATTATGTAGATACCCATCTGTAGGTAGGCAAATATTCCTTACAGTAGCAAAGGTTTAATTTAATAATGTAGGAATCAAGATTTATTATGTCATTAATGAGTCAATTCACTTAAAAATTCTAATAGACACATACGGTATTATTTTTTGATCTTAAATGGCTTTTTAATTTAGCTGGAGTTTATAGTTACTGTTTTGTAGAAAAAGAAACCAGTCTTACTGAGATCCCTTTGTTATCTCTGGCCTCCAAAGTGTCAATGGCACGGATAGGTTATTCCTTAGCATGAATTCTGCTGTACTACAGTCTTGAATTGTAATCATATATTAGTCAAACTACAGACCTGTTGTGGTACCACAGAGCTTCTGATTTATGAAGATGTCAGCTCCTGAGAATCTGGTCCATCACTATGGTGGCAAACCTAACAGCATTAGAGGCTCCTGCATGTTTCAACCAGTGGGTTGTAATGTTCCCATCAGGCTATGATTCTTTTTGCAATATGGTGCTGTCAACACGGTTCTCATCAGTTATACATATCAATGGATTATTAACAATATTTGTCAGACTTCTATATTAGTTTTGTCCCAGAACAGCCTTGCCTCGCTTCAGCAATAGAATTACATTTTGCATTGTCTCAAGAAATGTTTTTAAATTAGAACTGATGTTTCAGTCATATGATTTTTCACTGCTGATGTAATTTAGTTTTTTATCTAAATTTTTATATGAGTATATGACTTACTTTTTAAAAGTGTGATTCTATTAAAGGGAGCTGAAGCACAGAGAGTATCCGCAGCAGAATTTGGGCTAGTACCTCTCCCATACATGGCAGAATAAAAGAGTGGATAAGACACGTACATTTACAAAGGAAACTGGAAAGAAACACAAAAAAAGGAAAAAAAACCTGAAACCTCAGAGCAAGACTTCTCCTTAAAAAGTGTGCATTTAATCAAAATGACGAGTACAAATGTAAACGAGTATCCTATATAATCACTAGAGGAACTATTGCATTTTTTTATATTTTGCAGTTAGAGCCATTATGGGATTTAATTGCCTAAACTGTATACAAAATCACCAAACTTTTACCAGAAAAATATGTAGGAATGTTTTTTCTCTGTGCTGCATATGCTGTTATACTGGGAGCAGCTGTGCCAGTGCACAGTTCCTTTAAAACCAATAAAACTACATGCAAAGGGGCCAGCTCAGAACACAGAAACAGAAGCCAATGACTCATTTTAACGTCTGTCTCTGAACTGAAACACAAAATAGCAATTACCTCAAAGCTGCTTACTGCCACAGCTAGGAAGACTCTTTCACATTTAAAGCACACTACCCACACAACAGAAAATCTCTTTTTTTTTTTTTTTCCAATGTACAGCTTGCAATATTGTGGCTGATGGTAGAATTTAGCATGTTTCAATCTAAGCCATCAGTTCAAATCTTGCCTGTGGTGATGGTGACCAAAAGTTATTACTTGATTCCCAGCTTAAATTATTTTAGAGTCAGCTTTCCGAAGACAAGAGAAACACATTGTAAGCTTATCTTACCCAGACAATCAGCAATAGTTCAGCCTCCTAGGACAACCTTGAGAAGAATAGGGTATTTTGCACTGTTGTGGCCCAGAAGGTACTTATCTTGAGAATGAAGAAAGAATTGGGTTTCAACAACATCTACCACAATGAGATCCTATAACCAGCACTGAGTATCTATGGACTTCTGTAATACAAACAGAAATTAAATCCCACCACCACTTTACCTGCTGAAAGATTTTCTAAAGGAAATGTATCTTCTGTGATTCCGGCAAAAAGTTACATTAAAAAATCAATTTTTTATCATTTCCCAAGAAAAAGAATATGTACTAGCTTTTTAACCTGTGTCATGTCTACTAAAACGTACAATTTAAAATAAATGAGCCAATATATGGAATAAAGCCACAAGTAAAATAAGGTAAATGCCTATATGTATTAAAGTCAAAATACTGTAGTAATGCCTATAGATGTGTAGGTGGTATGAAATAGTGAGAACGTGTGCTGGATTTATTATTTTTTAAATATCTAAAAAGAAACATGAGTCCATTATGAAAAATAGAAGGCAAGATATATTCTTATATGAATTTGCATGGAATTTACTTGAGAAATTTCCATGAGTGCTAATAGGACTCGAATCCTTGTATAACAAAAAGACACTAGAAGTCTTTTCCAGTATCCTTCAGAAAAAATAGTACAGCTGATCCAAGTCATTGAAATAATGCATTGGCCACCCGTACAATTTTTCCTCTGGGAGTCATAGAGATCCTTTCAAGTGATGTATATTTTGAAGAAAAGTGACTTAAATTCTGATATACTCTATTGTTATCCATTCCTGTTCTTTAGTGGTTTTGCGGGGACATAGAATAATGCTGATAATTTTCTCATAGTAGTTCTGACATAAAAGTCCAAGTACAAACTTTTTCCTTCCTTCTCCCCCTGTCTGTAAATCCATTTAATTTTCCTATTGCGTGACCTGAAAGTTGGTTAGTGATTCAACATACGCTTAGTTAAAACAAGTTTGAATCCGTTCATTTTCAAATGACCATAAACCTACATTGCTCAAATGAAACATGCAACATCTTCTGAGTCAAAAAGGAGCTTGCCTTTTAGCCATCAATTCAGTTTCTACCTTTAAACTACTTAAAAATAACAAGGATTGTATTTCTAAAAGCTTGTGGATGCTGAACACATCAGTGATCAGCATATTTGCAGAAAATGTCTTTTTTGGCCTGTGCTTACAAGCTTTCAGTTGCTTAAGTTATATCTTTGATAAGCAATATGTAGTAAAACTGATTCAGCCTTCTCTGATACCAACACAATAAAAAGAGGGAGCAATGACTCTGGAGCTGGATACCTGATACATGCAGAGGTGTCTCTCTTGCCAGAAATAAGATTATAGAGTGGCACAGGAAGGTTAGAGCATTTGAACTGCTAAATCCTGGATTTGTAAGCAGTGACTTAATCAGAGACTGCTAAGTCAAATCACAAAGTATTCCTAAAAAGAGTGTCAAGATGAGCAAAAAAATGAAATGAGGGCTGAGTGACAGAGAGTAAATGTGAAGAACCTCTGGATTCTTATAAGGATGTCTTGAAACATCTTAAAATACAGTGGAAATTTGGATTTGAATTCTTTCAGTCCCTAGAAATCAAAGTTGCAATAATTAATAACCACATTTCTCATTCTAGGCAAATAGCAGATGAAAGATAGAAGATTTTTTTATGTAGGAAAATTATCCCTTATTACATTTTCTAAAGTCTTGCTCAGCATTAACATTTTAGATCTACATCGTATTTAAGGTGCTTAAATCAAACTGCTTAATATTCTGGACTGACAGGATCATTAAGCTGAACAGTAAGATTGCTGTCACATGCACTTCAGGCACTTACAGAAGGAAATTTTCTATTTTTAATTCCAAATGTTTAAAGAGAAATCTTTCTTGTTCAAACTGCAACCATATTTCAGTTTTTTGAGAGGCATTAAATATATGTTAGAAACTTAACTCTTATGATGTTTTGTTTTTCTCTTACATTGTAAACTATTTAAGCAAAAGATTAGAATTCTGTGTGCAGCAGTTTTGGTATAGTAGTTACCTCATTGTAATCAATTTATAATCTCTATTAATTTATGCCTGGCGGTATTTAAGAATCATCTACTGTAGCTATAGGTGTTTGGACTGGTGACGTTGTATATTGACTCCCATTTGGCCTCTATTATCTTAAAACATGAAGAAGTATCTACCAAATTTTATTCAATGTTAAGAGCAAAATGATTTTGCAGAAAAATATTTCTACAAGACCAGGTTTATCAAAATTATTTAGAGGTACTTCACAGCACTGGTAGCATCTGTGTGGAAGCCTCACTATTGTTGCAAGTCAATGCGAGTTAAGTGTCTAGCAATTAGTTTCTTTCAACAGTTCTCAACAGTTACCTATCTAAATATTTTTATTCTGGCATTCTATGAAAACTTCCATCACACAGTCTTTGATCTGGAGATCTAGAAAACAAACTAAAGCCTGTTAAAGGGAGTTTGAAGTGCTAAGTACACTTCTTTCAGACAAAATACAAAGTGCAATTACAACTCTTTCAGTAGGAAGATACCAGGTATTATAGGAATTACCACCGGACTCACCAAGCAGCATGGCTAGGCTTGGTCAGAAGCTGTCGTGTGCTGAAATAGTTTCCAATGGAGAAAGCCATGCCCAAACCAGAAGACAGTGAATAAAATTGCAATGAATATGAACTGCCATAATCAGGAGCACAAAGGCATTTCCAGGGGAAAATTAGGAATACAAAGTTAAGTTAGAAGATATCTGAGAAAAAAAATGCTACTTTTGTTCTTTAACAGAGAAGGAATCACATATAATCTTTGAAGAAGTCAGGATTGAACCTGTTTCAGTGTCATCCCCTAAAGAAAAAAGTCACAAAATGTAAGTCACAAAATGTAATTATTGACCACATGTTGTTCTTTTGTATTTGCAATAATGTACGAAAAGAACAGGGATTTTAGCAAATATTTTGTCAGAATATCAGATCTTTACACTAAAATCTAGTCCTAGGTTACAACAGCAGCTGATAAAACCATTCTCTTTTTTCTGTTGTTTCCTCAGGAAGTATGATTCTAAAGTCCGCTCACAGTCTATTTGAAGATCATTACCTTCATCTTTTTTTTTTCCCTAATTATATAGAAGTTGAAATTGTAATATAAATAGTAATTAAATCTCACTGCCACATTAAATACCAGTACCACAACAACATCTTGTTGTTCCTGCAACAACTGAGCTGTTTTTTCTTTCTCCCTTTCTTTCCCTATTGAGTTCCAGCTGAAAAGTAGAGTTCAACTGAATCACTTTACTGCTTTGGAGATTGAACATAGTTGAGACTACTAAGGGACTTCAAGATAAAACATCCAATTGGTCATTTGGATTTGTTTTTATAAGAGGCAGAGACTGTGAAAAAAAAGGTTCTGCCAAAAAAACATTGGCAATCTCAGTAATATTGTTCTGTCTACTTATTTTGGCTTTTTCCTCAGTATAAGGTTGCATACTGAAGGCATTTCCTCTGAAAGTTAAAAAGTGAGCTCACTGAAACAATTGTGATAAGATATTCTTTCTGTAGCTTCTGAAATTAGATAAGTCTGTCTTATCACCATGTTTCATTAATTCCACTACAATAGAGTAATCTCTTGTTCTCATATAAGCTCCTTTCAGCTTCCATTTAATTCATTCCTTTTTAGTTTCCAGAAAGGATACATCTTTTGAAAGAATGATCAAAAGAAAGCAAGAATCCAAGAGGGGCATCTGTATATTAGGAGTTAAATTTCCAATTTTTCTCTTGAAGAGGGGCAGCTACCTGATAGATCAGTTTCTAATTTTCCTCCCTAATGTGCCTAAGGTGAACATTGCTGACTTAAGAAGAGATCTATGTAATTTGAAAAGATGACTAAAAGAAGCAAAGCATTTAGTTTTAACAGATATAAACTCTTAACACCACCAGGTATGACTCATCTTGTTCCCATCAAGAAGCAACCACCTCAAGGGAATTAAGCAAAATAACTCTTGGCTAGGATAGTCTGTATAAAGCAAAGCGCTCACTGCGTTTTAAAAAAATATTTTAAATTTAAAACTTTAACACTCCACAGATAGCATTACAGCCACATGACATTACTTGAAAACTTGCCCTGAAGTATAACTCAAAACTGTGGTAACTCCCATTTCATGTAAAAGGAAGATACATCTTTGTTAATCCTTGTGTTATACCTCACCGAAAGCAGTGGTGAAGTCCAAACATTGACTGTAATATAAGTTAAAACATAGCAATCATGGCAATAAGTAAGATTTCAATACAAATCATTTTACTTCTTCCACTGAAAGTGTAATCGGATTTAAATGATACTGTCATAATTTTGAAGGAAAATTCAAATCTTTCTAGTCTGGTCTCTTATGTGAGATAAATCTATAAATTAGTATACTTAGGAAGAAGGAAGAAGTTATGGGAAAACTGTGACTTGGGATTCAGAAGTTTGAATATTGCCCTCTAACTTAAGTGTGCTTTGTTCTCTAGAATAGCTAAACATGAAATATCCAGCTAAAGATAGATCTTACATTTCATAAATTTATTATCATCTGACTGTGGGATGGACCTGAAAAACAAAATTTGCATAGTCTGGCATTGATTCACGGATAGAAGGAAAACTTTAATATTGTATGATGCTAGAGTAACCTTTGAGATATTCCAAGGAGACTGTGAATGAAAATGGAGTGTACTGTTAATATATCACTCACAGGCAATGGAGAGATGTAATCTCTAATACATGGTAATCTTCTGTGTGTGCATCTCATAAATTTGAGACAAACATACAAAAATCCTTATATTAGAAATTAGTTGCACTCTATTACTGGTGATGTTTGCCCTCACTTTCTGTACATATGTATGTATGTATTTTAAAAACTCCCCTAAATAGTTTTAACCATGGCTAAACTGAAAAACACATGGCTATGGTAAAATAATAGCTACACCTTTTAAATTGATTTTGGATTTCCTGATTCATTTATTTAAAAAATTATTTCCCCAGGATCTTCATGGTCAGCTAAACTGGAAGGAAAAAAAGTGCACATGCCTTGGCTGCTCTTTCCTGTGGTGTGCTTAAGAAACTCAATCACTTTGCTTGTATACTCTCATGACCATTTTTTTTTAAATCTATCCTGCTAAAAATGCAGTAGAATTAAAATACCTAATTCCCATTGAAAGAAAAAGTAATGTTTTGTTTGCATAGTTTGAACTAGCCAAAGCTCTTCTCTCTGCCTTTAGCTACCCCAGAATGTCTGACATCTAGCTCATACAGAGTAAAGAAATTAGCAGTTAAAATGATACTTTTAAGAAAGCTGTAGTGATATTGATTGATTTCATTAGAGGTGCACCTAATACTTTTTTTCCTACTGCTTGATCTTTACTCTGTGTTTTGTGCAAACCCTGCAAAAAAGAATTCCACATGATCTGAAAAAATAAACTGGAATATGTAACAAATATATAAGAACTTACAGACGTTGTTCCAAATGATTGTTGCTGTAACATAATGTAGTAGAGTCCTGTCTTTACCCCGGATACTGTTTTAAAATTATTTTACTTTAATTCAGATCTGTGGGATAATTAGTTGCTGTTTCAGGATAGTTCTAAGAGCCTATGAAACATTCTTCATAGCAAGTAGTTACTCTTTCACCCCAGAAGGAGTTCTCCTTTTCTGTATGAAGATTGCTGCTCTAAAGATGACATCAAAACTTTGTTGTTTTTTTTTTAATAGCCACACATAATTTCTTCAGGGCAAAAGACTTCCTTAGTATGTAGAAAATACTCTGTGTCTACTAGGAATCAGTGTAGTGCAGTCTCTGCTTGGAGTGATAAGTTAAATGAATGTAGACAACAACTAAGTCACTTCTTTGTTGAAAGTGAATGCTAATGACATTTATCCCATCCTTCATGATAATTTCATTCAAAAGACTAAAATGCTGGGGGGAAAAAATCCTGCATTTTAAGAAATATGCATAAACTGTCCGTTACTTGCTCAGTTACAAACTGCTGAGAGTAGCATCAATACATATTTAAATTATTTTTTAAATCCTTGTGTATATCTGTTCTATGTCTAAAAAGGTTTTTCATGAAGGGGTCTTGATTTGCATTTTGAAACTGAAGAACAGTTAACAGTTCATGCCATATGAATAACTGTTTTTCATAAAAAAATATGTATAAGAGAATATATATTAAAACACAGTGCAGTGGTCACATCCTCAGAGCTATCCAACTAAGTATCTGTTGTTGTCTCTATTTAAAATTCATTTGTCACTTTCATGGTGATGTTACATATTATGACTGAGCTATTCTGCCACCTTACCACTACTGCAAGTGAAGCATCCTCCTCCTTTTTTCCCAGTCCTTTGTCTTCCCTGTGCACAATCCTGACTATACAGCTTTCCCTACCTAACTCCAAGGCACATACTTTTAGTTTGGATTAAATTTTTTGCCTAGTTAGCAATATGAACCTAATGTGCTATACAAGTCCAGTGAGTGCCAACAGCAAAACAGAAGTGGATCATGTGAGCAGGGAAAGCTTGTCTCTGCTCAGTGATGGGAAGCTCTTACATCAGCTTAAGTCACATCACTTTATTCACCTAGAGCTTACCATTCACAGGATGCAGAGCTGATAAAACATCTTGTTGCTACAGAGAGAAGTGTAGCAACCTTCCTTTTCCCATCCCAGCACTTAACTCTTCCTCATTTCTCCCTTTCCTTCTTCTAGCTACTCAGCCTTGCATCCCCCCCTTCACTGAACAAATCTAACTCATTAAAATTAGGGGAAAAAAAGGCAACATTTGTTTCTTTCTGATTGCTTAATTTTCTGTGATTTTAGTGAATTAAGCAGGCTTGTAGGAGGCTAAGAAAAGCAGCAGTAAAGGAAAAGGAAAGAAAGACAATTGAGGACTGCTAGCATTGCTTTGCCTTGCCTTAAAGCGCCAATCCTTTTTAGATTCCATTGTACCACATTTTTTCTAGATTCTTTTTGTTTGTTACTTTATCTGTCTGAAAAGTCCTTTTACATTAAACTTCTCTAAAGGACTGATTTAAGAAAGATAGTATTTAATTGAGAAACTACTTTAAATATGCCAATGGGTTAATTAGCATAATTTTCAAATGCTAGTCTTTATTTATTTTAAGGGCAGGAGCTGTAAGACATGAAACACCATACAAAAGTGTACTTGCTTATAAAGTACATTCAGGTAAGTTTTTTCCCCTTTCTCAACCCTCTTCTTTTGAAAAAACTGACCTTCTCCTGCAGGGCATTTTTCCAGCTCTTGACTGATAGAATATATTTCCTTGTAAGTCTTGCAAGCTGAATGAACAGGCAGTCCTTTTCACTGCACAAATCACAAGAAATGAAACTAAGGAAATCTGAGTTCATATTCCCATATAAAGGCTGGGTTTATACTGCTTGAACAAGTGTATCAATCCTTTACTGCCTATGAACTAAAAAGAAGCTTTTTATGGTATAAGTAACAGATAATTCTTTGTTGGCTATGTATGTACCCTAAAAGGTGAGATAAGAGATTCGTTGACCATTTGAAAAATGATGTGGTATACAAACAGCAAATAGTAGCGGTCTGTGTTCTTGCATTTGTTTGGCATTGCTTCACAGGCGCGTTTTCAGAAGTGCCATACAACCTCCTGTTTCAGATTTATCCACTCTAATGGGAGCAGAGAGAGTGCGTGCCCTTGAACACTGGCAGTTCCTGGCCGCAGAATAGTCTCTTGCCCCCATGGAGAATATCTGTGGGTCAGTCATGCTTCTTTAATGGATTCCTGGAATTGGCCTGGCATATGACTAAGAATTAATCTAAAAGTGAAAAAGAGAACTTTAAAGAAGTAAGTCCTAGATGTCTGCTGAGAGAATAGAGACTACAATTACACTGTAATTTTAAATATATGATCTTATCAAATTTTTTATTGTTATTTTTTTCAGCTATGTGTTTATAGATATATTTCCATAAAGGCTGACTCTTCAGTATTCCTGCTATGAATGACACTATTGTATAATATAAAGCTGATAAATGTAGCATGACAAGTTAAACTGTTTACATCTGATGGATAATAAGATATTTACTTACGTATTTATTTAGAAACAAGTACTAGGTATCTGTTAAGATACTCTTGGTTGTACCATGGGTGATATTAAGATGGTATTAAAATTATGTAAAACAGGAAGGATGTATTTCCATTTCTTTCACAGTATTAAGAAAGAAAAGTCAAAACAAAGACATAAGATTGCTTTAATTAAGTTGATTTCTGGTTTCTGAAAGAGTTTTTGTTTTATCTCAAAACTCAGTACAGATTGTTGAAATAAAAGAGCTGTAGTTTTTGAGTAATAACACTACATATGGTTAACACCAGACAGTGCCTATGCAAGGCTGGAAGCTGCAAGCTGAGATGTGAAAGTAAAGTGGGAGGAAAACGAATGAGATGTCAGATACATGCTTAGTAGCTTTTCAGGCAGTATGTTTGAATGAGCACAACAGTATTAGCATATACTGAGTTATTATTTGTTATATGATAGCAAGGCAAGTATTCATGCAATTGTTTATTATTACAATCTGGCCTGTAAAAACACTTACAATCTGTAAAACACTTACTTACAGAAGAGAACTTATCGCTAATATGTTGCAATATACTTGAAGGATCTGGTAAATACCCTTGATTTAATTTGTTAAGCACTATTACATACCTTGTGTGTAAGACTGCCTTTTGTTGACTAGTACCAATAGCACTGACAAGACTTACTATACTCCTGTGTTTTTGAACACCTTTTCTTTTATTGAAACTGCTAGGATCAATGGCAATTATTAGATTTTAATAAGGTTTATTTCATCATCAATATGCTGTCAGATATGCTAGTAGCTTTGACCATTTCAGGTCTTAGTCAAAGTCATATTCTTCTTACTACTACACTAAAATGTCTAAAAATGACTAAAAATGACTAAAAATGACTAAAAATGTCTTTACATGTCCAATTATGTGTTAGATCATTATAACTTTAATTATCTAGTTATAAAAAACTGTATACCACCTAATAGCATAACACCTCACGTATATAATGTCTTAGTGGTCTATGTGATCAGTTCTTGCACCAAAACAACCAGTTAAACTGGCAAAGCAAAACACTGCAGAGGCAGGAAATTACAGAGGGTTTACACATACATATATGTGTGGTCTAAGAATCACACATTAGTTGCATGATCACTCGTAAAGACAACAGATAAAGATACAGAATCAAGGATGAGAGCACGGTTTCATCTGGTGTCAGACAGTAGAGTACTGCATCAAGTTTTAGTTTTTGCACTCTTTACTGGGAAGGATTTAGAGGAGACTTCTTCAGGACATAATTTAGAAAACTTCAATGTAAAGATTTTAACAAAAATGTAAAGATTAGTATTAATTTGTGAAATTTTGCGCGCAGGAGCTGAAGAAAAGTTGTTGTGGTATGCTTCTGTCACATTTGTTTGAAAGTCAGTATCAAACACTCGACTACTACCCGACAGCGTAGGTTATTGCCATTATTTAGAACCAAGAATGAATGATATTTTGTGGCACATTTTATCACATCAGAAAAAAAATCATAGAAATTAGCTGCAGGCATTATTGGAAGACACATAATATCTGATTCAGAAGGTCAAAATGGGCAACATTTTCTGGGCTTTAGTTCTTCGAGTTTATGGAAGTTTCACGTTAGTTGAAAGGGAGTTTTGACTATGTTACTCCATTTCTCACAGAAAGTGTTAATTAGATGCATCAGCTACTTAGAATATATTTAGTATGATTACAAATATGTACAGTCTCATATTTAGTATGCTGTATCCCATGAAAACTCTGAGTGAAAGCAGGAAGTGTGCTATGAACGAATCACAATCACAGTGATCTTGCCTCTTTCATTGTTTGCATATGCTTTCAGTTGTTCAGAGCCTTTAGAATAGCTAGCTGAATGGAGATGCATAAAGACAAAATGCAGGATATAGGTTTATAAACTCCCCTATTACTTCAGGCTGGAAAAATTATATTCTTTTTTGTAGCCTTTTTGGTGATAGCTTTGTTACTTGTATGTCGTAAGTGGACTTTTTAAAGTAGAAATACATTCTTTCGTATAAAGTTACTGAACAGCAGCAAAAAATTGTAGTACCTCATATCATATGCAGTCAGTGAGGTAGGATCTCTTTCTCCCTATCACATGCACTGTGTTCTACAAACGCAGCTATTTGTAGTTAATTGTCCACTGAACAATACGATTTTACACATAAAAATAATGATCCATTTTATGCCTTGCAGAGGAAAAAATCTGCTTAGTTTCTATGAAAATATATGTTCATTACTACTGCAGGACAGTTGGTTTGATAATTTAGTATCACGTCTGCATATAAAATGTAGCACTTTTTCTGCCTTTTTAACTTCATCAAGTCAAATCAAATTTAAACTGGACAGCCAAAATAAATACTTCCAGCTGAGGAAAAAACATATTTTTATATGTAGGAGTATCCTGTTAGTTCCATTTCATGCAATTCTTAAAATTGTTGAAGACCCTACCAGTCAGAGAGTGTTGGAAAATGGAGTTATACAGTTGAACAAGACAACTTCTCAAGAAGTGAGAAAAGAAGAAGATTCTCTTTCTCTGTGGTCACCGTATTCCATACCACATTTCTACCAAAAAGAGAAAGTAAGAGCTCATGTTATGGAATATATCTGGTTCTTGGTTCACTGGAATTTTATATATACACACACATATATATAAAAAGAACAGAAATATCACAGTAATGAGTTCAGTCCATTAATAAACTCCTTTGTCAACATGTAGTTATGACAGACTTTTAAAACCTGTGTGTTATATACTAATTCCATTACTCAAAAGTAAATGCCAGTTTTCAACATGTGTAAAATTATAAGAATCTGGCAGGAATAGATATACCAGACCCTATTTAATATTAGATAAAATGGCGTTTATGTCTTAACACAATTTTGTACTGAAAAGATCTATATAATCATCACATTGGTTTATCAGTATCCCGGGAATGCCCTTTCACTGATTCCATTTGTGATACACTATAATGAGCGATAGTGTGTTTAATCCACACCTCTAGAATTATGTTTGTGATAAGAAATCACTTTTATATTCTGGAAAAAAGTCTTCTTGAAGGCTTTCAGTGAGTTGTGTGCTGAACTGTTTCAGTGAGTTCAATAGGTCATGAATCATGTGAATCTGTCTGACACAATTTGCAATTCTTTTATTTAAGATCAGAATTCCACTGTGATTTGAAACACATTCATTGCAATGATCACAAAACTATTTTTAATATTTATGGAATGGTACTACAGATCCCGCTGTAAATTCAAAGCATATGTTTACCAGTGACAAGAAACAGAGGAATGCGCTAAATTTTATGAACTGTTAATGAGTCAATAAATTGACTGTTTTGCAGCCAGAACTCTCTTACTGCTGGCATTGTACAACATTCCAATCTGGATTTCTTATGGAGAAAGAAGTTCTACTCCAAATTTTAACACTATTTTTTTCCTTATTTTTCTTCACACTAGGGTCTTGTGTCTTAAGAAGAAATCCACAACTGAATGAGAATCACAGGGTGCATTTCTCACTATTGTGAAGGTAGGTAGCTATCAGAATACGTCTCCAGCATCACTGATTTATTATCACCACCACATCACATAATCCTTTTCACAAACTTCTTAAGCTTCATTTTAGATGTAAATAATTTCAAACCAGAATTGTCTAGTCTCCAGAATTTCAGTGTTCTAATGTTTAGATGTGTTCCACATTTATTCCCAGCCATATTTTTACCCACGTGTTCTGCCAGTGTTTAAAGAGCTTTACTCTTTTTGACTTCTACCCGAGGAGGTATTTATAGAGAGGGGCCATAATTCATCTCAGCCTTTGCTTTGGTAGATGGAACGAGCCCTAAATGGCTGCACATGTACCAGTTCACCCTTGCTGGACATGCACAGCAGCACTGTATGTCCTGTTCCACTGAGGTCTGATGATAGTACTAATGACTTCGTATTTCTGCTAAAAATGTTTTTCAAGATGGATCACATTCATTTTATTCATGTCTAAGGCCACTGACAGATACTGGTCTGCTATATCGCAAGATTGGGTACTGGACTCCTTTTGATCTTCAGATATTTCTGGATAACAAGAGTTCCAGACAAAAACTCTTGCCTTTTGCATTACTGAGTTTTGTATAATTTCTGTTATATCCAGATCTTCCTGTATGATATCTGAATTTCCTTCTGTATTAATAATGCCATCTCATTGGCAAGTCTTGTTCAAATAGTCCCCTTTTTTAACAGCCCTGAGACTAATCATGTCAGAAACGAATGGTTAAGCTCCCATTTGTCTGATACTTAGTTTCTTGGTACTTCTCACTGCTGTTGCTGTGTAGTCAGTGCCTCTGCACAATTTTTTTACTAAATCTGACCTCCATTTTAAGTAATACTTGTCCATATAGTGCTATTAGAATGTTTTGCCATGGTCTACCTAAGGTCTGAAACATTTGTCTGGACTATAGCCTGGCATTTTATAGTTTGCATTTTATCTGAATTCCTGTACTACCATATCTAATTGTTCAGAATTTTACACGCTGCTGTAGTCAGATTGCTAGACCTATAGTTATACAATACTTTTCTGTTTGTTTTTACATCCTTTGCAAGACCTTATTCAGCTTGACTTGGCAATTGTCTCCATCCCTGAACCCTGAATTCTTTGCTGACCTGTCCTTTTCTCCATTCCTTTGTACCGTATTAGCATTTTTATGTGATTGTATATCCTGAACAATATGTTGCCCTCCTCCTAGTTTGATACACATATTCATCATAGTACTAAGTATTTCTAATCGGAAATTCCTGAATCCCATCACAACCAAATCCTTATCTCCACAGTTAAAGCTATGATTCTTTTAGGTATCAGTGGGGTGAGCACAGCTAGTGGCCCATGAGAGCCTGGAAATAAAATCTACAAATAGACCAAATAGGATAACAGAACTGTGAGAAGAAATATGAAACAGCAAAAAAAAAGTGCTGATGTAGCGTTCTTTTTTTGTAATGCTTTCCTATAAATGCTATAAACAGAATAATACGGACTTTAATTCCATTTCTAAAAATCAACCACAACTATAGTATCGGTAGTGCTGCCTATTCCTCTTGCAGCACAAGTCAAATGGAAAAGCTAATACATCACTTCATTTTTACTTATATTTCCTTGCGTGCCGTTTCTCTCAGTCCTCACTTTCATGCAGGCCAATGACTGTATTTTTAATATGCATCTAAAGCATTATTCTAGAACTACCAGCCTGAATAAGCAAGCTTGTAAGAGTATTTAATACTGTCCCACTGCAACATTTGTCATTAAGATGCTTGACCAAGGAGCTAATCTTTTCATTGCCATTTAAATCCACGAGTCACAAAGATATTTCCAATATGTTCCTAATTAATTGCACCATATACTTTTATGTTTGCTGCACACTAAAGGCATGTTAGCCAGTGTATTCCTTATGATCCAGTTGTGTGACTTACAGTTAAGAAAATGCATTCGTATGTGTTACTTAATACAAAGACATAGATTATTATAGTGTAGCTGGATTATGATTGTATCCATTGTATGTAGAATATGCATGGTACAAACACACAGGGAAATATGGCATTCTTCTCAACCTAAAAAGAATATTGTACCCTAACAGAAAAGGTGCAACCAGAATAATGGGAGATAAGCATATAATTATATATTTTCTGGAAATTATAAGTTTTTTACCTTTTACAAAACATGAAGATATACTTGCCTGCACAGACAAACCTATCTACCTCATCTTTGCTATTTTAATAAGATATTAGTAATATTTTTTTTTCTTACTTTAAATTATATTTCCCAGCTTGTAAATAAATAGAAATTTTTCAAACCTGCCTAAATGTATTAGGTAAAGAGTGTTAGGAAATTATTTTGACGTACCATTCTAGGAAAACACGGAGGCTCAGATTAAGTATGATAAACATCATTTCAGTATGAAGCAGGAAGTTCAAACATTCCGTTGGCTTTGGGTCAGAGAGATAAAACAGAATAATACAAACCAAAAAAACTGTGAAGACACCAAAACTGACAGAAACAGGTAAAATGAGATGGTGAAACAGTATGTCACCTTCTGGGACAGATGTTAACTGCTGAAACAATCAACAGCTAATAAACAAGCAGCACCTCACACAATAATCATGCCAGTAGTTCAAATTCTTCAACTGGCATTTACTTTTATATAAACTGAATGATTAAATGGCAACAGCTTGGGATGCTATGATTCGATGAGAAATTATTTACATCATATTCACAATCATATGCCAGGACCATCTGCATATCCAGGCTATCCACAAAACTGCCTGCGTTGAAGTTATGACTCATATTACTAAATCTACTGGACAACTGGTTGTCTTTTAATTGGTAGAAGAAAGTTCTCTCTTCACCTCTAAGGGCTCTGGTAAAATTTAGAGACTGAAGTCCAAAATAAAGGCGAAAACAAGAGAGTAGCCAATACTGCTAATATTATTTTATTTATCTACTATTTTATACAGCTTTTTTTCATTGTTATTATGGTCACAGAAGGACATATGTACACATATTTTGTGTGTTACATTCATCAACATCTCCACAGCAAGTAAAAGCCAATATGAGCAACCTAATTTAGCAAGAGATATCCCTGCCCATGGCAGATGGGTTGGACTAGATGATCTTTCAAGGTGCCTTCCAAACCATTGTATGATTCTATATTTAGAAGCTTAGTTGTTAATATATTTCATAGAATCATAGAATCATAAGGTTGGAAGAGACCTCTGAGGTCATCGAGTCCAACCGTACCTGTCTCCCTACTAAACCATGTCCCTAAGGAACTCATCCACCCATCTTTTAAACATCTCCAGGGATGGTGACTCCACCACCTCCCTGGGCAGCTGTGCCAGTGCCTGACCACACTTTCTGTGAAGAAATTTTTCCTAATGTCTAGTCTGAACCTCCCTTGGCACAACTTACGGCCATTTCCTCTTGTCCTATCACTGTCACTTGCGAGAAGAGACCAGCACCCACCTCACCACAACCTCCTTTTAGGCAGTTGTAGACAGTGATGAGGTCTCCCCTCAGCCTCCGTTTCTCCAGACTAAACAACTTTAGTTCCCTCAGCTGCTCTTCATAGGACTTGTTCTCCAGCCCCTTCACCAGCCTCGTTGCCCTTCTCTGCACGCGCTCCAACACCTCACAGTATCACAGTATCATAAGGTTGGAAAAGACCTTTGAGATCATCGAGTCCAACCTATGACCCAACACCTACACCTACTCCTACTCGTCAACTACACCATGTCACTAAGAGCCTCATCCAATCTCTCCTTAAACACCTCCAGGGACAGTGACTCCACCACCTCCCTGGGCAGCGCATTCCAATGGCCAATCACCCTTTCAGTGAAGAACTTCTTCCTAATGTCAAGTCTAAACCTCCCCTGGTGAAGCTTGAGACTGTGTCCTCTTGTTCTGTCACCGGTCACCTGAGAGAAGAGACCAACCCCTGCCTGACTACAACCTCCCTTTAGGTAGTTGTAGAGAGCAATAAGGTCTCCCCTGAGCCTCCTCTTCTCCAGGCTAAACAACCCCAGCTCCCTCAGTCGCTCCTCATAGGGCTTGTGCTCCAGCCCCTTCACCATCTTCGTTGCTTTCCTCTGGACACACTCCAGCATCTCAACATCTTTCTTAAACTGAGGGGCCCAGAACTGGACACAGCACTCAAGGTGTGGCCTGACCAGTGTCGAGTATAAGGGAATGATGACCTCTCTAGTCCTGCTGGCCACACTATTCCTGATGCAGGCCAAGATAGCATTGGCCTTCTTGGCCACTTGGGCACACTGCTGGCTCATGTTGAGTTTCCTGTCCACCAGCACTCCCAAGTCCCTTTCCGCCTGACTGCTCTCCAGCCACTCTGTCCCCAGCCTGTAGCTCTGCATGGGGTTGTTGTGTCCAAAGTGCAGATCCCGGCATTTGGACTTGTTAAACCTCATGCTATTGGAATCAGCCCATCTCTCCAGCCTGTCAAGGTCCCTCTGTAGGGCCCTCCTACCCTCTAGCAGGTCAACACTTCCTCCCAGCTTGGTGTCATCTGCAAACTTGCTGATGAAGGACCTAGTCCCCTCATCCAGATCATCAATGAAGATATTAAACAGGACCAGACCGAACACCGATCCCTGGGGACACCACTAGTGACCGTCCGCCAACTGGATGAGACACCATTCACTACCACCCTTTGGGCTCGGCCATCCAACCAATTCCTAACTCAGCATAGAACATTCCCATCCAAGCCATGGGCTGCCAGCTTCTCCAGGAGTCTGCTATGGGAGACAGTGCCAAAGGCCTTGCTGAAGTCCAGGAACACGACATCCACAGCCTTCCTCTCATCCACCAGGCAAGTTACACGGTCGTAAAGGAGATCAGGTTGATCAGGCAGGACCTGCGCCTCCTAAATCCATGCTGGATGGGCCTGATCTCTCCCTCATTCTGCAGGTGCCGCATGATTGCACCCAGGATTATCCTCTCTATAATTTTACCTGGAACCAAGGCCAGGCTGTCAGGTCTGTAATTACCTGGATCATCCCTATGGCCCTTCTTGTGGATGGGCATCACATTGGCCGACTTCCAGTCATCCAGGACCTCTCCAGTGAGCCAGGACTGCTGATAAATGATGGAAAGCGGCTTAGCAAGCTCATCTGCCAGCTCTCTTATCACCCTAGGGTGGATCCCATCTGACCCCATAGACTTCTGAGGATCCAAGTGGCTCAGCAGGTCTCTAACTTCTTCCTCCGGGATGACAGGGGCACCCTGTCCCCATCCATCACTTCAGAAGACCCGTTGTCCAGTGAACAATCTGCAATGTGCTTCATGTAGTGAGGGGCCCAAAACTGAACACAACACTAGAGGTGCAGCCTCACCAGTCCTGAGTACAGGGACACAATCACATCCCTGCTCCTGCTGGCCACGCTGTGTCTGACATAGGCCAAGATGCCATTGGCCCTCCTGGCCACCTGGGAACACTGCTGGCTCATGTTCAAGCCAGCTGTCAACAAATTTGCTGGGCAGACCATAGTTTCTCCAGGGCAAAGAGACATACTTTGCAAGATAAGAAAAACTGTAGATGAACAGCACATATTACACACATTTATATTAAGTTTATACAAGTCTTTATCTTTTGCTTGCATAGAAGTTCGCAACTTATAGCAGTTAAATAAGTAGCTTTTCAAGTCACTATTCAGAAAATATTGTAGCAGTACTCCTTTATGAAAACTCCACTAGTAACTTGATGGCAACAGTTGTTGATGTACCTTTGCTAGAGTTTCAATATTTCTCACTCTACACAGTAAAGCTTTATTTTAAACTGCAGCAATTGACCATGCACCAGCCACAATTTAAGTCTACCAAGAGTTAAACTTCTGAATTTCTACCTCTAAAAATATGATAATAAAGCTACATTTGTACTCCAAACCAGCAAATTGCTGGCTGTAAGTGTAACTCTTCTCAAATAAAAATTAAATCTATTTGGTGGTCATGCCTACTTGTTTTTTTCTTGAATAGGTGATAAATTTACTTTCTTAGAATTCCAGGTAGAACTGTGTTATCTTATTGTCAATCTTATTTTATAAAAGTGCTCAGCATTTAATGAAAACTGGTCACCTAAAAAAATTAGTCTTCTAAAAATACAGGAGAAGGCACATATAATCATAGAATCATAGAACCGTTTAGTTGGAAAAGACCTTTGAGATTGAGTGGAACCATGCCTGTCCACTACTAAACCATAGCCCTGAGCACCTCACCTACCTGTCTTTTAAGTACTTCCAGAGCTGGTGACTCAACCACCTCCATGGGCACCCTATTCTAGTGCCTCATAACCCTTTCAGTGAACAAATTTTTCTTAATGTCTGATTTGAACTTCCCCTACTGCAACTTAGGCCATTTCCTCTCATTCTATTGTTTATTACTTGGGAAAAGAAACCAACACTCACCCTGCTACAACCTCCTTTCACGCACTTGTAGACAGCAAAAAGGTCTCCCCTCAGCCTCCTTTTCTCCAGGCTAAACAGACCCAGTTCCCTCAGCCTCATAAGGCTTGTTTTCCAGGCCCTTCACCAACCTTATTACCCTTCTCTGCACACACACCAGCACCTCAATGTTCTTGTAGTGAGGGGCCCAAAACCGAACCCAGTATTTGAGATGCAGCTTCACTGATGCCAAGTACAGGGGCACAATCACCTCCCTGCTCCTGCTGGCCACACTGTGTCTGACACAGGCCAAGATGCCATTGGCCCTCTTGGCCACCTGGGCCACTGCTGGCTCATGTTCAGCCGGCTGTCAACCAACACCCCCAGGTCCTTCTCCTCCAGGTAGCTCTCCAGCCACTCCTCCCCAAGCCTGTAATGCCACATGGGGTTGTTGTGTCCCAAATGGAGGACTCTGCACTTGGCCTTGTTGAACCTCATCCCGTTGGTCTCAGCCCATTGATCCAGCCTGTCCAAATTCCTCTGCAGAGCCTCCCTTCCTTCAAGCAGATTGACACATCCACTCAGCTTGATGTCATCTGCAAATTTGCTGAGGATACACTCAGTCCTGTCATCCAGATCATTGATAAAAGAAATTGAATACCACTTGAGACTGGCCTCCAACTGGATTTAACTTCATTTACCATCACCCTTTGGGCCCGGCCATCCAGCCAGTTCTTTATCCAGCAGAGGCTGTGCCTGTCCAGGCCAACGGCAGCCAGTTTCTCAAGCAGAATGCTGTGAGAAACGGTGTCAAAGGCTTTACCAAAGTCCAGGTACACCACATCCACAGCCTTTCCCTCATCCATTAAACCTTGTCATAACCTTGTAACCTTGTCATAGAAGGAGATCAGGCTGGTCTGACAGGACCTGCCTTTCATAAACCCATGCTGACTGATCACCTGATTATCCCATGTGCTGTGTAATAGCACTCAAGATGAGCTGCTCCACGACTTTCCGTGGCACTAAAGTGAAACTGATAGGCCTGTAGTTCCCCGGATCCTTCCTCCAACCCTTCTTGTGAATAGGTGTAACATTTGCCAACCTCCAGTCCAACGGAACTTCCCCAGTTAGCCAGGACTGCTGGTAGGTGATGGGAAGGAGTTTAGTGAGCATCTTTGCTAGCTCCCTCTGTACTCTTTGGTGGATTTCATCCAGCCCCATAGACTTGTGAATGTCTAATTGGCTGAGCAGGTCTCTAACCGTTTCCGCTTGGATCATGGGAGCTTTGTTCTGCTCCCCCTCCCCATCTTATGGCTCAGGAGGCTGAGTACATCTGAACTAAATTAATCACTGAGGCAAAGAAAGCATTAAGTACCTCAGCCTTAGATACATAGATAGATAGACAGACAGACAGATTTCACAATTCCTCATCTAGATTTTATTTATTTGCAGTCAAGAAAAAAGCAGTCTTAGAGTGCAGACAGTGTATAATAAATACTGCAAAGCTCTGCTTTGAGGACACTGGTGAATACATTTCTCCTGAGGTTTAAAATCAACATCCATGGTGGCAAACACCAGGATGCAATCCTGTTCCTACTCATATCAAAGGAAGCTTTCCTCTTAATTTCAGTGCAACTAGAATTTCTTCTGAGGAGTCCTGCAGCCTTGACAGAAGAGGATTTCCTACTGAGCTAGTAAGACAATAATTTCAGCAGTAAAATAGATTTGCACCCATTGTATTTATCTCCTCCTCAATGCTTTTAATTCATTGAAAAGGCTTAAGGCAACACTTTACCCTGCCAAACCTGAAAAAAAAAATATTTGAATGATAGTAATGGAAAAGTAATTTATTTTTAGATTTCTATTGCAATGATAGCTCTGGCTAAAATTTCCACAAATACCATTCTATATGCATCCTGTCCATCTCTTCTTAACATACAAATGAAAAGATTATGTAAGAGCTTCTGTTTAATCTCCTCTGCTGTCTGTTAAACATTCCAGAAAAAAGAAGCCATTTTTCTTGAAACAAGGAGGTTATTGACCCATATGGCATAAACCTCACATCTACAATGTCAACAGAAAAAATTACTGCTGAAGGCTTGAAAGTACTATTTGCCCATGTAAATTCAAAGGCATGGCCCCTTTTTATCTGTATGTTTTTCATGTTCGCTGTTATGTGAAAGTCCGATTAAAAGCTTTTCAAAATAACCTGAGTGTGTAATTAGGGGCACACAACTCCCATCCTGAGGTTAATATCCTCACAAACATGCAAAGTACAAATCTAGCAGAGAACCAGTCTGTTTCATAATTCAGTTTCAGTCTTTCCCCTCCACTTAAAGGCTTAGAGTGTTTTGCAGAATGATACATTCATTGTTGGTTTATCAACTTAGAGAATGAGTAGTTGTTGAGATATTCAAGTCATACACACTAACAGGTTAGTATCAATAAGTTACCATGTTCGGTTTTTATCTGGATTTGGAGACTAACATTTCACCCAAAAGTAAACTGATTTTTATATCCCTTACTTTCAAGTACTACATTGAAAAATGTATTGAAAAAATAATACAGTAAAGACAGCCCTGTGTCATGATGTAAAAATATGTTTTTATATACTGTGCTTTACTATGTCATAAAGCAAATGATAGCTCTAAAAAAATTAACAGACATTGGTTTGAAATGGTGGGTTTGAATTCACAGTATCATAGTATCACAAGGCTGGAAAAGACCTTTGAGATCATCGAGTCCAACCTATGACCCAATACTAACACCTACTGGTCGTCTAAACCTAAGTGCCTCATCCAATCTCCTTTTAAACACATCCAGGTATGGTGACTCAACCTCCCCGGGCAGCTCATTCCAATGACCAATAACCCTTTCAGTGAAGAATTTTTACCTTATATCAAGCCTAAACCTCCCCTGATGAAGCTTAAGACTGTGTCCTCTTGTTCTGTCGCCGGCCACCTGAGAGAGACCAACCCCTGCGTGTGGAAGCAGTTTGAGAGAAAAGAATGCTACTGAAAAGACTCACTGCTGAAAGTGAGACACAATACCAAATATTTATAGAAGTTTAATAACCTATACATTTCTCTGTTATATTCAGAATAAAGCCAGTATTCTAGGAAGGAATTCTTTATTATCTTTTTACTGAAAAATAAAGATGAAAAGCTCCATCAGAATAAGTCTGTAGTTGTGAAATGGTGACATTAAATAGACGTAAGTTCTGGTTGAAAGGAATAGATATGTAGTTTTGATAGCTGTATTTATGCCCATACATGTAGGAACCTAAATCCCTCCTTGTTGTGGTTTGGGATTTTTCCGATGAATTTTTCTTCCTTTTGCCAATAAAGGGAGTTTCAGCAGACGCGAGGGGGATGGGGGGAGGACGTTTCCGGGGAAACCGGGACAGAGGTCGTGCCCGGACATCCGTTTTCCTCTCGGACGGCAGTGGCGACAACGGCAGCGGCAGTCCCTGAGTGCATGCGGTTTGCAATCTCTGAAGGAAAGATCACGGGTCATCTGAATCTTCCACAACTCCGGCAGAACTCGCACTAAGTTTTCCATCTCCCTCCCCCGCCCTTCCCCGGCTGCGGGGGGGTCGCGCTTCCCCGTGCAGGGCAGCGACTGCTCGCCAGCTCTTAAAGAGACCTGCATCGCAAGAGTTTGGGTACAGGACTCAATCTATTTCTTAAGACTTTTAGGTTTTAGTTGTGATTAGTGTTGATCCTGTTTTGTATACACATATATTTGTAGCTAAGAACTGTTATCTCTTCTATACGATTTTTTTTTTCCTGATTAAAGATCTTTAATATCTGATAACATATCTTAGTTTTCATCTAAACTAAGACACTCCTCAAGATGTAGTCATGAATACTCATTTTACACATCCAGGCAAAAGATAGTGTGAAAAATAAAATTCACCCAATGACCTGTACTGAACCATGAAAGATGGGACTTTGGCTTCAGATCATTTAACTGTCATTTACTGCCTCTGCATTTTCCTGTGTTTCCTTTTCCATCAGCCTGATTACCACAATATTTGTGTATGTATAGAAGGTTTCTTCAGTTTCATTTACCCTCATTATACCCACAACTCATTGTCTGCCTGGGAAATCAAAGGTTTTGAAAGACAGTGCACTTCTGTACACACTAAAACCAGACAAGAACATATTCTACTGAGGAAGATGTAACAATAGGCAAAGATCAACATGTAAAATAATCCTTTTGAAGTTACTTAACTAAATTTAGATCTAAATTTAAATTTAGAAAAGAGAAAGGTAAAAGGAAAGGAGGAATACTTGGCTTGCTCCATAGAAGCAAGAAGGAGGATTTTCTTGATAAAAGGATTTTCTATACTGTTATTTCTCCCCAATACCATTCCACATGAAGTAGTTTATGTTACAGTTTCTTCTTTCTTTTTTTGTGGGTGCGGGGGTGGGGATTAGGGGAGTGTTTCTTTATGTCCTTGTCATTTATTTCGGCTTCTATAAGTGATTGACATGCATTTATGAGAAAGGGAAAGAAATTACAGTGGGGGGTATACATCTTGAGCTAAAAGAGGGTAAGTTCAGATAGCAAGAATAAATAACACACCATTTCAGTAAGAAGATACAGCATAGCAGACAGAGTTCTGCCAGAGAGATCAAAACCCCTCTATCATGCTTATTTTCTTTGTCTTTCCTGAACAGAGGTATTGGGTTTTACATTACACTGATATAGTAGGAGAGATTCTATTAGAAGTGGGTTTTCTGGGAGTGCCTCCAATACTTGAAAATGAGCTAGTGGATCAGAGAGTGCTCACTGGGCTGTGTATTAGGTGAGCAGCTGGAGCTGACTGTATGGTTCCTGCCTTATCAGCCACAGGTTGGAGCGGAGCAAGAGCTTAGTGGTAGAGCCAGTGCTTTATTAAAAGCTCCATCTCAAAAAAAGGGAGCAATCAAGAAAATGTGCATTTGATGATGGGATTCATGACCACCTTTGGGGTCCCTCTGGCAAGAGAGGGGTGTAAAAGTCACCGATCTCTGCCTTCATTGGTACAAAATATTCTTCTTAACTGCATAAAGCAGTGAAAAGATATTGACAGGAAAGTGTCAATGCAGTCACTTGAATGAAGACTTTGTAGTGCCACTGAATGATAGGGAAACAAATGACAAGGAGAAAGTGAAGATCTGCCTGAAGGCAAGAAAGCCATATCACAAATAATGAAAGATTTCAATCATGAAGAAAATGCAGAAAAAACCTGGCTCCTTTCCTATCCTTTGTCTTGTTGCTGTGGGTACAAGAGCAATGTTTATCAAAATGAATGATATAAATAATTCTACAAACACATGTTCTACATAAGTGGCAAACATCTCTAGAGGACAGTGCATTAAATTGTGGATATTATCTATCCAAACTAAAAATCAGAAAAGCATGAAATTAGTAATTGACTCAATTTACCTCATTTATTAGCAGCCTAGACCTCTGTTTGAATTAATATTGCCCAATGGAATTTCAAGTGGTAGTGACATGGTGTAGCATGACACAAATTAGAGCCTGTTCCTCCTACTTTACAGCAAACCACCCATATCTCCAATTAGGTTAGTTCTAATCTAATGTGCATGCTTTCACGACTTCTATTGACAATAAAATATGACTTTTTCCCCCTTCCTTCTCTGATGCCAGACTTGTTTTACCAAGTAGCTGATTTTCTTAATAGCATGCTGGCATTGACATATAGGGTACTGACTGCATTCTCTTTCTGACTATCTTACGCTTTATTGCCCTATGCTGTACTGTAGATCACATCCAGTCACAATTAAATGTATCATTTTCCACACAAAGTACAGTAATGGCCTGGACAAATATTTGACCATAACATATTGCCTATCATTTTACAATACAAATGATACAATTTAACACTTCTTAGTTATCTACCATTTTCCCAAACAATATTTGGGTTTGCCATTTTTCTTCCTATGTAACTTAAAATGAGAGGTTTTCATTTATTTAGTATTAATTAACCTTGATAATGTACTAGATACCCAAAAATTTTGCTTGCTGCCTGCAAACAGGCAAGTAGGGCCTGATTCACAGGCTATCAGGAAAAATAGGAGATAATCTGTCGGTATTGAAGGATTTTGTGTTAGACTTCTAGAAATGTCCAAACAATGGTATTGAACTCATTTTATATACAAAACAATTGAAAAGGATGAAATAAAATGAAGCAAGTTGGTTGATTTTTTTTTTACTTTGAAAAAAAAATGATTGTAATTGCAGTCATGACCTTGGCATTGGGAATTTCCTGGGGATTTAATAACCAGCCAAGGGGTAATGGCCCTTGGCTTTGCCTTAGGCCATCAGCTCTCTTAGCTGGTTATTAATCCCTAGAAAATGCCCTGTACGTCAATTATTAATGTTTAAGTTATGTGTAGGCAAGTTCTTGCCTTATTTAAACATTTTTGAGGAAATATAAGTACAAATTCAAAATCTTGCAAAATGCCATATTAAAAAATCAGTGACAATTTTTGATTTTGTATTGCTAAATTAACTCACAATATTTTATGCTTGAACTGTACTAATTCACGTTAGCTCTGTTTATTCCAGTCAGCTTTTGATCCAGCCCAACAAATACTGCTATGACTATAGAATTTATTATGTCATAATTGAAGTTTCTTACATTTTCTGCATTTGTAGTCTTGCAATTTTCTACAGAGGCGGAAGAGATTATCAGGTCGTGTGTATCCTTAAGGATTCAGTTCTTCTTTTTCTCCCAGCACTGAATTGTGATAATATTCTTATCCTCAGAATGAAAAAAATCCAGCAACAAGCTTATCCTATCTATGGCTACATAAGCCTTTTTTTTTCTTTAGGAGCATTAGTTTGGATCTCAATTCTGTGCATGTCAGAAAAAGCCTAGAAGGAAATAGAAGTGAATCTAATGTACCTGTTCTGAATCAGATTTAGAATTTGCTATAAGGAAAAAAAAATTTTGAGGAAAACCATGTTATTGATTGAACTGCTTTACATTAATATGAAAAGTTTTAAGTAACACAGAAAGTAGTAAAAAGAGAGAAAAAGTGTGGTTTTATGTGATATAATAATCTTTCCATCTTGTGTGGTTCCAAAATAAGTAGATCTATGGTTGCAATTTCTTATTTCCTTATTTTGTTATAAAACTGAAGGTGGTGTTGCGGCAAAATAAGGATTCATACTTTAAATTTTATTTTATAATGTAATACTTGAGGATTTTTAGTATCCATTCCAAGAGTTTCCATTTCCTATCTACAGAATGTTTACTGTGTACATTTTACAATTAAGCAATGAGATGAGACAAGCAATACACTTCTGTAAGATTATAACATGCCTCTGGCAATGCTATATGGAACAAGGTCATATCTAGAATTACTTTAATCACCCAACTATAATAATTGCTTGGAAATACACTCCGTGCAGTGCCTTATTGCTAATAGAATTATAGCTGAGTCACACAATACAAGCTATAGTTAAGCCTGGGTAAGTAATTCTAATGTAAAGGCCCTTTTTTTTCAGCCATTTTTAACTTTCAAGCACTGGTCTTTTAGGCTTACGTATGACTGGCAGAAGCTCTGCATTGCTGAAGTGTTAAAAACTACCTTATAGAACTCATATTAATTTATAACCACACCCATTAGGTTGAATACAAAGTTCAAAATTAATTAAAATGCTGTTCAGTGCAGGAACATTTCTGAAGGTTTAATAGGCAAACAAAAGGCAAAAAAAAAGGTAAATCTAACCCACCAGATCCCAAAGCCAAGGCGGATTCATTGATGTCACAAAGACATATCCAAACTTCCCTTTCCTCTATCTAGAGACTAAGTCACCCTACTACTGAGATCTAGTCAAAAGTGCATTTTCTTGCTGCATGCTGGCTAGCTTTCACCAAGTGTAACCTGGACATGGCTACTATAAAGGGAAGAGCCAAGAAGAAAGCACTGGAGATACAAAGGCGTTGGCATTGTGAAAACTTTGCTGATATTTCTGAAAAAAAATAGTAACAGGTACACCTGTTGAACATCAATGGACAGAGCTTCCCGGACACATTCCTGTGCAACATGCTCTAGGTGAACCTGCTTTAGCAGGGGATTTGGACTAGATTATCTCCAGAGGTCCATTTCAACCCCTCCTATTCCGTGACTGTGATTCTGTGATTCTTACAAGTCAAGAGAAACAAATTTTCAGATTTGGATAATGCAAGTCTGAAGACTGTTGCTGAGATTTTGAACTACATCTGAAGATAAAATGAAAATCTGTGCACAAGTGTGACATAATGAATGTGATTTAGAGCTTAAGACAATATCAACTCTGAAGAATTGTAGTGACATTTCTAGTCACAAAGAACCATAGTAGGTAAAGCAAAGTGACCAACAAAGAGGCTGGTAATTAAAATCCTATGTTAAAGAAAGGAAAAATTATAAAATCTAATCTGGCCATCCACGAAAAAAAACCCAGAAAAAAACCCAGCACCACAAACAAAACACAAAAGCCACTCTTTTTCTATATGATGAATAGGTGTTATAATTAAACCAATATTGTCTGATTAATATAAATCTAATTATATGAGATGTATTGGTTACAGTTGCAGCAAAAGGAACCACCTGCTGTCTTTCCAGGTGTGCTGTACATCTGCAAGAAAAAACATGATATTTTTATTTTGTCCAGTTCGTAGCCTACTCATCTTCATGCATTCTTCCTTAAGCCTGTGTTTCACAAAGGATAACAAGATCATGGACTATGAGCTAGTCAAATACCATGAGCAGCAAATACTCAGTGGCAATTCCAGTCCCAGGAGTGCTGTATGGCCCAGAGATCTGCTTAAGAGAAAGTGTGAAGCTCCCTTGAAATCCTTGGGAAGAATAAGTTTGGGGTTGTTTAGCCTAGAGAAGAGAAGGCTTCCAAGCCTCGTTGTGGCCTTTCAATAAAGTGGGCCTATAGGAATGATTGGGACAAACTTTTTAGCAGGGCCTGTTTTTATAGCAGAAGGGGTAATGGTTTTAAACTAAAAGGGGGTAGATGCAGACTAGATACAAGGAAGAAAATTTTTACAGTGAGGGTGCTGAAACACTGGAACAGGTTGTCCAGACAGATGGTAGATGCCCCATCCCTGGAAACATTTAAAGTCACATTCAACGGGGCTCTGAGCCACCTGATCTAGTTGAAGATGCCCTTGCTTATTACAGGGGGGTTTGACTAGATGAACGTTAAAGGTAATTTCCAGCCCAAAATATTCTATGACTTTATTATAATAAACAACATCCTCTAGGGATTACTTGAACAATGGATAAAGGTTTTTTGACTTTTCAAACCAAAAGCTCTTCACAACAAAATCTCCCATTTATAGCTTCATTATCTATGACTTCCTTTTGAAGAAGCTCCTATGAAGTGAGAAAGAGACTAGTATTGTATTTTATTGTCTAGCTAATCTTCCTGTCATAATCTTAATGCTTCAGCTATTCTTGTCAGGAGGAATTATTATTTCACCTATTTGACTTCAAGGGATTTTTTTTTTGTATATGCCTGTAATGAAGAGAACATAGTCATATACTTAGAAATTTTACGTGTCAAAATCTATTATATTTTGTATTTTCTCAGGAAGCAATTAGATTCAAGCCACTGCACTGCCTTAATACAGATAGCCTGCACTTTTGTAGCATTATATATTTGAGAACATTTCATGAGGCATTTAGATCATTTGAGGTTTTTTGCTTATATTCAGTATTCTGTGAGCAAGGAACTATTATTGTCCCCATTTTGCAAGTATGGATATGGGAGAGCTTATGATTTGATCAACAGGAAGTAATCAAATTTAGGCATCCTAATTCCCAATAGCTATTCTTTTTCACACTCACTTGGCTTCATTTAACACTGCTTAGAGGTATGCCAAGGACAGGAAGAAGATGTGAATATGGAGGACAGAAAAGCAATTTTATTAATACCAGTAGTTGTTAAAAATCATCTGGAAACTTTGAAATAAAGTATTTAATGTTAGATTAGGAACTTAGAGAAAAACGATAAAAATTACCATGAATTGGGAAGACACGTCAAGATTGAAAAGGTGTGAGATTGTTTACAGCTGAGAAAAGAGGAATAACAGCTGTCACAGTAATTGAGTATGAAATAATGATGACAGTTTCTTACATGGTAGCATGAGAATAAAATAAAAAACCCCAAGAAAATAGAACTTTTTTTCATAAAGACATATTATCTGACTTAAGAACTGACTGCTTCTGATATCAGGAATACAAGATTCAGAGACATCTATCCATAAAATAATATTTGGTTGTGATAAATAATATTAATGAAAACATGGAAATTAATTACACTTCTGGGTTTAAAACAACCTTTAATTATAAGCGATCAGTGTCAGATTATCCTACACAAGCCATCTGTTAGGTTATTATAATCTTTCTTAAAAGCTTTTTATGTAGGGTATTGCCAGAAAAGAACGAACTTGGATCTAAGCCAGTATTACTATTCCTATATTTTTATACACAACTATCTGAAGAAGTGAAGTCATCGGTTTTTACCACACACCCTGACAGAATACAACCTCACATTTTTGGGAGACATGCAATTCCTGGAAAGATATTGTGTTCCTAAAATAATAACAGAATGTAGAAGCCCCATTTTCAAAAGTACATAAAGCCATCTATAAGGATGGATCCATAAGAATCACATAAGAAAAGGTCATTATTTGGACAATGAAAACTGTTTTTAAAGAGAATTCACACCTGAAAATTAAAATTCATCCACTCCAGGTTCTCTTTGCTTATACCTTATCACGGCATAGAAATACTCTTATTTATGCTTGCCAAAGATCTGGAAATGCCATCTCAAACATTATCAGAAACATTCCAAGAATTAAACAAGTTGAATTTTTTTGACGTCTATGTAAGTGTGCCAGTCTTGGGCAGCAATGATTTTTACTTGTCATAGGTTTAAAATTATTTAAACAAGCAAATAGAAGTGAGAAAGAGGTAATGGGGTGAAGCCTAAACTTGAGATATTAGCAAACAATTGGGTTGTTAATGTTTCTGACACACAGAAAAATAATGTTCAAATATTACCATCACTGTACTTAAGCGCATATCACCATATGTTTTCTAGCATAG
This sequence comes from Neomorphus geoffroyi, assembly GCA_033558235.1. Lineage (NCBI taxonomy): Eukaryota > Metazoa > Chordata > Aves > Cuculiformes > Neomorphidae > Neomorphus > Neomorphus geoffroyi. Next base: position 71,784,311 of record JAUMJM010000005.1, on the reverse strand, counting down.
CCTTACATAGGTAAGACTACATTCAGGTAGGATCAAATACCTTTATAAGGTAACAAAGGTATGATCACAAACCAAAATAATCCCTGGGAGTGGCATAACATAATTATGTTATGATTGAGCTGTAGGATATACCACTAGTTTAAGATCATCCATAAAAGACTTCATTTTCTGTTTTTCTAGGTAGAAGTTTCTTTTTTGGGCATATTTTCAAGCTGGAAAAAAGGGCTTATAATCTAATTCTGTAACCCCTCTATTTCTGTGATAACTAACTCCTCAGAACTACACTCATCTTAAACATAGACAAGAAAATGCAATGTGCTAATGGTTTTTGCAAGTGGTAATTTAGGATGACTGCTTCAGAAAAAAGGTGTTCATGTCTAATAGCCATCACCTTCTCCTTGTTGTGGTTAACTGTCTCATTAATTTCATTTTGTGTTCTTTATTCCATTCCATTCATGTGTTGTGAGCAAATAACTAGCAGAGAGTTTCCAAAGTATGCAGATGATACAAAAATATTCAACATGCTCAAAGTTAACACTATGTATGAAAAAACTGAAGAGTCCCAAAAGATCAAACTGATTTAGACAGTGATAGCTAATACAGCAATTATAATCATCAACTATCAATAAGTATGAATTAAGGCTAATAAAAAAACCAAACACATACAATGCTGGATTTGATTTAGCTGTTACCAATGGCAGTCAGGATGGCAAACAGATTGTTGAGAGTTATTGGGAAAGGAGTCTGAGCATAAACAAAGATATATTAACCTGCTTGTAGATTTTTGATGTGCCTACACTGCAGTTCTTGTATACAGGTCTGGCTATGCTGTCTGAAAAAATTATATGGTACAAGTAATAAAAACATTGAAGGCTGACAGGTGGTAGCTAGGGGTATAGAATAAATAGAATAAATTCTGCAAAGAAAAGAGACTACAATATCTCCAATTAACAGAGAGGTAACTAGAAGGGTACTTGAAATTAAGAAAAAGGAAATAAAAATCAATTGAGAACCATTATTCACAGTACAATAATTGAGGCCAAGTTAAAAAAATGGCAATAGTTTTAGAAGCAAATAAAAGGGGTTTTTTTACAAAGCGATGTGAAATTGATGGCTGTACGATGTTCAAAATGCAAAAAGCAATAACACACATAAATTCAGATGTATTGATTGGGGTTAAACATGACCATCCAGATTATGATCCAGAATAGGAAGTTCTGATGCTGCTGCCTGCTAGAAGGGTATGCTAGCAAAGCATCTAAGGATGACTTGCTTTTAAATTGATACTGGAAGTACCTTGAACAGTTACTGCCAGAGACAGGACACTGGGCTAAATGAGTCTTCTGACTCAGAAGGAAAGTTAGATTTAATGCTGCACTCCTATATTCTCAATATTCAACGTCTGAATGTAGTTTTAAGATACTATTGTCATAATATTTTAATTATTATTTTCTTTACTGTGAACATATATTGTTATAAAAATTTGTAAGTGCACTGGATATAATTCAAGATAGCACCCCAAACCTTCTACGTACCCAAAACTGGGCTGGGTTGTTCTTAGGCTAAAATTATTCTGACATTTGAAATTTATAGGGTCTTTACACCACATTATTTGAGATGAAGCATTCTTCAAAGTTTGGGTATTTTTTCAAGCTTCTAACTCGGCTTTTATTCAGCGTTGCTTCGATCTAGGGCTGTTCCCAGCTTGTCTTCCTAAAAGCTTTCACAGGATTGTTTCCAGTGAAAATGTTTCCCCTGCAGCAGGACTTGCTATCCCACACTGTAGTTATATATAGCATGCACAAGGTTGTCAGGGTAATGGAGGTTGAACTGACATGCCTAGAGTTGGCAGCTATATTTTAGGCATCCCTACACTGTTCTCCCACTTCATTTAAACTGTGTTCAAAGCAGGCATAACCCCTGTAGCACAATCAAAGTGTGTTATATTGCATGGTAATTTAGTTCCCTATCTGAGCACAACATTACCAAATCCAGCTAGTGGGCTGTGTGTACAGAAAATGTTGACCAAACTTCAGAAAAATGTGATGATATCCTTGGACAGATGTCTTTTCATTTTTAGAGTCAGTGTTTAATTATAATTAACTTTGGGGAGGAATGGGTACAAGGAGAGACACAGACGTATTAGGGCTTATTTCCATGGGATTTTTGAAAAGGAAGCAGGTAAAAGGCAGTGTATTGAAAACTAGCCTGAAAAATTAGAACTGTTAAAATATTTTGAGCTGGAGAATAGAAATTATCAATTATTTCTTAACATTCGTTTGCAACATATTTCTTGCAAAAATTTAGGGCAATTCAAGTGACACTAAAAACTCAAAGGCTTTTGATTCTAGAGAAATGAAGCTTATAGGACACGAACTGCCAGAAAGTTGCAAATTAATGTTATTCTTTCATAAATGCTCCATAGAAAGTGGGCGGTTTGCAAGTCTGCAAGAGGGAAATTACAGTGGACTGAGAATACGTACAACTGAATAATTACAAACTACACTGAAAATTATTCCATTGAAAACCAATTAACAACCTTGTCTATACATCTCTTCCAAAAGTCTAGTACTAGAAATGTCTCTCTTTGTATTGATTTCTATTGACTCTCATATACTTGTCTGCCATGTAAGCTATTTAAGTAAACGATTTTTTTTTCCCAGGATCTACTTTTGAACATATCAAAGCGTTAAAAAATAGCAGCATTGTCTATTAAACCAAAATACCCCACTGATAATATTGAGTACTACCCCTCTGCATAAAACAACAAAAAAAAAAGTGTGTGTTTTCATATGATTACACACACATTACTTTTCCTGAGTGTAGACAAACAGCTCTCTACCAGCCTCCCAGAAAATAGTATTATACACTAAGTACAGCTAAGAAGAGGATTCTGAGCTATGAACACACCTATTATTCAAATACAGCAAGGAGAAGAAATGACCCCACCTGTATAATTAAGGCATTTGTAAAAATGAAAAGTAAGATTGAAGAAACTGATTTTTAAATGAGAAAACTATATGGAAAAAAAATACTTTCTTTCTAATAATCAAGTTTCCGAAGAAAATTTGCTGAACTTTCACCCTTATCTGAATCTTATCTAAAAGGTATCCAGATATCAATTCTTTTCCCCCCCTGTCTTTAAACAGGCAGCATCTCTTTCCAGTCCTTCAAATTACCCACTGAAGCTGATTTTCAGTCCCATCATCTCTTCAATTAAAACCTCAGGATGATAGTTGCTACTGTTAGCAAAGGTAAGAAAGGAGGGGATAGTTTCAGGGGCGATGGTTGTTGATGCACCGTTGTAAGCACTGCTGTTCCCAAAACAAAGGGAAACGCTGCCAGGCAAATGGCACACCACCTCCCTGAAATGGCCAACTGCTTCGGGACCTACCACTGGAACTGGACAGTACAATACAGAACCATAATCATTAGTGACCCATGTAAATAGAATTAGATATCGAACACATGAGCTTTAAAGGGGAGCAGGGAAACATTTATTTTTTGCTGAGAGAGAAGGCGTTTCCGAAGAGCTGTTTATCTTTCTTTGTTTTGTTACCAAGAGCAGCTGCTAAAGTAAAGGCAAGCTCTTTGAAGAATATTGCATATATTTTAGAGATTATGATATCATAAAGGGAAAGAACTTTAAAGCTGATGAAAAGAGATGACAGAATTTTTATACATGTTGCCCCAAATCTTTTTTTGTTTAAATTTTTAACTCAAACTCTTGGCAAACACTTAGAAGAGAGATCTGTGGGCTTGTTGCCAGAGCTTTTATGTGCAGAATCAAGGTCTCTTGGATTTTCAAAAGAGGACAAAAAAACTAGACTGTTCTGTTAGTTGCAAACTACATACAATGTACCAAGCTGACAGGTGCTTTTACTTCAGCTGTGTTGGCAGAGACAATATTTAGAGAAAACAGCAAAACATACTTATTCCACATCCATCGAGCTAATCAAAGGTAGCCTTTTGAGAGAGAAAAGCCTAAGATGCTTTGGAAGAGAATTAAGAAGCTCTCTGAATATCAGTTTGTTGAGATAATAAGGAACATAGCGTAGTGAACTATCCCAAATAAAAAGGGCACAGGGAAGAGAGCCTGAGTACATTAGAGCTGCCAGTGCTTGGCTAAGTTATAGATGTCCAATAAATATGCCAGTTTAGCCTGGCAAGAGAATATTACTATGGGAAGCAACTTGTGACTGTTTGTGTTCTTTAATGGCTTCTGAGATAGGTGCAGTCATATCACAGCTACCACAAAAAGGAACTTTTCATATGAAAGGAGAGAAGGAAGGAAAAGTCAAAATCCTTTATCCATAAGCATCCTGGCTGTTTGGCAATTATTGTGACTATGCTTGTCCCTCATGAGTGCTTCTCCATGTGCTTTTAGAAGTTACAGAGCAACTTTTCACTGATACTTCAGCTTTTCCCTAATGACCTCAATCAATTAATCATTTTCTAGTACTGACAAGCTTGCCTTCATTTGCTAGGAATGCCTGCTGAGAAAGGTGTTACTCTACCAACGGGTAAATAACAGGAAGATGTTAAGAGGGTTAGATATCCCTTAGTCTAAGCTCCTATTTATCTGAGTGAATATTCAGTCTGTACCTAACAAAGTGGGCACTGTTCATTAAATGACGGTAGAAACTTTGCTCATATACATTGGTTCATTCATTCCCAGTATTTTTAGACTGTGATTGATTTCAGAAGTGAAAATGCAGATGTTTGTCTAGCCAAATATTTGTGTGCACTTAATATTATATGGCATCACATTACATAGAAACCCTCACCCTAATGAAACTGAGGTATGGCCAATGTCTGAATAAACTTGAAAGAAGGGGCATAAGGTTAGTTTACACAAGTCCTGAGTAATCCAGTTTATGTGGAACAAGGTATTCCATTCTACTACAAAAGATCTGACTGGAACTACTGAGGTGTTTTTGAGCACTCATCTTGCATTCTATTTATTCTCAATCTCTGTTGTCTTTTCTTTGTTACTCGTAGGCAGGGAAGGAGGATGATACAAAGCCCTGGAGAAATTCACTAAGTATATACCCCCTAAAACACAATAGGAAAATGAAAAAATAAAAGATTGACTTTACAAAGTGAATCCTAGTGGACTAAATTTGAATGAAATCACAAGAGCTTGCTGATTAATATGCTTAATGGTATTTATGAAACATTATAAGTCTGATGAATACCTTCAATGTATAGATTATAAATATATTAGTTTAAGAAGCTACCACAAAAGGATTTTTAAATTATAAAGCTGTACTTTTGTGAATTGCAGAATTTTTATATTTACTCACAAAGCTTTAATCTTTTTTGCTGATAAACAAATGTCCAAAAATATTCAGGGACACTTAGAGCAATTGTCTGCCTTTCAAATGTGGAACACAGGATAAATCCCTCTTTGCAAAATGCAAAAAAACCCACCAAAACCCCTAAAAAATATGTGCAGTTTTCATTTTTATATCTATAGAAAATTTAAGAACCATATTTATTGCATTAGCTACGCATCTGCTGCAGATGGACCAAATATCGACCTGCTTCCTAGAAGGAAGAGTGACTGTCAGTTTGCATTTAGTTTTCCTAGTTTGATCAAATGGATTTAAGTGAGCTGAAATGAAAACTGGACATTTAGCTATCTCACACAGCCTAACCGTTGTCATATTTTGAAAATAGGAAAGAGCTAGTTGTGGCTGCAGTTTGCCTGATCATATTTGCATCCAGTATATGTTATCATCTAGGTTTCAGTTCTTTGGAGTGCATCGATAGCTCCATATCTTTTAATGCGTATTTCATGTCAGATCAGGAAACTCAGGCAGGGCAGTGAGTACAGTGATTTCTTCCAGCATCGTATACCAGCAATGCAAATCATGTAGGGTTTATGTGCACCTCTAGTGCACATACTGATATTAGAGAACATGACGAATTTGCAAGACCAAACTTGTACTTCTACAGCCTCCTGAAAAAAATATTACATAAATGCTAACTACCAATCCAAAGGTAGATATGGTTGAATCTTGGATATTTTTCTAAAAAATTATATACATAGAACAACATAATGATAAAACACAAAGACAGAAAATCTAAATCTCCTTATCTGCCATGACTGTCATAAAGGAAGAAAATTTAACATTTAAAAGGTGAAATTTTAAGAGCATATTGAATCACTTTAAACAGATGTGTAATCTAGTAGAAGCCTAGTGTACTCTTCAACATGAGGAAGGGGGCAAAGAAAGTTTTAATGTAGAATACTTATTCTAAACAATTCTGAAGTGTCACATTTTCCGGTACGTATTATAAAACTTAGCTAGCAAGAAGCACTAGTAATGGAGAACTGGAGAATCACAAAAGAGGAGTTACATAAAGACTGAATTGACTGAGAACACCAGAGAAGAATGAAGAAATGCTCTCATAAAAGACCTATGGATAAACAGCTAAAAGGATCAGAAAATCCACTCAAACACAAACAAAGCTAACAGTCAAGCAATCACCGAATTACTTACACATTTTACTTTTACTGATTTTTAAGTGTGGATGAAACACAACAGAGAAAGTGCTGGTTGTGCTGTGCATCTCTCTGGGGAACTTTTATGCTTGGATTCTTAAGGTGTACGGGCAATAATGGGCTGTGGTTCAAACGGGTATTCAACATTTAAATGTGGTTGCATTGCAGGCTTAAATTGGTGGACTTGTGTTGCTATCTTTCATAAAAGTGCAATCAGTTATGCTATTTGACCCTTTCCTCTGCCTGAAATTCTAGCTAATCTTGCATCCGACAACAGTGATGTTCCAAGGGAGAAGTAGGAGTTTTGCATAAATGCATTAAGAGATTACTTCAAAAATAAAAAAACCAAGTCTGTGTTTGTACTAAGAATTGTTCAAGAAGCGTGACACAGACTTGATTTTTAAGTGCAAACCAGAGTGTAACAGGATTAAGTCTAGACCTAGATTCTAATTTTTCCTAAAGTTTTCGTCAGCTATGTTTGTGAGCTTACTTAAGTGTAATCTGTGGAAAGAGCACCTACTGTAGGCAAATATATCCAGAACTCACTGACTTGCTTTTCTGTCCCTTCTTAGAAGGAGGAGTTGTTCTATCTGTCCTTGTGAAGACACCTGATGACAACCCGGAGAATCACATTGTGTACAGGTGCCTGAGGCATGTTTGAATAAGGGGTAGCGGAAAGCTTCTGTGTTATCAGGTCTGAAGGTGCACACTGCATCCCAGCTTTGTATCATTAAAGTAGCAAATACCAAGGTCCCACCTGTGAACCCTCCTTTCCCCACCAAGGAGGCCAGGATATGTGGTCTGGGTGAGAGCAGCAGTACTTTCAGGGCACCAGGACCTGGCAGAGACCAATGCTGACCAATACACTGCCCATATTAACTGCAATTTTAATGCTAACTCTGAGGTAAGGATGCAGCCCTCAAATACCGCACAGAATATGTGAAATACTAAACAAAACTATTCCCTTCATTTGCCTAAATTTGATTGAATATATATTCGCATAGAAATTTTGATTTCTTTCTTGATTCCAATTCTTAGAAATATAGAATCATTTAGGTTGGAAATGAGATCTATGAGTATTGAGTTCATAGAATCACAGAATCATAAGGTTGGAACAGACCTCTGAGGTCATCGAGTCCAACCATGCCTGTCTGCCTACTAAACCATGTCCCTAAGGAACTCATCCACCCATCTTTTCCATATGTTATGTTTCAACTCTATGTAGTGTAAGGTACAAATTATTAGCAGAGGGAAAAATATGAAGATCTGAGGTAGCAGGCTTGAACTATGACATTAAGATTAAAAGAAAGAAGAACATAAATTGTGAGAAAGAACAAGATGAGACCAGGAATTAAGTTATTTCCATATAGTAGGAAAGAGACTTATTTTCCATTTAGCTTACAAGGTTGGAGTTGCTCATCCATATATATATACACACATGCAGACCACACATTTATAGTATATACCTACTGTATGTTATACCCAAGCTAGGACTCAAACACTGCAGGCCAGAGCAGGTAATGACAGCTTGCCTTCCCTAAAAGTATCCAAATTAGACTGTTGGCAGAGCTCACTGGAACTTGAGAGTCCCCTATGAGACAGCCCTATCTTTCTGATACTATCCTTACACATTTTTTCTTTTTCTAACATAGTGTGGTGACAACCACTGCTACTTGTACAAGTAACAGAAATCAATACAGATTAGTACTTCCATTTTTTAACAAGCCCTAGACAAAACACTCCTTTGGTGAAAGACTGGCCTCCCTCAAAGCATAGGTGTAGAAATTGTTCAGCATGGTATTGTGGTTGCCAAGAAAAAGTAGAGATTGGCTCTATAAACTCTACCAAACTTTTCAACTCTTAAAGACAAAGCCGAACTAAAGTATTTCTTAGCTGAATAAAATATTTAGATGAGAATTATTTTGTATTTAATAGACATTTAAAATCAGTCACAAGATAAAATGTTAAAAACAAGCAAGACAATTTTGCATAACTTTTCCACCCCCTCCTCCCCCCCAAACCCTGAAAGGTCCATCCATCATAGCGAGAATTTTAAATGGAAAATATGTTACTGTTTTTTGCCATGCTTGAGCAATCTTTCGGTTTGAAATAGAAAGCTGTTAGTTATTTCCTAGAAAAGGAACACTATCCTCATGTCTTAGGTTAAACAATGCAACCTAAGAATCTGAACAAATCGTAGCACTGAAGCCCTTCCAGATTTTCATAATGTAGTTTTCTCAAGCAGAAATCATCTGTTCCTTGAAGTTTGGCTATGACAACAGGATACATTGTGAGGCATATAAACATTTCAATCAGCTATGTCTTGAGGCTGCCTTGGTTTTAATTCTGAATTCCTTGTGCATGCCAATGCTCCAAAATGCTAAAAATAAGGAAAATGTCCAGGAAACAGAAGACTGAGCTGTGAAACTCATGCAAGAGGAAGCAAGCAAGCAGATGTCTCCATTCTACCCTTTGCCTTCTTATGTGGCTGAAGTCCATGGACCCTTTGATTCCAGGAAACAGAACTTTATTGTTAATGGCCTATTCATGATATCAAATTGGGTACAATATTTGTTTTCATATTGATAGACTCTTTTTTTTCCATTTGAAGAGTCATCAGACTCACCAGTCGATTCAGCTGTCCTTTCAAAACATGCTGGAGATGAAACTGCAAGATTCAAATCTTGTTGATTGTCACAATTTACCATGAGAAACATCTGATATGATACATATTGTCCTAGCTTTATTGTGTATTTCTTTAGTTAAAAAAAAGACATGCTTTACAACCAGGTTTAGTTAGCTGAAAAACAGCCTCATAACGTTCTCATATCTGTATCAGATAATCAAGCGGTATTACCTTCCTATTAAAGAACGTGTTACACTTTCAGTTGCTATACTATGAAAATATAACACTTAAGTGTAGTTGAACGGCCAAGATGTGATGTAGCCAATTTAAGAATTTACAGGAAAATGTATTAAACAGCTTACTGAAGACATTTACACTTAAGGTTCTGAAATATTGCTTAGTAGCTTCAGTATTACAAATAGAGTTTTTTATCCATACTGATGGCAAAACAAGAGGAAAAATAATCTACATGACAAAGTCAGAAACTGCAGGATATAGGAAATGACCAGGCAGTGCATTTGAAAGGAGGTGAACTGCCAAGTATCGCACCAGGTGTCATAATATGCTCAACAGGGTGCAAAATAATTTGTGATAATCTCTCTAGGAAGGATATTATCCCCATTATGTATTATTATTTATTGTCTTCTGATCAGCAGTGGCTGACTCAAGGCCATTGGAAGAACATTTGGCTGAAAAGTATGAAGAAAAAATTTTAAATAAAACTGCAGAAAAAGCTAGCAGTCAGATGAAAATAAAGTACATTCTCCATGAAAGTGATTCTTTCAGTTAGCCTGAAATAAAATCCTAGCTTCAGAGACTTTATCAGATTTATTCTTTGCTTTATTTCTTCTACCTCTGTCAGACTAAATCAAAAGTTGTAAAACTGATTTTTTTAGACCGCAGCATGTCAGCTATGACCATAAATCCATATTTAGTTTAGTGAACAATAATTCAATTATGAATGGTGTTATACTCATTTAGAACTCCTGTTTGCTTCAACTTCTTCCATTAAAGAAGTTGACTTCCTTATTTTTAATGATCAAATCTTAACATTCAGTTATACTTCATTTATTTGGGCCAAATTCACCAACATTTACAGAATAAAGCTAGATCAGCCAGTGGTCAGAGTGAATTTATCTAACTTGGGACACAAAGACTAACCCTCTTTTTCTCACATACTGTTCAGGCCAGATCTAGTCTTTTTGTAGGTCTTTAGTTCAAACTTACAATATCTTCTGGGTTTGGGGTTTTTTAGGTTTTGGTTTTTGGGTTTTTTAAATTTTTTAAAAATTCTTTCATTCTTCATGGTCCCTAGAGGTATGGATTCATAGAAGATAAGACCACAAAAGTTTATCAGGCACCCACAGTTTCTAGAACTAAAGGAAAGAGAACATTCTAGTAAAAAAAAATAAAACTAAAAACAGCTGGAATAGAAACGTATTTCTTATAGGTGTTAGCACTTATGTACAGTTTATGGTCCATATGCTTGCTTACACAAACATCAAAAGGGCCATTTCAGATTCCAAGAACATTGACATCGAGTCTAAAAAACAAAGTTTCCAAGCAGTTAGCTCCTGCTACATAAGCATCAGCAAGAAAAGAAAAATAAATAAATAAATAAATAAATAAATAAATAAAGAAAGAAAGAAAGAAAGAAAGAAAGAAAGAAAGAAAGAAAGAAAGAAAAGAAAAAATACAAATAAAGTATTCTTAATGCATCCAGGGTCAAAAGGAAGTACTTATTCACATAACACATAATTAAATTGTGGAACTCATGGCCACAGGATGTTGTGAAGGCCAAAAGGATAAATGAGTAAAAAAAATAATTAGGCAAATGATTAGAAAAAGAATTCCATTAAGGGCCATTAAGCACAAAGATGTGCATGCAGCCACTGGCTCAGGAAATCTCAATACCACAGATTGTTTGAAAATGACAGAATATACTAAGAAAATGCTCTATAGTTACTCTTTTATGAAAATCTTTTCCTAAGCACTTTTACTGACTAGTCTCCAAGGAGGATAGTGACTATATAACTTAACTAGTGCAGCTGTTCTTATGTCATTATGCACTAGCTTGATATGTATACAGTCCAAATAATTCAAGTAGCAAAAAAAGTTATCTTCCATGCTAAAATTTTAGTACCATAACTATATTATTTTTCTTATTATTTTACAGGGAGAGATTTATGACTTATTTTCAAGGAGACTACCTTGCAATTTACATACAAGAATATTAAAAAAGAGATAGTTCTTATATACAGGGAAGAAGTTATTTGGACCATGATACAGCTGTTGCTATAAAATTAGCTATTCTATACCCAGTACAAGTTATAATTTCTGTCAGAATGACAATAAGATGCCAGTGTAATAGTTTTCTGCTATAGTTGCATATTCTTTACATATATATATGTCTGTGTGTATGGATGAGTGCATGTGCAGAGAAAGAAACAAGGTTTTATAGGTATGTAAATATGTAAGTCTCGACAATAATAATATACTAAAACAGCCCTGCCTCGTCCTCCTGTTTGGATTTATAATTTCTTTAGCATCCTATCATCATAAGAATCATACTGCATATTAATCAAAGTATGGAAATATCAGTGGCCACATTATTGAGGCATACGTAATTAATTTACAATTAACTCCCTGTCACCATTTCTACTCTAAAAAGCCAGATCCATAGCGTATTGTGTGCTCTTTTTTTGAGCCAAGGAGGTAAGCACCAGGAAAGGATTCTGGGTACTTGGCCTATTAAGCTTTCTTCTCAGCATCTTTTATTGGGTACTTTCAGAGGCAGAACACTAACTGTATAATCTAATCTGAAATTACTGTCCTTATGTTATCCATTCAGTGAAAATTTACATATCCTATTGCTCACCACATTTCTACATTAATGTAACCATTCCTCCTTTCTCCTAGTCCTCATGATTACAGAGGCTCTTCTATTATTAAAATTTTAGTCTGTGCTTCAGTGGATATTCAGGTTGGAGTCCCATTTTGCAAAGAACTGTAAAATCATGGCTGCTCCTTAAGAGCGCTTGCATTTGACAAAACATGACAGATGGATCAGGCAGGCATATGGGATGCAAAGTTGGTAGTGAGAAAGGCTAATGGAGTGTCTGCAGTTGTTAAATGAACCAAGTACTGTGCTTTGAACTTCAATAGCAGCGTATAAGCAAACCTGAATATTTTAAATAGGAAGAATCTAGTCAAGTGCTGCATGATATCAACCTGCTTAACACTATTTGGATTTCCTTATTTCAGTAGTGCTTGAGATTGACTCAAGGTGGGTTGCACATTTTAAGACCTTTACTTTCTACTAGAAGAAAATCTACCTAAAAGAAAATAGTGCTATGCCAAAGATGTAACAGTGTTTCTACCCCAATCAGACATAAAAGAAAGGATGCATTCCTTCTGGACTAAAAATTCCCATCACAAATTTAAAATACAAACCTGCAATTGGTAGTGAAAGCTATTACCACTCCTGCATGGGGACAGCTTGTGCATTGCTACCTATCTTCAAATGGACTCCAAATGCATTTCACAGATGATAAATTCATTTATATTAGATGCTAAATCTGCAGTAATTTGGCTAGCTTTTTTAGCAACTACTGGTTTAAAATGAAAAAAAAAAACAAAAACCACAACACAAAAATCAATCCACTAACAATTCAAAGGATCTAAAATCACAGGGACTTATTCTCCTAACTTAGCTTTTATGTCCGTAACTTGTTTTGCTGTTGAATGATGAGTTTACTCTGGGTGTGGGAATGGAGATGTCACATTCTCAATTACTTTCATATAAATTATTATATTCAATTAATCTTGATTTGTGGCACCAAAGATAGATGGAAATGATATTAAACCATTTATTGCTGCTTTTCTTTTCTGTTTTTTTATCAACTCTAGTAACACTAGAGATGTAGCTCTAGTCACAGCTGGTGGTCTATTTAGTAATCAAACTCAGAGGGAAGATGCAGATGCACTAACTTTCCTTGCTCCTTTTAAAATCATGTTAATCTGGGAATGCTCAGTGCCTCTCAGCAGATCAGTTTTAGATGTGTTGCTCTTGTTTAGGAGATAGGTATGAATTTAGTAGGACAAATATTACTGGAATATTATTATGTACTCATATAGCATGAACTGCACTTTCCAGAAATGTGTTTTCTTCAGCTGTCAGCACTATGACAACTCCTGTTATGCACACTATGGTGGATTTCTTTTTTCTTGATCCAGGTGCATAGTCGGTTTTCTTAGATTATTCTGCCTAGCTAGTTAATTTGGGAAGTATTTTTCTGTGTGAGTAAACTATTAAGAGACCAGGCACTTCATGTAGAAAAGGATCTGTGTTTGGCTGCATTTAGCTATGCTGTTCTTGGTGCAAATTAAGGCAAGGTGATGTAAGTGTTAGTCATGTCCAAAAGGGGGAATCTGTCCCAACTACTCTCCACTTCTACCCAGCTACAGTCTTAGGTTTATTGCAGTCCAAAGTGCCAAGCTACGAAGACCTGTCCACCCCCTTGCTCTGACTCCCCATTGGATACAGCATGTAGGAACACAGCCAGGCTGACAACCAAGGAGCCTTTGGTATGTGGTGCTCTATTTTTGCTTTGGGAACCTCCACATATCTAACAAGGCTCAAGAAGGTAGGTTCCTCATACTTCAAAATTATGACTCAGATCCTCATCTTGTGTACAGAGAGAAGTTCCATTTACTTCATATACTGGTAATATGTAGAGAGATGAAGTACACATCTATTTCAACAAATCTAGTTAGATGAAACTGTTCAAGAAAAGAATTTTGAAAAACAAAAATGGAATTCCTGTAGAGCCATGCCATCATAAAATTCCTTTTATGAATTGTCTATGGAGAAAATAACTGTCTTATTCCTTTTTCATTATCTTACTGAATATGAAGAAACAATTCCCAAAGAATTAATTTCCAGCCTTGAAAGCACTGAACTGAAATAAAATATCTTGCAAAGTTAGCATATATAAACAATATAAAAAATAAGATGATAAAAATTTTCAAGGCAGTACTCAGGGTTCAAAAATCTTAAATACCTGAGCCAGGAATTTCTTATTCCATTAACAGATATTAATTGTTTATCAAGAGTGTTGGCATATGAGATAACCAAAATAGCAAACAAACTTTCTAGTTTGAAAACATAAACCCCTATAAAATTACCATAGTTTTAGTATGGAGAAAATAATTAAAATATATTAAAACATTTTCAGTTGGCATACAACCACACAATCTTGCTATAAAAATCTTAGAATCAAAATCTAATGCATACTCCATGTTAGTGTACCATTATTTAATGTAATATCTCAGTGATGCAAGTAATTCTCTTTTGACCTCCATTTCAAAAATATTATTAAGTATATCATGGTATGGCATCCAGTATTCTAGAAATACATCTTCATGTCCAAGTTTTTCAAAACCTGAATTTTGTCATCTTTATCTTAATTAAAGCTTATTAATATATACCTTAAAATCCATATAAGATATTGTTTCTCAAAAAAATCTATGGTGCGTAAAAATATTTTCATTTTCATTTTAGTAGTTTTAATTGTGTCGTCCTATCTTTAAGTGTGACAAAACATTTTGAAGCATATTGCTCTTCAGTGCAGTTTTAATCTAGTAAAAATCTAGGGCAAAAGGTGGTTGTGTTACCTCTGTCAATGTAGATACTACTGGAAGCATTCAGTCTAGATCTGAAAGCAGAGAAATTGCAGGCAGACAGAGGATGTCCAAATAAAAATGTAATATAGTTTTTAATTTCATTAATTCCCTTGAGGACAGAGCATTTCAATGACCCAGATAGGCTAAGAAATGGAGGTCTAAAATATTTTATTGATTTACTTATAGATCAATTGTGTACAAAGTTCTTTGTCCTCTGACTGCTTCACCGAAACAAGTAAATGTTAGGGGGTTTAGATTTTGGTGCCCATCTTGAAATTAAATTGATTACATATTTAATTCATTCATATATCTTAAAATACTTTTTTGATTTGCAGTTGCAATTGGATTTAAAAAATGGAGCAGAAAGAAAGAAAGAAAGAAAAACTTTACAGAAGTTGCATATGGCATCATCAGTCGCTAAGGAAATGTATTCAAATCATAGAATTCAAAAGAAAAAAAATTCTGTATTGTCTGTCTTTTTACAGGTTTTATTTTTTAAACAAAACAATACAAAACAATGAGTCCAACTCCTTAGTAGTGTATTAGATTTACTCTTGCTTTACTCCAGATATTATTTTCTGGGAGAAAACCATTCCACACCTCTTATAATCTGAGGAATAAAGAGGACTATATTTACAGAAACAAGAAGCATACATGATTTCTACTCTCTGTAGGAGCATACCAGGTGAAAATAAATACAGGATATATTAACTATTGCTAAAGAAGACCAAAGCAAAATCCAGATTTAAATCTGAAACATTTCAGATACATTAATGCAGGAATGTAGACGACCAAGGAGAGTTTTGTTCAAAGTATACGTTAACCATGGAAGGTTTTAATTCAAATTTCATATGCTACATCTTAACAAAAAGAGAAGAAAGTGAGAAAGCTGCTCTAACACACTGGCTTTATTCAAGAACTGTGGAAAACAGGTAGCATGTTTCAAGTGCATCACAGTGTAACAGAAAATAATGGTGAAATTAACAGCAAAGCGGGTAACTCTACCATCTCATTATTTCTCTTCTAAGATTCAATTCCCATGATACTTAGGATTTGCACGGTTTGCATACTTTAGTTCTTATTGAGTTTTATGGAAATTTTAAGCATAAAGGAATGTAGGGTCAAACTTTCAACTTAAAATGAACCTTGTAATAAAACTCAGTAATTTCTAATTTGCATCAATACAAATGAAAAACTTTTGTTCTGGAAATTTGTGTGTGTGTGTATCATTGAAATAATGAACATAATCACAGACCACCGACTATTCATCAAGGCTCCAGCTTTTCTGTATATCAAGAATAAACCACATCATGAAAGTCTCAAAACTCGAGCAAAGCCAAGGATCTGGTTTGTGGTTTTCTCATAAATCAGAAAAAGAGTCAGGTTCATAAACATTTTGGGAAATTTGGGCCAAGTTTTGAGTGAATTTTGGAAAATTATAGTTTTTAATGAAAACTCTATGCAAATAATGGTTTTGACATTCTCATTTTTGGACACTTTTAAAATACAAACCTTGAACTAAAATTCAAGGAACTCAAAATAAAAGAATTACTGAACATCCTTCTATGGACTAAAACTTTTCCTAAAGGGACTAGAAAATGCATGCTTGCAGCTGAACCTATACCGGTAATCTCTTTCATCAGAAAAAGAATTAGTTTTCAAAAATTTTATAGGTCTACCTGGGGATAAAATTCAGAAACATGCAACATAGCATTCACATACTTCCACTCAGATAGAGCAACAACTTGAGCGTGGGTCTTTCCAGACAAATGCTGTGTTGTTGACTATATCTTTCTCTCTCAATGTTTTGCAGGGAAACTACCAATTAAAATTTCTTGCATCTACTAAGTTCCCATTGCAACCAAAGGAGTGGCAATATAATCACTGGAAAGATTTAATGTAGCTTGGTAGAGCTAGGCAATGGATAATGACAGCAAATTGTTCGTCACTAAAACATAAATCCCAGCTCCCAGTACTTATTATTTTAAAGTCTTTCTGACTTCACATTTGCTACTTAAAACTTCAAAAACGGTCTATCTTAAAAATAATAAGCTCATTTCCTACCTTAAAAAAAGGCAAACCAAAACCAGACTGAACCAAATAAAAACAAATCCCAAACCCTAAACCACTTCGAATTAAGTAACAGTAAAGTTTTCCAGCAATAGCGCTAATACATGTGTTCTCTCTCAGATACACACTCTGATGAAGATATGCACCTTAACAGAGGAATAGCCTTGGATTTCTTTAAGTCACCTTTCTCACAAAAAAAGCTGTTTCATTTGCCAATGCATTTATACTTGTCTTGTATCTCCTTATATTAGATGATTATATATGTATGTAGGCCTGAATATCTTGTTTGTTTTCCCTTCTATGCAGCTCACACTAAAAGTGGCACTGTTGATACTCAATGAACCAGCCACTAAATTTGTCCTCCACAATGAGCCTGAGATCAATAACTAATTTTGAAAACTGATTAGTTTGCAGCAGGGAAGTAGACAGAGTCCGAATCTTGCCAGAGGATATAATCAGCCAGTAAATAGCAATATTAGTGCTGTAGGTAATAGGCTGGGAATAGCAGAGGAATGGGGAATGGCCCAGCTCTCTAAAATAAAGGCCTCATCACAAAGGCCAATTCAAATTCTCTCTTTTTTTCTTTTAAGCCACATGACTTGTAAACTGAACTTTACATTTTAATATTTTGTGTTGGAATGCAGCTTAGTTTTATCACATTCCATGCTTCGTGAGTAAGGAGTGTTTGTAACTGCATCCTAATAAAGCTTGCAAGTGCAGCCTTGGGTGATTATTAAAGAGCTACAGACATTTTTACAGATCTTTGCTGGTTGTGAACTACAGATGTTTCCAACATGAAAAATGTTATGTTCTAACAGTTAATGTTGTATCACCAGCCATTCAGAAGATGTATCTTCTTATTATAGCTGGAATGTTGCTATGGTGATAATTGTAAAACTGTGACCTAGAAGGAAGAAAACAAATGTATTTGGCAGAAAAGAGGGTAGGTAGTGTATCAATTAAGTCAATGAATGGGAAGATATCAAAAAAGTCAATAGGAAATTAAAAAATTATGCATGAATTTTGCATACCATATGATATACCATAATTATAATTTCCTTTTTTTCTCATGTGAAACATTCTCAGTTACCTTTTGGACAATTAGCACCCTGTCTACATGCAGGTAGGTGTCAGTACTGTCCAAAATCACAATGCTACTCCTTTTCCACAAAGCACACACACAAAAAGCAACCCTACCCAAGACTTGCTCACATATTTATATTCCCCTTTCAAAGAACCCATAGGTTTGTATGATTAATATTTTGCATTTTGTGTTTTGATACTGAAATTGAAGTTAACCATGAGAACAGATACAAATAACAGTAAGTTTTGAACTATCAGGCCCTAATGAACTTAAGGCATAAGAAGAGGAATAGACTTCATGCAAGTTTGGCCATGGACTATTCAGGGAAGAGTCTATTCTTGGGGTCATCACAATTCTGAATTTCTCACAAGTCTAGCAGTTGTAAATCAGCTCAGGCTTTTCACATGGGGAGTTGCAGAGCCTTTGGGGCTGGAACCACAGAAGGACTGGAGTCCTCTGCCGCCTCTTCTGGCAGTCTGCTTGTCACCTTGAGCTAGTTTTTCTCTCTGTCTGCTCATCCATTTCATCATTTGTTCGATGGGAATAACAGTACTGACCCTTTTTACAAAGAGCTTTTTCAGATCGATGGATGAACCATGCTGTTATTTTCTAAGCTCGTAAGCAGCCATATTTGTGAAAAAACACCGACTCCCATTATGAGGGTAATGATCAAATATCCCATCCTGAGTCAACTACTATTGCTGCTGCAAACTGCAAATGGTTTCCAGCTCTCAAGCAAAGAAAATTTCTGGTATGTGCTAAAGACATCACCATTATCATTCATCCCAATCAGCTTGATTAGACTAGAAACAAACAACAGGAAATCATGTCTGTATGCACATCAGCCCTGTTTCAGGAGTCCTTGTCACTGGAAAAGACAGTGAAGCCTTGTCACTTGTCCTTAAATGTATATTCACCTGATATTCCTACATATCAGGAAAGGAAGGCAACAGAATAGGTTACATTTCTTATTAAATTTATGTGTTACAACAGTATGCAATGTGCTTGGAAATAAATCACACAACAAAGGACAAAATTACAGAAAGAACTGGTATACCATAAATCTCTTGATGTTTTCAGATGGAAACTGAATGTCTTTCTGCAAGTTACGCATTCGTCACAACACTATCGAGATAAAGGCTTTCAAGTGATATTTTCAAGCCATATTAGTCAGCCTGTAGCTCTGCACTTCACTCAAATTGGAAAGTAGCCAACAAGCATAGTTTGAAATCTGTTAGCTTATGTCTTGAGGGAATTTTTCCAGCTGTATTAAAGAATTAAGACTGAACTCCCCAACTCACACTGCACTGCCTGCATGCTGATCTGGGGCAGAAAAGGAAACAGAGGCATGGTGAGGTAAAGGGATTAATCCAAGGTCAGATTGAAAGTTAAATGTAGGATTTAGGCATAGACGCTTGCTGCTTGATTATGTTGAAGTCAGAGAAAACAGTGCAGCCCTTTTATTTTAACTTCAAAGAAATACAACTGGTTTGCATGTGGAAGTGCAACAGCATGCTATTGCGGAAGGTTTTACATCAAGGCAACCCACAACTATGACTCAGGACAAAAGAATCTCACATTAAACTTGTCCTAAACTTTGTTTCGCCACACATATATACCTGGTTAAATAGACTTAGACTGAAGAATAAAAAAATCCACAAAATAGAAAACAGAGGCTGAAAAGGTAAAAATAAACAGAAGGAAAGCAAGCATATCTGGAACAAACATCTCCAGAGGTTGACATTGCCTAACAATTTGAATTAGATTGTAGTTTTTACTTTTTGTCATTTCTTCTCCTTCTTACCAGCTGAGCCAGTGCTAGTGACAGGCATGAAGAGAGACTGTATGAGGGAGACAAAGGTCAAGACAATGGTATTACTGTGCCAGTGGAAAGAACTCCTGACTAGATAGAAAAAATCTAAAGGTCATTTAATAAATATGTTTTTCATTTGCTCACTGGAAAAGCTGGAGAAATGTGAAGAATCTACTGGAAATACAAGCCAAGAAGATTAGTTTGATTTTTTCATGATAATGAGGAAGAACTACTCAAGAATATTCTGGTTTACTTGCATTTGAAACATTTGAATTTGAGCAGTCTCTAATAGAATAAAGACAAACCCACTAAATGTATTTTCAAAACCACTTTTCTTGCTCCTCTAGCTCTCTCATTCTGATCCTTTTCCTCTTCATCCTCCACAGCTGTTAGTGAAGGCACCTTGAACAGTCTTTACTCCTGCACCCTATGATCAGCCCTTGCTTTCTGCAGCTGCGTCTTTTGAGAGGATAGGGGCAAGATAGCACATATATGTGCACCTAGAAAGATACCAAAACTCACAGAATACACGATTCCACAGAAAAATTACAAGAAATTAAAGTGAATAACAACCTGCCAGTAATGTTTCAGTTGACACATTTTTTGGGAGGGTTAGAATATGCCAGCATGCAATGGATGCTTCATTTAGGTATTGTTCTTCGAGTGAAAATACAACAGAAAATGAACATACTTCCATTTTTAAATATAATTATATGACAAACCCTCTCTAATATTCCTTATGACATCCTTGAATTCCCATTCACACCATCAGGTATACTTTTTATAGACACATTAGTTATAGCTTTTATAGAATCACAGAGGAAAAAAAACATGCCAGTGCACAAACAGGACTGTACGGTAAAACTCTGGGATTTATGGAGGGCAGCGGTGGTGAGGACCTACTGTAAGCCAATGTCCTAACCTTATCTGGTTTAGTGATTTCCAAAGACAGCAGTCAGTTCTGCCTCTCTGTGAGGACAAATGAGTGTTTTTGCAGCTAAAAGAGCAAAGAATAAAATGAAAGAGACAGATAGTCAGCTAAAAATGACAATAATGAACTGTTCCAAAAAGACTGTCTTCATTCCCTGTAGAAATATTTGGTATTTGCTATATCATGGAAGATGCAAATGGACCCTATGGTCCTGTAGTCAGATGTTCTCAAATACCTATGTATTACATTGCATTGTCTGCACTGAGGAATTATCTCCACTGTCATACAACAAAGTTTTAATACTTTAAAATCATTTCTATGGTAATGTTATAAGCATTCTGAATAAATGGCTCTGTAACTGTAAAGTTTTGTCCCTTTGACACAAGGCCCTTGTAAGGTAACTCAGCACCCTAGCTCCTCAAGCCTACTTCTCCTTTTTTGGTGTGGCAACTCTCTCTCTTCCTCTTTTCCTTCCAATGTTTCTGGATAACTTCTGTATCCGACAAAATGATAGTACAATCATTAACTGGGTCACAGATTTGCTTCACAGATCCCTTCAAGTCAGCAGCTCTGACTCAGCAATAGGGTTTTTGGGTAAAGTTTATTGGAAGACTCCGGACTGGAATCATAGGCAAAAACCAAGCTGGCAGCTGTCCTTTTTGTAACCATGAGCTTCTCAGGGTGGGTTTGACTCCAGTAGACCCTGAAGCATTTGCATGCAGGAGGCAAAAGTACTGGAGAATAAGAAGCGTGTACCCACACATCCTACAGGGACTGATGCTCCACAGAGTGTGTACACAACAAGAAGCAATAATGCACCTCAGTTTATCAAATAGACTGTTAGACTCTAGGTTAAAAAATATTTATGTCACAAATACGGTGAAACAGAGCAGGAAAAAACCCAGAAAAACCAGAATAAAATAGGGAAAAAGGGAGACTGAAGGCACAGAGAAAATCAGGAGAAGAGGAATGGGAGAAAAAAGAATCACCAGGCTAGGCATAAGAGGAAGAATGAGAAAATCTTGTCATGCTAGTTATAATAAAATACAAAAGGGAAACATGATGCTTAAACATGTAGTAATCTCCTTTTATCCAGTATATAGGAAACAGTCAACCAATTAAAGTACTCAAGTAGCCTCTGAAATATTTTACCTATTTTACACTTGAGAAAGCAGAAACAATGAGCTTATATAACTTCTCCAGGTCAAATATTAAGTCAGCAGAGAGCCAGACATGGCTCTCTGACCTACATCCATTCAATACTTCTTCTCCAGGGGAAGTAAACGATGTGTTTTGACTCCAAATTTTTCACTATATGCAGCACTTCGGTTCCCGTAAGGAACCATAAATCTTGGCAGTTCCTCATTTAAAGTTTTCATGCAAGTGGATTTAAACAGTTTGCAAATAAAGTTATTGCCTCCGATTTCATGGTCAGAAAAGCCCCACAACATCTCATTTTTTGTATGGCTTGACATGCAATGCACGCTGCTTCAGGTCTTTGGCTTTGTATAAATAGCGCAAGGAGTAAAGCTAACAAGTCTCCTACCGTTACCTTTGAAACAAGTTATATGCAGCACAAAACTTCGATAATTACAAGAGGCCAACATAGTACCAAATTCCCAATAAACACACAAATTAGCTTCCTCTCAAGCTTCATCCAGTCATTCTTTGATTTTTATCAGTCAATTAAATGGCTTGTCAGAAGAATGTAACATAGTCAATCCACATATGTGCTATGTGTTACGTACTGTCAGAAACTACTGATGCATGGTCTTAGCAGGAATGGCAATTATTATTAAATATTGGCTGGCAGAGGCAAATTGCACCAATTTTAGTCAACTAGTAATGACCTGTAAAATTGGTAAAGACTGTAGGAGGAAAACAATCTGCCACTACACAAATTAAAATAGTGAGTGACAACCCAATGGAATACTTTGTTACATTTGCTGAAAAACTCAACAGAGAAACAAAACCTGCGATCATTGACCAAGAAGGCATCAATACATAGGATATATAGCATATGATATATGGTGTATATCCTTACTACCTGGGAAGTGAGGGCAAACTGCGATTATGACTTGAAAATGGGCTAAATGTCAGTACAAATGAGTTCTTTAATATGTCACATTACATATTTTACACAGAACAAAATGACCACAACAAAGCAGCAGTCCCATATTTGACCTTCTAGCCCCCAAATGTCAATGCCTTCCAGAAAACTTATATCCCAGCTGACAGAACTGGGTGACCTTGACCAAGAGGAATAAGATATATTGGATTAGCTAGGGTATGTGCACAGACTTTCTGCTTTCTTTGAGAGCTTAAAAATGACTGAAGAAGAAAATAAGTGGTTTTCTGAAGCTGCACAACCAGATTCTCTAGCTTGTTAGGACTGCTTCCCACTAATGTCAGTGAGCAGCACGCCTTGTGCAAAAGGACTCTGTGCTTTCCTCAAGTTTTCTGTAATGACTTTTCCTGCCAGTGAAACCAGATCCTGCACTGTTTGACCTTGAGTGAATTATTTGACCATGATTTGTGTGCAGCTTAAACATAGACTACTACACATAACACTGAAAATGTGGATGGCCCAGGGATTTAGCTAGTGGAATAGGCTTACATGATATTTTGGCCTGCAGAAGAAATGCACATATGTTTTTGATGGGCAATGCAAAGGTATGAATAAATTTGTCTTTTGTAAAGTGCTCATTATAATTGCGTAAGTGTGTCCCAATTCCCAGTCAATAGCTGAGCCCAAATATCTCAAAACTATCAGCATAGTTTATTACTTTACCCTACCTAAGATTTTCTGAAGTTATAAGGGACTTAAACAACAAAAAGGTATCAACAGCTTGGTATATTCCTTTTATGAACTAGGTTTTTTAAATCCTGCACCATTACAGACTGAATTGTGGTCCTCTTTTTCAGTGTATATTAATTTTTTGGTAAAGCCAGGAAATTTGCTTTTCACTGCAGTAAGTAATAATGAGAATACAGGACAAAATGATTGACAGTTCTAACTGTAAACACAGATTTCTTCCAACTAGAGACTGGTGCTTCTTGCTGGAGATGCTGATAAAGCTTCTGCCAGAGATAGTGACAAGTGGCGTGCAATGTCAACTTCAGATATGAAGCTTACAGCGGTTTGCAAAGGAATTCCCTGAACATGGATCCTAGGCCACCAAAGCAGCACTTAACAGTATAGACCTTCCAGACTTCCTGAGGAATTTCTAACTAAATAGATAGGAATAGCATTAATAGGTTATTGACAGAATGTGTGTGGGGAAAAGAAAGGAGCCTAAAGCCAGGCTTATGGTTTACATTTTAATTTCTTCCTCTGCTGGAGATAGTTTGGATACAGGATTTGCTCTTCTGCATAGAGTAGCGGTGGAAAAAGGTACTTATTACTCTGGTCTTCTGGTCTTTGTACATTCAGATTAAAAGCTTCTGTCAAATCTGTAGTCCTCTCAGCATACTCAAGCCAACTTCATCTATAGGAGAGATTACTGTTTTCCATCCATTTTTTGCACCAGTCCATACATAATTGTGATCCATCTATTTCACTCCCTTTTTTGCATTAGGATAGCTATATTTTAAAGGTATTAGTAGTAATGAGACTGCAGCAGCATGAAGCTGGCCACGGGCTGCACACAAGGAATAAGAACGTACATTTCTGTAGTGCCTCACCTGCTACGTGTACTGGTGTGCTGAGCTTTGTTTAAAAAACAGTGTAAAGACTCAGCTCACACATTAGTTTTCAAGCTAATTTATGCTGTGTTTTCACACTGTTTGCACCTCTTATTTTGGTGGTGCACTGCTGCATTTGCTTCCTACTCCATAACCTCATATGCCAAAACTGAATCACCACCTCTTCTTGTAATCGTAAGGCATAGTAATAAAGGTAAGGAAGGCACAATCTCTTCTAGGATCCTACATGAAAATAACCCCATAGACAAGACCCCTGCTAGCATCAGCTCACAAATGGGGCCTCCCTCTTTCGTAGGCTCCAATGTATTGATCATGAGAGCCTGAAAGAGTTGTTCCCTGAATCAAAAAATGTTGTATGACTAAAGGCAAGTAATAATTTCCTACAGAAGAAAAGCAGAGTGGCATAGGTGCTGATCTGTAATGTGGCAGAGACTGTGGAAATATCCTAAAGATTAACCATATATTTTTAAAGTTGAAATCCTGTCACGGTTCTTTTTGATGTAAACTGCTATTTGCTCTTTTAGTCAAAATTTTGATATTTTTGAGGATTATTTCAGCAATTTCCATGTAAAGTAAAGACACAGATGATACGATACACCTACAATTACACAAGTGGATTGGGGAGTTATGTAGAAAAATATGAAATCAGTCTTCATTAAAGTTCATTCACGGTTTTACACTAAATGTTTTCTTTATAGTGGGAATCCTTTGTTTGTTGGGGTTTTTTTTTTAAAAAAAAAACAAAACCACTTTACCTTCCTCTGAATTCACATTGGTTTTAGGCATCAGCGTATCTAAGTTACAGGGCTTCTGGTCTTAGCTGTATTAGTTCATGAATAGTATGACCTTGTTTGTGAGGTTTTGAGTAATAATGTACCCTGTTATAGGCAGAATTTGTACAAAATCTGCAGGACTAGAACAGACATTATTTCTGTTCCCTAGTTCATCTACCTCACCATCTGCATTTGAATTGCATGAGTTTCAGCATAAGTACATTTTTGTTGTTACCCCTCTGTGTGGAATACTTACGTAGTTCCTCCCTATGCAGTATTTGATGGCTAGTATGAAAAATCAATTTTAGCAGTCAGATCTTCAGAGGAATTTCAAGGCCTAATGTCCTTTGCAGCCAAACAGAAGTTAGCTGCCTAACTACCTAGGTCAACTGGGTTTTGAAAACTTAGAATTTAGATGCATATATTCAGAAAATACCTGTTCCTTGTCAATTTAACTTCAAAATGCTGTCCTACTTCCTTATAGTTTTACTTTTCACATTCCATATGTAGTCTAATCTAGAGCAGATGCAGCAGCTGACCAAAAAATTTCTCATATAAACCTCATTATAACCAAGAAAATTCTACAGTGAAAATTCATAGCATTTTGGTAAAATGCACAAACATATCAAGTGTTGGCTTGCTGCAAAAAATCCACACTAACTTACCTCTTTCTCTTGAAAAGAATTTCAGTTCTCATGTCTTAACAAAAGAGCATGTTGGAGTGACTGCTGAGGGTGATTTCCTCTATTCTATGGAAGTCTGATGATGATCCACATTTAACCAGGGCAGGATGAGAGCTAGGAATTGTTTAACTTTCTGAACCTCTTTTCTATTTCTTCCTTACGTGCCTGAGTGTTTCTGTACCTGTCACTATTTAATATTAAGAATAAAGAGATGCAGTAGTAGGAGAAAGTTTCAGACTATATATCACTTGTGCAACCTTCTAGCTCTGGTGAAGACAGTGGGTGGACTGGTGTTAGCATTCTCCCTTTTAGGTTCATTGTCTCTCACCATTTAACCCCAAACCAGCTCGCTCTCAGTATGCTAATTTGGGGATAATAAGGCTTGCTCTGGTTGTTGGATTGTTGGATGTTTCAATTTTAAAGTGCTAAGGTACCCAAATATCAGGTAAGCAGAAGGCACCCTTCTGTAAATCTGAAGAAAAGCCAGACCACGTTTCTGTAAGCGCCATGGGTGCACTCTGAGGGCAGGTGCCTAAATTTGAGTAGCACAGGGCTTAAATATTAGGTGGCTGAGCAACTGTTGCATCTTACTCTAAACATCTTCGATGTATTTATCGTCACAACAGCTCCATGAGGCAGGTCAGTGCCCTAACAGCTGGACAGCCTTACCGCTTCCTCACCCAGCTAATGGCATTTCTAAAATTTTCCATAGGCCTCGTAATATAAATACCAGACCTTAATAATAACACAGAAATTTAAGCATCAGTACCCACACCGTGGCTACTTCTGTGTATGAATCCACTCATAGCATAGCATTTACTCAGCATGTCAGTATGAGAGTAAGTACAATTTGGACAAAGGTTATATGCTTTTTTCTAAATGTCTGAGGTTATGTAGGAAATTACATTTCAACAGAAATCCTTTTATAAAGAAGAAATATTCATTTTCAAATGCCAGCCCACTGAAATTTATGATATTATCAACAAAATACTGAAAAAAAAAAAAAATGCCCTTTTTGGGTAAAACATTATTTCCTGACCACTGCCATGACAGTCTGGGGTACCACTGTGTGCACATGCCAAAGTCCTTGAGAGTGAAGAATTATCACCAGTGAAACTGAAAATGGAAGGATTAAAAATAGTGAAGAATCCGGAAAGAAGGCATGTCATTCTTTCACAGTGAGTGCAACAAGAAAAATGTCACATCTAATCAATTTTGCTTTCCAATTATTTTTTTTCAGTGTAAATTTTTGGAGTAGTCCAAGTTGTGAAAGTGAGCCATATTGGACTCAAAGTGTATCTACAAACCTGAGGATATTAGGATTTATTGGTCTGATTCAAGCTCACTTTTAAACCTAAGCACAGCCTGAAGTGATTTTAGATATTACAATATTTTACAGATTCTTATAACAGATATGAGCAAATGACTTATTTTCAAAGTTGGCCTCAAGCAAATGAGCTCTTTTCAGACCCACACTTGTCTGAGGGCCAGGCTTTGTTCAGATCAACAGTTTCACTCTGACTTCCACTGACTTAAAACAATGCATTTTTCTTGTGTATTGGAAACAAAATGCTCCAAGACAAAATTTATCACTATGTATTCCTCTTCACTTGGGGATATTTTTTATCATGCTGCTTCTTGAGTGTCTTTCTAAGGTTAAGTTAGAAACCTGTGAAAATAAATATTTTCAGTAGAAATATTATTTTAATGTCAAATATAGAGGCACAGTTGATATTGCTGTAATACAATAATATTTTGGTGATAAAACTAGCTTATAGATCTATGCAACTCTGACACTTAATGATTTCTGGTGTCTGGAAGGTATTAGACTGTAGTTGTAATAATCTCTATAATTGTAACAGTTCATGCTAGCTAGATTGCACATCTATTCTTCATCTGTCTTGAACTAATTTCTTCTATGTATGAATATATCACACTCATCAATATAAAGTGCCATCCTTTGGCTATGCAGGTCATTAAGGAGTATACATTATGTATGAGTCAAACACACCAAACTTACACAAATGCTTTCAGTAATGTGCAAAATAGCTTCTTTCTGTTAGAGTTTTTAAGTTATTATTCTAATTGAAACCCAAGTCACAGCTACAACTAACCAGCAATCAATTACTTCTCTCCATACGTAATGCCTTGGATGATGAGAATTATACTGTGGCTCTGTGCTGAATTTTAAAAATATCAATGCACACTTTAAAAAAAAAAAACAACAAACCTCAGAAATTAGGGAATAAGAAGTTTTCCCACTCTTTGCTACCCATAAAGTTTTCACTGCAATTAGTTCAGTGATAAGCTCTTAAAATTCTTTTCCTGGAAGTGAAATTCCACTTAATACTGCAGCTATATATGCAGAGAAGATCTATTACAATGAAATCTCACAGTACAAAATATGTGTCTGGTCATAGATCTGATAAAGAAATAAAGAAACTTGAAGTGAATGATTTCTTCCAGGACATAAGTCCTATCTGAATTCTCAAGGCTGTACTTCACAAAAACTTTCCATAAAGAGACTGAGGACTGTGGAGAAGACCAAGTAGCGCTGTGCAGAGTGCTCATAGTTTTAATGTGTTCAGAGAAGGTGGCTCGGATAGCCACAACGTTTCGTCGCTATCTGATTGATATCTTGTAGCTGACAGGAAACCAAGTGCCTGCCTCAGTAGTATTCCCAGCAGATGGACAGTCAACACCAAAGTAGCCCAGAAATAACACAGAAATGTCCATCCTCTGGGGAGCCTCACAGCATAATGGGAATGTAAAGTTAACCCCTTTATTTTAAAAGTCTTTGCTCGGGGGCCCTTGAAAAATTTACACACAATTTGCTCATGCATCCTTTGTTCTGGAACAGATTTACGATCTATTATAAGATACCCTCTTTCTTCCAGACTGAATGTGTAGACGAGCAACCAGAACTATCTATGTAATGCTTTTGCCATGAAACAGAGAAATGAAACTTTGCTTTCCTCACCAGCTTTCTGTATGCTCAAAGTTACTGAAGAGGAGGAAGCACATAGAAGATGAAGTAAATAATTTCCTGCCAGTACAAGAGGAATGTCTCTTTGGGGACAGCATTTCCAGGAGTGATTAAATGCCAATCACTTCATTCCCACAGTTAGTCACAAGGAAAGAAATGTAGCCTTCAGTAAATTAAGAAGGTTGACAGCACAGAATTCCTTTGGCATATAAAACATCTTAAAAGAAAGAAAGAAATAGAAGATGTGTGCATATGTGTATGCATTTATGTGGGAGAGGGAAAGTTGTGCATGGGATGAGGAAAGCACACCCCTTGCTCTTTTAGGCAGGTAGCATATCTTTTGGTTTTTTCAGTGTTTTAAAACCACACTAGACAAACACTTGAGGAAAGCCATCAATAATGCTCTGTCACTGTGACTAAGATTTTAAAAAACACTAGACATTACTATGCAATCCTTTTAAAATTTGTGTCAAAAGTCAGTTGCCAAAATATATATACTTTGTATTTATTTCAGTAAAGATACCTTTTGCCTTTATATATAATTCTGTGTAGGATACTAAGGCAATGAGTCATACAGATATCATATACACTTGCCTACGTATATTGGCAGGTATATGATCTTCATTTCTTTGTTGGCTACCTTAGTACTGCCATTTGTTTTTTTACCTCAGAGAACAGAAAGAAAGAAACAAAAATAATTTTCTTAATAAATTATCAACTACTGATCAGACTATTTTCACATAATGTATCATGTCATAATAATCACTGAAAAGTTAGTCTTTGAGTCTCTAATGCAATGGGACCATCATTACACTTCCCAATCAAACACACGATAAGAGAGATTTAGAACCAGAGGTCTGAGAAAACAAGCTAGAAACTTGGCTCTGACCACAGATACATAGGGCATGCAAGGCTGCACACATAAAATCAGCTTTATAGCTATCTCAAATAATTATACAAATAATGAGACCTTCTTCTCCCTAAAAGAACAGTAAGTTAAAAGTGGGAGATTCTCAGGCTTGACTTAACGGCATTGTTTCATATAAACTTTGGCAGTTATTATTAACTACAGAACTTGCCCAAGTATTTCTGTTAGACAAAAGGAGGGGTTAAGTTTTTGATGACAAGCTCTATTGGAAGATAAATTTGGGTATTTGCAGGCACTATGTTATTTCTGAGCAAACGCCTGAATTTTTTTTTAGCAAAAAATTTTGGATTAGGTTCCCTGGCTTAGATTTCTTAGGATTCGTTTTGCTTACATGAAGGTGAAATCAGCTCTGATTTAATACAGCATAAAAGAACATATTAAAACTACATTCAGATTACTTCTTTCAGCCTCCCCCCTCCCAGCCAATTTCACATTCATTTGCTAATTTGGAAACAGAAACTGCATATCAAAGGAAGGCCGGAGGCAATAATGAAGGCTGCAAACGGTTGGTGTTTCAGAAGTTACTGTTTTGTTTTCTGAAACAGAGGGAAATTGTCACTATTAAAAAATAGCAGAAGGAACTATATGAATAAAGGAAAACGAAAGATAAACAGAGCAAGGCTCATTCTTTGAAAGGTGGATGCATGTGCTCATGCTACATAGAGAACCTTTCCCAATATGAAGAGAAGCATGCTGCAATTCTGACATCAAAATCAGGTGCTTGACCTTCCTGCTTGAGAAATGATGTTTGTTACCAAGTATTTGTGATACAGTCATGAAGTACTGAATGCAATACCTTTTTTCCCCATACCAATGATCTGATTAAGAGAGTGATACACATTTTGAAAACAGGAAGGCCAAGCCATCCATCGCTTTCTTAATCTTCCTATTCTTCACAGCGATATCAAATAGTAACAAGTGGTAGCATATTTAATTCAGAATGGATGTTCTTTTCATCAAGATCTGATTAAATAACACAATGCACTCCACCAAAAGAAAAATAAAACTCACCACATTTTTAAGCTAAGGAAGTAACACAAAGCTTAATTAAAATCTCATGTATTTCCAAATCTCTAAATGTTATCCCAGGTCTAAGCAAAGACTGACTAGAGCAGAGACTTTAAAAATGGCCTATATTAGTCCACTGCAGACTAGAATGCTATGATTTTTTTTTCAGTGTTCATGTGGGATGTATTTGGTTTAGAAAAAGGTCCCTCAAGCTGAAAAATATGTTTCCTGATGTCCTGATATTGTTAATGTGCCATAAAAATGATTTAGCACTTGGGATCAATGTACTGCATTATAACAAGACAATAAAGTATCCCCTATGGTATCCTAGCATTATTACAGGACCCTATCAAGAAAATGGAAAAAAATATTTTTTGTTCATATATGAGCTATTTGGATTCTACATATAAGAAAGTTACATTTCAACAGGCTAGTACATTATAACAGGCTAGAAAATATCAATATGGTACCATAACCCTCATGGCTTTCAGTTGGCTAGAAACTAGCAGAATGTTCTTACGGCATGTATGAAAACCATACGTGAATATATGAGGTCTGATTATCTGGGTGCCACAGTAGATTTTTATATTTTTATCTACAAAGGGTTAAAAAACTAAAGGAGACAGAAAAAGTGTACAAGTGCAAGAACAAGTATTATCTACTTAGCAAAAGGTATAACTTCAGAATATTTGAGAGAAAAGTTAGTAGTTATAACAGTATAGATTCGTAAGAAAGAATTCAAAACATCCAGTGAAGTGTTAATAGCTTTTAACAGCATTAATGCCTTTTCTGCAGACTCCTATTTGTAAGATATTTTCAAAGACTTGTTTTAATAAAGGAAATGCTTAACATCTTTCTGTTCAGTAACAGCTCATCTCTACCCATTCATTTCAGTCATTTTCAAGACTTGAATAGCATGCTTTTCAGAAGCTCACGTCTCCTCTCCGAAGAAATAAAGAGCTTATTTCAGTTGCTAGAGTGCATTAAGATATCAGATATGGCCTCAAGTCTCTGGAAATTTGTTGCTACACACTCAAATGAAGATGGGATGTAATGCTGCTTCTTTGTTTGCCATTCTCCGAGCCCCTTATTGACCAAGGAAGCTGCAAAATAAAACTCTGGTGTGAATTCAGTCACACATATGTGGTTGTTAAGCCCAGAAAGAAAGGAGAGGTGGGGGGAAGGTATTTTATGGTTAAGGTTTTTTTTCTCGTTATACTACTCTGATTTGATTCTTAATGAATTATTTTTTTCCCCCAAGTTGAGTCTGTTCTTCCCATGACAGTAGTTGTGAGTGATCTCCCTGTCCTTATATTGACCCATAATTTTTTTGCTATATTTTCTCTCCCCTATCCAGCTGAGAAAGGGAATGATAGAGTGGCTTTAGTGGGCACCTGGCATACAGACAGGGTCAACCCATCACAAAATGTTCAGTGTAATCTTTAGTCTCACTTTTAATATATGGTAGTCTCATTTTCTAAGGAAATACTGTCTCAAATATGGTTTCTAAGGGTGCCTATAAAATATTTATCTTTAAATTAACTGTATCTTTAAATGTATATATGCATAGACTCAATTTAGGAAACAAGAAATTCAAAGCTTCCATTTGATCATTCATCTGTTCTACATGTGTGTGTGAAGAATGACAACTGGGAGAAGATCACATTGATTATAAATAACAATGAACTACCCAGTCAAAATTCAGTGACTCCTTGTGTCATATTTGTTGCAGAAAATTACACTTATTCTT
Source organism: Neomorphus geoffroyi (assembly GCA_033558235.1). NCBI lineage: Eukaryota > Metazoa > Chordata > Aves > Cuculiformes > Neomorphidae > Neomorphus > Neomorphus geoffroyi. The sequence continues at coordinate 71,751,758 of JAUMJM010000005.1, read as the reverse complement.
AACAAAAGTATGGCTGCAACAAATAAAATACAATTTTCCTTAGAATTGCTAATCAAACACCTGTGGCAAATACATGGACAACTTTCAAAGGAATTAAATTGTTGCTATTCATGTTTAGGAAGTAAATTGTTGCTATTCATGTTTACTTATAGTTTCTTCACACTTTTCCATTGGAAAATTTTTACCTTTAGGATAATTTTGCCCCTGAAATAGCTTTTCATTCCTTATTTTATCTGTCTGATAATTTTCAGTCTCTTTGAAGGTGCTGGTCAGTCACTACCACCACCCATACACAACCAGACCAACTGAAATGGAGGTTTAAATTTCTGGTGTATATAGCGTTTGCTGACAGGTATACAGCTCGTTCTCCAGAAATTATATGCCACAATCTGTTCATTTTGCCCTGGGCAGCTCTGACCAGGCTGGTACAGGATGGAAATGGGTAGGATTGGTAGCAGCAGCAGTGCACAGGGCACTGGAGGGTCCTTGTGAGTGCAGAATGGTGGTGGTCCTGAGGACGGGGACAGCAGGCTGCCTGCACCTCCAAAGTAACACCCCCTGTAGTGAATCACACAGGACTAAAGCCCTGATTGGGGTGTTGGGAGTAATTAGCAACACACAGGGAACACAACTGATGAACAAACCAGGGACACTAAAGGTAGCCTCTTGGTGCTGCCTGCCCATGAGTGCTTGAGGAATGGTGCAGGCAGTGTGCTTGTACCCTTTTAGGGTTCACATGAAGCTGGAGGGGAGTGAAAAAAACCCCAAACCCAGCTCAGTTGTTGTCTGTCCAAAATGTATCCATCATCAATGATTATATTTGGTTCAAGTTGTGCAAGGGAGTGTATATTCTATACACCCCTGTTCTTCTCTGACAATTTACTTTACTGAAGACTTTTTTCAGCCTCTTTCAACTTAACACACGGTGAATATTTACTGCCTATGAGGAGTCACCAGTGGCCCTTAGATCCCTTTTAAAAAGAAAATAAAAAACTACCGAAAATTGAATCAAATTTTAAGAAACCTAGATGCCTAGGAAACTTCCATTAGTTTCTTCAAATTGCTTCCCTATTACCACAGTGTAGAACGGAAACATGGAAAAGTCATTGCCGTTGCACTCCGAAGGGCTCCTATTTCTCTGGCTCCCACAAGATTACTTATAGAAAGAACTGTAATACAATAAGCTATAATGTGAAACAACTGTAAGCACTTGAAGACTTTTAATACAGATGACACACTGGTCCTTTAAAGAATTAAACTATAATTTATAGAAGAAACTGTCAGATACACACACCAAAATGGCATTTGAGCACACAGCTTGCTTGCTTACTTGTAGGGATATCAATCAATTTATTAAGAATTAATCTGCACCCCAGTGTTCTCCTAAAACTGCCTGATGTTTTGGCAAGCTACTTGAAAGGGTTCAGTAAGAATTTATAAGGGCAGCTTGGAAACGGGATTTTTTTTTCTGGCTCAACAAAGGGGATACTGTTTCCTCTGTGAACGTTTCTCTGTTATAGTTTAATACAGTAATGGATAGGTTTGCCAAAAATCACAGTTTTTAATGGCCTTCAGCGAAACAGTAGATTTGTCTTTGCCTTCATACTGTGTCCTGCATTTATGCTGTTAGAATTGCTCTTAATCTGCTTGGAAGTATCAAATGCTGTTGGCCTTGAGAACACAAACTTGTGCGCACACTAAAAAGTATGGTTTGTAAAGTAACCACATTTTTCCATGCATACAGAAGACTATGCAGGACTGAAACTAAAGGATCTAATTTCCAGCTCTTGACATAAAAATGGCAAGAAGGCCTGGGCAAATTTAAAATGTGGTATTCATATTGCCTCCCTAAAAAGTGCTAAAATTGCTTGAATGATGTCACTTGAGCAACACATCCAAACTACAGATATTTTTGAACTCTGAGAACACTTAATGCTTGGCACTGACAACACATACATAGGGTGTGCAAGGCTGCACACATAAAATCAGCTTATGGCTATCTCAAGCCATTAGTAAACAATGCATGTCTTTGACTACAAATAGCAGGAAGTGATATCATGCACACTACACAAAGTTATTGCAACTTTCTGGTTTCTAGTTTTCAAACATTTGACTTTGACAAAAGCAATCAATAAAACATCAAAGTGGTATTTGGAAAACATCAACCCTTACTTGTTTGGCATTAAGTTCAAGGCAAAATTTAACAGATAATGGTTATCAATGGTCTATCAGTTCACAGGACTTCTTTTTTTTTCAGAACTAACGCGTGTGCACGAGTACACACACAAACATATCCATTTAGACTACTACAGAAACAGACTTATTAGAAACAGCTTATTTTGGACCAAACTCATGAGAAAGTTTTTTGGTATGGAACATGAATTTCGTCTCCATTTTGCAAAAAACCTCAGGGGAAAGAAGCTTAGCCATTTACTCAGTTGGCTTCTTTGTTTTTCACTCCAGTGACAATGTCCTCTAACACATCAAATGAAAATGGAAGACTTCCATTTCTAAAAAAACCACAGAAATATTTGCAACTGTTGGAAGTCTTTGGAAGTCTTTCTTTGTCTCATCTTCTGTTAAATCAGTGGCAGTCTGCCACTGATTCCACTTTGGGAATTTTAGTTAACTATAACAATTTCAATATAGTGGAATAATAATAATAATAATAATAATAATAATAATAATAATAATAATAATAATAATAATAATAATAATAATTTCCTATATCACTCTCTTCCCTCCTAGAATCCATTACCGAAGTGGCTAGACCACTGCTTCCTTCCTAGTCCACAGATGGACTGTTCACAAGGTTAGGGATTTTACTTTGTATCAGGATTTTCAAGGTCATGTGAAAACTTCTAAAGAAGAAAATTATTTTATAGCCATACTTATCCTAAATAATGGAACAACTTTTATCTTATCCATTTAAATCTTACAGCTATTATTTTATTTCAATAATTATTAAACTCACCATGTCCTAATGTTAAATTAATAAAATACACTTCAAAAGAACTGATATTTATAGGAGAAAGTAAATTGACTGCTTAGTTGTATAACACTAGACAGATAAGATTGACTTACTGTAAAACAAATCTGCCACTGTTTCTGAGTAAAGAAATATAAGGCCATAACAACTGTGAAATCCTACCTAACAACAGTTTTATTCTAATGTTAATAAAATCAGAACTCGGGTTTTTTGGCAGTGATTCAACCACACGTTATTGTGAATTAGTTCTTATAGTTTCTTCTAAATTCAAGAGCAAACAAAAGATTTTAAAGGTGACGCTGTGCCCTTGAAGTGAAGTGCACGTTCTCTACTCCCTGTTTCTTCTACCTTATTAATTCAGAACTTTGCATGAAAAAAAGTGGCAGTAATTAGCCTTGACATGGACCAGCACTAGGCTTTTCTATCAAGTTTCTTTCCTGTTTATGTTTGAATTACTCAGGGGCTGCCTCTGTGTGCCCTTTGGTCTCAACAAATGTGGTTTTTTCCTTTACTCCCATGGTACAAAGAATGTAATCTTAGTTGACTGGAGTCTGCTGAACATCATATTATTTCCTTGACTCAGCTGAAGATTCACAAACTGGAGTGGAGAGAACTGTTTCCCCTGGATATAAGCTGAACAGTAAGAGGATTTGCTCATCAGAAAAGTGTTGCTTTCCCTGACAGCCTTTTGCTCTGCGTTGTTCTAAAATTTTGTCTCAATGAATCAGTATGCATAGAAGCCAGATGATGGGGCTTCCAGTTACTAATTCTTTCGCTCTGCGTATTTGGCACATAAGGGATGGCTAATGCTAGGTAAGAACCATAGTCCACCTAGTCTGCTGTCTTTTTACACCTCCTAGCAATGCTTATGCCCAGACATATGAGGGTTTCACCTTTTTTTTCTTCTATAATAAAAAAAATTCTGTGTGTACACATCTAACTGGAAACAGCAGGCTGTGCACAGAACACTTAATTCAGGAAGTATATGGTGTTATGTAAGTAAAGGAACTTATTGACTTTTTTATCTGTGACTACTCAATGCTCATTTGAGTTGTTACTTGTTTTGACCTGATGACCAAAATTATTATTGTAAAACAAAAGAAAACACAAGGAAAACACAAGGAAAAGAAACCCTCTATAAGCATTATTTTAATTCATAGGAACTACAAGTCAATTACTTTTCCTAAGCAGCTATTGCAATGTACTTCAAGGTAAGTGGTCATATCCAAAGTTTAAAAGGCACCCTTCCCTACAAAAGGATCTCACAGTATCCAAAGGGATTATGATGGTACTAACTGGAAATGCTTTAGGGAACAAGATATTTCATTTTTTATCTTATTTCTAAACATAAGCCCAAGAGAATTCTGAAATCCAAGCTCTCCCTTCATTTTTGCACTGGACATTTTATACCTGTAAAGTCATTTGCTTTTCTGTGAACTTAGACATACCAGTTTATCAGATGATGCATGTAATGGTCTTGTTCAAATATTGTCTTTTTCACAAGACAGAATTCAATTAAGATTTTAAAATTTTTTCTGAAATGTATAAAGATGGCTAGTTATCTTGAAATGGTTTCAATGTCACAAACCCCTCTAAAATGCCTTTGAAATGATATGGAGAATTATTAATTCTTGTTTTTCATGGTCTGGCTTTGCATGGTTATGACATCTAACTTTGGAAGCTCTTCCCTGAAATAATTTTAAAAATTAGGGCCTGGCCTAAAAATCAACAAAAAGTTAAGCCACAGAGAAAGGACTTATGTGTATAATACTGTTTTAATAACTCTTCATACTCATTGAGTTGTAAATACTTCTGAATCTCAACAAAGGGTCCTCAAATGTGACATCAATATGAATGTATATTTATACATAAGTGATGTTTTTGGTGCAACCACAAGCTGTTGGTACAGCAATGGTCGAGTATTTTGTTCCTAATGTAATTGATTGATATTTAGTCATGGGATACAGAAAAAGCAGGAGTTGAGACATCCTGCAATTTGTCTGGTTAGATATATTCCTAAATACATTTTGATTGGATGACCTAATTGAGGACTGAACTAAAGTCCCCTGGCTTTTGTCTCGGTACTACCATAGGTGACTTAATGGGTCAACAACATGATCAGAATTGTCTATTTGCTGAGGAGACACAATTTTTCTCTGTCTAATTCCTCTAGCCTCCAGCTATTTACATAGGATCCTATAGATTTGTGTGTGTGTGAACTCTAAAACTATCCCTCAGCTATCTTTCTGTTTGTAAGGTTCACAGATCACATAGCCATTCTGGAGAACATTATGTGTAGAATTTCAATATATACAACTGCATGCAACACACAGACATATTCAGCATCAGAAAAAGCATATTTGCATATTTCTCCAGCCATATGGGCAATCATTTTGAATTTCAGAGAACTGGTTAAGGCTAACTGAACTCTAAGAATGAAATTAAAATTACAGGTAATGAAGGTAACAATAACAATAACAATAACAATAATAATACAACCTAATATAAATTATCTTTCCAAGTTGAAACATCCAGCAGCTAGGTGTTCATATTACTAGGGTACAATTGTCAGACCTCGTAACAAAAGATTCAAGGAAGAATGAGCTTGATTACCCATTAGTTATTATTATTCTTCATTATTATTATTTTATACATTATATTGTATTGCGGTAATAATGGAAGATGATGTGCCTTGGGAATGAAGCATCCCTGAATCTCATTAGAAATTAAATATATAGAATGAGAACGTGAGAGATAAAATTGCTTTTCTGCTTGCCTCTATAACTGGAATGGTGTATGGCAGGGATGGGATAATGGGATGCTCTCAGCCCAGTAGTCTGTGTATGAACATCTCCGCTATCCACCAAGGAAAAGAATGTTTAACCTCATACACATACACACTCTCATATCAAGAAAGGAATGCAATACTGAGGAAAGAGAGTTGACTAGAATTAAAATTTTCACTTCGAGAAGATGGTAAATCTCTGTACTAGTTTTTTACTTTTGCGATCTTGGCATAAATCCAATCAGAGGTTCTAATTAAAATGAGTTTGATGGTCTCAGCTTAGTTCCTAATTGATGGCAGTTCACACTACAAAATGCATAAGAATTCATTATAGTCCTGCTCAGCTGGCAATTTCTGCTCAGAGGGAGCAAGAGGATTTAACTAATGTGGATTCCACCACCTGTCTTACATTTTAGGCAGCGTGGTCCTTTCTGGGCAGTTGAATAGGGGTCATCAATAGAGCATTAGGGATCAAAAATCAAAGCATCGCTGTAGAATTAAGTCAAATGTTAGAGCAATAAAGATGTTTGTTAGCCATTTCTTTTAAGACTCAAAGCATGTATATGGAAATTGTGACACGTTCCAGTGAGAAATCTACACAGTATTTCTTGGTCTTAAATTGTATATCCTGTTCTCAAAATACACTTCACTTCAAACAGATCTTTCTGAGTTATCGCTTCTAAAAAAAATTTACTCAAGTTCACAAGAAATATAATTTTTTTTCTTCAAAAAATGCCATTTGGTGCTTTGTGTCAAGATGGTCACAATTGCTGTTTAGGTAGTAAATAGCAGAACATTTATGTAATATTTATGAGAAAAAGTAATTGCAAACTCTAGTGTCAGCCAGTAGAAAGACCTTGTAACTACCAGCATGTAGCAAAATGCACTATTTGTCACATGGTGAAAAACAAACTGATGTTTGTGACTGGGTTCGTTTTCCTGACTTAACCGGCTCCTTTTCTAAGGTTCTTAATGTAGTTTCCCAGAATGAGGTGCAAATAATCTGCCATGTATCAAACCTTTGGGGCTTTTGTGCAAAGTGACATGATCCTTCTTCAAATAATTTTTATCATTCCTAATGATGTATATACTCTCTTACTACAAATTATTTTGGATAGAATGAAAGGGAACTGCTACCTATACACAGAGCATTTTGCCATGTCTTATCTTCACCAGACCCACAGAATGCCTTTGCTTTCCTTTTGAGGGAGTCTTATCTAATCTTCCTGGAGAAGTAATGAGAATGGTCTCACTGGCCTCAAAACAACAGACTAGAAATCCAAGGTTTAAGTTTAGTTTCTAGTTTAGATACAGATTATACACAGGTCTCAGCTGCTGTGTCTCAGATTTTTTTCCTTTTCTTTCCTTACAGAAATAATGAGGCTTGTCTATAAAGGAATACATATTCCAGAGAGGGGCACCAGGGAAACAGCCCAACAAATACAATATCTGAATGTGAGTAATTCTGATGATGTAGAGACAAAAAAACAAGGAGGAGGAGAAGAATCTCAAGTACAACACAAGGTCTGCTACACATGCACAATAATGACAAATTACACCAAATAAGTTTGTCTGAACTAATTATAAATTTGTAAAATGCCTCTGACATTTTATCTTAGTGCTGAAATGATGTGAATCCATGTCATATTCCAGGAGGCCCTGGGATGGGTTTTCTGAAGCATCTGCATGCCTCTATCCTCTTAATTTACAACCAATTTCTAGAACTCATGTGTTGAAATAATTACTACAATACAGGATATTCATTCAAGCATTTTGTGTGCTCAAAAGAAAAGAACTCTGAAGCGTTACTTTGTGCCAGGTGCACTTTTTCTGCCTGGTGAGTGGTGTTACCTGCAGGATAAATAATTTTTCCAGGAACTCACTTCCAGGAAGTAGCTTCTGGACACATTTCAAGCTGTTGACAGGGCTCCATATAGGTCCAGTCATAAATCTTGGCAGAAGGAAAATTAAAGGGAAACATTGCTGATGCTAAAATTATTTTCCCTTTGTAGTCAAAATAATCCTATGACTTCAGAGATGTAAAAAACACTTTCCTAAGACTCTTACTTACATCTTAAAGTATGGATATGCAGTCATCATGTGTGGAAAAATATTTCTTTTTGGATTTTCAACATATTGTTCTTCAGTTTCATTTGACAAACATTTCTGTTCCAGAGGTGACATTCACCTCAGAGTCGTGAAGGTACATGTCATTCTTCACTTACACAACAAATTCTTTACATTGTTTTAAAGACAGTATCTAAAATAATAAATGTAAACTGAACATAAATCCCTTATTGTACAGATACTGCCTTGTATAAAAAGACAAATAAGCTTCATTTGGTCTATAAAGAGGAGCTTATTGGCCTCATCATATATATATATATGATCAGAACCATATTTGAAAATTGCGTGCATTATGAGAGATAAATTGTGTCCATAGAGCACCTACCACTTTTAACTGGCTTGACATTTTCAAAACATTGTTTTGTCTAACATTTGTGTTAACAAATATCTTGATGTACTTGAATCACAGACTGTCTATCCAGAATGTCATTCAGAAGGAAATAATAATGAAACAAAAAATGAAGCAACATTTCTTGTTGCATTATTCCGCTGCCCTGGAGCGATGTAGGATCTATCTCCCACTGCATTCTGAACTCCAGCTGCTCCATTTTATTACATCATTAGTTTTCCTACTCACATTTCTTTTCAATTGTTCATATATTTTCAAATCACTTGTACTCACTAATCACCACTGAGTACTTTTGCCTCAGCTTTCACCTTTATGTATCATTCCTCAGTACAGTTTATTGCACAGATTTCAAGTATTTCTATGCCTTGAATGTAATTTTTATTTGCCACACAGGTTTAGCTTCATCCCTGAGGCTGCTGAGAGACCTATGCTAAACATATTAATATTATCCACTGTTTTTTCAGTGGTGGTTGAGTATTGCTTACAACCTGTTAACAGGGTGAAAACTTATTTCACATACATGAAGCTGTAAATTCGCTGTTTCCCATCCTATGTTTTTTATCTGATGTGAAATTCTTGTAATAATATTGGACTGCTTTACTAACTTCATAGGCCAACAGGAGTTTTGCTTCTGCAGATGAAGAAGAAAGGCACATGGTAAGATTAAACAACTTACTCAAAGAGAATCATTTCTTAATGTAAATTTTTGTAAAGGAATTGAAGCATTTAACTCATCTTTAATAATTCTAAACTTAAATTTAATTTTAGAGTTTCCTGAAGTACATTTTTTTGTATTAAAAAAGTGTTTTGTTTTTTATTCAAGTCCAGTGAAATTCAGTACTCATAACATCCTGAGTCAAACTTGATAGTTCTCTTTTCGACTGTTTGCATTTTGAGTAAAACGGAAATTAAGCTTTGTTTTTTGCATGTTGAGCAAAAGCACCCAGTCAAACAACACCTCCCAATGTAAAAAATACCTAACACTAAATTTTGAACTGTAATCCGATCTTCACTAATCGTATACAAAGCGTGAGCTATATAAACTTTTATGTACACATCTAAATACCACACACAGTCTCTAAATTTCTCATGCAGAGATATGACTTTTCATTCCACGTTCAAAATTAAAACAATTCGTCATCTGCAACAATCAGTGGAATAAAAGCATTAATCTAAGGGGTCTGAGTATCAAAGCTAAAAACCAACCCCTGGCTTTAGTCCCAATGCTATAGTAATATGTCTGCAAGGAGGTGGGGAAAGCTAAGAGGTTTTGGTTTGTGTGGGGTTTTTTTCCTTTTGGGGATAGGAAGACCATTCGTAGCATATGTCCTACATCTGGCAGTAGCGCATCGATAAGCATATGTAGCAGCAGGAACCCAATTATCCCTGTTGCCCTTTTTAGAATTACTATGAGTTGTGTTCTTCTAGGCAGCGGAAATAACACATGAAGGCAAAAGGCGTTTTAAAGTTTCCACAGTTCCTGGCACAAATCCACAAATTATATGCAATAACACTCTCCTGGAGAATCTTCTGCTATTTTAAAGTGTGGTAGAGCCTGCATCACATTTCAGCCGTGTACCTTATAAACTGCATATAATGGTCACCGCAGAGAAAAAACACTACCATGTAAAGAAGTAATTACAACTATGTGAAATCAAACTTTTAACCAAGCACAAAAAAATCATTTATTCTGAAAAGACAATATTCTCTTTTTTCTTTCTCATTTTAGCTGCTTTTCATTATTAGATACTAGACATCTCTTTACCACCAATCCTCAATCTCGGGTTGTTTCTAGACCTCTGAGACCACATTGCTGTCTGTTGCAGACAAACCACGTCAGCATGATCAGAAACTCAGAGCAGGGGATAGGAAGCACTGAGGTCTTTGTCTTTCTTACTTTTGTATATTTGTGCAAGTATTGTATAATATCCATATTTATAGGAAAGTATAGACAGCAGCTTGCAAGTGTTACAGAGACATTGCTTCTCCGCTAGATAATGTTAAAGAATGACATCTAACATACAGAGAAATTAAAATTTGTAATATTTTGATTAAATAATATTTCTGTATGAATCGGAATTCTGCACTTTCTCCTCTAAACTATTCATGAAGCATCCTCCTATTCAAAATGATTAATTTATTGAGATTAATTTCCAGATATATTGGCCAAATCGTATATACATTTGTATTAAACACAATTCAAAATAATAAAACTATATTCCAGACCCTTCCTGTATAATTATAAACTGTCTCATTGCCCTCTTTTTTAGACTGAGCCATGATAACCCAGAACTCTGTTGCTATATAGAAAGGAAGTATTCCCCTGATGAATTTCTCTCTAGGAAAACAGATAGATGTGCTGACACCAGTGGTATGAGGTTCAACAAGGCCAAGTGCTGGGTCCTGCACCTGGGACACAACAACCCCATGCAGCGTTACAGGCTTGGGGAGGAGTGGCTGGAGAGCTGCCTGGCAGAGAAGGACCCGGGGGTGTTGGTTGACAGCGGCTGAACATGAGCCAGCAGTGTGCCCAGGTGGCCAAGAGGGCCAGTGGCATCTTGGCCTGTATCAGACACAGCGTGGCCAGCAGGAGCAGGGAGGTGATTGTGCCCCTGTGCTCAGCACTGGTGTGGCCACACCTCGAGTGCTGGGTTCAGTTTTGGGCCCTGTAAGAGTTGATCCGAAGAACAGTATTCGTCTCGGTCCAAAGAACAGTAGTTGCCTCAACATCGCCATCAGGGACTTGGAGAGAGACCAAGAAGCAAACACCCTGAGAGAAAAGAACTGTATGGTACAAGCAGCCTCCGGTACCTGGGACTGCAAGCAACAACCAAGATAAGGCCGCATGGCTGCTGTCCAGAAGATGAATCTCACCTGCTGCCTCAGCCAAACTTGCCCCACCTCCTCCCTGACCCAAAGCCAACAAAGAAGAACATGCGCAGGTCACCTAGCAGTCACGAGAGGAAGATGAGGTGAGGAAGCAGAAGACCCCCGAACACGAGGTGGCGCAGGCGCAGAGAAGTTCTGGCAAGCGAAGCGAGAACTTTTGGGGCCTGCGCAGTTCAACCTGGATTGCGAAATAAAGGCGGAGATTGGCCTTAATCCATGGGAGAGAGGAGGTGCGAGGTACTGCTGCTGAGCATAAAAGATGGTTCCTAACCGAACCCCAAGAGAGATCTCCCCACCTCTGGATCACAGATTGCATGTCGTGATGACGAGTCTCGACTGAGGACCGACAGGACGCTGTTCGGAGCCTGGGACCATAGGGACGCCTTTGGACCCGTGGTGGTAGCTATAATCCTCTTTCCTCCTTTCCCTCCCCTTTTCTCCACTTTGTCTATCGCGTGCCACTTTACGGGCAAAAATAATAAAGTTTCTCTTTGATTGAATTATAACCCCTTGGCATTTTGGCTGCCTTAATTTTGCACTTCGAGATCAAGGTAAACGAATCATCACGAGTCCCTGAGTGGACAGTGACAGGCCCCTCACTACAGGAAGGACATTGAGGGGCTGAAGCGCGTCCAGAGAAGGGCAATGAGGCTGGTGAGGGGGCTGGAGAACAAGTCCTACGAGGAGCGGCTGAGGGAACTGGGGTTGTTTAGCTTAGAGAAGAAGAGGCTGAGGGGAGACCTCATCACTGTCTACAACTGCCTGAAAGAAGGTTGTGACGGGGTGGATGCTGGTCTCTTCTCGCAAGTGACAAGTGATAGGACAAGAGGAAATGGCTGCAAGTTGCGCCAGGGGAGGTTTAGACTGGACATTAGGAAAAATTTCTTCACTGAAAGAGTGGTCAGGGACTGGAACAGCTGCCTAGGGAGGTGGTGGAGTCATCACCCCTGGAGATGTTTAAAAGATGGGTAGATGAGTTTCTCAGGGACATGGTTTAGTAGTGGACAGGTACAGTGGGACTTGATGATCTCAAAGGTCTTTTCCAACCAGATGATTCTATGATTCTATTATTCAATGTCAGCGTTTTAGCAGATTTTCTTCAGTATGAAAAGAAAACAAGGAGGTGACTAGCTATAACAGCTTCTTATTGACTTCTACATGACCTATAGAAAAACTGGGGAAGCAAAGAACTGTTTTGAACTTTGGAGCAAAAATACATTAATTGCCTTCATCTTTCTTTGCTCTGAATGTCTTTCTATCTCTTTCCACTCCACACTGGAAGTTCACCAGCTAGGGCATTTCAGAGAAAGAGAAGCAGTTCTCCACATACTGCCAGGAAGGAATGTTCCAGTCTGTATTAGTTTAGGCATGTGCTTTGAAAAGATACAACATCTTGGTTTTTGCCCTGCTTAGCCTAGAGGAATGAATTCTTACAAAGTATAAACAGATTTTTTTTACTATCACTGCTCAGAATGTCCCAATTTCAATCACAATTGATAATCTTTATTCCTGGATATAGGAAGACTTTCATGTATTGGTTTTTATACTGGAATTTCATATTAGTGTCATTTCCAGGTTTGAAATGAGATGAAAACAGGTTTAGTTCAGTAAAACAGCATCACTGAATAAACACAGAATTAACTACAGTGCCACTGGAAGTTAGTACTAGGCTTTATACTGGTTTTTGTGAAGGAAGATAAACATTATTATACTTATTTTACAGGTAGGAAAACCAAGGGTAGATACCTAAATAGCCCATCTGATTAAGTTGCCAAGAGTCGCTGCTGAAGCTGGGATCAGGATGTGAAACGACTGTCTCCCAGCCCTTGCAGCTGCAGGCTTTCAGTGTTTGATCTGGGAGTCTAAAAACATATGGATGGTGGAAATGTTCATCCACCAGTGCTTAAACTGATCATTAGTCTGTGGTGGAATGTGACAAAACCCACGAATCGGTAGAACTGCAGCAGGCTACATTTTCTCCTGTACCTCTCAATCTTGTACGGTCCCCATGCCTCGCAAAACCTGCCACTGGGTGCTCTTCTGCCTTGTCTAGTGGGGTGTGGCAAAAGCTAGCTGAGATGTAGCTGGAATCTTAGGATTTTATCCCAAAAAATCATAATGAATGTTTCTGTCATGCTGCGACTATCCACAATTGCTGGTACTACTTCCAGCAAGGCCATATATTATAGATTGCCACTCTGTCTTGAACCATTGTCAAAGTTCTTATCTCCTTTTTGACTCCTGTTTGCTCCTTTATATAACAGTTAAACTGGATGCAAAGAACTTGCCAAAGGAGACAGAATTTTCTTAATTGCTTTAAATGCACTATACGTAAATATTCTATGTGTTCACAAAAGTTTAGACTATAATCACGAAGCACAAAAGCATCAGTGAAGTACAGCAACTATACCGGATGAATGCCACAAGAGAAAGAAATACTATTTAAATGAAATTAGACAGAGATCTCAGGTACACACAACATAAATATTTAATTTGGAATTTCACCAAGACACTAGAGCTAACACCTTTAACTTGGCACATGCAAGATCTTTAAATGACCACAAATTTTATGAGGACCTCAGATTACACCTCTCATTTAAAAGATTGGTTCCCCATTGGAAAAATGTGGTGAAAGGCTGAGTTTTTATTAGTTCAGGTGGGAATTTGACCTTTGGTTTTTATTTCATTAACTTAGCAGAATCACAACACTCATGCATAGAAGTTGGTGGTAAACAAAATTTGTTCCTGATGGTTTTACTGGGAATTCACTGCAAGAACCAATTAAGCCAAACACACCTTACCTATCAAGTGTGTTCAAAAATAAATGACATGAATCTCAGAGAGATTTATTAATTTTTGTAGGAAAATTAAAAATAAACTGCTTTTTTAAACTTTCCCTCAGAACTTTAAAAAAACCCCACCAACAAAAATGTCAGAGGGAAGATAGTGAATAAACAGTTCAAATTCAGGAAGCATCCTGCATAAATACTTTGCTTACTGATTACAATTTATCTATAGTACACATTTTTGTAGAGAGAGATGCTGTCTCTTCTGATTTTTTTTTAGTGGGAATACTGCAATTAGCAAAAGTCAGAACAAATCCAGTAAGTGATAATCATTCTCTCAGGTACAGAGAAACTTAACAATGTGGCACCTTATCAATTTAAGCATAGTGGGTTTTAGATAATTTGCAAACCTTGGCTAACCGATTTCAATGCTGCTGCAAAAACTGAGCAAGACATTGTTTTTAAACCGGTAGTGCAACCTCTGTCAAAGAAATTTTTGCAGGCACTAGTGTAAGAATTTTATGTATGTTCAGTATCTCATTTGTATAGTGAAATGAGGCAAGAAGTAAAATGCACACAATTTTTTTAGTGCTTGGTCTGCAAGTGGTTTTAGGAGGAAGTTCATACTTTTCTCATTGCAGCTAGTTGGGAATATATCTTCCAATTAATGTGATCTCTTTTTTTTTGGAGTATTGTGAGAAGTTGAACATAGGCATAAATGAGCATGAAGAGTTTCAACTATCAGCAATGAGGTGATTTTCAACGTGTGTATGTGTGTGAGCACCTACACTGGACAATTAACTAATAAATCAGCATCCTTCTCTGTTCATGGCAGTGATTAAAATTTGGAGCCAAGTTTTTCCTAGCAACATGAGATAAAGCTATTTTTCTGGAGGGGGCGTTCAGATGGTGATTTATGAACTATAAATAGCATAAAGTCTTTGGAAATCTCAACTGTGTTCTAGCTAATGCAGCTGTTCTGGTATAGAATCATAACTGCAAGCACAAGTTCTAGTTCAACTTAACACGTGATTTTACTACATGATTATGCAACTGACATGACATAACAAGTAATGATCTGAATCTCCTTTGCATATATTCCTAATTTCCCCAGCAGCAATAGTTTTGTACCATAGCAGATCAGCATAATAGATTGAGATACTGACCAAGCACATGCATGCTGGCTCAATGCCAGGTTCGGGAGGAGAAAGACAAGTGGTCCATGGCTGCATTAGGCTTCCATAGTACCAAAAAGAGGCCAGAGATTTGCTTTGCTTACTTCTATTTCCTCCCTTCTTACCCCACACAACCCCAAACATCTTCTGATCTACTTAGTTTTTCTTTACACCTGAACTAAGTACATGCTTTTGGAAGTTGAAAAACGTGATCACCAGACTCACTGGGATAAAGCAGCAATGAAGAACTCAACAATATACAGCATGTGTATTCCAACACAATGTTTCTTTGTTCAATAATAATATGAATAATTAAATATTTCTTTACCTCTCAATATATTGAACACATTATTGAGAAGAACTGTATAACATCAGCCAGGAAAGGGAGAACAGATAGATTATAACTTTTCTAACAGCTCAGAAATGTTGTAAAAACATTCTGTAGATTTCTTGTTTTCTCTCAAAGTTGTGACTAAACTCTGATGAACATGAAATACACTAGATGCTATTTGAGAATGTCAGGGTTAAAAAATACCACAGCAACAAACACATCCACATGGTTTTGAAAAGTTTTGCATATTTAACGGTTACATTTACGTTATCATTAGAGTATAATGAGTAGCTTCCCTGGCATAGAAATCTGACTAAATCAGTCACAGTGAGGGAAATTAAGTGACAAAAGTCACTAACTTAAATGGGACAAAAATTGTACTCTGTATGTGCAGAACAGGTGGCAAAACAGGTTCAGGCTCTCTCTAATCCTCCTTAAAACATGATACTGAGCAAGCAGATTTTTTTTTTATTTCAGTGCAGCATACCTGTTTCTTAAAATGAGACTTTAGCTCTTGGGAAAGTTGATGGTATATAATTTCCCCTCATTTAGACAGATTGCTTGGAGAAGCATGATAGCAATAAAGATAAGCTTTATTTATCATAATTATAGTGACTTGTTCTTTTAATTAATTTTCCAATTCATGCTAATGTTTATATATTAAACAATTTACATTACTGCTTAATGGAAGTAATATTGATATGACTCTTATTTAAAAAAAATCTCCATTTATGGTATAAATATACACAATTGTGTAATACAGTTTAGGAAATCTGCTTTGTGTACCATAGCAGAAATTAGCTCATCAAATGTGTTGTATTTGGTAGAGGCTGAAGGCTATTAGAAGCATCATGTCTGTTTCTCATCAACTTATCAAATTGTTGCCTGACTGGCATTTGCTGATTACACACTATCTTCTTTATACTTTTTCTTAGACTTCAGTACCCTTCTCTGTCAGAAAATGATGGCATCTTTAAATTAACATCCATCCATCTTTAAATTACATTCATAACTCCATTGAGCCAGAGTCAAATTAAATTCCAAGGAGCCTAGAAGGGGAAGAGCTTATAAAGAAAGTGAGGATTAATGCTGTTTAAATGCACATTTTCTCAATATCTCAAAGTTCCCTTGCCAATCTTGCTTAAATGTTTACTGTTGTTCTGCCAAGTTGCTGACAATTGTGACTTTTAAATTGATTTCATTTTTATAATAGCCAGATGAATGAAAAATAAATTCTTATACTATATAATCAGCACCACTATCAGAAGTAATGATGTCTCCTTTCCCTCAGTATATACTTTGTATGATACCTCAATTTATGACTTTGAAGGCAGGATGGGAATTCAATTCAGTCCATTCAGAAAGTAGCACAATGTTTAGCACTGGAGGACAGGAAGGGATCTAAAATGTTTATAACAAATCAGTCTTTATGGAAGACTAGGTTGAATGCCTTGCTCACAAAGGGAAAACACCCTGAAATGCTGGGCAGTAGATGTAGGACTTGCAGGGAGAGTTAGCCCCATGGTGGCTATACTGGCATTGCTGGCTAAGATAAGGTCATGGAAAGGGCAGCTTTCCCTTCATAGGACATCCCAGCCTCTTTTTTAGGGCGGGAGGGAGGTGTTTGTGGGGGTTTTTGGTGAGTTAACAGTCTCTTGTCTGCAAAATGTGGGCTGACAATGCACTGCTGACTACCCTAATAACACCCAGAAATAAATGGAGCGCAAACTTGTGACTCATTGTTCATGTGCATCTTTTGCTCTCTCTGTGGAGTGAATGCAAACATGCAAAGCTTATTTTTATAAATATTTTTCTAACATTTCCAGATAGCCTCTAAGTAACATCCTTCTGACTCCGTTAAATTTAATAAGCATGCCAAAATTCTCTTTGATATTTATAACTTACTCTGGTTTTAATACTTTATCTTCTCTTAATTTCTGAGTGATAGGAGTTTCCACAGTATGTCCTGCCCTATAAAACTATTTAAATAGCTTTCAGTAGACTTCATAACTATTGTGTTGTTGCCCAGCCTGCCCTACTCCTCGCTCTTGCGAGATGTATTCGTACTTCTTGTTCCATCTTCTCACTAACAAATATTGTACTGTTTTTCTGGAAAAGGTTAAATTAGTTCTCACAAAAATTGACAGCGAGTTCAGTCAGGCTAAGATTTCATGAAAGACAGATTTTAGTACTATAACCTTATAGACTAATAAATTCTGCTAATTAGAAAAAGGTGAGATGAGATGTTTGCATACAAAGCTCACATACTGTGTGGGAATCTCATGCTTGTTGAAGTAAACCCGATGGAATTATGTGGCTACTTTTTAGGTACAATTGACATTGTTTGCTTTTTAGTTACTCACACTAGAAGATAATAAGCACCAGAAAAATTTTTTGAATGAGTAGGGGCTTTGATAACACCAAAAAGAAGAAACACGATGGCACCATGAATCCACCAAGTAAGGACATAAGATAAACACTAGGCAACAAAGAGACTGACTAATGAAGCTTTAACATTTGGTAAACTATCATTAACATGTAATTACAATAGAAAACAACATCTCCTTGGGAAAGGTTACCAGTCTCAAAATGATTCTCACCGACAGAGCATGTGGAATGAAATTTTACTTGAAGCCTCCTTTAAATTGAAGCAAGGAAAAATGACCAATAAGAACTTGAGGAAGGGGTAATCCAATTTAATATTCGTGTCTAAACAACATAAATATCGCACTAATACTCCTCATGAGTATGCTGGCTTTTTAGAATTTCCAACTAGCACCCATCTTTGTGCAAATATGAAATAAACAAATACCTTGGCTCTGTGTTTAAGATTGGCTTATCACATGTTGGATACCAGACACCATTTGTGGGACAACAGTTTGAGTTGTGGTAGAGACACCTGTCTGTTAATAGAACAAACTCAACAGGGATGAATCTTGACATCTTTAAAGTCCTCTCCTTAAGTACTTTACTTAACTAATAGCGGGAGTAGGGGTGTGTATATATACAAACCCATATATATGAATATCTATATTTAAGGTTTGCCAGACACATAATCACTTCCAAAATAGAATAGGACAATCTTACAAACTACGTTCAGTAGAATTGGCCTGACAAAGACAAGTAGCATGGAAGGAACTTGACTAAATACAGACAGACATGTATGTAATAACAAATAACATGGACTGTATTTTTTTACACTGTTGGGTTTGACTAAAACTGTTTAGTTCAAACATAACCCAGAAAACAGTGCTTCAGACTTAGAGTGCTTTCCTGCAAGTCTGTCCTCATTCAAGAATTGCACTGACAATTTGGTTTTCTGTTTTCTCTTTTCTCTGAGAAACTGCTTTGTGCTCTTTGCACACCGAAAACCATATGACTTCCACTGTTTCCTTAATTTCTTCTCCTATGCAAACCAGGAATGGATATTATTCAGTTTCTGCTGGCAAATTAGTAAACAAGAAATGGCGCTCCAAAGAAGCTTTTCGTGTTGTTTAAAGAGAATAACATTTTCAGCTTTAAATTTTCTCTATCTCAACAGAATACCAGAGGTCACAAAAACAATCACTCAAAAATGCAGAATGCTAATTTTATCACAAGATATGCCAAATAGCTAGCAATAACAGGCAGCTGTTCCCCTATATCGTACCTCAAAACTGGAAAGAATAAGTAGTCTTTCTTTTAGAAGTAAGGGCAAATTTCATATTGTGAAAAATGTATTTTCATTTCCACCACAAATTAAAACTTTGATATTTTTCATTTCTGTCTGTCACTTTAAAAATGCGATAACAAACACATGCTGCTTGTAGAGTACAGAAAACATTGGAGGTATTTCCAGTAGGTGAAAATAACTTGTTTTATTCAACCACTTTGAGGCCCTTGAGGTGGCAAGCACCATAAACAGTGTTAGCACCTGAGTGAGGGGAAGAACAAAGTATAATGGAGTATTAGATTAAATATTGTTTAACTAATTTTGCATGAGTATGCCTCTTCATTAAAAAGTAATTCCAGTATCTCATGCTATTCAGAACTTAAAGAAAGAATATATGGTTTATTGCAGTGCAGTGTGCCAACTTCATAATCAATGATACCTTTTATTTAAACAGTGCTTGCTTACTTCAGAAACACCTTAGGCTGTCAAAATCTCATGCTCTATAATACAATCAAAGCTTATGCTTTTCAGGAGGGACCACAGAAGAATAATCAGACCCAGTTCCTTTGTTCCTAGCTAGCCTTGGTTGCTAATCAATTTTTGTCGTCCTCCAAATCTGTAATTATGGTGTCACTTTCAGACTGCAATAGAATACCAGGTTTACACAGCACAGGGAGAGATAAACAAGTACTCAGTGCAATTTGAAAGGTTTTGACCTTTAAAAGCTGTTAATCTACACGTGAATTATAATTAATCAATTAAAAGAGATTCAGTTTAGTACCAACATAATTAGATACAATTTTACTGCTGACTAAGCCATGATATCCACATAGAAATGAAGACAGAGTCCACTGCTTCCTTACATGTTCAAGTATCTGAGCTCTGCAGTTTTAGGAAAAATATGTATGTTTCTCAAGTCAGATTTTTATGGCTTTGGATCCAGAAGATGTCTAAAATGCGTTCCAAGTTCAGTTCTATGGAATAGCATTTGGAAAACTACTCTTGCTCCTAGCCTACATACTCTCCGTAAGTATTTCCCTGAGGAAGAAAGGAAGGAGGAAAATGTGATGCAATGCACTGCAGTTAATGAAAAGTAATGATTGCTGATGATTGTTTTCTGGAGTCTTTGAGGCCAAATTCAGGGATGAAATAGTAAACAAAAAACACATAATGTGTGTTGTATTTAACCACCATAGCTAATAGCCCTCAACCTAAACCCAATGGGAATATGCAGTGATTAGAGACACCTGCAGGTTAATAATTGGAGGCATCTAAGCACAGAAGCAATTAATATAAGAAAACTCTCCTGAGGTCGGAAAGACAGCACTGTTTAAATAAATAAATAAATGCATATATATGCATACATAAAAGAGAATACTTCTGATTCCTCTGAATAGTGCAGCTTTCTAGATGGTCCAACAAAGTCATCACTGAAGCATCCCTCAATGCCATTAGGAGTCTTGTGCCAAAAAATGGCTGGAATAAAGATTTTTATCTGTTTTCGAAACTTCAGTAGCCTGAAAAGTTGAAGTATTTGTTTTGGATACATATTTTGGGATGGTTTGAAATTTGGTTTTGGAATGTACTATTATGGACCCCTGACTTTGAAGCTTCCCTGTGGAAATTTCACAGTAACTTCAGAGGAATTTTTATGCCTTGTTACACAGCATAACAAATATATCCAAAATTCAGACATAGGAGAGACTACTGCAGAACAGTTTTACAAGGCTGAATCCTCAGAAATATGAATTATCTGAGATGTTTCACTTACTGGAAGGGTTAAACGTTACTTAAGCATAACCACATAGGAGAACAGGAAGGAGCATTAGATATCCCCTTTGGTGGCCACTGTAACATTATGCTGTCCTTCTATTTTCTCAAATCTATATCTCATTTTCTAGCAGCTTGGACAAAAATAATTTTTAAAAAAAAAAAAAAAAGAAAAAGAGTTGAATCTTTAGAAGAAGCCCAAACTCTGATTTTAATATAAAAAGATAACGTAGTTGGCATTTTAAGAAATTTTTAAGAAATTACATGTAAGGGAGAAGAGACAATTTTTTTCCTGGACATTTTCAATCTTGCAGGTAAAATTTCTCACCCAACTATGTATGATGCAACTAATGTTTCACTATTCATTTTCTCTTCAAAGCCTACTGTTAAAGTAGATGCTTCAAGGGTAAGTAGCAAAGGCTAATGTATTCCTCAGCAAAATGAAAAAAATGATAAAGCAAAAATATACATTAAAGGACATTAATGGATAAATCTGACCATGAGTCCTGGTCATAAAAAACATTTTCAGAGAATGAAATCAAAAA
The DNA here is from genome assembly GCA_033558235.1 of Neomorphus geoffroyi. Taxonomy (NCBI): domain Eukaryota; kingdom Metazoa; phylum Chordata; class Aves; order Cuculiformes; family Neomorphidae; genus Neomorphus; species Neomorphus geoffroyi. Next base: position 71,730,360 of record JAUMJM010000005.1, on the reverse strand, counting down.
CATCATAGAAATGGAAGGGCATGAATTATTTATAAGCATAAAGGTCCCCGGGAAACATAAAAAAATTTGCCCTTAAATGATTCAGTTTAAGAACTATTCCTGTTGCTTTCCCTTGACTTCTAATGAATAAATAACTTGCTTCAATCTTCCTACATATTCACATCCTTCGGCTGCATATGACCTCAAGACAGGCATACAAGTTATCTAATATTTCACCAATTTTCTGCTCAGAAGACGACTTTACAGTGCACACATATTTGGGACCTGAAGAGAGTTTGAATTTGTGAGTGAACCATATTAAGGTTAAAAAAAAAAAAAGAAAGAGAACCCTCACAACTAATCCCAAACAAAACATAACACAACATAACCATTGCTTCCTCATACCAATGTGGGACAAGATTTCCCCTCCATCTTCTTAGTGGAAAGGATTGAGAATACCACCTTCTCATCCTTCCCTTTCCACATGGCAGCCTTATGGCAGCGAGGCTACAACCTCAGGCGCACCAGCTACCCTACCTGCACGCCGACCCACATTCAGTTCTAAAATGAGCCAGAATAAAGGCATGGAGCAGACACCTATGCAAAAAATACACGTTTCCAGAACGTTAACGGAGCAGTAAGAAGTTCTGCCTGGCATTTGTCCCTGAACTTCCAGGCCATATATAGCCATATACATCTTCCTTCCTTCTTACAAAATATGCCATGCCAATCTGCCTTCTCCTAACTCAATGTATATTTTCTTGATTAAGACTAAAATGAATCTAATTAGAAACATATTCTAAATTACTGGAAAGAAGAGAGGAGAATTTCTTCCAGATTTCAATTTAACCCTGTTAGCAGACACTAAACTTATTCCAGCTTTCTTGCACTGAATTTCCAGAACATTTTAGCTAACATTTTCGAGCACGATGATATTCAAATGCAATCAGGACATGGCAGAAAGGTCTCTCTGAGAAGGAGAACTAGTCTTTTTTCCCATAACTTCTCATTTTCCTTCCTTGCCTTGTCAAGTTGAGTGGCTCACACTGAATTTGATGGAGAATATCAGCTGTTATTACATTGTGCTCAAAAATCTTCAGAGAACTGCTAGAGATAACTGCCTTTAATGTTAATTTAATAAGCAACATTCTTGTGTGCAATGTATCTACATTGGGCATTCCAGAGTGGAATTGCTAGTTCTAGGAGTAATTTTTGTGTTTACAGAAAGCTAAAATGTAAGCAGCATAATTTATATAAAAATGTCCCCTACTGTTAGCATTTTTCATGTAAAACTAAGTTATAAACAAAGTGAAAAAGGACACATGAATTGACTCAGGGACATGTGATATGTGTAACATGAATGGCAGCGAAGGCCTGTCTGTATCCTTCCTCAAACTTTCTCTTGAAAAATTAATTTTTCTCCACAATGCTTATTAGTAAACAATATTATTCTTGTTTACAGTGACGTATACCCTAAATCAAGGTAAAATCAAAAAAGTTTCAAGACCTTCTAGCAGTTGTTTAGCAGAGCAAGAAGATTCAATTTGTTTGTTACCGAATCTATAAGCTTTTAGGGATCTTTAGAACTATTATGGAGGTAAATGGAGACTCCTCACTAAAATGGAGACATTACTGAGAAAGCAAAACACTGCAGTTATATACTTATTTAATGGAACTATGAAAAATGTGACACAGAAGATAGGAACAATGATCTTATGAACTCAAAAATCTGAATTGTATTCAGGTCATGAGATTGGGACAAGCTACCTTAGGCCAGTGGTCTGCATAAATGCCTTCACAACCCTTGCCTTGCAGAAGGGATAAAAGGATAGAAAATGATATGGTGACATTGATGGAAGTGGGATTTTTTCTCCTACCTCACTGAAGGATGATTAGAGTCCATAGCAGAGATTTTTTCCAGTCTAAGTTGAGCTCTGCCATTTGCCTTTGTTTAAAACTGCAAAGGGGTTACAGGGTAAAAATAGTTCTTTGCAAATTCTTTTATATGTTTATTATCCCAAAAATCTTTAGTACCTAAGTTCTTAATTTCCAAGCCTCTTACAATCATAACCTGATGAGAGGATGAGTTATGGGTGACAAGTGGAGACTAAGTGGCTTGTCCAGGGCCACACACACAGGGCAAGATTTGAATGAGGTATTGTTCCTCAGCCCAAGGGAGCATTGTAATGCTAGGATTTTCCTTTAATTTTGGGGATAAAAGAGAAACATGAAAAACGTAAGAGGCATCTGGATGCTTTCTCAAAGAAAACCTCTCAGTTGCTTGGCTAAGTGATTTGATTGGGGATTGCTTATGCTCCTTAAGATTAGTTTGTTTTCATGTTACCAATGGAATACTATTTCATACCGTATACAGTTTAAGAAACACATGAATGCTGGTGGGGTAGCCTCTGGAACCTGAGATATTTAAAGATGATTGCTTTTTCAAGAATTCTCTCTGTCATTGTCACCAGTATTAATTGCATCATTGTACATCTCTGAGATCGTTTTCCTCAGGACCTCCTGCTCAGTTTGAATCATAAAGACTTCAATGAAAAGAATGCAAAATGTGCAGAGCCCTGTGAATGTCAATAAAAACCTAGGACAAAGCTATCTCTCCCTTGCAAGGCTCCCACCAGAACAATTAGAAGAAGTCATAAGCGCACTAGGTGAACTTCTAGACAAGAGGCAACATAGCAGTTTGCAAACACGGAGAAACTATATTTTGAGAGCCACACATGACTAGTCAAAACTTAATTAAACAACAGGTATTAGGCAAGAACTATCTCTGCCTACAATTACTTCATGTGCCATTTTACTCTGGCTCTACCCTATTTTTCACTAACGTACTATACACATTAACAGAGGAAATCTCTCTTGCTCTGTAAAAAGGACATGTAGACACCTGCCTTAGTGTTTTAACATGGCTTGGTTTGCTCCTTTACATCAAGTCCAACTTCAACAAACAAACATAATAAATTTAGAAAGTGATCTTAGCATTACTGGACATTTAACAATGAAATATCAATCATTGTAAACTATCATTGCCAAGAATGCAAAACCCGTAAAAAGATTATAAATCAGACATCTAAAACTTGAAAGAATAGAATACTTATTGCTAGTAACAGTATCTGGAATTAGAGTTTTAAAAATTAAAGTTTGTAAAACCCTAGAAACTGATGTTGGCAAGAAAAATTACTTCAGAGTACACATATTTGTTCGGATAACCTATTTCTCAATAAGCTGCTGTTATTGGCCTCTAGAGAATGCACCCAAATTGTAAAGTAAATATCATTACACACTTTCTTTTCCAACTTTGAAAACTATTGGAAAGTTTAGTAAAGTAAAAATACTTAGCTATGTCTTGAAGCCAAATTGCATCCCATTGGTTCAAACCTGAATATTTTCTAGCTTGGAGCAATACTTTTAAAAACCCAAAATATTTATAAAGTTTTTTCATTGTCCTGGGAGACACACATTTAGTTTCAGCAGCGGCTTAACATTTGTTAAGTGAGCCATCACCAGTGGACATTAATTAGCCTTTATAATGCTTAATGTGGAATGAAAGATATCTTTGTTTAATACTGCACTCCTGTAAGCATTTTCTAGATGTCTGGGATGCTTCTACATCTTATCAGGCCTATACGACTAGAAGGATGGAATGGCATGGCAAAATTAATGTAGTATAGTATGCTGAGGTACAGTGCACATTCAAACTTCTCCAAGGGAACGCACTCCTGAAGCTGCAAAGATCTCAAACCCACTTATCTATTGTAATTACTGTAGAATATGGAGATGGTACCCTTTGGTAAACAGTCAGGAAAGGAAAGAAAATAGAGGAAATTAAAAAAGACAAGTTTAGTATTTTCTGTAACTTTCCATGATTCAGAATTTTGAATGTCACTGCATTTTCGTAGCCAACAACAGTATGTATGCTTCATAGTTGAAACAAAACCAGACTGAGGCCATAAAATCAATGGGTGGATTTATGACATGAGGTTAGTGTAGTGTATTATTTATACGGGTTTCTCAGAGCAGAAAGGTTGGCTGTTTATAAACTCATGAAACAACCTGGGTGATAATTTTGTAAGTAACCTGTTAATCTGTACCTGCAATCTGCTGAGAAAAAAATATAAAGCCTCTTGTGTTTTGTGGGACGCTGATAAGGATGCAATGCCTATGATAAAATTAGAAAATATTATTGTGATCTTGCCACCTAGAAAAAGGTTGAGGCTGAAAATCAGTTATTAAAAAAAATAAAATGTATGATTATGTCCAGGTTGTGGACTTATCTTTTCATCATGCATATCCTAATTTATATGCAGTTCTAGCTTTTGATAATATTCAGTTATCTTTTCTTAGACTTAAAATTAAGGTAATTTTTAAACAGTTAAACAGATTTTATTTTTTTTTTAGCTTATGTTAATCATTTTGAAAGTCACTGTATATATCTTAAATGCCACAAAACTGCTTATTGTAACATTGCAATTTACACCAAGAAGGTAAATTTAATTTCCAGTTTTGTAATAAGAATAAATCTCTTCTGCATAACCATTTTTCTGTAATTAATATGGCTGCACAGAGTTTTCTAGAGTTATTACAGTTGGCTTCACTTTTGTTGCACTGATCTCTTAAGATGAAATGTTTCAAAGTTCTTTTCTCTCTGTTTCTGAACTCATGTTTTCTTTTTATGTAAATTTGTCAAATTAAAATAAAATATTGTTGAGAAATTTTCGTTTTAATGTTATATGCATCAGTGCTGAGAGTCTCTGTTTCAGAGAAGTATTTAACACTCCTTTCAAAACACACCTATATCACTTAGACTTTATCACTAGTCAGTTTTTTGGAAAGCACGCAGTTGAGCTCTACTTTCATATTATGATGGAAAATGTCAGATATGTTACTACTCAAAAATATTTTCACAGGGAGCGAGTATCACCACTGAGATAACAAAAGCAATTACAAGTAATATACCTGACTAAACCAAATGAAGTAAACCAAGTTAAGAACCAATTGTTTATTGGAAAATGCACATGATCAATCCATATAGATAATTATAACAGCAATATAATGCTCATACACTGAATAGAATTCAATAAAACCAAAACTAAATGTATTCTCTTAGGTAATACTAAGATCAAATTGATCTTAGTAAACACGTGAATCTTTTACTGAGATTGGTTCTATAAACATAGTTGCTAATTCTCTGTCCAAAGAGATTTTCAAGTCCTCAGGCTTAGCCCATCAGAGACAGTTTAACTGAGACACTATGAAAAAAAGCTCACAGAAACTACCAATAGACCCTACTGACCTTACTGATCTTTAGACTGGACTATGAAAATACATCTGCTTTCATTTAACATGAGACTGAAGTGTGATAAGGAGAGAGATATTACCTTTCACACTTATTTTCTTGAAATCTGATATTCTCTTTTTCCCTTTTTTTCTTTTTGTTGTTCTTTTAACTTATAAAGATTTTTGCATGTGGTTACTTTCCTAAAGGCAGGCTGCTGTAACACATATCTAGCTCATGAAGCTCTTGGGAGTACAGATTGTGTCCTGGATACTGTCAGAAAACAAAACAAAACAATCATTATTTTTATTTCAGTGTTGATATTTTGGGTGGGGTAGGGAGGAGAAACAAACTACTTAGTTTATTATGCCAAGAAAACCCCCCAAACCAGTAGCATTTTAGGTTGAGCCAGACAGTCTGCAAAGAATCAACACTGAAGATCAAGTCATTACCTCCCAGACTTTTAACACCTTGAAGTAAATCACTGTTAGCATCTGGGAAAAAAAACTGGTCTGAAGCTCAGATAAGGGCATCCATGGGTTTAGGGCTTAAACATCTGCCTACATACTTTATGGGGGGCATTTAATCATATATAAATGTCCAGCAAATACATAATACAGCGTTCAGACACGCAAATGAATATGTACTGGCTCAAGAGGAAAAGAGCTCAGCACACATGAAACTAGAAAAACACAGGGGCAGATTTTATCTGAATTCCATGCCTGCATTAGAGACTCCCTTGTACACATCACACGGTACCACAACTGCACTTCAGAGACACTCAGCTAAAATAACGTGTGAGATAGTGAAACAAATTTTAAAAAAAATAAATAATTTTATTCAAATTATCTTTTTTATGATTGTTCAGCAGCATCTTTTAATTCCTAGAGAACTCAGAGTGCTGAAGGGATGGATTAAAAGGAAGCAAAGGGAGCACAGTTCACAAAGAAAAAAGTTCTTAATGAGATGTTGGTTTAGCTACATAGTTGAGGTCATTTAAGTCATCCTCTCTTGTAAAACCAGTAGGAATGGCTGAGTGATTAACTCATTTGCTAAATGACTGAACTAGATCAGACTCTTGAGAAATTCATGGGTTGAAGAGTAGTTGTTCAGATGTGCAGGTGCTACTACTCAGTTTCTGGAAATTATCCTCTTCTGGCAGCTATTTAATTCAATCTGATTACATATGCAAAATTCTGTTACTCTTCTTACACGACTCTTTTTCCAAAGTTTAGCTGTCATAAGGGTGTCTGCATGTGTGCCCCAAATATCTGTTGAATAGAAAGAAGCTAAACTTATAAAGGAAACGTAGCATACGGCTCCAAACAACTGTATCAATGATGTACTTCTGAAAACACTCAAAGGAAAAAAGAGTCAGCAGTTCTTTCAAATTGAATTCAATGAAAGCCTATTGATGTTTACACCACTATTAATATTTCTCTGAAAAAAATCTATTGGATTTTTTTTTCCTAATAGCTATTGGTCAGTTTCAGATATTATGCAGTTCACGCAGCTGAAGAGTAATGGACGATACATTGACTGTAAAAGGTCAACTAAATGTACTCAAAGATAAAGAGCAGTAGACAACATTGTGCTGGAATTAGAAGTATATTAGACCATTCGGGTCATCTTTCTGACAACGTAGAGTTGTTTTCTGGAGTATGATTTTTTATGATTTGTTGAGTTTTTCAAAAGAATCATGAGGGAAGGTGTCTGAACATTCATTTTATCCTAGAATCTAAAAACAACGTTGCTGGCTGAACTTTTCAGTAGATTGTAGTAGTTTGAAGTATTGTTATAGTTTGAAAATCACCATAGCTGCTTACCATTAAAAGTCAACTATTAAACTTAAAAATTTCTTAGACTATCAGAGTAAAACAGAGGAAAGCCTATTTTCTACATTCTGTTTTCATATATTCTTACTTTAGGCACCTTAAGGCTTCTCATTCAAAAGAGTGATATTGGATTAAAAAGGCCTCTTTTCTTTCAGACTCAGATTCAAACATGCTGTTCCTACAGTTGTCACAGTTGTTAGAGATCTCCCAAGCATGATTTCTAAAGATATGCATAGACATCAGAGGAAAGAGGGTAATTACTACTACATTGATGGCTATTGCAAAACGGTGTTCCATGATAATATCCAAGTTGGACTTTTACTGGCTTGAAAATTGCAAATTAGTGTCTCAAATTAACAGCATCAGGAAGAGAGCACATTATGAATACATCTTCCACTCACTGAAGTCTATTTGTTCACTAGGAAAAATTTGTGCATAAAACCAGGATGTAATTAAAATCAAATCTGTTTTAACTTATATTTACATGAACCTTGTTAAATATCTACAGAGTGTAACAGTGAACTGTCTGTGATAAATTTATCACTGTTACACTTTGGAAAAGATCATTCACTATTAAATGGAAGAGAGTGTGGTGACTAATGGGGTTCATACTAAATCTGCGCTGCTTGTTCTGGATGGCTGAAATCAAAAGAACAGTTTTCAGCACTTGGAGTCTGGATGTACTTTGAAAACCCTAGACTTCCCTCTCTTTGATCCAATGAAATGAACTGAAACGTGTAGCCTCTAGGCAGTTTTTAGGTAGTGAAAGATCAAATAGATGCTATTACAGTGCAATTTGCTTGGTGAAGCCTAACAGAACGGATCTGCTCAAAACTTCCTTTGGTATTTTGTGGGAAGGGAAAAAAAATGGCAAAAGTGACATTATAGTACATTTCTAGTATAGATTCAAATATTATTACTGAAAAAATACAGTCTTTACTAGCATTGGTACGGTTTAAGAGCCATACATTTGGCTAAGAAACTACTCTGGGATTAGATCTAGCCTTGCATTTTGCATAGCACAACCTTGGCTCAGAGTGTTTTGAGGTTTTTTCATTTTTTTTAGTTGTTTTCATGACTTTGCTATCTATCTCATTGTTGTCTCATGTCTAATTTCCTAGAGTTTTACTGCTCTAGATGGATAATCACTCAATATGCTTTTAGGATTCACAAACATTTTATGACATGGCCGAGTTCAAATAGCTACATAAGAGAAAAACCCTAGAAACTCTGTACACCAATATTCTCTTATCCTACTCCATGTTTGCCATGCTCTGATTATTTTGTTACAGCAAAATGGAGTTAATATAAAATTAGTAACTATTCAATCAGCAGTGACAAATTTTCATATAAGAATTTGATACAGGATAAAAAATCTGCACTTGAAATTCCCTGGATTTTGGCATTCTATACAAGTTTGAATTGGAAATCAGAGTATTTTCCCTGTTTTCCTGTAGACCATTTTATGTTCTACACATCATAATTTGAACAGTTCTAAGAAATCACACTTAACTAAAAGTAGTTAGCACTGTCTTTCTTGGCCTATGCCCACCCCTACTCTACAGTAGGAAAACCTGTGTGGTTGTTATGAGATGGTACATTTCTCCAAGATCTGCAGCAATGCACTTACCTCCTGCTCTCTGACTAATTCCTGCCTTTCCTCTAGACTAAGCACAAATAAGCAACCAATGAGGAATGTGCAGGGAGATTTAATAACATCAAAAGAGTTCTTTTCATGCTAAGAACACTATTTTATAAAGGACAAAATGGCCTCAGATCAACTTTTAGGTTGTGGTATAGAAAGACCGAGTTGGTTCCATAGCTCCTGAAAAATTAATGACTCGTCTAATAATCAGTGCAGTTCTGCTTTCAGAAGGTTTATATGAGAGTCAACAAAATATACTTAAAACCCATATGAAAATAGTAGTATATGAGGAAGTATTCCATGAGTCTCAGGAGATAACTTCTAACTCGATCTACCAGAGAGAGCAAAGACGTGAAGAACTGGAGAATGACTTTGTCATCAGCATATAGTACTCAGGTGGGATTAAACGACATTTATTAGTAAATCTACCTTAAAACTTCAAAATCTATGCCATTTTGATAAACTATTCCTAAAAATCTTGACATTTTATGGGCATGAGTATATAAGTAGCATCACTGGATACCTGACTGATCACAGAAGATTCACTAAATCAGATACTAGCATCAGTTAGCTTCCAGCAACCCTGTATTTCCAGTTCTGTGTGAGTCAAAATTTCCCCACATTATGTATAAGCAGAATTACATATTTTGTATTTGTTCATAAACCTGCTTCTAGAAGAGACATTGTTACTCTTAATGATTGAAACCTAAAGTAAAATGCACACACATACTTATATGTGTGTTCACAGTCAAGTTATGCCGTTGCTGTCAAGCCTTATTGCAACAGCAGCTGGACTGATTTTCTTCTTTCTGGAGTTAGAAGCTTTGAAACCCATTTTCTTCTTTCTTGAATGTAGTTTTGATTTGACAGATCTAGTTTTAGATCTAATTTTCAGCTATGCCTAAGTGACCCAGAAACTGTAATCCTGTTTTAAATACTGACTTAGTTTTCCAAACAGCTAATGAATAACATTAGTTTCATTCACTAGCTGCCAGATTCTTCAAGTTGATGAGGAACTGCCAGTGATCCAAAAATATAACAACTTCTTTTTTTAATTTCAAGTTTATTTAAAGCTAAGAGTTGTTTTATCTTACTCATATTGTGTTAAAACCAAGAAATTATTCATAACCTCTAAATTGGTTGTGACTGGCAAATTCTGAGATTTGGCCAGTGATACTTGAATATTGAAGGTGTAAGTCATGTCATAGTTCTTTAACTAGGCTTCACACACTCTATGAAACAGTTGGAAGATTTCCTTGATAGATACAATCATTACTTGGACTGCACCAACTTCAGAGTCAAAACTATTTCACCATTTTGCAATAACAACTCACAACTGAAGATATCAATAGACCATTTCTACTGTAGAAGGTACTGTTACTACTAAAAGACTAATTCACACCATTTATTTTCATCAGTGATGTAAGTTACATGGCTGGGGCTATACAAGGTTTTCTCTGTAAGAACCACATCCAAACACACTTAATTATCATACTTCAAAACTTTGTCTTCCATTCATGTGTTGAAGCATTCATTGTGAACTTATCTCTCCATAGATTAATGGCATGGCAGTACACATTTTTACAGCTATTTTACGTGACGGCTTGGAGATACACAGCACTAGAATATTTTTATTGCCTACCTTTACAGTGACTTTGGTTTTCGTCCTAATTAAGAGAAAGTATGGTAACTTAGATTTCCAAAGACACATACTAGGAGGTAGGTGTTCAAATATAATTGATTTGCATGGGATATTTATACATAAGTTCCCTAAGATTCTCCCTTGACTCCTAGTTTAAATTTTGATAGGGTAAAAAAAAAAGTGGGAATGACATTAGTCTGTAAATGAACCAGAAAGGAAAGGCTGAAAAATTAAGATTTTTCTTCCTTCTAAGCACACGTAGATTAAAGATTGTTGCCAGAAGCGGGGTGGGGGGCATACATTGCACAGCCTTTTCTTGCCATATATGACCCAGCTTATAGAAAGAACATTAGCTGTAGAAAGCAAACCCAACACACTAGGGAAGTGAGCATAATAAATTTTAAGGACAAAAGTGCTACTTCCTGAACATAGCAGCCAAAATAGTGGTTTATAAGGAGGTACTACAAACCCTCATTTTTCTTCTGATGACTAAATAACAAAGCCAGTAGCAAATTACAAAAATACTCAAATGAAAACTGAGAAAAACAGAATAGAAATACTTGACTGTCCGTCTTCTTCCCCCTTCTATGTTACAGGTAAACAGTCAAATAATTTGGTAACTGTTGCAACCGAACAGTAGGAGCTTTTGACTTTAAAAGGCCCCAGTTATTTGCCAAATTTAGAAATAATAAGAGAATAATAGTTTGTAGCTCCCCTTTGTCATTTTTAAACTGTTTCGTGTATGCTTATATTCCAAATATTGTAGTTTAATGTGAACAGTTACATTAACTTACTCAGCAATACAATGCTGAGGTATCAATTATAATATATTATGAAATAAGAAGCATGTCTAAGTTTACTCTCTTGCTAGAATCAAATAAAAATGTCAAAGTACCGCAATCAGACAGTTCAAATATGAATATTCATTGGCAACTGTTCGTGACAGATTTATGAATGCTTTCACCTGCTGGTGGAAAAACATTAAGTTGCAAAATAAAGCTATTAAAGTAAGCGAAAAGAAAAAAAAAGGATATACACAGATGGATGATGATCTTGGAATTAGGCAAGCTTGAGAGAAAAGAATGGTTTTATTTTTCATATTGTGAAAACATTTGTTTTTTATATGCAGATTGTCAAGGTCTTAGCATTTAACTCACTATCATCACACAATGCTCTCCAAACAGTATTCCCAGTTTATGTGAAATTATGTGAGCAGCTATCTAATCATCACCTTGTGGCAGAAACACATGCAAGGGTAATTCTTTGAGGATTTTGACTGCTAAGATGACTGTTATTTTCCTAAACTGTCTTAACAAAAGAGGGTATCAGCATTAAGAGAAGAGCATTTTGTGGCACAGCATAAATGATTTGATTATATATATTTTGATAATGAAAATGCACTGCACTGCTAAGGTGTTTTCAGCCTGAGGATCTGGAATTGCTTTTAATATACTAAGTTTCAGGATTTTTAAGACGAAAGCATTAGTCCCACTTTAGAGATGGGGAAACTGATGAATACAGAGGATAACTGATTACTTCATTTTAAAACAAAAAACCCTACACAGGTTAGAGGCAAATAAAATAATTCAGTGTTTTACTGAAGCATTAAACAATTTCCGTGAGTTAAAACACCATTTTAACAATTTATGCTGGAGAAGCATCATTATCTGAAGCTTGCTAAAAGGTACAAAAAAAGTATGTTCTTGCTTTGCCATTTGCATTATAGGAGACTTTGTTGAGCATTCTTTGCATTCCTCTGTTAAATTTTGCAAATTCGACTCCACAGCCCTCATTTCAATTGTTTGTTGCAAACATAAGGGTAATGTGCCAAAATTCAGACTATTTTAATAAGCTGATGCAGGCAGTTAAACAACTATTCATACCGATGTCTATAAACATCATGCTCACCTCAGCAGATTTGTGTGACATTACAAGACATAGCTTCATATAGATAAAATAAGGAAACAAAGTAGAAGAGATAAGGGGTCGTAACAACAGTTCTTAATGGAACAACAAAGGGTAAGCTACTAAGTGTGCAATAACTCAGAATTGGTGCAGTGGCAAGGTTTATCCAGCCTTCAAATAGAAATAAATGTAACAGTAAAATATGATATAGTGTAGACAAGAAGGAAGTTCAAGCAGGTATCTTAGCAAGAATTGTATTTGAGATTGGCAAAAATAAAATAAAAATAGAGCCATACGAACAGAGACTACATAGTGGAGCAGGGATGAAAAGAATGCAAGATTCATGACTTCAAGAATGCAAGATTCAAACTTTCATGAGAACAAATGTTCAGTAAAATAATTCTTGCTTCAAATACTTATCCGTATTTGTAGGTGAAAGCAAAGGCTACATTGCCTTGAAGAAGGTTATTTTGTTAAGGTGTTTTATTAGCTTGCTGATCTTTTGTTCTCTGAGAGGGAAAAAAAGAATAAATCTGTCAAAGAGAGTCAGGCTAGACAAGTTAACCTGCCTGGCTAACAGCAAAAGGATGGTGAAGTACACTTCCTCTTCCCCTGAATGGTCTAATTACTCATTAGAAGAAAAATAAGACATTTGCTGGAAAGATGTACTCAGAGGGAATAAAAAGGGACCAAAATATGCTGCACAGCTTTTATACAGTGGAAACTATGTATGATCTTGAGTAGTGTTCGTACAAGCCAAATGTGGTGTGATCTTAAAGTACTCTCTGTATTTTTTGGCAATGAGAAAGTCAAGCTGTATCCTAAGACTCTACCTTCCATACAGGTTTTTTTTCTCTAATCCCTTTTTGAGGCCATCTATACATTCAACGTCACAACATCCTCCAGCAATAATTCACATAATTTATGTAACAGAAATAAGAAAATAACTTCCTTCTGTTTCAAACATGCTACTTGGTGATTTAACCAGATTTTTCCAAGATGTTAGGAGTCAAATCAACTTATTATTCTCTACTTTTTCCCTACTGATCCTCCAAGCTTCTTTCTAGAAGGGACTCTTACTCCCAGGTGACTTCCCACTGAAGTGAGAGATTTAGTATGGTCTAGTCAATCCAGTAACATAGAGTCATAAGCTCTGTAAACTACAGACATCCTTGTAAGACTATGTTTTTCATTCTGATGAAGCCAGAAATAATGTCTGTACTTAAATTTTTCAGCTACAGAATTAGAAAATACTGAAGAACTTGGATAACATGTGACTGAACTTAGTCAAATGTTGGCAAAAACCTTAAAGATCTTATTTCATTTGTCATTCCTTAATTTTATGTAAATTTAAATAAATCTACTGCAATCCTTTGAGAAGTTCACTGAATTTGCATTTGAAAGGAAAAACAGGATGAAACCAAACAGGTCATAAAATCTATCCCCTTAAACAGATATGAATTGGGAGAGGAGGAAAATTTGGTTGTTTATTTTTATTTACATTTTATTTCTGTAGGCATATAAAAAAATTTCTGTGGTGGAATTCTAGGCTATCCTTATTCTCCATACTTGTTTTCTACAGACAATATATACACAGACTTTTAAAAAGGAGCTACAGAAATAAAATCAGTTGCTTCCACTCTAGTTAGGAATTACTTTCAGTATTACCAATAAAGTAAGGGAACACTATGGTAAGTTAAAAAGAAAACTTATTCAGGGTGTGTAAAATGCACCTCAGCATTCTTAATAGCATACCATTATTAAATAGTCTTCACAGACTGCATGAACATTACTTTTTTTAAAAAAAAGGTTTATGAACGATTGCCTTGCCATATTCTATGCTGTTAGGATTGAGATTGCTCCCATTCACACATTTATGCTGCAATGAAGACTGTTTTCCATTTTATTGAATTCAGTTTGTCTTTATACTCCGATCCACTATAATTTAAAACATTTAGACCCAGATGTTTTCATTTTTGCCCCCTCAGCAAAAGACAGTTGTGGTAAAAGAGTTCATGTTCATATTTGGGTTCTCTGAATTAACAATGTTAATGTTTTCTTTCTCCTTTCACATTAATTTGAGTAAAACCAGAGGGATACTATTTAATCTGGCTCGCAATCTCAGTTTTTGTCATTGGAGTTTTAATCAAGGAACCATAGTAGAGGGCTAATATTATCTTGGGTTCTTGCATACAGGAATTGTAAGTAGTGGGTATGGAAAAAAGACAAATATTGAGAATGCTAAAGGAATATCAGTTCTGAAGAAGGAAGAAAAAAGAATTTTCCTTGTATTTCATGAGCCACATTTAAATGCAAGGGCCTGTACTGCATTCACACTATGATTCTGCAGTGGTCAATGAGTTTCTTTTGTTACTATGTTTTGATGCTCAATGAGTAGTTATTTTCTACAGTTTGTCAGTTATACTTTGAGGAAAAGAATTTCAGAGTTTTCCACCATTTCATTCATGGAAAAAATGATTTTGGTAACCTGATCTGATTGTTGAATGTCTCGGTCTAGATGCCTAGAACATATTTTACTGTAACATATTCATTCTTAGGACTCCCATGTAAGACTGGTAAGCACTATTATATGTTCATTTTGAGAAAGCAAGACAGACCAAATTCTGATCCCATTATAATCACTGCCAATATTTTCATTTACTTAAGGTTCTTGTTCTAATTATCTTTTCCATTATTATTCAAGACTGTCAAAAAGTGAGAAATTAAACTCAGTTCTAACACATCCCAGCCTACTCCCGACACTCTCTAATAAAAATAATAAAAGACTCACATAAGGATCTGCAGAGTAATTTCTCTCTCATTGTATTACATTTATTAAGAAGGCAGAGTTTATTAAAATAGCCAATAGTTTTTAGCACGAAATGTGTTCTGTTTAAATCATAGTACAGAAGCTTGTACATGTTTAGGCTGTTTTGTTTAATACACGTAAATGAATTTACTTCAAAAAAATCTCACTATTAAGATTTTTTTTCTTTAAGCTCTCCAGTCTTCTCTCAAAATACATCAAATATCCACTTGGCAGATTTAAAAAAAGAAACAGTATCCAATTCCTGGAACTTCTCTCCACAGTCAAAACACTATAATGCAGAGACATGTGAATAAATTATTACTACAGAACAGTATGGTGTGTAATTATATGTATGCTGAATGTGCTCATTTTCTAAACAAGGTACATGATAACAGCTCTGACAGATCTCGTTAAAGTTCTGTTTTCCATACCATTCCCAGTCTTGATGATTTTCAGATGTATTATTTTATAGATGCATACGTAAATTAAAAAAATGTGCTTCGAATAGTGCTGATTCAAGATATGATAAATCACTCACCTCTCCCAAATAAGCTCGTTGTCTAGTGATGAATAGCGTTACAAACAAACAAACAAAATCATATTTATTTCTATTACTTAGAACTGTTCTGATAAGACAGCTGTAAGAACTCAGGAATTTCAAAGATATTTTCTACAGAGGTTCTCCGAAGGAATTGTTCTGATATTTCAGTGAGTCCTGATCCATATTATTGTTTTTCACCAGCTTCTTTCTTCCTTTTCATTATAATATGTGATAAAAATAATTCCAATAACAGTCTGACTGCTTTGACCTTACACACAACCTTAAGGGCAGAGACTGGAATACAGAGGGCATAAACTGCACATGGTCTGCACTCTAGTCCAGCATACTTATTGCAAACTTTAAACCTTATTCCTGTGTTGAGGCAGCTGAGGGGGAATGAGTGGGCATGCTGCTCTTTTTTTCATAAGTGTACTGCCTCTTTCCACAAAAATAGAACAGAAACTGGATGAAATCTCCCAGCTTTCAATTCTTTGTATCGGAGAAGTGATTGCTAAAAAGGGAGAAAGCAATGAGTTTGGATGAAAGCTTGCTAAATATTTCAGCAATCAGATTGTGAATTGGCCTTTATAAAGGAAAATTAATATTGACACAGCTGTTTAAACTGCTATTTAAAAGGAGCAAGATGATTTTCACTGAATTAAGTCTGAGGAAAAACAGTAAACAAAACAGAACCCAGAATCTGTAGCAACTTCAGAACAGATAACAGAAGAAGTATTGGATTTGAGTTTAACAAATTGCTGAATCACGGTCTGCTGAACCCAATGGAGCTGCTGCTGAACCAGGTTCTGCAGTCATCCTAAACTCCTGTTACTCAGTACCCACGTAACCTGCTTATTTATGTATACTGTTAAATAGCTATCTCTCTTACCAAGTTTTGAAACCTGCAATTTATTTTCCATTTATTTATTAATTTCTTTGTAAAAAAATATTTCATCATTCTTTTACTTCATGCCACTTTCCAAACCTACAAATAACCATCAGGTGCTCAAAAGAAAAACTAATCCTCAAGCAAATATCCTACCAATTGCATCATAAAAAGTGTACATGAACTTGCCCTCATCCTTCAATTGACAGTAATAATTTTACCTCATGAGTTATCAGTTCCTCTCTCATGTATATCCATATGGATAGAGAGCTCAAAGGAGAGATTAAGTCTTTTTCTTGACCTGACCAATGGGCATCAAAATGGGAGGTCAAGCTTAATACTACTCAGAGACAGTGGTAGATGTCCTCCTTTGAGAACTGTAGTAGAAATCAAATTACCTAATTGTATTTTCACAGCTCCTTTTGAGGAGCAAGGAGCGATAGCTTTTTGTTGCTACATTTCAGTTAGCACTCAAATGTGTAGAAGAGAAATGAAAAAAGAGCTACTGTGTCAGCTCCTGCTTCATATCTTGAAACTGAGACTTAATTGACTCATTTAAGTTAAGGACACTCCCAGGCTTACAGAATATCACGGAAGCTTTACATTTAGAGTGAGGCTTAATGAGAAATCTCAAGTGAATCTAGAGTTGCCAAAAGTACTTGATGGTTAACTGCGAGAACTGATGTTTTCTAGGCAGAAACCAGATGCTACATAGATAGCATAGATAGCTTTCTCAAGCTGCTCTGCTAATATGTCAGCTCTGATCTGGAGGAAAAATTACTTGGAAACTGAAATTATCTGCTCAGGTGAACATGAAAGCTCTCTTGAACAGAGGGCATTTTCTCTCACTGTCCCTGCTCCAGACTATAAAACAACTCAGGTTCACCTGAACAGGACCTGAGAATGGTCCCAATTCCAGGGCTTTCTTTTTTCAGTGGTAAAACTACAGCTGTAATTCCTGCCTGAACTGCCCAATTTAACAAATAGAAGATATAACTGAACTGGCAACTATCATTTTCTTCAAAAGACTTGATCTTAAAAGAATCCCTTGACTCCAAGAATACTGTACTTCAGATCAGTGGATTTGCTAGTAACAGGCATAACTGACCTACTTATACACTTCCTTCTCCAACATTTTGTTAACCTTCCCAAATACTGTTATAGAGGTTTTATCCCCAAATCTCCATTCATAACCATTTAAAAATATAACATTGGTCAAAGTACCATAGTCAGAAAATTATTTGATATCTCTGAGATGCAGAAGTTGTCTCCTACCCTGAGCCTATCTCAGTGATGATCAGTACAGACACAGTGAGTATGCTATTTCAACCTGAAACAGCAATTTATTCTGACCAAAGTACAAAAATGAGATAACAAAGCTCGTATTTTAGTGGGCTGAAACTTCTCCCTTCTTTTTTCTCATTTCTGGACTGTTCTATGCTTTCTTTCATCCAGACTGCACCAATCCATTGCGCACTATGCTTTAGAGTCAGAAGGAAATAACAGCTGTATTTTACCTGCCTGAAGAAAATATAGCTGCCACTGGGCATTTTTTCTTCTATCACATCAAATATTTATATTGGTTCGACATAGCTGGACATCGAGGAAGAATGATGTTGCCTGACTGTTTCATATTTGACACTCATATTGCTTTGACATATCTTGACTTTTTGCCCTAATTTTATGTATCTTGCTGTTCTTCATTTATTGTCTATGTGCATCTAAAAGTAAGTCTGGAGCATCTTGAGGTCATTAAAGAATGTAAATCACAATGACAAATTTACATAATGTGTCAGTATGTATCTGGCATGTCCTCGTGGAAAAATGCTTGCTAGAAAGCTCTAACACCACCCACATTTTCTACAAGTTTGCTTTAAAAAGTAAAAGCACATCACATTCTTACAAGTTCCTATGGTTGTATAGCTTTCAAAAAGTTTGCAATGTATTTTATTAGTAATAAAATTGACCTGCACATACACAATCAAATTTATACCAAGTCTATTTTAGCATTTTAACATTATGAAATGATTTCACCTCAACAGATGAAACATGGATAAGCTTGTACCTTAGCTCAATAAAGTAAGTGCATTAAAAGCTCACAGACTACATTATGGTTAAAGGAAAATGGAAAAGCAGTACAGTCACTGAATAATGAAAACAGACTGACTACATTCTTTCTATAGAGCTATAGCAGTTGATTTCAATTTACTTTGTTTCCACGAGAAACATACATGGAAATTTGTCTGCATATCTTCTGATTAGTTATCCTTCCACCCACCCCCAGTTTTCATTTATTAGCAAAAAGAGTGCCCTAGCATTCAGTCTCTGAAGACTTTTCCTTACTATATAAAAAACTAGTGATTTTTATTCCCCACAATAAATACACATTTTGAACAGATATTTTTAGAACAGCAGAAATTCCCTTGCATGTTCACAGCAACTTGAAAAGAATCAAGATAGGGAAAAGGAACAGTTATTTCTGCTGAATGAAGACCTACTCATTACAGAAAAGAAGAAACATCACAGTGAAAGCAAGAATGCATGCAGAGATCTGTTGGTTCTCAAGGAACGTATTTGCAGATGGAAGTAAATTTGGGGAATAGAAAGCATAGGGCAAAAGGCTCCAGGGAAATCGTTCTAAATGAACATGTTCAGTGTCACTGTTATTTCTATAGCAGCTAATCAGTGAAGAATAAATATATAAGCAGTGGAGAGCATTATTCTCCTCCCAAGGGTAGTGAAAACATCTGCGTATGATGCTATATACACATAAAAATTCTCAAAGTAGCTACAGACAAGACAGAACTGTCCTCTTGTTTCTCCTCAATAATTCAGCTGAATAAGTATGATATTAATATTGTATATTTTTCATTATAATCATATAGTTAGTTCTGGTCTATTTTAGGTGAATATTCAGTTATATATGGGGGAGGGAAAAAATAAATATTTGTTATCACTTTTTTAAATTAATTATTTTTACATTTTCTTGTAAGATATTTCACTGTATATAATTTCCATGTCAGAGGTAAAAGAACAGTAACCATGTAGCCAGATGCAATTCTTACACAATATCAGTGTAATTTCCTTCTGGATTGTAGTCAGTCCTAATATTCATACGTTAAGCAAATGACCATAACTTTCTCAAGTCAGAATTACCAACCCAGCAATGTTTCACTGCTTGTTAATGAGTGCATACGACTGAATATTAGTATATCCAGTCAAGAACAGTGTATAAGCAACCAAGTTGAAGTGAATGCTTGCAGACATGACAATAATGAACATACTGCTATTAAATCAGAACAGTTTTTCCATTCTCCTTCAGTTCCTAAGTAATAAACTAAAATCCTCCTCTATGGAGGATACTAGTCTGCTGTAAAGTCAGCAAAGATATTCTAGTGTACTACGGTTTACAAAACAATTAAAATCATTGAATATTCAAAATAACAGCCTTTAATGTCAAATCATTATATGTCTTAAAATATATTCATATCTTGCCTCCAATTGATATATGTAATCCAAGAATAACATTAAATTACACATAAATACTTGCAGTGTAACTGAGCTTTTGGCCAGAGGGAGCACAGTGCTATGAGGGTGATGGATTTGAACTGCTGCTTTGTTACCTTAACATGCCAAATACACAGCTTGCCATTTCTCAGCAAAGTAGTTTTTTCGAATAGTGTTCTGCCCATAGCAGTTCTTTCAGTTTATGGCATGCATTGACTACGCTCAAGGTATTATAGTACAGGTGACACCATAGCATATAATTGATTTTGCCTGACCAACTGGCTGCAAGTATCGATCAGGAAAAGGGCTTCAAATTCCTATATACACACATCACGTCAGAGTTGATCCTGTCTTTGACACTCACTGAAATAATTTTTGAGCTAGTGGCACAATTTACAGGAGCAAAAATTGCAAGACTGTTCCCCTCCTACAATCTGGATCCTAACTGCTGCTACCAATAAGTGCAGAAACACAATGGTGACGGGAGGGATAAATATGCAAGAATAATTAATCCAAAGAGTTGGCTGGAGGTGCCCAAAGCTGTATCAGGTAGGAGCTAGTAACACTGTAGGTTTTTTTAATTGCTACTATTTTTTAGGGGAAGCAGGTGCCCACAGAACACTTGAAAATACAACGCTATCTTTTTCTAATGAATAATTTTTTTTCAGAGACATATCCTGCCTATATATTTTTAAGAATTCTATAAAAGAAATTTATTTCTGTACCTATAGTGCCTCTTGAGGGGGCCAGTAGGTGGTGCTCAGGACTCCACAAAGCTGTAACAGGGCTATTTGGACCCAATGAGACCTTCCCTGCAATGCAAATAGCAACTTGAGTTTACATGGAGCTCTGAGCTAATCTTCACTCCCTGTGGGTGAGCTGAGTTGGGCATAGCAGGGGCGTAGCATTTCTGCATTGCCACCTCCAGATTAAGCACTGCTGCCAGCACATTTCCTGCGAGTCATTCAGACCTCTAAATGGTGCAAAACAGAAGGACATGTTGGGCAGGGTGATGATGCCCTGGTGATGCTCAGAAGTGGAAATGAACGTTTGCAACTTCTTGTCAGCATTCCTGCAGGAATGTCCAGGGCAGGGGAGCTGCAGGCACCTGCTGCAGGGAGCTGTGGAGTGGTGGGCCCCGCAACTGCCCACCCCAACGCACACACAGGGCCCGACTCTTAGGAACATGAGGGAAATACAGGTGCTAGGGAAGGATAGTTGAGGGGACCTCCTGGGATGCTCTCTTTAGGTACATTGCAAATGGCCTGCAAGTGATATTTCTGGACATCCATCTTTGAAAGCTGTGGTAGCAAACGTTGCTATCATTATCTACTCCTGGTAGTGGGTAAAGTGAAAAGTCAGCCTTGGAAACAGTGGCGACTTCCAGAAGGCTCCCACTAGGATTACATGAATAAATAGCCACACTAATCTCTAAAACCACACTTTTCACTGGGTGGTAAAGAGCAATATTTGGCGTTGCAAAAGGTAAAGGCTGTGGCCCGAAATAAATGCCATTTTCAACTGCAACTATCATATGGAATTATCGCTCTTAAGCTTGCAAAACAAAAGCAGCAGCTGTAGAGACAGATTTGCATTTAACACTTACACCCTACTGTGGATATGCCAAAATAACAAACTAGAATTGTTTAGGAAGCACAAATAATCCCGTAAACCCACAGTTTCCTGCAAGAGCCCTTTATGGCGCCTTCCTCCCCCCAGATCTACCTTGGTTGGGTGATGAGTTGCAACACCTCAGTGTGCAGGGAAGGCTACTGCTGCTGACACTGCGGCTGCAGTTAATTGCAATGTGTAGGGAACAATCAGCAATTAGCTGCTCCCACTTTGTCTGTGCTTTGATGTCGTGTCTGTTTTGATCTTCTTACCCTCCTTGGTCTTTTATATCAGATGTTGGAGTTGTACACCTTTGAGCTGTGCAGGATACCACTGGGCCAGAAATGCTCAATATCTTCCTTTCCCCCCTCCCTTCCTCTGTGATGTCTCCATGAAACAGTCTTGCCAACATCCTTTTTATTTGTGCAAAGATAGAGGCACGATGAATATGTTGATTAGCTTGGAATAGGAATAGGAATTTTGTGCTTTTACATTGTTAAAGCTTTTTTACACCTAGCAAAAAGCACTAAATTTGTACAAAAAGCAGGATTATTAGAAATTGACATTTGCTACAACCCATTGTTATCCACAGTTTCTAAATAAGTGGATTTTTTAATGAAAAAGCCAGTTAGCAGTACTTCAAAATTTTATCAAAACTTTCATGTATCATTCCATGGTCAGAGTCACTAAGCATTATTTGTTGCCTTTAAATGGCTGGAGTCGCTCCACAATACTGACACTACTGTTAAGGGGCAAGGAGTTAGATCCAGTGAAAATCTGTGGTATGGTGCTATCATTGACTTTGTGTAGGTTTTCAATAGGGGAGATAAAAATATTGCCAATAACATTTAACAAACAAGTCTAATCTCATTCTTAAAGGGGAAAGAACATAATTTAAAATTATGCAGGGCACAGACTTGTCGGTCATACTTTATACAGTAGTTGCATTTAAAAAGAGTATTTCTGTCAGTACAATGGCAACATCTTTTTCTGAGCTTAAAGCATTATAAATATAGATAACATTTGGATGAAAGGAAAAGCCTTGCCTGGAAACAGAAAAGGTATTCTTAGGCATTGCAAGTTAAGTGTGAGAGTGGATAAAACAAAACAGTTATTTCTTATTTTAGATAGAAAATAAAGTCATTCATCCTTTCTTGAATTTACTTTCCTTTGACTCAAATGTATAAATAGGATACCATGTGCACAAATTTGGTCTCTATGCCATGAAGAGAACTTTCAAATAATAATTTAATATTTTATTAACTTTTTTTATTTTGCTTCTAGTTTTATGTTAAGACATGAGAACCATCTATTTCATTCTCAAATGCAGTCAATTTCATTTCAGGCAAATAATCAATGTGATTAGTTGACTAAAGAATTTAGTGCCAGTTCCTATGAAATCCCTTCTAAACACAGCACAGGGTCCTGAAAACCAGATATTATAGATAAGGGACAATATAGGAACAATACAGATCAAAGCATATGTGTCCTACCAATATACAGTACATGCTTCTCATTCATACTCCTAAATCTTATAAGAAAGAAAGGTAGAGATTCTAAAATGGAATTATAAAAATAAGTAACAATAATTTTATAAATACATTCCCCCCCCCTAATGTTAGAGCATCTCAAATCATGGTGCCTGTACTGTGTATGGCAAAAGCATAATTGCCTTAGTAGCAGATTCTATTATTGGCTGTTGGATAGAAGTCTTTCAGAAAGCTTGTTAAACCTTCTGGCAGAGGGAAAGTTGAGGAAAAAATGGATTCTTGTGGGAATTTCAGAGCACTGAGATAGTTGCACTAATAGATGAGAACTGATGAAATTCTTGGGACTATATAAATTTTACAAGTTTGAAAGACGCAACTCACATTTAAACTATATTTGCATTTTCAGTCTGATCATCCACCGTTCCCTTTTTCTCCTCTGCAGTCTTGAAACAAGCCTCTCAGTCTAGAGAAGAAATATGCTATCATATTAAGTGGCCAAAGTTTGATGGTGTATAAGAACCAGACCCTTAAAATTATTCCATGAAAATAACATTAATTAAAGTGCTGTTTTCATTTTTGTCTCTGGGATGAATTCCAAATGAATTGTATTTTGTATATCACAAAGGAAACTGAAAGTGTATTTTAGGCTTAAAATGGAATTTATTGTTCTGATAGCACTAGCTGATTTGTTCCTGTTGGATAGTAGTTTGCAGCATGACTAGGAGTTTTATACATTTCCTTAACCTGTCAACCTATTTGAAATGCGATCCTTCTGAAGAGAGTAGATCAAACTGGTGTTACTAGCTGTCAATCACATATTTCATTTTTTCTGGTTTAAGTACTATTTTCCTTCAATGAAGAATCAACCAAAAATCTTTTGTTAGTGTGGGTTTCTGTTCAAGTGTTTTTGTGAGTGAAAACTCTTAAGTACTGCTTTTTACCATGTATATAGATTTCATATTAAAGGGTCAGAGAAGAAATTGGCTACCTGTATATGACAAAAATAAAATCAATCTAATTCCAAAGATTCATAATGCAAAGAGTCTTTAATGTACAGGGACAAAATTTATAAAAGTCAGACTAAATGGACACTAGATTACCAATATGTCCATTGTGCAACCACTGAGAAACCATTCATTCTGAGGTGATAAGACTCCCTTTCTACTACTAACCCTAACCCCATTTCACAAGCATTTTACACAGAAGCAGGTTATCATTTGTGACTATCTGTGAAAAGAGGGGATAGATGATAACATGCAGAATATACTTTATAACGTGCATTATCCAAGGCTACAATATCATGATATGCACTATGCGTATCACTACCACCTGATCCACTATTCCATGACATACATTTTAATGTTTATGTATTTCGATTGCCTCAAGTATGCATCTGACTATAAAAGAACGTAAAAAATATTTTAAAGCACTGATATAGATTTTAAAAGTCTTTTAAACTTTTAAACTTTTAAAATACCATATTTTTTCCATAGTGTACGTGGCCTGGCCTCCCAGCTAAAGCTGAGTAGCACAGAAAGAATATATAAAAGATCTGTGCATTCTAAGGAACATGATTTCCTCATCCTACATCTTTACACATGAAACAGAAATCCATCTCAAAAGAAGAACAAAGATTTGTGTGCAATTTATGCAGAAGTAATCAAATTGCTACCTATGGGTTCCAGGTAGCTCAAGAAAACTGGTTAAATACAAATTAATTCACATTTTTTGATTATACATTTCTTAAAGTCTTTGCTGAGTAGAATTAGTAGGATTACACTTATATTCTTTTCTGAACTTCTAAATTCAGTTTCAATCATTGCAAGCTATATAATAAAGGTTTTGATACAAATCAGCTGAAATACATAAAGCCATCTTTACTTCAGACTCTACATCATCAGAAGTTTGCTTTAGTTGCATTTCAGCTGAACAGTAACCGTATTCTAAATTATTTTGCTGGCTCAGGGCACTAATGTTTCTGGATACCTAAGTGGTAGATCAAATTTGACAAGGTACATTTTTCTCCTGAGGTCTTGAAAGGGCTGAAGCAATCCTTATAATTTTAAAGAATTTGCCAAGTTGACCAGAAATCATTTCCACCCGGTTTTACAGTTTGAATAAGACTTCATTGAACAAAGTAATCTAGCTCAGGAAAAAAAAAAATGTTGTTTTGTTCACAGGTGGTGTGCCTATTCGATTCTGCTAGGAAATGATACACTATTTTACCCAAATGAGAAGCTGAGGCATAGACTTTGCCACTGCTTCATCTGACACAGCTTTCTTTCAGTTTCATAAGATGACTTCATCTATTTCAGTAAGAATGTATTTCCTCGTGTTGTGTCAAGCGTATTATTCTGGCAAAGAGGTCTTAGGCAGCATTAAAACTTTCTAAAATCCCCTTATTTACTCCCTAGGAAGTGGCTTGATGTGCTTCTTTATTGCAACCTGCGCTTCTAGTTTCTCCCCCTTTTGCATCCTATCCCCTGTTTATCCCTTGTGGGTACGTTCTCAATAAATACAAGAGTATAAATGGAGCAAATCTGCCTAACTTCCCATAATCATGACCAATTGAATCTAGATAAGAGGAAATCAAAGTATTTAGCTCTGGAGTTAGCTAGGTGTATTTCTAACAGTGATAAAAACAACTGCAACAAGTATGTAACAAAAGTACACTTCTGGGTAGAGCACTCGCTGTCATTCTCTCTATCCACTGAACTTGTGCTAGAACTCTGCCTGCTGCTTTTGGAGCTGTTGTGAAACTACTCACAGTTGGAAAGTGGTTACTCCAATAAAATTAATTAATGCAACAACACTGCTGTAGACTATACGGTACTGTAGCCACTATGGTTGGAATATTTTTTAAAAAATATTTTAAGATCAAACCAGAAATGGAAGCCAAAAGATGCTGATCTTAAAATAATCCCCTCTTCAGGAGTGACAGCTAATTCCTTGAAGGTGAATGTGAAAATATTTTCAGTTACTGTATATACACACACAAACACATATAAACACTGCACATGAAGAAAATGCATTAGGCAGTAATTTTGAGGATAATTGCAGTAATCTCAGGAATGCAATAGGAATATTGAGTTAAAAACATTTCAGAAATCTCTAGAATACAAAACCACACACAAAATAAATAAGCTGAGACAAGAGTGGGAAAGGGCATACTTGCAATGAGTAATGATAAACATAGTTAAACATTAAACAAGATACTTGATGGGTTTTATGCCTCATTATACAGGACAGACAGCAAGAAAATGAAGAGTAGATGTAATTTTAAGTCTGATTTTTCCTTACATTCACAAATATCTAAAAAGAAACAAAGAAACCCATCAACGCAGATGAGGTTCTCACTTCAGGCATGGCAGACAGGATGCAGCAGTATTTTATATATTGGCCACTATTAAAAAAAGTATTTAAGAAGTGTACTTTCTCTTGGTCATTCTTTTAATTTGCCCGTTGTCCTTGCTACCTTACACAAAACACTTACTACAACCTCAAATTCCCAATTACCAAATGCGGATAGCAATTCCCACATCTCAAGAAGAGATAGGATGTCTAAATAAGTATGAGCTGAGCTGCTGCTTTTAGGTGAGAAGAGGTAATCGAACTTACGAAGCCCTTGAAAGGACCCAAAACTGGCTGCAAATGGATCCAAGGCTTCTTGTGGCTTCAGCTGCTGTCAGGCAGAACCACCAGCAGAAAGCAATGAACAGAGTGAAGCAGACTGAGACTTGTGGTGGGGCCAAAATGCTCTTTACTTTGACAAACTTTGATTATGCAATGGAAAGAACTACATGGAAATATTTCAGAAGTCTATTTTGCAAACAAGGCACAAGCAATAGTGGATTCTAACCTTTTACAGGTTTTCTAAACCCTTAAACACATGTACCTCACTCATTAAAACAAACAAATTCTATAAATCACACTGGAAGGAAAAAAGTAATAATCTTCAGCTGTAATTCAGCTTGGCAAGCAAACTTACAATTTATATTGTTCCTATTACCTAGGAAAGCTCTGATGTTAGGGAACTTGCCAGAAAGTGAGTATTGTTCCAGAGAGGTTGCTTTTTAAGTCTGTCAAAGATCAAAACCACGTACAGTAGATCTGAAACCTTCCTTTCATAAAGGATGCCTTTGACCTCTGCATGAGCCACTATCTCTTGAGCAAGAGAAGTTCTGCAACTAAGTCAAACGAAGCTTAAGAGAAACACTGGCTAGTGCAGGGATAGGGAAGATATGAAATTGTTAGAATTGATCCAACAAACACCTTTAGAGACTGTATTCAAGCCTTTTCATTAGATGTATTTCCTTCCCAGGCTTCAACGAGGCACCTGCCGCAGCTGCCACCACTCCTGCGTGCAGTTGCCATGAGGCTGAAACCTGAACATGGACAAACCCAATAATTATAAAAGGAGAAATGGGAGGAAGATTTCCTCATAATTAAGTGAAGAAAGACCGAAAATTTAAGTTGTATAGTTGGAGAAAAGAAGGGCATTGATGATAATTGAGATTGATGATAATATTTAGCAGCAGAAAACCTGGCTCTTTCACGTTCTTAGACAAAGAAACTCAGTCATTGAGTAAAAAAATGTTTCCATTTTCAAAATAAACTTTATAGGACATACATCAGACAAATGAAAAGAAAATGTTTTGAAGACATAAGAGACAAGTGAACATAACCACAGACTAGCAAGAAACCTAAGGAGGGACAGAAAAGTCCCCCACATTACTTTAATAAATAACTATTGCTATGGAAAACTAAAAACTAAACTATAACTAAAAATTTTTAACAGCAGACTTAACATTCTTCTGGGCAGAAATTTGTTTAGAAATAAGAAAAAAAACGCTTCTCTCTTTTGTTCCTGTGTTATGAAAAACCTCCTACATATTGATAAAATATCAGTATTATATGCCAGTACATGGTATTTCATAAAAGTGGACTAAAAATATCTTTTAAGTATTGGATAGAAACTTGAAAGAGTTAGAATGCCTATTTTTAAGACTCATTATTGGTCTTTGTATATTTATTTAGCATAAATGACTACATGAACAAATGAGGGAGAACATGAATCCTTGTGAATTCTTGTGTACTTTTTTCTTCTGTAACAACTAAAATATATCTATTGAAGCCACTCTTAAACAGTACATAGCAGTGTCTTCTTTAAAGAAATGTCAAAATGATGTAGTTGGTAGTTGCAGCTGAGTTTGTGGTAAGAAAGATCTTGACAGGAATAATAAGTAAAAACATCTCGGCATATAGTGGTTTAGCCTAAAGTGAGTGAAAGAAAAACCCCAATCATATCAGCTTCAGATTATATTCAACGTGTTTCAAGAAAAATATCCAGAGAGTAAACCAAATATGGACTACAGCACCATTTATCATAAAACACATATTGAAATGACTTATCCAAAATTGTCACTGAAACTCCCTCATGAGTGTCATGCCTCTCTGCACTTGTTGTGACTGCAAGGACACCAGATGCACATGTACAGAGAAGTGAGATGTAGAATAAGAGGAGGTGCAACAGTTCCCTTTGTGCTGCCTGCCTGCCTGCTGTGTCCTTCCTCCTGGTTTGGGGCTGTTTCCCCAAACCTCAACTCCAGATTTGACAGACATTTCAGGGTACAAGAGACTGGATGAAGGACAACTGCTTAGGGTTAAAATTGGAGAGGTAAGGAAGCAAGTTCAGACAAAATGGTATTGTCTTAGAACAATTCAGTTGAGAAACACCCCTCGAATTAGTATATGTACATTTCTTATTCATAGATGAATGGGAGAGAGAGAGGAGTCCAAATGAAAATAGCAGCAACTGAACAGCAAAAAAGCTGTTCTGATTTGACAAAGAATAATCAGATCAACATTTATGATTATTTTGGATGAGGATATCCCACTCTGTTTCCTGCAGTAGCACAATCAAGGCACTGGAGTTGGGAATGGTCAAAGAAAAGCAGGAAGAATGGAAAGGAAAATGTTAATTTTTTTTGTTGCTAACTGCTTTCCTTTCTTCCCCTGTGCAAGTGGCTTAAGATAAATTTACACAGTTCAGTGGTCAAACTTGAGATTTTTTGTATCTTATCTGAAAACATGCAGTTTCACATACAAATTTAATTCCAGCTTGAATGCATAAGAGCCTCCACTTGATTCCAGAAATGATGCTGTCCTCATCTGTAACTGGTGCCTATATAAAGACTCACGTCCACTTTCATGTTTGCTTTCATGTTCAGCTCGAGCCTTGAGCCCTTGATGGCTCTTACAACTGCTATTTTTTGCATGTTAGATTTTGACCGTATATAACAGAATGACTGACATTTGCAGGTGAAGTGAGGGAGGCAATACTTTAGGTTTGGCAGCACTAGATTGAATAGGTGGACAGCTATTTATTTGTAAGAGAGCGAAGATTGTTGCTGGATTTCCCTGTTGCTCAGTTTTACCAGTAACACAAATCAATTATGTCTTAGTCCAGAGAAAAAACAATCACTCAAAGGTGAAAAGGCTTTTTGCATAATATCAAACACAACATCAGTAGGACAACACTGAAGGATGTATCATCTCTCGGAAGTGAGTGAAAGAATGAAATGACTGCACCAGTTGCACATACTAATGAAAGAGTTGGGGTGTCATTCCTATTGTTCATGCTAAATTTCCCAAGCGTACTGGGCCACTATTGCTCCAATGCATTAATAACAGAACAGATACAGACCTCAGTTGTCTTTGCTCAGTTTCTTGATTTATTATACACACAGATACACATCTTAGGGCTGAAGCCTACCTGTTTATGTATTTTATCTAAAGCTTTACGAAGAAATTCTTCACAAAAGATGATACTGCAATAAATCGTGCTATCCAAATAAAATATTGCAAGCACTCTTGATTAAAAAAATACTTTTCTGGAAGTTACATGCTCTACAGAATGATGTTGTCATTTACTTAGCTGGTATCACAATAATTTTCAAATCTATGAGACGGAAGGAGAGATAAAAGATCTGCTGTCCAAGTGAAGACGAAGGCCTAAGGCACTCACTGCCCTTCTGTTTAGGACTGGATAAGAAATAAAGATGGAAATAAGTTACATTCTTAGCAAACAGATCTTTGGATCAAAAAATCTTACTGAAAATAGGATATATACTTTCATCTAAAAATTACTTAAGTACTACTTCCTCCACCTCCAAAAAAAAATCACAAAAAGGAAGACTTTCTCCCAAAGAAGCCATGAGTTTGTGCTTTTCATTCATCCCTTTTCACGACTTGCAACCTATCAAATGTAGGTGTTATTTCCAGAAACTTTCAGCAAAGTAAAATGAATCAGCTGCAATTAAAAACAGTCCAGAGAATCTGACCAACTCAGCCCAGAATCAAGGATTCTAGAAAGCCCTGAGTAGAAGAGAAAATAAATAACTAAAGAGGGACAGCTCCCTGGTGGACTTAAGTTAAACAAAGACTGTGTTTAAAATGATTCCAGGAGATGGGGAGTATAAACATCCCCTGCCTGAACCCAGCATACCTAGGATGGAACCTGGAAGTCCAAATGCACATCTGGCTCATCAAGTGAAAAGGGCTCAACTTCAGCATTAACTATCCTTTTCAAATTGCCTATTGATTTTGCCTAAAACTCCGGGAACACAATTATTTTGTACAAGTTGCTCCTACAGCTGGACGTGAAACCATCTTCAAAACAATGCTATAAAATGTTATTGGTATCTATTCCCGTAACTCAAGAAAGAAATTGCCTGCACTAGTAAAAAGATGATCTGCAAATTAAGAGAAGAAATTAAGTGAACGACAGCCAACAGGTATTCGTCAAGAATGAATTTTTCAAAGCAATCTCTTTTACTTTTACAACAGAATGAATATGCTTTCCTTGGGGGAGAAGCAGTAAACACCATATGCCTTGAGTTCAGTAAAGCAGTATCTTACATGCCCATCTTGTAAACAAGCTACAGAACTTGGTCTAGATGAAATCACTGTGAAATAGTTGCTCAAGATAACAGATCTACAAAATATGGGAAGTAGACCAGCTTTACGGTAAAGGTTTACTTGAGTGAGTAATTCTCAAAGTTACGTTTTAAATTAGAAAGGAACAGTATCTGGCCGGGGTTCACTGAAGTCTACTCCAATCTCAAACTGTTTGTTGTGTCACAGAAGACCAGAATTCTAGAAGGGAAAACTGGCTTTAAATTCAAATCAGACTGCAAGGGGTTAATAAGTTCTTTGAAAAACAGGCTTAAAATTCAAATTATGTTTATAGTACTTTTAAGATTTACGGTAGACTATATAAAAAGAAACAGAGGTAAACTGAAGTGTGGTAAATTTAAGGTAGGAAAACCACTGATGGTAGGAAAACCTTTCTAGTTGAAAGAACAGTTAAACTTTGGAATAAATTTCCCAGACATTTTTTAAAAGTGAATTGGACAAATAGTCATGACTGTTTTCGAACAGGGGGAGGACTAGCAATCTCCTTGTTCTTGAGGTCCTATTTTCTATGTATCCTAAAATACAAAATCTTAAATATTATTTAAAAATCACCTTTGCATTATAGTGATAGAAATGGTCCAAGAACACGAAATGGAAATGCTTCCTACATCATGATAATTTTGAGATTTAGTCAGATAATGGAAAAGAAGTATGCCACTATCTTTCATTCCATTGTTTCTAATCAGAAAACTGAATCCTTTTGAAGATAATCTACAAGGGTACATGGTTACTAACACAAACATATGTCATCTACTCATAATAGTGATTTTTACTGAAGTTTCTTCCTCTACTATGCCAAGGATCATTTGATTTGCACATTGCATAAACAACAATAAACTTGGAGTAAAGTCTCTTGCACATCCTGCATTTGATTGTCAAACAATTTACTTCTCTGACAAGATGTTTATAGAGTCCAGTGCAGAGAGAAATCATTCTACTTGCAGAGATTACATGGCATCTACTACCACCTGGAAACAAAGACTGTAAAATTTTATTTAAAAAGCTTTCTGGGCTGAAAGTTCAGGTTTTGATTCACATATAATAATCAATGCATTCCTTTAGTTTTTAATGTATCCATCATTCAATCCACTTATCAGCACACTTTACAGTTGTTTACATTATATTACTCCTGTTAGCATATGTGTATTTACTCTGCCTAGTATTGATATGAATCAACAGAGACTTAAAGCAGATCAAGGAATTCTTAAATAAAAATCCCTTTCACCAAAACTTCACAGGCAGAGGAACCAATGAACATTAAACTGCATTTAAAGTGACAAAACTCATAAAAAATTTTTGTGTTTCTCCCCAGCCTGCAAACAGACCACGGAACTCTGTGATGCAGAGTTTTTGAGGCAAGATGTAAGCATTTAAAAAACAGTGCTTACATAGCACTGATAGTACAAATGCAGAGTTCAAATTAAATTACATGCACTAAGGTCTTATGCCAGCTTCCAACCGATACAGAAAAAGAGCAAGCACATCTCTCACCTGCTTGCTGTGAAGATCTCACATATTTCTCTGACCTGTCTATTATTGTCTCTGTCAAACCCAGGATGCTAAAGGGAACAGGCAGCAGCGCTGACCTAGAGCAGTGCTTCAAGTGCCAGCACATGGCAGTGAGGTGACCACTGCTTGCTTTGGCCTTGGCTGGAGTTCTTGAGCAGAAGCACTGGTCCAAGAGCAGGCAATGACTGTATATGATGAATAAACCCCCAACAGCAAAAGCAAAGTTACTTAAGTCAAAATCTTTGGTCTTAGAAGTCTAAATCAAACCACCAATATTTAGTGAAGCAAATTTAAACCCCTAGCATGTTCATTTTTTAGAATTTTTAATTTTTTTTCTTAACCTTTCTCTGCTTAATTTAAACTTAGCTGTAAGAGAAAGGTAAGCACACCCAATTAGCTTACAGGAGCTTTATAAAACATGATTACGCTTCAAAAGGCTGACTGGAAACCCATAGTAAAACCAAGAAAAATATCTTCTGAGGAAACAGTTTCTTATTTTTCCCGCAGTGGAAAGAACAACTGACTTCTGACAGAAACTTTTTCTCCCGAACTCTGTAGCTATCTTCATCAATTCATTTGATATTTCCAAAGAACCATCCCATTTGGGTGCAGGTTTATATCCTATCATTATAGTCATTTCAGCACCACTTTCATATAGTCTTACAGTAAAATAAGAAAATCTAAAGAGCGTAGAACACATTTCAAAAATGAAATAATGAATCTTGTTCCTTTTCCAACATCATGAGTACTGTAACTCAAGAGAATTGTGACAGAAGAAATCAATAATTCATTAACAGCTGAAAGTGGCACATAGTGAAAAGGGCATGTGTACATAAAAGTGAAAATTCGTGTGCTTGTAAAGAAAGTCTGAAAGATAGATGTTTGGACTGCAGATAAAATTACTTTAGAAACAGCAACTGAAACAGTTCCTTGTTGGTATCTGCTCTCTAGCAAAGACCTTATATTCTGATTAATTTACTACTTTTTTTCAACCTGCAAATAAAACATTCAACATCTAGATTACTATGGATATTCAGGTCATTTACAGAAAGATCTATATGTGATAATTAAGGTTGATCTTGAGAGAATTAAAAATCTACAAAACAGAGTTTGCAAAACGTCATGTTGTTAGAAACTAAGACTTCACAGCGAACAGAAGAGGAATTATTTTTGTATTCAGGGAGACATGACTCTAGACGAATTCACACTCCTAAAAATTCAACAAGATATTTCACAATCATCCATATGGTCTTTGTGCTAATGTCACTTCACAAGCTGGCTTATAGATGTCATATGATTATTAAAATGTGTTACTAAGCTCCTGAAATTGTGAAGACAAAAAGATCAGTTACTGAACTTGGTGCACTATGAAGGCACAGCATTTTAATTTCTTTAGCCTAACTTTCTGATTTTTTACTTTGTCGCATAACTTAAGCAAGCAAAAATGCTACCTTACAGTTTGAAAAAATAACCTTGTGCCACATGGGAAGAGCTTTGTGTGGCCTCCTTCAGTAACAAAAACAGCCTTTTAAGTGTTCACTGAACTGGGAAGTGACAGGAATAAGAGGGGGAGAATCAAAGCTAACAGAAAAAGTGTTAAAAATAAGAAAGTAACAGAACGCTTTCAACTAGGAAATTCAGTGGAGGTTATGGAATGGCCATCCTAGTGACTGAAAACATTAGGAGGTAAACCACAAACTGACCACAGTTCTGTGGTGTCTGTGAACTTATACAGTTGCTCCAAAAGAACAGCTACAGTCCTCCCATCACAGGAATCCCATCTCACGGATGACAGGTGAAGTGTATATGTGAATACAGCGACCTGTAAGGTTCAAGGTGAAGTGATACAGAAGTACGACTTACCTTAAGGTAGCTGCTGCAAGTTGCAGCAAACACCAACATATACACTTTCTCTGCTTTTAAGTCCTTACAAGGATCGTGAAGTTCTAATAAATTTGCTGTATATTTCCCAGCAAATTTGTGCACTGATATATTACATGGTAACAAAACAAAGAAAACTAGATGAGCATTGTTTCAGTGAGTTTACTTTTGAACTGAACTTAGAGCTGTTGCTTTTATATAGAACAAGATTTTGATATTGTTAGGGAAATTTATTGGTAACTTTCTCCAGAGCAAGGCTCAGATGGTCAGCCTGGCATACATCACAATAAAAGCATCATTCATCTGCAAACTCGCTTTCTCCAACTTGGGGCTGTGTTTTAAGTAACAGCTTCTTGAACCATGCCTAATATGAGTTAATTTTATAGGATGCAAGTATTCCATATGTTCTAGAAAATAATATTTTTTGTACTACACAGTGGATGCCCACAATTATGATGCAAATTAATTCGAAAAGACCAAAGAAAGTACAGGTCTGCGCAATGGCATTCAGTTTCCTAAAAGGCAGTATGGGAATCTGCAGCCATAGGGAGGACAGAAGCAGAAGGAAGGAAGGGCATCAAAACAGTATTGATGTAAAAAATAAGCATCCTTAAAAATATTTCCATCATTCACCCAGCCAGTTTTGTATTTTCCCTGGAGCCGTAGCTCAGTGATCACAATCCAGAGGGGCCTAAGGAAACCAGGAGAAAGAACTCTTAGGAAGATAAAACTGCAGCTGCACTACATACGTTCTTGAGAGTTCAATTTCATTACATTTGCATTCAGAGTTACAGAGATGAAGGATGAGAGATGTAGTTAAAAGTATGATCACACTCCTATCCACCATTATATGGTTTTCGAAAACTTTATTTCTATTTACTCCAAAAAGAAATCGACAACACAACAAAACTGAGGCAATGCAAGCAAGACAGAAAGAATTTGAGAGGAAGGCGAGGAGGTTTCAAAGGATTTTAGATGCAAGTGTTCCACAGATGTTTAGTAAGTCTAATCAAACAAGCATTTTCAGGCAGTTTATAGTTATGGGAAGAAAGTGGAAGGAGATGGGAATTCTAGCTTTGATCATGAAGCTAGTATCAAGGAAACAGCTATTTTCAGTTTTACTGGATATTTCGAAAGTGTTGCTTAATAGATGTACCACCATCTTTCACTGCCTCCACCCTTTGTGCAAAAGCAGGCTGTGGTGCGCTCAGGCAGAGGAGATCAGCTTCACAAGACACCGGGTCTCAAAAATAAGTGTTTAGTTGACTTTTAGTTTGAGAAATATCCTAAAAGTAGATCTGAACATCCGATAAACATGTCAAAAAAACCACAGGATATCATTTCAACCTCCCCCCAAGCCCAAACAAAAAAAAAAATTCAGAACAGAAACCCCCAACCCCCCATGTTTCACTTTATCCTTTTTATCTTAGTTCAAATGTATACACAAAATGATCAGCTGCAGCATTGACAGCATCATCCAATCACTCCTCTTTACCAGTTTTACTTTTAGGATCACAGAGTATTTATGCTTAATTTCTTTATAGAAATTTCATCTCTTAACGTCTGATTTTCTTTTTCTTGACAATCCAGAATTTTTATTGGAAATAAGTGACAGAGATTACAAGAAAGTTTCAAAAGCTCCTGTACATAATATTGATGAGAAGGGTTTTACTTTTGTGAAGATTTGGTCACATGCCATTTAGGCATTTTAGTTGCAGATTTTACCATGTGCATTTGAAGGGCAGAGTCACACCCTACCTTGTCCTTTGCTTTTACCTTTTTGAGCAGCCTAGCCATTCCAGTTTAATTGCAGGCATCATCCTGCCTATGGCTCCCAGGATGCAGGCATCACATTTATAAGAAAGAGAGAAAACAATCCATCAAGAAAATCAGATGGATACTGTGAATGAATATGTGACACTCAAATACTGTCTCTCTGTAAGGATTCAATATCCAAGGCAGAGGTGAAAACCTTAAACAAGGGACTCCAGACCCCTTTCAGAACATCAGCAGCATCACACAGTGCAGCACAACTCTTTCTGGTCTTTCAATCACAGGTAAAAACTATTGAAGACTGTATTTTTTAAAATTGATTACACCTGAGTACACATTTTCCCAGACCTTCTTTATGGTACCAGTGCCTAAAGTACGCTGAGTCCGAGGCCAAAAGGAAACACCACTTTACTGAGATACTCCAAGCCTTGGATGCAGCAGCAGCTTGCACTTCTGTCATCTGCTGTCCCGGCAGAGTGATGTCTCTTTCTGCTCTTTGAATGGCCACAGAGCAGCAGATTAATCTCCCAACTCAGGTCCTGAGAGCCATACTGAAACTATGGGGGATACTAGGACAGTTTTCCGTGGCTTCCTTCTTCCCTGCCCACCCATAAATCATGGGAAAGCTGCAAAAGCAGTAACATAGCGAGTTTGTAAATCACATTCTCCATAATTTAACAGAATTAAATTCTGCCCAAGCAGAAATTCAGAAACTTTTAAGAGAATGTTTAAAACACCTCTTGAGCATAACTTAAAGCTAAAGACCAAATTCCATATTTACAAATGCTATCAAACTTGATCTTTCAGAGTGGCTTCTGAACTTTATGCTGTAAAAACAACTTATCTACATGAAACACACTGTTTTGGATCAAAGCTAAAAGCATACTGCGTATCAGACTTTGAGACGAAAAAAATCTCCAATAATAATACTTTTCTCATACAGTACAACTAATGTTTGCTGATAAAATTCTGGAGATTTTGGGTCATTTACCCCATCTCCAACCCAAATGACCTTCTTTTAAATATCTTCCACAGCAATTGATGCATATTCATGTCAGTTACAAACAAGAACTGTCAATTCACCATTTGAAATGGTTGAAAAACTTATTTAGCATCTCCTAATTTCCAGTCCACAGGGAATAAGATGATGTGCAAGCTTAAGTATGAAACTGTCTCATGGCCTAATGCCACATCAGTAGGGCTATTATCCCACATGATTATTTGCAAGATTAGAAGTCTAAAAAAAGAAGCATGTGTGAGTCCTGAGGTAATGAATGTCAAAGTTTCATAGGTAATGACATTAAATAAAGTGTTCTTTTGGCAGCAGAAGCACCCTAGTGTGACCCCAAGTCCAAAAATTGCAGCATAACTGTGGGGAAACTAAAGCTTATGACCAAGAGACTCTAAATGGTTTCCAAGAGGAATGCCATCATATATTTCAGATTTTTTTCCTTTCAAAAACCTTACACAGAGAAACAAATTTATACAGACATACACACACAAAATGTGTTTCACTTCTATTGAATCAACATTTGTTAGTTTGTAAGCACTAGTGCAGAAGACTGCAGAAGACTTAATTGGTCAAAATCAGTATGTTATAAGGAAAGTGAAACAGTAAGTAAAATATTCCATTCTTCTGCATTGCATGTATGAGCTTTAAATGTATATTTACATAGTACTCTTACTAAAAAGTAGTTTTCATTTAACTTTTTAAATCTAAGTTAACTTGCAAGACATTCTTAGTCACCTCCCTAAGCCAACCAAAATAACTATGCAGTTGAGGTTCTTGAGGTAAACATCTAAATCATGTCTGAGTATTACACTTCCATTTCCATAAAATTCTTATATCTAGGTGATGCTTTGAGTTTGTAAACTTATGTTTTTTAAAATGAAAAGGTTGTTCACATACTTCTTCAAAGAATGCATGCAAATTAACACTGAGCTGGAGCTGCACAACAGAATTGAAGATTCTTATGCTCTACAATAATAACCTCCCGTTCCTTTCCTCACGGAGGTCCTAAGCAGGTCTGCTATGTCAAGCATATCATTCACTATCCTAAAAGCGGAAAAAGAGTATTCATTTTGTAAACATAATTAACTGTGGAATTATAGGTAACTAAGTAGTGTATAAGTAATTTCTGCACTCAGAAATAGACATGTAACAATGCCTTTTGCTATTTTCCAATAAATAACAGGCATTTTCAAACTGGCTTCTAAAAACGTTGATGAAATTTCTATTCTGCTAATATTATCAAGTATAAAAACTGAGTTTCCTTTCGCTTACAATGCAATGAAATTCATTTTTATTTCCTTATTTGTGATACTCAGAAAAGTAATTCCTATCTATGAATAAATGATATTCATATTACTTTTTTTTTTGCTAAAGAATATAGACTGGAAAGTTCTATAGCAAAATTATACTAGCTCATAAAATACAGCACAAGTAATGGGAGTTGATCTAAATATTCATTTTATAAGTTTTGGGGATTTTTTTCAGTTTAGAGCAAAGACACATTTAGTGCTGGCTTAGAAAATCTTCTATGTATATGAGTTATAACTATGCAGCTGATCAGTGAGAGAATCCCGAATGGAAAGGTGAGCATCAGGTTTCTGCACACTATGCAGAAATAATTTCAGAATAATATCTCTGACTGAGCTTGCTTGCATCCCTTCTCTAACACTTTTCTTCTTAATGCCACACATGTGCAGCCTTGAGATTAGAATCAGCCCTGGAACTCTAAATTGCTACTTCAAATGCTGGAAAATACTGAAAAAAAATCAGTGATTGCTTAAGCCGAAAGGGATATTTTAGTTTTCGTGTCTAATCAACTTTTCCAGCTTCTTGATACACATAAGTTGCTTTTTTACTCTGACAGTTTGCAAGAATATTAACAAGAGGACAGGAATGTATGGCAGAAGCTCTTTGTAAGACTAGAAGAAATAAATTATCTTAACTTACATAGTTTGAGGAACACACGGTTGAAATGCAGCCCATATGCATGATGATTATTTATAGGCATACAAATTATATTCAAAGAAGAGCCAGATGGCTTTAGCAACACATCTGCTGTCTTCAAGGCAGAACTTCTGAAGCAAACTTGGGACATTAACTCCTATTATAGAGCAGTCAAGAACCAGTAGGACTACATTTTCTTTGTAGTCTGTAAGAGTTGCATCTTCCTACACAGAAGCTGAATTTAATCTGAAGTCAGCATCAAAGATAGGCTGCAATATTTTGTATTTTAACGGGGTTATCATGCTGTTACTAACTAAATGCAAAGGTAGGAAGGCAGGTCACCGCTAAGGCAAAAGTCAAATGAAGCCAAACCTCACACAAGCTAAGCTATGTAGTGGTTACTTAAATCTTTCTGCCAGCTAGCAATTCTGCATATTTTACTCTACTTTGTACTAATTTTCAGCAAACTCACAATCCATGAAAATCACTAAAAGTCACAAAGTTCACACTGTACGTTATTTTTCTTTCCTTAGGCAGAGGTTCTCATTTAGCAGGTAATACTGACAGGCGATTGAAAGATGTCTTAGACATGGACATCAGAACTCTGAGACACATTTCACAAAATACTGATTTATATTACCGGGGCACTGTGGGGAGGAAGTCAGACATTTACTAAGTACTGAAGTTGTTTGCATGCAAAATATTCATTTGAAAATGAGAAGAAAAATTGGGGAAGAGCATTGGGAGAACTGCCTGTGCTGCCATGGTTCCTAATCTCCACCTGGACAGGCATAAACTGTCACAAGTGCTTGAGCCCGTTGTCTAGCCACTGCATCTACTGCCTCCTGTATTACTGTGTGCTACTTTGAGACCCTCTCTCCTCCCCTCCTTATCCTTCTTGTTATAAAAAGCAGCTTTAAATCAAAACAACAGAACATCTTAATAAAAAACCCTGAATTTGCCTTTTCTGCTTCAATGGATTCACACTTTAGAGTGTAGCTTTGCCCACTTTAAGATGGTAATTTTGGATTCCCCTTTCTTTTTCTGACAGGTTAGATAAAAATGGAAGCTCGTTCTCCTGCAACATGGAGAAGTCCCCATGCTGGCAGTTTCAAGCATATGCTTTGTTATAGAAAAAGGATGGCCAGCCTCTCTGTGCACTGGGGCTACTTGTATTCCCAACTTGGAGTCAGAGGTCAGATGAATGCCGTGGAAGTTGTGCAATGCCTGTCAGCATTTGTTAGGTGAGATTCAATTCCATCTATTTTTCTCTCCTGGGATAGATAACTATAGCAGCACCCTGTTTTACTGGTCTCTCAACCAGCATACACTCTGGATGATCCCGCTTCAGGAGGGTCTTTGGGCTGGACTTACAGCAGAACTTCACTGGTCCTTTGTGCAGGGTATGCTAAGCCTCAGAAAGCATGGCAGTTCTTCAAGTAAACTCTTATAATACCATTTCCTCCCATCTTTTTACTACTGTAAAAAATATGGCTAGCAATAATCAGTTAAACAAGACCGAAAAGATTGTCTTCCAGGCATCTCTAAACATGCTCTATTTGAAACACAATAAGTTCCATTTTTGCAAACTCAGCTCTCCCACAAGAAATAAATGCAATGCAAATGAAACTCTAATTTTCATTAGAATCATAAAAATTAAAGCATATACAGATACTTTTCCAGGTTTAAAAAATGTCCTAAAATTTGAAAATTCTAGATACCAATGCATTCGCTTACCTCCATTAGCTGTTACCTATTCTGCACAATCTCTGATTAAAATCACTTAAGCATATCTTGGTTGGTTTTTTTTTTCATCCAAACTAAGACAGGTAAGGTACTACTTCTGATATTTATGAACACTCTGTTCTCCAAATTTTCAAAAGCTTCTGCAATGATTTTTAGAAGGTTTTTTTGTATTACATCAAACCAAAACATTATTCACTCTTTCCTTATGTATGTCCCTTAATTTTGTTAGGTTATCTAATTTCATCAAGACCCCCAGTCATCCCAAGTAAACTAATAAGAAGTTGCTATGAGAGGGAGTGAATTTGACCTCTTTGAAATGCTAACTGAATTCCTTATCTGCAAAACCAATATTTGTATTGTGCAGCTCAATGATGGAGAAAAAATCCATAAGCCTGATGAAATGATAAAATGCATTTGTTACATTAAAATTAATCAGTGCTTACTCCAGGTTCTTCTTTCAATTCACATGAGATAAGAAAAAAACCCTAGAATGCAAATGCTAGAGGTCACAGGTCCATACAAAAATTCCACAGCAATGCCCTTTCCATCTAACAAAATCAGTCCAAAATTTAGGTGTTCCACTCTTACATGCATATTATTCTCAACATTGATATTACCAGTATGACTCAGACTATTCCAAGTGAGTTACCCTGGCAGAACTGTGTCTTTTAAACGATGTTTTCTTTATCATTAAAATGCTTTATTGCACACACACAAACTAAGCTGTGATTCTTCCTGCTGTGGTTGGAAAGAACGACATTGTTGTATCACAGATAAACAGCACTCTGAAAGTAAATAGAACTTTCAGAACTGCTGGTTTCCATATACCATATGTCAAGCCTCTTTCTCTATGGACCGGAGTAAGGGAACTGCTCTGTTGTTATTGGCTGTCTGCTACAGCTTCAGCTGTGCAATGGTAATTGGGGAAGGAATTAACTTTGGTTAAACATTTGACTGCATTTCCTCTGGGAGACTATGGAAACATGGCAGAAAGAGTGATTCTTCAGAGTAACGGTTGTGCTAATCGCTAGGCCTGCCTCCATCAACCGCAAGCCTCTGGAGTCCCCTGGGAGAGGGGTTTCTACAGGGCTGACGCTTCTCTTTTAACATGCAAGACTGTATCTTAATAGCATTGGCTTCTTCTACCACCAATAAAAGCAAAGATGAGAATATTGGGATTAGTTTGTCTTAAATCAATGAAAGCACATGCCAGAATTGCAGCTTTATAAAGCCATTAGCAAGAGTTAGCTTCTTGACATAATCAGTATTATAAATCATGTGTGCTCTGTCCTTCCTTCACTTCCACGCAACCGTACGCGAAAGAAGAAAAACTGGCATTAGAGTGGGTTCTTCCTCAATGTCCACTGCCCCTTTGAAATTGCCTGCTGTAAGCAAACTTGTTCTAGTTATACTAAATCACTCTTCTGTGCAATTTAGGTGACAATATACAAACCGATTTCTGTTTGACATGCCTATGGTAAACTGCCAATGAAGCAGTCAAATAGTAAAAGCAATATGCTTATTAAGGTAACAACTACAAAAAAAGTAATTTTCTGAGGAAATAACCAAGTGTTGTATTTGGATGACATAATACATATCTGGGGAAGAAATGAAGATGTCTTGGATACTTACTAGGTTCCCTGTTCAAGAAATACCTAATAAATAATGTGAGGGATTATTTTCCTGTAAAAATATTATATTAAATAGAGGTCAGAGGAAAAACTCGCTGTTAAAGCCATCTGTTTCACTGCCTCATGCTCACAGAAACTGTACATCCATGTGCATGCATGAAGAGAGGGGAATGGATTAGATACAGATAAGTATTCTGAACTAGAGGATTGATTGAGTTTAAATTAATTTTAGATGCGGTGAGATGGTGTCAGCCAGGACCAGATCTTTGCAAGTCTCAGAGTGAGCAGCACCATATGTGGAAGAATATAACTGCATTTTTCTCTTGACCTTAGGCTGAGGTTAACAAACTCCTGAACAATGATTCAAATACCTCAAAAGTTTTTAAACTAATATAAATTCTAAATATATAGACAAATCTTGCTGTGAAGTGATTAATTATCACTGCCAAATAATTAAGTATATGGACCAGCAAAATACCTATTTCAGGGTCTCTAGTAATTGTAAAAGTGAACTATAAAAATAATTACAGGCTGTATTTAAAACTATTTTAAAAGTAATAAGGTTTTAAACACATAGGCGAGAATGATATATAGAGACACCTGTATCTATGCAAGGCATTCAAATACTGCTCAGCAAAGACACCTCTATGGCCATGATTATGAAAAAATTCAATGGTGGAATTTTTAACACATAAATGTGAATTTACTACATGGCAATAAGTCTAGGCTCACACAGTATTATGGAGGATGTTTTGGACATAAATGTAACTACTCCCTTGGAAAATTAACTATATAATAATTTAATTATTTAACTAACAGAACGGAATGTTAGAAATGGGAGGGAGAGCACTGTTTCTCTTGTTGCTCCTGTCCAATTGTTATGAAAATTGAAAACTTTTAGCATAAAGCAGTCTTGAAGTAAGAAGTGACACTTATGTTTACT
The DNA here is from genome assembly GCA_033558235.1 of Neomorphus geoffroyi. Taxonomy (NCBI): domain Eukaryota; kingdom Metazoa; phylum Chordata; class Aves; order Cuculiformes; family Neomorphidae; genus Neomorphus; species Neomorphus geoffroyi. The sequence goes on along the minus strand of JAUMJM010000005.1, from coordinate 71,686,804 downwards.
ACTTTAATTATCTTGACATCTTGTGCTATAGTCAGTCTGGTCATAGAAAAATGAATAGATGTACATAAATAGTCACATTAAAATTAAAATTCACAAAAATTCAGATATTTCCATGTTGAATAGAGAGTGTAACTAACAGTCTTTGCTGAGAAGGTCCACGGACAAAGAAAGCCTCCTCTCATTTTAGAGCAAATGTTTATCAAGAGTTTCTAAGCTTCAGAAATAACTCCAGCTCAAAGGAATGTTCTCAACTTGATGTGCACAGTTGACTCACTTCTCCAGGTGAAATTTAGGTGTTACAAATGTGTTTAGTCCCAAATTACTCAAAGAATTAGCACAACCCCCTGCTAGACAAAATCACAGTTATGTAAACCTGCTTGATTCAGGCTAAGTCAGACAGGGCCAAGTGCAATATTTTGGATGTTGATGGACCTTGATTAAGATGGGTTATAGATGTGAGAAGGTTGGTGAAGAAGCACAGAGAGGGAGACTGAAGTGGAAACTCTTTGTTTCCCCACAAAGATGACACTGAATGCCCAAGGGAGTTTCCCTACCTCTTGCTGAACATTTACTAGTTTGCTCCTACCCTGTACAAACACGGAAAATTATCTTTGTACACAGGGACAAATACTGTTTTCATTTATTAGCTTCAACTGTGTTTAGTCTCCAGAATAGGCTTAATATTTCACACTCTCTTATCATTATACATGTTACCTACTGTCGTGAAATTTGTTGTGCATTTTAAAGTGTTAAAGATAATAAAATGTAGCACGTTTTCTCCAGAAAGATTTCTTTAATAAAATCCCACTAGTTTAAAACAGATAGCATACAACTGTTAATGTCAAGAAATATAACTTTTAGTTTTATCTCACCTCTATGATAATACTCAAGCAACACTATCACGTAAAATCCAATTAAATAATTCCAGAAAGGATAATATCACATACTTGGAATTCAAGCCGGAGAGTAAGAATAATAATACTGAGCATGGTTTGCCATCCCAAAAGACAGAGTGAAGACCAATAGTAACTGTTTAGTACTAATAAACTGTAGATGAACTCATTTGCAATACAAATCTCAGCTGAATACAAGCTATCATGCATAATAACTTTACTGTCCCTTCATAAATATGTAAAGCCAATATAATGTTGTGACAGTTTTACACTTTTTCAGTTGTCTTCAAAATGACTTCATTTAATAGCAGGCACACAAATACCCTATTGATTTTAATGAGTTTTGGAGAAGGTCCACAGCAAGAGGAAGAAAAAGTAATGATGAGTTCTTGGGAAGAAATAATGGAATTAAATAAACCAGGTGAAAATCGTTCAGGTAAAAGAAAAAGACAAAATTCAGCTAAAACTTGAAACTAACAGTGAAGCTAAACAAAACCCTTGAGTGAGCTCTGCAGTGTGTTTTCATGCTGGAAGAATGGTGAAACAGGCAAGTTGAATGTCTCTGCAAACTTATAAACACACCCAATTACTTCCACTACAAGTCCGTATCCTGTGGTTTTCCACAGAAAGTATTTTACCTGTTCTTTAGCATTTGAAACTGTAAGATAGGTGGATTAGTTTGTAGATTAGTTTGTAAGATTAGTTTGCTGCATCAGTTGAGGAGCCAAGTTTAAAGCCTCAGATTTCGCTGCCTTTCAGTTTTGAAAGCTATCCATTAATACCACAGCATTGTTATTACTTCCTTCTTTTCTTTGCAATGAAACCAGGATTAACCTCTATAAATGGTTTGATATTCTCCAACAACAAATCTGAAGCTAATAATTCACAGAATTTTACTAAACCAGTTCTGTTAACAACTAGACCACAAGACACATTTCTCATGCACAGTTCTCCTCAACAAGATTTTAATTCAATGAAAGTCCTATGTGAGAAAAGTTATGGAAAAAAAACCTGTTGAAAACCCTTGAAGGCACAGTCAGAGTGCGACATACACCAGTCTCCAGGCACTTCAAGTTGCCTTCTCCTGAACATATTTTCAAGGCAGAGTTCTCTTGTATTTTTTATGTTGTTTTTTAAATTTAGCTGAATAAATATATATAATATGTATTTTATATATATATATAATGTAATATATAATACAGTCCAGATGCCTCACTGCTGTTTTCTGCAAAAACATACTGATACCATATAATGTTTTAAAGTTTTACAGTGTTCTGGCTTCACCCATCTCACTTTGGGAAGAGGAGGTTACTGGGTAAAAAAATAACAGAAAAACCTCCTTGGAGGTTCTGTACCTGCCTAGAAGGCTTTTGAATGCCCATAATTACACACACACACAAAAGTCACACTTAGAGAAATGGCAGCTCTTTCAGCACATACTTGCAAAACATACTGCTTGTCATCGAGTCCCATCTTCCACATTTCCTAAAAGGGGAGACAGAAGGAGCGTGGAGACAGAATTCAGCATTTGTGAGTTAAAAAAGCAAAAACTGAACCTGAGCTCTTCAAGGCTGATGATGTCCCATGCAACCAGCACAGCAAAGCTTTTACAAAGCAGAAATGTTTCCTCTCTGTTCTGTGTGATAATAGAGGCAACAGTAGATTGATGAGATTTTAACATAAAGACTATTCCGGCCTCCCAAGCTCCTTGGATTTGTTCATTTAATTAAATGGCTAGTGAGTACAAAGATATTACTTTTCCTTCACTATGAGGAAGATTTTGATTCAAAGATATCAAAGCTGGGATATTATTTCCATATGTCTTTATTATTTAACATCAGTGCTTTGTCCATATTTCACCACCATGAAAAGAAAAGGCAATTGTCCATCTGTAGCATGAGTACATTTTGTAAAGAAGAGTGTGTCTCTAGATTTGTAAAGCAGGCAGGCAGACCAAGCCCTAGAGCTTGGGCCAAGATAATCTTTCTTCCAAGGAAGTTCTGTGAAGGCAAAGGGAAGGGCTTGGGGCTGGCAGAGAGGGACGAAGAAGACACAGGAAACTCAACATGAGCCAGCAGTGTGCCCAAGTGCCCAAGAAGGCCAATGGTGTTTTGGCCTGCATCAGGAACAGTGTGGCCAGCAGGACTAGGGAAGCTGTCATCCCCTTATACTCGGCACTGGTCAGGACGCACCTTGAGTGCTGTGTCCAGTTCTGGGTCCCTCAGTTTGAGAAACAAGTTGAGATGCTGGAGTGTGTCCAGAGGAGAGCGACGAGGATGGTGAAGGGGCTGGAGCACAAGCCCTATGAGGAGCGACTGAGGGAGCTGGGGTTGTTTAGCCTGGAGAAGAGGAGGCTCAGGGGAGACCTTATTGCTCTCTACAACTACCTACAAGGAGGCTGTAGTCAGGCAGGGGTTGGTCTCTTCTCTCAGGCGACCGGCAACAGAGACACGGTCTCAAGCTTTGTCAGGGGAGGTTTAGGCTTGACATTAAGAAGTTCTTCACTGAGAGGATGACTGGTCCCTGGATTGCACTGCCCGGGGAGGTGGTGGAGTCACTGTCCCTGGAGGTGTTTAAGGAAAGATTGGATGAGGTTCTTAGTGACATGGTGTAGTCGACCAGTAGGAGCAGGTGTAGCTGTTGGGTCATAGGTTGGACTCGATGATCTCAAAGGTCTTTTCCAACCTTATGATACTGTGATACGGTGTGATACAAAGAACCAGGGCTTATTTAAAAATTCCAGCTGTTCTCTAATAACTCCTAATTCCAATGCCTCTCTACTGCTCTGAAATTATGTGGAATATACTGAATTGAAAATAGATAAAACTATTATAAGTAAACACTCCATATTTTTCCCCTCTAAGGTGGACTGGATGTTATCTAGCCATTCTGGAAGATGTCAAGAAGGAGGAATCACAAAACATCATTAGAAATGAAAACAGAGCTATATCCGGCTTCCAAAAGGGTAAAAAATACTATATTTCCATTGAGGAAAGGAGACTTAACATCTGTATTCCTTTTCAATCAAAGCTAACATTTTCAGGGCAGTGACTGTACGAAGAACCATCAAAAGAGGAGGCAGGAGGAGAAGTATTCATAGTCCTTGCTCAAGAAAACAAAAGAATTAAGGACTTCTTTCTGTAGTCTCAATCACTAAGAAAACTCATTAACTTATATAATTTAATTGCACTTAGATGAAGTAGTAAATACCACGATAATTTTTTTTCTTATGGATCATTATCTATGTGCTTCTGTGAATTCAAAACCAGATATGAAGCCTACAGTGGTACTAACTTTTAAATACTGACTTTCTTTGCACCTCTAATGCAGAGTGGAAAAAGATGATGTAGATTGGATTTTTGACTTGCAATACAACACATTTAAAGTAGCTTTTGCAGATCTTTCCCAGATACAGTTCTGCAACATGATTATCTAATAAATATGTTTTCCTGGAGGATTTATTACCATTAAGTATCATTTTTTTGTTTTTGATTTTGCTCAAAAGATTGTAAAATTCTTCTGCAAGAGGAGTGGTAATTTATTTCGACAGTAAAGGACAAAACATAATGCTGGATGCGAAGGAGGATAAGATAAAAAAAGGAGATATTGCTGATATTAATAGATCTCTTGTTCTCCACGGACACAGATTTAATTGAAGGCTAATCAAAATCAAACTACAGTAATACTCAAACAGTCTTTATTCGTCTTTTAAGGCTACACATTCCTAAAATAGACATGGCTATATAAGAGAGCAAGAACAGAAATTCAAATGAGTAAATAATAGTAATAATAACAACAAAAACAACTACTACCTATTTTTTAATTCCATGCCTTTATAACCAGTAAACTGAATGAGCAAAGGTGAATGAGCCATCCTGAAAAATCACACATGTAAGGCTGAGGAAGCTGCCTTACTCTCATGCTATCTTCAATAGCAAAATATCCTCAGCACTTGCTTTTACAGGAGCTGCCAGGGGTGACTTATCATCTGCAACACCAGTTAGTGGAGACACTGAGAATATCTGCCCTTTGAGACACAAAGCTGCAAAGAAGCATTAGGAGGGTGTCCCATGTACATCGAAGCAACAGCTACACCTGAGGGAATGCAGTCCTGGTCGTGCTGTAATAAAGGTTCATAATAAAATGTCTTAGCATTCAGAAGGCCCTGGTGATTTTACAAGAAAGTACATTTTCAAATAGACAAAACAGTGTCATTCTGCAGAACAGTGTGGATTTACAGTCTTAAACCAGAACCTCAAAACCCAATACTAAATAATTATTGCTTATATATGTAAAAATATTGCTTGTATATATAAACTAATTCTTATATAAATGTTACCTTTGTTTTTGAGCTGTTGTAGTGTATTCATAAGAGTTTCTAAATCCTGTGAATCAGTGGGAGAAAGAAGGCAGAAATCAGCTGAACTAGGTCTCACGATTTGCTAAAGAGCTAACTTCAATTTATTTATTTGATTTTATTCAGTTCTACATGTTCAATTCCTCAAACGTCTAGGAGAAGAATTCTAGAAGAATATCACTTTAACTAAAAACCAAACAAACAAATCCCAGATAAAATCACAATCTGTCTTTTAAAAACCTGCCCTTAACAAAAAAAATTACCTACTTTTAATAATCTATTGAGTATTAAGAGAGTGTACTAACAGTAAACTACACTGTACGTGAACTCAGAATAGCAAGAATTACTGCTTAGAAAGAGCCATGTTCCACCTCTTTGTTCCCTCCTTTTTTCAGCAGAGGAAGCAGCTAGGATCAATTTGTGGAAAAAAGAGGAAAACCTGTCTCCCATAAGAAATTATACATCAACAAGAACATCAAGGTTAGTTCATGATGAATATCGGTCATGGTGATTTGTTTGAGCAGGCACTTCCAACTGCTGAATACAAGTCAATGCTAATTCAGCGTTTTTTCAGACACAAAAGTGCTTGCTAGATATACAGCACTAAAACGAGAGTTTCTTAGAAACAAGTCCTCCATGACTTTCCCAAAGTGAAGAGTCTTATGGATACTTAACAGCCAAAAAGCCTTCCTCTCACACTTGGTACACTCAGTCAGGTGGAAGACTGTACATGACAATCTCTTTTCTTCTTATATCGCATAATATAAGCATTCTTCCACTCTCTTTCTTATTCTGATATTTTCTTCTCTTATAATCTGGTGTTTTATGTTCTGATGTTTACTTCTGCTTTTATCACATCCCCTCCCTCACAAAACTACTTTAGCAACTGAGCACATTTTTTGTTGTTGGTTTGTTCCCCCCCCCCCCCCCCCTTTTTATTATTTGGTAGATATTTCCCATTCTTTCAAGCAGCTATTCCCATACCTGAATTCACATTTTTCCTTGTTTCAAAATCTTAGAATAGTTTTAATTTATTATGGGCTTTTAAAAACCCTCTACAAGATGCTAATTATTTTGTACCTAGTTGAAACAAAAGAATTGAGTTAAAGCAAAAGCTATTATCTTGCTTCTGTATCACATTCCACCATCAAGAGGATATGAAGTGTTTTATGTTCCCTGATCTTGTCAACACTCTTGGGTTGAGGTAGAAGGTTAAAGGGAGGTGACAAGGTTAAATGATTTGACTAACATCCTAAACAAGTCTGAGGATCACAATGAGCCTGCCTCAGCTTTCTAATAACACATGTAATGAGGGAGAATTGGAAGCTTCCCACACCAACAGCTCATGCAGAAGTGATTTGTTTCTCTCTATACCCTTGCCACAATAGGCATCCATATATTTCTTTTAAGAATATTGTCATGGCCCACTAAATTACCCCTGGGCAGTCCTAGCAGTGGTGTTCCACTTTGCCCCTTTATTTCTTTCTGTGACATTGCTCTGCACAAGGGTTACTAGAAAGACAGATGAAGTAGAAGTAGATGGGTCTCTAAGGAGTGATATATAGTAGGTACATAATAGAAAAAAGTGAGGATGGTGTTGTAACAGGAATTTTCATTTCTTTCTCCTCATTTCCAGAAGAAATTTTAGACATTGAAAATTTATTGTGTCATGGTTATCAGGTTTATTTTTCCTTAGACTCCAACTCTTCTTTCAGGGAAGTTGGTTCCTAACAGCCCTATACTTTTTCCTCCTCCATTTTATTTTCTCTTTCTCAATGTCAAATCAAAGTTTTCAGTGAATTAGAAAACTCCTAACGAATCCTCTTGTCATCATATCAGACCATATTTTTAATGAAATCAAAGTCAAATAATTAAGAATATGTCAAAAATTGAGTAAGAGTTTGTGAATGTTGCAGTTCAACTAGCGACAAAAACAACTGTTCTAGCAGCTAGGATGTTGGAGGAATGTTTGACAATTTTTAATGTAGGTGTAAAATTTGTCATGCAAAGTTGCTTTTGACCTGATGGATTTAATAGTTCCTAAGAGCCATTATGGTCTATCACCTCTATGAGTATTAAGGGACTCCTAAATCCATGGATAGATAATTTGGCTGCCACACTTGCACAGTAAATCCACATCCTTAAAGCCTTCATTAAATTTGCACAGTCCATTTCTTAAGTGCAATTAACTGTGCCTTTCTTCTTAAGAAGAGTAGTTGATTTGTTTCCATCTCTCGTAGACCCCATAATTTCCATCGTCCTTGTGGAAATGAGGATATATCTCCTGAAACTTGTTTAAAAGCATATCCAGTTGTTGGGAATTGGAAATTGTTCATAGTTTTTGCACTCCATCTGTATCACTACTGAACATCCAATAAAGAAAATGTCTATAGCTCGATGCAGATCCTGTTTTGGCCTAGTTGATGCATAGCAAGCTTTATGAAGTACTGACTTAGCTGTTGGACACATAGGTTTGTGGACAGACTTGTCCCAATAATTTATTAAATCTTGTACTAGATTAATTTGTTTCATTTATGAGAGCATAATCAATGTACTTTATTCACTATTCACTTATTCACTGCTGGGCAAATTAAACTTTATAAAAAACTATTCAAAACTATGGAAATCTGTGCATTTCAAGTCATCACACTTTATCATCACCAAAGGTAAGCAAATAATTAAAAAATCATTATTTCTAAAAGTTACTGTATAATCACCTGAGAAATATTACTGAATTCCTGCTTCAGCAATAAAAATTCTGAAGTAAATCTCCTCTGTCAGTTAATAGCAAATGACATATCTTTTCAACTTGGTTAAATCTGTACACAATATAAATTCATGATTAAAACAGCAGTAACGATATTCATTGCTTTATAACACAAACCAGTGTTTTCAAGAAAACATTATTTGCACAGATACTTTTCATTAAAGTGGTACAAGCTTGCATAACTTGCAATACCTAATGACATGAACTTAGATGATCTAAATTCTCGCTGCTTGGAAAATACTACGCACCTTTCAGAATCAAGTACTTACACAGCATGTACAACTATTTCAGGTTGGTTTTGTGGGAGGAAGTTAATTTGACTGCATGAATAAAATAACTTACTTTCTTAATTAGACATTTTAATCAGAGATCCATTAGCTAATCAGAGCTAATCAGTGTTTCATCAAGACTGTAAATAGGCATCTTGGGATAAGATGGTCAGGACTCACAGGCTTGCATGCATAATAGCAAGCTGAGGATATTATTTTTGAAGCTTTATCCTTGAAAAAGACCCTAAAATACTGTAATTATTTTGATACACAGAAAAATCAAGAACACGAGAAGTTATTCCTTCTCACCAGCAGCTCATTACGATAATTTTTGAAATGGGTATGTGAGAGAGTAAATTGGGATTCTTTTCATAGTACTTCCTGTCCACTTAAAAGTGAGCTTTAGAATTCAAACTAATCTACTGTTGGGAGGTCAGTCACCAATACTACATTGGCATTTATGTTTAATCTGGGCTTTTTACATATTCAGCCCTAACTGAATCTCTGCAAATGTCAACAGCATTCAGAGTACACTTTTCAAAGTTGGGTGTCTTTCATTCAGCTGGCTCCTCAGCTTTCTTACGTAGGTGATTGCTCATATTTTTGAGTAATTAGTAAAATCAAAAGAGAAACTAGGCTAATAATAATAAAAAAATACTGATTTGCTTTATGGATTGCCAGATGAAACAACTACAACTACTTAAGCACCTGGTGTCTAACAAACTGCAATTGTACACCTTTGAAGCATGATACAACACACCCTTAATAGTACTACTGGAAAGAAAAATGACAATTACTTGCAGTCATACAATGCTGAAATAATTTTGCGCACATTACTCCTGTATAGCAGGTTTTCTGGTTTTCACAAGGAATATGTTTATTACTGTGGCCTTAACTATGGTAACAAACGTGTAGTTGGCTGTTCTCTCCTCCTTTGATACCTTAGGCTATCCAGCAATAGGAGAATGAGAGAGGATAAAAGTCAAGTGATCAACCATATGGGTGAAAAGATCCACTGTGACTGTTTCATATTCAACTACCACTTACAAACTGGCCTAAACCCAGGATTTCTTCTATTCACTCTTTTTTTTTTCTTATTTAAATTAAAAATATCAATTAAAATTGATGCCAGCTCAAATGAAATATAAAAATCTATAAATTTTCAGGAAACTGGAAGTTCTTTTGAAGGGAAAGAAGGAAAGGAAAGCCATATGAATCTGTTCCTGAGCTTGAGACAAACTGCAGAGAGCTAAGATTTTACCCATCGGCCAGCCCTATTTGGGATCAAAAGGAAGCCTATAATGCCAAAGGGGGAATTTTATTTTTTCTCCTTATCACCAACGTACAGTTGCATCAGGGAAAATGCTGGCATTTAATACTCAAGTTAGTATTTGCAAACTAAAACAAATCTAGTTACTTCAACAAGATGCCATATGGTCTGTGCATTTGTACTGTGTCAATTTGGAAGAGGATTTTTTTTTATTATTATTTAATGTTTGCCAAAAAGCTAGATCGAGTACCTTAATGACTCTGTTGCTAAAATCCATCACAGAAGTTTTGATTCACCAGACTAAATTAATGGAAACAAAGAAACTGATATAAAAGTTAAAAGGAAGGGGAAATGATTATAGCAGAAAATCTTCACCAGTTAGACCTCTGACACTGAAAGAAAACAGTGTTATAGTTTCAAAATCTTTCAGGGAATTTTTCTCTCTCTTGCCAACACAGGGGATTTGGGGGAGCCAGGACGGGTGGCGGGGGGGGGTGACTAGTTCTCTGAGTTCCAGTTTGATGACTGGGCAGAGGTGAGGAGGGAGAGGGAGGAGAGTTTTCTTCCATTTCGTGCCACTTCTGCGCAGCGACTGCTGTGAGCGGGAGCCACTGTTTGTTGGGCTGGTGGGAGCACCTTGGAGGGAGCTCCCTTGGCTCAGCCCCAACTCCACGTGCCCTGGGCTGTCCTTTGGAGTGACAGCGGTGACCACTGCCTGGATTTGCTGCAGACTCCCTGGGGGGGGGGCGCCATCTGCAGAGGAGCTGCTACCCTGTACCCCCTCCTGCCTTCCCCAATGCTTTTGGACAAAAGGATGAGGACAGAGTGCCCCGTCACCTTCCAGAGTGTGACATCACATCCTGCTGTCCATAAAGGTAACTACACTGAAAGGAGCAGGGATAGAACTTAATTTGTTAAAAGGTTTTAGTTACGGTGTTGTTGTGTGTCCTGTTCTAGTTTTGGTTATATATATATATATATATTTATTTATATTTATATTTTTATATATATATATTTGTAGTCACTTTTTCCTGATTAAAGTTTCTTAATTTCAAAAGTCGCGGTGGTTGTTTTGGAAAGAGGCCCCTTGTCTAGTTCAGACCCACATCTTAGTTTTCCTTCAAACTGAGACAAATGGTCCCGTCAGACTCTGGTTCAAAGTCCTCACTGAACACCAAAGAAAGTGGTACAAAGCAGCAGGTCTTAGTTTCCTCAGTGTTTATCTCAGGTAAGTTCTTTCTTCTACTACAGCATTTTGCTCACCTTTTAATTAATGGATACAGGTAACCAGTATGACACTGATTCTGAAACAGATACTAGGCATTTTCTTCACTGGTTGGGATGATGGGAGTAACATTGGTTTCCTACATTACATAGCACAGGTATTAGATAAAAAAGAAAAGAATAAGAACCCCAAGCCCATAATCAACCAAAACCCAAAAATTGCCTATTCTTCACCCCCTGATTCTCAGAAGTTTCATCTTTCAAATACCTATGATAATTTCCAAAAATCTCATAGCCATTCAACTGTTTGGGTTTTTTTTTTATTAGGTTTTATCTAATGGTCTTGCCTAGGCTTTACTGAATGGTAAAGCAATATATTATCATGAGGCATTTTAACACCATAGCTTTATTGTGTACTGTTCTGGAAGATGGAGAAAACACCAGAAAAATGACTCAAATAGCAATGAGGAGGCTGACAGAGGGAGGGGATGAGAGGGAAATTGAGGTCTGAGTTTAAAGGCTCTTTGAATTTTTCTCAGCAAATAACATTAAATGTGTTTTTTTGGTGATATGAGCGGTTTTTCCAGTAGGAACTACATAGGCTACTACTTCATTTAGTCTAATACAGCCGAAGAGAGCTTTAAGAGGACATCATGAATCAGATTTGAAATAATGACCTAGATAAATCTTAGTAATCACTGGAGCCACCTAGTTTCAGCAGTCTTATTGAGAAGAAGCTGCTTGCCTTCTTGTCTGAGGATCTTCCTGGACAGCTGGAAAGCATCAAGCTGCATATTTGTTTTTAAAGGCCATCAGTGTTGCTGTTAATCAGACCTTACAGCCTTGGTCTGTGAAGAAATCCCTAAAACCACTTCTAGTCTCCTTTCCTAACATAAGATAATGTTTACTTTGTTAAATAAAAGGTGGTAAAAGATAGAATGCAATGAATGGGAAAACAAAAACTAAAAAACCAAACCAAAACTATTCCTATCTATTCAGATAGACTTTACTAACTCACCTGTAAGGTGACACTGAAGGAATATATATTTCATAGGTTTTCATGCTCTAAATGCATGAAACAAATGCATATAGAGAAGAAAAGTCAAATTAACCATAAAATCTCACACAAAGAAATAAAATTTCTCCTCCAGTACTCCTTTCCTATGGAGACAGATCAGTGATTTCACATATGAAATTCTCTATTCTCTCTCAGCTCAGATACCAGCAGAACATCTTACTTAAATCTTTCACCTTTCTTAGCAAATGGGGAAATGCCGTAGCCACATGAGAACCTTTTTGATCCTAAAAGGTGATCAAATACAGATCAGGCTAAGAGGATATAGAAAATGGACAATACTGCGTGCCTATTATCTGTTGTTCTTCCACCTGCTAATGGGCGAAGGGAATGTATACTTCTCTAATGACTGTGGTCCCTGTCAATACAATCCATGTACTTATCCTCTACGCATTTGCGTACTGCATCATAACACATGAGAAGATGAAAGGAGACTTAGAAAGCGCTCTAGTTTGTTACAGCTCATTACTTAGAAGAACACAGCCTTTCTGTCTCATCACCTGATGAAAACGGACGCTATATTGCCTCCCGAATATGCACTAAATCAATAAAGGCTTACTGGAGCTGGCCTTAAGATCATCTCTGACTGAGATCCCTGCTTCCAAAGATGCAATCCCCAGAAATAAAATATCAATAAATAACCTGAGATGTAGGAACAAGATGCAGGAATTCGTTGGCAGCAGGAACTGCTGTGAGCTCCACTAGTATTTATGGTTCCAAACCCACAAAAACTTGGGCATATTCCAGCATGCCTGCTTCAGCAGGACTCCCCCGGGCTCAGGGGGAGTGCCATTATGCAATCAATTTCATGGCTGGAATCTCAATACATATAATTTAAACAAAATAAAATTAAATAGATAGGTCACTAGGTCATTTGTAAAGAACGTTTTTCTGACAATCAGTCCAGTCTGCTCTTTCTTTGCTACCATAATCTCCACCCTATAAAGCAAAGGATTTAAAGTCATTATCTATGTTTGTATTTTATTATGTATGGTCCCAAGTTAACAGTGAATTCTCTTCATGGGTTATCATAATAAAATATTACAGAGGCATCTGGTTGTGCTGCTAAAGTGTCTCATCATTTTCATTCCCAGTCCCTGCTTTCGCAGGTTTCTATGCTAAAAATAAAAATGACGTGTAGGTTAGAAGTTAGCAAACCAAACTTGAGCCAAATCCCAATATTTTATTTTAAGCGGAGTTGGTAAAATATGATTTCCCTCTTTACATCTCCATACATTTTCAGTATGTAAATATAAGTATGTAGATGAGATGGATCTTTGTTCCCAGAATCTTTTTGTCATTCCATTATCTTTGGAAGACTGATTTTCTTTTAGAAAACAAACTGAAAATGATGTTAGTTTCACTATGATAGCTAGCTTCAAAATAAAACAAATAACTAAGACAGACTGAGGAGATACCAAGGATGTTTTAACAAAAGTATTCTCAACATACTCTATCCAACATATATGTTTACCTGAATTCATGATACCCAGACTACATATAAAAGCTTAATGATTCAAGATTTTAATACCCAAGTCTTTCAAAATCCTGCTCAAAGATGAAAAAGATTATTTTAAAGAGAAGATTGAAAATACACCATGCTGCCAAGTTCTCTGTATGTTATTAGGCAGTACTTTTTTACAAAGTCATGTAGTGATAGGACAAGGGAGAATGGCTTCAAATGGGAAGGGGGAGGCTTTAGATTTACACATTAGCAAGAAATTCTTCATGGTGAAGGTAGTGAGACACTGAACAGGTTGCCCAGGGAGGCTGTGGATGCCCCTTCCCTGGAAGTGTTCAAGGTCAGGCTGGATGGGGCCTTGAGCAGCCTGGGCTGGTGGGAGGTGTCCCTGCCCATGGCAGGGGTGGGGAGACTGGATGAGATTAAGGTCCCTTCCAACCCAAACGGTTCTGTGATTCCATGATGCTACGATTTTAAATTCCTAGCCAATTGTCTAAGGAGATTAGAGTTCTTGTTTCTCTAACTGCTAGCAAAAGGTCTGAACAAACTGAAGCCCAGATTCAATATATTTCTAAGTAACGAGGATGACCTTTCATTCCTAGCTCCTTCAGACCCAAAAGCTGCCTGAAATGGCAATGAAATGGCAATGCAGCCTAACCACTGATACAAGGTTCAGAAATATATAAACTGAGAAACATTCCAGATAAGCCAATATCATTAACCAGAATCTAAACCCAGATGTCTTACCCAGCTGTTTCATTTTTATGAATGACAAAGACTGTAAAGTTATTGTCTGTGTGCCTGTGCAGCGGAGAGAAAATTTGGGTCTGAACTGAGCCATAATTCATAGAAAATAATGCTGATTGAATAGTGAACTTTCAAGACTTTCCTGAATTCTAAATTAATTACACCCTCAAAAGACCACAAACAGAACTAACAGCTAGTATGAGGCTATTTGCAGACAGCTAAGTGTTAAGGACCGAACCAGTGGTCGGTTCAAGCAGACTTGGATAAAATACTACACATAGATAATCACTAAAAGCAGCAGTGAAATCAGCATCAGCAGGAACTAAAAGCACAGTTTAAACCACACAGTTTTATAATCTTTTGTAATCTAACTATTTTAATTATTTAATAAGAATTCAAAGTGGGAGGTTAATAAAATTTATCAGTAGGTGTTCTTATCAATGAGCAGGGCTGTGAAGCTTGCATGATGGTCTATCAATAAACCAAGAGGACTGAAATTTTTCATTAAATTGAAAGAAGAAATGTATGTATTTCAATTCAAATACTTCTATACAGTAGGCTGATTTCAAGCGCAAACACAGTTGGGGTTGAAAACATTACATGTGAGAACTAATTTTCAGCAGAAGCCTGTTGTGCAAAGACAACCAAAAGTAGAAATCAGTTTTCATACCAGTTAAAAGGTATGTTCCCAGACTTCATTGGAGAAATGAGCTAAATTACTTAAAAAAAAATGGTTTTATTGGCCCAACTGCATAACTCTCACACAAAGGAAATTCTTTTTGCAGTGCATTTTACTTTAAATTACTTGTATATGATTATACACCTGTCATTCTGATAAAAGTCCTTAAAATATGATATGAATGTACATATCAACCTTGTAAATAAATGAGTTTTAATTCACAACATATTCAATGACCAAATGTATTTCAGAATATATTCAAGATGCTCATTAAGTTATGTGTATTGCTTTATGAAAGAATGAATATATGTTTTCTTTCATTTCTGACTCTCTTACTGTTTTCTTGTGGCAAATGATTGTATATACCATTTTAAAAGTGCAATTGCCACCTTTCATAAAAAGGTCTTTCAAGGTTATGATTTCTTATTTTCTTTTTTTTTAATTCCAAGTTAGATAGAAGCTCAAAGGCACAATTCAAGTGTTTGGAGTGAGGGTAGATGAAAACATAGTGAAATAAAAATGCATATGCTTTCAGCTTTCGGATGTTTTACATTAAATTAATGATACTCCATTACTAAAACATTATTTGAAGTGATGCTAAATGCTTGTGGGAAACTAAGAAGAATATTTTACTTTCTTCTTAGGACCTAAATACATTACTAAACAGTGTCTTGAGGGTTCTCATCGTTTATTCCTGGGAACTTCAACAAGAGAGAAATTAACAAAAAATACCCAAGAAACAAAGCTGAAATTAGTACTGTGAGAAAGAACATAAATGTTCTTTATTTCTCTCACTATTCTCACTGTTTTGGGGTTTTTTTTAGGGCTGTTCTTTCTTGCACCTACAACTAAGAGTTAACCTATATGCCATGAGAGAGCTATATCAAAATATTGCATTAGGATGACATTTCAGATTGCTGTACAGCTCTTTTAAAATGATTAAAGCTAATTCTAAGAAATCAGAGTAATAGCTGCTATTAAAAACCAAACTCAACTCCTGGGCTTCCTGGAAAGTTTGACATGACAGATATCTGCAAGTCATTAATAATACAGAATAGAAATTAAGAGATCTTGGATCTGTTCCTGGCTGTGATATAAATTATTTGTATTCTCTTGGGAGTGGGTATAAACTATCTATTTGGGGTGGACCTACACGGAAGGATACAGACTTCAATGAAAGCCTGTAGCACAGGCAAGGCAAGTGTCTGACCATTTCACCTTCTAAAGTAGATATACACTACTTCCTATAAAAATTAGAAAAAAAGCCATTGCTCCATGTAACCCTCGAAAGCTTCCAAAAACATATGCTCATGCATACTTTCAGGCTCTTGAGTATATGTACTCCTGTGAATACTGCAGCAAGGTTTTCCTTTAAAGAGCTCACTGCACCAGTCTGGGAAGACAGCCAGATCTGTTGTAAATTTGCACAGTTCAGTGCTGAAACACAGCTCATGAGAGAAGTAGAGGAGTGGCTCCCTGCAACCCTGCTTGCAGATCCCCTTTGTCCACAGCTGAAAAAATTTTGATTAGCCTTCATATATATTGCCAAGAACACAGGAATAAAGCGGGGCAGTTTCCAAAATGACACATGGATGCATGCATTTTTGTCCTCTGCTGAAATTATTATTGCTTGCAAATTACATTCATTTTACCTTTTCTTGTTTGGGAATATTCATATAGGAGGCAAAGACCCAGTAATTTCAAGGAAGGCCTTCCCTAATAAAATAGAACAAAGTTTTGACAAAAGTGCTCAGAAAAATCCTCAACTTATTCGACCTGCTGAAATTATTTTCTTTGCTTTCCTATACGTAAGTGTCATCCTAAAATTAACAGGATTTTAACAGATACGTTGGCATTGGATTAGCTCCTCTGAGTGTTTCCTTCCAAGCAGCATCTCCTCCTGACTTCTGATAACTTTATTACTTATTCTGAGTGTGTGATTTTTGCAAACTTCTGGGCCAAGTTATGGTTATAACAACAGAGAAGCAACTTTACAGATGTATGTTGTTAGAATAATGGCAGCAGCACAAGTTCTCTGTTTTCATTATGAATGAAACCTAATTTTGGGAAAAAAACTCATTTTACCTGCAGAGAAAGCAGAAACGCAGAAGACAGAATACTTGTACCATTACTCTTGTCTGAATGCTGTGGCATTAGAGCATCAGCCAAATTTTGTTCTAATTTTCAGGTAGGAAATTTCTCAATAGCCTATGTATTAGAAAGTGATAATGAATTTTGAGTCATTAAGACACGCTAACAAACCTTCTTAATACCATCTACCTGCCCTCTTACGATGTTACTGTTACGAATAGCATCCATTCAGCACATCTTTGAAAATCTTCTATAGCAAAGAGATGCATATCATCCATTCCATGACAAAGAATTAAATATATATCAAAGGCATGTAAGTTTAACAAACCACTCATCCTTACTAAGCAGTCCTTCATGATTTCCCATGTTGTACACTAGTGGAACAGATTAAATTCCTTAATCCTGACTTGTTTTTTGCATGTTATCACTGGCAGGTGGAGAAAATACAGTTTTTCTGATAGTGCAAAGGTTTTTCAATCTGAAATAGAGTTAGCAGAGATCCAACAGCTGCAAGCTGAAAAATTAGATAAGCTCAGTTACTAAAACAGTTAAAATCACAGTAAACAATTTCCTAGGGGCATAACAGCAACTGAAATCCCCAGAGTTGTTATCTTCTTGTGGGTATACTTGGACTACACAGGAAGTTATTGGCCTGATGAAAAAATTCCTCTGTGAAATTATATAGCCTCTGCATTGCAGGAAGTTGTCAACATTATCAAATTGCTCACTTTGACATGAATAATAAATCTGTGATTCCACAGAACTAGTTCAGCTAAGTTGCTTCTATATTTCCGAGTTTTATGAGGAACAGATTTTCTCTGACTTTGTGCTGTGGTGTAAAATACTCCATCTAAAAGTTCTGCTATAACAAAACCAAGACTTTTCATTACCATGTTGAAAGTTGTATTGTAAGCAAGGAAATCAGCCAACAGACAGATTGCACAATCTATTTTCTCAGAACGCAGGGAATGTTATTGCTGTTATTGCCATCCCTTTGGGATAAGGATTCTACATAAGCAGCATGGTGTGTCAGAGGCAGGGCCACCCACTACTCTTCCTTTAATGGGGTTTCAATTTTTCCTATGAAAAAGGAATCTCTGGCAAGACAGCATTCCACCTATTTAAAGCAAAAGACATACTGAGAATGGAAGCTGTACTGAACGGTATAATTTTATTTTAGTCAATTATTCACGTGAGAAACACTTCTATAAGTTTTGTCAATAAAGAAAACAGAGTGCAAACATAAAAATTAAATTTACCAAATTTGTTACGGGGCAAAGAGAGAGACACACACAGAGGGAGAGAACTGATCCTATAGTCCTACTACTTTCTTTTTTGAAAATGTGAAGTTAAACATATAAATTTGTGAAATATTTGCGGCAAGAATCATTCTGCAATTGAAAGTCCCACCAACTGGGAGATATAGCGAGAGAAATTGGGCACTGGGATTGATTTACTGAATTTACTGTTTTGCTGAGACTAAACGAAGATGAGCAGCTTTCTCCTGAAAAAAGAAATCAGGTCCAAAAAACATATTGACAAAGAGCCAGATATTTCCCATGAACCAAAAATCTTCAGTCATAGGTAGTATAATAAATACTAGAGATAAGGCAGTAGGGAGGTGGTGGTCACACACCAGTATGGCTTTTACAGTTGGGTGGTGGGAGGGCTTAAGAAAGTATCTTTACCTATACTGCCTTCTGTGCACTTTATTCAAGCACTACCCAAACTCAAATTGTTGGTGTTTTTTTGTAGTACTATTTCTATGTCCTTTACTTGCTTTTTGTAAATCTGCTGCCAGCTTCTGACTCTCTTCCAAACTCCAAATTATTTCAGAATGTGGCAATCTCATTCAGAAAGTGATGTTTCATTTCAACAGCTCCACATACCTGCAAGTTCACAGAGGCTTAGTGGATTCAGCTTCAAATTCATTTTTCAAAATGAACACAAAAGGAGCACGTATGGTTCATATGGAAAATGTCTGAAAGGTTTTATGGCATTAACTTCTAAAAAATTTGCTAAAAGATGTAACATTTTCTAGAGACATGAGTCTCAGAGTAGCATGACATGATACCCCCTCATCCCTGCTGCTAATCGTGACTAGTATCCAATACTATTTTTACAGTTATTTTGAAATACAGGTTGCTCCTGTATATTCTCCTCTTCTTTCACTCATAAATTCTCCCTAAATTCTCATTAATTTGGAAATTTTTTTTTTAGGAAAACAGTAAAGGAACTTTCATATCAGCATAGTTTTATCAGACTTTTGTAGGATTACAATATCTACATTTCATATGCAAAAGAAACAGACCTAAATCTGACATTTCAAGGAAAAAACAACCACAGAGCATGCTTTTGTCTATGCTACATCCTGTACATAAAGAGATCTCCTTGTATTGGGCTGTTGAGTTCTGTAGAGAGCATGTTAGCACTAATACCTATCATGAATTGCCTTCATTCTTTGTGCTAGATATAATAGATCTATTTTTTTTTGCGTATTAACATCACTTCGTTTTAACTCCTAACAGGCACAGACTTCTTAATCTTCATGAACGTTTTTTTATTTATATTACATAAATACACTCATAATTTTAGCTAAGCTGGACCTCCTTTGTAACCTCTGAATGGTAATCTGGAGTGTCATTAAGATATTAAATGATGATACTAAATATTTGGCCCTTCTGAAAGATAAACATTCATGACGTAAAGGGGAGATATATTTTAAAAATTTGCTTAGCATCAGAAACATTCTTTGGAAATTATTGGATGAAGTATTTTGCTACCCTTTAACACAAATTGCCCTCTTGTGTCTTAAAATCCTCTTCAGAAAGAAAACCAAATATTTTCAGCAGAAACATAGTTGGTCAAATACATCAGGAAAACTTTTTTTGGGGGTGAATGTGGGTGTGAGTACCACAGTATTTTTGAGAGGTTTATGTACTTTCCTTAGTCTATGGTGTAGTAATTTACTTGCCAATCTGTAAACAAATATCAAAGGACAGAAGAGACAAAGAAACCGAGCAACTTGATTTTATCTGGCGAATCTGGTTAGTCTTTGAATTAGCTTCCTATTTTATCTGCTAATTCCACTGCTTAACCAAAAAGCTGTCTCAAAGGCAGGCATTATCATATGTCATCAGTCTGTGGGTTAGGGAACAAAATATTAAACCTTGTCTGGATGTTATTCTCATATCACCAATGTTAACTAAGCATATAAATCAGATAAGATCTTGTAATGTTCAGAATATGAGAGGAAAAAATCATAAGAGCTATGCACATAACGGATTTTGTAGTAGTCACACGAGAAGAAAATATATTCTGCTCAAAGCAAAGACTTACTGTTCATTTTTGAAAACAATAGAAAGTTTCGAAAGGAGTTATTCTGAGTTTTGAAATATATCATTATATTCAATCTGATAAATATCCTCATTAGCTCCTTTTTTGGTACTCATGGCAGTGTAACTAATCTTTATTCCCCAAACTGCTCTACTTTCAACAAAAAGAGATACCAAATTCTACTACTGTCCCATTTTTTGTTACTTAAAAAAGAACAACAACTAGTAATATCTGTGTTCATCACAGTTTCAAGTTAGATTCAGGAACTGTGAGATGGCCTCTTTGGATCTTCTGCATTATTTATTTTGAAGCCAAGAACAAATCACTCATCTAGCCAAGAGCAGATAATAGAGAGCAATAACGTGTTACTAGATATCCATCACACTGTAGCACTGCTTTTGGTACCTTAGACACTGACACTTGTTGGCCCGTCTTCAATATTTTAATCTCAATGTGAATATACTGGAAAATGAAGGCAACCAACCCCGGCTTTTTTTAGTTTTATATTGCCACTGAAAACGTTTGCTTAGCTCCTGGCCATCTTTAGCTGAGGGGCTGTTCTGACACAGTCTTCTGAAGTCGGCTGTAGGCTTCTTTCAGGAGTATAACCAACTCGTGTTATAACACCACCTTCTATATAACTTCTGTATTCCAAAGAACTAAGATAACAACCCCTCCAACTTTAACTCAGAAGTTGCTATTCAGAAAAAAACCCCACATTTTTTCTAACATATTATACATCTCCAGTCAATCCTCAAAACTTTGAGCATGTTCGCATTTCTTATGTGAGCCACTTCTCTATGTCAACATCTACTTCAAGAAAGGGAAACTGACTCAAGCATTTCTGCCTCTCTGCTTTCTTTACACGCTGAAGAAACTATCTAGAAGTATTTGCAAGATGTAACTGTCATCAACAGGGAAAGGGAGAGGCTCTTCCTGGGGCTAATTCAGACCAGCTTTCTTGAATGGTTGTTAGCTATCACAGAAAACTATCAGAATATTCTTGATATCAAGGCAGTTAATAGTCACAGAGTTCAAATCTGATTTTCTTTACAGAACTTACTTTTAATAGTAAAATGTTGCACGCAGTATATCCGCCATACCCACTCATATATATGTTTGAAACCTAAATAACAGCTTTGTTCAAGGCATACTAAAAATTCATAAACGCTCAGATTAATTTTCAGCTTCAAAACCCGAAATGGTGTTTCTGATTACTTCATAAAAAAAGCACCTTTATGCAGACCAGTATTTTAAAATTAATCCAGCTCGTACAGGGACTGAGGGTTAGCGTTATCACTTATCTCAGAAATATTTCTCATAGTCCTGGTTAGTAATTATTGCTCTCTGTAAGATCCCCATAGAAGTTAGCAGTCTTTTGATAGCAGATGGTAAGTTGCATAATTAACCTGAAGAGAGTTTTCAGTTTCTGTATATAGTAGCTACTATGTCCTTTATAAAGTAAGTGTTATTTCATACTGATTGAAGCTAACAGCCAGCAGTGAAACACAAATTAGAATTCTGCTCACATTGCTCAGTCAATGTAGTTTTGTTATTTTATGCTAAAACTGCCATAAATTTCCATTAGACATCCCAATGTCACACTAACTTATCTTGCATTTACTTAAAAAAAATAATACAATTACAATACACTTTTCCAGTTAAAGCACTTTTTGTAAGGCAAAAGATAATTACAACAGAAACCCCGAGGGGTGGTGCACCTTGAATAAGGCAAGCAGCTTTTTAACTTAATCAGTTCTCTAAACTTCAGCAGTTGATAGCTGATTATCAGTTGTGAACACATTATCTATCTAAACTCATTCACAGTTTTAAAAAAGAATTTGTTTTGGTTAGGTAATGAGGAGAAAATTCTAACTGTACCAGATTACTAGCCTAACATTCTGATGATGAAATACACAGACACATACTTAATATATTTTTTCTTCTCTTTACTACATTTATGTACTTACTTATGTTTTTGCAGGCACCCTTAAAAGACTTCTGACTTCAAATTAAAAAAAAAATAATGGAAAAAATAACGCTCCTCAATGTCTGTAAAAAAAGATATTTAGAAGCTCTATTTGTACTATACAGCCACTCTTCTCAAATACTTTTAGCTTTTGTATGAACTATCTTAAAACAGAAGTCTTAACCTGTAATTATTCCTTTATTGGCAGTGCTTCCTAAAGCTGCCACGTCTGAAACAGGAAACGATGCAAAATATGAAAAGCGTTTTTAAGTTTAATAAATCACATTTTAAAGTTAGACGTTCATCCTTCTAGTACATCACAAATGACCTTTTAAATAATGAAAATAAAAGAACTTGAAGAAATCAAACTTGCCTCCTAACATTTGAAGCTCATTTAATTTCTTTCTGGCTTACCCCTCTACAAGAAAGTAAAAAATAACATCAGCATTGAGCAATAGGTATTGTTATATCATGAAAACATGTACTCTATTTAACTTAAGGATCATCAATAACTGAGTTTCTGGTGTACTGAGACCTTCAGCAAGGTTCATTGATTTTTAAATATCCATGCTGTAAATTAGCATGAGGAATCCTGCACTCGTATTTTTTGCTTTACCCGTTTCATGATAGGAATCTTCAAGCTACATGGCTCTTAACCTGTAACCTTAAAAAAATTTGCTATATTCTCTTAACAGAAGTATTAAAGGTATTTACAATTGTGTATCTTTAAGATATTTGTCCAAAGTCAGAAAACATAAACCAAATTTTTATTGGCATGGATGCCCTTAAGGCATGAATAACATGCTAATTTGCCACAGCACGGACATTGTAATTTCTGTGTTAGACACCTAACAATATTACTGTATCCATTTGGGGCACTGTACAGTGTTGTACACATCTAAAATTGGGATTATAGTTTGTGTGTTTCCATAAAATTATGTCTTCAGAAAACATACAAAACATAGGTATACTTGCAAATGGAACTGCTCTAGTGCCAGCACACGGGCAGCAAGGAGGACAGAAAGCAAACTGTTTTATCAGGTAGGAATAAGGTGCACCAGTCTTTGCAATCCAAAAGGAACTATGGCAGGCTGGCAAAGAGGTCAGGTTTGGGATGTCCTTCCTTTGAACCTGGCACCCGGAGACCAGGCGGTATGTAGGGAGGCAGCTAAGAGAAGTGTGCCCTCTTCTCCAGGCCCCTCAGGCTGGGCAGAGCGGGAGAAGAGGGGCAGAGGCATGTTGGTCCCCTCTCCCTCCCTCCTTCCCACTGAAACCCTCTGCCATTGCTACTCTTCTTTCCCAGCTGTGGTATAGGAAATTGATTTCAGCTGGAAAGGAAAGAAAAAGAAGATGAATCATGCTGCCTGTGCTGCCATTTCAGAATACCAGGATGAGAGAAGAGTTTGCACAAGGTAAAAAACTTATCTGCCAAAATAAATACCAATGTGGTGCCAGGCTAACATTATCTTTTTATGTCCTCTACAGCAAAATTGGCATAGAAAAGAGGTACAGCGCCCAATGAGGTCTGGAGCCTGTTTACAGGAGCCCAGAGTTTCAAAATTCATTCCTGGACCTGGATTATGTTCCCCAATGTCTCGATCAAAGATTACTTGGGTTTGACTGTGTTAAGCCTATACACTGTATCAAATAATTGTCGTGGCTAATGTAGGATATCAAACAATTGCAAGCCCTCAGCACAGCTGATACAATGGCTTCTGCAGGAGGGATCAATAATTTCCATCAATATTATTTCTGCAAAATGTTAATGATATGAATGACATTAAGCCAAATTGATCCAAACAAAAATAAACACCTGATATTAATATATGGACCATATTCAGTCCCTGCTGTTGCTATAGTAAAGGAAAAAGATCAATTCAAGCATTGCCAAATAATAAGTTACTAACAATAAAACAAACAAAGATAAATAAATATGTGTGAGATGTCCTTTAGCAATTGTTTTGCTGTGGTGAAATATCAACAGAAAGATTACATTTATTTTTTTCAAGATTTAAGAAAAAGGTATGAGATATTTCTAGAACAAGTATAGAAATACAAATTTCAAAAACCCCAACACAGTAACAGGGGTAAGGTTTTCTCTGACCTGCTTTAGAACTTCAGTGTATTACTTCCTCCAATCTCGTTTCAGCATAAATATGACTGTTATCATATGACAACAGTTAAAAGTCCTTGAAGGATTTTGTCTTAATTTATTTTTCTAAAATCAACCTCAAAGATATTCTAAAGGCATGGCAAGATTTCAATATTGAGGAATACTTTTGTCCACTAGGGTCATTGACTCGCAGTTCTTCCTGATTGGCTGCTTTTGCTCATCACCAAGACTTTTAGAAAGGTTACAATTAGCTGGAGACGGAAGTGATATGCAGACTTGTACCTCCTGCATCCTGCAAAATCTGAGCTGGGAGGTCCAGGAAGGTCCACAGTAGAGTGGTCTTGGGACCAAGAGTAAGAATCAAGAGAAGTTAGTGCTGGTTTCGCCAAAAACAAACCTTGAGTTACAATGATGTCTCTCAGTTAATTTCTACATGAAATCGTGAAGCTAAACTGACAGACTATCTGCTTAATGTTCAAAATGAACTTCAGCACTTTCAGATAAAAGAGTCCACGAGGATGATAAAGCATTATCATCAGAAGGCATTATAAAATCATCATTTTTACTGCCATAATACCAGCTCTCAATAATGAAAAATAAAGATTTCATTTTATTATGCTAAAGCAAACATTGCAACAAAGTAAATGACAACCAGCATGCAATAGCACATAATTTATCCATATTTATTTACACCGGGGTCATTGTTACATTACCCAAGAGCCTGAACAAGTACTCTCTACGCACAGATGACATCTACGGTAATGGAGTCCCAATTTTATATGTAAAAGTACCAACTGGGAGGGGAGGGGAAACAGAAAATTGTTTTCTGAATTCATAAATATTCCCAGAAAATGCTGGGCTTTCATGTACTTCACCTGTTTTCCTAGGCTTATGTCTAGAATTGTGACATTACACATTCGATATTTTAGCTGCAGAAGGAATGTTGCAACAATATTACATTAACATAACCAATCTCAAGTTAACAACAAAAAAAGAAAGACCAGGCACCCAACCCAAAACTCTTTTAAAAAAGAAAATGTAAGGAAAGCATACCACAGGGAAAAAATAAAAAGAAGACATATTACTATGGTCTGAATAATGTCACATTCCATTATTGATTAAAATGATTTTGCCATGACGTTTCATTCATCAGATCCCATTTCTCATTACATACAAACCCTGAATATTTATCAAGCTTACATGAGGCTTTTCTTCTCATCAAGCAATGCATTTCCTCTTTCCCTTTTAAAGCTAGGTTATATTATGTTGAAGGGTCTACACTGTCTTTGAACTCTCTCTTTCTCACACTTGACCTTAAAACCATCATTTTTTATCTCATTATAATGGGCATTATTAAGTATTTATATCTAACAAGGTGATTTCAATGGTTCATCCTTTTTAAACAATCCTGTGATCATTTTCGGTTAGCAGGAAATAAAGACATTTTATTAAATCAAGATCTATCTGCTACTATTCAGTATTAATATTCTTTTTAGTCTGGACATTTAAGACCTTCACCATATACAATTACAATACATTTTTGATGGTTAGGGATTGAATTCTCCAATCCTCAGACATCTACTATACACATTAATTTCAAAGAATGATTTTAGATTTTTACAGAATGTAGGCTCGATACCTTCATTAAAGAAACAGGTTAAACCTGGAATGCATTATACTGTTATTATAAATGCCTAGGGAAACGGCAGAAGAAACTGCAGGTACGTAAGAAGTCTGCTCTAGATTAAGTAACTCTTTCTAACTACCCTTTGAAAGTGTATTACATCACGTTATGTGGCACATTAATGGTTATTCTTTCTGGAAAAACATGTGAAGCTAATTAAAAAAGAAATTAGCATGTAAATAGTGATTCTGCATCCTGTATGACTAAACCTTCCCCAAAACTTTTTACAGAGAAAATATGCACAATACAAGTAATAGCATGTGAAACTTCATCTCTGATACATTGCTGCTCATGAAAACCCTTCTATTTATTTCATTAGCTTTTTGATCAAATATCATAGGATTAGCAACAATACCATTTCACCTTCCAGAGGTCGTGTAGAAGACAAAGTACTACCTATTCTTAAAGACTAAACACAGTGCTGCTTTATCTCCACATTATTATACACATCATGAGATTTTATTGCAGTTATATTTGCAGAACTTCATCAAAGACCCTTCACTTTTACTCTTCTTATAGATTGACATTTTTATGATCCTACCAATTTTAATACCTGAAAAAATTCACAGCTCGGAAATACTGCATTCAAATGAAAGATACTGAAAAATCTCTTGACCAAAGAAAAGGAAATCAAAAAGGAAATCAAAAAGCACCCAAATTTTGATCTGTATTAGTTCAACTACTAGCTATTTGAACTTTCACAAACACCTTTTGTTTTATAAACAACATTTTCTGTTTCGGAATCTAAAAATGCCAAATGACACAGGATTTTTTCCAATAATTTCCTAGTTTTGGTAAGGAATAAAACCAAACTCAAGTGTTTTTTTTTTAAAAATTACTCTGTAAAAATTTGCAAATGCATATATTTTGCTGTGTCTGTACTTGACAAATAAATTAACACTTGAGCATAACAGAAAGTCTTATCAGAACAACTAATTTTAGAATTTCACCCCAGGAACACAATACATTTCACATGTCTTCATAATTTCTCACATAGGCTGAACCTTCAGTGCAGCTGGCTGGTTTCTTAGGTTTCCTAACACAAAATCATAGCCGGAGTATGATGAAGTATAATACAACATACAGAGAGCACATGGCATGTAAGTACATGTAAAAGATATTGCACAAGGATTTGACACTAACAGCTACATTACTTCCACTCCCAAGAACTGAAACAATCAGTTGTAGGAAACTGGCCACAGTAAAGCAGTGGTCGATAAAAGCAATCCTGCCAGCTAAATTGTAGCTGAAGTCAGTGGCACAATTATTTTTATTTTTAAAGCAGTGACATACCAGTGAAAACATTCCACTGAAGATGAAGAGTCAGGCAAGTGTCTATAAAGCAGATCCATCTGGAAGAGCAGCTGAAATACTGAACAGAACGAGTTTCCCACTTTTAGGTGTCTTGCATAATTTCTTAGCCCTTGCCCTTAGATTTCAACAGACCTCTTCAGTCTTTGGCTTCCACTATTTAACTAACAGCCCTAGACAAATACCTTAAAACACAGGCCTCATTTCGAGCCTCCTTAATATTAGACCTTTCTTAGATAAATAAAACTGAGCCATTTTCCCCACATACTGTATCTCTGTTCTGCTTAATCTTTACCTTTCTCTTTGGCTGTCTTTTAGATTTCATCTGTTGATATTGCACTTTCTGTCTTCAAAATAGAAATTATTTGTGTGTTGGTGCATATTTATGAGAAACAGCAACGTCTAAGAACTCAAGCTGTGAGGAAGTCTTTACCCTGAGGTCCCTGTGGTCCCTCAAAACTCTTCTCAGCTGTTGCAAACCCACAGGAGACCTATTTGTTTATGGAAGTGTGCCAGGTGTTTCTCTTTCATAAATATTTAATTAATCAATCTTGTGAGGAAAAAAAATGCAGCCTGCGCAACACTCATGGTAATGAATATGTGTTAGCTGTCTCGATTTTTCCCCCTCAGAATCTGATTAGTTATGTCATTTGTAAAAGAAAGCAGATCTATTGTATTTCTAACAGGGAATGAGAGCACTGTGGTTTGGAGGGAGAAGGTTGTATGAAATAAGATGCAGAAAAAATGGACTAGTCAAAACAATAGCTGTTCTGTTAGGAGAAAGGGGATGCCACAGGATTTGCCAACCCCCTCTTTTTTAAAAAAAAATTATCACGAAGAAAGGGCAATTTAAAAGGCTGCATTTGCACAAAATCTGCTTGCCTGGGTATTAGATCACCTCACTGAGTCCTGCTATTGTGGCCAGCCAACCCCTTCCGAGACTTGAAAGCCTCTTTCCTCCTTCCACCCATGGCAACCCATGGATTGCATCTCAGTAGGTAAACCCGCACTCACTTGTAAAGATAAAAAACCCAACATATCTCAGGGAATACTGGACACATTGGTCTTGCAATCAGATCTAAATAAGTATAGATTTTCAAAGATTTTAAATTGCTTTACATTTGCTAGAAGTGTAATTCCAAGTATGTGGTTAGGAATATTATGTCTTGATGTAAGGAGTGGGAAGACAAAGCTACCGTCAGAGCATGACTCCGAGGACCTAAGCTTTATGCCTAACTCTAGATGGCAAACATCTACTTAAATAGCAACAAAGAGCTCGCTCTCTCACAGATGTAGCATTGCTAATACGCTTAGGGTTTGCTTGGAGTGGTGGAGAATTAAATTGCAAAGCTGAGTAAATGTACTCCAGGTTTAACGATCATGCAGGATTTAAATCTTTAAAGTCTAGCCAATGTTAAAAAATACATAAAAATAGCCAACGTAAAAACACACAGTGATAATCACAAAGCAAAAGAAATCTAAAATGGTCTTCGACTGTATTTTACATTCATCTTCAGGCCTGCTTTCCTCTTGGGTAACACACAATGGCTTTTGTCTTTAGATAGGGTTACCATATGCCAAAAAAAAATAAAAAAAGCAAGCTAACAAACAGGCATCTAATTCCTGTGGAAAATTCAGTCATTGCATAATCAAAAGCACAATTTTGTAGAAATACTATCCCATTTAAGTGTAAACCTCCCAGTACCTGTCAGTGCAATGTCCGAAGCACAGAGCTCAGCATGTGAAATTTTTCATTTTGTCTATACTGCTAAATGAAAGCTAGCTGAGGAGGGAGGTCAAGTTCTGAGCTCCCGATTATCCACATTGGTTAAGTTACTCACTAGCTTTGTTTGGGTTGTTTAAAATTTTTCAGTCCGAAACAAATCTTTTTTTCACTTGGAAAGGCGTTTTAACAGAGGCCTATTCTTGGTAGTGTGAAGGTGAATCAGTCAGTATGCTCAGCACAGGCATGAGGAATTTGTTGTTTTACTTCTTATTTAGCAATATACACATAGCTGTAGTGCCTTGAATCAGGTTTAAAACAAAAAAATGACAGCTTAAACCATACTCCCAAAATCTCAACTTCACTGGGTCCAGGCTTTCACTTCTATAAATTGTCATTTGAGAATTAACTAAAAAGAAAAACAATATAATGCATTTTGGATTTAGCAAGAGCTAGTATTTTAGCTTAGTTAAAGGCAGGGAGAGAAGGTAGAAAAAACAACTTAAGCAATAGAATTTATTCCTCCCGAGAAAATCAAATTAAAATTAATTCTCTAAGATATTTCCTCTATCAGTTTCAATTTCTCGCTATGATTCAGCTTCAAAAATGTAACATTCCAATTCATTATATATTTATGTATTTGTAATTAAATGAATATACTACATATGCATCGTGTGTACTTGGTATACAATATGTAATACTATGCTTCCTCACTGCCCTCTGCTCTTCTGTTCTTTGAATATTGCAAAGCAACATTGGTCTTTTATGTAGAACTATAAATCCTTCGTCACTACAGGTGTGTTAAATATCTTTTACTTAGCTGTTTACTGTCATCTCCTATGAAATCTCCAAGAAGCACAGCTCCACGTATTAATTATGATTGAAAGGGCTGTGTAACTGTACAATTCTAAAGCATGTGTGGGAGATGACAGGAATTGAAGAAGTTCCCAGGGCAGGTCTCCTATGCCTGCATGCCACTTTGGTACCCATTGACCTTGCTACCCCCCTACCTATTTAACTTCTGTGCCCGTTTCTGCTTTCTGTCCACTATCAAACACTGTTCCAATTAAGACTTTTTAATTTTATTTTTTTTTAAATTTTGTTCAATTATTTTAATGCCTTCTATCTTTTAAGTCTTATTTTTAAAAGTCTGGAATAGTTAATATTGCAAAACAAGTAATAATATTATTTCTGTCCAAAATAATTAAGTCCTCATCATTTGAAAGAACATTTTCTCACAATCTTTGTTGACTGTGGTAAGTATTTAATGGTACAGAAACTGACATGCAAAATTGTATTTGACATCACTTAATAAGGCAATATTCTTACACAAATTCCTACAGCTAAGTAAAGGTAATAGTGACAATATGGCTCTAACCTAATGCAGTTTGAATTACTGTATTTAGATAGTCATTTACTCATAAGCAAAAACTTCATATAGATGATGGTATATTCTACTTAACTGTGGCTAATATTAAAGGTCCATGTTGGGCATTGGACTAGTGCTGTGTGACAAGAATGGATCTCAGCTTTTCAGTACATTTTGCAGAGATGGCTCAGCATAGCATTAGTCTGGCTCACATTTAGGCTATTCAGCTTGTAAAAACTTGAATGTAAGAGCTCTTGATTTTGCTTACTCACATATGATTTACATCTGTTTAGGCTGAGATTTCTCCTCGAATTTCAGTTACGTGAGAAAAGAATAAAGCTTTCTAATGTAATTTAAACATTACAAGTAATTCTATGTCTGTTAAGAGTTCAACACTCATCCTTACAATAGCAGATGTTTCAAAAATCAAGATTTGCCTATCATCTGTAATAATCTAAGATTCAAAAGTGCTTTTCTCTTGCAACTTTTACTCAAGTGTCATTCGTCCTTTTCTGGAGTCTCTGCTTTTCTATACATCAAGCTTCTCCCCTTCTTCTTGGGGGAGAGGGGCATGTATCTCTCTATAAAGTGTAAGTGAAAGAAAACTTATTTCACAGAATCACAGAATCACAGAATCATAGAACAGTTTGGGTTGGAAGGGACCTTAAAGGTCATCTAGTTCCAACTGCCTACCATGGGCAGGGACACTTTCCACTAAATAAGGTTGCTCAAAGCCTCATCCAACTTGGCCTTGAACACCTCCAGGGATTGGGCATCCACAACTTCACTGGGCAACCTGTTCTGGTGCCTCACCACCCTCACAGTAAAAAAATTCTTCCTAACATCTAATCTAAATCTACCCCCTTTCATGTTAAAAACTCATCCTGTCACTGCACTCCCTGATAAAGAGACCCTTCCCAGCGTTCTTGTAGGCCCCCTTAAAGTACCTGAAGGCTGCTATAAGATCTCCCTGGGGCCTTCTCTTCTCTAGGCTGAACAACTCTGACTCCCTTAGCCTTTCCTTCTTATGGGAGGTGCTTCAGCCCTCTGATCATCTTTGTAGCCCTTCTCTGAACTCATTCCAACAGATCCATGTCCTTCCTGTGCTGAGGACTCCAGAACTGAATACAAGACTCCAGGTGGGGGTCCCACAAGAGCAGAGTGGAAAGAGGAGAATCACCTCCCTCTACCTGCTGGTGGTCCCACTTCTTCTGATACAGCCCAGGTTATGGTTGGTTTTCTAGCCTGTAAGCACACATTGCCAGTTCATGTTGACCTTCTCATCCACCAGCACTCCAAGTCCTTCTCTTTAGGGCTGCCCTCAATCCATTCTCCACCCAGCCTGTGTTTGTGCTTGGGATTGCTCTGACCCAAGTACAGAACCTTGCACTTGACCTCGTTGAACTTCAAGAAGTTTTCACAGACCCACTTCTCAAGCTTCTCATTTTCTCTTGATTCAGAATCCACAAAAAGTAACATAAGTTTAAGTTCCAATCTTGAAAAAACAATGTCAGTCTTCTAACATATACTTACTTTTGAATAATGAAGTACAAAAATAAATCCACTATTTTGTAATTCCTTTCTACTTTATAAAATATCAATGTATGGTACAAAACTCTGCTTTACATTAATATAGGACAGATATCTATCGAAAAGACACGCTTGGCATTTTAAAGCACTCTTCATTAGCAGATTTCAGCGTTTCCTCAAGTGATATTTCACAGAACCGCCAAATACGAAGTGGTAGTTGCAGAATAATATGAAGTAGGATGGTTACATTACATAAACTACTGATATCTTTACCTAGACAAATATGACTGTACAATATACTTTACTTTTCACATAAATGTTCCTGGCATCTATCTAGCACAAATATAAGTATAAAATAGAAAACATAAAAATATCTTAGGAATTACTTTTGCAAGCATTTTTTTCATTTAAGAGTTTATGCTTCACACTTACACCTTTGTGCAAAATATAAACAAATTAAATTTGTGGAGACAAACTGTATTATGAGAATTAAAGAAGAAATAATAACCAGGACATTATCTTCAAAACAAATATGACCAAAAATGACAATATGTTGAGATTTATGGCACTGATATTACCTATATTGAAGTGTTCTCTCTAGGTTATCACTTTTCTAAGGTTTTGTGAGGAATATTGGTTGAGACATTTGTCAAGAACTGCCTCAGAAACCTGAAACTTCCTTATTGTTTATATGTATTCATGCTGCAAATAACCACCCTTCACTCCATTCTTTCCCCTGCACTGCATCCAGAGCATATTTGGCATAGACTTTAAACTAAAGAAAAAGGCTGACAGGGTTTTTCAATGGCTGACAAAGCAATATTTAGTACTGACTGAGTTCACAGATAAAAAGGGTACCTGTAGTGTTACAAATCTTATAATAAGTTGCCAGTCTTACTAGAAAAGTATGGGCATGTTTGTGTTCACATCTAATCGTGTTAATTTAAAGAAGTCACACAAGAATAGGAAAGGTTATTTGGTGACATACGGGATCAGTTTCCTTAATTGTTATTCCCTCTTTGACTTCATGCTTCTTGACCTTTTCCAGCTATCCCAGGAGGAAACCAATGTGATCTCAAGGAAACATTCAGGCATTGGTGTATTGTTACTCTGTAGCTCAAATACACAAGGATTCAGTTACCATATTTGCATGGTTGGGGTTTCTTAAGGGAACTTTTGTTGCTGAATATAACGGCTGCAGAAATTTGTGTAAAGTTAATATTGTTAACTGAAATATAGCCTGGGAATACTATATTAAAATATCAATTCCTTCTGGGAAAGGCCAATAATATCAAGCTACTTAATATAAATGTTCACAGATAAATATCTATCCAACATTACTTCGGCAATAATTATAATCTCAAAGGGTGCAGTTGTGTTATCTAGGTCCCCAGTGTATAAATTACAAGGTCAGTCTTAGTGAGAAAATGTATGTGTTATTGGAAAACGACACAGCACTAGTTTTGATGCAGTGTAACCTAGCACTCTTATTCAATTGAGATTTTCCTTCCATTTTTATTACTTTAGAGAAAATTAAGACTTAAGAAAGAAAAATGTCACTACTAGCGATGACACACATGAAAAAAAAATACATGGAAACAAACAGGGCAGATTGGGAGGGAGGAAGATTATGAATAGTAGTGATATATACAGCAATAGATTCTGAATCCTGCTTAGACTTGCATATCCTACACAAACAAACCAAACCAAACCAAAACAGGAAAAGATTTTCCTTTTTATTGTGCTAGGTAGATAATGGAGTGAAATGCACAGCTCTTAAATAACACCTCCCTCCAGGCAGGGCACTCTCGATCTCTTTTTTCTCCAGTTAATCAACGTACACTCCCACTATTGTCTTTTCTCTGCTCAGATGTTTTCTTTCAGAAACGCATTTTTTTTGACTGACCCAGTCAGTCAAAGATTTTTCTCTCTCTGTCAGATTGGACTGAAATCCCAAATTTATAGAGCCTGGACAGGGATAGAAAGGAGGGCCTGTATTCTGACAGGTCGAATAAGATTCTTTCCTTGAGAAACAGTTTTAACAGTATTAAGAGAAAGGACAGAGAGGAAGACACACATGGTTTCTGACAGATAAGCATCCAGAAGGGGCAATGGCTTCTTGGTGTAAAGCTAATGCCAGGCACAATTGAGTAAAGGAAACAGACAAAGCTTTGTCTTTGCTGAAATCACAACAGAGAAACACTGTTCATTGGTTCATACATATATCTCTAGCTAAGTATAGATCAGCTTTCAGTAGTCAGTTAGCTCAGGCACCTGTAAGCAGGCTAGTGTTGCAATCTGTGCTGTGCGTAATGCTACAACACAATGGGTCTCACTTTAAATATGTTTCCATGCTTGTCAATACTGCATTTTCTGCAATAAAGTGCAAGAGTGACCCGGAATCGAAAGCAAGGCATTCAT
Source organism: Neomorphus geoffroyi (assembly GCA_033558235.1). Taxonomy (NCBI): domain Eukaryota; kingdom Metazoa; phylum Chordata; class Aves; order Cuculiformes; family Neomorphidae; genus Neomorphus; species Neomorphus geoffroyi. Next base: position 71,652,514 of record JAUMJM010000005.1, on the reverse strand, counting down.
AGATTGGACGAAAGGCAAACCCTTGATGATCAGAATATCTACACTAATGGACTTTATCTGTGTGGATCTGATTCATATTAACCTGTTACTTTACAGTTACCCTAGAAAAAATCTAATGAAGAAATTTCTCCACAGTAGCTGAACACAGAAAGAAGTAAAAATTCACAAAATCAAAGTTACGAACTTGGCTGTAAGAATCGAGGAACTTGCACATCTCCTCTATATACCACATGAACTCTTGCTCCTCAAGGTAAGGGTTTATTCCTAAATACAGTTTTCATTTGCAGAAAACTAGATCCTCTTGGTCCTGAAAGAATCAAGGATGGAAAAATATGATCTGAAGATGTGAGAGTCTAGTCTTCTCTTATAACTGTTGCATACCTTCTGTATCTGCAATGGCAAACATTAAGGAAAAGGACACTTCCTATTCTGTTTCTGGTCTTAGATGTGACATATTATTCAGTGGAAAAAATATGCAAATTCAATCATTGTACTCATGAAATTGTTTCTAGATTTAAGCAGCAAAATTTTAGATTATTTTCCATTGCAGAACATCATTTTTACAGAGAAAATATAACCATACTATAACTATCTACATTATTATAACCATATAAATCACTCTAGAGAGCATCTATGCTTCTTGTACAACATTAAAGAAGTACTCAAGAAGTATTCGTCTGTTGTGCAATTCTTAAGAAGTATTACCTGTTTCTACTACCCCAGTTCTTATTTAGCATCAATGACAGAACTTGTTGTTCCTTTATGCCAAAGGGTAATTTAATAAATTAACACAAACTATCCCAGTTTACATCTTTTCGGAGTATTTGTGATCAGGGTCAGACTGAGGATAGAACTCAAGCTACCTTATTTTCCTCTAAGCATAAGTACTCTACCAAAGAAGCCCCATCAAACATGAATAAATTAGTATAAAAGAATATTAATGAACTGAATACCGTAGTCTATATTGTCATTACTCTTCTTAACTATCAAATAAGCAAATGCTATTTTCTCAACAGACTGGTTTCAGAGTCAATTCTGTCTATTCTCAACAGAGATTTCAATTGTAACTGGAAAATTAAAACCTTTATTTATTTATTAGGAAAAGTTGGGGTTTTTTTTCCAGATGTTGATTAAATCAGCAGTGGTTCACTTTACTTGCACGGTAGTAACATTGAAAGAACGCTAGATAGAGAAAACTAAAAAAAATGTAGCTGTAGAATGGATATTTTTTGAATCTTTGTGAAAGATTAATGATCATTATAAAAAGCAAAGCTTACTGATCTGTTATATGACAGCAGCAAATAAAAAAGCAGATTCAGGACTATTAACATGTCTAATTATATTCATTCATTCCTTTTAAAATTGCTTAAAGCTCAGCTGGATTTAATATTTCCTTCAATCAACAACATGCAGGATGTGCTGAAGAATAAATTATGATTAAAATACAGACAATATGAAGCAAAGAGATGTAGACCATTAATTTAATTCATGACATTTTCAACACCACTTTTATGGAAGTTGTGGATTTTATTCAAATAGACTTTATAGAGCTTTTGAAGTAAGCAGTCTTTGAAGTTCCTTCTTTATTTGTTGTTACACTTATCATGAAATGTCAAAGAAAAATGGTTTATTACTACCAGAGGTGCTTTATTACTCATTTTAGGGGGATTATCAAAATGAGAATCTCCATCCAAGGATAGATTTATCAGGTCATAAATTTTGCACATTATTTTGATAATAAAAATTGGCATTGTAATTATCCATTTTCCCCAGATACTCCCCCTGAAGGAACAAAAGCTGAAAAAACTCCACCTTCTTATGAAAGTTCTACTCAGCCTACACTCATTTCCCCTGCATGATGAGGCATATAAACTGTTAAAAAAAAAGGAAAAGCTTGAGATTCACATGTTCATTACCTATGAAGTAGTCTCTGTTATTACAGGAACTTGAACAAATTTACAGAAACATTTTGAATTTAAAAGAATAAGGGCTTTTCATGCTTACTATCACTATTAATAGGGTTTGAATTGTTTTCACAGAATGAAAGAGTCATTGAGGGTTAATAGTAACAAAATCTGGGTAATTATCTGTTTAGGCAAAAATTATCCATGTTTAGAATGGATTAGTTCAGGAAATAGTAGAAGGAAAGAAGATACCACTACGCTTGAAAGGATATTTTGTATTTCACTTTTCCTTCCGCATCAAATGGCAGAGGTATAGGATTCTATCATTTTCAGTCCAAGGCTGATATATCATTATTAAAACAAAAAAATTAGGAAGATGCATATTAATTTGCATGGCATTCTCATTTGGGATTAAAAATTGATTCTGAATCACATTTTACTAACTCCCTTATAGAAAGGTTATAACAATGATGTAAACATCACCAAATTTTGGGTTTGACTTTGGACCCGCACATACAGTTTATATGCATGCCTAAGCACAAAAGATAGTACGTGTGTACTTTAGATGTACTCATATAAAATTATATAGTATTATACGGTTAATACTACCAGTCCGATACAGTGTAGACTTTCACAGCAGTAAAAGGGGGGGGAGAGGAGAGACAGTAAGTGGGAAGAAGCCCTTAATAACCTACAAATAAGTACCTTTTAATTGGATGCTGCTTATGCAAAAGAATGCTAGTTACTTAAGAATCCTGAACTTTACTCAACCTGAGCACAACTATATTCTGTTGAAGTTATATCATTAAATAAAGCATCTCATACCATTGAAAGTACTAATATCATAATCACGTTACTGTTCGCTAGTTTACGGAATATTAACCTCTCTCTTCCAAAATGAATGTTTTTGTCTTTGCTTGCCTTAGGAAAGAATTGCATGGCTCTGGAATGTGCACTTTATACATACACTTCTATGTTCTCTATTGAAACTTCTCAGATCTGACCATAAAAATGAGATTAACACCTGTTCAGATTTTTCAAGAACTGACATGCACATCAGGAAGGCAACATCTGAATGCATGTATTAAAAAGGATGTCATATATATAAATGTTTAAGAATACTAAGAGGACTGGATCTTTCCATTAAAAGGAAGAACTATTAAGTGTAGGAGTACATTTTTACCTGTTGGTGCCCTAGAGTTGTAATAGATCACCTCTCATACCTCAACAGAAAATGATGATACAAGTTGTTGTATAAAATCTTTCCAGGATTGTTCAAAAAAAAAAAAATAAAGCTCCTTTCAAGGTGTCTGCTTCCCAGTCTCTTTTCAAAGTCAAATATGCCGGGGATGGCCCCAGAGAGCTCTGCAGTCTTTTGCCATTCTTGGGTAGGAACTTGAGTAGGTAAGTTTCAGAAGTGAGAAGAGAGTGCAGAGCTTAAAATTTCTTGAAGAAGTAAAGCTTTTGGATGTGGAAACTCTAAACAATCAGAAAGCCTAGCAAAACTTTTTCAATCCTTAGAAAAAAATGTGGGCAACAAGAAAAAATATTGTGGTCTTCTCAGCCTCTGACAATTCAAGATTTTTGGAATACAACCTAAGAATATAAGTATGGATTCCCAAATTATATATGGAATTTGTTTTTCTGTTACAGAGCACATATCATGAAAGACTGTTTGGTGCCTCATGCTGAGATCAGGATGAGAATTTGATTATGATGAACAAAGAAATATTTAATTTCAGAATGCCTCTCCACGACAGAGACTGTAAAAACCGCCAACCCCGGGAGTACCTGAACCAGTGCAGGAGGACTGGTCAGTCATGATTCTCATGAGCAAACTACTCAACATCTAAGTCTTTGGGTTGGATCCTATGGGCTCAAGGGGTGAATAACAGCATCTGTAGTGCAGCAAGAATACATGGTCCACTCTTCAGTCAAAGGGGCCTCAATCCCAGCTCTCATTGAAAATCTGTGGGACTTCAGTCCTTACATCAGTGAGATACTTTATAAATATTTACTGTGGATTTCAATTATTAAAATAAATACTACCACACATAAATCAGATTCAGACAGTAGATATTTCATTCTCCTATGCCAAATGGATGTCAGTCATTACGAACAATAGATCAGTGGCCTCTTTTGGCTCTAAATAAAAGAAACAGTCTGAAGTTGTTTCTAATTAGGACACCATAAGTTAAATGTACTGCTGACAGTCAGTCTTGCAGATTTACAGGGCCCTCCATACTGAGAGTGATAATGGAGGTGCAGAAAAATATGTTACAGTAAGAACAGTTAGTAGTGCTTTTTAAATGGCAAGAAATAAAACCCTTTTGTAGGAAAATAGTCTTATTAGTCTTTCCATGGGCTTGCAAATGTCTCAGGGAAATCAACAGAAATATTTGTCTTGCAGTGTTCTGCACAGAAATAAACAGGTTGCCTTAATTAGATGTATAAAAAACAAGTACATGGATGTGGTGGGTGTACATGTATTTTGTGTTGTAAAACTCAGATCCTAATTTGATCTCTGAAGTTTCAGATGACTCATTATAAAGTCATGCCAAAATCTGCACCGAGATTCTCCAAACAAGACAGGACATGCAATTTGGGTCTAGATCTACACTACCCATTACATTTAGTGCTGACCTTCAGACAAACAGTTCTGTATCCTCTGACCAGTGCTAGAAATTTCACTGGGGACAGGGAATATGAAGGAAACCAAACATTCCAAATGTAAAGTCAGAAAGCACTCAAGAGACTTCCAATTGAAACTTTAGCAAACAAGTTGTTTGCAAACATTTACTTTTAGCAATATGCAAAAATATTAGGGTTTGGTATAGGAATTCTGAAAATAAAAATTGACTTCAAATGTGAGTAAATGGAATTTTAGATCATGTTTGTTATCCTCTAAATAATTCATTGTTCCATTTTATACATGCAGCCTTTAATTAACTTACTGACTCAGAGGCATGATACTACTAATCCATTCATTTCCCCAAGCCCACAGAAAAGTATGAAACATGTGTGGGCACAAGCAAAAGACTGGGAGATTAATAAGAAGGAATTTTTAATCAGAAAACCTCAGACAGCTGGATCCTCTTCTCCCAGCTATGAAGACCAGATTGAGGAGTGATTGATAACACCTGTTAACTACTGGATTTTTCCTGAAGCTGTTGAGTCATAAGTCTGTACAACTATTTTTTGTGAAATACTAGTCACAACAGCACAAATGAGATAATAATTCTGGTAACAAATTTCTTTTTTTATTAGCTGCAGATATAAAACACTCAATTTCTACTTGACTGGAAAATACATTAAGGAAAACATCCCTTTCAGATGAGATGTAGAACTTGGATGAGTTGTTCTAATACAATACATATCTATACATATACCTATGTACATATATACATATTCATCTGAGAAGGATGCATGCTTATTCCAAACCTATTGTGTCTTCCATATCTGCAAAAACACCCAAACGCTTTTCTTAGACCAACATTATCTAGTTATTAACTTTTGTGCTGGTTTGCATTAAAATCCTCTTTGTGCTTTTTCCCTTCAGGAAAGGACAGATTTCATCAGTGAAGCACGGGACAAAGGAAAACTAGCAATTTGAAAACTCACTGGCTTCCTATGGGAAGCTATTGCACCCAGATATATGATAACAGCACATAAAACTGATACACTAAGGGAAGTATTGAGAATAAATAATGAACTATTACAATGGCATTCCAACAGCTAATAATTTTCTTTTTCTGTGTTTCAGATAGGTTAGCTCATTTTGCTTAAAAATCTCCTTTCACCCTTTCATATAGGCCTAAATTTCTCTCAAGCATATATTGCCTTCTTTCATCAAAACAAGGCTTTTAATAAAAAAATTATCAATAACTTTTTTGTGGACATAGACTATAACAGTTAGAGACAGATGTAATTCCTTCATTTTCCCCCTTGATCCTAGCCTATGTAATTAAGTATCAGACTAGACAATCCCTTAGGTCCACTCATTATACCAGTCTATTTAATACCAGCATATCACTCTGGGATAGGTTACCCTGCTCTTACAGGCCTTAAAATGTATGGGTTAAAAGATTTACAAGGCGTCTGAAGTTGTGACCTCCTTCTTGAGGTAAGAAAAGGGGCATGAAAGACAGAATAATTCAGAGAAATGTGGCTTAAATGCAGCACTAGAGCTATAACCCCTGAAGTTATTTAAGCCTTTGTCTTTTACCAGCTTCCAAATAGTCCCTGCTGGGTGAAATCTCCAGTTGGCCTAAAAGACTTAATCACCTCTGGCGGATGAGTATTAGCAGTTCATTTGCATAAGTACTTGTCATTATCATTAAGTGTGTTTGCTTTCAGATATATTTAAGTCCACATTAACTCCTTGTTGTCTGACATTATGATGTCTCAAGCTGGCAGTAGCTGCATTGTATTTCTTCCAAACCACTCTCCTACTTAAGTCATAACCAGCACAGCCATATTCTTCAAATACTCACCGAAGGGAAACGATTCCATCTACTGCATGAAAAATTTAAGACACTTAATTCCTATATAAAGTCAAAATGTGGTGGCAAAGAAATGAAAATACAGACTCTAGAGTATAATACAGTAACAGTAAATAGGGTAACCTACTTGCCAAGAACACATCCTTAGGTCTCGGAAGACTTCAGTTGTAATCACAGCTCTACATAGTGTTGAGAGCTGCTTTTCAATAAATAAAGATTCAGGTAGCTGCAATAAGCAAAATTTGTAGTGCCTGCAACTTAATGTAAAGTCAATTCTTACGATTAGGCGTCCAGACACTACACACAGCATAGATTTACCAGGAAATCTCAGGAGGCTGTGACCTCCCTGTAAATTCGGTGCGTTGCGTGGGTGTACCTTCCCCTGGGATGAAGCAGGGCTGAACGGCTGAGAGCTCTCGCCTCTCTCCACTGTGGCCGGCTTCACGCGTACCATCACGGACACAGGGGAGCTGACACCGCAGGAAGAAGAATCAAAGAACCACAGCACTACTGTTTAGGGCTGGCAACCTCACCTTCCTCAGCCTTCAAGGAATTCTATTCTCTGAGATAATCCTGAGCATGGACCTTAATCAGGCATTTCCCTCTTTTTGTCCCAGAACATTTGGACTTCCTAAAACAAAGGCGACATTATTTACCTGATGGTTGCAGTCAGTAACCAGGAGGAGAGACTGGCCTCTAAGGTTTACTTTCTGGTCTTCTACACATTTCATATTAGTGAAAACAGAAGTGATCTTGAGACCTAGAACTGAAATTCAAAACCTCTCATGAACATGAGCTAAAGAACAGCTTCCTTTTTACTTTGTCATCTTCAAGGCACGTGACTCCTGAGAGCCCTTTTTTCAACCTTATTTTGGAGACCATATGTCTTTAAAAAACTTATTACTCTAGCTAGAGAGTATTGTCAGAAGCTGGAGACGTGGTTTTGGACTGAAAGAAAAATTAAACTTTTGTGTTCCTAGTAAAGCAGCCTAACAATTAAGCTACTGATAAAGAATTTAAGGACTATTAATAGTGACTTTACTTAAAAAAAAAAAAATCTTAAAATTTATTTTAAATAAATATTTTATAAACATTTCCTAAGAAACTATTTTCATCTGACATGTTCCAGAAATGTTCAGAGTTTCCATATCTGATGGGTCTTTAGGTATGAATCTGTGTAGTTTCTGACTTAGTTTTGCAGAAACAGATACCAGATCAGTTTTAAGCTTGCAGCGCAATATTTAACTTATTAACTGAAGAGGAGTTAAACCAGAGCTTCTTAGTAAGATTAGACATCTCTAAACAATTTTCTCAACATCTGAGAAGATTTCTTGGACCATAATTTTTACTTCAGATGTCATATCCCCAGCTCATGTTTCCAATACAACTGTTTACATTTCCTTACCCTTCTCTGACAGTGAACATAGTACAGAGTCTGTTCCTGAAATGTGTACAGAGTAATATTTCTGAATATTTCCTTATGCCTGCTTAATTCAATGGTGAAATTATTCTTTATTGATTCCTGAAAACCTGGGTGACAAAATCCTGCTATGATTCTTAGCTCAGGGAGTTTTTCTTTCTGCTGCAGTGCCAAACTGTGCGGTAATGACAGCCTCAGGCTTCCTCGAGTAAAAGTTAGGCAAAGAACGTCTTGAAAACCTTTCTTGCGTTTTCATAGCATGATACTTTAGGCAAAAAGACTAATATAATCTGTCATTATATCAAACTAACATATTATATATTCAGGTCACATTAATATTTAATATCCTACACATGGTATAAAATACACATTCTTGCATCTATTATTCTTGTTGAGAATAACATATGTGAACTGCATTTTGCACACAGCTTTATTTATATTTTTTGTAAACTACACATCAACACATGTTTATGCACTGGGAATGGATGTTTTTAATAAAAATTAATCACAGGAATTTTAACTCATTGTTTTCTAGTCTCACACTTAGGACTCTTTTAGGCGTGAACTAGAGGAAACATAGCCCTTAATAATGTTTTGGGTTGGTTTTTTTTTATAACATCCCTTCCCCCTTGCTACAACAGTCATCACAGAAACAAAGATGGAGAGTGAGGAAACAGACTTGTGTAAAAACCTTAAATGGGTAAAGTAAATAACATTAGTATAATTTGGTAGAAAGCTATGAAGCAGAATTATAATCTTTGGAGAAGTTTTATCAGTGTCTGAGTTGGGTCTAATATTGATTGGCAAGTTTTCACATACTTATTTCCAAAATGGAAGAGTAAAGTCCTCACCTCTTGCAATAATTTCCTACAAGCAGAAAGTCTGAATATATCTTCTTGCTTACGTTAATGTGCACTAGGTCATGCATGCTTTCAAAAATTAATACTAAATCCAAGTTATCTCTGCATATACTTGTGATAAGCTTGTAAACCTGTAAACAACATTCATCAACATATTCACAGCTGAAATTCATTTTGCACCTTTTCCACTAACCCTCTGTTTCAAGAGTCTTGTAGAAATAATTTCCTGATAACATAGAAATGTCAGTCATATTTCCCGAATTTTAATGTCAAGCGTAGTCACCTCACTTTCTGAAAATATCACAAAATACATTTTTAAAGTAAACAGGATTTAACATTTATAAATCTGAAATTATTATAGAGAAAAATAACACTGTGCCAGATAAATTGCCAGCACTAACCACCTTTGGCAACTGAGGTAGCAAGAATATTTCTGCTTCCATCGTTGTCCACAACATAGGCAGACCCCTGAACTTAAGCCTGTGCAATACTGACAGAACAGCCTCCTGAAGCATTTCCTACTTAAAGACTGAGAACAATTTTTCAGTTAAATTTTTATTCCTTAAGCTATACTTGATGATAAACAAGCTACAATAGCGTTTCATGCCTGTCATTCTCCAAATAATCTAACCTAGTCAGATGCATCAAATATAACTATCAATGTGTGATTTATAAAATATTTCCTATTAGAGTAGGGGGTTTTTTTAAATATAAAAGGAAAACTTTATATTTTTCTACTACAAAGAAGAACATGATTGCTGAATACAAATACCTGAAGGACTGCAGTGTATTTGAAGCCGTGATTTTCAGATTAAAAGCCAGTTTGGGGTTTTTTTTATTTTGTTTTATTTTATTTTACAGGTAAGAGACCTGACCACATCACTTGTACAGAACGTGCATTGGGGATCCAGACACTTTGGTTGCTGTTGACCACTATTTTCCTATTTCCTGCAGATTACAGTTGATAAAAGACACTGCTAACATTAAAAAATATACATTACCACACATATATATTTGCCTTGGACACAATGTCACCTCAGCCTGCAGCTCACTACACACATATAAACAGTCTAAAACAGGAAACAGAAGACAGTGAAAATTTACAGTACATTTTTTGCCTGATCCCTACAGCCATTAGGCTAAGTGTTTTGGAAAGGAAAATTCTAAGCTATGAAGTATATTAATTATCAATAGGTTTTCCCCAGAATGCTTATGTACTTCAGCCTCTACGCACATTAAGCACTTCAGGATAATAATTAAAAAAGCTATTTTCTAGGCAACAATACAAAAATAAAAATAAAAACAAAGCACCATTAAGTAAATGAGTTTTTACCTAATGGCAGTTAACTCCAGTCATTAGTTAAACTATATTAATGCACATTACTCCTTTTGTCAATAATTTAATATTATCCAAAATAACTTACACAAACATAGATAAGGATTTAAGAAAATAGAAGGAGGAATTAATCTAATGCTCCCTGAGTCAATAAAGGAATCCTGCGAAGTCAGTTCCAGTTCTTACTTACAAACACAAGAGAGATGGGCTAGGGTAGTCACGCATAGATTTCCAGAGGGAAAAGGGAGCTTTAGGTTTCCATAATTGGCATCACCAAGTGCCACAAATCATAGTGACAACTGCCAAGTTTATGAATTAGGAGCTGGAATTAAGTCCCTCAAATTTGGATCTTGCTGCCATTAAATATCAAATTTGGACTCCTAAATACTGATGATATGTGCCATTAGATATCAAGTTCAGAGTCATAAATGGTAATGACTTACATGGAACAATTAATACCAGTGACAGATCAGGTCTGTAGTCAGAGAGTAAAACTTTCTATGCTGTTTACCTAAGTTCTCAGAATAAATGAAAATTAATACTATGTTCTTTATTTTCCGACAAACAGTGTGTTATGATAATGGCTTTTACTTTGTTTTTAAAAAACTGCATGACAGTTGAGGATGGAGTGATCCTGCAGCTGTAAATTACCATATTTACTGTCTTTCTAAGTTAAAATTATAGCTGTATTACAATATGTTTTTAAAACTATGATATATTTATTAAGGGAACAATTAAGAGAGATGCCACAATTGCAGCTAGTGCAGAACTGGATCATTGCTCAGGGGAAGAGATAAATCTCACACTTCCTGCAAATACCGCTTTCTTCTCTTTAATATCATTCAGATTAGTCAAGATATGCACTGATCAATAATCTCAGTTTGCAAATTCTGACCCTCTAATTCTGATTCATGACAAAATGTTGCAAATGGGTATGCCAGGAAAATGCTACTACAAACCCATGCTCTTTCTTTCCCTTGAAAACTTTTGCAAATGCGTGCAATTCATTCAGTTACTATATTTAAAATGCACTATAAACCTCACTTTATCAGACTCTTGAGTTTTCACAATTAGGTTTGTTTTGCAACAATGTCTCCTTTAGCATACATTAGGTAAAACCAAATTTTCTCATGCACCTATGGCATTGCTTTTTTAAAAATTACTCTTTTAAGGTCATTTAATAGTGCAAATAAAAAGTAATTTCTGACCAATTTATTTGATGTCTCTTCATTATTTATTAGTATGCAGTAGAGAACTAATGTATCATGGCCCAAACATGACCTAAATGTCATTTTATTCTTACTCTTTCTTTAAAACAATTTTCACTTCTTTGTATTCCATCCTTAAACAGGTCCTAAATAGAGCATTTCTTGGTAAACTCTCAAGTTCTTCCTGCAGTAATTAAAGTTTCAGGTTTTTAAAGTAACTCAACATGCTGTGCAGAGTCGACAGAGTGCAACAGACAGCTTTTAGCACAAAAAGGAGCGGCACCATATTGATCATATAAGGTGGTTCTCTCACTCCATTTTACTGGGGAAGAAAACAACAAAATATTATGCTCTCTTCTAACCTATTTCTGACTTTTCCTCTGAAACCTGTAAATGAAAGACTTAATTTCTCTAATGCAAAACAGATACTGTGATATTTGAATTAGAGAGACTGGAAGAATACATACAGGTGTGTATTAAAATTCAGAGAAACATCCTTGTCTGGGAGTCTACATCTTCCATTTCCTCAGTGCTACATCTTGCATTCAGATCTCAATGTCAGATTTTCCACAGCACAATGACACTTCAAAGCAGCACTTGTCTGTGCTGAAGTAATGTGATGGCAGAATTAAAAGGATGATCCACAATCTGGTGATAAACTAGAGCTCATTAAAAATAAGAACATTCTCCATAATTTTAAGGTGAAAAGATATCTTTTATCAGGCTTTAAAATTTGCATTAGTTTTACAGGAAGGCAGCATCTGAGCTGTTAAGTAAGAGGGTAGCTGTTTGGACATGCATGCTAACATTTTCTGACCCTGCTTCTACTAACACATGTGGGACCATGTGTACGACTGTGTCTCTGTTTCATGGCAATGTCGAGAAAATTGCCTCACAGAAACTGATAATTGTCACAAGATGTGATGACATAGAACCTATAATTTTAGACAAGGTGATTGCTTCTAGGAGTAACTGGTCAAAGAAACCACAAGTAGAAGAGCAAATCTTCAGGTAGTTCTGAGCAAAGCACAGTGCCTTGTGTTCAAGATGAAGTTATTGAAGAAATACTCTGAAATACTCTACCTACTGTTATCTTCAAAGAAGAAAGCAAGCAAAAAAAATCCACTATAGTATATTAAAATTCTAAGAAGGGAAGAATATAAGAAGTAGGAATCTTATTAAAAGTAAATTGAGAATAGCCAATTAGATGAGACCCTTGTAAAGGGCATGGAGCCTATCTTAAAACATGATATTATAGGTTCAGGGCATGCCATGTATTAACTACAACAATCAGTCTTCAAAAACCCATCACAAAAAAATGAAACCCCAAAAGTTAATCAAAGAAAAAGCTTGAATAGCTAAATATAGTGGCTAGTAAAAATAAAAATACATTCTTCTAAATTAAGAGTATAGAAATCAAAAGTAAGGAAAACAGAGAATGTACAGTATGTGGCAAGTTAGATTTGAAATCATTGGCAAGTCAAAAAGGTTTTGAGAAATAATTTGCTAAGATCATAAAAAATGTCTATAAAACCCTGTTCTAATACATTAGAAGGAGGAACCAGGCAAGGGCCTGTAAGGTTGAGAGATGACAGAAAAAGAACTCAAAAAGCCTGTTTGTGGTCATCACAGAAAAACAGAGATGTCAATAGAAGTCGTTTTAGATAGAATGAGGAAAACATGTAAATAGTCATATGGATTCAATGGTAGTCATTAACCATTTCTAAGGGATAGCATTTTAAAACTATCATGTGGTCTATTTCATCTGTTTTTAAATCGTGGGCTCACACAGAATGGCTGAGGCACGATAGAACCCCTGGAGATCATCTAGTTAGCTGGGTCATCCAGAAGAGGTTGTTCAGGCCCACGTCCAGTTGAGTTTTGAATATGTCCAGGATAGAGACTCCATAACTACAACCAGTTTCAGTGTTCATCATTCTCACAGTAAAAATAAAAGTCTTTCCTTATCTTTAAGTGGAATTTTCTTTATTTCAGGTTGTACACATTGCATCGTGTCCTGTCAAGTAGAGCCCAGTTACATCTTCTCTACTTTCCACACCAGTTATTCATGAACATGAATCACACAGCCCTGAATCTTCCCCTGCTCCAGGCTGAACAGCCCTTTCTCTCAGCCTGTCCTCATATGACAGCTGCTCAAGTCAGTCCTTTAGTCATCTTTGTTGCCCTTCCCTGGAGTTCCTTTGAGCATGACATTAGCCAGTTTTCAGTCCACCTCATTGGCCACTTATCTAGTCTGTACTTCATCAGTTTGTGTATGAGGATCCTACAGGAGACGGTGTCAAAAACCTTAGTAAATTCAAGATAAACGACATTCACTTTGCCTGTGTCCACTAAGTCAGTTACCTGACTGTAGGAAGCTATCAGGTTGGCAAGGCATGATTTCCCCTTCATAAATCCAGGTTGGTGGCTTCCAGTCCTTAAGCCTTAAAGAGGATTCTATGATCACTAAAACCAAATCCCTTCTGTCAAGATCAGTTGCCCTTCAGCTTTAGCCCTAAACACAAATCCTTCATGTTCCCCCTTGGGTACACAGGGGGACTGAGGCTCCCTTTCTATCTGGAGTCTCAAGAAGACCCAGTCTGTCGCCTTCTTATCACCTCCAGCACTATTTTCTCCTTTCTCAACCCCTCTGCTTAGCCTCTGTCCTAGAGTCAAGAAGAATGGGGAAGTGACAGCAGAGGAGGGCTTCAGCAACATCTGTGGAAGTACCTGTCCTACAGCCATACCAGGGAAATCAATAAAAAGCATTATAAAAGATTAGACTTACTGGATGAAAAGATTAATTTAATATGTTAGGGAAGCAATAGCCACAATCTTTTATGGAAGGAAATAAATCGTAAAAAAATCTACCAGAATTCTTTGAGGAAAGTAACCATGGACAGACGAGTGCAGTGAGGGCAATATAGCATGCATGGATTTCCACATCACTTTTGACAAAGTCCCACACTAAAATTTCTGTAGAAAATAATGTACAAAGGAGAAAAGAGGTGTGGAGAGGTCATAAATTAATATAGGCTTAAACACGAGAAACAAAATAGCCAGTATTTACTGCAAGGAGAAGGTTACTATTTGAAGAACCCTGCACAGCTCCTATGTAAAGGCATCTTATTGTTCAGCATGTCCATAAATAACTTGGAAAGGAGAATGGACAGGGAGTTGAACATACTGGTACTTCTTAATAATGGGTCAAAACTAAAATGGACTATCACTAGTCACAAAATGCTCTCATGATGCTGGTTGCCTAGTTAATAAAATGGTAAATGTAATAGAAATGCACAGGAAAAACTCTCCGGTTTCTACCTCTCAGACAAAAGGCTTCAAAAATCTTGTGGATATTTGTCCTTATAAGTTTAGTGTTCAGCTGTAGACTGAAGGAGAATATAATATCAGGAAAGGAGTATAGAACAAATAAAGAACAAACAAAAAGTTCTTAACGATGCACACATCTCTTTAATATATGAATGCTGAATGCTGCATATTGCTCCAGTAACCCAATTCAGAAAAATAACGTATAAGTAATATGAGAAACAGAAAGAAAGATACAAGGATAAAGAAGTTACAGAGTTAAAGTCTTTTTAACACTTTGGGAAGGACATAACTTTTGTGGAAAGAGCAAGAGTTGTCTGACTGTACTGCCAGAATTTCAAAGAAAGAGATAAAATTTATATGGTGTGTAAATATGAAAGATTTTCTCTTCCTCAGAATACAATAACCAGGGGTATCAAATTAAGTTATCACAGAGCTGTTTTAAAAAAAAGAAAGGAGAGATGGGATAGAAGACAGATAGAAGAAAGGATAGATAATTAAGCTGCAGAAACTTTTACCACAGGATATATGAGATGCCAGAAAACTGATGTGTCCAGAAGCAGTTAAATAAACTCACAGAAAGGTTTGTGAATAGCATAAAACACAAATATGGATACCTGCACTTCAGATAGGAACCTCTGCTTCAGGAAAGACTGTAACTACTGAAGTCAGATGGTTAGAGAACAGGAAACATTGTTTTGTTTTTATAGTCTTTCCCTAACCATCTGCTGATGCGCACATGCAAAACAGGAGGCAAGTCAAACTGGACCTTTAGCAGGAGCCAGTACAGAGGTTCATATATTCTTTTAAATGAGATAAACGATTTCCCTAAAGTCTGAAATACTGTAACATCCCAAAGTTTTCCTTAAGGTAGTTCATTATGAATTAGCTTGAAGATTGCAGAAAATAAAGAATAACAATTCTGCTGTAACAAGCCTACTTTATGTATTTCTAAAGAAGAAAACAAACCCCTCAATTAGTAGCAGCAGGGTATGTTAGATGTATGTTAAATTGTAGTCCTTTTATTTTTTCTTCTGAATGAGTGAGAAGTTAAAAAGCCAAAGAATTTGATTAACTCTGATCTATACTTTTATTTGAAAACTATGTCACTCTTCTGGAAGCTTTCCACCCGTTATTGCATTCCTAATTATCAAGGTGAACATGTTAAATTTGCTTTATCTACTCTTTACCTTTAAACGAGCATTTTCTCACTGGATTTCAGCTAAACACAGCTGGAAACTCCAGATAAACGCAGACATTTCTGATGGAGACCAAAATGTCTCTCAGATGTTCCCTCAAATGTGCTAAAAAGGCTACAAACTGAGTCACTTCCACGGTAATGGGATTAGAAATAGCCTGCAGGGAAGTATGTGCCAAATGGTGCCAGCTAGCAAGGATTGTAACAAAAAAACTGTGACATTATAAAAATACCTCAGAGTGAGGCTCTGGGTGGTGGAATTGTGACTTGCCAGCTCAAAAGAATGTGCCTCATTAAAATGACTGGATTATGCTGAAGCAGTGATTTGTGCAGAAACATGATCCTGCTGATAGCTGAGTAGCTAATCTTTTTCAAAAACCTTGTCAGTTGACCATCAAATTCAGAAACGTCAATTAAAGCTGAAAGGGTGGAAAAAAAGATGGTGAGAGGGCATTGTAGGGAAGAAAAGGAAGGAAGGAAGGAAGGAAGGAAGGAAGGAAAAGGAAGGAAGGAAGGAAGGAAGGAAGGAAGGAAGGAAGGAAGGAAGGAAGGAAGGAAGGAAAAGGTGCAGAGGGATCAAGCTTTAGAAGTTTGGGGTTTCTTAAAACTTTAGACATATGGAAAAAATGCATTGCAATATATGGCAAACATTAAGAACAAGCAATCTTTTTAACCCTGTAGTCTATTACAGAAAACATTTGGAGACAATATGTTCAAATTAGCTCTTAGCTTTCCAGGGAATTTCACAGGAGCTGAAAGCCCCTGTCTGATGGAGACTGTAATAAAGTGTTGTGGGTGCTCAGCATTTCTGAATCATCTGTTTTGCCCATAAAGCCTGAGAACAGTGCTTAGGGCACTGATGCCAAAACCTGCATTATCCACATATTAGAGCTATGTATGTGTTTGCCTCTTCAGACAGGTTTGTATCCTGTAAAATACCATTATTCCCCATCAATTACTATCTGCAAAGTAACTGACACAACCCTCACCTGTAGAAAGTTAATCAGCAGCTATAGAAGCACAGCCTTTGGATGAACATCTACTCTTTCCAGGTGGAGCAAGTCAGATTGAGTACTAATAGAAAAAGACTGTCCCTTACCAGATACGTGTCTACATGGATGCCCTCAGCCCTGAAATACCTGGGACCACTCCTCCCCATCCTGTTTCCGTTACGAGTGTCATATAAAATATGGGGGGAAAGAAGACAGGTAAATTGAAGAAAATCAAGCAAGAATCCTAGCTCATGCCAGTGTGTTTGTTTATATTCCTGTTACTTCTGTTAGAAAATTTCTGGTTTAGGATGACCAGTGTGCTTTTCACTTGCCAACGCAGTGTATTTCCTGATCTAAAAAAGGACTGTCACTCTCTCGTTCTTGTCTCTTCAATTATAAAAATAATTGCAAACAAAATCTTTACATTATCACACAATCACAAAATGGTTGGACCTCTGAAGGTCATGTAGACCAACATCCCTGCTCAAGTAAGGCCACCCAGAGCCAATTGCCCAGGACCATGTTCTGGCAGCTTTTGAGTATCTCCAAAGATGGAGATTCCACAGCTTCTCTGGGAAACCTCTGCCAATGTCAGCCTTGCAATAAAGTAGTGCTTCCTGATGTTCAGAGGCAATCCCTCATGTTTCAGCTTATGTCCATTGCCCTTGGTCCTGTCACTGGGCACCATTGAAAAGAGCTTGGGCTGTCCTCTTTACATCCTCCTTTCAAGTATTTATTTACATTAATAAGGTTGTTCATGAGCCTTTTCTGCTTCAGGCTGAATGGTCTGAGTTCTCTCAACCTTTTCTAATACAACAAATGCCCCAGTCTTAATCATCTTTATAGCCTTTCCCTGTATGTGCTCCAGCATGTCCCTGTCTTGTGTTAGGGAGCCCAGCACTGGACCTAGCACTCCAGGTGTATTTCATCATGGCTGGGTAGAGATCACCTCCCAACTCGTGCTGGCAATACTTTTCCTAATGCATCTCTTGATACCCTTAGCCTTCTTTGCAGCAAGGGCACATGCTGGCTCACACTCAACTTGATGCCCACCAGGACCCCCAGGACGCTTTCTGCAAAGCTGCTGTGTAGCTGGGAGGCCCCAGCATATATTGGTGCATGAGGGTTGTTTGTCTCCAGGGGCAGCCCATTTCTCCAACATTTTGGTGTCTCTGGATGGAAGCGTGATCCTCTGGCACATCAGCCATTCTTCTGAGTTTCATGTCATCAGAAAGCTTGCTGAGGGACGCTGTGACCCATCATCCAGATCATTAAGGAAGATGTTAAACAGGACTGTACCCGGTATTGATCCCTGCATTTCACCAATAGTTACCAGCTTTTAACTAGACTTTGTGCCACTGATCACCATGCTCTGAGCTTAGTCTTCCAGCCAGTTTTCAATCCACTTCTCTGCCTGCTCATCTAGCACTTATATCAACAGCTTGTCTATGAGGATCTTATGGGAGGCAGTATCAAAAGCCTTCCTAATGTCCAGGTAGAAAATATCCACTGCTCTCCCTTGATCTACAAGACTAATAATTTCATCATAGAAGTTAATCAAGTTGATCAAGCATGAAATTTTAATGTGAAACAAAATATGTGCATGAAAAAACAAGGGGATTTGTTCACGAAGGACTTGTGAAAAATCATTTAATACACTCAAGTCTTAAGTCAATAAGTAATATACTTATGAATTTTCATTAAAGCTTCTTTTCTATCCCAAGGGAATATACTGATATAACAGTATTCAAATCAGAGGTGAATAAGAGTCTTTGAAATCTCCATGGTGGTTGGAACTATAAATTAGTATAGTCTAAGGTCTGAAAATAGTTCAAGATGAATTATTTGGACTTAAAATATATTCCTATAATTTTGCATTTTTTCTGCTGAATGGCCAGAAACTACCGATAATTCTTTGTTGTATTTTTTTTGAGTAGCAGGAATCTCTTTATTGAATTATTTAAAGACTCATTCATTTAGAGTAGCAAAACATCAGAATTAATAAGGATAAATAAAATCAAAACCTAAGTTTAGAAGAAATTCAAAAAATATGATTTGAACTAGAAATACTGAGCTCCTCTGAACACTTAAACCACTAAAAAAAAGACCAATAAAAAATTCCTGAGGTAAAAACCAAGTAGTCATATTCAAATAACAACAGAAAGTAGGAAACAAACAAAAAACTCCACATAATGAAATGTGGTAAATCAGACTGTGGGTGACATGTTCAAGTCAGCATGAAAAAAGAAAATAACAAAGGTCATCGTGGACAGGACTTCAGTTTTGCAAATGAAACAGTTAACAGAACTAAATTCTACTTGATAATCATACAATACTACTGGGATTACAAACCAATATACAGATTAGATTGTTTCCTAACAAGGACAGAATGGCTTTGGTGTCTGTTTTATTCAGTATTACATTTTTTTAGTTTTACGACACAGGCTGAACTTGACCCTAATCTCACACCTTTCTTTGGGTTAGGCCACTGTTTTTTCTCCCATTTCTTTTCCATCAAGATCTGGCTGAATCTTTAAAAAGATGATGTTTTGGCTCAGATTAATTTAGTTTTTTATATATTTTTTGGTTTCTCTTTTCACCCTGGTAAACATGTTTACTATCATTCTCGTACCCATGCTGGTATTCCCCATATCCATGGTAATCTTTTTGGGTTTTTTTAACCTTGTCTGTTCCTATCCTGTTTTGCAATTAACATCAGCAACAATATTAGGTAGTTCTGCAATCCTTATTGCCATGGATCCAAATCAAACCTAAAACGTAAGTGAATAAATTCAGAGAGCCAAAAGGTAAACCGAGCCTGTGATTAAGAACTTAACAAGAAAACTACAAAGTAGAATTCCAGTTGAGGTCAAAAGGTAGCTAAGTATAAACTCATATAATTAATTTAGCATTCCTAGGATATATTTAGGACCTCACAATGCCTTTTGCTTTTGTTTTTACATCTCTAAATTCTGATTAATGTATGTTGCAGCGTTAGGTATTTGTGATTTCTCTCAGCTTCTGGGTTTCCTTTTGCTTTAGTTAATCTTACCAGAAAAGTCAAGCTCAATTACTAGCTCTGGGAATTCAAGTGAAATACTGAGGTGCATCATTCATTTTTCAAAATACTATATATATTGACATGCAGGCCATTCAATACACAGTTTTTTAAAAATCTAAATAACAGTCCCTTTTAATAAAAGCTGTTCAGCATTTTTCTGCTTATTTGCTTGAAAGTTTCCACTCAGTACATATAACACCAAATACTGTGTATTCCATTTACCAGCAGGCGAGTGCTCTAACGTTAAAATTAGATCCTGTTCCTTTATCTGCAGAAACATATATGATATTCTATATGCAACTGAACGCCATTGCACTACAGTTTCTCATTTGAATATTCTCAGTGAACATACTGTGTTAAAGGCAGTCATCTGCATTAGTGCACTGGTTCCATTCATTTCAGTCATCTGTTCCTTAATGTACTTTGTCTAAATATTTTATGAAATAGATGTCAGGCATCTTAACTGGCTTTTGTTCTCCCTGTTGTTCTATGATTAAATACTTCCTTGGTAAACTCCAAGAGGAAAGAAGTCTTTAAAATTATGTTTGAGATAAAGAAATAAACTTTGAGACTGAGTCACTTGCCACTCTTCCATTCGGGTGCTTCAAGGCATATCTTATGCATCGTTAGGTAGAAAGTTCAGGGAACCGACTGACTTCAGCAGAGCTATGGCAGCTAAAACCAGCCTTCCAGGAAGGATGGCAACCAGCAGTTTCACAGGCACCTTTACTTTGAAATATTCATGATCTTTAGTCAAGGCTGTGTAGACTTTTTTGTTCTCAAGTTGTAAAGTGTCTAAAATGGACTGAGAAATTCTGCATCTTATTTCTACATAAAAACCATATAGCAATGATTTCATACTAAAAATGGAACACCTTTTAATTTCACTGGTGTAAAAGAGGTAAGGAACTATTAAAAAGATGTGACTGGCTCCACAGATTCAGCAGGTACAGATGCTCGGATAAATCAGTTTCCCATATTAGCTAATTTTTTAGATCAGCTACTTTTCAACATCAGAATATTAATACCCCAAACTTATTCCTTAGTTTCACCTAAGCCCTAGACTTTCTGACTTCCAAGTCACCAAATCAGTTACATTATGGTGGATCCTTTCCAAGTTCAGGAATAAACAAGAGGAAAAGTATTTATGAATCAGATTTGCCCTGTAATCATACATCAAATTCAAGGTCCCAAATTCTAGGTCCTAAGCTTTTCTTATCTGACCATTCCTGCTTGAGTATTTGTACAGCACTAAACACAAGTCATCATAACTTTTGACTGGCCTCTTGGCCATTCCAGTAGAGCCAACACATTGATTACTAAACTTTGCCATATGAGTAACATTTTGAAAATAATTAACACTGACCTTTCGAAAAGCATATCTAAACCCCCTGATGTGGCAGACTGCACCAATAAAATTACAATATACAGCTCCTCTGGAGGCACACGTTTTAAGATTTCTACATCTTAAGAGCAAGACAGTTTCAACTGACTGTGCAAGCAAGTATTTCTTTCTCTGCTGCAAAACAGCAGGGCATGTTTTCTGTGTTTTGGATCAAACCCCAGAGAAAACCAGTAACAGGTCTTAAGTTTTACCATTTACAATTCTTAGGTTCATAAGAACGGATTAATACTGTGTCATACTTTGTATTTGGTATGGCTATGAGGGTAATGAAAACTCACAATTGTTAATTCCAGAAGTGGCAGTGTGGTACACTAGATGATGTTAAGTATGCTATCGCCTTTGAATATGCTGTGGTTTGAGGGTCTGGCCCCATTCTTTGCTATTATGTAGGTTGCTGAACTCCTGAAAGAGGATGAGTGCTCAGGAAATTATATTACCAGAATACTATAATGGTCAAGGCAATACTATATTCTGTTTTTCTCTTCTCCATGCTGAATGATGGGTTAAGAACTTCATTCTCTTTATAAGTTATAGGAAAAGAAAGAATGTATGCTGGGCCAGACACCACCTGATTTAAAAATGACACTGCTTCAGTTGCCTACCGTGAAGCTAGATGCACTATATTTCAGTTGATGAGACAATCCTACATGTCTATTATTATGAAATAAGAAAATAATTGTGCAACGACTCAAATGCTGTTCCTTAGACACAGA
The DNA here is from genome assembly GCA_033558235.1 of Neomorphus geoffroyi. Lineage (NCBI taxonomy): Eukaryota > Metazoa > Chordata > Aves > Cuculiformes > Neomorphidae > Neomorphus > Neomorphus geoffroyi. Next base: position 71,630,588 of record JAUMJM010000005.1, on the reverse strand, counting down.
AAAGCTTTTCTTTGATCTATAACCCCGATTCAGTATATAAAATCTGGTTACACATATTCCATATATACAATATGAACAGCAGTTTTAATTAGGACTATATAAAATCTTGATATATGGATATTTATCAGCTAAATTGTTGAAATATTATTCCTCAGCAACTTTCGAAATCCCACTCATTTCCAGCAAGTTGGTACATACAGGTCTAGAAAGGCACATAAAGCAAGGATGTAGTGGGCTGTAACTGTGAAATATTACAGCTTGTTTCTGCCTCACAGATTTTAGATTAGCCTTTACTGTCTAGAGGCACTGTTGAATAATACGCCACTATGAAGTACTAAGGACCGAATTCTCATTCTACAGATTTGTCCTGTATGGTAAATAATACATCATCTCATCTCTCTGCTTTCCTTCTCTCTTTAATCTTTCAGATATTATTTTATCTCTGCTTGCATATATATAAAATATATATCCTGATTCATAAATTAATTGAAGATGCAATCACTATAACAGGGAATGAATAAAAATTTCTCTGTGACTTTCAGGACCTATGAACATAATAATTCCTCTGGCACAGCTAATTTCTACAGCTGAAAAAAAGATTGAAAACTCTGTTTCTTTGATTGCCCAGAAACATTCTCAGACACAGCCCAAGTCCTGAGGTTTGGGAAAGCTGGAACCTTAGCTGGGTTTTGCAAATTAACCCACAAATACAGGACATGCATCTAGCTCCTGTAAAACAACACTGGTTTCTTAAACACCCTCTTGCCATATTTCACGACTCCAGTCTGAAGATCCCCTCCTGCGCTCCCTGGCTATCCTAACCCTGTGGTGGAGACAATAGAGTCAGAATTAGGCATTGGCATAATTTCTGGTATAACCTCTTCACAAAGCCTGAGTGCCCTTTCTGTGCTGTAAACACCTTTTAAATAGGGAGTCAGGCCAGAGATCAGAGAATATCCTTGGGGAAAACAAGCATGTATCATCTTGTCCCCAGTAAAGTGAGAAGGTTATTCAGCTGTTATTGTAGTCCTGAATCTGCTAAACAGCCCTCGGCGTATGGAAGCACGTTAAGTTTATTCAGTCTGAAAGATTTCACAGATAACGGAGAGATCAACTTTATTTTAAAAAGAGGAAACTCTAACCATATTTGAGACTGAGAAATGAACATATCTGAATTGCAATCACTGGATACAAACATCAATTTCTCTCCCTCACAGATCAGGGACTTATTTTTCAAAAATATGCACAAATTTAAAATAACCTCAGTGCAAAAATATCTTAATGTCTAACTTAAACTGCTCATCAGAACTGTCAAACGCTCCTGTCACGAGTACCCAGCCCAAACATAAATTTGGTGAATCCTACACTCTTTTTTTTTCTTCTCATGTATAGAGCACTAAGGGAAAACGTAGAAGAAATTATTCTAAACTTTAGGGTTTCGGTTAAAATTTACTGTGGGCTATTAGCAAGCAGTAGTCCAGTATCATGAGAGAATCATAACTGTAAATTAATGTAATCATAATCATATAACAAAACAAGTGGGTGCTCGTGTCTCTTTGGTATAGCTTGTTTTTTGTAACCTACTGGTATTGTTTGACAGAGTCCCTTCATGTCTCTCCACTCCTTCTCTCCAGAGAAGAGTAAGGCTTCTCTGTTTGAGCAAAGGGAGCAGAAGAATCTGAAAGCAGACCACTGTATCCTGCTATTTCTCCCTGTCCTCTTTAGCATGTCTCAATAAAGCAGAGCTTTTCTCTATCTCTGCCTGTGTAAATGTGATTATGGGAGCTTAGGAGTTCTAAGGGGGTGATGGAGACAGAAGGGAGTAAGCCAGCTGTTGTCTACTCTTTGCGGCAGCTCCTGTCCTGAGGGCAGTGGGAGACACTGTCATTAACACCCTCTCCACTGACCCCTAACAAATTTGTCCACAAAGTTTAGATGGCCCTGATGAAGCTACTGGTTTTGCACAGTATGTCTATGCAAATTAAAGATAATAACCTAATAATTATTGCAATCTATAAATTGGAAGAGATTCTCTGTAGGATGAAGTTACACAAAAGTCTCTTGAATATTAAGTTCTTTTTTCTTGCCAATAACTTAAAAAAGCCTTAGGATTTCGAAAAGTGGAGTGAGATTTTAAAAAACCAAACCAGTAAAGCATATATTCTTTATCTAGTCACTGATATGGATTAACTCTGTAATAGTCATAAAGCATCTCAGGCACCCATGTAGAAAAGAAATATCATTCATACACCTCATGAGACGTTTATACTCAATCCACAAGAAAAAATATTATGTACATACTTAATGTAAAACAATCCATATCAATACTAAATAAAAATAAAATCCAGTAACAAATTTTCCTGTGTGAAACTGTGTATTCCTGTCAATGCCTGGGTACTATTTAATCAACAGAAGTCTGTGCTGTGGGATTGAAATTTCTCCTTTTCTGACACACATTTATAACCTGGTTTAACATTACACCCATTTAGCCTGGTTAAACCTGGACTGTGCAAAAGAAACACAATGGATTCTTCTAAGTGAAAAAGTCACTAGACTGCATAGATGTGCTTGTTTTCCTTAAAATTAGTGTCATAGACTTCTTTCTAATGAAATCACTTTTTAAAGGAAAAAACAAACCAAACCAAGATATATGATTTTTTTTTGAGAAGATGAGACTCAACTTTGTCATGTTTAAAAACATAACACCACAAATAAGATACTGGTTTGGGTTTTTCCTGGTTTCATCAAGCTCTATGTTACACGAGCAAGGCAAAATTGCATACCTTCAGTGGTCCTTGATAATTTTACTTATCCTTTTACTATCCTTACCTTTTTTTTTTTTTCTCTGTGGGTACTTTAGCAATGTATGCATTCATGTGAGATTTTCTGTTTCAATAAACTAAATCCAAATTTATAACACCCTAAGTCTGCATTATGAAATTTCTGGCATTATGTACGCAATGCTGTCTTCAATTGCAGCAAAAGTCCTGTCAAAAAGTCATTAAAACCACTGCTCATGCACCATAAATTATGCTAAAGAACTCCTGCTCTAGTTTCAGCACAAACATGTACTTCTAGCCTCTTAAATTGTCACTTGATAACTAATCATATTCTGACCTGAGGACTGTATTTAATTAGAGGACGGTGACACAAGAACATTTGCGATATATGCATCTAGGCATTGTGTCAGTAGGCATTTTTCTTATGTTACAATGTTTGCAATCCTGACATCACTTCCTAATGTGCTAATTAGAGCAGGTTGACTAAGAAAAATTGTCGAGTCTTGTGTACAAAATAGTTTATGAAAATCATCAAAGAGTTAATACATTTTTGAAATATAAACTAAAGTGAAGCTGTGTTTACAGCAGAAAATAATGGAAAATATGTCAAACAATTTCTTTAAAAATATAAACAGAGTGAAATTTATCCAGCTAGATAGCCTCATTATATGGTTTCTTCTTTTTGAACACTTTTGTTTTTTAAAAAGTAGAAATACTTGTAGAGTATTATAGAGAGATGAAAAACTCTATGTTTCTGTTCTTTCTGGCTTTTACTTTTTTTTGGGTCAGTACTCTATGGAACCAAAAGATGTATCCATGTCAGCTGAGAATAAATTCCATAAAATAAAAAGTTGTATCTAAGAGTCTGTCTGGCACGATGAATTATCTGATAATATCCGGTCAGCATTTTCACCTTTCTAAATGGAACTGTATACATATTTATATATGAATATATATGTAGCATAGAGTCAGCAGATCAGCTCAGAGTTTCTGAAATATTATGGAATACTAGGTTTTATTTCATATCTGTCATCCTGATTCAATGACTATTTAATCCTAGCACAGCTCAATGTATCTCCATACTAAGTGCCAGCCTGTTAGAGACATTCAGAAGTCACTGGGAATCTGCACTAATGAATACCCACCTTCAGGGATACTTCTGCATAGAGCCCCAGTGCTTTATAATTTAAATTCTACTGCGATAAGAAGCAATGGGTACTCTGCTCAGCTAAACGGTTTTACTGAAATGCTTTACTATCATTGAAATACTGAAATACATATAAGACAGCTCACTCATTCAAACAGGAAACGTTAAAGCTTAACTTGGCAGTATAACATGGAAGCTTGATAATGGCTTTTACTTTTTACGGAACTGACGTTTAGGATACAAACAGGGGTGAGGGAATGAGAAAACAATTTCTGGTGAAAAGGGCACTATTAAGAAGCAGCTACGGTTGCTTTTATATTCCCAAGACAGCTACTGAAGTTATGAGATCATTGCCCTGGCTTTCATTCATCTTTGTTAGGAGCTCGTATTTTCTTTTCTCAATTCCAGGCAGGCCCCTTTGAGGGGTGTTCCTGTTTGGAGTATGAGGACAAGATGTGTCTCCTCAGTCGTGGAGGGTCACTGGGCAGCAGAAGCAGGGGATGCCTGGTTTACCGCTGCTTTGCTCTTCGTATGAGGGGTTGGCTCCCAAACCAAAGCTCCAAACCAAAGCCTTTACTTACAACATTGCTTGAAATGTGTATCAAACATTAAGCCTTTTGCTCACCAGAAAGAGGCTTTGCTTAGCTTACTTAATAATCCTTTTATTTTATTTCTGATTAAGCCTTAATTGTTGATAAGTATTACTAACCTTAATACACTCGATTTACCTTCACTGCAAAAAGCCATGGCTTCCTTGAATGGTAATTTGCAGCATTTTACTTCAACGGGTAGAAGTCCCAGAAAGGAATCCATCTTCTTTTTATTGGACACATAAATATGGATTTCAAAGGAGACAGCCTTAGTATTTAAATTAAACTTCTGCAGAAACTGAAAATTGCTGTTTCTAGGGACTGCCTATTGAAGAAATAACTCTTCCATTTGCCTTTTTTTAAAAGGCAAAACAGTAACACATATTTTTTTGCATAAACCTTGTTCAAAGTTATATTCAAAAAATGCTTACCCCTTTAGAAAGATAAATGGCAGATCTTGCTGGGTTGTTGCAAGACAGAAGTTAATATCAGCACCCGTTTTTCACTCCTCTTATCATCAATCATGTCCATAAATGCAGGCAGAAAATAAAGGAAAACCCAAACAAATAAAAAAGTCTGCAAAAGTTGTGCATGATAAACTTTAGCTAAAGTTTTTGAAATCAAGAATTCCTATTTGAAATTAATGCCTATAACTTGCACTATGATAGTTAAAGTATCCTGAGAGATTATCTTAAAAAAAATAAGACAGCAAACCGGCAAGTACTATGCTAAACAAATGAAAAGGATATCTAATAGTAAATAATGGAAAAAAGATTTAATCGGATGTAGGAAGGCGGTGCATTTAAAAGATTAACAGACAGCAAAGGCAGTTCAAGGCATATGAATGCATTATTATGATGACTCTGTTGAGCTGGTATCACACAGCTCTGTGAATGATAAAATAGAAGAAATACAGAAGACTAAGGAAGCCAAGATTTACCGGTGTGCACCACTTATGATTAATGCTGAGCACTAAGATGAAAGACAAATTGAAATGCATTTGATAAGCTTTTCTTCTGTGTCTCTGTACTTATTGGAACATTAAGAATGAGAAAGCGCTGCCAAAGGGTCAAAAGTGAAACTAATAAGGAAGTATCTTAAGGAATCTAGGGAAAGGTTTCCTTTAGCAAAGCACCTTAATCATTAGATGACTTCCAGGACAAAGAAATAAAGAAATGAATTAGCATCCTATACTAAGAAAACATATAACGAATTCTGAAAATTTAACTTTGATGTTGTTGTTCAAATGTGTCTTTTCCTTGTTTTGAGTCTCAAAATCAAAATCCAAAAGTAGAAATTGAGCCCAACCTTGAAATTAGAAAATAACCCCCTAATTTTACAAACCTCGAAGTATGTAGAGTCCTAATGCAATTAAAAAATTCATGCATGTGTAAGAAGACAATCACACACATCAGAATGCGGAATCTCAGCGTCAGTGTTTTATATTTGTATCCATATAATGCGTCTTCATGTCTGCATTCATTCACACATTAAAGCAAAGACAGTTTCTCTGAAGTTAGGAAATATTTCAGTTCATCTTCTCTATATACACAGAGCTTTGATTTGCAATCAAGTACTACATTTTCTTGTTACTGGGGAGGTTGGATGCCCTGCATGTAAATTAGGAATATCTAGTTGTGGCATTCCTTGGTTAAGGTGTTTTTACCCAATACCTTTTGGAAAACCTAAGAGATTATTTAACACAGGAAGAAGAAATTGTGTTGGAAATGCAAACATGAATTTTCTGCACAGAATAGAAAAACACCTGTAAAATTCGTCATCTGGGAATGTCAAAATACGATGACTCCATCTGGGTGGCATAGGTCATTTTTTGTTGTAGTTGTTTTCCTAAACCCATGAAAAATAGACAAGATTTAGGCAATCTTGTACCTCAGGAGGGGTGAGGGAGGGAAGAGCTACAGAACATTAGACAGAGTCGAAATACTGAAAGGATACTGGGGTCACAGAGGTGGGTTTTCTTGTGGTGCCAAGAGAGATACGGCATGGAGGACCAGAACAATTTTAAGGAGAAGAAAGCTACTCCTGGTAAGGCAGATCTGCCTCAGTAATTTATCTCTGCCTAAGTGAATGGATGAGGAAGGAAGATAATAGATGAATAAAGAAATTTTTAGCAGCCAGCTTGAGCATTTTTTACATCAGAAATTTTGTCCAGAAAAGAGATCCATTTCCTAAGTGCTCTGTATACGGCACTCCTTTGTAGACCCACAGGAGAGTGTCCAAGTGCCACGGAAGTGCACCCAGGTATTTTTAATGTATTTTGTTATGAACTGTGGATTTTAGCACTACTGAAAAATAAAGGAACACAATATTCGTAGCACGTGGGGGAAAAGCCTTTATCTTTGCTACAGCAGTATTGAGAATCAGTTTGGGTAAAAGAAAATGATCAGACAGGGGATCCTGCTGCAGGTTTACTCCCTCAGGATGAAGAGAAGAAAAGTAACAATTTTCAAAATGACCTAGAAAAATCTATAACAAAGAAATAAAGAGAATAACCACGTTTTTCAGGTGACATTTCAAATAAAAACTAGATTTACAAAACTGAGATGATAATTACAGGACCTAGGGCTGAAGACATGATGTGAAGGGATGTGTACCTCAAGGAGGACATTCTTTATTGCGACATAATGACATATTACACAGAAACAATGAAAACCACAAGAACTGTCATCTTATCTAGGCAAAGAAATAAAGTAACCTATCTCAGACTGCTGCTTCCTCCTCCTCCAGATTTTCTGAATGAAGGTACAGAAAGGACCACAGAAATATTTTCCTCACACAGTTTATTTGAATGTGTGTTGTCTCAGTCTGCAGCACCAGCTTCAAAGAGTGCTCTGGATAACCTGTTCAATACCCCTGTATTAAATACATGTATCATTATGTGACATTTCTGCTAAACTTTAGTTTTCCATGAGTTTCTGTTGAGCATATCCAAACCAACATTGTTCACGCTTTACCTTGTCAAAGACAGTTGTTATTTTCCCCATAGCACAAACCAGGATAACACAACAGTGATATATTTGCAATCAGAGCCAACCCTTAACCAGACTTCAGCCACTTGTTTCACAGCATGTATCACAGTTGCATCATTGCATAACGTTTGTGAAATTTCATTTTTCTAATTATTTAAGTATGCTTGCTTGGATTCCTCCAAACAAATTGCCTGAGGAAGATACTTTAGAAAAGCTTAGTCTGGGCATTTAAGCCTTAGATATGTAAATGCAATTAAAAATACAAGGAGAGAATGTCTCTATTAGTGATTCCACAGGGTGAACACTAATGTGAAAATTTGATCCCCCCACTATAGCTGATAATCACTATCAGATTCCAGTAGCAGTCAAATTTTTTTTGTACTGTAACAGACTGACTTTAAAACCACAGACTCTCATTGAACAGTTGAAGCAGAAGGCTCAGCCATTCAATGGAGCTCAGCTATAGCAGATTGCTCAGGCCCATGTCCAGTTGGGTTTTAAATGGCTCTAAGGACGGAGCCTACACAGCCTCTGTGGGCCACATATTCCAATATTAAATCACACTCAGTGTAAAATAATATTTTCTTAAATTTAAATGGAATTTCCTGTATTTCATTTTTCACCCATTGCCTCCTGTCATGTCACTGGGCACCGCTAAGCAGAGCCTAAATATGCCTTCTCTACTCCCAGCCATCGCGTAGCTGTTCATGTGGAGTCACCATGCACAGCAACAGGATAAGAGGTAGCAGACCCAAGTCGAATCAAGGGAAGTTCCAACCAGATATTACAGAAAACAAATGCTGACAATGAGGGTAGAAGACACTGGGACTAGTGTCCGGAGCAGCTGTGGAGTTGCTGTTCACTCACAAAATTAGTGGACCAGGCCTTGAGCAATCTGGCCTTGGTCTGCTTTGAGCAAGGTTTGGACTAAGTGACCTCCAGAGGTCCTCATGCCCATTCTCATTTACTCTGTTACTCTCAATCTATTTTAAGAATAGAAAGTATGAGTTTAGAATGTATGCCCTAAATATGCCAAGTGGACACAAACAAAAGGACATTTGTTTTCTAACCTTTAATTTAAGCACCTCAATTAGCATATTCTGCTGTTTCTGGATTATCATGTTAAGATTTGGACTGTTTTGTCAAAGTGTTTTAGCAGTTCAGACCTTTTTCCTTCTAGATTTTGTGACTACCTTAAAGCCACAAGAACTACTAGTTTAGCTAGTATTGTCTTAGTTTTTATTTTTCTTTGTGTTTCTTTCACTCTTTCTCTCTTTTTTTCCCCCTTTTTTTGAAACTATTAAGAGCAATGCTTTTGATGATAAGTTCCTAAAGATACATTGATTTCCCGGGTGGTCATTTCAGACATGCAAAGAATTTTAACTAGACTAATTTATCACAGGATAACATAATCTCTCATCCTATGTTCCTCATTGCATGTGACTGGGCTTCTCTTCTAAAGTTGTTTATCAGGCACAAAGTAGATAATTGTTCCAGCGAATCAGAACTGTCTGTATTTTGACATTTTGACAAGCTATTTTAATGCTACTGTCATACATGTCTTGTACAATTACAAGATCTTTTCAAACCAAGGATATTTATTTATTGATTATTTCAATCTTGAGTGTTACTGTCAATTTCTGTAATTTATTGTGCCATGTATGTTTCTGTTACTCACTCATCTCAATTTCAAAATATCTAGGGGCAGCTAAAACACGGAAACTATTTTGTGCAAATAATATTCTGCTTTTATTCCAACTCATTATTCCTGTTTCATATAACTTCACAATGGTGAAATATTTCCTATTAGAGCTTAAGGAAAATTTGCAGGAATGGCTCATTGACTAAAATGTGGCAAAAAATCCCGTTGTCACCTGATCTAAATATAAAATACTAACTTCAGTGTTCCTAAGGAAAAAACATTAAAAATAATACTGAAAAGCAGAACTCTGTACTACATATCTTCAGGAACCAACACAGACCATTACTGTACCTGAATTCCCATCCCCATTTTACACACTTGTAGCGTTTAATCTATCTAGTGCTGTTCAGGAGGAAATGCAGTGAGCGCTCAAGTCCATGAAGAATGGTGAAGAAACTGTAGCTGTGTGAGGAATTCTCATTCCCCTCTTGCAAGTCTGCAGATATTTCTATATTGTTCCAGCCATTAACTATGACAAACATTTGCTTTAGTCAAGCTCTCTAACCACGCTCTCTATGTGATGCAGAAATGGGACAGAACCATCCTTATGATTACTCCTAGCTCTGCAAGCTGCCAACAGGGACAGACCATGGGGCAGCAAGCACGGCTAGTTACTGGAACAATGACATTAAAGGAGGAGTCAGTGATGTACTGCAAACCTTTGCAGTTGTCTGGCTAAGTACGTTATACCAGCACTAATGTTTTATTCTTCACTAAGCATTCTCGCCTATAAGAAAACAAGATATGTGTACCTCCACTGCATCTGAGAATCACCTGTCAGTCTCACTCTGTTAGCTGAATTTGAGAAGGGAATAGAAATTTCAGGAGATGGCCACCGAAATTAGCAGCTGATTAGAGACACTACCAAAGAAAGGCAAGGAGACCTCAGCCCTCATGTATTCCCTTTGCTTTTAAAAAAGACAATTCATATTATTGATAAAATTTCCACAGCAGCACCGATAGACAGTAAAGCAGTATTCAAAATTCATAATGAGGTGAGAATGCTGAATAATACTAGTAACCTGTAATACACATCACTTACGATGAGCAGCCTAAGTCTAAGAATTTTATCTGAATCTTTTGAGTCAATTCTGTGTACCATTTAGAAAGATTTCCTCTGGTATATCTGATTTCAACTAATGTGAACAAGGGATGGAGAGGAAATTTAAGAAGTCTATATTTAGAATAGAACATTCCCAACCTTATTCTTCTATTCAGATTCTCCAGAACTGTCACATGAATGGGAGAGAAGAGATTATTTTGGCAATAGATTGTATAGCAAATAATAAATACATTTTATAACATACTCTGAGGATCCTAAAGCAATTTAAAGGCATTTTCAAACTCAACCAACCGCTATGCAAAAAGAACTAAAAATTATGTTGGCCCACTGACATCCTACTGCTCTCTCTTAGTTTCTCAATCCTGTTTTTCCTCATAGTAGCATTACACTATATTATTCATTGTACTTCAGTGTTTTATTCCTTAAACTTATATAGAGCCTTGCTCTGCTAGTAATACTGAGTCTGAGCTATATAAATTAGGAAGAAAGTCATTCTGATCTGACTGAAGATCAACAGGCTTCTGCGGGATTTACTAAACTGGGAATTGGCACTGGAAGAAACCCATCAGAGATGCATGTGGCATGGTGTCAGCAAACCCTGGTAGAATAAATTCAGAAACAATCAAACAACTATTTTGAAATACACAGGATGAAAAGCATTAGTACCACATGTGTATCTACAAGACATGGAGGGGAAGTACTGGTGAATGGAACTGGCACACTTGAAAAAGCTGATGTATAGAAAAAGGCCAAGAAGATTAGCTTTCTCTGCTCTGTATGTGTGTGCAGGAGTCAAACCGATTGCAACTAATTCTGAAGACCTGTACTAGAAAAAAAGGAATATGAACGCAAAGGTGTAAAAACCAGTCTGTGTCTCTAAGCCTGAGCTTGGGAACTGTGTGTTAAAGTATCAGTATGAATATGTAACTTTATTATGAATAGAAGATAGGAGAGAATTAGATTACTCTTTTAAAATATCTTGAAGTACAAGAAATTACATCTCACACGTTCTGAGAGACACTCTTTGGTTACCTTATTTATTCATTCTTGCTAGTTCATGACATCCCTCTTCCTGCTTGGCTATCTAGGGACCTGTTCAGATTTCACATTGAAGGATCAATTCACACAGCAATGAAATACCACTGCCTCTTGGGGAGTGGATGACATCTGTTAAATAGTACCCAGCAACACTACACAACAGTTTATAGCATCAAATGCAGAACAATTATGAATTTAATTAGAATCAAAGTGCTATTTTAATGAGAAAGAATGCAATTATGCATGATGAAAATTTAGAGTTAGATTCCTTTATACTCACTGAGTTCCCTTAGTACATAAGTATTTCCAAGAATTTTACTGCCATTAAGAGGGTATAACCTGCCCCTGAACAGTTAAGGACCTGGCCTCTCATTTACCAGTAAAAACTCAGCTTATTTTTGCTACCAGCGTGTTGCAGAGACAGTTCATTAACAAGCTCAAACACCACCAGCTGAACTGATCTTTTGCAATCATTGTTGTCTAATCCTGAAAACACCTACATATTCTACAGAACAGAGAGTTTTATTGCCTGTACACAGATTAATAATAACTGGCTGGAAGAGAGGGGGATTAATTGTTCATTTCTTCTGCAGTTCTGTAGGTGATACCTTGCTTAACTGCTTGTGAATAACTATCAATCGCTGTAATTTTCAGACAATTGTTTTTAAAGTTGATAACGAAGAAATTATAGTATTGCCGTAGTGATAATTATTATTTTTTCATTGCAAGTTGTTATTAAAATCTAATTGGAAACAGTTTGAAACAAACTATAAAATGGATTTTTGTGTGGGACTGACGCTTTTGTATCAGGCAGTATACAAGCACATAGAAGAGAAAAAGTCTATCATATTTTCATAGCATTTTCCTCACAGAGAGGTCTGTCTCCTACCAGATGCTAATTCTTGTGGAATCTGAGTTGCTTTCCTCCTTTGGAAATGTATCTTGAATGTTTAGGGCGTATTTGTTAGAATAAACCTCCCAGTACGTGGAGTAGGAGGACGAAAATATATTTAATTTAGAGAAACTCTGTAAAGTCAACTATTTAAAAAAAAAATATTAAGGCCAAAGCTAAATAACAAGGCTAGGAAAATTCTATTGCACTACAGTGGCCATTTTGCTTTCTTTATGTTTTTAAGGCACCAACTTAGAATAAACAATATGTTTCTATGTAGAAAAAAAATAAGGCCGTAAGTCTCTCTAAGAGCGTATTGGTATACATTTCCCAGAAACTGAGAGGCAACTGCCTAACCATCTCCCCTAGCTGCAGAAACATTTGCCAATCACAAAAGAGAAATTACAATTACTACTCTTCCTCTCCCTTCAAAAAAGGAGAGACCAGCCAAAGTGCAACAACAGGAGTATTTTTAAGTCCTATGCAACACTTCCCCCTCACACCGCTGATTTAATCTGTGGTACTCAAATGCACCACAGTAATCTTAAAATATCATTTTATGGCAGTGGAAATGACTAAATGCACTTTAATGAACATTTCTTCAGACTTGTCATGGATTCTATGTTAAAATTCACACTGGGTATTTAGAAAAAATCATAAACTAAAAAAATGAACACAGACAACTGTTCATCACTGCAATATTTGCCTGTCACTGAGCAAAAGTGAAATTTGCATAATGATATCCACAGTTTTCCCAGTGATGTTAAGCTTTTCAGTTTTTCTTTCTCAGGCTATAGGAAGCTTTGCCTGGAAAGAGATTTTCCTTATTTTTCATAAATTCATTCTGGCTGTGGTCAAGAAGCAAATTCAATAACATCAAAATCTCAGACACTCTTGTTGCTATAGTTCACTTAAAAGATACTAAACAACAAAAAAGGCAATACAGAATGTCTGCCTTTTCAACTACTGATTTCAGCCCTTATTGTGACAACAAAAATATATAAACAAATGTAGATTGTCTTTTCACATTTCAGCAAATGGTTGCAGAGTTATTTCATCATGTTCTAGGAATCTCATCATACTTGGCTGAGTCCTCTAGAGTTAAGTCCAATTTTCTATTTAGTATCATAGAAAAATAGTTATATGTCCAAGCAATCTGATGAAAGGATATATATGTTTTATAAGATGTGAATAAAATGTGCGAGCTGTCTCTTTTAGGTCTTACGTAAAGCTGGACTGTACAGTGTGGTTTTTGTTGCTTTACTGGTATATCTGACAACTGAAATTTTGTTTCCACCTGACATTTTCCAAAATAGTGTCTCTTACAGCACATTGATCAAGCTTCCTCTCCTCTGCCTAAGAGACACAGACTACTCATACTAACTTAGAGAAAAACTAGTGATGCCATGACCCTATCCAGCGTAAGCAGAAATACAATATAACCATTTCTGAAGTTGAACAATATAGACTTTATCTAGTTGCTATGTTTTTTCTTTTTTTTCAACACAACAATGATAAAGATACAAATACATTCTGAGTTATTAACACCTTTTTTTAGATCACTGAATGTAGCATGACAAAAAGGAATGCACAAATGTACATGCTTTTTTTTCTGAAAGGAAAAAAAAGTAACATTCTAAAGAATTTAGCACCAAGTAGCTTCTAGCAAAAGATGAATTAATTTTAGACCAGTCTGGTAGACTGCAGACATTAGCTGTCTGTGTTAACTTATCCACATTGCTTCAGTTTTTGTCCTGTCTACATGTAAGCTGGGATGGATAAAATAAGATCATTTACCTCATTCAAACCACTCCTCACTGTATATATGTACGAAAGAAAAAGATTATAGCTTTTTTAAGAGATTCAGTTTAAATTCCGCTCAGCCCCACACTGTTCTTTTCAATTTCCGAGCAGTCATCAGGGTCTGGAAGTTACAATGCAAGATTTCCGTTTCCTCACCAAACCCCTTTCCCTCATCTACCAGCAGCCCTGGCTGACTGGGAAAGTTCCACTTGACTGGAGGTTGGTAAATGTTATGGCCATTTACAAGAAGAGTTGGAGGGAGGATCCAGGGAACTAAAGACCTGTCAGTCTGACCTTGGTACCGGGGCAGGTTGTGGAACAGATCATCTTGAGTGCTGTCACACAGCACACGCAGGACAATCACATGATCAGACCCAGTTAACGTGGGTTTATGAAAGGCAGGTCCTGCCAGAACAATCTGATCTCCTTCTATGACCAAATTACCTCTTTATTGCGTAAGGGAAAGGCTGTGGATGTGGTGTACCTGGACTTTGGAAAAGCCTTTGGCACCGTTTCTCACAGCATTCTGCTTGAGAAACTGGCTGCCATTAGCCTGCACAGGCACAGCCTCTGCTGGGTAAAGAACTGGCTGGATGGCCGGGCCCAAAGGGTTGTGGTAAATGGAGTTAAATCCAGTTGGAGATCGGTTACAAGTGGCACTCCCCAGGGCTCAGTGCTGGATTCAGTTCTGTTCAACATCTTTATCAATGATCTGAACCAGTGGACTGAGTGCACCCTTAGCAAGTTTGCAGATGACACCAAGCTGGGTGCAAGTGTGGATCTGCTTGAAGGCAGGGAGGCTCTGCAGAGGGATCTGGACAGGCTGGATCGATGGGCTGAGACCAACGGGATGAGGTTCTACAAGGCCAAGTGCAGAGTCCTCCATTTGGGTCACAACAACCCCGTGCAGCGTTACAGGCTTGGGGAGGAGTGGCTGGAGAGCTGCCTGGCAGAGAAGGACCTGGGGGTGCTGGGTGACAGCGGCTGAACATGAGCCAGCAGTGTGCCCAGGTGGCTAAGAAAGCCCATGGCACCTTGGCCTGTATGAGACACAGCGTGGCCAGCAGGAGCAGGGAGGTGATTGTGCCCCTGTGCTCAGCGCTGGTGGGGCCACACCTCAAGTGCTGGGTTCAGTTTTGGGCCCCTCACTACAGGAAGGACATTGAGGGGCTGGAGCGTGTGCAGAGAAGGGCAACGAGGCTGGTGAGGGGGCTGGAGAACAAGTCCTACAAGGAGTGGCTGAGGGAACTGGGGTTGTTTAGCCTGGAGATAAGGTGGCTGAGGGGAGAACTCATCCCTGTCTACAGCTGCCTGAAAGGAAGTTGTGGCAAAATGGATGTTGGTCTCTTCTCACAGGTGACAGTGATAGGATGAGAGGTAATGGCCGCAAGTTGCACCAGAGGAGATTCAGACTAGACATTAGGAAAAATGTGTTCACTTTCAAGGGTGGTCAGGCATTGGAACAGGCTGCCCAGGGAGGTGGTGGATTCGCCATCCCTGGAGGTGATTAAAAGACAGATAGATGAGTTCCTTAGGGACATGGTTTAGTAAGGGAACAGGTATGGTTGGACTCAATGATCTTAGATGTGTTTTCCAACCAGATGATTCTATGATTCTATGATTCCTTCCTAGGAGGGGCTAGAAGAAGAACCTCTAGAATGCTCATACCTACATGTCACCTTGTGAGATTTCCAGGACAATTTTACAGAATCACTACATTCAGAAATTAGTGCTGACTGATGACCTCAGGCATATACAAATTTTCAGGCTTTCAGAGTTCACTCATCACTAATCTCAAACAATCTTTGCCTGGCGAGAGCACAGACAGGGCAGTCAACCTTAAAAATTAAGGGAGAGCAAGGGAGAATTATTTGCAATAGTGAAGAAATATTCTTTGGGATATGCTAGGGAAGCAACCACTAAATTATGACAATGAGTAAAGAGTGATGACAAAGAGGGATAAAATGTCTTTAGAATAGAAAATAACTACAGTGATTCCAAACATTTAATATACTTCTTTTGATGGTAAGGAAAAAATAATGAAAAAACCTGCATACTGTATGCTGGCAAGCTGCCTAAAGGCACCAGTTTCTCAACATTCAGTCACTATGCTTATTCTGAATAGCAGATAGCACTCATCTGAAAATAAAGACTAAGGGAAAACAAAAGGAAAGAATTTTGGCACTAAGACGCTCTCCAAGTATGAGTATTGTAGCTAATAAAACAGAACACTTGGATTAAGTTTTTTCATTAAGGCCTCTGTTGTTCCTTTTGAATGTGAAATGAAATCAAAGCCAGAAGATTTGTTATGGGTCAGCAAGAAGGAAGGAAAGGAGGTGAGAGTAGGGCTAAGTGCCAAGAACATCTTTAAATGTATGATCTTTCTAAGAGCATGGGTTGTTAACAAAAGAGAAAGAAAGACATGGCTTAAACAACAAAACGTTCTCAGAGGAAATTCTACAAACACAGATAATTATATATTTGATTTAGTTCTCTAAGCTGCAATTTCAGTAGTTTTATTATTCTAAAGCACAATACATCATCAGATACTTTCCACATTATAGTCATTTAATGTCTCCAAATTATAGTCTGCAAGCCAGAATTGGGAATTTGGTCTAAGTAACAGAGTAGTAACTGCAGGAAATGTTGTGATGGATGTCAAGTATCACAAGGTTCACTTTGCCGAACTAGAGAGCACAAAGAGAAATGTTATTACAGTTCTACAACTTTAATCTGTCCACCTCCTACTGTTTCGATGTGAATAACCCTTTGAATCTTATGATAATAATAGGATCAACTTTTTTTCCCCCCCCTTTGCTTTCCTCCCTTCCTTTCCCCCTCTGTTTTTTTTTTTTTTTTCTTTAACTGTAACAAAGCCTGAGTACCAGCTGGCTGGCAAGTTAACTTTCTTAGAAATGAAGAGTTGGCCAAAGATTCAATAAAGACCTGGTGGCATGTTTTAATATGCAGAACTTGGGTCTCCAGTTATCTTTTAGAGTTCTTAGGCTCAAAGATGAGAGTATGTGTAAAACAAGGAACTGCTCTGGATATTGCCAATGAAGTCATGACAAGTATCTAGGTCTTTGCCAGTGAACCAAGAGGTTCTAAAAGAAAGGGTCAGATCCTTGCTGGGTTTGGTCTACAAATCAATGGAGTTATTAGAGAGAAAACATAGCTCTGCATGTTTTTCTTTACTAAAGAGAAAAGTCCTCACCTTCACTGGAAATTCAAGCAAATATAAGGCTCAGGAGTCATAGGATACCAAGTGAAACTGAAGAAAAACAAAATTCTTTTTAACAGAGGAAGTAATATTTCTAATTTTTATTATTGCACAATGTCTTTTATTAGGAATTTCTTACTAGGTCACACTAGTCTTAAAGCTAGTATTTGGCTTCAGTCTGAATCAAGCCTAAATCTCAGAGTGTCCTTAAATGATACACAAACTATATATTACCAACCCTGAAATGTAATCATGTATATAAGAGGAGTCTACTTGACAGAGAACAAGTTGCCTTCAATGAAGGACAAAGATAGAGACATGAGCTACTGCACACTCACACAGGATGCAACAACAGCTTCAGAGAAAAAGTAATGAGCTCTCTCACACAAGAGAAAACTCTTACACAAAAATAATAAATGAGCACAAAGTCATAAAAACATCTTCTTCAAACACATACCAAGGATTCTGATGACTAAATTATCCTGGCCAGAATTAGGAGGCTGCAACTTCTGATGAGTAAATTTCTATAAATGCACAAAGACTTAGATCTTGTGCTTCTCTTCCCCCTCCTTTCTAAAAATTGGGCATAAATGTAAAAGGTTTCTAACTTAAATGCAGAAAGAGAATTCTTCTGTATCCCTCCCTTCCCCCACTCCGCTGTCCTATAAAGTGTTGAATCCAGCAAAGTGACTGTTAAAAAAAGAAGATGTTGAACGAGAAACCTGGAGAGGGAAGATGAAGAAAACTGCCCTGGAAATAGAATACCAGTTCTTACATACTGAGTAGAGACAAACAGCTTGAGTCCCTTCTGCTCACTGCAGTAGGAATGTCACACCAGGCACTAATGACTGCTTTGCAGTATAAGAGGATGTCTCTGGGATCTGGCATTTCAAGTGTCAACTACAGCACTACAGACATTCAGGCTTTGCCCTCAAAATATGAAATTGCTAGTACAAGTACTATATTTGAAATGCTCCCTGCGAAGCAAAACAAAAGGCAAACATTTATACCCATCACTTTTCACCGGTTAATATCCCATCATATTTCTCAACATTGTCCTGGAAAGGTATGAACTGACTTCAATATGCAACCAGTGGAGAATAAGATCAAAGATGAGTTCAGAGCCTCATGGACAGGTCAGACTAGGGAGGATGGGGAATATAAAATTCTGTAGCAGCCTCTCACAAAGGAAATATATTGGGTGAACAAGTCAAGGTTTTGGCAGCAGGGAGGCTGTAGAGGTGATGTTGGTTGGAAAACATGACCTCATATTTGCCCCATGCTAGACGCAGCTGTTTCCAGCAAGCTCCACAATAGACCCGTAGGACACTGCTGAGACCATCAACGATGCTTGCGGTAATTGCAGGAAAACATATTTAAGAAAAGGTGGTGAGATGGAGGAGGGAACAGAGGTAGTGACAGAGGGAATAAGGGAAGAGCAAGGTATACGATTGGGACGTGTGCCATATCTCCGAAGGGGCTGTAGCACATAAAGAAGACATGCTGAAATAGGTTATAGGGCCTGTGGCCTATGGATGAGACTCTGCTGGGGTAGGCACACCCCACAGGGACTGCAGCCTTTGGAGGATGACAGGAAAAGAGTGAGAAATGAGTCGTAGAAAGAAATGAGCGGTAGAGAGAAATCACTGTATGCTGACCAAGATCTCCTGGACTGCTTGTAGCCTCACTGCAGGGTCTAAGAATACTCTGTGACATTGACAAGGTGAGAGGAGAAGTGCTTGGAGTGAAGTAACGAAGCAGAGACTAGAAAGGAAGAAGGAAAGGAGTCTGGAGTGAAGTCGAGTCTGTGAAAGTGGAAACAAAATGTTTCAATGTTTGTCTTCCTTGTTTTCCAATACCAGAATCAGTAATTAAGTATTTATGCCAATGGGCAAAAAATCAAGTTAAATTCTCCAAGTCAAGTCTGGTTTGCCTGCTACAGTACTTTGTAGGTGTTTTTCCATTATTTTTTTTGACCCGTGAGTTTTCTTGCTCTCATTCCTCCCATTTTTATCTCTGTCCTACTGGGAGGAGGGAGTGAACAACTGGTTGTGGGGGTGCTTAGCTACTAGCTAGGGCAGACCTACCACAGGAATCAGTAAGGAAGCTGTGTTACAGCCCAAAGTATCAGTTGTCTGACTCATTCTGTAGTTGAGTTAAACTGACTTCATTGCTCTTGTAACAAGGCACCTCAACTGCTCTAGTAATTTGCCTTTACAGGAGGAGAAAGCAGCAACGTGTTAATAGTAAAGGAGTTTTTCATAAAGTTGCAGTAAGTCTTTGCTGTAACCTATTAATTCAGCGCCATTAATTTCAACAATCCTCTTATAGCACTCCAAATAGAAATCTCAGTCATCTTGCTTTATCCTTTTGCTGTCATTGTGAGAGATTTTCTTTGAATAATATGGCTTTTTCATTACAGTCAAGCGTTTCATTTGGTTTCATCCTGCCCAAAAGCTAAACTCCTGTGTTTCTGACATCCATCTGGCCATTAAAATCCCTGCCACAGATTCAGCACTTCAAGCCTGCAAAGTGGAATTCAAGCAGAGATAAATAGGAAAATGAGGGGTAAGCACTGTTCAAACCATAGCCACCTTCAAAAGCTGGTAAATACAGGGGGAAAAAACCCCATGTCAGTAAACTTAGCTTGAAAGTCTGTAAGTTTTAGAAAGGAGTAAGAAGGAAAGAGTCATGGGTGTGAGCTGAACAAAACAATCAAAGTAATAACAACTCATTTTAGTCTCAGGGGAGGGTATCAGTGTTGGGTCTTTCAGATTCTTTGCCAGAGTCTACAAAATCCCAAAGGAGGCAGTCTCCAGGCAAAAAGCATCTTCAGTCTTCCTCTTGTATTGCTGGGTGGAAACTCTGGATAAACACACTCATTCATTTTTCAATAAAAACAAGAAAAGCGGCAACAGCCATTTTGAGAATATCTGCCACATTCTGACAGATCAAGCTATGCAGAAAAATATTATGATCTACTTAAATATTTTCCGGAATTTCTGACCTCACTACAGAAAGCAAACTAATTCACCAATCACACTGACATTTTTCTGTGTTGAATTTTCAGTCTTTTGATTTTAGTGTATATTCAAACAACATAGGCTGTAGCAGTAATATTTTTTTACATTGCTCTTATGTGGTGTGCTAGCACAAGTTCTGCTCTGAGTACATCAAATAATCTTATTGTGCACAGTTTATTGTCATAAAATGGAGACAGTTTCATTGCGTTAATAAACAGCAGTAATTCAGTTAAAACACCTGATGCCTCTTCGGTTATGAATCCAGCCCCAGAGAGTTTGGAACAAAGAAGGTAAATAATGATGATCCAAACAGCTTATGACTGTCCATTTCAAATATTGTAATC
Organism: Neomorphus geoffroyi; assembly: GCA_033558235.1. Lineage (NCBI taxonomy): Eukaryota > Metazoa > Chordata > Aves > Cuculiformes > Neomorphidae > Neomorphus > Neomorphus geoffroyi. The sequence continues at coordinate 71,609,996 of JAUMJM010000005.1, read as the reverse complement.
CACAAATAGGAGAGGTCTGTCCATATGTGGGGAAAACACAAGAATGCCAGGTAGATACCAGAAGTGCAGAGACTCCCCATCCTGTCCTGTGCCTCGGGATTCTGGATACTTCTGCATGCTAGTGATGGTCTGTAGCCTCACTGCTGGAGGTGAGGGTTTTTCGTGGGTTGTAATTAATGTAGGAAAAAAGAAATCAGAGTACCTTGGACCAAATTAGGCTTAAGGGAATATAAAAACGGCTGCCACTGAGTGAACTGTAAAAAAGAGGAAGGAGTCAATAGGGGCCTGTAATGTGATGGAATGTCCTTTCTTAAATGAGCACTTTGTGGTTTAATGTCCCAGTAGAACTAAGTACTACAAATCAATCCTTTTATTTGCCCCGTTTTCTTTTTTGAGAAAGTAGAGACACAAATACCGATCCCCCAACACTCAGCCTGCTCTGCTCCACATAGCACAATCAAATGAAAATTTCAAACCAAGTTATCCAAGTTCACCAGAAGTAAATAATTTCTTTTGCAATTTCAGTGTACTAAAGTGTTTGTCATCACATATTTGGGTGATGTCTGAATTGTCCAATCTAAAAGTGAAAAGATTTGTATCTCAACACTAATCTCATGAGCTATGCAGATTAAGAGCTCAATCTGTTTGACACAGCAGTGAAAATAATCAACAAACCAGCACAGATTACAGTCTATCAATTTTTCTAAACCAAGAAACTGCACTTGTCCTGCATTACTAATCATATCTACTTTTATTAAACCTGAAATCCTGTAGGCACTGGAGGCAGTGGTACATACAGTTTTAAAATCTGCTCAGAGATTTTGAGTCTTATCAGGGAACACAACACTCAAAAGGCCAAGTAATTTTCACTTAAAGAATGCAACAATAATTTTACCTAAACTGAACAAGAATCTATGAACTTAGAACTAAAACAATGTTTTGAGAAGCTTTCTCATTATTTTATTGGAAAACTGGAAGGAAATTCAATGGAGATTCCACAGATATCTGTCCTAGATGCAGCTTTATTCCATATTTTCCTTTACAATTGAGAGATTTATGGATATCCCTAGGACAAAAGCACTCCGGAAAACTGAAATCAATAAAGTGGAACTCAACAATAGCAAATACATCAAGTACTAATCTTAGGAAAGACAATGTTAAATGCACAAATACAAAAGGAGTAGAATGGGAGTAGAGAGCACTGTTGCAGAAAAAAATCTGGACAAATGGCAGATCCATTAGGAACTCACAATGTAATGTTTTGGATTAAAAAAGGCAGATCTTATGTTAGCACCTACCGATAGGTGTGGTTTGAGGAAGATGCATAGGTAGTAACTCCATTGGCGAGACCTCAGCAAGAGAACTGTGTTTAGTTTCAAGCATTACCCTAGGTAGACTGGAGATAGTCCAGAGGACAGCAATAAAAATGATAAAACGTTTAGAAAACATGACACACAAAAAGGCTGAAAGATTGGATTTGTTTAGTCTGGGAAATAGTATATATAGAGGGAAAACATAGCAGTCCTGAAACAACTAAAATTATTTTCCATATTCACAAGGTGGAAGTTAGGAAGCGATTGGCTTGATCTACAACAACAGTAAGAAAACTCCTTAGCTGTAAAAGTCAACTATGTCCAGGAAAGGCGTGTCAAGGAAGGGTGTCAAGAATCATTGAAGAGTTTAGGAACAAAAGTCAGTGTCAATATCAACATGCAAGACACCAGCACTGCCACTGACTGGCCTCGCTGATCACTGAACTGTTGATTGTTGAATATCTAGCATTACTTTCCTTTGATTCTCTAATGAATAGCTGTATTTTTTGCATCGGTCTCACTCAATTCTTTGTGGAGGGGGTGGAAAGGATGACCTGATTACCTGAATGCTGGTTTCTGAGTTTGCTTTGTGTTTTTGGGGAGGATGGAGCTGCTTCAGCACCCAGCCCTGAGCTTTGTTACACAGCACAAACACAAACCACTCTACAGCTTACAGCTGCAAACAAAACCAAAATTCAGCCCTCATAATACTAAGAAATTGGCTGTGAACTCACATGAGGAAGTGGCTTGTTCACAAGGGTCTGGTTCTGGCAAAACCACCTTCCTGCTTCTCCAGATTATTATTTTTTTCCCTAGAATAAATTCATTAAAAACGCTGCAATACATTAAGACCTCCTGGAAGTGTTTAACTAAAAATCATAAAACCCAAAATAGAAAAAACAAAATATGAAGCATGTGTTTGTATCCAAGTGTCATTTTATTTCTTTAGAAACATTAAAATTTTGTTGTCATGTATATTTACGAATCATAGGTAAATTGCTGTTGATAACAAAATGCTCTGCAAAAGTACAGTGGTTCCAGTAAATGTCAGAACACATCTGTTCTATTTAAAAATTAACCATATCATTAAAGTTATATTACTAGTTAATTTCTGAAAATGTTTAATTATTAGAGAGTTATCTTTCCAGCTTCCAGGGAAGAATTAGAAATATTGCGCATCTGTGTTTAAATCTTCCTCTGCCAAGTGCTTTAAAGTTTTAAGAGGCATATACTCTAAATTATTTGGGAGATATAAATATAATAGCTTTGATTATTACACTGTAATGTCAATGAACCTTGTGTCTTGGTAGATTTTACCCAATCTTGTGAAGTGTCTTGAAACACTCTTTTCCCCCCTAGTTTCTAATGGAGCTGAGACTAAGGGAAAGCTGTCACTTGTGACAGTAGCAAATCTGGCCTGGAGTGTTTCTTGAGAAGAACCTTACATTTGGTTTCATCCTCCTCCACATCTTGTGTGTCTCTAGCTCTGGCAATAGTTGAGGGTAGCAGTCCTTTTAAGTTAGACATGATTAACACAGCCAGCCTAACCTGACTTTAGCCTTATTACCTGTTTTTAAATGCTTGCAGATTTAAGTCACATGAGGTTTCAGTTTGTTAGAGCTGCCTGTAGTTTAAATTGAGTGATTTTTGAATCTATGATGTCTGAAGCCAGAAGCTTTAGAACCAAGCATTTACGGGAGTTTCTATGAGCTTTGCTTTATGATTTCCCATAAACATTCCTCTAATAGCTCTCCAATCCACAACAGGTTTTTTATTTGCCAAAAGACTTGCATATCTGCAGAAGTGGGATGAAGGTTATTTAGAGTCTAAGCAATATTCATCCAACTAAATCAAGCCCTGTTAGAGCCAGCCAGGTATTATAATAAAATTTTACTTAGCTATCTGTACAAATACATTCAAACGGTTAATTGCCTAATTTAATGCACGTAGTAAACAGACATCACTTGCAACTGACAGCACCAGGTGGACTGAACATTTCTCATTCAAACCAGACATACAGCATGAAACTGAAATGCAGAAATAAACGTAAGAGAAGAGATAGTGCAGAGAAAAAAAATGTTTCTTAATTATGCAGTGTCCATTTTCTGTAACAGATTGTCCTCCTAATTCACCCTAGCTTAATCAATCTGCCAACTCGCTTTGGAAACAAACCAGCAGCTGCACACCCAGAGCTCTCCTGATCTGGCATACAGGTGTCCTTGTTTGCATATTTTAGTTATCCAGTGGTTCACTGTGGTGTCAGAGGGTGCGCACTGGAGGAATATAAAAATATCTTTGTGCAGAAAGAAAATATTCTGTCTGTTGTTGAGAATGACTACGGCCTCAGGTGAAAGGAACAGAGGTTGTTTTAAAGTGTTCACTGTAAGCTTTGTGAATTAATGAAGTGACCTTAGTGATGAGTTCCTGAAAGCATCTGGCCCAGTTATGCAGCTGGTACTACACTGACTGGGATGTTGCATTTTGAGATACAATGAAGAAAACCAATCGGACTCTTTGGCTGTGAATGGAGAAGAAGGTAATGGCCCCTTCAAAGCATCATAAAAATATATAGAGATTGAGATATGTGCGTTAGTATGGGTGATCAGTAAATTAGTGACCACAAGAAAAGCACGGCTAAGATAACAAGTATAATACCTAGTTAGGCAGAACAGAGGTAACTATTCACCATAAATACTACAGAAACAAATCCTATCTGGAAGCAGAGCTGAATTTTCACAAGATGAAGGATTTTGAAATGCTTAGAACCCAGTTGACCACAACTGGCGTGTTAGTCTAACCCACGGAAACAGCTCAGCAAATGTTTAAGTTCAAGGATGGCAGTTGCACTACAGATGTAAAACCTATATATCCAGAGAAGAGAACAAAGGGTTGATTAATTTGAGATAATGATACTAGATTTACATTATCTCACCTATAAACCAGGATTTTTATCTCAAGATTAGTGGCTTAAACAGGTTATATTTTGAGATAAACTTGGAAAACAAACTTACATTTTGTGTTGTTACATGTGAGTAGCACGTTTTGTCACAGTTCCTATGGAGATGTTTGAAGATGATTTAGCACATATTAGAGGTGATTTAATTATATCTACTCTCCTTTGTTTGTCCTGGTTATGTTTTGAAAGGCATAGTTATCTTTCTTTTCAGTCCAATAATATTATAAGCACTTGAAAAACAAAAAATAAATAATTTTTAAAAAAATTATCATAAAATAAGAAGTTCTTATTAAAATTCAATGATCAAATAAATATTCATTGAACTATTATACTCAGTTATATTTAAAGATTTCTAAAGCATAAAATTAAAGCTGTATAATCTGATAGTAATTCAGACGTTTGACAGATGTTTCTAATTTAATTCAGATAAACATCACATTAGAAGAATGTCTCTTACGTTTTCAAGATTAGTATAAATCAAACTTCTAACAGAAGATACTCAGACCTACTGCTACCTTGTCGGAACTTAACTGAGCACTCTGCTGAAGCAAACGCAATTTGCTTTGCATTTGAACTGGCTGTTCAAACCACAGGCTACTAAACTTGTTGTTAACGTGCCACCAGCCTCCCACACTCCTCACTTTGCTTCCAGCCTTCTCCAGGAGTTTCTCAGTATGGGCAGAGACGGGGACTGCTCTTCTCTTTCCCAACCATACTCTTGCCATGAGCAGTGCTAAGACGCACCGTCACTTTCTCGACAATCTTGAGTAGGAACCACAGGTGACATGGGGAGGAAAAATGGATTGTGTTTCCCATACTTTCTTGCAGCAGGGCATTGCATTAAAAAGCAGGCAACTGAGGAGAGAATTTGAATTTAAGGCTTTTTAATCATAGAATCATAAGGTTGGAAGAGACTTCTCCAATCACTGAGTCCAACCGTGCCTGTCTCCCTACTAAACCATGTCCCTAAGGAACTCATCTACCCATTTTTTAAACACCTCCAGGGATGGTGACTCCACCACCTCCCTGGGCAACCTGTTCCAATGCCTGACCACCCTTTCAGTGAAGAAATTCTTCCTAATATGAAGTCTAAACCTAATATGAAGTCTAAACCTAATAATGAAGTCTAAACCTAATATGAAGTCTAAACCTAATAACCTAATAATGAATAACCTAAACCTAATATGAAGTTCCTAATATGAAGTCTAAACCTCCCCAACTTGCAGCCATTTCCTCTCGTCCTATCACTTTTCACTTGTGAGAAGAGCCCAGCACCCACCCCGTCACAACCTCCTTTCAGGCAGTTGTGGGCAGTGATGAGGTCTCCTCTCAGCCTGCTCTTCTCCAAGCTAAACAACCCTAATTCCCTCAGTCGCTCCTCGTAGGGCTTATTCTCCAGCCCCCTCACTAGCCTTGTTGCCCTTCTCTGCACGCGCTCCGGCCCCTCAATGTCCTTCCTGTAGTGAGGGGCCCAAAACTGAACCCAGCACTTGAGGTGTGGCCTCACCAGTGCTAGGATAAATCTTTTTAATGTGTTTGCTTGAACAAGTTCCTCCAAGTAGGAGTGAGACTCTAACTGGGACCTTTGTATGCTTCTACAACACAGATAAAATAATAACATGGACACTTGGAAAACACTAAAAATCAATAATTCAACTGCTTGAACTTTTCAGGTGCCTCAGATGGTTGCCCTTTCTCCTGGATTCAGGCACCCAATGTTTTGCTTAGAAATTCTCTACATGCTTGTTGCCTGTCCATATTCTGTGGTGCAAAGACTGGGAGCCTTCTCCTATTATAGTATCTGCTTAATAAGCACAGAGTTATTGTCCTACATGAGAGCTGCTCTTACTTCTGAAGGACGTCCCTGGGGAGTGAATTAAAAGGCTTAACTAAATATCTACTTGGATGACACAACGTTAACAAATTGAGGGTGTAGATATGGATGTAGCCAAGAAGAACACGTCTGGGCAAACAATGTCATTTCAAGAAGTAACTTGTTTCTAAAATTCAAAAAAAGAAGCAGAAATTAATTGCAAAAGGAAATTTAAGGGAAAGCAAAGGGAAAAAAAGCAGGGCAGGACAGCAATTCTAAATGAATTTTTCAACTATTTTGGAGACTAACAGAGAAAAATTTCAAAACAGCTTGAATCGTACAAAGCTAATGACCTGGAAAGTTGTAATCCTTCAACTAGATGAGGGCTTCTGTTACAAAATCAGAATATTTAAGTTTGAACAGCATAGTAGAGAATGAGGTCAGCTTGGCTTGTTCTGTAGCAATCTGTCTTGTAGGCAGAGACTGCAATTTGGAAAAAACTACTCTCAACCTGCTCTAGTTTAAGACTCAACTTTAAACCACTTGTTTCTAAGACAAGATCCGAACTCCCTTATTTCATTTCTAATCCAAATCACAGATCTGTTCAGCCAGTATAAGAGAGATAGGAAAAAGTCTAATTTATATGCAGGTTTTCCTGCATACCTGCCAATGTGGTTATAAAATATTCACATGCGTACACACACGTACAGATATCCACTGTTTATACACAGACATATGGTCTCTGTGTCTGTGCAGCTGTGCACACACATACACATCTCTCAGGAATACTGCATGTGTCTAACAATGGCTGTGCAGTTTGATTTTTAGTTTTTTAGTTATTTCTTACTTATTTAAAATTATTTTTGCGGTGTAGGTCCACTATAAAAAGTGAAGTGTTATTATGAAGTCATCATTTGATAATTTTTCTTTGTGTTTTCATGACATTTTTTCTTGTACTATTTTATCAACTCACTATTTCATTTAACCTGAGATTAAATATTTGCCTAAATCTGAAAAAAATCCCATTACATAATTGAAATTCATCTTGTACACACCAGGCACATTTTCTTCACAAGTGCACTGACTTGCTGGAAACCACTAGCTTAAAAGGGATCCAATATCAGGCCAGTGCTATAGAGGAGTTTGATATGGTTGATAACTGCAGCTTTGATTCTGGAAGTTAAATATTGCTTGAGAGTCCTTTGGTGGAAAGGAAGGTGCACAAAGGAGAAGCAAAACTGTTCCCTTCTATTTGTTCAGTCTAGACAGTATTGAATTTTCAGACTAGAAACCAGAGATAAAGAGAGTGGTGCTACTGCATATAGGATTTAATGACAGAAAATATCAAGGGATCGAAGGAAACTACTTTGATTTTTATTTCTTTTCTTTGTTTTTGTGCTTCTACCCTTTCAGAGTGCATAACCAAACCCACAGATCCTACCTTCTCACGTGCTGGTATAAACTTAAGAGAAAATATAAGCATGTTTCTAGTTAAAAACAATCTCTCCTCTGTAAACATAGATTTGTTTTAACAAAGGCTTCTTTCAATAATATAAATAATATAAAAATAATAGAATCATCAGTGCTGTTTGGGTTCAATATCTGGGACAAGTATTCCCTCAGATAAAGCTGGTAAACCTTCTGAAGTCAGCTATTACATTATTAATTTCATCACTCATAAATTGCTTTATTCCATTTATTACCTATATAAGCATTCAGCCCACCTTCACACCTCCAAGTGGTGATATAGCATCAAGTGTTCTCTAATAGTGTTTAAGTGCAGGAGATTTAGTTTGCTTTACTTAGCCTGTTGGAGCCTTCCACATGATTTTCCATCCTCAGCTGCATACATGGTTTAAAAACCCTTCCATATGGCTTGGAGAATAAACTGTTATCTTTGTACTTCCCAATATGCCACTTGAGAATATCTTGTTTTAAAGTTGTAGTTTCTAACCAAGTTTTTTAAAGAAAACCGACTTATATAAAGGCTCATTCTCTGGGCCAACAACCCTTCTTGCTGTGCTAACAATACAGCATCAAACTGATATTGAACACAGACTGAGAAAGGGCAGCATATTTCTAAAGTTTCTATCTAGTTAGTTTTTTCTGATACAGACCTAGAGGTATTTCTTCTCTAGACCTTAAAGAAGATATGTGTTTTGTATTAAGCATGAGTTTGTGTAGGGATCTGTGACTCTTTCTAGTTAGTAACTAGGAGGAACCTATTCATTCCTTTAGGGGAAGATTCAGTAGGTGAGCCACCCTACGAAGCATCTGCTCCTGGTCTCATGGAAGAAGAAACATTGCTCGATTCCCCTCTACACAGCTCTGTTCCTGAGAGACAGGGTAAGTGCATCATGCCAGTAATCTCCTTCCTTGTGAAAACACTGATGAATCACCGTCCCAACAGTTTTGGTGAGGTTTATAAAGGAGTATTCATGACCATGAATCATTGGCAGCACAGTTGGCCGCAAGTGCATCTGCACTTTTGCGTTGTTCTGCTTGACTCCAGGCTCACCACATGACATATTTTAGAAACAGTACTGCAGTGGGAAACACAAATGGGTGGCAACTGATAGTAATTATTTTGTGGTACTGGTTAAATTCTTAGCAGTAAAGGAAGTGGTGATACATTGAGATGTTTTCAAAGAAAGTATGTGGACATATAGTCCTGCAAAACACACAGAAAGGAATGTTTTGCCAAAAAACAATGGTTGGTCTACTAAATTAATCCATGAGTTCAAGCACAGCTTTTGCTCCCTAAATCTGCAAGAAGACAATTTCTAGAGACACTATCTTGCTTAAACCGATGAAAGGTTTAAGAAAATGCCAGCAGGGAATGTACCTATCTTGGGTTTTTTTGAAAAGTATCCCTAATATGTACCCTGTGCAGGTTTGAAGCAAAGAATAAATTTATTTAAAATGAGATTTTCTCATATCTGTGATAGTGGCAAAGACAATGACATTAAAGTGGGTTTGAAAGTATTTCATTCAGCACTCAAAGCGGAATATTTTATTACATTTTTGATTATGTTTCAAGGTTTAAAAGACTGTTAAAATATGCTAATTGAGATGTTCTGAATGACAAAAGTTTCAATTGTAAAATCTCCTTTTTCTCTGAAACCTACTTAAAGCAAAGTAATATTTGGTTTCTCCTGATGTGGGTTTAGATAGTTAATAGCAAATGCTAAATTAAACGTCAATAATCCTTAAGGAGCCTCTCTTAGTCACACTTTTTTTAATCAAGGTTTTCAACGTGATTGTAAGGTCCATTTGTTCCAAGGATATAATGAGAATTGCACAAATCTCATGCATTTTCAGGCAGAGTTCATTATAGAGGTTTCATTGATGCTTATTTAAGCTACATTTTAAATGCTTCATATGAAGATTTTGGTCCCAAGAAAGTCTATAGAGGAAACAAGGGACAGTGCAAGCTAAAAACCAGAAAAAAACAATAGAAAACTCAACCAATCAAACAAACAAAATTCCATCAATCCCCCCCAACCTAAAAATAAACAACACTACATATTATAAAATATTTCTAGAAAAATGACAGGAAGGCAAATGCAGGTTTCAGTGTGTAAAATGTGAATCAGTTAATGATCAATATGTTAAACAGAATATCCTTATTGGATGATGATTCATTAGTGTTATCTCAGGGAAGGAGGTTATTGATAATTTGTTACTGTGCATCCACTTTCCTAATCATTATTGTCAGAAAGTCTATCAAAGATCATAGGTCATGGATCTAAAATTAAGTATGCCATGAAAAAAAAATTGAACAAGGGGTGAGGACAGACATCCTTATAGATTAAGAATCACACTAAAATGCATTGTATCAATTAATTTTCCTAAGGTATTGTTTGATAAAATAAAGCTACAATCTTCAGTTAAACATTTCTTATTTAAGATGAACTGGAGGTGAAAGTCTGATGATTAAAACCCCCCCAGCTCTGACTAGTTTTCGTTCTGGTGACTGTGACTGCCTTCAAAATGTTTCTCCTATAGATTATGCTGGAGTACTCAACAAGGTAATAAGATACACTGGGGGTTTTTTATCTCTATTGGTCTTGAAGAACTTTAATTTTTAGACAACTCCACTCACTTTTCTCAATGGTTTGCTAAATGAGAAGTTGTGAACTGCATAGCTACATTGCATTTCAGAGTCATCACCACGAAAGGAAATGTGTAAGGGAATGTATGCCACATTCCTGGCTGTAAAGGAGAATGGCTGCGTGAAGGAGAGCTTCACCCTAAGGACCAGCTAGCTGTACCAGATTTTAGCTTGGCTGTTACAAGTGCAAGTCAAATCACACTGTCACTTCACACAGTAACCTTAGCCTGGGTCAGCAGACTGTCAGCAGGAATGCAGCTTTCCCAGAAGCATCTTGACAGGAGCTAAATCAAAAAGCCTATTAATACTGGGCACATATAACATATATGTAACTTCTTGTAATTTTCAAAACTGGACTATCAACTCAATAGAAGTATGCCATTTGCTTTTGGATATTCTGAAGAAAATGATTGGGATGTTGGGCAGTACTCAAATGCTCTCTTAAATTCCTTTGTAAGGATAACCATGCCCATATACCTTGCTTAATCTAAACCGCACTTAACACAAACTAGGTTGAAGGCAAAACCAAAAAGAAAGTGTTGCCATTTTCTCTTAAACAAGATATAGAAACAATACAATTATGATGTCTTTTGTTGCCTTTTAAGTCAGAGATGACAAAGGAAAGGAAACCATGGTTAATTCCAACCTAAAACCGAAAAAGTCACCCTCTTCATCTTTATATTCCAGCCATTAATATGTATCAGTTATTTAGCCCACTCATAGCTGAACAAGCTGAACTCACAGAGGGCAACACATTCTACCAATGCTGCTATAACAGCTTTATACACCCTTCCTTTTTGGGATTCCTCATGGTTTCCTCTCAGGTCCAAATCTCACATTGCTACTCTCCATTCCTTCCCTATTTCCTGATCTCTCTCCTTTAATACTCAGGAGGAGTTCTGAGCTCTCCTCTCGTTTCACCAGTGGCTGGCTCTTTTGGAAAGTGTGAATGAACCCCTGCCCAGAGAGAAGAAGGAACTGGATGCTAAGACTGGCTTGGCCAGACAATGACCAGCTTGCCCACTCTGAGGCTGACAGACTGGCCAAAGATGTGACACAGCGTTGATGTTTCTCAGCCAGGCATTTTCACATCATAGCTCTGAGCTTCTACATAAGCATGTAAAAATTACAGGGGTTAAACAGTCACATGACTGGCATTAAAGACAGCACATGCTGGTAAGAAAGTCACTTTGGGTATTAATATGCTTGAGCATGAACTGAGTCAGTCTTTGAAGGGAAGTGTGACAAGTTTCAACCGGAAAAGAGTCTTAAACACAAAAATAAGACCTAGTGTATTTCATTATACAGTGGTGTCAAAAGTGTGTTACAGAGCCCTGATTTTCTTCTGTTTGGTGGGACAAAGTAACTCAAGTGTCTTGCAAAAGCCAACAGCCAAGGTAATGGGAGTTTTGGGTGCAGGGGTAGAAGAAACACAGGGAGATTCAAGCACATGCCGAAGGAAGAGCTGGGGAGGTAGATGTAATGGGGAAACCAGCGCTTTTCCTTTTAGTAGCAGCAAGCTATGAAACCAAGCTGAGACGACTGCAATCACATCTTAGGGGCTGACAGGACATTACTAGTGTGTATGACTGTACTGAAGTCATCAGATGATGCTCTTTGGGCAACTGTTATTATGATCCATTTGGCTAGGAACCTACATGATGAGGAAATTTCCATTTGAGCCATACAGAGTCAGTTTTGCAGAGATCTGTTGTGTTACTAGGTGATGGTTTAGCTTAGAGAAGAGGAGGCTGAGGGGAGACCTCATCACTGTCTACAACTGCCTGAAAGGAGGTTGTGGTGAGCTGGGCGCTGGTGACAGTGATAGGACGAGAGGAAATGACCACAACTTGAGCCAGGGGAGGTTTAGACTGGACATTAGGAAGAATTTCTTCACTGAAAGGGTGGTCAGGGACTGGAACAGGCTGCCCAGGGAGGTGGTGGAGTCGCCATCCCTGGAGGTGTTTAAAAGATGGGTAGTTGAGTCCCTTATGGACATGGTTTAGCAGGGAGACAGGCACGGTTGGACTCAATGATCTCAGAGGTCTCTTCCAACCTTATGATTCTGTGATTCTATGATTATATGGTGACAGGAGCCAAGCTGAACCCCACTGTGGATCTGGGGTGTTGTTATAAGCCCACAGAGTATCATGTTCAACGAAGGCTGGACCAAGATGTCTAAATCATGCAAAATTAAAAAGCATTTTTTCTTCTATTAATGTGTTTTAGAAGCACTTTCGAAACTAGGCTATGGTCCCTGCTGCTGTGTTCTCTCACTTCAGTGTTACAAAAGTTATTGTTCTTCAACAGGATAGCTGCCTCCAGCGCTAGACTCGGGAATGCCAACTGTAATTAAAGACATGGAAAAACCAATGCATTTAATGGCTTATTCAGGGTGACAAGTGTTGTCTTACCTTGGGAATGTCTATGAGCATAATAGGTGTAGCTTTCTATTCCACTTTTCCTTGCTGCATCGTTTGATATTAGCTTCCTTTTGCAGGTTTTTGAGAATAATGTTTAAGGTATGCACTTGGTAATCTTGTGTTGAAATCATAATAAAATGTCAAACTAATTTATTCACTGGCAGTACTTTGCTCGCTTCTTGTATTAATTCCCCTCAAAGCTAATTTAGATGCTTGTTGTCTGTGTATTCTGCATCTGTCTGCAATAATAATTGTGCAAGTGTCTGAACAAATTAAGACATTTCACAGCATTTAAACATCCCAAAGATCTTACATTTCCATGAAAGTGGAGAGGTTGTACTATAATTTATGGATGTTTTCCCATTAATCTCCAAATTGTTTTGGCAGCTAATGCCTAAAAGCAGCAGCTACCTGGCAAGGACAGAATATCTGTCAGACCATGAAGGGTGCCTACATTCACTAGGAAGATAAATAGGAACACTGAAATAGAGTTAAGCTCAGAGAAGGAAGCTCATCCTCAGACAGACTTGCCAAGCCTGTTTCATTATAGCTTATAGCTTTCATTGTAACTTAGTGAATGCTGTTAAGATTTCTGTCAAAATAAACTTACTTTTCCAGATAAGTAGCACTGCAAAACCCTAAGGCACCACTGCCAATACTTGAGCTTGTTTGGCGGGTTTTTTTCACCTAAAAATACAGGTGCAACAATAAAAAGTCTAAGTTTTCTTAAAATGTATTTTCTAATCCAAACCATCTAGGAGCTTTTTTAATTTGTATCTTTTCTGTCCAGCCATAATGACACAACAGATTATTTCTTAAGGTGTACCATTTATAAAGCAACAATTTTTTTCATCTATTTTTAGGGCAAAAAATTATGAGTCTTTCAAGTTCCTACGGTTATGATAATGTTATTCTATAGAATCATAATTCATACTCATCACTAGGGACACATAGTCTGGAAGGTCTTCCTGCAACCAAAATATCAACTTTCAAAATTTCTTCAATAAATTATAGTGTCTAAGTTTCTTTGAGAAGAAAAACTGAAAATAAAGATTCAATTACTGACTTACTTAAAAATATAATTTCAGATTTTTTGTACCTACTTGTTTAAAATGTACTCTTTAAATTTCTTCCTTATTTACCTAAAGTATATTCTATTGGTTAACTAGCTCTTGTCCAAGCCAGAAGACCAAATCAAGTTTATAGCATAATTAGAAAAAAAGCCATTGGATGAAATCAAGAAGGTTAAAACTTTAAGGAATATTTAACAAATATTTTCTTACAGAGAAAGAAGAAAAATGAAACCAGAAGCCATCAGAGTTTTAAAGATTTTCTATAATGATGGATACATGTTTTTCACTGAACTTTAAAGAGGTCTAATTGGAAGGAAGAATGTTTTTTTTGCTTCCACTGTTATTTTTCTCTGATCATATCATAATGATTTATACTTGAGGGAAAATAAGGCCACAGATTTTACTCACATGAGTCTTTGTGCATGCCACTGTGCACATATGCGATCATATTTTTCCAGTCATAGTTAACTGGGCTTTAGTTGTAATATAATGTAGTGTAAATAGCTGTCTTAAGAGATCCCCTTCCCATACTCATGTATTTACTATCCATACTTTTAATTGGATTTTACTTAACAACCGTATTAGAGGACGTAATTACTAAATATTTGTGGATCACGTAACTGTTATTTCATTATATACTAAACAAATCTCAGTTGCAAACCTCACATCTTTAATCCAAGATCAACACTTCCAGCTCCATGGAGGTGTTATTCGCATTATTTTCTGTTAGGATCAACCTGAAACCTGACTGCAGACCTAACAGTGCTTTGCCTTTAATTATTCTCATTCCTCACTTCCAAGGGACTTCAGATGCTTTTTTTGTTCACCACAAGTCAGCAGAAGTTTTATTGCTCACCACACATTCACCAGCAAAATCTACTAATAAGCAAGTCCAGTATTGCCTTTTCCCTAACACATTTGCAAAAGCAAAGTGGCTTTTTGAACTGATGAATAGGCATACTAAAATCACCAGCAGAGAATGAACTAGTTGACCCGAGAGATCTTTTTCATCTCTAATTTCCAATGGAAAAAAATACAAAACATACATTAACCTCATTCACAATATTCTTTGTCAAATAATGATCCTGTTATAAGGTCATTACAGAAAATACTGAGAGACATTGCAATACTGTTTACAAAATTATGCAATAAGCTCTTTGCATTTGCAGGTTATATTGAACAGTACACTGTACGGAAGTATTTGTATTTAATCAGTTCGCTCAAGAAGTTGCTATGAACATACTAAGTGATTTGAAAGCCATTACAAAAATCGCTCTCATTATATACCACGTAGTAACCTCAGACCCATCAGAAGCAAGCGTAGGCATTTTCCCAAAGTGATTGTAAACAAAAGTATGGAATAGTACTGAAGCTTATTTTAGTCAATATTTTGGAGATTAAAAAAAAAAAAATCCTATATGGATCAAATGATGGTCCTTAAAATAAAAATTAAAAAGCAATCACTGAATTGCATCCTGTGAGAGGAAATTGGGCCAAAATTGATCTGGATAGCCAAATTTATTATTACATGCAGTGAATGTACAATAAAATGTGATTAGAGCAAATGTGCCATCAGTCCCTTTTGCAAGATCAAGCACAGAAGAGCACAGCTCTGATGAAAGGAATCAATAGCATTGAAAGCAAAATTGGAGGGCTGTCAAATCATCTTAATTCCTATTTTCTGAATGAGTGGAATGGGATTGCTTCATGCACATGCTAATAACCAAATTAGTGTGCTTTTGACTTAGTACAGAGCCAAGCTTCTATAAAACTTAAATAATATGGCTAAAAAGAAGAAGAAAAACCCCAAACCATACAAATCAGAAATACCAAACCCCACATACGTTTCACTTTGAATTCTTAATTAACAGAGCTGCACTTTTCTAAATTTTGTCAACATTAACTTATGTAAGCTACAACTTTATATCTCTTGACAGGTTGACTGGCAATCTTTGTTCTCCCATGACCAGAAAGATAATTTACTCAATAGGCACACATACATATATGCACAATGCACGTAGCAAGAATTGACCTATGAGTCTCTTTGAAACTCAGAAGTAAATAGTAAAGATTTCCTTGAGAATATTTCTCACAAAATTTCCTCAGAAAGGGTTGAGGGTGGTTTCAGGGTCAAGCTAAGCCAACCTAAAACTGAATTGCCCTCAAGTCCTACTTCCCTGACTCCCGGTCACCTTTCCTTTCAACCTCCGTCACGCACAGCAAGTCAGATGTCGATGTGGTCCGAAACTGTGAAGACAAGGTGATGAGGGGGTAAAGGTTATGTGTCTATGTGTTACCTACCTCACCTAGAGAAAAATTCAAGACAGACTTGATAAATGTACAGATTCTTCAGCAGCAAAGTTTTGCTTTAGTTGCATTTGTATTGCTTTTAGTAGTTTTTCCAGTACCTCCCCTAGGAAAGGCTCAGCTTTATATGGTGTGAATGTAGGACACTCCTGACGATCAGCACGGGAAACTCATGGGAATGGAATGTCTTAGCAGTTACAGATTAATGACGTTAGAACTTCCCATCTGACATTTTAAAGGTATATTTGAAACAACATAGACTCCTTTACAGCTTTGACTAATGCTGCATTTTCACATGTAAAAGTTTTGAGAAATGTATTCCTTAAGTATAAAAAATCAGCTGTGGTTGCAGCACAGAAAAGTGTTAGGACAAAATAAAAAAAGAGCATCTCAGCAAGAGGGTCTCTGCTTCTCTGGTTGCCTCAGAACATGAGCACCAGAACTGCCACCCAGCACTGATGCTGCACTGTGCCCTACCCTTAAACAAACAAACAAACAAATCACACTATTTTAGAGCACAGCTGTAACGGGTGCTTCATAGGTACTCTATTTCTATAATTAGTAAAAAGGCAGCAAGTAAACCAATGGTTCAGGACAATTCAATAATACTGAAGCCCAATCCAGCATTTTTGTAACAGCTGGATCTAGGAGTATGATGAATGAAGCAATGTAATGCTCCATTCTCAAGCCACGTGTTGAAGAATGTGAGGTCAAAAGTAATTATTACTCTATCACCGCTAACTAATCCAGAAAAAAGTTCATATTGCCTTTCATAAGTAGGTTCAAAACACGAGGCATTTTATAATAGCCCACAAGGTAGCAAAAGAACCTTATGTGTACAGTTGCAGAAGAAAATGTGGACTTGATTCTCCTTTTAGAAAAATAACAGATTTTCTTTTCTTCTTACAAGTGAATTGCATTCAAATCTAAGACCTCTGTTAATTTGCTATTTCTTTTCCTGCTTGTCATTTGGGTTGTAAGCTTGACAAAGTCACACATGCATAATTTCTCTTCATCAGGAAACTGACTTTTGTAGAATTTAAAAAAAATTCCTAAATGCTATTTCTACCCATATGATAGAGAAATTAAGGTATCGGAGCACGAAGCATAACAGTCCAGCACAAGTGGACAAGGCTGTCAATAATAAGCTTTTCTCATGATGTATCCAGTAAATGGACAGATTGTATTGCAATTTATAAGACAAAGTTGCTGTACTGCAAACCTGGAAAGTTATAAAAAACGTCTGGAGCACTTTTTATTTTTAAGAAAAAACATCTATATTATGAAGCCTGATATGTAATATGGAGAGAACGGTACCAAAATAATTGTGACAAGCACTGAAATTCTGTATGCTAGTTTATTCTTTTCAATGGTGTACTCCATGCTACTGAGCAGACTATCTAAATAGCTGCAGTCTTACTTAAAGAATACTACCCTCAAAGTCTTTTGACTTCTTCTGTAAGGCTAGAAGCACCTGAAGCAACTGAAGCTTTAATATTCAGTCTTGCCCACCAGCACGATTTCCTTGTTGTTTACTATGAGCCAGGCACTTTTAATTTGTGGTTCCTCTATAATAATAGATTGCTGGGTATGGTTAATGATATATTGCATTTACCTAAAAATCTGTTAGTTGACTGAACACAGTGTTTGGATTTTTAGGCTGTCAGGAAGCAAATCAATTCATTTATTTATTTTTAAATAATATATAGAAGTAAGCAGTCTTACATTTGTTGCATTTAAAGTAGAGCAGCGCACTTGTGACCTGTTCAGCTGCCTCCCTGTGGGCGTCTAGTGAGAATACCAACTTGTCAACTATCATGCTTTCAGGGCACACTTTGTCCTTATTTTCATACATAAAAGAAAATTAAACTGTATAGCATTAGGCATTTGCATTCCCACTTGTACAAGTCTTTCCATAGTAGTGTTATCAAATGATGGTGATACATATATCAACCTGCACCAAAAATTTCTCCATTCCAATTGCACATCCCACTTGTACAGAAGCAAATATTTCTTTTTCTCTTAGTTTCAGTAGTTGTGTTTGCTGCAAGTTGCTTCTCCAAAGACTTGAGGTGATAGGACTCCAAGCCTGAACTATTAATAACCACCATTGGTAATACAAGGCCCATGAATATATGGGAAATTTCTAACCAGCTTCTACGCTACCAGAATCTAGGGGCTCATAGGCTACTTGTGGATGAGGCAGTTCAATTGAGAAGCTACACAGATCATGCTTAGCTGGTAAAACATCTGCACGATGATGAGAAAAAAAAATTCATAATTCTAACAATGCTTTGGGTAAAGATTTTGGGTAACAGAATTAAATTAGTGGATCAGACTTTAAACCTGCTAAAAAGCTCATATGATGAGAAAAAAACATTTCCTGCCTCTTGTTGGCATATCAAACATACCTGGTGAGCTATTTAAAACACAGCATTGCTATTTATATAACCTCTGGTTACTGAAGAACTATGGACACTGTTCTTCCAAAACAACAAGTAGACATGAATCCCTATGGCACAACTTCAAGTGTAAAAGCTTATCATGGTCATTAACTGACATCTATTAGGCATCTGTGTCCCTTATTAGTATCACTTTTAATTTAACGGGTCTATTATCAGTAAAAAAAGCTTTTTTACCATGAAGTTCTAAAATATTTACAGATGTAAGCAGATAGCTTTTAACTGCTGCGATGTTCTTTTGCTCCCTTAAGTTCAGTTAAAAATTACTTTTCTCAGTGTTGTCATTACTTTCATTAGACCCATGAAGTCATTCAATGTCTTCACTAATTTAACTAAAATTACTTCTCTAAATTCCAGTTTTAAAGCATTTCACAATGAAAGTGATGGGTGGAGCAATTTCTGTTGAATGAAGTCAAATTTTAATCTTGTGGTCAAACCTTTTTACTGAATCAAATAGTTCCTTGATTCCATCTCTTAAAATAGCTGAAATGAAGAGTAGCCTTTTAGTAACCACTGATAGTACTGAAGCACTGCACTCTACGTATATGCACTCTTATTGCATCAGACAAATAATGATGCCTGCAAAAGCAGTGATATTCACAATACAGATCTCAACACATATGCAAGATAATCGTATTCACATTTTCACACAGGCAATGACAAATAGAAATGCCTCCTCTGACTAGTTCACTAGATGTAACTTGGGCTCAGTAAATGGAAAATATCTAACAGACTGAAAATCAACAGATACAGGTAACACAGAGGTTGTAGAACTCCTGTCCAATTTAATGGTATTTGGTTGCTCTCTTGGTGTATCAGATATAGCAATAGTATAAATTTATGCAAAGTCCCTGTGCTCTCATCTGCAGGCAAAGTGAGCTGCTGTGGGAAAGTAACTTCAAGTTTATATGGAGCATTGCTAGAGCCCCAGGGAAAAGGTTCATCTTCATCATCTAGCCTGCAAAAGAAACTCAGTGAAGTTCACAGCAATTAGCATCACGCCGTGTTCTCTAATGGCAGGGTTTCGGCCTGACCTCACGGCCTCGTGTTTACAATATTATAGTTTTTCTGTGACTGTGGTCCAAACCATGTTTGTACTTACATGGCTTCAGAGTGCCCACAGTACCCTGATTTATCTTTTCTTTTCATGCATTGCTGACTCAGTCCAGTTTGACTAGTTGTGGTGCTAACCTTTTGTAATACTGGGACTGACTGAAGCAATAAGCCTTTTCCAGGGATGGAAGAAATTGTATCATCTGAGGTATGGTATCTAATAATTTCTTCTGCCGTATGTTCAAACTTAAATGTGACAACTGATTCTTCTAAAGCATTATTTTGCTAATTCACAGTTTTTGTAGTTGGTTCCCCAGTTTTGTCATACAGGTGAACATGGTGACTTTCAGTTACAACATTTACCTTAGGCCCCCAAAATTCTTGTGAGCTGGGAACAAAGCACCATATTGCATATCAGCATGGGAAACGATATCAAACTCATGCTGGTGTTCAGTTGCAGAGTCTTTCCTCTCCACATAAAATGTATTACTATAGGCATAGATTTTTGAAAAAATATTTATTCCCAAAGTTAAAGAAGAGACTTGAGGCTCACTCAAGTGCTCAGACAGGATAGGAGCACTTGAAGGCCCTAAGGACAGAGGACCAAAAGGGTAGGGCACGGCAACAGCTGCAGGCACAGCAAACACAACTCCTAGATGAAGATTTCTGATTCCCTTTTTCTTTCAGAGCACCCAAGCAGCACTTTCAGTGTATCCAGTGTCAATAATAGACCATAGTGCATGTTGAGTTAAGAAAAAAAAATGTATCAGGCCTCTTAAACACCTCCACTGACTTGGACGGATGTTGGATAAGGTATTATGCTATTACTGTTAGGCTGCTTTGCACCAGCAACATGTGCTTGCAGCCTAGAAAGCCAACCATATTGTGGGCTGCTTCTAAAGAAGTGTGACCAGGAAGCCTGAGGGAGGTGATTCTACCCCTCTGCTATGTTCTCATAGGACCTCACGTGGACTCCTATGTTCAGTTCTTGAGTCCTCAGCACAGGAAAGATGCGATCTGTTATAATGAGTCCAGAGGATCATCCATGAGGCTACGAGGATCATCAGAGGGCTGCATCACCTCCTGTATGAGGACAAGCTGAGAGACTTGGGTTTGTTTGGTGTAGAGAAGGCTCTGGGGAGACCTTATAGCAGCCTTCCAGTACTTTAAGGGGGCCTATAGGAAAGCTGTGGAGGGGCTCTTTATCAGGGAGTGCAGTGGGAGGATGAGGATGGGGTGTAATGGTTTTAATCTGAAAGAGGATATATTTAGACTAGATATTAGGAAGAAATTTTTTACTGTGAAGGTGGTGAGGACCAGGTTGCCCAGAGAAGTCATGGATGCCCCACCCCTGGATGTGTTCATGGTCAGGTTGGATGAGGCTTTGCACAAACTGATCTAGTGGAAGGTGACCTTGGCCATTGCAGGGGGCATGGAACTGGATGATTTTTAAGGTCCCTTCCAACCCAAACCATTCTATGATTCCATGATTGATTCTATGATTCTGTGATTCATTCTATGATTATGTATGGCTGATAAATACAGTTTATTAAACTATGATCACCCCTCTTGGCATATAAAAGAAGTAATGCACACCTTGTCATGCAAGTCACTTCAAGCTCAGAAACAACCAGTGGTGAACTGCAAATGCTGTTAAGTTATATCTTCATCCTGCTAGCTCTCATATCTTCATCCTGCTAGCTCTCATATCTTCATCCTGCTAGCTCTCAGTTCAGCACTTTACTCAATAAAGACACAGTTTTGTTAACTAAAAACAGGGTCTTCTTAATATCTCCTATCATGACTTTTGTACTGAGAAGCCACGAGCAGGTTGCTTTGTCCCACCTGCATTGCTGCTAAACCAACTGAGTATTCAGAAATTGATGCAAGGTATCCAAGCTAAGACTTTTGCTAAAACTTGAGCACGTGAGCATATTTTTTCAATAGAAAAAAACATGCAATAGAAAAAAACGTGCAAAAAACATAAGCCAGAATATTGGTATGAAACAAGCCACTGTGGCTTCATTTAAGATTTTAACATTTCAAGAGGAAGAGCCAATAATGAAAATCACACAAATTTGAGTATTTATGCAAAAAATACAGAAAAATACAGAAAGGCAGAATTTTGAAAGATTTGTGGGTCTAATTTTTTGCTATTTTATTTCCTTTTGCTTAGCTACACTTCAAATTACTTCTTCCCCCGTCCAAAAAAAAGCATTAGGAAGCACCAGTCTGTTATCACCAAACATGTCACCCTATCTGTGCACTCAAATAAGCCTGTATTAACAAAAACCTCTAGCCTGGGTAAAATTGTTAATCCAATTGACCCATGGAATTCTCAATAAGAACAGAAAACCATCTCAAATGTGTACACATTTTGCATTCTCTCAGTGAATATTCTGAATTGCTTTAATTACCACACCTGTCTGATGCCCCATCAAACTTTGCTCCATTGCTGTGGTTTACTGTTACACATGTTTATCCAGAGTTAAAATTACTGCTTATGTTGTCATTCTAAGAGACAATACTACATTTTTATCTGATAAAAATGGCTATATGTGATTAAAAGGCCCATACCCCAAACAAACAGAAACTATCCTGATTTTCATTTGTACTCATTCTTCAGTAGAATGTTCCTAAAAGAATACAGCTCTTTAAATGAGACCATTGGCAATGGACACCTCTGTGAATATCATTATTCTGAGTTTTCTTTGCTTCATCAACAGGATAAAGATCCAGGATCAGCCTGACTGCTCTTCCTCTGTAATTTTATGAAATATTTGAATTACACAAAGTACACTGTCAGAAGAAAACTAATTTGAAACAACTGAAGAAATGGACTTGGCTTTCATAGTCACGTAAAGATCTAACTTCATGAAATGAGACCACTAAAAATATCATGCCATAGTTTTCATTCTTGCACTTATTTATGGCAGATATTATGGAAATCTTGACAGATATAGTAATTTCATTATCTACAGTCTCATGTGTATGAGCCGGCTGCCCTCCTATTTGGGTTAAGCTTACATAACTGAGAAAGCAGCTAATCACATACAATAATATTTATTTTCACTATTCTTTCCCTTTGTATTTATCAGCATAATATAATTTTTTTACCTGCCTGCTCTTAGCCTCACTGGTTGCACATGGGACTAGAAAACAGTGAATGCCTTAGGACAGAGATTGTAGTTATATCTCTTGAGTATGGGCAATAGTAAGTCCTACAGCTGTGATGCAGTTTCTGTAGATCTTTTCTTTGGCTTTCCTGTACTAGCCAAGTCAAGCTAAGATTAGATGTTATTCCCCAAAACAAAGGCTCTTTGTCTCCACTAAAACCCTCAACTAAAGTAGTTTATAACTTAATGCTACTGTTAATTGGTGAACACTCTAAAATATCTCAGGACAAGTTTAAATAGGAGGCGTTAACTAGGATTTGTCCCATATGGGAGTCGTCTCAGGCCCGCATGAACAGAGAGACAAATGAGAAAGCTTCTCTTCTGTTCGAAATGTGACCTCTCTGGGCTTATTGGGGCCCTTGATATAACAGGCACTGAACTAGCTAATTAGCTTGGCACCGTTTCAGGCAGCTGGATTAGAGTCAGTGATAAAGTGCAGCAGAAGGCACCTCTTGGCACAGGTCCCTGTAACTCATCCTGCTAGCCTGCAAACCCAGCAGAGGAGATGAGTCCTCCAGGCTGTGGTTGGAGACTCCTTCTGAGTCTGGAGAAACTGTGCCATTTGTCAAAGCTGCATTTAACTATACGTGCTTATACAGCAAGCGCAAGAGTAATATTTCTAACAAATAAGTCACAGGAGCCGACCAAGCTACTGTAAGTTGCTCCCTTACGGACAAATACTGTCACTCTGCAGAAAAGAGAAAGTTTCACAAACGTAAGGTTGCGTTACAATGCAAGGATATAGTTGCAACTCACACCCTTCTAACTAGAACTCCAGCTACTTCCTTTACACCATAGAGCTCAGATTTCATATAGGTGTCCTTTAAACTACCTGGGAAATACACTTTACAGTTTGCGGTCCTGAAGTGATGTGGGTAGCCAGTGCTACAGGGAAATGTTTCAAAACAAGGATAATATAGTAATTGGATAACACACCAGCATGAGATGTGTCTGCTTCAGATTAGGGTAAACAATAGCAATATTCAGTAAAAAATGGTGATTAAAGAAATAAAAAGTTTCAACTATAATCTCTTTGCTGACTTCATTGTGTGCTACCTTGGAGGGACAACATTTGAGAGAGTATTTTTTAAACAACGGTTTAAATTCAACTACAGCGAGCCCTTCAGCTAAGCCGTGGTTGCATGCAGTATCCTTGTGTGTTTTACAAGATTTTTGATCATTTAAAATAGGTATGAATGTTAGTGGAGCAAAACAACAGAGTCTACTTTGACATTCTCAGGTTCTTATATTCTTTCTAATAAAACCTGAGCAGATTTCTATTCTCTTTTTCTCTTTCCCAACCCTCCCAATCTTTTGAAAAATTATATTAGCGTGAAAGGCTGTATTTGCAGATTTTGTGGCTATAACAGCAAGAACATTGAAGAGTGTGTTCCCACATTGGGGAACATGGCTTTTAATCTAACTTTACTATTGTATGATCCCTGAAATATATCCAGAGATTTAAAATATCCATCTTGTAATACAACTGTGGCAGGCTTGCATCATTTCCCATCCACATTACATTCTGTATGATGTGAAGGGATTCATGGAGCTTTCTTTTCTGCTCTCATTACAATCTTTGTCACTAAGAATGAGGTATCCAAATTTTAATGCCTCATATATTTTGTCAGCTGTAGTGGTGTGCTATACTACTTTGACCTTTTTGATTGGCTTGCCATTTCAGTTCTTCCTATTTACAGCCTCATTAACCTGTGAGGGAGAGGTGGACTGGCTAACCAATCAACAGACGGTGTATTGAAAAGGTCAAGGTAGTCCAGCATATTTACAATCCCTTCACAAACCACATGCGAGTGGAAGATGTAGAGTTCCCCATTTAGGATGGCAAAGTTGCAGCAAGAGGAAAAATGAAGTGACATGAATTCATTCCAAGTTCCAGACATTAGGCAAATGAAAGGAAGCAGAAAAAACTCTCCAACTCTATTTCAGAACGATATTGCATTCGTCAACGTGCAATTCTTAGCAGAAAAAAAATTGATCTCAGCTGGATGACACTACCCAGATAAGTGAAATCTACAATTATTACTATTTTGAATTAGTCTTGAAGTCAACTTTAAAAAACCTTTTCTTTGCCTGTTTAATATAATCCTGGGAAGAAAGAATGAAAACTGAACAAGCTCTTTTGCAGAGAGCTTTTAAACAGGAAATATCTGAATTTTGCCAACATTCTTTTCTACAGACTTCATTAAACATCATCTTCCATATGAGAAAACATTAGTAATAGTTATGCAATTAGTGCCATTGTAAGATAAATAATTCAAAATCTGTTCGTAAAACAAATTTCTATTTAGACCACAAAGAGATTGGTCAAAATTTAGACTAAACATTGACTTTGATAGGAGAGGGCTCTGTGCTCTGTAGTTCAGATAAGAAGAAAAGCCAAATTAATGGCCACTTATGATCATTGAGGTTGTTTAGGCATATTAATCTGAGTGACCTGGCCAGACTCCAGCTTCTGTAACTACAGGTCTCTCCGCATATCTAATTTTCCCTAAGCCTAATTGTTTCAAGACAGCAGTGAGGCGGCAGGAAAGATAGCCTCCCTGGCTAAGTATCTGAGCATTCCTACGTAGGCAGAGCAGCACTTCTGCAGTGACAAGACGAGTAAACAATTTTACATGCAGAAGTCTGAACATTGGTTATGAAGCTACTTGGGGAAGTAATATAGAGTGGAGAATTTTAAAAAGAAAGATTTCCCCTATGTTCATAACAATGAATAACTAATGCCAGCTCCAACTAGTATTTTATCTGTCTTTCTTGCAAGAGACTACTCCTCTGTGCAGAACTAGGAAAAAAAATTGATCTGTTAAAGAAATAGATGAAATGAGAAATAAGTCATTCCGCTGTTTAGTTTTCTAATGTTGCCATTGTGTATGGTTGTATTTCTCCTATCCTTTTAAACCCTTTTGGCACACTTTCTTCAGTCTCCTCATCTTCCCACAGTCACTATTGGTACACATCCAGTAGCTGGGTTTTTTTTCATTTATTTATTTATCTTTTATTCTTTATTTAAATTAAAATAGTATTTAGGAAACAACTAATTGCACAACCACATTACACGTACATATAATGAAACACTGTAAGGTCTAAGGAGCACATCTGTAAAGACAGACATTTTTATCACCAAAGTAAATTGACTGAAAGATCTCCTTAGAGTTATTCAGAATGCTTGTGGCAAAGACTGAAAATAGTGCAGGTCTCCTGAATGCCCATGCAGAATGATTAAAACAGCAGTATCAGCCATGACAGCCCTGCTAATGTTTCAATTTCTAAACAAAAGAAAATGTTAAGCTCAGAAATAAAAGCATAAATAAAATTGAAATGGCTAAAAAATAGCAGAGGAGTAAGTACAAATAAAGCATGAATTAAGTCAGATATTTACAGCAACATGAAAGGTTATACATCTGCTCCACTGCTTTTAGTAGCCTCGCCTGGAGTGTATACACATGATCTCATGTAGTGAGAGAATTCAAATCATAGAATCATAGAATTTCCCGAGTTGGAAGGGACCCAAAAGGCTCATCGAGTCCAGCTCCTATCCCTACATAGGACACTCCCAACATTCACATTATGTGACTGAGGGCATTGTCCAGATCCTTCTTGAATGCTGGCAGACTGGGTGCCATGACTTCTTCCCTGGGGAGCTGTTCCACTGCTCCACCACCTGCTGGGTGAAGAACCTCTTCCTAATATCCCATCTAACCTCCCCTGGCACATCTTGCTGCCATTCCCTCTAGTCCTATCACAGGTCACAAGAGAGAAGAGAGATCAGAACCTGTTTCACCTCCTTCCCTCATGAGAAGGCAAATGCTGATAATGCTCTTTCTGTTAATCATATTGAGAATACTAAGGTCCCATCCATTTTGATACTGTTTAATATACTTCTAGGATGGTCATTATCTGCTCCTCTTGTCAGATAAACCAACTCACCCTTTCATAAGGAAGCTTCACATTTGTTGATTGCAAAAGGCAACGCATGATATGAAGAAGCAGAGCGGAATTAAAATTGACCAGTCATAGGAGAGTGAGATTATCAACCCAAATTATAAATAAACAAAATCTCAGATTGTATTGGCATATGCTTTATATATGTATATCAGGATTAGAAAAAAAATCTTGTCATTGCATGACTTACACAAAATTGTTTTGAAAAGTGTTATATTAAATGGACATTTTCATTTTATTTATCTCAAAATGAAACTGCAAAATTAATTAGATTCTATTGCTAATGAGAGGAATCTGCTCCAAAGAGATACTCTGACATATTGGTAACTTCGTAATGTGTTACATTTCTGTGGGCCAGTAATTTTTCTTGGCTTCCTCTACATAAATATCTAATAGTAAAGAAAGTAAATCAACACAGTTTTATTGAAGTCTGTGTTGATTTAAGCCATCTGAAGTTCTGGCTCAGTACTGAGAAGAGATTATTTGTTATTGCAAGCAAAGCATACGTAAAATGTATGATATTTTATCCTTACAGGCTTGGCTGGAAATGTTGTTCTTGGGTGCATGAAGAAAACTGAAGATGAACATTTTGAACGTGAAAGAAATTTCCTTAGATTTTATGACCTCTGAAGAAAGCATCTGATTGATTTATATAAGCTAATTCTACACCCATGGTTTTGTTTGTGTTGCTGCTCATCAAACATTCTCTCTCCCATTACAAACTAAGCCAAATCCTTGCTCAATTAATTTCTATAATATATTAGTTGATGCCATCATAATTAAGATTTCTTTAATTCCCTTTATCATTATCTACACTGAGTCCTGAACCTACACAGCTGTCTGGACTCCAAATAGTAGCCAATAATAGTGGGCTCACAGAAAAAGACAAAAAAAAAAATCAAAACAAATCAAACAAACAGGGATTCTAATTGTTAATAAAGACAGATTTTTTTCTCAGCTCAGCAGAAAGGAGATAACTAATTGCAAAGGACATGACAGTGATCTTTTATTCTTTATTCTTACTACTGTAATCCTGAATATTTCAAATAGCCATACATGTGTTCAATATTTTTGGAGGATAAAAATCAAGTAAAAATTAAAAAAAATCAAAACATTTCCAGGAAAATAAATCGAATGAGTACTGCAAACAAGCATTTAGGAATGCAGTTCCATCCTGGCATTTTTTATCCATTTCATACAAGAACAGATCTTACAAAGATGAAAATAGAGTTTTCTTCTTTATTGTTATAGAGTATATATATAAGAAAAGGGACAAAAGTATTTTTCCCCACGTTATTATTTTTATTATAATAAAGAGAGTCTAACTGGCTCTTGATTTAAAAGAATATTGTGATAGCTACTGTTGGCAAAACCCCTTTTCTTACTATGTCAATGAAGATGTTGCTACCTGATGGTAGCAGTAGCTTAAATTTGTACCTACAGTAACTTGTGCAGTCGAAGGAACCATATGCCACAAAGCAAAACTCTGCAGATTCTTTGGTCACAGTTTGGGTTGACAGGGGGACCCCTTCCCATTCACTTACTACATTTCACTTACTACATTCACTACAGTTTGATGGAACAACGTGTTTTCTTAGAACTCACTTGTTAACACTCATAATACCACGAAGATGGGCTGGAGATTTTATTTAGTTAATATATTTCATATGTGCATAGAATTAATTACATACTTTATATGTGTGTATTGTTAGTTACATATGTCCATAAATGAATGTATGCATGTATATACAAGCATATACTACAACTGAATTTACTCTGAAAGAGAGACTCCTAAGTGAAACACTTGGGTAGAATTATTTCACTTAATTTGATATAGCATTATTTTTTCAGAAAGTTCCAGTTTATTAGGTTATTCAGGTCTGAGGTATATTTTAGAATAAAAAAGAATAAAAATACTGTCGTGGCTGTTCCTCCTTCCATTCTCCAGTTCCACAATTGTCCAATAAGGCTTGAGATCTATAATGTGAGTCAAATAATTTAAAAATTTTTCTTGATAAAGCACAGAAGTAGGAAAGCAAAGTTCAAGCTCTCCACCTCCCTTTTTCTTTATAGCATGTCTCTCCACCACAGAGCAAGAGTCAGTAAGTTTATTCCACCAAAAGAGTCACCATACATCTCATAGCCTGCTGGCAGTAGATTCCACGTTCATACTACAAGTTAAGTAAGTATAGGGACCTGAATATGACTCTTTCATTCTCCATCCTCTTCTTCCCTGTACCATCTTTTGGAGTTGCCAAGACATTAAAAAGTGCTAAATACCAGTGTGTATCTAAATCACAGTTTCCAAGGGGAGGGAGGTATGCCATAACTTGTAGTGCTTCCAAGGACATTAGGAAGCACATGAGAGCAGGAGGTACTCAGGTACATTGTAAAGACAATATTGGGTGTTACTTGTTCAGTCTGATGACAATTTCTGATATTTCTGAAGAAGTGAAAATAGTCTACAAAGAGCCAGTCACTCAATAGGGACCAATAAGGTGACTGTGAACCACTGGTTACATTAAAACATTACATTCGTTTAAAGTGAAGCTTCTTTTGTGTTTTATTAGCATTCCAAAACCAAGTCTGGGAATGCTGTTGACTTAATGGCCCATGGATAATGCTGATGAACATGGGCATTCATATTTGAAAGTTGGGGAGACCACCATACAGAAATCATTACCACATTAATGGTAAAAGGTTTCCTTTAAGTATGCCTACATATTGCCAGGGCGATATTAACAGTTCTGGACGTTTTGTTAAAAGAACACTTAATTTCATAGAGAAGCAACAGAAGATAATTGTATTTACCATTTTAGATTCTCCCATTGCCAGCTGTACCATCTCTCTTAGTCCACACTCTACATTTTGGCAGAGACAAGAGTTCTCTATCTAAGAGCTAAAATATGGAATATAAACACATGTAGGATCATTAAATGGTAAGAGATTTATTCTTTGATACAGATAGGGAAGAAATGTCAGGGAGCAACCATTTCCTTAGAAACAGAGAGGTACATGTTGCCCTTCCCCCACTGTCCTCTTAGGAAACGCAGATATGAATTAAGATTCTGTATAATGCCAATGGAAAGAGGATATTGCATCTATGAACTGTGAAAGGCAACGTCTGTGTATGACTCCCCGCTAATAAACTGTCCACAAGTACATGGGCTTGTGTATCTACATATGCACACACAGACATGTCATAAAGTAGCAAAAAAATCTAAACCCTGTAAAAATAAGGTAGAAAAGGTATACAGAACAACAGGGGAGGTAAAGGGTGTGATAAATCTCGGATGACACAAGACAAGCCTGTAATAGCAAGGCAGCATGGTCAGCAGGAAAGGATTTGGGCAAGAAAGCGGTTGTTGCTAAGGCCCCGAAGCGCGCACTGTAAACATTTCAAGGCATTTTACTAAGATGAGCTCTAATATGGTCCTGTGGATCTTCTGGGACTCCTGGAAGGTGCTCGGTTCATGTGCTTTGCAAAGCGAGCTGAGAGACACGAAGTGAGACAACAGGGAAATATTTTTTCGAAGAGGTAGGCTCTACTAGGAACTAAAATGATACTGTAGGCACACACCACTGTACTCTGGATTGTGCATAGATGAGAAATAGCAGATGCTGTCTTCCACAGTGATGATAGTTATTTTACAAGTTTCTCAAACAGCCACTGCCACATTCTTTAAATTTCAATCTCATGTATTTAGTTGACACGTTGCTTAAAAATGCAATTTAGACATACTGCACTGTAGAATACTAAACTATGGCTTTTTCCTTTGGTGAAGAGTTGAGTGCGACCTGAGCACAGTGGTTCAGTAGGTGAGCTTTTGGAGAGGCAACAGACGTAGAATGCATTAGTATCACTTAGGAAAACAGACATTCTGGGCTGATTTTCATACAATCCACAGCAAAATAAAATGTTGTGGGAGTTTTTTCGTAAGTGAAACATGTCACCATTTCATTTCTGGGCAAAGGATTTTATTTGAAAGAATGAAACATAACCACTGCTTAAGCAGTTTGTCACTAGGCCAAGGAGCAATCCCTGCTCTGAGTGGGCACAGTGCTTTACATAGTTGATGATTAAATGATAATGGCAGCATTTCAACAAAAGCAACGTTAACTGCTTACTGCAACAGCAGAAGTCATGTGAGAGAAGTGGGGGTCATGGGAGATCATGCTACGGGTTCCCATAAGATGAAAATAATTTTGCTCATACTTCCTCTGCATCAGAGAGGTGAAGTGAGAGATTACTTAGCCTCTGTGTTTTACCAATTTTATGTTAAATTTTGTCTGCTCTTTCTTGCTCTCTTTTTTAAAGGCATCTCCTGGAAAGGGCAGAAGTTATTTGTGATTTGTTAAAGGGTAGATGTTCCCAGTATTAATAACAGCATGCCTGAAACAGCCAAATTATTGTTAGAGAGTATTTTTACAACAACCTATTGTAAAAACTGCACCTTTGGAGGATTTCACTGGGAGATTACATAATAATTGAAATTTGAACCTGAAAATCAAATCAAGTTTTAGAGAATACACATGAAAGGCAGCGTAAATTTATACTGCTGGAATTTACAAGTAAGTTCATGTGAATTCTTTGCCACAAAGAGGACAGGGTAGTGGTCATGGCACCCAAATCATAAGAAAAAAAGTCACATCAGAATTTCCCTACAAAAACTGCATTCCATTTCAAGTAGAACTTTTCCAGACTTAAAAAAATAAAGTATTTTTTTGAATGATGCTCCACACAAATTTTCAACCTGAGGCTATCCACAAAATAATACAGATTTACAAAAATATTGGGAAGAAAACAGCAAAGAATGTGGCAAAACCTCTCCACAATTCTATCACTCTCCGAGGAAAGAAAATTTTTTTGTGAAACTTTCTTCACAGTCAGCAAAACTTGTCTCTCAGCAAAGAAGCAAACCCAAGAGTCAGCAGCAGAACTCACTTTCATATACATATTAATAATGTCTTCGAATAAATTCAACTGCAACATCAAATTTCTCTCTTTTGGTAGCTTCTCTCTTTGGTAGCTGAATAAAAACATGCTTAGATCTAGGCTTCATACAAAACTTTATGAAAGGCAAAGAAAGAAAGATAATCATCTGAGAATTAACAGACATCCCCAGCAATGCCTTACAAAGGCAAATAATGACCGAACCACTTATTTATGTGCAATTTATGATTTCAGAATGCAAACAAATGTGAACTTACAGAAAAAAAAGATTATGATGGAGCAATAAACTGACAAGGAGATTTTTTCCAGTGTAATCATGCAGTACACAACAGGGAGATATTATATGCCCAGATTACATAGTTATTTCTAGTGCCTCCTGCCCCACCAAGTGGACTAATAGTGTTATTTTTTTAACATAAATTTGTATATTCTTTTTCTTTCAGGACTAAATGAAGTATATGTTCCCATAGCAACAAAAGCTAATTCTTTCCAAATATAGGTCTGAGCCTTTAGCACTGAATTCCACAGTAACTCACTTTCATATGAATCTTTGAAATGTGCTATTGTACAGGCAGTGTTAATCTGCAAAGCTCAAAGATGAGGGGAAAAAAACAGTGACCTACACATGGCATAATATACACATCCATAAATGTACCATCAACTTCAATTTCTTAATCCTTTACATTCTCTGAAAAAACCATTTAACATGTCTGCTGCTGCTTTTTGCAAAATTTTTGTTCCAGAACATAACTATGGTTGTTAGAGAGTTTATAGTTTTCTAACAGAAAGCCTTGCAAAATGCAGCCTTCTAATCACAAGAACGCATACAAGGAATATTTAATTTAGACAAGCAGTTAAATACTGTTTCATTGCATGAAATTATTAGGACTAGAGAAGACTTCTGAGGACAAGAGCAACAGAACTAAAATAAATCTCAGTTCAGGCTCCAAAACCTTAAGGAAAAACTTACTATAGTATGTCTAGAATGCAGATCCAAACACTGCCAGCAATTCAAACTACCAAGAACCTTAACCAGTAATTCACGTCCCCTTTCTAGAAAGGTATAGTCTGCATTACCCCCCCCGCCCCCACTCCGCAAAGTGAGTCAGATTTCTTTCCCTTTTAGGTGAAGGAGTGCATTCATTTTTCTCATAGGAAGGTCGTCTCATGGCTGGGCTTTTCACACCCACATATTCATTCCAAGTTTTCAAAGACCAAGTTATCCCTTTAATACAAATTACAGAATGTTTGGCTGCATTTACATTGTTCTATTATAAAATTTTAGAATAGCTTAGAAAAAGACTAAAGTAAATGCACAAATGTAATCTTAATTCAGAACTACAAAAGACAGAGAACAATTTATCTTTGTAGAAGCAGAAAGGAAGGTCAAACCATACTAAGCCCCAATACTTTGGCTACAGCAGGTCTCATTAATTTTCCATAACCAAGCAATTTTCCCTACATTCATAACAGATAATGTCCTCCCATGTCTCTCTTGTATTAGAAAAAGTTTTATAATATATCAGTATAACATAGCAGTTTTATGATTTTATGATTTCTCAGAAAAAAATCTCCTATATACCAATTAGATTGCAGAGCCCATCCTTTACAGTGACACCCCAAATTACCACATTATCTAATGACATCTGCCCATTCATATTTGAAAAGCTGTTGACACTACAAAGCATCAAAATATTTTGAAATTTTTATATCTAAATATGTGTCCTAACAGACGATGAAAGTACCTGTTAAACATTGTTGTGTCAGTGCAGTTGTGCCTCAGAATAACTGGACATTAATACATTTATCAGGAGTAATACGGAAATTTATTAGTTTTAATTTTAGTGAGATTTTACTGGATTTTGGCTTAGTCTGGGAAGCAACAGATCCAGTAACATCACAAAAACTGCAGAACAGAAGTAGGTACAGTGGTGGATGTACCCTCATGCAAACAATAAAAGACAAATAATACAGTCCACAAGACAAAAATCACGAAGAGCAGGCTGCTTCTCGTAATTCTCTGAAATCACAAAAAAATCTTTCCTATTAAGAGGAAGAGTAGAAACATACCCTAGTCAGCATAAAATGCAGAGCCATATTCCCATTGTGGTGTACTGTATCTACAGAGATGGTATTTTTCCACCAAACCATAATATCTAAGCAAATTTACTGAACTGTAGTCCAAATGGGCAGTGTCCTTTATGAGGTTCTGAGACTTTCCCCAGGCACAGGAAAAGAGTGTAACACAAATTGTGTTTATTGCAGTTCTGGAGAAGAAAAACTATCCCTTTAAGATGTTTGTATATTCCATATCTCACACCCTAAAAAGAACACACTGATTGAAGGCTCACCACTTCAAAAATAGTTATGGAGATGTCTAGAAACGCGACTTTAGTTTACAAAAACACTGAATTATTTTTTTTTACCCTTTCCTGCTCTTTCTCAAGATGTGGAAGATTTTATCTTTCTCATTATAAGAGTACTGCTAAAAATGTACACCTTCATGCCCTCACAGTCTAAAACATTGTGAATGCTGGCCTCAGTTCTGCTCTAAAACTTCTAGATTCCACCATATAGCAAGGGTTTTTACAAGGTATTCCTCAATATATGCTTGCATGGGTATATGTGCAACATAAGCCTGGAAGACATCCAGGATGTCTTACAGGGTTATTTGCATTTTAAAAGTCATCACTAAGTCAGACTCAGGGAATTATGCAATAACACCAGGAATGACCACAGCCAAGCATCAGCTGCTTTTGCTCATGCTACTATAATCTTTCATACATATCAAAAGGTAGTAAATCCTGAAATAGGGTCTGCTATATACTAGAAGCATTTCTGAAGAGTTAGCAATTTTTTAAGACCTTAAAATCTGTATAATCCAAACTATTTCTCTGGTTATATTTCGGATCCTCTGTGTCGATTAAACCTTCTAGACAAACCATATAGAATTGCAGAGATATATTGGCAGAGCCTTTTTCATTTTTACTCCCTTTTCAACATTCAATCCTGAATTATGCATTTAGCATGAACTCAGAAACTCTTTAAATATCTCATCATCTTTTATTTAGAGATAGCTTAACTTGAAAAGTCCTGTTAGGAGGATTTGTTTTACATTTTTAAGGAATGATATTTCCTTTACAACCAAGCCTTATGTGGTCTCACTTAAAAGCAGTCTTAGCTTCTTCCAGAAGATATTGCTGGATTTGTATTAGTGGTGGTAAAACCTATTTCTAAATGTTTAAATCAGCCACAACACATTTTGTTCTTCTATGTGTTCCTCAATATTGGTAACTCTTCAAGCTAAAAACAAAAGAGAAACCCAACAACTCACATAAACATTTATTTCTATGGATTTGTCTTCCTTTCTATAGATTGTGTTTCCAGAGACCATCAAGATGGCAATTTCCTGTCAACCCAGAAGGCTAATTACCACTCATTTTCAGACATTGTCAAGGCAGAGGTATTAAAGTGGTCTGAAACTAAGTCAGACATTCATTAAAGAGCCTTGGAATATGTTTCTTGGCATTTTCCTTGGGAAAATAGGCACATCATTATGTTTTGTATGAAGACGTTGGGTGGTAGCACCACTGAAATTCAAGTAGCTGTGGTGTAAAGACAACTCTAAGTATCTGGCCAAGGACACCATATTATCATTAATATATTTTGTTTGCACATTTATAACAACTTTCTCTTAGCTTTAAATGAATAGTTCTGCAGTGGATTTCTGTGGCAGGACCGATGTCCCTTCAATGCACATATATAGGACACAGCTTCTCACACTGCTTGTTAAAATACCTCTGGAACTATTTCTTAGTGCCTCATAAGCATGAATAAAAATAGAACCGTTCATCCCTTCTGCAGTAAAATCAGATTGAATGCACGTGTTCATCACATCATCCTCTCAATTTAGAGGACTGTGCTAATCTGTGGATTTTTAAAAGAAATCTCTGCCACCTGTGCAATCCTGCATATGCTAGAAACACTCTTCACAGCCAGGGTAGCATCCAACAGCGTATTTTTCTGGCCTTCATTGTTGCAATATCCTTAAGAGAAAGGCTTGCCCTTTTAGAGCAGCTGCGTAGCATTCAGTTAAATGCATCCTATCCTTGAAAGAAAAAGCTGGGTGGTCTGATGAAAGAGAAAAGGTGTTTTACAGAAGGGGTCTGGCAAGGAACAGGCAAGGAGGAGGTTGGTAAGGCAAAGGAAAGAAAAAAACGTCAAACAGTGTTTGAGGAGGAAAGAAGTAAAAGCTTTTAATAAGTCAAGGAAGAAGAAAAGGGAGAGGAAAAAAAACGCCTATGCCATTGAATCCATGATTTTTTTGGCATTGTGTTGTAAATTCCCAAGGAAGAAGTTTTTTAGGTTTTCTTTGAGGGTCACAAATGAGAGGTAACAGACAACTTATCAGAAATGTTCACTACTGACAGCTGAGCAGTTTTAGTGCATTTTAGATTCTTTTAGAGCTGCTTCTGGCATACAAGTTTTCTTTGTGGCATGTATGCAGGCATATGATCTGCTGGGTTAAATGTATTACAGAGTCTTATAATACACCCATAGAATCATAGAATCATAAGGTTG
The DNA here is from genome assembly GCA_033558235.1 of Neomorphus geoffroyi. Classification (NCBI taxonomy): domain Eukaryota; kingdom Metazoa; phylum Chordata; class Aves; order Cuculiformes; family Neomorphidae; genus Neomorphus; species Neomorphus geoffroyi. The sequence goes on along the minus strand of JAUMJM010000005.1, from coordinate 71,573,808 downwards.
GAAGAAACCTCTGAGATCACTGAGTCCAACTGTGCCTGTCTTCCTACTAAACCACATCCCTAAGAAACTCATCTACCCATCTTTTAAACACCTCCAGGGCTGGCGACTCCACCACCTCCCTGGGCAGCTGTGCCAGTGCCTGACCACTCTTTCAGTAAAGAAATTCTTCCTAACGTCCAGTCTAAATGTCCCCTTGTGCAAGTTGTGGCCATTTCCTCTCATCCTATCACTTGTCACTTGTGAGAAGAGACCACCACCCACCCCATCACAACCTCCTTTCAGGCAGTTGTAAACAGTGACGAGGTCCCCCCTCAGCCTTCTCTTCTCCAGGCTAAACAACCCCAGTTCCCTCAGCCACTCCTTGTAGGACTTGTTCTCCAGCCCCCTCACCAGCCTCGTTGCCCTTCTCTGCACACGCTCCAGCCCCTCAATGTCCTTCCTGTAGTGAGGGGCCCAAAACTGAACCCAGCACTTGAGGTGTGGCCCCACCAGCGCTGAGCACAGGGGCACAATCACCTCCCTGCTCCTGCTGGCCACGCTGTGTCTCATACAGGCCAAGGTGCCATGGGCTTTCTTAGCCACCTGGGCACACTGCTGGCTCATGTTCAGCCGCTGTCACCCAGCACCCCCAGGTCCTTCTCTGCCAGGCAGCTCTCCAGCCACTCCTCCCCAAGCCTGTAACGCTGCACGGGGTTGTTGTGACCCAAATGGAGGACTCTGCACTTGGCCTTGTAGAACCTCATCCCGTTGGTCTCAGCCCATCGATCCAGTCTGTCCAGATGCCTCTGCAGAGCCTCCCTTCCTTCAAGCAGATCCACACTTGCACCCAGCTTGGTGTCATCTGCAAACTTGCTAAGGGTGCACTCGATGCCTTCATCCAGATCATCGATAAAGATGTTAAACAGGACTGGACCCAGCACTGAACCCTGGGGAACACCACTCGTAACCGGTTTCCAACTGGTTTTAACTCCATTTACCACAACCCTTTGGGCCCGGCCATCCAGCCAGTTTTTAACCCAGCAGAGGCTGTGCCTGTCCAGGCCAATGGCAGCCAGTTTCTCAAGCAGAATGCTGTGAGAAACGGTGTCAAAGGCTTTACTGAAGTCCAGGTACACCACATCCACAGCCTTTCCCTCATCCATTAAATGGGTAACCTTCTCAAAGAAGGAGATCAGATTGGTCTGGCAGGACCTGCCTTTCGTGACCCTATGTTGACTGGGCCAAGGACGCCAACTGCTCTGTTACAGGAAATATTTTCAGCAGTGCTACTGGAGACATGTTGGCAGGTTTAGACAGTGTTGAGGCACAGTCTGAATCTGCTGGGTATATTTTAGGAAGTAAGCTAGAAATTACAAAATATCACATCCAACAGTAGAAACAGTAGAAATCTTGCATAGCATTCACACAGGACTCCTTTATATTAGTCAGATGTGTAGCTCATGACAAAAAAGGAAAATGAAAGGTTTTACCAAGATAAGTGAGGTGGGACATCTCTGGTTTGGGACTACACTTTGGGTCTTTCAGAGAAAATATTCAAAAAACTGGTAGGAGAAAAGTTTGAAGGAAAGCTCACAGGGGCTGATGGGGAAGAACGCTGTTATGGATTTTCTCACAAGTGTATTAAATCAAACTTTCCACTTCCATCTTGGTTTAATCCAGCATAGATCCTTGTTCCATCTAACTTTTCAGGGGTTCCTCAGTGTACTGGGAACAGCTGACATAAATAAGATGGAAGTTTCATGTAACATTAACTATTTAAGACAGAATTATTGCTGTCAAAACATGTATTCATTAGAAATGGATAAGTGAAAAGGAAATCCTTCTATTCTTCTCATTTTATTCATCTCACAATTTCTAATTAAATGGAGCTTGTATTTCAAATGCCTTGGCTTTTGGAATTAAAGAACTGCAGCTCCTATGATAAGCTCTTCCCTCATCTCAAAATCCAAACCATTTAATTTGCTTAATATACTTTAAGTTTACACTACTTTAAATCGTAATTTAAAAATATTAAACCAGCCCTTTTTAAAAATAATGTAATCTGAAAATACCAACCGCTAAAAAATTTTTTTTCTAAACTGCTTGAAACTTTCAATAGCAGTCTTGTGTAAAATGTCAAGAATGCTTAGGAATGTATACCAAAAAGATTTTACTAAGAAATAAACCCTGCTTTTTGAATAACACTGTATTTTAAATATGTAGAGATGGCCTAGGGGTACACTGAGAAATTAGCAGGTATTATAGAGAAATTCTTCTGCCCTGATATCAAAGCTATACCATGTTCCACATCTTCACGTCAAGCAGATTAAAAAGCAAATATCTGAAAATAGCTCCAGTGTCACCAAGTGATGCCAAATCATCTTCAAACAGAATTTGTTTTGTAAGTTTACCATAAGATACTCTTCCCAGAGAGCTTTTAAATATATGGTCTCAGCAACTTAGCAAGGTTCCTTTGAAAGCCCAGCCTATGTATGGGACTTGATTTCAAAGGATTTGCATTACATTTACATGTACTTTTAATGGAGCTCAATTGAATATGCCTTGTCCAACACATAACAGGATTTTACTTCATTGTTTACACTAAAACCCTTTCATTTAAAATGCAGAGTTAAATTTCTAGAAAATTTTAAGATTTTTAAGCAAAACAAGAAAGTTGTCTATAGTAAAATTTTTAAAATCTAACTACTTGTATGATAATGGAACAAGGTTCAAATTAGACATCAGGAAAAATTTCTTCACTGAAAGGGTGGTCCAGCACTGGAACAGCTGCCCAGGCAGGTGGTTGTATCACCATCCCTAGAGGTGTTTAAAAGATCAGTAGATGAAGTGCTCAAGGATATGGTTTAGTAGTGGACAGGTACGGCTGGACTCAATGATCTCAAAGGTCTTTTCCAACAAATCAGCTCTATGGTTATGAGTGATAATGTTCTTATTACTTAAGGAGCAAGTATGATAACTCCACTAAATACCAAAGTACCAAACTGAGTATCCCAGAAAGGTGACAAGTTGCCTGAAGAAAAGAAAAAATACAGATAAACTTGCATTATAGTTGTTTTAGAATAACATTCATCTGTTGTAAAAGAATATGCCTAATTTTGAGCAACAATTGTTGCTGTTTCTAGAAGAGATCTGAATTTAAATTAATGTCTCAAATCCTAAAAATAAAAAATTAAAAATCATGTGAGAGTCCCAGAGCAAAGAATATCTTGGATTTATACTTTTAATTAGAAGTTTAATGGATTTGTGTTTTTCAGAGGCATGCTAAACCTGTATATAGTAAAAGCCCTCCAAAAGAGTTCCATGAAGAAGAGCTGCAATCTTTGCACACCTTTGGGTAACCACTGCTTCACTGTTTGCAGATTTAGGGTCAAAATTTACCAATGTATATAGGAACTGTTTAGCATGCAGTTATGTATGTTGAAATAAATTGAATGTATGAATTGTCCCAGCAATGCCACCACAAAGATGACTATAAGACAACAATCTAAGCCAATCTTCTTTGAATCAAACCACCTTGTCAGGTAAAGTACAGAGAAGAGGAAGAATTACTGGGATACACTACACCTGTAATATTGGTATAGGTGTCAACAGCCTGATGACATCTCAGACCTTCAATCCCAACACAGTGGCACACAGCTTAAGGTGTAGGATTGGTAGCATTAGAACCTTCCGAATTCTTACAGTAATAATCCTTTTGGGGGACAGGAGATGTATACTCACTATGTAATAATACATAAATTGGAGGGGGCGCATTGTGAGCAAAAAGTGGTTCAGTACACAGTTGACCCCAGCTATACTTACCTGAGTGTGGATACAGTGGACCATTTCTTAATGGTACTAAACACAATGAAAGCACTTTAAAATACACTTCCAAAGCCTCTGCACTTCATGTCAGAGGGAAATTGGGAACATGGATAGAACCAACATCTACTACACCCTAGAGAACTCGTCACATTGTACTTGCTGGAAAACAAGTTGTTCCAAAGATGAAACTATGTTCAACTGATTTGAGAAACAGTTTTGAAAAAGCTGGAAAAAAAAGTAATTCTTAAAAAGACAGCAATCCACGGCATAGTTTTCCAGTAATTTGGGAAAAAATATACATATATATTCCTATGTGCACATAAGTGAGTATAAAGCATAAAAATATGACCCAATGATATCTATGGAAAGTTAAAGCTTAGTAGCAGTATTAACTGTCACATCAGTTCTTGAGATTATTAATTGATTTTTAGAACAAGTCAGCTAGCCTAACGCAAGATATATGTGGTTAGGTTGGCAGGATTTTAGGTTAAAGTTATATCTGGTTGACAACCAATCATCCACTGTGACAAGGTAACCCCGTGAGTGGCTGCTGGAGAGTCCGCACATCACTGTTGCTCCGCTTGCCAGCCAACAATGAGACTGCCAGCCACACAGACCCTATCTTGCCTGACCATCATAGTGACCCTGGGAAAGAAGCAAGGCTCACCCCATGCTCAGTTAACGAGGTTCATCCAATCTTGCAATGTGAAACTGCCATGGACGAATTCATTCTCAAACTAAATTTGATAGCATGAAACACTTTTCTACATTTCTTCTCCAACTGAGTGTTAGATGGTTATCAAAAGAAAGGCTATGAAATATGAAATATTTCATGGTTGTTTTCTCCATGTTGAAAAATACTACGTTTTGATTCAAAACCATGTTGAAAAATACTGTGTTTTGATTCAAAATACAATAGTTAAATTTGAAGTAATTTCTTTCAGTAAAATTTGTCATTTGCCATAAATTGTTATACATATTATTTTCTTAAGGTTACAGTAGAAAGCAAAAAATCAGTGAAGTATTTACTCAGTAAAATTCTAGTGACAAATCAGTATTATCACTTTATTCTTGTTAATTTGGCACAACAAAAGCAAATTGCTTTAGTAGCAATACTTTTTCCTAGTTAAAAAAAAGGCATTATTTTAAACCATACATTTAAAATGTGTAATACACTTCTGGCAAGCATATGGGCTCTGATTGTCAAGCATATGCCATAAATTCATAGGCAGAGTCAGGGCAAATCATTTGACCTTCTTGTGGCTCAGACAATCCAGCTGTAAAATTAGATGAAAGCAGAACTGAAAAACAGATGCTGCTGCATCCAATTTGAGCTTTCTTGAACAAACAATATCTTAAAAGAGCAGAATTAATGTCTTGTATGTGCTGTAGTATTTTATTTGATGCTTATTGGCACAATCTGTAAATTAAAATAAAAAACCTGAAAAATTTTGCAAGCCTGCTGCAGATATTATATTCAATTTCCTAATTTATGAATTCCTTACATGTTTCCAAAGACAGACAGTACCTGCCTGGAGAACTGAGCCTACTGGTCTTTGGCAAGGAAGGTTTGCCTGGAGTCAGTTGGATACCACAGTCTAAACCATCTGTCACATTCACTCTGGACATGCGAGAGCTTAGAGGAGCATCCAGAGAGAAGGCCAGGCCAAAGCACGTGACATATGCACTGATTTAGTTCATCTTCTAGGCAGTCAGCCACCCCAGAAGCTCTAGCTGGAAGTTGAAATTCCTCTTTCCTCTTACCAAGGCATTGAGAAATTTACTTTTGGTTCATATCTGGGTTGCCAGCTTCTGCTGGGCTCCAGCATGTTGGCAGCTGATAATAGTTAGTGTACTGAAATGTCCTATCCAGCAGGCTTTTCCTTCCCTGCTCGGAGGAATCAGTCACACCTATGCAACCACGGATGTGCAGTGTTCGTACTGCATCTGTGCAATCACAGGTGGTTGAGCCCTTGCAATCCTTACAACCAGGGTTTGCTCTCAGGCAGGCAGGCAGGCAGAATGTGAGCAGTGGCAGCTGCAGACACCCATGTGGGAATATGAATTCTCACCTTGCTGGTTTTGGATTTTCTAAGAAGTTTATGTTGGGAAAGTATTTAAAAATCCTGAAGGCAATTAAAATAAGAAAAGGAAAAAAAAAAAACCAAACCAACAAAACCCCCAGAAAATACACCCACAACTCAAGTCTGCTTACTTCTACTTGAACTTGGGCATACAGACTACTCTTAAGATTTAATTTCAAAAGTGAATGAAACAAACATACCCAAATTTGCATATTTTCTTTTTGGAGGCAGGGAAATTATACTTGGATTATTTTCAAGATCATAATTTGGAACAAGCAAATAAAAGAAACCTAAGGAAGAGGGAAATGAACTGTGTTGTGGTTTTTTTTCTCCTATTTCCTCTATTGACTACATAAAGTACTCAATGAATTCAGCTAGAGCTGGAAGCCACGTTTGCCTCACTCTTCCAAACCAGAGACTATTTCCTGTTTAGTAAATGATTTGCCTTTCCCTGCCCCTGAGGTGAAGCGTGCTTGTGAAGCCAAGCAACCATAAAACAGGTTCTGACGTTACTGTAGATATTTTAGAGCTCTAAGTACAGCAGTATGGGGTCGTCAGTGAGAACTCTGGGTCTAGGACATGTTATAATTAAACAAAACTGAGCCAGAACACGAAAACAAGTTTTAACTTTTTTTTTTACCATGCTGTCCAACTGTGTTGACAGGTGTATTTCTCGTTACAAATTATAAGGAAATGCTAGTAATGAGTGTACTATATTTTTGGTGACAGCAAAGCAAATAAATTCTTCCTAAGTATATTAACCCTGTTTTTGCCCTAAAGGATTAAAGCTGACGGAAATATATTTCTCCTATAAGCAGCCCCTTGTACCTTCGGAGCTGTTTATGAGGAAGGAGTTATTATATTAATTATCCTGTCATTCTGAAATTTAATTCATGTAACAATATCCAATATCATGTCCTAAGGGCACATTATATTTTCAGATAAAGGTTTTTTTATTTTATTATTTCAAAAAAGGCCCCTTTATTTTTAACAAATTTGTGTGAGTTCTTGTCACTTTATCTGATTTGGTTCTTTCATGGAGTTAATCCATCACTTGGTTACTGAGATATCTTTTGCAATTCAACACTGCTTTGCTAGGAAAAGTATGCATATTTTATATCTTCTTGAAAACAGAGTTTAAAGAATAGTGTGAATTCCCTAGAAAGCGAGCTGTAGAAAGATGAAGCCAAATTCTTTGTTAATAAATGTCACAGTTTGATCAAAAAGTAAAATAAAGAGAGGAAAATTGCAAGTTTTATAACAGTAACTAATTCAACTAGAAGGGCAAAGAACAGGTTGCTTTTCACTGATGAGATAAAACACAATGTGTTTGTTCTTGCCCGTTTGGATTATCTATATTCTCACAAACCAACTTAATCTACATAAGTGTATGATGTTACAAAATCAGTTTTCATAAAATATGATCTGACACTAGATGTACAAAGATATTTTTTAGACATGAACAAATAAAAAGACAGCATTACTTATTTGGCAGAGAAAGAAGACTGCAGGAAGTTCAAATAGGATTAAATCCAGCCTTATTTCCCTACCACTTTGAGCGCTGTGGATAGTTAATACTTGCATGTTTCTTGCTATCTGTGAATTTTAATTAAACATGAATGTTTCTGTTAAATGGAGTGGAACTTCATTTGATATTCCAACACAATCCTAAACTTTTAAAAATCAGGTTAAATGTCTCAAGTAGTTCAAGAGTTTTATAAGTAGAGAACAATAGAATTTCATTTTATTGTAGAAATATTACAGTAGTGGGGAAAGCTCATTTAAATGTGAGTCAGATTAGAGCAACAAAATCCCACTTCACATGACACAGAGCTGCCTCTTTTGGGGGGGTGTGGGTGTGGGTGTGGAATTCTTGCATTTCTGGTTCCAGCTCAGTCATTTCAGCCTTTGTATTTTAGTTCAAATAATTATTGCAACGCAGCTTGTTTGTGTAAGAGTAATTTCTGAGACACTATTTAAAGACCTTCCCCAAAAGCTTTACCATTCTCATCACTTCTTTGAAGTCCAAAAGAAGTCACACAGTTCAGTTATCTTTTTGGAAGGCCAAGAAACAACTTCTAGCTGAGAAATTGCCTACAAAGAGGTCTGTCATGGGAAAACATGGGTGAGCTTCGCAGAGTATGCAGCCATAAGGAACCAAGTAGAGAGTTTGACTAAGCAACATTATGAAAAACCTTATGTGCAAGGGGAGGAATGCTGCTTGCACTTGTGCCTTCAGCCTTTTCCTTTCTTCCTCTGTGATTAAGATTTGTTTTGTATTTGAATCACTACACCTAGCTGAATGTCTGTGCCTGTGAAGCTAACGGAGAACAGCCAACGGCCATCAGCTTCAGCTGCATCTTGGCTGTTGGTTTATCCACAAAACCAGCAAAATCCATACAGAAGAAAAACTGAGGAAAAAAGTTAAGACTCTAAGGATGCCACTCTGAATGGAGTACTGGATAATGCTTATTAGAAAGTGGTGGTCATCTATACAGAGCATATCCAGGTACTCCTTTCTGCCAGCGAGAGCAAAATGGGGCTACACAGCACTTCAATACTGGCAAAGCTGTGGGTTCGCAGTAAGATGGGTGCAGCTATCTTGTGTTGCATGGAAGAGAACCAGGAAAAACCCTTTCTGTCAGCATGACTTCAGCGTTGAAGGGTTGTGTTTAATGCATTTCTTATTCCTGAAAAAGTTAGCCAATGAGCACAAAACGAAACAAAGAAACAAGCAAACAAAGAAACAAACCTGAATCCCCCAAATCAAAAACACATCTATAGCTTAAGTGTGAAAGTAAATTGCTGACTTCATAGCCTAAGGCAGGGACCTTCATCAGGCCTTGGATGTTCATATGAGAGAAAAAAAACATACAGGAAATGTGGAGAGTAAGGAAAACCTCAGAAGAATCATTTGTGATACGTGCAAGGTGCCTTTAGGAGTATAGAAAACCTCCAGCTGAGGGATAGAGAAAATTCAAACTCTCTACTTCCATACTACCAAGCTGTGGTTTTGCACATCCCAAGCTCTTTTGTCTCCCCACTAAATTTTTTGAGAACTTGTAAATTACTGTTAATTAAGAAAGCTATTATCAGAATACATTGCTGTATAATATTGCAATAATATTTCCAGAATACGTTAATGTACAATATTACAAAAGAAAAAAGGAGCAGACTGACTTCAATGCCTAACATTTCATACTGGTTTTGTTCTCCTTTTACACAAAAATGAAGATGTGACCAAGATAAATACGAAGTTCAAAAATCTTTAATTCAAACTTACAGTTGATTTCCAATTAGATGAATAATTAATCAAATTAATACAAAAAATTGGTATCAGTTAATAAAGTAAGTAGAGATCAAAGCCATCCTACATTAATAAAATATTAAGCTACATAATACCCTTGAACTGAGCAATTTTTTGTTGGGAAGAGAAGTTAATTGGTATTCTGACCTTTCACTTTTAGTGCTGACCTGAGGCTAACAGCAAGGACAGTCATTCTGGAAGTAAGTGTGCAACAAGATATTAAAATTTTTATTGTCTAGAACAGCCACCTACATTCTTAGTCAAATAGCTTGCAACAGAATTAAGCCTGTCTGTGGCTATCTAGTGCACTGAGGCAATGTCAAGAGCTTCTTTTATTATTTATGGGGTTTTTGTTCAATTTGGCTGATGTTTGTTTTGCTGAGACCTGACTGATCTCACTGGAAACTGTTCCATTTATCCAGATATGACAAAGTTCAAAGACTGTACACACATGAGGGGTAGCAATCAGTCAGTGGAGGAGAGTTTTCTACCCAATCGATACCCCTAGCCCTGTCCAGTACGCATCGACAAACAGGATAAGCGTCAGCTCCCCTTCCCCCATTCCCCATTAAATGTACTTGCAAAATGTCACATACTGCACACTCCAGAGATGGAAATGTTATCACAGCACAGGTCAGTAAACTATTGATGGGACTAAGCTATGTCTACTGATGTTCAGGGAAAGACATGTGGCAGTTTGATGTAGCAAGGGGCCTATTTTGTATGCCAAACATGACTCTCTTCCTTGTGTTGTCTTTTCTGTTCACTTTACAATGTTTCAATGTCAAAGCTTCAGCAAACATGACATTGTACTGCAGGGATGCTTGCAACACATGTTTTAAAAAAAAAAAGGAGGTGTGTGTGTTTGTATGTTGCAATTTTCTAAAAAATTACCTTGTAGTTTGTTAGTTCTTAAAGTGTCAGAGCCTTCGTACTGTTACGACTTCATCACATACGCAAATGGTGACTTGCAATGACTAGATAGCCAAGTTTACTAATGTTCTAATTATGTCACTGCAAATTAAATGTATGGTAGTTTAAATTGCTTTGATAATGCCTGTAGGGTGACTACTAGCAACGAGAGCAATATCAGGTCAGACATTTGGGTCACAGCGTGTCAACCTTTTCTAACAAACTTGGACTTCTTTCATCTGATTTTAGATTTGTCATAACATAAGTTTGAGATCATAAGTTCTATTTGTTTAGGGGAGAAAAATAATAAAATCAAAAGCAATGAGAGCTTCAATGTAGTATTGCATTATATACTGTATAACTTAATATTAGCTTTCCTCTTTACAGATGTCGGCTTCTGTTTATGTAAGTTCAACTAGCTCAACTATGGATAGAAACCACTTGAAACTCTAGACTTACAAAGTCCACCCCACCACTGCAACCTAAGACAGGCTTGCAAGAAGATCTCCTAATTTCCTTATGGATAGACCAAGGGCTAGTTAAAATTGAAGCTTACATTGCTTATGTTGCTTTAACAGAAAAAGACAAAATTGTTCTGGTGTATTTTTAAGAAATGAGTAAACACTGCATATCTTCTGCACACTAATGAATAATGCAATATGCGTAGTTATGGGACAATCTATATTATCCTTGTAGATACTACAAAGCCCACCCACCATATGCCACAAGGAATTCTGTCCCTCCAAAATTCTCTCTTCAGGGCAAAGTGATTTTACCATTCTTCTCATCAACTAACTTTTCTGGAAATGGTACAGTCTGGACTTCTGGAATACATACTATCTACAGTGTATGTATCTTACATTTATGTACAGGTGTTGGTAGGCACATTGCATGCATATGCATATACATGTAGTCACATTGTATGCAAGCCTTTTTTACTATATACTTGTGATAAATAATAAAGAAAAAAATCACTTTATTACCTTATAATATATTTCTACTAATAATGAAACAGGCTTTGAGGCTCATTCACCTGTGCTGGCAACAAATTGATCAGGCCCTCCAAAAATTGTTCTTTTAGGCCAAGGATTTCTCTCTGTGTAAAACCACCCATGGCTATTGCTACTAGATCTGCTAATGAAAAGACAGTAGCAGATGGTATTCTCCAGGCAGATGTAAGAGAGCTATGCCTCTTCAGCTAGTAGAACATAAGCCAACTTGAAACCAAAAGTCCTGTGAAAATCTAAGTGCAATCCTGAGCTTGAAATAATAAGCCTTCTGGATATTCAGAAAATATCCATTTTGTCTACACTGAGATTTCTGCACAGCTTTTGTAGTGTCCTGCCACGTCATCTGTTGCTAGAACTGACTTTGTGTCTACTTGCACTCTCCCATATGGGTATAGATATAAAACTGTTTAGCTATACCCATGACAGTAAACTGAACAGGTCAGCACTAAGATGTGATGATACACATTGTTGGCACTCTCTTAAATACGTTTGGCCTGTGCTAACTCATTTCATCCAGAAATACTCAGGGATAATCTGGGGGACTATTACAGATCAAGAACAACTCTCAGCAGGCAGAAGAGACCAAGCTACTCTGTTTTGGGAGGAAGGGGACAAGAGAGGAATACAGGGAAATTAACCATATGGAAAAAGCTGTGCTAGGCCTTTTATCCACGGGGCCAGATGACAGGATTTTCTCCGTCTATTTGCTATAGTAGACATAGCCTCTGAAGTCTACTTTCCAGAGTCTGACAAAGAAATTACAGTAAAAGTATGAAGAATATTAAGATTCAGCAGTACCACAATCTACTTCCTTATAAATAGAATATTTTGAAACAGTTAATCAAGTGAGTATTCATGTAACTGTGCCAAAGGATATAAATAAGAAGCAGATATGTGAGAAGTTTCAGGATCTAGTATTATTTTGCTTCTGGATCCCAAATATATCTTATTTTGATGGTCTCGTTCTGAACCTCACATGTCTCGACTACTATCCTGTATAAGATCAGGCTTACAAAATGACCCATTGAAAAAGAAAAAGTCTAGTTAGCTTACTGACTTTGAACAGATGGCTGAAAGAGACATCATGAAAACATTTAAATGCTCAACATTATATTGATTAAATGTAAACCAGATACTTTTGAAATGTTCGGATAGCCCAAATTAATTTTTTAGGAAACATGAAGAAAATAAATTCAATCAAGATATACATACCTCATGGAAAGAGCAGGAAACATTAAACTCAATTCAAGTAGAAGTAGACAGAAATAACTTACATGATATGGGAAATTTGCTGACTCGGTGGAATTTAATAATACTAAATTTGTCTACTGCCACACACCACCCTCTGAAATCTAGTGCTCTGATCCAGAACATAAATTCTTCTCCATGTGCAGTCAAATGGCAACAGTAAAAAGACTAGACAGTGGGAAGAAAATTGTACAGATGTATGTTTGCAAAGAAAAGCTGAGGATTACACTGGAAAGCAGAGAAATGGCCTTTTCTGTAGTTCAAAAGGCTTTTCTATGTTCTTTCTGTTCTCAATCTTCTTCTACCATCTGCTTCATTGTACTGCCTAAATCTCTTCTTCTATCTCAATGTCTGGCTAACTTAAATTTTGAAAAAGGTATGTGTCTTTCTTCCCACAGTAACTGCAAATTCTTTCTTGGATTTAGTATTTCTTTGTTCGGTATTACTTTTATTAAAAAAAAGTAAGAAACAGCATGTTATCAAAAGCAATTCCAAGAAGCTCAAAGAGAGAGTATTTGTTCAGATATCCTGACTGGTAGTGTACACATCGCCTTTTGATGGAGAAAAGGAAGTTAAATATGGTTTACAAAGGGCAACCAACCAACCAACCAACCAACCCTCCCCCCCCTCCAAACCATACTGCAAAACCCCATGGGAGGGGAGAGAGGAGGGGGGAAGGATGGAAAGTTATAGTTTCTCTATTCAGTCCTGGACCACGAAAAATGTGAAGACTGTTTAGAAATGATTTATGCTGGATTTGCATCTTTGAACCATCAACTATACAATGACCATAGGCTGCTATGTATACATAGAATCATATAATAGTTTAGGTTAGATAAGACCTTTAAGTTAATTCAGTTTAACCTCAAAATTAGCACCACCAAGTCCACCACCAAACCATGTCCCTGAGCATCACATCTATATGTATTTTAAATGCCTCCAGGGATGGTGACTCAACCACTTTTGTAGGCAGGCTGTTCCAATGTTTGACAATCCCTTCAGTGTCAAAATTTTTCCCAATATCCAGCCTAAACCTCCTTTGGTGCAACTTGACGTCATTTACTCTTGTTACTTGGAAAAAGAGATCAACACCCACCTCGCTACAACCTCCTTTCAGGTACCTGTAGAGAGCTGTAGTTGTAGAGAGTCATAAGGTTTCCCCTCAGCCTCCTTTTCTCCAGACTAAACAATCCCAGTTCCCTCAGCTGCTTCTAATAAGACTTGTGCTCCAGACTCTTCATCATTTTTTTGTGCTTCTCTAGACATGCTTCAGCACCTCTATGCCTTTCTTGTACTGAGGGGCTCAAAACTTAACACAGTATTCAAGGGTGGCTTCAGCAGCACCTAATACAAGGGACGATCACTTCCCCACTCCTGCCGGCCACACCATTTCTAATACAGGCCAGGATGCTGTTGGCCGTCTTGGCCACCTGGGCACTCCGCTGGCACATATTCAGTGGCTGTCAACCAACACCCCCAGGTACCTTTCTGCCAGGCAGCTTTCCAGACATTTGTTTCCAAGCCTGTAACGTTGTATGGGATTTTTGTGCCCTAATTGCAGGACCCAACACTTGGCCTTGTTGAACCTCACTCCGTTGGCCTCAGCTTATTGATCCAGCCTGTCCAGATCTCACTGTAGAGCCTTCCTACCCTCAAGCAGATCAACACTTCCGCACAACTTTGTGTCATCTCTGAACTTACTGAGGGTGCGCCCAATCCCTTTGTCCAGATCGTTGATAAACATTTTGAACAGAACTGTCTCCAGCAGTTAGCCCTGGGGAACACTGCGTAGGAGGTACTTCTATGATAAACAAGTTAATTTATCGTGCTCTGTCTTCAAACTAGAGGTTTTATATGCTTCCTTAAATAACTGCCAAGTAGATCTAGGCAATGAGGTGGCTTGCACAGGCACATTCCTTGGAGGTTTGCAGGACAGGGCCTTGGTGGCAGAGAGGGAAAGAAGCACAACAATGAACAGTTACAGCTATGTAACCAATATGCTAAAAGGAGTTCCAAATTTGCTGTAATTGTCCATCACTTGGTGCAATGTAATTATGGTTGCTAAGATTTCACTGGCATTTTTTTTGGTCTAAGTGGTGCAAAATTGTATCTTGCATAGGGATCACCTCAAAGTAATTTCAGTGAGTATTTGGTATCACGCTGCTCTGTGCTTCCTGTGTCATATCAGAGTCTTGCACAGGGCTACAAAAATTAAGATACAATTTATACACTTGCCATCTGTGCAGGGTGTGACTATCACAAAAAATGCACAAACACCTTCTGGGTGACATTTTTTGGCGGTTATTACATAGGAGATATATATTGAAATGCACACTTTAATCTATGTGAGTTCAATGAAGAACTGCTGGAAGTCAGTTACAGAGTAATAATGTATTTTGCCAGGCCCTTGTGTTTAGCTAAAATTTTGCCCAGTCCAGTGATTTTGAGGCTCTGTTCCCAGCCAGGCCATTCTGCCCACTTACTGCCTTTCATCAGTAATTATCAAGGCAATTTTTTTTTTTTTTTTACAAAAATAAAACAAAACAGAAAAAAGGCCTCTGCAAATACAACACCCCAAATACCTCCAATCACCACCACCAAAAAACTCACAACCCCTCACATCCTCAGAATAAGTGAAAGAGCGTAAAAACGTATCAGCATTGATTATATTAATATTGAACACACTGCACTTCAAGGGGGAAGGGAGAAAAAGCCACTGTGAAGAGTAATTGGTCTTCTCATGTTTACTGGTTATTGTAATGTGGAGCTACCCAGACAAAAAATTAAAAAGGACGCTAAAATCCTGAGAATTTCAAGGACTCTAGATTTGACTTTTTTTTTTTTATGCGAATGTGAAGGGATGTGGTGAGGCAGTGTAACTTCAACAGCCTCCCCCCCAAAAGGCCCCTGCACCAAGGTATTTACTGTCCAGCCAGAGCACTGCTGTATAACTATGGTGGGACTGCTCCAGTGTCAGAAAGTAGAGTGTCGTCTATAATTAACAGATAACTTTTCTTTGATAATATGCCAAGAAAATAATAACTTTGCTACAGCAAAATGTAAGACACTGACAAAGGGAGTCATCTATCTGTTTCCACAAGTCTCATGGTGATTAGTTTGGCCCTAATTAACAGTAGCTTTCTAAAGTGGGAGCTAATTGCTGGCACACATAACGTAGATTTCAATAGCTAAAATGAGCAATAATGAATATTCACTTTGAAGCTTGCCTGACAGAGTGCTTAGACTACAAAAAGTTAAAGTAGTACCTTGAATATAGCTGATAAATGAGATTCCTTTACTGTCCTCCACTTTCCATCAGTATTTAAGTACTATCACTTTTTATGTTTCAGGTCTGGAGCTTTGTCTCTTAAAGTCAGAGATTTATGGAGAGTGAGAAATGTCCATATTAAAAAGGTAAAAGGAGATTCAGATTATATCCTTTTTCTGACCATTATAATTAATAGGTGGATCTTCAGTTGTAACTAATTGAATGGAGGTCAATGTGTTGCCATGGTAATGTCCTAGCCAAGCAATTTTACCCATTTTCCAGTCTACTGCCCCTTTGCATAACTGCAAGTTATAAAATGTTTTAATTGCAAGATTTGCAAATGATGCAACATCTGGGCTACAGATTTACATATAAAGGAAGAAGATTAATGGGATTATTAACATATCTGTGCAAACCTTTGAAGTGCTGAATATAATTACTGAACACCAGCATTTTCACTGATAATCTGAGTGATGTGTTGGAAATCCATACAATTCAGTAAGAAAATTACACATGTGTATTTTTCTTCCTCTACCCTACTAGTAATTAGAAGAAGTGTCATTCTACAGTTGCCTTTGAATAACAGAGAAATATCTTCAGTTACTTCACCAAACCAGCAATGTCACTCTTTTACTTGTACTACTGTTTCTTTTGATGAGGTTAAAAAACAAGTCATGTAAGTGAACTCTTAAAATTTTCATTAGCTATTTTTACATAATTATTCAAAAAAAGACACTAACAAATATTAAGAAACCAGCCTTCCACTCCATATATATGTAAATATAATTTAAAAAATATAATTTTCTTCTTATTAATGAAAATCAAACAATTACCTGAAAAGGTCATCAACATATACAAGTGAGATTCTAACATCAATCAAGAACTGAACAGCAGTTTCATGAGAATAATAAAATTATTCACAAAAAAAAAGAAAAAAAGAAAGAAATTTTCTGTACACAGGGGAAAATAAATTGTATACACAGCTAGAAATATCAACTATGATGTTAATGTATTTACATCCTGATGGATTGAAGAAAAGCATAGGCTTGCACTCTGGTTGTCCTTCAGCATGGCCAAAAGAACACAGAGCTCTCTTGTCATGAAAGCTACAGAATCCGTTCCTTTGCAAAAGCAGCATGAACCTGGTTCTCCTCAGAATGCAGCAGAGAGGTCATGCAAAAGGTGCAGGTTGATACCAAAAACATCCCAAAGGCAACAGCAATTAGAGATCTCACCATCCAACCTTCGGCACATGCTTTCAGCAATTGAAAGACTCTGGGCAAAATTCTAAACAGAAATCACGTGATTTAGGAATTCAATTTCCATTATTAGAAATGGCTTATATAATGAAGTCATTTCAATTTAGCTTCCTAAATAACTCTTTTTTTTCATTCAATAGTCAATTTAAAAAAACATAACATTCATGGCTCAGTTCTGCAACAGCTTCAATTTCTGTGTACTCTATTCTCAGATCTCTTTAAAGCATAGCTGGTGAAATTGTGCCGGTAGGCAAAATTTATTGTCTGAAGTAGATTTGTGGTGGGAATTACCATATACATTGGAAAGATTTTTTACTGACAAAACCACTATGAGGATAAGATAAATATTTGTATCCAATGTAAAAATTAGGGATATTGAAATATTTTCCACCCATATGATTTTGTATAAATGCCTTCTTATACCAACTCATCAGAATGCAAGAGCTAATCATTTATACTGAGGTAAATCTGGAATAATTTCTGCAAAGTTTGAGGTAGCCTCAAATTTACTAAATTATCAGGAACTACTCTTGTCTTGGTACAATGTATTAGAGGGAGATAATTCACTCTGTTCCTCACATCTGTAAAACAGTGCCCTTTCACCCTCCTGACTAGAGAAGTCTTCTCCCTTTGACATATTTATTTGAAACAAAAAATCCAGGATATACTAAATAACATATTTTTCCTAGGTTTTCAAAAGGAATAACTTAGCAACTTCTGGATGCTACAGAGTAATAGAACAATTTTAAGTTTCCTGAAATGCCTGCTTGAAACTATCACACTGATGAAGATTTTAGGCATGATTTTTGGAGATTTCTTTGATTCCAATATCTGGTACATAGGCCCTGGCTGGATGCCAGGTGTCCACCAAAGCTTCTCTATTACTTCGCTCCTCAGTTGAATAGGGGAGAGAAAACATAACGAATGGCTTATGGGCTGAGATAAGGATAGGGAAATCATTCAGCAAGTACTGTCACATTTAAAACAGACTCAACTTGGGGAAGTTAGTTTAATTTATTACCAACCAAAACCACAGTAGGATAATGAGAAAATAAAATCTAAATTTCACACAAAGTCAATTCACAATATACTGATTCCATACTTACTTTAATTAAATCCAGACAGTGCATTTTCTCCCTGCCCCCCTCATAGTCTTTGGTAACACAGCCAAATTATAATCTTAAAAATCAGTTAATGTTTAGGTGGACAGGTATAAAGGTCAGAGAGTTAGATGAAAACCGGGTGAAACAAAATAATGCGATGTCAATTAAACTAATAAAGATGGATGAAAATTATAAGAGTAAGGGTAAAAATAATGATAAAAATAATTTCAAACAGTTCTAGGAGCCAACTAATGTGATGTAAAGAATCCCCTACATACATACTTTTGCTCACATAATGATGTACTGTGCAGTCATGATAGAAGAAACATATGTCTGCTAGTTGCCTCCACATAATCTGCAGCCTTTTTTTCCAAGCTGAATTCTTCTATCTCCCCAATTAGCCGTGCAATTCAACACAAATTCTAAATGCTGCTGCAGCAGCAAGTAGATTATATGAGTTTTACAATGTATATCTAGAGATGTAAGTGTTCCTAATTCCTTATAAAAAATAATGACATTGTATCTGTCCCAGAAATCAAAAACCCCACTTTGAAAATGGCCAGATAAGACACATCCTCTTCCACATCAAAGAGCCAGCAGATGGGACAAACGTGGAAAACCCAAAAAACCCCAACAACAAAAGAAACCCAACTCTGAGGCATGCTTTTTTACAATGTGCATCTCTGAGGGTGGTACAGGAATTTATAGCTTCTTACACAGATCCCAAAGCAAAGCACAGACAATAATTATCTTGATTATTTATTATTTTGCTAGACTTTTAAATCAGAAACTAGAGGCCTCATCAGAAGGCAAGAATGCAGATCCCATGCTGATGTGTCTACAGTAAAAAGAGAATATTTGCACTGAGAAAGCAATGGACCGAGTACCTTCTACCTACCTCCACCACAAAAATCTGAAGTATACATAATGCAGTCCTACATGCCTCTATTTTAAATTTCTAACGTTTGTTGAGACATCTGGAAATCATGTTTGTGGTATATGAAGCTTGGCATCTAATAATTGAAGCATCAGAATAAGGAGAAACTGTGAGGAGCATGGATTACATATGTTTATCCAATAGTTCTCCCACACGAAACTGTCTTCTCACTAAAAACAAACTTTGCTTGTTAACTTTGTTTGAATGAAGTGTGGGTTGTTTTACCAGTTTCTGTTAAATGAAAGAACTAGTATGGGGATAAAAGACAGGAAGGGGGTGTTGTGGAAATGATGTATGCATGACAGTGATGCTATTAAAATGGTATTTAAGTACTCGAGCTTTTGAAACTGTTTTAAAATTATATATTACAAATGAATCCTAATCTTATGGACACAAGATTTTCTAGATAAGATTATCTTTCATAGATGATTTTTGTGTTCTCTTACAATGTTTTATTACAGAGATAATTACAAAAAAATAATGATTAATAAAATACCACTATTCACCCACTGATGTTTCTGGCCTCATCAAAAGTGTCATTTTTTTGCATAATAGATTGACTAACACTTCAAGTGTGAAGCAACACTTGAAATTACCCAAGCACATACTGATACATGTCCATATGTTTTTCCATGATTTCTCAAACAATAAGCCAAGGACAAAAAAATTACAGTCCAGGAAACCTTCTAGAGTAATTCTTACATGTGTACATTCCAACAAATGTTTGTTTCACATTATTTAATATTAGTAGATAATAAGCAACATATAAAGACTGTCTCCAAAATCATACTTAACAGCATACTGTAACATGTTTAAAAAATGTATGAAGTGTAGCAAAAGATGCAAGAGAGTGAATAATTTTGCTCCCTGTGCAAATTAGACTTTGGAGACTTTCTGATGTATTAAGAATTGGTGGTTATGTACTCAATGCTACTTAGTATTAATTGAAAGTGACAGGATAAAGAAACACAACAGGAAAAAACAGGATAAAAATATCTATCCCATCACCTTCTACAGGAACTTCAGTGAAGAAATAAATGCAGACTAGCTTTAAACTCTAACGGGAATGGAAGATAATCTTGTCTATTTCTATTTATCTAATACCATGCTTGCCAGCTATCTAATAGGCCAGGTGTGATATTTAATGATTTAGCAGTAAACATATCAAAAAGTCAATTCTAACATTCATTCACCAGAGAAACAGCTGGTAATACAATATAATGAAAAATATACTCAAAATGCATTTTACTTTTAAGCAGGCTACTTCAAGAGAAAAGGAACAAACTAAGATTAAAATTAAATAGTAAATTAGAAGTTGAGAACATGGTCCATGCATCAGTGTCCTGCGTATTAATTGGGAAAATTCATTTACGCTTAAGAGGCTCCACAGCAGATTATAATGCTTTTTTAGCCTCATTTCTCATCCTGGCTTTCTGGAAGAGCATTTGCTAATTACAGTTCACAGTTCAACAGCTTGGCTGATGTGCCATGAGGCCGTGAGCGCTGGTTTTCACAAGGAAACCCGTCAATGAGCTGCTTGAGGCACATGCTTCCTCTCAGGCCGGTTGGAGAAAACCTGTGCTCCAGCCATCCACAGATTTGAAGGCAGCAGGACTGCCCCGACCCTATGCCTCCAGCCTCCCCCTTTTCTCTCTGAACATTTGCAGCAAGCCCAGCATCACTCTCCCTAGGGCTGCAGCACCGAGATGAGGGGGAGGTGATCCTTCAGTACATTTTTAAATTCCTTCTGCAGCTTTTTCCATACTGCCTTAATTAAGCTTCTAGTCCTGCTGTACCTCCTCTGATGAATTCATTCTCTAGGGCACCCATCCCAGAAAATTCAAGTTTCACCTGTGCTGGCATATAAACCTCATAAAACAGCATATGCTTCATATTCTGCATAACTGTATATTGTATAAGAGAAAAGCTGCTGCAGGTGTTAGTGATTCTTTCATAAAAATGGGAGTCAATGCAAAGTTAGAAAAAATATCCAGCAGTGTTTTGAGGGTAGTATAGCCTAAGTCAGAAGTCTGAGATTTGAGGTGAGAAGGAATCTCAATGTTTGAAGACTAGAAATGGAAATACATGGGAAAAAACCTCTTTATCTGAAAAGATTATTTAAAGGAAGAATGATGAGTCAGAAGAACTTTTTCTTTCTTCCAGTATTTTGTCCATTCCTGTCCAGTTATTTCCCAAGGAAAGAACCGGCTATCACAAAACATCTAGGTCAAAAGGTTCATATTTAGCAGCTGAAAAAATTCACCATGATTCTCACATACGGGAATCTGCTCTGGTGAGCAGTCATGAACATTAAGTGATGGAAAAAAAAAACAAACAGAGAGAAGGAGAGGGTAAAATATATACAAGACCTGTAGTCACACCAGGATGGGCAACAGCAATATCCTCTGAATCGCTGACTGAAAAGAAAGAGAACTATGAAATGTTTCTGAAAAATGTTAGCTTTTGATATTTAAGACTGAATATATCTCATCTGAATAGTCATTTACTGGAAAACTGTCAGTCTTGATTCAAGATTTTCCAGAAGCTTACTGAGTACAGGTCATGCAGAATACATGCATTAAAGCATTAAAAAAAAAAAAAGGAAGAAAAAGAAAACACAAAGGAAACGGGAAAACAGATGTCCCACTTCTTAATAAGGCAGCTTTTTTTGCTGAGGAATACCTAAGAGCAAAATACAGGTCTGAAATATCAAAATATTCAGTTTTTTAGATCCTGTTTCTGTGCATTACAAGATTATAATGAGTGTTATCCCTACACTCTGAAATCAGCCTATATATCATAGTCACTTTTTTTATGCCAAGTAATAAAACACACGCAGCAAAACAGATCAAGAAAGAAGATGATACACATCTCACTGTTACAGCTAAGAAAAACCTTATGAGCTCTAACTTTGGCCACATAATACTGGCCTTTCCATGGCCTAAGCCAAGACATTAAAAATATTTACCCCTACAACAGTATATTATTTCTATTCTGGGGACAATAGCTATTTTTATAAACCTTTTTGGGAGAATCATGCAAGTAACAAAAAACTCTGTCCTGGATTTTCAGAAAGAAACCCAACAATCCAACATTTACATAGTATTGTAATCCCCTATATTTTAAGACTGGGGATTTAAAATTGTCATTTATCAGTCTGTTAGATTTTTCACCAAAGTCGTGCGAGACTGGATTGTCGTGTCTGCTTCAGTCTCCTATTCTAAAACTGCTTTTATTTTGGCTAACATGGAATAACTACAATGAAACCACAGAGCACGTGTATTTGCTCTAGAACAATGCTGTTACCGTCTCATTTTTCATTGGGTGTGTCAGTACATGCATGCTCATATGTTCCTACTTACGTATATGCTAAGTGAAGGATCTCCTGTATATGAGTATTTTGTAATTTAGAGTCAGTGTAGCATATTGTCTCCCACAACAGAAGATATGGATGAAACAGAAGAAACAGTTACTCAGGATTAGAAAATGCTTCTGTGTACATAGTAGTCTAGACTTCTTTTATAATCAATGGAGGTATTTAAAAGGGGGCAAATAAATTAACTTGAACCTCTGGAAGTGCCTGCTCATCCCCCTTGAAATGAACTTTAGGCATCTAGCTCAGACACATATTCAAGTTATGGACTCATAAAACTAGGTAAGAGGAATTACCACCCAAGACATTTAGATATAATCAGCTTTACCATACATATTTTCTACTCCACAGTGTATATTACAGTTTGGTCATGCTCCTTTCCCTAAAGGTAGAGTACAATATTAGTTCATTTTAAATCCCTAATGAGACTCTAATTACAAGTAATTAAAGTTCATGTTACAATCTCATAAATGATAGTGAACTTTTAAGGCAGAAGAATATTAAGCAATATTGGGAACGTAAAAATCAGACTGCTTGTAAAAATTATGACATGGAAAAGAAAAAAAAATAGGCCTTAGTGTGGCATCAGGAGTTCCAAAAGTTGAAACATATCAAAATATTTTTGGGGAAGGATGAAAGAAGAAAACTGTGTTTTTAATTGCCACATTATGCAGCACTAAACAAGCAGCACGAAGAAATATGACTTCAATATAATGACTACACACAGACAGTGCCTCGCAGTATTCTCCCACAACAGGTAATTTCTTTCTACAAAATGCTGAGGGTAGGAGTTCTCACTGAAAAATGTCAAGAATGGGGTTTCTTTTTTTCTGGTTTTGGTGTTGTTTTGTTTGGGGTTTTACTGATGATTACTCAAAAGCGTTATTGGAGAGTCAGCAAAATTGCTAGATGGGAGATCACTAGGGTTACCTTTAATTGAAGATAGCTCTGCACTCAAATGCAGTAATGTATTAAACTTTATATCTGCAAAAAATATATTCTCAAAACATTCTCTGCAGTTAGAGCTTCTTTAGCCCTTTTTTTGGATCAGAACTCATTCTTGAAAGGGGGCTTATTGCCTTTTATTGGATGCAATTATATTTGCTATCTGATCAACTTATCACAATTGTGATCAACTGATCACAATTTTAATATATTTTAAATTCCAGTTTGAGATACATTTGAGATGATGGTGAACATTAATTTTTTTCCACTTAACCTTGTATTATTCAAATATTATAATGTGAAAGAAAATATTTCTCTCAAGTTCTTTTCTTGCTCCCTGCTTACGGGCTGACAATTTCGTCACATCCACATCTCAATAAATATTTCTTTCCAAAACAAGAACTCAGGTCTGACTCTAACCAGTCTATTTCAGTTCAGGAGACTTGTTCGTTTCACATCTGGAGACAACTGATGGAACGACTGCGTGGAAAAAAAATCTCCATTAGCTATTACAGTTAAAGTTTATCAAGCAAACTTAGGATCACCAAGAAGAACCAGCTTCCAAACTGAAAGTAAGTAAACTTAAGAGCCTCATAGCTTTCCCTGCCATCTATTTTCTAACCTTGGGAAACAGATACTACAACTTCCATGATAAGACTGAAGCACAGCTACCATTGACCTTAATGGAAAAGAACAGAGGAAATATGTTGTTAGCCAAAGGAAAAGTGAACTGTGTCATATATAGGTTTTAATATTTAATGAATCTATATGGCTGCAATCCATTATGTGACAATTTAATTATATGACAAAAATTTTGATAAATAATATTGTGGTAGGACATCTAATTCATTATTTAACAAAAATCAATACTTTCATAAATCATAGTTCTACACACACACACACACACACACACACACACACAAGCTTTTTAAAGTAGGCAAAAATCCAGGCTCCATAGGCCATTTATTTTCTGGTCAGGACAAGTTCAAATTGAAGTTTAATCAGGTCTAGATGGAAATAAATTCTATTTACTTTTTTAAAAAATGGAGGATCAAAAATCGTTGCTGATAGATATTTTCCCTTTGATAGCTTCCTGAAAGCGTTACTCAAATATTTTAACAGACAAAGATGAAATTCCAAATTCCACTATGCTTAATCAGATGAAACTGCTGTTTGAGTCAATGGGATCACTGAGACAAGCTGCCAGGCAAGCAATTAAGTGTTTTCAGGGTCAGTGCTGGAATTTAGTCACAACATTAAAATCGCTATCAGGCGAAGGAAGAACGACAGCAATGACTTAAGTAAAGGACTACTTTTTTTCTCCACAAACTATTCAGATAAAAACACTGTCTGGAGAGTCACTGCTGTTGCATATCAAAGTTTCAATATCTAACAAAGAGAATGAGGAAGTCGGTCAGGTGGAGCAGAAGTGGGACACCAGATGCACAAGACACAAGGCAAGGGAGAAGCGATGAACCACAGAGTGCAGCCAACTACAAAGTCCTGCACTGAGAAATGAAGAGTAGGTGGAAAGAAGCGAAGGGGGTGTGTGAAAGGAAACTAGGGATGAGGCATGTGAAGAAGGACTGGCAATTAACAACTTTCTGGTATCACTTTCTGTGCTACACATATATGATTTACTAAGACTGTGTAGAACAAACGCCTCTTCCTCAACCACTCAAATTCTCATGACACTTCCATGGGTCTTTTTTTGCCATCCATTGGTTTGCTGTACTGTTCCTGACATTTTGTGACTCCAACTCGCGTGGCATGACTCAAAGCCACAATGTTTTCAAGTTATGCAAAATAGTCCTAATTCAATTCAGTAAAATGATCGCCTTACTATTTCTGCTAGGTAGCTCTACTTACAGGCCACTTTTGAACTTGGATACTGACAATTCACACTCTAGTGTTGTCAGGAAATTTGTTTCTTAAAACAAATGTTTTAAAAAAATGACCACTTTCTTAGAGCTGTCCAGTCTAATATATTTATGTCAAGTATATTTATCATATGCTTTAGGGTTGCCTAGTTTGATGCTAATGTACTGAAATGTTTGTTTCATTCTGACATTATCGCTTTAATGGCTGTTTTTCAACAGTGGTATTGTTGACTTTTTTTTTTTTTTTCAAATATATCTGTTATTTAGTTAATTCTCCCCTCGTGAACTTACATAGTTATGTTTTCATTATATTGCATCTTTGATTTGGCTGCCTGGGATTGCAGAATGCCATCCAGTGTTAAGGGATTTTTTTTTTTATGGGAGTTCCAGGAATTTGTGTGGGCCCATGTCAAAACAATTTGATGAACAAATCTCTCCTCTCCTGGGGTTTTCTGAAGAAGATTCTTATGCTACAAATATACATGTATATATGTATCTATATATACATATAAAAAAACCCAAGTTCTAAATACCAGGAAAAAAATTAGCATTCTTTATTCCTTCATGCATGAATTCCAAATTTTATATTTACTATCAATACTATTCTGAAAAGTGAAAACTCTGGAAAGAGAATTTTATTGATGAAAGCAAAATTCTTCTCATTCATCAATGTATAGCCTGCTTTAAGTCTTTCCCTCCCATCCTGAATTATCCATCTTTAATATATCTCATTTTGAAATATTTTCTTTTGTAGCATACCATATCATGTTACCCTTAAAGTACAACTCGAGTGCTACCTTAGTACTGTGAAGGATTTTGAACTACTGCAGCAGGGGTTACTGCTGCCTTGATAAGCATATTAATTTGGCTGAGTGGTTGCAGTTTACTGCAGGCCTATTTGGTTGAACTGCACACAGAAACACTACAACAATGCCTGCTTCCAGCCAGAAACACTGCTTTATCCCATTGCATTCATATCTCCTGTGCTGGGAACTACGAAGGAGGTATGCAATACCTTGAATTGGAATAACTCTCCTCTAGCTCCTGGTGGTCACTTTAAAAGCAAGTTATGCTGTTACAGTGTATAAAAGGTCAAATGAAATAATTTGATAAAATATTTTTTTCATTTTAAGTTGGTTATAAACAGAAGAGGAAAACATATTTAGGTTGCTGGGGAGTTGTGTTTTTAACTAAGTTATTTATATTTGGAAATACCAAACCACTTCACGTTTACATAATTTTATTTCCTGAATATTTAAAATAAAATCTTTTCAGAATCCTTAGGCCTAAGGTTTTTGGTTTAGCCTTTTTACCTGTTTTTAATTGGGTAATACTTTTTTTCAGTTTTCTCTTGAATTTTCTTTTACAACTCAGAATGTTTGAAATAACAGAATAAAGAAATAGTCAGAAGTTTATTGCAGTGAAACATCCACTTCACTGAGGCTACTTTTAACTTTTCATAATGACTGCTTTGCTTCTGTTTGTAAACAGTTTGCTTTGAATATTTCTTTGTTTATTCATTACCTAATCTTGATCAGCTGAATTACACAGTTCCTAGTATCTAGCTGCATCTCTGTAGTTTAATTAGAAAATCAAAAATTATCTGGAGACAAAGGCAGTAAGAGAGTTTCCCGTTGAAACTGTATCTGATGTCTGTAATTGAAAAGTTTTAATCTCCTTTCCATTAAAATATAAGCTGTAGAAAAGCTGGTTTTGTAAACAAATTGTCCTATGTGCATAGTATGTCAAGATGAGTATAGTTTTTCAGTCTCATGAATAAAAGATGTTGTTCACATTAGTGAAAAGTTCATTGAAATCTAAATCTTAAAAAAACTAAAGTATTGGTTTGCTGTATTTCCGTAGCTTTGTAAAGAATTATTTTGAATTTCATATTGGGGAACATATTGTAAAAGTCACACTCCACATTTGTAACATCCCTACAGGTGTATTATATCAAGTATACAACTGGATATGCTTCGATAACATAATTCACACTAGTAGAAGTTATTTCCTTTTGCACCTTATCTTGCTCAACCTAATTAACAACAAACACCCCAGCACTGTTCTGCATATGTACTACGACATTAAAAATTAAATTAATTAACACCTGATAACTAATGATGAATTCCCACCCTAGAACAATGGCACAGCTGCCCTGCATTCTTTAAGAGGGATAGCAGTGTTTTTCCTGCAATCCAAGTGTTAGTGGTTGATGAAACAAGAGGAAGGATAATAATTGTCATAAGACTGAATAGTGAATGACATTATTAAAGGCACCAGACTTTTTTGTTAGGCTAGTAATTAAACAATTTTGAACAACACATTGCCTGAAAGGAAAAGACAAAGCCAATAGGCATGTTTTTCCATGCACCTCCAGTCCTAGTCACATAAGTTACATAACAGAGAGGATAAATGGGTAAGTGACCTTGGCAGCATAGACTGCGTAATGAAAAAGAACAAAAAGAAAAAAAACATTAAACATACTGTCATAGCTTTCAGGAACTGAAAAGGCAAATTTAAATTCTGAAGTCTCTTTCCCAGGGAAGAAATTGATTGCACAACATAAGCTTCACTAGTCAATCAATATACTCAATACCAAAAATATTTACTGAATTGAGTACACTGAGCTAGTAGAGCTTTGCACCTACTTACTTCTGGAGGTGAGTTGAGCCTGACCCAGATTCCGATCCCATGGATTTACATAAAGACCCAGGGCACAAAGGCCTAAATATGACTACTATGAAAATCACAGGTGATGTTTACCACTAGGGTACGCCCACAACTCCATTAAGAGAAGGATAACTCTCCCCTGAGTAGTATGCAACCCATCCTAATAGTATGGATGAGCTGTGAGGAAAAGTGCTACTTTAAGAAATCTTACATAAAGATTACCTTGTTCCAAATCAGGAATGTATACTTTGCTGCGTTTGGCTATTGGACTTGCTCATCTTCTCTGAGTATATGTCGATCCATCTAGCTGCGTGTAGGAAAGCCAGGTTTGCCTTGCCTCTCTCTACAAGGGATGTGAATGGGGCCCTACACTTATCTTAGATATGAATAATCTGGGGCAATTTTGCATTATACTAAATACAGACAGATTCGGATGTCATTAGTGCCTGATGAAGACTGCTATTCAAGGCACATTGGCCAAAATGGCAACTAGAAATAAAACAGCAAAGCCCCTCTGGTGTGCTTGAGTAGTGCGCCATTAATTGTCTAGAACTACTTCAGAAATTACCTACTGACTTCAAATACCCTAAGTACATGTGTGTCTATGGGGTGTTCCTGAAGGTACTGATCTCATTCAAAAGAGACTTAATTCTCTGAGAGAGAGAATCCAGGTATACAATGTGAGAGAAATCAATGCATCCTTGCACTGGAAGGTAACCAAGTCCAGTGTCTAAAAGCTTATTCCAATAAGCCTTTCTCGACCTGTAATACCATAGTCAATTGTAATACATGACAAATTTTCAAACCACTGTTGATCGATGTTGCATTTCTAGGTGACTTAATCCCACTGTAGCACTGTAATTTTTTGCTTCTTATTTATAATATTTGAGAAATCTTTCCCTTGCTAGTTAGAAGATATTCACCACACACCTTGTACATTCGTTCCTACTGAGAGCGATAATATAGGACTTTAACATGACACAGCTGATCATTCAGAGATCAACTACTCCAGGTACTTTACGAGATCTATAACCGATTAAGGAAATAGTTTTGGGGGAAATATTAAATTTCTAAGCTTAGCACATGAATATTCATTTGTATTATAAATGGAAAATCTGGCTACATTTCATTATTTCCTAGGCTAACTATTTATTGTGGCAAACAGACACATTTGAAAAATTCTGTTTCCATTTGTCAGCTTTTGAGAACAATCTGTGGTCATAAATACATTGTAAATTTAGTAAGAGAAAAATTGTTGGTTTTACTAAGTTCCATATCTGTGAGATGATACTAAGGCGCACTATCCCTCACAAAAAAACCAAGAAGACAAGTATTAGTAAGACAGATATGTATTTAAATGGTTTCTCCATCATTAGACACTGTGGTAGTGAGGAACAATACATTAACCAACACAAAAGTAACAGCAACACATACCTATTAATGATGTTTAAAGGCAGTAAGTCAAAACTGTGGCTCATGTTTGATACTTCATTTAGTATTGGTCCTTAGCAATTTCATATCATAGACAGAGTAATAAAGTGATACTGGATTTGTTTCTGCTTCTATTTTAAGGACTGGGAATATAGATCTACTTTGCAACAGTTAACACTTTACTATCTCATCTATTACTTGTCCCTTAGTGTCTTGCTCTCAATACTTCAACTTGCTTCGCCATAAAGAATAGATTGGAAATAGTATATGGAAACATTATTTGTGCCACAAAAATTTAGTAGTAATAAAATAAAATATAAAACTAATTAAAAATTTGCTTATGATGATAAGACATTTTATTCTGGTAATTTCTTTTAGACTCTTACAGCAGGATTAGAAATGAAGAAAGCAACAGTGTTTCAATTAACTTCACAGGGATTGTAAAAGACACTAATTATTTGGGATTTAAGTCTTCTATGTGCAACTGACAAGCTGACCAATATGAAAGCTTCTAATGAAAATTACTGTATGCATCAAAGTTTTAAATTATTCATATGACAAAATGAAATGATCAACAAAACCACAGGATAATTAATGAAGTAGTCATCTCAACAAGACTAATAATAAGCTTGTCCTTGATAAATCATCAGTGATTCTTCCTCTAATCATAAATGGAATTCTACGGTACATTTACGAGCTAGTGGAATAAAAATATCAAAACTTACAAGCAGTTGGTTGAGTTTTGCCTATAGTGCAATGATTTTTCATGATTTCACGTAACTGGTTAGTAAGTCAGAAAGTAGCTGCTATGGATGTGGTTTACCAAACAGAAATTGCCATGGTGCAATGTACATGGAAAATAATATTTTCAGGAAAAATACTAAGAAGAAGAAGCAGCAGCAGTAACAAGATGCTTATACCTACTAAATCTAGTACCACTGTAATGGGTAAAATGATCTGTGAGTTTCTTATTCTTTAATTAAAGTCTCTGCTGGTTTAACTGTACATCATCCCAGTAGTAATGCTGTACTGGGTAGATGAAGACAAAGGACATTAGCATAAGGCTACGGGAAGTCAGATACTGCAATACAGCCCCATCAGACCTCATCTATATTACTCTATCTAAGCCTCCTGTGTCCTTCTCCTTTGCTTCTCATGGCAGTGTGTTAAAGTTCCTTCAAATCTTTTGCAGAATATGCCATGAAAAGGAGTTTGCACCTGTAGGAGGAGACTTGACAGACGGAGGGGGCTGAAACTTTGTGTAAAAATTCTGTCTTCTTAGCAGCACCTGGAATGAGCAGAAGCAGCTAAAAAGCAAGAAAATGTTGTTGGCCCTTTTTCCAGATGAATGAACGCTGTTGATGGAAAAGGCTTATGTTTTCTTTCCTGTCTTAGTGTAAGAACTACCAGTCAAATGAGGGCAGGTGTAATATTAAATATATTAATTTTAAAAGTTACTATAAAAAATAGAGACCTTGACAGGGACAGGGCAGATCAATGGAAGAGAGAAACCTGCTCAAAAATTAGCTAAGAAATCCTCAATAGGATTTGATTGGTTTGTGTGTGTTAACAAAAGCCATAAACATTTACTTTGCAGAAGTCTCACATCTATATTTCCTCAAAGTTCACTGAATAAACGTCTGTTGAAGATCCAAACTTCTTTCAAAATAAAAACGTACACCACCTTCTCATTCAGACATTGCCTTCTCTAGTGTTTTCTTCTCATTCATATTCATAGAGTAATATCACAGTGTCATTTGTGGTTCTGCTTTTCTAATAGTCTACATAGTCTGCATAGCTGGATAATTTCAATCCTTTACATTACAGTAAGAACCATCTCTGAAAAAGTTAGGCTGTCACCTCATTTTGTCAAAATCCTAAAATAACAGACCTCTAAACTGTTTACTGCATCATTCTAACCTGTAAAGTGTAACTAGGACTGGGTGATACTGGTAGGATACATGGAATATCCTGTATTGTTCTTCTGCTCTTTGTTCACACTCAACCAACATTAGGAGTTTCCTCTAAGCATAGGGAGCAGTATACACTGCTTGATTGGGTACTTTTTTACTGGTTCTGCAGGATAACTAGCCATGCTGCAGTAGCTGCCTGCCCTTCCGACACTCCAGGCTGCCTGGCTGAGGCTGATATGGCACCTCCTTCCCACAGGAGCAGGAAGCAGCCTAAGCCCCTTCTGAACATAAAGTGGCCACAGGGCGTTATTAAAAGGAAACGCCTCCCTGAAGAGCTGCCCTCTGGGGTCGGTGGCAGCCTGATGGGCTCAGCATGCACTTCTGCTCCTCTCCGCTGGCACAGCAGAGGCCAACAGCGGCAATTTTCTTTGTCAAGAGGCTGGTATGGCAGGAAGCAGGCACCAGCTGCCTCCTTCCCTGGTTTTACTCGTTCTTAGCTGCGCTGTGCCTCTTGGTGTTCATCACAGGGAACTGAAATACAGCAGAAGCTCAGAGCAGTTCTGACATTGGAAGGCAAAGCAACATCTACTTCATGTGCACAGGTCTGGTTCCCGCTTGCCAAAAGACACGTGACCCTTTTGATTTCAGCAGAGAGACAACACGCAGGATTGAAACAATGCAGTGGTGGATCAAGCTCTGTGTCTTAAAGAAAAAGACATAAATGGTCCCATACTCTATTAGTTGACTGTTGGCACATATTTTCACACAAAATCTGAAAACCGTAAATCCCCTGGGCACTAGTATTTCCATTTTGGTAATGGAGGCATTTGTTGTTAAAGATAGGAGGGTTTGGAAAGGAAAAGCAGCATGTTCCAAGCATTTTCCAAAACAAAAACTTAAAACTTTTCAACCTTTTGTTTAATGATAGCTTGTTAAAAATGCAGCTTTATGTCTTTCTCCTTGATGAAAGCTGTGCCGAGATTTTACCTCCTTACACTAAACCACCCAAGATGAAATCAGAACTGCAGAACCTACCCTACAGACGCTCTGTGTGCTGTCCCAGGAACATCTGCTACTTTCTTCTGGGTAAAAATATGTTGTTTGTAACTTGTCTTCTGTCTACCCAGAGGCAATGATGGTTTTCAATTCCTTTTTAACTCTTACATGGCAAGTTTCATTGCCTTTTTCTAGTCCACAGCAATAGCCGCGTCACAATGTGCCCAGTAAACACGTAAGCAGTTGCAGACCTCCACTGATCAGAGTGTTGCTTACTGGTGCTTCACACAATACCAGGCAGACTTTTTCGAGATTCACACAGCAAATTCATAGCTTGTTACAAGGGAAATCCCAAGCCCCTTCTGAGTGCTCTTGGAGGCTGAAGGAAAATCAGCTTCCAAGAATGGCTCTAAGTGGAGATGAGACAGGAGGGTGGCTGCTGCACACATACACCAGGATCTCTGTGCCAAGCCCCTAGCAATGCTTTGGGAGTAGGGGTGGGAGCACAGATGCATTTAGCTTCCTATGTGGGAAGCTGCCATGATCCCATGCTATTGAAAAGAAGTAATGAGGGGAAAATTTGTTGCTGCTTTATGGAGAGGATCCTGTTCCTGAAATTATCAGCTCAGTTTCTGCTTTTGCTATTGGATCAGAGTTTGGGGCTTTGAAATGTGCCTATTAACAGATTCTGAAGTGGCATAGTATACTTTTTGTAAGTATACTATAAAAATGCTCTTCCGTATATGCATTTCTAACACTCATTCTTTGAAAACTTAAATATGCAAATACACCACAATGCTTTTAGAGGGAGGTAAAAGAATCTTAGCAACATCATCGTGTTGATCCTTTTTTGTGGTAAAAGGCCATCTAGTTGCAACTGACAAACAGTTACAGCACATTTGGCTTGGGAATTTCTTTAATTTTATTTGTGAAAACAAATTCCAAGCATGTATGTTAAATGTGATTGCACTGGCAAATCTGGTTCTGTATCATTTGGAATCCAGATTTATGCTCCACTCTTATGAAAAGCCAAAGGCAGTGTTTTTGTCAAGTGAGAAGGAATGATATGCTGAGAGACAGACGGTGGAGAATGCATGGCTGACTGATTTTGTTAGAGGTAGATTGTAGGGATTAGGGTGTGGGGTTGGTTTTTGTTTTTTTTTTTTTTTTACAAAGTGTAGAGGGCTATCAAACCCCGCCGTTTCAAGTTTTCTTTATTTCTTATACATAATAATGGTTTCCTGATCGCCATGAGACAGCATGCTAAAGTGTGAAAATACTGTAGCAGCTGTGGTGGCAACACATGTCATTTCTGTGCATACGCTGAGATTTTTCTCATGAGACTCTTAAACATATGCAATGAGGCATTCAATACACACAGTTAATATCTAGCAGTAATTCCTGCACGTACTCCTGCACTACACCGGCAATGTCCAAAGTGACTGCCAGCTTTTACAAATAAAAGATAGGTATGACAACATCCTGCTAGGATTTCTATATTTCAATCAAAACAGAGGGACTGATTTTGGGTTTATAGTCATTGTTTGGCATTCCTTATGGAGGAAGTAATTAATACAACCATGCAGGAGGACTGTCCCATGGGACACAGAATCCTTTTGTAACTGGATTCAATTATTTTTTTCCAGACATAATTCTTCAGTAAATTCTCTACCTTCTCTTCCTTGTATATTTATAAACTAAAAAAAGATAAGAGACAAAAGAATGAAGCAAAATGGCAATGGCATTGTCAATGTGACTGTAAACTTTATGTTGAAAATTCACACTTTGGTGCGTTAAGGCAATTCCTGCTGCAAAAAGGCAGCTGTTCCTAGACATTCAGCAAGCTCTATTCTTATGTTTTTTCACTGGAACACATGCTACTGAGATGGATGATTAAAATCTTACAAAACACTAGTGCTCTCCCTAGACTCAAAGTCTGCTTTTGTTCTTCAGCTTTCAGAGCATTTCAGAATAAAACAGGTGTGGCAGAAAGAAAAGCTAAACAGCGTACTGAGTGCCACCTTCTCTTAGACAGGTGAAAGAGAGGATGTAGGGTAATCACACGGGTCACAGTTCAATGTGGGACAGGCCTGAAACTCTCCAGGAGTAACCGAGGATTTGACCTTAGCGTCACAGGTTTTTAATTGATTTTTTAAAAAGCAAATGGTAATCTCTGCTCTCGGCCAAACAAATTCCTGCTAAAAAAAGAAATCAGATTCAGCATTTAAGATGAAAAATAATTCAAACCTCTTACATTTATTTTACTTCCTCTACTCAGATTTTGCTGCTTATAGACATATTTCGTGCCTGTGACTTCACTGGTCCACCCAAATCCACAGTTAAACCTGAGCCTGTAATGTATTTAACTTCAGTTGGTTTAAAAACAGACAGAAAATGATCACTGCCTTGAGTTTATATATGTCACCGTACATTTCGATCTGTTTTGCAGCTGAGATTAAATCTGTTTCATTGTCTTAAATAATTCAATAGTATTCTTCTCTTGGATTTTTTTTAAGAGAACAAAGAACAAGTATTCAAACTTAGCAATTATCAAAAACTCTCCTAAAATAGTTCTCCCATACCAAAGATCAGGCAATTAACTGCTAAATCAAAAAATAATGCACTATAATGGGACTGAACTGTCATTTTTCTGATTTAAATTTATAAAATTGCACATGGAATATAAATGCTTATCATGTTGAATTGGTGCCAGTCCATTCACACCACAAAGGATACTGACACCTTTATCACATTTCTAATACCCTCTATAGATATGTGTATTTCATATGAATGAAAAATTCAGATTTTGATATTAAACAAACAACCAAGTGTGGATGGTCATGATCCAGAAAACATTAATTGTTTTAATAAGCTGCCTGATTTTTAGTATTAACCTTGCAACTAGGCCCACACAACAGAATCCCGTGTGTCTGTTTTGAGAATCACCACAATCAGGAAGGCTTTGAGCAAAGTAATATGCTGGCTGGTTCAGGCTGCAAAACTCAAGCATTCAGTGGTAAAATCACAGTGAACACCATTATTATAACCACACTTATTTAATAAAAAATGCACTTTTATTATCTAACATGTCTGCCAACCATCTGTGAATTGATAGGGGCTATTGAAGAAAGAGATGGAAAACTGAGCTGTCTATAAAAGCCCGTTTTAAAAAGCCATAAAAATAATAGGCCAAATTTTTGTTGTCTAATTTTTGGAGCTTGAAAAGCCCTCTTGTTTTCAGTGCAGCTACACTGATTTTCATCCCCTATGTATCCATTCCTTAGTATATATAAAACTTCTGTTGTTCATCTGCATTTCTGTCTTTTAAAGCTGAAAGAGTTTTTAAAGCAAAACACAGCAAAATCCAAAACAAAGACATGGCAGTGAAGCCACTAAAAGTGCAATCACTACTTTACCTTATATCTGTTTATCTTTAAAAATATAAAAGCTATTATTAAATTTTACAATAAAGCTGGATTTGTATAACCATACATTTGACTAAAGAGATGTTTTAATTTTTTCTATTATTTGTAGGTGAGTCATAGTTAGAAAAGGGTACTCACTAAAGTTTGGAATTTTATCCATGTGTTTTTGAGGGTTTAGTGGGCAGCTACAGAATAAAATAATATGCTTTCTTGGCACATCACTGTTGGAAGAAAATAAAACATTTCAACATAAGGATGCCAAAACAAACATCACAACCAAAACTGATAGTGTTTTTGTAATCAGTTTTGTATTTTATTGGCATGCTGGATTTCTGAGGGTTTGTAAGGCATGTAACTCAATGACAAACTGAGCTCTGATGAAAAATCAATTATTTTGATTGGATTTTTAAAAGGCATTTTGATATGGTACCATTGCACATCACTTATGAGGCTTGAAACGCACCGGAGCACAGCATTTCCCATTTAGCAAGCCAAGAATATATCTTATGGACTGTAGAAAAGTATTTCACTGCAAATGCAACTACAGTTTTCATCTGGGAGAAAGAGGATCATTGATCTGATTCACAGCCGTCTCCTTGGAATGGTTCCATCCTTCACGAAAGGTTCTTCCCTAAGTCTACACATCATCTGGAGCTCACACCAAAAATCAGGGTCATAATTCTGCGTACACATGCAAAAGTGCTAATTTTCCTGTCAGCAACCCTATCGAAATAACTGATTATCCTTAGACAGATTTT
This sequence comes from Neomorphus geoffroyi, assembly GCA_033558235.1. Taxonomy (NCBI): domain Eukaryota; kingdom Metazoa; phylum Chordata; class Aves; order Cuculiformes; family Neomorphidae; genus Neomorphus; species Neomorphus geoffroyi. The sequence continues at coordinate 71,537,485 of JAUMJM010000005.1, read as the reverse complement.
TCACTGGCATACACCAGGCATGACCCATGTAAATGTTTGCAGGAACAAGATCAAGGTGTAAATAGTCTGCAGATGGATACATTTCCTTTTTGACAGGTGTTTTAAGATTAAGGATAAGCTGAGTCCACATAAAAAAATAGGAGAGAGCTAATGAAGGTCAAGTTCTGAAATACCCAGCCTGAAGTATATATAGGAATTGAAATAAGAAGGTGTCATAGACAGTATTTGATAGTCAATAAAGGATTAGCATTCAGATTCTGCAATTCACTTTCTTCAGCTCCTAGATATTAGTGCAATAAATCTTGAAGGTTTTAAAATATATGTAAATGTGTTCTTATTTTCTTCGCAGGTATTACACCCTTGAAAGTTCATATTTTCAGGTTCACTCTAATCATAAGAAGTAGGTAGTTACTGAAAGAATAGGTTATCACACTGCTGCAAGCCCTCAGAGGTTTCAGGAAAATACCAGGTTCTGCAAGATTTGTAACAGAAATGCTGGAACCTGGCTTGTGAAGGAAACTTACAGAACGAAGTCCAATCCCCTGTTGTTTCAGGTGGCTGTATCATAGAATCTGTTCAAAAATAGGATTAATCTCCATCTTAAAACTAATTAGCTTTTTGCCCCCATGACTCCCAGTGGGAGACTGTCTTCTAGCATCTCATGACTCCACCACTTAAACACTTCTTTGTTTTCAACATACGTTTTGCTGCAGCCATTTTATACCTAAGTATAAATATCTCCAGTGATATTTTCCCTTAGGCCTTTCCCATTTTGTTTTTCCTGTTGTGGCAGTTACAGACAGCGATACTAAAGCCTCTTTTATTTTCCATTTTGTCTAGGACAACATCCTTTATTTTCCTCTCATATAGTATTTGCTATCTCCAGTCACCCTGGTAACTTTACACTGCATCTCTCTTAGTCAAAGTTTCCTTCTTTTGAAACTGAGGACTGTACATTGTGTTCCACTGAAAGCCTACCAGTGCCCTGTACGATGGCAGAAATACCTGTCTCTCTCAAAACCCAGGGTCACATTTCCAATTCTTAGGGCTACACAGCAACTCAAACATCCCAGTGATGCTAAGAGGAACTAGAGACTTCTATTCCTCAATTATTTCCTTCTTACCACAGATCATGCAGCTCTTTCCATGTAATAACATTGTCAACAGCAAATCTTAACAGTAAATTCTTATTTTCAATACTGAAAATATTAAAATATTAAATAATTATGCTTCTAATTCCTAAAGAACCCCCTCTAATGAATGTGTACTTCTTATAATTTACCCATTAATATTTGCCTTTCATTCAGTTTCTAAATGCTTTATGATTGCTCTGCTAAATCCCTGTCTTCTCATGCTTCACTAATTACAATATATCAAATACTTTAGTGAATCCAAATAAAGCATGCAAGCATGCAAGGTAAGTCCATTTATAAAATCACTACGCACAGTACATCCACTTATCTTTTAGTATGTTTTCCCTTTCCTGTTTTGTATTTTGTATTTTCTAATCTATATTTGTTCCAGAACCTTAACTATATTAAGATGCAACCAGCAGACATGTTTACTTTCATGTCTCTCCTACTGAGGTCTTCATTCTTCAAGGTTCATCTGCTTGCAGAAGTTAATTTCCTTCATTTTCAAATTTTGCCTCTCCGAAAATATTTATCCGGCCATTTACTTTTGGATGAATGTATTAACAACTGCTCAATTAGATACTACTGCGGCAACAGTCATAGAAGATAAAATATTTTAAAAATAAAACCTATAGAACTGATTGACAATTTAGTGAAGAAATCCGTTGGATGCCACTTGCAAGCATAACTCGCTTACTGTGACTTTTAATAGTAGCAGGATACAATATATTTCAGGAAAGTCAAGATATTTCACTGACATATTGGAATCCTGGACATTAGGAAGAATTTCTTCATTGAAAGGGTGGTCAGGGGTTGGAACAGGCTGCCCAGGGAGGTGGTGGAGTCACCATCCCTGGAGGTGTTTAAAAGACGGGTGGATGAGTTTCTTAGGGACAAGGTTTAGCAGGGAGACAGGTACGATTGGACTCGATGACCTCAGAGGTCTCTTCCAATCTTGTGATTCTATGATTCTATGAATTGAACAGTTCCCAATATTTATCTAATAACACTACAGATGATTAATGTCTGTATTCAGATCTGTCCTGTGAGAAACAGCAAAATCCTTCCTCCCACTTAGCTTGCACAAAGCAAACTTGATGTAAAAGAGATTCTGTTTCGATCATCCTTCCCACTACTCCACAATCAATAATAATGTAACTTTTTACTCCAACACATTTCTTTATTTTTCTCTTCCTTAACAGCACATATTAATACCATATTTTATTTTCCCTAAAGATAACCCAACCACAAAGCACGATAGGGGCAAATCTAACTTTTTCTGGTCTTCAGAGGCAAAATATCTCCTTGGGTCATTTATAAACACAACTCAGCTCATTAACAACCCTTGGCTGTTATTTACAAAGAAAAAAAAAAACCACAAACCCCACCTGAGCAGCAGAATTAATGAAGCCCCTGTTACTTAAGGATTTTTGTCTTTTACTTTGCTCCCCTCTCCTTACTGCCCACCTCTTGAGGACCAGACTAAGAAAGTACTGGATCCAGAAGGGCATAGATAAATCAGCAAGAGAATTTCCCACACCCAGCACATCCCATTCACCAATTTGCTCAGGCTGTGGACACGAACAGTGCTTCAACACAAAGTCAATCTCACTCTTCTGGTCTCATCTGAAATTCTGCATCACGTTTTGGCTTTTTAGGTTTCAGGCTTTGATCAGAATATATTTCTGGTAAGTTTTTCTGACCCAGTTTTCTAGAATAAATAGGCAGAGCACTTCAACCCTCTGTTTTATTTATCCAGCTAGTGATCTAGTAAATCTAGCACTTTCTTTCTAGTTTCTCTCTTACACTCGTGTTCTCTTCTTGCATCCTGAACTAGATGCAGACATTATGCAGTCACCACTGAATTTCTCCTCTTGTTCTTTAAATTAAAGCTGTTCTTATAAACATCACAGAACTTGGCAGTAATGCTAAACCTTTAGACATCCATCAGAAATTATTAGTTTAATCAGAGATTAAGAGAACTATCTTGTAAGAGAACATAGTGCCATTGAGATTTACCAAGGAGAATTAATTATATTACAAATTGGGTTAAATGACATTGGGAGTCCTAAACTTTATATTTCTATGTTGAAAAAAATAGTAACACCAAAAGATTATGTTCTTAAAATCTCTGAAGTGAATAATAAGGAATAGCAAGCTCATAAATATGTTAGAAGTGTATAATCAGGAGAAAACATACTAGGAGTTACCATCTCTAAAAATTACTTTCTGAATGACCTCTGAAGCATGTTTTCTACTGAAAATAGAGTGAAGCAGATGTCATCTAGTAAAAAGAAACGCTACAGAGAGAAATTCTAGATACAGTGGGACAGATGCAAATAAGTTGCTAATACTACACTCCCATTTATAACTTAAGAGGTGAGAAGATCTCCCAGGCAGACTAAACATGTCTTATCTTTGCGGAGTATCGCAGAGACCTCTCAGCTGCCGTACACACCTGCTTTCACCAGCCTTCTCAGGGACTGCTTAACAGCGTTAATCTGGTTGGCAGAAAGGTGTTCTGCTAAGTATCTTCTGTGGAAGGAGAAGTAATCTGTTTAAGGGCAGTCTCATTAAAAGATACTTACATTTCCAGGCCCTAGAACGTGTGCAAGGGGTACAGTGTGACACACTATGCGGTGCACCTAATATGACCTTATTTTAATCTTCTTTGGAAGAGGAATAGGTACCAGCTCTTGACTTATGCTACTGTCCTAGAAGACGCAGAGAAATATGAGTACTAATATTCGTTATACCTATGCAAAATGTGAAAAGCAGTCTGGAAAAAAAAATGGAAATGAAATCTGAATTTTGTTGCTGAACCCTGATTGTTTGAAATATTTCAAAAACCAGCAGTGGCTGCATAGAATATAGCGCTCCCAAGAGGTAAAATCATAGTCAGAAATACATCATTGTGAATGTGAGGAGATTTGTCCCTCGTTAGGCTTGCCATCATATATTCTCTGCTCTTTGTGGAATTTGGGGTTGGTATGAAGATCATGTAGCTTATATGTTTTCAGAGACTCTTCCACATCCCAGCAGATGTTGCAGCATACCTAAAACATCCTGATTGTGAATTGTTCCTCAGTTTTGACACTCCAAAGTGGAGGGAAAATGTCACATTATATACAATGCTGTTGCGACATTTGTGTTACCCGTTGTTACCAAGTGTTTCTTGTTAAATAAGGAAGGTGTTTATTTGGTCCCATTCACTATGCATATATATTGCAAAGTTGCTAAAGTAATGGTGTTGTGAGTGCTACGCTTGAATATCCAGGCCAGGTTATAAGTGGAAGCCATTTTAAACCACGGGGCACAAAAAAAATAAAAGAAAAACAAATAATATCTCAATTGGTGTTCTATTATTGTAAAGTTAAGATTGGATGAATAAAAAGGGATGGCCTGATCATCTTAAGGACAGATTTTTCTCTCTTTCCTGAAAGTTAGTTCTAAAAAAATATATTTATTACAGAATAGTTCTATTCACATACTTAATTAGAATTCCAATTAAACTGTGCTGTGGAAAACACTGTGGAAAATGCACCCTCTACTGGTTCTCGAAAACATGTTAGGGAACAGAAATTTGGAACTTTTCTGAATTTTCTTCTCTGAAAATATGCACATTTCATTAAGTTTTTTAATTCCTTCTCCAGAAAGGAGGTAGAAAATTAATGACTTCAGTTATAAAAATATATTTTCTTGCAAAAGACTATTTGAACATGTTATACATATTAGAATTTCTAAAAGGATACAAAACAGGAGAATATATTTTCAGAGTAAAAAGTACATTGTTTTAATGAAGAACAACATATTAGTACAAAATGATACCTAGCACATATGTTATTACGAACATAGAATAATGACTACAGTCTTGAATATAGATTCTTAAAGAGAAATGCTTCATCTATCTGTGACAAGCAACAAGATTAGCTTTGTTTCAGTAGACCTAAAGGATAGATAGGAGGAGAAGATTCTATAGTTAAAAGAGAAAACTAAGTGTGTTTGGAGCATCTACATTTAATTCTTGAAGTGGAAGAGTGACCTTTTTACACTTTCCTTTTTCAGTATAACTACATAATTTGTACAAGTAGTATGGGTCCAGTTTTCTCCCCAGTCTATTTCAAGTTTGGATAACTAAACTACTTTCTTTATCTGATGGTATAAATAAGACAGCCAAGTGTATCTTTTGCACTGAGTAACGGATTTGCTTTGTACTGTAGGTTCATATGTTCAATGCCTACCTGGTTTCCATCATAGTACACACGCCTTGTGAAATCCATAAACAAGGTGCAGGCACCTGAGGTATTTCTCTTTTCAGCTGGTCACCTTGGCACAGATGTGACAGGTCTGAACCCTTTGCAGCCAAGCATTGATTCTGCTGAAAGGAGTACTCCAACTCCTATGGGAATTTTCTTTTTCAAAGAGCCCTGGGGCTTATCCTAGAGCAATTCCTTCTCTCTAACAACTGGTAGCTAAGAAAGGACGCCAAGAGGAATCACTAAGACATAAGTAACTCCTGCTGAAATAAATGGTTAGACTGACTTATGTCACTCTAGAGAGCTGCCACGTTGTGACTGTACCCTCCTCAATGGGCTGTTCAGCTGAAGATACTGTCTAATGATGTGTTACCACATAACGATAGCGGTCTTCATGGAGCTTCTCTTTAATGATGTGTGCTACTTTATAATGATAATGGTCTTCTTGGAGATAGACTCTAACTTTAATATCACAACCCCACTGAGGAGGCTATACTCAAAATATTACAACTCTTGTCCATGACCTATGATAGCAGCCTGTTAGTCAGCGGGTAGTCACCAGAAGGCAGAAAAAACCCTTCAAAAGGAAAAATAAAATTAAAGTGAGGGGGCATAAGCCTTCAAAGTTGATGGGGAAAATATTCTACAGAAGAAAGATGAATACATATATATATATATATATAGCATACCCTGTTTTTCCTCCACTATGCTTGCTTGATCTTCCTGAAAGAGTATTTAAGGAAGCTTAATGTTTTGGGGGTTTTTTTCAACAGCAACACATTTGAGTTTGCAGCTGGGAGGTGACAGAAAATTGATATGAGCCTCACAGGAAATTTGACCTTTTGTTTGTTGGAAAATCATAAAGTGACATGAGATCTTTTGTGCTGATTTCTTTCTGCCTTCCCCCAGTGAACATTTTGGCCATATGTGGAGCAAGGCTCAATAGTTCCTAGTACTTTATGTAGATTCCTAGCCTCTGAATGCACAAAATAATTGTAATTAGAAGAACTCACCCAGTATAATAATAAGATAGTAGTCCTCAAAGCCTCCCAAGTGTGTTTAATTTGACATGATGCATGTCCTATAATTATCTTACAAATAAATAAATATAAAAGAAAATCCAGCTCAAGGACAAAGTAATAATAATAAGAAGAACAGTTTAAAAAAAGAAAACAAAAAAACCCCAAACAACCTACAAACCAAATCCCTCCTCATTAAAGTCAAAACTGTTAACTGGACAAAAGAAGAGCTCTTGCAACTGAGGTTTTCCTAAAATCCACTTTCAACTTTGAGACTGAAATCGACCCAAGTTGCCCCACCATACCTGAATCTTTATCTTCTTATATTTGCAGATGTCTTCCCTCTAATAACAAACCAAACAATTATTACAGTGCCTGAAAGAATGTTTCACAGCATTTCTGTCTCGATCATATACAAGAGAAAAAATACTCAACATAGTTATAATAAATGACCTGAAGAAAATAAAGTGACCTTCTTTCTTTGCTTTGGCACAATTTGGAAAAAGTGTAGTCATCTAATCATGCATTATTTCAGTTCCACAATAATATTTCTCTTACAAGGATACACCGATGACTTCTTCAATATGCATAAATGTCAATGGAAATCATACAGGTAATCAATACAATGTGGACATATTTTTCACATTTTAAATAACTTATCTGCTTATTCAAACAGCACATCTCCCTATTAGAAAATGTATATTTTTTGCCTTTTACTGTACAAAAAATGCACAACAAATTATTTTCACATGAGAAAAGAAATGGCCTATCTCTCTTAAAATAGGTACTGCACCATACTTTAATTAGAAACTAAAAAGACAGGCTCTGGAAACTAATGAAATGGACAAAGACACAATTATTAACCTAACTGCAAGAATTTTTCATGGAAAACCAAAATAATTTGGGCATCTGTGAACATCTTTTTGATATTCAGTGTAAGTATTTCTCTGTAAGTTTGGACATAATTGGATAGAATTAATTTCTCTTGAATTTAGACATATACACCATGGACATCTACACCTGGGCTAGTCATCGTCGGTTCCCCAATGAAGAGAAATGGGCACAGTTTGATATATTTGAGATGTCTCTGTTGGGACTACACAAGCCCTCAAATGATAAACACAAAGTGATCGCATACTTGATTACATAGCCAAGCACAAAGAAAGGGAATCATATCACAAGTACTCGGTAGTTTTCATTTTCTAAGTGATTTACAAACATTTTTTTTAACACAACAGAAGACAAACCCCAGGAATTTCCCTTGGAACAGATAGAGTTTGTGCAACACCCAGTTTTTGGAAAGATCATAAAGCCTTACCTGTTTTCCCTAGACCTTGGCATCATCCCTATAATAAGACTTAATTTGGTGTTAAAAGCTATGAAGAAGGATTTCCAGATGGACTTTTTTCTCCCTCAAATATCATCCAGATCCTCCGGCTTTATTTTACTGAAATGTCCAACAATTATTTTTATCCTATGGTGTCTCATTTTTTTCAGTTGAAACGTGTGTTTCTTTAGATATCTACATAAAATCCTTCACTCCTCACCAACATCAATCCCATCCTTACTTTTATTTATTCTTTTTGTTATCTGTTTAATCTTTCTAAATTTAAAAGACAGTCCATAGCATGCACTAATTACTTAAATACAGCAAACATCAGAAAAAAACCCAAACCAAACCCCACCCAGGAAAAAAATGAGATTTTCAGTCTTTTTAAAAGTTAATATGTTTTAATTACAAGAAATTCATTCGGAATTTCACTTTCTTTCCTATTTATACATAAAATCAAGTGGAAGGATGAAAAGGTCTGTATACTGCAGTCCTTATGCAGCTTCCACTAAAAGTTTCAGATAGACTTGAGAATGATACTTCAGCTAGATATAAATTTAAGACTGCCTCAAGATTGTAGATTTGACAACTATTACTTGTAAACTGAGCAAATTCAATCAGGAATTACAGATAAATAAGAGCAGCATATAATTTGATTTTTACATATTCATTCTTCAGAATTTAATACCATGATTTCCATTACGATGCCAAGAATGAAACTATACCATTGTGCACAGCTGGTGCCAATGAAATATCAACAGTGTGATAAATCTAGCATTATTTATTCCAAAAGTTCAATATTTCTGTAATGTAGAAACTTTAACTTAGACACCCACAAAAGGAAATAAAATCCATCTTAACTTTTTTTTTCTTCTGCATTTGGGCTATCTTTTGTATAATCACATCACTCTGTCAGATATAATATTCAAAAAGCACTCTAAGGGGATTTCGTTATCTAGATACTTTATTTTCTAAAATTTAACAAAATGCTATAATCAGTAGATGAGATAGCAAGTTCCTAAACTGCACGTTAATTTTGAAGAACTATGACTACTCTGATTGAATGGCAACTCATTTTGACATATCTTGGAGATTTTAGGATACACTCTAAGTAGATCTGCATAAAATATATTACACTTCTTGCACTTTGAAGTGAGCCTTCATTGTTGTAAGGAAATAGCTTCTAAATCAGAGATGGTAGAGTAAGAATTGTATGTCTTATTCTGTTGCCTCCTAGCATCTGTTTTAATGCATATCACCAGAGGGAGGTGAATTTTGCAAAATTCCAGTGTTGCTTCGATGCACTCTGAAACATAATCAGTGTCTCAAGATAGTTCTGGTGTTTCTTGAACAGAACAGACCTTTAGCCTTTTTTCTACATCAGGTCAGATTCAATATGCGCTCAAGGATATGAATGGTACAATAGATTTTCACATAATTTTAAGACTAGATAGACATCCACACAGCAGTGATAATAGTTACTTACACTAATGAAAAAAATGCTGTTTACAAGATGCCTTTTCCAGGGTGGTGGCAATTAGCTTTTCCAGTGAGCAAGCTGAGTCACTCAGAGGTGCTCATGAGATGGTGAGGGGACCCTGTGGCCACCTGTTCTCTTTGCTTGCTCACTTCCTCAGAAAGAGCAGGTGGCCGGGGCTGCTGCAGGAAGTCCAGCAAGCTCTCTTCACTTCTTGTTTCACAGGACTGTCTTTCCTGCAGGACTCTGCAGTGACATGAAGGTCACTAGGTGATGCTCCCCATCCCCTGGAGACAGGCAGTCAATCAGGTAAGGTAGCAGACAGCACTTCCATAACTTCACTGGAAGAAACATAATCAAAGCAAGGGAAGACAAGGCAGAAAGACTTTTCTTTCAGGAGGGATCTACTTCCCCTTCCTACCCTGCAAATAGAAGTTCTCACAATTAGTCCCACTACTCAGAAGGACTCCAAGAGGATTTTCCAGTAAAGCAGCGTTTCATCTTCCCGATACTATAGGACAAATGACCTTCTGCAGCAAGACAAGTGAGGCAGAGGAACAGCACTGAGCTGGGAAAGCTAAGACAGGTAAGACGCAATGGGACCAGAAAGGTAAGACAAAATCAGTTATTTAGCAGCACATAAGCCCAGATGATGCTTCTGATATGCTTTGATTTTTGCAGGCCATTAGGGCTGCTGGAAATAAATGTCTGATTGTGTTAGCATACTTACAACCTATTAATGTCAAAATTAAACTAAATTTTCCATAAAGTCATTCCTGGCATTCATATATATTTATTTGTATCCATTCAAACAGGAATAATTTTTTCTGTATTTTTTTTCAGTAAGGAATATCATTACTCTTTTTTTCCCCCTTATTTTTATACACTGATTTATATTGTGGTGTAATAATTACACCTTACATCAAAATACCTCCACAAGGTAGAGTCATTACATCATCGCTGTCTAGATCCTGAGGCCAATAAGTATCTGCATAATACATATCAAGGCTTTTGTCCACAGACTTTCGCAGCGTAGATAATTTCTACTCATTTCTTAGACAGCACTCTTTTTTCACCTCCACATATCCCCTCCCGGGTTTGGCATTGCAAAAGTGGTTCTTTAAGCTCTGTTTGACTATTAGCCCTCATCTGAGGGTATCTACTCTTCTTACAGTGACTAAGAATTATTATTTATTTCAAGACAGGCTTGTGCTTTGTTGGTTTACCCTCAAATTTAAGTAGATCCCATAATAAATTCTCTCATGACTCTCCATTGGGATTCAGTGTCACTACACAAAGATGGAGAGAAACTCCCAAATACAAGAACTGGTTCTTGCCTCACAGCGACTAAAAAGTGTTTTTCCTCCTCTTCTGCTAGATGTGCTATAATTTTATTCTTGATATTTTTGTTTCACACCATATGACTGACAGAGAGGAATAAAACATATGCAACTTGCCAGAAATCAACACAAATACACTCACATAAAATTGGCAGCGAGCACTGGAAAATCAAATCACATGAACAGGCATGAGTTTCCAGATGATAAACTAGAAGTAGGTTCCAAACTTAGTCAACAGCTTCAGCTATGTCCAAATATCGCAGACTTTCAGGATTGATGAAGGGCAACTTCAGAACTCATCTTGTTAGAGTCTCTCTACAGTTCACGTAGAAAAACTGGTTGCATCATCTACTACAGACTAACACACATCTTAAAACTCTGGCCACCAGAACAGTTATGAAAGGTGATCTAAATTAAATTTGTCTCTTCCAGTTTCCTAAAACCCACGGAAGACAAGACTACAAAAATGATACTGCATTTGCACATGTTCCCTATAATTAAAATAAAATAAAATAACTTTAGACACTATATTTTATGGCAAATACTGTGTAGCCTCTATTAACTTCTGCCTTTTCAGTAAGATGAACTCTACAGTAGATACTATATAGGCATGATATTCAGTATCTTCAAGTTAGACTTGCACCCAGAGAAGGAGTAATGTTTGAAAACCTATGTTTATGGTCACATAGTGTTACCAGCACTGCTACCCTATCTTGAGGTCTTAAGTGAGCCATGAGCTATTTTGAACAGACAAACACACGCTAAAAAAGAGCAGGTCATGAACTTAGTAATAAGAAAACTAGCAATAATTTTATTAAAAGCCCTCTGAGAAAAAAATAAATTTTTAATCTAAACTTTGCAGTTGCACAAATACAGATTAAGACTTTTCCCTCACAGATGGGAAGAATTAAACCAAGGAAATCTAAAGAAGCCAACAATTAAAACAGCGTTAGCAGTAAATTAACAGTTTGTTCAGTAACGAAAACCATCAATTGCCAGCTCTAATGAAATGCATTATTAAAAACATAACGAGGATTTGAAAACACAATACTGCATAAAGATATAAGGAGTTATCCAGAGTGGGAAAGAATTAACCTAGGCTAACAGCAGCAATACGAAACAAGTGAGACCTAACATGGGTTGTGAACCAGAGGAAAAGCAAACATATGTTGACCTTCTTTCTATACGCTATCCCAGTGAGTGCAGGAAGATGTATATTTTTGCTGTAGCTTGCAGGAAGGTAGGAAATCTAGCCACTAATGGCAGTGAGTGAACGATAATGACTAAACTTTGGGCTCATATTTCAAATTGTGGAACTGAAACTGAGAAACATACTATTTTCCCAGCTGTTCTCTATCATAGACCATGATGCCTTCCGCTCTAGCAGAGTCCAAAACTCAGAAATCCCTTTTTCGCTCAAGGCCCTAACATTTTCTCTACTGAGAAGGTTTCAGAGACTAGATATGCCCTTCTATTGATCAGATCTTTTTAAAATACGCATTCCCTTTCCTTTCTCATCCTCCACAGATTCCAAGTAAACCTTTGCAACAAAAAAGCTATCAATTAAAATGGATCATTGAGCAGAGCTTTATAACATGCAATTCTAGCCATGTTGCTATTATCATGATTATGCTAAGGCCTGTGCTCGGCATAGGGGTGGGTGTTGAAAGCAGACATTGGGAAGGAAGTGGTGTAGGAGGTAGCGTGATTTTCCCATTTGGACAGGTAGCAACATTGATAGACTACAGAGTGAAACTGAAACACAACCAGCTTGAAGTTAAAAGGAAGATCAGAAGAAAGAAATACAGAAATGTAAGATAAACTGTCTGAAGTGTGTGAGGACTGTTATACACAGGAAATGAAAGAAAAAGAGACGGCAAGTGAAAGAACTTGAAATAAGGAAATACTGAATTTAATATAATAAAGGCAGTAAACCCAAACAACGAAGATTTCAAGAACCTTTTGCTAGATTCTGTACATGTGCAAATTGAGACTGTTAGATATCTGATAACAAAGGCATAATTAAAAACACAGTTCTGCTAAGAAGCACAAGTTTTCATTAGTGAGAATAAGTCACAGACTGGTAATACTGACCTGTTGTCCTGAAGATGACCTAGTAAGCCTAGATTTGAAAGACAATATGACAAATGAAACAGCGAAGCGTCACATTGAACCTAAGTAAGTGATTCCCCATAAACACTGAAGGGTAATTGAAGAGCCTACAGCTAAGTTCAGCCTGAAGCCAGCTGGGAAATAAAAGAAATGGGAAGGAGTGGGGAGGGAAAAATTCCTTTAAAATATATGTTACCTGAAATAAGGACAGGTGGACAGTTCTATGAACATAGTGTCATGTAAATATTAAAAGCTTTTGACAGGTGGAAAGAAAAGGAGTCTACGTGTGGCTCATCACTACCAGTATCCCAAGTGTACAGTCTTAAACACATTATTAAAGGCATGTTTTGTCAAAATATATAGTATAGTGCCCAAGTAACATTTGATAAAGCAAGATATTAACTCCTGGTCACAGAAGGAACAGTAAGGCAGGTGTTAACTGTAAATTAAGCCTGCTGATGCAATCTTGATTAGCACCCAGCCCCAGAAACTGTGTGGATGAACAGACCGTGTGATTCCATGCTAGGTGCTCTGCAGTGTGAAAGTTCAAACCCTTTGCTACCTGCATAACCCTGAGAGCAAGTGTATCATCTACACGAATTCAGATTTACATCTTTACAAACGTGCTTCTCTACTAATTCCCTTACTGCACAGAACACCCTCAGCCTTAATAATTTTCATCCCAAGAGATAAGGCAAAGGTTCAGTGTATGATGATACGTTCTAATACACGTTTAAGCTGCACTGGCAAGTTGCCCAACACAGAGGGGACATTAATAATCTATGACAATAAAGGGGTAATATTGTGTAGATTCAAAGGGGCATATTTCAAAAATGCTTCATATTATTTATGCACAGATATAAACAAGCCACTAGTTAATACAGTTAATAAACCGTGACAAGCTTGCTTTAAATGAGTGGGATATCTAAATCCAACATTATTTATTAGGCAATATGATTTTTTCTAGGCATTTATCCATCAAGCGTGGCACCCTTATTGCACATGCGTTATGCAAAGTGTCAAATTAAACTATTGCTTATAAAAATATACATTAGTTACTGAAATGATACAAATGCTTGCTTAGAATATTATTTAGTGTAGCTAATAAATATCTTTAGCAAACCTTTTACAAAGAGAAAGTGGGAAAGCGTGTTAGAAAAATTATTGGCGTCTCACCTCCTTGCTAGTCCTTTCTTCCAGTAAACAATGAGATAGAGAATTAAAGTGTAAAGAAAAGAAGTCTCAAGGGACCTAATAAACTAAAGACCACATTAGCTATTATGACGTCTGTCTTACAATGGGAAAAAGAATGTAGTAACAAGCAAAATGACCTCTGCAGCAATTAGAGTGCAGGAAGTCATGAATGGAGAATGGAGCATCTCTTTGGTTTCATTCCACATCATTATTTGACTTGGATTTTGCCACTGTTTTCAGCCAGAGCAGGTTCAGTCTTCATAAATACCTACTTATTAAGAACCAGGACCTGTGAAATGTTGAGAATGATTCATCTTCACAGGATTCAGGCAGAAATGAAGACTGACCTCATGACTTTCCAAGGAGAGACCAGGATCAAGCCTTTGAAACGGGGGTTAGAGGAAAGGCAAATTACTGTGTATTCATAGCAACAAACTTTTCTTCCTAAAGCTAGACACTGAGATATATGTGTTACTTTGGCTTTCGTGGCTCGAGAAGAGACTACAAATGCAAAGTTAGATATGCACATTCTTTAAACACTAAAAGTGTTGGACAGAGTGATCAAATACTGCCCACTCCTGGGGTGCAGGGAGGCAGGGGTGGTGGTGGGTGGGATGGCAGGAGGAGGCTGAAACATGGAACACTGAATGTAATTCAAGCCCTTCTGCTTTCTTGACAGAGCAGTGCTACCCCATAGTGTCTGACAGCCCAGGGCTTGTCACAGCTGCTCAGGAAATACTGGGTTTCAGTCAAGTTTTCTTTCATCCTCCTGAAAGGATTAAATTCCACACCTACTGCCTTTGATCGTAATCCACAAGCTTACCTAATGTTCTAGGTCAGGAATCCCACCAGGTTTCCTGTTCAAACTAGACAACTGTGGAAAAAAAGAAACAAAACTTCTGGTTCAACTGGGGCCATATAGAGAAGTCAAGTCTGATTTGGAGGCATTAAGGACACTACAAAACAACAGGCGTCTGAAATTAATATCCTGTTCTTAAAATTTTGGGTATATTTTCTCTTCCCACTGGGACAAGGAATTTCTCATATCACATAAACTTACAGAGGATATTAAACTGAAGTATAACAAAAAATAAATGGGTAACCACAGGCATAAGCTAAGGAATGTACACAGTGAGTTTATTGCATACAAACCATTTGTTACTGTGATTATCAAATGTATTTAGCTCTATTAAAAACAACAACAAAAAAAGAACTTATGCTGGGAAATTGTATATTCTCTGAGCCAGGAAAAAAATGGTTTTTCTTTGAAGACATATCAGTTATTGAAATAGAACACAGTTACTTTACTCAATAAAAAAATACTAGATTACATGGCAGTGGAGAGGTTTGTGACACTACTTTAGATTTTTTAATTTGGAAAAATAATAGTATGAGTGAACATGCAATGAGTTTTACAACTGAAGAAAAAAGAATATTCCATTGCCAGAAGGGTTAGAACTATACTCCTTTATACCAACAAAGTAATAGACTAAGCACAATCTGGGGTAGCGCACAAGTATAGCCAGCTAAACATGCGAAGTTTCAACAGTAGGAACTTTAATTTTGTGACTGCTTCTAAGACAGCTGTCAAAGTACTGACTAGGAGAATGCAATTCAGTATAGCACCAGTACTGAAAATACATTTGCTTAAATTTTTAGAAGTGCTTGCACAACTGCATTTTGAATTTCTGCTTTTAGTTGCGTTATGTGCAACCACAGTAACTGAAAAAGCAAATATACTACACCTTCTTCACACGCAGATTTCTTTAAGCATTTGTGAAATTACAGAAGGGATATAGTAAGATAGTGTAAACATGCTTGAATACAAGATAGGGAAGATGTATAATGAGTATTTCTGGTCTAGTATCTCAAATTCCAGAACAACATCTGGTCTACATAAGATTACCTGGTGGACTGTTTGTTGTGCTGGTCTTTAGATTAAGTAATTAGTTCTTGGACTGAAAATAGAAATAACCTTTGATTTCCTGCCATTTATCCTGCTTTAAACATAATCAGGGAATAGTTAATTCAGATACATATTTCATATTGATAGAAAGCCATATCAAAAAAATTCAGAACATATTGAATGACGCAATGGATATGCATATTTGAAACAAAGCACATTGATTTAGCCACAATTCTCATTAAAATTAGCTGCAGGCAGGCTCCTGAAAATCACTGTAAATCACTTAGGCAGAGCAAGGTCCTACAGTCAAACAGGTATTTCCAAGATCACTGAAGAAAACTAAATACTATTTTGAAAATTTGACAAAGGGTAGCTCCATTGACAATGTAACTCTATTGATTTTAGAGAAGCTGTGTGAACTTAACACCGTTTGAAGACCTTTGCCACAATGATGAGCTTCCTTTCCAGGAAGATAAGTGAGCAAGTGTGTGAGTTTATGAATAAATTATTAATATGCAAGTCAAATGAATTTTGATGAAGGTTACGGAAAGGAGTATTCTTTACACAAACCAAGATGACAGAAAGCCCTGCCTTACCATCACTAGTCCTCAAGCGAGGACCAGATTTTTGTGTCAAATATTTATCAGAGATTATCTCAAATCCCTGTTTTCTTGCCTATAGCTGCCAGGAAATCTGTGCTCCACCATTCTACCCTTATTTATCAAATCTAATGGAATGTAGAATGCTACTATAGAGTCAGACTTCATATTTTAGAAAGCTATGGGCAGTTCAGCATACAATGTACACTCTATGAGAATATAAATGCCGCAGATAGAAGAGAGAAAAGGGCTGAAGTTACTTCCACCATACCTTATTACTTTAAAAAAATGTTCTGTAGAGAAAATATTCCAAAATTTCCACCAATCATACTGTGCTTTTATGGATCTATTTTCACTTTTTCTGTAAAATGTTTAGAGAAGATTAAAAAGGAAGATAGTTACATTTCACAGAGACTGAAAAACATATGAGAGGTTGTAGTACCACAATATATCACAGTTAATTATCTAGAAGTTTTGTTTGAATGATTTACTGACTGCTGTCTCAACCAAAGTTAATTTTACCTGAAGTTAGATTTTCTATGCACAATACGACAGAATATGTATTTGTTTCTTATGGTTAAAAAAGTGATAAAAATAAACAGCTTATAACTCAAATAAAAGAAAAAAGGGCCAAAATAAGGATCATCAATATCTACTAGTAGCAAATAATTTGCAAATACTAGCAAATAATTAATAAGGGCAAATATTTACTAAATGTTAATTGGTGAAAACAAAAAAAATTCCTTATATCCTAGTAGCAGCCATACATAAGCTATCTCTTATCAGATGTAATTTCCCTACAAATTGTTCCTTTTCTCATTCCACAGTCCTTTTCAGACAGTATACACAGACTTTTTCAAAACAAATTAAAATACAAATGTAATATTTTCCCACTCGACGTACATTTTTGCCTTTTAAGCTACTGGCCCTAAACGACTCTTGAGCGTCTAAAGCGAACACAGCACAGGACTGTCTAGCAGAATATTAACAAACTGCACATAGCTTAATTTCAAATATGATTTTAAATACTTCCTTTATGATGAGAAAATTGAAGCTTGATAGTTTCATGTATTGAAGTAATATGGACAGGTGTGAAAACCTCTGGCATTCTTGAAAACTGTAGCCACTGTGGAAGAAAAATCTTAGCTTGACTATGGTGGAGGTCAGCTTGAGGGCTCTATGAGTAGTTCAGTGTGCATGTAACACCGAGAATTCCTTGGCTGCTGAGTTTACTTTCCTTGCACGAAAAATATAATTCCTCCCTCATTTATCAATCCATTGATCTAAATGGCATTTTTTTTGTCTTCCACAAGGCAGAAGAATCTGATCCATCTTGGTGTATAGATGGGTTTATGATATTCTGGCAGTACACATTTGCTTTAAATCCATTTTGACTTGCCATGGGAACTTCCTCTCCAGACAAATCCTTGGATGACTTTGAGCTGCTCTCCTAGTAACACCCAATATATCAACACCATGGTCATACCGTGATTTCTAAATCATACCAACTTCCAGATTTCTAAATCATACCAATACCAAATGAAAATATACTAGTGGATGCTAATATTACCATTGTGTCCAATCTTGGTGACACTGGTCTCATTTACCGCTCTGCCTGGCACAGCCACAGACCAGACCACATGCTGGGCAGCGCTACCTCCACAGCAGAAGGCATGCTCTGCTCCTTTCCCTGCCTCTTTTTGCTCCCAGCACAGGGTCATGAGCACATGCTTGCATACATATGAATCTCCTGAGGGCTGGTAGCTCCTCAGGATTTTTCTAGTCTGGATCAGGACTAGCAGAAGAGTATGTTCGGAGCAAGAGGTGTTCAGAAGTATGAAAATTAGTGCAGCTTTAATGTCAAATATCATTTCAGCGGCCCCAGAATGGCATAAGCAGGATATTTTTTTACCTTTGTTTTTTAAATTCTCCAGCTATGTCTTACAGAAATTGAATTTTACCCAGCAAACAAGCCAAATAGCTCTTATTTTTATGACTGCTATGAAGTCTGCTTTGTATTTTATTCCAGGTATGTAAAAAGGACTTGCAAGCATTGCCAGTTGTGTTCCAGTCTTGCTATATTGATTTTTTAAATTTTATTTACATTTTACTAAGCCCATTATTACAAAGCTTTTCAAGATTCTATCCAGTTTCTTTTGTTCATATGACTTGGTTCACATTCCAGACTATATCCATAGTTTAAGAATGAAAATGCTTTCCTACAAAATGTGAGTTTATCTTTTGGGCAGGCAATTTAAACTCAGAGCAACTTCTTTTTCTGTCTATAAAGCTGAAATACCAAAAATCTATCTTTTACTCAATTACTTAGAATAAGACTTTCCAGTGCATAATACAGTACAGAAATATGAGGAAGTCTTGCAGGTGTACCTGTCTTGCAACAAATTGTAAGACAATGAATTGTAATTGATACACCAAAAATATAGCAGGGTCTCACGGTATTTTTTTTTACTTCAATGACACATGCTAAACTTAAAGTATCTTACTAATCCATTTTGTCTTTCACCCCTGCATTTTCTTGTTGTAACCTACTATTGGATTTCTTAAGATCTAAGATTGTAGATAGGCACTAATTAAAAGAAGAACACCTTGTGGTAGAAGCTATGGAAAATAGCACTAGGTTAATTTTTCATTTGTTTTGTTTTGTTTCCCCCCCAAAATACCTTAATGTGCCTAAAGATTATATGCTTTAAACTATGCCAGGTCTCTAACACTACTAAATTTGTGTATAATTTCTCTATTGTTATTACTTATTTTGATCATAAACCTGGGAGGACTACAGTAGTACTCTTTACCGTGCTGCTACAAGCTATACAGACTTCGTGTGTAAGTGCTGGCTATGACCTAAAACACCTTTACAAAGATGACTCCGTAAAGACCTACTGAGGTATCTATAAAGCTGCCTTCTATCTCACCTTCAACCTTTAGAGGGCAGTGCTCCCTTTGGTTAGTTAGAGATATTCTAGAAGGGCATGATGCTTCCTTTACCTGAGGGGTAAAGGTAGAAGTAACAAAAGAAATTTCAAAGGATAAGAAAATGTATTTCTTTGTGGGTACAGGGAAGGAAACCTGTGCATCAGATGCACACATACTGGATGAGTCCTTTACAATTTGAAGCGCAACGGGGACCAGAGGTCTTGTCAGCCTGGCTTTGCCACTGACACGCTATTGGCTGCTGAAAAGTAGATACATATAACTGAAAGCACAGAGGAAAATATTCAAAAATGAAATGTATTATATACTCCTACTCCAGTTTAGTAACATTTTTATGTAGACATTAAAACCCTACCAAGACCAGCATAGCTTCTTTAGGAAGTGTCCGCATACCTTGGAGAATCAATATTGTCTACAGAGTTATATCTGTTTTTCTGCAAGGATTTACAGATTTCCCAAAGCCTGCCTCAGACTGCTGAGGAGAACAACAGTGCAGCATGGGAATTGCAAGTAAGGCCAAGAACTCATCCAGTCGAAAACTGATGTTCTCTTTTTTATGTATTTTACCTTCCAATACTAACAGTAAACATTATTTCAGATTTATTATTTAAATCAAAACAAACACAAACAAGTGCCAAAAAGCTGAGCAGAAAATTTTACTGACCCATTTAGAGGTCCTGAGATGCAAAGACAGCTGAAAAAATGTGAGAAATACAATGCATGTTTCTGGCTGGTAAAGACCTCCATGTTCTGCATGTTTCCTGCTGTGTATTTCCTTGTTTAAAAGAGCTGACATAGTCAGGCGGTCTCACATACGCAAGAGAATTTCCAATAGTAGAGCTACTATTGGAATTAGTAGCTGGGAGACCTACTGGGAGAAAATTTCCATTTATCCCCACACATATCTTCCTTCCTTGGGTGAAATCATTGAATGGAGATTTCACTAAATGCATCTTATACTATAATGCTGAGGCTGGAGTGCTGGGTACAGTGCTGGGCTCCCTAGTGAAAAAGAGACTGAGACACACTGGAGCAACTCCAGGGAAGGGCCACAAAGATGATTAAGAGGCTGGACCATCTTTCTTACAAGGAGAGACACAGAGCTGGGACTGTCCAGACTGGAGCAGAGAAAGCTCAAGGGATCTGATCCATGTGTGCATGTGGGGAGTAAAGAAGAGAAAGACAGGTCACACCCAACATCCTGCCTAGTCCTGAGTCCTGCTGAGCTGGGCACCACCCCAACTGTGCCTCATCCCTCTCTTGGTCTGAGCCCTGCCTTCTTGCCCAGGTTGAAGGGTGTCCATGGGGTCCATATTGTGGGTGTCAATATCCAAGGTGATCGTCTAAACCTACTTCATAGTCATTGGAGAGAAGTAAGCATGTCTGGAATGTCTGTTCCAGGAGACAAGAAACTGCATCAGCAGGTGATCAGATACTTCATGCAATGGAAGTGACTGTTCCACTATTCTAACTATAAAACTAGTGAGGTATGCTTAGTTCAGGTGTAGACAACTCATTTCTTGAGTTCTTAAGACAGATGAGATGAAATTCAACAGAAAGCATGTGCAGTACTGTACCAGGAATTTATAATTAGGGGATATGACAAAGGATTATGTACAAAGATACAAGTTATAATCTTCTCTTTAATGTCTTTCATGTTATATATCTGCTTTTCATTTGAGGGGTTTGGGGGTTTTCTTTTTTTTTCTCAATACAGATATCACCTCTAGAATATTAAGCATCACTTAAGCACAATCCTCTCTTCTTTGACATCTGATATAGCTCAGTGAATTAAATTTTATCAGTAAGAATGGCAAGACTTGAGAAACTAATCTTCTGAAAAACATCCAGAATGCACTAGTCATTAGCTACTGTCACTTATAACCCACGAACCGCATTTATACTTTTCAAGGTTAGGATCATAGGATAACTTGGGGTGAAAGGGGCTTCTTGTAGTCCAAACTCCTGTTTAAAGCAGGATGCTGGCACTCACATGAAATGCAATGCTTTATCCAGATTACTTAGTAGGTAAGCATTATCCTCATTATACTTACTGGATGTGCCATCACAACCCTGATCCTAAATACATTTTTACCATGATTGCTTTCACATTTGAACTGATGTCTTCACTTTTTAGACATCCTTTGAATGTCTTTTCTCAGGTTAATACCATAGCTAGGTGATCTCTCAAGTATGTAAATTAACAGTCAACAAAGGAAAGCTCTTTTGTTGGCATACCTTGTGGTCAGAAAGCTATTTTAAAGTCATGAAAAAGTTCTACTAATGTTTAACTTGGTAAGCAGCCACTAGCTATGACCTAGTCATAGAAATTCACTAATATGATTAAATTGTATTTTTAGCAAAAATCTGTTTAACTGAGTAACTAGAGTTAAAGCCTTGGTTTCCATGAGAAGCACATTTTTTAGCATCTAGGGGAATATGAGCATGAAATCTATTTTTTTTTAATTCTTTAGAAGATTTGTGGTTGTTATTTGTTCTAATAAACTTGCTTCAAAACAAGTGAAAGCGAGGCAGCATGTTTCAACTCACAGTGCATTTTAACTCATTCTACTCATTGGCAGAACATTGAAAACAATCCATTTATTCATTAGAGAGTGCCAAAAATAACTCAGCAGTTTCTCTTTTGCTTCTATTCATAGAATTCCTCATTTCATGTTAATCACTTCTTTTAGCACTTGGCACCTTGCAAAAGAAATGTAAAACATTTCAAATTATTAGTTGCTTACTGCATTATCCAAAAAAAAAAGAGAGAAAACATACTAACAATATCACCGTGTAGCAAGCCTCATGTAATGAGATTGGGGTATTTGAATAATCTAAATAATTTGAATAATGTATCCTGCCATTCTGATTAACATCACGAATGTTAAAGTAATTTCAAGCTATGGCAATACATGCACATAGATACATATTCAGATGTGTGAAGACAAGTGTTATTTTAAGCATTTCTTGCTGAAATATATAGTTGGAAAGGCTTCATTATTATTCTAAATTAGCATGATAATGGTTGAATTTGGTTTGGTTAGAGTATCTCTTGACTGAGCCTCAAAGGTGTATCAATTTTAAAATATTTAGGATTTCATTTCATTATTAAATGACTGACATTTCAATAAGAGGCTGAAATATTAAGCCATAGGAAAAATTGAAACAAAAATGGTAACACTGGCTTCCAGAATAAATCCTGTCCCCAGGGTATTTTTGAAGAGGACTCTAGTTGTTGTCTCCGAAATTGCTTATTGAAAAGGTTTTATAGTAATGCAACAAATGAAATCCCATAGACAGCATCCTATTTCATACAAATACTAAAAAAATCATATGAAAATTTCCTGTGTCATAGTTTATGGTGATCTTGTCCTGAATAAACTCATAAACACTTTATTCTGTCATTCAGTTTATGTGTTGCTGTCTCACATTTGGATTGATGGTTGACAGCAATGATGTATAAATTATGCATGCCAATTTACTGAACACCATTAAACCAAAAGAGTATGGGTAATTTCAATAATTATACATATAAATAGTATTATTAGCTCTGTCAAACTCAGTACCTGGATAGCATGTCAGTATATAATATCTGCTAGGGATTCAAAAGGTTCAGGATTTTGCATAAGGTTCATGGCTGAAGAGGTTCCAGTTTCCAATTCTGTGCAGCTAGTATCTATAATCTGCAACCAGATACCATGCTTGAGATTCAGAAAAGCTTTGATGTTGGCTTACCTGTCCAGATTCGTGCTATATTTTTAGAAGGAAGACGGCAGCAACTGAAAAAATAATTACTCCTCATAAATACCATACTGGTGGCATTTATACTACAATCATCAAACTGGAGAACCATTCCCTCCATTTTATTGCAGCTTCCTTTCAGGTACTACTTGTCTTACAAAGCTCCTCTCGAGTGATATGCGTGGAAATTGATGCTTTCCAGCTAGAGACAAAAATCTCAACTGTATTACTGTTTACCAGCTTTACCTCAGTGCTGTGGAAAGGCCCCAGAGTGTGGTAGATGTTGTACAAACACAAAATGAGCGACAGCCATGGCAAACTTCTAGTTTAAACAGACAAGGCAGACAAATGATTGGACAAACACCTGTCAACATGTTCATTTTCATCAATTATTTCAGTGTCTGGGATGCTTTAGATGCACTACACAGGCAAAGCAGAGTCAGCCTACGTACAAGAAATTCAATATTTGTCTGGAATTTCCCAGCGTCTGACAGATACTGCTGCTAAACAGCAAGATATCTATTTCCAAAAGCAGTAGGCTGCAACAAAAGTAGTAGAAGTGGCAGGTATGCCAAATTATTGTTTTAATTTTAAAACTTAATAACTCAGAGAAATTAAGTAATTGTTTTTTTACTCTGAGTAAATCAGCCTGGCCACTGAAAATAATAGTACAAAACAGATTTAATGTAAGTAATATTGTGGCTATTAATCTCAGAGTTAAATATTATATATCCTCTGCAGTCATAATGATTGAGCAGTGTTCTAAATATCCTTTTGCATATTTACAGTAAATGCTTGCACCCAGAGAGCATTCTGATTGTGCCTCAGAATATCCTTCAGAATTCCTTTAAAACAAATTATTCACTACAAGAAAGACGTGCTTTTGGCCCTTTTTTTCTCCATTTCTACCAGTGCCTTAGTTTCATCTTCATTCATTTTAAGACAATTTGTAGATAAGAAGAATAATTCAAATTAAAGAGTATAAATTATTAAGCACAGAAAAAAAGGAAAATATATAGTATGGAAAGCAACATGAACACAGCCTATAGAGGGAAGTTCAATTATATTTTAAAATATAATGGCCAATATACATATAGAATCAGAGAATGACCTGAGTTGGAAAGAACCCACAAAGATCATTGAGTCCAACTCTTATCCCTGCACAGGACAATCCAAACATTCACACTGCATGTCTGAGTGCAATGTCCAACTGCTTCTTGAATATTGTCAGGCTTGGGGTTACTGCTTCCC
This sequence comes from Neomorphus geoffroyi, assembly GCA_033558235.1. Classification (NCBI taxonomy): domain Eukaryota; kingdom Metazoa; phylum Chordata; class Aves; order Cuculiformes; family Neomorphidae; genus Neomorphus; species Neomorphus geoffroyi. The sequence goes on along the minus strand of JAUMJM010000005.1, from coordinate 71,513,172 downwards.
TGGGGAGCTGTTCCAGTGCTCCACCACCCTCTGGGTGAAGAACCTCTTCCTAATATCCAACCTAACCCTCCCCTGGCACATCTTCCTGCCATTCCCTCTAGTCCTATCATTGGTAACCAGAGAGAAGAGATCAACACCTGCTCCTTCTCTTTCCCTAGTGAGGAAGCAGTAGATGGATGTGAGGTCCTCCCTCAGTCTCCTCTTCTCCAGGTTGAACAGATCAAGTGACTTCAGCCACTCCTCATACGATTTCTCCTTTAGACCCTTCACCAGTTTTGTGGCCTCCTCTGGATACTCTCCAGTAGCTTGATGTCCTTTTTATACTGTGGTGCCACAAACTGAACACAATACTCGAGGTGGGGCTGCACCAGTGCAGAGTAGAGAGGCACAATCACCTCCCTCAACCGGCTGGAAATGCTGTGCTTGATGCACCTGGCAGCCCTCTTGGCTGCCAGGGCACACTGTTGGCTCATGTTCAACTTGCTGTCAACCAGAACCCCCAGGTCTCTCTCCGCAGGGCTGCTCGCCAGCCTCTCACTTCCCAGTCTGTACGTGGACCCAGGGTTGCCTTGTCCCAGGTGCAGAACCCAGCACTTGCCCCTGTTAAATTTCATGTGGTGGTGATTGTCCAGCTCTCCAATCTGTCCAGATCCCTCTGCAGGGCCAAGAGCAACCCAGTCAGAAGAAATTCTGCATAACTTACAGCCTCTCAGCAACTCTTGCTTTAGTAGAAAAATACCAGGAAAACACAAGAAAATTTCTTTTTGGTCTCTTCAGTTTAGAAATGACTTTTTTAGAAAAACAGAGATGATTGCTTAGTTTGTGTTAAGAAGGAAAAGCATGATAGTCAATGAAGCAGATTCACTCCCCTTTCCTTTTTGATAGTAGCCCTCTGAAGTACCTTCAAAGAGTTTAAACTGCTCTTTTGTTATTCCATGCATCTGGAAATTCTGACATGCACAGAGCATCTCAAACTACCTATATACAATCCCTGCTACTTAAGCAGACAAAATAATTTCTCATCCACATTGTTTTCCTTTCATTTTTTGTTATCCTTACGTGGATTATACTGTGAGACAGGATATGTTAATAAATTAAAACAAAGCAAATGTTACCACCTATTGTCATCTGATAGCAATCACTCATAATTACTAAATGCCATCATGAACTTGCAGCACGGCTAGAGTACATATAGCTGAATTAAATCAGCTTTTTGGATTTTGGTGTTTGTGTGACATCACATGTTCTGACCAAGATTGTTTACACTTGCAGAGCCATTTACCAGGTCTGCTTTAGAAGGACAGAATTAATTTAAGGTGAAGTCTCTGTATCTGAAGGTTCTCTTTGCAATGTGCTGAAGTGGCAGGTTAGAAGCAGTTTGTTAGAGCCATTTTCACCAAGATTTTCCCTGCTCAAGTATACCTTTAAACACTACTTTGACCAATAAAAAGACCTAAAAAGGTAGTTCTGTAATGAGGAAACACTTCTATCACATTTTATTTATTTATTTATTATTCTCTCACTGAAAACCCAAGACGCTTTTCTAGCAAAACTGGAGCTGATTGACAAAAGAATCCCAAGCAAGAGATTTCTTTAGGATCCATTTGTATTATGTCTCATCTAAAATCAGATGTGCCATCAAAGCTGAAGCAGTAAACACAGGGGAAAACTTCTCACAAAATAATTCCACACAAACTAGTTCCACACAAACTAATTCCACAACTAGTCAAAAACAAGCATCAAATATACTGTGTCATCAATGACTGTGAATAATTGAACAAGCTGACTTCGTGAGAAAACTAAGAGCAAATACCTGAATTATGCTTATCTTACTAAAACAGAAATTATCCAATGCTCACATATAGTCATTGCTGTAGGACAACAACCCTATAAGCCTCTCATCTTCTACTCTTTAATAACACACAGTTGCTCCACCACTTCTCTTTTACTTGCCTCCTGGATCCATTCAACCTTTACCCCATTCCAAATCCCAAGCAAGTGCAGGAATCTCAGGTTCACACACAGTGCAGCCAATTTGTAATTTTTTTTGCGGCAGGCAGCCTGTCCAACAGCCGTGCCACTCCTTCCACGCCAGGTTGCCTTACTACTTCTGTTTGCCCTATTCCATCACATTTATTTTCTATTACCAGTATTACTCCCTCCAGGGTCTATCAATCTGTTAGCTCCTTGCACAACCTTGCTATGCCTTCTTTTATGATACAACCTTCAAACATATTACCATCTCCCTGAATTCATCTCCCATTCATCTAGAAGACATTTCTAAAAATGCTTTGAATCTTGTAGTCCTAAACTTAGTCTTTCTTTGTCCTTGGAGAAACAGGTGGCATCTATATCTTTCTGAACATCTGGAAGCACCTAGCACTGCATGTGCATGCCATAAACAAGTGAGTGAATCATCACAACAGCCATCATGATGGCAAGGTGTTCTTCCTGTTCCACATTTTTGTTACCATTTTAACACAACATATAATAATCAGCTTGACCTAAGTTCTTGTCTGACTACATGTCTTCACTTTGTCCGTGTTCACTGACTCTGCAGGCTGTAGGCTTCTGTTTAGCTGTACATTAACAATTAAGATCTTGCTTTGACCTTTTCCTTCATATATATATATATAAAATTTAAATCTCATTGCACAAGTATGGAATAAAAGCAGTGACTGCAGTGGAAGAGGGAGTTAAACGGGTCTGGAACTCTAATGGTATATGAAAAGACAAAAACTACTTAACTGCAAACCAAAACCAACTTTACAGGTAGTTACCTCATAGAATAAAACCTGACCTCTCAGCACTCCCACACTGGATCCAAACTGAACAGCTATGAGGAAAGATGGATGAGATATCGCATAAGGACTTGACTCATGCACCAAGGAAAGAGTGCTAGTGGGAAAAGTGGATGGGCCCCATACAGCTGCATGTAATTCATGGCTTAAAGCTGCCTGCAATAGCCAGAGGCTCCACAGCTGCTGAGAGTATCTGACTGTCAGGATCTTCTCTCATACCCAGATCTATCAAGAAGAAGAGGGAGAATGCACCTTTTCCCTCTGCGAAAAAACTGCATCCACGTCTTTTTGTGTTTATATACGGACACACACATATATACACACAAACACACAGAGATATGCAGGAGGGAGCCCTGAGTGTGAGGCAGAAGGACAGTTTTATTCTATTAATGGATCTGTGCCTGACTTGTGTTTTTGCATTGGTTTCTTTCATTTTTACAAGCAGGATATGCCAGCCAGCACATCTCAAAAGACTGTTACGTTGACAGTTACTTACTCTCTACACAGCAATGTGGAAGACTAACTACGCTTGTCACTGAATGGACTGGACTAAATTTACCTTTTTTTGTTGTTTGTTTATTTTACTGAATATTGTTCCCCAAAGCATTTTTAAACACCTCTGACTGGAATATTTACATAGTCAATTTACTTTATATAAATGCAATACATTTTCTGGTACACGCTCACAAGAATGCAGCTAAAGAAAATACATTAGAAGCAATATAATATCACCAGTGACCTCCGCTATCTTCCAGCCTTGGGAAAAGCAATAAAAAGAACTCCCCTTGCAGTGGCAAAGTATATTTAAGAAAGTGGCAGGGCCATGGAAAGTTCCTACTAGAGATTCCTCAGGTGCCCCCTCCAGATTTACACTGTGGAGCTACTTTTTATAAGGTCCTCTGTTATCCTTTACATGGAACTAGGGAAAGGAAGGTAAGAAAATTGATCCCTTTTTCTTTTTAAACTTAATTCAAAGTAGTTCTTTTTTCCCCTTATGATTTTAGCTGTAAGTTGCCATCCAAATAATGTTTGAACTTCAAGGGCAGCAGAGGGGGAGGAAATAAAGAAAAAAAACCTCACAAAAGGATAGCCTGAGAAGAGAAAATATCCTCAGAAACAAGAAACTAATAGAAACGCTTGTCGGAATTTTGCAATTGGGACCAAAATTGACCCGAGAGAATACTTTTGACTGACTCTGAACTGTTACAGAACAGTTCACTTGATTTAGAAAAGAAATTGAATCCCACAGGACACAAAACCCACTATAAATGTTTATATCCTGGAAAAGGGAAAACTTTTTCCTGCAGGGCTTAAATCAGCGTTGCCAATTCCCTTCCTCCCATACATCCAGCTGCCATAGCAAGCAACGTGCAGCTGCTTTCTCCCCTTAGAAAAAGCCCTACTATCCGAAACTACAGTTGAGGTTTACTCTGTATAAGGAAGAACTTTTCATCTTCAGGAAAACAAGGTTTACCACTGGTTTCTTTTAGGAACACAAGACTTTCAACTTGGCTGGAAAAGGAAGGAAAAGCTTGAAAAGAGTACTTAATTTGCAAGAAATTACAGATGGAAAACACTTACTAGTTTATTTAGCTCAGTCATTTTTCAGTGCACTGTTCTCTCTGGTAACTTAACAGTGATTCCATTAAAGTTATACAGTCAGCCTCACTAGCCAAAGCTTATCATTCCAGGGAGTGTTCGTACTGGCAGGAAAAATTTTTCCCTGTCATTTTTATCAACTACCTTCCAACAGCAGTTAGTTTTCCTAAGGGTAGTAACCACTGTAGTATTGCATAATGGTGATAGAAAAACAAGGAAGATGTTTTTGCTTTTCGATTCGTGTTTTTAATGTGATGCAAAAAAACTCCACAGACCATGCCAAATGCAGACACAAGATGTCTGAGTTAACATACAGCCTGCTGTAGCTGGTGGGCCACTGCATGTTCTGTAGATGCACTAAAACTATAAAATGAGAAGGAAGAAAAAAGGAATAAAAAAAGATTAAGGGTATATTTTTTTCTGCTTGCTTTCAGGGGCTCTTTCATTGTCTGTGGGAGGAGCTTCCCATAAGGTGCTTGATTTCTTCGTTAAAATTCTCCCTTTTAACACTTGACATGAAAACTGTGTGGCCACTGATACCATCATCTTGACTAGTATTATTCCATCGTTTCTCTCGGATCCCTCTGATTGCTCCCTTAATGTGTTGTCTTACCTTTTCTTTTAACCTTGGATACAGGCCACATTTTGATTCTGTGTTTGAGCAGATCCCTGAAAAATTATGTTCTGGTTATTAACTACAGCATCTAAATGGTACAGTAATACACTATTACCCTCCAATAACACGTAATACTCCCCCAAAGACACTAATACTTCTCCAGTTTTCCCCAACATGATGGACAAGATATGTTTCAAAACTATAAGCATTATGGATTTTGATTGCTTTTAAAAATGTTTTCATCAGTTGTTTGCACTAAGAGTAGCTTTTCTCAGATTACATCTTCATCCTGACTCATATTTCATTTCATATTTCCAAGAAGTTTCCAATGGGCCTATCAAGCCTCCAACTTGATAGGCTGCTTATCTAAGCCTACTCCTATTAAAGCACTTTTCCCAAATAATTTTTCATTAAAATTTTCAGCTAATTTTTAAAGCAAATTTACTCCCTTATGTAGTTGTGCTATTACACAGTAACAAGTAAAAAAAAAGGTGAATCTGGGAAGCTCAATAGTTTTCATTCTAGAAGTCCTGCAACAAAAACTGACATTGAATATGCTTAGAGAGGCCCTGCTCTTACTGAGAGCCTAGGTCTCAAATATTTTAGGAGAATGCTGAAGAATTTTCAGGCAGTGAAGTAACAAGACTCCAGCCCCTAGAAAAGAGCCTTCATTTTGCTGAGATCATCACAACTAGATGCTCAGCAGCCCATCTCCAAGGGCTCTTTCATCAGCTGAGCATTCAGCTGCTGTTGCCTGATCTACTCTGCTCTCCAGAAAGAGCACGCGGTGTAGTGATACTTGTGGCATTTTGAGATGAAGTGTCTGGAGAAGACTCTTTGCCCTTCCCCAACTAGACAAAGATCGTTTTCCTTTTAAATGCATAAAAGTTGTAATCTCACAGTGAATTCGCAGTAGATGAGGAACTTTTTTATGAATATTGTAGCTTACCTCTAACTTAAATGAGTATTAATTGATTTTCTTGCTTCTGGTTACTTGTGAAGCACGTTGTTATAAGATTTAAATTAATACACCTATTTTTTTCCACATAAAAGGAATAGACCTAATTCATTTTGTAGATCAGATATCACAAATTAGTTACATAAGGGGAGGAGCCTATGGAACATCTATCTCAATAAGAAAACCAAACACAAATGAGAATCATCTAATCACTTTGCTGTTAACTATAAATCCTCCCCTTCCTTCTAATCTTAAATAAAATCCTGAACAACATAAAAATTTTTCAGGGTTTTATGAGACTTATGGCAGAGCATCACATAGCACCATAGTAAAACTGATTCATCTTGACCTCTCCTTTCATGGCTACATATGAAAATACATTCAGATAAAACTCTAGCACATATCCATATTTATAATGCATGCTTTCTGAAGCAATAGGCAGAGATACTTCAGATAGCTGCTAAAATGGGATTAAAACTGATATTTCAATTACATTTCAAGAGTACATGTGATAACATTCTTGAATCTTTGGGCTTTTATCTTGCATTGACAGATTTGTAGTGTTGATAGATTATTCTTTCACTCAAATATGGGTTTGTATACATCAAATATGAAACATGATCACTGTACCAGCAATGTGTGCTTTGCAGCCCAGAAAGCCAACTGTATCCTGGGCTGCATTAAAATAAGGGTGAGGGAGGTGATTCTGCCCCTCTGCTATGCTCTCATGAGACCTCATCTGGAGTCCCGTGTTCAGTTCTGGAGTTTACAGAGGAAGAAGGACATGGATCTGTTAGAAAGAGTCCAGAGATGGGCCGCCAAGATGATCAGAGGGTTGGAGCATCTTCCCTATGAGGAAAGGCTGAGGGAATCGGATTTATTCAGGCTAGATAAGAGAAGGCTCTGGGAAGACCATATAGCATCCTTCCAGTTCTTAATGGGGACCTATAGGAAAGACGCAGAGCGGCTCTTTATTAAGGAGTGTAGTGATAAGATGAAGGACAATGGCTTTTAGCTGAAAGAGGGTAGATTTAGATTGGATATTAGGAAGAAATTTTTTACTGTGAGGTGATGAGGCACTGGAACAGGTTGTCTAGAGAAGTTGTGGATTCCCCATCCTTGGAGATGTTTTAGACCAGGTTGCATGAAGCTATGGGCAACCCGATCTAGTGGAAGGTGCCCCTATCCATGGCAGGGGGGTTGGAACTGGATGATTTTTAAGGTCTCTTCCAACCCAAACCACTCTGTGATTCTATGATACTTTTTGCATAGCCTTTTAAGAGAAGAGCAAGTATCATGTGATGTCAGTATCAGTGCAAAGTAACAAATGAATATGTATCTTCCTGCCCTTTAAACACCATCATGATACGTATGTTCTCCCCCTAACAGCAGGGGTTTTATGTAGTTCCTATTTTGGGTTCAGTATCGACGTGCAATGACTGCAATTCTGTTGCCTGCTATATCCATGGTCCTTATCTAGGCCTCAGGGCTCCTGTTCCTTCATACAATATCTCCTGCTTCTCTGCTCCAGTTAAAAATAAAGTCTAGAAATAGAGAATCATTCATACAGAACTAAATAAACTGTGACTGCAGACATTTACCATTACCCGTGGCGAAAGCTCAAAACATTCAGTGTGACCTCATGCTTCTTTCTCACCTACTTGCAGCTAGTCAGCGGTTTTGCTGTCGCATACACAGCTTGCAGGCACTGAGCAAACAGATTTGCAACAGATCTAGAGGCTTCATCCTTCCTCCTGCAGCAGCTCTAAGGAAATACTAAAGATTCTCCCTTGATCAAGAAAGACTGATGTAAGGACATCAGTATTGAAGCGGGGGCAGGAGGGGTTACAAGCATCAAATGCTCCATAAAAGAGAAAATGCATTAATAGCAAGGAAACAAAAGCAGAATATAAGAACCCACTATCAAAATGTCAAAGGAGTAAGGAAGGCTCCAACAACTTTATATCAGATCATTTAAGCAACTTGGCAACCTAGAAATACCCAGGAAGCACAAAAGGAATGGGAGTGCTATAAGCAGTACAAATTGGCACGTAGCCTCAAAGCATACTCACAGCTTGTTTTATGCAGAGAGAAGCTCTCTGCAATAATTGCAGACACCACATTGCCTGCTTGCTTCTTGCCCTGTATTAGAGAGAAAGACAGGATTTCGTAAGAGTCTCAGTGTTCATATGAAATACAACTTCTTTCTTTGAAGTCTTACTACTCTTGTTCTTGGAACCAAGGAGAACTGAGCTTTTATCCACTGAATCATGTTTTCCACAGTGACTGGCACAGAGTTAATCCATCGTTTCAACATATATCTGCATACATTGGGAAAAATAGCTCACACACTAATTCCCTGTCATCAGGACCATATCTAGGCTTGTCCAATGATTACTATTTACAGGCTTTTCATCAACTCAGGGAAGCTGATGAATCTGACATTTTAAGCATACAACAGGCTCCATATTAGTTTTGCCTATGCATCACTAGCTCTTCCCACCCTTCTGTCACACTAGTGACCTGGGAAAGACCAAGTGAGAAAATTGCAGGAGAGACAAAATGAAGTGAGATGGGAGAAAGAAAAAAGTTTATAATCTTTAGCAAAAGGAAGGTCTTGAAAGCATGTCTGCTGTCTTGCCTTTGGGAGTTAAAGAAAGAAGACCAACATGGAAAAAAAAATCCCTAACCAAATTTGTTAACCAACAGCAAGAAGAGACAAGATAGATGTTTCCAAGCCAGATTTAACTTCTAGTTTCTTCTCATTGTTTTTTTTCCTAGGAAAATATATGCAAGCACTTAACTTCATGCATTGAACACTGTGCTGCTGGGAAGCTATGACCTGGTTGCCAGTACTGAAACTTGGTGAGACGAATCCTGTAGCTGGACTGTGCCTATTGGTGGCTACGGGCTGTTCAGAAGAGACAGACAAGGAAGGAGAGGCAGAGGAGTTGCCCTCTACATTAAGGAATGGATAGAGTACGATGACCTGTCTGAAGAATAGCCATGAGCAGGTTGAAAGCCTACCACTAAAACTCAGAGACCAAGGCAACAAAGGGAACCTAGTGGTTGGTGTCTACTGCAGTCTGCCTGATCAAGAGGAGGCAACTCATGAAGTCTTCTTATTCCAGCTACATGAGGCACCGTGCTCACAGGCACTAATCCTGCTGGAGGACTTCAACCACTCGAAGAGCTGCTAGAAGAGTAACAGTGTGAGTTGTAGGCAATCCAGGAGACTCCTAGAATGCATTGAAGACAACTTTTTAAGCCAGGTAATAGACACTTCTACCAAAGAAGGTGAAGTACTTGACCTGGTGATCATAAATGTATGTCAGCTAATCTGGACAGCAAGATTGGAGACTGCCTGGGCTGCAGTGATCACATACTAGTGGAGTTTGCAGTCCTGAAGGATGTGGGTCAAGAGAAGAATAAAGTCAAGACCTTGAATTTCAGGAAATCAAACCACCACCTCTTCAAGGAGTTAGTTGATGGAATCCTCTGAGAAACTGCCCTCAGGGACAAGGGAGCAGAGCAGAGCAGAGCTGGCAGATCTTTAAGGATGCTTGCCATAATGCGCAAGAGCTCTCCATCCCCAGGTGCAAGAAGTCTGGCAAGACAGGCAAGAGATCAGCGTGGCTGAGTCATGACCTGTGTCTCAAACTAAAGGGCAAGAAGGAAATGCGCAGGCAGTGGAAGCAGGGTCCGGTGTCCTGGGAAGAGTATAGGAACACTGCCAGGTTTTGTAGGGGTGGGGTCAGGAAGGCCAAGGTACATCTGAAGCCGAACATGGCAAGAGATGCAAAGAATAACAAGAAGGGCTTCTATAGGTATGTAAATCAGAAAAGAAAAGTCAAAGAGAGTGTACCTGCCCTGATGAGCAAGCCTGCCAAGCTAGCAACAACAGGTGAGGAGCAGGCTGAAGTGTTCAACAACTTTTTTTGCCTCAGTTTTCACTAGCAACTGCTCTTCCCACACCTCTTGAGGGGATGGGCTGCAAGACACGGACTGGGAGAGCTAAGTCCCTCCCACTGTAAGAGAAGATCAGGTTCACGACCACCTGAGGGATCTGGATGTACGTAAGTATCTGAGAGTTCTGAGGGGGCGTTGGACTAGATGACCTTCATGGTCCCTTCCAACACAAACCATTCTATGGTTCTACAATTTTATGATTTTGCAAGTATTTGCAGAACAAGGTCCTTATCACATCCTGCTTTTAAATGACTTCCAAGCACTTTCTGACCTATAAGATGAAGACCACCAAGTTGGTAAGTATTCTGTGCAATAGCATTGATAGTTTTCCATCATGTCTGCAAAATGTTCTCCCATGAAAACTGAGCAAGGGGACCAAACAGCAGTCCCTCTCCCAAAGTCGTGCCTAACAGAGAGGCCTTCTTTGAAAAGGGAGACAAGAAATATTTTCATCATGTTTAAAGAAGGTTTTTCTCCATCTCCTGATCAGCAAATGCCAGCAGATGGTTTTTGAAGACTTCAATAACATCTACATAAAGGGAAAGAAGGAACATGCCTCCTTACTGGCTCTTCAGAATCAAAAATCACTGGTCCTCCTCAGCATTACTTTCATGTCTTTCATCATGGCTGACTGGGCTCAGATCAAGCTGCATCTGGGAGACCTGTTTAATTTTTTATCTGTCTCTGCAGCAGAACGTTAATGGGTGACAGCTTTTGGGAACAGATTCCTGTGTGCACACAATAAGAATAACGTGAAGTAGGATGCTGTAATTCTCCCAGCACAGTGCATTTGATAATTCCACCTTCTAATTATCTAAACCCATTGAATTCTGGAGCAACTACATTAAAGACACAAACTGTTCATAATGTAGTCGAGCTTTTCAAGCTTAAGGGGCTATATAAATTTTATCAGAAAAACAGATTATATGTGGGACTATGACACCACTTTATAAGCTGTGCTATTTGGACCTGAAGTGATAAAATACATCAATGTCATGTATTGCATTTCCATTGTGTAGCAATTTTTTTCTCTCTCCCTCTTATTTCCTTACTCTCTAATCTGTACAAATCCTATCAATGTCATTTGGATTGTTTGATCTTAAATTCATCTTATGACACAAGCAAATTTATATTCTGCTCTTCATCCCATCTTATGAGTAATTTATAATAAGTGATAGTGGCCCTAAAACTTATCGTTGCAGTTTGGCCATTAATGTTTTTTCTTATTTGAGAATGTTTCATTAATTGTAACACTCTGCCTCCTTTTTGCCAAGGAACATTTTTGGTTTTCTTTTCTTTCACTTCAATCCTAAAATGGCTTCCCAGCATTTTCAATTCTGTAAGTACCACTGATGATTGTGAAGACACAAATATTATCATCTGCAGACTCTGAAATACAATGGAAATTAAAAATAGCTTTTTCAGGTGGGAAGACTGATAGTCTCCCCTTTTAAATTTTTTCCATCACAAATAAGTATTTTTTTTTCCAACACTGTACCCAAGTAAAACAGCCAACAGATTCCTTTTTAGTCACATCTCTTCTCAAAAAGACCAGAAATTATCCCAAGTTGTTTGTCACATGCATACTCAATCTCTTAGCAGAGAATTCTTGTCTCAAAAATTTTAGAAAGTATTTGTAGCAATAAGTAAAACCAGCTTACTTATCTATTTATTTATTTTCATGGTAGCACTCAGCTCTAATTCCCAAATCTTTACATCTACATGAAAATCTTTTGAAGTCAGTAGGACTGCATGTGGCTCCAAGTATTCTGTCATATGGAGGCACTATATATTGGCTTCTTTTAGAAGAATAGTAGCTATGTGTGAGAACAATTCTTTGGAAATTAATCAATAGCAATCCGCAATTTTGCCCATCCTCCATGTGTGTTGACCTTCCAATAGGAGAGTCTTTCAGCATTTTGCTATGTGATAACTTCAAGATATGCATCAAAAATATTATGGCCATTTGATGCAAAGCCCATAGCCAATACAAAATTACTTATTAAGTAAAAAAAAAAATCAGCCATCTTTTTAAAAACCAAATCTTAATTTTGGCAGAATTTATTTTGGCACAGAATGAATTTTATAGTTTTATCATTGCAGCTGCCTTAGGTAGTCTTAAGGCTTTATCATCATTTCTCCCTTTCTGCACTTATGGCAAATGGACAATTCTAAGTTTTAGAAGAAGGGTGTCATAAACCTCTCACTTAAATTTTATATTGACTCTTGGTGAACCTTTCTTTGCAAAATTTCCTCAAATTTAGTCATTTCAGTATACTTGACAGATAGTAATGAAAGCTGTATTTGAAGACTCTTGAAGACAAGAGGCGGCTGGAAAGCTGGATGGGGTCCCATGTTGGGTTGCAGGACAGAGGGAAAGCTATCAGAGATGGAAAAGGTAGAGTACTTGTAACTATTCACAGGTAATCTTGACACTCCACGACATGAAATTGATTGGTTATTTCACATTTAAAAGCACCACAACTGAAAGAAAACCCCAGACTCTCTTCCCTGGACACCAAGAAACATTAACCCATACTTTGCTCTTGTGGCTTGACGGCCCGCATGGCCCAAATAATGTTAAAAAAGGCCTTCTCAATGAAACTTCCAGTCTGGCTTATTCCTCTCAACTTCCCAGGGTATTCACGTTAGTTTACCTCTTCCCAAAACAAGGTTAAATGTGCTACCAGTGGTCTGTATCCATGTTACCACTCCTATCCATATACTCACTCTTCACCAGTGACGCTACCATAACATTGCTAGCATCCTCTGCCAGTTGTCTTCCTGTGCAACAGGAATATGTGCCTCCACGGCTGCGTGGTACATATGCATGCATATTATCCATATTGCACCTCTAATGTTACGTTAATCTGTCACAGCTGATGACATTTTAGCAAGAATTGCTTTAATGAAGTTAGCAAATCAGTGAATACATACTTTAGGCACAACAGAGATTTCTGAATTAATGGGAAATGGATTCAATTAGTATGTTTGCAGAAGAAAAAAAAAAAAAGTGAAATACACATTTAACCTTTCCATATCTTATTTAGTGCAGTTAAAGAAGATCTCTGCTCACATATACTCACACATATTTTCAACATTTTCAAGAACATTCTGTCAATAATGCGTATATACCATTCCCCTTCTTTCTTACCTCTCAGAAACAAGAAGTTGATGGGCTGCTGTACATATACCTGTACCCTCTGCTGAATGGACACTGAACTGCCAGATCATTTGGGAGTGCTCTAGCAGATACTTCAGTGGCTCAAACTGGCAGTATAACAAGGGAGATCGTTTTCTGAAAACAACTGGGATATAACCCAAGGAGAGAAAATACCAGCCTCAGAGACCTGGAGGACTGTTTCCGATATGGCTGTATTTTTCCTGTCTTACAGCTTCATGGAAATAAAGAGTATTACACTGAACAGAAGTGAGGGTGACTTTTGGTATGGGTTTTTAAAATTATTGTTAGCTTCTGTAAGCTATCTTGATGGGACACCTTTGTAGCTTCTTTCAATGCACACAACGAGAAGGTTTGTAAGGCAGTGCTAATAGTGAGATGAAATAGTCATATCAGAATGAACATCGGCATGTAGTTACAAAGGTGCACCTATTTTGACCCAAGCTGTTGTGTTGCACAGGGTACTCTTTATGATGAACTGCCTTCAGTCTTAGGTTTTATTTTTTTCTCCTTCTGTTTCTTTTCCTTCCTGCTGTGGAGTAGTTTTTTATTCATTACTGGTGGCAAGCTTGTCCTCGTTTTATTTTTTTCCTCCTGCTGAGGTGCAGTAAAATAAATTAGTTTAATACATTTTATAAAGATAGTTGATTTAATTTTCCCTTTGGTATGTCTGAAGATACAACTGCTTTAATAAACTAGTATAAAGATATTTGGGTTTAAATGTTTCATGATTTTCTACCTGCTGTGGAAGATGCCAAGTACTTTAGTCAAATATTTTTAGAAGTGCTGGAATCAATTTTTTTCGCCCATATTGCTGCCCTGAAGATACACATTTTGTACACTAAGTATTTATTTTTTGAAAATAGGAGGAAACAGTGTAGCCTGGTTGGTTTGATTGCTTTGATTCTGAGCTATTCAGAGCTTAGAAATAAATTTCAACTGGGAAATACCATCATTCTCTCAGAAATAAAGATTTTCACATCTATATCTATGTCTGGTTATTATTTTTGTACGGGTTTTTGCTGGTTTTACGTATACGAGTGTTATGTACATCTAGATCAATAAAAGCCTGACACAGCGAAGAATATAGAAATCTAAGTCTTATTCCAATGAGGATTTACATGCTTACAGTGAAAAAGCAAGCAATTCAGATATGAAAGCTTTTTTAAGTTGTCCAGGCAAAATCTCTTAGTCGACCATCTCCATGTAGCAGATGCTCAGTTAACATCAGAAATACCCACAGCAAACACTGTTTTCAATTACAACAGTGCTGTGAATGAAATAAATACAAGAAGTCAGATACCCATCTGGGACCAATAATTGTAGCTTCTTCACTTTAATGTGTCTATGAACAATGAGCTTCCACAAGTGTTTGTCCCAGAGAGACAAGCAAGGTTGCCACAAGTATTCTACACAGAAATTAATGACTTTTATATGGTGGCACAGGAGAAGTAGTTTCAAAATACTCTAAGAAAAGCAGAGAAAAAGAAAAACGTATGGTCTCCTTGAATATTTTTTATCTTGAACTCTCAGGTTTGTGTACATTCAGAAAAAAATGCACAAAAAACCCACAAAGAGTTATATGCTACGTTTTGACTAAGGTAAAATAGGAGTATGTCCTGCATCACTTAATGGCCTCGTTACAGTTCTTTCTGTCATGAAAATAAAGCCATTCATGTGGAAAAACAGATAATATGGGAGCGTAGATATATAATATTTATGTTCAAGCTGAACTATAGACAATATACTCTAGTGGTGAGCTAACTGATGTTGTCAGTCTGCATCCATGCTCCATCAGCATTCAAAAATCGAAATTTGTAACAGAAGAATCCATAAAGAACTATAACTGAGCAGAGAAAAAGAAGAAAAGAAGATTAAAAAAATCTATTCCAGTACTGTCACTGTTTTTCTCAGTGTTCTCAGGTAATGTAAAACATCTGAGGAAACTATAAACCAAAAGACTGATAGAGAAATCCTAGAACTGAAATTTTAATGAGAAAAAAATAGAGAAAAGTTCAATCATACATGGCTTAGCATCCAAAATCATCAAGTCATTGTTTATTCCACTCTTCTTCCAACAACACAATCCAAGGCACTTCAATATAGTTTCAGATGGATGATGGCTGCTCAGTAATCCAAGCCATAAATGAGTTGGGATGTAGTCTGAGGTACAAAGTCTAGCAGCACTTAACTGCAACACCAGACTTCAGTTGTCATGCTTCTGTCAATGCTACTTTTTTGGCAATTATATAAAAAAGGCAAAATGAATAGCAAATCAGGTAAAATGATTATGAAATACTCAAAACCAAATACTGATAAGTACTATTCATGTATAGGCATCCAAACATTATGGGATGATTCTAAGCGTAGTCTAAGCTCTCTTTATTTAATGATTTTATGACAAACGTTTATTTATATCAAATAAATGATTCCAGATGTGCCAATACATGTGTCAAATTCTTATGTACTTGTTTTAAGTTCTATAGGATAAAGATATCCTTTGCCCAAAGATTTAGGAGGCAAAATGACTTAGCAGTTATTTCAGTTTCTTTCAGAGAAATAGAAGATATTTCTTTCCCAAACATGATTTCTCTTTCCCACTAACAATCTCCTGAGACATTTCTCTGCGGGCAGTACCAAAAAGTCATAAAGTTGAAAATTTTTCTGCACCATCTGTTACACAGACCCCTTTCTTGACCTTCCTTTTCTGTCATGACAAATCTATTGCACCTATGTTTTATAAGAAACTGAACAGCTATGCTGTAATATCAATGTTTTTAGCCTCCTTAGCTTTTCAAGGCCAAACATTTGTCCCATCATTGCTATCATCTTCACTCGGGATATCCCTGAACACTCCCACACTGGGATTCTCCTGTGACAGGCAAGCCCTGCCTTGCAGCAGAAGGAGATCCAGTCTCTTCTGAGATGATCTGGCACAGATTGCTACAGCTTTAAAACTCTATGGTATTTGTGTACAGGGAAGAGGTTTGAAAACTGTTAACATCAACAGAAGATAAATGCCATTATACTCAATTAAAAGCAGATAAATATCATTTGCCATCATTAAGTTTAACCCTAACTGTCTAACAAAAATATATCAACAACAGATGAGAATTTTTAGAAGCAATGCCTGCTGTCTCTGGCGCCAAGTGCATCTCTGATGTTTCAGCTCTTCATTCTCCCCTCTACCATTTGTCATGTAATAAGGCAAAAGAAATTGCTTTCTGGCTTCTAGAGGTGACCAAAAGAAGCCTCTGAGGCATGTAATTAACACAATCTATTAATGGCACAAGAAGTGCACTGCAGATGAGGTCTAGCTTCCCCTAGAGCATTCAGAATGCCACTACATCCCATCATGATAAAAATTGCATACAGCAAACTCGATCCAGCCTCACCATACACTCAGCCTCTTCCAGCACTGAAACAAATAGACGTCAGTCAGAAATTTAGCATATGCGTTAATATTTGCACTGGAAATTCTTCCAATGATAATGTCCAGAAGGTAAGAAAAGGATTTAAAATCTTAGTGTGTAATAGTATAATATAACTTATTTTCTCATAACATTATTTTTCAAAGCACTGTATTTTTCAGTTGGGTTTTTTGGGGACAGTTATTCTGCTACTCTGAATTAGCAGTAAAAAAGTCTTCTGGGAAACTGACATCCAAAGGACACCTTACTGAAGATCAGATTGTTTAGTTTTCCTTTTGCAAATCTAAGAAAAAGACTGATTATGTTTTTCTAATCTGTCCCTTTCTTTAAAGATAGTCAAGCTCTTTTTAGATAGGTATTTTAACATAGCACAAAATTACCTTAGGTAAACAACAAAAACTATGCAAATTAGTTTGGTATTAGCAAAGCTTTTGAAAGCAAAGTAATTAAATTCCTTTTTTTTTTTTTTTAATGTGCAGGTGAAAAGCCAAATCTAAAGTAGTCTTTTATTTGCCCCAGATTTTAAAAATAAGCTATTCTAAGTGGTACATGTAACAGTTTGCTCTGTAATTCACTACTCACACCTCATTCTCTATTCCGTCATTCCTGTTAGCATCAGGGAGAAAAGAGTGTAAGTTTGAAATGAATACTATTTTTGGATAATTCAAAATGCACTTCAACTCAGTTTATACCTTAATAGTGGTTGAACCAGAAAAGTACAAAATAGTATAAACTTCAAAGTTTATGACTGGTTCTTTTTGCTTAAAGAAAGACTCGGAGCTCGCAATTAGTTTATGAACACCAGAGAAACAGATGTAGATTACAAAACTCAGAACTACATCCAGTTTAAATATAAGCCACATTGTGTCATCAGTTTGTGTACATGTCTCTAACAAAATATTTGTTTATGAAACAAAAAATTATTTTCATCATCTATGTTCTTAATCCACTGGAAACAACTAAAGAACATACTTTGAGATTCCTAGAACATTAAGAAGTTTTTCTACTGGCTTTTGTGCACACTTCAGGATTATTATGAGCATAGATTAGTGACCATTTACCTACTGCTATGGTTTGAGTTAATTGGGGTGACTCTGACCCTGTCTTGGCCTTGGTCTGAAGTAGCTGCATTTTCTGAAAGCTAGCTGCATGTTTTTCAGGCAGTTTCTCTCTAGTAGTGATGACATGGAACACTGGTATGCAGAAGGCCAATGTTTATACTTATTCTTCTAGTGACCAAGGCCATCCTTGAGCTGGCAAAAAACGGCTGAACCATCAGGGAGGGGTGGACAGGACAGGTGACCTCAAACTGAGCAACGGAGTATTCCATCCCATATACATCATACTTGGTACAAACTGAGAGATCACACGGGTCTCGCTGTCTTCTGCAATGGCCGACATTCAGTGAGGATCTCACTTGCCTGATTGCTCCTAATTTCGGATCTGTACCAACCTGAATCCAGTTCCTGAGCTCAGCTCTCTCCTAGCTGCTGACCCACTTTCCCGTGTCTGCTCCACAGCATTTGTGGTGATGTACAATCATCGAGGGGTGGGGGTACAATCTCAGATATGTGTACATATTTCATTACTTTTTAATTATTTTAATCATTATTACTATTACTATCATCATTTCATTAAAGCTGTAGCTTTAGTTTCCAATTTGCAAGCCTTTTATCCTCTCATTTTCCTCTTCCTTCCCTTAGGCAGGGGTGTGTGGAATCTGGGAGTACAACTGCATGATTTTAGCTGCCAAAAATTTAGCTGGATCAGGACTAAAATGCGCCACCTATGTTTCATTCATGAGAGACACTCAAAGGTAGCATCTAAACCAGCAATTGTATCCATAAAGTTGATAGATAAACAAATAATGAAATGTAGCACAAAAGGCAAGGCAAATTGTTATTTTTTTATTAATATCTACCTTTGATATTCATTATACCAATGTATTTGTCTTATTTTTCAGCCCTCTTTTCCTGGTAAGATTACTACTTAGCAACAAGAAGCTCATCAAGAGTCACACAAGATGGCTGTCAGACGATATAAAGCATTATGGGTCTCGTTACATAGTAACCATCCTCTGTATTTCTCCCTGTTCTGATACAGAAAATATTTACTTATATAAGATTTGATACTGCATAGGCAGTAAAAGAGCTCACAAAAAGTTACCAGTTTTCGCAGTACAGTAACTCTACAATGGAAATATTCATCTTTCATTCATTAGTTTTTAAACAACCTCATCTATAAACACAAAATTTCTCTACCTAGGTGTTTCCTATCTACCTGTGCACTTGCATTTTTCTCTGGATTATATCGAAGTAAGAACCTTGACTTTGACAGGGTTGCATAGGTTATAAATCAGGGACCCGTGCAATTTGTGAATTTGCTTCCTTCCAGTGCAGCTAAAGCTGCTTAACCCAGGCAGGCACATGACTACATTTCCCTTCCTTCTGCCCCAGGCAGAAACAAACCGAAGATGAATTCCCTGTTTAACATATAGAGATAGGGAAATTTGCTGCTAATTACAGTGGTTAGAATTCCTAATGGATAGGAGGGAGGTCTCCTGAGCCCATGCCATTCCACAGGCAATTCTCTTAGGTTGTTAAGTTTCCCTGCTCTTTTTCAGAAAATTTCTTAACAAAATTACTAGCAGCCTTTATCAAGCTGATATTGTAATTACTTTTGGGAAACAAATGGTATCTGAGGAAAAAGAAAACCACACTTCCACGCTTAATTTAGTAATGGGAAATTTAGAGAGAGAGAGCTCTTAATAAATTCTCATCTCTTCCACATGTGGGATGAAATAGGCCACTAAAAGCTTCATTTGGGAGGTTAATATTAACAAGCAGAACTGTGACCTTAAATCCTAGTGCCTCTGCTCTTAAGTTTGACCATTCACAGAAATCTGGGGTAGTGGGAGTGTCAGTGCTCCATGGCATTTCACTGCATCATCACGGGTCTCCCCTTCTTTGTAGAAGTAAATTACTTCTCTTTTCATTTAGAAGCTCTAATTATGGCTGAAAAACTGCTACAGATAATGAACAAAAAAACCAGAGACTGAACTCCTTTCCGAACCTCATTCTCTCTTCTCATGCTGACTGTAGGTAGCAAGAGATATTATTTCCTTGTTTCCTCACAAGCTTGGCACTTAATGTGGAAAACCACGTAGTTAGTCTTTAAGAATCAAGATTACGAGCAAGAAAGGCAGGATACCACTACAGAGTGTAAGAGAAGAATTCTGCCTGACCATGCACCCTTGGAGCAGAAAACCTAATAAATCACTCCTTCCCTTCCTTCAGCTTTAAAAACCTACATATCCTGTGATACGTGAAATCTGTAATCATTTCCATAACCTCAACCTCTCAGTACTTTTTAACATAGAAGCACGATCAGGAGCTTGTATGCTTACAGTTTTCTTATTATTCCAGTGTGAATTTGAACTCCAAACTCCTGAGCAGTTGATGCACATTGCAATAATAGGTGATATATAAGAAAACGCAGGCTTCCTACAAGGCAGCGTTGGACTTTATAAATTGTAGGCTTATTTACTAGCAATTATATGTTTAGAGTGGGACTGAGTAGAGTCCTAAGCCTCCTCCCACTGACATCAACACTGTTTCCCATTTCTTTAATATGAAGACGGTCTACCATCGAGAGTTTCTACAAAAACCTTCACAAATTAATTCTGGACGCTTGAACATAATAATTTTGCGAAGCACATGAGAGTGCAATCATGTCACCCATGCAAACTCAGCTACACTAAAATCAGCGGAAGCTGTGAGGCCTCTCGTTTGAGAAAGATGATGCTAAATAACTGCCAAACACCAGTTCCTAGTCCTTCCTGGCATATATTTAAAATACTGACCTCATCGGAGTTATCCTGATTCATAACAGCTGGGGGACTGGCATTTTCTGGTTTTAAGAGTATACAGGGAGATCTCTGGTAACGACAACTGCATCTCACTGATAGTGCTAAAATTAAAGTGGGACCACATGGGAGCTCTGGGAAAGTACTGACCTTACATTTGCAAGTTCACAATCCTATAAAAACTCTTTAAAATGTGGCAGAACATGAAATTTCTGTATTAAATTTTTTTTCAAAAGATCCTTCATAATGGAGCTAGGATACAATTAGCAATTAAAAAGAACAACAGAAATTACCAGTAATATACTGCCCAATTTTAGGGGACCATCACATGCAGTGCAAAATATTCCTTTTTTGTTATAAACCAACCATTAATCTTTAAACATGTTGCTTTTGTTAACATAGGAGCATAACTAGTCTTAGTTTAGTAGGCTGTTACACAATTACAATCAAAACAACAAAAAAAAAGTCAAAGCATTTGCACAGGAAGTCCAGGTAAAACCCTGTATTTTCAGATCTGCACTGAACAAGAAGCACTTGTTCATAGACACAAAATCTATGTAGGGCAGCAAAGTGGAGCATCGGAATTTGATCTGCAGGAGAGAGAGGGAGTGATTTTAAGGGCTACTGTTGTCAACATATACTGCAGCTCTAAGTACTGAAAGGTTAGTCTCTGGAAACTTGATTAGAATATACAATAAATATAAAAGCTTAGTCAAAGATCATAACACATTTCCCAAAGTCTTTTGTCTGCATAAGGGGTTGAAATTTTTATACACTTTCCTCTTCTGCTTAATCTGGAGAGTGTGCAATGGTTCAGAAGCAGTCTTCTCAACCATTAATTTTTTATAGCATATACTCTGTATGCAGCTGCAAGTATAGAAGCATTCAAAACAGAAAAAAAATATTTTTAAATTCAAAAAGATGGGCTCATGTTTTTATTCACTAAACATTTCAATGATAAAACTGTTAATGCTGTTGAATAATAAATAAGGTCTTTGAATCTCTTCAAATTTCTTCTTTAGAATTTTTCTGAAATGCCTTTGGTATAAATTAAAATTAGCATCTTTTCTATCCTTACCTAAAAGGATGAGATTATATTTTAAAAATAGTTAGTAATTTTTAATCAGAAATACTTTGGGTGTGATTTGTCATTTTAGTAGGTATAGTTTTACAGCACTATATCATCATAGCTGTTGAAAATTACCAACATTACAGCAAGATGTTCTGAAGATATTTTCCATTAACAAATCACTATAATTGTTAAATGTGCTTAAAAATCCTGCCTTATATTTTGAATGAACGACTTGGAAATAATGGAGCTGAACAGAAGCCTCTGTATTACTTCTGCATTAATTAGCCTTAGAGTAGTGGTATTAATGCACTAAACCCAGCCACCACATAAGAAATACAATGCTGAAGCGTTCTATTCATCAAGGACTTACCAAACTTCTGAGGAGAAATAAAGAAGTGGAGTTGATTTCCATCTCCACTGTAGCATTCAGCAAAATAAAATTGCTCGGCTGTGCTAGCATTGCTTAACTGTTTCCAGCTACTTCAGATACTGGAGCAATTGGATTCACATTCTTGCAACTTGTCTGTATGTGGGTATGTGGATACAGGCATCCAAAGTCATTCTCTATTTTGTAGACAGAACAAAATGTTATTTCAGATTCCAGTCAGGAACAATTATTTTGCTTTACTACAGTCACAGACACAGCTTCCCCATACTGCTGTACATCACTGTGCAGTGTATTCATTTACACTCAAAAAACTAATAGTGGTATCAATATGAGTAAAGAACTGAGTGTCCTTGCACAGGTATGAGTGAATAGAAAGGGCTAGAACTGTGAAGAAACCCATCAATTTGTCTATTTTTCTTTTTATAATGTATTTACTCTCTGTGTAGCCAGATATTTTATGGCTCGTTCAACAGGGAACTCGCCTGCTTTGCAGACACAACACTTCTGTGGTGATATGAGCATCTAAATCCATTCCTTATTTGACTGCTGAGGGTGGCTGTGAGTACTGGACTGCTGATTCTTCTGCCCTTTCAGTGATCACAAAATCAAATGCTTGCCCCTCCCAGGTGATTATTCTTTGAAAATTAAAGTTCGGGGTATGTCTTGTGAATGAGGGCAGTAATACCTCAGAATTCTATCAAACATGACAAACAAATTCAGTTCCACAAACCAGCTCTAGTTTTAGCTTGGATTCAAAGAACTGCTAATGTCATGACTACCTATCACCCACCATCAGAGTACAGTATCAATCCCTAATTACTTTCTGACACTTTCTGAGCGACGAAAGGCGCTACCTAACCAAACATATATTCCACTGGAACAGATGAAACGAGAGTTCTGCAAGTCAGTGTTAAAGCAAATGAAGCAAGCATACTTTTCTATTCTAAGTATGCTCAAAAATCCTCTTTACCGGTTCCTTTTTCTTACTAATTTTCATAACATTATACTGTATAGAATAACACTAGCATGCTTCAATCCAAAGCACATAACGAAGACATAAAATTATCTAGAAAGTAAAGCCAGTATTCAGAGTAGTTTCCCAATTAACTGTTTCCACTTTATTGGAAATGAGAAAATTGTAGATATAAAATCCAAACATTAGTCATAGCTATAATCACAAGAGAGGAAATTGCATAAAATGTTAATAAGCTGTGTTTGAAGTTGCTTTACACTGTGTTCTAGATGTAATTTAGAAGACCAAATTTAGGTGCTTTCATTGTCTGAGCAGTCACTGGTGAGAGAAAAGTGTCTCCAAGAGCAATACACAGCACCCAGTGGATTCTAAAGTATTCTCCTGCAGATGACAAAGCCATCCTTTCACCAAAGTGATCTTGTAAGAGACTCTACTAATCATAGATTTCGCCCACAGTTGTAAAAATAAGGTGTTATTAAAAATGCATTAAAATAGATATTATAAATATGCCACGTTTCTATATGTTAACTGTAGTTCTTACTGAGTCCCAAAGAAATATTTTTCTCTTTCTCTTTACTGCAGTACTATATAGTAAAATACTCCTGTGACTAAACTGAGAGAGAACTCAAAGGTGCCTACTGAGACAAGTACGATGTTTCTCACTGACTTTAACGAGACTGTGATCATCCATCAATACCTGACTTAGCATGCTTTCAGTATTGAGATTTTAAAATGTGATCTCATTGCATTACTGCTAGGATTTTGCTACAGGTTATTAGAAAATACTTGTTATTATGGTAACATATAATTAATTGTTTTCTTAATTGTCAAACAGGTGTATGTTTTAGTCACTAGTCATAGATTTTACCAGAGAAACACCAGATACAAGTAGCAGTAAACCAGAGACATTTGTTTTATGTGCACTTCAGGCACTTTTAACACTGAGAAATGGAGAAAAGGTGATTGATTTCCAGAATATGAAATGCTATTAAAGAGATTCTGATCTTCATCATGTGACTTATTTCGCATGACATTAAAACAAATAATCCAATCATACTAGAGCTTGAACAGCAATCATGTGATTTCCATCATAGTAGACGTGAGGTTCCTATCCCCATAGCAACATCTGTAGCGCTTATGCTAATCACTTTAAATTAACCTTGATATGAAAAAACGCCCTAGGGATAATGCTGTTGTTGTGGCAGTTCAGATGAGTAGCGTGATTTTCTAATAAAACTCTGCAGCAAAAATAAGGGTGATAATGAGATGTCCTGTTAGGACATTTTTTTTAATATGCTTTGGTTAAACCAAGACATTAGTTCTAACATCAGGATAATTATAAGTATCATAGATAATGAGCTGTGTTATTGATTACTGCCCTTTTGTAACCTACTGTGGTTAATTTAGACTGTGTACACAAATTGAACAATTTAAAATGTAGGAAGCAGACGTGGTATCTAAAAACATGCTTAATATTTTATTACTTCACCTCTTCTTAAACAATAGCAAAAGAAGACCAAAAGTGTCTACAAGTTTCATTTGGTGAAATCCACACATTCTTAAGTGCTAAGGTACAACCCTGTGGGACTTTAGACTAGCCCAAGAAGTCTTCAGATTTAGAGCTGATCTTCTGTGGTGAGAAGTCATCAGTTTAGAAGACCAGAATATGAAGCATTTGTTGCATAAGGTGCTTGTTACTCCTTGAGTTCAAAGACTTTTCAGCTCTATTGAAACTTTTATAAAGTGAAGCCTTTGCATAAAGGAATATATCTCTACATAAGAAGTATGTGAAGAGTCTTCTGGAAGATGCAGACTTGCACGTACAACAAGGGTATTGATAGTAGAAATACGAGAAAGACTCTTAGAGCCCAAACACAGAATGGTTTCAGAGACTGAAATCCAAGGTACACAAATAGATGCAAGATAATAAAAGATTATCTGGAATTAAACCGAAATTTGTTCATGTGTTCTTTAACTGCCTTAAGTTGATCTGGGTTGGTTTTAATTGTTTTTTTTCCACCTCATCCCACAGCACACTGGCCCCTCTCTGGTAAGAGTGGTAGTGATGAGAGGACCATCAGAGGTACCTTAGCCAGCCCTGGAACTCCTGGAGAAAGAGCTGGGAGTAGCCTGTGTGGAGACACCCCTGGGTAGTGGTGGTTACAAAACCACAGCTGGGGTAACCCCAGTCCAGAAGGGCTGTCAGGGTCCAGCCCAAGCCCTGCCCACAGCCAAGCCTGGCCCTGTCCTGAACCCCATCCCAGTCTCTGGACTGTGTTCCCTATTTTTTCTTTCCTGCGTTATAGTTAAGTTTTAGTGTTTATTTTACATGCATTTATTGTTACTACATTATGGCCTGTATCTCACAGTAGCTTTTAAAAGACAGTGCTGTGGTACCCACTGCCTTCTTTTATGGCAAATAGTTTTAATTAGAGAAGGAAAGTAGTACCAATATTTGTCTACCAGCATAGTAGTTCTGCGTCTTTCATAGGTACTTACAAATACCAGCTGGCTGGTAATACCAGGTTAACAAGGGAGTCCAATATGAGGTAGGCAAGTATAACAATTATGGAAATCCCAAGTTAAAGTTTTTCTTATTGGTTCTTCTTCTGTATCACTACTCTTGGAGCAAGCGAGGCTATTTAATGACTTCTATTTCTACCCCAATAATTCTATCCTGTGGAATTAAAATTGATTTTCTGTTAGCTCCTGAAGATCCAGTGTTGGCTTTCTTTTCTCTGATGTAAAGCCAAGCGAATTCCATGGAGCCTCTCCATAAACTTTAGTGGACATTAAGTCAACACCTAAATATGCACCAGTGACAATGACAGAAAACAGGGACAGCAGCACTTTGATTATCAGTGGGGAATCTCAGCATAAGAAAGCAATGCCAAAGTCTTTCTATATTCTAGCTGTTGGGAAAGCAAGAGGCACGCTGTGAGCTGAAGGTATTTGTTGTTAACGAACCATCTCTGTAGCTTAAAACACAAACTTCTGTAATGAAATTACACAATCGGCAGCAATGAGATGGAACTGCTGCCTGAGTAAACCTGAACAGCCAGCCAAATCCCCCATTGTGCTTTCCTCCTGCTATGCCAACAGACTAGCGAGACAACTGAAGCCCATGCTGCCTTGCCACGGAGCCATGCCACATTCAAAACTTCCCATTTTCTCTGTGTCCAGTCTTTTTGGGTCATGCAAGGAGTCTCAACAAACCAAGTTCTCTGCCATTAGAGCAACACCAGATGTTTTTCATTCATACATATCTCAGCTAGGAGTCTTTTGTGCATTAAAGTGACTGCATGGTGAGATTTTGCACCATCATAAAACCACATTTTCTTCAGAACTGCATGGAATGCCCCATGCACCTTAAGAGTGATCACATACAGAGCTGATAACTGCTGATGTCAGCTCCTTCAATTAAAAGGAAAATATTCTTTTAATTTCCTAAAAATGCCTGAAATTTCTGGACTGAAATTTAGATCAAGTTTTTATGTACTGAAAAAAAAAATCACAGGTTTTAAGTTAGATTTCATTCCCTGGTTATGAACAAATGAAAAAAAACCCCAAACCTTTTGGCTTATCTTCCATTTCCTAGGGGGAAATAAACACCCAAACCCCCATGTATATCTACTAGAATAACTATTCATCTTAAAAGGAAAATTTCAAAAGGTCTGTTTTGATTCTTAATACATACAAATAAAAGATCATATATTTGATACATAAAGCTAAGCTCTGAGATTTAAACTATATGCTCTTTGGATCCAATAATTGATCACATCTATCTGTAAAGCACCAGACATATAAACACCAAAGTAGTAATTGGATCTTTTGCAGGACTTACAAGAATGGGTTTGGTTTTTTTACTTTTTGTTCTTATCAGCTTAAGCGGAATGAAAGACAGAATAACTTAATTGCTTTCAGATAACAAAGTGCATGTTGTCACACAAAACACACATATTTAAA
Organism: Neomorphus geoffroyi; assembly: GCA_033558235.1. Taxonomy (NCBI): domain Eukaryota; kingdom Metazoa; phylum Chordata; class Aves; order Cuculiformes; family Neomorphidae; genus Neomorphus; species Neomorphus geoffroyi. The sequence continues at coordinate 71,486,353 of JAUMJM010000005.1, read as the reverse complement.
TGAAACACCTTAAGAAAACGTAAGGCTATCTTGTTTAGTTGTTTTTTTAATAAAATTCTTTCAATGATTTGGACTCCTTCTTCCTGCATGTGGGGACCAATTTGACCCTCACAGAAAACTGTGGCAGAACATCTTGTATCTATGAATGAGGCCTGGACGTACATAAGATAAAGACTGTCTTGTTTGGCAAGATGAGAACTGTATAATTGTTGATATGGTTCATAAAATGCAAACAAATAAAACTGCTATTCTTAAGGCATCACAGCTTTTTGTAGGGTTTTTACTTCTCTGAGCATAGAAAGCAATCTTCTTTCTCTCCTTGTTCATTACCTACATCACACATTCTCTGATAGATGACCTTTTAAAAATATTGATAATGCCACCATGGCTACTGTCACCTGCCAGAGGGACTGCCTAATTTGACAGGAATGAAAGATTTGCCATGACTGACACAGTAAATAAATTTTGTGAGAAGAACGTGAATGTATGTTTACTTTGGCTTGAGGCACACTCTTGTATTTCAAGTGAATGCTATATGAAGCAATGTTCAGTACTTTCAGCAGGTTTGTTTTTTTTGTCAAGTCCTTCTGAGACTATTGTGTCCTGGAAAACATGTCTGCGCCACAAACAAATGCTAGTGACATGGCATGGATTGTTAAAGCGAAATTTCTGAAAATCCATCACTAATTTGTGTGTATAGTCTTAGTGAGCCTGATACTGGAACTGGCTTTTGCTGGATAGTCAATGACCTGCTGATAGGTGAACAATTAAGAGGCATTAGTGTTTGCAAAAGATAGTCTGTAGGAGAAAACATGGCTGTATGCCTTGTTGGTAGTGGAGTGAGAGAAAAGTATATGTAGGTGAGAAACTAGGACAGGAGTAAATGTAGGTGAAAAAATAGGACAAGAAACTATAGACAGCAATTTTGCACTGATATAAATGATGATAAAAATTAACCAGCCAGGCTTCCTTTTATGTTTTTCTTCTATTTTTCTTACCACCATTAAAGTTACATGGGCTGCTAAACTTATGATCCTGATACAAATTAAATGGGCGGCAAAAACTCTGTTAGAAGCATCCACCAACTGAAGTAGTTAATTTGTCAAGACTAGAATAACTTTCAATAAACACACAAAACAGAATACAAAATCTCAGAAGCTTCTATACATAGGCAATCATTTCAATCAAAGTGCATCTAATATATCCTTTCCTGAAATGGGACTAATTGATACTGAGAGAGCAGAAGTTTCAGGTCATTACAGTAAGAGAGATAGACGAAATATCAAGAAATAGCCTCAGCCTCACTTTAAATTCATCTTTACAAATACTAACCAAATCACTTAATTCTACATGCTGCTGCTTCCTATAGTAAGCTTTACTGCATCAGCTTTGCACCACCCAAGGGTAATCTTTTGGACAGATGAAGCTTTTTTAGTGAATATGTACTAATAAAACTGTTCAAAGTGACACTTGGGCACTAGAAAATCTGGTGAAGATGTTATTCCTAGATCAAACAAATTGATATTGCATGGCAATTATTTATGCTTTGTTCTGAACTCTACATGGTGCATTATAATCACATATGATGTTTTGCAGTATATCGTCACTCGAGGTAGTCAGCAAAGGGATGGGCTAGAAATAGTACGGGTCACCTTCACACCATATGTATAATTTTATTATTACTTACTCCACTTTCTACTTCTTGCTAAACTAAACTTTCTTGCTTGCTTCTTGCTTGCTTCTTGCTTGCTAAACTTTCTTTAGATGTTAGAATTGCTGTCAGAAGAAGAGCACAGCACAAGCTCCTTATGCTCACCAGCTTCTCCCACCATCAACAAATGACAGCAATTACTAAGTACATGCCAGAACGTTAATTCTACCCCTACTGGGAGCCCCAGCACATGTGCTTCTTTAGCTTCATTTTCTACACATGCAGTGATCAAAAGAGAATCTCAGTTTCTAAGACTAACTTCCTTTCTTAAAGAAAATCAACCAGGGAGGCAGATGATGAGATTATCAAAGGAACAAATAACTAGGTCTCCAAAATACTTGAACTATTCTCCTTTGATGTGCCAGTGTGGACAAAATAAAGGCCATATGAGATAGTTCAGCAGAAAAGACACAGTACAGCATAAGATCCTCACGGTTTCCACTCACATATAAACATAACTGACTAAATGCATACACATATATATGGATTTGAAGGCAAGCAAGAAAGGGTCAATATGTTGTCCTACATTTTTTAGGATCTTTGATGTAAAGAAAGAATAATCAGATGTAGAACTGTAGAAACTGGATTTTTAATTTTCCAGCAATGTTAACGTTCAGCTATTGTAAGAATATTTGACATAATGGAAACCACCGTTCTCATTAGAATTCTATTATTTCATATGTTAATAGAAAAATTAAAAATAAATAAAATATTCTTTGGGCAGCGTTTTCCAAAGAATTCAGCAGTGGCCTAACTGACTAGGTGACTTCAGGAGAAGACAGTTGGGTTAGACCTTTGAAAACTACTCCACTTACAGCTACCCTTTATTACCTTCTCACAGCAGCATGCAGGGACTGAAATCCTGGCCCTACATACTGTGCAACAGGAATTTACCGCTGACTTCACCAGAAACAAAATGGGTTTTACCATAGTCCATTCATGTCGATGGAAATAATGAGACAAATATAAGGAAAATCCAGTTACCCTCCTTAATCACAGCTTTCTTCAGGAGAGTCTGAGAAAATCAGGGCAAAAACATGGATATTTTGCTGAATCAACTGATTTAAGAAAGCAGATTTGTTAGCTTTCTTTGTGCTTATGTTTGTTTGTTGCTTTTTTTGTGTTGTCATATGGGAAAAACAAAACAGAAAGAGGTGGAGAAATATTTGAATGGTTGATTTAGAGTCTGTTTTAATTCTGGTCTCTCAAGAGACAGGGACTGCAGGCAGTCTAAATAAAAGTGTCACAGAGAGGGATGGGATGAGAAGGAGAATGAAGTTCACTTCAGGAAAATTTCAGTATTGGCTGTTTGACTGAAGAAAACTCTTACCATACTCGGCCAGAAAAGGACTGCTACAACTGCAAAGTAGCAGAGGAGAGAGCACTGCTGAAAAGAAGGATTAAACCTGGAATATTCAGGAAAACACGTTTTGGGGAAAAAGAAATCAAAGCTTGGGGAAAAACAGCCTGACTTACATTTAAAACTCAAAGATGTTCCTCAAGCGAAAGATGCTCTTTGAGGGGGAGAAAGAAATTGGTCTGGCTCCACTGAGAGTCAGCCTCTGATTTTCCCTGTCCCCCATGCTCAGGTATGACAGAGCCACCTGCCTAGGAGCACATATCCGGGGCAACTAGCAAAGGAGGGATTCCCGCAGGCCAGGACTCACAGACAACCCTGCTAACACAGGGCAGTGATGTCTAGGAAGCCCTGAACTGCAGCCCTGTAGAGGTCATCAGGCAGGAGCAGGCGTATCACTTTTATCAGAGAGATCGCTTACACTGTGATAATCTGTCACTGACTGAAAACATAATTGTTTGCATAAAGTAGGTTTTCTACCAGAATACTATGAGATGGACAAATATCAGTTTCATAAAGGCTTGTGGGACATCTAACACTATGAAAGCTTCTAGAAATTGCCAGTTCCCAACACTTATACTGCAGCAAAGCCAGGCCTGTTCAGTGCTCGCTCATTTGTCGACAGGTGTGAGTAGTGGTCAGGTAGGTCCCTTACTACTCCCCATCTGCAACAGAGATGTAAGGAGAAGGAGACTGCATTAGGAAATGCTTGTACATTACATCTTACAATGCTTGATAGCATGCAGTAAAGTAATCGACTTTCAATTAACCGATAAGAAACATGAACACGTTTTTTAAAAAGTACAAAGTAACCAATAGATATGAGCAGCTCCTAGTACCATTATGTCATTTCTGATCAGGTGGAACCCAATACTCTTACGCAAACAAAATAGGTTGAGTTAGACTAGGTAATTTTTATATGTTATATATCTACAATATCACCCATAATGAACCCGAGAAAACTCTAAATGCAGAGTTTGCTTGCATAGATCCTGACTGCAACATTGTGTTTTTGCACAAGACAATGGTATCGTCTTCATATAGTATCATCTTCAATGGTATCATCTTCCTATTTGTCAAAAATGATAATAGTAATAAATTGCTAACCGAGCACTATGTACACTATGTAGCCCCTCTTACATGCTCTATCTCAGAGATAAGTGGCCAATTCTAGATTTCTCTTAAACATGAACTGCCCAAGTTAGGAATTTCTTTCTTATTCTAATAATTTAGGATTAAAAAAATCAAAATAAAAAGACTTATTTAAAAAACTAAAATTTCAGAAACCTTGTATATCACAATACTTTGTTCTGGATCAGTTTAGTACTATTTATTCAGCATCAAGAACTTGGTGCTTATATGTTTTTTCATATGCTAGGTTCTTTGATCAAATGATATCTCCTATGCTGCATCATCTTATAGCACATTGGTTTCCCTCAGCCAGAGGACAAAGGTAGCATAGCCAGAAACCTTACATAGAATCATATGGACGTGAGGCTCCTAAATCGCAGCTGACTGGAGACACTCTGGTAGCTGCAACAAGTGAAGCTGACTCAGACAGAACTTTTAGCTTCAGTCCACAGAAAAGACAGCAAAACTATCATGTGGAAATTGTCATTTTTTCATAGAAAGTATCAACTTAAAAAGGGAACACCACATTCACAACAGAAAAACACAAGTTCTGATTAGCATTAACAATGATATAATAAATAAAACTGTAAAATAGTATGTCCCACTTTTTCTTCACCACACATATATATCTGCATCCTACCAGACATGTGGCTGCTGACCTTTTTATACAGCCTATATCTACTGGGACTATAGAACAAAGTTTACTGATGAGTCTTATTTCCTAGTGATGGACTATACAGTATCCCTGGTTTCTCCTCTTTGAGGAAGGACAGTTGCACATTGTTGTGATAAATGACGAGTTAACTTTTTTGCTTATTGGTTGCTGAATTAAGTTTGAGCAATCACTAGGAAATACACAAGTAGAACTATCAAAAATAAATGACTACCTACATTAGTACTGTTTTCTACTTTCAGATTTGTAACCTATTAATTACAAATCTCTTTAAGACTGCAAAACATTAATGTATCAAACCAATCAGAGTGATTTGTTTAGTTAATTTAGGACCTGAACTCTGTAAATGCCAAAGGAAAACCACTCTTGATCTATCTATCAAAAGACATTAGCTCTAGGAACATACCTTGCTGGACTAACTCCAGTTGACAATTACAGAATATATTTCACAATATATTTTAGTAGACAGACTCACTCAAGGTCTGGGAACAAATTCAGTGTTTCCTTATTTTTCTATTTATTTTTTTTTTCCCTCTGTAGCTCTATGTGTCGATTACCTATCCTCTTAACAGAATTATCTCACTTTGTCATTCATGTTATACTGTGTTTCTTATCTTCTTTAACTTCAGAATACCAACTCCACATTCACCTTTGGGTTACAGCACTAAATATCCATTTCAGATCCTGGGAATATCTGTAATGTAACACTCTGGCTCTGCCTCATTTTGTACTTTCACCCAAGGACCTACCGAAGCATTAAGGAAATCATCAACAAGTGCCCTAAAACAATCATTAGGCTATCTTAAGACATCATGTCTGATGAAACAGTAGGGACAAGAGTTGGGGAATATATTTTGTGGATGAATACATTTAAAACTGATATAGGGAATTTTCATATATTTAGTAGGTACCATGGCTAAAAAAAAACAGGAGAGAAAATCATACTTTTCTCTCCCTCTTTCCAACAGCAGCATGACAGGAGAACAAGCAGAAGATTTTTCTCAACTCTGAGCATCCCTTGGACTAAGCAAGAATTTTTGGTGAAACAAAAGACAAACTATCCTTGCTTGCCCCATGCATGACTGAGGGAAAACGCCAGTAAAGTCAGCAGAGGGCTCTCCGTTGCCTCAGCAGACAACAGATGCAAGATGGTGACACAAACACTCTAAAAAAAACCATGTTACTGTAGTAACAGTTTACTTTGTGTGTGTGTGCTTGTGTATATATAGAGATAGGGGAGGAAGAAGAGAGATTCAAAATTACATAGTAAAGCCAATGATTTTAGGTGCTTCTCATACCTGACTTTATTTTCTTTAATATAAGTTTAAATTTAATCTCAGGAAAATGTTAAAGAGAGAAAAAAAAACCCTTTGGTCTTAAAACATGCTAGATGCCTCGCAGCTTTTACTCATTTTTAATGAAATTGTTTTTAACATATTTTAGACATTCTTTAAGTTACATGAATATAATTTAGGGGTGTAATACTAGACTTCCCATTTTGAAAAATCTTTGCATCAAAATAATACTTGGACTGCTAAAATTTGTTGTCCTGATTTTCAAAGATACTAAACACATATTTATTCACCTTGGAGACAGAGGGCAAAGTCAGAATCGGTTGTGAATAACAGCAATTATGAAGAACAGACCACTTATTTATATGCCTAGAAATAGATGGCAATTTAAATTAAATGTAGGTACCAACATTTGAAAATGTCTTGGATCACAAACATGAAAAAGACTCTAGGGATGTCATTAACTGAATTGACCTCTTGTGCACATAATTGGCACTAAGGCCAAAAAAGCCAACAACTGTAGTTTTGCAAATTTAATTTAGTAAGGACAATATATGATAGTTTTGTTATGAACCTCTGATTATTATGAGAACACTGATTGCATGGCCTGTTTCCTTAGAAACTAACGAAAAGGCAACATGTTCTGTTGACTTTCTATTATAAATTCATAACATCATCTTCCAACTCTATGTCATAAAGAATTTATGTAGGACATTAATCATGCAAGACCATTAAATTGTTATCTCATTTCAGTGATAATTGTTTACTGCTATAAATGGTTCATGTTTTGTTCCAGCAGTTGGACTGTGACTAAAATGTATCCTCAAAGCTGTGTTGGCAAAGAAGATTAACTTCTTCAGGAAGAAGGAGCTATGAAAGTAGGGGAGTATTTTATTATTGCATATGAGATAATAAGACTTAAAAAACTGTGTAATTCAATCACCAATTGGATCAAATGAAGCAGCCAATCAAGAAACAATTCTGGAAGATCCTCATGTTAATAATGTACCTAACTTCTTTCCCAAAATATAACGAACAGGGCATAAAACATTTTCCTTTCTATAGTTGCTTAAAACAATGTAGCATGTAAACCAAAATGTAATAAAATTGAACTACAAAATGTATGGAATTATGTGGAAAATACAGACTGCAAAAAAAATGTCAAGCATTTACAGAGAGGAATAAAAAAACAACAAACCTGCCCGCCAGCATAACTCAGCTGATCAGAGTTATGCTGTGCAATGCAATGATTTGTAACCTGCTTTTAGATTTCCCTGTTGACTCCTGTGTGGAATAAGAATGGGATCAATTTAAACTAGTCCTTTAATCCCAAGGGTGCCATCATTAATGTTGCTGTCTGTTACTGCTTTCTAAATGGAACCCAACGATATATTTTTCTGTAGCGAAGTGTCTACTTTATGAGCATAATAAATAGCAATGGCCCTTTAATGACAACTTTAGCTTTGGCCATTATGGTACATTTTAAGTGCTTAAAAACACTAATGGGAGCTATACAGTGTTAATTATACTTAAGATATGAGTGCTGTACACAAGAACTACTGCAACATTAAGTAAAACACTTCTGCTAATCCTAATTATAGCCTGTATAGAAGAGATAAGAGAAATCAAGTGCTCCTTCTACAGCAAGTTCTTAAAATAGCAGAGACAGGAAGGACAAATTGGCTGGAAAAACACTGGAAGTACACCATTTATATAAGCAGCTACTTGCATGAGTTCTGCTGAGCAGAAGCAGATATATATATATCTCCTGGCCTTGTAATCAGCCCTGTACCAGGCTAATCTGTGCCCTGTCAAAGCCAGCTGGGCTCTGTATAAACATGGATCAACACACAGACATTAATCTGAAAGAGTGGGCTGGAGAGTTTAAGAATACAGGGGTGAAGGGCAGACGGAACAGGAAAGTCTAGATTCACCTTGACTAACTCTATGCATTTAATTCTGGTGCCCCAGTTAAGAGGAAAATTGCTGGGCCATTTTTAAGCCCATTATATTTCCAGGCGTGATATAGACTTTCCTATAGCAACTATTTGTTCCTGCTTATCTCCACGGACCACAAAAGAAATCTAAGGTGACTATGCTCCACTTCAGGCAACTCAATAAAATGCCTAAAACTAGGTAAGGGATTCAATTGGCCTAACTGCTTCTGATAAATAGTGTTCACATCTTAGCTAAATGGTTAAGCATAAAGAACTTCCCACTGGCTTATACAAGTTCAGGGACTGCATATTTTGACTTTTCTGAAGTATTTCAGCAGGGGCAGACAGGGAGTAGAAATAAGGAAATTTCTAGAAAAATGGAAGTAAAATTAATTCAGATAAAGTCCACAAATACTTCAGACTTGGGCTCTAGTCCTAATGTTGTTCAAGTTAAAATGTCTGTATGATAGCACTGACCTTTGCTTGTCTCTGGTTTTGGATTGACTCTGCTTGATTCTCAGGTATCTGAAAGGAAAAATCAATTAAATGAAGATTCCTGTTTTTAGATACCTGCTCTGTCCTTTTCTGGAGAACTTCTGCACAGCAGTTTACAACACAGCACTGGCGACAGCTTGGTTCCGGACTGGTATATAAGCGATCCTAGAAGCCTGTATCTACCAGGAAAAATAGTCACCTTTAACTTCATAATGCAGACAAAAGAAGGCAAAACTCTGAGGTGGATGATCTTTTTTTGCTATCAAAATTACACAGGAAGAGGAGCATGGCTGCCTGACAATTGCCTGGCATCATTACAGTTGGTAAAATTTCTTGCAGTATAGCACTTTACCCAAGTTTTGATGACGTGTTCATCCCTGGCCTAGAACTTGTGACAACAGATCACAACCAATTCAACTCCTGCATTAAGCAATCTCTGCAACTAGAAAACAATAGATAAGGCCAACTTAATAGTCATTACATACTGCGCTAACAATTCTAGATGCATATAAAGTGATTTACAGTCTCTGCAAGAAATAAATGCAATTATTGCTGGAACTATGTAAAAAACCCATCTTCCGTGAGCCCATGGCCATCCAAGGATATATAAACAAATGATATAGCTGTACAGAGAAAATTATAAAGCAACCCTCTTTCAGAAGGTTGTGAGAATCTAGCAGAAATAACTGAAAAGCACAGAAAGGGAACATGTTCAATGAAAGCACATTTTAAAATATATTGTGCTGCTCTTTGACATGATACAGTCCAATGGCTTACTGTTCCAACACACTTATATTCGAGGGTTGAGTTGACATCAAAAAGAGCATAAACCTAGAAACTTCCTATTATCCAAGTACTCCAAGCCTTCAGCCACTTTCCTAGTTTGCAAATTAAAAACGGGAAGCTCAGCACACTGCTGAAGTACTGACTGGATCACTAGCAAGACCTAACTGGTCCCTCTCTTTGTCATTCAAATATACGTTCAGTAAGCTCCATTCCTATTCACACTTTTGGTAACAACTGTATCCTATTTACTATGTCCCTACTCAGCACATTAAATGCTATTTTCAGGATAACAGTCCCTGTTAGTCTCCTTCTTTTATGAAAGGTTCACTGAAGTTATCAGCAGCTCTGTAATCAGAACAAAAAGAGACCTTGGTTCCAGAATAAAAACAGAAAACCACAATCTTCTGAAACTATGTGGCTTGAAGATAGGTCAGTCAGGTTTTCATGGCTACAGATAAATGGTTTATCTGCAAGTTCGACAGCACTTCCTTGAAGGGAAATGACTGAAGAATTCTTAAATTTAACTAAGAGAAAGAAGGGAAGGGAAGGGAAGGGAAGGGAAGGGAAGGGAAGGGAAGGGAAGGGAAGGGAAGGGAAGGGAAGGGAAGGGAAGGGAAGGGAAGGGAAGGGAAGGGAAGGGAAGGGAAGGGAAGGGAAAAGGAAGCCACTTCAGACATAGACACGTGAATGTTTGCAACATGCATTTTAAGGAAAATATCGCTAGGGCCTGAGAAAATGATGGTCATATGCTAAGGTAATTCAAGGCTGCCAGACAAAGGCAGTCTCCACATGCACAGACTCATGACCTGATAGTATAACAACATGCAACAGGGGAAGAATCAGAAAGTAGCAGTTCTGAGAAAAAGAAATAGACAATAAAGATTATTGCATACTTTTTTTTCCTCAGTCTTGGTAATCATGGCAGTGACCTCTTGGGTAAAGCACAGAAAGTCTTACAGAAGATGTGTTACAAGTATTAATTAAAGCTTTTATAACATTTTGAATACAAAGCCTTTTGAAGACAGAAAGTATTACACCATGTTATTATTCTAAATAATAATAAAAAAAGTTCCAATATCCCGTAGAAATTGTATTGCATCAGCCTTGATTTAACACTGAGAAACAATGCATGTTTAGCATCTTACAGATTCATTCACATTAAATATTCAAACAAAGTGTTCTTTGAAGAATCCTTACCAACTCATAATGAGTCTTTTATAAACTGCAAAACTATGAAAGCTGTACTTCCTTTGCCATCTTTATAGATCTACTTTTCAAAAACACTTTCTTCCTCTTCAGATAATAATAGATTTCCTTTTTGTACTTGAGATACAGCACAGGAAAGAGTGCAAATATTTTGACCATCGCAATCTGATATTCCACACCATCTTGACAAGATGTCAGAAATCATTTTCATAATCTGTAATACACCTAGGAATATTTTTGTAAAATCTTTTTGACACATAGTTTGTTACTGATGTTGTACTTTCTTTGGTAGGATTTCTACAAGATTGTCAATATTTATTTTGACATGGTTAGGTAAATCCTCTTATAAATACAGAGAATATATGCCCATTCCCTAAATTGACATTGACAATCCATAATATTTAAATAATATCAGCATCACCAATTTACAGTGTAGAGTATATTCAGTAGGCCTGCTGCACAGGGTTCAGAATAATTAACATATAAAGTTACTCTTGCCATTTTGCTCCTCTATTTATACTAGAACTCATTTTTGCGCCATCATATTTCAGAAGTAATGATGCAGAATTTGGATTTGACAATGATTCAGGAATGAGCCAGACAGTAAATTATCTGCAGGGACTCACAGACCTCTCTGTAATATCTGCCCACCTGGGCATCACTCCAAGCAACTGCATTTTCATGTCACTCAAGAGTGCTGCCTGCAAGTTGGAGTGCCAACCGATTTGTATTGCAAATGATACAAATTGTTTCATTCATAAGAGACAGAATTCATCCTGATAAAGTCACAGGCAGTAAGGGAGCAGATGCAGTACCAGCCTCCACCTGCAGCCCCAGCCCAGCTCTATGGGGCCTTGAAGGAAGATGTGAGCTCTGCTTGCTAGACCATGCCCCCAGGTCCTTGGAATTTAACCCCTGCTGTACAGTTGCTGATAGATGGAAACAATGCTGGTGAACAAAGTTAACAGACAAGACCATGGAACTTCATCAGAAGTTTTAGATACAAGGAAGAAATTCTTTATGATGAGGGTGGTGAGGAACTGGAACATGTTGCCCATAGAAGCAGTGGACACCCCATCCGTGGAAGTGTTCGAGGCCAGGTTGTATAGGGCTTTAAGCAACCTGATCTAATGGAAGATGTCTCTGCTCATGGCAGGCAGGGTTGGACTAGATGAGCTTTAGAGGTCTGTTTCAAACCAAACCATCATATGATTCTATGATGGTAAGTTACACCTGACACCTGCTGAACTACAGGGTCAGCACATTACTTGGAACACTGTGGATATATAAGGGTACTGATACACCATCTGCCTCTGGGGGTAATCCCAATTTAAGAAACTGCTGTTATTGTAATTAAGAGTTGTAATTCACCATCCTTTCAGTTGTGTCCATCCATTTGAAGTACTGACCAGTAAACTGACACATCAATACATATCTTTTAACTTGTATATATATATATACACACACACGCACATCTTAGTATTCTGTTTTGTCCATAATCTGAAGGATTATTTGTATACAGATCATTCCAGATTATGTATTGACACAAATAAGGAAGTGGTGAACTGTCTAGTCTGCAGATGCATCCAGAGAGAAACAGGATGCTGGTTTATGCTTGCTTTCTACCTAGAGGAAACATCTATGCAATCAGTACGACGTTAAGAAAGTGAGAGAGGCAGAAGCTAGGAGGAGCTCACAGGAATAAGAAGAGATCAAGCTTCTTGAAACACCAACATTGCTGGAGAAAGTAGTCTTAGTTTCTGAAAAAGGACATCTGTCTACTGCTTGCTTAACTGAGATCACAGAAACAGGTCTCCTTTGTGCACTTTCTTGTAAATAAAGAGGTGCTATCAGTCTCCCAAGGGTTGTATTTACTTTACAATTTCATGAAAATAAAAGTAATGGACTGAGATGTCTTTTCTCTGGTAAAACTTCTGTGAGAAAGGCACAAATCGTCTGTGAGGTATTAAGTGCCCTCAGTGTCTTCACCTGCTCGAGTCAAGTGGAGTTTCTGGCATCCAGCACTACACAAGAATTCCACAGTATCTTAAGGCATTCATTCTGCACAAATAAACTTTTGGCTAAAGTCTTCCCCAAATAGACAGACTATGACTTATAACCTTCATCTTCTCCCGACCAGTGACACTATTGTGCTTAGTATGTACTATCTGAAACATCATAGAAGTGAGTTTGAGAACTAGCAAAGGATATTTGAATGAGACTTCTAGAATGAATTATAACTTGGCAGGCAAATAGCTTCTCTCTCTCTCTCTCTTTCTCTGTCCATGCCACACCTGGATTTTATCTTGAATTGTGTCTGTTTTCATGTCAAGGATGGCTTTAATTTTGGTGAAATTTAATCAGTGAAAATGTTAATACAGATTTCTGATAATATTTCTGAGTTAGTGATGTCACCATTTTTCAGCAGCCTTTTGGCTATCATCAAAACTAACAGCAAAGAGAAGTTAAATAATGTATGAAAAAATATTAGTTCATTAATAATAAACAACCGTCCTTTGAAGGAGTCATCTTAAAGCACATAAAAATACTTTTTATTCTAGAACACTGTTGATCACTATAGACTTTATCTAGCAGCCACCACAAAAATGTCTCAGAGAGTTCCCTCTTCTAGAATGTTGTGCCAAGACAAAAATGGCAAGTCCAGATTTTCTTTTTATACTGTTCCAGTCAATAGGCTTCCCTTCAAGTCTGGTCTTTTGTGTTTACAATAGTTGGTGCAGCACTTTGTACACTTCTGAGTATTAATGGCACTACTTTCTTACGTTTGTGGCCTAACCTTGAACACCCTTGAGGTACTATATATTGAGGTACTGTTTTGTCAACACCAGATTTAGCTCCTGTAATATAGCAGAAGAGGACAGAATTTCTTTAGTTTATTCTGGAACTAAGAAACAAAATTTGATAATACTTAATGCTCACATTTAAAAATTATTTATAAAGCATAAAAAGATCACTTGTACATGCTACGAGCGTGTTAAAACCCGAGTATCATGCATTGCATGTAGGTACAATATACTATTGCTAATGCATGATTAGTTAGAAATCTTTATAACAGTAATATTCGAGCGATATTTTATTAAATCATACATTAGATTTTTACTAAACCTTCAAAAAGATATATTAATATGCCTTTGAATCATACTATGTTCAAAATTTCAAAGTTGTCAAGTGTTGAATTTGGACCACAAATTAAATATACAGCACCACTCCCAAAAAAGTCAGATTTTTTCAGATCTCATGGGTCTGAAATCAGTCAAAATGCCCACCTTTTCAAAGTTGTAAGGTGAAAAAAAGGAGGATTGATTTATTGCTGCAACTTTCCTAACTGTGAATCAGCACCACAGAATGGCTGATGTTGGCAAGGACCTCTGGAGGTCGTATCATCCAATCCTCCTGTTCAAACAAGGTCACCCAGATCCAGTTGCCCAGGACTGTGTCCAGGTGGCTTTTGAATATTTCCAAGGACTGAGACTGCACATCTCTAGGCAACCTGTGCCAGTACTCTGTCATCCTCATAAAGAAAAAGGGTTTCAGTTTGTGTCCATTGCCTCTGGTCCTGTAAGTGAGCACTACCGAACACAGTCTGGGTCCATCTCTTTACACACACCCTTCAGATATTCATATACATTGATGAGGTGTCATGTCCCGTTCCCTCCCCCTCTCCTCCCAATTCTCTTGTCTAAGCTGAATAGTCTTAGCTTTTGCAGCCTTTCCTCATAGGAAGGATGCTCCATTCCCTGAACACTATCGGGTGCCTTTCACTGGGCTCTCTCCAGTATGTTCCTGACACTCTTGAACTGGGGAGCCCAGAACTGGAGACACCAGATTTAGCCTCACCAGTGTTGAAGAAAGAGGAAAGACCTGCTGGTAGTACTTTTCCTAATGCATCTCTCAATCCCCTTAGCCTTCTTTACAGCAAGGGCACATTGCTGGCTCACACTCAATTTGGTGTTTGCAAAGACCCCCAGGACGCTTTCTGCAAAGCTGCTGTGTAGCTGGCAGGCCCCAGCATATATTGGTGCATGAGGTTGCTTCTCTCTAGGGGCAGGATTTAGCACTTCACTTTGTTGCACTTCATGAGGTTCCGGTCAGCCTATTTCTTTAACCTGTCAAGGTCACTGTGGATGGCAGCATGACCCTCTGGCACATCAGCCTCTCCTCCCAGTTTCATGTCATCAGCAAACTTGCTGAGGGTACGCTCTGCCCCATCATCCAGATCATTAAGGAAGATGTTAAACAGGACTGTACCTGCTGCTTATCCAGCCCATACATCATCTTGTCCATGAAGATCTTATGGGAGACAGTGTCAAGGCCCAGGTAGACAATATTCACTGTTGAATCAATACATTTCTGCTACCAAATGTGCTGCTGAAGTTGATCGCAGACTCTTCCCTGCCCAGATGCCCGGGGAAAACACAACATTCTTGCCTACTGAAATTTCAATCTGGATTACTTGGAATTGGCTGACTGACAAATTTTGTTTACTAGGGTGAAGCTATAATGAAGTAATTCTTTACAAACTAGTTGGACCTACTCCTTCTCACTCAAAAAGGTAATTACAAGGCCTGGTAATTAATTGCTATTTCTATTCATAGAAATGGAAATTACTAGGGTCTTTTTTTTTCTTTTTCCAGTTTTACAAGTGGAATGCAGACAACTTTGTGTCTGAGAGAGATCAGACGCATATGCTTGCCAGACCTCTCATCTTGTATAATATATTATCTGTGTTCCAGCTAAGCTGACTGCATTTTTCTCTGTTGGCATTAGTTTACATTTCATTTTTCCCATCATGTCAGGATACACCACTGCGTCCAAAGAGCAACACCAGCTTTCAAAGATTTCTTCAGTTACCCTTTTAGCTCTCTCAAATGTCTGATGTCTGTATCTTATAATAAAAATCGTAGATGATAAGCTTGTACTGTTATCTTGTTTACTTCTTCAAAGCTACATAGCCAATGAATTTCTTTCTTTGTCTCATCATACGTCCCACAAGGGAACTGACTGTTTCTTCTGTAGAGGGTAATTATTTACTGCTTACTATGTGTCTGTTGTATGCTTTTTTCTGTTCTATCACATACTACATTGTAGTGCCTTGTCAGATTGCTCTATGCTAGCTGTAATACCAGCCTTGTAACAAAATATGTGCTCTTATCCTGGATAAAATCTGGTTCATTTCTGGAAAAAAATCCTGAGGATACCCTGTGCTGGAAGTGACAGAGCCTGTTGAATTCCAAGACTAAAGCTGATAAATGAGTATACCACAACAACAGGCTACGCTGAATCTTGGTTATGAGGATCACTTGAGAGAGATGACACTGGTCCTAATTAAATGTTCATAAATATCATTAACTACAGAGAGCCTTTTCAGGAAAGCTAAAAAAGCATAGTTTTTTGATGTCCGCTTCCTTAGCAAAACATGCCTGTATCTTTTCTTTTTTACATAGTTAACATCTCTTTTCTTCTTTTCATCTATTTTAACTACAGATTCCTCTTGTAATATATTTCATACATATCTGAACACATTTTACCATGAAAAACACTGCTTTTAAGTGTTTTTTCCTGAGGCTACATTGATGCAGATACACTGGTAAATTAAATAGATTCAAAATATTTCTATGATAGAAATGATATTTAATGTCTTAAGCCTTTTGTTTGTTTTATGGTTTTAACAGACTTCTGCTCACCCAAGTAGAGGGAGTTAAAATGAGGAGGCCGTATTGCCACTGGGCAGAATATGGGAGTTCTGAATGTACTAGGAGGGTTCAGCTCCACTCAGTAGTTTGCAGTCTGGGATATCCCTTCCAAACCTAAAAAGGCAGGCCACATTTTCCAAAGCATTATTGATAATATTTACCATCCCGAGTGCTCAATTTAAAAATTTATTGGGAATTTTGCTCCTAACTGACTAAGAAACATTTGAAAATGGAATGGAAACCCCATAGCTTTTATAATTTGTACACTAGTACCACGCATTTCTTATAGTGGATGCATTCTTCCTTTTATTGTTGATTTTTTTTTTTCTTCCTATTTCAAGTCACCTCTGGGCCGTACTGCTATGAGATAATTCAGCCCATTATTGAATTAAGTTAGATTTCTAGATATACTTTATCAATATGCATCACACAAAACTACAAAAGTAATTGCATATGTTCATATAGTCAAACTGTCTTTAGTCAATGCAAGGAATGAAGTTTTGCTAACGGCATTTTTTTCAATATAACCACTGTAAAGGTTGGGCACAGAACCAAGACAGTAACACACACTGTATCTGTCAGATCATGCAAAAAGCACCACCATAATTCTTACATTTCAACAGTTTTGTTCACTCTTGGAACTCTGCTAAATAACTACAAATGATTGTGGTGGAGGATAGACGTGTGGATGGATGGATGGATGGATGGGAATACAGATGGACAGCTCGTGGATAATAGACATCTGTAATGGAGCTTAGACAGTATTTTAATAAATCTGTAGTATGCAGAACCTGCACATTTCTGAAGAAACAGAAGAAAACAGTCAGCTGGCATATTGTCACAAGTCTGTTGAGGTGGAACTGAATGGAACGGTATAACCATCATGCACTGGGCACACTGTGACAGGTTATAGACAGTTGATAAAATGAAATTTTAAATAAAGGAGCAACCTTGTTCTATTGTATCCTGCAATTAAAGCCATTAGGCAAAGGGAAAACCATTTTGATTTCCACCTTTATGATTCTGGAATCTATCTCTTCATTGTGCTTATAAAATCTAATGTGTTATATATTTCACCATGACAAAACATAATTGATGTCATGAACAGTTTAAATTATTGCTTGTATAATGTATGCTTTTAGCAGAACTGTATTTATTATTGTAAAATTTCTGAAACTTCTTCTAAATTACCATGAAATGCATCACAGCGGAAGAAAAAGATTCATCAATGACAGAACCAGTTATTTGAAAGATTTTAACTTTCAGGTCGATTTCACAATACTTTCAGCTTCTTTCTTCTTTTTTTTTTTTTTAAGAGGGAAGGATGATAAAAAGAATAAGAGAAGAGAAGAGAAATACCCACTACATTTATGAAACTAGATAAAAGGAGCAATAAGCAGAATGTTTCATATATCAGCAATAAAAATTTAGATGCATGTCATTTCATGAAAATCACATTTTTAAAAAAGAGTAAGAAATTATTTTCATCATCAATATCAACACACACAAAAAATCAAGCCACTGCAAAACTAATTAGACAATGTTATTTTCTGCATTCATAGATGTGCCTAGCAATGACACATTATCACTCAAGCTTATGAACTGGATCATTAACTGTGCAGAAATGTTACATGAATTTGTGTATACAAGATTAAATGATGTACATTCTTGCAATGTTCCATATTCTATTATATCATTTTAGCCTCTCTTTTATCTCTCTGTCACTTTCAATGAACACTAAATTTGATACCATGTTTACAGATATTTTTCTTAAACTGATTAAACTATCAAAAGCCTGCATGATGAATTCCTTGTCCCCTTAGGACTAGAGTGTACATCGTGCAATGCCCTAAAATGCATTTGTATGGAATACTCACTCAATGTATTTTGCGCAGTTCTTTGGTCTCCCTTAGAAAGGCATCCTCATACCTCTCAGACTGACTGTTCTTGAGTATCATAAGCAAAATAAGACAGAAATTCATCAAAGATCATTCCCATATGGAACACTATTTCAGAGTGGGCTGAACTGCAAAAGCAAATGTGGGGAAAGAGGTAGGAAAAAGACATAATGACAAAGTTCATCCCCAAGTCCTCTAAATGTATTAAGAAGTGAAGTGATCATTTTAGAGATGAATGTCTGCATATTATATCCAGAGCACGCGGTCTAGTGAATAGCTGTAATGGTACTACATAATGTTTCCCAGTTCAACAGAAGAAAAGAGTGACAGGCTATGCTGTGATCTGTATAACCAAATGAAAAATATTTATAAAGCACATGAATTGAAATGTATTTTCCCACCAGTTCTAGTGTTTTGCTGGCTCCTGAGCAACTCAGAAATGCAACACACTGAACAGCTACACAGAGAGCAACTTGCCCAATGGAGATTGCTCAGGAGACTGCGATAGTTCTATTACCAACAAACCTTTCCCGGGCTTTTTTTACCTTGCCCCATACTATTCTGGGGAGACAATCCCAAACACATATAGGTTCATGCTTTAGTACTTCTGTAATAAGAGGCAGTAGTGTCAAATGAAGAATAAGATTAGTATCCCAGGCCTCAGAAAAGCAACTGCCCTAGTCCAGCCAAAACAATTAGACCATTTTCAGACACTTGTGTGTGAAACAAAGTACTATTCTGCACAGATCACCTCTCTTCTCATTAGTGACTGATTACATGACCAACCACAGCAATTCATTATCTAGAAAACAGATAACAGAAGGTATTTAAACTACTTGAAGCTTCTTTTTAATCAAATTTACAGCTGGGAATTAAAGAATTACAATTATACCATCAGAGAGATTCACAGACCACCAAAGAAGTCTCCAGACATCACACGGATCACTCTTGTTTTGGCAAAAAAACCAAGAAAGAATAAAGTGTAATGGCCACAGGAAAGATTTAAGGGCTGAATTTAGCCTACTGTGTGCACTGCAGAATAATGAGAAATCTGTGAAACACTAGGGAGAACAGCAGGAAATCATATCTTTACAGTACAGCTTCAGCAAGTTAATTATTATTAACAGGTACTGTTGACTGGGAAGATGTTTACATTTTATTTCATATGTAGCAAAATATAAAGCGGTGTAGTCACATTTAGATTGGCTACAGAAAAGAAGCTTGTTGCTGCCTGCACATACAACACATTTACATCCCATCTTCAGCTTCTTCTTCAATGAATAAAATACAAAGGTATGTCTGTACACATTTAAGATGGATTTTGCTTACTCTTGCTGCTTAGAAAATACCATTCATTCCTTTTGAAACATTTTGTATTATTTTTTAATTTTGAAAGATAATTTTTAGCATTATTGAATCACTGACTATTTATTATAATCAGTAAACTTTATGGATTAACATAAGACAAGCTCCGTGGCCCAAGCAAGCTATAGTTAAATTTACAAATCTTCACTGAATATCAGGGAGACTTATGTTCCATGTGACAAATCAAGGAATTAAAGATAAATGCAGAGGAAAAAAAATTATTTCACTAACCACTTTAAAATGTGCTAAGCTGTATTCATGCAGAACAGAAATAACACAAGGTAACACAACAGATGTTAACAAAGTTTAACAAACCTAATAGTTCCCACATAGAGCCAGGTCTTACTTTGATCAGATTACCCGATTCAGATGCTGTGTTTTCAAAACTAAAAGCTGTTAAAAGAAATAGTAGAGTCAATCAGATACACAGAATGGAACTAATGAAAATATTGGCATTAAAAGACATATTGTAAAAGCACATTGCAATTTCCAAACCTATATTTTGAAAGTGTGTATATTTAAATTCGTTATTCTGTGTATATTTCAAAAGGGCCCCAAATCTCTACAGCTTCTATTGAATTTGCATTGCGCTGAGCAACAGTCTTAATATTTGGCTCACTCAGTAGCAAAGTTAGAGTTCCAGCTAGGATGTATCTTGACTTATTAGCATAAGGAAGTCTTTTCCTGATTCCTCGTGAACAGACACTACAACAATTCCTTCCACTTCCACGGTTGTCCTAAATTCTTTGTGATTGTCATTGATTCCGCAGTGTTAATCAGTTCTGCATGTTCTTGGTGACACAGTTAATCCCTCCTATTTGTAAAGACTACTTTCTCCCTAGCAAAATCCACATCCTATGGTACCATGCTGTTCTGTGCCACATATAATATCGTTTGGAAATGATGAAAGATCAGTACCAGTGTGCCACAAACAAATAGGGCACACTGCTGGCTCATGTTGAGTTTCCTGTCCACCACCACTCCCAAGTCCCTTTCCGCCTGACTGCTCTCCAGCCACTCTGTCCCCAGTCTGTAGCTCTGCACGGGCCTGTTGTGTCCAAAGTGCAGAACCCGGCACCTGGACTTGTTGAACCTCATGCTATTGGAATCAGCCCATCTCTCCAGCCTGTCAAGGTCGCTCTGTAGGGCCCTCCTTCCCTCCAGCAGATCGACACTTCCTTCCAGCTTGGTATCATCTGCGAACTTGCTGATGAGGGACTCGATCCCCTCATCCAGATCATCAATAAAGATACTGAACGGGACCAGGCCCAACACCGATCCCTGGGGACACCACTAGTGACTGGCCGCTAACTGGATGTGACACCATTCACTACCACGCTTTGGGCTCGGCCATCCAACCAATTCCTAACCCAATGCAGAGCGTTCCCATCCAAACCACAGGTTGCCAGCTTGTCCAGTAGTCTGCTGTGGGAGGCAGTGTCAAAGGCCTTGCTGAAGTCCAGGAACACGACATCCACAGCGTTCCTCTCATGCACCAGGCGAGTCACACGGTCGTAAAAGGAGATCAGGTTGGTCAGGCAGGACCTGCCCCTCCTAAATCCATGCTGACTGGGCCTGATGTCTTGGTCATCCCGCAGGTGCCGCACGATTGCACCCAGGATTATCCGCTCCATAATTTTGCCTGGAACCGAGGTCAGGCTGACAGGTCTGTAGTTACCCGGATCATCCCTACGGCCCTTCTTGTGGATGGGCGTCACATTGGCCAACTTCCAGTCATCCGGGACCTCTCCAGAGAGCCAGGACTGTTGATAAATGATGGAAAGTGGCTTAGCAAGCTCATCTGCCAGCTCTCATCACCCTAGGGTGCATCCCATCTGGCCCCATAGACTTACGAGGATCCAAGTGGCTCAGCAGGTCTCTAACTACTTCCTCCTGGATGTCAGGGGGGCTATATTGCACCCTGACCCCATCCACCAGTTCAGAAGACCAGTAGTCCAGTGAACAATCTGCCTTAGTATTGAAAATGGAGGTAAAGAAGCACCTCAGCCTTTTCCTCTTCTTTAGTTACTATATTTCCCTCAATATCCAATAAGGAGTGGAGGTCGTTGTTGCCCTTTTTTCTGCCATTAATATATTTGTAAAAGCACTTCTTATTATCCTTAACACAAGTGACCAATTTAAGCTCCAGCTGGGTTTTTGGCTCCCTAATTTTCTTCCTACACGACTTAACGATATCTTTGAACATAACCTGACTCACCTGCCCTTCTTTCCAAAGGCGATACACCCTCCTTTTCTCACTTAGCTCCTTCAGAAGCTCCTTACTCATCCAGGCCGGCCGTCTGCCCCTACGGCTCGTCTTACGGCACATCGGGACAGCCTTCTCCTGTGCCTTCAAGATTTCATTCTTGAAGTACACCCAGCCTTCCTGGACCCCCTTGCTTTTAAGAACTATTTCCCAGGGTACTCTCCTGACTACCTCCTTAAACAATCTGAAATCAGCCTGCCGAAAATCCAGTGTGGACATCCTGTTTATGTCTGTTTTCATCCCTTAGACTCATAGTGCAACATGAAAGAGAAAAAATATTTGTGAAATAGTTTACATATATTCTGTCTCACATTAAGTATTTCAATATACGAGTTAACAGTGAAAGAAAAGGTAAATATCACTGCATTTCTCTATAATTATGAGAAGATACAGTCTCTCTCCCCATCATGGAAAAATTATGAAGGAAAAAAAAGAAATTTACATCTAACTCTGATGCAAAAGTAGTATAAGAAGACTGATAAAAGCGGCTGCGTTTCCATCAGTAGAAAAATCAAAGCATTTCAGTGAAGCAGATGGTCACAGATCACCTGGTAGAAAACTGCATCAGGAGCGGGAGACATCTCCATTTTCTATCTGTGTCGTTACGTAGCTGTACTGGGTACAGATGCCCAGGCACTGTCAGGGGGGCCTGCCAAGCAGTCTCTGTGAGGAGTGACCAGGTCTGCCCCGTTTCAGAGACATAGTTAGTTCCAGCTGGCTCCAGTGGCACCATTGCGGGGCAAGGCAGGGCCCCACAGCCATGATGGCGGTGCCTCAAGACTGTGTAAGGAAAGGTTGAAAACATTGCACAAAGAGAGGAACAACATAGGGAACACCAAAGGCAGAGGAGGACCATTTCCTTCCATTTCCTCTGAAGCAGAAGTGCAGGCACCCTTAAAATAGTGTTTCTATTTGTTTGATTCTTTCAAAGGTAGATGAATAAGGACTAAGCCTTTTAAAATTCAATAGGCTACACTGATGAGAAAAATACAATCTATTCTTGTTTTCTGTGATATAGTTATGCTGATGGCTAGACATCGAACTTCCTTACAGGCCTCTTAACTGGCTGCTGCCCAGTACACAAGTCTTCAGGCATCAAGTCATCTGATGGAAGCCAGTCTCTGCCAGAGTCGGTTGTGGCACCTGTACCCTTCACGCGCAAAGTAAGTCTGTGTTTCAGCACCCAGAGCTGCTTTTTTTCAACAGTATTCTGGAGAAACCATGGTCGAAGCACATCTTGGCTGAAGCACTGTGTAGCCTGAAGGTGCTTCGGTCTGTTGGGTTTCATGCCAGACACTGATTGATGGTAGATTTGTGTTAGGCAGCACCAGCATCTGCCACTGGGAAACTGATCGCACAACGGGAGAGAGAGCTGGCACTGAGACCGCATCGGGGCCAGGGGCAGGTAGAAAGGGGAAAGGAAAGCAGGGTCAGGAGAGTGAGTCTCACACAATAAGGGATTGAGCAAAAACTGTTCAAATCCTTAACAAATCTTAAGTTGAATTCTTCAAAGCTAGACGTGTCCCTGCTGCCAAAGT
Organism: Neomorphus geoffroyi; assembly: GCA_033558235.1. Lineage (NCBI taxonomy): Eukaryota > Metazoa > Chordata > Aves > Cuculiformes > Neomorphidae > Neomorphus > Neomorphus geoffroyi. The sequence continues at coordinate 71,462,984 of JAUMJM010000005.1, read as the reverse complement.
TTTGTCATGCTGGATCTGAACAGATAGCATATATGAGTAAAATATATCAGACATGCTCATTCTGGGTATTGATCCCTTTTTTTTTCACGCTGCCAATGGAGAGTCTTGGAAATATTTCTCGGAATGTAATACATTATATCTTTTGAAGAACATAGCTGATTTTCCATGGTCTTGTATTTCCTATGATTAAGTATGTTTAAAATACTCCCAAATCAAGTGTTTTACAGATAGAAACATCTTAAAAGCTCAAAGAACTACAAAGCCTTGGAAATGATAGAAAAATCAATCCTAACGATGGATATTTCATGGCTTGAGAATGTAAAGTTTGAAGAAATCAGCTCTAAGGAGAGCTGTGCTTATATGTTCAAGGCAGAAGGCCAGGGAGTTGTGCAAACTGCAAGCTTGTTTCTGTACTCCAAAGGGAACTTGGATCAAAATAAAGTTTGGAGCGCATCGATTTTCAGCATAAATGCTACAGAAGTGAGGACTCAAAAGTAAATGTTCTGTCTAGATTTATCCAAGTAAATAGGTTTATGGATTTCTCACTACATTCATAATTCATTGGGATTTTAACATTTTCTGCAGTTTATTTTAAATGCTTTTGCCATCTCTGAAGACCCAACCAAGCAAAATCCTCTTAAGTAAGACAGCTGCTGTTTAATCTAGTTTCTAAAGTTGCTAAGTGAAACTGCCATTTTTTTCCCCTGTATTAGCTATGACATAACAACTTTCAACAATTTCCTTCTAGAGCTTTGGGATTTGGAAGTCTGCTAATTTTTTAAGCAGATCTTAAGTACAGGAAAGATTTTCCAGTTTCTTTGACATACTGCTGTACTTTGCAAAATGAATTATGATGTTTCTGACATGCACACATAACAAGGCCACACATTTCATTTAGCCCTAAATATTTCCAGGGCTCACACTAGCCGTAGACCCAGACACTGACACAGTTCCTTCAGTTTCTGCTGTCATAAAGTGCTCAGTAATCTTTATCTTGCAATGTATTTTCTGATGTACATATTCACGATAGTGCATGTAAATGCACTTTGATTAAAAACTTGAGTGTAAGACAGAATCCAGGATTTTCTGATTTCTACCAGTCACAGATCTCTTCTTTCACAGGCTATAATACACTGCAAGAGCAAGAACATAATCCTGAATAGCAATGGACTAGTAAAAATCAAGACGAAAAGTTTGCAGATACTGGGGCTTTATGAATTTATTTCTACGCAGCAATCAAATTATTCATTTCCCAAACAGGAAAAAAGTATAAAACAACAAGATCTAATGGTCCATCTAGTGCAACATCTTTTCTAAAACAGTAGCTGCTCAAGGAATTGAAGAAAAGTGCACCTGATATGGGGCAAGTACATATATATAAAATAGATATAAAATATATAAAATAATTCACATAATTTTTCTCTTAATTAAGCTAAATCCCTTCTGTCTGGCAACAACTTCAAAACAATAAAGGAAGAAGGTGCTTCAGCCCTTCTTTAACTGGGATGCAGGAATTCTTTTTGTGTGGAGCTAACAAGGAGGAAGTTGAGCCTTTCATCTTTTATCCAGTACTTCTATTTGTAGGGCTACTATCACCATGGCATCCACACAAATTCTAAAACACATTCCGTCACGTACATTCCCCACTGCAAATATCAGCATTCAAGAACACTGCATGGCTTTGAAACCATGCCTGAATGATTTAGTTCTAGATATAACGTTACTCTCAATACTTGCTTCTCCTTAGAAGAAACTCTAACCATTTATTTGAGATTTTCACGAAGGGTTTTCAAAAGAAGACTCCTAGTCAATTACAATTAAAATCAAGTATTTGGGCCTGAGTCTCAACTTTACTTCAAGTCAATGATTTAAACTTACACTGCTTTGCACTGCTGGAGCAATGTAAATGGGCCTTTGTGTAAATAGGAATCAGCCTCATATTTGGTCTAACGATGTATTTACTATACCTGATATTCTGTCGGTTTTGATTTCTATACAGAACAAAGAAGTTTCCTGCTCTTTGCTTTCAATGCAGTACGTTAAGCAATACGTGAAAACATGGAAATTTCTTATGAAAAGTAAACAGCTGCAGCTTTTTATGACAAATAACATGTTACAGTTGAAAAGCAGGTACATGGCATGACTTTTACTTTACTGACATGCATTTCCAGTGCCATATGCTACAGGCTGTTGCAAAACATACTGCTTTCTTTCAGGACATTACCTTGTTTTGACGGGAAACATGACTTGACAGATGCCTCAGCAGAGGAATTGCATGATATCTGACCTTTTTGTGATATGTCATTTCTAGAAAGCCTTGGTGCAGGTGCTCCATCATGGGACACATAACAGAGATACACACCAGAGAACAGCATGATTCAAAACCTTTTATCTGTTTTTTGACTTTCCTGTATTATACTTGTTTTAGAGCTTGTGATCTATTGACCTTTGCAAAATGAGATACCAGATCTCAGGGTATAAGGTTTAAGACTGAATTAGCCTAAACATTTGTATCTATTCTACTCCAGGGAATAATTTCTTAGCTTTGTTTTTTAGTTACTTAATGATTTAATTCAGGCAAAGCTGGGCTTGATTCTCAGTTACTACATTTCAGACAGAGATGGATAACTTTAAACACCTTCTAGGGTCACTTCACCTTGGACCTGCTCAAGACCCTGTCTGCCTACTGTAAACAAATGCAGTGCAAAAGCATCTTACATATCCAAAAGAGGCACTATGTGGGGAACAGCAGTACTGTAGTGCACTGTAACCATGCATGTCCACACACCTTATCGCAATCCTAGCTTCAGCGGCAGTGATCAAGATGACTAAAGATACCCTTTACACTACACCTTCATCACTGACATCCCCAAAGTAGGTCTTCTCTTCTCTGGAGGGTACCTCTGACTCTATTGAAATTAAATTATATTGCTATGAAGTTCAGGAGTAAAAGAAAAATCCCACTTTTTGCTCTTAGCCCAGTACACATTGGCTTAGATTTTGTTCATACCATGTATAAATCCAAGGTGCTGAAGAGAGAATAATTACATGGTTTTGTTTTACCATAGAAAATAGATAATTATGAGTAATTCACAGCTCAATTAAGTTGCAGAATAATTAGTACCCAAAGTGAGAAACTTTGCCAGGAGATTATGTTGTAATCTGAAAGGAAGTCACACAATTTATTCTACTAAAATCTATTTACTGGCTATTTGTTATACATATGCCCCGATCAAAGCTTAAAATGTTCATAGAAGCGTGGGACAACTTTATCACTATTTAGAAACAGAAATAGCGAAATACTGTCAAAGAGATAATAGTTCTTCCAGAATTCTCAGGTCCTAATCTTTTTCTTCTATCTGTAACATTGTTAGATTAAGTAGGCCAACCCCATTGTAAAAATGTCCTTGACAATATATATATAAAAACTCTGGCCTTCTAAAATCTTTAAGTTCAGGAAGCGCCCTCTACAACCATGTGCAGAGTGCGGATGCGTATGCTTTGTAGCATGGCCTACCATCTTGATTCACATGAGAAAACAAGGCAGAACACACTGTAGAAATCAGGCTGTGGGTTGGCAGTCGGCATGCACCTGGAACTTTCACGAGGGCTTCCAGAGCTGGCATTACAGACAGACAGACAGAGAGACACTTCAGGTGAAGAAAGATCACAGTAGAAGAATCACTAGAAGGTTGCACACAGATTTAGTGTATAGAAAAATATCTACATGGACACCTGACTATAAGTTATAAAAAAAGGAGCTTCAGGCAAAACCATCTTGAAATTTTAGGCTATATTATTTAGAAATGTTTCTTATGTTAAAAAACAGATTGTAGGAAAAGCAATTATTTCCAGCCTTTGAAAATATGAGATAAGAAAAAAAAAAAAGGCAAAAAACTCCAGTGGCTTTGCTGAAAACAACATGCTGATTAATTCTAAGCATTCAGTGGAGTACACAGAAAACGTAGATGCAAATAAAAATAACATGGTTTTATCTGACTACAGTCTCATTTGTGTAAATCAAATCCTATATGTGACTATGGCCTGTATGCACTCTATTTGATGATATACGAGTACTTAAGTTCTTATACAACAAAGTTGAACTAAAAGCTATCAAGCTTCTTGCTAAAGAGGTGTTTATTATAGGGCCTTTCAAAGTGAGGAGGTTTATCTGTTACTTAGCAATAAAAATATTTTATATGCAAGTTCATCAAATAGTGATTATTATTACTATATTTTTTTTTAAGAAAGTTTAGATCTGTGTACATTTCATGCTGTACAGTCCAGTGGAACACACATTCATCTGTCTACAGAGGATGGAAGTTATTCTGTGGGACTGGCTCCCACCGCTCACACCTGGCAAAACGGCTTGGAAAACAGCTGCTAAGAAAGACACGATAGGGTAAGCAGCATAAGCGAACTGAATACACAGAGCTCGCCTAAAAGGGTACATGTTGATAGTGCTAAAGGGAAAGCCAATCAACAGCTGGAACAAGCAGTAACAAGGAAATTACAAATAGACTTTTGAAACAGAGGAATCAGCTTGAAAAGAAGTACAAAGGAAGCATGAAAATTTGCTGGTGAGAGACCGGGGAATGGAGACAGCAGAGTCAAGCCTGGGTTTCATACTGCCAGAAGTTACCCTCTGATCTCCTCCATGATCTCAGGGACATCTGCCTTGGCCAGACTTGACAGGCTTCCCATTGGGCTCTGAATGCAATGGTCACCCTTTGCACTCCAGCTTAAAGACTGAACTTCTAGGGGGACGCTTGCAGGAGTCACACCTTGAGTGTGCATATGCAAACCCTAGGGCTGCTTTCTCACTAGACTGTGCATCACTGGGTTGCAGGAGGCAATACAAATGCACAAAAGCTGGACCACTCACAGTTTCTAAAAGTGTCTGCACCCAGAGGAGCCCCTAACTTGATGTGAACGTGATGACAGCTTTTGGGGAATAGCTATAGAAGGGATGTCTAGGTATGTTTAGGCGTTAATTAACATTGTGTGAATGTGTAATAATGTGGTTCATTGGTTGCAGGTGATATTGATACTTACAGTTTCCTGATTGCTGGTTAATTATGTGTCATTAAAAAGTCAATAAACTGCTTTGGTAACGATCTGATTAAAAGTATGTTATCTGAGCATTTTTTCCCCTGTCGTAGCACTCACAGGTTACCAGGAAAGTAATCAGTATCTTGGGAAACTCTCAGGATCTAAGATATGACTTTTCATACCCTTTCACTATTAGAGCATCCCTGGTTTGATTTTGGCCCAGGCCAGCTAGTACTCTGCCAACTGTTCTTGCGTAAAAGTCAGGAGTTACCAGGGGACAGGTACACCTCAACAAACAGCTCGCATGTAGCCAGCCTCCTGTGGAAACTAAGGACAGTTAAACCATGTTTCTCATGAGTTAGCCTCAGAAATGGGGCCATCATGTTTGCAGCCATGTTTAACTTACTAGGATAAACACAGCACCATTATCAAGAGAGAAAAACTTTCATAGCATCAAGACAGACTTTTAGATCAAAAATTTTTGCCCCTGAATCTTGGAGGCAATGAAGACCTAAATGTAATTTTCACTTCTATGACAGGGAATTACACATCTCTCCAAGTGCAGAAAACTGTGTCGCATGGGGCTGCTCTTGGTCTCCTACACAGATGGGAAATCCCAAAGGATCTGGAGAAAGAACAGCCTGCAGACTATGGAGACAATCCCAGAAGTGAACTTGTTATATTTAATTAGCCTCATGCCTGTATTGAGAGAGTTAACAGTACTGTAATAAATTGCCGTTGTACCCATACTGTTTTAAAAATTATAGCGTATAGCACCCTAAGTTATATCTGAGAAGAGACCCTTGATAGAGTCGACTCATTAACAGCACTGTCATGGAGTGAAGAACAGCAGCCTTTAATTATATAACCACACGTAGTCTTCTGACAGTGTGTTGTGCACATGATAAACCAACAACTTAAATTTTTCTTTTGTAACCCAAATTTCAAGGTAATCTTTAACAGCCCACTGTAAGTACACTGCGTACTCAGAAACTGTTAATGTGTCTCCATTAAAATGACAATATACATCATATGTGATGCCTTGGCCCCTAGGGTACCTAGCAGGCTCATTTCAATTCCCTCAATGTAAGAAAAATAAAAGTTGATAAAACAAGGTTTACACATTTCCACAAAGATGAAAGCAACATATGCAGAGACCGCTGGGGTTAATAATCAAAGACCCTCGCACTATAACTCTGGAACTCACAAAAATAAATGGTTATTGCTTTGGTGTAGCAAATGGCAGTTATGGAGTATTTATGCAGTTTCCTGCAACACAGAGAATTTCTTGAAAGAAATTAGCTTCACAAACTGATCTATGTTGTTCATACATTATTGCAGGATTGCAAAGTAAGCAATATTTTACAAGTCTGTATAATATTAATAAATTGTTGCTTTCTATCCCTTCTTGTTACTTTTTCTCTATACTAAACAAGAAGAATTAGAACTGCCTGAATAGCCCAAAAGTATCATCCAGGAGATACAAGAGACAACCGTGTGACAGCTGTGTGATGGAGCAGCTTGTACATCACAGGGCCAGATGTATGCTTTTGACAGTGCCAGCACCTCCATAATGGTACTTGTGTGAATAATGCTTACAGATCTCCAATTTGTGGCCTATGCAAGGAATAAAAAGGTGCCGCATAGGGACAGCACATTTGTAATAAGCTGTGGCATATACTGCCCCCCAAGCCAGCTGTATCATCCAGACACTCATGTTTGGCAGCGCTATTTTAGTGACAGAAAAACGTTCTGTGGGATTGTGCACGTGGCTGACGAGCAGAGGTAGGCATTTGTGCTTCTGTTTGACAACAGTCTCTTTTTTTCTTATCCCTTACACCGTTCAGTAAGGCAATCAGTGCCACTCCAAATTGAGCCATGATTGCTTAGACTGTAAAAAAAAAGTGGCTGGTTTGGCCTATGCTAAATATGGAAGAGAAAGGAAGGCACCCTTCAGTGAGATTCAAGTTTCATGTATATTTGACACAATTGGACTGTATTTGCCTGTCCTGAACTAACTGCATCTGAACACAAAGAAATCTCCTCGCTAGCCCCAAAAGAGAGGCGATGACCCTTCACAGCAGCAGGATGCCAACTTGGACAGGTTCCTCCTAGCTCAGGTCAGTTAAAGCGATCCAGGGTAGCTCATCTCTTATAAATAGCTAAAACTTCTGAATACAAATAATTCTGTTCACTTTGAATAAACTAAACTAGTCAGCACCTAAACCCCTGAGACGAAAGCAGGATGAGTTTGGTAGTGCAGAGAGGGACCGTCTCAGCAGCTGTCACCAGTTCCACCCAGAGCAGCATGCACCCACAGCCTCTTCTCGATGAGCACAGACTTCCTGCAGACCGCACCAGCTCAGGGATTTTATTTACCAGGCTGACAATACCTCCCAAAGCGGGTCCTGAATCTGAACGTCTGCATCATTAAGGTCTGATACGTGCAAAATTATAGCTTCAATTGCATTTCTTTCAAATGGGCAGAATCAATCAAATTCAGCAAAGGCCATTAATCCTTTCAGTTTACTTGTTTATTTTTGCTGTTGAAAAGATCTAAGTAGAACTTGGAGCTTTTGACTCGCTCCCTTCAAATTGTTAGCAATTATCTTTAATCATGACCTTGTCATTATGAAACAAACCAAAGACCTGAGGGAGAACTTATGAAGAAATATCTCCTAGCATATACATTTTCCATCCAACAACCTCATTTGACTTTGAGAAAGACAGTTGTCTCCAAGCTTCTACAGAGACACTCCAGTCGCTGTCTGAGTACCCTGGGGCCAGGGCATAGGACACGCCATTAAAAAAAACAGAAACAGAGACGGATAAACGAACAGGGAATTGGTATCATTCAAAGAACAATTTCTTTTTCTCTGGGTGAGCTTGTCAGCAAAAAACTTATATTCACAGCACTTTCCTGTCCATCCTTGAGACAGGTAACAGCAGTAATCTGGTGTCTCTGTCAGAGTAACTACTGAAAAAATCTTAAACGATCTGATGATGGTTCGTGCTGGCTTTCAGGTATCTTCTAAGGTAGGCAAGAATGCTTTTTGTTGTCTTCCTTTGCTAGCTTCACCCATAAAGTCATCACTCTTGCAGCCTTCTGATATTTAACAACTCAAAAATTAACTTAATGCTTGAGAGTTTGTATTCCATGTTGCACATGCATTTTTTTGGCACTTGTAAAGGCAATAGCCTATCTTGCACATGACATCACACCAGAGGAATCAGGAAAGAGCTCATACTTGGCCCAGGAGGAAAACTGCCGAGTCCTTTACCCATACAGTCCTTTGACAAGTCCCTTACACCTACCTCACTCTGGCCAACAGGTTTTATGTTATGGCACTTCCTAATGCCCGGCCACTTGGGAAGGGCAGGAAGTGGGGCAGAGGGGGCTGATGACCCCAGAGCTTGTTATGACCACATGGGGGATGCTGCCTCCCAACAGTGAGCTTCGTAGGAATACCAGCCATGGTAAAGAGTCTCTTGCACCCTAGTTTTCAAGTTTCCAAAAAGTAAACTTAATTAAATACCTTTATCTTCACAAAAAAAAATCTTAAAATATTCAGCACTTAGCTTTCCGTGGCTCATGAGAGCAGATACATTGACTGCAAAGACGTTCTTCTTAATAGAGACTAATTTTTTTCATCAGTTTAAAGTGTTTTCAAATTGAGGAAACACAAATGTTGGGCCTTCAACAGCAATTGCTGGATTACTATGCTGGTGTGACTCAGAAAAAACAAATGCCAGATTTTTCTGCTACACTTTTTGAAAAACACAAACCCTAAAAATTCCTAAAGGTAAAGACAATACATTGATTTTTGCCATGAAAAGGTATTCAATTTAACATAAGTTCTGTCCTGATGTCTTATGATGGGTTATTTTTTGTTTTCATCATACTATTAGTAAAAAGTGATAACTCTTTAGCTCTAATTAGACCACTATCATAGAGTCCATTAATAATTCAATAACCCCCTTTATCTATTTTCTTCCCCTTCAGAGCTCTTCAATCAGGGCTTATGCAGCAGGTTGCATTCGCTTTGAAAATCCATTAGCCTTCTGCCTCACTTGTGGGCTTTCCAAGCGACACAAATGGATAGATACATAATTTTATTTATTTATTTGTTGTGCTTTTGCTTTTAGGCTAGATGTAAAACGATGGTAGCAGTGGTGGGAGGTGGGGGAAGAGGGACATAATAATCTCTGGTGTCACAGCCTTACTGCTCAATTTGTCATCTTATTTTTCACATGCAAGATTCTGACAGCATTGATCACCTGAATCTGTTAAACAATTTTTTCATGAGGCTGACACACTGCCCCAGTGCTTGCATCTATCAACATCTGCCTGATTTATTGGCTTAATAACAGGAAATCATTTGGTAGCCCAGCTCTATTTTGCCTGAACACTGACCTGTGACCTTAATTTGCTGCCTTTTGAGGTTCTTTGTTCTCCCATAACAGGTAGCTCACTAATCAGCAGAAGCAGCTTTATAAATTTAGATAAATATTTAACTGAGATCTAGGAATACGGATTTTTTAAATTGGTTGTTTTTGGAAAAGTATAAATAACCCAGACTAAACAGAACTACTGAAATCAAAGGCATGTCTGCAGAAAGGACAGGATTTGGCACACTTTTAATATTTCATGCCTTTCTCTGTTCCTATTTCAAAATATTGACAAACAGCTGTTATGAATTTCTGAAATAAAAGACTTTCCTTGCTTTAAAAGAAAATCCAGAAGCAAAACTAGTATTTTTTCTCTACTAAGTACCAAAAATGAGACTAACGGGAATAAGGCTCGTTAGCTGAAAGACAATGATCTCAGATTATGGTAAAAGTTTGGCACTTTAGAACAACAGAAACCTATTTTAAAGCATAACATTACATTTTATTGAAATAACGAAAATCATTAAAAATGCTTTGTTGAATGTCCATTTTCAGCCTTCTTATCCCTCCACCCACTGACCAGCAGTGCACATAAAATTGCAGACATTTTAAAGGAAACGAATGGCTCTAGGACTTGCTGTGAAACTTTATAGATATTATATATATTATATATATTATATGTATTTCTCCTGCCAAACAATACATTGGCATCCAGTATCACTTAGAGATGCCTAGGAAATTGCTTTATATAAAGTGTGATGTGGCTTTCCAGTAAGAAATTATACTCACTTTGTGAAAGAAAAAAACATAAGCTTTCTCCAACTATTTGGAAAATAAATACTAATGTTTGTTAGCCTTTGAAAAAGTACTCTGGTGAGGATGGCTTGAGATGGTGATTTGTGGGTGAGGGAAAACAGGTAGAATAAACACCTGCTCCTGGTGAGACTGCTTCATTTCATATCTGGTTTCTTCAAACCTCCTAATTTCCTCGGCCCTCAAGCTACAATTAAAGCAGGGCACAGCACAAACCAACAACCTGGGTTAAAGCAGGGGGCCAACACTGAAGATAAGAAAAGGACACAGAAAGAGAATTTTTTTCCCACACAAATATGGAAGAGTAGAAGAACCCTCCCATTGTGACAGCAGACCTCAGAGCCCTCACAGAAATTCATGGGAGAGACAGGCATGAGAGAAGGGGTGGAGGGGTGGCCATATATGCCAAGGAAACTCTTGATGCTGTAGAAGTTGAGATTGGAGATGACCAGATTGAGCGCCTATGGGTAAGAGTAAGAGGGGCAATTGAGACTGACATCCTGGTAGGAGTCTGTTACAGACTGCCTGACCAGGAGGAAGAGGTGGATCTTTTGTTGTTTAAGCAGCTGGAAGTTGCCTCAAGATCGTTTGCCCTTGTTCTTTTAGGAGACTTTATTCTCCCAGATATCTGCTGGGAACTCAACACAGCCGAAAGGAGGCAGTCCAGAAGGTTCTTGGAGCGTATTGAGGACTGCTTTTTGTCACAGCTGGTGAGTGAGCCTACCAGGGGTGAGGCTCTCCTTGACCTGCTGTTCACAAATAGAGAAGGGCTGGTGGGTGATGCTGTGGTCGGAGGCTGTCTTGGGGTGCCACGACCATGAGATAATTGAATTCTCCATAAACAATGGAACAATGAAGGGCATAAACAGGACATCCACACTGGATTTTCGGTGGGCTGATTTCAGATTGTTTAAGGAACTAGTCAGGAGAGTACCCTGGGAAATAGTTCTTAAAAGCAAGGGGGTCCAGGAAGGCTGGATGTACTTCAAGAATGAAATCTTGAAGGCACAGGAGCAGGCTATCCCGATGTGCCGTAAGACGAGCCGTAGGGGCAGACGGCCGGCCTGGATAAGTAAGGAGCTTCTGAAGGAGCTAAGTGAGAAAAGGAGGGTGTATCGCCTTTGGAAAGAAGGGCAGGTGAGTCAGGTTGTGTTCAAAGATATCGTTAAGTCGTGTAGGAAGAAAATTAGGAGGCAAAAGCCCAGCCGGAACTCCAATTGACCACTTGTGTTAAGGATAATAAGAAGTGCTTTTACAAATATATTAATGGCAGAAAGAAGGGCAGCAACGACCTCCACTCCTTATCGGATATTGAGGGAAATATAGTGACTAAAGAAGAGGAAAAGGCTGAGGTGCTTAATGCCTTCTTTACCTCCATTTTCAATACTAAGGCAGATTGTTCACTGGACTACTGGTCTTCTGAACTGGTGGATGGGGACAGGGTGCAATATAGCCCCCCTGACATCCAGGAGGAAGAAGTTAGAGACCTGCTGAGCCACTTGGATCCTCGTAAGTCTATGGGGCCAGATGGGATGCACCCTAGGGTGATGAGAGCTGGCAGATGAGCTTGCTAAGCCACTTTCCATCATTTATCAGCAGTCCTGGCTCACTGGAGAGGTCCTGGATGACTGGAAGTCGGCCAATGTGATGCCCATTCACAAGAAGGGCCGTAGGGATGATCCGGGTAACTACAGACCTGTCAGCCTGACCTCGGTTCCAGGCAAAATTATGGAGCGGATAATCCTGGGTGCAATTGTGCGGCACCTGTGGGATGACCAAGACATCAGGCCCAGCCAGCATGGATTTAGGAGGGGCAGGTCTTGCCTGACCAACCTGATCTCCTATTACGACTGTGTGACTCGCCTGGTGCATGAGAGGAAGGCTGTGGATGTCGTGTTCCTGGACTTCAGCAAGGCCGTTGACACTGCCTCCCACAGCAGACTCCTGGAAAAGCTGGCAGTCCGTGACTTGGATGGGAATGTTCTGTGCTGGGTTAGGAATTGGTTGGATGGCCAAGCCCAAAGAGAGGTAGTGAATGGTGTCAAATCCAGTTGGCGGCCGGTCACTAGTGGTGTTCCCCAGGGATCGGTGTTGGGCCCGGTCCTGTTCAATATCTTCATTGATGATCTGGATGAGGGGATCGAGTCCTTCATCAGCAAGTTTGCAGATGACACCAAGCTGGGAGGAAGTGTCGATCTGCTGGAGGGTTGGAGGACCCTACAGAGGGACCTTGACAGGCTGGAGAGATGGGCTGATTCCAATAGCATGAGGTTTAGCAAGTCCAAGTGCCGGGTTCTGCACTTTGGACACAACAGGCCCGTGCAGAGCTACAGGCTGGGGACAGAGTGGCTGGAGAGCAGTCAGGCGGAAAGGGACTTGGGAGTGGTGGTGGACAGGAAACTCAACATGAGCCAGCAGTATGCCCAAGTGGCCAAGAAGGCCAACGGTATCCTGGCCTACACCAGGAATAGTGTGACCAGCAGGACATGGGAAGTTATCATTCCCTTATACTCAGCACTGTGCTGAAGCACAAGCCCTATGAGGAGCGACTGAGTGAGCTGTGGTTGTTTAGCCTGGAGAAGAGGAGGCTCAGGGGAGACCTTATTGCTCTCTACAACTGCCTAAAGGGAGGCTGTAGTCAGGCAGGGGTTGGCCTCTTCTCTTAGGCGACTGGTGACAGAACAAGAGGACATGGTCTCAAGCTTCATCAGGGAAGGTTTAGGTTCGATACTAGGAAAATATTCTTCACTGAAAGGGTGATTGGCCATTGGGATGCGCTGCCTGGGGAGGTGGTGGAGTCACTGTCCCTGGAGGTGTTTAAGAGGAGATCGGATGAGGCACTTAGTGCCATGGTTTAGATGACGAGTAGGTGTAGGTGTTGGGTCATAGGCTGGACTCGATGATCTCAAAGGTCTTTTCCAGTCTTGTGATACTGATATTCTGATACGCTGTGATACTGAGATGGACATTTGTAGAAAAGTCATTTTGTTGGGGGTTGGAAAGACAGAAAAGTGGTTTAAAAGAGAAGAATGAAGTTCATAATATCAGTGCAGGAGAATAAGGAATAGGTCTGCTAATGGGACTATGAAGACTGTGCATTATATTTAGCCCTCTAAGATGTAGATAACCCATGAAATATCTGGAAAACTAAGAGAAAATATCATCCTTAACTTCAAGATGAACAATAGCTACTAGTTTCAATATATTAAATATATTTCTAGTGCTGAATATGTATTTGGGGCTTCAATTTTTATTTAATTTAGATTGTAAAAGTAGGAGGGAAATAACAAAGCCTAGCCTGTAAAGTTTATCAAGGCAAAGAATGATCTTCTTGGATGTGGATTAGTACTCCAGCCAGCAGACCTGAACGCACTTTTCCTTCCCATGGAAAGCTGGCTGGCATACAGGTCAGTGCTCAAGTATGGGTATTCATTTGTTACAGTATTTAAAGGGGGAAACTCCCACATTTTTAACAACGACATCTTCAAAATGTTTCCTGTAGTTTATTTCTGCAATATGCAAGTATCATATTCGTAGTCTCGGCAGTCGTATTAAAAGCAAATTATTTAACGTGTGTCCTCTAGACAGCAAATATAAATGAAAACATCTTGATTTGCTTCTTTTAGTGTATGTCAATTGTGTGCATAATATTTGAAGGTTAATAGTGTGACAGTGATGTACCAAACCATGCAAACAATATCTTTCTAACAATGGACAATTTCCCTGTGAAATGGATTGGAAAGAATGCGATAGCATACAGAGGACTATATTAAAATGATGGCACTTCAATCTGATGAACGGTGGAAATGTTACTCGCTCAAAGGCACCATTAAAATTAGAAACATCTATCTATACATTGTCTTGATAACTGCTGTATATCTCTGCACACACGCTCACGTGTATATTATTCTGTTTGTAAACTTGACTATAGCTTACTTACAGGATCTGCTTAGATAAAAAGCATAAAAAGAAAATTTTGATTTCTTGGATCAGGAATGCACAGCTTGTAATGAAAAAGGCTATGTCAAATAAGTTGCCTTGTAAGACTGTCATTCTTAATAAAAAAGCTGTTAGCAAATGAAACTTCTAGTTCTTAAATGACAAAACATTGCTGCAAGATAGTCTTAATTGAGATCCCAACCTCTGCACTGTTTTTCTGTACTTAATGGAATCAGAAATATTTTAAGACCTATTAGCAATTCTAAGAAGTATATTTTGCTTCCCTAAGGATAACTTTTTCTTCTATCAAAAAATCCCAAGTATTTTTGAAGAGCTTCAATGAGCCTTAGAGTTGCACTGTTGAGAGAAAACTTTACTTGTGATTTTGTTTATTCCAGAACATCTTCACTGACATTAGAGGTTGCCATTTATGTAACAGAGAAATGACACAGAAACTGCTTTTTCCTCCTTTTGAATATGTAATTTCATCTTACTAAATATATCAAGATGAAATTAGCCTCTCTAAATGCAGAGGCTCACCCAGGGTAACATTTTATCTAATTTCTACATTAAAACACCAATCCACCAGTTGGCCAATAAATACTTACATTAAATCTCTAAAGACTGCTCCTCATATTATGAAAATCAAGGTGAAAGTCCAAACTTGAATGTATAAATCAAACAGGAGTAAAAATATTTTACTAAAAAATCAAGATTTTAGTTATCAACTAAATGCCAAGACAAACTATCATTGTTATTTACAAGGAAGTGCCTTATCTGGTGGCCTTCGAAGAAAGGAAACCCATGTTATTCAAAATAGCTCTCTAAAATATTCCATTGCAGAATAAATATTTTGAAGCACAGATATTTGTGGGCAGTTGGAAAATAAAACATTGCTGCTGGTGGACACAACCGCATCAGTAAGTTCCACATGGACATGTGGGGTGATACATTTCTAGTTCAACATTGCCTCGGACACTCACATTATTAAGCATCTGGAAGCGGCCCAAAGGACAGCATCATTCTAATGTTGACTAAGAAATCAACTGAGGAACATTCAGATGAATTTTAGATTTTAAAATTAAAAAACCCACCAACCACACACACATTCAAAGCTGTAACACAAACCTTCACACAGTGAAAACTTCACACAGTGTTTCCCAAAAGAAGACAGTCCATATATCATAAAATCAGGTTTAACAAGGTAGGAACAGCTTTTGAATTTTTTTTCTCTTTTCTTTTTTTTCCCCCCCTAGGCCATCAGCTGAAATTGAGGCAGCCTGTGACGCTAAAAGTTCAAAGAAATACAAATACAGGTCCCAGAGCTCACAGACCCATCAGCCCTACACCTCTGAAGGCACCTACCCTGCGGAGACAACGGAAGAGCTTTTGTCATCAGGTGCTCAAGGGAGGCAAAGTAAAACCTCCATCTTACATTGCAAATAGGTTTTCCAAGGGGTGCCTATACTTACAGGTTTGCCAAATATATAGATTATTAAAAGCTGGTGGACAGGAAACTCAACATGAGTCAACAGTGTGCCCAAGTGGCCAAGAAGGCCAATGGTATCCTGGCCTGCCTCAGGAATAGTGTGGCCAGCAGGACGTGGGAAGTCATCATTCCCTTCTACTCGGCACTGGTCAGGCCGCACCTTGAGTACTGTGTCCAGTTCTGGGCCCCTCAGTTTGAGCAAGATGTTGAGATGTTGGAGTGTGTCCAGAGGAGAGCAACGAGGATGGTGAAGGGGCTGGAGCACAAGCCCTATGAGGAGCGACTGAGGGAGCTGGGGTTGTTTAGCCTGGAGAAGAGGAGGCTCAGGGGAGACCTTATTGCTCTCTACAACTACCTAAAGGGAGGTTGTAGTCAGGCAGGGGTTGGTCTCTTCTCTCAGGTGACCGGTGACAGAACAAGAGGACACTGTCTCAAGCTTCGCCAGGGGAGGTTCAGGCTTGACATTAGGAAGATGTTCTTTACTGAAAGGGTGATTGGCCATTGGAATGTGCTGCCTGGGGAGGGGGTGGAGTCACCATCCCTGGAGGTGTTTAAAGAGAGACTGGATGAGGCTCTTAGTGCCATGGTTTAGTTGACAAGTAGGAGTAGGTGTAGGTGTTGGGTCATAGGCTGGACTTGATGATCTCAAAGGTCTTTTCCAACCTTGTGATACTGTGATACTGTGAAAAGTGCTTTCAAAGAGGAGGATGAATGTGCTTAGCAAGATTAACAGAGACCAATGTATTCCAAGCACAAGAGACACAAGGAGAAGGGGGCAGAAGGGAGCACTGCATATAGGATTAGCAAGAGAAGTTTAGAATAAATATATAAACCATAAGAAGAAACTTGAACTGTATGTGAAAGAGGAAAACCTGCTCAATAATTTAGGAAGGAGGGAACTGTGATCAGAGCAATGCAGTTGATAATGATGTCAACATTTTGGATGTGTAGGAAGAAAGAGCGTTTGAACTAGTGAAGATTAAATGAAAACTTACTGTAAAAAATGATGAGATTTCAGAAACAAAAATATGAAAGAATAAAAGTACTTGTGGACAAGACAGAGGAAAAATGACAGGAGTTAGTGATAAAGCAAGCAGAAAAATTTAAGTTTTAGCTGAAGCTACTAGTGAACAATAGTCACAAAACTGCTCAACTTTACGTCATTATTGATTTCACACTCAGAAAGGACCAATTTTCAATTAAAATTTTTTTTTTTTTATCTTTCAGTATAGAAAAGAGCTATGAAATATCCATAGCTAATTTTAAGAGACCAGAAGGAAGAGAAAGTCAAAGGGAATTGATCTTATGAATACTGACACCTGAGGTCTAGATCACTCACAGACTACAGTGAACCTAGACTGATATCATGCTTTCTTTCCCTTGCTACCCCCAAGTAAATCCCTGCTTTTATTGTTGTTTAGCACCTATTTGATGATGATAACGATGAGCTTTTATAAAGCACTCCATTAAGCAGACCCAAAGGCCACTGCATGAAAGACTGTATGTTCCCAAACTACTGAATGTATCTGGGGTGTTTACAAATAACAAGATTTTATACCGCAAAACGCAGTGAAACATGATTGTTACGGAACAACTGTGTATTGTGCCCGTGGCTCTGAACCAGCTCAGAAGACCTTTCTTCCTCTCTGACCACCATTGGCAGTAAATTGAGAAGCAATAAAACAAAGTAATTTCTAAACTGTTCTCAAATGAAGGGATTTTTTTACATTTATTTTTAATATATGAAATGAAATAAATGTAATAAATTCCTTTTTTTTCTCCCACCTAGGATAGTTTTCATATCTTACCAATCTACAAATAAATATGTACATTTTATTGTACGTGCATCGTCTTACTGAGAGCCAAATGTATGACCATCTCTTTCTTTTCTTGCTCTAGCGTACTGGACCATGTAATTCCTTTTACATGCTGCTAGGAAAATTCCTCCTTCCTAGGAGCTACTGACCATAGATATCCAGGAAAACAGAAAAACAGACGCAAACCTTTGTTGCAAAGACGATGAAAAGGGAGAGGTTTTTTAGGGATTCAAAAGAGACTATATAGGCTTTTTCAACCCCCAAATCTACTCTAAGTTACAGAACTGCAAGTAAAGCTTAAGTAAAGGATTTTCCCTGAAAGGAAACAGCAAGCAGGAAGAGATTTGTTTAATTGAATCTTTGATTTTAATTTATTCTGTTTCACTAAGATCTGGATTTTTCTATTTGAAAAACTCATAGGTTTACTCTGTGTTTAAGCAAAATCTTAACATGGAGTTTAAAAGCTCTTTTAATAGTTTTTGGAACACTTCTGTTAGGAAAAATGCCCAGGTGGATCCATCTCACTGCCTTGTCAGAGCAGCATAAGCTATGTCAACGCTAATAAGTGATACAATGTAATGGGAGCAGATTTGCAGAGCAGTGCTGAAAGTTGGGCACTTTAAGACCACTTCCAGCCTGGTCACACAAACTGAGTGCCCTGTAGTCACTGGGTCACAAATAGAAGTGCTTCAGGAGTGCAAGATTCAGTTCATTTTCATCCCAAAGGAATCTAGTTATCTAAAGACAACTGCACAATGCAAGTCAACAACTGGAAAGTCAGATAACAGAAAAAAAATGTAACTCTAAAGAAAACTTTTGATCCAAACTGAGATGCTAATATAGCAGCACCCAACAATGCAATCTAGACCTCTTCTGGCAGGAATTTCTGCTGTGCTGCAGCAGGAGCTGATGTCCCAGAAACAAATTCACTTAGCTATGCCTCAATGCAAGGTTGTATGAATCTGTCAATGCAAAAAGAAAATCAATTCAAACTGTAAATATATGAATTCCATGAAAGTGCTTTAGATCTGTGATTAGTAAGACGACAAAGGAAATTCATGAAAAAATCCCCACCAAATAAAATTTGGTTTTAAGGCATTTTCATCATTGCACATCTTGGAAATAAGAATGTAACATTTCCCTCACTAATAACTGTTATTGAAAGAAGTCCTTAAATTCTATTTTTATCAAGAAAAAGAACAATGTGAAATTTTAATAAGAATCATTAATGCACCATTCACATGCAAGGGAAAAACGAGGCAAACATCCACAATGGGAGTTAATCAGCACTGCTGCAAGGTTTGTCATATCTCATTTCTTAAATAATTCATTTTCAGCTCTCAAAATTAGGTGAAATGGCAAACTAGACCAATTTTTCTTCCATGTGCATTTAGTGAATCACAAAGTTTTAACAGTTGTACTAGCCCACAAGTCTGCCACAGAAAAAGCACGTTAGAAAAAAAATAAATGTGATATTCCCATAGAAGCCTCATGATGAATGCAAACATGTTACAGAGTAATTGAAAATCTTAGGGTAGTCAAACTTGGTGTATTTACTATGCAATATTTGTAAAAGGGCAAACTGAGATCACCAATGAGATGCTAAATGAAGTTGGACTGATAAACTAGACAAAATGCTGACCTCAGAGTATTCCTTATGGGGTGTAAATAGACAAACTTTCAAGCACATTAGATTTCCTCTAATCTGAGAAAACAGATCAGAGAGTCAAAGTAACATTGTTATGCCTTGCCACATCTAGCAAACCACTTGCAGACCGCGACTAGCAGCATTCCTAATACACATTAGATATACTCAATTTCTAAGACTGCTAGTATTACAGCAAGCCAAGTATTAGAGACTTGGTGAAAGATATCTATTTTGACTAATTTATATGCCCTTATATAGAAATTTACCATTAAAGGAAAGCCTAAATTACAATGCTCTACACTTCTGTGATTACTGAATGTTCTCCTTTGTGAATATTGCATTTTCCTGGCGTAATTTAAACATATACCATCATTATGACATCATTAAACTGGGACCTGGATTTTCCTACACTGTTAGAAAGAATTCAACAGTAGTTTTACAATCACAGAATCATAGAATTGCTTGGTTGGAAAAAGCCTTTAAGATCATTGAGTTCAACTGTACCTGTCCCATACTAAACCATATCTCTGAGCATTTCATCAACCTATCTTCTAAATACCTTCAGGGATGGTGACTCAATCACCTCCCTGGGCAGCTGTTCCAGGGCCTGATAACGCTTTTGGTGAAGAAATTTTTTCTGATGTCTAATCTGAGCCTCCTCTGGTGCAACTTGTGGCCATTTCCTCTCGTCCTGTTGCTTATTACTTGGGAGAAGAGACCAACACCCACCCCGTCACAACCTCCTTTCAGGCAGTTGTAGACAGTGATGAGGTCTCTCCTCAGCCTGCTTTTCTCTAGGCTAAACAATCCCAGTTCCCTCAGCCTCTACTCATAAGACTTGTTCTCCAGCCACTTCACCGGCCTTGCTGCCCTTCTCTGAGTGCATGATTTGTCATACTGTAACAGTAAACAAAACACTGTATGCGAGTAATAGTAGAATATCAAAGATCCTTCAATTCTGACTCTGTTCTGACTTCTCTGCTCTCTCTTTAATTCAGTTATACTGCTTGAGGACCTTAGAATTTCAATATTTTCATTCCAGAAATTATCATTAACTTCTTCTTGTACTGCTGAAGTTTAAAACAACAGATACAGGCTAAAGCAGTTTGAACAGGAAAAACATGGGGTCTGGATGGACAATCAAACATACTTCTAGGTGAGACAACCCAACGCCAAGCTATCTCTCAGCCTTACATCATTTAGCATACCTCCTCAAAATCAAGTACCCAAGTACTCAAAACTCAAGTGCACTCAGATGGGCTCTTTTCAATGAGTTAAGGATAGAGGCCAAGATCTGTGAACTGCTGGCTCATGGAGCAGCAGATTGCTGTTCGTCAGCTATGTAATGATCACCAAGAAGCAGCAGCTATCATGCATGCTCAGTATATTTCTGACTACTGCTGCCTGGAATGCACTCATACACTTCTTCATCATATCAGAATAAAATAGAAATATAATGAAAAGAAAATTCTGGCAGTCACTGAGGACACATTTGAACTGACAAGAAGTCATATTTGTGGTTTAGTGTGCCTTTCATAAGCCCGCTAAGGGATCTGTAGCTGCCAAATGGTACTGTTACACTGAAGATCAAGTAACTCATTTAGAACTAATTTTATTTTTATGTTGACACTGTAGTGGTAGTAACGCTGTAGTTGGGATCCTGCAGAAACAAAATATCTTGGAACTCTGAAGCACATACCCCATTTCAAATTTCCAGATTATCTAATACTATTTGCTTCTACCAAAATATTAAGCCATATGTCAGTATTCATAGATTTATGGAAGATTTCTATATTGCTTCTTTTTATTTTGATTACTTATCTTTGACCTGATCTATGACAGATGAAAAAAATTGGTTAATTGTGCTTCCTCTGCTACAGTAATGCTATTTTTGTAAACTGATTTATTAGAATCAACTGTACTTCTGACAAGAAACATCCGGCTTTCCTAGTTTGAGCAGAAATTAATAGCTAACACTCATTTTTGAGAAATATTTTCCTCAGAAAGTTTATGCATCTGTTCCCAAGTAATTTACAATTGAGATACATAGTGAGAGGGATTTTTCGTCTTCAGTATGTCAGAAAAAAACCACTCAAGAACATGGTTTAGATCAGGGAAAAATCAGTCTGCTCAGCAAAATTTTCTAGTCCATGAAAATTCTCTCTAATATGTGGGTGCTTAAGATCTCTTCCTTAGAAAAATGATTCATAACTGAACCTGCAATTGCAAAATCCAACTGCTGCTTTTAACATTTGAGAGTTAAATGAAATTTTGTTCTCTGTTGTGATTTTATCATTTGAGTCTCGTATATTTACACTTTACTGCTGATGTAAAAGATTAAATGCAATCAAACGCTTCCACAAAAAAAACCCCAAACCAATACCCCCTAAAAATCCACAACTGGGCATCATCAACACAGGTTGCTGGTGAAAACAGAAAAGATAAGACATTTGAACATCTAAATGAAATAAGAATGCTGTGGGTCCGCACACACCCTTGTCTCGACTGGTCCAAAACTTCAAACCCATGAACCTCTACCCTTCCTCTTCTCTCCTTGCCACTGTCTGTGCTCTCACCAGGGACAACACTTTGGGGCATGGAGGAACTAACTGCTGTTTTGGGCTTATGTAAGTTCCTTATGTGAGTGTCTGATTTTGCTTGACGCAAAGTAAATAATAATACACTATAACAGCCAACCAGAGACTGCTGTAGTTCCACCTGTCAGCCACTTTAATTCAGAAAAACACTGGGGTATCTCATCTGCCCGTGAAACCTATATACACTGTATGGACAGCGCTGTTCCATAGATGTAGTGAACCCCACCTTCACCACAAACCTAGAAAAACCTGACAGACACGAGGGTAAACATTCTGCAGCTGTGAAATTCAGTAAGATAATCCCAAATCACACTTCCACAAAAAACTGAGAAATCTAATGGGGAAATGTCAGAAACTAGTGATTTTGGGGTTTTTGTAGTTGTAGCTACCTGTGGATACAAATCTAGTGCCTTGTACCATAAACAGATTTGCAAAACTTGTACATTGATCATTCTAAGAAAGGCTCTGTAAAATTTCTTGTATTAATAAAGTCTGTCTAGCAACCTCATCTGTAACTTGCATAATGAATAATGATGTCAGTCATTCATCAGCCCACATAACTGCTGGCATAGTGCACAGTGATGTACTTCACATATCTGCTGCATTAAATGAACAGAAACACAAATACAAATACATCTCAATGAATTTATGAACACAGGCACACAGCTGAACTTAGAAATTTTCTCAATTTTCCTTCTCCTCATATACAAAACCCATGGCTTTATTAAAACACTTATTAAATAAATTACACAGGTTAAAGTTGTTCTTTGTGTGTCCACAACAAATGTCACAGAAGCACAGGCTTCCCAGCAATGGAGCTGGAAAGCAGAAAGTGGGGCATCCTGTCCAGCTCCCAGTCAGCAAAGGGCTTCCTAAAACCGATGGCTTCTAGCGCTGCCTAATTTCAGATGTCAGCCTTGCTGCACTCCTCTTCAGAGGAAGCTCCACAAGTCACTAAATCTAATTATCTAAAGGTACTTACTAAGATTCAGGCAGTAGTTGTAATTTCTTAATCTCATGTCATTACTATTATACATCACTATAACACTTTTCTTGTGTTTGTGCTCTTCAAGAAGGTGTATGCTATTAGCAAGCCTTGTCACGTCTTGGCCAAAATGTGTTTTTAGGGTCTTTGAACCTTTGTCTTGGAAAGGAATTCCATCATCTCTGTCATCAGTCACACTACTGTGATCTTTCAGTTTGTCAATATCCTTTTGATAACAAGCTTTAGTGATAAGACATTTGAACTTAGATGCTGCACAAAATCTTTTGATACAGGAAAAAGTCTGCAGGATGCAGCAGGATTGCTGCCTACAGTCCAAACAGCTAACATCATTCATTAGAGAGGAAGGCTGCTGTGATATTTATTTAAGCAATGGATTAATGAGAACAAGAAAGACACTTCAGAGATTAGGAAGCCTTTGCATAAGAGAAAGCTAGTATTTCAGAGCCACTTGGAAGTTTCTTCCAAAAAGGGGGCCTAGTCTAAGGTTTCTTTTTCAAGTCAACTGCAGCACACAACAGCATACGTTAACATAATATGCATATTCTCATACTTTCGTCTTCATTAAAAACATTGCTGGAACATTCCTACTCCTTTTTAATTTAATATTTTAATAAGGCAAACTTAACAACCCAGCTACATAACGGAGCAACGTAATGTCACGTGAAATCCCTCAAGATTACTGGTATATACTCATCATGTACAAAACACCATATATTTGTCAGTTACTAAATAGTTTTTATTGTTTTTTTTTTTACTTTCATTTGTAATTATGATTTCTGTTTTGCAATAGAAAAAAAAATTTCACTTTGAATTATTCCTTCCACAGAGATGCTAAATCTTTAAGAAAAATAATGAAGACTAGGACTCTGGAGACTGGAAAGCCAAGGCCAGGGTAGGGAATTCTAAGGTAGAGTAACTTCTTTCCAGTCAGGTGTAAGGTTTAGTTTGGAAACCAGCAGCTCTGAATATCAGCATCCAGAGGGGTTGCTTAAACTTGTTCTGATCAGGAAGCAGACAGTAGCAGGCCTCCCCTCGCATGTCCCGGAGCTTATGAGCAGTTGGTTTCTGTGTTATATCAGCTTCTCACCCCCCCAGCAAATGGTTCTGGAATACAGCTGTTGGTCTGTATTTACCAGTTAATTGTTTTTAGAAACAGTTTGTTTCTTCAACAGCACAGCTGTTGGGAAAAGACTTAACATGATAGCAGAAATATACATTACTTCAGTAGTAAGCATGACAGATATTTGTGACACGCTTTTTGAAATTTGCCTCCTTCTTCCCCCTCAGCATCCTAAGAGCCTTATCTCCCATTTGAGGAGTGAACAGAGCAGGTTCTCTGAAAGGCCACTAAGGATATGACACAAGTTGACCAGGGCTCTGTTTTTCACCTGAACACACTCAAAGGCATGAAGAGCACATGCAAGGATTTACTTGAACATAGACTGCAACAGGGAATTTTCTAAAACAGGGAAAATTCAGAATAAGAAGAGAAATAGCAGGTTTTGTAAATACATATGTTCCCTACCCATCTCAGTCATGCAGGACAGATCATTTCAGCTGGGCTTCATGTTAGTCCAGCAAGTCAACAAATTCCTACTTTGCAGCTGTCATCTGGATTTCTTTGCCCTGTTGCTTCTGAGGAGCGTGAGTTTGGGCAGTACTTGGCAAATTCCCACAGCCTCTGCAGCCTTACACTCTGGAGTGCTCTCTCTTGTGCCGTTGGGCTCCCAGGAGAGGGGTTAAAATCCCTTTCCCTGCATATGTTTCACCTGATGTAGCACAGACCAGACAGGACCAGGGAAGCAACTTGCTTTCCTGCTGGCTCTGCAGCCAGCCACCCTTAATGACACGCAACCACCAAACCCTGCACATAAACAAAGAAACAGACGCCATCTGCTACAGACATCGTACATCTTCCTCTGATTGCTAGCACCACTTAAGATAATTAATTAAAAAACAGTCAAGATAATTATTTAAAAATCAATGATTCCTAAATCATTATTTAGAAATCACATTAAAAAATTCCCACTTAAAGTAGCCATTAAATTTTGGAATCTGTGAATGCATTCAAATGGGTTTTTTTTTCCAAGCAGTTAACTTTCTGGCTTTTTAATTATGTAAGAGATGTTTCATCTGAAGAAAATATTTGTTAATTATTAGCAACATCTTGCCATAAAAAGGAACTGATCATTTTTAATTCATCAGATTAAATTATTTTATTTAAAAGAGGATACAACTTAAATACCCTTCCAGAAAGGTCGCTCTACTCTATACATGCAGAAAAACAGAAAGTATATGCATTTCTTGAGAAACTTGATGCAAGCTCTTTCACAATTCCTTGCTCTTCCCCAAGCACGAGGAATTAATGAAGCACTGAGGAGTTCACTTGGTTAATTGACACAGATATATACATGTTTCCTTTGCAAAAGATGATGTGTGGGCTGCAAAAGTACAGTATATCTCAAGTATTACTTTGCATCACATTGCTGAAAAAGAAGCTTTGGACTTTGGTCTCTTGAATACTTGACAATGATGAAATTAAGAAAACTGTGATGAATACTGTGGCTTTATTTCTAAATAGAATAGCTATTACTACCGACACAATCCCCACCTCCACCCCATTGTCTCTATAGCAGTCATCTGTTAAGCCATATTCTCAAGTCCAAGACATGATCTCACTATCTTGTGGTCCAAGCTATGTCCAACTTTTGTAGCTATATTCCAGGTGAATCCATCGCTAAGTCAGAGAAAAACCCATTACTTGTTGGCTTTCTGAGAGTATATTGTTAAATATGTTAAATGTATCATATTCATTTAAAAAATCCATTATTTTTATTATCTTTATTACAACTTTTCAAATGTTACATGGAATATCCTTTCTAGATGGTTAGTGTAGCAGGTACACAAAATGGTTTTATGTTCATTAAATATTCTTTCCTTTTCCTGAACCTTTTTTTAAGCATGAAAGATACTTTGCATATTGTAGTACCATGGTCTTTGCCTAGATGTATTGGACGTATCATCTTGGGTAATGCATACTCCTACCAAGTGTTCACACATGAGCTTCCTTAAAATCTATCGCATTTTCAATAATTATTACTAAAACTAATATAGATATCAGAACTACAATTTCTCAAAGTTCTGATTGCAAGATTTCTTTTCGGTATTAAAAATGGTCTGGAAGACTAACTTTTCAGATAAGAGAAATATTTTTTATAAACTCAAAACATCCTTCTGAGATGTAGCATCTGACTTAAAGCTCTCCAATTTTCTTTGAAGGAATTGGTGGCGTTTCAGATGGTGCCTTAAAAGAATACCTTGCACATAGCCCTAAATAGGGAAAATCACTTGACTAAAGGCTATGGCCTCATTTAAGGCTTGCTAGCTTGTTCTGTTATGTCTCATTGGAAATACTGCTATAATAAACATCCTTTATATACACAGAACTTTTTGAGCGGAGACGTCATTCAATATTTTATTTTGCACAGCATTAGAGTGGTCTACGTACACAATTAAATGAATGAAATTATTGCATTTCGCAATTTTGAAACACCTTTAATTGTTACACTTAAAATAACAGCTATAAAATAAAGACAACAAAATAATAAAAGTGAAATTTGTTCTTTCTTACCAAATATTACAAGTTGTTCTTAGGATTTACTCATTAAAAAGTTATGCATCATTTACTGTTTCTTGCTTTTTATGACTCAAGAGGCAAACCAGCACTACACTCATACCGTGAGCCTTTGCTGTCCATTAAAAAAACCTTTCACCCCATGAGTAAGTGGTTTCACGCTGTGCCCCAAAGGTTTTTACATGCTAAAAAAGTATGTTTTGCTGAAAGAAAATGTGAAAAGAAAATAAACTGGATGTGCCCAAAAGAGAAATGGCACAGCTGCAACCTGTGGCCCTGCCAGTTGAGTTATTTCATATAATTGCTATCTGAACTCAATAATATTCTATAACAATTGCTTGTGTAATGGGAGACTGCATAGTCACTTGCATGTTGACACCAAAATGTAAAATTTCTTAACAAAAGAGCATACGTGGTTACTATTCATGATTAGTCATGCTCTGTAGCTGGCCAGAAGTTTTTGAGTGAGAAATCTTTGGGTTTATTAAAAAATAAACTTAAAAAATATTTGATCTAAAATATTTATTTTTTTAAAAAAAGCGTGTTCTAGAGCAAACAGATCCCAAAGGTACTCATTTTGATACGAATAGAGAGACTGAAATGCTGCATGTGTAATTTGGAGCTATCATCTAAACTGCTAAATAAATAGAACTGTGCAGGTCAAATCTGTAAGAAGGAGTTGACTTGCATTGTGCCTGGCCTCTTGGTTCTCAGGCATGAGGAAGGAAATCTGCCAGTTTGAAAAAAGATTCCTGTACATAACCAAATCTTTGGTAGTCATCTCATCTAACACCCTAACCTCTAAAGAAAGGTGACTATAAAACCCCCAACAAATCAGTAGTAGGTAGGTGGCTTAACAGGACTGTCCCCTGTTTTTCATTCCTTGGAGTCTTTAGGCTTAGAGATCTGCAGGAATAAGAAAGAAAAATATGCCTACTGCCACGAGAACAAATGAACTACCAAGGAAACAACATTTAAAAATCCACAAGCTGAAAAAAATATTGGAAAACTTCTCTCTAGGTAAAATGAATTTCTTAAGAAAAAAGGTTTATGTATATTTTAGAGTTATTTACAACCAATATGAGCTACTATCTCATGGTTTATTTTACAGTTCATTCAGAAGTAGTTGACAAGGTCTGAGTTGAGCCAGATTATGTGTTTCACAGTAAGCACTGGCCTAAAATAAACATATTCAACAACTTGAGAGAATCCAGATTTAAAAGGTTATATACGGAAAAACTCAGTATTTAAAGGTAAGAGAATTATCTGACAGCAGTTAAAGTGATTTTTCTTGGCAGATTACATTCCTGTGTGGAAATGTTAACTTTTAATCTATCAAACAGTAGGAAAGGCATGGTAGTTTATTGGATTTCTGCTCCTGTTTCCAATCCATCTGATAGTATAATTTCTCAAACTCATAAATGTAAATTCTTATTTATGGTACGCCATAAACCAGTGTTAGCATTCAGAAAACTTCCTTTTTATTTTGTACATGTTCTATGCTTTCTAGAAACTCCATCTTCATCATATCAAAAATTGAGCAATGCTTTCAATTACATGTTATGTCATTAAAATATCTGTGATAAAATTAACAATGTGTTGAAAAGCTCATTTTATAAATGCTTCTCAAGAAGTATAGCTACCAGTGGTCTTTGTCCACTGTTGAATTGTGGAAGGAAAAAGTTCCCCGTGTCTTCTGGTGAGGGCCCCACAAAGGCCAGAAGTAAACTGCCACAGCAACTTGCTAAGTACACATGGTCTCTCACATTCATTCTAGTAGGTTTGCAAGTGATGACTATAGAACAGAAAGTCTACAGAAAAATCATAGGTGTAAACTCTAATTCTGGAAAAAAAAATTATATATATATGTGAAAGAGTTTAGTAGCTCTTGCTTTAAGGGATTAAAGTTGTTTACTTGAGGAGGATTCATATCAATGAAACAATATCTGGCCTTTGAAGCATGGAATAACATCTACACAAAGTTCACTCCTAGAGATATACTAATGTTGCTTTAAACTGCAGAAGCTTCACTTTTGTTTTGATTTTGGTTTGGATTGAGTTTTTTTATATATGAAAAAGGTCTGATTTAGGTATTTTCTAACCAGTTTTGTAGGGGGGAGTTTATCCTTCAACCAGACTGGACTTTTGAGGTTAACTGGGGAATGCAGAAAGAAGGTCAGAATGATGGTGCTCCTCCAATCAAGCCATTTTTCCTGAATTTGGGTGACGTACGGGAGTTAGAAAGCAGATAGCAAAGAGTAGCTGTGTCAAGAGAAGTTCCTGCAGTAAAGATTAGGGCAGCTCAAGATAGCTAGGAGCATAGCTTAATGACAGTGAGTCACTGTTAACTTTACCTACGGTATCTTGTTTCTATATGGAGATTGTGTGGTCTCTTCACGCGTATGCAATGAATGATTACCACCCTTAGAAGAAATTTTGACTTGTGGCCACTCTGAGGATTTGTAAGTGAAGAGATGGTAAAGAAGTGGCCTCTTTTGGAGAGTACTATTTGGAAAGTGACAAAAGGAGTACACAAACAGAAACTGATTTCATCCCTAAACAGGAGATGAGAATAGAAGAGGAGGCATCAACAAAGGTTAGGGTGGCAGAATGGAAGAAAAAGTCAGACAAAGAAACAACGGAAAAGCCTGAAATCAAAGCATAAAAGGAAATTTCAAAATGGCACAAATGTGGGACACCAGATGCAAAACATCAGACACACCCATTTGTTATAAGGGACTAGGAAGAATATTCAGTCCATGAAAGGCGGAAATATAATTTGCATACATTTTTGAAGATTTTATTCTATCTCCTGGGAAAACATGCCTAATTAGCAGATTTGAAGGACAGAAACAGCATTATCAGTGCTCCAAAGGTTTTCTGCAACTCTTCAAATGACTTATTTGCTCCTTCATAAAGAAAATCCAAGACCTTTGTTTGTATTGAAGACCTTTTAAAGCAAGACTTTAAAATTTTTATTTTGCTTAGACAATTGTATTATAAGTTGGTATCTTTGCAGTCAACAGTGCCTGTTTGCAAGCTCGCTTTGTATTAATTTCAAATAGAAGTTTTATTAAACTTATCATGTATCACAGTTTCTGCTCTGAATAAGTCCTTTCTTCCGCAATTCAGTGATAGAAAGAAATTGCTAAATAAAATAACTGAGAAATTCTTTAAATAGCTCTGTCTCCTCTATGATTATCATATTTAATTGCACTTACAAAGTAATAGTAAAGTGGAGTCTGTGATTGATTTGAAAGTGTTAGCAAATTTGTAGTTTCTTAAGTTTAATGATCATTTCACTTTAGAGTTTACATAAGCTTGAGAGAGTTTTGGTAGCTTTATCAGAAACAGAATAGGCCACCTAAGCTTCATGTTTACCTATGAACCTTGAATGCTCTTTAGTTTCATGATGACGTTTTGGAACACGTTTAAAAAAATAGTACTAATAAATTACTGTGCAGGACTTAAAACACAATGCAAAGAGAATAGTTTTATTCTAATCGTGAATGCAATATAATAAATACCAATAAAAAATGGCCAGGTCATTAAAAATACAAAGTGTAACTAAGATGACTAAAGGAAAATTACTGCTCTTAGGTTTACTCTCATTTCTGTGTGCTACACAAACCAATACTTATAACTCATTTGCCTGAAGTGTCTCAGAAATTACAGAGAATCACTAACTGTTTTGGATAGATGCATTTATGCTCCTTGTTAGACTACCTAAAAACCTTATGAGGCAGTAAAAACAACACTTAAACCCACACATTTTTAATAGTGGTAATTTTTTTACCTTCTCCATATGGAAGCAAATATTTTGTTTTCATTGGAGTTTACAATTCTGTTGTACGTGGACATCTTGCACGCTTTCAGTTTATCTGCCATACTAAAGAATACGGACTCTGCCCATATTATTTCATTCTTATCATGGACACCGTTTCACACCACAGAAATGTGAGTTGGTGTTTACCCTGAAGCCTCAGAAGATGTTTAACATGGACCCAGCGCATTGTATACCCTGCCCTGAGTCTGGGTCTGAAGTTCTCATGGTGCTAAAATAAAATGCTAAAATATTCTCTACTCACTCGGAGTGTACAATTTTCCTGAGTTTTAATGATAAATTTTCGATGTGGCTGGACACTGCTATAGTTCAGTTGAGCTCTGTAATGAAAGTGTGCACATGGATATAAGTCATTAACTTTCAGGGCAGAGCAGTCTCTTAACTGACTCATGGTGGGTGTTTTAAGGGGGCAGGGGGGGGAAGCAATGTGTCATTACAGCACCTGGATTATTAAGTCTCAGTAGTATCACTAAGAATTTCCAGTTGATCTACAACTAAAGTTTATTTAGAAAGTAGTTTATTTCAAGTTTATCTTTTTTTAATGTTTGTAGAACAATGCCTATGTTTGTGCATTATAGTGAATAGCAAAGTTATTTAAAACATTGCCTTGACTGAGAGCTTTGAGAGTCAGACCCAGGGATGAGTTTTTCAGTGTTTGGATCCGTCCTGGCTGTCATGATCTATGTTCTGCAGAGATCCAGCCTATGCTTGCAGTGTGCTGATTTCTACCAGTCATTCTCTTTACATGATTTTCAGTCTGCCTTTTTATTCTATGTTTTATTTTACAAATAATATTGCTCCTCATCAAAGCACTCCTCCTTTCCTTTAAAAGGGTACTGATTTATTTACTGTTATATACAATGGCATTAAACCTCAAACTTTCCACTAGAACAGAACAAAAGTAACGTCATTAGGAAATAAAGATAATGGGGAAAAAGCCAACATTGAGTCCCTCAGTACAGACAAACAATTAAAATATCCAAGTTCTGGTACACAAGTGATCAAAGTCTAAGATGTATTATCTTCATAAGATCACAGTTACTCAGTGTCAGAATTATTTTATGTAAATTCTCAGCATGCCATTATTGAGAGATTAACTACAGATTATTAGCTTGACTATAAATTTTAATTATATGAATTCTTCATATAATTAAATTCACACTCATATCAATTTAATCAATATTGATTTACTGAAAAAATGGTGATTTCAGAATTCTGACTGAAATAAATGTCACTATAATTAAATCTATACCAAACTTTTTCTGGGTCACCCAGTTGAGGTATATGAAAGCCTGAATAGAAGAATTTGTTTTCCTAATTAAGTGCCACTAAGTATACTGACATCTGGAATCTTGAAATACTACCTTTTAGATAAGATTAAAAACAAAATGAAAAATGAACAATAAAGATTATGCAGTACTTCTAAAAATAAAGCCAACAAATATCAACTCAAAACATAATACTGTCCACCCCTAAGCACCAGGGAACACTCACGTTTATGTCATAAGACATATCAAGGCATGTAAACCACTGCTATGTAGATACCATCAATTTAACATATACATTGCCTTACAAACTGATACAGAAAACCTTAAAGTAAAAAAAGTAAACAAAAGCCATTTTATAATTTGACAAGGGCTCAGTCATTTTCTAGCAATTACATACAAGAGTATGAGGCTTAGTTTTATTCTATTGCATGGGTGATAAAGGAGTACATTAAAGTCAAAATGTTTGCAGTCTTCATCTACACTTTTACTCATAAATGAATTCCTATGGAATTGTGTTGAGTAAGGGTTGAGTGAAAGCTGCAAAAATCTCTCCAGTGCTAGATATGCTGTATATGGTTTGAAAAATATTCTATATGAAGCTTCTTCAGTAATGATATGCTGCTAATGTTGTCCAGGAAAAAAAAATTCACTGGAACTCTGTATGGATCCAGTAACCTTTAAAATGTTCAGATACTCACCTAAACCGTGACAATCTTTAATACCCTCTGACATATAGGCTTGAGCCAATGAAATCCTAATGGCAAAAGATTTATTATATTTGAGGTAAAAGTTAAATCTCTTTATGTTACTTGGTGACTCTGAGACCTGGAACTCTGGAACTTTGAAAATATTTCCTGTTTATACAAGAGAAATAAATTGCTGTTCCTGAAAGCAAGCCAATCTCCTTTTGCTTTGTTCTATTCTTATGGTCCTACTCCCCCCCAGCTAAAAAGATTTACCAGCATTTTATAAATAAATCCTCTGAGTTTAAAACTGGTTTAACAAAATAGGGTGGTATAAATTTAAATTATTTATTATTTACATATGTATTAGCTAAGCATGTAGAGATTCAGATGATTTTTTTAAAAACACTACTTAAGCATCCTTGCCTCCAGTAAGTATCCTGTTAATATCAGCCCTGAAAATACTTGTGTTTAAAGACATATTGATCAATGCATAAACTAATATATGTAATCAGTTTATACTGTCTAAACCAAATTCTGATTTAAAGAGGACGGTGAGCTACTTAAAAGAAACTGAGAAGGAGAAACACCCACCCACCTTTCCACCCAGACCTGGAAGAGAAGGCAGCTCCCCCTTCAATAAACAAGGCTACTAATGAAGAGGATGCCTAACCACAACTGCTGGCCACAGCAGAAAAGAGCTTCTCACTAGCCCTGTGTTTTTGTGGAATCAACACGAAGAACTTTTACACCACCTTAAGATGCTACATAAAAATCAGGGAAATTCTTACAGGAGGTATGCTTCCTAATATACTTAGGCTATATGAAATTAAATTGTGTCAGAAAAACAACTCAAAAATACCTTGATAAATATTGCTAGGTATAGTTTTCTATTCGTTATATTAATATAATGACACCAACCAATGCAATTGAATGTAGAATGCAGAGGGTCATGTGGCATAGAAAAGTTTAACACAAAATCATTTTCTAATGGCTTACATGGTATAATTATAATTTCCTATAGCATTTATATTTCTATTATTAATTTATTTTCTATCCCGAATAGTTGTATGAAAACTCCTTGCAGCAGAAACAAAACTAAAGCTCTTTACTGGTGTGTAGGCTTGTAACTTTCACTATTGCCAAGACAGCAAACAAGATACATATAAGTTCATACTCGCTTGGATGAAGTCAACTTTCTATGTGCTCTGTACCTCAAAATAATAAAAACTTATCCAAAAAAATTCTATACTGTGACCATCCCTGAACCATTAAAATAAACTGTACTGAGAGTTATTATCATGCAATCTGAATTTTTTTTCTAGCTCTACTACAGTCCATTTAGGAAATTCCTTTTTTTTCACACAGCAACTATTCAAGTGTTCATTTGTGTACATTTATAGCTTTCTACCTGCTTCCTAAATCTAGTCTTTCTTCTTCATTAGCTACACTAATGGTAGAATGATGGTCCAATCACAGTATATCTCATGTTTCTCTTTCATCTAGTTTTTCCTTCTCAAGATGTCATTTTTCAATTCATGGTCTTCTCAGTTCATGAACTTTATCACTTTATTACCATTGTTGTTACTGGCATAAGAGTCACTAGTGTCACATTTTATTGACTTATAAGTAAGGGTCTCATTTTAAATACTGACAATCCCAGTGGACAGAATATAAACCAAAATGAGAGAAGAGAATGAATCTTAAAAAGCTATTTTCTCTTATCTCAGTATTCTTTTGCAGGACATTTTTTTCCCCAATATAAATGAAGTGCAGTTGGAACAGGAGGAACAAATCACTGATATTACTTCACGCTTGCAACTGCATGCCATGCAAGTATATGAAAAACATGAAGATATGCTTGAGCTGTCAGATGTATTTGAAAATACTTGCTCATTGCTCAGTCAAGTTCCCATTCCAGCTGTGAAATAAAGGGGCTGGCTGGCAGTTTGGAATGGCTACTTTGAGTCACCTCCACAAGAAGGACTTTTGAAAATTTACTACCATACCTGTTTCCCAAAAGAAATGGTCTGTCCTTGCACTCTGGAGAATTATTTCTTGCTGTTGTCATAAGCATTATTTACTGCCTTCATACATAAAATGGTCGTGGATGAATGCATGTGCTCTTGCCAAATGGCAAAAGGGAACTAACAGGGATTTAAGAGCCTGGTTCTCTGAAACTTCTTTTGAAGGGTAGGCATGATTAATGATGCATTTATAAATACATACATGTGTATGTGTGCGTGCATTTGCATAAACACATGAGTACGTACCAAATATTTCTATTTAGGAAAGAGAAATTATTTAGATTGTATTCTATGTGAAATCTGCCTCCAAGTGCAGGAAGAGTAATTTGAGAAGGCCACAGTACAGCATCGACTGATTTATATGCTCTGTAGATTGTTCAAGCAGTTCCACAGACCATTTTCTGAAAGGCTATTGAGGATTTCTGTCATTTTGCTTTCACATCTTCTGCTGACAAAAAATGGGTTCCTTTGAACACTGACTTGATCTTTGGGATGTCTTCAGTCAATAAGTGAAAAGTTTGTCATGGATTTCTTCAGTTCCACAAGAAACTTAATGTTAACTCACTGTTCACTTTTGCATAATGACGTTTTCTGACGAAAGGTAAGAAAATGGCTGTATTTGAACACGTCCACTAGTATCAAGTGAAGTGATCGAGTTGAGCCTTATTTCACTGTGACAGGTTAGAATATGTCTATAGCCATCTTTTTGCCTCTTCTGTCCCACTCTAGGTTCCCGAGCTATAGGGTCAGTCTATTTTTTTGTGTCAGACCCTGTACGTGTCTATAAATATATATAATGCAACTTAAAATGTAAATATACACAATACTGTGATGCTGCTAAACATTTATAAGTTACACTTGTAATAAATACATAGTATCTGCAGTTGTCTGCCACACTTTGTATCAGGTATAAATTAAATATTGAGCTTTACCACAGTTTGTGCAAGGTTTCTGTAAAAAGCTACAGCACTCAGACATATTTTAAAGGACCTTTCAGTTATATATATGCTGAACCAAATTCTCTTTGAATTTTGTATTAATAACTGCAAATGAAAATCCCTCTACGTGCAAATGTGATACCTCTGGAAAATTAGTGGGAATGACAGACAGAAACAATGAGTCTGGAGCTGGGAAAAGCAAGAACGAGCATGAGCAGCGGGGTGACTGATAGTTTGTGGAGTGGATATGCAGCTTTAATGTGGGAAAGAAGCACTACAATCTACAGAGTAAAGAAGACCCAGCAAGGAGGATATTTTTCTTAGCTTCTCTGGTCAGCAGCAGTCTTTCCTCATGCATAAAATTTTACTCTGGTCAGTCCCAAAATTAGACCCATCTTCTTACTAAGTCTGGTATGTGTGCCAACCACCCCTTGGTCTGCAGCCACTCCCATTCGTTTTAAAATTAAGTGTACCCTTTCAGTCTCCGTTGTTTGACACTATTCTGGGTAACACTTGCCTGGCAATGGACATGAAAATGAGGAGATTGCAATGGCCAGTGCAGCCAGGAGTTTGCCCTAATGCAGTTCTCACAGTCCCTTTGTGCAATGCAGCTGCTGTAAAGAGAGGAATCCCACCCACATGGAGTCATAGCTCCTCACTCAGCTTCCACAGCATCTTTGCCTCCAATTAAAACTACCTGTCAGTGATCTCAAGGAAACCTCTGTAAGTCATCAGTCATGTTTGATTCTCTGGGAAAAACAAGCAAATTATGCCACTGAGACTTAAATTCATGACAAAAGCTGCTCTGTGGCTGACTGACATCTCCCTGTGAGCTAATTCTTGCTTGGACCTTTCAGTTCCCCTTGCACTCACAGATCATTCAGGCACCTACGAAATCTCTACGTTACAGCCCATATTTGGCATGCACTGCACACACCCCACAGTTATTCCTGTATATGTTACTTTTCTATTTCTATATTCAAGCGTAAGTTC
Organism: Neomorphus geoffroyi; assembly: GCA_033558235.1. NCBI lineage: Eukaryota > Metazoa > Chordata > Aves > Cuculiformes > Neomorphidae > Neomorphus > Neomorphus geoffroyi. The sequence goes on along the minus strand of JAUMJM010000005.1, from coordinate 71,426,847 downwards.
AGCACTGTGATGAAGAGACTTCATGTGAGCCACACACAAGTTACCCGCTTAGTTGTCATCTTTTTTTAATTTGATATGAAAGCTTTGGAAATTATTTCACATGAAATCATGCAATTTACTACAGATGCAGAGCCAGTGACTTGGAGAACACAGTTGAATTGAGTTGAGAACAAGACACGTCATTCAGCTTTCACAGGCAAAACACCATCAGGAGTTCAAATCGGGAGGTTAAGGGCAATGCTTGGGGGCTCAGTAAAATAGCATTGATATTCATCGTTATAATTCTCAAGATTAAGAAATCTGACTGGGAGTTTCTAGAAGAGAAAGTTCATGCATCATTTTTTTCAGACACATTGATGGGCACATTAACGTGGACAGGTTGTCAGCTGACTTTTAGGTAGCACAGGGGCAGTGGTTGTGTCTCATCTTTTTGTGCCCAGCTAAAAGATAAGCCAAGCTTTATGTTAAACTCTGAAAACATCAGCTTAACAGCCAGTGCCATTGAACCTGTGGAATTCTTGGTCATCCAGAGGCAGCTGAAAATTGGATGCTCAGAAAATATTTTGGCAAATGGTAAAAAGACTAAGACTGAACTATCCGTTATTCTTCCAGTGAATGAATATAGTGATAGTGTTTGAAAAGAGGAAATGTGTGGGAAATAAAAACCAGAAACAATAGCCGTGTTTTTTTCAGGATTTCTCTAGAGTGTAAGTTGGTATTTGTACACAGCAGAAGATGAAACAATATTTCCTACAGTGGGCAAAATGCCACTCTAACAGATGGCAAAAGTGTAGGCATGCAAGAGAACAAGTTTTTGAATTGATGCATGGGTATTTTTTATGTCCAGGAATGTGGAAACAGCAGCTTTTGGAGAATTATTTCAACTCCTACATTTACAGAACTATGTCATTATCGGCCTTAGTTTCAAGACTGCTTAAGATGGGTGTAGATTTTTTTTCTTGAAACACATATTTATTTTTAATTATTTTGATAGCCATTAAAGATTTCTCACACTAATGTTTAATTGAATGAAAGAGAAGTTGTGCTTTGTTATCTGATTATTATATTTGTTACTTATTTTCTTAAGGTATTTACATTTTAACACCTTTCCTTAGGTTTCTACCTGTATATAAGGCTCGCTTACATGTGAATCAATGAATTTGCACTGATTTCTATGGCATTTCAGAGTTGAGCATTAAAAACATCATATTTTATCTATTTGTGCTGGGCTAGAAAATGATGCTATATACTCCTAAAACACAAAAGGGAACAAATCAATACATGACTTTACTGTTTCCCACCCAGCACACCTGCATTAAGATAGAGCCTCCATCAGTTCACTCTTTATCACAGCATGAACAAAATTATCATTTGTCTTAATATTTATGGTATGAATTGCCTTTGGCAATCTTCTTCAGCCCATTGCTTTGCTGTTCTGCAGCCTTAAAATCCCGCTAGACAGATGCTTTATTGCTCTTATAAAAAAGTATCTCTGCTCAAAGAGAGAGAAAAGAAAAACACCTAAGTTTCTCTGAAATTAACTGAGAACATGGGTTTTGACCATATCAGGACTGGTTTTGTTACTTACTATCTTTGGTCAGGAAAGGAGGAGTTGCTAAAAGGAATAATACTTGTTGCAACATAAGTAAGATCTGAGTGCTGAAAAATCAGAAGTATATTCAAAGAAGAAAGAGTTATAAAGATACAGAAGCACATTTCTATGAAAAAGCCTTACAGTATCTCATCTGTGGGGCACCTTTGAATTCAGTTGAACAGGAGTTTTGCTTAACTTGTTGAAGATCTACACCCACTGCACATGAAGACTGACAGTACTGCTTGAACTTAAATAATATTCTACATTCTTAAGCTACACAAATTACAAAAGCTGAAGATAGGCCTTAGCATTAGGATGAACAGTATGCATATGAAGACAAAGTGATCCTACAACAACACAGGTAGAAATACAAATGTTGGAACTGAGTGCTGAGAAAATGCAGTTCGGCTGTCTCACAAATTGGAGGTGAGTCCTGACTGATTAGTATTTTGGGGAGAACACAAGAGAAAGAATAATGCAGAAAGCAACTCTGCTTTCTTCTGATGAAAAGATGAAATAAAGTAACATTTCCCCTCTGAGGATTAGGTGGAAAAATTTTATTCGCATGCCAGTTTCAATCCCAGTTTTAATTTCATTACAGACCACCTGTTTGAGATGTAAATACAGATATGGGGAAAATAGGTATTTAAGTAAGAAACAAACACAAAATGTCAGTGCAATCCCTGGTGTGTATTGTTTCAGTGAAATGGGAAAATAAGAGTCAGATGTTCAGCTTCTAGCTAGCTCACACCAGTCAAAGACGTGGCATAGAAATCTTGAAGTAACGTTCCAACAACTCACCACAATGACTGAGGAAAGCAAAAGGAATTCTGTGCCTAAAAGGACCACTAATCAAAGTATATCAAAGAGGAAGTTCCTGCTTGACTTTTAAAGCACTGGAAAATCTTCCATCTCTGCTTCTAAAAAGTTTTGGTTGCTCCCAATAGTATCAATAAATAATCATCTGAAAATGCAAAAAAAAGTAAAGGTGAGCTATTGATAAGAAAGTGACATTTTTAGTTAGTTAACTGACACCATGGAAACTGTCGTTTAATGCTTTTTCAGAGCTCTTGGTACACCAGAGAACATGAGGGGGAAACCTGTGACCTGTTAGCCACTCACCTGGATAACCAAATCTGACTTTCTGTCCCCTGGCAGAGAAAAGAACAGTCATATAACTGGGAAGCACAAAGCAGTATTGACTTACTGCATCCTGCAGCTGTTTTGGAAGGTACTTTAAGTGAAATAGTTGCTCTAGGAGCTAGCATGGTTGAGTAGTTCTTCATGCTTACTGAAGGTGATACAGAAAGGTAAGAATAACTATAAAGCTTAGTTGAGAGAAGATACTTGAAAAAGAGATTGAATTAGTAACTGGGATACAGGAAACTCATCTGGAATACATAGGTAGAGCTTTCAGTTAGCAGTGGCCCTTTGGGTTTAAAGGAAAGCTACTTTGCATCACAGTAGGTGACAACTGCATGTGCAGAGCTTGTCTAAGGATCCCTTGCTGTTGTCAAAGGCCCTTTTACATCTTCTAGTGTAGCCGTCTCCAGCTGGCAGGCTTTCATGTAACCAAAGCTAATGTTTGTCTTCAAACTAGTAATGATTATGGGCAGTAATTTGTGTCAAGTTATGATAGCAATGTTTGAGCCTGGATAATTTAGGCTCCTGATACAGCTGCAAGACCTTCTCCTAGGAATTTCTTTTTTTTCTTTCTCTTTCAGATTTAACTCTCTTTAAGAGTTAACCACTGATATCCTTTAAGTTCCTCTCTAGCAATGCTGCTGGCATGGCAGGTAAGACTATTGATCTCAAGCTACCTCAAGATTTCCTTTGCAAAAGTAACGTTCCTGCTCACTTTGCAACAGGCCTTTCAACACTCAGCTATAGCCACATTAATAATGAATGAATTCATTATGATCAATGGCTCAACAATGAATATCAAATGACTTCTCCATTATTAAGATTATTACAGGACACTAGAGGTAACTGTTCAGTGCCGTTTACATGGGTTTAGCTGTATGATCCTTTTTCCTTTTAATAGGATTTCTATGACTAAAACACCTCAAATCACACTGAATATTTAACCTGAGGTTCAAAGACTTTACAATTTATACTCTAAAATATCTCATGTATCAATAGGGCAATAATATGTATCACTGCCTCTTTGAGTAATTTAATATAATCTTGCTGTGCACACAGTGTCTACCAGCACCATCAGAAAGTGTGTTGTTAGGATATGTGAGGTGGACATTAATTGTCCTAAATGTAACAAACAGAATTAGCAACTGAACAGAACCACTACACATTTGCCTTTTAAAAGCTGCTCCTTTTAACTTTGTTTTTATTTATTTGCACCCAGTTTTGCAATAAATAATGCAACTTATTAAGCAGTGAACACAGAACATTAATCACATTGCTTAACTAGATATCTCCTAAAGGTCACTCCCCTTTGAAACACGGAGCTTTCCCACGTGCTGCTGACAGGCTCTTGATTAATAGCGCATTTCCCTGCTTTCCTCAGGCACCCTTGGACCCCCGTTCTGTACTTCTCCCTTGCTCCTGGCTTCTGTGCAAATGGAAGTCCGTCAAAGTGACATGAGAAATGACTGCGTAACCTTTGCCGACTTCAGCAGTTCCCAAACTTTCAGTTTTCGTTCTGCACCACTCTCCAAGAAGTCTGCTTTAGGTTTACAGTTTCCCAGGCAGAATTTGTGATGACAGAAGAGAAATGATCGTTCTGGATTACATTGCCAACAGAGTTTTGACGAACGCTACAACGCTAATAGATCTTGCCCAAGATAAATAGGTATCAGTAGATACTGTGGCTAGTTCTCACTCACACAATCTCAATTTTAAATCTGAGCTTCAGAATCAGCTCTAGTAAAAGTATAGCAATAGGATAGACTGAGGGATTTGATGGTGAAGCATGATAGAAGGATTAATAACAGCAAGGTTGGGAATGACCTGGTATCTGGATTTGAGTTGTAAGTGTTGTGGGTTAAATGCTATTCCTGAATATGTTCTCCTGTGTGGAATAGGGCAGGCTGCTGCAGCCCAGACACCTAGGTCTCCATCTATCTATGCATCTGCAATTTGTGGAATAGGTAGATCAAAAAAGGGAAACAGTTTTCTTTCATCATGAATAGATTTGAGGGATGAATAAAAACAAAAATCCCATATGTGAAAGTTATATTGGTTTATATCTCATTATGCACTAAAAATATTTAGCAATTCAGAACCATCCACCAAGAAAGATCCCTGCTTGAGTCAGTGGAGGTACTAGGACTCCCCTTCAGACCCTGGCTCACAGGAAACTACTATTAAAAAAATAAGCATATCTTTGTTTCTCCAGGAAATAACTCACTCATGCTTATGGGAAAACCTATATCTTTTTCCCAGACCCTGGTAATAATTCTTGTAAAGAGGAAAAAAGGAACACAGAAAGTTATTGTGATTCCTCCCAACTGTTCAGGAAGCATATGGCAAATGGAGTAATGCAGCCTGTAACAATCCTTTGCTCAAGGATATGGTGATGGTTACTTATATCCAATGCAGTTCTTTTGATGTAAACTAATGAATTTACTAAAGTAGAGATGGTGTCATTAGCAATAATTTCTCCATCAATCTTTGATACTGAATAAGGGTCGTGCAGGATAAATTCTCTACCTGTCTTCATATTCTCAGAGAAAGACACTTTTTTTTATCAAACCCATATAATTTATCTCTACGTTTGTATGCTGAAAACCAGAAGCTTGATTCCTAGAATACAAGTAGATTTTTATCCAATTGCTCTAAACAATTCTGTGATTCTCAGAGGGGAAAAAACCAACCAAACAAAGCAAAAAACTCTAGACAATTAGGTCAACGTGTGCCTAGGAACATCACGGTTCCTAGCTGATAAAATGTCACACTGGTGGACAGCAAATATCTTAAAGAGGTCAAGACCAGTCATTTTAAGGGAGAAGAAAAGAAATAGAGAATTATCTGAATTTTGTTTATGTTGAGAGAGTACCTTTGCTTCAATTTCTTCATTGTTTCCACCTTTCATAACGTATTGCATGTGAGTGCATCTCTCTGTCCATGACAGACTTTAACGGAACTTTCTACTGCTGTGAAGATGTCACCATGGAGAACAGGCTTTTAGGATTAGGGTTATGAAGTGATAGCTTACTACACCTGCAACCTCAGCTGTATAGTTTATCTAGCAAAGTGGCAGAAGAGATTGCAGGTTCCTACTTCATACAAGGTATGAATAGAGAATCATGTAGCAAAATTAGCCACCTTTACTACCGTACGTAGAGGCCCTAATCTTGAGCGTCTTGATGTGATGCTAGACACAGTACAGCTGAATCTTGCAATCACTCTACATTTTAACCCCCTACCAAGGTTAAAGGGTATTCCACACAGGAGATGATCATCGCACCTGTTCTTAAAAAGTACACCCTAGGGAACTGTTCCGAAATAGACGACATCCCAAGTGTTTGCATCTCTCATTTCTACAGGCCAGATCCTGAGAAATACTGAATGCTGTGGACACTTAGACATTACAGGTGCTCAGTGTTATTAGTGCTCTTATGTGTGTTTATCTACAAAAACTGAGAATAAATTATGTCTAAAAGCACAAGGCAGAGGACTATATGGTTATTTCTTCATGGTGGGATACTCAAAATTCATGCAGTTACTACAGAGATCAGTACCGGCACTACTGACAACTTGATTTGCAATATAATTAATAATATTTAGAACATCTGTGAAAAAACTTTAAACTTAATTGAACTTATCTGCTAAAAACAACCAATGAACAAACCCTTCTAAATACAAAATATCCTTTTTTGGATTTTTAAGGATTTACAATTTCTCAATTTTTGAAATTCAGTTTAATCAAACACTCCAAGTTTTAAATACACCAGATTATGGCTTGGCATCACAGTCCAGGAATAGTTATCAATATTTATAAGTGGAATGCTCTAAAAATTTCTTAAGCTTTTCAAAAGACAGTAAAACTTCCTATTTCAGCATTGTGAATGCCTTCCACAAACTATGACATCAGATACAGAACCAGTTTTATTTTGCAGCATTGAAGAGGTAAAATATAGGAAAATTGACAATATACAGTGATTAATTTACAGTGTGTGCTCTTGCTGTGACAGGATACTTATGCTGTATGTATATGACCAATTTAATTTCAGACCTCATTTTTGCTACCAAAAGCAAAAAATATTTTTAGGAAAAAAAATATTCTAGCATATTAAAAAAAAATTGCTTTTCTAAATAAAGATTTCATGGATCAACTCTTGCATGCTGTTTATATGCAAGTTTCCTACATTTTGCATTGCTGAATAATTGAGAACATTAGCTCCCAAACCATGAAAAATTCATTTTAACACAATGTATTATTAATCAATTTAATTTACAGGGATCTGAAAAGTCCCACTTTCAGTTATGGTGCTTGAAGATATGTTTGGACAGTGGTTTGCTCTGTGTTATTGCACTTGATGTAATTCTTTCTCATCTGATACACTTCTCAAAGTGGGTCATAATACATACACATGATAATGGATAAAATGGACAAAAGAGAACAAGCTGACATAATTTATTTGGACTTCCAAATCCTTTTGACAAAGTCTCACACATAAAATCACTTAAAATTTAAGTAGTTGGAGAACAGAGCAAATTATTTGAAATTTTCAAAAGTTGCTTAGCAGACACAAAGCAAAACATTGCATTTGAAAAGAACTATTATTATTTTTGCCATATGAAGTTATATACTTATTTTTTAATGTAAATATTTTTACTTTTACTATTTAAACATATTTTAATTTTTACTACCTAGACATATTTTTACTATATAAGGATAAACATATTAGTATATTTCACAAAGTTTCAGCTAGTCTTTTAGTTATACTTACTAATATTTCACTATTAAGTAGTTACCAAAAACTCAGTTTGGAAAATAGCAACTATTCTAATTATATCATTTATTTATCTAGGATTAAAAGAATGTCTTCATTTACTATGGCTCACAGACATTTCTCTCCATTTTGACATAAATTGAAAAGTGAGCTTTGAATGACACAGCAATTCTCATGACTCAGGCTTCTTCATTGATACTTTGTGAAAAGTATTTGGTTACTGAGGTCTCTGCTTACTGTGTCAGATGCAGCCACTATGTCATTTGGCCACAAATATATATCATTACTATATAAGCTAATGATTAAGAACTGTTGACAAATGGTGGAAATATATAGAGAGACTACAAAGCGGATGAAAATTTATTACATACATCATGTAGAAAAGATCTTATGGAGAAATTAGTCTATTTTTTGAGTTAGAAGCCTGAAGTCCTCTTAAAAGAGGTTAACTTAGCTGGGAAGGAAAGTGAATTATCTTTGCATTGATGAACACAAGGGTGAGGTCTGTTAAATAAGTTGGAAAAATTTGCATAGAAGTCCATGTGGTGAATACCAGAGAACATACTGGAAGATGCTATTAGCCAGTGAAGTCTCATTGGAGCAAAATATGAACTCCTACCACGCTTCACTCAGATGGAGAATGGCAGAGAGGAGGCAACACAAACAGTCCAGGGCGTGCATGAACTCTCCTTCAAGGAATAAATGACAAAGTTGGGATAGTTTGGCTTAGAAAGGGGTTACATTTAAATTGCAAAGACACAATAAAAAGGTATTAAATAATAAATGGTGAAAAAAGAACATGGATTGCTGGTCTCCTGAATTTGTAGCACTTAGCAAATGTTGAGTTTTTTTCTTTTTATAGGAAATGTTAGTGGGACATTCAAGAAAACAGAAAACCTAAACTGATTCGTATAATTTAAAGACAAACGGTATAATACATCCCTCTGCTCCTGGAAGTAACTCAGGCAAGAATAAAAAATGCACAGTGTTAAAATATTTATACAAATAGGCTGCGACAAATTTCATCAAAATGCTTACAGTTAACCAAAATAATTGCATTAATTAAATTGGTAACGAATTTCAAGCAGCATTGTCTTCAAGGCTACTGAGAAACCCCAACAGGTGGGAGGAGAGGGTGGGCCTGGGCAGCCAGGTGGCTGGGGAAGCTTCAGTCTGAGCTAAAAGCCCTTGTAAGTGATCAGGAGGGGAAAAGTACTTTGAGGAACTTTTACTTCAGAAACAAGAGGGCTATGAGCCAGAAAGCTGCCCCTCAAGGCAGCCCCTCATCCATTCAAAGATGTATTCCTCATGAATTTCTAGCTTTTAAAAATAAATATGCTGGCATCAAACACAACCAACTTGTCACATCTTCCTTCCTAACAGAAATAACTTTACAGACCCCAAGCTCTCACTAGCTGCCTGTATTAAAAAGAAGAAGAACATATGGATATAAAATATGTGTTATAGATAGTAAAACAGGAGTAGGCTAAGTGACTTGTGAAAGCAAACTATCAGCGCACCCTGGTTATTCCCAGGGGATGCGCGCAATTTGGTCCCCGTTTCCAGGAATGGTGGGACTTCAGACTCGACAAGGGATGGTCACCATTCTCACATGCTCACATAGAGACAAAATACATCAGGCTAGTGCTTTAATGAGAACAGCAGGCATTAGCCTTATAGTAAATCATCAAAGGCTTATGGTTATAAAATAAAATATGAAGCAAATACACTTTCCATAAAGCGTGCATTCATAGCACTGTAACCCCTCAAGAAAGGAAACTGGTTGAAGGGCAAATGTATTTAAGGCAGACTTAAGTTAATCTCATTGCCTGTTTTGAATCTTTGTGTACGTGTTTGTTTGCCTTTGGTAGAAATAACCTACTTAAATGTAAGTTTAGAATAAAATCCTGCATTGTGTATAAACACAATGAGCTTAGCATCCAACTATTTCCACAAGCACCTTAGGTATACAAACCCGTCTCTGAAAAGTATTATGTGACATACACTGGAGTTCTTTGCAAAGATACACCACTTCCTTAGATTAGATACAATCAACACTTGTGTTGCTCCAGGTCACAGTTTTAATATCCACTGGAAGAATCTACTTCTTGTCTCTTATGTTGTTGTTAGGTAACAATGTAACCATACAACACAATACATATAATAGGGTTAAAAAGTTTCTCCTCATAACAGTAAGCAAAAGTTACCTATTAGTAAATACTTCAAAAGCCCTGATAAAAATTCTTCACTTTCTACCAAGAAAAGTAACATTACATAATGATGCATATTAACCATCTGCTGCCCAGGGTTTCTGTTCACCAGTTTATTCAAAAACCTGCTGCAGTATTTCAGTTACACTGCTGCAATTCCCACAGCACACACTAACAGCACAAACACAGATAAATACTTTTTCAGAGACATGAGGCACCCCTTTCTCCACAAAAACCATCCCTGAATTTAATGGAGAAAGAAGACAAAGTACCCCCTGATAAGTGCCAATAAATAGATTATATAATTGTATCCATTTCATATCCTTACTTGACTACGTTGTGAAATAAGCTTAATTTCTAATCTTTTCCTATATTTAATTTTCTAGCAAACGTGTACGCTGTGGAATACTTGCTCTTCATGACTACTCATAGATGACCTTGCAAGCTTCTATGTCCAAAAAATTTTATAACACAACAGGATGGAATTTATTTTCAGCAATGTCATAGCACAGCCACATTTTAGTGGGGAGTCTGGGATTATAAAACAAAAAAATACTGCCAGCCAGATTGGAAGGCACTACCTGAAACAGAAATTTTTTACAATTCTGTTAAATATTTCCCTTTTGAAAATAAAACTGTCCAGCCCTTGGTGGAATCTTTCAGGCTGAAAACCCCCCCCCTTTTGAAGTTAAACCATTTAGTGAGGAAAGTATACCTTACCTGTCACTGTCTAAAACAGCAACTCTCAGAGCAGGAAAACAATTAAGAGTTGCTCTGAGAAGTAATTTTCACGCACACCTATACCTCTTCTGCTGCCTCTTCTCCGCTTCCTTTGGAATAGAAATGTCTAAGGTAGAGCATCTGGACTCCAGGGTCTGCTGCCTTCTTCATAGCATACCCTGGTCATGACCCAGAGACTTGAGAGGAAGGACAGGCCCTTACAGGGGTCGGGCATCTTCATAAATCCTTAGGTTGTTTAGCTAACACAAATGCCAGAATTGAGGTAGAGCTTCTCATTTGTGCTCCTTCCCCAGGAACCACAAACCACAAAATATAATAAAATGAAATATAAAAATAGGCTGTAGTGGCTAAAGACAAAGAGCCACGTAGATAACATCTTCTTTTTTGAAAGCTGCTTGTAAGAAATGATCCCAAGAACAGACTGCAGCCATAATGACATCCAACAGAACATGTGCTCCTAGCTTCATCCTCCGTGGCTCTGCCAAGACAACACAGGAATGGCTAACAGGGAAGGGAAGGGAAGGGAAGGGAAGGGAAGGGAAGGGAAGGGAAGGGAAGGGAAGGGAAGGGAAGGGAAGGGAAGGGAAGGGAAGGGAAGGGAAGGGAAGGGAAGGGAAGGGAAGGGAAGGGAAGGGAAGGGAAGGGAAGGGAAGGGAAGGGAAGGGAAGGGAAGGGAAGGGAAGGGAAGGGAAGGCTGGCTTACACTGCTTCACCCCCACCATCACAGACACTGCACACTGTCTCTTATGGCTCCCAAATAATTTCTCAATACATATTCTCATCTTCAGTCAAGAGAGAAAAAGGATGCGAACCGTGGGAAAAAAAAATCTTAATAGCTAGGAGGGATGGAGAGAATGAAGAGAAACATATTAGCTGACAGGGGCCTGGTGTCAAATATATTTTATAGCATGTGTCATGCAAGATTTGCTCACTGCAAACTGAGTACTCCAACATTTTCATCAAGTTTCCCAAATTAGAGTTGTTTTCTTTACAAAGAAGTTTTGTGCCAGCTACAGAAATTACTTTTCATCCTAATTTCTGAGCGCTAGTATTACTTGCAGCACTGTTTTCTTAGTTCACACTTTTAGCAGACAAACGTGAAAGTGGGGAATTCATTTTTTAAAAAGATGACCCTTCTTCTCCACTACTCAGAAGGGAAATTTACACCTATCACATAAAATATATGAGTATGATACGTCATATACCTGCCCGAATAGTGCTGATGAACTTCCATGTAGTGCTTTACGGTACATGAAACAAACCCAAGTGGTAATCTAATGTAACCCATGAAATTTATATTAGCACTGGCTGTATTACTGGCTGCAAACTGTCTAACAAAAGGTGAATGCTGAAAGTACCCCAAGCCCTCTCCTCTCCCGGAGAATCTAGCTGGTGCCAGTTACTCACCAAAGATGTAGTCGGAGTGACACATAAAAGCTCCCAATAAGATATTCTTCCTATGTGCCACATTACCATTTGTCATTGTCAACTGTGTATGGCACAGAGAGCTATATTTTTTACTTTTCAACCTACTTTAAAAAATCGGCACACTGAATCCCAGGCTTTCATCTGTACAGGACTCTCAGAAAGTGATGAAAGATCATGCAGTGTTAATCACAGGCTGGTATCAACCATCCTCTAGTCTTAAAAGTCTGTTGACTTAACTAGACATTCTTAGATCTTATCATGGTCATAAGAAATTTTTTTTCAAATTCTAAGAAACTCAAGGTTCTCACTAATAAAACTTTTTAAGAACATACAAGAATGAATATATTAATTCTAGCCATTTCTATGTACCTAAAGCAAAGTGATATAGGACACCATCTGAACTATCAGCTGGTCGTTCTATTTGAAATCAAATTGGGAAAAGAGATGCTATTATTTCATACACAAATTCATATTATGACATTTCCTCCCATCTTCCCATCGCTGTGTTTTTTTTTATACAAAGGAAAATAAACTACTTCTATTACCTCACAACACAATAGGACTGTGGTGCAGGTCTCCCTAAAACAGAGAAAAGGATAACAGCCATAGGCTGTGAACTGCTAAGACAATTGTCCAAGGAGAGTGAAAATTTTTTATATCAAGCTAAATGTCTTTCTCAAGCATACAAAAGCTTTTGCATGAACTAAAGAGAGAAACACAACCTCTGCAATGTGATGGGCTTAAAAATATCTGCAGCAAAGAAGAAAAAAAAATCTTCTGCATTTTGGAAGATAATCACTGGGAATAAGGAAGAGGATCCCTTCAAGTGTCTCCCAAATAAGGACTCTGCAGCTGGATCCAGAGCAAAATGTTTACACTTGGCATATTAGGCAGCACCCTGTGGAGCACAGCATCAATGAGTGACTCAGCAGCTCAAGACAATCATCTGAAATATGCTAAGCTGAGTAAGAGAGGGGTTTGCTTTGGTTTCCTCCGAGGCACTGCATCACCTGCTTTCTAGGCTCATCTACTTTACACCTTTCAGAACAGAGTCCAGAAACCTCAAAACTAGAAGCTCTCTAACACAATAGATCCACAATTTCTGTCAACTTCCTGACTTTGTCCCCATAGAAAAGATAAAATTAAGCACGATTATTTTTCAATCTTTAAACAGAGTTATTTATTGTAAGATAAAAGAAAAACATATGGCAAGCCAGACTGGCCAAATTTAGCTCTGCAAGAAACAGGTACGAACCTAATTGAAATCACTGGCCTATCTATATTTTAAGTCCATAGAGAAGAATATGTAATATGTTAACCACAAGATTCTTAATTTATTAGGGAGAGCTCATAGCTTCCAAGTGCAGGCTATATATAGAAATTTCATTGACTATAGTACATTATACTTGCCGACAACATTTTAATTGTTTTGATGTTTAAGGTTTAGCCTGATGTATAAACTTGATTTTAGGGGGATTTTTTGAGAAAGTCTTCACAGTTTTTTGTTGGAATACATTTTATGGATGCAACTATAAGTACTTTTCGGAGTGAGTCCATTTTTAATGCATTTTTATCTACTAACTTGCACACACACTGACAAAGCTTTATGTATAAATATGATGTGGTCCTGCAACTCTACTGGCAGAGTGAATGGACTGATGCAGTTTTATCTGGGCAGAGAGTATGGAATAGTTGATGTTCAGGTATTGTTTCGTATTCCTTCCTGCCTCCAAACCCCAAGCTACTGGTCAAGCTATCCTTCTGGTTTAGCAGAGATTACTCTACAAAGGAAAAGCAACTCTAGAGAAATTATCACACATTATTTCATGTTCCTATATCTAAGTAAAATACAAGGTCCGAAGTGGAGTTGTGTTGCAAGGGTAGCTATTGAGGTCGGTAACCATTGGCCTCTATAACACAGAAAAGCTATCGCTAGCATGGCCATCTGTTAGACACTTAAAACCCTCAAACTCTAGTTGTTCCTAGTTCTCCAAATTGCAAAAGTAGGTGCATAGGACTACCAGAGGCATAATACAAGGAGCGAAGCTCTGTGCATATTGCTATTGAGCAATTAATTTATCTATAGCTCCTCAGGCTATCAGGATGCCCAGTGGGACGTTATATATTTTCACTTATTATGGAAAAGGTAACTGTAGTTCCAGGACTTTGACCTCAAAGTGATGTCTGTAGGTAATTCTCTGCCTTGAGGTCTTCTCCAGAGAGGAAGATTCATCTATGTAAAAGCTGAATTATAGTGGTTGGGTAAAATCTATTTTCCTAAATGAAAAACAGCAAAAAAAAAGAAAGCAGAAAATTCCCATCTTCTTCCAGATGATCTAAAGGCACAGATTTAAAACCAAAGTCCTCCCTCACGAGAATTTCAGCTGAAAATGCACTGTGTCAAACTGTGCATGGCAGTTCTGAGCTGCTGAGGCCCTGATACATCTGTTACAGACATCCCTCCACGATGTCAAAAACCTCCACAGAATTTGCTCAAGCACATATTCAAATCCAGATCAGCACTGCAGGTTGCTGAGCTTATTTGGGTACGGTGTTTGGGAGAGGCTGGCTGTTTGTTCTGCAGTTCCTGCAGGGAATGAAAAGGAGAGTCCACTCACTGTGGAGGGAAACCAAAGCAAGAGGGGTTGAGATAAACAGGTTTGCTACTCAGTTGACACTCTTGGGAGAGCCAGCTATGGGGCTCTGCTTGAACAGAAACTGAAGGAATGTTACCAAAGGACTTAACACTTCCCAAGCCCCATATTTCATGTCACACCTTCTCATTTGACAGTTAACATTTTCCAAAGCCATCTAACAGAGCTAAATGCAAATTTCCGTTATTGGGCACTGAATGAAGAAATCTCATCTATCTAGACACAATATACCTAATATACCAAAGTATCTTAATATTCCAAAAATTGAAGGCTTAAGATATTTTCAAGCTCCAAAACTATTGGATCTCCCCAGCTGAACAGTAACTTCCAGTTTACCATCAAATCTTTTAAACTAGTCCAAGCTGTTAATTTTCTAAACTAGTAAATTCAAAAATAAACATCTTTAAATCTGAATGATATAGATTTGATCAGTAAACAGAATAGATACTCCAAGAAATAATGTTTCCTATTGGTCTGTGAGGACACTTTTGCCTACCCAGTGGTACCTTATCTGCTCATCTAAATATGCATTTCCATGATTAAAAGAACCAAACACAACAAAGTTTAAGATGTGCAAACAAAACATACATCTGACTTGCCCCTCTGCCCCTCTTTCTAACCAGGTATTGAGGAAATTATGTATATTTGTCAGCATTTATTTATTAATGTATAATTGCTGGTCTTTGTAAGTTAACACCCTTTCCATATGTAAGACAAAGGAAAGTTCCAAGGCCTGACTGCGATATCTTATTAAAACTCAGAAAAAGACAGACAACGACTCTGAAACAGACCACACTTGTAAAAGTCAAAATTCAGGCTTTCAAAAGCTCTATCTTTCCATATTGTCTGCAGAGATGTTGGGGGAAAATTTTATTTGGAACAAGTTAGTCATACAGCCACATAATTTCTCTCGCTATTAGTTCCCTGACTATAACAGCGTTAAACAGCTTTTTACCACATAATTTTCTTTTATTGTCTTGATAAAAATAAATTCTGTCATAATATACTCTTGCACTCCAAAAATCTATAGCATTAGAAAACCCCATAAAAGCCCTATAAACACAGCACAGTGAAGCAGAAGCTTAAGGTCATGAATAGTAAGTGACATTAGTAGGTCTACCTTAAAAAAATTGGTATTTTTACTGCTGAGCAATACTTTACACTCCTCTAAACTCATCACTTTTAGGTTTTAAAATATTACAAAGGAATTAAACTGAATTAGATTAAATCAATATTCTCCTAATAAGAATTCTTTGTAGTTTTAAATTTCTGAGCTTTATTTATTTCCCTAGCTCATGTTAAATGGAGATTTGACATTTGGCCAGCAAAAGTTCATTAAATCACTAATAGGAAAATTGTGATTATCTCATATTACCTCAGTGCAATGATATAACGTGTCTGGTGCTTTTAAAGACGAGACAAACAGAAAAAACGTTTCCAATACACTAAAAATAAACTGCAGATATTTATGGTTTCTATAAAATGGAATTTCTCAAACATAAGATTATATGTCTCTAATTTATTTTCCTTCATTAGTACATCATTAGCATATTTCTTTTCATTTGCACTGATCCAGCTCAGTATTATACTAATTTTGTTGATAGTACAGTAAACCTTGAAGGCCAGCACAGAGACGTTTTTTCAAGAGCTTCATTTAACTTATTAGCAAAACCTCATTCTGTCATCTACAGTTCAACACCTATCCCTTGTTTTTGCTATTAGAGATACAGGGAAGTGTACTGGAAACCATCTTATCTTTGAGCTCCAGCATTTCCATGCATAGGGAAATGTTGCTTTCCTCTGAGCAAGTTCCTCTTGTGTTAAACCCAAGAACAGTTGCAGTGGTGGGGATGGCAGCTGAGGAGGTGCAAGACTGATGTGGGTGTCCTCCCACTGAGATCCCAAGCCAATCATTCTGCCTCCCCGTCCCAGCCCGTTAAAATATTAAAACTACCGACAACTTGGAAGAGTTGTGAGGATAAGTATAGTGAGAATGTATGAAGTACAATAAATTCAGATACAGCTAGCTGTAGTTCCTCCACACATATATAAAGAAGATAAGATAAATATATCCCTAAACAATATGCTACACGCCCATTCTAGAAGTATAGCAAGTTACTGAATTATTCTGCATCTTGTAATGAACAGATGACATCTGTGTATTCCTTTGAAGGCAGTTGTGAAATAAAGACTGAGCAATGATTATCAGAAAATGTATCTGATGAGGGTGTTCACATGAACATTAACATTACACAAATTTATAGATATTAAAAGAAAATGAACTCTAAACTTCAAAAAATCTGTTTCCATGGAAAGAAAAAGATTCCTAGATTTATCTACATACAATCAGGATATAATTAATACCCTACATTCCATCAGAAATTAATGATATTCTCAAAATTGTAAATCTCAAAATTATGAATAATTGGGTAGCAGAAATACACAATATTGTTTTTTATTTGCAATTACTTTTGACATGAAATTTTGAATCAAGAATGAGATAAAGGATAAGCTGATTTTCTTTTGTTTGATTTTTTGCAAACAGAAAAAAATTTGGAGCGAACATGAAGTGAACTACATATTCAACTGCTCCATAGTAGGTTCATGGAGTTAGTAGAAACACGGTTTGTGTGTTCTGCAGGAAGTTCAACCAATTCAGATTTGATTTCATTCCAGTCTTTGGGGATACTATGGGGTATTTCCCGACAGAAAGATTTTTCAAAGTTAATCGGAAAATTTTCTATGAGCTGACATACATTCACAACCCAAGGAGGTCCATGTCCAACCTGCAGCTTAATATTCCCAACTGTATACCCATGCCATCACTAAAAGTCACTTTGCCAGTCAAGGGCTGGGTGAAATTCTGCTCATTTGGCATCAATTGTAACGATATTCCAAACAGAAATAACATGGCTGTTGGTTTCAAACATCTAATAGTCACTTAGAAATAATGAAAATTGGAGAATACATCAGGTTTTAAAATAAAAAAAATGAAGGTTGGGAGGCCTAGTGACTCAATATGTATAAGCCTTATTTTCAAGAAGTTTTATCCTTGCATTTTTACTATGAAGTATTATTAGACTAATAAGAGAAACTCCAAAATGCTACTGTTGTTAGACACCTTAAAAATAGCTGTTAATAATGTCAGAATATAGTTTATTTCTAATATTTCTCCATTATTTTTAGACTTTTGAGTTGAAAATGCCCTAAGAAAATTCAGAGTAAAAAATTATAAAAATACCAGCAAGGTTTTCATGGCTCTTAATCTCAGTTATTTTATATGCAGACATGTTTCTTACACTTTTAATGAGAAAAGGAGAGGGAGACTGAAACGTTCATCAATGTATAATAGTTAAGAAATGTATTTCCAGCCTTACTAATACACATAAGACCAATCACTCTTCCAAACAATAAGATTTGTACAGGTGTCTAAACAGGATTACTAATAAGCCAGTCAAGATTATTATTCACCCTTGCTGTGCAAAAAAATTTAGTTTGTAAGCCGCATAGCTACAAAAAATTTGACACAACACAAACCTGAGATCCTCAGGAGACTGTTATCCAAATAATCTTACTCTGGAGAAAGCCTGTGCAATAATGTTGCTTGAAGGAATAACATCAATTTTCTAACAAGTAATTAAGATTTGCATTATTAATGCAACGGATATTCTTGCAAATCATGTCTAAATATATGTAGATTGAAAAAAACCCAAACCCAACAATGTTTAATGACAATGCTGTCATTTTTAAGTCTTTCTATTAAAACTATAGATAAGAGTAATGCTGAGCTGACTATCTCAGTAAATTTTAATCATCAGTGCTTATAAACTGACCAAGTTTCTGAATGCAGCTGCACACTGTTATGTAGAATTAGGAAGCTTAATTTCCAACCCATAGTGAAGACAATGTATCTTTCAAATGAAGTAAAATCTAGTCCATTAAAAAAACAAAGCGTGTTGAAATTTCTTCTGGAACATAATCTGCTTCACTGTGTTCTTGGTCTAAGCAAATTAGAAACGGTTCATGTCACTCTCAGTCGATGCTGAATGCAAGCAAACAGCTTACCCAGCTTTGACTCAGACAGTCTAGCATTACCCACTTTGACCTACTTAAGCTGAACACCAAACTACCGAGTTAAAAACCAAGCATTTAAATTTACCAGTGCATAACTGTTTCAGTGGTGTTGAAAGGAGCTGAATCAAAAAATTTTAACCTTGGTTTTGGAAAAAGAAAAGATTTTACATGCTTGGAAATGGTAGATACAAACCCCCACTCTGTCAACCCCTGATTCCTCTTGCCTCTCATTAACTTTTTCAAGGGATGAGTGTGGGCACACATGCAGGGAACAGTCAGTTTTTTGTCCTCTGGAAGGTTAAATGAAAGCAGCCTAAATGAGCAGAATTGTAAGAAAGTTTGTTGCGCCCCCCGAAGTTGAATATGACAAAAAGTGAACAAAGAAAGGAAAGGTTGTGGTTGACTATTTCAGCATACACAGAATTTTAAAATTCGTTCAACCTTCTGTATTCAACTGATAGAATAATCACCCTGGAAATCCTCCTTAAAGGACATAAGACAGAAGTCTTCCTATTTTTTTGCCTGTCTAAAAACTAGACAGAATTTAACTGCTTACTGAGCTTGTGAGAAGAATCATAAGCTGAATTACATGTCCATGTATATGCAGATTTTCCAGTGACACCGAGCTGTGTGGCACAGTTGACACACTGGAGGGAAGGGATGGCCCTGACAGGCTCGAGAGCTGGGCCTGTGCAGCTCTGATGAAAATCAACAAGGGTCAGGGCAATCCCAAGCACAATTATAGGTTGGGTAGACAATGGATTGAGAGCAGGTCTGAAGAGAAAGACTTGGGGGTGCTTTTGGATGAGAAGGTCAACACGACCTGTCAATGTGCGTTTACAGGCTAGAAAGCCAACCGTATCCCAGGCTGCATCAAAAGAAGTGTAACTATCAGGGTGAGGGAGATAATTCTGCCCCTCTACTCCACCCTTGTGAGACCTCACCTGGAGTTCTGTATTCAGTTCAGGAGTCCTCAGCGAAGGAAGGACATGGATCTGTTGGAGAGAATCCACAGGAGGCCACAAAAGTGATCAGAGGGCTAGAGCACCTCCCGTAAGGACAGGTAGAGAGGGCTGGGCTCGTTCACGCTGGGGTGTCCGGCCACAGCCTTCCATTACTTAAAGGGCCCCTACAAGAAAGCTGGGGAGGGGCTCTTTATCAGGCAGTGCAGTGATAGGACAAGGGGTAATGGTTTTAAGATGAAAGAGGGGAGATTATGATTAGATATTAGGAAGAATTTTTTTACTATGAGGGTGGATTGCCCAGGGAAGTCACGGATGCCCCATCCCTGGAGGTGTTCAAGGCCAGGCTGGATGAGGCTATGACCAACCTAATACAGTAGAAGGTGTCCCTGCTCATCATTGGGGGACTGGAACTAGATGAACTCTAAGGTCCTTTCCAACCCAAACCATTCTATGAATCCCTGATTATATAGATACACAATATCTGTACACACTGATGTGTACTGGCACTTAGTTTATTTATTTGGTAAATATGGTGACCCATTTTAGCCACTTTTTAGAATGAAGCACAAAGTAATCAAATAGGTATACAGACAGTCACAATATTTAGCCCTTCGTTACCTTTACGCTCATCATTAGAGACTAGAGCAGAAGATGAGAGATTCAGGTTTCTATTCCCCTCCTTTATCAGCAGGCTCAAAGCCTCATCTCCCGCCTGTTAAGACACTACAGCCAGGGCTACTGACCAGCCCTTTCTTCAGAGAGGTAAGCTCTCCCCTATGGTGGAAGGATCCAAAGTAAGCAGGTGGCATTTCCAGGCAAAAGCCGCTTGTGCAACAAAATATTTTCTATAAATCAAAACATCAAGCCTCACCAGGCATCTTTTAGACAAAGAATATTTTGAAGCATAGGGGATATCTTCCTTTAACCTTTAAATCCATGCAAAACGAAAGCAGATCTTGCACGCAGCTTCGTATTCTCCTGATACAGTCTAAGTACATTTATTTTGATACAAATATATAGTGACAGAGATGAAAGAAAAAAGAGATTAACGACCAGGCTTCTCTCTTGAAAGAATGCTCTAACATTTCTATTTGTACATGTCTTCAAAGCCTTCAAAACAGAAAGGACCCTTAACTTAAAAATAATTTATTACTTTGGTAACTAAGATGAATACAAAGAAAAGCAAAGTGATATTGGCTTATATATTATCTACGCTGGATGCATGACACAGTAAACATCACAGTAAAAAAAATCTTAATAAATGAGTAAGTATTGCCTGTGATACAATCTTTCTGCAGTCATATTAATATCCACTTCTGAGCACAAAAAACCTATCCCATTTTATCACTGTTGGAAGAAAATGTCACTGGAAAGCTACACCATTTGATAGGTGCCCAGTTAATCATTGTGTTTTGCTAGCTGGACAAAACTTAGAAAAAGATATTGGAAATACCATGCTTGAAAAACCCAAACTTTTCTCCCCACCAGAGCAAATATGTTTATCTCAAAGCTTTAAAGTATTTACATACTTTATTATAGAGCCTACATCAGGTCTCACTGCTGCTACTTTGTACACAAGACAGTAAAACTTCTTTCTCACCAACGTGACCAGTTAATGCCCCCTGTCATATGTCCCAAAGGATCATGATCCCTAACTTGGAAATTCGCGCCTTGGCTACTGCCCTGCAACAATAATGAACAAAGTCACTGTGGCCACGTGTACTTATTACCCATAGTAATACACAAGCTGCGTTAACTGACTTCACCCTGTTCACTTCAGTGTTTTTGCAAAAGCAAAGGCCTTTCAGGTTTGATAGTTAAAAGTAAAGCAGTTTCTAGAAAGAAATAATATGCTTTGTTATGTACAGATACCATATTGTGTATGATGGAATAATGTGTTTCACATTACAATGGGAAAAAACAGAGAAGCTTTTGTGTTTACATAGACCTTTCTACAACAATAAAAAATTGTAGCAAGGTTGAAGATAAAATACTCATAGGGAATAATTGTTTGGGTAATCAGTTTTGCAGAGAAGTATGATTAGCATTTCAATTAATCACTGCTTTTACCATATCATGGTCATCGATGTAGGTACTAAGTTAGCCCTGCAATATACTAATATCATGAGGTAAAATAGAGAAGAACTAGTAAGATACTCCACCCCACACCCGCACAGTGTTGAGATACACAGACATGGCACACTACCTTTCTAGGTTCAAAACTTTGCATTCCTCACTGTTTTCCCCAAAAACTTTATAACCACTGTCCTTCACTAATTTGTCTTTGGAAAAGCATTGTATTAATATTAGTTAACTCAACCCTCACGTTCATCACAAAAGTTGCATGTGATGGAGTACCATTACAAAACATATCTATATCCGGCAACTTACTCCAAGTACATGAGGAATCTGTATTACAAAACAGCCTCAGGTACTACTGCTTTTACTTTTAGAAGGAGTGTAAAGCACTTAATCAGCAAGCGAAGTCTGAAGACTTTTATCTAGTGAGGACATCCACCAAAGAAACAGTTTCATCTGAGGCAGAATAATCTTAATGAAGAAACACAGCGTAACATAAAAAGGAGGTTTTCACTGGCCATGTGCTACTGACAGTCACATCACACATGTAATGAAACCTGTGCAGAAAGTCACTAAGTAAATGCTGTCTCTGGAAAAGAAGAAACGTTCCAGCCTTCCAACAACCTCACAAACTTCAGCAGACCATACCAAAGAAACGTAAAACCTGACTGTTCCCTTTCCATCTCTGTTGATGACTCCCTCCTCCTCCCCTCTTCACCAAGTTGAGCTGCAGAAACGCAGGGATCCTGCAGAGGTTCACTAAGCATTTCAAATCCTGCTATGTACAGGTGAAATTTAAAAAAGCACACACCTGTCCAGTAGAAAGAGATAAAAATCCAGTGTGGGATTTAGTTGTTTGAACATAGGCATTTAGAGCCATTTAGACATATTGCATATTGCAGTCTCCCACACCCGATCATTGAAGCCCATTTCCCACAAAATCACTCATTCCTGGACCTTTCAGCTCTGGTTTCACAGGGAAGTTTGCAAAGTCATAATTCTTCTGGACACCAGGATTCATGGATTCAAGAGGGATGAGGGTACATTGTCATTTTTGTCACAACCAACTCCCAAGAAATTTCAGAGTACCTCAGGGAAAACCAGTTATCCTTTACATTGCAAAGATTTACAAGATTCGCACGTGCTGCAGCTAACAGCCTTCTCGATTCTGCATCTTATCACAGAATCATGCAGTCACAGAATCACTTGAGCTAGAAAGGACCCACAAGGATCATCGAGTCCAACTCTGATCTCTACACAGGACACTCCCAACATTCAAAAAAATGTGACTGAAGGCATGTCCAAATGCTCCTTGAATGCTGGCAGACTGGGTGCCGTGACTGCTTCCCTGAAGCCTTCCCTTCTTTTAAGATTCTCCAAGTGATTGATCTAATATATTTAAAATTGCAGTAATTGTTCCTAATCTTTTAGAAGCTTGCATTTGTTACAAAGGTGAAGAAAGTTACCTGAGACAGAAACCTGGTCTGTTTGTTTGTTTGTTTGTTTGTTTTTTAAAAAAATTGTGAGATTTAAATCGATTTTGTGATTTCAGAAAAAAATACAAATTTATGTCTACTGCCTTAGAGTGAAGAACAAATATTGGTCTGCTGAATGGAGTGCATGTATATTTAATTCTGATGCCTGCACACCCTTGCCTACTTTATTATGATCGAACGAAACTGTTACATTTAGAGATTTCTTCTTCATCAATTATATATCATACACTTCATATTTGCTTGTCTTTTCAAGTCTTTTCAGTCTGAAAGTGTGTTTTGCCATCATGATGCTCCCCAAGGACTTGTGCATGCAATTTTCCTGGACTCAGCTGGGTCCAACATGCTCCCTTATAAACCAGTGAGCATTACTATTTTCCTGACTAGCAACAAAGTACTGTGCAGAGATCAGAAAACTTTCCAGAAAGCAAAATAAAGAGGTACCTGCTGAACTGCGGGGGTGGGGGAATGTGGTATTTTGCCTCCTTTTTTTTTTTTTAATTCTGTACCGTATTTCAACAGACTTTAATAGTCTTGATCAGGAAAACTGAAGGCATGTTTGGATTTGAATGCATTCATCTTGAAAGCCACTGAACGTAAAGCAGTATGCACTAAATAAAGAAAGCACGTACATGGATTAGATCCACGAAAAATCCATTTCTAACCAGTTTACAGACAAAACAGTATTGGAGGTATCACAGTATCACAAGGCTGGAAAAGACCTTTGAGATCATCGAGTCCAACCTATGACCCAACACCAACACCGACTCGTCTTCTAAACCATGGCAACACCAACACCAACTCGTCATCTAAACCATGGCACTAAGTGCCTCATCCAGTCTCCCTTTAAACACCTCCAAGGGACTGTGACTCCACCACCTCTCCAATATTGCTCTATGTCTTAAAATTGCTGTTTGCCTGGCGTCACTCATCAAGTGTTTGGATCTGCCAGATTGGCTATGGTCAATTCCAACAGGAAGCCTAAGTTTAGATGTCTGTCTTTTCTGGGAATTTCACAAAGACAAAATTCATTCATGCTCTGAAAACTCTTATTTTCTAGTAAAATGTATAGAGAGAGTACATGAGGTGTAGTTTGAGAGTAAATTATTCTCATTTGCAGCATACAGTCTCTCTTTTTCTTTAGTAAGATTTATATAAGCTGGTATAAGTTTTATGTAAGTTTGGTATAAGCTTTATATAAGTTCTTGGTGATGTCTGTCCTGAATCATACTTTCAGTAAACACAGCTAATTCAGGTCATAGCAAATGTTCTCAGGTACGTCCCACCCTTCATTTCCTCCACCAACAACACAGACTTGAATAAATACACTTTTCTGGAGTAAACATACTTGCAAATGACCTAAACATCATTCACTCAGCAAATGCCCAAACCCGCAAACACAAAACTAAAAACAATACTGTAAAACTAATTTTGTGACATTATAGTTCAATTTAAAACCCAATTAGCAAGTATGCAAAAATAATCTACACATAACGATTTCTATTTTAAATATTATATATCTTAGGTCATGTGAGATGTTCAAAATCAGAAAAGCAATATACTTCCAGTGTTTTCATATATTGTCTCTACATAAGTGCCGTCTTAAACATGATAAATTGCAGAGCATGAGTGGGTATGAACCATAGCACAGAGGAAGGTTTAGAGAGCAACCCTTCCATCATTAAAAAAGGGATTTTCTTTGTTAGAACTGAAGAAATGAATGGTGTCTGGCTACTAAACTGAGTACCAGAAAATTAAGCAATATTTCACAAACCATCAGCAATTAAAAAATATGAATAATACATAACTACTCAGGGCGTTTAAAATTAAATAAGAATGACAAAGATGAAAAGGCCTTGAAGAAAACTAGTCCTCAAAATCATTTTTCTAATATCTCTTTTATACACATGGGAGTCTAATTCACCTCAAACACAGAACGTTTACCTTTTCAGTGTTCTTATAAGGGAAAAGAAATTCTTCCTTTTTTTTAATGAGGAGAGGTTAAGAAGCTGGAATAACACCATCACAGGTAGAAAAACATGCAGGATATAACAATCCGCTGCATTCTATGTGAACTGTATTTCTTTCCCAGGAGGAAGAATGCAACAGTTCTCACTGCATCGCTCCAACAATAGTTCCACAATAGCCTGTGAACTTGCCCATAGCTATGAGATTACCAACGTATGCTTCACCCACTGGCTTATCTTGCTACCTGGGATTCAACAAAGATGCTGGGAACAGTCCTTCCATACATGCATCAGCTTCTTCTGCAGCGCAGGACAGTGGCCAAGGCTACATAAACTCTCTCTGTTTGGGTCAATGGAAATAACTTAATTACTAAAAGTAACTGACTTTAAAGTCAGTTGTGATGGTTAATCAGAGTTGAACCCATGCTTTCAGGGGTTGGTGGGTAGGGAGGAGCGTGCAGTTAAAATTTATTTATTACAGTATCGAAAGAAAGAAAATGGGTCCAGTATGGATTATGGAGATAGTACAACGAACTCTGACGTAGCTTTGACCAAATCACTTTGGTGCAAATTATCAGAATTAGTTAGTTTCTTGCTTGCTAGGGGAACAGAGAACTGTCAAAATTTGGCCTTCAGCCCCCTGTCCCTCAAATCCTCATCTCTAAAACAGTACTTATTCTACATCTGTGTCACTAAACTGTGGACATTAGTAGGAGCTGACCTGCAGATCAACATCGTTCATGTTAAGGCTCCCATGTCCACATTATATCTATTTAGGGGATTTCACTCTGAGTAGCTCTAGTCTACTAGAAGACTAGAGAAGAAGATCACCTGTGCTTGTGTAATATGTATTATTATTTAGTTTCATCAAAAAGGAATTCAGTTCAGGTGAATTTACACTATTGGCATGGGGTTCAATTTTTCTGCATGGTAGTCTGGTTGCCGAGACAGTATGTCCACATCATGCCGCAACTAGTGGTGAAGTGTGCACCAATGGCTGAGATGAGGTGTGCAGCATGCATTAAGTGCCAGCTGCTGAAGGACATTGCACCTGAGGGTACAAGAACATACGATTCCCAGTTCCAAGTAAAATATAGCAAAGAGTCATCCTAAGATCTTTGTCTTGACGAGGAAGTACGCATATGCTAATAAATAAATAAATAAATAAATAAATATACATACCACAATATGAAAAGCTGTTGAATCGGAGTACTTCAACACAAGGAATTTTGATGCTAAATGCTTCATGTTCTAGCTATTACTCACTTCTAGACTTGCATCTGGGGCTGTAAAAGTTTCTTGGAACAAATGACAAAAATGCTGTTGCGAGAAGTTCATGATGTCATAAGGGAAGGTTTGCTTATTGAATTCTGAAGATGCAGTAACTCAGGTTTGTTCAGCATGGAACAGTATGCACAGCTTTTATCACAAGGACAAATGGTCATTGTCGTTTATGTGCATAAGATATAAAAATTAAAGAAGTTTTGGGACTTTATGTACATCATAAGGAGATTGCTCTCAGTTAAAAATCTATATATGTAAACTCAACTACATAAAGTTAGCTATTGGTATATATTTTTAGCTTCACATACAAGTGAGTTGATTTTCAGACTGAAAAATCACTTTCACCTGCAGTCAACAGCAGCTGCAATTGCCCAGGTGTACAGAAATATAATCCACTTATATATGTCTGAACAAGGATTTAAGTCCCTAACTTCAAATACCTCTACATTTAAAATGTTATATATACAGAAAGCACTCACATCTCACCTAGAAAACTCATTTACTGATCAAAGCAGAGCTCCAAACAGAAATATTAGTTGAGGACAGGTATTTTAAGGTCTCACCCTATGAACTGTTCTGCACCACTGCTTTGCTTTAACTTTACTGGGTATAGAACCACTGAATAATTGATAGAAGGCACTCAGCAAGCTGATAAGTTTATAAAATTAAAAACAGCAGTAGACCTTTCTACTGGGAACACTAGGTTGAAATGAGGTAAAAGATTATATCTTGAAGTTTAAAAGCTGAAAGGAAAATATATTGAGATTTGAAGTTATATGATGCTGTACTACACTGATAAGCCTTCAAGAATTAGCACAAATCAAATGCAGGCAGAAATGCTATTCAACAACTCCCTACAGGCTATTAATGTAGGATTACTGGAGATATACAAGAATACTACTTATTCATCTTTAATGGAAAATGCCAAAATAAACATGAGTAAACTTCTTATAAAAACAGAGCTTTTGCATGTGATTCTTCAGAGAGCCACTAATAACCAAGTCTCCTCAAGAACTGTTCCCAGCTGAAATAATTAGTCTTTTAAGGAGCAGCAACCAATAATCTGTGCTACTGTAAAAAACGTGAAGATGGACTAAGATAGAATAATTTGGCTTGGGAACTTTTAGTGCATTATATATGGCAGATTTATAAAAAGTCATATTTGCATCAATTAAAGTCTTCCACAATCCACTACATTTTCCATGCAAAGTTTTAAGTATCTTCAATAAAACTGGAAATTTCTGACTTGTTATAGATAAAGCAGTTGGAGAAACAAAACCCTCATAAAATAACTTCTTAATAAAGATCTTCTTTCTAAAACCATTTTGTTGTGCTCTTTTTTCATTTCAGCGATTTTACTGCAGGTCTCATAGGACATAACTCTCACTTAGCTATACATACTCTCTTGATTTCTAGAGGGATCTGTGTTTCTACGTTTCTCAGCTATTGGCCTAATCAAAAAAAAATCTTTAAAATCTGAAGTACAGTATTAAACTGAAATTTTCCATTTTGTCAAAATCCTGAGTTATTAAAAAAAAATCTCTAAAAATTTAGAGATAGTAATTATAAGATAGTTTCATTTATGTGCTCAATTTTCTGCTGCAGACATAAATATCAGCCCAGTGGGTTTTTTGTTTTGTTTGGAAGACAGCTCTGAATGACATGTGCCTGTTGTGTGTTCTTACATCTAACATTTCACTCATCTGCTTTTATAATCAAATAAATACTTTGTTTGGAATTTTCACAAGATTGCATTAGGAAGCTCGATAGTCCATCAATTTTTAATATGCGACTCGTTTGCTAAATGTACCACAAAAGAGAAGGATACACATCCTAAACTACACTATGGACCATACTCAAGAAACCACATTGCAATCCAGTGCTCACAAAGTGCCATAAAACGGTAGGTGTGTGGCTTCCATAATCACTTACTTAATCACTCCTAGGCATGGGGACTCAACTATCTTGAAATTAAGTTTATATGCAAGTTTGTGTGAAAAATGAACAAAGATTTCTCAACAGGGTTTTTTTACAGTTGGGTCTCTAAATTCATTTAAATAAGAAATAAAATAGACACATTAAGTTATCCACATGGGGAATTCAGTTTATATATATATATACAACTCTACTGCATGTCCCTTTTATCTTCCAGGAATGATTTTGGTTTCTCTTTCATTTCTCAGTTGTCATTTGTGCTAAGCTTATTGTTTCAACTCTGCCTTGTTTCTAGCTCTAACATAAATAAAATAAAGAGCAGCTTTGAATTAACATCTACTCAATTCAGACATGGAGGCTTGCAGAAACTCATCAGCTGGCAGATTATAAACTATTTGCAGCCAACAATTACCAGCAGTGTATCAGTACATTTCAACATCTTCGGAAATACGTGCGCATGCACAACCACCCTCAAAGTTGATATATTAGTAAATTGCAGACACACTGACTTTCATCATTTAAGCTTTCATATACATTTGTGCCTCCCAGTGGAATTCTCTAATAACAATAAACATAGATCCCGATCCAAATCCCACTAAAATCAACAGAAGTCTTCGACTTAGCTCATCTGTTTCCTGCTATGGTTCAGGAAAACAAACGTAAAAATAAAATAGAAAGAACTTAACAAAATGCTAGGGAAGCAACAGGATCAGGAGAGAGGGGATTATGAACAAAAATAACTAGTGTTAACATCCCTTTAGTTCATTATCCCTCTTAGATTGCCCTCAGTTTCCCAAGACAGCGTTCAATAGTCATTTGATACATTTGATGCTTATGTCTGCAGCACTCTAGCTCTGAAAGTGATACTCATCTGAAAAAAACCCCCAATTGTCACAGGACCAATATTAAAAGGAAAAATGCTTCAAGCAAGGAAACTTATGCACTTGAAACCACTCATGCAGCTGTTTGATTAACAACAGGAAGTTCTTGAGGATTGCTGTGAACAGATTTTCTCATGTACGTTTCTTACCCATTACAAGGAGTGTTTGCTGAAAGGAAGAAATGCATAGCAACAGCCTTAAAGATTCTTCTCTTCTACAAAGAATCTTTTGAACACTGAAAGGCATTGCTTGCTATCTTGCAAGAAATAGAAAGACAAAAATGTGGTATTCACAACTGCATGGTTTACCTAATGTCAAAAACCCCATTAGAAATTGCTGTGCCCCTGCCTTGAGTTACCTGTTTTATGCCATGCCATGCCGTGCCATGCGTGCTACAGCAAACTTGAATCTCTGGACACCACTCTAAAGATCTCACAAAGACCTTCCACAGTAATTCCCAATTTGAAAACTTGTTCACACATGTAAACACTCCAAATATCCCTATAATACTTTTTATTCAAGAGTAGATTCGTTTGTCTGCAGCGCTACACCCACAAATATTTATAAGAGGTACTGCATTTCAGGAAATACAGCTGTTCTGAGAACAGAAGTAGTACTGTTGAATTTAAATTACATTTAAATAACTTCACTAACAACTGTTACATATTCTCTTATTTTTTTTTCCAGGCAGTATATTATCTGTAATCTCCCACATATGAACACATTCTTCTTGAGATTATTTAAATGTTATCACCTGCATTTCAGTTCTTTTGCAGCCTTGCCTTCATTTGTGATTTATATATTCCTAGAGATAACCAATCACCTCTCTTATCATAGCACACATTGTAGGTGGTGGACCGAAACATTGCAAAGAATAATAAAGAGAAGGATGAAAATAGGAGGAACAAATATACCTATTACTTTCAAATCTGATAGGATTTGGAATAGCTTACATTACAAAAATTTTTGGAACAATTGTTAGACGATATATTTCCAAGCTATAACAAACATTTCCAGTGTTAGAACAGGCCATTGCTTCAAGTCACACAGTCTGCTGACTTCCTGTAAGGTCTACAATACAAATTAGTTAATAAAATTCAAGACTGGAAATGAGATCTGCCTCCTGCATGCTTCCCAGGTGAGGGTTAGTCCCTAACTAAGTATGGGTGAGCTCTAGCAGCACAGCTCCAGCTGGGGTAGCTCGTGGTCCCTCTGCTCCTGCTTTGCCTACACATCAGTAACACCATCCCATAGCACTTCTATAAGTTGTCTTGAATACTTAAGGTTTCCCTGAGCCAGCTTGCATCAGCACCGGCAGCTTTCAAAGAAACTAAAGCCACAGAAGAGTAAGCAGGTCACAAATCTGCTTTAGTAGTAGCTTTTAGCAATAGATGATGCCTGGGCTGGCTTCATCCGCCATTGTCTTGAAATAATGCCTGTGCTGTATGTCAGCAACTTCATCTAAGGATAGAAAGAAAAACACATGGTGCTCACAAACTGTGAAATGAACTACGATGAACAAACCTGTCAGATCACAGCTAAAGCATACCCATCGTTTCTCTGATAAGAAAGAGAAATAAGAATATATTGAATCTTTCAATAATCCAAGCCCCATAAGCATCCTTCTTTTTTATAAAAACTTCCTCTATCATGACTTATTTTCTAAGTCTATAAAGCACTTTTTTATGTTACTTTATGCCTTTGCTTAGTTCCCCCCCCAAACTAAATTCCAAACCAAATATGTTGGATGTTTCAATTTCTTCCTTCTAGAAATTAAGGAACACAGTATTTGATAGTCTCCAAAGACACAACGCCAAGTTACAATTTTTAAACTATACATTTTATGTGGTTTCTGTCTCCCCCCTCCATATTCTGTAGCTGTAATGTGCATCTGTGTAACTTCAATTTATACGTGCATCTGTATTGCTGCAGTTCATATAAATACACCTCAGCAAACTTAACATGATTAGCTCAACAGTGTTGCGGTCACAAGGAAAGACTTTAAAATTTAGAGATCAAAACCCATGATGTTTCCAAGCAGTAGAAAGGCCTACAATTTACCAGCTTTACTTCCTACACAAATTCAGTTCTGAGATACGTAAGGTTGTGAGGTAATACTTGGCAGCACTATAATACTCTGGGAAGACTGGACATACATGAATTACAAAAGGTCAAGAACTAATCAAAACACCGATATCATCAGAAATTTGGTACTTCTTGTTTGAGTTTGACAATTTTTGCAACAGATGGAAGAAATAATCTTAAGCAGTTAAGCAGATGTGGCTGACATTTTGCATTTTCACTCAGAAAACTAAAATGCAAATATAGCAAACATCATAATTTCATGTTGTTGCTTTCATATTTTGCATATATCTCACTTTCATAAACCAAACTCTGCAAACAATCACTTGTTTGTGTTGCTCAGAAAGGGAGTGGAAGGAATTTTCAATATTGGAGTGAATTATTTTGTTTTTTAAATACTGATACACCAATTTCTTTCTTGTAGAAGAAAATAAGTCTGGGGTCTGTTACTGCTGAACAGTGTGTGAACATTTTCAGTATCGTAGAATTGTTACAGCACATGAAACTCAAAAATGTAAGTAGCAAAATAACTAAAGGACCTCTGATATTTATATGTAATATACTAGGGGATAAATATCAGCTTTAGTTTCAAATTTTGACCAAATATTTCAGTGATGAATTTTAGATTTTTGGAGTTGAGATTCAAATATTGGATTTTACTATTATATATGTACTATGATTGTTTTATACACATAAAAAATGTTTTTATATCATATGTGAAGGCTGGGTGCAAATACTTAATTTAGATATTATGCTCAGGACTATAGGCTTCAATAAAAAAAAAAAAAGGTGAAGTTAATATCAACAGATTTCACTTCAGTCACTTAAACATTTGATTGTATTATTGAACATGACAAAATAAATATTAAAAATGTACTCCACAGCAACAATGTTGGAAACTACCTAGAAGGCTGAAGTGGGTGGTACTTGGCTTGGAAGGCTTCTGTCTCTTCCTCATCCTCCCCCCAGTCACCACCACAGCATAAGGCACGCATTTCACAAAGACATTTTTCCTTGGAGGACCCAAATGTCCTCTTCCTCTCAGAAAGCCTTGTTTTCCCATATTTTTCTTCCACTGTCTCATGGCGTATGCTAGCAGAGAGAGATGAGAGGGGTTGCTGCTA
Source organism: Neomorphus geoffroyi (assembly GCA_033558235.1). Classification (NCBI taxonomy): domain Eukaryota; kingdom Metazoa; phylum Chordata; class Aves; order Cuculiformes; family Neomorphidae; genus Neomorphus; species Neomorphus geoffroyi. The sequence continues at coordinate 71,394,421 of JAUMJM010000005.1, read as the reverse complement.
TCTTATGATATGGCATGGTATCTCACAAAGGCATAAGATGTCCTTGGAATTCCCACTTGATGCGCATGATACGCATAGCAACAGAAACAGTGGGAATTCCAGAGAAACCAAGGAGATGACGTAATTAGTGTGGCCTATAGAGTATTTTGTGCTAGGATTACCTCTCCCATTATATGCCTGCAGTAAGAATCTCCACCTTCTTAGCTATTCCAGTGCTTTGTCCTTCCAGCACTACATAATTCATTAACTGAACTGTTCACCAAATATGGTGGCCTCTGATTAAGAATATGGTGAGGGGTCAGCTAGAAGTTGTGCCATAGCACGGAAGGTGTGCCAGATTTTCTGGTAAACTCCCTTAGGTACTCAGCAAGCATGCACACTTAAAACCCTGACACTATGCTAAGAAAATATTTTGCTTTATATATAAAGTGTCAGCTTGGGTTGAGTGATCACAGAAGGCTTAGTTTGTTTTCTGACCATGTTTGTGGTCAACACACTGGAGGGAAGGGATGTCATCCAGAGGGACTCGGACAGGCATGTGAGGTGGGTCTGTGAGAATCTCATGAAGCTCAACAAGGCCCAGTGCATGGTCCTGCAACTGGGTCAGGGCAATCCCAAGCACAAATACAGGCTAAGCAGAGAATGGATTGAGAGTAACCTTGAAGAGAAGGACTTGGAGGTACTGAGAGAAGCTCAACGTGAGTCAATGATGTATGTTTACAGCCCAGAAAGCCAACTGTATTCTGGGCTGAATCAAAAGAAGTGTAACCAGCAGGTCAAGGAAGGTGATTATCCACCTCTACTCCACTCTCCTGAGACCTCACCTGGAGCACTGCGTTCAATATTGGAGTCCTCAGCACAGGAATGAAATGGATATGTTGGAGTGAGTCCAGAAGAGGGCCACAGAAATGATCAGAGAGTTGGAGCATCTTTGTTATAAGGACAGGCTGAGAGAGTTGGGCTTGTTTAGCCTAGAGGAGAGAAGGCTCCAGGAAGACCTTGTAGCAGTCTTCCAGTACTGAAAGGGGCCTAACAGGGAAAATGGAGAGAAGCTCTTTATCAGACAGTGACAGAACGAGGGGGAATAGCTTTAAGCTGAAAGAGAGGAGATTTAGATTAGATATGAGGAAGACATTTTTTTACTGTAAGGGTGGTGAGGCACTGGAACAGGTTGCCCAGAGAAGTTGTGGAAGCTTCTTCCTTGGAGGTGTGCAACGACAGGTTGGATGAGGTTATGAGCAACCTGATTTAGTGGAAGGTGTCCCTGCCCATGGCACAGGGGTTGGAACTGGATATTCTTTAAGGTCCTTCCCAACCCAAACCATTCTATGATTCCCTGATAAATGTACAAGCACTGAATTTCAATTCAGCTCCTGAGTGTTCAGTTTTAAAACTTAAATATACTTCAGAGGCTAATATTCTTTATGTTTCTATTCCCCATAATTCTGTTCAACACTCTAGTTAAAGTTTGTGTTTATTTATGTGCATTCATATTCAGTTTAGCAGTACATCTAGAAATGAAGAAAAAAGAGAGCAAGAGTATTTATAGTATTGTATAGGGTAGGATACAAAAGTAATTCCCACAGAGGAAATGAGATGACAGTTTAGGGGGTATGAAAAAGTCATTTAACTTTCTAGAGTCTGTGCTGATCACTACTCCTATAAGAATACAGTCTGTCATTCAGGAGATTCCAGGAAGAACTTTGGATCAGTAGGTGATTGAACCTGAGCTTGAGGATGACGTTATCCAAGATGACTATGGTCGAAGACGACCAGTGATGGTCTCCTGTGGTACCCACAATGAAAGCTAAATGGAAAATGAGGAAAATCTACTGGTAACACTATAAGAGTAAGCAGAGAACTAGGAGGAGAAGGAGAACAAAGAGCAAACTTTGTTTGCAAAACTAAACAAGTACTTCATATTTTGTTGAAACCTAGAGGTCAATTTTGCAATTTTTTATTATGTACGTTATTTTTCTTAAGATATTCTGAATTGTAGCCTTCACGAGCAGTCAGTATTAAAAAAAAATGCCAGCATTACTGAAGGGCATTATTAGGCAGTCACAACCAAATCACTTGAAGTAAATCTATATGATGGTATGAGAAAACATTTTAAATTATAAAAAGTTAGTCTTGCACTGGTAGCTTCATATGAGGAAAATGTTGCCAGAGGTTGAATGGCAAACAGAGTAGGAGAAATAACAAAAAAATCTGACCTAAGAGCTACCTGTGACATGATTAGTAAACATAGGCAGACAGAAATACTTTAGGAAGAATGCAATCAGAGAGAAGATGACTTTTTATCTATTGTCAGGAATAATGGTAGCAGTTTCCATGCATACCTAAAATCATTTATTAGAGTCAACCGACTGCATTTCATTTTATTCCTGATGTACAAAGCAGACTAGTATCTGTGTGCTTAGAGGAGAAGAAGAGAATGAATATAAGTCACAGTCACTTTGGTTTTTTGGGAGAAAACTAAAAGAAGTAAGTTCTAAGAGATTCGGTCTTGTTATCAGTGAATCTATAATTAACTTTTGCTCAAATGTGAGATCAGTATGCATTTTCTTCTCTTTGCAGATCACGCAAACTTCTTTATATGAAGTGGTTTCGGCGATTCCATTATTTTCAGATCCTGCCTTTAAAATAACACCTTTTCCTTTCATTGCATTTCCTCCCTCTTCATCTTACAGCAGCTGTGTACAGCCAAATAATGCCTGACACAGTTGAAAAGCTGGGGGTGGATTGTTGAGGTTTTTTGAACATCTAAATTCTTGTTTTTCTGACAAGCCTGCTAATCCCAAGTGCTGTTTTTAGATACCAAAATTATATGTTAAAGAACAGATTCAGGATTTCCTTTTCAAACCCCCGTAAAAAGAAGATTGCAAACCAAAAGAGAAAGAAAGGGGTAGGGGGGGAAGATAATTTTCATACTGCTTGGTGGTTCTTCGTACAGTACATGCATTTCAAGACTGAGAAAAATGTTAAGGCCCTCCGGTAATAGAACTGTCTGCTGCATGGGCCAAGTGAGGTACAGGTACTGCACCCATATTCTTTTTCAGATGTGTATAGCTTTGATGCATATGTTAATGCCGGTGCTTGAGAGGGAGTCAAACAGATGGGTGGGCACTGGCTGAGTGCTTTCCTTATGGAGAAACCCTGCCCACTCCCTAGAGCATCAGGAGGACCTAGAACATATCCCCTCATGGTTTTTTTCCTGTCACCTGGACCTTGTGGGAAGTGGCAGGCAGGGCTAGCTAGCAGTCCCAGCAGGCCATCAGTGTGGTTAGTGCAAAACACAACCAAGCTCCATAAAGTTCACCCATTCCGGGCTGAGAAGAAACGTCACTCAGACAAAGGGAGGCCTGTCATATGGACATCCGCTTATAAATGTTTCCACCAATTTTAAGAGAAAGCTTTCATTATCAATGCTGGAATCATCTTCCCACAAAAGGTCAACATGACAGTGGATTAGGAAGTATGAGCAGACGTAATGAAGAATTACAAGATGCTATGCCAATTTATCTTTCTATTTGTTATTTTTCTGTATCCCAAACATTTATGTAAGCAGCACCACAAGGAAAATAAAAGGGAATGTTTTCACCTAAAATAAAAGGTCTTGAGAGTGCTAGAAAGGTAATAAAGACAAGTTAGCAGCCCTTATTACACAGTTTTTGAGCAGGGCAAACTGGTCTCAGGGATGAGACATGGAAGAATAAACTGACAGCCACAAAACATGGGGAAACAAAACTTAAAGAGAGATTTATTCTCTGTCTTCCATCTTATGAGAATGTCATCATATTGCTCCTGAATTTCCTAAAATCTAATGTCCAAATATGAAAATTATCTCTTGCTCTTCTGAATATGTGGGTAGATCTCAAATATTTGAAATATCTGTGCATATTAGTGAGTATATTAAGAATTTTTAATATTGCAGTATAGATTTATCTTACCTAGCTTTAGACTATAGTCATCAAAGGGAAACAGGCATTTTCTAGGGTACAACTCATCCACATGTTTAATCAAATGTGTTAAATATGCCTAGTGCTTCCCACTGACTCAAATCCAGGTTTATGAGTTCAGATGTAGGCATCTCTGCTGTGGATACTGTAGGAAGAAAAGATAAATCCTACTCCACATGTCTAAAGTTAGGTGTTTAAATTGTATTTATACATAGAAAAAAGAGGATGGATTGCCATATGAAACAGGTTAAACAATGCACCTTTTGGTAACGGCAATAGCATTTTTCTCTATTAGAGAAGAAAGAATAACAAAATGATGCCTTTTATTAACATTTCTAGATTGCATTCAGCAATTGCAATCTTCTGACAAAAAATAACCTCAGCATCACTTCTTTATTTCACCAATATTTGCACCTATGATATCGACATTACATATACCAGAAAACAATGCATATGAAAAAAATCCATGTAAATGAAAATAACCAATGTATTTGGCCACAGCACGAGGATTTTATCAATGAATTAATATGCCACACTACAAAATTATTAAACCTGGAAGAAAACAACTTTCAAAGCTTTTAGAAATCTTTTAGTCTATGCAGCATCTTAAAGTGGCTAGCCCAGTGAAGCGTACAGATACACTTCTCCAATGGCATTGTGAAAACTTTTTAGAAAGATATTAAAATTTTGAAGAAATTTATAGAATCACTGTCTACACAATGGTTTAAAATCATAGCAGAAACTTAGGAAGTATTCATAGGCCATACTGGAAAGTATACCGTGTGCAAAGATTGGCAAGAAAGCTGGTGAAGTGTCTAGAACACAAGTCTTATGAGGGGCAGCTGAAGCAATTGGGTTTGTTCAGACTGGTGAAAAGGAAGCTGAAGGAAGACCTTATCATTCTCTACTACTACCTGAAAGGAGGTGGATGTTTGCCTCTTCCTCCAAGTAACAAGTGATAGGACGAAAGCAAACGGCCTCAAGTTGTGCCAGAGGAGGTTTAGATCAGATATTAGGAAACACTACTTCACTGAAAAGGTTGTCAAGCACTTGAACAGGCTGTCCAGGGAAGTGGTTGAGTCACCATCCCTGGAGGTATTTAAAAGATGTGTATATGTGGCACTTTGGGACATAGTTTAGTGGTGGACTTGGCAGCATTAGGTTTATGGTAGTACATGATGATCCTAAAGGTCTTTTCCAACCTAGAGGATTCTGTGCAACATTTGAAGCCATCAAAACCCTCTTGTACAGCGATTCATGTTGCAATGACTTTTGAAATGGCCTTGTTTGGAGCTTGCAGAAGCACATTGTAGAAATATGAATCTTAAAGTTATTTTCTTATGTTCATTCTTAATAAAAAAACTGTCTCCTCGTTGAAATTAGGGAGGTAATTTGACCCATAAACTTGAAAGTTCCTATCTCTGGAGTTGCTCTTACAGACAACACTCATAAAAGCAAACTACTTGCAACTTACTGCAAGTTACAAAACTGCCTGCAAACTACACGGCTTTATACCTGAAAAATGAAGCCTGCTGAGCAAAACAAACTGATCTGTCAGGCACGAAGTAAACCTACAGGTTCTTGTGCTACAAAGTATAGAACGATGCAAAGGAACAAGAACAGTGACCTACCTTAGTTGTTTTCTTGAAATCTCCTGTAAAAGCACAACCTATTAACATGAAAATCCTTAAAATTTTGCAAGTATATGGTTTATGAGATCAGTACTGACTTCAATTCCTCCCAGGTAACATTCGTTTTAAAATAAAGTTTTTATTTTGGGGAAGGGTAGGGTCTTGTGGAGTGGTTAAGAAGAATCAGAATTCCATATTCTGAACCACTATGATGAAATGCAGGAGTAAGAACAAAAACTTACAAATTATGAAAGTGAAAAGTCTTGGTGTATCTTGTTTTCTTGTTCATCTTGTTTTCTCAGTCTCTGCTGTACCACCTCTACTGCAAGACTTTTAAACAATTTGTATTACAATTAAAAACAATATTAAACAATGACACAGGAGATCAAACTGAAGAGTAAAGGTCACCAAAATGATGTTTATAAACACATTACAGAAATTAATAAAGGGGAAAAGATTGCAGTGAGATAAAATATAAAAAGATAAAACAGAAAAACAAAAGTGAAAAAAAACCTGTTAAAAGTTATACAGATTAAAAAAGTTTAGCCACTAGCAAAAATGAACTAAAGAGGAGGAAAGGAGAGTAATACAAGCTGGTAACAAGAGAGACAAAGTTATGAAAAAATAATTAACAATGCAGTTAACTACATGTTCTATTTTTCATATGAGAATGTCTGGCACTTTTTCACAGAAAAGCCTTCTATAGATTCTAAATTGCATAAACATAAGGTTTTTTATTTACAGAGAAACACATTTCCCAAGTTGTTTCACGCTTTTTCCAATATGTAAGTGTTCCTTCTGGCCAGTCTTGATCAAAAGCAAAGAGTCCTGATTACCAAAAGTTTTACTACAGAGCTTTAAAAATTAGACTGTAAAGACTGCAGAGCACACCTCAGTGCAATGCTAAAAGAAAACACTGTTGTTGCAATATCAAATTGGAACATCTTAAATCATGAAGGATGAGCTTCCATTACCTCCTTTTATGTTGAGTAGCATCTTAATGAAGGAAATACTCCTATCGACCCCAGTAAGATTCACAGCTCTGAAGAAGGAAATTAGAATCTGATCCATTGACTAGTAAGGTATTAAGAGCCAGAAAGCCTAAAGACAACACAGAAGTATCTAAGCGTTCAGATCATGTGTGTCCATCTAAGGAGTAACACAAGTATGTTCTTTCAAAAAGAAGAAAAATACATCTAATTCATTTTACCAGAACTTACTACCTGTAATTTTATGTTACCTTTACAATTTCTACAGAGCTTGTTCATGTAAACATGATATCACTGATTTTTGTCCAGCTAATGTATATTTTACTGGAAGATAAATTGATGCAAGATGGCCAGTGCCAAGAATAAACATTTCCTTGAGTCTAGATAAAACTCTGCTTATTGTCGTCTTTTAAACTAGAGTTGATCTTCTGATTTCAAAACTTAGTATGGTTAATGGGATGTGGCTCAGTAGCACGACCTGCAGGGTTGACCATTGCTCTGGTTGCAAATGGCCAGAGGCTCACACCTGTCCTGCCTGTGCCAATGCTCAAACCTCTGACTCACTTCAGGGTGTTTTTCCACAGGCTGAACACCATTACAGAACCACTCTTGGTCTGCCAGTAGAAAATCTTGGAGTTTTACACAGAGGATTAAACAGGATAATGACTCTTTTTGATTTTCTGCGCTGTCATGGATTCATCTATGTGCTATTTTTGCAGTTTGCTCTGCATCAACGTGCAATTGGGCTCTAGGTGAGCCAACTGAAGTAAAAAAGCAGCATAAATACAGGAGCGCATCACTCATCCACCTGAAAAAACAGGCTAGCTCTAGAGAAGACTTCTCCGATATATTAATCATAGCCTGCCAAACTGAGATCACATGATCAATCCTCTGAAATATGCCGAAAGATGCTGTAAGATTAACTTTTTCAGGGTTTTTATAACTTGTTTTTACCTATAGAAGCACTAGCACACGAAGCTTGAAACACTACTATTTAGGTAACAAGTTACAATTATTTAAAAAAAATGCATACATGTTTTCCATCCTTATTAGTTATTATCTCACTAGAAACCTCTCTAAAACGCAAATCATTCTATGGGAAATTTAAGGGGTGTGTGTATATAAATCTATTCAGTCTTGTACATACTATAGTTTTCTGAAAATAAATCAACGTAAAGCAAAACATAAACTCCTTTTATGTAGTAAATAATTGCTATCTATGACTCTAGAAGTCTTTATTTCCATTTAAACTACGACTTATAAAAAGTAATGAAGTGATGATCCTCTAAAAAGTGTAATTTTAAAGGTTTAAACCGTGTGCAGCTGAATTTTTCAACATGCTGTGGACAGATGAAATTCTCCTTGTTCTTACCTTATTATTGATACCGTATGTTGAGGGAGTTAATGTCATTTTACACAAGCCACAAATTTAATAATGGAACCAGAAATTTAAAACACATCATCATTAATCATGCAGCACTAGATCTACTAAATCATTTCTGTATACATAAGTGAGACTAAACAGTTTCACATGAGTGAGGCAACAGTTTGTTTTATTATTTCATGTTATTCAGAACAAATTGGTTTCCATACTATATGAACTTCTTTATACAACCAAATGAATGCAAAACTTAATCTGACCATCCCGTGCTCAGCCTACCAATACTTTACTTCTTCTGCTCTGTTGAGGTGACAGTCTATCATTCTCCTCGGGAGTTCAACCCATAGGACAGAAAGCCTTACTGTCAACAATATATATGTACCTCCTAACTGTGAAAATATAATAATAAATCCCATATGGGCAACTGAAGGACTCTGATAATAGGGAAACACAGGATAAGAGAAGGTGCTCAAGCAAAGATCCTAGTGTGATGCCACACTAAAATTGGGAATGAAAGAGCCATAGCAGTCCCCAGTAAGGTCTTTGGAAAGCAAATTTACTTTTGCTGTCACTGAGCATTTTGGAGGTAGGAGTGCTACAGACTTTTTTATTATGAAGTTACAAGTAGGAGGCACAGATTGCAAAGGTTGTAAGGATGTTGATATTTTAACTTTTTACTTGAGCAACTTCCATCTTAGTTAGAAGGGGTTTTTTGATATACATTATTTAAAAGTCATTAAAATGAACAGAAAGGAAAAAAATTCTCTTTCTAACCTGCACAACTTCTGCACTCTTCCAGGAAGAAAACAAGTCTCGCCTCCGCTCCGTACACAAGCATACCGAAAAGTAGATAGAATCACAAGTACCAGCATCTACTCTACCTGTCTTACAAGCAAAAGCAGACTGTATCCCATGTGCAAACAAAGTTGGCGACTCTAATTCCAGCCTCTTCCTGGAGTTTCAGAGAAGGAAATGTTTACACACAATACCACTGAGATTGTACAATTTTGTCATCCAATACGCTTACCTCAGAAATATATACTTGAAAAGGGCTGGTAACAGAAAGAGCTGTAAGCTTTTCTTACTCTATTTTTTCTCAGATTGATATTTTCCTTTTATTCACATCGAGTTTCATATTATTTTTAGCACTATTGTTTTTCGTGAACATGTTATACTTCCCATTACTACTATGCTTTCCAAAACTGAAGCCAAAACCAATCAAGCTTTCACCTCATCCTCTTTCAAGCAAGCCTTCTAATCTTTCAGCAGCAAGACAGAACACAGTAAGCAACATCCATTTGCACAACTGTAGAGTAACTGCATTGATTTACTACTAAAAAACCTGTGCTGCTATGGACCAAGTTATTTCCCTACAGAAAGAGCTTACACAGAGAGATCAAGAGATACCATAAATTTACAATCCTGTTTAAAATGATGGACTTAATATTATATTTGCCATTTTCTTAGTACAGGACTGTTAAGAAAAATGCTCAGATGAATTGTTTTTCCGTTACTGAAACAGAAACATCAACTATGAAAACAAATACACCTTATGTTAACTATACTAATCCATAAATTGAAAATAACCAGGCAGATTGTGAATAGTACACTGGGTTATTAATACAAAAAGGTATCTCAAATTTCTGTACTTACTTGGACTGATATGTGCGCTATTAAAGCTCAGAATGATGTACAGATCTGGAAGGTTTCCTGATGAATACTTCTTAATTTAAAGAAGCAAAATTATATAGAGTGCAAACTGACAAAATCTTGTTATTTAAGGGATGGCAATCCTCTGGGGCTTGTTCCAGATCTGGATAATGTCCTTGACAGTAGCGTGTGTGGTGGAGCCAAGTAAAGTATATAATATATATAAAAAACATATGAAGAAATATGTTATTACATAGGAAAGCAGTGTAAAATCAAGCTGTGTTACTTAAGAGAAAAAAATTGTACTCCAGTTTTTCAGAATAATTAACTAAAGGTCAGTTTCTTGCTCTGAAACCTCATGCTTAATTTGACATAACTTCTCCAGTTCAGCGATGTATAGGTAATACAGTTTAAAAAAGTCACCTCTACCACCTTGTTTTAGAGAACTAAACAGAGGGCAAGGAAGACTTTTTTTATTATTATTTAAATTATAACACGTGTACATGATGTTATTTTATTTATATTATTTTTACATTACTCAATCTCCCATTTAAAATAAGCATCATTACCAGACGGGCTAACCACTGTGTTTAACAAGCCCGAGAAAAGTTACAAAATATGAGGTTATTAGGATCAAGCTCTTTTATATGGATGGTGTATATGCAAAAGATATAACATATGCTTTGCAGAAATGCAACGTGGGTAGCTAATTTGGATTGATAAGCCCAGTATGAGATGTTAGGTAAGTTGGAGCAATTCCAAATAATATATTGAATTGTTTACTCTTCTGTTAACTTCAGTACAGTTGAACATTTGAACATTACACAAGCCTTCATTAAACTATAGGAAATATCTACATATAAATTAACCTAGTAGTGTAAGTATATAAAGATATTTAACAAATTGATTACAAAATTCTACCACACCTGTAAACATAGACTGAAGTACCTGGTATATCACAAAATAATTATGCATAATTTGTAATCAATGGTAAATATTTACAAAAAATATGCTGGAATGATAATGTGGATTTATATCATCTAATTTTTGCCTAAAGTAACAATGAAATACAGAGTTAATATTATAGCAGGCTTTAAGGCAGGAAATCTGCTTAGTAAATGAACACAGAATTGTTGTACTTCAGTGTAAGGTCATCCGCTCTATAACAAAAGTAACAATCCTATGTCTTCTTTCATTAGAAATACATTCAGTTTATTCTACAGCTTGAGTTTACAATAATTATGTTTTCTTACTTGCTGTAAGAGGCAACTGCTGCGTACAAACATTCCTTTACAGTGTAAAAGTACATTAAAATCTATTATCTCTTCAGGAACCGTGCCAAAGTGTTTGAACTCTCGCAGCCTTGATGTCATGCCAAAAATAGTTCAAATTGTCATACAATAATTACCAGTAAAAAAGTAAAAGGCTGTGGGTTAGGACATGTAGGCAAAGGGAAGGCACGGAAAGGGATTTAAAACCCATAGTGGGTCTAGTTTGTCCAGTTAGCAGACACTCGATTGGATCTGCTTATAGCTAGTCGTCTCCCAGGCCACATGGATATTGACAAAGGATATTTCAAATTAAATAGCATATGGCCTAATGACAGGCCTCATTTCTGAATATGACTGATGCTCCCTGCCATGGGAAAGAAGGCCACAGGGCACCTCAGCCTGCAAGGACTGTGGGTCACCATCCTCCTCCATCTCGTCACCGGAGGAAAGCCTGCTCTCCATAGCTTATTTCTACTTTACTTTTCATATGGGCAAGACTTCAAGAAAGAGGGAAAAACCTCTGGATCTGGGGCTACATTAGGGGCAGTAGACCCGGCCTTTAGAAATCACAACTTCTCTAATTTGTCCAGCTAAACCTACCCCAGAGGAGCTCTGCTCTCTTACCTGTCTCCCTCTCTCCTTCAGTCCTCTGCTCCTTTCTTCCTCCAAAATCTAGTCAGGCTGAAATCCCCCTCCGTATCACCTTCCTGCCCTCACAAACATTTGGTATAATACTTCTGATTCCAACCATCCACTGGCCCAGTGTGCAGCACCACTGAGATCCAGCTTGATGTTTCCCAGCTGGGGAAAGAGGAACAGAAATGAAGCAGGACAGTACCTGGAGGCCACTCCTGCTTTCTCCAGCCTCCACAGCCTGTAACTCAATTTGCTGTTTCTCTTGCAGCCAAAACATACGAGGAAATTTATAATTCCAAATCAAGTTGGATAGCGTGAAAATAGCATAGAAGAAAAATGTCTCTCAAATAAGCATTTCACTTAGTAACTAATTCTGCTCTCTTATGTGTTTATGTGTTTTATAGATCACAAGTTTCAATTTTCTTTCTTTTTTTAACTAAGACTGAAAGAGCGTTTTTATATATGACAGAATGGGAAAAATCCTCAGTCCACTCATTTTCTTGAATTATTTTGACAGGCTAGGAACTATATATTTAGTCTTCTTTAATTACATGAATTAAGACTACAATAATGAACATTGTTACTGAAAACCTTTTGAGGATCTGGCAACTTTGTTCTTCAATAAATACATCTTTTCACAAATAAAGAACAATGTACAGTTGCTAAAGCAACAGCCTATGGCCCTTTCTATTTATTCAAGAATCAAATACTTTCTGACTATCTAAAATACTTTATTTCTTCCCATTGGTTGGTATCAATCCCTGACACAGTCAATACTTGAGGTGGAGATTTTCAAAATGTTGCCTAAGGGATTTAAATGAGAATTATTTTTCTAAGCCTTCATTTTGTTCTCTTAATGAGCAGCCTCAGCCTCTATCCCATCTACTTTTTATTCCATATTAACAGATTAGAGTTCTAATTCCTTTTGGATTTGAGACAAAAAGATACTACATCTCAATTCACAATGTCAAAGTTTTTAAAAATGTGGAAGTTAGAAGGAAGAAATGCAAATGAGATGATGCATACTGCTACCATGTGCTTTAGATCAGGAGGACCCTCACATGCTTGAGTTATGTTTATTGAGAAAAGCACACAAGAATACACTTAATTTTTAGCACGTACTCACAATTACGCAGGGGTTTAAATAAACAAAGATGGTTTCTTGATTTGGTGCCCAAAGGAAATATTTGCAATATACCGATGCCTAAAGATGAAGGTGAGTACAAAGTGGGATTTTCTATGTAAACCTGGTCATTTCTCTGGGATTAAGATCAATGAGAATTGTTCGTCTACATACTTTTGAAAATTGCATCCATTTGCCACTCTGGGCACTTAAATAACTTAAAGGAAATGGACACTTTCCAGTAATTTCAGTCATTGAGAGTACTCAGCATTAAAAGGCTCTCTTTGGCTATTATAATTCTTCCAAATGCTCTGCTAAAGGATTTGGTTGCGAATGTGGTCCTTACGTCCATAGAAGAACTGGGGAGGCTGCAGCTCAATTACCTTAGAAAGGCAATTTTCCAACACGTTTTTACTTGTATATTTAAAACAGTATCAAAAAAGTTGTTATTTTTATTTACTTAATAGCTTAATGAGGTAGCAAATTTTCTACCAGTCCTAATTTATTTAGGCAGTTCTCAGTGTGTCAACCACACGACAACAAAACTTCTTTTTAGGCAGAGATTGCCTTTGTGTTGGGTGAGTGTGAGGCCCTGTGTAAGCCCAAGGAGAGTGTTCTGTATTCTGCTGCGAATCAGTGGTGTTCCCTCAAATATCCAAATCGCTGACATTTCCCAAGGATTAAAAATAAAAAAAATCCTGTCATGGGAATAAGAAGATTCATTATAGGAAAACAAGATGTGACTGCTAGAAGTTGCCATTTTCAGTGGCATCTGAGGGATGACGTTGCCTTTCTTTCAGATATGATTTGAGAGTAAATCTCTTTGTTAACTAGCTTGGGTTATATTCATAATATTCACTGATGTGAGACACTGTTTGTCACTTTTGTCATTGCTTACTCTAACTTAATATGATTTACAGTTAACTCTACAAAACATACAGTCTGATTTTCAAAATTTGCAAAGAAAACATGGTGAATCTGATTCTGCTATGTTGAACCATATTTTCTCAAGAGAATTATGTAAAACAAACAATGTGATATCAAAGTAAGCAGATTTCTTTTACTTTTGCATGTCTCTGATTCATAGCTCTCATATTACAGAAGGTTGTAGATTAATTATAGAAGTTATTAATTTGATCAAATATGTGAAAAGCGAAAATAAGTATTGAGAAAAGGGGGCAGAGATGTGAGAAAAAGCTTTCTTCCCTGGCCATGGTACCTCAGAAGAAAAAAGGAAAAAGATATGACCCATGGGAGAGAAAAATCACAGTGGGTTGTAATGTATACTGTTATTAGTATGACATTTACTGGCATTTCACTCATATTTGAATTTTTCACCATTTGCCCTTGCCCTCTCTTATAAAAATGACTGTCAGTCCTACTATTACAATTTTCTATCTCTGGAATATGCAATTATATTTTGACACACATCTCTGATCCTTTTAATTATTATTATTTTTTCTAATTGGATGAATTTCTAATATAACCCAAAACTAATGGTTTATAACTGTGCATAGTTTGTAGCTGATTGGATAGCATAGGTGATCAATAATTTTAATAATCTTGACTACATTTACATGCCAGTATTTTATAAAATTAAATATAAAATGAAAGAAATAAATGAAACACACAAATCTCAGTCAATTACTGAAGCCGATTATCTGTTTTCAAAGGGAATGGGCCAGATGCTCAGCTAATTAACATCAGTCCAGCTCACTGATATTTACATCAAATCAGGAGTCTGCCTCTGCATTTTAAATCCCTTTATCTCTATACATAAAATACATAAAAAGAGCTTTGTGGGACAAACCTGTTCTTATATGACCGTTAATTACACCAAAGGTTGCAGTACATAACAAGGCATACCACACTATAGCAGGAAAAAAACACTGCCTCCTTATTTCTATCATTTACATACTGAAATAAATATTATCATATGTACATTATCAACACTCATTTTAGTACCTTCTATCATCAGGGTGCAAAGTTCAAGTTTACCATAAATTATCAGTATTTCAAACACCATTTCTGAAATGTACATTTCCATAAAACAAAGTGTTAAAGAAAATACTAAAACCTTCAGGGGAATGTTTAAGTGTTCTCCTTAAAAGCATAATTGCTCCCTTCAGAGACATTAAAATCTATTGAGTAAATACTTATTTATAGACTTTTTAATTGGCGGATTACATTAACAGATATTAGGATATATTTTAAGAGCAAACATATTGACCTTGTGAAGTCCAATGCCTCTTTATATTTAGAGTATTTACTGGCAGAAAATTCTATAATTCTAATTACCAGTGAAATTGATTTTTACAATTTCTGCAAGATTGAGTTCATACATATATTTAAAGAAAATACTGGCAAACTGTGTCTTTTCTCTAATAAACCATTAGAGACAGGAACATTTCAGTCCTATTTTCAGCAGTCCCTGAGCATTCAGAAGCTTAGCTCTTTATTTTATCCTTAATCTCTGAATTAAAGCACAATAATAATAAAAATCTACATTAGCAAGCAAATTGAGTCCTTTAAAATAAGTTGAGGAGAGAGACTTTAAAAGAGGGCAGTGAGAGCCTGGACCTAACACGTCTGACCCACATAGTAAAATGTGTGGACAACTCCTTCACCATTTTTAACCTGCTCATAAATAAGAACAGATAACGACAGGAGTCAAAATATCAAGGAAGACAGAGAAAAGTTATGGAATGGAAAGAAAAAAATGCAACAACCCAAACACCCAAAACCTCAGGATGCAAATGAGAGGAACAAAGAGCATAGTCTGGGGTAGGACATACACTTTTCCCCCCTCATAGTGTGTTTCCAGGGGTTTATGCTCTACTGCTTTTTTCAGATGCTCCACCAACAATTTTATGTACAGGAAGCCCCTTTAGTAATTAATTGTACTTTGGTGAAGAACAACTAGGGAAATGGCAATGGAGAGCCATTACAGGAGAGATGCTTTTATTATTGTGCTGTGAGAGACGAAGGCCATACAGTTTGGCTGATCGTATAATATCCGTATTTCTCACATCTCTAGATGGTTACTAGATAAAACTCTCTCCTTGCAAGAGGTTAAATTTACTTTTGCAGAGGAAAAAAAAAAGATTATATTGATAGCTGCTGGGAAGGGCTGACCCCCTGGAAGGAGGGATAAGTGAAAAATATCACAGATGAGTCTGGAAAGCAGATTCCATCAAAGCTGGTAGAAAAGTTTGGAGGTCGGTGGTATTTGCTGCCTTTCAACAAAGCTAAATTTATAAAAGGCATGGTCAAATGGATTCCACCAACAAGCAGGAGTTAAAAATTAAAGCCCTGATCCCCTACTCAGTCTTTCCTCTGTAGTAGCAAGCACAGGCAGTAGAGGTTATTGAACTGGGTAAAAAGACAAATGCGTTGCTTCCTCCCAGACAGGGTGAGTATTATGCATCATTGTCAACAAGCCTGAATAAAGGACCTTGTCTCAGTAGTATAAATCCTCTGTGCCTGTACCACACTCATGAAATTCTTGAGTGTAAAACTTGTGTGGAAAGTTACTATATAAAAGAAAAATGGCTAGTTAGGCAGCAATGCCAGCTATTGCCAGCAATCTTGAAAATCAACTGGGCTTGCCAATGCGGGTAGCAGCTGTACTTCACAACACCTTCTGTAACTGAGAAACAGTGGAAATAGGAAGGAAGGAAGAAGAAAGGTGACCAAGCACAATAACTAAGGCACTACTTTCCCATGCAGCCACCAGTGCAAAGCAGGAGTCTTGAGACTACCATGCTTACTCCTGACAGCGAGTGGCTGTGTGCATAGAACCAATCATGGCAATTCCCAATGCCTCCTTTTTCCTTCTCGTTCTTTCTTCTCATCCCAAGCACAAGGAAAAGAATAAAACCAAAAATCATCATGACCACTTGGAGTCTGCATCTAGCCTTCCTCTTAGATGGTTACTGCTTTCTGAAAGCAAGAGAATTGACTGGATTTCAGAGCTGCTGGCACCTGGAGCCAGGAACAGTAGCTGATATTGCTAAAGTTTGAGAAATTATTTGATCGGATGATGCAAATGTCTCCCCTCATCCACCCGTCCCCCAAAAGGTAAGCATGTGCCATTTCTGAGTTACAAGGCCCACATATAAAACCTTCAGAACCTCAGATCTTGTGTATATATTCTATCCTACGTATGGCATACATATATCATACATAAGCATACATTATCTTTCCACATTCCAAAGTGAGAAACACATAGGTAATCTGTAAAAGCCGTATTTACTCGTGGATTGGTATAGTTTCTAT